>CM056585.1:21203496-23983496 GCA_029721435.1 Gymnothorax reevesii
TGCGAAAGTCCGCGGTGTTGTTGTCCCAACCATCTTTCATGGCTTATGGCTCTCAAACCATTTATGTCCAGAGTTGCGCTTGTGCTCCGTCAGAATAACTGACCCAGGAATCAGGCTGATTGCAAAATAATAATAATAATAATAATAATAAATACCTTTTACCCAGATATGATAATAAATCTCGTAATGAATAAATAGCTAAACGTAGGTTGTCACATGTTGAACTTGTTTCACCTGGTTCTGCACCGCTGAGATACAATAGCCTATATTGGGTTGTTTTATTTGACTTGAGTATAATAACTGCTGCACCACTCATTTATAGGTTAATAACTATTTGCAAACTAAATTGGATGTTCATTCTCACAACCTCCCTACTTTTTTGATATTGATTGCTGGTTTTACCAGGGTTGGAACCAGAGTAAAACTGACAGCTGCATCGTGTAGTAACTGCTCTCAAGGGAGCCTGGCTCTGCAGAGGAATGCAAGCATGGTGTCAATGGTGTTGATGTGAGAGTAGCCATGAGCGTTCATGTTCCACACTTTTGCATGTTTATTTAACTCAGTATCTATGATAACTGCTGTCTGCAATATAGCAAACGTTTATGTGATGCTTTGGACATTGATTGTTCTCACAAAGTTGCAACATTAATTTCAGTGACATATTGCCTCATGTTATGTATTATATATTGCAGTGAGGGAACTTGCAGTAAAGTTCTTCAGGGTTGGTATGACCCCTGACACCCCCCCTCCCCCAAAAATAAAAAAAAAACCCTTGGGAAAAGTCAAGACAACAAGGGACACTTTTTCATGCAGAAGTCCAAGGAAGAGATCTCAGCATCTGGCTGATCTTAAGTTTACATATTTCAAGGTATGCTCCGCAGCCGAGCACCATTGTGGAAGATCCTTTCAAGTCCCACTGCATAAATATGTGCGTTAAAAGCATTCTGGATGTTACAACATCCAAGGCCTTCTCTTTTCAATTTAAATGTGTGATAGGGCAGGATGGTACTTGTATGAAGGACTGACAATAAGCTAATACATTACCTTTTGCAACAACAATAAACAAATCCAAAGTTCTTCAAATTATTTTTCTAATTATTGTAAAATCCCAGGCCTTCAATCTTGGTCTGGCAATGTTTACTGTTTGGCAAGACAAGCAATTACCAATGCAGGAATCTATCTACCCCGCAGCCCCATGATCACTTTTACTTCTGAAGTGATATTTCAAATTACCTGCTAATGACAAGGCATGTAGTAAGTATTGAAGCTGCAATGCAGCGAAACAACTTAAACTGTTCTTACTGTTTGTTTATTGGATAGGGTGATGACTAATTCTCAGATGGATGCCCTTATTCTCTTAATACGCAGCAATTATGTCTGTACACTTGACTTTTTGATTTTTGTGTTCCTTTAGAAAATGATGTTTTGAGTGCACTTGTGGAACTGTGTTCCCCCAGGATATACAGTGCATCGATGTAATAAGTAACCTACAAGGATTCCATAATCCTTGGAAAACAATTGGAAATTTCCCTGAAAAGCATTGAAAGAGGTATACTCTTGAGTGCAGTGAACTTGTGACTTGCAATTTATAGTGCAGTTGTATTTGCCTGATCATATGCTTTATCGCAACATGCTTTATTCGGGGGGCAGTGGGCATGTTGATAAAGCTGAAATATCCGATAGACATGCTTATCATTTTGAACTTGATTTCCCTCCCATTTTATGAGAAGGAGTAGTTATCAATTGGGTTGGTTAAAGCCGGGCAAGTTTCAGTGTTTAATGGGAGGTGATTCAAAGAATCAGAAGAAGCAGGGTGATGACATTACTGAGGTGTACTGACAAATCAGTTATCCCCTTGGTTGTTGAAACCGAGGCGGTAAAGTAGCAATGGCTAAAGCACTGACTTCCATAATTTTCATTTTTTGGACTAACTTGACTAATTGAACGATAAAATCATGAAAGCAGTAAAGAAGTGCTCAAGCTTGGAATACACAAATCTGACAGGATCTTGAATCCAAACCAAATGGAGGATGAAGTGTTTCAAACTTCAGATTAATTTGCACTGTTGCAAGACAACCAGATCATTTGCAGGCTGAGGCATGAGGGTCAGGCAGTGTGACATCTGGCTGGACCTTTGCTGTTTTTGGATCACGATGGTTAGACTCTCCTGCATGCAAACTGGTCTGAATACTGCTTTCAGGCTGAAATTCAAGCCTTGTTAAAGAAAATAACCAGACAATCAAGACTGTGAGTTCCAGCTTATCATTTCACTTTTTTCTTGGAAACTTTGGATTGTGCTCAGAGTTGAGAGGGGATTGCATTTTTCATGCTTCCCAAAAAAATTCATGGCAGTTGGCTGGATTTTGTTTCAGCTATCTTGCATAGTCTATCAGTCCTGAGTTGGTACATTTTTTACATCCTGAAATAAAATGTTTTGATCTAAGTGCAAGTAACCCATCATCTGAATCTGTGAATGAAACAAATTTTAACAGAGAGCAACTTCATTGTTTTCTTCAAAGTGTGGCCATGATCTTGGCATCAGGCTTTTGACACTTATATTAGCCCACCAGGGGGCTGTACTGCAAAGCTGGCTTTGTGACTAAGCCTGACTTTAAGCTTAAGTAAAGCCCAGAGCAGCTCCTTTTACTTCAGTCCATGTTCCAGAATTGAAGAGGTTCCTGGGTTTACTAAGTGCTGAGGTCAAGCTTTATCAGTAGTATTTATTTATGTGATGACACCTGGCTGCGTGGGTGACATTTGGGTTCACTTCTCAAAGAATGGCCCAAAAGTACGGTGTGTTTTGGCACTGATTTTGAATTGATACATATGTTCAGAGACATTCCAAACAATTTTTTAAGAAGAGACATGTTGTAATATGTTTCACTTTTGAATCAAGAAAATAATTGATTAATTGCCTGAGTTAGGATGATTAGTGTGCTCCAGCAGTACAACACGATCTAATCACTAAATAATGAGTTTCTCTTTGATGGTGTTTGAATGGACACTGAATGATGATTCTTGTGCTCGTCTGAGGAGGGGTACGAGTGCCTGATTTTGCATGTCTAGTCTAGAATTCAGTAAAACAAAGCAGCGTTCTATCAAATAATATATCAATAGATTGAAGGTACTTCTACTGTTAAAGCTGCAGTCTGTAGTTTTAGAAAAGTAACTTTTTGTCATTTTTGCTAAAACTGTCACTATGAACAGACAGTATTACATATAACTAGTACTCTGTAATTAAAAAAAAAGCTCATTTAAACCCACCTAATGCTCCTACTGCAATTTAAAAGAATCGTTCGGACCGACTAAAAGAACCAATTAGAGCCAGGATGGTGTCTGACAGCCGCCAAACAGTGCACATGCACGCGCTGCAGACAGCCCCTCCCCCTTCCTCCTCAGTTCACGCCAGTGCTCAGTCAAGTTCAAATCTCCGAGAGCGGGTTCAGGAGCTTAGAGCCATCAGTGAGGAAAAAAATGCCGATACCTCAGTTTCCAGAAACAGCACACATGGCTAAGACTAGTAAAAAAGGAAGCCAGAAGAAAAAAAAGCACAAGAGAAAGAATTTAACAAAACCCAGGATAAAACCAGAATGAACATCGGAGTGGATTTTTAAAAGTGGAAGGAACTCCGTGATCTGAAAGGATTAAAAACTGACGCAGAGTTTGCGACTTTTCTCCTTGACAGGTAAACCCCTGCTTTATTTGTTGGTTCATTTTTGCTTTGCAAATAAGCCAGTTGGCATCGCTGACATGATCACCAAACTAACCCCAGCCCTAACCAGCATCAATTCATTTTCGCTCTGCAAATAAGCGAGTGAACGTCGCTTACAAGCACAGTCGCTGTTCGAATAGCCAGAGTCTTGTAATTGTTACAGTACCCCGCAGTGCATGTGATGTTACTGTGATGTTGCAGTCGAACTAACGTTAGCTTGTTTCGGATGCTAGGGCTAACGTCACTGGCGTTGTTTTATTAGAAAGCAGCAGAAAATCTCTTTATGAAGTGACCTGGCAGTCTTATCAGTTGTGTTGTTGTCCTTATAAATATGTCCAACGTTTCTGTGCTCTCACAGCTAAATGCTGACATACATGAGTTACTGGCCACTCAGCTGGATTCACAACAGTTTCTGTACTCAAAAAACGGGTAACTTCCTGAAATAAGTGTGTGCTGGATTTTTAATGAATACATACTGCTGTAGATTACTTTTCATGTCGACGTGATTTATTTCTGCTCGTTTGTTGGCAGGCGTGTCCTTGGACTTGAAAAATCCGGGGCTAATAACCCTGATTTTTTTTTTAAATTATTAATCCTGGCTAATTCTAGATGGGTTTCCGTTATTAACACGTTTTTCAATTCACGAATAATCAAGTGGCAATCGAAGACACGGCTTCTTTTCCTCATGCGACCTAAAAGCGACAAAATAATGGGCTGCATTCAGGACAGAAAAATAATTTAATTATATTTATGTCTATGCACCTGCACTCAGCGACGGCATTTCAGACTAGTAAGTGGTTTCGTCCGTTTACATTTTCCAATCGGACAAATGTCTATTTTTTTTTTATAGGAATTGAGCGACCGTGCCGCAAAAACAGGTGTAGGCCTATGTACTTGTCGCCGAAATTACCTTCATTCGCTGAAGAGTTATGAAATGCCATCACCGAGTGATGGTGCATAGACCTAATTACGATCAAATTATTTTTCGGTACTGAATGTAGCCTATTATTTTGTCGCTTTTAGTTTACATGGGATAGATAAGCCATGTCTTCAACTGCCGCTTGATTATTATTGAATTGGAAAGCGTGTGAATGAAGGAATTTGCCAGGACTAATTATTATCCCTTGCCGCGCGATTAGCGCGAAGCGGGGATATAGCATTGGGCTCCGTCTGTACGGACACATAAAATTGAGGCGGCGGGGGATATTGGCATGTTTGTGGCAAACACGTCTTCAATTAAAGGAGGTATATTAGCCCCGGAATTTTCAGGTCTAACGATGCGCCGGTTTGTTGGCCAGCAGTGTTGACTGTTCGCAACAGAAACGTCTCGCCTCGGCAACTTGGCTGCTTTTATAATGTGAACGTGCAAAGTCTCTCCGCAGTTGCATGCAACAGTTCGCGTGCCTTCGCGTGCACGGTAGCTTTCTAGGAGAGGGTCTGAGGAGTGCAGTGCAAAGGGAGGGGGAGGGATCTGAAAGTTGCATTTTTCTAATTTTTCTGCGAAGTCCTCTCTCTCCTCAAAGTTACAGACTGCAGCTTTAAGGGTACTTTGAAGGTATCGTTCTGATGTTTTTGATTCATGCAGCAGAAGAGAAAGACTTATAAGTCCCTGAATCAGGATTTGGAGGCATCTTAAAGGGACAATTGCCCATTTTCAACTGTATCTCCATATATCCGAGTTTGGGATATAGTGTGAAAAATGCATGCAGTTTTTGCAAAATCTTTGTGCATGTATATCTTTGGAATTTAGCAGCAAAATTCTTCCCCTCCAGTGTCATCACTTGACACATACAGTGACATGGTGGGAGGACAGAAAGTACTATGAGCTATTTTAGCTTGGATTTTATTTCTGCATCTAGTTAGCCAGGGTACATGCCCTGGATACTGCTTAGAAACAACTTTGTGAAGGTTTTTGTTAGCTTGGGGTTATCGTGGACTGCATCGAGCTAACTTGTGGAAATGTTTGTCAGCCATTTCAGCTGCATAACTTTACTGTTTTATTATAGGCAGCTTCATCTCTGTCCAGTAACGTTAACATTAGGTTACAGTTGTAATGTGAGTTGGCTAGAGCTTGCTAGCATGTGGAAAATACTTCCAATTATGAAATTTTCACCAGATTATTGTGTTGACATACGAAAGCAGCAAGCTACGTGGCTAGCGTGCTCACCTGCGACTCTATTGGTCATCCTCTCTTCTCCAACCGGGGTTTCAATATGGAAATGTCTCGATTGACATTAATTGCTTGGGTCAGAGATAGAGGATTTGGCCATATCATTCAGAATTGAATTAGGAGGACAACCTAGTAATTCCAAATGAGGATTTCTCTCATAGTGATCTGTAAGAAAATGCTCACTGTAAATGTTTATATTTGTGCCCTTATTTGCGAACACGAATACTTTATATTTTGTGTTTGCAGTGGCCAGTTGCAATACCATAGCCTGTACGGTATTTGTGGATAAAGAGTAAAAAATTTTGCCTGTTGAGTTAATATTTTTGCAGCCTGTGCACAGAACAAACTGTCAGAATTATCATCATGGCCCTCTTTACTGTAAAATGAATAGTGCTCTCTTAGATAGCTGTAGATCACAAATCTGCACAACGTTGAGGGCATGTCTGGAGCGCTGAGCTAGTGCAATGCATTGTGGTAGTTGTTTTTGCAGAAATGCATTGGGAAGCCATGGGGGTGATTAAAAGTGTGAATTTTGATCTTCCCAGGGAAAATGTCTATTGAGAAAAAAATGTGGGTATATGAGATTTGCAACTCATTGTATCCTGTTTTTTTTCTCTCCACGTTTTAAACAATGTACCAACTTCATTGGAATTGGGGTTTGTATGCTAAACCCATGCTTTGAAACCATATATGGCAGGGGTGTCAGACTGACCCGTAAAAGGGCCAAGAGGCTGCAGGTTTTCACTCTAGCAATGCAGAAGCACACCTGATACAACTAATCAGTTGTGCGGGCCTAGATCAAATGATTAAATCACTGGTTTCAGGTCTGCTTCTGCTTAGTAGGATTGAAAACCTGCTGCCTCTTGGGCCTTTTACAGGCCAGTTTGACACCCCTGATATATGGTTTCATTATCAGTAAACATCCCCTTTAAGTGCTCCAGAAAAAGTTTATTAGCCCCAGTGTGACGTGGTCAATGCGGACGTTGCGAAACTCCTGAAAGTGACACCTCAGATGAGGAGAAGAGATGACTACAAGGAATTTGTGGAAAAACATGACTTCTGCTTAGAAGCATTTGCCTAGCAGACAAGGCAGTGTGCTGGTTATGGACATAAAACAGATTTCTTGTGAAATGGTATTGTCTCCTTCTACAAAACACTTTGTCACATATTCCATGGGCCAGACAGCTTCAGGGACCTATCAGCCAATAGTACTTTGGGACTGGCGTACCTTAGGGCATGACATACCTATGGAAGCTAAGCAGTGTATCAGTTGCGCAGAATATGAATGATAATTAATGTTTTTATCAAAGCCTGTGAAATTACAATGAATTTTTATGCACCCATTAAATGTATGCCTTGTAGGAAATCTCCCTGAGATGGACAATCATATCTTGGACACAGTCCTGGTGATGTTTCATTCTATAGATGCAGAATAGGGACTAATCAATGAGTGTAGACCAGGCAATGATATCTGGGTGTTGCCTGATGGTTTGGATTTGACACATGACTGTCCTTGGGTTCTCAATGGAACAACAGCCAGACAAGCTACAGGGCTGGGCCATTTCATTGGAGTTTGGGGAAGTGGTGAAAACTGATTACATGTGAAATTTCCTTTTCTTTTTTTGTTTGAGCTGATTTCACCAGAATTTTAGAATCAAGGCTAGGGAATGGAACTAATAGACCCAAACATTTTAGCCATATGAATTGCTGACTCACCTCTGCCATTCTACTGCAGAATGAATATCAATCCTCAATTAGTTTGGCCTTGGTCTAGTAGAGATGTTTTTGACAAGCTTGCTTCCTGTCTTCTTATTTTGCTCTTCCTTGATGCTGACTAGCCTAAACTGATCAATCTCTGAGGAACATGCTTGTGGTGACTCACCTGAAAGCCTGGTTGGTGATTACCAATTGAAAATGAATACATAGAATGTTTTTTTATCTGTAGAAGTGGTCTTAAATTGAGTTGCAGTGCACTCTGGGAAATGCACAGGCATGGCATGACACATCACCCTCTGTTCAGCAATTGGATGGGTTGAAATCTGATTCTCGGTGCCGAAAGGAAGGGGGCGGCGGGTGGTTTGTGGGTGAACAACAATGAGTCTCTTTTCCCAGGGGCCCATGGGCCGTCGAGCAGAGTTACTTTCGTACACTGAGGGCAGGGAACAGAGGGAGGAAGTGTGGTGGAGCACGTGGTGGCGGTCGTCACGGCAGCCAGGTCACATCTGCTCCAACAGTGTGTTTGGGTTCTCTGTTCGGGGCGTGGGGGACAGTCAGCTGTTTACACAGAAGGAAATCAAAGTTAGATTGGTATCCCTCTGCTAAATACAATGAGAGTCCAATTTGGGGTGGGGGGGGTGGGGGGGGTGTTGAGGTGACGGTTCATGATTAGGGTGCTGCTGTTGCAATTCCAACAAAGGCACTAGCCAGCAATGATGCCGTCAAGAGCAGCCGTGTCCATTTTGAGTCTGCCAGTCACATTTGGATTTGGTCATGAGCTTCTGCTGAAGACAGAATTGCAGGCTAGTTTATATGTTTCCATGAAACAGTGATGTGACCTCAGAGTACCTGTGGACTGGGATTTAATTGGAATGGTTGCTTTTTTTCTGAATGACATTGACATTGTTGAACGAATTGTTGACTTAGAAGTTAGTGGGGGCTCTCCATTATCTGTTGTCCCTTTTTATGTGGCTTTTGCGATGAGGTTATCATAATTCGTTAATAGTTTTTCAGTGATTCTTGAAAACTTGCTAGCATGGGGCTGATTCATTTTAGAGTAAGTCTGGAAATAATCCAACACAGAAATTGAATGATCCGTCTCATTTACACCATGTGTATCATGCGAAGCACACAAAGGAAACGCAAGAATTAATAAACGAGAAACGATTAGCGAAACAGAACCAACACTGACTCCGACGGCTCGATTGCAGGGAGAAGAACAGAACCTTCAGGACGTGACAGCTTCTGGTTTTAATTTTATCATACAAAACCCAAAACCAGTGAAGTTGGCACGTTATGTAAATCGTAGATGAAAACAGAATACAATGATTTGCAAATCCTTTTCAACTTATATTCAATTGAATACACTGCAAAGACAAGATGTTTAATGTTCAAACTGAGAAACTTTATTTTTTTTTTCCAAATAATCATTATCTTAGAATTTAAAGGCAGCAACACATTGCAAAAAAGTTGGCACAGGGGCCTTTTTACCGCTGTGTTACATCGCCTTTCCTTTTAACGACACTCAGTAAACGTTTGGGAACTGAGGAGACCAATTTTTGAAGCTTTTCAGGTGGAACTCTTTCCCATTCTTGCTTGATGTACAGCTTAAGTTGTTCAACAGTCCGGGGTCTCCGTTGTCGTATTTTACGCTTCATAATGCAAACGCCACACATTTTCAATGGTAGACAGGTCTGGACTACAGGCAGGCCAGTCTAGTACCCACACTCTTTTACAACGAGCACGTGCAGAATGTGGCTTGGCATTGTCTTGCTGAAATAAGCAGGGGCGTCCATGAAAAAGACGTTGCTTGGATGGCAACATATGTTGCTCCAAAACCTGCATGTACCTTTCAGCATTAATGGTGCCTTCACATATGTGTAAGTTGCCCATGCCTTGGGCACTAATACACCCCCATACCATCACAGATGCTGGCTTTTGAACTTTGCGCCTACACCAGTCTGGATGGTTCTTTTCCTCTTTGGTCCAGAGGACATGACGTCCACAGTTTCCAAAAACAATTTGAAATGTGGACTCGTCAGACCACAGAACACTTTTCCACTTTGCATCAGTCCATCTTAGATGAGCTTGGGCCCAGGGAAGCCGGCGGCGTTTCTGGGTGCTGTTGAGAAATGGCTTTCGCTTTGCACTTTAGAGTTTTAACTTGCACTTGCAGATGTAGCGACAAACTGTAGTTACTGACAGTGGTTTTCTGAAGTGTTCCTGAGCTCATGTGGTGATGTCCTTTACACACTGATGTCGGTTTCTGATGCTGTACCGCTTGAGGGATCGAAGGTCACGGGCATTCAATGTTGGTTTTCGGCCTTGTCGCTTACGTGCAGTGATTTCTCCAGATTCTCTGAACCTTTTGACGTGTTACGGACGGTAGATGATGAAATCCCTAAATTTCTTGCAATAGCTCATTGAGGAATGTTGTTTTTAAACTGTTCGACAATCAGCTCACGCATTTGTTCACTAAGTGGTGACCTTCACCCCATCCTTGTTTGTAAATGACTGAGCATTTCTGGGAAGCTGCTTTTATACCCAATCATGGCTTCCACCTGTTCCCAATTAGCCCATTCACCTGTGGGATGTTCCAAATAAGTGTTTGATGAGCATTCCTCAACTCTCTCAGTCTTTTTTGATGTTGCAGGCATCAAATTCCAAATGAGCAAATATTTGAAAAAATTACAAAGTTTACCTGTTCGAACATTAAGTAACTTGTCTTTGCAGTGTATTCAATTGAATATAGGTTGAAAACGATTTGCAAATCATTGTATTCTGTTTTTATTTACGATTTACACAACGTGCCAACTTCACTGGTTTTGGGTTTTGTGCCTCTCAGCTTTTTCTGATTTGGGCTTGTAACTAATATTAATAAGACATAGCTTATAAAATGAGAAAATAAACCTTAACTTGAGTGTGCATTCCTGACCTTAACATAATAGCTGTCAGGCTAAATAAATGGGCTTCCCCTATGGCATCTCTTATTTAAGTTTATTTTTGGGTCAGATTTCAGTGTCATTCTGAAGGATCTGTCAAAATGAGAAAACCCAAAGCCGATGGCTATAATAATCATATCCAAAATGTCCAGATGAGAATTGGTTCATCATAGCCATTAGCCAACTTACCTGGTTCATTCTGCAACCCATCCCTTCTTCTCTGAGTCAGTCAGTGCCAAAATCGTCCTCTCTCCTTCTCCTTTTTGGCATTTTCCCTCCCTGGGATGGAGCGCCCTAGCTTAGACTTTGCTGACTTCAACAAGTTTTCAAATGAGCTCCCCCTTTTACTGGTGTTTTATCGATCAGCCCATTACACCTCTGGAGGGCTTGACGACAGAACCAGCACTGGAACTGGCCCTTGGCTGCTTTGGTCTGATTGGCATTTGGCTTTTTCCTGCCTCTTTCTTACCATCTGAACTTAGCCACCATTAATTTTTCTTCAGTCAGAACCACCAGGATGCTGTCTCTGCCTGTTTGCTGATTGTGCCACCAACTCCTTATGACTTGGTGCTCAGGACCTGGGCATCCCCTCAGCCATCCAGATTCTCCAACCCCAATGCTCTCTCACAATGCTGAAGGATTGGTACTTCTCAACTTACACTCATGTACCTCTGATACCCTTTCTTCTCGTCACTCAATTAAAGCTACCTGCTTTGTGCCCTTTTACCTTCATTTGATGTCAGCATGGAAGCTTGTGGTTGCAATCTCTTCCGTGAATCTGCGCTCCCTCTTCACATTCACTCGCATCTCCTGATCTCCCAGTGTGGCCGGGAACCCTGTGCCCCCCAACTCCTTGCTCACCTTCTGTCCTGGCCTAAGGAAACTGATGAGGCGCTGACTTTTTACTTTGAGCTTGGAGGTCTTCTTCATCCTCTCTTTCCAGTCTTTTCACCAGGCTTGCTTTGCTAGAGGATGTAATTGAGGCTGTCTGGTCTTCTTCATAGCGGGCAACATGGGCTCTCTAGATGTTGTGGCATTTGCAGAACATCATAAACTAAGCAAAGCAGAAGCTTGATCCTGTGCTCCTCCATGCTCCGTGTGGGAACATCTGCCGTGTTGTTTTATGGACACTGCTGTCACATGAGTGTCCTCTCTCTTAGCCATCCGGATCTCCCTCTGCACCATGCTCTGGCACTGTTACAGGTTCGCGGCCCTTCAACTTGACCTGATGACCATGCCATGCCAGACCCAGCCTTCCCTGATTCACTGTCTCCAGTATATTAGCACGTCGCAGCCCTTCCTCCTCCTCCCTAACTGCATTGGCAACTGATGACTTGCATCTTGACTGGAAAATCATATTTGCTTAATGAACCCTCTCATCTTTGCTGTCTTGGAACATCATTAGCTGTGCACTTTTGTCACCTTGTGCTGCTCAACCACCAATGTTATTAGCAGCTGACACTTGCTCAATGAGCTGTACTGGTTAATGAAAAAGACACTTCTAGGAAAGTTCCTGGGGAAGCTGTTTAATCTCCTCTCAAATGTTTTGTGGACATGGGCACCTCATATACAAGCTGTGGCTATAGGAGGCTTGGGAGTACCTATGCTGGTAGCCCCAGACATTAAACTTGCCCAGTAAAATGCTCCTCTCCTGGGCTCTCAGGCAATTGTCTCCTCCACACTTTCTCTGTCATTGAGTGTCAGCATGTTCCACTTACCCAAGCTCTTCAATGTCTTCTCACCAACAGTTGTAATGACAACTTCTCCTGTCTTGAACCAGAACCAATACTGGCTTCCAACTCTCTTCAAGAATAGGTTTGGGGATTTTGGTGGTTTGAACTCCATCTTAGCCCGGTTTGGTGAGCTTGACCAGGATCCAAAATCCATTTGCCCTCTGGCAGTGACCTTGCTGTCTTTGTTAGTTTGTCCATGGATGCCCTGATTTGAGTCTGCTGGATGCCACGTCCAAGTACAGCACCCCATCTAGGTTTTACCGCTGACATGACGTGGACGTTCATAGCAGCTGAGAACAAAATCAACGTGATGGTACACCAGATGACAATGTTTATCTCCTACCACTGCCAGTTGTTAGTGAAGTTGCCACAGGTCAAGCTCATCTTGAAGTGCTTGAGGTGGCCTTAGAGGAGCTGCTGGAGTCTTCTCGGAACATGGAAGGCCTTGAGTGCAGTCTATATCAGCTTGCGTGGTAGTGGATTGCCAGGTCACCTTAATTGAGCCATGAGTTCTTGATAATTTTAGAGATGGTGCTGATGTGTTCTAAGCTGCCCAGCACTCCTGCAACTCTGCCTATTTGGACTTAATTACCTTCGCCAGCGACTTCGCTGACGAAGGTAATGTTTTGATCCCCGTGTATTTATTTGTTTGTGTGTCTGTCTGTGTGTATGTATGTGTATCGAATAACTCAAAAAGTACCAAACGGAATTTCATAAAATTTGGTGGGTTGATTTGGCATGACCTGAGGATCAATCGATTAGATTTTGGGAGTGATCGGGTCAAAGGTCAAGGTCAAGGCCACGAAAAGGTCAAAACCGACTTTCGGCCATATCTCGGTCAATTTTTATCCGATCGGCATGAAACCAACACCAGTGGCGAGGGATTCAGTGGCGTCGGCGAAGGTATGCGCTCTACCGAGTGCCCGTTCTAGTTGTCTATGCATTAGTTGTCAAGCAAGAAGGAGGTCAACCTGTTTGCCAGTTCCAAAGAAGATTTTCTCCTTCACACTCAGCTGTGAGATGGTTTGAAACTGCTTTAGAGTTCTGTTGTTCATGGATGAAATTGTAAAAATATGGAAAAAAAATCTTTAAAAAAAAAAAATTTAAATATTGGCAGCTGCCATGATCTCATGTTTAATCAGTTCAGGCAGAAAATGTGGACTGACATGAAAACAGTAGCTCTGAGCTGTAAACAACAATTTCAACAAGTGGCATTAAATGTTTGATTTCCTGGTTATGGACAAATGAGAATTATCTGGTTATGTGAAGGTTTTCCTCGCCTCCAGCCCTCAGCCCACTCACATCCACCTCTTTTAATTATCGCCTGCACCTGCGGCTTGGTGACTTGAGCCGCAGGCAGTGCCCATATAAGGCTTTTCTCAGCCTTATTTTCAAAACATTTGTGAACGCACTGCTGTGTGGTGTTTTTAGCCGTAGCAACCCACGTTTGTATCAATCTAGTTTTACTTAGATTTAGTATTATTTATTTTGTTCTGGTTATATGTTTATAGGAAACCTCGTTTCCATTTTGCTGTGTTTCTTCTTTTTTATAAAACCACATCACCCGCTCCAGCCTTGTACATGAGTCAAATCCCTATTTTCCTGTCCGTCGTCCAGCCATTTGGCAAACGACGGATGATATCTTACACTCTTGTGCATTAATGTGTCATAAATACATGTGCGGTCTATCATACAATCAGAACATCGCACAGCTAACAGTCCTGTGTATGCCTCACACACACCCACACCCCTGTTGTCTGGTTTGCGTGACCTAAGGCAGAGCAGACCTAAACAATAAGCAGAACAGAGTCCCTGGCTGACTGGCCGGGTGTGGACCCTCAATGGCAGGAAGTAAAACCATCAATATTTACTCTGTACAGTGAGACAGCCTGTCCCTTCCTCCACACTGGCAGAATTCATTGCTGTTGAAGCCCCCCTCCCCATCCTCACCACCCTCTCCTAAGTGCTGCAATTAGGAAGAAGGCAGACTGTCTGGATCCTCAATCATTGTTGTTTGTATGTTCATAGCCTCTTCTGTTTTTGGATTGCGATTTGTGGGAGACACTGTTTTCTTAGCGGGGAAATTTAGGTAGAAATGCCGAGTCAGCCAGCTGAACATACATCTATGGGGGTGGGTAAATGGGAGAGTTTGATGGGTATGACAAAAATTTTGAAATGCTGCAATAGAAACAACAGAACAAGTGAGGGCATACTTGCGATCAGACAATGTTGCAACTAAGGTTGGTTTTATCTGGTGGAATGATATTGCAAGTGGCACTCAAGGCTAACTGTCAACTCTTTTATGAATCTTCACGGTTCGATTCCTGACCAAGGTAAAACTGAGAAATTAAATTATTTTAATGTCATGACTATTAAATAAATATCAAAAGCATTTGATGTATCTAATTTAGACTACAGTTTTAAAATCTAAGTATTTTACTGTAGTGTGTAATGAAGCTCTGATAATAATTCTGGGTATTCTACTGAAGTGTGTAATGAAGCCCAGAAATCAGCTCTGAGTATTCTACTGTAGTGTGTGATGAAGCCCAGAAATCAGCTCTGAGTGTTCTACTGTAGTGTGTAATGAAGCCCAGAAATCAGCTCTGAGTGTTCTACTGTAGTGTGTGATGAAGCCCAGAAATCAGCTCTGAGTGTTCTACTGTAGTGTGTGATGAAGCCCAGAAATCAGCTCTGAGTATTCTACTGTAGTGTGTGATGAAGCCCAGAAATCAGCTTTGAGTGTTCTACTGTAGTGTGTAATGAAGCCCAGAAATCAGCTCTGAGTATTCTACTGTAGTGTGTGATGAAGCCCAGAAATCAGCTCTGAGTGTTCTACTGTAGTGTGCAATGAAGCCCAGAAATCAGTTCTGAGTGTTCTACTGTAGTGTGTGATGAAGCCCAGAAATCAGCTCTGAGTGTTCTTCTGTAGTGTGTAATGAAGCCCAGAAATCAGCTCTGAGTATTCTACTGGAGTGTGTAATGAAGCCCAGAAATCAGCTCTGAGTATTCTACTGTAGTGTGTAATGAAGCCCAGAAATCAGCTCTGAGTATTCTACTGTAGTGTGTAATGAAGCCCAGAAATCAGCTCTGAGTATTCTACTGTAGTGTGTAATGAAGCCCAGAAATCAGCTCTGAGTATTCTACTGTAGTGTGTAATGAAGCCCAGAAATCAGCTCTGAGTATTCTACTGTAGTGTGTAATGAAGCCCAGAAATCAGCTCTGAGTATTCTACTGTAGTGTGTAATGAAGCCCAGAAATCAGCTCTGAGTATTCTACTGTAGTGTGTAATGAAGCCCAGAAATCAGCTCTGAGTATTCTACTGTAGTGTGTAATGAAGCCCAGAAATCAGCTCTGAGTATTCTACTGTAGTGTGTAATGAAGCCCAGAAATCAGCTCTGAGTATTCTACTGAAGTGTGTAATGAAGCCCAGAACTCAGCTCTGAGTACTCTACTGTAGTGTGTAATGAAGCCCAGAAATCAGCTCTGAGCGTTCTACTGGAGTGTGTAATGAAGCCCAGAAATCAGCTCTCAGTATTCTACTGTAGTGTGTAATGAAGCCCATAAATCAGATCTGAGTATTCTACTGGAGTGTTTGATGAAGCCCAGAAATCAGCTCTGAGTATTCTACTGGAGTATGTGATGAAGCCCAGAAATCAGCTCTGAGTATTCTACTGGTGTCTTGAATGAAGTCCAGATAACAGCTCTGAGTATTCTACTGTATTGTCATTCTTCCATGCAGAATCTCGTCAGATAATCCGAATTCCCTGGTCCACACTTATAGACTTACTCTGACGCTCAGCCCAATCGGGCTTAGGTCAGGGGATTGGGATGGACATGGCACCTTGAACCATTTTTTGTGTCGATTTTGATGCATGCTTTGGATCATTGTTCTGTTGGAACATCCATCTAGTGCCCAGCTTAAGATTTTTGGCAGAGGCAGTGAGATTGTCATTTAACAGCTGCTGGTTTCAGATGGAATCCATTATACCATGAATCAACAAGTTGTCTGGGGCGTTAGGAAGACAAACTGCTCTCAACATCAAAAATGAATCATCATACTTCAATGTAAGGATGAGGTTATTTGCAAAATGGCTATCTTTGTTTTTATGCCCAACCCACCTCTGGTGTTCATTGCCAAAGAACTCAGTTTTGGTCTCATCTGACCATAGAATTGGGTCCCGTAGAAAGTTCCCATGCCATTTTACAAACTGTAGGCATATGAGTTTGTTTTTTTTTTTTTCATAACACCAGATGCTTTTTCTGGCAGCTCCCCAAACATAGAGAAAAACTTTTACCTGGGTACTTCAAAAAGACTACCCAAAAGTAAAAACACTGGAGTACACTTTACAAATCTGCACGTTTATTGAGGGGGAAAGATGACTGAAGTTTCGACTTGCGTCTTCCTCAGAATCATCTGAACACAGGAAATGCTGCGATAGAACATCTTTTAGTTGTGTAGATGGCTTCTGATTTTATATTTGGAGACTTTCTGACCCGGAGATGTAATCAAAGTCTGGAATTCTCCATCTGTGATCATTGGAGTGTCCTTTGCCACTAAAATCATTCTCCTCACAGTGTGAGTCTGTGCATTCAAAATAGGCACATCCTCTTTCAGGCAGATTTTTAACATTGCCATAGCCCTTAAACCTCTGAAAAATTGGCCTGATTGCCAAAATCGGCATTTTCAACTTTTCAGCTATTTTATGAGAGCTATTTCTATTTTTGTGAATCTTAACAATTTTTTGTTGCACATCATTGCTGAATTAATTTGTCCTAACTGTTATTATGGCTGAAGTAGGTAAATCTGCCTGTGTATATCATATTTATTTGTATCATAATTTGTATATCATAGGTGAGCATTTAAATTTTTGTAATCATTATCTAGAACTTCTGTGCAGATGTAGATCCCAGCGGACATGGAGCTGCTCTATTTATGCACAAAGTTACACTATCATATCACTGTCATACATCCGAAACGGTTATTGAACATTCACGAAGAAGCAGTGCCTGTGAACGATTTAGAATATGGACGAGTTAAGTCCCATCGCTGTTTCCCAAGGATTGTATGAAGTAAACCCTTCAGCCAAATCAGATGTGCAGACTGCCTAATATACTTGCCCGTAGTATCTATCCAGCAGGTAATGAAAATGATCTCTTGTGACAGAAAAATTGTTGTCCTTGGTTGCAACCACTTCAGCTATAATAGGCCAATGGTATTCCAATTAAGTAGTAAAAACAAATCAGTTTTCTGAAGCAAAAATTCAACATCGTATTGATACTATGTCATTCTTCTATCAATTGTAGTCATCAGATATTAAAAATACATAATTCCCTGCCATTGACTTACACATAGATTTCTCTCTCCAAGAATTTACTTGTCATTTACAACCTCATAACATCTCTCATGGAAATGCAGTCACTTTAATGCTTGCTCAGGCTTATCTGCGTAGAGCACAGTAATAGATTTCGTGAAACTTTCCAGGTAATTATCTGTCAATTGACACATTTCTTATCCAATTCCAGACAGTATGAACTTTTCACAGTAATTGAAAGGCATTGATTGGACCCTCAGAAAAGTATTTTAACCCTTGCGTAACAGCAAGTTACGTTATATTGTATCAACTTTGCACAGCTGAAAATGATGTGATTGTATAGAAAAAAGACTTCCAGAACCTACCCGGGGGTGCACAGGCTATATTTGCGGGCTGGAAATGTGATTTTGAGAAGGAAAATGACCATTATACCAAATGGAACAGACTGGAGGGTTAACAGCATTGATTCTTTGGAGGATAAATTCAGTGATGGTGAGTTTTTCTTCTTGCAGTGTGAGTAAAACTCTCTCTGCATGGAGTACCTTTATCTTACTTAGAGCAAGCTTGCTTTCTCTTATTTTCGGATTACCACCGTGATCACCGTGCTAGTTTGCCACATTGGTTAAAAAGAGTAACTGTTAGACTTTGTCAATAATACTGCATGTGCTTGTATGTTGCTTAATGTGGCGATCTGTTTTAGAATTTATGCCGCATTCAACGAAATAGAATGCGTTGGATTTTCGCTCGTTTAAAATGCGTACAGCTTGAAGACTTCGGAAAATGCCTTACTATGTTTGTCGCACCAACTATATCCAGTCTAGAGTTGCATATTACCTGCTTTTTCCTGATAGTCGCATGTCTATTTTGTTAAAATAAGGTATATTTCAGATATTACTGTGTTATTGAGTTATATTTGCTCCTTATGCGGCGTGAAAAGTGTTTATACGAGCTTTTGTTTCACTTGGATGCTGGAAATTGGAAAAAGCAACCTGCCCGTTGCAGGATGAACATTTTGACTGACAAAGAAGCAGTTCCTTTAATGAGTACGTGCACTGGCTGTTGGCAGTCTTAAGAAAAATTGACAAAATTCTAAACTTTATCATAGAGAAGAAGCATTTTTTGGTTTGAAGAGGTTACTGGTGACCATTGATGTGCACCCATGCCTATTTTGATAATGCTAAATGCTCATGCTAAATTCCACTAGAAAATCATTAATTCATATTGACCTGCCTGAGTCAAAAGTTGATATTTGCTAAAAACATGATTATTTTATGATTTTACAGGGTATGGTTTTGAGGGCTCTGACAGAATGGGAAGCCTCTCTGAGAGCTGTCTGATTTGGCTCATAGAGTAGATAATCTTGAATTTCCACACTGAGATGAAGTGCACTTGTGGTCAAGGAGTTTATGTCCCCAGAAATTTATTGTTTTAACTCCCAGCCATTTTTCAATTCTCAGTTTTTTAAAAAATAATCTCATTGTTGAATTTGCGTCAAGATTTTTTTGTGCTTGTGGCCCTTACTCTGAACAAAAATTCTGAAAAGAAACTGATTTACGATGGAATTCTAAATGCTACAAATGTCTTGTATCATTTAAGCTATTTGCACCTCCTCTGTGAAGCTCAGATTTTGAATAATAAAGCCTATTATAGGGTAATGCTTTAATAGCCATATTTTACTTCTGCAATGGGAATTTACTTCACTTAGATTTTTGTGATATGATTTTGCCATTTCCTATCCACATTCCATTCAAGTGCTCAACCTCTCCAGAGAACAGATGACTGGCTTGTTTCTGCGCCTGCCCTAAATTGGATAATTAGAATCACCTGCTACTCATTATCCTATTAATCAATCCCTGTGTATAAATCCTTACTCTCTCATGTAGTTCATTGCAAAGTCTTGGTAGTCTCTAGCTTAATCTGTAATTTCAGCTACAATATTCCTGTTTATCTTCTCAGAATTCTATTCAGTCTAAATCATAGACTGTATAAAAAGACGGACACAGTGCTTGGGTCTGGAAGCTGAGGCCTATGCGGAAATCTCCAAAATTTGCATTCTATTTAATGGCGACGTCAGTGGTTGCAGAAAGAAGTTCAATCCTACAGAGGTCTATAAAAAATACCCTACTTTATCACCAGTTATATAATTTCAGTAATGATTTTCCATATTACTTTATTGCAGTGGTTCTCAAATTCGGTCCTGGCGCCCCACTGTGTATGCTGGTTTTTGTTCCAACCAGAATTGCAATCTTAGGATTTTAACTGGCTGTTGATTTGTTTTAATTAGGTGCATTTATGCAGGTATCCACATTGAGATATATTGTAAATATTGGCAGAGGGAAGCAATGTAACCAAACATTAAATCAACATAAATAATCAAAAGGTTCCTCAGTGGTGAAACTCTTGACACATGGTGGCAAAATCAGATAATTTACTTGGCAAACAATGGAGTCACACCTGTTGCGTTTTCTGTTGATTTTATTTGGTTCAGGCAGGTTATGCAGGAAAAACTCAAAACACCTGTGTACAGAAACCTAATTTGGAGCATATTGATTTTCTCAGAGTCTGATTTTATCTGTTTAAAAATGTTTTCACCTGAAAATCCTAGCAATATTGAAAATTAAGCACAATATGTTCAAGGGTTTTTATTCTTCATAGCAGAATGGATATGTCCATCCAAATGTGACTTAAGATGGTAAATGACTACTCTAAACATGGAATGCTGCTAATTAAGACAAAGTAACAGCTTTTTAAAATCCTAGAATTGCAGTTGTGGCTGGAACAAAAACCAGCATACAAAGGAGGCGCCAGGACCGAGTTTGAGAAGCACTGCTTTATTGTATCTATCGCAAGTTTCAAGTCTCCTTCAATATGTTATGATGTTAATTTTTGCAAATTATGGTCCCAAATAGACTAGAATAAAGGATAAAGCTGGTATATGCTTTGGGGGTGTGGCTATCCCCTGGTCCTTGTCTGATACGGTAAGGTCTGCCCGTAGATCCACCCCTCGCTTCTCCCCGGATATTCAGTTCACGGTCTCGTCCGATAGGAATCACATCTGATTTCAAAATGACAAAATGGTGCTTTCAAATAGCCAAAATCGAGGCTTTCTCAAGGTTATGCTGAAACCAGTGGGTTTCACGGTTGCTTTGTCCATCTTTTTATACAGTCAATGGTCTAAATACCCTCTTGTATCCTTCTTTGTTTGTAAGTGTGGCCCCTCTGAAAAAAAAGAAAACAATTGTGTTTTGCTGGAGCTTTGCTTCAGTCAAATAAATGTTATATTCCTTCGCATTTGGATCCTTGCCTCTCATCCTTACATGAGTCCCCTTCATCCAGCGTACTGGTGTCATTACAGATTTTCTTATAATTAGCACACATACTTTTAGGGAAGAAGATTCATTGATTTCTTTTCTTTGATTTTTTTTTTTATTTCAGGGTTAGTTTTTTGTTAATATTTTGAATGAAATATTTGAAGGATAAACTTCTACCACATTTTTTCATTGCTTTTTTAGCTAGTATTTTCTAAGGGTGCCAATATTAGAGAGCACTGCAGAAGTCATTTTCATCTCATTATACACTTTGGTTACTCAAATAATTAAAATAGGCATCATTCTTTTGAGGCAGATATGTGACAGAATTATCATGCAATACTGTACATTTCCAATTGCAAACAAAGATATAATTTCTGCAAAGAAAAATTATTTTCAACATGACCTGAATATGCAGCAAAAATGTATCAGTAAAATTTTCCACATGATCTTTTCCCTGTGAAAATAAAATTTAGTTTGATATTCAATTTGGTGTTTTGTTTGATACATTCAATAAAAATCTGGATTAAACCAGAAAGGTGAGTAAATCCAGATGCTATCAACAGGCAAACTACCTCCCTACATTATCATTACCTCCCACAGACACAAAGCGATGCCACGCGTACCTCTGGCCTATGTTGATTTACTCAGTTTTGCGTCTCAGAACTACTACCTTTCGCCTCACAAACAAGGACTGAGTCTTGGTGTCTGAGTCTTGGATGCCACTGTTGGCAGCAGTGAAATGGGGGCGATGTTTTCAAAAGGCTGAAGCTTGGACCGGTTGCTTAATGCTTTAAGGTGGCTCCAGGCACAGCAGAGTTAATAGATCCTTTAGGATGTTATGCGCATCTTGAAACAAAAAATACTTTGTTTCTACATGGGCTAGTCTGTATGACCTGATGGTATTAGTACAATCCAAAAGTAGAATTAATGAATAGTAATATGGTATTGATAGGGGGATGGAGCCCAGAACAGAATGACACTGTTCAGCTCAGACGATACAGGCTTGACAGCAAGGGGCGTGTCCGACCCTAACCAGAGGTATTTCAGGGCAGCTGCCAGATTGAGTGCATGCTTTGCTAGGCCAAACTGTCAGATAGCAGGACCAGAGAGTTTAGTAGGAATGTAGTCCTAATCCTGATGACTATAGAAGGCTTGGGAGATGTTCCTAATAAATTGGGCAGAGGAACTGATGAAGGATGATTGATAGGTCCCAATATTTGAGAGAAAGGCTTGGGAGCTTGTTTCTATTAATAGAACTAGGAAGAGAACCTCCATATGTAGCTATCATTAAAGATTACTAATCATTTCTGAAGACGATTCATTCTTTCTAGGAAATACTGACTGGTTGCCAAAGGGCATATAGCAAGTGACAGTCCAACTGCTTAAAGAACATCCATCTTAACGAACGTGGAGGAATGTAAAACAACAAGGAATCTGATAAATAAGCAGGTGCTAAACCATTAAGTGCTTTGTAAACAAGCAGAAGAACCTTAAAATCAATTCTAAAAGCTATAGGGAGCCAGTGCAGTGCTGCTAAAATCGGGGTTATGTGCTCTAGCTTCCGCGTTTTTGTTAAAAGTCTAGCAGCAGTGTTCTGGATTAGTTTTAATTTATCTACTGTGTTTTTTGGAAGACCAGTAAAGAGAGTAATGCAGTAGTCCAATCTGCTTGAAATAAAAGCATGAATTAGCTTCTCAGCATCCTGTTGAGTTAAAATCGGCCCAACTTTGGCAATGTTTCTTAGGTGAAAGAATGCTGTTTTGGTCACTTTGTTAATGTGCGGTTTAACATTTAAATCAGAGTCTAAAATGACACCTAGGCTTGTTACCTCAGATTTTATATGGGGAGCCAGGTTTCCTAACCTGTTTAAAAGTGCATTGCTTCGATCTCTGGGGCCAATTAAAGGAATTGTAAAGAGTCACTAGAGATTCATACTAGGGTTGAGATACCTTTCTATTTGACCACACCAGTGGCATGTAAATATCTGCTGAGAGAAGTTACCTGGAGCAGCAGATGCTTCAGGGGGCCACAGATGTAGTGGTCTGTGCTCTCTCAAAAAGTCCTTATCACCTGAGATGGAGGGGAATCTTTTAAGACTGAGACACAGAGTGAAATAAAGACAGATTTTGAGGGTACAGTTAGAAATTACCATGTCTTTAGAGGGGACTACTTCTACTGTTGGTTCAGGTGACTTGACAATGATTTGGATAACATCAGTGAATCCATGCACACAGCAATACCTGGTACTTGGCTGCCAGCTGTTTGTAAATTTAATGATAAGAGCTTCTTCTTTTTGTGTAATGACATTTTTTGTGGCCAGTATTGCCAGTAGACAAATTTTAAGCTGATAAAATGACGATTTATGATCCTGGTTCTCTCCCTGTCTGACAGTAATGGGGCGAGCCGTGCTGATTCAGGTGTTGTTTGCCGGATGGAGTCTTTGGTCTTCTACTGCTCTTGCCGGTGAGTCAACATTGTGACTGCAGATTATATACACTCATATTTCATTTTTTTTTTCCGCTAACTATGAATTATCAGATTGTGAGAACTGATTTGTATCAATGCATAGCGCATACATTGCAGCATTTGGACAGTGACTTGTTATTTTATTTATTTATTTTTATTTTAAGATTTTTTTGGGGAATTTTCCCGTTATTTGACAGTTATACAGTGTAGAGAGACAGGAAGGTTGGGGAGTAGAATGGGGGAAGACATGCAGCAAATGACCTGAGCTGGAATCAAACTCAGGTCGCTGCGGGAAGGACACAGCCTTTATGGTGCGCGGGGCTCCCCCAGTGACTCGTTATTGAAGTTCAACAATTCCTACATGGTTCTGTATGAATGACTCACCTTTGTTTTGATGGTATTTGGATCCAGTGCATGAGAACCATTGGATGTTGCAAACCTTCAATTGTAATGTCATTACTGGTAGTTTGAAACATTTGTGGGAGTGTACCGTATGTATGCGTGCGGGGAGTGGCGCAGATATAAATGTCAGTGTGTGTCTTTATGTGCTCGTGTTTGCTATAGATGGAGAAGCGTTCCTGAATTTGAATGGAGAGTTTGTGAATCCGATGGCTTAGTGGCTTTGTTTATGTATGTGTGAGTGTGTGTGTGGGAGGGAGAGATTGGAGAAGATGTAGAGATTTGTTCCTCTGTTTGTGGAACAATGGGTCTCAGAGGAAGTGGCTCTTCCTGTTCGGCCCAGAATCAGGGCTCCTGGTGACCTGTAAAGGGGCGCTGAGAGCTCTCGCAGATATACCAGTGTGGCCTCCCATCTCCCCATACAGAGAGCTGCTTTACCCACTGTACCCCACTTCCACCCGCATTACCCACTTTCAGAGTGGGGTGGAGGACATGATCCTGTACAAAATGGCTGCCACATTTTTTGACAATGAAGTACAATCTTATAACTCATAAGTATTTTTCTTCTTTGATTTCAGACCAAGGATCTAATGGTTCATCTTTGGGAGGTATTGTATGCATTTGTGTCTATGCATGTGTGCTGATGCTTATCGTTCGGTCAATATGAATGCCCATAAAGGTGACCATACTCATTCTTTCTCTGTCGCTGTCTCATGTGTACGTGTGCGGTGTGTGTGTGTGTTCCAGCTGTGAGTCACGGCGGAGGCAAGGTGCAGTGTTTGTGTGAGAACTCAAATGTCTGCAGCAACAGCACCTGCTGGGGTGATGTGTGCTACTTCATCAGAGTGTCTGAGCGGCGGCAGTGGGGCTGTTTCATGAAGGAACAGAGCAGGCAGTGCATCACCAACATTGGTAACGTCTTCACCGAGTGCTGCTCAGATTCCCCGCTCTGCAATGCTGAAATCATTGAACCCACCGTCCCAGGTCACCTGGGTGAGCACTTTGTCATGGGTGTGTGTGTGAGGATTTTTCTATTCTTATGGTAACAAGGAGGGCCCCTCAATGATCACAAAGTCTGAAAAAATTAGCACTGTGGGGACCTTTTTTGGGTCCACCTTGAGGAAAAAACTTAATTCCAGGTTTAGGGCTAAGTTTAGGTTCAGGGTTACTTTTGGGATTATGGTTAAGTCTGAGTCTAGATCAGTGGTCGTCAACCCCGGTCCTGGAGGGCCGGAGTGTCTGCTGGTTTTTGACGTTACTCTGCACTTAATTGATGAATGAAAGCAAGCAGTTCATTACACACTTGACTCATCTCACCTGGTGTCATAGGTTTAAATAGAGTGGAGAAATCCAAACTCAGGACACCCTGTGCTGTTAGCAATACTCCTGCACTAAGGGAATAATAAGCCAATCAATCAATTACCAGGAACTACCCACAAGACTCCTAGAGCCAATTAAACAGACATGCAGGTTGTGACAGAAGTCTGTGTGGAAACCAAGATTTGTCAATGAAGTTGGACATTGAGCATAGTTGTAATCCGGACAAAGTAGAGGTTCAAAGTAGAGATAAAAGTGTATAGGGCAGGGGTAGCAAGCCATGGTCCTGGAGAGCCACAGGGTGTGTGAGTTTGGTTTTATCCACCCTATTTAAACCTAAGACACCAGGTGAGATGAGTTAAGTGTGTAATGAACTGCTTTCATTCATCACTTAAGTGCAGAGTAACGTCAAAAACCAGCAGACACCTCGGCCCTCCAGGACCAGGGTTGGCGACCACTGGTCTAGATACTGGAATTTTAATCCTGGCGAAGTTAGACTTTTAATAAAGGTTGAAAGTTCAGTAGGTTTTGGAAGTTAGTGCGTTAGGGTTAGGGTTAGGCTAAGGGAAGGGAGGGAGTGACAGTTAGCATTAGCGACAGGTGTATGGAAATAGGATTTTAGAGCAAAAACAAATGTGTGTGCATGCGTGTGTGTGTGTGTGTGTTTTTCAAAATCTACAGCTGTGCCACTGATTTTCTTGCCATTTTTGTTCACAATTGCAAACAATGAATTTATCCAGTTGTTAATTTAATTGCTCTTTTCTTCTTTATTAGGACAATAAAATCTTTTTCGCCACATTCTGTCTGAAATAGCTATGCATGCCCTGGGGAGTTACATTTTCATGTGGAGTTGCAAATGTTTTTTTATTGCATAAAAAATTGGAGAAATTTGCTGCTGATGAAATTAAAGAATCAATTGGCTTCTAATTTATGAGTGTGGTCATGTGGTCTCTAAAGAATTGTCATTACGTCATTTATGACCAATTAAAAGACAAGACAAGTGATAATGAGCTTAACCAGCATTGCATTAAAAGGGACGCATGTAATTAGGACCCTATTGAAACACCACCTTCATCAAATGTAAATCTTTTTTGCAAATGTTTGCAATGAAGCGAAGTTTATATCCTGTATGGCATCCAGCTATAGCTTTTTTTGAACAATTTAGCTAAAAGAATAAATGATGGTGAATAATCCCATTAAATATAAAGTGGACCTCAGACAAATAAACAGCTGTTTAAAATACTGCAACGAAAACCAGATTAAACACAGGTCTGATGCAATGCAAAATGTAACATTGTTACATTTTGTGGTGAAATGCAACACTAAATTTTGCATTGAAATGCAACGCAAAATGTAACAATCAAAAATATTGTTACATTTTTAGGTTTGTAGGCACAACGCAAAATGTAACATTTGAAATCTCATTATATTTGGTCAGTGAAATTGTGAAATAAACAACTTCATGTTGATTTCAGCCATGAAGTCAGCAGCAAAAGCAACTTTTCCATTTTTTCCACCACATGATAAAAGAAACTTTTTTATTCAGGCTGGATGTGAGTATAGAGTATATAATGCTTCAATTAGCATATTAACTTCTGAGAAATGTGGTTGCAACTTGCAAAATGAGTTTCTGAGTTAATTACTGCTACCATAAGTTTTAATAGCAAATAACGCAAACAGCCATATTACTGATGACACTCCTGGTTGCTATTGTATGCGCAGCATATGGATATTAAATATTACATTCTAAACCCCTCACTGATGAAACCCCATATAACATAAAGTATGTTTGTGCCCCTTTTGAAATCGTTGTGGCAAATAAAACACTGTAAAATAAGCAGTGGTAGGATATGGAACTCTTTCCCAATCCATCTCAAAGAAGGTAAGTTGTTCCTCTCCTGGGCAGTCTTGCGGTAGCGTTATTGACTAAATCAGTCCGAATTAAGTTGACTCAGATTCTGATGAATCTGTGAGCTGAAATGTTGAGTCAGATTCTTACGAGTCTGTGGGCTGAAATCTTGAGCCAGATTTTGATTAGTCTGTGGGCCGACATGATGAGTTGGATTCTGATGAGTCTGTCGGCCAAAATGTTTGGTCAGATTCTGGGGAATCTGTGGGCCGCAATGTTGAGTCAGATTCTGAGGAATCTGAGAATGGGAAGGTTGATTTAAAGGGTGGTGATTCTGAGGAGGGAAATTTACTGTGCTTTTCCACTATGTGGTACTGGCGCCACTCTACTCTACTCCACCCGCCTTGGTACCGGCTACTTTTCTGTGGGTGGTTCTCCATTAGAGGATAGTGCTGTCTCAGTGTAGCTGATCATAGCGGTCCGGCACGAAACTGCGGCGACGACATCCTCAGTATGACACACAGTGTAGTTGGAGCTAAAGTATATCAAGTCTACATTTATTCCGTCGATTTTGTTAAGGATTTATGAGTTCAAATTAGGGGACACGCACTGCCATCACCACGTTATGGTACTAAAGTCCTGCGAGCGTTGAATTGTATTTTCTGTTTGACATTGTCATGTCCGATTCAGTAGCACATTAAATTGCGTAACACCTAGCAACACGAAGCAATGATATCCGTAAAAGGCATGGAGAGAAACTGTACATTTCACTCTGAATTTGACGGCAAACAAACAGATTGTTAAAGCATGGGATATTCATTACAGAGTTTCATGTTGCAAATGCACAAATCGCAGGAGATGGCAGAGAATCAGAATTCATCGCTTTATGATGCATCATTTTATCTGATAACTTGAGGAAAATGATTCGTAAACACCCGTACAGTTATTTTTCTGTGCGATTTTCTTAAAACAGGGGTAGCATTACATAACTTCTCCACAAATAGGGTCACAGTCAAAGAGAAACGCATTTCATGAATGAAGCAGCTTTGGTGAACAAGCAAAAGTATATTGAATAAGTGGCCTAAAACGATGTTATACGATGATCATAATAACAACACTAATCGTGAGACTCATCAGTCTAATTCGAATGAGATGTTCCAAGGTCAACTTTGGAATTGTCTTTCGGAGTGACGATTCTCTATGACCAATCAGTGGGCTGCGGCATTGTCGCGTCACCTTTTTACTAGTACCCGGTTGGCTTTTTTTTGGAACCCCAGGAGAGCAGGTACCAGAAAAGGTGGTACCAGTTACCAAGTACTAGGTACTTTTTCCTAATAGAAAAGCAAAAAAGGCAAGTAGAGTGGAGGAGAGCTGGTGCACAGAGTGGAAAAGCACCATTTGACTTAAACACTGAAGAATCTGATGATTTGGGTGCTCGTGGCGAAAATTTTGAGCCACAGAGGGAATACCTGCCCAGGAAATCCTCAGACAGATAAATTTGTATGCTTTGAGGGATGATCCAAGGTCTCGCTTCATACTACAATGGGTCAGCACATTTTTCAGCTCAGTTGTAGACGAGGTCCGACGGCCCACTATGCACATCATTCCACATGTCATTTTGTGAGTGCCATCTCCTGTAAGCATCGGGCGCTTGTACATGGCAGCAGGGTCAGGAAGTGGCCTCACTATGGAACTTAAGCGCATTGTGAACGAAAGTAGATGGTGGGATGCATGGATCTTCGTGAAACAAGTTTCAGGAATTTTGAATTAATGGGGGTGTGGTACAGAAGGCAGGAGATAATCCTGCTTGATAATATTTTAGTCTCAGTTCTAGACGAAGATTCAGAGTTCTAGTTTCACATTGTAAATTGATATTCTGACCCTATTATGCTATCTTTTGTTTTGCTTTAAGTGAGTCATGTTACAGATTTATTTTTAAAGGATTACAGTGTCAAGAAAATCGTCAAAGAAAAGCACGAAGTAACTTACCAGTATATTACCTAAATATCAAATTCAGACAAAATTTTGGGTAACTTCCTTTATTATATATATATATATATATATATATGTATATAAGAAAAGTAAAATTCAGTTGTTTTCTTCTTGGGTCAGGTTGATAAATAGGAAAAAACAGAGTTCTTCAAAGATACACAAAAAGTAATACTTTGATTTCAAGGAGCGTATCCAATCTGTTCCACATAAGAGCAAAAAATCGGAATTGGGTCACATTACACCGTCAGTGTAAAGCCTCATTTACATTGTCAGTGTAATGTGACCCAATTCTGTTTTTTTGCTCTAATGTGGCACAGATCGGATATGCTTGTTGACAGTGTTAACAGGAAAAAGACGCATGCATTCGGATAATTTGAAATCGGACACAGGCCTCATTAATATGTGGAAGTAAATCAGATATGTATCGTATATGTGCCAATGCGACCGCCGTGAAAACAGGCTGGTCAGATTTTCTTACACATTGCGTCTCTAAGGTCATCAAATCTGCGACCATTTAGCTTATTTTGTCGCATAAACAGTGAACGCACGGTAAATGAACGAGGTTTTATTACATTTGAGAAGCTGGCAGACTGAACATGGAGGCTGTCTCAAACCCAGACATTCCTATGAGCTACTGAAGAGGCATTAATTGCAGAATATGCCCTTTTCATTCTTCTCTGCCTAAAAATGCCGGCAATGTTAGGCAAAGTTTTCATGCACCGCAACATTATCATCAAACACCAATCATCGTCGGCCTGCTGATAAGACCCCGTATCTTCAGAATGACAAACTTTACAGGAAAATAAAATAAAAAAATAATATAAATATAAGTTAAAGTATGAATAAAATAAAAAAATGTTTAATTTTACATGTAGGAATACTGTGCATTTGAGTTTTTTTTTTTTAATCAATTTGGAGATAGGCTGCAAGGTTTTATCAGTAGGCCGATGATATGGCAGCATCATCCTTTTTTTTTGGCTAAGCAGTTAGCGCTTGGTGCAGAAGTGGGCGTGGCCTTTAGTAAAATCTAAAAGCAGGCATACGCGATATTTCAGATGTTGCAGGCAAGTGTAATCCCGTGAATCAGATATGGGTCTCTTGATAAAATACGTGTGACCATGGTAAAAAAAAAAAAAAAATCGGATTCTGGCAGCAAATTCGATCTGGGCATCAAGACTTAAAATGTAAATACGGCATAAATGAGGCCAAAGAGCCAAGAGGCAGCAGATTTTCAACTCCACCAAGCTGGCGCACACCTGAAACCGCTGATCTCATCAACTGATCTAGGCCTGCACAATTAATTAGTTGTATCAGATGTCCGTCTGCAGTAGTTGTACTGGCGTGAAACCTGTAGTCTCTTGGCCCTTTTACGAGTCAGTTTGACACCCCTGCACAGATGGAAACATTGGCTGCATCCAAATGTCTGCACTTAACCGCACTCGCGGATGCGTTCACCGGAAGTCCGAGAGTGCTGAGGGCTGTCCAAATCCACAATTGGTCCAGTCCACAGGGTCCTCTTAGGGCGCAGACTTCACTAGTGTAATTACCCGCAATTCATTGCAACATGGAGGACGTCATATTCCGTGTGCCTGAAGTCCGTGAGGGCCCAGTCTGCAAGTCCAGAGGGTGGAGATTTGGATTCAGCCACAATATACAGGTGCTGGTCAACGAATTAGAATAATTTGAAATAGCGCAATAGTTACATTTTCTTGATGCATTTTTTTGTGCAGAAAGCAAATCAGGTGTTCACCGCGCCTGTCCTACTTGTTAGAGTAATCACAGAACTCGCTACCTGTAAAAAATTTGCTCAGCTGAGCTTTCCAAAAGGCCCATTTAGGCCATTTAACTGTGACACTGTTTTTTCATTGAATTAGAATAATTCATAAGTCATTTCATTGAATTAGAATAAGTGCTCGAATTTTTGTTTTCTGTGAAGTGTTCACTGTGCAGTAGGCCTATAAAGTCAGGGTTGAGTAGAATTTCTAAGCTGTAAAATCAATCATGGGTAAGCAGCGCGACCTCTCAACGGGAATAGTGACTCAAATTCAAGCCCTTCGCTAACAAGGCTTGACCCAAACTAAAATCGCTGAGCAGCTTGGCATCAGCCAGTCTTCCATCTGCAAAGCTCTAAAGAAAGACTGCAGCAAGCGCACCAACTGTTCCGGCGTCTGAAAAACTTCTGCTCGTGACAACTAGCTGCTGAGAAAGATCGCAGTCAGCAACCGGTTCAAGTCCATTTCTGAGCTCAGCGACTTGTAGAACGAGCAGACCGGCGCTAACATCTCGAGATCAACCACTTACCGTCGTCTGCGCGAACTCGGCTTCAAGTCTCTCGTTCCAGCAGTAAAACTGATGCTGAACAAAAAACAAATGGAGAAACGGCTGAAGTAGGCCAAAGAACACGGCGAGTGGACTGCTGAAGACTGACAGAAAGTGGTCTTCAGTGACAAATCGCGCTTTTGCATCTCCTTCGGTGACCAAGGTCCTCGTGTCTGGCGTTGTGGTGGCGAAACCTACAACCACGAGTGCGTAAAAAGATCCGTCAAGTTTCCCCAGAGCGTTATGGTCTGGGTATGCATGTCCGCTCGTGGTGTAGGGAAACTCTGCTTCCTCAAGAAGACTGTCAATGCTGCCATATACCAAGATGTTCTGGAAATGTTCCTGATTCCGACTGTTGAAGGACAGTTCGGCGAAGAAGACCTCATTTCAACAGGATCTTGCACCGGCTCATGCGGCAAAGTCGACCAAAGATTGGTTCGCCGAAAAACAGCTTGAAGTTTTGGCATGGCCAGCCAACTCGCCTGACCTCAATGTCATTGAAAACCTTTAGGCCATCGTCAAGCGGAAAATTTGCGACAGAAAGCCGACTACGCTGGACCAACTGAAGCAGAACATCGCCACTGCCTGGGAAGCTGTGAGTGAGGAAACTTGACAGGCTGGTCAAATCGATGCCGCGGAGACTTCAGGCAGTCATACAAGCCAAGGGGGCAGCCACAAAATACTGAGAAAGTGATGATTCTAATTATAATAAAAATTATTCTAATTCAGTGAAACGGTTTCTCAATTATTCTAATTAAATAAAACAACAGTGTCACAGTTAAATGGCCTAAATGGGCCTTTTGGAAAGCTCAGCTAAGCAAATTTTTTTACTGGTAGCAAGTTCTGTGATTACTCTAACAAGTAAGACAGGCATGGTGAACCCCCGATTTGCTTTCTGCACAAAAAATGCATCAAAAAATTTTCATGATTGCACTATTTCAAAATATTCTAATTCGTTGACCAGCACCTGTACACTATACTCGCACCTGGCTCGAATAAAAAAGTTTATTTAATCATGTGGTAGAAAAAATGGAAAAGTCGGTTTTGCCTTGACATCATGGCGTAAATCAACTTAAAGTTGTCTATTTCACAAGTTTGCGGACTAAATATAATGAGATTTCAAATTTTGGATCGTTACATTTTGCGTTGCATTTCAATGCAAATGGTAACATTGGTACATTTTCCGTTGTATCAGGGGTGTCCATGACTTATGCTGAGAACCACGGCTGTAATGATTATGCAATCTTGGTCAGTGCTGCCACCATGTGTCCAATTTAGTCTCTGCATGTAAGTGACATTTCCGTAAGACATTCATCATCATCACAGAAAATGAAGTTTTAGTCGTCAAGTATGATGGGTGCGTTCGAGCCATGGACCTATAAGGAAATATAAAAATATCAAATAAATATTTAAATCAATTTTATTTTTTTATTTTTTTATTTATTTCAGACATAATAGTCCATAGTGTATAAAGGAGGTACAATATGTAGAAATATATTCACAATCTGTAACAAGTATAAAGCATTTTGTGCCAATAATCAACAAGTGAAGAACTAAAATAGACACTAGAATTCACAATGGCAAAGATTATAAAATTAACACAAGTTTGTAAACGAGATAAAAAATTAAAGATTGATTTCCTCAACATCTCAGCAAATGAACGTATACCATTAGAAACAAACATGTGACTAGCACTACACCTTCGACTAAAACCATGGATTATTCTAAATACATTGTTAAAAGCTACTCGGAGCAAATGAAATGTGGAATATTTAAAATCAACCCATAAATAACACAGGTATACATTTGAACAAAAAGACATAAACAACCTATTCTTAACAGCAATAATGATAATGTAAATATAAATCATCCTTGGTTCGAGCGCGTCTGCAAGTAAGCCGGCTGCTCGAGATTCCCGAAAAATTACGCGAGAATCTCGCCGAAGTTGCGCGAGAAGCCCTCCAAACCATCTTGCAGCTATCGCAGGGTTTGGAGGGCTTATCGCGAAATTTCGGCATGATTCTCGCGTAATTTTTCGGGATGTTTTCCACGTGTGATGTTCTCACTGATCACGTGGAGGAAACTTTGTGTGACAACCAAAGAACGACCCAAAACATCAACCCTGCTCTGCCGATACTTTCTGTGAAGGAAACGACAAAATACGAAGCGGTCAGCTCAGTCGCCTGATTGAAACTCTGTGGAGATTGTAAGTTGTTATATGTAAAAAGTGTGCCCAGCTTCAAGGCATCTTTGCAGACCACATGAAAATCCATTATCTAGAATGTCTACAATTTATAAAGAAGTGATTAAACCCCTTGTGGGATACTTGGACTAGGAACCACAAAAATGTACATACTGTGTTTTTATCATATCCACCTCTTACTCCCAATCTCTTGAAATACTAAGTAAGATATCGTGAAATACATACTGGGGCTTATTTTTATATATTAGCTATTATGTAAACACTTCAATTGAAAATAATAGCTAGAGCTGATAAAATGGCAAATGATTCCTACCATTGAACAGTAGAGTAGTATGTTGCCTGGTGAGTCATATTTGTTTGACAAGACTTATATCTGTTCCATTTGCTCTGATCCTCTCCCTGGTCCCTCTCTACAGTTCCTGAAGTTGAACCAACGAAAGAGGAGGAGAACTTGGCCCTGCTGGTGGGTGTACCGCTGCTGGTTCTGCTGCTGCTGTCGGCAGCCACCTGCGGTCTGGTGTGGTGGTGGAGGTCACATCGCCAGTTCGCCCGCGCTCCCCTCAGTGAGGATTTCACTGCGCTGAAGGTGTCGGGCGGTGCTGACCCCACCTATGGGGTAGGTGTTGCCATGCTCACTGAGGGTCACCATAGCAGTGGGAGCCCTCTGGAAAATGTCAGTGGTCCATCTGACTCCTGGCTGCAGTTTAAAATTTATTGAATAGCTTGCGTTAAATGGGCTGAGAAATGGGGAAAATGTATTCAGCCTCATCAATAAGGCCATATCTTCTGCCATTCCTTTGTTTGGTGTTTTTTTTTTTGGAAAGCTGTGCATTATTTCTATACAATTATTCATAATTGCCCCCAGGAATCCCCAGGTGTATGGACGCCTTTTGCTTTCTTTTGAAATCTTACAAATTTAGTTAGAGACGGTCAGCCATCTTACTTTCTAAGGAGCTCCCATAGGCACCAAAAGAGCATGATTTTACTTTTTCTTCCACTCAAGAAAATGCGCTCAAATCACAAAACCATTCAGCTGTATGGTGTTATACAATTACGCTGTGCATTTTGTCTCTCTAATTTAGCTCATTGCCCTATCACTGATATATTACATACTATTCTGACTAGCCTAGCTGAAATAGTTATGTCCGGTCAAATGTATAGCAATACAAGTGTGCACCCTATCCCCCCCCTTTGTCCATAAAATAAACTATATTGTTTGGAGGAAGGGTCATTGACTGTGGTAAAGCTTCATCGAGCACATCCACTCCGGCTCTGGATGGAGGGAGCAATTTAATGACACTCAAGTTAGCGCTGTGCAGTCCTTTGAGCGTCCTCCCAGCAGTTAAACTTGAGTCTGACATGTCTGGACTGAGAGATTTGAAACTAACGAAATAGGATTTGGGACGAGCTTTTGCAGTAAGTGATCCCAGGTGCCTAGCATGAGTGATGTTGGCATATGCTGCTTTTTTATGCTGGCGGTCATGTCTGATAACTTTATCGGCGTGTATCTGGACATGTCTACATGGGAACATGCCCAGGTCATTAGCGTGTGGGTTTTTCAGGCAATATTAGAACCTTGATGTGTTTCATGACATTATTTGAGCATGTCTGATATGGAAAATGAAAATGAATTACGACTGGGAAAACATACTATGGAGCTCTCAGTACACCAGCTCATTTAGTTATGTTTGTCCATAGATGTGTCTGGTGGCATCATTATCAGGGTATGTCTAATGCTAGTCCATTGGCTGACTCGCATCCTCAGGTGGAAAATCTAGGGCACCATACGTAACACATTCTGCCATGTTTTTCCTCCATCCTTGAATGCAGCCCATTGATTTCATTTCACTGCTTAGATTTGGCTGACAGATTCATTCTGAAGTAGTTAGAGTACTAATCTGCAAATCCTGGTGGTCAGAACAAAGCTCTGGGGAGGACTTATTCAACTGAACCTAGATTTCCTACCACTGGTGACATTACTACATGGGTTGCTCTGCAGTGTACATTTTATGAACAATATGCCATCTGCAGGATATCTTTGATGAGTTCTGCACATCCGGCAGTGGGACAGGCCTGCCTTATCTGGTTCAGAGGACCATGGCTCGACAAATCACCCTGGCGGAGTGCGTTGGTGAGATGCGCATGTTAGCAGTACGCCATTCCTTCTTTCACTCTAACTCCCAGCCACCAGTAAAAACAGTACTGTATTTGCATTCCTCGTAAAATAAGCTTAGTCCTCGTGCCTCCCCATTTCAATGACAGTGAAGTGAACTGAACTTGATTCACAGACAGTTTGGGCAAGTTAATTGAGGTGCTGTGTCCATACAGACAAAAAAAAGATTGGAATTTTTTGTAATTTATGAAGAAATGGCCTTAATTTGGACATGGGCCTGAGGGTCAGGCATAGAGAAAACTGGCTCTTAAAGTGTCTTCAGGCTCAGTCAGTTACAGAAAGCTCAGTTTTCAATCCTGGATTGTTTGCCACCGTGATACTGCGTCTGCTTTTTTCTGCCATTGTGTCTGTGCGTCTGTCTGCCGATGTTCATGTCCAGTGTTTTCTCTCAGGTAAGGGGCGGTATGGTGAGGTATGGCGAGGCACGTGGATGGGGCAGAGCGTGGCAGTAAAGATATTCTCGTCTCGTGATGAGCAGTCCTGGTTCCGCGAGACTGAGATCTACAACACCGTGCAGCTACGCCACGACAATATCCTAGGTGAAGTTTGGAAAAATGGGATGGCTTCGCTGTTTGTAATTTGTATTCACCTGGTGAAGTTCACTGCCTTGTTACTGGTGCCTTTTTGGGAATAAATGAAGTTTCTTTGCCAAACGCGATTAATGCCACTTTTGACATTCTTGAACCACCACTGATAGACGAGAATCATTGGAGGGCTGATAGTCATGTCATGTTCGGCCCATAGAAATATACGTTTCATATGCCAGTGTTAAGCATGCTTGAACTTCAGCTTTCATTTCAAAGTGAAATAAATGCCAAGCAAGTTTATCCGTTAACTGCAATATATCCACATAGCCAATCAGCGATGGAGAATTCCATGGAGCCAAAAGGCTCTGATTGTTTAGTAACTCTTGCTTTGGGCAAAAAAGTGCCATTTCTATGCTGCAAGTTTTGCAGAGAAAAAGATTCTCTAATTTATCTGTCAAGAATATATTTTCCCATCTGTGGACATAGCTTTCGTCCCACTGACCGAGTTTTTGGCCACATTGCACAGCAGATTCGTAAAAAGAGCAGTGTTCTGCAAGTGGAGGAGTTTTATAATCATCATGAAAACATAAAAATGTTTTCGTATGTAATATTTACTGGTAAGCACTTGACTTCAAATCGTACCTCTCTAGATATATTGCGTTTTGCCAAGTAATTGCAACAAAGGTCACTTTTTCGCGAAATTCAGCATTCTTAGATTTAATTGCATCATTGTGTTCTAACTTTACAAAAATTAGCATTTTTCTAAAATTGCATCAAATTAATATTTTGCATTTTACGATAAAACTCTACTAATCTTACAATGCTGTTCCCATATTACTCAAGTGTTGTCCATGTCCTATACTCTTGCCCCATCTCAGGTTTCATTGCTTCTGACATGACGTCTAAGAACTCAAGCACGCAGCTGTGGCTGGTTACCCACTTCCATGAGCAGGGCTCCCTGTATGACGTTCTGCAGTACAGTACTCTGGACCCCGAGGGTTGTCTGCGAATGTGCCGTTCGGTGGCCTGTGGCCTGGTGCACCTGCACACTGAGATCCTTTGCACACAGGGCAAACCCGCAATCGCTCACCGTGACCTCAAGAGTCGCAACATCCTGGTGAAGAGAAATGGCCAGTGCTGCATCGCTGACCTTGGTACGGCAACTGGATGGGGCCACAGAGGGGGTGCACTGGGTGTATTCTGTGGAGGTGATGCGTTCTGGGGTAAAAATGTTTTGTTGGGAGTGGTGGTGTTGGTGCGGAAGACGGGCAGACTCGGCCAATGTGGGAGGATGTCGGGGAAAGATGAAGAAGTGGAAAGGAGAGACAACACTGTCACGCCCGTGTAGTCTATCGTGTATTGCAATGTACAAGCTCTGACACCATCTAACCTTGACCACCCTCTCCCCATACTCTCTCACACACAGGCCTGGCCGTCATGCACTCCATGACTAACGACTACCTGGACATGGGAAACAACCCGCGGGTGGGAACCAAGCGCTACATGGCACCCGAAGTTCTGGACGAGACCATTCGGATGGATGTGTTCGAGTCCTTCAAACAGACGGACATATGGGCCCTTGGGCTTGTGCTGTGGGAGATCACGCGCAGGACTTTGGTCAATGGTGAGTACAGTGCAATGACCAGGGGTGCGCTTCCGGAAATCACTGATGCTAACTTGCATAGTTGGAACCACTGACTGTGAATGGACAAACTATCTATGTTGCTATCTTAGTTAGCAACTACGGTTTTGGGAAACCCACCCCGGCTTGGGAGATGAACTCGCAGTCTGGAACCTTCCCTCTCTTCTCCTGGTTCATTATGTTAGGCCCTTCCGGACCACTGTTCCTTGTGCACACTGAAGTTCCCAGGACTACAGATAAGACTGTTGGGATGCCTTGCCTTCAAGAAAATAGCAGCAGACATCTTTCATTACCGGGGATGCACTGTGTAACAGACTGTCAAGGACAGGTCTCTCTGACTTCCTTCATCATCTACTCCAGCTTTTCCACCCCTACCCTGTCTTACTCTTCCCAATCTTATTTAATTTCTCCCTCTCTGCATCCTTTTCCTCTCTTTCCTCTGTCCTCATTTGAAATTGACATATTTATTTGCGAGATCAGAGAAAGAGTGCTGCTGAATAAATGTTGTGAAGATATGAACTACGCCCCCACAAAAAAATCTCTCTCAGGCCTCTCCATTCAACTTTCACCATGGGAGTCTCGCCCTGCATTTCTCTTCCTGCCTTGCCTCCGTGTCCTCTCCCTCTCTCCCCTGCAGTCCCCCTGCGCTCCCTCGCCCCAGCGCCTTTTCTCTCTCCCTCCATCCTATCCCTAACTCCCTGATTAGTAGTGCAGTAATTATAAACAGTCTTATCGGGTGTCAGCACTCCAGCTCACACATCCCAGATGGTGGTACATGCTCACACGCTCCAGACCAGCTCCGCTCTGCTCGAGGGACGGGCTCGTATCTACGGCTCCCTCAGTCCGTCTCCCGCCTCCTCTGTTCTGCTGCCTCGGCTGCGTTAACTTCTGCCACTGAGCTTCAGTGTTGGCAAAACTGTCCTAAGCTCTGCCCTAGATATTCTTGAAAGGAGGGAAGGATTTTATGATATCCCCACATTAATATCCCAAATTTTGATTCGTGGTGCCGATGATGTGTTTGTAGAATAGTTTTCGACAAAGCTTCTTTTAATGGCGCAGTATATTACTGTATCTGTTCTGGTGCATTCCTGATAATTGGCACCATGTTTTTAATCCCTCTGAATGAGCTTGCATTTAAATGTGAGCACCCTTGTAAATGGGCTACGCCAGAGTTCTTGCAGCCCCAGCTGAAGCGTAGCCTACTTTTTTCCCTCTCTTTTCTCCCTGCTTCTATTCTGCTCTGTTGCTTTTTCCTTCCTTTTTATCTGGGATTCTGATAGTTTTTCTCATTTTCTTGGCAGGCTAGTGTTTCTAGAGCTGCCCGGCCCAGCTTTCACCGGAATGCTTATTTTATTAATTTATCTTCGGGGCAGAGATAGTGTAACTTTGCGACATGGATGGAAGTGTGTCCAGTTTAATGTAACAAAGTTCACTCAAAGGTTAATCTGCAAGGTCTGAATAACACTGCAGTAATGTGGCCGGCTGTGGTGTGTAAGCCAATGATTTGTGCATCCTGGTCCTTGAAATTCACTGGGTTTGTGGTTACAGAAGTGATTCCTCTGCAGTCACTCACCTCAACTGAATTCAGCTGGTGTCGGAATTTCTTGCTCTGAAGGTCCAGCAGTGAAGTCTGGTTGCCAAACCCCTCCATGCACACAGCAAACATCCAGTGCTTTTGCCAAGCTCTACCAGTAGCGTGGCCCATGCAGACACCATCTGAGTTATACTGACCTGAACAGATGTTAACTGTCCCACTTGGCAAGATTAAGGTAGTGTGATTATTAAGGCCTCAACGGTTCCATTGGTTCCTTCTATTATTTTCTTTTTGTTCCTCCCTGCCATCTTCAAGAAAGTATAGTATATAGACCACATAAATACTGCCAGTTTCACTTGGGCTCCCAGTGGCTGAGGTTTTGATAACTGCACTTTTACTGTTAATGCAGGCTTAGTGCCACAGGTCATGTCTGAATTTATAAATAATAACTGGTTTTGCCTGCCAGCCATCAGCTACTTTAAGATGCTGCCCCACTGGCATGCCTTCTCCATATCCTTTTCTTTGACTTGTTCACTTTGCTGCTATTGATCTGTTAGCTGTGTTTATGACTATTTTCCAGCATGGTTAATGTTTTTACAGTTATTTACAACTCACTTAATTTGGATTTTTAAGTATAAATCTCTTGCTGATTTGAGGATGGAAATAAAACACTGAAGACTTGGGCGCTTTACAGTCTTTGTAAATCAGGGGTGTTCAATCTTGCCATATATGGGTTGTTGTGGATGCATTTCTTCACCATAGACCCCTATTTGAACAACCTTTAACCTCCAAAGGTTACAAATATTGATCAAATTTGACAAAATTTGGTATGCGTTATCTTTAGCAGAGAAACTACTTTGGAATTGCATTTCAGATCCCAACCCTCAAAGAGGACGTGGCTGCTTGATCATATTGAAAAACTGAGCTTGTCTAGTTTAGTCCTTTCTAATGTTGATAGAGAGCTCAATCTCAGTATACAACATCTCAGTATAAAAGTGACAGGTTTTCTTGATTCTGAAATATGCCTGTTTTCTGAGCCTTCACATTCCTTCATCTACAGACACCTATTTGAATGACCCACACCATCTTTTGCTCACAAAAATTGATCAAAATTCATGAGAATAATTTGTTTATTTAAGGAAAAACACCACCTGTCCCTGTGTGAAAAATATTGCACCATCAGTTATTCAGTCTGCCAGTTAAGCCAATGTATTTAATAATCAGGTCAAATTAGGTTATTCACACACAGGCTTGATTACGGTCTTTCATGTTAAATCAATACAACAATTACATAAACCCTTCAAAATATGTATGGTAAGCTAAAAGGTCTCAACAAGCCGCAAATAATACAACAAACAAAATAGATTCTAGAGAAGATGAGATAGAAACTTATTGAAATATATTTGGTGTTGGAATTATAAGGCCTTGTGCTCCACAATGCACAAACCACAAGCCATTATCTCCAAATGGAGAAAGTTTAGAGCAGTGAATCCTCTCGGGAGTGGCCAATCTACCGAATTCCTCCAAGAGTAATGACTCATGTGAGAAGTCACAAATGGACCCAGACAACTATGAAAGGCGCTTTAGGGCTCACTTGGCACAGAAAAGGTAATTGCAGCATTAGAAAGAGCCTGAGCCAAAATGAAACCCATGAGAGAGCTGCAAGTTAGAACCATTGCTTACCAAGCGGAACAGAAAGGCTCGTCTCACATTTGCCCAAAACGCTTTGTTCGCCCCCCAAGTCTTTTGGAAGAGTGTTCAGTAGAGTAGCCTAATGAGTCAAAAGCGGAACTTTTTGGGAGACATGGATCCTGGTACACATGGCATAATGCTGAGGCTGAAATCCTCAATATTCTATTAAGCAAACAGATGGCCACAGAGTGATGGTGTAGAGATGCTTTGCTGCTTCAGGACCGTGGCGACCTGTCATAATTGACACTACCATTAACCCTGAAAATTCTGCAAAGGAATGGTATGTCGTGGTGATCCATCCATGATCTGTAGCTCAAGTGCAATTAAATCATGCGGTACATGAACAATCCTTAGCACAAGGGCAAGTCCACCTCTGAATGTCTGAAAAGAAGCTAAATTTTTGAGTGGCCTAACCAAGTATGACATTAGCGCAAGTGTATATGCTGTGGTAAGACCTGAAATAGGCAGTTCTTGCTCAAAAACCCTGTAATGAGGCAAAAATAAAAGCAATTATTCAACTCCTACTGGAATGACACCAAATTACATAACAGCAACTTGAAAAGACAGATCTCCAGTCATTGGAAGCTTCTGGCAATTGTACTTTTTTATTTGGGTGATATAGGTCTTGGATAACCTTCTCCCAACAGATGAAATGATCATCTAAGATCTGCATTTATGTATCCTTGTATTCTCCTTAACTTGTATCACGTATATGCAAATCTGAAACCATTCAATGTGACAAAAAATGTGAAAATACTGGAAATCAAAAGGGGGAAAATACTTTTTTGAAGCACTGCGCATACTACTGTTTCATTTCTTTTGCTACTTTCATTGAGTAATGTATTTCATGTATATTCCAACCTATGATTTGGACAATTAAACTGTATGTGTTATGCAGCTTTTGTCTCAAGATGTTTGTTTCAATGGTGCCAATAATTCTGCATTTGCCTTTAGATTGTATTGTACCACTGGCTCTGGCTTTGTGTTTATGATACAGGCATATGGTCACCAATAAACATCAGCTTTTACATGATTACGCCACTAAACTACAAAGGCTTTGCAACTGTGCATCACACGCGGCTAGCGAGGACCTTCGGCTAGCTGTTCGAACCAGTGAAATCCCTGCTGGTGGCCAATTTGAGCATGAAAGTGATGTGAAAAATTTGTACTATTCATAAGGCAGAAACTATTCGGATTTTCATGATAACATGCATCTTCGGACGTCACAGCTCATCTGAATGAAACGTTTGCTAACATTAGCTTGCTAACTTTAGACAACTAAAAGCATGACACGTGTGACACGGAGATATCAGAGCTGCTGTTCATTGATGGACTGTAATGTAACTCCTGGACTAGCATTAAGAACAACATTTGTACGGCGATATCAGATTGGGTGCGGAGAGATGTATTTGTGAGGTGGTTGTTTTCTTCAAGCATGTCATCCCATTTTCACCAATCTGTTCCCAGGTATTGTGGAGGAGTACCGCCCCCCCTTCTTTGATGTGGTGCCTTCTGACCCCAGCTTTGAGGAGATGAAAAAGGTGGTCTGCGTTGACCAGTACAGGCCAAGCCTTCACAACCGGCTCCAGTCGCACCCGGTAAGCTAGCTGAGAGCAATGACGTAGGAGTAACATCAGATTCTCTGTCCGAACTGTGAAATCCAAAACAATACCTAAGGTTCCAGTGTATTAGAAGTTCTATCTCAACAACTTATTGAAAGAAAATGTATCTAAATGACCTCTGAATTAATAATCAGTTATACTTTTTAAATATGTACTGTGCTGGTTAAACACAGTGCGTTTTCACTCCACTGCTATACTCAGCAATGCCATGAAAGGGACTTCCATCGTAGAGAATCTGCTTTCCAAACCACCCATCTTTAAGTCAAGGTATCAGTGTTATTTAGTTAGAAATAAAACGTGAGATAAACATTACCAAAATGATTAAACCCAAGTATTCAGATTGCAGAATTAAGGTTGGCTAAATATTTGCATAATTACCTCATAATAAAGAATTTACATGTGAACATGAACCACCACATACTCACATACAAATCACCATGATATTGATGCACAAATGACTGCAGTCCACCACATTAATCGGTGCGAATAACTATAATACACTCATGCAAATGAAAACTTACAGATTACCATAATCCACTTCATATAAAAAAGATGCATACCATAATCCACAACATGCACTCAAGTAAATGACCATTACGTTCACATTCAAATGCACAGCCAGCCAATCAGAGAATGTTGAAAGGAAGTGACCACTACTTTCTTGCGCACATGAATACACATTGCTGAACCCCACACACTCTCAGTCAGCCATCCAGCTAAAACGCTCTCCACTCGCTGCCGCTCACTCTCTGGAAACTGTCAGACTGGGTAACTACCAATGTTTGCAAGCATAAACAAAACAGCATGCTTTTCCACACCATGAAAAACTGCCTTCTCAAATACCAATACAAAAAAGCAGGCCATCATTGATTGCATATTCCTTGAGCACCATCATTTCTCTCACTGGTACAGAATTAGAATCATTGCCATGAACACACACAACCTCAAACAAAACCTGAAAGTACTCAACACACCTCATATGGCTGAATTCGAGAAGTGTAAACACTTGAGCGACACCGCCCCCTGGTGTTTTAGCCAAGGAAACACAGATTACCGTCTTATGAGACCTGGGTACTCGTCTCAGCAAGCTTATATCGGTGGTATCAGAAACGGCAACGAATCTCATCACAAGAATATGCATGCACACATGGATATACGTGATGAAAAAAACGATTTAATTTAACCTCACAGATACAACAATCTCTAGTTCTTCCAAGGTATACTCATGATATAATAGCATTCAACATTGAATTTTGAATTCAGACCATCTAGCCATTGTGATGGTTTCCCTGCACTACCATTTATAATATGATGTAATTTGACGCTGGAATTTTGTGATGTTTCTGATAATTCAGCCCCCTGTACTCCAGGAATTAGGCACTAACTTAAAGTTTAACCTTTCGACCAATGAAACAGTGACATTTCCTCTTTGCCCAGATCCTCTGCACCATCTCTAAAATCATGAGGGAGTGCTGGTTCCAGAGCCCTCCAGCCCGTCTCACTGCTCTTCGGGTGAGCAAGACCCTCTCTAAGCTGGACCAGGACCATGACTACAGCCTCAACAAACTTAAGCTGGACCTCTAGTACCATCAAACTCACTCTGAGACCTGGCAAAGCTAGGTCCCCTATTCCCAGGTAGGCCCAAAAGATCAGAACTGGGACAGCTCCATGCGCCACATGACAATTTGCTTGCCCTTGAGCTGAACATTACAGCTCACTTTAAAACACCTGTTGCGCAGCTGCAAGATGTTTTCGTTTTACTGCCTGAACTCCTGGCGTTCCCTGGCTTCATGAGGGTGGCATCATTCTAAAGGACAGCGCACTCTTGCAGAAGCCACTGCGGTTGCCAACAAATAACTCTGGGGGGCACGAGGACTTGTCTTTGTGAGATACATGAGAGAAAAACATTCTGTTTAAAAAGTTCTTGGCATTTACACTGAGGTGAATCCCCAAAATCTGTGCTGATATTAGTCACTGACGAAGATAACTTATTAATGTCCTGGTGCATAAAATCTGGCATTTTTCCAGCTGCTCTGCGCAGAAGTGTCTATGCAACTTCAATGAATTATCCATCATTGCTGACAAGAAGCGAGGTCAACTTGGTCAAGCTCTGGCTTCCCATACTCTTGATTATTCTGTGAGGTATCATCACAGAAATGGTGCACACTGTGACAATCTGTGCGGTTCAGGGCAAAACTGCATTCTTTGGAACTTTCTGCGGAGGCTCATTTATGTTTATTTCATACCAATTCCAAAACTGCAATCTCCCAAAGGGAGCTCTGGAATATTATTATTTTTTCACTCCTGTTCACTAATATTATGGGTTTTTTTTAATGTAAACCTTCTGTATTCACATGAAAAATACGCTAGCTATGGTCATATATGGATGACAAAAGTTTTTCTCACCGTTATTGCAGTTTGTCTAGTTACGCTCTCGCTGTAAGAGAGCTGCTGTAAGATGAGGAAAAAATCACACTAAATCCGGATCTTAAAAAGGGTATATACTTCACAAACGTGATTGTGTTTTCTGTAATGTTTTTTTATTATGCTATTTGTAATTTTAATTGATTTTAGTGCTAATATTTTAATTAAAATATTCTATGCGATGCTTTATTCATAAATACGGTAATATATTCACAAAAAGGAGAAGTATAATCCTTTGACTTCAGCCAAGGTTGAGAAAATGAACAAAATGTTAAAGGAAAAAAGAAGCAATAAATTCAAGTTTATTGTGATATGAGGTTCAGTTTGTTGCGCCTTCGTTTATGGCGTTTTAGCGTCTCTCAGTTAACGCATTGCGTTCTTAAGCCGGTATCACGTGTGAAGAGGAATTTGACGGTGTCGGCAAATTCAATTGCAGTACTGTAATTAGCCTACCAGAGGGCGTCAAATGATTGGGCTTAGCCGTGTGCATTAATGTCTGCCGAAACATGAGTATCAATTCCCGTGCACCCCTGTCCTGTTGTGTAGATACAGTCTGCGTGGCAGTTTTTTTTTTCGTCTGCTGTTGAGTAATGAAATATAAACCCTTGTGTCTAAATATCTCTGGAAATCGTTTTGCATAAACTCCCCGCACACACTGCAGAGCAGGGCTATGGAAAACTATGCAGGAGTTTAAATAACATCCAGACTGATGTCTGTGATTATATTTCGAGTAGACCTTTATTTCCAGTGCAAAGAGACGGTGTGAATATCATTTCCATGGGAACACAGGTGATCCTGCCCTGCACCTCCCACATGTGACACAAACCCACATACCGACAGTTTAACTTCCTGAAAGCCAGCAAAGGAAAGGTTCATCGCGTTGCCTGAGGCATGGGTGCATGTTTGTCCTTATAGGAATAAATGAATGTTCATTTTTCTGTATTAATGCTCTCATGTCGAGGTGTGTATAAATACATCCGTGTGTGGGAGGGAATAGGCCTCAGAGAGATAATGCTTCCATCAAAGCCCCTGTCTGTCTGGCCAGACTGACTGGGCAGCGGGGCTATTTTTAAAATGGCCGGGGAGGCGAGGGTGTGGGGGCGCTGGACAAGGATGTAGAGGGGTCATAGCTCATTTCCCGACAAAAGCGGGGCCTCATTAAACGGCTTCCTTGCGTACATTGCAGCCCTGTTCAATTTATTTATATTTTTTGGACTTTCATTAGGCCAAGCTCATGTCTTTCTTAGCCTCCAAATGTGTATCCACACAGGCAAAAACAGCCGAGAATCAGAAGTGCACAGATAAACTTGTCAGCTTGATAAACCTTTCCAATTCAGCATCCTGTCCTGGCTGCATTGGGGGGGAGTGTTGAAAACAGACAGACGGTCTTTGGGGAAAAACTGAGGGGGAGCCAGACGAAGAGGCAGAGACAGATATCGCAATCGGCCTGCTGAGAGCACCACATGGAGCCGTAACATATCCGTCATTGGGCAAAAATCTGAAAATTAGGCACATCTGGCCACTATAAGTCAAAGTATTTCTTCCCCTCCGTGAGTCACGGGGACATTATGACTGCGTGAGTAATTATCGGAAAGAAGTGAAACGAAATGTTCTCCTTCGTACCCAAGATTAAAGTTCGTTCTCCCAAAAAGTCCTACTTTCCTCACACAGGAAAACAGGGCTTGCGGTTTCCAGAAGCACCGACATGCAACTCACTGGGAACGAGCATGTTCGCTCCCTCTAATACAATCACTATCTCCTCATATAATCTAACTTTATATATGGGAAAACAAAGCCCATCATGTGCATATTTAGTAAAAAAAATCATTTCTGGATGCTTACTGATTAAGGTGAAGTATTTGATTAAGAGCTGTTGTGTTTTTGATTAAACCTTCCTAATGTTGAATCTGCAATGACTGGAAGTTGATTGGAGATCTCACGCAGACCTTCGAGGGAGATTCCTCAAAACATCAAGTACATTGGATAAAGGTCTGTTTTATTCTTTTCCTTTCTCTAAACTCCCCATCCAGGCAATCGGTCTCTCAGAGGCAGACAAAAAAGCCGAAAATTGCTGCTTCTGCAGAGAGTTGAAGGCAAAATGGCAGTGTAACATCAGCTTGAAGACAGCATTTATTACAAAAGGAAGAGCTGCTGGTGTCCTGTCTCCCATTCTAGGAGTTCAGACCCATCACACGTCCGCTCATTTTGCCCATATCTTCTCTCTCTGATCCTCTGAAACTCATTCTGCTACTGAAGATCTGTGTGAACATCACCACCAGAGCAGCCTACCAGATCTTTCCTAGGTGAAAGCATGCATCGTGTATGAGCGTCCTTGTGCTTACTCCTGAAGCACCTGTTAAGTTTCATTGATTTTAGCTGTGTAGATTTTTCACTAGATTTTAGACGTATAATTATGCTAGTTTGTGCAATGCTGTTTTTTCCAGCCTTGCGAATGCTCCAGTGTTAGCCCACAGCCGTGACATTGGTACATGAGTTAACAGAGTCTATATAAGAATCTACACTGAGTGAAAACAATTTAATTCCTGTATGTTCAGTGAGTGACTTGAATATCCAGCTTTATCCAGATACAGTGGTCCAAATTTGCTTTTTCTTTCACCATTTGATTTACGTTCATGGTTACAGTGTACTGTACACAATAAGACTTCTCAGTCTGTACACCGTGGTTTACTCCAAATCTGTTGCTCTGCTTGTTTTGTTACTCCAGGTGAGATCCTTGAATTATGATAAGCATCTTTATATTTTACATGATGTTTTGGCTTCTCTGTTTCAGACATTTGGTGTTAGCAAAATGAAAGTATGTGTGTAAGACAGGAGAGAAGCCTGAATTAAGAAGTAGTTATTTTCTTTGGCCAAATGCAATTCAAGACACAGAGGAGTATTTACAGATTCATGTGCGACTTTATAATCTTCACATGGTAGGTCCTATTACTCTGTAATATATTGTTTTTATTATTATTATTATTATTATTATTATTATTAAAATAATTATTATTATTATTGACCAACATACACTGCCAAACCACATATTAAAAACACTGACGGGTTAAGTGAAAAACGTTCATTATCTTGTTGCAATGACACCTGTCAAGGGGTGAGATATAGCAGACAGAAAGTGAACAGTCAGTTCTTGAAGTTGATATGTTGGAACAGGAAAAATATACAGTGCTTAACAAATTTATTAGACCACTACCCAATGTAATGTTTATGTCACCGCTGGCATAATTTAGGGCCACAGCCCTAAATTAACAATGTTGGTAATTACCAAAATAATTTTTATGTTTCTGTAATGGTTAATCCACCAGAATGCGCAAGCTCTTGAACTGAATGCTACGATATAATTACTATTGTTATCCATGAATTTTTTAATTTACTGTTTTACAAAAAAGCAGAAAAAAATTGTTAAGCATATTATTTTTTGATTAAAATGCCAAATAACTGTTATTTTGTTGCATTCCTGAGCATAAAAAATATTTTTAGTGGTTGAATGTAAGAATGCAAGCTGTTATCGAGGCCATACAAATATAGTTTATTTTATTTTTGGTTTTTATGTGTGAATAAGGACTATTAAGTGGTTTCAGTTTGTTACTTGCCAAAGAAATAACACATTAACTTTTAATTTTTAACAAGTTTTTGACAAATTTCTTAAATATTCCTGTTTTCTCTTTTTATGACAGGTGGTCTAATAAATTTGTTAAGCACTGTGCAATTGTAAGGATCTGGGCAACTTTGAAATGGGCCAATTTGTGGTGGCTAGACGACAAGGTTTGAGCATCTCCAAACTGGCAGGCCTGTGGAGTGCTCCCGAGATGCGGTGATTAGTGCCTACCATAAATGGCCCAAGGAAGGACTAACTGGCGAGCCGGGGAAAGGGTCATGGGCGCAAAGAGCTCATTGACATTCTTAGGGAGCGAAGGCTAGCCCGTCTGGTCCGATCCCTCAGAACAGCTATTGTAGCACAAATTCCTGAAAAAGTTAACTCTGGCTATGACAGAAAGGTGTCAGCACACAGAGTGCATCACTACTTGCTGCATATGGCAGTGCATAGTTGCGGTCCAGTCACAATGCCCATGCAGATCCCTGTCCACTGTTGACTGTGCCAACAACAGGCACATGAGCATCAGAACTGGACCATGGTGCAACAGAAGAAGGTGGCCTGGTCTGGTAAGTCTCACTGTCTTTAACATCATGCGGATGTCCAGGTGCATGCACCTTGTTCAGCAGAGGATGAGATGGCACCAGGATGCACTGTAGAAGGAAGGCAGACTGGTGGGGGCGCTCTGATGCTCTGGGCAATGTCCTGCAGGGTATACCTCGAGTCCTGGTATTCGTGTGAATGTTATTTGACTAATACCACCTTCCTAAACTTTACTGCAGACCAAGAATACATCTTCATAGCAACAGTATTAACTAATGGCAGTGGCCTCCCTCAGCAGGATATTGTACCTTGTGACACAGCACAAATCCTTCAGGAATAATGTGAGGAACATGGCAAAAAGGTCAAGGTGTTGACTTGACTTCCAAGTTCCCCAGATATCAATACAGTCGAGCATCAGTAGGATGTGCTGGAAAACAAGTCCGATTCACAGACGCCCCACCTCGCAAGTTATGGAATTCAGTGGATCTGCTGCTAATGTCTGAGTGCCAGATACCACAGGACACCTTCAGAGACCTTCCAGAGTCCATCCCTTGATGGATCAAGGCTGTTTTTTTTTTTCGGCATCAGAAGGGTTTAAACAATATTAGGCTGGTGGTTTTCATGTTGCAGCTAATCATTGTATAAATCTGAAGACACTGAGCATCCTATATGTACCTGTAGATAGTGACAAAACTGTGGTGGCACCCAAACAGTATGCATTTGTCTTGTTCAGATAATCAGTTTATTTCATCTATGTACTTTTGCAATATTATTCCTGTTACCATAATTAGTATTCTGTAAAATATTTTGATATGCATATTTAAAAATAAATCACCCGTGGTTTTGTATTTTGGATTTGGAATGAAGCTGCAGGCCAGAAATGTAAACGCAGAGAAAAAAATGCAATAGTAGAATAATAAAATCCACACAATACGCGAGAAAGATTCTTTTTTTTTTTCTTAAGTCAAATACTAGATAACATTTTGACTCCATTTTACCGTCATCCATGCGTATTTGTCCTCGTATACTCCCTACTCCCCTCAAACCACCCTTTGGTTTCCAGTATTTGCCCCATAAAAAACAACGTCACCCCACAACAAAGGGATTGGAGAAACGATTCCCGTCCTCCCCTTTAAGCTGAGCCCGCTCCTTTAAGCGCGTCAGTGTCTGTCTGCTTGGCTGGCGGTGTGTGTTGTGTGGTTGTTTCAGGTTTGACTCCCTCGTCAATATCACGCTTTGAATGTATTAATGCAAAGCAATGGGAATTTTGCAGATATGGCCAAAAGACGAACTGCTTTAACGTTGATAGTGCTGATTGAGTTTCTGAGGATTTGTGAAGGTAAGTGAAATGAGCCTGTTTATTTGCCGGCTATCTTTTGTTTCTCTTGTTTATTTATTCGACGGTGGTGTCTGAGAGCGACCAGGGTTGGATTACTAGGCATTTCCTAAGATCGCTCAACATGGCGCTGCATGGGATCTATCGGGCGTCGCGGTTTGCGTGTTTTAATGTTGACTACCGAGTAAATCCAGTGATCGATGAGTCGCTTTTGTTGTTAAAATGTTATCTGTCCATTGGTGAAGCGTTTGGAAGAAAATCTACCTTCTATATCATTTGTTTATCAGGTCACTATCAGCGCAGCTTTACCCTATTCTAGATTTAGTTATCTAATGACCTAACGTCAGCTGTTAACACTGACGGGTAAAATTTTTAGAAATTTAAAATTTATTTATTTATTTATTACGCGGTCAACCGTAATTCTAATACAATCTCTGCGGCTAATTTATGCGCCAATCGGCGTTAACTATGAATGTTGATAATGGCTCCGGTGTGGGCAGAGAGACTATCTCGCCGGCTGCTGTTTAAGGGTAGCGTGGTTGATCGATTGACTTCGCTGTATGGCTAACCCGTCTGCAAGGTGAACAGGGGTAATTTCATTGTAAATTACTATAAAAACGCGCCACTGCCGCATGTACTACACCTCCAATTTCCTTGTTTCGTGAACTTGGCTGGGGATTGATTTTACTCAGGTTTGCTGGCTGTGGGTTGTTAGAGCCTATTACATTAATGTCAAGCAATAATTCTGTCTGGTGTGCCGATTCTGCCAGTTCCTCTATAAATGTTGGACTATTTGTATCCGAATTGTAACTGAGTCGGAGAGCTACATTTTACGCTTAGGGTTTGTGTTTTCTCTGCGTAGAGGCTGCGTTTAATGGACGATTAAATGTTTGAGCAAGAAGTTTTTAGCCCGAATCCTTGTATTATAATTTAGATGTTAACACCGGTGGATCGTAGATTTCACGTATGACCCGGTGCATGGTTAGGCACTGTGACGTTAAATGGCATAATTTTGCCAACACCTGAGGTTCTAACAATGTAACGGAGTAATCTTCTTGATTTGTTAATCATTTAGGATGCACGCAGTTAGCCCTGTAATTTAAGTGATTCGGCGCACCTTTTCAGATCACTGCCTCTCTCATTAATGTTATTTTTTAACATGAAGTCTTACTGACCTGAATGAGGTGGGCCACATCAGAGTCTACCCTGGGAAAAGAATATCAGAGTTGTGATTCGGGGGGTGTTGGCATTTGTTACTCGCCTGCTTTTTTTTCTCTTCACTGAAGCTGCAAGTTTCAGCTAAATTAGTAATAATTCGTTGATTGTTACTGTTCTTGGTTTGTGTTTATTGGTTGCATTATTTGTGTTTAATGGGTGTAAAGAGCTTATATTTTAATCTCCAAGTTTCTAAAAACAAAAACTACATCCCTAAACTCATGTTTGCTCTTTCAGGATCATTTTGGGGTATAGTCTATATTTTTAAATGCCACCTTTGCCCATACCTTGTATCACCGCCTTTACTCTTAATGACTCAGAAACTGGGCTACTACTCAGAAGGCTTGTTGCATGACTGACATTTTAGACCGAAACTGCTCGTTCCATGTGGGGGTTTTTTTTTTTTTTTTTTTTGATGGGCAGAACGGTACCGCTGTGGTGCGGCACAATACAGTTTGAGGTAGATGGCTTTCCTTGTTTCCTCTGTATGGAAACAAGGCTGGTACACCGCATGGTACACCTGTCTTATGGTGGTAATGTATCTACTGTATTAGCTGTGTGATGTGCCTGATGACCAAGCATTGTCCGCTAAATATGGCATGTCCAACCAACTGTCGATCAGCAAGCCTGCAAAAAAAAAAAAAAAGTTTAAATCCTGATTAATCAGCAGGAATTAACAAGGTATTTACTTGCTTTGTTGTATGGAAAGGGGAGTCATTACAAGGCTGAGTTAGTCATGCACACAGATGTATTCAATAAAAAATCAGTTTAATTTAAAACTCGGCTACTGAGGCGTAAAATCATTACTTGAAAATACCCCTTACATGGACTGAAGTATGTGTCTAATCTTTGAGAATACCTGCATGTCAGTATTGCAATCGATCATTCTATTGTCTTGGGTCCTTGGGTTGCAACATGAGATTAAATATTGCCTGAATTTCTTTCTTTAGCTTATGTCTGTGCACATGGTACACACTTTTTTTTTTTCTTTTTCTTTGTTCCTCATTTGTAGTGCCTACTCATCACAAAAGCCCATCCTATTGCCGGTCAGGCACTTCCTCTTTGACACTTGCACTGCCACTCCTCTACTTCCCTTCATATAATCAATTTTTTTTTTCATAGTTTATTGGCTTTTGGTGTGTGAGTAAGTAAGCCTCATTCAATCCTAACTTATACAACACAAAACAATGTCTTTGCTGTTGCTGTCAGCTTGTTCTAGTTCAGCAGGCAACAGCCACACCTCTGTGTATTTGACATGTTCATTTGCACTCGGGCTATTCCTTGGTGTTCTCTCAGTGCGCTGAATTTCAAATATTTGTTTTGCCTGAAGTCAATGGAAAGTATATGGCACTTGCTAATCAGCCTGCGATTTGCTCAACCATGAAGAAAAGATTTTATGCAACTCAAGAACAGTAATTGGGCTCACAAGTAGCTACGTCACACCGGGTGCAGAAATGAATTCTCCATCAATTTTGGCCATTCACTTTTTTTTTTTTTTTTTTTTTTTAAACGCCCTTTTAAACCATTTCTGGTTTTTAATAGCTTGCTGTCTATTCCTGGATTTTGCGCTGTAAATTCAACATTCAAACAGAGGTTTTCAAACCACTTTGGATAATATTTTGGTCTGTAATTTTTTCATTTTATTGACTGCGATCCAGATGAGCTCATCACATACTGAACCATCCGGCATCTGGCATTGTTCCCCCTCCCTGGTCTGTTAAGAACCAATTTTTCTAAGGATAGGACAATATCAGTCACATTGGATTGTTGACCCCCCTGGATTTGCCTGAAATTTTTTTTGAGAGATGGTTATGGTACCCAAACTTCAAAACCCAAACCGTTCCATGGTTGACCTCATATAACCAAAGTTACAGCACCCCCTATTTCGGACCCCATGGGGCAGTAACAAAATTCATAACTTTGAGGGTGTCCCAGTTCTTAGTTTCTTGTTATGGAGACTACACGGAGGGTACAATACAATAATACTGTTATTTTACTGGGACACCTTCAAAGTTGGCCGATAGGGGGCGCTCAAAATGCTCTGGGCTGAAAATGGCTTAAATTGGGCCTCCCATTATTTTGAAACTTTTAGGGTATCCCACAAATTTTATTGCAGGTATTGTTCATTTGGGAGGTGTCTGATAGGTTTGTACTGTTATTTCAGTGGGACACCCTCAAAGTTGGGAGAAAAAGGGGTCCAAAAAGGGTCCCGACTGAAAGAAAGGGTAAAAAGAGGTCTTTCCAGGACCCGATTTCTCAAAACTTGAGGTTGAATTCATAAACAAGTTGCAGTATTTGAATGGCATGGACCTAAATTTTAAAACAAGACAAGAAAATAACTGGGATCTCCTGTTATGAACTTTTAGTAACAAAAAAAACAAAATTGCAAGGGAGGTGACAGGCTTCACATCTAAGCTAGAACCAGTTGGCCGTCTACCTAGCTAGTTATTTCATTACTGAGTTCGATATCACTTTTGCATTGCAAGCTATGTTGCTAACTTGCTCGCTATTTCAGTTGCCTATCAGCAATAAATTGTTGACTTTTTCTGGTGCGTTTCTTTTATGGGCTACATGTAGGGTAACCACATCCATTGTAGTGAACGCTAGCTAATTGACAAGCTGGCTAGCAAACTAATGCACAATTCAACATTTTCCTGGACACCGGCAAGTGTGGTGGACAAAAGTCAATCGTTCCCGACTCTCGCTGCTAAACGCTGACACTGAAATAGCAAGCTAAAAGTCTTAAAACAAACGTAACCTAACGAGTCAGTTGAGCGCAGAGTAGTTTGTTGCGCGCAGAGATATTTCGTGCCGCGGCCTGACTGTGGGTTAAGCCGGAATTATACTTTGCGCGTGCACGTGTGCGCTCTTGGGCGCGTTGACGCAATTTGTCATCAAACAGTGTGCGCATAGCTCTCCGCGGTCAACCACGTGCCCTCCAAAATTTTCTGACCGCGCGCACAGGAACGCGTGATCAAAACACCAACTGCCCTACTCTAGCAAACAAACACGGATGCTTTTCTACCCGCATACAGGAGCGCTCAATGCGTTTAACTATATTTGGCAGAGGACGCGTCTGCGTCCGAGTGCGCACAAATGTGTTCGCGGATGCGCAAAGTTTAACTCCGCCTTTACAGTAATTTTATACCGGCATGGAACGCGGCTCAGCCAATCACATTTAAGGTTGGGATGCACCCGTTTCATAATGGCGAAATAACTTGCAGTAAAAAGTGAAATTGACATCCAGAAAACATCTAGCTTAGATGTGAAGCCTGTCACCTCCTTTGAGCAAATGAGCCAAAACATGCATGCAATGTCGACTTGTTTGTGCATTTGCACTCGGTGACCTCAAAGTGCACCCATGGGATTCCTGAAGTCTCAAACAGCATGGAAGCAAAATTTAAGACACAGCTACTCTAGAAAACCTCAGGAACTGTTTTTAAAAAAGGTGTTGATTTTGTTTGGGGCTCAACAGTAGGCTACTTGGCTATCGGTAGGCCTTATGGTGCCCTAGTATTTGAACAGTGACTGCCGCCAAGTCCAATTTTGTCTTTTGTTACTAAAAGTTCATAACTGGAGATCCCGGTTATTTTCTTGTTTTATTTTGACATTTAGGTCCGTGCCTTTCACGTGCTGTAACTTGTTTATGAATTCACTCTCAAAGTTTTGAGAAATAGGGTCCTGAAAAGACCTCCTTTTTACCCTTTTTTGAGTCTGGACCCTTTTTGGACCCCTTTTTCTCCCAACTTTGAGGGTGTACCACTGAAATAAAAGCTATCAGACACCTCCCAAATGAACAATACCTGCAATAAAATTTGTGGGATACCCTCAAAGTTTCAAAGTAATGGGAGGCCCAATTTAAGCCATTTTCAGCCCGGAGTGTTTTGAGCGCCCCCTATTGGCCAACTTTGAAGGTGTCCCAGTAAAATAACAGTATTATTGTATTGTACCCTCCATGTAGTCTCCATAACAAGAAACTAAGAACTGGGACACCCTCAAAGTTATGAATTAGAAGGGTGGGAACTTGTAAATTTTTTATTGCTGTCCCACGGGGTCCAAAATGGGGGGCGCTGTAACTTTGGTTATAAGAGGTCAACCATGGAATAGTTTGGGTACCATTACTATCTCTCAAAAAAAATTTTAGCCCAATCCAGGGGGGTCAACAATCCAATGTGACTGATATTGTCCTATCCTTAGAAAAATTGGTTCTTAACAGACCAGGGAGGGGGAACAATGCCAGATGCCGGATGGTTCAGTATGTGATGAGCTCATCTGGACCGCAGTCAATAAAATGAAAAAATTACAGACCAAAATATTATCCAAAGTGGTTTGAAAACCTCTGTTTGAATGTTGAATTTACAGCGTAAAATCCAGGAATAGACAGCAAGCTATTAAAAACCAGAAATGGTTTAAAAGGGCGTTTAAAAAAAAAAAAAGGCTGTCTGAACCTTGGTTCTTAACTTTTCGACATTAAGACTAGGGCTGTAACAATTCTAAATTTTGCTGTATAATTAATTGTCTGAAATAATTGACAATTGTCTCCACAGTCAAAAAGTTAGGCCTGTTTTTTCAAATTAGTTTTTATTGAATTGAATAGGATACTTTTTTGGTCATTTCACTGTCCCGTGACCCTGATAATGTAATAACACAAGTACACAGCCTATAAAGTAAACCATGCTTCTTTATTATCATAAAACCTTGTTTTGTTTGCCTCAATAAACATAAAATTGACAACCAAGCATTATTCCAGTGTAGGAATCGGATCAAAGATGCACTATATGGGGAAAAAAAAAAACCTCCATGACTTGGTTTACACTTGGAATTAACATGAATTGGGTAATCAGTACTGCATGGAGCCAGGTGGGGTGGGAGTTGGTGCACTTAAAGATGTGATCCTCCCCACAGACGGTGTATATTGGTCCGAAAACAAAAACATGAGGTTGCCCTGAAGTCTTTCACTCAGCAGAAATGGTAGTTGGCTACACAACATTCATCTCCATCAACGGAACACAAAGCATTTTTACTTTTTGCCTGATATTGAAATGTGCTGCTTTGAAGAAAGCTGAACCTTGCCAAATAAGAGGTCTTGACAAAGCATTAGTCGTGAACAAAATAATAAAAATAAATAAACAAAACTCATCACTGTTTCTTTACTCCCCACCCCCCCTACTGTATACCCCTTTAACATTTTAGTTGCTATAAATTTGATGGGGGGGGGGGGGGGGGGAAACGTGCCCATAAATAACTATTTAAATAAAAAAATAAAAGAATATAGTTCTCTGGGGGGAAAGAATCGTTTGTTAACTGAATTCCAATGTTATGCTGCATTCATGTGCGATCGGGAAGATGATACTTTCCATTTGTGAATTCGAAATTACGAGTGCTTTCAGTTCAAGTGCTTGTGTTGTTGGAGCGAAATTAAAAATGGCGGACACATTATTTACCATTGGCGATGAATCCTTGCTCGCTCTCCGCCATGTTGAAAAGGTAAAAGGTTATTTCATCTCAGCAACTCGTGTATCAAAATTTTCTACGAGTTACCCAGTGGAAAATACCACATTGGGGGGGGGGGGTTCATGTGAACTTTCCACGTCGGCTTTTGGTATTTACCGTAATTCCCATAGCACATGAATGCAGCATTATTATCTAGCTACCGGGGCGGGGGGAAGGAGAGGAATCTTTTGTGTAAAGCGTGACATACATTACTTTTTTTTTTTTTTTTTTTTTTTTAAATCTATATACCTAACTTTGGTAGGTTATTGCTCATTACAGAGAAAAGTGTCTCATCATCGTAATATGATTTTTTTTTTTTTTTGGGGGGGGGGGGTTATGTCATACTATGTCCTAAAAAAGTTGATTTTATAAATGTTGCAAACCACCAGTGAAAAGTTTACATTGTTTTTGGAGAAATCAGAACTTATGCATTTTGGCCTTTTTGGAGATCAAGAAGGAGAAGAGGAAAAGGAATATGTTAGAAAAGGCTCAGCATGCCCAATAATTCTGTCACATACGCAAGGGAAACGGGACAAAAAAATACATTGAGACAATACTGGAATGAAAATGAACTGATATCCTCGGATATCTGCATTGTTGTACTCGGGTAATGCAGCTGATAATTGATGTTATTACATGTTGATGGTCGTGAAGAAACTAAATATAACACCCTGATAACCAGACTAGCAATCCTCACTTGCAGTGGTCAGCATGCAGCTAGAATTAACTTGCCAAGAATCTTGCAAGCTCAAGAATTTTGTGTCCATGGCATTCGCTTAGTTTCCCTGCTTTGCAAGCCAATTGTTACATTAATTGTACAGTGAGTAATTAAGACAATTTGCCCACATGCAAGTGATCAGCAACCAACTGTTCACATCTGCCAAGAATCGCTCAATTCAGTGACTAACTTCTGTGAAAATCAAGTAGTGCTTCGGTGGGGTTAATTTGCCGCTTCAAAAGCCAACTGCTTTGTAAATTAATCACTGTCACTAATTGAGACACATTCACCATCAATAATCTGTAATCAATTATTATGTATCTGTTAATAGTAATGCATAATGGTGTTAATGCTCGTATGCGCTGGTCATTGGTGGCTCTGTGTATTGTCTTTGTGTTTGCAGTCTCACTTTCGCATACTTTTACATCATTTTCTATCACTTATGGCATTGCATAAGGTCATTGCAATCAAATTTTCATTCTTTTCACCAATTGTTCATCAGCAATTGTGCAGTTATCATTGGGATACATGCGTCATTCATTTGTTGGGCATCATCATGGGTTACATTATACTGTAGGTATAATGCAATCTTCTTGATCAGTCACAAATGATGTCCTAGTTGTGCTCATATTGAAAAAATCGCCCATAAAAGGAAACCATATGGGTAGACCACGGAAGATGTCAGCATCAGGACCGAGAACTTGAAGCCGTATGCCTTGAAAATGGGCAACAAAATGAAAGAAAAAAATGAATGGGCAGAAACTGGAGAGTCAAAGTTTGTGTCCGAACTGCGAGAAAATGACTAAGTGAAACGGGGTTTCCGTACAGAAAAGCCTGACGAAAACCAGCACTAAAGCTGCTTTCGCACCAGACGCGAAACAAATTCTGTGCAGGTTTTGCGTGTATTCGCGTCTTTGCATTGACTTTGAATGTAATCTGTCGCACGAAAAAATTCATTTCGTTTCCAGTGTGAAAGCAGCTTTAGTGCTGGTTTCCGTCAGGCTTGAACACCTGAACAGAAGAAAGCAAGGTTACAGTGGGCTGTAGAGAAGTAATCATGGAGCGTGGATGATTGGATGGAAGTGGTATTTGGTGATGAATCTCAAATATGCATTGGCCAAAGCAATGATGCTGGAACTTTTGTCTAATGCTGTTCCAATGAAACATACAAAAATGACTGCCTGAAGAAAACGAGCAAATTTCCCCATTTCCTAATTCCCCGTGCATGTCAGGTGAAGGACCAGGGGAGGTGGCAGTCATTACCTCAACAGTTAATGCACAGGTGTACATTTAAATTTTGGACCATTTTCTCCTTCCATCAGTAGAAAATTGGTTTGGTGCTGAAGTCATTTTCAAGATAAAAATGAACTTTCACACTATTTTCCAAGATTCTCATCTGGAAAAGCATATAAACTCAATGACATTGCCAGCAAACAGCCTAAATCTCTAAGGTCTATGCTGTAAATTTTACAAAATGGTCCATGACAAGGCCCCATCCTGCAAAGCTGATCTGTCAACTGCTATTAGATAAAGTTGAAACCAGCTTGGTAAATATCGTTTTTCATTAGTGAAGTCTATGCCTCAAAGAATTCAGGCCGTCTTGAAACCCCTGGAGGAGCAACAAAGTACTAATTCAGATTTGTTTTTTTTTTTTGTTGTTTTTTTTTTTTCCTCAACAGTGAGTGATTCCACATTTTTGCTCGACTTGATCTGGAAAAAAATGTGCCATTAATCAAAATAATTTAATTTATTTGAGGTGAAACCAGGCAGTTCAGGTTTCATAAAGCCAGAAATTCCGCTATTAAACAAAAAAAGTTTTGTGTCATTTCTGCAATTTGTTGATTTGCAATAAAGTAAAAAAGCTGGAATGAACGTCCTGAGTGCTGATTTCATAATTTTTGCCATGGGTTGTGAATTGTCTGCTTTTGAGACCATGAGTCCTCAGAATCACCAATTTAGAACCAACTGATTGTTCACTTCGATAAGTTAATTTCTCTTCTCTTTTTGCCATCATTTTTAGAACAATATGTATATTGACTACTCATTCTTCATGGCTTGAATACATATCAGTCAAAATGTGGCCCAAGAGGTTAAGTAACTGCTCTGAACTAAAATGCAACTTAAGATGAATTAACAGCTTATTAAAATGCTACAGTTGCAGTAAGAACAAAAGGGGTGGTTAGAATAAGAACCAGGTTACATAGGGGTGCCCCAGGACCAAGTTGGGAGAATCACTGACATGGCGTCCATTTCTTGACTGTTGGTCAACCAAAGTTTGTTTTAGTCTGGGACAACCCTGGTTTTCACTGTGTGATGGTCAATTGCTGATGCCTCTGAGTCTAGAAAAGTCGACGGTGCTTCTGGACACTTGATATGAGGCTTCCTTTTTGCCAAATTAAGTTATAACTGGCATTTGTTGAGGCAACGACGCATTGTAGTTATTGACAAAGGTTTGCCAAAGAAATCCTGAGCCAATGTGGTTGTATCACTTGCAGGTAAATGACTGTTCTGGAGGCGGTGCAGTCTGAGCGATGGGAGATTTGGAGGTTTCAGCGAATTGGTGATCCTCTGCCCATTTATTGCACTTGAAGGACTAGGCCTTTTTTGGCAGCAGCTTTAGTACCAAATCATGATTGCATTTACCCTCTAACATCAGCTGCTTCAAATCACATCATTATTCCAATTTTAAGCTCATAACTAGTCCTAAATTGCCCCATCCCAACTTTTTTGGAGCGCATAATTTCAGGCCTGAATGGCAGGAATTGATGTAAATTTCAAAATAAAATGAAGTTGACCAGACGAACAGTAAATGTCCTAGTCTTCATACTGTGCGATGAAATACAAGTCCAAGTTAATTTGGAAATCACTGCTTTCTGTTTATATGCATTTTCTACAGTTTCGACTTTTTCTGAGTTGGGGTTTTTCTACTGAGCAAGGCAAATGGGTGATTCAGAAGGTAGATGGGGAAAATATGGCAAACAAGACCTTGCAACCAGCTGCATGCAATCCCTGTCAGTCCTCCTGGAATGGATCTGCTGCAGATGGTTTTGGGCCTGTTCAGACAGGAGGCCAATTGTAATTGCTTTACTGATTCAAATGAGGACCAAAGCCCCTCCTAAAACCAGGGATGAGCCACCTGCTGAGACCCAGTCCTGAGCGCATCGTTTTTACGTGGGCCCTGATGCATAATTGGGTATATACACATTTGAGGCAATCATCTGTGAGTTGATCCTTTTCTTCCACTGCCTGAACTCTGGCAAATGGGCCTCCAGATCATGGGCAAGGAGTGCAAATCCTGCCCTGGTTGGATTGAGGAAACACTGTATGAAGGGTCCAAATCATGACATGCCATGTGTGTGTGAGTTTTGTGTTTTGTTTTTGTTTTTTTTTTTTTTTTCCTCAAATTACAAGCGTACAAAATTCTACCAAACTAAGGTTCATTTAAATTTGGTGTGTGCGCATTCGTGGATGCATTTGTGCAGAACACGATCATTAGCCAAAACGGCCATGGAGGATGGTTAAAACTGGGTGAGGAACAGCCAAGCACTGCTTCCAAGATGAGGCTGCTGAAGGCAGTTTGTCAGAAGTCCTACACCATGGCAAGACTGAGCACAGCAACAAGACACAAGGTAATTATACTGCATCAGCAAGGTTTCTCCCAGGTGGAAATATCAAGGCAGACTGGCAGCACTGAGGACTGTAGATGCAGTATTTGGCCAAGAAAACTGTGCACATCAGATGAAAGGCACATCATGCTGGCTTATCCTCCACAATTGGATGCTGTCCAGAAGTGTCGTCAGCTCGGATGGCAGAAACCAGTGGGACTTGGGTACACCCGTCTTCTGTCCAGAAAAGTCTGATCAGAAGTGGTCTTTATCATAAAGATGAGTCCAAAAAGCCATACTCCTGATGCAGAACCAAGGCCAAGGTAGTTTGTTGGCCGAAAGGCTGGATAACAATACAAGCATGAGGGTCTGCAGGCAACAATGAACCATGATGGAGCTTTCTTGCTAGTTTGTAGTTGGATATTTGGTCAGAAGTAATGGTCGCCTCAATACTGAGAAGAACGGGCAGATGCTTGTCCATCATGCAGTACTAGCAGGGAGGTATGTGATTGGCCCCAAAATTACACTCTTGCTGTAATTGCCTCACACACACAATGGCCCTCATCAAACATGCGTACACCAAAAAAAATGGGTGTACGCCAAAATGTCGCAAGGATCGGCATTTATCAATCTGAACGTGAGCGAACGGTCCGCAAAAATCTCACGCCAGGTCTGATCAGGTGTTCGCAAATTTGAAACCAGCGAACAAAATGCAGGGACAAGTGCAGCTGTCAAAATGAGTAATAAACCATATGCAGCAATGCGGACGTCATGCTGTTTTTGCTCTCATAAGTAAAATGAATAAGTGGTCTAAATGGATAAATTGGCTTAATAATGAATGAATTAGACACCTGTGTTGAGAAATTAATTTTTAGCTCGCCGGGACGAATGTCGTCCGGAGAGCTATTGTCGTTCCCCCGGCGTCCGAGTCCGCGTGCAGAAAACCTTTAACCTTGCCCCGGCGAGCTTTGTTGTCTTTCTGACAACTCTTGTTATATTTTGAGACAACCTGCTTGTCAGGCCAGACAGCTGACAATTACAATCAATTTGATTAAGTGCAATATGTCAGATGGTCATCCAGTCCGATATATACTGAACTCAAGAACAAAAACGCAAGTTTGCCTAATTAAAGGCAGACTTTGGCTTTGGACACACTTAAAATAAGTGTGGGCAATGGAGAAATGTGCATCTTGGCCACAAGAATTTCGGTCATGTAAGCGCGTCCAAGCACACAAATTAAGTGCGAATAGTCACTTCGATTTATCAATGAATTAAATCAAACCTCTGCTGCACTCCGGTTTTCCACCCCAACGGTGTTCACTACTGCAGCAGCAATAGTTTTCCAAACTGCAGCCTTCTGGGCTCCCTTTATGCCACTCTTAAGACTTCCAAATAAAATAATTTTGTTTTTCTCCATCTATCGTCAGCCTGCTGATAAAACCTCATATCTTCAAAATGTTAAACTTAACAGGAGAGCCCCCCAAAAAGTTTAATTTTGCATGTAAGAATGCAGTTGAGCTGTGTTCCAGTAGGGTGACTGTTTTTCCTCCAAGAATGTATCCAATCAATGAAATGTATTTTGCAATGTTTATGTTATTATCGTGGACATACGAGTTTTTGTTTCTTCTCAAAATGTAGATACGAGGTTTTATCAGCAGGCCGACGATATTTCCTCCTCAGTTAAGTTCTTTCTTTGCCGTCTTTCGAGAGTCCATGTTGTGAAGTGGGCAGGACTATGTCTCTCGGAGCATAAATTTATAGGGGCGCGTCATGTCAATTACGATGGTTCCTGCGGCCAGATTTATCACCGCCACGCCAGTTCTGCACCGAAATCAGCGACGTACACACTTTTCGTTAATAAGATGTGACACCTGGCGAACGCTGATATTTACATCAGAATTTACACCAGATCCTACGCAAGTTTCATAAATGAGGGCCATTGTGTTTTAAGAACTGTCTTCAGCGAGACAAAGAACAAGGAGTCTTGGAAGTTGTGGTTTGGCCCCCACAGAGCCCTGATCTCAACATCTTTTGAGTCTGGCAGGGATTACATGGAAAGAAGCATTTTGGCGGCCTGTCTCCAAAGGAGAACTGTGATTTATTTATTTATTTTTGTTTGCTTTTTTTCTTTTTGTTCATTCACTTTGAATTGCGTTAACTAATTAAAATGAACCATTAACATGTCCATTTTTGAAAGCATTCTTGCTTTACACCATTTTTTCACACCTGCCTCAAACTTTTGCACAGAACCATGGTTGCACACACAGATGAGCCAAACATTAAAATCACTCACAGGTGAAGCAAATAATGTTGATTATCTCAAACCCGTAACAATGGCTTATGTCAAGGTCTTCGGACAGACCTTGGACAGCAAGCGAACAGTCAGTTCTGTAGTCGACATGTTGGAGCTACTTTGACATGGTTCGCCTCAAATAGTTGTGGCTGAAGGAGTGGGTCAGAGCAGCTCTGAAGCGGCTAGGCTTCTGAGGTCCACCCAGTTGGCAATGGTTAGTACGTACCAACAGTGGTCTAAGGGGGGTCCATGCACCCACAAACCAGTGACAGGCTATTGGGGCCCAAGTCTCATCAGTGCACAAGGGCAATGAAGATTATCCTGCCTGGTCTGAATCAAATAAAGGGCTACTGTGGCACAAGTTGCAGAGTTTCAGTGATTCTTAAGTGTGGAACACAGTCCCACCCTACTGTGTCCATCACTGAAGGCACCAATAGTGGGTGCATGAGCATGGGACCCAGACCTCGGGGCAATTGAAGGTTGCTTGGCCCAGCAAGTCCTGTTCTCTTTTACATTATGTGCATCGGCCGTGTATGTGCACATCATTTATGTGGAGAAGAGATGACACCAGGAAACACTGTGGGAGGAAATTTTCTACTGGTAAACTCCATATTTTGTGGACATCGGTCTAATGGAACCATTTTGCGATACAAGTGGGACCTACTAGGCAGGTAGTTTTAATAGCGTGGCTGATCGGTGTATGTGTATGTTTGTAAACTGTGTATGTATTAACATCATCCATTAGGGCTTGTAATGTTTTGGCTCTTCTGTGTTTTTGTGCGTGCATATGCATGGATGTAGATGAAATATTTACTTTTAATGGGCATAAATTATTTTTGATAACTGGTTAATGAGCCTTTTTTCTCCAGTCATTTACAATCTGGGTGGCATACTCTGCTTCAAGATCAATGGGCCTGAGAGGGAATTGGCCTTAATGACAAAGACAACTCATTTGAGACACTGTTGGAGGCAACGCTAGAGTCGATCCATAAAAAATGGGACGTAGGAGAGAAGAATAATAGAACCTTTTTGGATGTTAAATTCAGGGAACCGACTGGACTTCAGCACTACTGCATAACTCAGGTCCTGGAATGACACATTCTTGGTTATAATCAGTAATAATTTCCACGAAAGGTAGAAGACCGAGCCCGACATATTTAACAAGAACATTTGGGGGTAAGTAGTGTTCAGTTCTGTTCCTAAAAGTATAAAACACTAATTGTGCGGCCCAAGGATTGCTGTGGCCCTGAATGACTGCCTAGTGTTTATGCCTGTGGCTGCCTCTGGCTGACAATAGAAGCAGCGTTTTTCAGCGATCTAATGATGCGTGACAAATGCGGCATCATGGCCGAGCGTGCATGCAAAATGCGATCCAAAGAAACAACTCCTCTTTAATGTTGGGATCCTGTTTTCAGCAGCTTGTGATGGCATGTCTCCTGAAGGACAATGGGGTACCTGCACAGCCCAGGCGTACAACCCCAAACCCTGATGGGTACAACAAGAGCTGTCGGGCTGGCTCAGGTGTGCTGAGATTAAGCTACCTGGGAATGCAGCCAAAATCAAGAAGGATTCCCCGCCCCTCCTTTTGCTTTTTTTACAAGCTTAATAATTGCCCCACAGAAATGTCTGCCTTTTAGGTAAATAAGATGGAAATGTGTATCTTTGTCTCTCACCGGAAATGCCAAATTCCTCACCATTTCATTCCTGCTGGGGTAATTGTATAATAAAAACAATTTATCTCATACTTTGCAGACATTATATTGTCTAGGGTTATATTGGCTATAAATCATGGCTTGCGAACGATGTAGGCAACATTATTTTTTGTTCTTTCCTCATTCGCTTGGTGTGCATCTCGTATTTCTCGCATGATTTGTATGCAACCCTTGGTTTCAATTTCCAGTATAGCTGATTCCTTTACTTTCCATATTGACTGTTGGTCTTCTGTAACTCCTGTGTGCTGATGGACAGCTCTGAAGGGTCTGCATGGGCACCAGGTCTTTCCAAAAGGAAACCGTCTGATCCGTAACAGAAATTGATATGAGAACCAGCCTCTCTCCCTGTAGCATTTAACCCTGTTCCTGGAGAACTACCATCCTGAAGGTTTTCACTTCAACCAAGGCAAAGCGCATTTAATTTCCCAGCTAGAGATCTTGATGAGCTGGCAATTAACCAAATCAGGTGTGCTGAATCAAGTTTGAGTTAAAACTTACAGAATGGTGGCAATCCAGGAACAGGGTGCAAGACCACTGCTCTCACCAAATTGTGACCACATCCTAAACGTCATCTTCAACTCATGACCTGACCTGTTAACTGACCTACACATTTTTACACTGATGGTAGTTAAAATTATACTAACCAAAAAAAGAAACGCAATTTTCTTTTTCTTGATTTTATCAGGCGTTACTGTTATTAATCAACACTTCTTTGGTATCAAATGAAAGAGGGAATTTCAGACAACAAATGAAACAGAAAATCGGGTTGGAATATCGCCATGTTGGCTTTTATTTTACAAGGTGAAGTTCAACATTTTAAAACGTAAATGACACCATCAGTACCTCGTATGTCCCCTGTTAGCGTCGTGCACGGCGGTACACTTGCGTCTCACATACATCGCCAGACGTCTGATTGTTCCTTGCGGAAAACTGTTCCACTCTTCGGTCAGTGCTCGTCCTAGCTGACGTACTGTCGCTGGCGTGGTTGACGTCTCCGGATCGCTCCATCCAGAATGTCCCACAATTGTTCTGTAAGTGAAAGATCTGGAGAAAATGCTGGCCAGGGAAGGATTTGCACGTTTTCGGCCCGAAGGAACTCCTTATAGACACGTGCCATGTGCGGACGCGCGTGGTCCTGTTGGAAAGTCAGTCGGTGATGTCGGACAAATGGAAGGACGACTGGACGGAGAATTTCGTCGTGGTAACGGACGGCGTTGAGGTTTCCTTCAACAAAATGAAGGTTGGTTCGGTGCGTAGCAAATGGTCGATCGTGATATGAAGGTCAGACGCTGGAGTCGTGACACTTGGCCTACCAGATCTGGGGCGAACGGCCGTGTACCCAGTGGCATTAAACCCGGTTCTGAGGTGACTAATTGTCGCAGAATGCATGCCGAATTGACGGGCAACACCATCTACCCGACTTCCAGCCTGTAGCATCCCAATCACGCGTTCTCGTTAAACTTCCTTTAGTAGTGGCATTATAACCCCTCTGATTTTTTACTCATTTTCAGTAAGACTTTTATTGGCCCCGGTGTCTACGAGGAACTCAAAAATGGGAGTGTTAGGACAATAGTAGTACTCGAATCCAAGCACTGCTGATTTTTTTTAGTTCTGGATAAATGGCAGCTCCAGAATATGCGCTGTGACCGTGAAAATTTGGATGGTAGAAGTACTCGCCTCCAAAAATAACTCCGAGCAAAAGTATCTTTCTCAATGGGTTTGTTGAAATTCGGCTCTGGATTACATAATTGCGTTTCTTTTTTTGGTCCGTATGCATCCGCAATTCCAAAATAGTCGGGACTAAGTGTAAATTGTGAATAAAATCAAAACGCAATGACTTTCAGATCACATGAGCCAATATGTTATTTACAATGGAACATGGATCACATTTCAATGTTGAAACAGACATTAACATTTTTATCCATAAAATGAGTTTATTTCTAATTTTCTGGCTGCAACAGGTCTCAAAGTTCGGACACAGGCAAAAAAGGGCTGAAAAAGCAATGATATATGCAAATCAGCTGAAAGAACATTTAGCAAGTAATTAAGTTTACTGGCATCAGGTGTGTACCATGATTGGCTATGAAAGGAATGTCTAAGGGAAGCGGAGTCTCTCGCAAGCAAAGATGGCCAGAGGCTCTCCATCCTGTGAAGGCTTGCATAAAAGAATTGTGGAATACTTTAAAAACAGTTCCTCAACGTCAAATTGCAAAGGCCTTGAAGGTCTCATCATCGACAGTGCATAACATCATTATAAGATTCAGAGAAACTGGAAAAATCTGTGCGTGACGGCGTGATTTGAAAGTCATTACGTTTTGATTTTATTCACAATTTACACTTTGTCCCAACTATTTCGGACTGGGGTTGTAGAAAAAAATGTGGGCAAGCTGTTCACTCTCTCATATTTGTGTATTAAGGTACTTGATGTAATGTGGTTATTTTTGCCATTTATCATTGACATAAATTTGGTGTTTGTGCCTGCTCAGATGTGTGATGTTCAACAGTCATGCTATGCTAACGTTAAAGCAGGGGTCCTCAGTCTTTCCCTGAAAGGGCCGGTGTGGGTGCAGGCTTTCATTGTAACCAAGCAGCTACACACCTGATGCTACTAATCAACCCCTGGACTCCTTACTAATAAGCTTGATTAGTAGCGTCAGGTGCATAGCTGGTTGGTTGCAATGAGAGCCTGCACCCACACCAGCCCTTTCTGGGAAAGATTGGGGACCCCTGCGTTAAAGGATAAGAGAACCTATGGTGAACTGGTATCGCCAGATAAAGTACGTAATCTATGCTATCCAAAACTAAGCAATCTTTACTTTTTAAATTTTTTTGTTTTGTAGAAGACGGCACAAGAAAGCTGCCTTGTTACTTAGGCTGGAAAAAGATGCTTGCATCACCTGGGCTCATAGCTCTTGTTTTAACGGTAAAATGGTGAACGTTCACATCAGTCGGGTTCGGATCGCCTGTTCATTAGAAAACCCAATAACGGCGCATTGCGGCATTGTTGAGAACTAAATATGAATTTCCAGCAAACGGTTGTAATTCAAACAACTGGTATCTCTCAAAACACTCTTGGTTATCAAAGCAACTTTGAATACTTGTACTGTGACTACGCACACTCGAAAGAGACAGCCCTCATGAAGTCATACTGAATATTTCGGATTGTTTACTTGGTCGATTTTTATTATTATTATTATTATGGCGGCATGGAGATTCTGAGGTTTTTTGGATTCTGCTATGTTTGAATGCGGATAACACTGTCTAAAAAAATGTCAATGAAATAATTGCTTATCGTTTTGGACAGCAGACATTTTGTACTTTATTTGAAAATGCAAGTTCACCATAGCTGAGATTTTAAAAAGATAAGAAAAGCTATGTCAAGCTGGAGCTCTAAACTGTTTTATGATAGTCTAAGCTGTGTTTTGAGGCTTGTAGCTGGTCATAGTTTGTCTGTTGGTGGTCCAAGCTGATCTCTAGCTGGGCAAAGCTGGATGAGCTGGTAAACGGAGCTGATGGGCAGCTGACTGTACAGACTAGCGCCAGCTGATTGACTAGCAGGGGGTGAGGGGGTTGGTGGAAATCGAGTCAGCTACTTTGGCACATACAGAGCTTAGTAGTACTATGCGAAAAAGAAATAGGTGTAGCTTCCACAGGGTTTTCTGTGCCTTTGTCTGGCATCAGTTTTTCTTCAAGTATTTTGTGTTGCTCTGAGTTTTACTCGTCTTTTGTTAACCTGCCCTTAGTGATATTTCAGTTATCTAGAGTTGGGCAAGGAATGAATTGGAATCCACGCCAAGCTTGCATAGGTATGGCTTCGGTACAGCTGGCCAAGTCCAATAAGACGTGGCAGATTTGCGCAAAAAAAAAACTGAAGTTGTCCCAGCCCTCTTGGACAGCAGGCTAGTAATCTAATTCAGCTGCCAGTATTTGTGAGAAATGAAGGAAACAATGTGGCATTTGTGGACTGGAATGAAGTGCAGACATCTCCCACAATGCTCTGCTTTTCTACAGCATTGCCTTGCTGAGCAGTTGGTGCTCTCATTTAATCCTCTCTCATTCTGCTCTTGCGTTCTGCCTGACCCATAGCTCAGCACAAATTGTACCCATGGTTTAATTTATTTATGAGAGAGGCTACTACAGCTGTCCGCAAGCTATGTCTGTGCTGCCAGTTGCGCATCTGTTAAGTAGTCTGCATCCAGGAAGACCTTTGATCAATTGTCTGACCAAGTTTCCCCGACAGGGGATGCTGATTTTAAGAAGGGATCTCAACATTCGCCAGTCACTTGCCGAGCACAGTCTCTCCAAGAGGGATTTCCCTTAACCAGGCTTGCTATGATTGCTAGATGGCAGAGGTGTGCGACAGATTTAGGATGTTTCCCACCTCTTCATCGATGGTGCAGTATCTGCTGTGGTCACTTGCCCCAAATGAAGGGTGACTCCTGTCATTTTCTGGAAATCTGGATCTCGCCATTCACCCAGCAGTCATTCATGCCCAGAAAAGTGAAGGAACTGTCGGACAATCGATGGCAATGTTGGAAATTGTAGGATACTGTAGGACTTTGGGACAAATGAAGGAACTGTTGGACAGTAAGACAAATTAAGAAAACATTGGACTATCGGAGAAATGAAGGGACTGTGGGACAAATGAAGGAATTGTAAAACTTGGTTGAAGGAGGGAACTGTGAAAACTGTGTCCCACTGTGAAAATTGTTGTACTAGTGAGGAGACTGTAGACCGTTGTTTTGGGGTGTCTGATTTAGCCCCTGGTTTACTCTGCTTACTCAGAATATAACACCTCCTGGCAGAACTAACCATGTCTGCCATTGGCCTTCAGCCAGGCATGCGGTGTTGAGTGAAGAACAGAATGGCTGTGTTGTAGGGGGGCTTTGGGCCAGGCGCACCGTTGTGAGGTCGCCTCTGTCGCCTGACGCTTTTTACCCCTGACCCACGCCCCCCCAAGCCAATCCGTTCTTATCTGCACGCGCTGTATGAACAATGCAGCACTGTGTAGCCCTATTGCCCCATACTATGGGAGGATGCACTTCTCTGCCATTGCACAAACAAGTTTGCTCGGTCTGAGTAATGCAGTACTTGTACAGGCCACCTTTATAATTTTACTGGAAGTGGGAGTCTGTTCACATGCTGGCAGCTGCCATGAATTGAACTGACAGGAAACAATGTTGCCATTTTCTTCCAATTTTGTTGTAGTTTGTCAAATGCATTGCACTTTGAAGCCACCGTTTGCATGTTGTCTGCTTAATTTCATTTGTTATAAAGAAGTCTTTTTCCCTTTAAAACCTACAGACGCCATGTGGGTTTGTTATATGCAGCTGCTGTATTTAATAAACCAGTGGAACTTGAGGCCCATTTTAAATTCTGGTGGAGATCCCAAGGTTTCCAACAGTCATGTATGTCCTGCTGAATTACAGGGAAATGTGAATAAAGTGATGCTCAAGATCTAGATGTTTTCCACTTGATGTAATGCTGTGGCCGTAAATACAGGTCACCTGACTTGAATATTTCTCTGAATAGAGCGGTGATGTTGTTTCAGTGAAACACTGGAAGCAGCAGATACGAAATATGTATGTAACATTATCGTACAACTGAGGGGGGAAAAAACTTTTTGTGGCTACAAACCTACTTTAGGAAACACTTCAGTGAAAAATTAAAGTTTAGGGGTTAAGCTGGGATCTTGTCCCCACATTTCCGTGGAAGTGCCTTTGTTTATGTTCTTTTATTTTAACTTGAAGACATAGTATCCATTCTTTCTCGTCTTCTGCCCTTATTTTGTGTTAGCCAGGCATGGCTGGGCTTGTTCGTCTTACCTGTGTGCTATGCCTGATCGTGAACTGCGTTTGTTTGAGAAGTCGCCAGCAAAATCCTTCCAGTAAATCTCCAGCATAGGTGTCGGTGTTTTCAATGCTGGCAGCCAGCTTTTGGATACCTTTGCAACCCGTCTTGTTTTTGTTCGTTTTCAATATGGAGTTCAATAAAGGGATTGATATCGAAGTAAACACAAAATTGGGAGCATAAAACTAACAGGTATTACAGCCTACTTTACACCCCAGTTGATGACTGGAAATGCACTATAAAATGCTCATCTATTTTAAAGGTTTGGATGGTAATTTATGAGGCTCAATGGCTGCATTGTGAGGCCTAAATACCTCTGTGCCAGTGGGTGGTAAAAGGGGGTAACTCAGTTAAAATTCTGTTTTTGGATTTGATGTGTAGTAGACGTTATTTGCATGTAAACTGCATTTTCCATGATATTTGCCCTTTATTGCAGTTATGCGGTAACTGACGACTGCAGGTTCAGGAAAGGAACGGCTAAGTAGTGTATTTAAGTCCCTGTTTCTGAACACGCTCTGTACACTGAATGTCCAGCAGCCATTCAGCTTCGCGCCCAGTTCTTTAAAGGGTTCACTTGGTCTGGAAGCTTAACCCTTAATCCCAATGCCCACTGGAGGTATGTGTTGCGCATCAAAAAATAGGCTCCGTTCATTTCAATGGAGCTATGCCCACTGGCGCGGTGATGCGGGTTGACCCGCGTCAGTTTTTCATTTATGCCCCTGTTCTATTTCATGAGCGTCACCACAATTTAAACGCATTTGTCTTTTAGGTCATTTAACAATTTTGCCTTGCCATGGTTGGTGGCACACATTTAGCTGAAACCTCACATGCAGTTGTCGAAACCAATATAACCGCTTTTTAATCAAGTTGCAATTTTGAACGGAAATCGCTTACTTTGCGGACATTTTAAGTTATCTGGCGATCTACAGTTAGACTGTACCCAACTCGAGGTACACTGGTAAGAACTTAACACTGCTGAGTAAGCTAGCTAGCCAACTTGCTGTTGGGCGAGGTAAAGTAAATTATGATCTTAATTTACGAGGCGGATAAATTTAGGAGGAAAATTATGCTTATATATATCGTGTAGTGCACAGTAATTGAGCAGCTGTTGTTGTTCAATGATGTAAGATGTCAAAGTCAAAGCTGCTGAAAGCCTATCATGTGGCGACTTGTTTAAAAGAGTTTTCTGCATGGGAGCTCTTTTATGCAAGTAGCAATATGATCGGTTTTCAACAGCGCAAGATAACATTTATATTTAAAAAAAATTTATTCCAGTACTGTAAGGATTACATTTATTGAAGAGCTGCGTTTCTGATGGTGAGGATATGGAAGTCTTTTCAGGGCATGGTTTGCTTTTGAAGCCATTTTGAGTTGCTGCTAGTTCAGCATGATCGAGTGAGGATGTGGCTCCAATTGGAGGTCGCAGTGTTGGCCATCTTTTTTTTTTTTATTTAAACTGCTCCATAATGTTCTAGAAGATATTTTCATATTACACATTAACTTCCTTTCTGAAGCCCAGCTTAGGGTCTGGCAAGCAGGGCCACAGTGCTACCAGAGATGATGTGGGGGAGGGGTGGGGGATTTGGGCTGTAGCTGCGAGGAAAAGAGGGTGGCTTCGCTCCATTAAGACCCTAGTCGCTAGGGATGCAAACCCGCCTAATTGCCCGGGTAGACGGGCTGGCCTTGGAGCGACCTGCACCAGGGAATCGGATTGTATTAGACTGAAAGCGATGCCTCTATTTATTCCTGATTCCTTGTTTATTTTGTTACTCGTGTCTTGATGATGGTGCTTCAGTTCAGACCAAGACGCTTAGGTACATTCACTTTTGGAGCTGAGGAAATTATTAAAGTAAATTGATTCCTGGTAGTCATAGTTCATTCAGTGAAAATCTTTGATTTGATTTTGAATGAAAGAACTCTTTTTGATTTCATTCTAAGAGTATTTCCTTTAGCCCTCTTAATCGTGCAATAATTAGCATTTCCGCACCACTCTTCTGGGACCTGAGTATTAGTTGCATTGGGCGTGCAATGTTGCATGAAGCGCGGAAAGCTGTTTTTGGCAAGATATTCCCCACACGTGGGCTTTGTGGCGATGGAGGATTTCATGTCCGCAGATGGGGGACATTTTGAGGGACCGATACATCCTTATGAAAATCTTTTTGGCACTTAAGTGTAGAAGGTGCGCATACATGTGTGCTGCAACGCTGCCTTTATTATAACTTAACTATGTTATCTCAAGATGCTCAGTGGAATAGTTTGGTTCGGTATTAAGAGGGAGCTTTCAGCGATATGGCATGCAGGCTGAAGTAGCGATGTACGTCAGGATAGTAATGACTGCAGACGTCCTCATACAGAAAGGGCCACTGTGAATGCAGGCTTTCATTTCAGTCAAGCAGTTAAACATCTGATCCTATTGAACAAGGTCTTTAGCAGAGACTCTATAGGTTGATTTAATGAAATCACGAGTAACTGAAAGGCTGGAATGAAAGCCTTAGCCACAGTCGTCCTTTCTACTTATAGTTGAGAAACTCTGAACTAGAGTGTATGATGCTGTACCCAGCAGCAGGCTCATTTGCGATATTCCCCCCGAGGGCTGCCATACCCTCAGCCAACATTGCAAGAATGGCGCGCACTATACTTCTGACCACTTCTGCCATACGCTGTGCTGTTTATTGCTTCTTACTGGGGATATAAGCATGATGGATAAGTGTGAGAGTTGTTAATGAGAAACACTGTTTTGGTATAAAAGAAATAAGGTGCTAATTTCCAGCATCTAGGCTGGAAGAGTGATGTGTGTGTGTGTGTGTGTGTGTGCGCGTGCGCGCATGCATGAGCATGTGTCAGCTGAGTAGTGGGGGGCTGTGTGTTTGTGTTTCTGTTCAGTGGCGTCTGCATGTCTCAATTAACTCCCCGTCTGGCTCGTCTGTGGATCTTGTTTCGTCCCACATCTTTGATAACGGCACTCGAACTCGCAGCAAGAGCTCACTTCGGAGAGTCACTCCAATATAGCCGCTCGGATCTGAATGCAGTCTCTGCTCTCGTGCTGGCAGTCTGATCCAGTCACTCCGCGAAAACCTCCCTCTCTCTCTCTCTCTCTCACTGATGTTTACTAAATTGTCTTGGGGAAATGTGAACGTGATGATGCCAGAAACATCTCTGGATTATAGATTAGTGCGTTGATGAGAACTCTAATCATTTATTTGATCATTTAAGTGAAGAACTGTTGTTTTTTCACGGGGAGACTGAGCACTTTAGATGGTGTAATCCTTCCTGTCCAAGCTTGGCTAAACGGCGCCAACAATGTTAATTTGTGCAAATTTTAATTCTTTGGTTGGCTTGCAAATTGCCCTTCAATTTTCATTTCCATATGGACTCAATCCCTCTTGAACCATCTGTATTATGGTTTCAAAGTTGTCAGTTCATTCTTTCATCAATCATTTATGGAGTTAAGTTATTTAATTTTTAACACTGGAGGAAAGACGAGGGTAAATCGGCAAATATTAAACGTGGAGATTTGTCATGAGGCCTGACATCAAGCCTCAACCTGGAGCTGCACTGGATGGCCAACACGAAGGCTTGACAAAGTCCATGCAGTAAAAGTGCTTGTAAACCAAAGGTTGCGGGTTAAAATGGCGGGTGGAGCTCTGCCCTCTCTGCTTTCAAGCCTGATAATCCACCAGTGCTGCTCGTGTCACCGCTGCGGGGCGTCGGCTCCCTGTCGAGACGCTGTATGAAAACGCTCGCTGCCGGCAGCCATGCAGGGCAATGCGCTGTCCTGCTAAGTGGCTCAGGGAGTGTACTGCTCACGTCTGTGTGGACCCACCCTACGAGCTGGCGAGTGATGAGGAGTGGCAGCCCACATTAGGATCTGTGTGCCGTCCCAAATTTGCAATGGAGGTCGCGATGCGGACTGCAGTTGCATTATTACTGGACAGTCGAGCCAGGACTGAAAAATATGGGGAAAGTGTAGTTATTAGTTGACTTGTAATGGGGGGGGGGGGGGGGGGAGAACCAGCTTTATGGATGAGAAAGGAGTCAAATTTGAGTAGGGAAAACTACACCAGTTCTTCGAGATCTCATCTGCGCTCCAGTCCCTTTAGATCAGTCCTGAGTCGGAAATGTGTCCCAGATTTTGTTTTGTGATTTTTTTTTTTTCTTCTCAGCGTACAATCTAGACTCATTTGTGGTTTTGTATTTTCCCACAGCCGACTCCTTAGTGCCACTTTGACCAATTTGGGGCACTGTGGCTGCGTACTGCAGCAGCAGGGTTCTGCTAATTTCTGCACTTAGTGCTCTGTGTGTTTCCTGTTTCTGGAAAAGAAAAAAATGAGAGAAGAGCTTCACCCTGATGGTGACATCGCTTCACTCCCCTTTCCTCACTTATTCTGTTTATCCCCCGCTTTCTCCTTTCCGTCCTCAGGACAGGGACCAAAAACTCACTCAGTTTCTTTCGTTCTTCCTTTCGTTGTGGTCGCTAACTCTGAAGCGCTACTTTTCTGTTATTACTGAACATAACATCATGAAACCTGACAAGTGTATTCTGAATGTCAGCGCGCGAGGGATTCTCTGACCCTGATTTTGCAAAAATGATTTAGACCCCCCCCCACCGGGCTCGATGGGAACTGACCTATTACATGCCAGCGTCCCAAGGACGTAGTTCATTTGAACTTGTTAGGACCAGTTTGAACCAGGTTTAATGATGGAAGGCCACAGCTGGTCACATGGCAAGCCTGTCCCCCCTCCTGCTCTTCCTGCCCACCTGCAGCTGGGGTCGCCCTAAGTATGATGAGTACCCCACTCTGCCTCTCCCTACCCCCCCAAACAGGGCTTCTGTCGGTTCGTTAGGATGCAAGACATCTGAGGCTGCAATCTGTCAGGTCAGTAGGAAGCCAGTATTGGAAATCCCAGGCCATCTGCCTTTTGCACTCCTGACCCTGGAGTTTTTAGAAGAATGAACAACAACGCAAATGTTGAGTAATCTTGGTAATGCTTCTCGTTTTCATGGGTTACTCCAGAGGAGCTGAAGTTCATCCTTTGCTTGCCCTCTGAAGCAGAGTTTACTTTGGTGAGTCTGCTGAAGTGTGAAGGATTTCAGATGTTGCACAAACATACAAAACCTGCCTTTACTCCTCAGTCTAGCTCCACCACTTGTTCTTGATGGACTTGCAGCACTCATTTACTTGAGGGAATTCTTAGTAATTATGTGGAAATGAGCTTTAGGTTGCAGACAAGCTGTGTAAAGATCTCACTTGAGTAAGATGTTGCTCTGCTCTGGGGTTGCCAGAACACTTATGACGCTCTTCCCTTGCCTGAGTTCCTGAATTAAGGAACTGCTGAGGGTTTGAATTATTCCCTCCCTGTGTCTGAGGTAATGGCAGAGCAGCATCAATTTTGTCATTCTTGCTCAATATATGATGCACAAACATGCCCCACAAGCGCACACACACTGCCTCAGATTCAGACAAATGAACAGTGACGAAAATGTGCCTTATTTTAGTAGAAGGGGGTACAATTAGTCTGAAATTGATCCTTTCAGTCTTAAAGATGAGCTGTGAGGTCCGACTTCATTTTAGTTTAAAAAAAAAAAAAAAAGGCACCCTGAAACTTCACCAAGAGTGTAATGAAATAAGTTTGTGTTGAAGTTGGAAACTTTGTGTGTAGCGTTATGGTTTATTTTTCGATATGAAAATGGGTTCTGTGCCAGATGTGCTCTATGGAATGTATTTTTATTGCGAGTTTTATCGCGGGGTTCCTTGAGGTTGTCTGCAAAAACGGAAACCCTTTTTTTATGTATTAGGGCCTAGTCACCCCTGTAGCCACCAGGAATTTCCTCTGGCGTGTATACTTGGCCATGCTCCACTGGCTGTTGCTGGCATTTTATGATCTCACGCACTGACGAGAATTGCCCAACAGTATGTTCCAGCCATTGTGCCGGTAAAGACTGTTTTTCGGCCTCCTAAACTGGCGGGTGAGGCCGGTCACGGCTGGTGTGTGTGAAGGTTTGGGTAATGGTCTGTCATTAGCTAGTTTGAGAAAAATGGAGAAAGTTGGACGATGTCTCAGGCGAGGAGGAGATGGTGTTACAGAGGGGAATGGAGGAGGGGAAATGGAGTGTGTGTCAGCGTGTGTGTGTGTGTGTGTGTGTGTCAGGCCGTGAGTGAAAGTTTTCAGGGAGTGGTGATGAAAAGCAAAACTCTGTCAAGGGGGGGCAGGAGGTGTTGTGCCGGGCTGCTAAACTCCCGGAGAGTTTGTTTGCCAGTCAAACGAGAGCACAAACATGCAGAGAATTGGCTGCAGAGTGAGTGTGTGCGGGGGGTTAAATGGGGGGATTAAGGGGGTTCTGCATTAAGCTTGTGGTTGGTATGTCCTTGAAGTGGCGCACCAACCACACATTCCAGTGGCACTTTGTCTACAACCGCCATTTAATACAGCACTCGTAAGGGGCGGCGAACTGGTCTAACTTGTGTCAGACAAGCAGTGGGTGTTGTGAAGTAAAAAATTTAGCCTGTTCAGTATCGCCTGTCCGGTTGAAGGCTTATGACGTAGAATCAAATGGTAGAATTGCGGCCGCCCTCTGTTCTTACTGGAAAGAAATCGTGGATAAATGTTTATCCACGTTCAGCTTTGGTGGGGGGGGAAAGGTGTTGATGCAAAATGGATTTTAATCTAGACGCAGCTGTTGAATCCCCTGTGTACGTACGGTGCCCCTATCTTTGCCATGCCGCTCAGGGTTTCAATGGGTTTAGGTCAGTGGGCCGAGGTGGTCATTGCAAAAGCTTGATTCCTAGATTAGTCGACTTTGAGCGTTCATACAGACGGTCTTTTGCTTCCAGCCATTGGGAAACAAAGTGCTTGGGTAAATTTATATAGTAGGTTCCCCATTTTGAATCAGTTTAGTGCAGGATTGGAAAATAAGTGCGTATGTCTTATTGCTACTAATACATTCTCCCATGGTGAAAAACCTGGCTTACTGGGTAGGGAAAACAGGACCCGTTCAGTGCTGCTGTAAGGATACTGCTAAACGCCTCTGCTTCTGCATTTTGCCGCATGTAAAGAGCTAAAGCTTTATATTTGCAACTGAAGCACTGGATAGTTCAGTCACCACAAAGGTTAAATGGCTCAAAATATTAGCAAATGTTTAATGTACAGCCTCCCAATACATTTTTATTATCCCCCTGGCATATGATGCGAGGGGATTTAGCGATGGGTGAGGTTATCAGTCTGTCCGTTAGTCTGTCTGTGAACATTGTGTTTCCGGAGCACAACTTGAAAACCATTCAATTTTTTTTTTTTTTTTTTTTTTAAACAAAACTCTGTGTGCACATTAATCATGACCTGAGGTGTGGTGCCTTTTGCTAATCCGAAGTTGATGAATTTTGTATTTCTTCTGGTTTCCATGGAAACATTTTGAACTTAGAATTTTAGGGGGTATGGTTTGTTTTCGGAGCAGGTGGCATTTTCATTCTTTCAATATTTGGGGCCAGGGGGATATGCCACCACCTGATGACTCCTGTTAGGAATGCTGAAGTTGCAGGAGAGCCATCGGATTTGTGAACGAAGTGCAAATACTGTGATGTCATTGATATCCTGTCCCGTCAGCTGGGGTGTACCCAGACATTTTTTTCCGTTCAAGATAACCAGACTAGAAGCAAACAAATCAACCATGTGTTGTAGGGAGTTTTGATGACTAATTCTGGGCAAATCATATTCCAGGAAATGGAGTGAAAATGTGCTCCCAGACCTCATGTACCAGGAGCGCAGTATTAATACCAAACCTGTTATCCCTTGCACAGAAATGCTGAGGATACACTGAAATGTATCTTCTGTTGATCAATGGTTTTTCTGTCCTTGGCAACCTGTGAAGAGGTCTAATCTAAAGCCTTTGCATATGGGCCCGGTGTTCATTTATTAACGCTAGTCCCATTGACCCCAGTGGAAGCCATTTTAAGGAACAGAATTGCTCGAAAGTACAACTTATTTAAACTATTTACCAGGAATATTAGCAGATGCGTATAGGTTTACATCTCTGTGCATCGTTATCCTTTCCCACTTAGCAGCTGGTATTGGGCTGAGTGGATCGTTTGACTTGAAACGATATTTCGTTGTCTGCAAGATGCTGGTGTATTTGGACAAAATCAATACGCTGAAATGGGGGAGAAATGTATTGATCGCGGGGACCATCATATTCATGGTGGTTCCACTAATTATAAACGGATCTTCAGAGCAATGGTACTTATCAGCACTCACGAATGGAATTTACATTTCCCAGGCCTTCCACACATTATTTTCGTGTAACTCGTTGACTTTTCCTGCCGTACTGGCTCCCTGGGATCATCTTGGTTGGAAATAAAAAAAAAACTGGGAATTGATAAGCATAACTTGCCGCATAACTGTCATGGAGTTTGCAGTGATGCCCTATAGACAAATCTTTCAGTCTCAAATATAAAACTGATCAGGCAATTTTTATTTAGTCTGTGTTTGGGACTCTCCAATTTTTTTAATTATTTGACCTGCAAAGAAAATGGGTATGTTGTAAATTAGGAGGTAGAGAGTTATTTTGAAAGGTTCAATTATTTTTCACCGTCATGTTTTGCTGTTTAATTCAAATGGTATTCCTCATGCAATTAAGTACTCAAGAAGTTGAATGAGCGTGTTGTTTGTTTCAGTGCAAAAGCAAATCAATGTTAAACATGCCCTTTGCTGGCGCATTTGTGCTCCACTGCTGGCCCTGTTTCAACCTGTCTGCTTCATCTCCGCTCTATTGGGGGCTTGTTCATCTGCAGTGAAGTATCTGATTACATGCGATGCAGAGACCTCGCGCACGCAGATGGGCTTTGCGTATGGCGAACGTGACTTAGTGGATTTATTGTTTACTCTTTCCGCCCTCTGGTGGAGATATGAAATATTGCAATGACCCCCGGAGTTAGAAATATTAATCTTGTTCTCATTAGATGGCTCTTTTTATCCCCCCGGCATATAATTCGCGGTGGGATATAGTCATGGGTGCGATTGCCCGTCTGTCCGTCCCTCTGTCTGTGAACTTTTCGTTTCCTGAGCATAACTTTAAAACCGTTCACTATTTTTCAACAAAACTTGCTGTGCACTTTCATCATGACCTGAAGCGGTGCCTTTTGCTAATCTGAAGTTGATTTGGGGCTGGGGGGGCATGTGCCATCTCCTGATCGCTCTTGTAGATATCTGGCATGTGGCTGCGTACAGTTTGTGCCAAATAATCAATGTTCATTTTTGTATTTTTTTTTTTGCTTTGTTTTCAGCCGTGTCTTGAAGATGGCACTGATGCATAATAAAAATTTGGACAAAAATGAATCTCTCTCTCTCTCTCTTTCTCCTCTGTCTACCCGTTCCTACTGTCCCTCTCTTTCTACCTCCCAATTCGCAACAGCTCTGAAGTGTAACTGCACAGAATGTGAGAAAACGGGCTACGTGTGTGAGACTGATGGAGGCGCCTGCCTGGCCTCCACCTCCTTCATCCAGGGCCAGGAGCACCACGTCCGCATCTGCATCACCCGCGACGACCTGGTGCCCCCGGGCCAGCCCTTCTATTGCCTCAGCGCCGAGGGGCTCCTCAACACACACTGCTGCTACACAGACTTCTGCAACAGTATCAACCTCACAGTCCCCATTGGTGAGGCCGCCAGCGTGCTCGTCCCCTGTACTCCGTTTCAAATTCGAATTGCTTTACTGGCAGAATGTATTGCAGGTATATATTGTCAAAGTATATATACAATAAGAGTAAGAAAAATGACAATATTAACAGTGATGAAAAAATTAATTATATAAATAAATTGGCTATTTGTGAAATGATTCAATTATGTACTATATAGAATTACAATGCTATTATATCTACAGGTGCATGATGTAGCTAGAGATGGTGGAGGTTAGAGGTCACTGTTGTTCCTCAGTTTGCGGCAGGCTGCTGTATATCGAGCTCACAGATTTCTGCAGCACCCATCCTCTCCGAGGAAATTTTTAATATTTAGGACTTGGATAGGGCTTGAAAGTTTGGATACTTAGTTTCAAATTTTGTGAAAATATTTCTCTCATGTATCTGTATCTTTGGCTCTAGTTAAGGAAGTGCAGCTCTGTCTGCTTTCTCCGTTGTGCTCTCCTTCGCTCGCGTGCCTTTACTTTCCCTCCGTTTTCACGTGCTGTCCCCACCATTTTCTCCTCCTCTGGCCAAAACCTCGCTGCCTCAGATCTTTCCCCCTCTCAATTTTACCACTTTGATTAAAGGGAATCAAACTGAACAAAACCCCTTATAACAGTGGTGTGTAACCCTCCTGGACTGGAATTGCCCATATAATGACCATAATGACCCTGCCATGTAATGTCTGTAGGTGTCTATGACATGACTTTAGTCTGCTATTGTTTTGAGTGATGGAGTTGTAAGGTTGGCTGATTAACTACCTATAAATTTTTTAAAAACATTAATTTTATTCTCTTGTGCTGTTGAAAACCTATCATGTTGCGACTTGTTTAAAAGGGCTCCCCCTGTGGGAGCTCTTTTAAACAAGTCGCCACACGATAGATTTTCAACAGCTTTGATTGTGGTAACTTGCATCATTGTGTAACAGTAGTGGCATTTAACAGTCGAAGGGTTTAACAGTACCTGAGAGAGGCAAAATCTGGACTATCTGGGCTGTGCAGGCGATTTTGGTCCTCACTACGGTCTCTCCATCAGGAGTCCCAAGGAAGCCTGGAGACCTGGGCTGGCCGGAGGCGGGGTCTAGCTGGGGGCCGGTGGAGCTGGTGGCAGTAATCGCGGGGCCCCTGTTCCTGCTCTGTGTGCTGCTGCTGGTGGGAGTGTTCCTGTTCCAGCACCATCAGCGCGCCTACAGCCACCGGCAGCGCCTGGAGGTGGAGGACCCTTCCTGTGACCACCTGTACCTGGCCAAGGACAAGACCCTACAGGACCTCATCTTCGACCTGTCCACCTCCGGCTCCGGCTCCGGTACTCCATCTGTCACTCCCTGACCTGCATACGCTGAGCCACCAGCACCTGGACCAGCAGGGTCCGACTGTAGTTTCAGACGGCCATTTCAGTCCAGAGCATGTGGAGCAATGTAGGGCCTCACCATCCCTCCACAAGCCCGGGATAATCGCTGGGATGCAGCCCCAAACTTTCAAAACGCACAACCAACGTCATTTGAATTTGTCATGTGACTAGTGCGGATTAGTGACATTTTTTTCCCCTTCTTATTGATAAAGATCAAAGATAAAGTTGCCTATTCGTACGAACAATATATTTAGCCAATACTAGCTAAATTTCGGTGACCCTTTGCGGCGGCCATCTTGGACACATAATTTATGCAAATCAACTCCATCCCTGCTAATTGGAATGTTTGCTTCTCATATCAATAAAGCAATTTGATCTAAGTGATGAAATAAAGATTTTCATGCTTAATAACAGTAATTTGCCTTAAATGAAAATTAAGTTTTAGATGTGTTTACGATCATAACAACTAGTATTGTTTTATATATTAACGTAATGTACTTTGCACATTGTTGATAAAAAATGGTGTTTCAATCGGTACAGCAAGTTAACATCATAACAGTGGCGAACCTTTACAGGGTTACTGAGAGCATTGGCACTGCATACGCAGTACACTGGTGGACATCATAATTGCCGGAGAATTTTCTGTACAAAGCAAAACTGCCAACCAACCCTGAGTTTTGCTACTGGGTGTACCCTATAGTCACGTCGTTCAGCTGCCTTGCGGTCGATGTGCGCAAGAATCATTGTAGTGGTTATTTTGATACATTTACTATTTAGATCATTTGTCTTTACAACATTAGGCCTTTATTTTTTTTAATGACTATTTGCTGGAGAAATGTGGGTACGTCCAAACTTTTGACTAGTGTTGTAACTTTGGGAATCCGAAGTTTAAAGATGATGCTCCAGATTTAATGTGAGTGTATGAATAACTAGTTTTCAAACTATTTTTGCTACAGGCCTGCCTTTGTTCGTGCAGCGGACAGTAGCACGTACCATCGTCCTGCAGGAAATCATTGGGAAGGGCCGTTTTGGGGAGGTGTGGCGGGGGAAGTGGCGTGGGGGTGACGTGGCGGTGAAGATCTTCTCTTCCCGTGAGGAGCGGTCATGGTTCCGCGAGGCTGAGATCTACCAGACCATAATGCTCCGCCACGAGAACATCCTGGGCTTCATTGCTGCCGACAACAAGGGTAAGTACACAAACAGTTTGTTTCTTTTACCCCCTAGGAAAGCAGTTTTTCTAACTAGTATTAGTGATATGATTTGATTTTGCACTAACTATACTAAGTTAGCTAGCTCTAATAGGCATGAACTTCTCTGAAATGATTTGTGGTGCTTTCATGCGTCCGAACTGCATTTTCAAATTTTTGCCTTAACTTCACTAGCTAGCTAGCAAGCTAGCTCAAGAGTAGTCACTGGTACTGCTAGCTGCTAACTAGCTGGTGAAGTTAAGGCAAAAATAAATGAGACCGCTTCATTATGACTATTACTTACAAAGATTTTCCATTGTTAGGATTAGCTAGCTGGCTAAATGGCTATATAATCTAAAGAGTAACGTAGTTTAATAAGCGATCACGCACAGAGCAGTATATAAGCACTGTATAAGTACTGCAGGATCTTCAGAAGTGGGTCTGCCTCAGAGTCACTACCCCCACGGTACGCTGTATGAAGTTAAACGAATGGGCCCGCAATGAGGCAAGAGAGGTAGCCATAAATCCATTGGTCAGGTTTTGAATAAAGATGGGGATTTGCCTTCATACAGATAATGGTACTGGGTGTTCGCTGTGGTTGTCCTCTCTCCCCGTCTCTCAGATAATGGTACCTGGACTCAGCTGTGGTTGGTCTCAGACTACCATGAGCACGGCTCCCTCTTTGACTACCTGAACAGACACTCCGTCACCATAGAGGGCATGATTAAGCTGGCCCTGTCCGCAGCCAGTGGCCTGGCCCACCTGCACATGGAGATCCTGGGGACGCAAGGTAGGAGGAACGCTGAGTGGAACTCTGAAAATGGTTATATCATTGCAATGAAAAGTCTCATGGCATTGAACACGTTTAGGGGCTTCCTGCAGTGGTCTGGCAGCCCAGCTGTCTCATTCTGGGAGCATATTGCTCTCCTTGCTCTCTCCTCACCACCCAATATGATGTACGGTGGGCATTCTGGCCTAGTGGCAGCTGAGCATTACCTAGGTTAGTGTAGTATGCAGGTGGGGGTTGAGGTGAGTACATGTCCTTCAGTGTGACTTTTATTAGGGCAGGGGAGGGGACTGAACTGCAATTCATTATGATCACCGAGCTTCGCCTGAACAGTGCTGCTGAAGGTGAGTGCGTGGGACCCATCTATTTCTCCTTCTCTCCATTTCTCTTTCTTTCTCTCTGCCTCGCTGCAGGTAAGCCAGGCATTGCTCATCGCGACCTGAAGTCTAAGAACATTCTGGTGAAGAAAAACGGAACATGCGCCATCGCTGACCTGGGCCTGGCTGTGCGTCACGAATCCGGCACTGACACCATTGACATCGCCCCCAACCAGCGTGTTGGTACCAAGAGGTGTGCGGACGCTCGTACCCTCACACGTGTGTGTATATATGCACGTAAAGCCCCTCCCAAACTGCTGCATTTTGTGCATTTGTTGAGAACTCCGACCCGATCACCCCTGCAGTCAGAAGGTTAGAGAGGTCATGGCTTCCATTTGTTCTTCAGGTATATGGCTCCTGAGGTTCTTGATGAGACCATCAACATGAAGCACTTTGACTCCTTCAAGTGTGCGGACATCTATGCCCTCGGCCTGGTGTACTGGGAGATTGCACGCCGCTGCAATGCCGGAGGTGAGGTGTTAGGAGCGTGGCGTGCGTAGCCAGCGAGCCATGTGTCATGTTGGACATGGCCTATAATGCACCTTTGTGGCATACGTGCTTGTTTAGAGTGGGGGACAGCGTAGGAGACCGTCTGTAATATTCTCTCTTTCTCTCTCTCTCTCCCTTTCCAGGCATCCATGAGGAGTACCAGCTGCCCTACTTTGACCTGGTGCCCTCTGACCCCTCCATCGAGGAGATGCGGAAGGTGGTGTGCGACCAGAGGCTGCGGCCTAACGTGCCCAACTGGTGGCAGAGCTACGAGGTGAGGACGCCCCACACGCGCACACTCCACGCGCACTCCGCACGCCCCCCCCCACCACCACCAGCACACATCACGCATCACACCACAAACTCTTCATATATACACACAGCACCACGCACTCCATCTCCACACACCATCCATGCACTCCTCATGCTTTGCTTACAAATCAGACGACTGACGGAGGAAATGCATTTTAAAAATGGTCTCCTCCTTTCCCCCTTGCCACTGCCAGGCGATGCGCGTGATGGGGAAGATCATGCGGGAGTGCTGGTACTGTAACGGAGCGGCGCGGCTCACCGCTTTGCGCATTAAGAAGACCCTGTCCCAGCTCAGCGTGCAGGAGGACATCAAAATCTGAGCTGATCCTGCCCCACTCCACTCAATGTCTCTGTCGGGGTTAGTTTTTATTTATTTTTTTATTTTAATTGTACTTTTTTTTTTTTTTTTTTTTAACCCCCCCCCCCGGAGACGCACAACGACCGAAAACCCAGGGGGCGGAAGAAAATCAAAGAGAAATGAGAGCGTAGAACTTTTAAAACAGAAAAAAAGTATCATAAATCTGCCAGTTTTAAAGCCACTGTCCAAGTTGTGACGAGGCCTACCTCACTTTTTCAGCCAAAACTACTGAGTAAAATCACCCGTTCCCTGCCTCCACCTGCCTAGCCAATGTACAGCTTCCCTTAAACTGTATCCTTCCTACACTCCGCCCTGTACCACTGAAACAGGCCACAGACTGCTAATACAACTCCATGTACTTACTACTACTACTATTATTATTATTACTAGTGCTACTACTACTATTATTGTAACTACTACAGAAGATACTACTGCCCCTTAGGTTTTTTTTGTTGTTCTTTTTAAAGGCAAGAGTTATCTGTACAGTGTTCTTAAAATGTGTAAATCTTTTTTTTTTTTTTTTTTTTTCCTTTCTTTCTTTTGTGTACTTACATGAGCCCTGAGGATGAATTTCACAACACTTTGTTTTTTTCCTCTGTAGGGTGTAGCATGCCATTTGAGGGTTTGGACTTGTCTTTTGTAAAAAAATGTGAATCATTAGCAGCATTTCTGGAATTTTATGGCAATTTTCCTTGCAAGTGTGCCTGTAGGGTACAGCAGTGCTTGTTAATGCTGCTGGACTCTCCTCAGTAATTGTCCCGGTATACTGCTTGACATGCCAGACAGTAACTGGTCTAGCTCAAAAAGACCAGAATCTCCATGGCTCAAACCTAGTCTTTTGGGTTCAAATATTGGATGTAAAGGATTACATTTCATTTTGCTTTGCTGGGATTTTCTTTTGACTGTCCTGTATTGGGACACAAGGGGTGATTTTTAAATTTTCAATCATTGTTTCACTCACAATATAGGGTTGGTGCTTTAGGTGGTGTCCAATTAGATGGGCAAAGGCCTACATACTACTTGGCAATTAAAACCGGTGAGGTTTGTGTTTGGGGAGAATGTATACATGTTTGGGAAAATATTAATGCGGTTTTCATGTAGACAATCTTTATCTTAACTTCATCTGTGGAACTACTGAATCATAGCCTGCATTGTTTAAGTGATGTTATTATTCACATTTTATTTTTCCAACCCCTGAGCCAGTGTAAGGTACGATAATTTACACCAGTAAATCAAGTTAAACTGTGGGCAAAATCAAATTTTACTTGATTTATTGATGGGTTATAGTGTGATATTGCATGTGCTTAAGTTATTCAAACTTGGACTTCTGAGTATTGGGCTAATGCCTAAATCTCACTCTAAATATGATTTTTTTTTTTTTTGTTTTGTTGCTTTACAGCATTGTGTTCAGTTCCATTTCTCTTTAAAATATGTATTTTCCTGTCTTTATATGCAAATTGTAAATGGGTTGTATACATTACTAGATATGTTCCCAATTATGGTTTTTCCCCCTTTTCTCAAAACAAACCGGTCTGTAGCTTATGTTTTTTTAAATGCATTTTGTTGACTGTTTAACAGTTGAAACTTGAGCCTGCTAAGTGCGCTCTTGATTCACTCATTTAGCCTACTCCTGCAGATTTATTTCAAGCTGGGCCATTTGCTTTGTAAAGCAAGACATGAAAATATACTGCTGCATTTACCTTCTCTTGTGTTGCTGTGTTGCAGTATGGATGGGTAAAATTTAATTCTGGTGTTATCTGGCCATGGAGGTTTAGGCGCGGAGAACCCAAAATCTGCCATGCAAAGGCCCTGATGTCCGTCCAGCAACCTCTTTAACCGTGCTTAACTAATCTAGACTTCACTGGATAATAGTCGAGCAGCAACCAAATTGCAGTTCATCTGTATTTGCCGTCAATACGAGAGAATTCAGTGAAAAGTAGGTGATTGATAAAAGATCTTGGGTGTATGATAATGCAGATGTAAACAAAATCATTTTTATTTTGCCTAAACAGCCCTGCGATTCACCGGCTAGTGTCAGATTCCTAAAATGGATCTTATGAAGAGACTGTTAACCACTCCAGTGAGAAACCATTCCATAATGTATATTTGGCAACTTGAAGCAAAAAGTATTCCTTCTATGAAACTGTTGGGTAGAAAGGTAATGTTTTGTGATGTGTATGTCATGGCTATTAAGTGAACTATTACAGTGAAACATTTCTCTTGATGTGCTGTTAATATAAACAACAAATATAGCCATCAAAGTATTTTAACAGAACCTTCTTCACGGTCCATGGTTGTCATCCTACTGTGAGGTTTTCTTCAGAGCGGATGTCTTGATTGGATAGCTTTTTGGTTAATGTCTGGGCAGTGTTTCTAATCTTGTCATTTAGGAGATCTTGAGGGTACAGTCTTTACCAAGATGATGTGACCAAGATGGCACAATTGCTTCTGTTAGCCAGCTAAGGAGAAACTCCATCTTCCACTAGGTAAAGGACAGCAACTGCTTGACAGACCTAATAGTGCATCAAACGGTTCAAAATTATTTTTCACCATTTGACAATAGGCGGGCATTTTCCACGGGATAACAATGGAGTTTGTAGATCTATTCACAGATTTACGGCTAGGCAAACTTGTTTGGGGGATGGCTGTGGTTAAATTTTTCCTTGAACTAATCAGTGAGAAATGTTATCGTTTCTGTACCCCCTTTGACACCTTTACTTCCAGTTTGTTTCTGGTCCTTCCAACGCCCTTGGGTCGTATCTCGACGATTAAAGTATGTGTTCTACACCCTGAGGCTTAATGTCTGCCTCAAATATCCAGCCTGACGATGCCGGTCATTTCTGTCTCTGCTCTCGCGCCCTCAACATCGGTCTGTCACTGTCACCTATAAGTAACATTGCCTACCTCAATATGCACTTGTACACGAGTCAAACAAATGCATTGTTTTTTAATTAAGATGATGTCTTGAGGCAGCAGTCAAGAATACAAAATGGACATTGCCTGTGGCAACCGGAATAACAAATGCAGAACGTGTGCAATAATCTATAGTATTTGGGTAGTGAAGATACAAGAAACATCTTTTGGTTTTACATAGTCTACAGTAGGGGTTCCTTGAGTGGCAGTTTAGTGGTGTTGTTCGATCTTGTAATGAGGTGATGAAGCAGACTGGACATTTCTATCCTAAACGCATGCTGCTCTGCATCGTCATTTGGTGTGCGATCCAAAAGCGAAACTAACCTGTCAAGTTTTCAGCTAAAATTGACCTCTTGAAGCTAAATAAACTCCAGGAAACGGGTGCACACTCACTGGTTTATCGCACGGCTGTATTGTCTGAAAAATGGTGCTTTACCTTCTCAGCTGTAGCATGAAACATTGGGGGCTGAATTTTGCCAAGATGGCCACTGAACTGGCACATAGCAACTGATTCACAGGACAAGGAAGGGGAATGATTTCCATCCCCCGCCCCTCCCTTTTTTTTTCAACTGTTACCTTTGATCTGGGCTCACATTTTCCCTTCGGTCTCCATGTGATGGGATGAAGAAGGGAACTGTTTGTGTACATTTCCTGCAAGAATTGCTGCTAATCTGAGTAAGGGTGTATGCCAGACGGGCCTGGTTTTATTATTATTTTTTATTTTTTGGTTGGGGGGGGGGGCATGCCATTTTGCTTTGAAGAATGTGATGGTGGGGGTTTGTTAACATTTAGCAACAAGAAGGGTTCCGGTAGGGTTTTGCGAGTGCCAAAAGGTCAGCGCAATGGTACAGTCACCAGTTGGCTCCTCAGAGTTCAGTATTTTGAAGATCCCAAAAATACATCTTGCCATACAGGCAGTGATGTTCAACCTCTAACCCTGCACACCCGCTGAGAAACTAAATGCTATGGATCCCTCTGTCCTGTTTGTTGAAACCCCTCCAAAAGTATTTTAAAATCTTGTTTAAAAACCTTTTCAGGACTAGCTTGCAAACATGTATATAGGTAATATATAGTAATAAACTTCTTTTTCCTAATGTCTCTGTCTGTGGCTGATTCCTCTTGTATTTTTTGTTTAGTTTGCTTGGATTGGGACTGTTACACGCGCACTGCGCACACAGGTATTGATAGCCTTAGACTGGGCCATAGCATTGAAAACTTCTGACATGAACAGGGTAATTTCCCACGGAGAGCTACCAGTTTAGCGCCTACATTTTTACTCCTATACATCTACAGTGCTGTAAATTTTTCCCCTTCCCGACTTCTATTTCTGCAAATTTGTTATGCTTCAATTATTTGAAACATAATTTTATTGGTTTGTCACATGAAGTCATCCAACACCAACTGGCTGCGTGTGGAGAAGCTAATTTACCCCCTTCAATCAAATAAACTATAATTGATCATAGTGTTACGTTAGACTGGACACATCCAGGCTTGTTTACTGCCAGCCTTTAAGCCCTGAAGTCTCACCTAGCAAAACTGATAGAACCAAAAAAAAAAACTAATATTGTTGAAATGTATCAATCTAGAAGGAGTTTTCAATGGCTTCCTCTTTTGAACCCAAATAAGATTTCATGCTCAGCTGAAGCAAACTTGAGTTAAAGATCCCAAAAATGTATTGTTTTAACCCCCAGCCATTTTTGAATCCTATATTTTCAATGCAGAATTTTCATTAAGGCTTTTTTATGTTTGCAGCACCATTTCTCTACCACAGCGTTTCCCAAACCTCTCCTGACCTACCTCTTGTCCTGCATGCTTTAGATCTCTTCCTGCTCCAGCACTGGTGATTCAAATGATCAGGTCCTAATTAACCCAAGAAGCTGCGAATCATTTGAATCACCTGGGCTGGAGCAGGGAGAGATCTAAGGCATGCGGGACAAGGGGTACACCAGGAGAGGTTTGGGAAACACCGCTCTACCAAAATCATGAAAATAAACTGAAATACAATGGAATACTGAATGCTGCAAGTGTATTGAGCCTATTCCCCCTCTCTCTAAAGTTAAAATCTTGAATTATAAAGCATTAAATAGCCATATTTGGCTTCTGCGCAAAAGGGTTAGTTTCATCCAACTAACAGCATTTTCATATTACTTTCTGAACAATACATAGTCCACGATATCACATCTAAATTTTTTCCTGCTTTGTAAATGGGTGTGCATATTGTTGCAAAAATCTGGCAAAATATTTTGGTCAAATGTTGAAGGCTTTAGTTGTCGTGACAGAAGTGTGAAGGAAACGGGTCATTAATGTCCTGTCATAGCGTAGGCTTCGCACTTTGGTCACACGTGTGACAGGTACATTTTTGGCTATAAAACCGATTCTATTTGTGGGACTTAAAGTTATGCCCTCAAAGCATGGAAGGTATGGTATTAAAATGTAATCTCAGGTTTTTCAAATTTTCCCTTAGATTTGTTAATTTTATAAAAACTTTTGTTGCTATGCGTAGTGTGTGTGACATCATTCACCACCTTATATTTTGACCCCCTTAAAGAGGGTAACTTTTCAGTCTGCAGGGACTTATTTTTCAACTTTTGCAGCAAAACAACCGCAACAATAAATTATTTCTGCTGGTGAGCTTGACACTCATCGAAATCACACAAAGATGACCTTAATTTCAAGAATGGCCCAAATCTCAAAAAATTGTGAAAAACTAAAGGACTTTAAAGCTGGGACATTTTGCCCCAAAATGCAATTGTTTCAAATTGGCATTTGCCATCCTAAACTAGAATAATAGTAGTTAGAAACACGTGCACTTATTTGAAAATTTGCCCTTCCAGGCTGATATTTCAGAGAATGGCCCTATGAATATTCCTGGGAGCGGTTAATAAAAGTTCCTCCAAGAGTGCATTGATGACTTACCCTGGAACTTGCAAAAGAACCAAGAGAAACCGGCTGAATCCTAATCTCCATCCTAAAGATCCAAGCCTCAAACCCAACAAGACTGAACTGACATCACCTGCGTATGTTTGAGGGCTGGATATAGTATAAAAAGGCAAAAAGGGATGCAACACCAACATCACAAGAGTGAAAAACAAAAAAAAATATTGCAGAAAGCAAAAACATTAGGTGTGGCCACACCAGCTGCTCTTTAAACTAGAGTGCCGAGGGCCCTGAAGGTTGCCGGCAGTTAAAGCTCCAACAGGAGAAGAGTAACTAGCATCAGTCCATGGATTCTACAGCAAGCCAACATGAATTCTTGGGAAAGCAACATGTTGTCAATACGATACTGGCTTTAAAAAGCTCCAGCTCAGACATCTGCAAAGAAATGAAACCTGTTAAATTTTTTCGCACATTTTGGTGGTGATGGCAAATGGTCTCGTACCTCTGCAAATCAATTCATGGTTCTTAGAATCAATTCTTCTCTGTGAAAGAAGAGAACTGTTTCATACGCACACTTCTGCAAGCCAACGCAGCTGTGAGAAAGGGGTTTTAGTTACCATAATCGGGCAACTCGACTGAGCAGTCACACTGTCATGAGTGACAGACAGCAACATTTCTGCCATTTAGCAAAACTATAATCTTTAAGAAGTCTACATCATGAAATCCAATGAGATTTTTTTTCTAACCTGAACTTTCACTGTTGTCTGCTGTCAATTTGTGAAGTTCACCATCTTCTCAGTTCACTTCTGATTCTTGCTCTGCTTTCAGACAATGATTTTTTTTACACAACACTGCCACCAAGTGGGTCTAATTAGAGCCCGAGCACCGACCGGTGCCAGGGCCTGGAACGGGTCCTGGCACCAAAGGTGAGAGGAACCTATTGTTTTTGATGGGATTTTTATTATTCTTTTTCTTCTTATTATTATTATTATTCTGCTGCGAGAACGCATTTTTGAGGGCTTTGCCATGCATGAAAACTCACAAAGTATTGGTGAAAATTACAAAGTATTATTATTTTTGTGCTTGGACATTCCTCGGTGGCTCTATTGCGCCACCAAACACGAGGCCATTTTGGAACACACTTGCTCGCATTCTCACGAAATTCAATAGGGTCATATTAGTCATATTAAATTTTTTTGTCAATTTTTTTGAAATTTTTTTGCCTCACAGGAAGTGAGCTATGAGCCATTTCCTGCGTTTTTTCAGATTTTACGAACACATTTTTGAGGGCCTTATCATACTCGAAAACTCACCAAACTTGGTGACATGGTGGCTCTATAGCGCCCCCTATTTCATAATTGCATTTTTGAGGGCCTCAGCATGCTCAAAAACTCACAAAGCTTTGCAAACATATTAAGCCACTCATACTTTTTACTAAGCTATGAGGTTTACAGATGGATGTGGCAAAATTGCATTACAGCACCATCTAGAAAATTTCAATGAAGCAGCCCTCGCAGCGTGTTTAACCTACATTCACAAAATTCGGTGGACATGTGGATTATGCCAAGACCTAAAACAAAGTCTCTTGGTGCCGTGATCTAGACTCAGCAAGAAGTCCACCATTTTTAATTGAAATTGCAACTTTTTTTGGTCGTACTTTAACGAACTCCTCCTAGAGATTTTATCCGATCAACTTAAAATTTGGCATATGACATCTAAAGACCTTGTCAATGTTAAATTGCAAAGCTTTTTTGGATTCATTGAACTTTGTATCCGTGGCGTCGCGGCGAATTTTGATGTTCCACCATGAAACAGGAAGTTGGTTTTACGCGCACATGCTTTGTGAGATTTGCGCGAAACTTTACGGGCTTCATAAGAGTCTACATCCAAGTATACCTATATGTTGATAATAGATTGGGTGCGGTCAGGTGGCTCCACAGCGCCCTCTTGACACGGCCATGTTGAGATAAAAGTGCTTGAATGTTCATGAAATTTAATGGGATCATCGCATTTGTCATGTCGGGTTATGTTAATTTTTTTTTTATTTTTTGGCCAAACAAGAAGTGAGCTATGAGCCATTTCCTGTGTTTTTCCAAATTTTATGAACACATGTTTGGAAGCCTTAGAATACTTGAAATCTTGCAAAAAGTTGCACAAATTATTACTGACTTATTGTCTTCAATTTTATACATCAATTTACACTAAATTTGGCACAATAGCTCTATAGCGCCCCCAATCAGATTTTTAAAAGAATTGCCCTTTAGAGGGTCTCAGCATGTTCGAAAACTCACAAAATTTAGTAAATGTATAAAGACCATCATTCGTATTACTCTGACAAAAACCTTACATATAGGCATGGCAAAAATGTCATTATACCGCCCCCTGGAAAATTTCAAAAAAGCAGCCCTCGCAGCCCGGTAAACCTACATGTATGAAATTTGGTAGGCATGTGGAATATGCCGAGACCTAAAAAATAAAGTCTCTTGGTGCCATGACCTTGACACAACAGGAAGTCTGGAATTTTTAATTGAAATTGCAAGTTTTTTGGATTTTTTGCCATCCACAGGTGTCGTACTTTAACGAACTCCTCCTAGAGGTTTTATCCGATAAACTTACAATTTGGCAAGTAATATTTAGAGACATTGCCGATGTTAAATTGTGAAGCTTTTTTGGATTCATTCAACGATGAATCCGTGGTGACGCGGCGAATTTCGATGTTCCGCCATGACACAGGAAGTTGGTTTTACTCTCACATACTTGGTGGGATTTGCCTGAAACTTTCTAAGCTTCATAAAAGTGTCCTATCAAGTATAAATATATGCTGATATTCGATTGGGAGTGGCCAGGTGGCTCCACGGCGCCCACTAGCCACGGCCATGTTAAGATAAAAGACCTTGAATGTTCATGATATTTGGTGAGATCATTGCATTTGTCTTGCTGGGTAATGGTAATTTTTTTGAAAATTTCCTGCGTTTATCCAAATTTTACATATACATGTATGAAGGCCTTAGAATGCTCCAAAACTTGCAAAATGTGGCCCAAGTTGCAACTCTCTTATGTTCTTTGATTTGCTACACCAAATTGCACTTAATGTGGCACGATGGCTCTGTAGCGCCCCCTAATCATTTTCTCAAAATAAAAACCCTTTTCAGGGTTTCAACATGCTTGAATATTTCCAAAAATCAACAAACTCATGGAGCCCAATATTACGATTATGGTACAGGTTTTGCAGACAGGGATGCCAAAATGGAATCATAGCTCCCTACAGCAAATTCTTGCACTCCCCTCAGGTAAACATATTGTATAGTCTAGAAGTGTTCGATGGCTGTGAATGGACACCTGCACCCATCAACATCTCGCCACCACCCCAACGTGCATGAAGGGTGCAAGGGCCCTTTCAATGCTGCTTGCAGCTTTAATTAGAATTATTCTTTCTATTCCATGATGCTGATAGGAACAAACATCCAAAAATGGGTTTTGACCAGTTTTTATTGTCGCAATTGATCGTGAAAAAAGGTTGACCAAGTGGTTACAATGCCCGTAAAAATTTTTGTTATATATAGGTTAGAGCCAAATACATAATAATCTCGAAAGATATTACTAAACGAGGAAATAAATAGATTGATTTTGTCACATGACCTTGACCTTTAAGACCAAAGTCAAATCCAATATGGTGTGTTTGATCAGCATACGTGATTTGTCATTAGTATCCAATACATACCAAAGATCTAAAGCCAACATTAAAGGACTTTTAGGCCGTTTTGTCATCACCTGGACCATGTTGCCCAGGTCAAATGCAATATGTCGAAAACAACCAGCACACGATTTGCAATTAGTGCCCAATACATGCCTAAGCTCTACAAATATGGGCCATTTTTTGTCATGTATCCTTGACTTTGAGGCCCAACATCAATTTTGACTGACTGCCTAAGAATGTTCAGCACACATGGTTTCCTATAGATGCCCCAAACATACCTGAGCTCTAACTGCCATATTCAGCAATTTATAGCAATTTTTGCCATTTGATCTCAACGCCCAAGGTTATATTCAACTTGCCAAGAATGTTTGGCTTGCATGATTCCCTATAGGTTCCTCACACATACCTAAGCTCTAAATGCCTCATTAAGCTGTTATAACACATTTTTGCCATTTGACCTTGAGGCTCAAGGTAAAATTCGAACAACCGAGAATGTTTGGCATACATGATTCCCTTTAGATGCCTCATACCTACCTAGGCTCTAAATGCTATATTAAAAGAGTCATTGCACATTTTTGCCATTTGACCTTCGGGCCAAAGTTCAAATGTGACTGACTCACAATGTTCGGCACATTTGATTCCATATAGGTGCCTCATACATACCTAAGCTCTAAATGCTAAGAGAGCTATAGCACATTTTTGCCATTTGACCTTGACTTGGAGGCCCAAGGTCAAATGTGACCCGACTCACAATGTTAGGCATATCGGATTCCCTATAGGTGCCTCATACATACATAAGCTCTAAGTGCTATATTTAGAGAGTTATAGCACATTTTTACCATTTGACCTTGAGGTCAAGTGACTGACTCACAATGTTCAGCATACCTGATAGCCTATAGGTGCCTCGTACATACCTAAGCTCTAAATGCTACAGCGCCCTCCATAATTACTGGCACCCTTGGTTAAGATGTCTAAAAAGCCTTAAAATAAATTCAATTTTTATTGCAGAAGCATACTCTCACACTGAAAATTGTAGAAAAATGTAACCTTCAACTCACGTGAATTTTAAGGGAAAAAAATCCCTGAATAAGAAATTATTATTTTTCATAAAATCACCTCTTCCACAATTATTGGCACCCCTAACAATTCCCAGGAATTCAATATAATTGAAGTATTTCTGTCATTTCTACAGTAGTTTACAAAGTTGATCCGAGTATCTAGGAACACTTAATTAGTAAATCACTTCCTGTTTCCCTGGGGTATAAATATGATGTGACACAGAGGCCATTTCTCTTATCCACTCTTCAACATGGGAAAGACAAAGGAACACACCATTCAAGTAAGGCAGATGTGTGTCGACCTTCACAAGCCAGGCAATGGCTACAAGAAAATAGCCACTCGCCTGCACCTGCCCATATCTACTGTCAGTGGAATCATTAAGAAGTTTAAAACAACTGGAACAGTGGTAAACAAGCCTGCACGAGGACGCAAGGTTATTTTGCCACCACGCACAGTGAGGAGAATAGTAAGAGAAATAAAAAGTTCTCCAAAGCTCACTGTTAAAGAATTGTAACAAATGGTAGCATCTTGGGGTCACAAAGTCTACAAAACAACCATCAGGTGCTATCTACATGCCAACAAGCTGTCTGGGAGGCATGCATGGATAAAACCTGTTCTCACTCACAATTATAAACGCAAACGTCTGGAGTTTGCAGAGCGGTACTGGGACTTCAACTGGGACTATGTGCTTTGGTCATATGAGACCAAGATAGAGCGTTTTTGCAACAAACACTCTTAGTGGGTCTGGCAGAACACAAAATATGAGTATGCAGAAAAGCACCTCATGCCCACTGTGAAGTATGGGGGACCATCGATGATGCTGTGGCCATATTTCTCTTCCAGAGGCCCTGGGAACCTTGTTAGGGTGCATGGCATCATGAACGCTTTGAAATACCAGGATATTTTAAATCAAATTCCGGTGGCCACTGCCCGAAAGCTGAAGATGGGTCGTCACCGGGTCTTTCAGCAAGATAATGACCCAAAACGTGGCCAAATCTACACAGAAATGGTTCACCAGACACAGAATCAAGCTCCTCCCATGGCCATCTCAGTCCCCAGACCTCAAACCCATTGAAAACCTGTGGAGTGAGCTGAAGAGGAGACTGCAGAGGAGAGGACCCAGGTCGCGGGAAGATTTAGAGAGATTGTGCAAGGAGGAATGGTCGAAGATCCCTTTTTCTGTATTCTCTCATCTTGTGAAACATAGGAGAAGATTAGGTGCTGTTTTGTTGGCAAAAGGGGGTTGTACAAAGTATTAACATCAGGGGTGCTAATAATTGTGGCACACGTGATTTGATGTAAAAGAATATTTTTTTTAATGTGAGATTTTTTTCCCCACTGAATAAATGCACTTGAATTCAAGTATGGATTTTCCTTTTTTTTCCATTGTGGTCCTATATTATTTAGAAAAAAGACTTAATTTATTAGAAGCTAAAGAACACATCTTAACAAGGGGTACCAATAATTATGGAGGGAGCAGTAAATAAAATACTTGCGTTCTATGCTCAGTAAAGCCGCTTGCACACTGGACGCCAAATGAATTTTTCGCACGACTGATCACAGTCAAAGTCAATGCAAAGACGCGATAGTCGGACAGGGTTTTAATATAGCTCCGTGTCCGACAGTCATAGAAGTTCTAATTTATCCGAGTATTCCAGGAATTATTAGACGTGCAAACTTGGCCATGTTTGTGTTCGACCTTCACAAAATGCAAATGGATAGCTATCGACTTTCCTTGGTCTTTTTAGCCCATTCGCCTGTTTTCTTCCGTTGAAGATAGACTGAATAAAGCCTGTAGTCTTTCTTCTGAAAATTAGTCGGATGGATCGAACAGATTCACGCTTTGTTTCCATACCAGAGATAAAATAGTGCGTAAGCAAATCAATTCCATGACCATTGACAGTGTGAATTAATTATCGCATGCACGATCAAGACTGTCCAACGCGAAATGTCAAATACTACATGTCCAGCGGCCAGCAAAAAGTAAAAGTATGGATATGAAAACAGATTTATAACGAAATAAAGAATATAATACATCACAAAAGGAACATCCAAAAAAGATGACCCGCAAATAGATAAATCGCAGTGTTCATTGGATGTTCTGTGGTTAAAATGTTTCTTTTATTCTTCATTTCGTTATCAATCTGTTCTGATTGTCCTATTTTTTTGGCTCAGACTCGGAGGCATAGTACATTGTCTCGCGCCAGTGTCGACTCACTTTATTGAGCGGAGCTTAAACAGAAACATTGATTGAAATTCTCGGTACCCATCTTGAAGAACTGAGCCCTCTTATCAAAACATTCATGTTTAATATCTAAAAGAGTCAGTAGATTTGAATAAATTAATTACAATAATCGACTCGGAGAGATATTAAAACCCCGTCAGACTTGCAGACTCGAGACACTGCGTTCAACGCAATCTGTCGAGCAAAAAATTCGTTTCGCGTCCAGTGTGCAAGCAGCTTAATACTAGGCTACAATTATTGCCTCTTAGGTTTTATCGTTTTTAGTGGGGGAAAGGAATATAGTCTGATTCCTATGATGTCGTACTGAGCGAAGATCACATATTGAAAATAAATGTGTAACGTATCTTGCATTGTTGTCCATGCATGTTAATCCCAAAATTTTAGGCAGCAACAGGGTGACTCGTCGGTGATGTCCCTGGTCTGGTCACCGGCACAGTAACTTAATCGTTTTCATAGTTGGAAAGGGGCTTAGCTTTTATACAGTCCTTGGCTAAAATGGCTAGCTAGGTGCTCGAAATTTTGCTGTGGGCTTCACTTTGACAGATGGCACCCGTTGCTATAAACAAAAAACATTTTTCCACTTTTTTCTCTTTTGGCCATCATCTTAGCAGTGAAGGGACTTAGCTGGCGAAAGGCTGGGGCTTGCGACTGCACAGCCGCGCTTGTCATCTAGGATAACATTCTGCACTAATGTTATGGGGTCCTGAGGAGAGGGAGGGGGTGTGGCTTATCAACGTAGCCATGCAAAGAATAGGCGTGACCGCAGGCAAGGACATATTACGCCCGATCTCCTCTCAATGAGAGTGGCCAAAATACATGTCAATCAATGTTTTAAAAGCCAAGAAATGTTTTAATGAATACACTGACGTAGTTCCTCTTTAACACTATGTGCGTGCTTAACAAATTATACATATGAAATAAAACCGACGAACCGACGAATCCCAAACCAGCCCAAATTGTGTCCACCCTCTCAAAGTTTTTTCCCGCATAATTCAATCGAAACCAGCCCAATTTCTGGCATCACTGAGCGTGCAGTGAACTACGATGCGCCTCGCGCAGGAATACGTCACTTGGTTAGTTCAAGAGCAGCTGTGTTTTTTTTCCGAGCAGCTAAAGTGATGTATTTTTTAAAATATAGTTTACAATTGAAATTTTCAGGTAGGACTGGACCTCTTTTAGGCCGCGAAAATACGCCGTTTCTGTGTTTCCGTTCAACAACCATGTATAGCCAAAATTTCCACCCTGCACCATGCCCTGGTGCGGCTACCTGGAGGAGATCGGAGAGCTTTCTGCTGCAACTAATGTAAGCAGTGGCAATTTGCAGCTCATACAACCCCACTTCAAAAAAAGTGAACCATCCCTTTAATGTCTTTGATATGGTAGTAACTTGTTAATTAACAAATGCAACTGAAACTATACTAGTACTGTTTCAATGTTTAAAGGTTGTTTACTTCAAGGTATAGCCGGCAAGTTCGCTCAGCCAGGCCAAGTGTTCAATTTCATTCGTATTGTAGTGAGAGGGCAGATTGCCATCTGCCTGCTTCTGCTTAGGGGGGAGGGACATTTGATTGTTAATGACAGTCACCTGTGCTTGGCGTGCAGAGAGGAGGACGCTGGATGAAAAGTGGAAAGAAAAAGAGTGTGAGCATTGTAAGACTGGCCTGGCTTTTCTCCTGTGGCGGTGGCACTGGGACGGGAGGGTGCTGCTCGCAACTTTTAGTGTTGCCGGCAGTGAAGATAGTTGAGTAGGAGAGGCTAGATGCTTCCTGTAGGCAGAGAGGGACTGGGGTTTAGAGTGTCGCTGCCTGCTTGCAATTACGAACTTGGCGTGTGTTTTAAAATCTTCCGCTTTCGTATCATTTTTGATGTTGTTGCAGTGGTAATATTAAGAGTGTGCATCTTATGGTGTTTTATGGATGTATATTAAGGGTTTGCTGTGCCGCGGTTGTAACGGGGGCCACTTGTGGCCATTGCGAGAACTCTTTAGGAGCTTCTGGTTTGAGTGTCTGCTCTTAAATTAATGGTCAATAAAGAAATTGGGTTTTTATAAAGAATCCGTGCGTGGGGTGTATTCGCTTGCCTCTGACTCCGGACCATACCGGGTTTATTAAGGTGGTGGCAGCTTATGCTATGTTTACTAAAATTAAAGTTTATTACAGTATGCAAGGATGAATATTGTTGGACAGGCCTTTTCTTCTTACTAACCTGGTAGCATACAGCTAACATTATGCGTAGCTACGTTTATTTAAAAAAAAAAAAAAAAAAACCTTGGTATCACTTGCTTACTAGGTATACTGTACATTTGTGAGCATACCACTTAAGTGTACATTTCTGAAAATTAATATTTATATGGCATTACATTTTGCCATCATTGCCTACTCGTAAAGGGCAAGCTGTGATGTGATTTAATTTTAAGGAGAAGCGTTGAAGCGGGCGGGCTTGGGACATAACTGCACGGGAGCAGGCGATGGACGGCCAGAAAACCTGCGGCAGCAGGGCGATGCAGCTAAACGAGTAGCGTGAAACGGTGGGTGTGGGATGAATAAATCAAGCCTGCGCAGTCCTCTAACCCACAGCTTTTGATTACTTGGTTTGTGGGCCAATATGGCGGCACCATCGGGTCAGGTGGGAACTTAAGAAAATAAGGCAATCTGTTTATTATTCTATGCTTTACAGGTCATCAAGATTTATTTATTTTTTGACATAAGTGAAATTAGCCTTCCTGTTCTTCTGGTCAGCAGTCCCCCCACCCCCCACAATCTTTCTTATTGTGAAATCGTGACCTTACCTGAAGAAAGTGAAGCCTACAAATCTTTAGATATTAACCAGGGCTTTCTTGGGACCTACTGGATTAGTTGATGTGCTCTTAGAGGAATTTTGGTAGGCTGGCCGCTCCTGGGAAGGTCTTCACCCTTCCAAATTTTCACCATTTGTAGACACTGGCTCGCACTTCGCTGGGAGTCCTAGAGCCTTAGAATTGGCCGTGTAACCCTTTCTAGACTGATGAACATCAATGACTTTGTTTCTCATCTGTTCTCAAATTTCTTCAGATCTCTGCATCACATGCTGCTTTTTGCCCATTTCACTTTATCCACTGCATACGGGTTCTGAGTGATGTTTATATTCAACAGGAATGGCAGTAATCATGCCTGGGTGTGTCTAGAGAAATTGTACCCAATTATCAATTAAATTAGTCCAATTGGTTGACTTAGTAACAAAGAGCGTAATTACTTTTCACATGGGGCCAGGCAGCTTCTTGACTCCAATAGATGAAATCTTTATTTAAAAACTGCATTTTGCATTTACTCAGGTTATCTGTCAATAGTAGTTCTGATATGTAATATCTAAGGGTAGCAAATATGCAAAAAATAAATTGAAATCAGAAAGGAGACAAACACTTCACAGCACTGTAGGCCCATTTGTCAAAAAGCTCATGGAATAAGTTCAGGACTGATTCCAATTAAACTTTGAAGGAAGGTTATACATGAAAAGGGCAAGGGATGAATATATTTAATCAGGTCCATGTCAAAGTTCAAGGTCAATATTGCAGAAAAGGCCAGACCCAATAGCGCAGGCTGAGATACGCACCAACAAACACCCCTCTAGTTACCAATTTACAGTTTTCATTACAACCTTCAAATTCTATTGACAAGAAATGGATTTTTGCCTGCTTATTTGTGTGGAGTCAAAAAATTTTCATCAACAGCTATGTATATTTCTTTTGTAATTGCATCTAGAGTAAAAAAAAAAAAAAAAAAAAGAAAAATCATGGTGCCCACACTTGGACCTGAAAAGCTCAGTAACATTTGGCAAGTACTGGAAGACTGCTCCAACGCTCCAAGTATTTCAATTGCAGTGCTATATTTGCCTGTTCCAGTTCAGGTTCGGTACTTCTTGACAAGGCCATGGTCCAACTAGACTGAGCTTTCATACTCTCACACAAACAAAAAAAGGACAATGAAACTGGATTTACTGTACAAAGAGAAGCAAAAAGAGGCCCTCAAACATGAAAGCCTGTCCAAACACCCTTCCGCAAAATTAACATACTCTCAAAAATAACAGGCAGGATGGCAGAAAAACTGTATATATTTAAAATGTATTTTTATTTTTCTTTACAAGAAACAAAGCAAACAAACGGAGGGGAAGGGCAAGAAAAGGGGGCATCAAAGGACACCTCTGGCATCGTCAAAAATATATACAGTTCAACATTATGTCCATACAAAACATGCCACATACAATAAAAATTAATTTCATGTACTCATCTCTCTTAAAAGTAGCTCTGCTGTACAGTCGCAACTCTTTAAAAAAAGTAAATATAATGCTTTAAAAAACTTCACCCATCCATTTCTCATAGAATTAAGATATGCGGCAAATCCAAATTAGGAGATTCAAATAAAAGTACAGATGGCCTATTCAGATAAAATCCAGTGAGCTTAACTAGCCTGAAACCTAAATAAACAAAGGAAAATAAAACCATGACTTCAACCAACTTGTGACAGTCTACTATATTTTGGATAGGAATTCACAAACATTCAGAAGACAATTCCCTCAGCAAGAGGTGAGGGTCTAGAAATCAAATCAATATGGACTGTCCGAAGTCATCTCACACAGACTATGCAAACAAATTCACAATTCTCCAATAAAAAAACAAGGATCATACTTCTAAAAAGAGCAAAATGATGGGTGGATGGAGGGTTACAGAGCTTCAAGGTTTTTCCATTGAGTATACCAACCAAACAGTGATCATTCAAAGGGCAGACTTGGTCATCAAGAAGCAGTATCATAAATAATAATGCTTGAAATATATTACGTGGCTAATGTCCCACACCAATACGCAACATGACTTTAATTATCAAGACATCTCCTTGAGAAACGCACCACAAGTGGGATTGGTAAGCCTGTTACCCCAGCATCTCGTCCCAGTCAATATGAGTATTGTGGCAATCTTATCAAGCATTGCACCAAGTTTACAAGCTTATTGCAAAATCTGCGACGTCGCAAATGCAACAACAAAAACGGGTTCATATACATTACTTAAATTCGTCAATTTTCTGTACAGTAATTTTTTTTCGGCTATTAAGATGATATTTAGTGGTTGCTCTATTTTATTTCATCACTTCGGTTAATTGATTAAAAAGGGGTTGTGAACAAGAGTTTTAAACCCCATTTTATATACACTTTGTACAACTGCATCTTTCCTTTACTTACTCTTAAAAACAAGTGAGGTTATATTTGTAGGTCCAGGTACAAGAGAAGGAAGCAGTTTTGGAATTTCAGAAACAACAGCTCCCTTGTCCAGAAACTTTTCCCCAATAAATTTGAAAGCAGGGTAATGCCCTTTTTTAAGAAAAAAAAAAAAATCTCTGCCATCAAACCGCTAAAAAGATAGCACCTACAATCCTTCCACCACAATGCACATGAAAAAACCGCATTGGCTGCGGTCAGGCAGAGAGAAACCTACAGTAATTATCCGATGATTGCAGTCCACAAAAACTCTAGACCACTGAGAGGAATGCAGGCCATCACGTGATCTAGTTTGTGGAGATGCTGGAACACACACACACACACAAAAAAAGGAAACGTGCTTCGATACTTAAGATCCCCTCAGTGCACGTTTGTTGTGAAATGGCGGCACCTACTGCTGCACGCAGGTATTGCATCGCGCACGCGCGTTTTGTAACTTAGTTACGGAAAAACACGGATAGACAGGCGTGACGTTGACAATATGCACTCAGAAGATTGTTTTCCTAGTGCTTAAAAAAATGAACTGGTGCTGTGGGACTTAATAAAAATGCATCGAAACACCACAGTAGTCTTGCATTCTAAGAGAATTCCTTCACCACAATGGCTCAAATATGAAAAAGAACTGAAGAATTCAGCCTTCAGCTAAGGGCCACTGAAATCTCAGCTGTGCTGACAGAACCCAAAAAATGTTAAATAAATCAAAATTTGACAGTTTATATTTTACCCATGATCATCCTTGGCATTTTATTCAAGTCATGAAAACAGCTATTTCTAAGCCAAACCCCAGAGATAGAGCATATCTGTTGTGCGTTTAATGTGTAAAATATTAACATCTGAAGTCATATATACACCTAAGAGGAAATTTTAAAAAAGGATTCTTTTTTCCATATGAAACCATTTCCCACAATTCTCAGCTGAAAAAAGACCTGTTTCTGGCGCTTACAGTTAAGTTTATGACAGAAAACCTCTGAAAAAGACTTAATCGCAGCCAAAACAGTGATATTCAACTTTTATACTTAAAAGCAATAATATATATCAGGATGGTTTTTTCATTTTTAATCATCACCAGAATCTAGATAGAACAGGTAACTGGCTGCTATGTGTCCCTGCTTATCCGAGAAAAAGCATTTGGTGCAAAAACACCCCCTATTCATTCCTACTCACCCCCCTCCCCCCCACCCACTATCTCCACAGTAGCAGTTCTACACAATCTGACAAACTCGAATGAGGTAGACGGAATCCAACCAACCCAGCTTCAATAACATTCTGATTGAAAAACCCTTGGCGCCCTTAATGAGGCCCAGAGTCAAAATCAGCTTTATTTCCGAACATCTTACTCTGTCTCGGGTCTTCTCCTCATACGCCACCCTCCACGCACGACCATGAGGCACCATTTAAGGATTGTCTCACTAAAATCCACACTTTCTAACTCTAATCCAAGATTCTTAGGAGATACTGATTTATTTAGGGGGTGTGTATGCATAAGGGCTATAAATAACAGGTCCACAGGTAAAATGTGCGAGTTAATTTCAGTATATAATGGCTTTTCGTCAATGTTGTAAAGGATACCCTGCTCCACAGGACTACATAAATTAGTCTTGTATCATCTGGAAGAGGTTCTGGCCAAAAATGCATCCTTTTGTTTTGAAGTTTACGTCAGCAGGAAAGGGAGGATAAAATTTTGGCAGAATACTCTTCCATAGTCTTTTCTCAGTAGTCCCAAAATCAAGATTGTCTGTCCCACAATTCATAAAAAAGGGAGAAAAGAAAATTCTTAAAAGTTGAAATCATCCTCCTCCAAAACCTTTGGTTGCAGGTGCCAGAGGTTCTGGTCTTTGAGCGTAGATTACAGAAAGTCCTGAAACAGCCGACAGGAATAAGACTGTGGGGTCAGCTGGGCCGTAGCTTAAGAGTCCAGTCATTGGTCTCTCCAGACCCAGAGGAGAAAGGGAACTTATCCAGGATCCATCACTCACTCAGTTCATCCACTTACGGCAATTCCAGGCTCCACAGGTGCAGGGAATCTTGTGCTGATCATCTTCAAAGTCAAACTGATAGTCGTATGTCAGCTAGAACAGAAGGTGAAAAGATCAGGAGTACAGAACATTATCTATACAATTATTGGAAAAGCCCCGATTTTCACTTGAACGATTAGCTTCATTGTTTCTTTGTTTTTTTTTTTTTTGAATAAAAAGGGTAGAACACAACTGTCCACCTGCTCTTAACCCTCACCTCTTCTCCTTTAGGGATCTTGCGGCTGGAAATGATGATGATCTTGTCCTCCTTGTCGAAGGTCACCACCTCCGCCACACAGTTGGGGGCGCACGAATGGTTTACGTAACTGTAGGGGGGAGAAACGGGACATAATCAAAGACGGCACAGAGATAGAGTCCAGACAGGGTCAGACTGAATTCACCTGGCGATAGAGGGAGTGGGTTTGTGACGGGGGGGCTTACCGAGCCGGACCTCCTGTAAGAGTGGCGTCAATCACATGCTCGTTGTTGATTCTGAACATGTAGATTCCGCGATTCTGAAACCCCAACACAAAAGCAGCTTAGAAATAACAGCAAAAATGTTTCACGTACAATGCATTTGGCTAAAATGATTACATCTTTCCCAGTACTCAATATAGACTATTAGTGAATGCCAAAAAAAGTAACAGAATGGAAGAATAAGGTGATGGTCAGATGTAAAAATAGTACTAGGAAGAATGGCATAGTACTAGGTGGAATTGGTTCACATCTGAAGGTCCCTTGTTCAGAATGAAATGTAATGGCGTTTTACTGGGATGTGAAAGGCAAAAGACAACAAGTAGATCAGAGGGATCTAATAGCTGCGACCTGGCCTAGCATTCGTCACGTGGCCTAGTGTCCATGACTGGTGGTTTCTTGTACAAGTGTGACCTCGAAATTGGCAAATGACCTTGAAAATGTATAGGGAACCCTTCCTCTGTACCATGAAGCTTGTTGTAAGATTTAATAGCCATCCATCAAGTTAAACTCGAGTTACAGTGCGAAAACTGTGAAATTGGGGCAAAATCGACACTTTTTTGACCAGTGTGACCTTGGGATTCGACAGATGACCTTGAAAATCAATAGGGAACCTCTCCTCTATACAAAGAAGCTTGTTCTAAGATTTCATAGCCATTCATTGAATTAAACTGGAGTTACGGTGCGAAAACCGTCAAATCGGGAAAAATTGACACTTTTTTTACCTGTGTGACCTTGGGATTTGACGGATGACCTTGAAAAACAATAGGGAACACCTCCTCTACGCCTAGAAGCTATTTCCAAAATTTCATAGTGATCCATGAATTCTAACTGGAGTTACAGCGCGAAAACCCGCAAACAAGGTCGTGACCTCTGTGAACTTGACCTTTGACCTCGACCTTGTGCATGGACATCACTTTGGTGAAGGTGAATAACTCCTGAAAATTTCATGATGATGCGACGACAGGAACATGGTCAAAAAGATGTCACAGACGGACGGACGGACGAACAGACAAACGGACAGACAGTAGCGTTCATAGGGCTGCTTGGTCGCAGCTAAAAAAGCAGGAAAATGCATGGGTTATGGATGCATGCTCAGAATAATCAGGAATCAGATTCCCCTTTCAACAAAAACAAGACATTAAACCTTCACAAGAGAATGGAACCAACCTGCTCTTCATAGATCTTCTCACGGCGGTTGGCAACCTCATTGCGGATGATTGTACCAATGTACTCGATGACCATGGTGTGCTTCTCCAGGTCCTTGGCGGCGTACAGGCCCAGACCCTGGATGCGTGAGCGGGCCAGGTACACATTATTCTTCCACTCGGTCTTTAATCGCCGGTACTGCGAAGACTTGGAGTGGACAAACTGCTTGCTGTAGGGGGTGTTGATCTCCCCTGTGAAGGTGCTCTGGTAGGCCTTAGACATGCTGGTGCTATTCAGTGTGTGGGGCCTGAGAGAGGTGGCGAGGGACCAAGGAAGTGGAGGAGGGGAGAAAAGTGGGAGAGATGGGAAAAATAAAAGAAACAGGTACAGTAAGATTGATAAATAGAGTTTATCCTCAAATCATTTATATCTCAAATCATTCTGCTCGCCTATTTCTGATTTGCTTGAACCTTTTTTTATCATTAACCATGGATATTCAAAACCGTATCTGTGAAATTTTAGATTGATACATCAAGTACTTTCCAGGATATGTACTTATCTTTTTAATTGCCCGTCAACCCACCTTCAGCACATTTTTTTCTGCTCATTGAAAGTTGAGGTTTTGTTTGAATGACAAGGTCTCCGGAGCTTTTAAAGATAAAAGCCTGAAATTTCAACTTTTATTTCTCACCATGCCATTGATTCAAAATGTGGTTCTCCGTTGTTGAATTTTCAGCTCATAGTCCAGCTTGTAACACTGGTCTTGAAGGTGAAGTTTAATCCCAACTGAACAGGAAGCACAAGAATCCATTCTGATTTTACAATGAAGTTTCCACAATGATCATGAGAAAAAATTTGGTCTTGTACACATAAATTCATCAGATTACCATTAAATGTGCGTCAATACATGAAAATTTCCAACTAGAAAAATCCCACTTTCCCAGCAGATCGATGTATGCGTTCATGGTTATAGAACGCTAATGTCACCCTAATGCCCTCATGCATTGATATTTCCCAAAGAAATTGCGTAAAGCTACAAGACAAGTCTCCTCCAAGAAAAGGTTTAAGCCGACAAAGTGGGGTCCAAATATGAAAAATTTAAATAGTTTCAATAGTTTCATAGAACCATTTTGAAACTCCAGGACTCAGTTCTATTTGGATTGGCCAATCCGCCATTACTTTTGTTTTTGTGGAACAACTCATCTTACCTGCTCCATCAATTTAAGTTAAACAAAACTCAATTTAAATTAAAAATGTAAAATAACCTTCATTTTTGTGACCAAGAATTTCAAAAGTATTCAAAAAAATCTTGTTTTGCATTACCAAGACATGCAGCTAGACATTATTTAAAAAAAAAAAAAAAAACCAAGATGTGTTTGTGAAACACTGATGCCACCGTGCCAAATGCTAACCATTGAAGGCCTATCATGAGTCAATCAAAGGTTAGAGGTCAAGGTCACAAGGTCAACATGCATTACCTCATCAGAAAGGCCTTATCCTAAGGAATACATATGCCTATTAATATCAAATGCCTATTACTAGCTAATGAAAAGTTATGGCCCATGTTAAAGTTTTTGTCACTAAACGTCATGCTCCAAGGTCAAGGTCACAAGGTCAAAAGTCATGACCCCATCTGAAATGCCTTCTCACAATCAATGCATATGCCAAGTATCAAAGTCCTATCATGAGCCGATCAAAAGTTACAGCCATGGCAAAGTGCAGACAGACAGACGGACAGATGAAAATCTATATGCCCCCGAAACTTTGTTTACGAGGGCATAAAAATATCACTAGCTGACTTCTGAATTATCAATTTTTTCCTTAATGTGCGCTCAGAGGCGGGGCTGCCTATGACCACTTCAATTTTTTCACGTTTCCAGTCACCCATAATCAGAGACTGTTTCATTTGCATGTCCAATATCGATTCTGAATCAATGGCATGACTAAATAACCGTGAAAATTTCAGGCTTTCATCAATAACAGTTATTGAGATATTGTCATTCAAACACCGCCTCAAATTTCAAAATGCAAAAAAAACATGCTGAAACTGCGCCAACCGGCAATTCTTTTAAATTATCTGAAAGTACTCGGCAAATCAATCTAAATTTCCACAAATATCATTATAAATATCCATATTTTATGCAACAGAAATTTCAGGGAAATCAGAGATGGACGAGCAGAAACTGCTCCAAAAAATGTGATGATTTGAAACTGAATGACCAATAGGAGAAAAATACAAAGACTGGATGAGATGATAACTTGATACTCAAGTATAAACGTCTAATACAACATTATTCAGGAGATGCGCACTTCTCGCACCTTTTGCAGTGCGTTAGAACTCTTGGCTCGGACCGGGCACTGCCAGAGGGGTTGATCATGAGTGGAAGTTCCATAAGCGGGTGGCGGCCATAGCGGAAAACATAGTTCTGGCAGTTCTCCACCCCAGGCAGCTAACAGAGCACAGAAATAACAGCAGAACGTTTCAAAAATGACCACAGATGTAAATACTTAGAGGTGCACAGTTAAGAGACGTACCGACTCGGTGATGCGCAGGATGGGATGGAGCGTGAGCCCAAACATCTCCTCCCCCTTCAGCTGATCTGTGAACAGCTTTAGCATGCCCGCCTCCTCGCGCAACTTCGACACCTGCTGCACCACCCGACTCCAGATCCCTGCAGCCGCAACATGAAGGGACCAGAATGGGAGGGAATAGGAGAGGGAGAAAGACACAAAATTAAGGAAAGACAATCAGCCACAATTTCAGTCCATCAATCCTCGTGGACTAAATGGGACTGTGGCATAGCGATGTTCGCTCTTTAAAAAAAATGACGTCAAAGTTGTACATGCGCAGTTTGGCAGCTGGCAGAAAGCGTGATCAGGCAAAACAAAGCAGCTCTTAAATTGTTTTCAATACTTGAAAATTTTAATTTAATCTGACATAAACCCCATTCTTGAGTTTATTTAGGGTTTTTTTTTAATTTTTTATAATGTCTGTTGTCTTTGTGTCATTTTATCTTTTATTTATTAAATTTTTTTTTTAAATTGTTTTTGTGGATACTCAATTACTTTAATTGGTATTGCTTAACCTGAGGCAGAGTTTCTTCGACAAAGCAGATTTGTATTTGTGCCTTGTTTGTTTGTTAATAGTGCAATAAAATTATTTCAAAAAAAAAAAGAAAGCGTGATCAGGACCGAAATAACATGCCAAGTAGCCTCTATGGTTCTTCACTTAAAATCCTCAAAAACATGATTCCTGAACCCTTAGGGAACCTGTTGGCGCAACTTACAACACAACTGACTGGCAGCTCTATTTTAGATGTTTTAACAAGTACATACAGAGACGGAGATCTACTAGTGCAAGATGAGCCTTTTTGCCAACCAAGTATCAAAACATTGACGGCATCGTGAACATCGATATATTGCCGAATCAGCAAAAATTGCGGGACCGAGATCAAGGGTGGGAAGATGGGAATTGTCGGGGGATAAAGAAATTGACAGACACGGGCACTAAAGAGAACAAGAGTTGTCAGAAAGACAACAAAGCTCGCCGGGTCAAGGTTAAAGTTTTTCTGCACGCGGACGGACGCGGGGGTACGACAATAGCTCTCCGGACATTCGTCCCGGCGAGCTAAAAATGGAGAAGGTATCTGTACACTCAGGATGTCAGGATTCTTACCGTCGGGAGTGGAGTGGCGGTAATGGAGGTCCTCCTGGCCCGGCTCCAGCACGCGCACCTCGAAGAGCGGCTGCGCCTCGGCCTCGCTGATACGGCAGCGGTAGCGGCAGCGGCGGTTGGGCACACGCATGCTCCAGTAGATGCGCGTGGCCTCGTAGCCCACCGGGAAGATGGCAGTGGGGGAGTGGAACGCGGCCATCTGTGAGGGCAGCAGCTGGCCCGCGGCGTGGAAGATGAGCGCCCCGACGCGGAACATGTGCACGCGGTCGCCTCGCTGCAGTATGCTGGCGATCTGCTTGACCTCGTCGCGCTCGATGTAGACGCGGCGCAGCACGGCGAAGCTGCTGAGCTCCTCCTCGCTGGGGCCCTTGAGCTTGTGCTGCGTGCACAGCATGGTCTTGTCTTTGAAGAACATGCAGCGGACGCGCACGGCGCAGGCGAAGTGGTAAACGTTGGGGCAACGCAGGCGGCTGCAGCTGTTGGTGGCGCCAGTCTTCTGGCAGCAGGCGCAGCGCGTGCACAGGCCCCGCCGCAGAGCCACCTCCACGTTGATGAGCGCGCCTCCCTGCGTCTCGTACACCTCGGTGGACCACAGCGCGCAGTTCAGGTGTACCCACAGGTCCACGTCTATGTTGAGCAGGCGGGCCGGGCCGTCGGTGCAGCCGTCGCCCTCCTCGTGACAGAAGCAGCACTTGCGGCGGTCGCGGGGGATCCTGTCGGGCCGCAGTGTGATGCGCAGGCGCTCCATGAGCTCCGACGCCTCGCGGCTGCTCTCCCGCCGAGAGCCTCCCTTCCGGATGCTGAGCACCACCTCTAGCCGCTTCCAGCGCAGACCCTTCCACTTCTTGGGCTTGGGCTGCACCTCCTCCACTTCGCCCGGCGATGGTGGCCGGCTGCGGTGCTTGCCGGGCTTGGGCGGGAGCGAAGGCGGCGGAGGGGACGCAGAGTCCTTCATAGCAAGAGGAGGGGTGGCCAATGCAGCAGGTGGCTGGGCAAGAACTGGTTCAGTTTTAAGCTGGATGGCAGTAGGGCTGGGAGGGGCAGGAGCTGGAGTGGCAGGCTGAACAGTCGAAGGCAGAGCGGGCGCAGGGGACGGGGAGGGAGACTGAGGAGGGGATGCCTCAGTGGGGTAGATGGGAAGCTGCCGCACGTCCAGGTCTGACACGTTGTTGATGTAACAGTGCTGGACGGCGCTGTCCTCTGGCTCTGGACTCTCCTGCCACGGGATTTTAAAATAAAATCACAATCATACATTCAAGCTACAAAGAGCACCCAATCATGTAATTACATGCTTAATGACATTTCATTCATTTGCATAATGGAATACGCAATTAATAAAATGCACATTTTTGAGAAGGCGGCCGTGGTTAAAGGCGGCCGCAGCCAAGGTTAAAGTTTTTGGAAAATGCGTCCTACGCCAAGGTTAAGCTCACAAATGATGAGCTCATCTGAAAGGTCTTGTGACAAGGAATACATGTCAAGTATCAAAGGCCTATCTCTGACCAATCAAAAGTTACAGCTAAGGTTTAAGTTTTTTGCTGCTGCAGACAAACAAACAAAACAGACAGACGGACGGACGGACAGGAGCAAAACAAAAGTTGGGAAAGGGCCATGTTTACCATTCTTTAGTATCCCCTCTTCTTTAAACAACAGTCTGTAAATGTCCGCGAAGTGAGTTTTGGGAGAGGACTGTTGTCCCACTCTTGTCAGATGTAGGATTCTAGCTGCTCAACAGTCCTGGGTCTAATTTGCCGTATTTTTCATTTTATGATACACCAAATGTTTGCTATTAGTGAATGGTCTGGACTGCAGGTTCTTCTACTGCGAAGCCATGCTGTTTTGATGGATGCAGTATGTGGTTTGGCATTGTTTTGCTGAAATATACAAGGCCTTCCCTGAAAGAGACGCTGTCTGGATGGGAGCATATGTGGTTGTAAAACCTCCATATATACTTTTCAGCATTGACAATGCCTTTTCAGATGTGTACGCTGCACACGCCATAGGCACTAATGTAACCCAATACCATCAGTGATGAAGGCTTTTGATCTGTGCACTGATAAAAAGCTGGATGGTCCCAATTTAGACCGTAGGACATGGCGCCCGTGGTTGCCAAAAAGAAATTCAAATTTTGATTCATCTGACCACAGGACAGTTTTCCATTCTGCCTCCGTGCATTTTAAATTAATTTGGCCCAGAGAAGACGGTGGCGTTTCTAGAGCTTGTTCACAAATGGCTTCTTCATTGCATGATACAGTTTTAGCTTCCATTTATAGATTGCACAGTGAACTGTGTTCACAGACAATGATTTCTGGAAGTGTTCCTGAGCCCTTGCACAGTGTATTCCAGTGCAGAACAAGTATATGCCACTAACGTGTCTTAGTCCCCCGCCAGGAAATGGCAAATCGTGTCAAAATGAGCAGTGTCTCGGTGTAACCTTGAGAGTGACGCGAAGGTCACCAAAATCGACTGGCGCCTGGGCACCACCCTAATACATGTTGACATGAAATTTGAAGGAAATCCGTCAATTTGTTCTTGAGATATCTCGCTGACAAGGATTCGGGACGTACGTACGTACGCACGGTCGGTCATGAATACTATGTCCCGCCGCTTCGCGCATTCGCGCGGTGGGGGACAATTATGCCTGTTTTTAATACAGAGCCGCCTGAGGGCCCAAAGATAGTGAGCATCCAATATTGACCTTTGGACTTGCCCTATGCACACAGATTTCTCCAGATTCTCTGAATCTTTTGACGATATTATGAACAATTTGGGGGATATAATTATATTACTTTCCAAGATGAATAATGTGACTACAGGAAAACTCCTGGTGATCCTGACGTGCTGGGGCTGCCCACCTGCTTTATAAGTGATAGAATGTCCACTTGCTTCTTCACAGTGCATCCGGGCTGGGATACGTCAAACTTCTTCATCCAATCAGCAGAGTCCGGGTCCGAGCCTTCAGTCAGGTCTGGTTTCACACACAGAGTGCCTAAAGACGTGGAAGGAAAAGATCAGAGGCACTAGAGGCACTCGCACGAGCCGCTCATCTGAATTCAGCTTTCACCGTGCAATGAAAGACTATTAACAGTGTAGAGAACACAACAAGCGGCTACTATGGACTGAACTTCAGCACAGCAAGATCTAATGCAAGTTACCAGGGTTAACGGCAGTGACTGAAGCTTTACCTGGATTCATCGTGTCAGGAGTTTTCGCAGACTCCGAGACTACTCCTGTCCCAGGGCTCTGGGGGAAAACCACCTCGTAGGATCCGGGCATTCGGACCTGCAGAAGCTGGGCCACTGTCGCCATCACAGTGTTCAGATTCTGCTGAGAGAGAGAGAAGGGTTAGCAAACAAAGCCAGGGGGAGGAGACCGAGTCAGCAGAGAAGCCAGTAAATGAGCGGGGGGAGGATTTAATCAATAATATTTAAAGCGGGGGGGGGGGGTCACAGTAAGGGGGAAGAGTGACTGAACAACTGTAAAGACGAGCAGTCATGGAACAAACAGGTGGATGAGTTACTCAGCTGTACCTTGGCAGCAGCAGCTGATAAGGTGAAAGTGACCGACACCTCACTGCTAGCGGCTTTGTCCCAGGGGCTGGAGATTTTCCCGGCATGCTCCGGTAATTTACTCAGCCGCCCAGGAAAAACTAATGAATTAAAATTGTAAAGTACAAAAAGAAATAGGCAAAAATCACAAGACAATGTCATGAATTTCGCTGACCACCTCTCAGAGACAGTCAACATTGACACAAGCCATTGTCAAAGCAATACATACAAATTGATAGAAAAGATTTACAGCCATGTGCAATTGCAATACAATTTATGTAAAATAACACAGTGGATACAGATAAGTACACACCCCTGAAAACAAAACCATATATCACAACAAATCTTTTCCACCCTTAATGTGATACCACAACCAACTGAATTCAAGTGAAAAGCAAATGGGAACTTTTTAGGAAAATGAACAAGAGCCATCTGTGGCAAGACGTTGTGTGACGAACTGTGACATTCTTGATCCAGAAAACATTGGCTTTGAATGAGTTAAAGCGGCAAAAGTAAGGACAGAATTACCTGGGATGGAGGAGCAGGGGATGATGGGAATGACAGGGGAGGTGGCTCTATCCTGCTCCTCCTGTTTCACCTCCCTCAGGAGAGGGAAGCGGGGAAACCCCTCCTCCAGCACACTCTCGGGGGACGAGGCGGGAACGATGCTGTCAGGAGCGTCGCTGTCCTCGTCACTCCCCATCCTGAAAAACACCACACCAGGCTTTAACCAGCCCCACCTCAGATCCAGCTCGACCCAGCCCAGGGAAGCTGAACCCACCACTGCAGGGGACCTACGTTTAAGCATGTCTGTCCCAGCGTTTCATTTTAATTCTCTATAAGAATTAAAGCAACCATAAATCATCTGCTCCAATGGACTTCTGACCCGTTTAGTCAAGAATAAAATAATAAAAAGTAAATAAGCAATGTCTCCGTTTAGTGCAAGCATGGAACCCTTCATTCACACCCTTCAACAAGGTGTACACTTGGCACTGCAAGGGACCACATCCTCAGACGATGGCGGGCCGAGCTCTCCTGCTTATAGATGAAAAGGAAGCTTTGTTGAGGCAGCACACCTGATGTCCTCGTTCTGGTTGTGCGGAGGGGTGGGAAGGGCTGCCAGCAGATCCACACTCTTCACCTCAACGGCCGAGGACTCTGTTAGCGCGAGAAACAAGAACCCCGTCAAACGCACGCAGTGACCACTCATGTGGTCAGCATTTTGGGTACACAGACCCCGCACATGTACACAAGCTCCCAAGTACACAGGTCCTCACCCATGGGCCCCATGGCTGACGCGCTCTCTCTTTCCTTCGGTGCCCCTGGAAGTTCCTCCACAGCAGTCAACCCATTCAGAAGCTTGTGCTGCACTGAGGGGGGCGGGGTCGGCGGCAGAGAGGAGGGCGGGGTCGGTGGGTTGCTCAAATTGCTCTGTGGAACGACAAGCAGCATGATGGGGCGCATCATTTCAGTCACTCAGAGAGGAGGAGCAATGACACTGCCAATCATGGACTGATCGGACTTCTCAATCAGTCAGAAAAGACCTTTTGTTCTCCACTGTGAAATGCTTATGGGGAGTCACTGATGGCACAATTGCATTCAGACCTGCATTTTAAGAGCAAGTAAGAATGCCAAGGAGCTTTTACTAGACCTATACTATTAGAGCCCTTTGAAATACAGCTAATCAATATGGTACAGATTCAAACTCGTGACTTTTCTCTGCCTGTCGGAAACCTGGCTAAGAGGAACATCCAATCGGGTCCAAACTGGATACTGTATATTTAGGAGAGACACTTAAATTTTTCAACACCTAAAAACCAAGGCCATCTTAAAATGTATTAATTTTTATTGAGTCCTTAATGATATGTAAAAAAGAATTCAGAGGAAGATTTTTTTTTTGCTCATTACTCAGGTTATTAGCTCTTTCAACGCAGAAGCCTAGTTAGGTCTATCTACATCTCATTATCACTTAATCATAATAGGCTGCAAACTGGCTGTGATTAGAGAGTTAGGTGAATGAATTGCTTGATTTTTAGTTCAGTAAAGTACAACCCCAATTCCAAAATAGTGGGGACAAAATGTAAATTGTGAATAAAATCAAAATTCAATGACTTTCAGTTCACACAGCCAATGTTATTTACAAAAGAACAGATAACATTTCAAATGCTGAAACAGACATTTCACATTTTAATCCACAAAATGAGCTTTTTTCAAATTTTCTGGCTGCAACAGGTCTCAAAAAAGCTGGGACATGGGCACAAAAGGGCTGAAAAAGCAATTAAAATAGAACATTCAGCAAGTAATTACATTAACTGGCATCATGTGTGTAACATGATTGGCTTTAAAATGTCTTAGAGATGCTGAGTCTCTCAGAAGTAAAGCTGGCTCTCCAACCCGTGAAGGCTTGCATAAAAGAATTGTGGAAAAGACCTTTTCGGTTTAAGGATGTGAAAAAGCGAGATTTTGAGTGCACAAATCCTATTTAAAAGGTGGGGAATTAAGTTATTTTGCTTTCCCCATGGTAAAAGGCAGTTTACAGCGTGGATTCGGACTATAAACAGGAATATTTCTCCTTCGCGAACATTCTAGGGTGTGCAGCGTACATTGTGTGTCTGGATGGCGAGATTAAGAAATCTGTATTCAACCTACTCCAAATATCAATTGATGTTTGGGTACCCAGAGAAACATGAGGATCTGAAAACACGTCAAACGTACGTCCAGTTAAGGAAATTTAGAGTTTAGTTTCAAGTGCTGCTATTCGTGTCAGTTGCATGTCGTTGACGGTGGCTGACGTGTCACTGCTGACACACTGGGTTTAGGGCAGGCGCAGCATATGCATTCGCGATATTAAATATTAATGTTAAATAATGTTAAATAAAAAGCTGGAAAAAAGTGGAGGCAGGAAATTCTTTTCCCCCTGACGATATAGTTAGACTATAAGCTCTATTAGTTTTCACCTACAAACTGAAAGCATTTACTTCTTCAGCGCAACGGAGACTTTAGACACTTTATCAGCGAGATACTGTCAAGGCAAGTCCTTAACATTATTATTTTCAGCACAGATGAAAATCCGAAATCAAATGTATAGCGTCAAACAGCAATGATATGGCCTTGTATTTACATGTGTACCTGCGCACTTATCCATGTTAAGAGGCGATTAGGGTCATGCGTGCTTGCTTGTTTTGAACAATGCAAATACGTCGCAAGAACACCGTAGCCATTCAGCTGACTTAAGGCGTGAGACCCAATCATAGTGGTGGTAGTAACATTATTTCTTGTCAGCAAAACTAACTGGCAAGCAAATACCACTTTGTTGACTATATATAGCAAGTAGCTAATTATGAAATTGAAATCACTAGGAAACCAGTGGCGCAGCCAGAGGGTGGGCCAAGACACGTCAATTTATGAGTTTAATAATTAGTCCTGGCTAGTTCTCAATCATTTTCCTTTATTGACGTGTTTTCCAATTATCATAATTTGCAACTGAAGACACGGGTTCTTCTCTCCATATGCGATCTAACTGCCATTAAATCATGGGCAAAATTCAGTACATTTGTGGAACAAGGACAGAGAATTGGGTTGCACAAAACATCCGTTTAAAACAATTATTAGTCCTGCCCTGTTCTCAGTCATTTTCATAACAGAAGGTTCATGCCGAGAGCACTCCACACTCCACACTCCACACTCCACACAGGTGCTGCTTGTTCTCCCTGATTAGGTAAGACAGCAATAATTCATCTGGACGCGTATTTGCTGTAGGCTATTAAATCAACGTTATTCAAAATTGCATAGGTTACCTGTCGACTCTCACGCAAATAGCTGGAGCCGCACTCTTTTCATAGCCTATTGAACTGCCAAGTGCCACTTTTTTTTTTTTTTTTTTTTTTTTTTTTTAAATCAACCCACATAATACGGAGAGTGAAAGTCCATGTTTCATTGGAACACAGACCAATTAAATCAACGTGAAGCATTTGCCTATTAATAAGTCAATTATTTTGCTGGACTGAGTTTAGTCCATGATTTCATCATTGGTGGATCGCATATGGAGAGAAACCGTGTCTTCAGTTGCCAATTACAAATATTGAAAAACGCGTCAATAAAAGAAAATGATTGAGAACCAGCCAGGACTAATTGCTGTCGTAAAGGGACGTGTCTTTGCCACCCCCCCTTTGGCTACGCTACTGGTTATAATTTCAACCAGTACCTTAATTGTATTTCTCGGATGAGATCGCTCTTTCCTTGCTTGCGCAGTGTGAGATCTTTTAGTTTGTAGGGAAACACTGAGTGAAGCAAACATTATTTGGGACAACGAAGTTGGGCCAGCCCAGACAAAATAAATACTGCAGACTCTAGTGTGACGATTCGGGACAAAGTTCTCCCGATTTATAGCTTGAATCCACGTCTGTCGTTGTCTCTTGCCATACGGAACACGAAAAATCATTTTGTCCCTAAACTTATGATACCGGTTTATGCACCCCTCTACGCAACAAATAGACACTATATTTTCTTTTGCCCCATATCAGCTATATTGGGCATGCGCGCGGACTTCCGGCCTTAAACAAAACTGGTCTATACTTTAAAAACAATGTTCCTCAACATCAAATTGCAAAGGCTTTGAAGGTCTCATCATCGACAGTGCATAACATCATCAAAAGATTCAGAGAAACTGGAAAAATCTGTGCATAAGGGACAAGGCCAAAGATTTTCGGGCCCTCAGACGCCACTGCATCACACACCGGCATGATTCTGTCACTGACATGACTAAATGGGCCCAGGAATACTTAAAGAAACCACTGTCTATAAACACAGTCTGCTGTGCCATCCACTGATGCCACCCAAAAACTCTATCATGCAAAAAGGAAGCCATTGTTCAGTATGACCCAGAAGCACCGCCGTATTCTGTGGGCCAAGGCTCATTTAAAATTATTAATTATGGGCGTTGTGTCCTCTGGGCTAAAGAGCAGAAAGACCACCCCCTCCTGTTATCAGGGTTCAGTTCAAAAGCCAGCATCTCTGATGGTAGGGGGATACATTAGTGCAGTGGTTCCCAAACTCTCTCTGCTGGGCCCCCCTTTGGTACATAAAAAAAAGTTTGCGCCTCCCCCCCAAAAAAAAGGGAATACATATGCACATTTCATTTTCAGAGTCCATTGCAGTTTATTTCACACATTGTAATTAATATAAACCACAACCTTTTTTGAAAAAAAATAAATAAACGGTCATTAACTGTAGGTTGTCATAAACTACGACTAGGATACTTTTTGAATTAGAAATAACAAAATAACAAACAACCATGGTGAAATTATTTTAAGTGTCACTGTTTCCAAGCACCTTAACTGTGTAATTATGTTCAGTGTAACAGGTTTATTTTTTTTAATATTCAACAACATTTCTATTTATGCATTTTCCAGACACCAACAGAAACTTACTTGCATACAGCCAATCAGCGACCTTGCGCCGGACCGCTGAAGGAGTGTTTCGGGACAGTTCACTGTCTCTTCACTGGCCTAGCACTTCTAAGTTAAAATACGTTAACTGAGATCGCGAAAATATGAATGCTCTGCACAGATGATTTTTGTCTAGCCTAGCTGGAAACATTGAAAACGATTGGCAGGTTTGGAAACGGCCACCGTAATTTTCCAATTAAGGACAAGAAAATTTAATAATTCAAAACCTCTTTTTTAAGTATAAAATCATTAGGCTGCATCACACCCCTCTGCCTGAGTATAGCCGTCTACTTAAAATTATGTTTCTATGATGCAGAAAGAAAGCACCATAATCTAACAGTATTAACAGCCGACAGCGGAGTACGAATAAAAATCATGAACACTACTTGCCGAACCTGCCGATATGTTTGTAACGATCAGTAGCTAGGCTAGAAAAAATAATCTGTAGGCCTACAGAGCATTCATATTATCGAGAATAAGATGACGCAATCTCGGTTATTTCTGCTTTGTATTCATCGGATTTTGTTTGGTGTCACTTACTAGTTTATTATCAATATGCCAGATCAGTACAGGATAAAAAAGCAGCGAGTTGGGTATCGCGAGACTACATTGATTGTATCCAGCTCATTTTACCAGCTTCAAATATTTGAACAACGACATTCATAACAAATTATTAATGAAAATGACAGGCTAGATGAATGATTTGGCGAACAGTTATGTTGAGAGTAAGGCAGGCATTTACGATGTAATCGCAGAATTCTGGGCAGCAAATGGACTGTATGCAAATAATTTTCTGTTGGTCTCCGGAACTCTAGTGGGGGGAAAAAAAATTCGCTTCCCGCACCCCGCGCCCCCCATGCAATTGCTCTGAGCACCCCCTAGGGGGCGCGTCCCCCACTTTGGGAACCACTACATTAGTGCATATGGTGTGGGACACTTGTTTTAAAAAGCATCATGAATGCTGAAAGATATAAAGGTTTTAGAACTACATATGCTCCCCTCCAGATGATATGTATTCCAGGGAAGGCCTTATGTCTCTCAGCAGGACAATGCAAAACCACATACTGCAGCTATTACAACGGCATGGCTTCATAGTAAAAGAGTCGGTGTGCTGAACTGGCCTGCCTGCAGTCCTGATCTTTCACCGATTGAGAACATTTGTTGCATAATTAAATGAAAAGTCCGTCAAAGGAGACCCAAAACTCTCCAGCAGCTGGCAGCCTGTATTAAACAAGAGTGGGATCAAATTCAAGTGACTAAACTCAAGAAACTTGTCTCCTCAATGCCCAGACGCCTCCACTCCACTGGCTGGTGTGATTAGAAAGTCAGTGCGTTCTGATTTTATTCACGATTTACACTTTGTCCCAATTATTTTGGAATTGGGGTTGTACAATGCAGTAGATTTTGAATTGGCTAATAAAGCCAAAGTGATGGAACCTCTCCAACCTCAGTGGTTATTTGCTGACTTCAAAGCAACTTTCTTACAACTGGCCTTTCAAATGGCCTCTGATGTTTGATTGCCATGTGTTCAAGACGCAGCTCTAATGACAAGTGGAAAACAAAGGAGCATTCTCGTCAGTTCGCCCCATGGCAGGAGTTATTATAGTGCTTAAAATGATTGTAATAAATGTATGGCCCATCTCCAATGGAAACTTGTCTTAAGAGAGAAACCCTGGGTTGGTTACCTTGGTAAGGAGCTGGGAATAGTAGTCAGGGATGCTGTCGAGCATGGCGTTCCCAAACGAGCCTTTCAGCTGGGCCTTGCCGTTGGGTGGGCTGCTGCTGAACGGGCTGAGGAGGTCCAGGCTGGTGTTTATACACGGTTCCATGAGGGGGAGGAGGGACAGCTCCTGTGTAAACACATCCAGAATCCTTCACTACTGCCCAAACTAAGGAGAGTCACAACTTACCATATCAATCGACATAAAAACTCAAAGCAACTCTTCTCCCATGAGGCCATCGAAATACAAATACAAACACAAACAGTCTTTCTTTGGTCCTGAGCAGAGGAGGATGGAAGACAGAATGGCACCCTGTGATGTGCAGAGCAGATTGTGACCCTGTGATGCGCAGAGCAGATTGTGACCCTGTGATGTGCGCAGAGCAGATTGTGACCCTGTGATGTGCGCAGAGCAGATTGTGACCCTGTGATGTGCGCAGAGCGGATTGTGACCCTGTGATGTGCGCAGAGCGGATTGTGACCCTGTGATGCGCAGAGCAGATTGTGACCCTGTGATGTGCGCAGAGCGGATTGTGACCCTGTGATGTGCGCAGAGCGGATTGTGACCCTGTGATGTGCGCAGAGCGGATTGTGACCCTGTGATGTGCGCAGAGCAGATTGTGATCCTGTGATGCGCAGAGCGGATTGTGACCCTGTGATGCGCAGAGCAGATTGTGACCCTGTGATGTGCGCAGAGCGGATTGTGACCCTGTGATGCGCAGAGCAGATTGTGACCCTGTGATGTGCAGAGCGGATTTTGACCCCGTGATGCGCAGAGCAGATTGTGACCCTGTGATGCGCAGAGCAGATTGTGACCCTGTGATGTGCGCAGAGCGGATTGTGACCCTGTGATGTGCGCAGAGCGGATTGTGACCCTGTGATGTGCGCAGAGCGGATTGTGACCCTGTGATGTCCGCAGAGCGGATTGTGACCCTGTGATGCGCAGAGCAGCTTGTGACCCTGTGATGTGCGCAGAGCAGATTGTGATCCTGTGATGCGCAGAGCGGATTGTGACCCTGTGATGCGCAGAGCAGATTGTGACCCTGTGATGTGCGCAGAGCGGATTGTGACCCTGTGATGCGCAGAGCAGATTGTGACCCTGTGATGCGCAGAGCAGATTGTGACCCTGTGATGCGCAGAGCAGATTGTGACCCTGTGATGCGCAGAGCAGATTGTGACCCTGTGATGCGCAGAGCAGATTGTGACCCTGTGATGTGCGCAGAGCGGATTGTGACCCTGTGATGTGCAGAGCAGATTGTGACCCTGTGATGCGCAGAGCAGATTGTGACCCTGTGCGCAGAGCGGATTGTGACCCTGTGATGCGCAGAGCGGATTGTAACCCTGTGATGCGCAGAGCGGATTGTGACCCTGTGATGTGCGCAGAGCGGATTGTGACCCTGTGATGTGCGCAGAGCGGATTGTGACCCTGTGATGCGCAGAGCAGATTGTGACCCTGTGATGCGCAGAGCAGATTGTGACCCTGTGATGTGCGCAGAGCGGATTGTGACCCTGTGATGCGCAGAGCGGATTGTGACCCTGTGATGCGCAGAGCGGATTGTGACCCTGTGATGCGCAGAGCAGATTGTGACCCTGTGATGCGCAGAGCAGATTGTGACCCTGTGCGCAGAGCGGATTGTGACCCTGTGATGTGCGCAGAGCGGATTGTGACCCTGTGATGTGCAGAGCAGATTGTGACCCTGTGATGCGCAGAGCAGATTGTGACCCTGTGATGCGCAGAGCAGATTGTGACCCTGTGATGCGCAGAGCAGATTGTGACCCTGTGCGCAGAGCGGATTGTGACCCTGTGATGCGCAGAGCGGATTGTAACCCTGTGATGCGCAGAGCGGATTGTGACCCTGTGATGTGCGCAGAGCGGATTGTGACCCTGTGATGTGCGCAGAGCGGATTGTGACCCTGTGATGTGCGCAGAGCGGATTGTGACCCTGTGATGCGCAGAGCAGATTGTTACCCTGTGATGCGCAGAGCAGATTGTGACCCCAGGGCTTAAAGCAAAAAAAAATCCCAGGACTGAAAATTTCAGACGTGGGATAAGACATTCTGAAAGGGGCTCTAAGCTTGCAACGGTCTAGCCCAGGCCCCTGTCCTAGACAATGGCAATATAACAGAAATATAAACAACATTGTGCGCCCAGCACACACCAATAAATTGGGTGATATGCTACTTCACAGTTCTCAAATGCCTTAATTGTGAATGTGTACAATTCGTGCTTCATTTTAACATAAACACCTGCTGAAGTTGTAGTCTGTCTATTGCTAGTCTGGTCATGTTATTCATGACCAGACTAGCAAATCATGTTATTCTTTTTACACACTGCTAAGCAGTGCATACCATGTGCACTGTATCTCCACTGGTATCAAGCAATGCAGGGTTCTCCTTCCTGACCATTGTCTCCACTCCAGCCTTCTTTCCTCTCATGACAGCACAGTTGTCCAGCAGAATGCTGACAGCTTGGTTTAAGTTTAGGCGATAGGATTTTATGACATCTGTCAGCTCGATTGTGAGGGTTGTTGTATCAGCAATATTGGCTTTTTTTGAGGCCAAGTGATGAGTAACAACTTTGCCCAAATCCTCATCATAATAGCGCACCAAAACGTTCAGCACACGGTCCATGTTTGTATTGGTGGCCACATCAACATTTAGGGAAAAATAAATGTTGTTCAGCTTGTCCGTGAGTGCACACATATGACGCCTGTGTGTTTGAAACTGTTAATCTAGACAGTGCATTTTTGTCCTGTGCAACAGTTTTAATCAGTTCAGCAAGTGGCTGTGCTACCGTGAACGAAAGATCGTGCTCTGCAATAAATGTGCAGATACGCACTTTATGATTGCACACACGATCTGTCATTGATTGGCGAGCATCCTCACTCGTTGTTGACGCACCTGGTAGCACTATACAGTGTTGGAGAACTCCGACAGCAGCCCTGTGACCTGGTTCATTGTTGTGCTTGAAAAGCTTTTTTGCCGTTTGAACCGTACAACAGCTTTCTGTTGCAAACACAACAGAAACAAGCTCCTGGTTCCTTCCATTTTTGACACCAGGACCTGAATGGCTTTCCTGTGTCACATTTCTCATCCAACCCAGCCCACCTCCATTTGTTTTTGACAGTGCTGTCAATATTAGTCTCGTCTGATCCTTCCTTCACAACTAACCGCTCCATGATTTTTCGCAGACTGAACCGGTACCACACCAGTGACAGCACACGTGGGTAATATTTTGAGTCAAACAATGCAAGGCGGTGAATACTCCAACCAATCATGATACAGTAGTTGCAGACGCGGTTGATCTAAAACATAACCCAGAATAGTGGATTTGCGCACGTAACAATGCTTTTTTAATGCAAGATAACGTAAGAATACATCATAACAACGAATCAATGACCGATCGTGTGTGCAATCATAAAGGGGTCTATTCTCCCATAAGCGCGTAAGTCTTTTTTTACGCGCTTTGAGTTAAGCGCATTTGAGTTACGCGTATTGTATTATTATTTATTTATTTTTATTTTATTTTTAGTGATTTTATTGCTGCTCATTTAATGTATGTTTTAATTATGTGTTGTAAGGTGACCTTGAGTTTCTTGAAAGGCGCCCTTAAATAAAATGTATTATTATTATTATTCTCCCCTACTCGCTTCGATCACGCCCACAGCGCTTAACTTCAGAATGTAGGCGGCCTTAAGAAAGAGGTGTGACTGATCCAAAAGAGAGGCAGACTCTGTACAAAGCTCATTGATTATGGCTATCAGGAAAACATGGAAAAAGGATTTTCTGATTAACCATGAAAACGCATTTGTGGTCCATGGAAAACGCAAAACAGACTTTAAATTTGAATATCGTCGGCCTGCTGATAAAACCTTGTATCTCCAAACTGATAAGAAACGAAAACTCGTATGTCCACTATTCTTACATGCAAAATTAAACATTTTTATTTTGAACTATATTTATCCATTTATATTATTATTATTTTACATTAATTTTATTTTCCTGTGAAGTTTGTCATTGTGAAGATACGAGATTTTACATGCCGCTGTAATAGTAGGCCGTACCAATTACAAGACATAATTCAGATATCTCTTTATTTATCCCCCGCTGCGCGATTAGAGCGAAGCGGGGGGATATAGCATTGGGCTCCGTCCGTACGGACGCATAAAATTGCGGCGGCGGGGAATATGTTAGTGACAAACACTTGTTATTTCTTACTCTAGCCACCATGGCATGAAAGCTATACATACAAACAAATTGCCGCGATAATGAAATAATAACTAAAGAATTTAGCGCTTCTCAATCAGCGCAATCAGATCATTGAAAATGTGCCCCTCCTACACCAGCCTGTTTGTTCCGTGGAAGACAGGGAAGAAGACAAAGGGAACATTCTAGTCACACAAAGACAATCAAAGACAGTTTATATGATCTGTTATGGCCCCAATTTGTTATTACATTTATAACACAACAGCAACAGCAAGGGATGACAAACACAGTTTTAACAACTAAAACACATTTAATTTTTAACAAAGACAAAGACTAATAACAACCTACAACTAAAGACCAAGATTGATAAATAAAAAAAAACAGAAATAATTACAGTCCCTTTTTAGTGGGGTGGCTTGGTGATGTCCTGGATGAAGAAAATGCTCAAACACAGTCAAAGAAATCCACAAAAGAAACGTCACAGGTCTTGAACAGAATGGCAGGTCTGGTCATCTTCTTGCAATTTCTCCTACTACTTTACTGTCTCAATTCTTTTCCTTATATACTCTTTTGCAGACCCCACCCACATTTAGACCTCTTTTTTTTTAATTTTCTGAGACTTGCCCCAGACATGTCCAGGACATGTCTAAACATGACTCCAGTCTGAGCTTAACAAAAAAAAAGGTAAATACTGCCATCTAGTGGCCTATATTCACATTACACCTCCATTCCAAAAGGGAAAAATTTTGACTCATAAAGGCAAAATTTTTCTTTTCAATACAAAATGGTTAAGTGAACACTTGTCTATATATACATATCATACAATATTCAAACACATGATATATATATACACATTCAAACTCGGGATAAGCAATCAGCAATTACATTGTCTGTACCCTTCACATGCTTAATTTCCAAGTCAAACTCCTGTAAAATCAAACTCCAATTCAACAATCTCCGATTCTTGTTTTTCATCTTACTCAAAAACATTAACGGATTGTGGTCAGTGTACACAATCATTGGCTTTTGTCCTGTACAAACATAAACCTCAAAGTGTTGTAAAGAAAGGACCAGAGCCAACAGTTCCTTCTCTATTGTGGAATAGTTCCTTTGGTGGCGATTGAACTTCCTGGAGAAGTATGCCACGGGATGCTCAATGTCATCAGAGTCACTTCTCTGTAGGAGCACAGATCCACAAGCTTGGTCGCTAGCATCGACCGCGATGGAGAACGGTTTGTTGAAGTCAGGAGATTTGAGCACGGGGAAGTGACACAGCAGAGACTTCAGGCGATCGAAGGCTCTCTGGCATGCATCATCCCAAGTGAACTTTACGCCTTTCTTCAGTTGGTTAGTTAGACTGAGAGCAATCTCAGCAAAGTTCTTGCAGAACTTGCGGTAGTACCCGATCATTCCAAGGAAGCGGCGCAAAGCTTTTTTGTTGTCAGGAACTGGAAAGTCCATGATGGCTTGGACTTTAGCATTTATGGGTGCCACCTTACCCTGGCCTATGACGTAGCCAAGATAGGTGACAGTAGCACAACCAAAGTCACTCTTGCTCAGGTTAACAGTCAGGTTAGCCTGGGTCAGGTGCTGGAACAACGTCTCTACATCTTTTAGATGTTCTTCCCAGGAGTCACTCCATGTGATCAGGTCATCGATGTACGCACCCGTGTGTGGCAATCCGGCGATTGTAGACTGTATCATCCTTTGGAACGTGGCTGGGGCATTTTTCATGCCAAAGGGTAGGACTTCATACTGGTACAATCCAGATGGTGTGGCAAAAGCAGAGATGCTCTTGGCCCTCTCAGTTAAAGGCACACCCCAATAACCCTTCAATAAATCAATCTTGGTCAGAAACTTTGCTTGCCCTACACTATCAATACAATCATCAATCCTAGGTATTGGAAACACATCAGTTCTAGTTACAGCATTGACTTTGCGATAATCTGTACAGAATCTAGTACTTCCATCAGGTTTTGGAACTAGCACACAGGGTGAACTCCAATCGGAGTTGGAGGGTCTGATAATATCATGTTTTAACATGTACTCAACCTCTTTCTCAGCAATCTTTCTCTTTTCAGGATTCATCCGGTATGGATGCTGTTTTATTGGTTTGGCATCACCAACATCTACATCATGAGAGGCTATAGTAACTCTCTTTGGAACATCAGGAAACAAATCCTCATATTTCTTGATCAACCTTTCAAACTGATCTCTCTGTGAGGGTTCTAAGTGCTGGAGTTTTACATCAAGATTTTGCAACACTTCACTGTTTGACAATTTACATGAAAGAACTTCAGCTTTAATTCTTGGTTCATCATCTTGAAACTCCCCCTCATCTTCACACGTTTCGACCATTGGAGAATCTGAAGTGACAGCTGCAACCCTAGCATTTCTGTCATGATAAGGCTTTAGCATGTTAATATGACACAATTGTTTTGGTTTTCTCCTATCTGGAGTCTTCACAATGTAATTGAGATCATTGAGTTTTGTCAGAATTTCATAAGGACCATGAAATCTAGCCTGCAATGGATTGGACTGCAAGGGAAACAACACAAGGACCTTGTCTCCTGGTTTAAACTCACGGCTTCTAGCCTTATGATCATACCAAGTTTTCATTTTTCCCTGACTTGATTTCAAGTTCTCTTTGGCAAGGTCACAAGCTGCACGCAATCTTTCCTTGAACTTGCTAACATAGTCTAACAGACTGATTTGCGGCTCTTTCTCTTGCCATTGTTCACTCAATAATTGCAAAGGTCCTCTCACTTCATGACCAAACACTAGCTCAAATGGACTGAATCCAGTAGACTCCTGCACTGCTTCTCTAGCTGCAAACAGCAGCAAATGAACCCCTTCATCCCAGTCTTTCTCATGGTCATAACAATAAGTCCTCATCATTGTCTTGAGAGTGGAATGAAACCGCTCTAAGGCACCCTGACTTTCTGGATGATAGGCACTAGAAAGAATCTGTTTTGCACCTAGTTCATACACAACCTGCTGAAACAATCCTGAAGTGAAATTGCTACCTTGGTCTGACTGAATTTCCCTGGGAAGACCAAACAACGTGAAGAACTTTATCAAAGCCTTCGAGATTGCAGTTGCCTTGATGTTACGTAGAGGTATGGTTTCGGGGAATCTGGTAGATGCACACATGATTGTCAACAAGTACTGATTTCCAGATCTAGTCTTGGGTAATGGACCAACGCAATCAACAATGACCCTAGAGAATGGCTCCCCAAATGCTGGGATAGGCTGCAATGGAGCTACAGGTGGGTCTAACTGGTGTTTTCCAACTACCTGACAAGTGTGACAAGTTTTGCAAAAGTTGGAAACGTCTTTCCGAAGCCCAGGCCAAAAGAAGTGTTTCATGATCTTATCAACAGTCTTGTTAACACCAAGATGACCTCCTAAAGGTAAACTATGAGCCATTGTTAAGATCTCATTCCTATAGACCTTCGGAACAACAATTTGCCTGACCACTGCCCCATCTGCATTGGCAGGGATATCAGGAGGGCGCCACTTCCGCATCAACACACCATCCTTGAGATAATACCCAACTGGAACTGCATCTATTTCTTTTTCAGGAAGGGCTCTCCTCTTTAGTACACCAATTTCAGGATCATTAGTTTGCTCCTCAATCAACCGCTTTCTGGACAGAGACAAGTCTCCAGACACATCAGAATCACCAGACCCATCCGGCTGGCTGAATAGAGAACTGATAAAAGTATCTGATAAGTCCTCAAACGGAGAAACCATAATAGGCCAATCAGAGTCATGAGGCGAACCACCTGAGTCCTGACTATTCAATGTACTGGACGGCACCACAACATCATCTTCTTTAGCCTTCTTGGCCATAGCACGAGTCACTGCGCAAGAAGGATACAGAGATGGGTCCTCATCCCCATTTTCAGTGCTCGGCTGTGAAGTAAGATGTACAGGGGGAACTACTTTGCCCCCAGCCAGGTCATTGCCTAGCAACAGAGAAACACCCTTTATAGGTAGACTTGACATAAGTCCCACCTTTACCTGTCCTGTAACTAAATCTGACTTCAAGAATATAGAGCGCAGGGGTACAGATACAGTTCTCCCTTCAATACCTTGTACAAGTATGAAATCCCCTGAAGCGGTCTCATCACGTAACTCCAAGGAGTCCATCAACAAAAGTGACTGAGAAGCTCCGGTATCCCTTAGGATATATATGGGGACAGGAGTAGTATGCTCATTCAGAGCCACAAATCCCTCTGACACAAATGGAAGAAATTCTTCCCTCACAAAGTCAGCTGTATCAGGCTTTTTAGCCCCACAAGAAGCAGGCAATTTAGCAGATTGGTTATCTACTACAGGGGTTTCTAACCTTGTTTTCACAAAGGCATTGGGTTTGGTATCCTTTTCTTTTTCTTTCTTAGCTTTAAGGAACCAACAGTTAGTTGTAACATGACCAGATTTCTTGCAATATCTGCAAACTAGACCACTTCTGTCACTGTCAGCTTTCACACTTTGATCAGACCTGTTACTGGATTTCTGAGCACCATCACCAGATTTGTCTTTGTCTTTGGGTGAGGAATCTTGGGTATCACCGTAACCCTTTTTCTGAAATTGGGACCATTTATTGTTACTGCTAGACTGAAATTTGAACTTATGAGTGAGAACATATTCATCTGCAAATTTGGCAGCTGATTGCAAGTTCAGTGCTTGCTTCTCATTAAGGTAGGTCTTAACATCATCCTTAACACGGTTCTTGAATTCTTCAACTAACACCATCTCTTTTAGTGAGTTGAAATCATCCTTGACCTCCATAGAAGTACACCAGCGCTCAAAGCAAACCTGCTTTTCATTAGCAAATTCAACATAAGTCTGATTTTCAGATTTCTTCAGACCTCTGAATTTCTGTCGGTAAGCCTCTGGAACCAACTCATAAGCTCTCAAAATAACCTTTTTGACAACCTCATAATCAGAGGAATCATCTGCAGACAAAGCCGAATAGGCTTGTTGAGCTTTACCCTTGAGGACAGTTTGCAACATCAGAGGCCAGTGTTCCTTTGGCCACTGGCAACTCTTTGCTACCTTTTCAAAACACTGGAAATAGTTGTCAACATCCTTTTCCGAAAATGGAGGCACCAGTTTTACCTCCTGGCTAGCCCGAAATTTATTTTCAGTTTGAATTTTTATTTTTAGTTGCTCCATTTGGAGTCTTTCTTCTCTATCGAGTTTCTCTAATTCAAAATCTCTCTGTCTTGCAAATTTTTCTAACTCAAATTCTCTTTGTTTTTCTTCTCTTGCTAATTTTTCTAACTCAAACTGCCTTTGTTTTTCTTTTTCTTTCCTCTCAAATTCTCTTTGTTTTTCTTTTTCCTCCCTTTCTTTTTCTCTTTCCTCCCTTTCAATCTCTAGCATTTTTAATTTAAGTTCCATTTCTATATTTGGATTTTCCACTGGAAACTGTTCCAGATCTCCTGGTGCAAACACATTTTCATCAATGTAATATTCAACTATATCTCTAGCCAGTTTTGCTTTTCGCATGGCTGGTTTTACCTCTGTCAGCTTCAACTGTCTGCAAATTTCTAGCAGTTCTGTCTTTTTAAAAGACTTCAAAACCCCTACGGTTGGTGATGCCAAGAAATCATCCATTGCTGTTGTCAATATATATCTAGGAAAATTCACAAAAACTATTTCACAATTTGGAATGTTAGATTTTCAATAAATTACTCACACAATGGTCTATCCCGGACGAGCCCCCAATTTGTTATGGCCCCAATTTGTTATTACATTTATAACACAACAGCAACAGCAAGGGATGACAAACACAGTTTTAACAACTAAAACACATTTAATTTTTAACAAAGACAAAGACTAATAACAACCTACAACTAAAGACCAAGATTGATAAATAAAAAAAAACAGAAATAATTACAGTCCCTTTTTAGTGGGGTGGCTTGGTGATGTCCTGGATGAAGAAAATGCTCAAACACAGTCAAAGAAATCCACAAAAGAAACGTCACAGGTCTTGAACAGAATGGCAGGTCTGGTCATCTTCTTGCAATTTCTCCTACTACTTTACTGTCTCAATTCTTTTCCTTATATACTCTTTTGCAGACCCCACCCACATTTAGACCTCTTTTTTTTTAATTTTCTGAGACTTGCCCCAGACATGTCCAGGACATGTCTAAACATGACTCCAGTCTGAGCTTAACAAAAAAAAAGGTAAATACTGCCATCTAGTGGCCTATATTCACATTACAGATCTCATTTAGAAATTGCGCACTTGAAAACAACTCTGATGTCAGGTTTGCAACTAAAGGACATGTAAACGCTTTAACAAGGATTCTTACCCCACACGCGGTCATCTCCCCGCCCAGAAACCGCCTCAGTAATGACGGAATTCTATATCCATAGCCTATCATCCTATTTGATTTGAGCGACACATTCACTTAAACTTGTGCCTAATACTTTATTATAATCAATTATCCCATTTACTGATAATGATTCTTCCCATGTCGGCTATTCTTTAAAGGCTAAAATTGATTAACAAATGGATAGTGCTTTGGTATTTGCCAGGGTAGGGCTCAATCTAGAGTAGCCTATTTAATAATATCTTTATTCACACATTAAATTACACAGTATTACCAATGGTAAAACATTACTAGGACTCGAGTTAGTTTATACAGATATCCTCAATTAGAAAATCAATCCCCTCACTCGTGAGAATATCACAACTTTTTAGATTATCACGAACATACAGGGCAGTCGCATTTGTTAATAGAACATGGAAGACAATGATGGCGACGTCGAGCCAAAGCCGAAAACCAAATTTCACAGATGTTGGTGTTGTATGGCAAGCCAGCAATAAAGGCTGATCCGAGGAATTAAGCTGCGAATCGTTCTGGATGTGGCGTCAGTGGGGAGATGTAAGCGCAGTATCCCCGATTTAAAGCATAAATGGAGAGATCTGCGGGGCGCTGTAAAAGCCAGGTTCTCTGCATACCGGAGAACTGTACACGCAACAGGTGGTGGGCAACCATCATCCCCTGTGCATTTCACTGCACAGGAGGAGGGGATGGCATCCACTCTTTCTGTAGTGTAAGTGCATGGAGAAGAACTTGAAGCACCAACGAACTGCGTCAGACACCTTGACACAGACGCCTGTGATATGTGTATGACATCACCAGCCACTCTCTGAAACGACCCAGATGCTAGGAGCGACAGCGCAGTTCTGACGTTGATGACCACGGGTATGTTTCGTGGATAATTGCTGCGGCTGGATAGCTGTTCATCCAGAAGTCGGCAAAGATAGATGATTGCCTCATGCACGGTCCAGACGAAAGCGCTGGATGCACTCGATGTTTGTTTGTCCCAGGATGTCCAAACGAAGCCGATATATGCGTGTTCGTCTTCAAGCACGGCGCGCTCCTCTTACTCTTTCCCAATCACGCAAGAGTGCAAGCAAATGCAGGACTGGCATTTTGGCTTTAGATTTTGAGGGCATGGTAGAATGATGGTCTTATGTAGGCTGTACTCGAATTAATTAATTGTTTTGCGTTTGTAATTTAACTGATTGGAGAGGAGGCTGATGCGTAATATCATGTGATGATTTCGTTTGATAAATTATCATGGCTTTGAGAAATGTAGTTTAGGAATAAGGAAGAACAATCGAATATTAAATGTCTCAACCTTTACCATGTTAAATAAAATAAAAGTAATGTTAAAATTCGGCCTATAACCGACATCAAACGCAATATTCAATTTCGCCTAATGCTGGCGCTTGACCTTAATACAGCCCTCAAAAGCGCTTAACAGAAAAAGCGCGTAAGCCAGGGGGAGAATACGCGTAAGTGTTATTTGCATGAGAAACGCCCGGAAACGCCCCGATTTTGGCCTTGCTCCGCCCCAAGCGCGTAAGTGCCTTCAAGGCGCGTAATGCACAGACTTAAGTCGAGGGGAGAATACGCGTAGGCTGAAAAGCGCGTAGCTACGCGCTTTTTTCGACTTAAGCGCATGGGAGAATAGACCCCAAAGTGCGTATCTGCACATTTATTGCAGAGCACGACCTTTCGTACACAGTTGCACAGTCATTGATTGATGACTTTAGTAGAAGTTTGCTGTTTCATACAGTTTCATAACGGTAAAGTTCACTAGTACATGGTCTACTAAAACTAAAACACACAGGCGTCATATGAGTACATCCATGGAATTTCCACTCAGATAAAAAAACAGTTATCAGACAAGTTGAACATGATTTATTTTTCTCTAAATGCTGACGAGGCCACCAATACAAACATGGACCGTGTGCTGAACGTTTTGGTGCGCTTCTATGATGAGGATTTGGCAGTGGCGTACCGTCAGATGTCAGGAAGGCCTTCAGTAACATTACCTTTCCCGGATAATTGCTCTTAAACTGTTTGCGATCAGGTTTGATTGATTAACAATCTAACAGTTAACAGAACAGCCACCACCAATGCGCAACACGTAATGATTAAGAAATGTTAATGACAAAGCGATTGGCTTTGTTGATATAGTTGATGTGATTCCGCAAGGATGACAATCTGAAAAAATCCGAAACTTTCGCGGACTCGGCAGCAATTATTTTTGTTATCATTCAGCTGTGCATCGTACCTAACAGCGCTCTTTAGCTGTCACTACATTCAGACTAGAGAACGGATTCTCATGGCTTATTGCTCAATGAACCTCGCGAACTAATTTACGCAAATCCAGAAATTATAAAGACGTAGGCTATTGATATTTTCCGTAGCCATTGGTGTGCGGAAGTAAACGACGTATAATTTCGTAACGCAATGTATAACAAGGCTTTCAAAAATAAATTAGATTCTCGTCTTCCAATCAGTCTGAGCAACTGTTTCTAACCAGGGAGGTAAACTGCGAGAGGTGTCTGTCATTAAGAAGTGAAAGGTGAGGTTACTGCTGGCCCTCTGTTTCTGCCAACGGACCGTCACTGGGATTTGGCCACTGCTACCTTCCCAGTAAATATAGGCTAACGTTATATATTTAGATCATACCTGATGTTCACATGGTGTAATCCACTTTCGATGTTGAAGAAAAAATCCACTGACAGCCATTATTCCTAGTGATTTCATCTTTTGGACACCGTCATCCATACTGAGCGAATTTCATAACTTCACCGTTAAAATCCGCAGCACTATGAATCATGAAGTCACATTGCTGATCTGCCATTTAAGTTACTCCAACACGACACAACAAACGCTAGCTGGTTGACGCTAAAATAATGCTTGGTGTCAGGTTACATCAGAGCTCAGCAGCCAGCGGCACCCTACTGAGTGCACTCTGAGCTGCGTATCTTCATAGATGTTTAAATTTACTTTATTTCCTTGGGGAGGGATGCATCGCAGTTTGGCAATCACCTCACTAGCAAGTATATGCAGCATTTTAACATTTTTTTCATTGACATCGCGGCCATGGCTAGACACCCCCCCCCCCCAATATAACTTTTTTTTTTTTTTTGCAAATCTGCATCGATCTCATAAATAGCCTCTAGGGAATCTCCAGGACGGAGAACTTTAAGCCCTGTGTGACCCTGTGATGTGCGCAGAGCGGATTGTGACCCTGTGATGTGCAGAGCAGATTGTGACCCTGTGATGCGCAGAGCAGATTGTGACCCTGTGATGTGCGCAGAGCGGATTGTGACCCTGTGATGCGCAGAGCGGATTGTGACCCTGTGATGCGCAGAGCGGATTGTGACCCTGTGATGCGCAGAGCGGATTGTGACCCTGTGATGCGCAGAGCAGATTGTGACCCTGTGATGCGCAGAGCAGATTGTGACCCTGTGATGCGCAGAGCAGATTGTGACCCTGTGATGCGCAGAGCAGATTGTGACCCTGTGATGTGCGCAGAGCGGATTGTGACCCTGTGATGTGCGCAGAGCGGATTGTGACCCTGTGATGCGCAGAGCGGATTGTGACCCTGTGATGCGCAGAGCAGATTGCGACCCTGTGATGCGCAGAGCAGATTGCGACCCGGTGATGCGCAGAGCAGATTGTGACCCTGTGATGTGTGCAGAGCGGATTGTGACCCTGTGATGTGCGCAGAGCGGATTGTGACCCTGTGATGCGCAGAGCAGATTGTGACCCTGTGATGCGCAGAGCAGATTGCGACCCTGTGATGCGCAGAGCAGATTGCGACCCTGTGATGCGCAGAGCAGATTGCGACCCTGTGATGCGCAGAGCAGATTGTGACCCTGTGATGCGCAGAGCAGATTGTGACCCTGTGATGTGTGCAGAGCGGATTGTGACCCTGTGATGCGCAGAGCAGATTGTGACCCTGTGATGCGCAGAGCGGACTGTGACCCTGTGATGTGCGCAGAGCAGATTGCGACCCTGTAATGCGCAGAGCAGATTGCGACCCTGTGATGCGCAGAGCAGATAGAGACCCTGTGATGCGCAGAGCAGATTGTGACCCTGTGATGCGCAGAGCAGATTGTGACCCTGTGATGCGCAGAGCAGATTGCGACCCTGTGATGCGCTGAGCAGATTTGCGCTCGGTCCTCTCACCTGCTTCAGCTGCTTCATCAGGGCCTCCGTGCTCTTCCCCGTCTCCTCCTTTTTGCCCTTCTTTCGAGAGTTGGGCACCCCACCCCCCACCTTAAAGACACGCTTGGCTTTGGCCACTGGGGGCTGCTTTGAAATCGACTGCAGGTCCTGCGCGAGAAAGTTACAAGTTAGAAATCAAGCAATACTGCCCAAACAGCACCATGATTATTGTCACTTACAGCAAAAATAGCGACCAGAGTGTCTTATCAAGAACCTGACAATCTGCAGTTCTGTTCATTGGGAAGTGGATTCAGTGCCTCACAGAGCCAAGATGGCCGCCTCCTACGGGTGGCTATACAAACCATTGGTGAATCCCCCTCACCTCCATATTGCGTGGGGTGCCCTGCAGTTTCTGCTCCAGCAGGGCCAGCTTGGTGTTGATGTGCCCGTTGATCTCACTGTGGATGCTGTCTGAAGGCTCCTGGCTGGTCGGCTGCTGGTTTTCGGTGTGGAGGACCTTCTGTGGGTGCCCGATCTCTCCACGAGGCCCCAGAGGGGGGCTTCCCACCGCATTCTCCAACGGGGTCACGGGCTCACCGTTAGCCTCATGCTTGACAGGGCCTTGCTGCTGCGCCATGTCCCCTGCCCCGGCCCCGCACTGCTGCTCCCGCAGCTCCTGCTTGATGTTCTGCAGGGTGCCCCTGTCTAGCCCTTCTGACCTCGGCCCCGCCTCGCCGACCTTCGTAAAGTCATTTGGCTGCGACGGCCCATTGGCTTGGCCAAGGCCACCTCTCTCGGGGGTTGGCAGCCTGGCCTTCAGTCCAGGCTGAGATCTGCCTGGGCTTCCTGAGCTCTCACTTGGACAAATAGGATCAACTTTCCTGGGAGAAGAGATGGTAGAACTGGCATCAGTCCTCATGCAGGGGCTGCTGCCGTGCTCCCTTTTCTGAACTGTCAGAGAGAAGTGACCAGAGTTGGAGGAACTGGGCTGAAATGGGCCACCAGGTGAAACCACGGGGCTAGCACTGGAGCCTGAGGGCAGCTGCAAGGGCTGTTGGGTAAGGGTGGTCTCACTGAGGGAGTTCTGCCCAAATGGCTGACAAGGTGACATGGGCAGGACCGGGTGCCCCTCGGGCCTGACACGCACCTGCCCCAATGCCAAACCTGGCTGCGGCCTTGGCATCTGCTGTTGCTGCTGTTGCAGGGCTTGTTGCTGGCTGACTGCAAGCTCATACTGGCCCATCTGATACTGAGGACCTGGAGACTGGGCCATCTCGCCTTGCTGTAGCTGAGGAGCCATTCCCGGGGGGTTCCCAACTGCACGCTGCTGCTGCGGAGGGGCAGTGCCCCCATGATGAAGATGCTGCCCCTCAGGTCCTTGCTTCCAGGGCCCCTGGAGCCGAATTTGTCCCTGTCCTCCAGACATCCTGAGCATCTGGCCCTGCTGCTGCTGCCTCTGGGCCAGCATGGCATGGATGTGCTGGATCTGTTGATTGGGCGGCAGATGGCGGAGCTGGGGGTTCTGGGCAATGATGGCCTGCAGGTTGACTGGGGCCCGGAAAGGCCTCTGTCCCATCATGCCCTGCTGTGCTGTCATTGCTCCACCCATCGGTCCCATTACGCCTTGCTTCTGAGCCGAATGGGCCTGGTGCTGGTGCTGCTGGCTGGGGAGGACCATCACATCTGCCCGAGCCTGAGCAGGGCCAGCCTGTCCCATCATAATTTGCGGGTGCACCATGCCTTCATGCTGCTGGCCCAGCATTGCTCCCTGCTCCAACTGTTGCCGCTGAGCAACGTTGCATACCTGCCGTCCTTCCTGTTTGACCGTGACCTTCTCCACATTCAGCAGTAGGTTACCCCGCTGCTCAGGCTGGGGCTGAAGCTCAGATGGCTGACTGCTAAAAGCATGAGCCTGCTGCATAGCTGACCCCTGCTGTTGAGGCAAGGTCATCGGGCTGAGTATTCCACCTTCCTGGGGCACAGGGTTAGGAACGTCCTGCTGGAAGCTGGACACTCCTGCTTGCTGCTGCAAGCTCTCAGGAACTCCTGGCATCAGTGTCCCGTCCCGTGCAGCTGCTGAGGGCAAAATTTCAGGAGCAGGCATTGAAGGGCCAAAGGACTGCAGGTGCCCCGTGGAGTCTCCTTGTTGTTGTTGGCTGGGCAGGAAGCCTGGTGTTTGCTGAAGCAGGCTGTGGCTCTTGAGGGCGTTCTGCTGGGAGAGCAGCATGTGCTTAGCGAGGGCATTCTGCTGCTGTGGAGTTACCTGGGCTTGTGAGCCCCTGAGCACCTGCTGCTGGGTCCCCATAAGGGCCTGCTGTCGCTGCCGCTGCAACATCTGTTGGTTTGCAATCATTGCTTGCTGGCTTCCCATCATGCCCTGGACCATAGGCTGCCCTCCTACAATATTCTGTTGTGCCTGAGCCACACCCAGGTTCCCCACCATACTCTGTGGAGCCTGGTGGTTTCCCATCATGCCTTGCTGGAAGGCCACTTGCTGCTGTTGGGCCATGAGTGGGTTACGATTACCTTGTGGCAGCTGCCCAACCACAGCACCAGGCTGCTGTGCTAACATTCCAGATTGCTGTGGGATGCCCTGCTGGTTACCCATCATGCCTTGCTGCTGCATCTTCTGCACCATTTGTATCCTGTGCTGCAGCTGCATCTGCCGGTCCTGTAGGAGTCTTGGGTCCGGACCCTGGGGCCCTGTGCCTGGATGAAAGTACCCGCCAGAAGTGCCTGGGGCCAGGCCTCCCACTGCCCCAAGGTGCCCAGGCTGGGCCCCGCCCATCAAAGGCTGGCTATGCGGCACGCACTGCTGTCCATTCATGGGGCCAATCATCTGCCCTGGGACCTTAGCGAGCACACGAGGGCCCTGGGCTGAGGGGCCAGGGGGCAGTAGACCAGAACCCTGCTGGTGCTGCTGCTGTTTGCTGCGATACTCCGCCATCAGATTTGTGTGTTCTTTCTGTTGTTTGCGTACCTAAGACACAAAAAAGACCACATTTACCTCAATTTACCTCACATTACCAAGGGAAAAGATCTCAATGCACTCCGTTTGCGGTCACAGACAGTGCAGCCTTGCGTTTAGAGCTACCACAGCCTCACACATAACTTGGGTTTTGACTCAGCCAGACCATGAGAACCATGAGTACTCAACCATTTAATTAGTAATGCCGCTGCTGAAAGAAATTCTAGGGGACATGCTGCTTGCCATGAGCCTTTAGAGAATTTCATTACATAATGGCACATGCCTACAAGGCCTTGCATTTTTCATCAGCTGTATTCGTCGTAGGAGATAACCGCGTACCTGGTCCAGCTGTTTCTGTATCTTGCTCTGCTGCTCGGTGACAACTTTGAGCTTCTCCACATCTGCCTCAGCGAACTCGCGGCCGGCCTTCTTGGCTGTGCGCTGCTTGGCGCACAGCGCCTTGCGGGACTTGCGATGCACGCTTATCTGCTCCTCCAGAAACTTGAGCTGCATCTGCAAAAGCTGCTGAGTGTGCAGGAGCCACTCTTCATGCTGCTGCTGCTGCTCTGCGGCATCTGGAGGGGGACCAGAGAGACCCGCGGGGGAGGGGGGTGAAGAAAAATGAAAAATAAAGACAGGAGCAAAGGAAAGAATTATTGCTCTTAATTTAATATGCCATCCTTACAGGTGAAGCACAGAAATTCCACTTGGCTTCGCAGCACGTCGTTAGCATCCAAACCAGTCGCCACATTTGGAGAATGCTGGCATTCCAGCATTCGCTGATGGTGTACATAAAATCATTACACTGCACGCAAAATGTTCATGGGGAGGAAACTTACTGATGACGCCGGGCGCAAACTGAGGAGGGTTGGGTCTGGGCCGAGTTGCCTCGCTGTTTTCACCCTCCTGACAAAGAAAGCAAGAGCACCCATAAAACAAAGCTAATCAAGTGAAATGGGCCCACAGTCTACCCAGTCACTTATATCATTTTACATGCATCTGATGTAACATGACCAACTACAACAGCTTGCAACGGCTTCCAATGGTTGGATCCATCATGGGGAAAGCGAGCAATCTAGGCCTGCAGCTAATTACCTGCTTCATAAACATTGTGTAGAAAGGATAAAAAGTTGGTGAAAATTGCAAGGACAAAAAGGACGGGAAGTCGGCTCCGTAGCACCCATTCACTCACGTAAACCATTTCTCAGCTTGATTAATGCAGCATTTCGGCAATTAGAAAATGTTCAAAAAGGTCACATTAGGACAATTTCCCAGTTTATCATCTTTATTTTTGTGGTCTACTTAAAGCATTGGTTTGTTTTCAAGGCCAAAAATCACCTAGTAATCAGTTGAACAACTAATCTGTAAGGATCCCACCCCTGATGATCACTCTGATGTGATTGTCTAACCACAGTTTAGGAATCAGCCCTCAGTAAAATGAAGGGAACACAATAAAATGTTAGGGTTGTGCTGTTGAGGAGGAGGTAATAATGGATTTTAACCAAAAGCTCTTCTCTTTGTCATCCTTCGGTGGTTCATACAAAGGGACTTTTCCCTCGCACTGAAGAGAACAGCATAGACTCAACATAACAACAAGCATCAATCTAACTCTTCCCCACCTCCGCTCCAACTAGCTTTGAGAGCATGCCACACTAGCGGCTAGCTGGGCACTACGCAAATGTGATACAGCCTGATGAAGACAAGTTACAGAAGGAAAGACCCAACTACAAGGGAGGTGTATCAGGCAGTTCGGGAGCTGTGCTGCAGAGCATCTTTTGGAGTGAACTTTGGGCTTTTTAACTGATGTGTTTCTGATTTTTAACTATTGTGTTTCATGCACAATAGCTACAAAACATACTATAGGAATGGGAAAAACAAAAACCATAAATGTCCTCTTTAAGCAGAACTTTATTTGTGCGACTGTTGTTTGCTAAAAGTCCAAATTTTTGCTAAAAAGCAGAGTGAAAAACTAAAACCTGAGCACAGGGCCAGTAATGCTTCCAAGGCCAACACCCAGGCACCTGATTGCACTGAAGACACCACTGGGGCTACACATGGCAAAGCTGGTGGCTCCACAATTACCTTGCCGGGAGTTGTGAGGAGCCTGGCCTGAGGGTCGCCAGCTGCGGAGCCTGGGGTGAGTCTCGGAGTCAAAATGGACGCCGGCTGCCTGTGGGTGTCATGAGGAAGAGCCAAAAAAAAAAAAAAAAAACAATGTCAAACTAATGGAACCCATCAATGAGGTTCAGTCTTCCAAAATAAGTACAGAGATCCACAGAATTCATTAAAACTTATTCAATAAATAATAATGTGCATGTGTCTTGTGTTGGGGCAGGGGTTCAGCACAACAGTAAATGTTGATTACCAAGAAATCTCCAAAAACCAGGATTGGTCTTAATATCTTTTCCCAAACACAATGCAGCAGAAACCATGAGTTTATTCAGGGTTCAGAACAAAATGGCATGCTCTTATAATTGGGCAAATGTCTCTGAAGCCCTGAGGAACACGTCCAGCTCAGACAGACTTTCCAGACAAACCCATGTGCAGCGCGCACCTGTTAATGCTGGGTGATACACCGATGGGACCCTGCGCCATCACTCTTTTGATACCCTTCAGGGCCACCATTTTGGCCTTGGTGATGGGATCCATGTCATCTCCTGCAAATTTCTCCAACTCTGCACACAAAACAACTGATCAGAAACAGGATTTGTCGAAGAAAAACTTCAGTAGACGGAAAAATAACTCCAGCAACCATGGGGTTCCAATGACACACCCAAATCACATTCAAAGGACAACTCAGAGTTCATAGTGAGATTAATTATACCATTATCAACCAGAGTCAACAATCTAAAATGGATTCACACATCTTTTTAACAAAATGGAAAATAAGAACACCACTGCATTAGTTACTTTTCCCTTTTCATCATATCGGGGAAATAAACAACTAATGCTGCTTTTACGTCTCGCACAATGCGCTCCCACTGAATTCAATTCAAGATAAAAAAAAACTACAGTGAGGCCTTCAGAAATAGCGGAGACATAAGAATTCCCGGAGTCAGGTCTTTTAAAAGGTCTGTTTACCTTTATTTGGAAAAAAGTGGTTTGGTTTCACGGCTTGCTGTTGTTGTTGATGGTTCGGGACTGGCTGCGCCTTCTGCTGAGTCATATCCATTGAAGGGGAAGGGCCCATGCCTGCTCCCATGAGCCTTTGCTGCTGCTGCTGCTGCAGATTCATGGTTGGTGGCGGCCTAGGCATCATCCCAGTTTGTCCCATGGTGTCCTGGGGAGGCGGGCGGTGGTGCTGGGGGAACATTATGGGATTGGCAGCCTGCGTCTGAGGAGGTGGCTGAGCAGGGAGGCACTGGAGGTGCGTGTTCATTGCCCCCTGGTGGATGGAGCTCAGCTGCTGCAGTTTCTGTTGCTCCTTCTTCTCATGCTCCTTCTTCTCATGTTCCAAGAGGTCCTGGATCAGCAGCGGAAGCTCGCTGGCCTCCAGGGAGCTCTCCACCTTGTCCAGATCCACAGCGGGGGAGTGCTGGCCCGCGCCATCTGGCAGCCCCAGCGGATCTTCATCCAGGTCAGAGGTCGAGGGGGCCAGGGGGAAAGGCAGGGGGTTAGTCTGCACAGAGAGGGGGCAAGAGAGCCCCCCTAAACGTACCGAGCTCAGAGAGGCAGTGGAATTGGCCGATTGGGCAGGGAGCCCCATTACCTCGTCTTTGGGAACACCCAGCTGGGGCCTGGCCTCGACCGCCCCGTGGAGATGGGAATCGGGGTCTTTGCGGAGGGCTCCAGCCTCCAGCTTCAGAGCGGTCTGTTCGGTGGGAGTGCCCTGCTGGGAGGCAGGTGGACCAACAGCTGAGGATGGGAGGAGGGGGTCTGGCTGGGTTTTGTCCTCCACCTTGATGACAGGACCACCATCGGCGGTGGAGGTGGAAGAGGGGGCAGGGCGAGGAGCCTCACTCTCGACCTCCATCAGCCTCAGCTGGTCAGGGAAGGCGTCTTTGGGCTCCTCGTGGTCCAACTCAGGGTCTGCGTACGCCAGCAGGTCGAACTCGTCGCACTCGAGCAGGTCGTCCAAGTGCTTGTCAGCAGCTTCCAGGCTGTCCAGGTTCCCCAGGTCATCGTCCCCTTTCTCGGGGTCGAGGTCCAGGGTACCCAAATCGTCCTCTTCCTCTTCTCCAGCATCCCCACCTGCCGCGCCAAGCCCTTTAGGGACGAAGGAGTCCTCAAGGTTAGGCTCTGGCAGATCAATTTGGCAAGGCCGGCCGTCCAAGGTGTTCACAGTTTGGGGCTGTGTCTCGGATGTGTTCAGAGGGAGCCGATGCTGGGAGCTGGCTGGTGGGAGAGCACCAAAGGATTGTGGGGCAGGCCCTGATGGGTGGGGCATCTGATTTTGGTGCAAAGGGGAAGGACCAGGTGGAGGTTGTTGTGGAGCCAGCCCCAGGGTCCCTTGCGACACCTGTATTCTGGAGTCATTCTGCTCTCCCTGAGGGATCAGGGCAGAGGGGAGGGGCGGGGCTGGCAAATGGGGCAAGGAGTGCTGGGGAAACGCGGCACCCACTTCCTGCTGCGGCATATATGGGCGTGGCTGAGGGGCAGAGGGGCCACGGGGCAGGAACTGGGGACCCAGGGGCATCCTCTGCGGGTTGTGCCGGAGCTCAATGAATTGTGGTGGTGGTGCTGGGGCGCAGCCCAAAGGTGGAGCAGCTCGAGGCCCCGCCGGACGATAGGTGGGAATCCCAGCCATCCCCTGGGTGTTGAGGGGGTTTGAGACGGGGGGGCCGCCCAGGCGATGCCTCGGCCCTCCTGCATCCATGCCAGCAGCCTGACCAGCCCACTGCATTGTAAATGGGGGTCGTTGGTGTATACCTGGAGGTGCCAGTTGCCTCAAGAGAAAAAAACAAACAAAATTATAAGTGAGAGGACAAATGCATATATAGTGGAAAGGTCACATTGCAGAAAGATGCTGAGTGTTTTGAAAGTGAATTTACATTTGCAGTAAATCCATAATTGAAATGTTCTGTGTGATTTGAAGCACAGTGAGCTTCAATTTTACTTGCACTCCTGACTGGCAATGCACAATATAATTAAAGAGAAACAGAATATACCAACATGTTTAAACACTTTATCCAAGTGTCAATGGAAACAACCAAAATCATAACAAGCATTTCATACAAAATAAATTTCTACAAAATGAAAGTTTCATATTTGGCACCATTCATTCAGAACTTGCAACCACCTTCAGCAAGCATGACAACACTGAGTCTTTCCTGTCATTTTTGACAGAGTGAAGGCGCAGATTTGGGAGGATTTTGGACCACTCCTCCCAGCAGATCTTTTCAAGATCCTCACATTCTTGGGTTTGTGTTTCTCAACTGCCCTCTTCAACTCAGCCTACAGGTTCTCAATTGGACAGGGGTCTGGCGGCTGAGATGGCCTCCGCAGAAGGTTGATTTTGTTTTCACAGAATCATTTCCGTGTGGATCTCGAGGTATGTTTTGGGTCATTAGCTTGTTGGAAAGTCCACCGACTGCCAAGTCCCAGCCCTCTGGGGGAGGAAAGCAGATTGGCAACCAAAATATCCTGGTACTCGGTGGAATTCATTATGCCATTAATCTAAACCAGTGCCCCATGGACCTCTTGAATTAAAACAGCCCCAGAACATGACTGACCCACCATCATATTTCACCATGGGTATGAGGTGCTTTTCCCAGCATGCATCTCTATTTTGACGCCAAACATGCTGATGCTGTATCTGGCCGAAACCAGAAATTTTGGTCTCATCTGACCAAAGCACCTAGTTCGACTCATAATTTAAATGATGTTCGGCAAACTCCAAGTACTTGCTTCTGTGTCTTCTGGTCAGAACAGGCCTTCTTCAGGCAACCCTTCAAAAGAGCCTGCGGTTGTGGAGGTGGGGCCTGATGTTGCCTTTTGAAAACTGGTGACCCTAAGGTGACACCAAGGCCTGCAATTTCTACACAAGTGATTCTTTGGGGTTTTGTTGCTTCTCTCACCATCCATCCTCAGTATCCTGGGGAGCAAAATGCAGCTGCGTCCTCTACCCTTGAGGTTTTCATCAGTTCCATCTCTTTGAAAATTCTTTGTAATTGCTCTGACAGTGCTCAGTGGCATATTCAATTGTTTGTGAATCTTCTTGTAGCCACCACCAGATTTATGACCGTCAATGACCATCTGCCTCTTTGGTATTGACAGTTGTTTTGTGGTGTCGGAGGAAAACGGGATATTGCATGCGAGTTACCTCATTGTTATGTCCTAGTGAAACAAGACATGATGTAATGGCTCAATGTAGTTTCTTCACACTTAGATGAAACTTAAATAAGCGGAAATTAATAAGCGGTTTAATTTTGATAGATGTCATTTACAATAATCTTTAAGGGTGCCATTATTTGTAAAGCCTTGATTTGAAGGAAACTGATTTTCAATTAAATCAGTAAACAATATCGGTTGGTTCCATTGGAGGAGTAATATCATTCAGCATTTCTCATGTTATTTGGAGTTTCTCCATAAATTTATTTTTTTTGAATTTTTTTCAGTACTGTTCCCATTGGGCACTCACTCACAACTAGAGACCGTAGACTAATAAAATCAATATACTTTGCCAGGACAGCCCGACAGAGGGCTGGTTCCCACAGCACTCATGAAACAGAAATACCTGAATGCATTTGGGTCCATCATGGCGGAAGCTCCAGATGGGGGTGGGCAGGGCATCCTTTCATCCGCCGTGCCCACGGGGGTCCCCTGGCTGCCCGTCATGGCGGCCATGCCCCCAGCAGCAGCAGCAGCAGCAGCAGCTCTGTCCTGAATACACGCAGGGGAAAGCAGTAATGAGCTCCCACACAGCATCCCTATTCCACTTTTCAGTTGTGTATGGACTCTGATCTGGGATATTTACAGAGTGCAACTGGCTGCCAAAATACTACAAGATGGTGTTTCCCCAGCTCTACGACTGCCATGAAATGTGTCACCCTGATCTGGGACACCTAGGTCAGCTCATCAAATACTCCAATCCACATCCACGTGTGTCCAGACTCATACAGTATATGTACAGAAGAATTAGACACAATTAAATGAAAGGTATTTAGTGTATTTTCGGCAAAATGGAAGCCATCAGAATATTAAAATGTATGATTCCAGAGAATAATTTTCAGTGAGAAACATGCCGTCTTCAGTCAGAGACAATTTTTTAAACAGGGGTACAAAGGACTGATAAGCCTTAGTCACATGGTGCTAGGACAATGGCTAATATGAATTTAAAAAAAAAAAAAAGTATTTACTTCCCAGTAGATACTCGGAGTTAAAGCAGTATTTACTATAAGTAAAAGCAAATGCTTGGTTCTGTATGAATAAAACTTACATTATACTTGATAAGCTTTGCTAAAGTCTTTGAAGCATAAACTACTACCACGTACTGAGTTCAACCGTCAATGTCACATTTCCTATGACACACACATATCTGCTTCAACACCTTTGAAAATGTTTTGCAAACTGTGGATTGATGAATTCCTTTATCTTCTGCAACACCACTCTGATGACCGGGGTACCCCACGTGCCGTAGAAAAACCTCCATTTGTTGCTTGACACTCAAACATCCACCTTATGTTTCCCCTGTATCGAGCAGGAAACATTCTGCCCGCCAGGTGACATTCTCCTCATCAAAACGGCACAAACTCCTATAGTTTTGATCCCGACATGTCCGTCTTGGTAAATACACTTTACGCTGCCTAGGAAGCACCATGAATTCGGCCATGGCTGATGGAAATCGAAGCAATCGGACGTCTAAGTCACCAAATGAGCTACCTTGAAAAGTATTTTTAGTATTTGCTTGCTAGTAAAAGGTATTTACTACATTTTATTAATAGGGATATAATCAATTACTTTTCTTCAAAGCAAATGCTACATACTAAAAAGCATTTGCTTCTCCTATGAGTAGATACTAAAAATGATCTAGTATTTACTTGGTTTTATTCATATCAGTACAAGTAAATACTTCAAAATTAGAAGTAATAGCATTTGCATGGTTTTATTCATATTAGCCAATAATCTGAAACTTAATCTTAACAAAACGAATTATAATGTTCGTGAGCAAACTTTCAGTTTATTTGACAAAGCCAAACCATTGTCAATGCAACCCCAATTCCAAAATAGTTGGGACAAAGCGTAAATTGTGAATAAAACCAAAATGCAATGACTTTCAAATCACACCAGCCAGTATTTTATTCAAAATAGAACAGAGGTAACATAGCAAATGTTGAAACGGAGAAATTTTACAATTTTACCCACAAAATGAGCTCATTTCAAATTTTTTCCGCTGCTAAAGGTCTCAAAAAAGTTGGGACAGGGGCCTGTTTACCATGGTATAGCACGCCCTCTTCTTTTTAACACAGAGTGGAGGTGTCTGGGCATTGAGGAGACAAGTTTCTTGAGTTTAGCCATTGAAATTTGATCCCACTCTTGTTTAATACAGGCTTCCAGCTGCTGGAGAGTTTTGGGTCTCCCTTGACAGACTTATCGTTTAATTATGCGCCAAATTTTCTCAACCGGTGAAAGATCAGGACTGTAGGCAGGCCAGTTCAGCACACGGACTCTTCCACTACGAAACCATGCAGTTGTAATAGCTGCAGTATGTGGTTTTTCATTGTCCTACTAAAATACACAAGGCCTTCCCTGGAATAGATGTCATCTGGAGGGGAGCGCAAGTTGCTCTGAAACCTTTATATACCTTTCAGCATTCATGCTGCTTTTTAAAACATTCAAATGTCCCACATCATATGCACTAATGCATCCCCACACCATCAGAGATGCTGGCTTTCGAACTGAACGCTGATAACAGGAGGGGTGGTCTTTCTCCTCTTTAGCCTGGAGAACAAAACGCCCATGATTTTCAACAAGAATGTCAAATTTGGACTCATCTGACCACAGGACACTTTGCTACAGTCCATTTTATATGAGCCTTGGTCCACAGAACAAGGCGACGCTTCTGGATCATGCTCAACAATGGCTTCCTTTTTGCATGATAGAGTTTTAGGTGGCATCTGTGAATGGCAAGGCAGACTGTCTACAGACAGTGGTTTCTTGAGGTATTCCCGTGCCCATTTAGTAAAGTCAATGACAAAATCATGCCTGTGTCCCAACTTTTTAGAGAATTGTAGCAGCCAGAAAATTTGAAATGAAAGCTCATTTTGCGGATAAAAAGGTAAAATGTCTCAGTTTCAACATTTGAAATGCTATCTATATTCTATTGTAAATACCATATTGGCTCATGTGATCTGAAAGTCATTGCATTTCGATTTTTTTTTCACAATTTACACTTAGTCCCAACTATTTCAGAATTGGGGTTGTAGAATGATGCAAAACAACCCAATCCAGATGGTTCAATAGTAATGAAAGATCATATAGCAGCCAATCCAAGAGGGGGGCGGGGGCATTTTTAAGTTAACATCTGATCCTTGCCCAAGTACAACAACTCAATCCCCAATGGTTTAATAGTAATGAAGGATGAAAGCCAAGCCCATCAGGAATAGGGAAAGGGCTTCAGTAATTAACATGTGACTACTTCCCCAAGTCCAATAACTTCACCCCCAACTATTTTTGACAAACATTTCAATAGATAAGAAGATTCAAATATTGGCCAAATCATTAAAGGGGGAAGCTACGGGGACAACTACATGCAACTCTTTCCCGAATTCAACAACCCTGCCCCCAACTCACTGTGTGATTCACCTTTTCACCGGTTTTATTGCTTTAACTAGCTCGCTAGCTCAGCTCGTTATATTTGGTGAACAATCATGCTAGCTGGCTTGCTAAATAACAGAGACAGTAAACTAACCATTATTTTCTATTGATTTAGCTATGTGCACAAGATGTAATTGGCCAGCTAATTGCCTAGCTAGGTAGACTACTGGTGTAGCTAGTCATATTTGTTGCACATTAAATGCCTGCTAGCTAGCTAAATGGCAAAATAATAGCTATTCACGGTTATCCATTCATTTCTAGGCATGTAGCAAGCTGATGTTCCCGCTGAATAGCAACAGCTGCACAGAGATAGCCAACGGCAATTTGGGTCACTGATCGGCTTCCATCCAGTTAATGTGAACGTTTGCTTAAAGGTTGTATCAGCGATTCTGTGCAAAAACATAATTTATCATGAACTGTAAGCAACTTGTCTCATGAGGGGGCGGTGACAAACTCCGGTCTCTGTAGGCCATCTACAGCCATATAGGCACTGAGAGAGAGACACAAACTTGTGTGTACCTACCCGCGTCCCCCAAACATCAACAAAAGTGTTCCAACGAAACGGAGGGCAGGGGTGGGGCTTCTGCGCCAGTTGCGTGCTCGTGCACGACAAGTGGGTGGGACTGAGCAGGCAACGAAACGAACTGGCAGTGGTACTACCGATGTCGCAGGTTGCAGCAAGGCGGAAGCTAAACCGAAAAAGAGACGCTCGATTGAGTGCACATCGAGGAAAAAGGAACGCCATCGCAGCTATGCAAAGTCCCAAATAAACATAGGGAAAGCATACCAATGTTGGAGAGAATTCCGGGAGTTGAATGGTTTTAATTCTGACGCCCAGGTCGCCTTGTTTCTACTTGAGGTGAGTAGAGCTGGTGCGAACTTGGTTGGATGTGAATTGCAAATTGTCAGTCCGAGCAAAATTGGAGAAGGTCGTCTATTGTTTTTGTTAGGATATCTTGCATAGATCATGCTGGGCAGAATGAATCAAATGTTAGATAGATTGATATTTCCTCTTTGGAGCGAGTTAGCGCCCTTTGCCAACTCTAGGTTGCCAAGCAAGTGAGTTTGCCAATTTTGTCTGATCAAACCAGAGTTCGTGTTCGTGTTATAACATTTTTTTCTCTGGTTAGTACTCGGAGTAGAAATTCGCGTGATAAGTTTTGCTAAAGTGGTGATCTGTGTGACGTTGTTAATGCTGAGTTTGTAATGCCAAGCTAGGCAACTTGTCAGATACCTTGTTGTAGGTAAAACTACTGGCGTAAATGTATCGTCTGGCAATGGTCGTCCTTGTTGCTAATGGGCATTTATCACGACAAGCTGTACACGGCCATTTCTAGAACAGTAAGTTCAGATTTTTTGTTATTTTTGTTGTCGTTTGATAGTTTTCTATCACGCCTGTTTATAGTTGAATCGCCCATCAAAAGTGAACCCGCTTCTCGAAGCAGCATCCTCCCAAACGCGGCTTTGAACGTCATGGGTGCGGTCATTTCACTGAGATGATACAAGCCTCGACACAGAGCTCCGTTTGGAAGTGCTTAACATTTTTGACACAAGCTTCGAAGCTTCGATATCGATTGTAACAACACTTACCCCGACCTCTTGCTCTACCTCTCCCTCGAATACCAATTCTAGGACTGCCATGAATAAACAGGAGACTACATTACGACACACCTTACTTCCAATTTTATATTTCTTAGACCCAATGCTGTTGGAAACTGACATAAGAGCAAACTGTCAGCTAGCAGCTAGCTATTGTTAGCTTCTACAGACTATGATGGCACCAAACTGTTTGCCCACTTTAGAATCCACATTGAGTGCCTAGCTTTTTTTTTTAATTTTTTTTCTCTTTTCAGGTACATTACACGGTTATGTATTTTTGGCCTTAAAATTGTGTTAAAATGAGAAATGGACTGTTCAGCTGAGTGAGCCATAACTATTCAGATGTTTCAATATGAAAAGCGTGTTCATGTCCAAGCACCTGAAGGGGAGGGGCGAGCGGCTCCATTGTGTTTTGAGAACGATTCAACTGTCAACAATAGTGACCTCACATCGCTGATACAGCCTTTATACTTGGTTCCCCATTGGCCAGGACCAAATCTCGGTGCACTCGCTCATTTGTGTACTGGATATGTAGTTCACAAAAGTGGACTACAAACTGGACTACAAGTGCAAAAGCATATCATTTTTTGCAAAAAACAATGAATTTGATGTGATAATTTGCACCCATAGACTCAGTAGTCTCGGCACAAACTGCCTCAGTGTCCTAACCCCATTATAAATTTCCATAGGGATTTTACTTCCGACGCCAGAAGCCAAGTAGCTGTGATGTCATCACTTCACTACTCTTTACAACCAACTCAACAATTAAAAGCAAAATATTTTAATATCTTTCTTTCAGGGAGCAGTACCAATGGCACATTAATCCCAGTATCTCAAGAGTTTTCATTATCACAGTACTTTACCAGTGGATATGGAGGAGGTGCACGCAGGACTTTATCTTGTTGGTAAGGAATGGTGTCTCCTCCTGGCCAATTTGTGCCGGCGCTGTTTGCAGCGGCAGCTTCTTTGTCCTGCCGTAACGAGTTCCTCTGCATTTGCTGACGGATTAGTAGTTCCCTCAGTCTCTGTCTCTGCAAAAATGCAAGTGATTAGGAACAGTCCTCACTCCCACCTTGAGTAACATAAAAATAATTAAAGATGGAACTAACTTGTTTATGCTTCTCCAGCTCTGACTGGCTGAGTCCGACGAGCGCTGGGTCTTGTGCCTCCGAGAGTTCGGCCATCTCTTGCGCCGCAGGCTCAACTGGAACATGGGGCACTTCCTGCAGCCTCGGGGGGTCAGGAGGCCCCTGGGGGCCTTGTGGGAGTGGCGTGCGGGAGGGAAGGGCATCGGTGTTCATGGCCAGTGGCGGAGCCTCCGGGATCGGCAGGCTCTGAGGAGGCTGCGGGGTCCGAGTGGCGGGGACCATTCCGGCGCCCATGCTGGGACTACAGCTGACTGCAGGGGATTCTGGTGGCTTCCCTGAAACCGGGTCCCCCAAGGATAGTGACGGGCTGGACACGGGCTGCTGCTGGCTGTGATGGCTGGAGCCCCTGATCGTGGGGCTGCCATCTGAGGCAGCAGAGGTTGGCCTGGGGGGCTTGTGTAGGGCTGGAAAGGGGTCGCGGGAATGCGGACGAGACGGCGGGCGGGCGTAAGGTTCTGGGGACTGAAAACGCGGCGGGGCCGGGGACTGCACCGAGAGACCGTCGCTTGAGAGGCCGCCGGGCGTGTGGGGAGAGTGGGAGCTGCCCTGAGACTGAGGGCTTGAGGGGACACGTGGAAATGGGTCATGCTGGGGTGGCCGCTGCTGGGAGATGGGCGAACAGCCATCTCGAGACTGGGGCCGAGGGGTCAGAGGGGGCTGGGCGTACGGGTCCGAAAAGGGGACAGAGGGGGACCGTCTGTAATACTCAGAGGGGTGGTTAGGGGAGACGTTCGGCGGGTGGAACCCAGTCCCATTCCCAGGGTCGCTCTGATGGGCGCGGGGCGTCATGGGTGCCTTAAACATCCCGTCCCCCGGATCCAGTGAGCTCGCGGGGGACCCCGAGCCCGGGTCCTGACGACCAGCCAAGGGGCGAGGTGAGGGGACGCCAATGAAATCCCCCCGGTGCTGCCCTGGTCCCCCCGGGGAGGACGAAGCAGCAGAGGGAGAGGAGGAGGGGTTCGAGCCGCGCTCCTGCCGCCCCCTCGACTGCTGCACTGGGACGGCATCGCCGAAATGAGAGGCATGAGGTGGGGAGAGCAGAGGGGACTCCATCGGACCCCTTCCCAGAGGGCCCTGGGGGTGTTGTGGAGGCCTGCTGAAGGGGTCCACCAGTGGGGCCCTGGGAGGCGTCCTGAGGCTCCCTGGCTGTCCATCCAGGGAGCCCAGGCTGGTGGACCGGCTGAGAGGGACCCCATGGTGGCCAGCCGGGGGATAGCCAGAGTTGGGTGCCTGCAGGAGACTTGAGGAAGACTGAGAATATGGTGCAGAGGGGTGGGGGGACTGCGGGAGCAGCCTGGCAAAGGGGTCCTGCCATGTTTCGGCCGAGCTTGGAGTCCTGAGCTGCCCCTCTGGGAAGAAGGCCGTCCCGGAGGATGAGGCAGAATCTGGGTGCAGTGGGAAGGGGCTCTCTGCTGAGCTGGGCTGGGACGGGGTGGAGAGAGAGCTGGAGGCTGGAGGGGGGATCTGAAGATGAAGGCTGGGCCGCTCCCCCTTCGCACGGGGAGACGCTTCTGGCTTAATGGGCCGACACATCTGGCTTTCTGCCAGCTGTGGGTCGGGGGTAAAGATAGAGAGAGAGAGAGAGAGAGAGAGAGAGAGAGAGAGGAGGAGAGCTGTGAGAACCCCCCATTTAAAGCTCCAGCTAACCCATCAACAGGACATTGTGTACAGCACAGAACATTCGAACATCCACAACCTTACAAAGAGAAAAACACACAAAGATCAGCACATAAACCAGCACCAGACACACAGAAAGCATAAACAAACAACCTGCTTTACCTTCTGAGCTTTAGTGATCCGCTGAGCAGCTCTGTTGTCTTTGGCCTTTTGCTACATAGACGACGGAAGACAAAAAAAATATATATTGTCACCCAGGTGCAACAAGAGCCTTGTGCAAATTCACCGACACCTGAAACACAGGCACTAAACCAGCTACAAGTTATTCCACACACTCCTGTGACAGATGCTAACTGAGCCCAGTCAGATGTCTCACACAACTGCAACAGGTACTAAATTAACCTTTCCCATCATCATGTACACAACACATCTGTATATTCGTAACAAGAGTAAGAGGCAAGTTCTCACCAGAAAGGGAACCTTGTCAGCTGCTGAAACCTTCCTCCAGATTTTCATGATCCGCTTGCAGCGGCTTGACCAGTCTGTCAAGAGCAAATAAAAAAAAATTTAAAACAATCAAACCTGGCCTAAACCAATGCTCACCCGGACCAAACACACACTGACTAGTGTCAAGGCACATCAACGTAGGTTAGCCACCCACTGACCTAGGAGAAGCACCCATTGGCTACATTTACACACTAAATGACTAAAGGCTCTGATGTAGGTGAGGTGATCACTGACCTGGATAATCCTGCTTAAGGCTGGGGAAGTTGATGTTGGCGTAGAGGACGGGTGAGATGGTGGAGAGCTCCCCCAGCTCCTCGTCCTTCTCCCACCGCGCCAGGCTGCGCTGGTTGTAGGACAGGCTGTCTCCCTCCGGCTCTGTGGGCGTGGGGGGTGTGGAGGGCGTGGCGGGCGTGGCATTTCCCCAGGAGCTGTCCTCACTCTGAGCCGGACTGAACAGCGCCGTCCGATCACTGCAAGAAAAGGAGGGAGAAATGAGAAGATTAAATCCATAAACCTCATCAATGCACAATACATCACAAGTGTTTTAAGTAGAGAGTTCCTAAGTGCCATAAACCTCTACTGGATAGTGAACTTAACAAGCGCCCCCAGAAATATTAATCTCCAAACAGCCAGACATCAAAAAAGTCTTTTCCACCATTGCAAAAATCAGGCAAACAGAAAGGAGCCTATATTCAGTAAAAGATGAAGCTATTTACGGAAATAGTATCTTACCATTGACAAACATATCTCACTAAAAAAGTCATTTATTGTACTGAGCAATCCGTTTTGGGAATAAAATACGTTAAAAGAAGTGGAGGGCACTGCCATGTCCGACAAGCTACTTGCGTTTCCGTAACTCTTGAGTTTTGACTGGTCTGACGAATACCAAAGGAAACAAAGTAATGTTATTTCTATTGGTAAATTGTGAACGGTGTCAGACTTTAAGCCATTTACTGAGCTTCTGTGCCGTACAGAAACCTTCATCTTTCTCCTCCGGAGTTTTTTTTACAAAAAAGAGCTGAATCTCAAATTTTTCCAGTTGCAAATAACTGACTGGGTCAAGTTTAAAATAGTCATGCTTATATATATACACACACACACACACACACACACACACGCACACACACACATACATCTGAGATCCTAGTTAGTTAAACTGACAAATTATATTAATAATTATGCTTCTCCAAACATTCAGCAACCATGATCATATGCTGTAAAACTTAGTTTTCCTCAAACGTTTCACCATGGTACCCAAAATGTTGACAAAATATTTTATTGCCAAAATTCAATATGATTCTGCCAAATTCATCCAAATACACTGCACTTTAGAAATCTCATGGAAAACAAGCCTGCGGTCCGACCCGAGAAAACCCCACAGCCCTTAAAGGAAGTCTCTATTACCGGGTACTTTGACACGAATTCCATAGTTTTGTACTTGTAAACTATGTCTGAGCCAAAAATTCACATGAAAATACAGACTAATAGGTTTAGGCTTGTTTTCTGATGGCAGACCTTGATTTTCAGACAGTTTCTGCCCCACCCACGATTGGGTCCAAAATCCGCTGGATTGACACATCGACCTGCTGACGTGATCTTAAGAATGAGAGGAGCTCAGTCTAGCTCGTTTTTCTATACTGCCAATGGGCCAGTATGGATAAGGTTGATAAAATCGTTATTTTCTCGTTAAATTTCGGGAAACGGTGGAGCATATGCCTACCAGACGCACTGTTGCAGGTTGTAGTAACGTACCCAGAGAAGGAGTCAGCCTTCATCGATTTCCAAAAGACTAAAAAATAAGCTAAATTTGGGCTTCTCGGGTGAAACTGACAGGAGAAAATTGGCAAGGACCAAGCGACAATAATGTGATTTGAAGGGACCACTTCAACAATTCTAATTTCGTGGATGAAGGGTTTTGATCAGAGTTCGCGATGAAAAAGATGAGAAAAATCAAGCCAGATGCTATCCCAAAAAAGAAAAGTCCATTCGAGGAGAGAAGCACCGAGGAAAAGGGGAGAAAAAACAACAAACCGCGCACTGAAAAACTGAAGAAAATGAAGGTAGGCCGCTAATGAACAATTATAATGCGTTAGCAACGCCAGCGCTTCAGCAGGGCTTTCGTTTTAGACACTATAGAGCGTAACAGAGCGCTGGCTGCAGCTAGCACTTAGCAGGCTTTGGCTTGCATTCCAAAGGTTTTACGCCTTCTCTTCGCCAGTGCTCTATTAAGCTGCTTTCACGCCGGACGCGAAACGCGTGTATTCACATCTTTGCATTGACTTTGATTGTAATCTGTCGTGCTAAAAATTCGTTTCGCGTCCAGTGTGAAAGCGCTTCCCCCTAGCTGCTGCGGCGTGTCTAGTTGCATGCTGCCGCTGTGTCTTAACTCATCTCGTGTTCTAATCTTTTTTTCTTTGTCAGACCATATTGTTTTACTCTAGCCTGACCAAATGCCTTACATAATCTAACTAGCTTGTTGGATGTCCGCTATTAAACCCTTGGCATTTGCTACAGGTATGGCAGTTTTCCAATGCATTTCAATGTAGGGGTACAGTCCCAATTTCAAACCCTGCCCTAACCATAATCCTTATCCTAATGCCTTCAAATCGACTGCCGTACCCATAAATCTGCCGTATCTCTAGACACTGCGTAAACTCTTATTTCAAGCCTTACTCTAAAATAGACTAAATTGCAGGGAAATGTGTGACTGTTGTAACTGTACAACCAGTTATAGTAATTATTTTAAGTAAATATGAAAATCTGTCTCCATTACATTGGGTGGTGCAAGCGAAGCTACCGGCTTGCTGAAGAACCAAACACCGGGAAAATACCTTTAGGAGTGAACCACGGCTCTCTAGCCCATTTAGCGCGTCTCTGATTGCCCTTTAAGAAAACCAGTGTAAGATTAAATAAAAAAAAAAATACATATTGCCAATTTTTCTTTTGCTCATAATGTAAATGATATCAGATTTGAATTTACTAAGCACTGGGACAACAAAACATGTAATGAACTGATCAAAATGTTATCTTTACATGCAGCTGTACATGCCGGCTATGCAGCGAATTGGTCCTAAGTTCTTTAAATGAAGTCAGGCTAAGAAAGGGTGACATTATCGATTGTAGAGCCTAGTGCTTGCCCTGCCGTGGCGGCCATATTGATTTTGGCAGTGGGACAGAAATCGATGGGGAGCTTCCTCTAACCACCCCCAACATACCACCAGAAAATGAGATCATTTGGCCAAGGCATTTTTAAGCTATCGTCCGGAAACAAGAAGTTAACGAAGAGACAGACAGACGGACGCCACTCGCCATGACAATACCCCTCCACAACTTCGGCTGAGGGGTAAAAAGGTGCATTCCAAGGGCAAGTAGAAAGTTACTAATTACTCCAAAACGGTTTGATGATATGGAAAATGACTGCCATGTTTTTTTTTTCCTGGATGATAAATTACATAAAGAGAGCCTGTTTGTGAAATTTCGTCCTCGAGACGCTTTAGTTCCTTTAACCATTAATGAATAGCAACATATACCTATGGCAAGACATGGGTCGATGTGGCAGGGTCAAAACCCCTCACAAGGAATCTGCTTACCAAATTTTAAGCTGCTGTAGTCGGTACTTTTGGAAATATGGCCCAGACAAAATTTTCAAGTTCAAGGTGACTGTGCCACGGTCACACGGTCAAAGGTTGAATCCAGTAATGACCCTTGCCATGGACACACAACCCTCACAAGTTTAAACAATACCGCACCAGCCCATAAAGGGCTGTGGGGTAAAAATGGTCCATTTATGGGTCCTCCAGGAGAGGTTTGGGAAGCACTGACCCAGAGGATCACAACCACAGCTTTAGTTATGACAGCATAATGTGAAGCTTAGTTTTTCAGAACATAGTGTAATCATGTTTTGATGGGAAGTTGATGTTGCAGACTAAGTGGAAGTCATAACAGCTTGCACAGGAAGGAAAGGTTAACGCATTTACTCTTGGTATCGGATAATTAAAGCAATATCAAAATTTATCCCATTTTTTTCAGCGTAGCGCACAATTGGCCATCGCACTACAGGGTGTCAAATTGGGAAGGGACTGCCGGGTAAGGGAAAAAAAAATAAAAAATGCTTTGTTCGTTGCTCAAGCGCCTCCTGTTGGCCAGACGGGTGCTTGTCAGGAAGATTTCAAGTCTGTTCATGTCCAGGTATCCTCCGCCTCGTTCTGAACTTGCGAAGATTCAACCAATGAGTGTATAAGAAGCAGTGGCTGACAGGCACGTGCTTCAGAGGAGAGCTGTGAACTGTCCTCACTATCCTGAGTTGGCAGCAAGGGGTCGCATACGAGAAAGCTTTGTACATACTTCACCAATTGGGCATTCCAGATTCGGGTGGGACTGGAGATGCCAAATTATTTATAAATAACAAAATTTATCCCATTTGCATTACACCGTAAAATGACACATCTCTTCACCAGTCGAACAATTCGGCTGTCCAGTGTATCTGAAGGGCCCTCTGTAACACTACACCATTGGTAAGGATTTGTCAGATTTTTAATTTGCATGAAAGGACCAGGATGTAGAGGTACAGGAACAAGGACTGCAAACTTGTACATTGGCCAGTGCAAATATACACGCACACACGCGCGCACGCACACACACACACACACACACACACACACAAAATACAGAATGCAATAACCTACTGAACACATTTATGAACTATTATCATTTCATGTCCATAGTAACTGCAATTCCATATTATCCATTTAACAATATCTACTAATCCAGTCTAATACCTTTCTTGATAGAACAAACCCAGTTATTATTTGAACAAATAATGTTTGTTATAAATTCATATGAAAAGATGCATCTGATACAAAACCCCATCTGAACAGACAGGGAGCATGCAGAGAGGTGACTTATGCAAATGACGTCAGGTATGCAAACGGCCTCGGCTATGCAAACGAGTGATGCAAATGAGTGTGGTGCAGGGAGGGCTGTTCTTTAGAGGAGGGAACTTTACCGCGTGTCAAAGAATGGAGACTGGGAGAGGCCAGGGAAGGAGTCCATCGCACCAGCAGACAGGGAGGCACCTGCCACACACACACACACACACACACACACACACGAGCAAACACACACACACATGACTCCATGTAAAACAATTCTAATAGCCCATCATTAACAAACACACTATTACAATAAAAATCTGTCCAGCTTTTATTGCCACACCTGCCCCTCCACATCCCACCAGCCCCGGCTCCGCTTCCACACACCTGGCAGGGAGCTCCTTTGGGGCAGTCCGCCATGGCCCTGCGCCCCCTTCCCAGGCTCCAGGAGCGGCTTCATGCAGCTCTGCAGCTCCCCGCCCAGAGGCGCGCCCTCCGCTACTCCCAGAACCTTCCGGAAGAACTCTGACGAGTCCTGGCTACCCACACCCTGGGGAAGCCCTAAGCACATACAACAAAGGAACCAAAAACAAAGCAAAAAAGTAATTGCAGGCGCCACAGAAATAAAAATGTATTCTCTTCCCTGATATGGAGAGAGCAAAAGACATCGTACCTTCAGCTCTGTCTGCGTTTGGACCCTGTGAATCCAGGGGAATCTGCTCATTGGACACCGGTGGCTGGCCCTCTGTTCCCGAATCTTCTGTGGAGAATCAAAGATTAAATGCAATCATAAATTTGTGAACATCAGAAATATGTCCGTCATTTCTCACCCAAGGAAATTCATGACTGCGATATTTGGGACTGGAAACAAGACTAACAGACACCCGTCTGCCCCCAGTATACAACTATAAGGACCTGAGAGAAGACCCACCCGTCACTGCGCCCACAGAACCCGATCCACCGCCACAGTCACTCATCTCCCGCTTCAACAGCAGGCCGTCTGTAGGCCTCCCCTCACAGGCTTCAGCTGCAGGAGCTTAAAGACACGCAAACAAATTAACCAACACAACCCAATTGAAACAATACGTACGCACACATCCACAGACGTACAAACACGCAAAAATAACGCAAAACAAAAACAAAATACGAGAATTTAAGTATAAACATAAACACAAAAACACCAGAAATAAGGAAATACAAACACACACAAAAAAAAGCGCAAACACACACCCGCACACACATATACAAACACAAACAAACATACACACACAAATAACAAGTTATCCACTCCAATGAGTAATACTTGTTCCATTTCCCTCACTAGTACACATTGGCCAGCATTTTAGACCCGAACTGGCTGCCTCACCTGCCTCACCCTGCGTGTTGGGCGTTGCTGGGTGAAGAGGCCGCGGGACACCCTGGGTGTGGCGCTGGACTGGGTGAGCTTGGAGTGCTTTTTTACCCAGGTCCAAAAGGGTCTTCCCAAAGAAAGCCTCCTGCACAGAGAAGAGAGGGGTCAGTACTTTCCCCAGTCTGCTCTCTCACACCACTGGAGGAGTGGCTTTCAGCCAGTCCTGTCCCACACCAGGTCAGCCACATTTTTACAAACTGCATTCACATTGTCCCATGAACAGTAATTCACAAAAATAAACTAACATTGCATCTTCCAGTTTGCCCACTTAATTTGAACAAAACAAAACAGTGTTGACATATTACCATTGCAAAAGTACATGAGGTTTGTGTCTACATTAGTAAAAAATTCACCAATTAATTTTGTCATTTGCATCCAAAGAAAATATGCTTTCCAATTTAATTTGCATTGCCTCAAAAGTTCGATCCTCAGACCAAATTGATTCAAATATAATTTCATTACAAAAAATAATTACTATTCAACTAATTAAACTGACATTAGAATGCATAAAAATTTCAATCGACTTCTAAAGTGCAGAGGATGTAGACATCTTAGGAATGTCCTGTAGCCAATGAGCTATACTTAGCATCAGTAGAGGTGGCTGCTTATTTTTCATCTTAAATGTATGACATGTTGTGCAAAAACCAGGATGTCAAGTGACAAGTGCAAAAATTACAAAAAATAGGACCAAGGGTCCTGCAGCTTACCGGCAAGCGATCTTATACTGATGAGACAAGTTATGAAAATTTCATGCAAAGTTTGACCTTCAAATTACTGAAGGTCAATGTCAAGGTCACTAAATCAAAGTTCACATACATTTCTAAGACCTCCTATACATCTGTAATCCAGTCCTCAGCTCTGAAGCAGTTTTGGTGATACAAGTCATTGAAAATTCACTGAAACTTCTGGAACTTCGCATGCCTTTCAGGGATTGCGCAAGACGAGGCTCTCCGTAAGGCGAAGGGCTACTTCACATTGGGAAGTGCCGGCCCATCCAGCGCGGATGAGATGGTACCTGTAGGTAGGCTGGAAACATGTCTTCCAGTTTACTCTTCTTCCGGCCTCGCCGCTTCTTCACCTGCTCTGACTCGGCTTCCGGCAGCTTCAGCTCTGGGGGGCCTTCCAGAGGGGTGTCTGGCGTCACGCCTGAAAAAAAAATGCAAGCCTGCTATGAGACTTTTTCTGTCCTGGTGTCTTCAACAATAATCAAGGCATTTCCATGCACAGCTGTATTATAGGGGTCAATTAGCAGGGGAATGATCATGTCACGTTGTGGCCCCTGGATTCTTCAGTTAGGCGGTAATTGTTGACTTTTTCCATGATTTCCAGACAGTACAGAAACCTAATGAAAAACAGTTGAGTCATCGTGCCTCTATACTGGCTGGTATAAACTAAAGACCCGCCCAGCTATGAAGTCCATTAGAGCCGAGAGTCTTGTGGGGCTTCATGAGACTGACCAGGATTTGCACATAATCTTCTCATGCCTCACCATCCAGGGAAAAGTACAAACAAAGATCATAAAAGGAGGGACTTAATGTCAATATCTTTCTCAGACACCCTTTGAATTATTTTAATCTAATCCCATCCTTGCCAAGTGTGGTCGGTGCAACATTTACAGTCCGACAGGTTTTTTAATTCACATTACCAAAAAGAATGGCTCTCCTAGCTCAGAACTTAAAAGCTCTTGAAAGTCACAGAGGGAAACGAAGTACAAGCTTTGGGACGCTAACCAAACCACAAGCAAGGGTTAAACTCGCCTTCCTCAGTCTTCTCCGTCACCTGCCCCTCTGGCGCGCCCTCTCCAGACACTGACAGGCTCCGCCCCCTTTTAGTCCGAGCATTGCACTTCCTCTGCCGCACCATGAATCCGCCAATCCCTAAGGCACAGGAAGGGGTGACTTTATTGGACATTTAAAAAAAAAAAAAAAAAAAAAACCTCTTGTTGTCTTGGAGATGCATGCACACGCACACAGGCATGCATGTAAGCATGCGCCACACAGTATGTACATAAACACACACAAGAAGCACAGGTAATCAGTGACCAGTATAAATGGTGCCAACCCTTTAAATCCCAACTTATCACCGACAAAAATGCGCACGTCAAGTTGCAAGTATCGTAATTTCCGTAAGGTTTGTTCCATCGAAAAAAAATTCCAGCTGTTCCCAAAAGCTGAGAAGCTGTGCATCAGCCCACATACCGGTGACTGCTGTAAACACGGCAGCATGACACACTCCTGGGATTTTGGTATTAGGCCTGAAGGGTTGAGCAAGGCTTACACACACGCGCAGCGCATCCGCACCAACCTGGCCGATACGGCTTCCTCTTTCTCTTCTTCCCATCCTCCGTCTCCTCTGCCCCTGCTTTAATCTCGTCCCCGTCCACCCCCTCCTTCACGGCCCCGTCCGGCCCCACGTCTCCCTCAGGAGCCCCTTCCTTCCCAGGGCTCCCAGGGACCTCCAACTTGGGCTCACATTCCATCGATTCTGCAGCAAAGACCAGAATGAGAGGGTTTCATGACTGACTGGCTCCCATGCATGAAGCGGTCATTGATAGATGGGACGCCATGAACACAGGGGCAGGCGCCGAAGCTGGATGAACAGTGGGGGTTTTTCTGCATGGAATGTTGCGGAATGAGGCGGAACCAGAACAGCTTGGCTGATCTCACATGGGACCCTCCCCTCCCCGAGTGCCACGCCTATCCCTGCTCAGTGCTCACCTGCGCCCATCAGGGCCCCTTCCGCTGAGGCCTCAGCCTTGGCCTCCTCCCCGTCCAGCTCGCCCTCCTTCAGCTCCAGACTGTCGACGGTGCCGAAGCGGGAGCGGCGAGGGCGGCGTTTCTGCACGGGACAGATGGAGATACTCCGCAGCAGAGACATGCCCGTCTCTGTAAGCCACACCCCCTCCAGCCGGTAGAACTGCGGCTCTGGGAGAGAGATTCAAACAACATTGCAGAGGGGAATGAGAGAGGGAACAGGGGATCGGAGAAACATGCAGAGGAAATGATGATGGTGGGAGATGTGGTTCAGGGTGTCAAGTTACAACTGCCCTCAAAAAAGTAGGAAAATGGGAATATGCTTTTTGAAAAAAAATAGGAATAAAAAACAGAAAGCAGACCAAAAACGTCAGAAATAGAAATTTTATTAACAATTAGGTAGCTAGTGCCGGGAACTGGCACGGGAGCCAAGCAGTGAACTGCTGAGGACGAAGAACGCAGCAAACGTTTTTTATCCTAATTCATCTCTACTTGAATACAAATAAAAACACGGTAACCCTTTAACAAGCCTTCAGTCGGAGGAGAATTGAATCCTGTATAAGCCATCGTAATTCTGAAAGTCCAACAAAACTTGACAATAAAAAGGTCTTTGCTCCGAACGTATTGCCCAGTACAGTTAACAGTGATGCTACAGTAGAAAAGTAAAGCAAGCTAGTTAGCTTGCTAGTTTAACAAGATTCTATTACAGGTCACCGGAGGTAGCAATGAAAAATAGATGGGATTTCTTTACTTTGAACATTGAGTAATGTATTTTTAGTAGCGATGCCATGTTCAGAGCAAAGGGCCTTTTACCATCAATTTTCATAGCAAACTAAAGTGGCCTACTACCAAATCTTGCTAGCTAGCCAACAACTGTTAGCCAGCTAAGTAGTAAATCAAGTTTAAGTAGGGTTATCCTTGTTAGCTAACAAGCTAGTTAGAACTAACGTTTCAAATAGCATGATGGTGGAGAATTTATTTACTTAAAGGATGTATTTAACCAATTTAAAAGGTTACTCAGAATTTTTTAAGTGGATTATAGCCTTCAGCCAGAGGACAGCTGGTATAAATTCGCTATGAAAGGTAACACTGAATGCTAAGCACCCACCCAGCATATCTGAAAATTCAGGGGATGTTCTTGCTATCACTAAGTGGGGCAGGTGTATGGGCGGGACCTCGATACAGCTGCTAAACGCCTCGATCTCAACAGTGCAGACTCTGGCTCCAAATGAGTAAGATGGCAGCCTCTGTGCATATTATGACCCCATTTTTTGTACAGCGATAAGAAGAGGAGACGCATCATCCATCTTTACATACAGTCCGCGGTTCACAATGGTACCACAGTTGTAAAATCGGTACATCGCGTATAAAATATCCATATTGACTCAAAATTGGCAGCAAAGACATAAAAATATTAGCAAAAAGATATTGTTAGCCTCTTAGGATAATTGCCCAAGTGATATTTTTTCCAAACTGAGATGTCGGCTGCCTTTTCTTTCGTGTTGGTGAAAAAATATGTTTTTCCTTTTACCCCCCAAAACCTTAAAAAAAAATAAATAAATAAAACACATTCTCCTACATAATAAACATAAATAAAGAAAAAAAAAAAAACTTTTTTTTTTTTTTTTTTTTAGGCATTTATGCCATGAGGCTAACGATATACAAGTGCATATACTAGCAATGAATGTGAGTTATTCCGATCAGTGTGAAAAACAGGAAAAAAAAAAAAGGAACCTGACACCCAGGGGAATTTAACTAGCACGATGGGAAAGGGGAGAGAGAGAGAGCAGGACGCAGGAGGGATGGGACAGGATTACGCAATAGGGAGTGAGAGACAGAAAGTGAGATGGAGAGAGGGAGACGGAGAGGGAGTGCCAGAGAGAGATGGCAGGAGGTGCCAATGTAGCGAAACGCCCACCTTAAATACAGGCTCACATACCTGGTTCCTTCATTTTCACTACTGCAGTAACAGGAGGCTCCACTACAACCAAAGAGACACACAAAACAGGAGATGAACAGCAGACAAGAGGGCTGAACACTCCCTCACGCGAAGGCCAAGACTGGCCACGCTCCTTATTTCAGAGCAGAAATGCCTCACCACTAGTTGATGCTGAAATTCAGAAATAAAATTGTTGCAACCAATTTTCTAAACCTAAAATGTGTGTCTCAAATGATGTCTGGAGTGAATAAAAAACATTCACTAACCAGGCTTTTGAAAACATTTTCTTCCATAGTTTTCTGTGGGAGTATAAAGTAGCCATCATGAAATGTTGCCTTTGTTTTTTTTTTTCTCTCTTCATTTTCAAGTCCATGTATGCATTCTCATTGTAATATTCTTAGCTCTCTGCTCCCATATGTTTCTGAGTTTGAAGTCGAATCCTGGTATTCCATGATCAGACATTGTGGAGCGGCGGCCGGTGGTTTTACCGATGCGTCTGGGGACGTAAGGCGTGCAGGCAGAGCAGGCAAAGCCCTCGTCAGACGCTTCCTCCACCTCGTCCTCGGTGTACAGGCCCTCACAGACCGCATGAACCCACCTGCAAAAGTCATATGCCCACAAGGTCACCCTACCATGCGCATCGAAAAGATCAGAGCTCATCGTGGACCTAACAATAATCAGAAACGACACCGGTATTTGAGGACAATGCTGCACGCACCGTGCAATAACCCAATTACTGCCGACTCTTCGGCTGTGGTTCTGTGCACCAGAGGACACCTGTGCAGCTAAACTGCGGTTCCTAACAGCCTGGATTTATCATCAGCACAGCAAATACCTTCAGCCGAGAATAAACATCTAAAACCAGCATGAATGACGTCATCTACAAAATGGCAAAATTCTTGAGGCGAGCAACGCCAGACGTCATTTGGATAAAAGCATCTATGGCAACAATTTTCAGTTGGAAATGTCATTCCTTTTAAACAACTTCGTAAGCAATTGAGCCCACATCAGCCTAACTGTATGTTCAGTTGTGAACGCTCCCACAGTGAGAGCACTGCACAGCCCTGAATATTGAGTGCAGACATGTCTCCAGCTGGGGTGCCATCGCGACCGTGACCCCGCCCACCCACCGGTCACAGTGCTGGCACTGCAGCAGCAGCTCCTCCTCCATGAAGCTCTGGCGACAGACAGGACAGGTGACCAGGCTGGCACAGGGCCCGCAGTGCGTGTAGTTATTCTGCCACTCGCAGTGGAACCCAGGAGACCTGGAGCCACACTGCATACAGCACACGCACCTGGAGAGGCATGGGGGACAGAGGGAGGGGGGGTGACATGGGGTAAACAGAGAGAGAGGAAATGGGGGGGGGGGGGGGGGGAGGTGGCGGCATGAAAAAGAGTGGGGGTGAGAGGGGGTAAACAGAGAAAGAAACAGAGGGGAGAGGGGAAGAGGGCAGAGAGATATGGGATAAGGTGATGAGAGAGATAATGAGACCTACATGTACACATTCACACCAAAGACTGTACAGTGACAACTTGCAGTTTAAAAAAAAAACTGCCAAAGTAAATTTCCATTATTGATTTCACCAGAAAACAACATGAAGAAGCACCACATCTACCCGCTAATCAGATACTCATGTAACAAACTTGAAATCAACCACAATGAACCCAAACAGAACGCTTTTAGCAAAGAGGGGAAATGCAATTATCCCCACAAAGGCTTCTCCTCACAGCTCATTCAGAGCTGTTTGAAAGTATTTGCCCCCATCCTGATTTCTTCCATTTTTGCATGTTTGTCGCACTTAAATGTTTCAGATCAAGTTCATTTTAATAGACAGATCAGAGTAAACCCACAATGCAGTTTTTGAAGGACGATTTCATTTATTGAAGGAGAACGCTATCCAACCCTACTCGGCCAATCAACCAATTGAACAAATTTAATTGATAATTGGGTTCAATTTTACTAGACAGCCCCAGGCATGATTACTATCAGCCCCTTAAATCTAAACATCACTTAAATAAAACCTGTCTGACAATTTTAAGCAGACGAAAAGCAGCACAATGCCATGAACTCAAGAAATTTATGAACAATGATGAGAAACAAAGTCTAAGACATCTCACTGTTTGGAAAGGATAAAAAAGCTGTTCTGAAGGCTCTGGGATTCCAGCAAAGCACAGTGAGATCCATCATCTACAAACTGCGAAAACTTGGAAAAGTAATGAACCTACCAAGAGTGGCCGACCAACCAAACTTCCTCTAAAGGAGCACAGATGGCTCATCCAGAGTGGCACAAAAAACTCAGACTAACATCTGAACAACCACGGGCCTCACTTGCTCAGTTAAGGTCAGTATTCACAATTCCACAACAACAAAGAGACTGAGAAAAAAGGCATCTATGGGAGAGCCATGAGGCAAAAACCACTGCTCACCAAAAAGAACATAAGGGCTCATTTCACATTTGCCAAGAAACATCTGGACAACCCAAGACTTTTGGGACACTATTCTGTGGACTGATGAGTCCAAAACTGGAACTTTTTGGAAGACATAGGTCCTGTTACATCTGGTGTAAGGCAAACACAGCATTCCACAATAAGAACATCATACAAACAGTCAAAAACAGTGGTGGTTGTGCGATAGTCTGGGGCTGCTCTGCTGCTTCAGGACCTGGGTGACTTGTCTCAGAAGATGAAACCATAAATTCCGCTCTCAACCAGAAATCCAGAAGGAGAACGTCCTACCGCCAGTTTGTGACATAAAGCCCAGCTGGGTTATGCAGCAGTACAATGATTCGAAGAAAAAAGGCAAGGCCACCACTAAATGGCTTGAAAGAAACCAAATGAAGGCTTTGGAGTGGCCAAGTCAAAATTCTGACTTGAATATGATCAAGATGTTGTGCCATGACCTTAAACGGGCAGTTTATGCTTGAAAACTCTCCAATGTGGCTAAATTAATATGATTCTGTCAAGAGTGGGCCAAAATTCCTCCTAAGCTACAGTTATTGCAAACATCTGATAGCAGTAGTTTCCACAAAGTTTCATGGGTCAATAACTTTTCATAAGGGTGACATAGGTCTTGAATAACTAACCTTCAATGAATTAAATTCTCATTTAAAAATAGCGTTTTGTGAACATAGTCTTTGCCTGACACTAAAATCAGCTAGATGATCTGAAACGTTTAAATGCGACAAATAAGCAAAAACAGAAGAGAAAAAAAAAAAAAATCAGAAGGGGGTAAATACTTCTTCACAGCACTGCAGTTCTACCAGTTAAATGCCAAAGTGCCATCCCCCCCAACCAAAAACGGCGCAATGAGGAACCACCGGACCTGAGAGAAGAAAGCGAGCCAAAATGAACAGAAACCAACACTCATTCAGTTGCACAGAGTAAGACCTTTTTGGTTGGCTCAAAGGAAGTACGATTTATCTCTGTGCATTTTCTGCCCACGATACTTCTTTTTCCCCTGACAAGCACAAAGACCATACAGGCTCCTCCCACTCCACCGTGGAAGGGGCGGGTACGCACCACTTGCACTTCCAGCCGCCCTTGGGTACAGTGTTGAGGGGAGGGTCCAGACAGTAAGTGTGGTAGCTGACATCACAGTCATCGCAGAGGAGCAGGCGTGCGGGGTCAGAGGCCTTGCCGCACACCTCGCACACGATGCACTCCAGACAACGCCAGCCCTTCCGCAGCATCATCGTGGTTATCTGCAAAGGGCAGCAGGGAGGCTGTCAGGGACAGGGGACTGTGTCCTCTCAAGGACTCTACGACTGTGCCAATCGCAGCGCTCTTATGAAGAGCCGAGAGGTGACTGGCTCGGATGTGAAACTAAGACCAACTAAGCATAACGCAACAAGACAAGCGATCGAACACGCACACTGATTCACAAGGCAGGTTTACAGAGTAACCTCGACTGTAAAAGTTGAATCAATAGTCGCATACAACTTATATACTTATTATAGAATTGTACCCAGATTCCAGAACAACCCCGGTAAGACTTCTAGTGTTAGAGGTAAGGCACAGGAATGGTCAACATATACCCCTTTCATATTGCGCTAAGAAATTTTATCCGCTTCTGAAGCGCTCCAACTGGGTCCGGCCTAAGTCATTTCATACCGCCCTTCGCAACAACCCAGGGTGCGTGAGAGACTGATGTAGTTGCCATGGTAACCTACCACCTCCCTCATGTATGCATTACGAGTGTAATTTTGAAAGTTTACGCAAACATGAATGTGTGGATACGGTATTTATCCCAAAAAAAAGTGGTGGCCGGTGGACTGAGAGCAGGGAGGGTGACAAACATGCCTTCAAACTGATTCGTCTGCACCTGTCTTCAGACATTTTCCCTGTTCAACGATACTTTGACTCTCCCTTCAAGTGTAGCCAATTTTCTTTAAGACCAGAAATAAACCACGTCAACTGAATGCAAGAAAGTACGCATTTCAATCTTTGTTTTCGATTAAAAAAAATTCATGAATCACAGGTTTGATGGCTTGCTTAGCAAAATGTGAGAAAAGATAACGTGGAAAATCCACGTTAATTGTTTCAGGTAGAGTTGCCTATTAAGGCAAGTGAATTAAACATTTTTACTGAATTTATTATTTAATCACCTTAACATTTAATTAAAAGGGAAACTACATACTGTAAGGAATTGTGAATCATTCTGCTGGAGAGCGGGAGACTCATAATTTAGTTAGCCGCGACAATAAACAAGCATGGAACCGCCACATGCTCTGAAATGGTAATCTTGCCAATATAACAAAGAGAAGGCCCACACCCTGGCCTCATGGTAACATCTGAAAACAGGAAAAGCCAACGAAGGCCATCAACTGTCGGAGGAGACATACTGAGAGCCATCCTAAGTCAATCAGAGACCATCCAAACACAATTAGCACCCACACGGCTATCCAGCTGGGGAAACAATTGTCTTCTGACCATTAAACTTAATCATGATACGCCTCACCATTATACATTGAAGACCGGTTTCACCCCAAGAGACTGTGATCAGCATTATTTAAGTAATGAATACACTTAATATGCCTGGCCAACTTCAAAGGTTTTTTCATGTATAAGAAATGTACGTTGGGGAGGCTCGGGGTTCACTTTGACTCCGCTGAACCCAGAGTACGTTACCCGTATTTCTGTTCACTGCCGTTTTTACTGGAAATAAACACCATTTTTCATTCGAAGATTGGATTGTCCCTTCTTTCGTTCTTTTTTTCTTACAATACTTAAACGCCAAAGAATTATTCATAGTGTTGGAAAACATGTTAAACAACGATTGAAATTGGGTCAATAATCTCATCAGTTTCAAGGGATATTTTCAGACCCCTCATTCTCCATCCACCAGCCGCCACAACCCACGAACGATTAAAAATCAGCGTAATACAACCCATTAGATCCATGTTTGGTATCATGCACGTGTAATACAGCTTTCTCACATCATAATTACTCAGATTCTGTTCATTGGCAAACGTCAATGTTCGCAAAGCCAATTGCACCGGAAACATTCACCATCGCTTGGCGTTTACCTCTATATTTGAGTCATTGGGATGAATGATTCATTGGCTAGCATGCTAACGCTTTTGGTCAGTATAGAAATGCGTCATACTTCAACTGTTATCGGAATCACTTGAATTTATTAATTCAATGGTGAAAAGTGTTAGCATGCTACCTAGCTAATTATTCATTCCATTGGCTTGAATTGACTGCCAACCATAAGCCGACGCCATTTTTCCATTTTCCAAATAACAGGACGTTGACATTCATGGCATAAGTAGGATCTCAAATTTGAGATCGAGATATCTGCGCAAAATTCAACCTTTCTTCGAACGTTACATGAAAGTGTACTGAATGGCACTGATCTTTTTTCAATTAATTGAACATCGCCTAATATTGGAGATCACCTACATATCAATACTTGCAAAGCTTGCAGCTCAGCTTGGACATTCCGGTTTGCGGGCCACTGAATTTAGAGCTGTCTAAACATTCCAGACCTTTCATACTGCCGCCGAAGCGCTTCTGAAGCGGCCCTGAACCACCTCCAAGAAATTTTAGGCCGGTCTCATGACCCTTTCATACTGGGCCTCTGAAGAACTCCAACTTCCAGTGTGAAAGGGGTTTAAAAAAAAAAAAAAAAAAAAAAGAGCAAAGAGGAGCCCGCCACGGTACTTACCTTGCTGTTGACGCAGTACGGGTGGTAACACTGAGCACACTGGGCGCAGGCCAGAAGCTGTCCCTCCACGCCGTGGCCAAAACTGCCACACACCACGCACATGTCCTGCGGGAAAAAGAGCATCAACAGGGTCAGAGCACCACCTACTGCAGCGGAGGCACGGGTCGCCCCCTCCCAGCTTCTCTCTTGTGACCCTTCCATTTAATGACTTTTAAAGGCTGTATCAGTGATATGACGTCACTATTGTTGACAGTTGAAACAACAGATTCGCTGACCCCTCCACTTCAGAAGCTTGGAATATGGATGTGCTTTTCTTAAAATGAAACTTCGCATCTTTGCATAGACTTTGAAAATAATCTGTCGCGCAAAAAAATTGTTTCGCGTCCGGTGAGAATGCAGCTTAAGTATGGCTCACTCAGTTGGGTAAATGGCCGTGAACAGCTCGTTATGATAAACGCCCGATAGCAACAATGACGACCATTGCCAGACGATAAATTTACACCATTAGTGCTAGCAACAACGAGGTATCTGACAAGTATCTTCGCGCGGCGTTACAAAATGAGTATTAACAGCGTCACATAGATCACCACTTTTAACTTATCACGCGGTTATACATTCATCAAAGAATTTCAACTCTGAGTACTAACCAGAGAAAAAAATGTTATTACACCAACACAAACTCTGGTTTGATCAGAGAGAATTAGCAAACTCACTAGATTGCCAACCAAGAGTTAGCAAAAGTTGCTAACCCACGCCAAAGAGGAAATATCGATCTCTCCACTGTTTGATTCATTCTGATCAGCATGATCTATGCAAGATAGCCTTACAATAACAATACACGATGTTCCCTCAATTTTGCTTGGGATGACAATTTACAATTCACATCCAACCGAGTTAGCACCAGTTCTACTTGAGATGAGTAGAGACAAGGCGACCAGGGCATCAGAATTAAAACCATTCAACTCCCAGTATTCTCTCCCACGTTGGTATGCTTTCCCTATGTTTATTTGGGACTTCGTATAGCTGCGATCACGTCCCTTTTTCCTCGAATTGCACTCATTCAAGTGTCTCTTTTTCAGTTTAGCTTCTTCCATGCCTCTCTCTGCCGCCTTGGCAGTGCCACTTCCAGGCTTTCGTTGCTCAGTTCCACCCACTTGTCGTGTATGAGCACGGAACTGGTGCAGAAGACCCACCCCTGCCCACCGATTCGTTGGAACACTTGTTGATGTTTGGGGACGCGGGCAGGACCCCACGAGTTTGTGCATCTTTCTCAGTGTCTACGAGGCTGTAGGCGGCCAACAGAGACCGGAGTTTTTCACCGCCCACTCATGAGAGGAGCTGCCAACAGCTCATGAGGAAAAATCTCCTGTACGTGACAAATTATGTGTTGGTTCAGAATCGCTGATACAACCTTTAAGTCCAGAAAAGTAAATGTCTGATGTTCTGCAAGACTGTGCGGGTGATAAAGAATAATGCCTTTTCAACATGATCGAAAATCCCTCTAAAATAATCTCAAAAGGAATTTTGTAAAAGGTAAACAGACAGAAGTGAAAAGAGAATAAGTGACATGTTTGAGAATTCCAAAATTTTGGACACTATTCAAAGAAGCCATATTTTGCAAAGAAAACAGACAAATCAGCTCCTTATATTTTCCAACAGCCGAATTAAAGTCAAATGGTTTCGGGACTTATTGGGCGAAAAGGTTGATGGAAGGCACACCTCAAGTGCAGCACGTCTTTGGAAAGTTAGGCAGCTATGCGGCTGCAAATTCATTACAGTCATATGACTGCCCTTGTTTAAAAATATAAATAAATAAATTTGGAAATACTCTGCAAATATGACAAGAAGTGGCAGTTAGTTTGAATGTTCAGACCACTTTTGAGCTTATTTGACCACTTTGTACTGGCATGTCTTACCTTCGTGAAATGCATTGCAAGAAAAATGTGGGTATGTCCAAACTTTTGACTGGTAATGTACCTCAGAAAGACCGAGTTCATTTTCATGGGATTTCAACTTTTGACTCTTCTGATCTAAGAGGACTTTGGAGGATTTCCTGTGGTGTGAGAAATGAGAATCGGGCACAAGATGACGGAAGTACCTGCAGCAGAACAAATTTATCACTGCTGGAGAAGAGCACGACCGAGTTCTGCATACTGTCGTCTTCCTCATCATCCTCCTCTTTGGTCAATACAGAGCCTGCCGTCATGCTTAGCTGCGGAGAGGGAGACAATGATACACATGACATTTCATGACAGTAAATCTTGAGGCCAGTCGGAATAGTTTCATGTTTTGCCTTCCTTGATTTAGCTTAAGTTGTTGCCATTGCCATCTATACGGTCCAGGGTCCACTTTGCGACAAATGTGACAGAAGCAGGTGAGCACATCAGTTCTATGACTGAACACGCATGCCTGCCTGTATGCAGGCCTGTACATTCGCTGGCATACAACAGCACGGGTGTGGACATGTATCTGAGCGACACGCATATGAAAATTCATGCACTTGTCGTTCTATTCACCAAAAAAGCATCGATGCAGGACGCCATGGCTTTGAGGCGCGATCGGCCACGCCCCCTCCCGCTGCCACCCCCGCGGGGGCGCCGTCTCCCAGAGAAACCACTGCCCCGCCCCTAAAAACTCAGAAAAGAAAAAAGGCACACTGAAGAAGCATAGCTGAGCCAACAAAGGCAATGAAAAGGAAAACTTGGGCTCTAAGCACTTCAAGCATGAGCGCAAAGAAACTGGTTAAGAGCATCCACTAAAAAAAAAGCATCCACCAAGGCCCTGCCCACATGTACCTGGGTATTTTTGAAAATATAGCATCTTCTATGCATTTCGCCCTTACACACTGCAGACAAACCGCAGTCACTGAAAAGACCTACCACACAGAGTGCCCCAGCCTCATACAGCAGGTAATTTGTAGGCCGCATACCAGAGCATTTTCAGGCTGCTCAGGGGACTGGGGCTGCAGTAGGTATTAGTCTTAACTCTGGCAAAATTCTTTGTTTGACAGTCCCTGTGACATGCCTTGATTGACTGATTCATCATTCTTTTACAGGATTACAGTCCGATATGAACCAATCGTAAGTTGTTCAACAGGTCCTGAATTTACGCATATGCGTCACTGGGGTTTGTCATAATGGCGGTAGACGGGCATTTATGCGGCAGTACTATTCTACCTTTTCAGCTAGCAGCTGATGTATGGGGCAAAGGGATTTTGCTGCATGGCAAATTCATATATGCATCTGTGATATGGATAGTGTTAAAATGACTGACAGGTCTACTGAACTGGAAGCATGCAGCTTATATGGCGAATGATTTGGAAGCTGCTGCCAATTACTAAGTTGAAATACCAGACAAATGCGGATATCCACAATAATCTTATATTTTATGCTAGTTTTGTTCGCAAAATACTTAAGGTTACATTCTTAATATAAGCAACATCATCTGACAACTAGCCGAATAGCTGGCCAACGTAAGCAACATAGCCATCGTGGCTATGAAACGTAGCTAGCTTCGCAGATATCCACAATAGCTAACAGATTATAGCTATAGCTAACAGCTGAATAGCTAGCTAGTTACGTCGCTGTGCACAGATATCCACGATAAACCATTTCAAAAGCAAATTCTGTTGGTTTAACATAACATAACATAAATGGCAAGAACAGCCCTTTCAAACAAACTATGTTTCAGTATTTGCTCACTTCATTTCAGCATCAGGCTAATAGCTGAATCACTAGCTAACGTTGGATACTTCGCCATCGTGGCTATACTATGTAGATAGCTAGCTAAGGGTTTTTCAGATATCACCAATAACCTTTCATTTCACTCACAAATTTTGTTAGCTAAGTAACCAACTACTCAACGTACTTACTTTGAACAACATAATTCAATAACGAGCCCACTTACTTTAGCTGTGTGGCTATTGCCACTACGCTAAATAGCAAGCTACTCAGATATCCACAAAAACTTTTATTTCACATGCAACTTTGTCAGCTCAAGTTAGCTCGCAAAGTATTTAGTGAATTCATTTAAGGAAAATCATCAGACTGCTAACAAAAATCTACCTTACAACGTTCGCGACAGACCTATAGTGGCCATTTTATGTTGCTAGCTACACAGATAGCCATGATAACCTTTTATTTCACATGTAACTTTTGTACTAAACCTACAGATTTCATATAAACTTCATTTAAAACATTATCGGAAATCTTGCCGAATTGCTTGATAATATTAGCCAAGTAGCCATCATAGTTTTGTCATGCAGCAAGTTATGCAGATATCAATGTTATCAGTCATGAATCGAAATCTATTTGAATTGAAAAATGTTGCTTATTGTGTCAAATATTGGCATTCGATAAAAATATGATTGATTCATTTTGAATCAATATTAATTTTTATAATTGTGTCCCACCAATAATCCCACCAAAATGATTTTTCTATTTCAATTTTTACTTTAAAAAATATCTGCCTTATACATATGGCATGGCATATTATATAATGCAAATTATAAAATTATTAAAAATTATTTTTCTATTTCAACTAGTGGTGGGACGCAATAAAAAAAAAAAATCTAATTAGCGGACTTGTAATTTATTATTCTCAATCACGTTTTTATCAAATAGCAATATCTGACACAAAGAGCAAAGTTTTTCAATTCAAATAAATTTTGACTGACGACTGAATCAATGAATAGACATGTACGTGAACTTAAATAACACAAATCTTTATTTTTCCATCTATGTTCATCTAAATTTTTCATCAGTCTAGTTCATTCAAAGATTAGTGCTAACTCAAAGTGCAATTATACCCATGATGTTCAAAAATTTAAGACTTTTTGTGCATTACTGCCACCCACCAGCCTGAAGTGTGTGCATCAGTGTCACCGGTGTGCCAGAAATTAGGGAAACGAGAATGGTGCAATTAAATGTGTTATTTTTTCTGTGATTAATTAATCACAGTTAAGGCGTTGAAGTCCCAGCCCTAATTTAAACATCATCAGACAACTAGCCAAATGGCTCTCTAGCTAGCCATGAGGCTATTTTATTAGAAAACCCGTAGCTATGGTGACGATTAGCCTCTCCTTCATCTTGAGATTTGAAATTCCTGCCTCCGACTGTGATGGTGATTGGCCAGCAGCTGGCCATCGTCGCCTCTCATTTCAATGAGATTGAAGTTTAGGCTGCTTGCTTCCCCTTCTTCGCACCACTTTGCTTTGCTAATGGTCCCACAGTGCACTGTGCAGGGGCTCAATAGAATCGTGAATAGTGAATGCAATGTTACTCCACCCTCAGAAATTTTGCACCACGTTACTGCAGTGTAGTCGTATGGAAACTGTGAAAATATTGATAGAATAAAGGTGGAATGTCACATGGCTTAATTAAATATACTTCAGTTATTGCACAAAGAACATCAGTTGATTCTGAGGGCAGTAAGGCCGGAGGTTTTTGCGGAATGACCTAAAGCGAGTTTCTAAGGTTGATTGGCCCACAGTCTTAGATTAAATTATTTCATTGCTGCCTGTTGTGTTGGACATGCGAGACAGCACTTTGCATTTTTGCATCTTAAGCAATTTCCACAAACAAATTTTTCGCGTGGACAGATTACATGCAAAGACATGACTAAATGCGAGAAGACCTGGGTTCGTGCCAGGCAAAGCGTATTGTGCGGGAGATGCAATGAGTAGCGCGACCAGCGCAAGTGCACAACTTCCGCAAATCGCTCGTGCTGAAATTATGAAACTAATGCGAAAAATTTGACGAAGTACAACAGTTTTTTGAATGGCATCTGCTACTAGCAAGCTAGCGGTATCAAATAATCTAACACAGTCTCACTAAAAATAGTGCTCGAGCTAAGCATCGGATTTGATGAGGCCTCAGAGTAGCTCAGAGCTGAGACTTTCTACTGTGAGCCCAGTGCCCAGAAATACAAGGGCTTAAAAATTTGCTTGTTCTTCCCTGTGTAGCGACCACTTCTGGTCGGCCAGATGCATGCAGCTGTACGACCTAAATTGTAAGTTGATAGATCCTCAAAAGGCACCGTGAAATTGATGGTGCAACTGCATAGCATAAAAAATACCATGCAAATTGCACTTAAGACCCCTCAGCTGCGTATGTAAGTTGAATTGGGTGTTATATTATTTTTGCAATCAGAATAAAACCATGTAATGAAGCCAAGCGCTGATATAAAAAACCTTGGTGTGGGCATTTTTTATTTTCCACAATACGCCCCCAGGTGGCCAAACTAAGTCGAAATTGGCTGGAATTCGATAGGTAAGAGAAGGATCCATAGACGTACCACGAACCCAAAAATGAGAAACCTAGAAGCAAACCTGAAGGCGCTACAGCGGTAACGTAGTTGTATTCACAGATTGGCAGCATTTACGCTATTGGACGTAGAAAACGGTAAAAAAAAAAAAAAAAACAGTAATAAAAATAATAAGGAAGCTATGGCAATTTTTCATTTCTCAGAATACGCCCCCTGGTGGCCAAACTAAGAGTTGAAATTGGCTGGAATTCGATAGGTAAGGGAAGGATTCATCGACGTACCACCTACCCAGAAATGAGAAGCCTAGAAGCGAACCTGAAGGCGCTAGAGCGGCAACATTGCTGAATTTAAAGATCAGCAGCATTTATGCTATTCGACCTACAAAACCGTTTAAAACAGGTGAAATTAAAAACAGGTCTGATATATGATGTAAGGTGATCCCATGTACCTTCAGTTAAAATGTGAGCGTCCAAACGGAAATAGTAAGGAAGTTATGGTAATTTTTCATTTTTCACAAGAAGCCCCCAGTTGGCCAAACTAAGAGTCAAAATTGGCTGGAATTCAATAATTAAGGGAAGGATTCGTAGACGGACCACCCACCCAAAAATGAGAAACCTAGAAGCAAAGCTCAAGGTGCTAGAGCGGCAATGTCATTGAATTTAAAGATCGGCAGTATTTACACTATTCGAACTAGAAAATGATTAAAAATAGATCTAATCAGACAAGCGTCTGATATGTAATGAAGGCAGATCCGATGTACCTTCAATAAAAATTTGAGCGTCCTAGCTCAAATACTGAGGAAGTTATGGCAATTTTTCATTTTTCACAATAAGCCCCCTGGTGGCCAAACTAAGACCCAAAATTGGCTGGAATTTGATAGGTTTGCGAAGCATCCATAGATGTACCACCCACCCAAAAATAGGAAAGCTAGAAGCAAACTTGAAGGCACTAGAGTGGGAACATCGTTGATAGACAGACAGACGGACTGCGAAGGGGACGACAATACCCCGCGGTCGACCGCCGGCCGAGGGGTAAAAAGCAAGGGCTATTCATCAGGTGAATCGGAGGAGAAATCACATGGCACGGTATCTCACTCCTAAATTAATGAGAACCAGGGTAAACGGGGCTCAACTTGCATTGCTATTGGTCAGTGATGTACCTGCCAAATTGATTTCCCATAGAAGTGAATGTAATCTTGTAGCAAATAGAGCTGAATATTCAGATCTAAAACAAATGATCCCACAGTCAAAGTCGCTCAAGTAAAGTGAGGAGAAATTTAGTTTCTTGTTTACTGGAATGGCACCATGAGTATGGCAGGAGATTTTTTGTTTTTAAAAACCCATTTTTAAAAATACGAGTACGCAGAGGTGTCTATCACGTCGCGGGTTCGAGCCCCGGCGTACCCACCGGCAGGGGTCGGCAGCTTTTTCAGAGTAGCGCACAACTGGCGATCGCGCTACAGGGTTTCAAATTGGGAAGGGACTGCCGGATTTGGGTTAAGAATAACAGCTTTGTTCGTTGCTCCAGCGCCTCCTGTTGGCCAGACGGGCGCTCGTCAGGAAGACTCTGGGTTTGTTTACGTCCGGGTATCCTCCGCCCTCGTTCGGAACTTACGAGGATTCGACCAATGAGTGTATAAGAATCAGTGGCTGACGGACACGTGCTTCGGAGGAGAGCCGTGAGCTGTCTTCACTATCCTGAGTTGGCAGCAAGGGGTCGCATACGAGCAAGCTTTGTGCATAGTTCCCCAATTGGGCATTCCAGATTCGGGTGGGATTGGAGATGCCAAATTTATAAAATATTAAAAAAAAAAAAAAAAATACACAAGTACATGTGGACAAGGTCTTAAGTAGGGCCAAGCAGAGCAAGTAGAGAAGCAGCAAATAAGCCTAGAGATCTACCATCCTACAAATTTTTATTCCAGCCCCTTTAGTGATCTTGCCGGTACCAGTTAGCAAATGAAAAACAAAATTTTCAGTTGAATGAGGGGTACTATATTGGGGCAGGAATGAAGACCTACAGTTCAACACAGCCTTACGACTAAAGTTGTCTACCACTGTGCTACATTGCAAGCATGCACTAAAATACAGAAAAAGAACATTTGTACTTGTATGATTGTAAACCGTAATTCTTCTGGGGCACCTGTTTGATGCGACAACGGCCGAAAGAGCCCCTCCGCCTGAACTTTTCCCCGTCGGGTTTCAATAGTTCAAAGGGCAGCGAGTCGTCCGTCTCTGCGAGCAGCGAATCGCGCTGGGACCGTCCCGCAGGATGCAGGTCGAGCTCCTCGGAGGAGTTTGGGGGGTCAGGCTCCGCCGTAGAAGTCACAAAACCGTTGCTGCTGCCATCCTCACAGTTCATGCTGGAGGTGTCATGCCGAAGGAGGTGTGCTTTAGGCCCCTCCTCCTGCGGCGTCACTGGCTTCGCCTTCACACACTCAGTCTGCATGCCATTTCTTCTTGCCACCCCCTCAGCAGGCTCCTCCCCCTCTTCACCAGCGCTCATATCTATGTCGCCAGTAGGCGGAGCCAGTGCCAAATGGGCAGAACTAGTCCTTTGCTCCACTTCTGTTGGCTCCTTAGATTCTGACGCATCTGTCTCCATAGACACAGACTCCATTTGCTGGGCAGCTGGGGGCGGGGTTAAGGGGCTGCAAGGGGGTGGAGTAGGAGCACTGCTGGTGTCCGACCTCCCCTCACACAGCTCCTCCTCTGCAGAGTGGAGGTCTCCATGCTCACCGGCACCCCCCTTACATTGGGGCTCTTCCTTCATTTCGGAGACAGGGTTGTGCTGGGGCTGCCTAATGAACCCGCCCTCAGCCTCACATTCTCCAATAGTAGGGACCTGGCTGTGTTCCGATTGAGTAGGTCCAGGAACTCCACCTCCTCCTGCTCAAGACCAGAACATAAGTAATTAAGAATTTAATGGAGTTCCCTTCATCACCTATTCAGTTCTACATTCATTCAGATATACATTTAATACAGTCATGATTGTAAGTATAAAGTAAAGAAATATTCCAGAGTACAAAAATCATTCACTGAACAGTCACCAAGTCATCCCTATCGAGGATTGTCAATATATCAGTCATTACGATATCTTAGTGGTAATCCTGAAGTTTGAAACTAATAACGCAATTTCAATTTATAGTTTAAGCAGACTGAGCCAGAAAAGATTAAAAAACAAAACTGCAGTGAAATCATACAGGCACAATGCCAATACAAGCACTAACGCTGCGGGTATGTCTCGCCCCGGCTGCCCCCGAAAACCTTCACCAAAAACTTTAACCGTGGTTTAAGATTTTGTGGACGGACGCCGACGCAGACGCGAACGCCGCAGACGGAAAAAGCGGTGCCTATGTCTCGCAAATCCCTTCGGGGTGAGACAAAAATAAATTTTTTAATAGTTTCAGCAGTAAGTTTTTTTGAATTGGTTTGAAAAATCCTAAAATATTTCTTAGCTCCTTATATCCCAATTACCAGTAGTGAGCATTAGAACTTCTAGTCAAGAAATGAAGAGTCACACCAGTTTGGCCCCACTAAGAGAACATGTATACAAAGATGCTAGGAAATGACTTCAATAAAATGAGCAGATCGACAGGTCGAGGGGGTGGGTGGAATAAATAAATAAATAAATCGGGATTAAATCCCCCTTTCACCTGCAGGAGGTAAAACTCGAGAAGCATCGGTCGTTTCCGGATGCGCAATTTCCATCGCGTCCTGCTGCTGAGCATCTTCGGCCTCCAAGGGCAGAAGATCAGTCTTCGCCAGCGGTGGGGTGGCCAAAGTCTCTGACGGAGCTGGAGGGATCGTTTCCGCGGACACAATGTCCATCACCTCCTGGGGAGGGCCTTCCTTCGTCTCCTGGGGCAGAGAGTCCTTGGTCTTTGAGACCGACCCACCCGCTGCCACCACAGTTAAAGAGCCAGTCCTCTCCGCCAGAGGGGTCTCCTCCATCAGTGGATCCGCGGAGTCCGTCGTCCCTGAGGTCAGATCATCCTTCATTTCCTTCCTGTCCAGAGCAGAAGGGCCTGTCGTTTCCGCGGCTTTTAAAGCGTAATCCATCCCTTTCACCAGCTCCACAGCATCATCCTCCCTCTCCGCTCCATCCCCTGCAACAAGTACGCATAACGGGATTAAAAATGGCGTTTTCCTCGATAGCAGTGAAAAAAACTCCACACTCCCAACAACAAACAAAGGAGAGATGCCCTTACATCTGGATTCAACAACTTTTTAACACCACTACGTCTTCACGACTGCTTTGCGCCAAAATTACAGGAGTGTTTCACCCCTTTGGAAAACTCAAAGTATCGTTTTCCACTCCCTTTCCCCACGACTTCAGTGAATATGAGGCCACAGCCCTCTTACCCTTCCTCACAAGCGTTTGCCCCTCGGCCAGCGCTTCCTTCCCCAGTTCAGCGTGTGCCACAGTCTCGCGGGGCTCAACAGCGCCCACTGCTTGTGGAGGTGTTCGACAGAGGGGGCAGGTGTACTTCCCCTCTTCAGAGTCGAGCAGACCGGCACATTCCCTGTGTACCAGCCTGTAAGGGAGGGAGCGCAAGTCAGATGCGAGTCCAAGAACTGACGCACTTACTGTCAGAACAGGGGTCAACACAGCCAGTCAATCTCTTCTTCATTATAATCCAGAATCTCCAAAGTAATGCACACTTCTCTTGGTCTAGAACAGGGGTGTCAAACTGGTCCATAAATGGGCCAAGAGGCTGCAGGTTTTCAATCTAACTGAGCAGAAGCTCACCTGATGTGTCAACTGTGCAGGCTGAGATCAGCGGATTAAATTATTTGTGTCAGCTGAGCTTCTGCTTGGGTATGGATTGAAGACCTGCAGCCCCTTGGCCCTTTTACTGACCAGTGACACCCCTGGCGTAGATGCATCCTTCCCCAATCCCAAGCCCTGAAAACAATCCAAAGAACTACACAGACCCAAAACTGACCTAAAACAGCCTATGCAACATAAACCCAAAACAGTCCACGCATCAAAGACCTAAAACAACCTATGCCACATAAACCCAAGAGAGTCCACACAACATAGACCCAAAACGGTCAATAGAATATAGCTACACTAAAACCAGCACCCAGCAAAATACTAATTATTCTATATTTTGTGACTCAACACAAAAACTCAAGTAGTTGTAGTCAGATTACAGTAACCGGTAGGATAGAGGAGGGGCTTTGTTGGGAGCATGGATTTATATGCGCTCGATTCCTTGTTCCTCGAACACTTGTTCCCAAGCCCTGTTCTGCTGCTTTCTGCAGCCAGTGTCTCAAGCAAACTGCAAGTGCCCAAATGACAAATTTTCATCCCTTTTGTACAGAAAGACAAGGTCAGCCATGCAGGCTGTTTGATAAACAGGTCGTCACGGTGACCCACCTGTGGCAGGAGTGACAGGGGTGCTGAGGGGCCTCAGGGGCGAGGCCTTTCTTACAGCACGCGCAGACGGAGCCGCGCTGCTGCCGACAGCTCTCACAGATCGTGTCGTTTTCCAGCCAATCAGGAGAGCCCCGCAGGGCGGAGCCACTGGCCCCACACACACAGCACCTGCGACACCTCTGAAAAATGGAGAGAGAGAGGGAGGGAGGAAGATGGTGTTAAAGGAGGGGCTGGGAATGTTTTTGTTGTCACTGTTGATGGCTTTGAAGCATTTACTGCTTTATTTAAAATGGAGTGTGCATGCATTTGAGTGAGGGTAACTGTATGAAGCCATGCCTGTGTGCGCATGCGTGTGTCAGCCCCTTGTACTTGCGACAGAGTGAGAACCAAAGAACATTGTCTTACAACAAAGTTGGGACATTTTTGGGAGGTGAGGACATTTTCTTGTGCGCTCCCACTGCAGAGGCAAATTGTGACTTATTAGTTGAAGTTAGGGGCAAACTTAAAATTAGTTATAGATTAAGGTTAGGGTTTAGGTTAGGCATGCATTGCTGCTTATTACAATTAGGGAAAGGCTGTAGAGACGCACAAAAAATGAATGGAAGTCAATATAATGTCCTCACAACTTTAGAAGTACAAGGGTGTGTGTGTGTGTGAGAGAGCATGAGCAAGCCTGCGTGCATGTGTGAGTGTGTGTGTTGGTGAGCCAGATTTCATGGCTCACCCTGCACTTCCAGGGCTCTGAGGGAAGGGTGTGCATAGCTGGCTGTAGGCAGAAGGTGTGGTAGCCCTTATCACAGGAGTCACACACCAGCATCTTCGAGTCGTCACCAGGCTGCCTGCAAACCAGCATAGTACAGTACGGTCAGCGCCGCCAACACTCACAAAACACACAAACAAGAAACATTTTCCAAACACATCCATCACACTCAAGAGGTATTCACCAGCTGCTCACAGGATACCAGCCACTACAATCCCAGCGCCCCAGAGCACTTCCAGGCTTCACTCAGTTTCTTGAAGGTTGCAGCGCCTGTTATGGTTTCCTGCCAGTCAGCTGGCAGTATAAGGGTTTGAAAAGAGCCACATTCACCCCTTAGCAAACAAGGTACAACTTAATGCTCACTGGTGATTGCTATGCCTCCCATTTTTGGGGAAAATGAAGCAATGGGAGGTGATCTTTGAACCCCGTATACAACTGACCTTGTGTGACCTTGACCTTTGGGCTAATGACCACCAAAGTCCAATCAGTTCCGCTACCCTTTTTGGGGAGCTACCACGCCTGATTTGGTGGCCATACCTCCACTCATTCAGTAGACACAGAGCAGACAAAATATTTGCTACAGACGGTACGACGGACGCACGCACGGACAGATGGATGGACGGACAACTGGTAAATGGTATCCATGAAAAGGAAATTGAAGTCTGAAAAAAAAAGACGGAGTAGGGTCCTGCTGGACAAAACTAAATGATGCCCAGCGCACCACAAACACATTCTGGCAAACAGCGGCAGGAGGGGGAGAACTCAAGCACACGTCGTCCTTCGTACCTGCAGGTCGAGCAGACCTTGCATTCCGGACACTGCCAACCGGACCTCAGCAACGGCGTGGCGCTGATCTCCAGACACGCCGCATGGTAATGCTGGCCGCACCCCGTGCAAAACACCAGGTCCTTCAGCTCGCCCGCCGAATCGCACACGACACATCGTGCTTCCTCATTTGCTAAACACAAAGAGGGGAGACCGCAGGGTAGTCAAGCCTCCGCTCTACGGCCAATCAGCACTATCTGCAGACATTGTGACATCATCATACCGAGTTCCACAGCTTTCTCTATGTGTTTTGGACAGAGTGCAGCCAGCTGCTTCATTGACTGGAATGAACCAATAGCAGCTGCACAGGGGAAGTGGTAGGTCTGCGAGCATCCCTCCGCCTGGCACCGAATGGTTGCTCCCAGCCTTTTACAGTATTCGCACCGCTGTTGGAGGGGCACAGAGGAGTCAAACAAGCGATCAAATCAAATGGTTTTTCCATGAAACAAAACAATCAGCGCTTACATTATAAATCAGGCAAGCATCAATGACAGAGACCACAGACAAAATGAAGCAGATTCATTTTAACCAACAGCGCACTTGTATCAATGGGTTGCGAGGCTGGCTGGCAGTTTGCGGCTAACCTGTTGTATCCCTGAGATGACAGCGTTATCCACGCCTTGCAACTCTTGGTCATCACCATGGTCAACGCCCTCTGACCAGAGAGCACACCAGTGGTGGACCCAACAGTGTCCTGCCCAACATGAGGGATAAATATTACTTCACAACGCAGTGTTAGCACTGACACACAGGCACAGGCAATCTATTCTCAGGATTCACTGACATCACAATACACTCTCGCCCCACACTCACACATACATGCAAGACACCACACACGTGCGAACGCGCAACACACACGCAAGCACTGCGCATGATAAACAAAACAAGCATACACGCGACTTTGTAACACATTGAGTGAGAATCAAATCAGTTAAACCAAACTGACAGCTAAAGAATCACCCAGGGAGGAAGTGCTGAGACTTTCAACAGGAGGACCAAAGGCACAGAAAAGCCATTAAAAAGAAACCCTCAAACACTGCCAAATACAAAAACCCCAGATGCAGTTTTTCTACATCCATCCAAGCACACCTGTGTCGTCAAAGAGCGAGGCAGCAGAGGTGGTGTCCGGGAAGCCAATGGAGGACAAGTCATCGCTCCCACGGGACGGGGGTGGGGCAGGGGGGCGGTCCAGGACAGACCAGCCCTGGGATGGGCCAAATCGCCGAAGCTCCCGCTGGCCGTGTAGGCTCGGCTCTCCGCAGTTGCAGAGCGCACAAACCTCACTGCTCTCCCTGCTCGGGCAGAGCAGACATACGATCTTATCCAGTCAGGCAGACCCGGACATGCAGGCGATAGAACTTCACATCAACAAAAAAAACCTTGACCACAAAAAAGCAAAGTGATGGCTACGTCAATCATGCAGTACAGTGAAAATGTATTGGCTCCCTTCCTGATTTCTTCTATTTTTGCTTCATTGTCATATTTAAATATTTCAGATCATGAAGCTAATTTTACTGACACAAAGACAACATGAGCAAGCCCAAAATGCAGCTTTTAAATCATTTCATTAATTGAAGGTGAAGAGCTATTTATAACCTATGCCACCCATGTGAAAAAAATAATTGCCTGCTCAAATCTAGTAACAGTTTGTGCCTCAATTGAATTCAACAACTGCAGTCAAACATTTGTGATAGCTGGCAATGAATCTTCTACATTGGAGGAATTTTTGCCAAATTCTCCTGGCAGAATTGTTTGAACATGGATGAAAGTTAGCAGAGATCGAAAAAAAAAAGAAAAAAAAAAAAAGGAACATCCTCAGGGGTGGGGGAGCGAAAATTTGAAAAAGAGTAGGTTCATTCTGGGGCATTCTGATGATGTTTTAAAGTGAAATTTGTACTTCCATTTCTAAAGCATAACAGTTGTTAATTTAATCCATAAGCAGTTGTTCATGAGGCCCCAAGTTATTTCCCAGATATAAACACAATGATTCATTAATGCAGATGGTATCCCTCAAGAAACTTCATCGAAAGTCAGACAATTGCTTTGAGATGAAAGAGGGCGTTTTTAATGCTAGTCGCCGATTACGCATGCACACAAATCATATCCCTTCCCAAAATGTAGAAATCTTCCCCAGGATGAAAAACTTTCATTCATGTTTTAATTCAGCCAAGCTGAAGGGTTGTTGAGCATGAGCTGCCTGTTTAAAGTCAGGCGACAGCATCTCAATCAGGTGCCTGTCAGGACTTTGACTAGGCCACTCTAAAACCTTCATCTTGTTTCTTTTAAGCCATTCAGAGGTGGTCTGGCCTTGGATCATTGTACTGTTGCATAACCCAACTGCACTTGAGCTTTAGGTCACACATATATGGCAGGACAGTCTCCTGTTAGAATTCATGGTTCAATCAATTATAGCAAGTCGCCCAGGACCTAAACCAGCAAAGCAGCCCCAGACCATCACACTACCAGACCTGTGTTTGACTGTTGGTACTTTGTACTTTTTGTAGAATGCTATGAGGTACCGAGGTCGATACCTTCCAAAAATGTCCACTATAGACTCATCAGTCCACAGATAATTATCCCAAAAGTCTTGGAGGTCATCAAGATGTCTTTTAGCAAATAGGAAATGAGCCTTTAAGTTCTTTCTGGTGAGCAGTGGGTTTTTGCCTTTGTATCTCTCAAATAAAGGACACTTTTTCCTGGTCTCTGTCATATTGTGGAAGGCCTGAAGTTTTTCAGATCGAAGTCCTGGTTCTTTTTGGACCTCCTGGATAAGTCCATGTGCTACTGGAGGGCCGACCGCTCATTTCCAAATCGATATCTGTCAACAAATTTGTTTCTCATCTGTTCTCAAATTTCGTTACAACTGCGGAATCACATGCTGTTTTTTTGTCAACTTCACAGTGCCAAACAATTTCAATTTAGGTGATGTTTAGATTCAATAGGGCTACATGTAATCATGCCTGGTTGTTTCCGGTGAAATTATCAACTAGATAACTCGATCGCCTCGCCACAGGGACTGAGTCGTGCATCTCCCCAATCCCCAAAATTCTGATAAAATGGCCGCCTGCAGCCATATTGGACGTTAAAATGTGCGAAAATTGGTCTTGAGCACTGTCCAATCAATATCTTCGCCTGTGTGAAATTTGGAGAAATTCCTCTAATAATTGTGGCTTCCAGAGCCCGAAACAGCAAATCTCTGCGGCGGCGGCCCAGATATTAAACCATAGTATTTCCTGACTATTGTCGCCAGAGAGAAATAATTAAATATGTTTAATTAGTTGATTTTGTGACTAATGGGGCAATCACTTTTACACAAAGGGCCAAGTAGGGTTGGATAGGTTTTTTTCCCTTTAATAAATGAAATCCTCAATTAGAAATTGCACCTTATGTTCACTCCAGATGTGTCTGTTCAATATTTAAATTAGTTTGATAATTTGAAACATTTCATTGTGACAAATAAGCAAAAATAGAGGAAATTGGGAAAGGGGAAATGCTTTTTCACAGCACTGTACTTCAAATTAAACTCTTTGTAGAAGAAATCCACCATAATATTAATTAAATTAAAGCATAAGCATCCATTCAGGGGTTCGAGCCCAAATACAATTTGCCTCTCAATTATCAATATCTTTGTTGGGATGTACACATGTCTGTGTCTGCTTATAACAAAAGAGGACTTCTGCTCTCAAAATTAAAGACCCAGTTAAGGAATAAAAAAAATAAAAAAAAATTAAAAAAAAAAGTGCTTTGAAATGATTACAAAACTGACTGGTAAAAAGCATGATTTCTAAAGCCATTTTCAAAAAGTCAGCCTGAGAGTAAATTAGCATGAATAGCAGCAATGTTCAAAAGGTCATGGTCTAAAAGTGACAACATTCAGAAATTAAGCCTTAAGTGAACTGAAAGGTAGATTAATAGATGAAAATACTGCAAGTATTCATTGTAGAATCTGATCAAATGCAGACAGATCGTTACAGGACCCAGGGTCAAATGAGAAGAGAATCCAAGCTGAAAGAATTTTCATGAGGGTCTATTAAGATGGTGTATTTCTCAAAAAGGCAGAACAGCAAAAGAAAAATCATTTGTATTGCTTTCTGTGTGGCATCTCCTTGCAGATAATCTCGCTAGATGGTGCAAAACCATTTGCAATTACATTTTGTAGGAAAATACAGAAGCATTTACTGTCACTTAGATCAGTTGGAACGTGTAATTCCAACCAACCTTGTTGCAACTTGTGAACACTTCTCGTCACGTAAACAGAATTGAAAAACATGCTTGTCTACGGTGATGCAAAATATATTGGCACTTTGCTGCACAATAAAAGTCCTGGGGCTTGTAGTAGACATTAAGCAATTGTTTCAATGAATAGAATAAACTCTACGCATGATCATTCATACAGTTCCATTTCCATAAATATTGGGCCGCTCAATATAGCCCCACATTGATGAAATTTGGTTTATTATTTGAAACAAAGGCCCAGATATGCTTATTAAGTTTCTGGCTGATTGTCATTGAGGTATGGGCAATCGCATGATAGGCCACAACCAAAATCGCCATGTTTCCATCCATATGAACCAAACCCAATTTCCTTTTAGAGATTTGACAAATAAATACATTTTGAGGAAGCGCCTCAAGTTTGATCAAATTTTATTGTGAGATTAATACGATTCTTACCAAAATTGGCAGGTATACGACGGTATTGTTATGTAGGTAAACCTGCTAAAAATAGGCATCTGACAACTTTCTCACTGCCAGTAGGCGAGTTCACATTCCTGTTTTTGTTTTGGTGTGTCAAGTTTGACGTCACAAATGCACTGAATAACAGGATTAGTGAACAATAAAAAACAGCATGACAATGCTAATAGTTACCTCTTTTATTTTCTACTTCAGCCTCTTTCAAACTCAATAATCACTACATCTTGCACAATGCAAAGAACATAAATCACTGTTGCACTTTGTAAAAATAAAAAATTATGTTCCTGGGCATGCACATGCCCATGCACAACATTCAGAACTTCAACACGCGTCATAGCATCTCGCTTGAATGGAGTGAAAATTAGCGTGTCCATCTTAGAGTCATGTTTCCATCACTGCCAATCAGAGCTGGAGCTGATAAATGCCCATGACAACAGCAAAGTCACTGGACCAGAGAATGAATGCCAATGGTATGCCTTCCCACTGCAGACAAAAGCCAGATGTCAGCGGGTGTTAGTGGTTTTGTCCAGTGTGAAAAGGGTGCAAGACATCCAGGTTTTTCCATTTGTGGCACCACTTGCAAACCGTTTCAGACCAAATATACCCAGCACGTTTCTAGCATTTTAATAAATGAGGTCACTACATTTAGCCACGATAACACACAGCTAAGGCCAAAACCTGCTAGCCCACATCCGCATTCAACTTTATCCGTCAACAGTGGGCACATTTTCTTGGTGCAAGAAATTGAAACTTTGCGCATCAATGTTTACTCATTACATGTGGTTTGGCACGGAAACAAAAAACTCCACTGAAAGATTGACCCACAAAGGGGGGGAGGGATTGATTCAAGTGCGCGCCACTGCGCGCAAAACAGAGAGCATCTGAAGCCCCTGACAGAGCATGTGGAGCACTAGGAAGTGTTAGCTTTGGGTGGGTCTCAAACTTACGCAGGCGCGCTCGCAGTGAGCACAGACGAAGACACTGGCAGCTTCTCGATGTGGGGGACATCCGACTGCTTGGAGGAGGCACCATCATCAGCTAGAGGAAAACAGTTGCATGGAAACAAAAAGAAAAACAAATGGCCTTAAGTGCATCTGGCATGTGCTGCTCCCCTCACTGGCAAGCATGTCAATACGCACTGTTAGTTACCCAGACCTAGATCAAAACTGGAACCCATGAATCTCCAAACACCAAAGGTTTGACGGCAAAGTTGAGTTTCGTATCCGCTGACTGAATCCTAAAGTGGCATTTTCATTTCGACCAAAGCAAATCCAGGGAAATGCAACAAAATACAAAAATTCATCTGCACAGTGCATTGACCCATGGGTAATTCCATGCCAAATCACCAGATGGCTCCCGCACGACCACCTCAGATTTGCTTCATAGTTCTTTATTTCAATGTTCTTGTAAATAATAACTGCTGTAGAGAATTCAAGGCCAATATCTTCACTGGTTTTGGAGATGTCAAGCCTTCAAAATTAACCCATGGGCCCATGTGTCCGAGCACGCAATCTGATGTCCATACTTTGATGGCTAATAACTTTTGAAGTGTTAACACGAAACAGTTCAAATTTATACACTTGATTCTTTGATATTGTAAGGCTCTGTATACAGAAATAAAACTTCTGTGGTATATTTGCAGAGTTGCAGTCCACCAAATATGGCTTCCCAGAATTAACACTTGTTTATGGTTGCACTTTTGCCTCCCCATATCTCCAGATTTAATGACACCAGATGATCTATTTTTTTTTTATATATGAGACCTTTTGGAGTACTTTCAGACAAAAAATGTTATATCTGTGAAAAACTTTTATTTTTCTTACATATAGGCCCCTAAAAATGGCAAAATGCTCGTCGGATCTGTATTTTGACTGTCTATAGAAGAAATCTGACAGGAAAATACCAGAAAAAAAATAAAATAGGTGAAAAAAAATTAAAGAGCAAGGTCTAATTGATATATGTACCAAATATGAAGTTGGGCCCGTAAAGAAAACTATTTCATTCAAGCTGTTCAAAATAGAATGTCTCAATGCCCCCTCCTATCTAGCAGAACTAAAACTACTAAAACATACCAAAAACAAACATATAAATCACCGATTTCTAACAATTACCAGTTCTGCTAGACAGGAGGGGGAGGAGAGGGGAGCAGTTCTCAAATAACAGACAGTATAGAATGATGTATCACTATGATGTGAGCTTCGGAGTGGCTTTTATGCATGTCTTCAGACATTGAGATATTCTATTATATCTACTATATTCTATCATGCTTCACCATGATAAAGACATAGGAGTGCACCACTTGCAGTGTATACCAGTCTCCGAGTACTAGCCCCAGCAACGCACAGTATGCGGAGCCTAAACATCAAAACTGCTCGCAGATTAATTGAATAACATTGCTTATCTTGTGACAATGACATACGTCAAGGTCTGCAGACAGACTGAAGACGTCAGCAAACAGACGATTTCTGGAGGCAATGAGTTGGCTGTGGGAGAAATGGGATCTCAATGACTCCGACACGGGCCAAATCGTTACAGCCAGACGAGTGGGTCAGAGAACCTCAAGCAACAAGTAATAAAAAAAATTCAAAAGAGACAGACAACACGTCTGAGTTTTCTGATAATATATCTGGCAAGCAGGGTGGTTATGATAAATTGCAGAGAGAACAACTGGACAACAACCGCTCAAGTAGAGAAATGACACCTTGGAACTTGTAAACCACAACTCATGTATAGCAAGTGAGCTAAATGGTTAACAACTCTCTTACATGAAGCAACAATAGTTTCGGTTGCATTAAAGCAAAAAAAAAAAAAAAGAGGTGGAAAGAACGTAATCTTTATATACTTAGCTCCATTAAAAACACATGGGTGAGGTATGTACTGTATTTGCAGAAAAATTGATGGATTGATTTTTAGTGCTTTTCCCGTGAGGCACGAGATGAAATAAAGAAAAGCGTGTGGTATTGTAATCCTGACGCGCACCACATGCAGGCGCCAAGCACTTCAGTAATAACAAGCATTGAGCTGTTTGTGATGTGTACAGTGACACTTGACTTGTTCTTTTTGGTGTGGTCAATAGCCTACATAAAGCCAACCAAAAAAAAAAAGAAAAATGCTACTGCATCAAGAAAATGGAACGGCTTGTGACACAGGAGAGAGAAAAAGAGCCTTTGGCATGTTACAGGCAGGTCTCAGCCGCCGAGAAGTGGTGCATCATTTCCACAGTTACCGCTCAACAATTAGTCAGCTGTCTATCAGAGAATGGAACACAGGCTCTGTCACTGATCGACCCCGCTTAGGGCAGCCTCGAGTGACAATGGCAGCTCAAGAGCGCCACATCTGGTTACAGCCTGTACATGACAGATTCCGGACAGCAACCAAAACTGATCCAGAGATGAGGGGTCCGAGACGATTGAGGGTGAGCGCAAGTACCGTTTAACGATGTCTACGTGAGCAAAACATGTGTGTACACGGCATGTTTTTTGGCACTTTGTTTCCCTGTTTCTGTCTGAATGGAAAACAGGGACTGTTGCTGACGAACTATGGTAAAGGCAGCCATACGTAAGGGCAAAAATGGGTTTTCCGTAGGGCCCGTGTGCGCGCACGTGTTGCTCACATAGACGGCGTCAAACGATACTTGCGCTCACCCTCAATCGTCTCGGACCCCTCATCTCATGATCAGTTTTGGTTGCTGTCTGGAATCTGTCATGTACAGGCTGTAACCAGATGCGGCGTTCTTGAGCTGCCATCATCACTTGTGGCTGCCCTAAGCGGGGTCGGTCAGCGACAGTGCCCGTGTTCCATTCTCAGATAGACAGCTGACTGATTGTTGAACGCTGACAGTGCAAATGACGCACCACCTCTCGGCGGCTGAGATCTACCCGTAACATGCCAAAGGCTCTTTTTCTCTCCCGTGTCACAAGTAGGGCTGGGTACAAAATAAATAAATAAATAAATCAATTTTCTGATTCAGATCGATTTTTTTTGTTTTCGATATCGATTGATTTTATTCAAAGATCGATCTTTTATTAGTGCATTTCCATCTTGCTTGTGAATATTCAATAACTGATCAGTGAGTGCCATCTAGTGACAGAATATTGTTCTGCATGCATTAATTTGCAGCTCCATGTCTGCTGGCGGACACATCTGCACAAAGATATCCCGCCGAGCACCGCTCTTCTACTCGAACACGCCAAATCCAGATAATCCTTAAAAGATGAATTACATATATTTTAATTTTTAACAAGTAACTAAGTGGCCAGCGTCAAAGTAACAAAGTAAAAGTATACTTTTTGTCTTTTAAATGTAGAGTACAAGTCCCAGATTAAAAAAAAAAAAAACACTAAAGTAAAGTACAAATCCTTAAAAAAACTACTAAAGTAATGAATTTCCCGTCGTAACGGATCATAATGAATAAGTTAATTGCAGGTAGAGGCATCAATGAATCGATATCGAATCGGAAATCGAATCGAAAGCTAGTGAATCGAAATAGAATCGATTCAGGAAATCAGTGGCTATACCCAGCCCTAGTCACAAGCCATTGCATTTTCTTGATGCAGTAGCATTTTCCGTTTTTTTTTGTTGGCTTTATGTAGGCTATTGACCACACCAAAAAGAACAAGTCAAGTGTCACTGAACACATGACAAACAGCTCAAGGTTTGTTATTACTGAAGTGTTGGCGCCTGCACGTGGTGCGCGTCAGGATTACAATACCACACGCTTTACTTTATTTCCTCACGTGCCTCACTGGAAAAGCAATAAAAATCAATCGATTCTTCAATTTTCCACAAATACAGTACATACCTCACCCATGCGTTTTTACTAGAGCCAAGTATACTTACAATTTTTGGAGGATGCAAAAATTATTTCTTTAGATCAACACACGTATGATGACCAAGGTATGAGCGCAACATACAGCTACATGCCGAACATTATAATAAAATAATTACACACCAACGTGGTTTAGTGCACACCTCATCCGACTGCATTAGGCTACACCACTTAGGTATGCATGTGTGAAGATCGGTAGGGAGTTTTGCACTGTTTAGATATAAAGGCTACCTTCAGGTCATTAACATTGTTTTTCGCAGCCTGAATCTGCGAAGAACTAAAAATCAAGTAAGCATTCACTCGGGTTACCTAACCCAGTCACATGATCTCACGTCATGCAAAACCACCTTTTCAGATACCCAAATGCTTCCAGGCAATGTCCAAATCTTGACATAGACAATAGATAGATGAAACTGTCAACCTAGGCTCATGCCATCTTACAGGTAGTCCAAGTAATAGATGGTCATCCAGTCATTGTAAAATTTTGGATTCTTTTTGTCCCTAAAAATAAGGTAAGAATGTATCCGAAGTACAATTTGATGATAGAATTCGATAAGCCGAATCGTTAAAGTCAAATGATACCCAATCCAACCAATGTCTTTAATGCCAGTATCTGTAACAAGGCATTTGCTCGAAAACATTTAAGCCTCCTCCTCCCCCACCAAGATTATGCTTCCAAAATGAACAAGCTAACTCAGACATAACGATCACTACTGGCATCTAAAATTAAAGATCTAGAGTGCAAACTTGGAGTAGAAAAAAAAAGAAACCTACTCCTTGAATGGATAAATCAAAACTACACATTACGTTGCGCCGCTCAAAATCAAGGCCCCCAGGTCACTCGCGTATTGCGAAAAAAATTTATTGAATTCACCTCGTCTGAGAAACGGACATTCAACAGATAGCATTTGAACCATTCCTGCCGTCACCAGTTTTTAAAGCCGCTGGGTGCTTCCAGTTACAGCGGCACCCTGCTTCTTTTAAATACTCATTCACATAGGCTACAGTTGTGCAAATCTTTTCTGCAGTGCCCATTTCAATAGCACTACATCTCCCATTTCAGGACATCAGTTCCGCATCTTTTAAAAACATTAGCATGCATCCTTCTCACATGCTCATCTTGAGTATAATAATAATCATCATCATCATCATAAAATCCATCACCCATTATCCAAATAGCACATGCCCTGGCACCATCTTGCAAAAGCCTTATTAGCGCATAGTACGAGTAATATTCCTTTTAAACACCAAGGTTTTTTACGTTGGAGTACAGCATCCCCGAGATCACTTACCTGCCGTTTCAGAATCATTCTCCTCAGAGTTTGATTTCTGCTCATCCATCCAGCCCTCCACTTGTGATCTCTCTCACAGAGAGACCTGCAACACAAACAGGCAAAATAAGTCAGAGATTTTAATTAGGAACAAGGACATATCGATCCCCCAATTTAGTTGTTTACAAGCTAGCTACATAATGCCTTCGCAGTCCCTTACTGTCCGCTGATATGAAGAGTTCATATTTCATGAGTAGGGTCCTCTGAAAAATAGAATGCTGGAGGGGGGGGCGGGTTACTCAAGAGGGAGGCGGTACCCCCAATATTCGTAGCCGCTGTTCCTCTGTTAGTCAATCGGCAACTCAAGTGAAACGTGCTTTCGATTTCTGACTTTAGAGTCATTTGGGATCGTTTCCAGGCATCATGGTCACGATACAGGCGATTCCCGACAGCTTGCCGCTCGGCAGCTGAATATGACATAGAGCACATAAGCAAGCAATTCCAAAGCCGAAATGTCAGATTTTCGTCACTTATTTTCAAATAATATATTGGTGACCAAGCATATTCAATTAATTCCCCGCAACGCCAATTTTATGCCAGGTATAAAATATATCTAGCAACTTTAAATATTCCGCCCGATTTGTAAAATATCCTGCAGCTGAACTGACTTTGATATTTCAATCAACTAACAGCTTATATCAAGCCAACTAGGCAACTTGAAGACCAGAGCATTCGTTACCTTAAGTTTTGTAATCATCTGGGCATGTGAGCACGACAGCGGTTTTAATCTTCCCATATTGCTAATCTTCATGACAAGAAAGTTGAATGCACAATTACATCAAGTGATCAATTATATCAACTGAGACCCATTTTAAGCACAAGCCATTACCAACTGCAGGAAAGAAATTAATTCCAAAGAAGTGCGTGCAGATACTGACGAAACCAGTTTTTACAGTTATGCATTAAAATACAGCAAAATATGGCTCCATAACAAATTCATAAAACTCAAGTGATGGAATAGAATGATGGATGATTAATTATCGTCATATCTTCGCAGATGATAGCCAAATAGTCACGGGGAATTTTCTGGACATTCCGATTAAATACAATCGAATCATAAGAACACGTTTGGAAGCATGATGACGAATTTCTATGAATACACACACAACATCGACCATAAATGTTTTCCATCCGCAAATAAAACTACCCCAAGCCAAATACACAAAGAAAATACAGCTTCCGTGTGCTTCACTTCCTGTATGTCGTGCTGCAGCCCAGAAATTTCAGGCAATAGTTCCGATACAGACGAGGCAAACCAAACAAACAACATTAACATATTTCCTTCAACGAATACGATTAGCGAAACGTTTTTTTTTTTTTTCATCCAGCGCTCGCATTAAAATATGAAGATAAATGAAAACTTCAAGCGATCAAACAAGATTACCCTGCTATCCACTATTGATAGCAGCTGTGACAATAAAAAGTGGCAATAAAAGAGGTACATAAAATGGATATCAGTTCAATCACAAAACAGGTTAGATAAAGTTACCCCCATTCGGCGATTGATACACCAAACATGTATTTAACTATGACACTGAACGCAGAAGTGACCGAATTCATGAGACAGATACCGTAGCTAATTAAGCACAAAATAACGCAGGTGCACATCCCAGGGGACAGAAAGTAAACAGTCCTGCCACGTTATACTTCCTCCCGTGAACTCCGTTAGCCGATTACTGTGACTTACGGCTTAAATTTGTTCTATTTAGAAAATCCAGATAGTTGGAACAAAGAAAAGTCAAAGGGGGACTTATTTTCTGAACCTGGATAGTCAAACTCTGCAAAACAGGTGTTAAAGCACTGTGGTATGAAGTCAATGTCAAAAAGAAACAAGCAACGCTCCGACTTCACCGTCGGGTTTACCACAAGCCTTATCGACACCATCAGACCTGATCGAGGAAATGCGGTTGGATATTAAATCAACAGATGCCGATTACACGCATAGATACCCAAAAGCCCTAACTGCCTCCATACCCTCACGGTACTGTTCCACTTCCTCCCATTGTGGGAAGCCGTTTTACCAAGGGAAGTGAATTTGAAGCCCATGCGGGGCCCCCCCCAAATCAACAACACCCTCAGTGGACTTGGCATGTACTCCTCATACACATGCCCTTCCAATCGCACGAATTATACATTTACCACTACCACTGATCAGGTTTTCCCCTGAAATTACGTAACATTTATCATTTCTAATATCATCAGCAAACGTACACGAATAGCCGACTTGTGTACATTCGAGTGCCTATTTGTGAGGTTATACGTCAAAACAAACATCATTACCATGTCGGCATTCAGATTTCCCAGCCGTCTGCCACAGCATTTGCACAAGTGGGACATTTTGACTCCAACAATGTCGCAACTGTAACTTATTTATACAAGAACGTGTCCCGGTGCTCATCTCCCATTAGTTTAGTATAAAGTACAGCTAAAAGGTTGGACTTTGAAGACAAAACACACCAATAGGGTTATTTTATAGTAATTATTCGTTACCTGCGTCACTGCCGAGTACTTCACCTTTACGAATCGTCCGACAAATCTGAAACGGCAGTGACCCCGTATGCCCTATCAATACAGCGCTTTCACTTTTTTTTTGTTCACTTGCTATAGTGAAAGCCAACATACAACTGGTCACCATTAACTAATGTAACAGTTGTCACACATCGGCTTTTAAGATGTTTAATACAAGCACTCGAGCCGTCGAGAGCCATTTTCCGGGCTGTAATATTGTATCGAATGGTAAGTGCGCAGAGCCATGGGATATATAAGGCAATTGCACACCTTGTGAGAGCTAGCTTTGTTTAGGCATTTAAGAATCGACTTTCCAGTCCAACTTCTAAGTTATTTATTCAGTGATCCGGAGTAAAATGGACTGATCCACAACACAAACAGAAATGAATTGAGTGAGGCGAAATAAAACCAGCAACAACAATGGCTTTCCACGGTGATGCGGCCATGCTGATCAGCGCAGATTGCGGACGTCCTTGGTTGGGCCCGAAGTAAATCCAATAATTGCAATTGTGACACACATTGCACATTAATCAACTAAAATGCCTTATTTTGAGTGGTTGGTGATCATTTCATAGCGAAACAAGTAAACCTAGTTTGATTATAGTTAACTGAATGCAAGATGTGAATCGCGGATCGTTATAGAGAGCAATTTCATAAGATGGTGGAAGCTAATAAAGTTGACCAGATATTAACTTAGCAAGCCAGCTAAGATACATAAAGTTGTGGATAGTTATAGTCTATGGCTGGCTTTACAAACAGAGGTGCAATATGCTGTAGGCACCAAAACTTCACTGAAATATTTCCATGGCCATATTACCTTGCTCCATTAAGTTGAGAGCAATTAGCTAGCAAGCTAGTTACGTTACAGGGCAGCAGACTTAAACATAGCCGCGTCGGCTCAGTAACGATAACTAGCTAACTACACAGCTAGCCAAATACACATGGGATGAGAAGGGTTGATTGAGACCGAGGAAACCGTGAATTCGTGTATAGGCGCTTTCACACTGGGCGCGAGACGATTTTTTCGCGCGTCAGATTACATTCAAAGTCACTGCAAAAAGACGAGAATACACGCGCTTCGTATTCGCGTCTTTGCATTGACTTTGAGCGCAATCTGACGCGCGAAAAATTCTTTTCGCGTCCAGTGTGAAAGCATCTGAAGGCAACAAAACTCGGAGAGACCAGGTAAGATAGCCTTCCAGCGCCGTGTATGCGGTGTTATTGAGCAACGACTCGCACATTCGAGATCTCGAAACGCAAAAATGCGTTGCCTTGCTCGCCAACTATCCAGAAATCCAGTTCATAGTACCCATCATCGCAGAGTATTGAGCCAGCCTGAAATTGAAGTTATCCGGACATTAAAAGTTGGCTGGCGCGTTAACATGGTCTAAATAATCACGCCAACTGTCATACATTACTGAAAACAAGTCTAAAAGTTCGTCACAGCTGTCATGGTTAGCCGACAACCGTCATTTCCCGCAGAAAACGAGTTCATGAAACCCGTACGAGGCTAGGTTAGTTTAGCCAATTAGGGTGTTAGCTAGCTAATGTCAGCCTGGTAATAACATTCTATAGCTAACTAGCTAGTGTTAGCTCTCATGTTGGATGGCTACGCCCCAGTTAAACCAATTGCAGCAAGTTAGCTTGCAAGTGAGGTAGCGTTAGCTAACCACCACCAGCACCACCTTCTTCGCCGCGAACTGTAGCAACACTTCGCCGTCATGTTCAACTTACCATCGGCGCACATTTCGGTTAGCTGGCTAATAGCCCTTTTGAATCAATTTAGTTTACAGTGTGGATAGTAGCTAACGACCCACCCAGTTTAAAGCCGCTTTCACACAAGACGCGGAACGAATTTTTCGCACGACAGATTACATTCAAAGTCAATGCAAAGACGCGAATACACGCGTTTTTGCATTGACTTTGAATGTAATCTGTCGTGCGAAAAATTCGTTCCGCGTCCGGCGTGAAAGCAGCTCAACTGTCGCTGATTGATGGAAACATTATTATGATTTTACTATTGTTAAACTCACCTCAAAGAGTGCGATCCAAACGTCTTCGTACATCAGAGAAACCCTCCTGAAATAAGCAGGTTGCGACGCTTCGACTTTCATTTGCGTAGCTTTCCAGTGACGGAACGTCAGCTAAATTTCGTAGCTATAATGAGCGAGTAAGTTCTTAATCCGCAGCTAGTTAGCTACCAACTATTCAGTACGATGTCGCGGAGGTAACGTTAGCCCTTTACGACCCAATTCATGGCCATTCAAACAAAATAAAGTGTCAAATTTTTCGTTTTTTCCAGCAAGGTTCCACAGCCAGGAATCCGTTAGGTAGGTTTTTCAGAGCTGTTTAGGTTTATACTCGGGTTATCCAACCATTGCCTCAGTCCAGAGGAGCCCTAAAGTACTTCTCTGTGGTAGAGTGAGACGTATCGATGACCATCGATTATATGGAACGATATTCTGAGTCTCGATGACACCGACTTCATTGCTACTCTGGTCACACGCTAGCTAGACTTGCACTCCGAAACCGCTCATCTGCAAATGTCTGCAGCTCATTTAAGGTAGCAAGTTTGCTAGCAACGACAATCTTAGCGAGGGTACGGAGTATGACCCGATCCAGCACGGTCGCAGGGACATTTTTGGTTTTTTATGTATTGGATATATGCAGGTAGCTGGCACTTTAATTCCACGCTAAGAGAAGTGTGGGGATTGAAGCAGTAGAGTGAGAAGGGGGGCCATTTTAATCGTGGAGAAATTTATTCCAATGCTTGTCGTGTTCTTTTCGAATACAAGCTGTCATCCTAAGAGACAATGTTTTGATTGGGGAAAAGAAAACTTAAAGCACATCGTATTTACCTCGCGAAAACTTAAACAGATTCAGACTGAACTATACTTATGCAGGAACTCAGGAGACCAAGGGCATGTTCCACAAAGCAGGGATCACTCAGTTAGCTGGATAAAGGCATCAAGTAAAACTTGGTAACCTATCAAATCTGGAACATGGACTAGAGTAAAAAGCAGCTGTTCTCGGTTTTTCTAGGAGCAGTTTTCTGGCTAATTCAGTAATCCTGCTTTGTGAAACAGGGCCCAACTGCTGTAATTTTGAAAGCAAAATAATAATAATAATGATAATAATAATAATACATTTTATTTATGGGTGCCTTTCATGACACTCAAGGTCACATTAAAAATAAAAACAGAGTCAAACACTATCAGATAAAATACAAAAACATAAAATAATTAAACATTTAACAACAAACAGACGCTCAGGACCAATCAAAGAAAGTAAGAAAACCTGAACCGATGAGTTTTGAGCCTTTTTTGAAGTGAGGGAGTGCGTCAGTATTTCGGAGGACAGGGGGGAGTGAATTCCAGAGTTGGGGAGCAGAGCGGCTGAATGCACTGCCCCCATGGTATTCAGGCCAACAGAGGGGACAGTGAGGTGAATAGAAGTCAAGGATCTGAGGATTCAAGTAGGTATGGTAATAGGAAGGAGGTCAGGGAGGTAAGGAGGGGCAAGGTTGCGGATGGTCTTGTAGGTCAGAAGTAGCATCCTATAGTGGATGCGGCAAATAATGGGGAGCCAAAGGAGCTGCTGTAGGATAGGTGTGATATGACAGGTGGATGGGGTCCAAGTTATAATGCATGCGGTGGAGTTCTGAACCAGCTGCAGTTTATGGAAGATTTTCTGAGATGGACCAAACGGGAGAGAGTTGCAGTAGTCGAGCCGAGGAGTGAAAACTGTGAACCAGTATCACAGCGGTGTGGGGGAGGGGCGTAGGTGGTTGATATTGCAAAGATTAAAGAAAGCTGACCAGGTTATGTTGGTAATGTGGGTTGTAAAAGAAAGTGTGCTGTCAAGGGTGACACCCAGATTCTTTACCTGAGGGGAGGGAGAGATGAAAGAGTTGTCAATTGATATGGTGAAACTGTAGGCTTCGGCTAGAGTGGTTTTAGCGCCGATCAGCAACATTTCTGTTTTGTCACTGTTTAATTTTAGGAAATTGCGTGTGAACCAGGTCTTCAGTTCATGCAGGCAGTCGGTTAGGGATGAAGGTGGGAGGGTGGAATCAGGTTTGGAGGAGATATAGAGCTGGGTGTCATCTGCGTAGCAATGGAAATGAATGTGGTATTAACAAAAATACCACAAACCTGAAGAATACCTCCAAACCTGAAAAATTTGGCCAAAGGGGAGTAGGTATATGATGAATAACAGGGGCCCCAGGACTGGGGCACAACTGTAGTAACTGGGAGGGGGTATGAGGTAAATGATTTCAGCTGAATGAACTGAGTGCCGCCAGAGAGGTAAAATTTAAAAGAGGATGGTGTGTGAGATGGTTTTGAAGGCCGCACTGAGATCAAGCAGGAGAAGGATGGATGAAAGACCAGAACCAGCTGCCAGGAGGAGATCATTGGTGATTTTGAGCATTGGAGTTTCAGTAGAGTGCAAATGGTGGAAACCAGACTGGAATTGTTCAGAGAGATTATTGCGAGAGAAGTGGGCATGAAGCTGCGAGGCAACAGTTTTTTTAAAGAATTTTTGAGAGAAATGAAAGATTGGAAATAGGGCGGGTATTATTTAGGTTATTGGGATCTGCACCAGGAGTAACAGCAGCTGTTTTGAGAGGAGAGGGAACAATTCCAGTACTGAGAGAGGAGTGGATTATGTGCGTGATGAAAGGGGCCAAAGAGGAAGCAGTGGTCTTGACAAAAACAGTCAGGAGAGGGTCTAGTTGGCAGGTTGATGTTTTGAATTTCTTAATTAAACCAGAAATTTCAGCAACAGGTGGTAGAGTGAATACTGAAAGTGACTGAGAAGGAAGCTAAGAGGGAGATGAATAGCAATTAGGAACAAGCTGTTGGTGGATATTTGTGGGAAATATTTTCGCCTTCTTGCTTTATTTAAGATTTCAGCAGCTCAAGACTTTACAGCCTCCTTTTGTTATATTTTTCATTTCGTGATGCCCAAAATATTGGCAGTGGGTGAGAGGTCTGGACTGCAGGCAGACCACTTTAGCACACAGACTCCTTTACTTCAGAGCCATGTTGTAATACATGCAGAGTATGGTGTTTGGCATGGTGTTGACTAAACCTAGTCAAGAAGTTAAATGGCCTAAACCTTACCAAATAGTTTTGTAGCCTGAAGTGAGTCAAACCGCAACTGGGATCTGAGATTATAAAATAATAAGGTTAAGGTTTTCTGGCAAAGGGCCTTCCTGACAAAAAGCCTTCAGAGCTAACTTCTCCCAACAGCGGGATAGCGCTTCAAGCAAAACTTGTTCGTTGTTAGCAGCATGGAGGCCCAGGGCTTAACAATGAAATATGCTTTTTGAGTCTGAGTGTTGTGCCAACCAGGAACACTGTTTTTCTGCTAGCTCTGGAGGAGTTCAGTGAGTGAAGGTAAAAAAAAAACAGTTTCCATACTATAAATTATGCACTATTCCGTATTTTCTAGCTTAATTTTAACAATGTTGATAACTACCTGTCATCCTTTCTTTTGAGGTTTGTTCACAATCGCTTTTATTTCTGCCTTTTATACTTTTGTTTGATGATATTATTCTCGCTCTTGAATGTTTTTGAGGCTCTTTGATTCTCTCTCTTTTAGGCAAGTGAAAAGAAACAATGCATTTCAGTATAATATACATGTATGATGTGGGCAGATTTTTGCTAAGTTTTGAATGTTGTTCTGATTTGTTTTATTTTCCTGATGATTTTGGTGGAGGTTATTTTTAAACCTTGTTTTCCTGTGTTACATGTGCATACATACTGAAACTTATCTGTTGGCTTATTATTAAAGCTCAACTTTGGGTTGTATTGAAAACAAGAGAAATATTCAGAATTCATAATCTTTCTTAATATTCTGGAATTAACAGAGGTTAATAATACTTATTTCAACTGAAATTGCTGCTCTGTCACAATCTGGTCCTTCTGGAACTCTCACGATATATTATCTGGCATGAACGACATTGTCTGACGACTTTGACCTATGAGCTGCTCAGAATGAGCCAGGCACAGATCCACAGAAAAAGTGGTGATGGTGTTTTAATTAAGGGGTCTTCAGGGTAAAGTGTAGAAATAACCATAATAATATATATATATATATAAAGCGTTGCTGAATACCCCTCGACTGGACAAGATTTTCTGCCTCAAGTTCACAGTGCTAAGGTCAAAGGTGAAATCCAGCAAAAAATGTGACGTTGCGCATGTATGTGTCACAGTGAGTTACCATACCAAATTTGGTGAAGCTGTGAGAATTAGTTGCCAAGTACTGACCCAGGTAAGATTTCTGAGGTCAAGGTCACAGCGCTAAGGTCAAAGGTCAAATCCAGCAAAAAAATTTGACGTTGCACATCTATGGGTCATAGTAAGTTACCGTACCGAATTTGGTGAAGCTGCAATAATTAGTTGCCGAGTACTGACCCAGGCAAGATTTCCGAGGTCAAGGTCACAGCGCTAAGGTCAAAGGTCAAATCCAGCAAAAAATTTGACAATGCACAAATATGGGTTATAATGAGTTAGTATATCAAATTTGGTTCCGGAGGAGGGTGCCGCCAGGTGTTCCAGAGGTGGGCGCCAGGTTGGGTGCCAGGTGTTCTGGAGGCGGGCGCCGCCAGGTGCTACGGAGGTGGGCGTCAGGTTGGTGGCCAGATGTTCTGAAGCAGGGCCCCGCCAGGTGTTCTGGAGAAGGGCCCTGCCAGGTGTTCCGGAGGCGGGCGCCGCCAGGGGGCACGGTACTGTGATGGTTCTGCCCTGCTGTCCCTCCCCCCTCATGCTGTCTTTGCCTCCACTTCAACGAGCCACACATGTTGCTCATTGAAGTGAATATGTATGATATTTAAGAGCTGCACTGCCAGCTTGGCAGTGCAGCCGCAATCTGATGCCGGAGCCCTGTTGTTTTTACCACTGCACCCCTGAATTTTATATTGTATTTTTTACACATGGATTTCAAACCTTATTTATCTGCATGGACGTGCTATTCTTAATCCATTCATACACCAGAATTTGCTTGCTATGTGGACTGTGTCTCTCTGTTTACTCCATCACCTGACTTCATAAAGGTTTTCCAGCAAAGGGCCTTCCTGACAGAAAGCCTTCAGAGCTAACTTCTCCCAACAGCAGGTATTCCACAAATTAAAGTATTCCACAATTTTTTTTACACAAGCCCTCACAGGTTGGAGAGCCTCTGGCCATCTTTACTTCTGAGAGACTCAGCCTCTCTAAAATCCCCCTTTTATAGCCAATCATGTTACACACCTGATGCCAGTTAACTTAATTATTGGCTAAATGTTCATTCAGCTGATTCTCTTATATATTACTTGCTTTTTCAGACCATTTTTGCCTGTGTCCCAACTTTTTTGAGACCTGTTGCAGCATGAAAATTTGAAATAAGCTCATTTTTTGGATTAAAATGAAAAGTGTTTTAACATTTTAAATGTTATCTATGTTCTATTGTAAATAACATATTGGCTCATGTGATCTGAAAGTAATTGCATTTTGATTTGATTCACAATTTACACCTCGTCCCAACTATTTCGGAATTGGGGTTGTAGAAGAAAATCCAAGGTGTGCCCCTGGAGATATGGGGGTTTGAACAGGTGGCATTTTAGCTTTTTTTAACGTATGGCAAAGTACTGACTGCAGTTGGTGATGAATTCATGGTGAATTCAGCCTGATTTATATTCAGCAGACACAAATGAATGGAAAAAATGCCAGAGAGCCTATGCTAGGGTTTATATTAGGGGTGCTTTGGGGACCTAAACATGTAACTGCCTGAACAAAAGGCACTTTTAGTGTCCTCATAGCTCCACAACCAATAAAGATAAAGTAAAATCGGCTGCATTTTCTGATTATGCAGTATAACATGAACTTAGATGCAAAGTTTTAAAGCTATTGGTGTAATAATTCAAATGAGCTGAAATTTTGGAATGAGCTGAAATTTTGGATTTGTCAGAGATATATATTTATACAGCTGCATATAAAAAATTAGCAAAATTGAGAAGGTGGTGGTAAGACTCATTTGATGATCTGACTTGGAATAACCCAGGTTTAAGATCGCTCTATGAAATGACATTTCTTAGACATTTCATTTATGGAGCTCTGTTATGTAATCACAACAAAAATTGCTATCATCATCTTGCTTTATCTTCAAAATTAACCCCTTAGGGATGCACCTATCTAGAAAATCCTATGCCATTTCACAGATACAACTTCAGTCCAAATTTCAAGTCAATCAGATGAATATTTATGATTTTATGAATGCCACAAGTTTGAAAATCTGTCAAAACTGTGAGTTTCGGTTAATTGTATTTAAAGTCACAAGTAACAGTTGAGGCAGAGAAAAAACATAGATTCTTGGTTTTTACTGGCATCTCACTGCATTCCTTTATTTATTTCATTTATTTTATGAGAAAATCAAAAATATGAAATTGTTGAAAAAAAAATTAAATTTTTACCCTGAAGACCTTTTAAGATTGCATGTCGGAATTGGCACAAACTGAGGAATAAAACTGGAGGAAACCGCAAACTCACCAAAAAAGGAGTCGGTTCGCCAGGGAGATCTTTGCCGAAGAAAGTAATACAACGTAATTTGAAGATCTGGAGAACTGGGAATGGAGGGTTTTGAGGTCGTAGGCTAACTGACTTTGAAGACAATGAGGAGAAACAATCCGGCATGGAAGGAACGTAGACCAGGAACTTACATGCTGTTAAGTCCATAAATATTTGGACAGACCCACAGTTTTCATTATTTTGGCATTGTACGCCATCACAGTGGATTTGAAAAGAAGCAATTTGATGTTCTTGAAGTGCAGACTTTCAGCTTCAATTCAAAGGTTTTTTTTTTTTTTTTCGTTAAAAAAATGAACTACATCCAACTAATGAACAGCCCCTTCAGTTTTAAGGGCTCAGAAGTAATTGGACAGACTGACAATCATTGATTAAATTGTCAGTTTTAGCGCGTGGTGATAATGCCTTTGCTGTCAATGACTGTCTGAAGTCTGGAACCATGGACATCACCAGACACTGGGTTTCTTCCCCAGTGATGCCTTTGCAGCAGCAGTCCTCAGTTCCTGTCTTGTTGTTGGGGTGTTTCACCTTCACCAAGTGAAATTCATGTTCAGTTGGATTCGAGCCATATGACTGACTTGTCTGTGGTAGAACATTCCACTTCTTTGCCTCAAAAAATCTTGGGTTGTTTTTGCAGTATGTTTTTCATGTCACCGTCCGGACTGGACTTTAAAGGGTTTTCCACATAGTTCTGATGGAATTGGCTCAATGTATGCATAAAATGTAGCCCTATACAATTCCTCCAGCTTTTGTCAACAGTCTGGACACCTGTAGCTTCAAGGGAACCAGCTCAATACCATACCTGCCCTTAGATAACCACTCCTCACATATGAGGTGGTGTACCTCAGATCATGAGCAGTTCCTTCCCCTCTCCATATCTCTGGTATAAGTTGATCTTTGTCTTATTTTCCCCAGGGATTTGGGATTTGGTTCCAGAACTATTCAGGGATTTCGTTTATTTTCTTTGGCAAGTTTACTGTTTTTGAGCTGTACAAATAGTTTACATGTTAAATTCTCTGTATGTACTGTGGTGAAGTCTTCGTTTGAATGCTGACATTGGCACTGATACACCTACCTCCTGATGAATGTTCTTGATCTAGCCAACTGGTGTGGAGGGTCCCCCCCCCCCATAACCGGAGAAGTAATTTTTCTGTCTTGCAGCACAAGTGCTATCTGTGGTCTTCCCAGCCTTTTGTATACTTGAGCTCTCCAGCGCTTTCTACCTTTTTAAAATATACCAAAAACTTTGGTTGCCCACTCCTAATGGTTTTTCTTTTTCGCTGGTGGGTTTAATGTTGTTACGAAATGAACCAATCGCGAAAACCAGTAAAATGCAAAAGGAGGCTTTATTTCTGAAGGGGTAAACCCCCGAACAGAGCTGGCAACAGTACAATGTCCGCAATCCAAAAATCAGTGTCCAATGGGCGAAATCCAGAGTCATTCACAGGGTACCAATCACAAAACCGTTGCCAGACAAAAGAGGTCAAAAAACAAGAATACATGCAGCAAAAGTGCAGGGAATAGGCAAAACTCGGTGTCTAGGGCGATCCAGTCAGAAAGATAAATCACAATGAATCAAAGCGAAAAAAAGCGTGGCACAGGAAACAAGGAAGAACGATCTGACAAGGAAGTGAATAAAACAGACATCTTATATACACATCCGGGGAGAACACATGACCAGGGAGAACAGGTGCAATCAATGGTAACAATCAGTGAGTGACACATTGGGAGTAAACTAATTACATGAATTTGGCTGTAGCCAAAACGCAGACAGGTATCACAAGATAAACCTATCAACAGAACAACAGCTCCGGTCAAGGAGTACTAAGTATAGATATACTAAGTATAGTATAGATTACAGAAAGGAAAGCACAAAGTATTTGTGGAGATCCACAGAAAATCGCAGCAGAGATAATAGGGAAAGGCAAGGAGGCGGAGACTAGAATAGGGCGACCGCTGAGAGATCATTAGTCAATTACTAAGTGCAGCTATACAATCCCGAGTGCTTGTTAGTAAGTTAGTCAAAATATGCAAAGTTAGTGTGGGTTAGTAATCAGCGAAAACAATAAACTGTTAGAATGTGTTAGTAAGATAGTAAAGTAAGAGGAAGGAAGAACACGAGATAATGAAAGAAGATTAAAACCCAGAAACCAATAAATCACCCGAATGAGTGGCACGCAAGACAAGGAACCGTGAGCAAAGATACACACATGACAAGACAGGGGAGACAAAGTGCAAGGCATGGAAAATAAACATGGTAAGGGAGACTGAAATATGGCTTTGAAAAGAAAACAGGGCAAGGGACTATGGAAACTAAAACATGAAAAAAATAAACCAGAAATCCAAATATCCAAAAACACAATACATAATCCTAAGAATGGTCAGATAAAGCAGTGGTCACTAAATACCAGAATCAATCATCATGGCAAGGCCAGGTACAGAACTTAAACTAGGCATGAGCATAAATCATGGAACGTGGCAAGGCAGAAACGGAATCACAACATTTGTTTTGATTTTTCAGCCTAATTATGGGTTCCTTGACTGGCATGGACGCCTCTTTGGATTTCATATTGAGACTTAACTGCAGTTGATATCAAATGAAAATGAGAGTCTTGAAATCAGCTGTACACCTTTTATCTATTCACTTTTACATGAGATTATCAGGGAATAAAACCCACCTGGTCGCAGAACAGCTGAGTATCCAATTTCCCATTTATTTCTGGTCCTTAAAAAAGGGAAGAACTCTTCAAAAATACTGTAATTCCTACATTTCCGTCCAATATTTCTGATGTGTAAAATCTCAAACTGAAGCAGAACATCCTCACTTTGAACTCATATTTATTGTTTAATTTACACTCAAAATTGCTATGGTCTACTGCCAAAATTATAATAATGTTGTCACTGTTCAAATATTCATGGACCTTACTGTATACACCACGATGATTAATAATAGAGGATACAGAAAGGAAGGCGATGCAGGGGACAAGAATTTAATAATAAGAACTAATGGGGCGAAGCAAGTAAAAACCTGATAAGACCAACGGCTGGATTGCAGGAAAAAAACGAGAGAAAACTCAGGAACTAAAACTGCGTTGGATAGAACAATATGCGTCATATATTCTGATCACTTTACCAGTATCCAAATGGACAAGCCAGTGGTCAGCCTCTCCATCGCTGGCATTACCTGCTAGATCATGCCGCCCCATGCGTGCAGTACTTCCAAGTTATGGAAAAGATGTGACTTTTCTGAAAGTACTTATGTCTTCCACTAGGGGGTAGTAAAGGCTAAAGAGTCAGCACTATTCCCCGTCACACAGATTATGAATGCTATTTTTTCATTCATTGAGAAAATAAGTCTTTTTGTGTATATAAAGCCCCGTATATCAACTGCCAGCTTTTGGTTTTAGCTGAATTTAGCTCTCATACATTCCAAACCTTTCAATTCCATAAAATGTGCATAAACTATCATGTTAAATCAAGAAAACACCGTGAACAACGTGCAAACTGAAGTCGTTGCTCTGAGCAGATATTTCAAAGCGAGACTAATGCACAAATTTCGGCTTAAGAAGCTGGAGGTTGAGAGAGGACCAAATCTTCCACTGAGTCAATGGAACCTCCTAAACTCGTGGGCTGAAAAGTCAAGCAGTACCCTGTGTTTCAATAATTTAGCCAAATGGTCAATGGATGGTCTGTATTTTTTGAAAACTATTTTGTTGGATTCTTGGCATGAGAATATGAATGTAGTACAGAGTAAGCCCTCCTGTACCAAAATGTGGGTAGGAAGGTTTTTGTGGTAATTTAATGCGCAGCGGTTGTTATGTTTGACCTGCTAATAATTTCACATATGCACACACATTTGAAACCGGTCCCAGTCACATATGATTCATAATCCACAATTGAGAAAATTCATATTGAGTCAGTAGAAGCAGCATGACCCTGCGACACAGTATAGAAACTGCATCATGCCCTCTTGCACTTCAGGATATAAGGGCCGATTCAGATGGTACTTTTAGTCAGTAATACCGTTCTGGAAAACTACTTCTAAGAGCAAGGAGCTACAATGATAATATTGCAGAACAGGACTAATACAATTCTATTTTTATCTTGTTCGTTACCCCAGTTGTAACCTTAAGTAAGACAAAGAAACATATGGATTTCTTGCTAAATATCCAGTCATGTTAACTGGCTGGATATAAAAATATATATCCAGACCTTGACCCTTTCCCTTAAAAAACAGATGTATGTGGGAGTCTGCTGCAATAAAGAAGGAAGATAAACAAAATTTTTGTCAGGGACAGGATCGTGTACTGCAATACTCCAACTCACAATGTGAACTCAAGCAAACTCAAAAATAAACAGAGCTTCCTTAGACATCCACACCGTCCTTGAAGAGGCCTTGAATGTTAAGCAAAATTTGAGGGAAGAATTTGTGAATTCCATATTGCAACAGAGCCAAGAGGCTACATTGCTACAGAGTGGCAGATTCTGTTGGAGCTCAACGGATGTGAAAACCGTGGTCAGGGACAGTAACCAAACGTATCTTTTGTTCACATAACTGAACCGTTATTCTACTCTACCTAGCACATTCTTGCCCACTGTCCCACAAAGCATCACGCAAACACTGCCTGGTCAAAAAAAGTCACACACTCTAATTGAGAGACTGGTCATTGTTGTGACAATCTCATTAGACAAGATTTATTTCCAACCAGATTTGCATTGACTTTAGGCCAAGATCTTGAGTTGACAACAGGAGAGTCTAACCACTCCATAAGGCCATTACCAGCTCATCCCAAAGACTTATAATTGGTTAAGGTCAGGACTCCGTGGAGGCTAGTTTGTGAGTGAAAATAATTCTTCGCTGAACCACTCTTTCACAATTTCAGCCCAATTAATCTTGGCATTGTCATCCTGGAATATGTCTGTGCCATCAGCGATTAGAAAATACTGCCACGGCGCGGTAGCTCACCTGGGCACCTGCATTAATCCATGCACAGAATATCAGTGAGGTTAATTAAAGGCCAGTTAATACAAAAATGAAGCAAAATTTGCCAGATTTGGCACTGGGCATGTTTTTTGAGCCTAACTCAACCAGTTTGAAGTATCAATCAATGATATATAAGCTCAAGTCACTTTTGCAATATGGTCACCACAGCAGCAATATTTCAAATTAGATTGCCATAACAACGACTGAAGTAACATCTTTATTCTTCTCTTGAATTTTGAACATGCATTAAATCAGATTGGAATGGTGCAGACAAACTTTGGCGGCTATATTTGAATTCCAATTTGGACCTTCTGAACAAATGCAGGTGTCCTGTCGGCCAGAAGATCTGGGAGTTTGCGAAAGCACATGGACTTATATTCAATGAATTAGAAAGAGATCTACTCAAGTAAACTAAACATGAACTCTCTCCATTACCCACATCGATCTTCAAAGAAGCTGGTGAGATGAGAATTGCCACAGGGAAATCCAGTTTGAAGACAAAACTCAAAGTTACTGTCACTGCCCGACACGTCCAGCCAGACACCACTATCATGGATGGGTGCGCCATTTTTTGATGTGTCCACTGGCCATGTAAAGGAACGGTTCGAGACTACACTGACAATTTCTGTACTAACATAATTCAGAGAACCATCAGTGCAGATGTCTACTTGGTGTTTCACTGCTATTTCGAGTTCAGCATTAAGAGTCGGACCCGATCATCTTGATGATCATGGGCAGCATGCAAGTCAACGCCATCGACTCAGACTTTCTAGTCCACTTTCCCCACAGAAAGTGACACTAACAGTTACTGAGAACGAATCACAGCAAATTGACCAGCCATGTGCATAGCTGTTGAACAAAGGGTCGTCAAGCAGGCCTGAAGCACAAGTTGGTAGTCACAGGAAGAGTTGCATTCCCTCTCGAAATCACCAAGGACACGTCCAGGGAGAGATGTGACCTGCTGACACACCATGAGGAGGCTGATGTGATAATGGTCCAAACAGATGGCTAAACTGGCATGTTTGAGAGCCAAAACTATTTCCGTAGTATCAGATGATACAGATGTATTCATCTTGCTTTTGAATTTTTATGCAGAACTTGGACTTGCCTGCAGTGCGACGATGGAAGCAACAGGGACTGACCAAACATTGATTGACATTCCTGCAATAGAGAAGAAACACAGTGACATAGTAACCAACCTGTTGGGAATGCACTGTCTGTCCGGTTGTGACACTGTAATGGCAAATGTATGGTATAGGGAAGGATACTCCCTATATACAGCAGGATACTCCCTTTGCAGACTGATGTGCATTGATGCATCTATGCCTGATGTGATTGCAGAGGTCACTCAGTTCATAGGACTCTGCTTTGGATCCAAGAAAGAAGACATTTCCGAGATTAGAGTTGAAATGTGGGCAAAAAAGACGTCCAAAAAATGTGTGACTTCCGCGCCAGAACTGAAGTCCTTGCCGCCAACATCCTTTGAACAAAATGTGAGCAGAGCACACTTGCAAGCTGCATTTTGGAGGTTAGTAGTATCGTCGAATCCTCCAGACATGGATGCAATGCAGTATGGATGGAGTAAAGACCTAGCTTCTAAAAGACTGGTGCCAATCACAATAACATCTGATGTCGCATTTGCGCCCATAAATGTCCTAGAAATGATAAGATGTGGGTGTGCATCAGAGGAGCCATGTTGAAATGCACATAATAGCAATAATTAGCATCTTAATGTTGCTTTCAAACTGTCGGGAATTCTTATCATACTCATTGCATCGATTTGTTGAATGGTAGGTACAGTTGGGTGAATAGGTGAATTTCGGTCAATTGCATACTTTACCGTTAATTAACCCTGCGGCTTCCATCTACAATTTCTTTGATCCTATTTAATGCTTAGAAGAAACCAAAATCATTCAAATGGTGTTGAACATGTCCTCATTCGATAATACCCTTTTACAGCATTTGGAATAGCACTAAGTCATATTTGAGAGGGAAGCGTCCACATGGTTCCACTGTATCAGCTTGTGAAAGGGAAGGGGTTAATAAATTTGCAATGTTGTGGTCAAATGCATTTCAAACTACTTTCTTCTTATTCCTTGACCCGGAACACATAGGTTTTGTGCCCTTGTTTACCAGATTTGGCCATGATGACACTGAGTTATACAAACTAAAAAAACATTTTTTCCTTAACGGTGGAACTAATTTGTATATCATGCATATTTCCCAAGGCTGCCAGGATGGCATTACCCAGATTCTTAAAATAGAGCCCCCACAGATATTAAAACTGCAAAAAAACTTTGCAAAACCAGATTAAATTCATAGGCAATGAAAAGACGCGAATGCACGCTAAAATATGAGAAGCTTTTGTCACCTGCCCCGAGTGTTCGAGCAACACATCTCTTCGGTGCTACAGAAGATCTGTGGGAAGAGGTTTTTCGTTGTTTTAGACAAGACCACTGATGCCAGGGATTGCTGGGTCCTAAACACCGTCATTGGTTATCTTATGCTGACTTAACAACTTATATAACCATTAAATAGCCTACATTATTTCTTTTTACAGTCTACTCAGTGAATTATGTACATGCATAACACGTGTTATGACGTAACGTCGTCCCCCAGTGGTGAAATAATAGCTGATGCATCTTTGTGTCAGGTTGTTCATGTTTATTCATTACTGTAGAGCATTTTGTCGTAGTACGTAATACATAGTATTGGGATAACTGAACAAAAGTTTCTTAAAAATAAAAAAATAAATTAAATATAGCAGATGCATCGGAATCAGACAACTGTTGGTCCATGGGAGAAACTGAGTGTCATTATGGCTGCTCTCATACATATACATTCATATATATGATTAAAAACGGGCAGTCAGAATAACCTGTACAGCCGTGTCTGCCTTTTTGACTATAGCTTACACTTCATTTTAAGAGACAATTTTATTTTGTAGTTTTATTTTAGGTTAAATTTTTTCTTTAAATACAGTATTTAAAGACTTTAAATACTGGGGAAAATTGAGTGTTGCATTAACTAATTTAAGGTTATTTCTGTCATGGAATTCGGCCCGCCGGCAAGAGACAAAGCAAGCGGGCACTAGGACCATGTTCCCAAAGAGGTGGAAAGGGACCCAAACGCACAGGCTGAGTAAAAACACAAAAATCTTTCATTAAAAATATAAAGATTAAAATCGTCCCAGAGGGAAGCAGCAGTAAGACAAACCATGGCAGGGCTCAGGAGACAAACAAACAGTATACTGCTGCACCAAAACAGGTGCAGCCCACTCTTAAATACTAAAACTTCACCTCCACCTTAACGAGCAACAGGTGTGGCTCGTTAAGGTGGAGGCAAAGAATGCAGCAGGGGGAAGGGCCTGCAGGCAAAGACCATGACACATTTCTATTTAATTAGTGGACATTTTATTCATTGACAAAAATAGCACACTCTCTCGGATGATAAAATTGGTGTAATTGGTAAAAACCGGAATTCCAAAAAATGAAAACGGAATTTGGAAAAAAATAAAAATGGATTTCAGAGAGCCCAAAGTCAGGCATCCTGCTAACATGATTTTATTGCTGCATAATGTTGCTGAGCCTAGACATGTCCAATTGAAGCAACCCCAGATCATAGCCTCCAAGGCTTTTACAGAAGACATGCATGGCGGGTACATCGCTTCATGGGCTTCCTTTCTAACCCTGATGTTCCCATTGCTCTGGAACAGGATAAATCTGGACTCATCAGACCACATGACCTTCTTCCTTTACTCCACAGTTCAATGCAAGATGAGGTGATTTTTTTTCAAATAGCCTTCCCAGCAAGTGACTTTCTTATGGTTATGCAGCTGTTTAGTCCCAATCTTGCAAGTTCTTGTCGCATTGTGTCTATGGAAATGCTCTGAACATAGCCATTGGTTCTACTGTTGATTTTTTTTTTAAATAAGACTTTACTAAGCATTTTAGTGATGTTTGATCATGATGAATATTTCATAGAGTAGTCACTGGGTAATGCCCCACCCCCCAAAATATTGATGGAAAAAGAAGCAAAATATCGTTTTTCTAAACTAGAATAATATCATTATTAGCTTTAATACTAGCCAACCAATGTTCAACTCCATTTTAGCAGTTATATTTTCAGATCACTGAAATGGGAGTATTCAGGGATATTATGGATTTGCATTGGCTGCCGTTGATGCTGCAGATCCTTAGTATTAGTGCGATGACAGGAAAAGTTTTGATGGAAATCACTTGACCTATTGTTTTGTCTGACCATTTGACTTTTCCTGCATCACCAGCATCAAGTCAAACTTTACATTTCCAAATGCGATAACTCAAAACACTTTTAATGGGAATAATTAATTTCACACTTCTTTAGATTTTATCTGAAGCATAGAAGAGGCTTTTCACTGATGATGGTCACCCTATGATCTTTGCTGTAGTGCCACCACCAGGCCAAACGTTTATTTTTTTTTAAACTGGTGTAACTCGGCTTTGATGGAAGTCATGTCAAATCTGCTTCCAACATCTCTGGTGTACGGTAGAAAAACCTTATAGATTTCTATGGCTCTCTTACTTTCACTGATGTGCCAATATGCAGAGAAACTAAATTCTTCAGTGCATGAAGTCAAACTCGTTTACTGGGAATCAGATCAACTTTGCTGTGAATGCCTTGGTGCATAAAAAGGCAATCCTATTGGTATGATCGCACTATGACCCTCCCTGTAGCTCCACCTTCGGCGCAAGCTTTACCATTTCAAAAATGCAATTGTTCTGAACAAAATGGGGTAATATTTGCACTGAGCTTTCCTGGAGCCTACAGTGGTTCCCCTGTTGATTTTCTGAACTCTTTCTAGTAGCGCCACCTCTTGTTCAAACTATGCATTTTACCGATGGTGAGAATGCCACAGTTTCAGGGGATATACCCAGCTGTTGTTGACTGGATTTGTCTAGTTTTATTTTTATGCATGTTAATTTAATCAATATTCAAGCAGTAGTTCAAGCACAATCTCTTAAATGCGTCCAAATGAAAACAAACACTGGCCAATAACAGATAGACAAAACAACAGTTTCCAAAAAACAATTAAATTATTATTTCTTGTTTTAATGACACCTTTAAACACTGATATGACACATAACAAGTAAGGCGATCATTAAACATAATAATTAATATAAATTGATACATTTTATATTCATATATTATGATTCCGAAGGTACAAAAATATAACATTTGTTGGTACTAGCCCATAATTCATTTTCCTCATCTCTTTAGAACATTTTTAAAAGCACATTTTAAACATCAGACTACTCCAGTGTTTTAGTTTATAGTGTAAATACAAGTTTTAAAGGACTGCATATTTATGTTAATAATAAGCCACAATATTATTTGGTCATTGAGTAACGTAAGAAATGGGAAGTCTTGTTTGTGGAATACGAAAGCTGGTGAACATTATTGCCTTCCCAGGCGACTGGTTGAAAATTGGACCATGCATTTTAGTTTTATGTGGTTTCAATACAGCTAATCAATTGGTGTAATAATGCATAGTCTCCTTGTGCTGTTTGTGACTTTGGTTCAATCTGTGATGTGGCTTTGTAAGTCTGCATGCAAATACTGCGAGTGCACAGGCAAACAGAGAATTCTACACAGCAAAAGGAACGAAACAAAGTGTCAGCTTGTTGAATCCTACGTTGAATGTGGGGGTTCGCATGCTGAAGGTGAGAGTGAACTGCATAGTGCTGGGACACCTAAGTCTAGGAGCTCTGGGAAAGGTCTGCTCATGCCGCCTGAGCTTCAGTGCGTCACAGGTTCCAGAGGTGGGTGTTCATGAGTGAAAGCTCTCAGTGTCCAGTATGAGGCGTCCAAGGGCATTTAGAGCTTTGGCATACCAATGCACTGCATGACCACCTTTCGCCATGTGGTCCTCACGCACCTTGCCTCCACACTGGTGCAGAGGAACCATCCAACTATGAGGACTCCAATGTGTCTGGTTCACCCAGTCGCCCGCAAGGGTGTGATCAGTTGGACAAGGGGCGCGGCTTTTTCCGCTCACTCCCACCAGTGGGAGGGGCATCAGTAGCCTGAGAGGGAAAAAGGCCCAGTGAGCCAGCCGATGATCCTCCACAATGGCGTAGCTGGAGGCCAGAACTCCGTCCACAAAGAGGGTGCCATGCTCCGTCAGCGGGGCGTACACCCCCCTCCCTTCCGTCCAAGCCACAGAGATGATTCGGGATGGCCGCACACTGCCGCCCTCCCCCCGCACCAAAACGTAGTGGCCCGGCCGTGCTCTGCTGGCATAGTGGGCCCGGTAGCAATTGTGGTCCAACGTGCGGTTCGGCGCCAGGAACACCAGGTGGGACGGCGTGAGTGACAGTCGGCTGCCGCCCTCTGTTTCCACGGTGAGGAAGCGAGCTCGAAGGCTGGGGTCCCGGTGTATAAACAGCAGCACTCGACTGGACACCACCTGACCGGAATCGGACAGCGCCAAGACCTCCTCGCCAGGCCTCAGGGAGGACATGCTTTTCTGCTTTCCTCCCACTGTGCTCACCTGAGCCCACCCCGGGAAGCAGCCTCCCTTCTCCACGGTAACCGAGTGATCTTGGGGGGGGGGTTGAGGGAGAGGGTGGGAGGGGGACAGGAAAGGCGATTCACATGATTGTATCTATATTTCGCAAAAATAATTCATTTATTTCACAATGAACTGGTTAGCCCTCTAAATGAGTTAAAGGTCCCTTATTACATCACCAGGTACACAGCGGAGGAGTTATTACAAGCCAAAATCTTTTCCCCCCTTGACATCACATGGGGAAGTAATCAATCAGAGGCAAGAAGAACTGATCAACTTCAGCCAAGCAATCAATCAGATTTCATTATTCTGGGTGGTCACTCCCCCTTCTAATGTCAGGAAGGGGAGATTTTGAACTGGCTTATAATGGCTAACTAGATGTGCACCTGGTGGCATAATAGGGGACCTTCAGAGAAAGAGACACACGGATACACATTAAGCACGTGTATTCGCATGCTGAAAATGGACAACGTGCTGCAGCACTCACCAGCCTTGACTGAGCAGTGCACGTGAGATTTCGACTCGTAATGCACCCAGTCGAACCCGGCCTCAACCGCCATCTGAGCCAAGAGCCCGTATTTGCTGGCGTCACGGTCGGAGGTGGTGATGTCCACGGCGCGGCCCTCGTAGTGCAGAGAGTTTGGGGGGTGGTGGCCATCCTCATCCCACGCCTCAGTCACTCGCAGTCGAACCCCCGGCCACTGGTTCATCACCGCGATGGCCAGCCTGTTCAGGCAGTCCTTACAGCGCTGAGGCAGGGGAACAGACACAGTGTGTTTACACTTTACACCATTTAATCATCACTATCTTTTTAACTCATTCGGAGCCCTGATTTTTTTTCTTCCTCATTCAATATGGAGACTGCGTCCATAACCCTGCCTCACTGCTTCCTCTGTCAGATCAGACAAGTGTGAGGTCATAAAGGCAAGCATGTGGTGTTTCCACCAGCAAATTTTACTCCACAGTACCACCAGCTGAGTCAGGTCAAGTAGTGCTGGTGCAATACACAGAGAATATTGCGGGCTGACCGCAATAAACAGTTATGTCCAGATGTTATACATTGGACATAGCTGTTTATTGCAGTCAGCCCTCTATATCATATGGGCATTTTCATATCACACCCTGTTTTAACCCGAGACCCCACTATCAGCCCGAGAGCTTTCGCTGGAGGGCTGATACTGGTCGAGGGTTGATACAGAGTGTGATATGAAAACGCCCATATGATGTTCTATTTATCATATACAAATTTTGACCATAATTAATGATGCATTTTATCCAAAGCTACGGCAATGGTTGCTGCCACTGATACGGGATTTTGCCCGGCAGGCAGATACGGGTGATACAGGATTTTGCCCGCAGGCTGAAACAGCCTCGTGCTTCGCAATTGTATCACAAGTGCAGATTCCCCATATTTATGAAGAAGTTTATTATAAATAGAGAATATCATTTTGGGCATTTTCATATCACACCCTGTATCAACCCGAGACCCCAGTATCAGCCCCGAAGGCTTTGGCTCTCGGGCTGATACTGGTCGAGGGTTGGTACACAGTGTGATATTAAAATGACCATATCATGGTCTATTTATCATATACTCTGGTACGGAATTTTGCCCACGGGCTGATACATCCTCATGCCTAACGCTTGTGTAACAGATGCAGATTCCCTGTATTTATAGTATAAGGAAGTATATGATAAACTATACTGACAATCCTGCTTATAGGAACCTGACCTCTCTGGGCCAGGTAAGAATGAAATGCTGTTCAATGCTGCCAGCCCCAACTGGTTGTGTCCAACAAGCTCTGAAAACACAGGTTTAACATTTGGCTCCAAGGCTGCGATATACACATTTCACACAAATGACCCTTTAAGCTGTGAGATCACAAATCTGAGGGTTTACCATTTTTAATTGCAACAAAATTAATTAATTTTGAGACTCCTCTTTTGCAATGCAGTGACCACAAACCAGTGATCAGTGGCATCCCCAACTGCTGAATTTAAGCACAAGCTTTTGGAGTGATGCCTGTGGATGCCCACATGCCCAATGCCCTTCAGCTGTTGAGAGAATGATCTTTGTTTCAGGAAAATACAGTACACAGTACCACCTCTCCGACTGCTGCAACTATGTGGCCCACAGCCGACAACCTTTTCATCAGCGTACAGCTCACTCTCTCTTGCACAAAAACATTTTTATTGTAGCAAAAACAGCAGGAATTGAAATCAACTTGTTGATGATCATTGATTTTGTTGTTGCAATTATGAAAATAACTGAAAATAAATAACACTTTGTAGTGTAACACACTTCATCATTGGCGCATTTTACACTGGTGCTGTGCAATCAAAACCTGCAGACCCTCTTGGTTTGGCTGCTTATGGGTGGTACGGCGTTCCCAATGATGTCGCTGCTTCTCAATAGTTGGCTAGAAGTTATACCAATGACAATATTTCTGAAAGGACCACTTTGCCAAAAAGAGAAAATGTATTGAAAGCACGCAGGCGTACAAGCTTGTATTGGGTTTGGCAAAATGGCTCTACTCTGAGAGATCCCTGCCCGTCCAGCATGGAACCGAAGGCAGGGAGCTGCTACAAACCCCCCTCCACAGAGCAGAGCCGACAGCAACAGTGACCTCAAAAGGAAGAGACATTGTTATTGAACGGTAATTTACTCATAAGAGAACAGGATTAATGAATCCTATCATAGACAGGAGTTGGGGTGGAGGAGGGTTGTTGAGCTAGCGCACAGAGGAGCAGCTACTGAGGATGATGAGCTTCAGAAAGCCAACATATTAGCAGCCAAACAATCATGTGACAGCAAAGTCAGATGACAGTTATGTGCACTTAGGCAACTCTCCAGCAGGTAGAAGCAGCTCCCCTACGTTAAGCAAGCTTGACTCTGTGGCCAATCAGAATTTACATCAACGCTCCATTCATTTATCCCATTGGTCTTTTTCCGGCTTGGATTTTGAGAGGTACTACAGTTATATATAAATACAAGAAGTGTGTCACACAAATTTAATTTGTCATGGATGGGAGATTGAGAAAAGTCGTTGCTGTTGCAATATGATATGTCTGGTGAAAGGCCCTCTATAGGCATTAATAAATAGCAACGGTGTGCAGGATTTTATTTCATTTTTAGCAAAAAGTTGCACATTCAAACCCTTCAGACACAGCAACAATCTGCAACCCTTCCTCCGGGGTAAATTTCTGCGGTCACTGTCCTTGTACTTTGAAAGTGAGGCATCATGCAAAATTGGCAATGATGAAACAGAAAAAATCAGCTTCTCCATCTTTTTGAGCTGCACTTGAGATAAGCAGATCAGGATATGTTGGCTTGGAGACTATTTGTGATACGCATACCCCCTGTCTTCCCTTGCCTGGATATTTGTCTCACATTTTCTGGCTCCATTTACATAATTTTGAGCTCTACCCAACTTTTTCAATGGGCCACATGCTCAAAACTGAATGAGCCGCTACCATCATGCTTTATGTTACATCAGTGTTAATGCACCAAATATCCGCAGGAAATCAACCTCATGTTGGTAATCCAATGCATGTTCCGTGAAAGAGCAAGCGCTTTTGGCACTGAGCCACTAATCATGTGACTAAAGTAGCAACTTTTGTTGTCATAGCATTGTGACTACAAGCTTTTCCTAGTATGATTGTGAAGGTGACATCTTACACTGAGGACCCAAACCATATCAAGTGCTTCCCAAGCAATTTGCGTAAAGATTTCTGCTGAGAGACAGAGCATTGCTGGTCACAGAATGAACCTTGTGACATTTTAGCTACAGAAATTCAGCTCCTTATGCAATGAGCAGGTTGTATTTTGCCTTTGCCTACACATGGACAGCTTGAGTTTGTGTGCATCATTATGAATACTAAGAAAATTTGCAAGCTTGTCTCAAGTTACGGTGATAGAACATGCCCAAAGTTTTACAAATCATAGCGTAATACATCCAGTAAAACTGCCTTTTATCTTTATTATCATGAAACAACCTTCTATTGGTTTTACATTGTGCAGAATTTGAATAAAACAGAAAATAAGTTACCAAGAATGATTCAATAGAAGAATCAAATATAATTATGACTCTCTGTCAACAATGGCTAAAAAAGAGTGGTAAAATTGTTTAAAAAATAAAGCATCATATTCTCCAGCAAAGGGATAGGGTTTAAAATTTTGAATCCCAAATGTCTACATCCTGTCCAGTTCTGGAGTTGATTAGTGTGCTAAATGAGTAAAGGCCGTAGTGTCTGAATAAGTGGATCAGTGAACTGTGAGATTAGACTAGCAAGTGGAATGAGTACTGTAGTGAACTTTAATAGTTTAGCGCGATGAATGAGTACAAGTTTTCTGTTAGCTTATGAGTAGATCAGTGTGCTGAATAAATAGTCTTGTGCACTGAACGCTATATCTCTGCCCTCCGTAAGCTGAGTGGCACAGTAACTGCAATGGAGGACTCCTCTGCTCATGCAGCTCCCACAGGGAGAGAAGCAGGTGCCTCAGCAGCCAGAGAAGTCCCTCTTGCACTGGGTGGTACTCAAACCCTCCTTCTTTTAGTGACACTGTGGGCATTTGTGCAGCACTTGGCTGAGGTGCGAGCCACATGGTGGAAGAGTCAGCTTTCCACACTGAGCCCTCACTCGTGTCCATCCCTCAGAGGTCCTGAAAACCCACTGAGCACTTCGCCTTTGGAATGCAGTGCAGTTCAAAATCTACATTTCACTCTAGTTTACTCGTGGTCTACAGAAAATAACCTTTCCCTGTATCATCAGAGCTCTCGGTGACAGCAACGTGATATTCAGAACTTAAATAATGTTGTAAAAAAGAAGCAAGATGAAACAGCAGAATATATGTTTAGCTGCTCAGATTAGAACACATTGCTGCCTCACACTGGCTACAAAAGTATGGCTTCAATATTTTTCACACTTAAATGTTTCAGCTCATCAGCTGATTATTGATGACAGACCAGACGAGCAACCCCATGTGACTTTATACTGTGTTATGGGCATTGTGCAATTTAACCAGCACTCATTATGAAATCGAGCAATGCGCAATAACACCAAAATGTGCAATAGAGAAGTGTGCAATCCCTTTGCACTTTAACATTGACAATTAAACTGTGGAAGAAGTCCGGTCTGTAATCAATAATTTTATCGCCTTTTATTTCATTGTATTTTGTTTTTGTTTGAGTCTTCTCTAATATTTGTTTCTATACCAATATTTCTTTTATCGTTACCTTTCTTTTTGTGAACACCAACCTGCCATTGGGACTGGAGACAGAAATTAGCCTTGGCTACAATCTCAAACATATTTACATGGAAATGTTCATTAATATGTGTGTCCCATTTAACAAAAAATCTCAATCTCAAATCTCATCAAACTAATTTTTGAGAAAAATAATCCAAGTAAACACACAATGCAATTATTAAATGCTGATTCCATTAATTGATGGGAAAAAAAATACCTAACATTACCTTTGTGAATGAATAGTTGTCCTCTCAGTTGCTAAAATCAACAAATCAACCAAATTCAATTGATTACTGGGGTTCAATTTCACTAGACACACCAAGAGATGATTGCGACCAGCCCTGCTAAATCCACACATCACTTAAATAGAACTTTTCTGGCAAGGTTTAGAAGGCAAAAAGCTGCACAGTACGCTGCAATGTAAAGAAATTAATGAACTGATGAGAAACAGAGTTATTTACATCTATCAGGTCAGAAAGAGTTACAAAGCTATTTCCAAGGCTCTCGGACTCCATCAAACTGAGAGCTATTATCTTCAAATGGAGAAAACTTTGAACAGTGGTGAACCTTCCTAGGAGTGGCTTGCCTACCAAAATTCCTCTAAGAGTGCATTGACGACTCATCCAGGAGGTCACAAAAGAACCCTGACAAACATTTAAAGGACAGCTGGTCTCCATTGCTTTAGTTAAGGTCAGTCCTTACAATTCCACAATAAAAAAGAGACTGGGCAAAAATGGCTACCATCGGACAGCTGCAAGGTGAAAACCACTGCTGACCAAGAAGAACACAAAGGTTCATCTCACATTTGCCAAAAAACTTCTTGATGACTTTCAAGACTTCTGAGATAATAATCAGTGGACTGAGTCAAAAGTGGAACTTTTTGAAAGACATTGATCCTGTCACATCAGGCATAAAGCAAGCACAGTCTTCCACAATATGAACATCATACTATCAGTCAAACACAGCAATGGAATTGTGATGTTCTGGGGCTGCCAAATGGACCTAGGTGACCAGATGGACCCATGAATACTGCTTTCTGCCTGAAAATCCCATTGGAGAATATCTGCTATCAGTGTATAACTTAAAGCTCAAACGCAGTTGGGTTATGCAGCAGTATGATGATCAAAATCAACTAGCAAGTCTACCTTTGAATGGCTCATAAGAAACAAAATGAAGGCTCTGGAGTGGCTAGTCAAAGCCTAGACTTGAATCCAGCTGAGATACTGTGGCATGACCTTACTCAGGCTGTTCATGCTGGAAAACGCTCCTATGTAGTTTAATTAAAACAATTTTGCACAGAAGAGTGGGTGAAAATTCCTCCACTGCAATGTAAAAGACTAATTGCCAGCTATCTCAAACATTGAAAAGCAGATGTTGCCACGACCAGTCATTGAGTGATATACTGTATGTTCTGAATTACCCTTTACCTCAAATAAATGAGATGATTGTTTAAAAGCTGTATTTTATGAGTACTCGGGTTGTCTTTCTCTTATATTAAAATTACTTGAGTGATCTGAAACATGGAAATACAAGAAATAAGCAAAAAAAAGAAATCAGAAATCGAGAAGGGGGAAAATACTTTTTCACAGCACTGTACAATTTCTGCAATTTCTGTTTGACAGAGATGTTCCTTTGAAACTTGCATGGTTACCTACAAATGTGAAAATATAATGATAGTATATAAAACAATATTCTGTTTTGGTTTTAAGTCTTGGTAATTCAATACCATCTTGACCATTCAGCACCACAAAGTTGAGAAAAAGAAAAAGAATTGAGTGCTGAGATCGATAGATTCAGCGTAGTTCCACTGATTGTCTCGGCATGGGGACCGGGATGACACAAGCTCAATGAATAAAACAAGCTTTTAAATGCAAGCAGTAAGGGCCACTGGTTTGAGGAACCAAATGCAGGTTAAGTGAGCTCAGACCTGTCACAAGGCTTTCAGCCAAACCCGGTTTCTCGAATCCCATCCCATCTCTGGCAATTAACAGGAAAATGCAAAGGCGAAGTGGAATCTGGCCACTGTAACTGACATATTTCTGACTCTTGACATTTTCCCTACTGTAACAATGCAGGGCATCCTTTCCTCATAACCTGCATTCAGAGTCAAAAAGGTAATTTCCACTGCTGCATTTACTATCAGAGCTTGTGCCAAAAGCCTCTTTAGCCAGTTAATGGTCCACCAAATGCAGTGGAACAGTTTATCGAGTCAATACACCACAGAGTAATTGAGCTATGCTCTGATCGAGTACATCCGATGCCCCTCACACAGTCTCACAATGCCCTTTTCCTCTGCTCTTTCATATGGCAGGTGTTCTTTTCTGTACGTGCCTTCCAGATGTTTCTGCCTCTTCTTCAGTTACCAGTGTGCAAGTTCTGATTGGATGGCTGCTTTGGCAGCCAACTCGTGCTTTACCCCACATCAGGACCTCTGTTCAGCTGCACGTTACTGGTTCAGAGGGTTCGCTAAACTCCCACTCATGTGCCACTGTGATAATAGCCCTGAAGTTGTGCTCTCGACGCTCCATGCAACTCTCTTCCTCAAAATCACACCCAGGTCTGTGCGCCCAACGCAGCCTTCTCTGTGCTTTTCCGTGTCACCTGTGAGGCTTGGCGGAGATGAACATGGGTAGAATGAAAAAGGAAAATCCAATGGGAGACAAACTGGGGCTATTTTGCAAACTTTTCCAGATTGATAACGAAACTGGTTTCTCAGACAATCGTCGTGACAATCAAAATGTTGTAAGTACACATTTCAAGAGCTTCTGTTCCATGACCGATGATTGGAGGACAGGAAGCGATAAAGCAATAAAGCCAAATACTGGAAGGAGGGACAGAGAGAGAGATGGAAGGATGAGTGAGTGAGAGAGAGATGCAAGAAAGAGCGGGAGAGAGAGAGGGAGAAATGGCTGAGGGAAAGGCCATCCCCGGGCAAAGCGAGAGGGCAGAGAGAAGGAATGTCTGGGCAGGCAGAGGGGAATGTGACAGCGGGAGCAAGAAAGAGAGAAGGAGGGAGCAAAAACAAACCCAGGGACATTTTCTCTCGCGCCAAAGAGCGCAGAGGCGTTACATTGTCACAACTACAATAGCGGGCTTTTCCGACGGTGCCATTACTTCAGCCAACGGGAATTTCGGACAGGCGACCCCGCAGGAGCCTACAAAAGATCCACAAAGGACCCCTTTCAAACGCACACACAGAAACACACACACACATATACCCCACCTCGAACCGGGTGCAAAAAAAAGGCACTCACCCATACAGATGCGATACACATGTATCCCAACTCAGCATTATCGGCACAGAAAGGGCGTCCCGAAAAGTTGCACAACATCATGTGACAGGTTTGCTAGGCTGCTTGCCCAATCTTCTGGGAATAGCTTGTGTTGCTACCGTCAGCCTGGACACTCAGCTCGTAAATAACGGTGATCACAGGGATTAGTCTGAAACCACACTCAGACCCTGTGGTAGTCAATACGGCTGCTTGGACCCAGGGAGGAATGAGAATTTGCAAGGTATGAATCTCAGGAGAATCGATGAGGCCTCTGAGACACCTTTGAAAGAAACCATGTGGATAACGTGGGATATCAGCCTCATCATATGTCATTTGCTCCTGGACAAGGGCGCCCGCTAAGCGAATAACTAATAATAACCAGGTTATTTCCAACAGAAAACATACCTCCCTCTAATCCCAGGCCCATCACACGTCACCTCATGTGACCCTGGCTTTAGTCCTCCAGCAGAAAGCCATGTAGCCACATCAGCGACCAAGGTGAGAAGACTGCAGAGCAAAACTTGGTTTCTCACTTTGGCAGCATGAGACAGAAATCTCCTTCCATGCAGTTTAATATGAGCGGTGCACAGAGCAGGTTTGGAGTAGAACACAGGTATGAAGTGCTGTCGAAAAAGTACTTGCTCCCCCTCTGATTTCCGCAATTTTTCTCCCGTTCGTCACCCTCAATATTTTAGATCTTCATTAAAAATGTTGCATAACAGGAGGAAAACATGAGGAAACAAATGAAGAGTTTGTTTCCAAAATGCAGTAAGTGCCAAAATGACAAAAATTGAGATAATACCATAGAGCAACAGCCCTGTACTTCTTACACATGGTGCAAAAATCCATTTTTAGAAATTCATACTGTAAGCTGTATTTTTTTCAGGGTGAAAGTTTTTAACGAGAGGGCTCTCACAGAGCACAAACCTCCACCAGCAGGTTTTGACTCACAAGTGCTTATAATCAGCTGCGGAATACAGATCTGGATCTGGATTGATCTGAAAATGAATCACCTCTCCCCATTCATACAGTCCAACTTCCCATAAACTTTTGTGGCAATCAATAGAATGATTTTTGAGTTATCCTCCAGACAAACACAAGCTCATAAGTGATCACAACACCTACTATATCACCTATTTGAAGAGTTAATTGCCCCTCACTTAAACTTAATAAATTATTTTACCACCTTCAACAGCAACAACAGTTACCAAATGCTGCCAGTCACTGAAGAGCTGCCATTCAGATCACGTGACTTTTTGGCCCACTCTTCTTTGCAGACTTGCTTTAATTAAACAATATTGTAAGGCAGGGGTGTCAAACTGGCCTGTAAAAAGGGCCGGGGGGGAGGGGGGGGGGTCTGTAGGTTTTCAATGAAACCAATAAAAAGCACACCGGACACAACTAATCTAATCAACCGATCTCAGCCTGCACAGTTGATTGGTTGTACCAAGGGTGCTTCTACTGGATTGCAATGAAAACCTTTTACCGACCAGCTTGACACACCCCTGCTGTAGGGTTTTTGAGAATGACCTGCTGGCTTGAGGTCCTGTCACAGAATTTCGAAAAGGTTCAAGTCGTGATTTTGACTACGCCACTCCACAATCTTAATTTCCCTTCCTCTTTGTCATTTGGAGGTAGACTTGCTTTTGTTTTTCTTTCTTTTTTATAAATTTGGCATCTCCAATCCCACCTGAATCTGGAAAGCCCAATTTGAGAACTATGAACAAGGCTTGCTCTTGTTGCCGGCTCAGAAGAGAGAGACAGTTCGCAGCCCTCCTCCGAAGCACGCGCCTGTCAGCCCCTGCATCGTTAAACTCATCGGTTGAAAGTTTCGCAAGTTCAAAACGAGGGTGGAGCAATGAGCATGAGCAAGCTTAAAATCTCACGGATGAGCGCATGCTGGCCAACGAGAGGCGCTTGAGCAACGAACAAGGCAACAATTTTTAATAACCCTTCCTGGCAGTCCCTTCCCAATTTGCAACCCACAGTGTTATATGAGAGCTATGCTGCCCTACAAAGCCTAAATGCATATTTTAACTACATATTAGGTAAAATGTAAGTTACACAGTCTTGGGCCTGAAAGTATATTGAGGTCAGGATTTATTTGGACAGAAATTATATCATGGTGAGTCAGTTAATCATAATCTATCACAGAAGTGCCAACTATTTATTTGTAAGGACAGCAAACATACTCTGAAGCCATTTTTTACTGTTTAAATTATTGCATAGTTACTGCACTTAGCCTTTGTAGGGCAGTATGGCTATAGCCAATTGTGCGCTTCCCTGAAAAAGCTGCTAACCACTGCCAGTTGGTATATGACTGGGGATCAAACCCGCGCCGCGGTAGTCACCACTGCTCCGCAAATGCAGCGCCTTAACTAAGTGAGCTAACCCGGCAGCTCAGGTAGACTTGCTTTAGGACTTCGGTTGTCATCTTCACTTTCCTGCTGCATAAAATAATCAGAATTTGAGGTTCAGATTACAGACTGATGACTGAACATTCTCCTTAAGAATATTCTGGTTGAGCATTCATGGTTCCATCAGTCATGACAACTAGTCCTGGCCCTGAGACCAGAAAAGCATTTCCATAGCATCGATTTTTGTCTTGGATAGCTGTGTTTTTCACCTTGCAATTCTCTCAGGGATACAATTTTTGTATTTTGTATAAATTCGAATGGTGGAATCATGAACACTGACCTGAGCGATGGAGAGACAAGCCTGCAGTGTTCATCGGGGTTCTTTTGTAATTTACAAGATAAATTGTCCAGGAGGAATCTTGGGTGGCTGGCTACTCCTGTAAAGACGTTTTCACTATTTGAAGATAATGGCTCTGCGGTTCCCTGGATCCTAAAAGCCTTAGAAATGACTTTGTGACAATTTTCAGAAAAATATATTTCAATAACATTCTTTTTCTTGAAGGATTTCTTTCAATCAGGGCACTATGTGCTGCTTGTTGAGGCCTTTTAGCCAACTTCACATTAATAGAAAGGTTCTATTTAAGTGCTATTTAAAGTCAGCAGGGCTGGCAATTATCAGATAAATTTGGTAAACTGGCTGACTGAGTAAATAACAGGGCGATTACTTTCACAAAAATCCTTCAGTAAATGAAATTATCATTTTAAAATTGCAGTTTGTGTTTACTCGGGTTGTCTTTCTGTTTGAATTTCGTTTGAAGATGGGAGACAAATGTGACAAATATGCATAAATAACAGAAATCAGATGGGACCAGAATTCACAGCACTGAACATCCAGCAATCTGCTGTGTGTCTAAAGATCTGCACAGAATATTAAGACATAATGCACTGTTGGACTGATACCCAGAACCTCTTTCTGGTGAAGCAGCAGTGCTAACAACAGAAATGCCACGTCGCCCTGGCACAAATGAAGCACTTACTGTATATGCAGACATCAGTACCAGAATATTATTCTGTCTTCCCCACAAAATGCTGATATAACATCATCCCTCAAGTCTGGTGATAGAGGGAAATTATTAAAATGGAAGAGTTTGAGCACATTTTCCTTGAGAGTATTGTTATGATTGTGATGTCTATTCTATTGGGATGCGCGTAAGCATCTTGGCATACATAATGTCGATAAAAATCTTATTTAATTTCACATGTGCATTCTGATGAAGCGATCACTAAAAACAATGAATAGCCTAAAACAATGAATAACTCATTGCAGTTTGAAAGTAAATCGATTTGGTCCCCCTGCAAATCCATATTGAGGGCTAAGTATTTCCCACATAACCGATAAGGTCCAGGTATGTAAATCTGTAGACACTGCAGTCTGTTCGGTTCGCGGTCGTCTACAGAGTTCCACCCCTTAACTACACAAACTAAGCAAGTGGAACTACGGTACCGGAATCGTTTTATTACCCTACTACAAAGACTTCGGTTAAAGATTAAAAGGGAGCGATGAAGGGGAAATTGCCATTGAACTGCGCGGTTTGAACATAGTGCTTGAGGCGACTAAAATGGCCAACAATATGGGTGAAATGTTTCTCTCTCCATTATTATTGTTGCGATACAGAGCCTGTGAACAATGATAAAACCTCAGGAAAGATGGTTCACCCCATTACACAGAAAGAAGAGATGGGATTATATTTTCGGTTCACTCATGTTTTACCAGCAAATTTGCACATTTAACACGTCTGCTCAACCTCTCGAGTTAATTAATAACAGTTTTGCGGAATTAAACTGGGTTCAACCGATATCATGGGCACTTCCATGAAGAGGGTGCCCGTTAACCAACCAAGAAGGTGATGCCCACACAGGACCCGAGTAAACGGAATGTCTGATAAGAACTTGGTAAGAAAAACAGACAACGAAGACCAAGTGTTTGTATAAACGTGTGGCCTAATACTTCATACAAAGCAAATAAATTATCAAGAGATTTCGGCAAATGAATAACTCCTTTTTTCGGACCTTACCCCCGACAATTTAAGAGTCGTGTCGCGGTGAACACCAAGGTTGGTTTAGGCCTCATAATTTTTCCAAGAAAAATTGCAGACCCCTTGCATATTTTTATACAGCGCGAGTAACCGTGCGATGATATTGAAGTACCACTTTTACTGGCTATAATGAATTTATTAACTCCAGTGGACAAGACGGAACTCCCTAATCGGTGTAATATCGCAAATTTTCAATCAGTGAGCAGCAAAAATGTATTCAAAGCTTTGATAATTACAATTACAAATAGTGGTTGTATTACGAATAAAAATGACAGCCTTTTTTATTGCAACTCTCTTACCTTTGTCATGAATCTATCGGCCTTCGTGTTCTCTTCGTCTTTAAATATGATGTCCGGGTTGTAGTTGCAGACTAATTCGTTGAATCGATCCGAGTTCCGTGTAATTTTGCCCTCTGCTCTGCCACTTGCGCCCAGATTGTTCTCCGAAAAATTAGGGACAAAGTGCTTGTAAGGCATGGGGGTCAGCTTTCGCATCTTTGGTCGCATGCCAATTCCAGGGCCCGGCCCGCATGCACCAGCCAATAACCATGTCCATGTGCACACTAACAGCAGACCGAGCCGTGCTGGGCTGAGCCAAGTCGGCAGCGGCATTGGCGCGAGCTTCTGTGTGCCAAGGGACTAACCACCTGGTTATCCCGCCGCGCGAGCTCCGTCCGGGGCACCTGCCGCCATCTGAATATGTACAGCCGCAATGGCTTGTTATGTCCAGCTCAAGTCAAGAGAACTCGTCTGAATAGTCACAGCAGTGGCACTTTTCAGATTCAGTCGCAAATGCCGGGCAAACTGAGACGACCTTTATTTCTAAACAGCAAGTCAATTGCCGTTTGTTTCTAATGAGTAATTCAGTCGGCAACATCAGATAGGTAGGCTACTGGTTAATGAATAGGAGGTAGTTCATTGTGCTTACATAAATGAAAGACAACATATATTACTCTTCCCCATATACATTACGATTTAGTATATAGTCTGCGACTCTCCGTCTCAATCTGGCTTAAGTAGTAAGACACTAATATACTCGGAAACACCGAATATTGAAACTGTCACCTGTTATTTTAGTACTTTAGTTTGCTAAAATAAAAATGAAACCTGACGCATACAATGAATTAAATACAATGAAAGTCAAAAATAATAACACTTCGCGTGAAATGCAACAATGTAAACTTTAATCGACCGATAAAGTAAGAAATATACTGTTGATGCTGACAAAACTGTGCGCCGCACAATTCTATAGGGATTAACAGGTGTTTCACAGACATCCAGCAATCGACCGGGTCATGCTCTCTTACGGTTTTCACTAGTTTAATGCGCAGTCGTTGAGACCACCTTATGCTATTGTAGTCCTCTGGGGAAATCCCTCTGCAATTTCCGTGTAATAATAATATTGTCATCCCATCAGTGCGTTTTTCCAACGCATAGTTTTCATTTGAGTATCGACGTTTCGCCCGCTTGCTGTCTCCTGTCAAGGCTCCGAGCGGTCCTGACCGTTTTGTTCCAGCCATTGGTCTTATTTGTGTCCGGACAAGATTGCCCTCCCTTCCTGCGCGCGCACAAAACCGGCAGTGGCGCGCACGCCTCCTATATTACAGGACAGAAATGCTGGGTATCAGGCGCGCATCCGAAAAATAGCTGTCCGTTAATCAACATTTTTTTTTTCTTTGATATGTTGGCTTCAGGTGTAAGTTGCCGAAATGATTAGCTCTTAACTTCTTTGGTGTATTATTTCATGAAGGACTGACAGAGGGAAATGAACGGCTATTTCATTTCCCCCAAGCTTGTGTGAGCTTGCCTGATCATAACGCCATGAGGGGCGTATGCACTTTTCCTTTTCTTTTTTGTGCAGCAGTTACATGTGCCAGCTAAAATTAGCCCAGATTAAAGGTGAGGGCCCCTGACACTAAGTCCACCACCACTGTGGCGGCTTCCTGCAGAAGAGACACCGCAACCCTGGCATGGATTTGCTCTGACATTCGCGAGCAAGCTCCCCTCCATTTGATCACTGACAGCCCAGAGGACAAACCGCTGACATAAAGCCCCTGACCCCTGTGCACTGAAGAGCTTGTAAAGTTGGAAACACCCAACACAAGCTCTATCAATGTATTATTTTTAAACCTCCCCAAAGAACAATGGTTAAAATTTTTTTTCAATTTGAGAATGCCTCGAGAGATAACGATGACATGATTCAGACCTCAATGTGAGAGTGAAGGGGAGGGAAAGAACAGAATAATATCAGAATGATTTCCTCCAAATAAAATCATATTTCCTCATTTCTGACAACTGGGACTTTTGCATCACCATAAATCAGCTACAAGAGGGCAAAGGACAAGGTGTTATGCTGAGGCCATTGACTTCTATATTTCCTTGAAAAGACCCACACCCTAGACACGCAGCCATCTTGTCCCCATGACTAATGTTATCGCAACCATAGACCAGGAATTCTGTTGAATTGTCAGACTATTATTTTGAACGTGGTGATGAATTGTGCCATTCAGCTCTGTGCCTGATCATTCAGGGGGATGCTATATTTTTCATGCAATGTATAGCATACTAGGTCATTTTCTTGAAACTAAGACTTCCTGAATGTTCAATATCTCACGTGACAGTGTTTGATTCTCACATGATTGGCAGAATGACAGGCCAAGTTGGACCAAAGAAGTTAAAGGTTTTTGCTTGTCTGATAGTTCTCATTAATGCATTAGGCACCCATGTGCACACTAGCTGAACGGTTGCAAAATGTTTTATCTTTTGCCATTTGCAGATTCCTACATGTGTCTGAGAATTATCGGTGCAAATTGAGGCACATATATGAATTTGGACACGATACTCTCAAATCTGTACCATGAGGCAAACAGTACTAAGATACTAACGGGGTGAGAGAATTTTATATTTACACCTTAATATGCCCTGGTTGGTAATGAACACTTCCAGGTCAAAAAAAGTTGCCGATTAGATTTAAATAATCAAATACTAAAGCTCCTATGATTGAATCATTATTGCAGTGATTATTGTTTCAGCTGGCAGAAATTCTTTTAACCCTGACTGATTAAGTGTGTGGCTTCTCATGTCTTAAATAGTCATATCGAAAGATGTATCCAGTGGTCATGGAAAATATTTCACTGTGCTTCAGGAGGGGCAAATTATTGGCCAGCATTAGGCAAAAAAAAAAAAAAAAAACAGCTTAAGCAATTGCTGAAATCACTGAAATTGGGTTAAGAACTAACCCATGCATTATTGAAACCTGGCAGAATAATAGTGAACTATCATTTTTGCAAATGAAATGGGTTTAAAAAAAATCATGATTGATCATGATCTGAGATCGCTAAAATGCTTGTGAAGTCTCGTCATAAAAAATAAGCAGTGGAACTCTGGGCTGTGTTTAATTGTGCCTGGTGCCTGCATAGTGCCACAGTACAAGGTTACCGAGGCAGTGTTATGGTCTGAGGTTGCTTCAGTTGATCAGGTTTAGGCACAACATAGTTATGCAGCGATAAAATGAATTCAGCAGACTACCTAAATGTGCTGAATGACCAGGTCATTGTATCAATGGATTTTTTTAACCCCTGTTGGCTCTGGCACATTCCAAGATGGCAATGACAAGATTCATCAGGCCCGAATTGTGAAAGAGGGGTTTACCGCTTATGTGGAATCGTTTTCACGTATGAATTGGCCTCTGCACAGTCCTGACTTTAACAGAATGAAAGTCTGGAGAAGGCTTTATGGAGTGGTTTGATTCTCCCACCGTCGACTCAAGATTTTGTCCAAAAAAAAGTAGCTCATCTCAGAAAGAAATTCTGTATCATTGCAGAAGACTGTTGAAACAATACCACAAAGAATGCGCACAGTGATCAAAGCTAATTGCAGGCCAACAACATATGATAGTGTGTGACTTTTTTTGGCCAGACAGTGTATTTTGTGTGGGAGGAGAGGTGATAGGTGCTTTTGTTCAAATCTTGGATGGGAGAGGGTGCACGTGACACAACCAAAAATTGACTAATCTTACAGCTGCCTCATAAAGCATCACAGAGCGTTTCAAGCCGGGATCAACACTTTTCATATTCCTGTCTGCGCCAACGACGCAACAGAGGGTCACACCAGGCCTAAGCACAGCCAGTGACAGAGCTCAAGGACAGCTTATTGAGAGGAAATTGAAAACAGAACCAATGAAGAACATAAAAATAATATTTTCATTGCTACATTCGGGATGCCACTAATATGCTTTTCCTGAGAGCAGAAATATAATTGTCTAATTAGGGCTTTTTAAAAAAAAACTGGCAGGAGAAAGTTGTGTGTGTTGGAAGTTGATTTGATGCAATCATTATTAGTTTTTATTTATGTACCTCTCCCCAACCACTGCATTCCCCACCCCTCCCTGTCTCCTCCAACCCCGCCCAACCTTCCAATTCTCTTCAGGATGGGAGTACAGTTCTGTGAATAGCAGCGTTTCCTGCTCGGCTTACCACAGAAAACGAGATCTTTCCTGTCCGAGTTTGTCTGCCCCCCTTTCGTCCCATAGCCCAGTACACCAATCCACCTGAGTTCATGGGTAGCCCTGGCACCCTCCTCAATTGAAATTTTGGTTATCAGTGCATCTGGTTGAAGCAAACACCTCCTTTGTTCCATTGTCAGGACCTGACTGATACTGAGACTCAAACATCCAATAAAAAGATTTTACTTGGGGGGGGGGCTTTCAATTTGAAAAATAAAGCAGTAACTGGTTTACTTATTATTTTTGTTTCTTGCAGTTAGTTACATCCCTCAGAAAGAGCTCCATGCACTGCTACACAGGGCATTTGAGAGAATGTCTGTTGACTTCCACAGACTTCATCTCCAGCAGCTGAGAAAATCTGCTTCCTGTAATGGGGTGGAGGGCTAAAGGAAGAAAGGGAAAGCAGACTACCCCCCCCCCCCCCAACACCCTCCTTTCTACTGTCTCTCACCCTGTTATCAATCCAGGAAGAAGAAGGGTGGTGGTAGCTGTGTGCTTGAGTGTGTATGTGCAAATGCATTCTATCCTGTGCATGAGACGTTATTCGCGCCTTAAAAATATGTTACACAGAGCTAACCTTTCCCCAAAATTCATCAGTCAGTGCCAAAAGCAATATGGCTAGAGTGAACCAATTAAATACGTCAATGGTCCTTCTCTTCTGGACAGAAAAATTGCCCACACTTAAAGGAAATGCTGCATACTGTATGCAGATTCATGCAGAGGCTCCATTCATTTGTCCTTGACATGTCTGTTCTGATGCCACAGAAGACCAGACAATGGCTGACCAGGGTGGAACTTCCTGTCCTGAAATGGCCAGATCAGAAGTCAAAGGTGAAAGTATCAGGGAAGGTGCTGGCCCTCCCACCAGGTCATCACTTATTTCCATCCAACAAACAGACATTTAGAATTGGGGACAGGGTTAAATTTACGGTTGGGGTTTGGTCTAGGGGTAGGGTTGGGGTTAAGGGTTAGAGTTTAGGTTAGGGTTCGGGTTCGGGAGACCAGTAACATGTCGTGTAAACCAAAGTTGCATTTCGAAGATAAAATGATGTCATGTCAATTTGGCGGATGGAATTAAAGCCGCTGTAACTGATTTGGTAGTTTTCGTAGCTTCTTGTCCGAGGCCAGTGTAAGCAGTCCCCGCCCCCCATCCCCAAGACACTCTCAGGAACGCGCATCGATTTCCAACAGAGGCAATGGAGAGTAGCCACCCAGTTACAATATAAGTCCAATAAAAACAGACACTCTCAGTGATTGTCGTGAAGAAGCCTCACTGAAAACATGGACCAACCACACATTACATCCATGCAGAAATTTCGGCATGAATGGCTTTTTGAAGGCATTAGCTAAAACTAGCAAGTGTCCTATAGCCACAGATGCTATCGTTACACAGCTAAGCAAGCTGTGGTCGGCCACAAACAATGACGTTTTATTTATAAACTGACATAAGCCGAATTAAAAATCACCAACAAGACTATCCGAGACTGATGAAACTGCATAACTAAAACAGAGTAAACATAGCTTACCTGTCCAGTAGCAGCAAGGCTAGCTGTGCATCGCTTTTTAAAGCCTTTGATTCCTTCAGTTCTTCACATTGAAAGCGGGACCTACACTACAGGTCAAAAGTTTTAGAATTCCCCAATTTTTCCAGTTTTTTATTGAAAATTATACAATAAAATGTCTCACTGTACTCTGGAATAACAGCATAGACATAATAGAACAAATAAACAACTGAAGTTAAAAAAGAAATCGGGGAATCAATTTATGAACCAAAATGTATTCTAAACTTTTGACTCAAAGTCGCCACCTTTGGCAGATATAACAGCTGAACACACTGGTGGCATTCTTTCCACAATAGAAATCAAATATTCTTCAGAAAGGTCTTTCTAACTCTGTTGATGAAGTTCTCATAAATGTGTGGTATTTGTAGGTCGCTTTGGTTTCACTCTTCTGTCCAGTTCCTCCCAAACCATCTCGATAGGGTTTAAGTCTGGAGACTGTGCTGCCACTCCATGTTTTAAAGCTCACTATCTTGTTCTTTTATCCTGAGGTAGTTCTGGGAGAGCTTGGACTTATATTTTGGGTCATTATCTTGCTCTTGGATGAACCCCTGACCAACTAGGCGTATACCAAAGGCTACTGCATGGCGATGCAAAATGCTGTGGCTGCCGTTTTGGCTCAGGGTGCCTTTCACTCTGTAATTCACTGACCCTGGATCCAGCAAAACAGCCCCAGACAATCACGCTTCCTACTCCATATTTGACCACTGATGTCAGACACTGAGAAACCATCCTTTCACCTACGCAACGGTGTAAAAAAAACCTGGGTAACCTTACCTTTTGTTTAAAACTTCTAGCAGTTCACCACTTACCTTTGTACAATTTCAAGCTATTCATTGGACTGGAACTGCATAATTTTCAGTAAAAAACTGGAGAAAATGGGGTGTCCTAAAACTTTTGACCGGTAGTGTACATAAATACAGCTCTTGGCTGTTTCCTCCTTAATTCTATTTGTTCCTCTACCATTCTTTGGCGTTTTGGCTGTTTAATTGTATACGTCGTCTCCAGTAGTGCTGGAATCGGAAGCCTCATCTATTCTGCTATTGCCAACAACACACATTTTTCTATGTATTCCTCTAATGATTTTTCAGGCACATGGTGCACCAACAAAGCAGATTCAGCTCTGCGTGTTCACAAGCAGAGAGAAATGCGTCTTTGTGGCCTTCTCTCACCTGATTGGTTTTAGGCAGTCGGTGACTCCAAAATTTTATATGCTGCTTTATTGCAGAAGACTCTGACTGAGAGACCTGTGTTATTGACCAGATACTCTAAATAAATAATCACTGTCAGAATGTGGAGTTATTTAACACTTTTTTAAAAACAAAAAAATCACTTACAGCAGCTTTAAGTGGCGGGCCTCACACCACTGGGCCAAAATCTACAGCTGACTGAACAGGAAGAAATTGCACTTACCCTGAGCACTGGACAGGAATGTGAAGGTGCATTTTGAGTCAGAAAGTTCTGGGTCAATTTCAAATAGAAGTATGTACATTTTCCGTGTCAATTTATTAAATGACGTATCTTAATCCAGTGTGTGTACAGGTTTAGCATTTACAAGTGAGAATTATGAAACATGTTGGCAAATGTGAATGCACATGCGTGCCTGTCTGGGTGGGGTTTATTGGGCAAGTGTACTGTCAACATGCAAGTTGGGTAGGGCGATTGGGGCAAATGAGCAGTGTGGCCCATTATCAACTGATTAAAACAGAGGAGTCTCGCCTTTTCCTGTGCACCAGGGCTCTCTATTTGCCAGCGATTGGCGGCAGGAATAACTTCTCCTAATGCACTTTGGCACACGCTTCAAACACCCAACTGTCAGGAAAGCTAATCTGTGTCATTTTTCCCCCCTTCATTCTTGTGTTTTGACAATAAAGATAGCCTATCTCATCCAGTAACAAGCTGCCCGTCCCCAGCTTTGTCTCAAATGTTCCAGAAAAAAAGCTATCAGTTGTTAAACACTCTGCTACCCAACCCAATTTACTACTTATTTTTACAGCCTTTTGATTGCAAAGATGTGTGACCCACGCATTTCAATGATATGAAATTACTATATTAAATGATTATGTCACCATTACAAATAGAAAAAAATATTATATTTAATCTACTTTAATTTCAGCCTTTCTGACATTATTCCGATTTTTGAACCCCAACTCAGAAAAAGGTGGGATAGTTTAGAAAATGCACTTACAGTAATAACAGAAAGCAATGATTTTTAAATTTAATTTGACTTGTATTTCGTTGGAGACAGTATGAAGACAAGATATTTAATGTTTTGTCTGGGTAGCTTAATTTCATATGTAAATGTACATTCATTTCTGCCATTGAGGACTGCATTCCAAAAAAGTTGGGTCAGGGCTAATTAAGGACTTGCAACAAGGTAACAAAATTTTAATAATGTGAATTGAAAGAGCTGATGTAAGCAGACAATTGTAATCATGATTTTCAGCAAAATCGGCATCCCGAAGATGCATGCACTACGTTCACTTTACAAGCTTCGTTGTTCAATACCTATTTTCTGCTCTGGTCAGATTTGCCCATCTTTATGGCTCACATTCATAATAAGAAGTGACCTGTATCAGTCTGTTATGTGAATGCATCTGCCTTTAGAAATTGATGCGTTTTTTGCACGAGTCATTGGTGTCAACAAAAACAAAAAATTTCATATTTGTGAGAGCACTCGTAGCATTACAACCGGATTCAAATTGAGAAATGGATGTGCATGAAGCGAATGAATGGATGGGATTTTGCCCTGGAGGAGGGCAAACAGTTTGCCAGCTGCACATGATGATGAGGTTGAGAAGGCAAATAAAGCCAGATGGCTAACTTTCTAGGTTTTTAACAGCACTCAGCGCATTCGCACAGGCAAAAAGCCGCGTAAACTGCAATCTGATCGCTCTCATTCATGCCGCATGGCCACGTATCAGATTTGTATCTGATCTAGCGCCACATGTGAAAGTGGCTCAATTCTAATTTGAAGATTGGATTTCTGTGTCCGCACAGGCCTGAAAACATCAGATCTGTGTCACATTAAGGCAAAAAAAATCACATTTGAGTCTCTTCAGCTTGGTAATGTGGACATGGCCCTGGTCCTTCATGAGTTATGATTGGCCAAGGAACATCAATTTGCCCGAAAATTTGCAGGAAAACTATCGAAAGGTTTAAAAACAATATTCCTCAAGGACAGGTAGGAAGGTATTTGGCGATTTCACCCTCTGCAGTTCATAAAATAAAGACATTCAGGGAATCTGGAGGAATTTCCTTTGTGTTAAGGGCACAGACGCAGTGCCCTACCTTTTGTGTCCAGTGAAAAACTGAACAAGGGAAAACCTGAATAAATTGTAAACAGACCTAATATTCTGCATATTTGAGAAAACTCAAAACTACTATTCAAAATGTTATAATCAAATCACATACAGTGAATTCAACAATTATTAGCACCTTTACTGATAATGTCCTAAAAAACTATCACAAATAATATTACAGAGATAAACTCAGAATTCCAAGATATAAAAAAAATTGTAGCTAAATAACCCTCCTATTGCCCCAGTAGAACCTTATTCTGTCACAAATACGGTATGTTTCATTTAACTGACATTAGGCATCATGTATTCCACTAGGCATTTGAACTTATAAAATCTGAGATTACTTCTTCCATTGTTTTTTAATGGTTTTATTCAAACTTAACCGATCTGCAGCGTTTCCAGACATAAGAAATGAATGTGTTAGACTTTACCATGTTTAACTAGCGGTTGAAAAAGCTTCCCATACATCACCAAACCCCACCAATAGAAATTACCCCCCACCCAGCACAGATCTTTATACAGCAATACTTGTGAGGACATTATTGATTTACATTCATCTTTACAGCCTTTCCCTAGCCCAAACTGAAAACAAACTGTGGCGAATCCAAATCCTAACCCCTCTAACTCTTACCCCTAATCCTCTAACCCACACCCTAACCCCACAACCATAACCCTTACTGCCTCGTCTAGCCCTAACACCTACCCCAAAACCTGGGCATTTTTCTGAAACTTGGTGAACTCAAAATGCCACCAAGGCCTACAATTTTCTCAAAATGTGTTTGTGTCCTCAACCAGTCAGATTTTCAAGTTTTCCATACTTCTTAAATATCTGAATAATTGCCAAGACAGTTCTCATTGGTTCTCATTTTAAACTTTTGTGGATTGTCCAATCACCAGTTTAATGATGGCCGTCCATTATCTGTCTCTTTTAAAGTGCAGGTTAATTTTTTTTTCTTGTACTGGATGACAAAAGGATTTTGCATTCATTTTACCTCATTTTTATAACCCACTGAAACATAAAGTGATGTATTGACAGTATACTTCCTTAAAACTTTAATGAACTTAAGTTGAATTCCTTTCTCAGTATTAATATGGCAGATTTTATTTACAATGTTCTTTAGGGGTGCCATTAATTGTGAAACTTCAAGGAAATTGATTCTGAATTAAAGAAAAAGGCCTTATAATTTTGGTCAATACCACTGACTCATTAATAAGGGACAAAACTTCTCATGTAGGCACAAGTTTCTCACCGTTTTTTGAATATTTTTCCATGGCATCTTTTTTCATTGCATTTCCTGATTACACATGATGTAAATGGAAGAAGAAGAAGAAGAAGAAGAAGAAGAAGAAGAAGAAGAAGAAGGAGGAGGAGGAGGAGGAGGAAAAGGGATTTTTTTTGGACAAGGTGATCTTCCTCTCCTGGTTCAAGGTCCAAATCTGACGCTTGCATGCCCATTGAAGGTGCTTTCAACAGCGGGTTGGTATAAACACAGGCCCTTCGACCAGTCTGCTGATGCACAGCCCCATACGCACCAGAATGTGATGCAGTGTGTGTCATGGCACATTCCTCCCATATGGAAATTTAAAATTTTCTGTAACTTGCACCACTGTAGCCCTTCAGTTTGGACCAGCTGAGATACACTTCAATGCCCTGGTAAAAAGATGGACCTTGGGTTCTTAGTTTGTTCCTCCTCAGACTACTGTTGGTAAGCACTAGCCACTAATGAACAGAAGCACTGTCCCAGTGGTAAGGCCATGAAATTCGGCTCCCCAAAAAGTCACACAGGTCATTAGTCCTACATACCCGCACCCAATATTTCGTCTAAAAACCCTGCCTTATTTTCTTACCGTCAAATACAGTACATCCCAGACTGTTTCATGCCCCGCTGATGCTCTTGCATTAAATCTATGAGAGCTCATAATATTCTGGCTCATCGGTGATCAATGAAACCCTTGTTCTGATATAGTTCTTCTGTGAGAAAATGTTCTGACCTACACGAGGGCCCAAGCACCAGCGTGGCCATGGCCCATTTCATAAAAAAAAAGAAAGAAAGAAAGAAAAAAAAAAACTATGGTACACTATTCAGCTTTTCGGGAAAGCGCCCTGCCAAGGGAGGAAAGACCTTTACGAAACAATTCGCCACAGGAAAATCAAACAAGACTGGAGAACAAGAAATAAAATGTATTCAATTAAAGCATCCCGCGAGCAAAAAAAAAAAAAAACAAAAAAAACACAAGAACAAAAAAAGAAAAACAAAAACATAATCAAGAGGCAGAAAATAATCACGAATCAGAGGGTTTTTCTTCCCCGAACTTCAAAACGCAAGAGGAAATGAATAATATGCTGGAGAGAGGACAGAGCGGAACAGGAGAAACTGACTGATTTTTGGTTTATCTGAAAAGGACATCCGAGCGCGGGCGGGGAACACGAGCTTGAGCGGGAGCGGCGTCCGAGCTGCAGCCCGCTGACAGACGAGGCGAAATAACCCGTCCCGCCTCCTTGATTAAAGCACAGCGACAAAGGCGGAGGGTACATCGGTGAGAGATGCACGTCCAGGCACACGCACAGTGCTAAAACTAAACCGCGATAGTGGCAAGCTCAAATGGGAAAAACTAGAACTTTCGTGCACTGATCAACATTCATGTATGCTGGTGCGCGCAGCCCTTTGCCGTTCAAGCAAAAAAAAAAGATCCCAGGCATTCAAATATGCACATACACCAGTCAGAAGCTATAATATAGGAAATTATGGCTGTAAGAACACGCAAGTACATGCAAAAAACTTTGATCCGAAGGAGAAGAGACAGTCCATGAGTAATCATTCAGATGAACACACCCCGAAACAAAATGAGGATAAACGCACATTATACAAAAATGACTCAAAATATTTCGCCTATCAATCAATAACAAATTCCACACTCCAACATTTTTAGTCTTAGGTAGTGGAGGACCTGAAAAACAAAACATTCATCATAAAACTTTGTGGCTTAAATTGAAACGTCAAAGACAACCTTCTTCCAAAACCAATGTAATCTGCAACAGTCTTTCATTTTCAAACTGCAGTTACTGGTCTAATAGGAAACGACCAAAAACAATGATGGCATGTTAATTGTAAAGAACACCAGGGTTACATCATTGTCACAGTAAACTACCATCAAGAGAAATCTACAGTAGACAGTAATTTCATCTTTTGGGTCATTCAGTGTCCCCATAGGTTCCACCAGAGCATGTCACTCCACTTGGACAACTCGAGCAGAAACTTGGTCAAAGGTGTCGGTATATTAGGGGATTTGGTGGCAAGTAAACAGTTGGTGAGCATTTTCTTTTTTTTAAATGAGCAATCATTGTACTTTGCCAAATTCAAACATGCCAAATTCTCTAGCATTGAAAGTGAACCCCTTAAATACTAATTTTTCACTCAAGCTTTCCCATAAGTAGGTTCAAAGTTAGAAAAAGCATTTTTTAGCTCAACAGCCCTATAGGCCGATAAGCTATTGTCGCGGTGTGGCGTCCATTGTCCGCCATCCATCCTCTGTCGTGCGGAACTTTTTTAATCTTTTTTTTGGCCTGATTCATTTTTGTATAAATTTGCCATAACATTCTACTAGACCTTATCTCCAGACAATTTCTTTCAGATTTTAGATCGAATCATTTTTGTCTGTTTTTTGGGCCCTTGAAATTTTGGACCCAGTGTTAAAGATAGGACTGAGAAATAAAAAAAAATTGTTTCTCAAAACTGCGGGATAAATTTTTTTCTTAATCAGCCGATCAACTTACCTTGGTACCGTCAATGTATAGTGCGAGCACCATTTTGATTGAATTGACGGAAGTGGGATAGTGAGGGCGGTGTACTTTAATACTGGGTCTTATGGAGACTGGGCAAATCGCTTGTGGAAGGTAAATGGTTGCACATAGAGACTGTATTATCAATATATTTGAAGTCATATGACCTATATTTTGGATGTGTAAAAGTTGACCTCAGATGACCTTGAAAGGTCAAACTTGAGGTCAAGCATAATGTTACAAATTTCAAAGACTTCTAGACTTGAAAATACCAAAGATTGGGAACATATGTGTATTGAACACTGATAGCAAGTCATACACAAACTTTCATGTGGTGGCCTTAACCCTCTATTAACCAAACCCATTTCCAATTGTGTTAAAATGATTTCTATGCAAAAATATTTATTTTGGGCCATTATTTGAAAAACAGTAGACAAAAAAATTGACACATTTGGCCCACCTTTCCAAATTGTAGCAAATCTTCTACATTGGGTAATAATGCTAATGAAAAAATTAAAGTGACATATGATGACAATGACATACATATTCTGTATCTGCAGATTGCAGAACTTCACTGCAGGGACAAGAAACGTATACTGAGAGAAATATTCAAACCCAGGATGCCATGTTTTTATGGCCACAGCATTACATCAAATGGAAAATATCTAGATCTTGTAAATCATTTTAAACACATTTCCCTTTAATTCAGCAGGACATACTTGGGATCACTGGAAACCCTGGGATCATATACGTTGTAAAGCAGGCCAGATGTTCCACAAGTTTGAATAAAGCGACTGCATTTGATGGACCCATTTATGAGTGCATAGGTTTAATAAGGCTAACTGGATTGCGTATTTAATAGCTGGACTGAAATTGAACTATCAAAAAGGCCTTTATAATTTGTGCTACATTTGACACCAGTCAGAAAATTACATATGAAGAAGAGTTGATTTTCCCTTCTTTTTATAAGCACATTGTGTAATTTTCTGCAACCAGGGGTCTTCCAATCAAAACACTAACAAAATAGGAAGTTTGATAATACTGTCAAGTAGTGAGAGATCATGGTAGTTGTCTTTGTTGTTAAACAACCACCATTGTCGATCAAAGCTGACTTCAAAACGAAAGAAGAAAAAAATGCGAGGTGAAATCACATTCTCGGACGAGGTAATGTCTTAAAGTTAAGTTCACAAAATGTCATTTCAGTCCAATGAAATTGCCGCAAGTAACTTCAGCTAACAACTTTAATTTTACACGTGCATTACACACGCATACATTATGATTTACACCTTCCCTAAGTCTTCAGGCATGTTAAACTATTTATATTAGTTTTTGCTTGGAGGTATGCTGTAACTTATCTCCGTGGTGCAACCACCCTTATAATATTAATGCGCAAAAATAATTCATAAATTAAAACTTGGTACGAATTTACATGAAATCTTGGCCAACTTTTAACTTGCATACGACTGGCCGACATGCAAACTGTCCAAATAAAAAAATCAGTCAATAATTGAAATACCACAAAAATATCTTATCCTCACTTTAGTTTTTTCTTTTTCCATAATCTTTCTCGGTCATTTGATTAACCCATATGTTTTTTCCTAACAGGCACAGCTTTGAACCACCCAGCAAACAGCAATGAAAAATCGTGATCCATCAAGAGGGACCGATACCAACAATTGTAAACTATACAGTCACAGTGGCTATCTAGCAAGCTAGGCTGTCAAGCACCCTTCTCACTCTGACACATGATCTGGTCTTTCCTGAAGAGGGGGTAAACGGTGGGCATATGACGCCATCGACAGGCATCCAAATGAAACAGTTAATTACCTTGATTAAAATTACAGAATTCTCGAGTTTTGAACGTTCTAGAGAACATTTGGGTTCATGCACTTGCATTGCTCAGCAAAATATAGTACATAGGTATTGACCTTTTTAAACATTTTAATGTGGAAAATGTACAATTCCACCTTTAAAAGCATTTCAGGGCTAAGAGAGAAAAATAGGAAAAACTGTCCCAAGGCCGAATTTAGTTGAAGACTCTAGTTTGCGGAGACCTGGCTGAGGGGGTTGGGGGGTTTTTGATCTTGAGCTTAACCCCCTCACCCCCATTCATCAACAATCTTACTGTAACAGACAACCCAGTCAAAATGTGAATGAAGTTCGTCAGACATTGAGTCAGAATTTTATGAATTTTATACAGTTTCCCATGACAAGACATGACACAACGAAAGAAAAGGCACACATGGACAAACAATGCAATACAGCTGAATAAACAATGGTAGACAGACGCAACAAATGCGTCTAAAAAATCCAAAACATGCACGCTCACAATCCTTTAGTTATATCAAATCCTACGCCTGACTATCCAATATTTTGTATTGCACTGTGGCTTATGTACAAGCATTGAGACAAAGACATGCGCACACACACACACGCACGCACACACACACACACACACACACACACACAGGCACACACACACACACGCGCACACACAGGCACACACGCGCACACACGCACACACATATGCACACGCACACACACGCATACGCACACACACGCACACGCATACGCACACACACACACACCAGTGTAAAAACTTCACCGTTTGCTTCTCGGTTGCTGGCCACAAATATTCAACCGTCCCAAGCAACAACGGCAGATCATTCTTAACAAAGTAGTTTAAAAAAATATTGAGAAAAATTTTAAATATCCTGAAAGAAAATAATATTCAAATCCACTAACATCACATACACTGTGCACATGATACAAAATGGCTGTGGGACAAGCACAAAGCTTTCCATCCTTAACCAACTCTCAACTCATATTTGCTGACACCGGAGTGTCCCCCCCACCGCCACGCTCCTTTAATGCTGAAGCGTAAGGACACGAACGCTTTCACAAAAGGCCTCCTGTCCCCATGGCTGTCACACTGAATACGATCTCTCTCCCTTCTCCTCAAAATTCTTCCACTCCTAATTAGGTCTCAGAGAAAGAGACACAACAAAAAAAGGAAATGGCATTTCACCGAGAGAGAAAGGTAAGAGGAGTGATTACGGCAACAGAAATAGTTCTGTAACGGGGGGAAGGCGTGGGGGGTAACAGGGGGAGGTAGATCCACATTGATGGGAAATTCTCTGCATTATACTTCCTGCCACAGCAAGACTAAACTCCATAGACTGAGCAGGAAAAGGAAATGATGTCACAGGCATGATGTCATATCCAAAAACAGGTCTGCAGCCCCAGGCTTGGACAGGTGTCAAATCCCATCTACTGAGCACTGACTGCCATTGCTGAAGTTGCATAAGGCACTGTCGAAGCAAGCCGAGCAGGCCCCAGAGGCCTGCATTTCCTATCTGGGGATTGTTAAGCGCCAATATACGCTTTTAGCAAAGACTCATGTTGCCCCACCCCCACCACCTCATTACAGTGACCTCAGTAAACCAGAAACAAACATTTGGTCCCAAAGGCAACTCTGCATTGGCTAAAGTTGATTATCAATCCAAGAGCAGTTACTCTTTCAGCACAATGCCATCAATGGATTGGTTGACTGGCTTCTGAGCTGCTATTGGCTCTGGAAACCTTCCAGGGCACGGCCACGTGTTCCAACAGGGAGGCTTGCAGTCATTTTTCTGGTTCGCTTTGAGGCTCTTGAAGTTGGTGGACGAGGAGATGTCACTGGATCTTGGACAGACCATTGGCAAGAAGGAGCTTGAGGGGGATGGTGGTTCGAGACATCTTCAGAGGCAGTTTATGAAGACCTAAACAGAGGGAAAACAAAGTTCATTATGGGGGAGAAAGCAAATATGGTTCCAGACTTTTTATACCTTAACTATGAGTGCATGCTAACCTCTGTAAGGAAGAGGTTTTTTGAAGACCAAAAAAAAAACACAAGCACTCTTAGGGAGGACAGAATGGAGCACAGGGTAAAACTCTTATCAGTGACAGGTGTGTGAGTAAGGTGGGTGGGTGACAAATTTAAAGAAAGGGGAAAAAAAACAACATAGTTTCTAAGGAAGATGTTGGGTGACCACTAATTACAAGAACAGCTTAAATGCCCCCTGGTGTCGATTTTAGAAGTATGTTAAGTCTAAAGTAAATATACTGAATGGATGGAACACTATTCTCCAATAAAATGATGCAACATATGGCACTTTGATAATGGTAGAGGAGAGCAACGTCAAATATTTTGATCTAAAATTTCATTGAAGTGTTCAGGTGCATTGATATCTGGTGACTAAAATTGGGCCTCGCTAAAGCGGGCAATACCCCTCAGCCCCGAATGTCACCGCTGCAAGGTCAAAGGTCAAACTGGGACGAAACCTTGAAAAAGCACACCTACCCCCCATGGAGAGTCCACAAATGCAATATGAACTTCCTAACCCAAGTGGTTACAGAGAAATAGCCCGGACAACATTGGCAGCCGCCCGTCCGCCCGCCCGCCCGCTGAAGGGACGACAATACCCCTCGTGATCGAGTTGGGCTGAGGGGTAAAAAGGCCAGAAAAGAATTCACATCATTTTCATACTGTAAAGATTTGGCGATATCTAACGCCCCATGTGTGGGAGCATCGTCATCCTGGAAGTGACCACTCCCATCAGGGTAAGAGAAGGTTAAGGTCATGATACAGAATAACTTCGCACTGATTTGCAGCGACCCTTAACCATGCCGGGAAAATGCTGCCCACAGCATAATAGAACCACAGAACCTGCTCACTGCTGGCGTCAACCATTTTTGCCAGGACCGTCTGCTCGGTGAATGCTACACATGCACTGGCCCAAATACAGAGAATATGTTGAAGGATTAATTATTCAACAATATCACTTTTTCCCCACATCTCTGTTGATATGAACAAAGTGCACTGCTATTCTCAGTCACATCAGGATGAGTTTTTTTTTTTTCTTTAGTTCTCCTTACATATCACACTAATTCAGTGCATCAAAGTCATAAAATGCGTAGTTTTGACCACAATGTCTAACCGTTTTTAGTGATGCTTCCCATAGATCTAAATACAAATGTCACTTCAGCCACTGTTCCTATGGAAACACAAGCCCGAGGAACAGCAGTCGAGACTGAATCCCGTGTCATTTGTGCCCCAGTAATAAAACCTCTTTTCAAAGCCACTCATATTTTTCCTCTTGTCTTAGCAAATCAAAAATCAAGGTCAGCTGGGCCACTTCAGCATTTTTACACAGGCTGGAGCACATGATCAGGTTTTAAATGTTGAATTGTTCTTCTTTTGTTGTTTCTCAGTTCATTTGTTCAGATTTTCCCTAGTTGTCACCGGCCCTCATGCAGGCACAGAGATGCCATCTCGCACTGGAGAGGGTCCTTGTGGCTGCACTGGCATGCTCAGGGTGTAGATGCTGTTGTGCTGGGCTGTGATGTTTGTGTTGGGCGGTGGGTGTGTGTTTTGGAGGGGTTCAATAGCGGGGCCTGCAGTCCCCCGGGGGGCCCCCGGCCCCCCCTCCGACGCCCCCGCTGTCCCATGGCACCTTCCTGAGAGGATTGTGCTCTTTCTATCTGAGGAAAGACCAGCCCACAGGGAAACCGGGACAGAGCAGGGAACACCTAATGCCTAAGCACACACATACACATACACACACACACACACACACACACACACACACACACACATACACATACACACACACACACACACACACACACACACACACACACTTCAACACAATCACATGCACACGCAAATGCAAGCACACTCATCCAACACAATCACATGCACACGCAAATGCAAACACACACACACACACACACACCCTAGCACATATAAATCATGCAAATAAAAACGCAGACATCTTTTACCCCATCACATGCTCCTGCTCCATCACATGACCATGCAAATACAAAAACACTCATGCAGTTGCATATATGAAAGCAAACGTGAAAACGGGCATATGCCCTATTAAACAGACTCATACATCATCACAGACAGGCAAATACCAACACACTCATACACTATCACATAAACATGCAAATACAAAAAAAGACATATACTGCAAGCCCTACCCCACAGACTCATCATCACATACACATGACAAATCAAACAGATATACACATATAGGTTTACTAGCTGCTACCCGCTTTGAAGCCCATTATTTTGTCGCTTTTGGATTGCATGAGGGAGAGAAGCCGTGTCTTCAATAGCTACTTGATTATTCTTGAATTGGAAAATGTGTTAATGAAGGGAAACCATCTACAATCAGCCAGGACTAATTTTTGTGAATAATCGCCGCCAAATTTTCAGGTGTAATGCCGGCCCTGCGAGTGTTCAACCGTCAAATTTGAATTCGGGAGCTGTGAAGTTCGAGTAATAAGAATGCTGCATTCGTGGACGAATGCGGTGCCCTCTCAAAAGCCTGGCTTTCGTGCAGGCTGTCTTATCACTCCCTCGGCCCCATCGCAAACAGTAGCCCGCTCGCAGGTTACCTCAACGCACGTTCGTAAGGACACTGCGGGTCCTAGTAGTGCAACCGGATATTGCTACACGCATCAGGTTATATAAGTTTACCCACTACCCGGAGTGAAATTGCCATTTTTTTGGCATGCATGATTGTTTTTCAAAAATCGGGCAACGTCAAGTCCTTCCTGGTGCCCAAGTGGATATTCACACCAAATTTGGTGATAATTGGTTGAGAAATGTAGGAGAAAAACGTGTACATACACACAGACAGACATCGACTTCAAATATATTATTGATATGCCCAATACCCAATGCTCATACACCATCGCATACATATGCAAAAACACACAAATTAACGTATAATCTCTCACATAAACATGTAAACACGCAAAGCGCCCAAACTGAGTCAAGCATACAGGAAAAACATAAATTCAGGATTTACACATCCAGACACAAAAGCAATTACAAGCTAAAACACAACTGCTACACTCACATAAAGTGCACAGGCTCAGTGACATATTAATGGGCAAATCAACATAAATAATCTTAGTAAGGTTTGGGCCTCCACAAGCTGCCAGATTAGCTTCACACACCTTGGCCAGATATTCCCTCAAGAGGTGTTTTTTTGATAGTTAGGGAGGGCGCCATCTAAAAAGTCATTCTAAAATCTCCCATGGGATTTCAGGGTGCTTCAGATCTGGTTACTGAAGGCGATGGCTCATGCTTAGTATCATTTCACTCATAAAACCATTCAAGCGACCTAGTTAGGTTCTTATGATCCTGAAAGAGAGCACTTCCATCACAGAAGGAGTGGACTACCAAGAGCTGAAATAAAATTGATCACGCAGTATAAGTCTGCATTGATTTTCAATAACCCCACCATTACGGGGACAAGTGGACCTAAGCCATAACATAAAAAAAGAGCAGAAGTATCTGCATTTGTCATGTTTGTCCATGCATTCACTTGGGTTTTTCCTGTTTTTTTTCCCTTTAAACTGTCAGCTGTCTGTACATGCGCAAATGCGCAGACAGGAGTACGAACTCGAACCTCTTGAAGCTTATTTGCTCAAACTGGTCTGACCCTGATCCATGCACTGGTTGAATATTTGAGAGCAAAGGAGCAGAAGACTAAACTGACAGGCCAGTGCCGTTCAGACATTAGACTTTATTGGCTTAATTTGGGCTGCAATGTCTCGCCCAGAAAATACATCATCATCCCAGAGGGCATCATGCCAGCAACCACGGCCAAATCCCACGAGTATCACCCAAAACACTTAAAATGTATTTGTTAATGGACAAATAGTGCCAGGTACAACATGCAACACCTGAGGGAGACAGTGCTTTGGGTGTTGAATAAGCTGAAACCCCCTGATAATCAACCCCGACCACTAATGAGCCCAACGACATCACATCATTGTGTAGCACATGGTTGGAAGATAAATTGCAAAATGCTCATTTGGAATCCAATTACAAGGTCATCAAAGCAGATATGAGGAATTAATTGTGGAATAAAAAAAGAACATTTCCAGTTTTTCAGTGACTTTGACCCAATTTGGCCGAAAATTCAATCGAGAGATCCTAGGACCATTGTATGCCTTAACTGAATTTTTTTAAAATTTCATCAACCTGCTTTTGTGCCAAAATTAATAACAAACAAAAAAACCAAAATCGTTCAGAGGGCGACAACTTGGCTAAATCTTCATGTTTGTTCTCAAATTATTCTTCAGCAACCTCTGTTTACCAATGCCCATGATGGGGTCAAATGGATGGAAGGCAGCACAGAAAACAACACTTCTAGATGGGGATTCCCATCATAAATATTGGCAGCCGGCAAAACTGCAATCCACATCAGAAACATGTAAAATTTGGTCAGTTCATGGAGCATACCAACACACACGAGTCTGTCGAATTATAAACCAATGGGATCAGTATGGACCAAGTTAAGAATTATTGATATTTCACCAGTGTTAAAAGATACAGATTTTTGAGATTGCAGGATTTTTTTATTTTGCAGTGATCCCAAAGCCCAATTCCCCCCATATATAGTTAGGTCCAGAAGTGTTTGGACAGTGACATAATTTTTCATAATTTTGCCTCATTACACCAACACAATGAATTTGAAATGAATCAATCAAGATGTGACCAAGTACAAGGGGTTTTGCAACAATCTTGCATTAACCGTCAGGAACTGCAGCCATTTTTATATGTAGTGCTCCATTTTCAGAGGCTCAAAAGTAATTGGACAATTAACTGCCAATCAGTTTCATTGCCAGGTGTGGTCCGTTCCCTCATTGTTTCACAGCAAATTAAGCCGATAAAAGGAACAGAGTCCATTTCAAGTGTTTGCATTTGAAAGCAGTTCATGGGAACTCTCAATTTCAGCGGTGGTGATGCAAGTCAAAGAGGCAATCATTAGGCTGAAAAAACAAAATAAACCTATTAGAGAGAAAACAGAAACTTTAAGAGAGTTTAAATTAACAATTTGGTACACTCTCAAGAAGGAAAGCACTGGCAAGCTCAGCGACACCAAAAGGCCTGGAAGACCACAGATGATCACAGAATTCTTTCTATGGTGAAGAAAAACCCCTTCACAGCATCTAGCAGGTCTAAAACGTTAAAGAAGGTAGGCATATCATGGTCAAAGTCTACAATCAGAGACGTCTTCATGAATGTAAACCCAGAGGGTTTACCACAAGGTGCAAATCAGTGGTTGCACAGAAGAATAGAAAGGCTAAATTAGACTTTTCCAGAGAATAAGCCTGACCAGATCTACAATGAGATTTCTTGGACAGATTAAACCAAGATGAACTTGTACCAGAATGATGGAAAAAGAAGAGTATGGGGAAGGAATGAAACAGCTCATGATCCAAAGCATAGCGGATGAACTGTCAGACACAGCGGAGGCAGTGTTTTGGCATGGGCATGTACGGCTGCCAATAGAACTCGGTCACTGGTGTCTATGGATGATGTTACTGCTGACAGAGAGAGCAGGATGAATTCTGAAGAGTACATGGCTATACAATCAGCTCAGATTCAGCCGAATGCTGCAAAACTGATAAGACAGTAGTTCACAGTACAGACAGATAATGACCCAAAACAAACTGCGAAAGCAACAGAGGGCAAAGAAATGGAATATTCTCTATTGGCCAGTTCTGTCACCTGACCTCAGTTTAACTGAGCTGCTTTTCTCTTACTGAAGACAAAACTTCAGGGCAGACAGACCCACAAACAAGCAGCAACTGAAGGCGACTGCAGCGAAGGCCTGGCAGAGCATCTCAAGAGAGCAAAATTCCAAACTTCATACAGTTGCTGACTGCAACTTAAGGATTTTCATCCAAGCATACAAAATAATTCTTATATTTATATAAAATTATGTTAGTTTGCCCAATTACTTTTGAGCCACCAAAAATGGTGGACAATGTGCACAGAGGGCAGTAACTCCTAAACGGTTTAGGCAAGTTTTTGGCGAAACCCTTTAAATCAAAGCTGAAAATCTACACTTCAATCTCATCTGATTGATTCATTTCAAATCCATCATGATTATTTACAAAAATGAAAATTGTTACAATCTGAATACTTCAGGACCTAACTGTATCAGATGTGGCCCGTGGTTAGGGCTTCTCAGCGCATGCAATGTTTTGTCACGATCAGACCGGAAAGGCGGTCTGATCCAACAAATATGACAATACAAATATCTAGTCACAATGTGCATCATACTCCATGTGCCAAATGTTATACTTCCCCTGATGTAGGTGGGAAAAATCCTTTCCAAATGTTTGGTGAAAATTCAGCACTCATGCTATGAGCCACTTGTCCTTGTTTATGCAGAGTTAATATCAATGGACTCTGCATGCATGCAAGTACAGAGCAAGTATTGAACTACAGTATGTGACAGTAGAGCAGTTATGAAGAAAGAGTTACACGCACATCACGTATAGGTGCAGGGGTATCATATAAAATGCTTCAATGGAGAAAGGAAAGGATGCCTGCACACTTCCTCTAAGCCACCAAGAACATTTTTTTATGTATTAAATTAGGACAAAGTTTCGATCCAACTCGGATCTTTGTCTTGGTGGCTTGGAGTAAGTGAGCAGGCATCCTTTCCTTTCTCCACTGACGACATTAGAGCAGTTATCCAGCTGATGCTGCAGTCCAAAGTGACTTAAATTTGGTCTAACTAAGCTGAGGTCATCGACTAAATATAGCCATCCCGAGAGCAACGTGCGGCTAAGGCCCTTGCAAAAATACTACTTCAGTGATCATCTTCATGGCTGCACTGAACTCACTGAGTCACAGTCCAACACCTAAAAACACAAGGCTGCAGGCTGCCAGGCTCTGTTAAATGCATCATCCCTGAAAAGCACAAAGACCCTTCCCCGTTTCCTTGCCTTAGGAAATTTGGTTGTTGATATACCACTGATGAAATACTTGATGGTAACAGTATTGCAATGGAAGACTACTTATGATTTTTAAAACATAGAGCTATAAAAAGGTACTTTGATGAACTTCCGAATAGGGTTTTATCCTTTTAATGCACCGAGTTTTGAAGATGAAGTTCCAGTTTTACCTAGTTTTTAAACACTTCAAAAAGAATTAGCCTGATATTACCATTTCTTCCACTCAAACCAAGGCATATCAAGCTAAATACAGTTTCTTCCATCAGTAATGTTATAATTTATCATTCTTTCTCAAAGTCTGAGTGTCCAATTGCAAGCACTAGAGATCCCACTGGAATTCAGCAGATGCCAATCAGGTACTGCCATGCAATCAAGAGAGGAAAAAAGCCTGGCTTCTTTCTAGTATTCCAACTGCCAAATTACAGTTGAATTTTCTCACATTTCTGTTTCTCTGTTTGACATTTTGTACTTTCATGGGATCGGTGACCTTGGTGAAAACCTCATTGCCAGAGGGCTTATTCAGTCCGGACACACACAGACCGCGCAGACACTACAATGAAGGTGGTTGTTCTTATCGGCATGCCAGTGCAATGCATCTGTTCTCTTAGTGCTGGTCAGTAAACATTTCAGTGCATCAGCTCCCAGAAGTGCTGATGCTGAACATGGAATAAGAAATGAGCTTGAAGGCTCTGTGTGATGCCATTCATACACTTCTTTTCAAAGGAAAATAGAGGGCACATACTCCACCCCTAATAAAATGCATACATAAAGTGCGCTCCTTAATTCATTGAACAGAGACTAATTTTGTTATTTTGGTTCTGTAAGCCTAGTCAATCACCAGATCTGAATCCTGTTGGACCTGTGTTTTTACATGCTGAGAAGAACATGGAGGGCAGAAGTTTCCATAACAAGCAAGAAATGAACATGGTAGCAAACAGGCCTGGCTGCGCATCAACGAGGACATTACCATGGTCCAGAAAGGTTAAGCTTTATCCGTCACTGTAACTGCAACACTCCCCTCCTTCCACGACTTTTCCAAACATTTTTTCGTTACTTTTTAAAGAGAAAAAAAAACAACAACAAAAAAAAAACAGGCCTACCAAAGAAAACGGCCAAGCTGTAACAAAAGATTGTCAGATGTCTACCTTTTTCAAATTACCAGCAACAAAAAATCGAAAACATGTCACATTCCCGTTAAACTTTGCACCATAACTCTTGGAAGTCATTACATTTTTACCAGAACCAAACTGAAGAAGAGAAAAAAAAAAAAAAACAATCGCACAACTTGCAACAAACTCAGAGAGGAACCAAGCAAGTTTTCATGGTTCTTTGAAAAAGGTAGACACCTGACTAACTTTTGTTCCAGCTTGGCTGTTTTCTTTGGTGCCTGAAAAATGGAATCAATAAAAAAGTAGTATTTTTAGACCAACAAATTCTTTTTAAAAAACATATTCATGTTTCCTTTCAATGACTTCCTTCTTTTTGTCAATAATCTCCTATACATCACAGCTTTTTAAAGTTCCAGTAATTGACAAATTTTCTCAAGCATATAACTACAAAAAAACAATTCATTATAAACAAAATTAGCGCTCAAACTAAGATGTTAAATCAAAGATGTTGTGCCCCTAGTTCTGCAACATTTCATAATCAAGTGAAAATAGATCACAAACTCATACATTCCACCAACCACTTCGAGATCATCAGCTAACAGCCTTAATATCGTCTTCTACTCCAGGACTACACCCCTTCTCATGCCAAAACTGAACTACACAGCCGATTGGCTTGAAGGGCTTCTCAACAGGTGGCCAACCATCTCTGAACGGTTTTTTGATTGGGTTTCAACGAGGACCCAACATCATCTGTAAGGGCAAAGTACAAGGGCGGAGCAAAAGGGAGGCCCAGGCCACTCAAAAATTCTGAACTGTGATTTGTTATGGGCAGGTGAGAGGCGGGACCATATCAAGGTTCCACACTGTAACAGGCTTTTATAGTATAAACGGAAACCTGAAAGTGCATTACAAACCTGTTCCTGTTCCTCTCTTATTATTAAACCAAACTAAAACCCATCATGTCTTGCGTCATTTCCGTGAACTGCAGCATGTATTGGAGGAACTTTGCATGTAGGATGGGTTTGTTTTCTCACATCTAGATGCTGCAGACTGAGCAGCAGGAAGAAAACTGAGGTTTAAAGGTTTAAGAAGAGGCGGTAACAGTACACCTGCTTGGAGCACCCACCATTTCTAAACTGTAGCTGACAATGTAACACTGACGAGGCAGAAACAGTACAAAGTTTATATAACTTATGTTATCACCAGCTACAACTTATCACAAGATTCAGATGCTGCTCCAAGCACAAAAGCAGGTGGTTAGCACGGCGCAATCCTTCCCCTTGTAACACGGACCGGGCTGAAAATGATCCGTGTGTGTGTGGACATTGCCTATTATAAAAGCCAGTAACCGTGTCGGCCAGTTTACCTTCAAGATTTCCACGGAGAGGAGCGAGCTTTTGAAAGCGTGAACTAACCCAGCCTCGGACTGTAGCAAGCTGGCTGCTGTCGAGTTCAGGGTTTCAGCATGTCGAATCCAAGTGCTGAATTTTAGACGTAACCACGAACCACATTAGCTTCTCAGCCTCCAAAGTTTATTTTGCCTCCAGTTGCTCATTTTATTTTGGATTGATGTTGGCAAATATAACTTCGTCACATGAACAAAAACATCAATTTTTGGCAAAATGCTTTCAGCACTACAGTTCTGGAACTGGTGTTCCCAATTTCAGCTTGTCATTTTTGATATACATAAACTAGGCCAACTGATTTCTCAAGCATTTTGCGGCAAGGAATTGCCATTATGAGTGGGTTCAGAACAATTGTTTTATGTAAACTGGTCTTTCCAGAAACATCTCCCACATAATAACTCTAAAATGGCATGAAATACCTAACTATTCCCATGCTAAGTTAGTATTGCTGCCTGCGAAAGCAGCTTTTTCATACTCAAGCTGGTGACCTACCTGAGATCTACCATAGATTGTGATAGACAGAGCAATCTACTGCAAGAGTTTAAAGAGTGGAGTTCAAATGAGCAAAGTCCCTGGACTTGGAAGATTTTGTGAATTGTTTTGCTATAAACCACAATGGCCACTGAATCCAGCTGTTGTAAGCAGAACGAGAGAGACAGTCACGTCAGATTTATACTGCTGACCCGGGAAATTGAAAAGGGAATATTACTGCCTTTGCGCATAAGTTTGAGACAAGTGGATTCAAAAGAAAACACATCATTGCCTTAGTAATGAGTAAAATGTTGGCATGATGGAGTTTTACTGTTACATAATTGGTGCTCTGACAATGAATAATAAGTGAAGTTTACTTTTTCAGTGCTAGCTCAGAGGGCCAGGTCAGAGGGTCAGGTCAGAGGGTTTCGGAAACAGACCTCAATGTAGAATTTGTGACCCGCTTAGACTTATGTCAAAGGAAGTGATGAGTCAAAATCAAAAATTGAATTTAGTATGTACACAATAGAGGCCTTTCACAGAGTGCCTCTGCCCATTTACCCTCCGTGCTGGAAGACACTACAGCTGCTATGTGCAAAACAACAATAGCTATGTGTTGATTATGTGAACACATCAACTAAAAATCGACATTTCATGACACTTGGACTTTTTTTGACTTTTTGCTATACTTTGTTGTATGTAACTATGAAGTATTTGACGTCAAAAAATTAGAGTGAATCACCCATTTGTCTCAAGTGAATCATGTAAGAAGTAAACCGCTATTGCAGATCAAGTAAAAAGTGCCTGACTTTAACAGCCTTTATCTCAAAATCTAAGTCATGACGTCAATTTTTCTTGATGTGTTCGCGTATGAGATACACATTATATTCCAGTTAGACGCGTTTTTATGTTCAGATAATAGTGCTTTTTCTGCCACCCCAAAATGACTATTGGTTCCATCCTGGCCACCCCCACTGAATATTACCTGGCTCTGCAACTGGTCAACTACAGTCAACAACACGAATACAAGAGGCTGACCGCACCCTGACACTTCTCCAAGGACAGTAATGGCCAATGGTTATCTCGGTCCATTTCCGGTATAGTAAAGACACACCCCTCACATAGACGCAGATCCGCACGCGCGCGCACACACACACACACACACACACGGTGAGAGACTGACCAAAAGCTCGCATCAGCTCTCTCTGTAGGGCCCAGGTGAAGGTTTTGATGAGGCAGGCGGATGTCAGTGCTGCAAACACAATGTTGTAGAGGAACACAATGTAGAAGTTCCCCAGCCAGTTATATCTCCCAAAGTCTCCCAGCAGATCAAACCTTGTGATTCCTAGAGAGAAAAGAAGAATCTTCCTTGAGGAAAAAAAAAATCAGCAAAAGTAATTTAAGAGACATCTCCCGATTTTCTTTTTGTTTCTTACTTAGATTAGGCTCAGATCATCTGTTGAAATGCCAAGAGGGGCTTTCTTTAGTGTAGCCTACGTAAGTTTTCACTTTCTGGATTATTTTGATTCTTCTTCAAAAATAATATTTCATTTTATCTGGAACCATTTCCAGTGGTGCATGCAACCAGCTAAGGAACCGTCTGTGAATAGGACATTTAATCGTTTAAAAAGATTTAGTGTTCTTTTTGTGTGCAGTGACTGAAACTAAATAAAACATAAATAATAATAAACATTCTGTAAACATAAAACACAGAAGAAGCAGTTTTCTGGAGAACTTGAAACATGATGTGTCCAACCAGTCATTATAAAGATGGGGCAAACACGCACGCACACGCACACATACACACCACAGAGTATGTGCAAATCCAATACTCAATCATTGCATAAACTGCCAAGGACAATCAAATTTACAAACCAAAATAACACATTTTAGCCAACTTACAATTCATTGAAAGCATATTATCCTGAGGAAATGGGCCCACCCACAAGGGAACTGGGAAGATGCAGCAAGTCTACCTCGTGCAATGCCTCAGCTCAGCTCAACTCCGTTCCTCAATTTGTACCAAGTTTTTGTACGCCCTCTAATGGCCATAAATATAATTACAGCCTTACGGATACCTACTCGACAGTGGACAGCAAGATTTCACAATCCCAAAAACAAGGTACAACCTTTGGCTCTGTCCGTGATATCTAGAAGCCAATAAGAGACTGCCCTGCACAGAGGCTTCGAGGGATTATTCTAGCTAAGCAAGTCAGTGGTGGCGCATGGCAGCTCCACCAAATCCGCGGTTCATGAAGCCTCAATAAACTGTTCACTGCTTCAAAATCTCTATTTGTAGTCTTTCCTCTCTGCCTGACAGTCACTGACATACTACAGCAAACAATCCTGTACCAAACACAGAACTTACCGAGAGTCCGGGAAAAGACAGGCAGGGCTGAGCTGAGAACCAGCAGAGAGACACAGTTCCCAATGATCTGTTCAGGGAAGGGAAGGGCAGTTTTGATTGGATAAGACTGTCAGTATTACAGCTTTGTCCAGACAAACAAACAAAAAGCAACAAGAGACTGACAGAACAGGCAGTACCTGAGTGAGTGTGGTGTCCTGGGCTCGAGGCAAGAGGCCAGCGAAAAAGCGAGAGCTGTAGAACCCGACCAGTGAAGCCACCATCAGATACCTGAGTGCAGAGAGTTAAGGGCCGAAAGCAGCACCAACATACGAAGAATTACTTATACAAACAAGCAAACAAACAAACACACACAAACACACACACACACACACACACACAATGCGTAAGGATACAGGATGATCACGACCTGCACCGCCGCTCCCAGGGAGCCGAACATGGAGAAGGAGGCGGTGCCGAGATGGGGATCCTACAGGGCGGCAGATAAACAATATTAGGGGTGAGCAGAGCTGAGCTCATGAGTTGAAGGTTTCTGTCTCGATTGCCAGGAAGAGGAGATTATAGCTGAGCTGCTCTGATGAAAACTCAGCTTCTGACAAGCCGTTGAGGTATTATGGAAAGTGCTGCTCTGACGTATTGGATTGGATGTAGACACTGACATAACGAGCTCACCTCCATTCCTCTGGGCATGGCCCTGTCATCAATCAGCAGCTCCAGCACGTGGAAACACACCATCAGCACTGACACCACCTGACAAAGGGAGGCGCAAATATACACATGAAACCTGTGATAATATTGACACTGCGTGAGTGTTTGTGCGCACGTGAGTGGATGCTCGTGTGCACACGCGCAGCATGAGTTTTCGTATAGTACTCGATGAGTATACCCAAAAAGAATATCCCTCCTTACCGTAAGAGCTAACAGCAGTAGCATAGCAAGTGGGTAACCAAGGTTACGCTGCCACGGTGACGCCCTTCTCCTCATCTCTGAGAAGAAGCACAAGGAGAGAGGGCACAGGGTCACGCCTTGTAGTAGACCATCCAATTTATACATTCAGACCTGCAGTGCCCTCTGGTGTAGTAAAGACGACTTTAATAGCTCTTTCCTACCCAGGGCGATGCGTCGAGCCTGTACACTGAGTAGCTGCCTCTTCACCACCTCCATGTTGATGCTGAGCCAGCAGGACGTCCCACCTACAAAGAGAGAAAGAGAGAGAGTGAAAGGCAGAGAGAGAGAGAGAGAGAGAGAGAACCATTTTGGGGTTAATGTTATCACCATATTGCCCATATTGCATTCCTAAATCCCACAACCTTCACACTTCACACTTACCGGTCAGTTTTCTTGAGAGTGAAGCCTCCTCAAAAAGCGTACAGCTGACCGTTTCCTCAACGTTCTCCAACAGCTGGGAGAGGAGATGCAGACAGTGCGCAGAAGCCGAGGAGGAGAGAGGGGGTCGGCAGGGAGATAAGGGGGGGGAATCCCAGCCAGACAGCGGGAAGAGAGGTCACGGCAGGGACAGAGAAAGGGAGGACAGAATGAGGTTACGCAGAGAACAAGCCAAACCGCAAGAGCTTCAAACCAAAAAACGAGCCAGACGCTCTTTTCCCTGTGAGGCGGCTCACCCGAGGCTTGACCAGCAGGCTTCCCGTGACACTGAACATGCGCGACAGGCCGAAGGGCGTGCACACTGCAGGGCGAACACGAAAGACGCGTTACAGAGAGCCTGTGGCAAGCCACACCCCAAATACACACCACAGCCCCAGAAAAACCAATCACACTGGGACAAGGGATACTCACATAGGAGCAGCAGGACCCCGAAAAGGGAGATGCAGGAGTATAGATAAGGCAGATAATACTCCCAGAGATCTGAGAGAGAGAGAGGAGGAGGAGGAGGAAGGGAGACATTCGTCAGTATTGTCCACTGGCACCTCCTACTGGCAGCACAGCAACATAAGCGAGAACAAGCACTGTGCTCATACAGGCACTTCAACGGTTTCTGCACAAGAGCGGATGGGACCAAATAAGCAGATGGACCTCAGTTCACAAAGCAAAATACCAGGACAGAATGGGCTCCTCTAACAGAGACCAATGAGAGCTGTGCACTACCATCAAAGGCAGAATGTGGCTAATCTGATCCCCGAGAAACCGAATCTGATTTAGGGGGCTTCTGGGTAAAAATTTCCATTTTTTTTTCTCTAAAATTTCCATTTTTTTGATTTTCACATAAAATAAATAAAATAGATAAAATAAAGGAATGCAATGAGATACCAGTAAACACCAAGAATCTATGTTTTTCCTCTGTCTCAATTGTTACTTGTGACTTTAAATGCAAGTTACTGAAAATCACAATTTTGACTGATTTTCAACCTTGTGGCATTCATAAAATCATAAATATTCATCTGATTGACTTGAAATTTGGACTGAAGTTGCATCTATTGGAGATCTATGAAATGACAAAGGATTTTCTAGATAGGTGCATCCCTACAGGGTTAATTTTGAAAATGATCTGAGAAAGATCTGAGAGAGACTGAATATCACTGAAGTGATCAGAGAGAAATTGAATCTGACTGAAATGACCCAAGAAAGACTGAATCTTACTAAACTGATCAGCAAGAAACTGAATCTGAGTAAACTGATCAGAGAGAAACTGAGTCCGACAGACCTGATCTGACTGAGACTGAATCAGGCTAAACTGATCTGAAACAGACTGAATCTGAGTGAGCCCATCCAAGCGCAGGCCGGGACTCACCGTAAAGGCTCTCTTGGGTCGTGTCCCGGTGGAGGAGGGCTGAGGCCACCCACACGATGCCAAACACCAGCAGGGTGAGGAGAAGCAGAACCACTGCAGTCTCGTACACACGACCCATCAGACCCTGAACACAGCACATTACACAGATTACACACCAGGAACACAGTACGCACCGCGACTCTGCGCGTCACAGCAGCCACAGGGATAAGGGCAGGAGAGGCACATAATCTGCTTCAGACAGACTTACTACCTGATGACGGTGATCAGTAAAACATGATGCGAAAAATAATCAATTCATCAAGCTGATGGCACTGTACCTTTTTGGAGCCGACAAAGCCCTCCGACTCAGTGAAGAAGTAAGCGAATGGCATGAGGAAGAAGAGGGAGAGGTTGGAGAAAAGGAAGACCAGGTTCCACAGCCCTGAGGAAAAAGGGGCAACGTTAAACTCAAGACGACAGACCAGTGTAACGGCGTTCCTTTTCAGGAGGTGAAGACTTTCAACCCCTGATACAGATATCTGATTCCATCAATGCAGTCCTGCAACTCCACATAGTTCTGCTGTGAGGGGCTAAACCCTACCCAGTGTCATCAGTTTGGCTCACTTACTCAACACAGCGTATCCAAATCTAGGTGCTGTGCTCAATAATTCAGAGATTCAGTGTGGATGTGGGTTGACCTAATTAACAAGGGTAACAAGTTTCATAAAAAAAACAGACACAAACCACTTCACACAACAGAAGATGCTTTAAGCCAGTAGTGGTTGACCCAGCTCCTGGAAATCAACTGGCCAGTGGGTTTTCACTACAACCTTAATCTAGTAAACATGACCCTAAAAATTTAAAGGAACAGGATCTCTAGCTTCGGTGGGAGATATGCTTTACCAAGGTTGGAACAATCATCTACCTGCAGGGAAATCCCGAGGATCAGGGTAGGTGACCTTTGCTTAAGGCTATTGATACCAGTATGACCAGTCCAGTACTGGTCGCATCCCCAAATATCTTAACTGAGCACAAAGAGGACACTCTCCAATCTCCAATCACATCTCTACCAGATGCGTCTGACCTAGTGTTCTATGAATGAGGGGTTGGTACATGCACACAGTGGTAACAGAGTACATATAAGCACACTGTTCTGAAGCACAGAGGGTGGGGCCATACCGTGGATAAGGGAGCCATTGAGCCATTGCATGTAGTAGCTCTGTGGGAAGGACAGCAGCACCTCATTGGACAAGATGGAGAGGGGGAGGAGCAAGACCGCCCCCACAGACACAGAGAGTGTGAAGGTACAGAGCCATAATCTGAGGGAGAAGGGAAGCAGGTGAGAGAGGCTGTTACTGATGGCTCGCCTCACAAACCATCCACGTGCCAGACCAAGTCACTAATACTTACTGCCCACAGCATGGAGTCAAATGCATTGGTTCTCTTTGCTTATAGACATGACTAATTCTACCTCCCGGTAACAGAGAGGGCACACCCTCGGGGGCTTTTAATTTCTCGAGCTTAGCGCATTATTATCTCTTCAGACTTTAGCATATGGCTGTACCAGGGCATGTTGCCAGAGCCACTGGCAGAAATGCCGTGTGACACCATTCCAACTAGGCATGAGAAGCGTGGAGGTTCAAAGAGCAGTCACACTAACACAGGTCTCAAAGACCCAGACACATCCTGGCAGAGTAATGGGCACTTTACTGTTTACTTACGCAATCCTGTTGACCGTAGCTTCCTCAAGGTCATCTAGAATAACAAAAAATATTGACGTTAGCCCTTTCCAGTCAATTGCTGCCACAATATTGTCAATGAACGGATTCGTGCAAAGGGGACAAAAGATTTTTCCATTTGTTAGTACAGAAGAATAATTGATTATTTCAGAATGGATAATCCAGAAATAAAACCATGCAAATGTTTACAGTTACAAACAGTGCCAGTTAAAGGTTGGCGAGACCTGCACGCTTCTACCAATCAGTGGAAAAAAACACTTTTCATTTAAAAGTGCAAGTTTGTGCAACTTTGAAAAATTCCTTGTCATTTACTGACAATGGTGTCCATCAAGTAAATCTGCAGCAAACGGCCAGTGGGTCACACTCCTTCAGGGCAAGCCAGAATCCTGGGCATCGCCCAAAAAAAAAAGTGACGCTGAGGCTGAACATGACTGATAATTTAGCATCATCAGCGAAGTTATATTGTAATTTGTTTCACTAACGTTATGTTTTCCATATTTGGATTTATAAAGCGTAATATCATGATCAGCCTACGAGACAGCACAACATAGCCCAGTGAAGTTGAAATAATCACTTCTAGCAGCAAAATACATTAACTGTATATATGTAATACATCGGTGCTAGCTTGCAAACTTGCTTCATCAATTGCAGTCAGTCCAGCTTGCAGCAAGCTTTGAAATGTCAGATGAAATGTTTGAAATGTTAAATCATACATACAAATCACATCTGCTTCTTCTCGCAGAAATGAACTCCTCTAGTTTGACACTAACCAGCACAGTGCAAATCTTACAAAACAGGAAGGATGCTGAAGGGGTAAAATAATATAAGACCAAATAAAAGATAACAAGAGAAGTAAAACAACAATATCTGAAGCAGTGGAGCACACTGAGACGAGGATAGAATTGAAGTGCCCTTGTTAAATGAAACAAAATGTTCAATCAATCACCAAAAATGAAGGATCCAACTGTAAATAAACATGCATGAAATATCCAGTCCTAGAGGTTGTGTTTACCCTGCACAAGGCATGTCTTTGATTGCCTAAATACAAACTGAAGTTTCCAGGCAGTGACCTCTGGGACTCCAGGAATATACGTGAGCGTCTCTGTGGACGACCGTTCATCCCTTCCCCTTCCGGACCCATCAGACACACAGCAGCAGAGCTTCGAAACTCTTTAAAAATCCAACAGAGGAAGCTGCTGCAGGACCAGAATATAAAGTTTGGAAAAACAAAACTTATCTCATACAAATCCTTTAGAAGTATCATCCATATGTTTTTTTCAGAACTCCGACGGCATTATTGCAGAATGAGTTTGTCAAACTCCTGACAGAGCCACGGCCCAAGGGGGAGTGATGGCAATCATGGAAATAAAGGTCTCAAGAGGACAGGTAACGTTTCCATTCCTTGGGTGCAGCTGGACAGGCGAAGGGACGATTCATCAATACTCTGACATTTGAAACCAGCCAGAAGACTAGTGTGGACTCATTTCACCCAATTTCCTTTCAACTCTCATTTTCTTTCACTGAAAAGCTTAATAAGATTGGAGGGGGGGGATGAAAAGTCTTCCATCTGAACCTAAATAACCCGAAAGGTTGCAGGAGGTCCTACAATAACACTGCTCAAGTCTTCAAAGCTCATACATGGGACGGAAGGCACCAGTCGTGTTGTCCCTCCCTGCTTTGGCGAGAGTTATATTCTTACAGTGTAATGGGCACCGGGCAGAAAGAAAGTGCTCCACATGTGACCTGACATGATCTGCTCAGTGGCAGCTTGCAAAACACTCAATCTCTTATCCTACTTACCAGACACAAACTCTGCATTTTTTTTGAAGTGAGTGACGATGAAGTAGGACAGGATGTAGAGACAGATGAAGAGCAGGATACAGATCTGAAGAATGAGAAAAAGACTTAAGTAAATTTTGACCAAACGACATCTGTACTGTTACCACCACCTTAATCATTGGAGTACCAGCAAAGAGTACCAAAATATTCTTATATAATTAACAGAAACATTAGTTCAACTACAGAAGAAAAAAACTCCAGGTAAAAGCTCTCAAACAATAAACACAGACAGATATAAAACTTAATTTTGAAAAGGAAAAAAGATGACCGTGAACTAAATGGACTTGAATAGCACAGTGTGTTTCAGCACTTGAAAACTGGTACTCCCTGCAATAAACACTTCAGAAGGGGTGACCTTTCCAAAGGAAATGTAGCCCAACTCTGTAAGATGCCACTAGTGTATGTTATGACTCGAATTAGCGATGTCAATGCCATCAGTCCCAAACAGGAATGACTATGGTTTGAGCCATCCGCATTTTAAACACCCAGACACACATTCACCCAACACTCATGACAGGCTGAATACCCTCTTCTCTCACATATACTGCGAAGTATACGAAACATGAAGTACACATTCACAAAAGTGATGGTTCACGTCCATTTTACAGAATAACCAAAGAACTCCTTCACAGACCCCAAGAAGCAGTTTGAGATCCCCTTGTCAAGACAGTGGAGTTTGACAGGCTTCCTGACTACCCAAGAGCTCAATTTAAAAAAAAAAAAATGCTCTTAATTATTCTAGCAATTGGGTATGAAAAAAATTCCAACGAGATGCAAATAACTGACATTCATGGGCTAATTATTTGTCGGACCATCAGATGGCAGTAAAGGCAGAGCAGCAGACAGCGGGCCAGTGTGCAGATTATCATAGCTGAGACTACATCTCTCTCCTCTGATTGTAGCAGTGAAACCCAGCGCAATTCAGTGCAGCACAGGACCAAGAACATGGGGTCCTCGTTCAAGTCCCCTGTGATGTACCGCCACTGGTACAGTATGTCCTGTCAGTATATACATCTGCCATTTTTCTTCCCTATGGACCGGTACCACTGCAACACCAAATAACATATTGCAACTTGTAGCTGCAACAGCAAATGCACACAACAAATTATTTAGTAGCATTTGTCCTCCGCCTTATGACTGCATTTTAGCACCGCGTAATTTTGAGTTTGAGCATGCATACTTTTTGTTATTACCCCACCCTACCCGTAGGGGGAGGGCAAGGGGTATTGTTTTTGGTTCGGTTTGTTTGTGTGTGTGTTTGTTTCTTTGTTTATTTGTTAACCCTTTAGCAGCAAAACTAATGGCAAGATTCACCCCAAATTGGGTTAAGGGATTGCCACTGACCAAGAAGAGATGCCTGTTGAATTTAGGAAAAGTAGGTCAAAGTATGTGTGAGGGGCGGAGTTTGTTGTGCCTGTAAACACTTGTTTTACTTATTTTCACAACACCATGCAAATAATCGGTCCCACAATGTACAACAGCTAGTTCTTCCATGGAGCTAGCCCACAGCCAGCTAACATCCCAGATAGCAAGCACCTCCGCTCCGGATCTGCCCCTGCTCTGAGCCGGATCAGCTGGAGTTGGCATAGAGCCGGGGCAGATCCGGAGAAGAGGTGCTTGCTGTATAGGACGGCATCCTTCTTTATCTCTCATGGAACCAGGGTCCCGACTCCAAGCCGAGAAAAAGCAGGTGATGCCGTTTGTTGTTGGGCGATGATAAATGTTCTCATTGCAAACAATCAATGTAGGAAATGTATAATGCTGAAAAGCTATATGTTGATATAGGCCCGTCTATATCTATTACCAAAAAGGCCTAATATGATAGAAAAGGAGGAATCACAACAATGTTATTAGGCTACTTGAAGCAGTTCATTTATAGTAGAATTTATACTTGAACTAAACTATTAAATTTGATTCTGTCCCAATTTTCTCAGGATGTCTGGTCACCCTACAGTGCAGCCCTGATAACTATTATTTAATAATTAACTCGAAGTGTTATCTGAATATTTAAGCTTATTAACAATGGCCTGTTCCATGTTTAAAAGGCAAAAATAATCACTTTGCCACTGATTACATAGTTTGAACACATAATAGTGAGATTCCACTTCACAGACAATATCTACTGATGCTTCCACTTCTGTCATCTCTCTTCACTTAGCTTATAAGTTTTGTCAACCAGATTAAAAGTCATCTTTAGAAGTAAGCCTGTTCGAGCCTATTGGCCCATCGGACCAGTGCTTAACCCCGGTTACCATGGCATTAAGCGACTAGGAGTATTACTACTCCCCCTTAATAGGATACTCCCCCCAGCTCTTAGACAAGTTTCCCTGCCTATTTGCTGGTACCCATTTATACACCTGGGTGGAGTGAGGCGTGGAGTGTGGGAGTAAAGTGTTTTGCCCAAAAACACACCTCAAAGGCCGTGGCCAGGGCTTGAACTCGGGACAACTGCGCTACAGAGTCTCCAAAAAAAAAAAAAAAAAAAAAAAAAATCATCTTTGGGGTTTTATAAAACCTAAGGCATCTGATGCACCCTGTAACAGCAAAAACAATATTTTCACTATGTACAAGACACAAGCTAAGGAAGAAAAATGGCTGAATACTGTCTGTGGTTTGGCCGATGACATCACAAGAAAACAACCCATTAGTGCACTGAATACATGCCAGGCCAGTCAGAATAAAGCAGGATTGGGGGGGTGGGGGTTGCGCGAAATCACTTTCCTTTTTCTAACCTTTTTGAAAAGGCTCACCTCATGACCAATTGTGAAGTAGATCAGCTCACATATCTGTGGCAGGAGTCCGACGGTGCCTCACACAATCAGCCTTTCGCCCATTATCATATCACACAGAGTGCAAAGTGAGGCTGCATTCTCAGCGATATCAATGTGATGACGCAACACAGGACAGTCTGCTCCTCAGTTGAGCTTGACCCCTTTTTCTGAAGGCGGTGATACTTCTTTGAGGACTGGTAACCTGAGTGCTGAAAGTCAGTGTATACACAAGCAGTGAGACCGCACAGCGAGCAGGGCGACTGCGTTGGGTCAGTTAGCATCTGCGCTAAACATTAAGCTCGCAAATAAGCGAGGGACACAGCTGCTCCAAAAATCTTAAAAAATACTCAGAAGAGAAGCAAAACTGAGGCCAGTTTTCAAGAAAAAACCGCAGCTCACAGGCTTCAGGTAAAATTGTAAGAGTCAAGACTTCCCACATTCCGTAAATAACCAGCAGTGAGTATTTCATGAAATGCTACATTTAGTACTGAATGCTCCACTAAAATTGTGACCGTCCGACAACACATCCAGAACAAGCTGCATTAAAGAGTGGCAGATCCTGGCTGACTAGCACTTTGTAGGTGTAGAGAGTGCATAGAATAGCACACATCCTTTCAATCACAGGAAGGTAAGAATTCACCTCCTGCTGTTAAAACAACTCCAGAGAACAATGGATCTGACAGACTCAAGGAAGGCCAACCTGATAGGACTCCTGCTTGCTTCAAACCCAGATAAAAACAGCCTGATAAGTACTCCGAAACACGTTGAAGTTATGTTGGTGCATCTGACCGAAGTGCAGCATCTTAGTATCACTGTAAACCAGATAGCGTAGTGCACTCAAACGTCTCCTGGGGAAAAAAAATAAAAAAATTACCTCATAAAAATTGTGTAAGCCAACTTAATTGCCTTGTGCAGACGGTACTTAAAAAACATTGTATACATCTTGAAAAGTGATTTTATCATGGTTTTCTGTGCTGTGAACACAGCCACTTTGTGCACCACTCAATAAGGGTTTACAGTGATGGCATTGGACGAACATGGTGTAGTCTTGCTTAATGTCAGATTTTTGATGGCAAGCATTTCTTGGTGCTCATTTCTTTCTGTTATTTAGCAGACCAAATTAAAGTCAGTGGATCAACCTCATTGCAACCTCTCAACACACACTAGTAGCACCCAAAAACCGAGAAAGAGCACCTTTTTCCAAGAAATTCCTTTAAAAACTTAGAATGCACCGAGGTTTACTGAAGATTTGAGGCCAACTCGGTTAACCTCAGAAGAATTTTACTGAGGTATCCCGAAGTTCAAACTTAAGTAAACTGGACAGACAACACCTCAGTACACCTCAATTAAATTTTCCCGAAACACACAGAGGATTGTCTGGCTCAGAGACCACATTGATATTCCTCGGGAAAATTTCACAGAGGTAGACCGAAGTTTGTCTGCTAGGCCTTTGCTCGCACCAGAATAAAGGAGAGGTGTGAAGACTGTCAAAATACATGCCTCATTAAAGACCTCCCTCCAGTACTGCAGTCCAAACACCAATTAATTATGCAAATGACCAGCAAATTACCAATGTGGTCGCTGAACTTCAGTGGGCCAAACAATCCTCAGTGTGTCTCAGGAAAATTTAACCGAGGTTCACTGAGGTGTTGCCCAAACTTAAGTAAACCGAACAGACTTTGGGATACCTCTGCAAAATTTTTCCAAGGTTTACCAAGTTGGCCTCAAGTCTTCAGTAAATCTCGGTGTTTTCTAAGTTTTTGTTGGAATTTCTTGGAAAAAGGTGCACTTTCTCTGTGTTTAGGTGCTACTAGTGACAGTGTATTAGGTGGAAAAAAAATAAAAGTATGACACTGAGGAAAAAAACATTGCTGAAGGCTCAACGAGACGCTGAACAACATAATTTGGTTGTCCAAAGGTCTCTAGCAAGACAGCAGGCATGAAATGGAGCCAGCAGTGACCCTTCTGAAACTTGAGTTTGTTTTTATTCAGTTTGGATTGGTTGTCGACGGGCTCTAATGAATTACACAGCAGTGAGAGGGAGGTAAACAAGCACACAGCAAAGGTCTGCTGGACCCATTTCCAATGGCAGTCACAGGAGGACATGACCACCTCACATGTGACCCCTAATGCTAGGTTCCCACTATCACGATTCGCGGCACGACTGAAATAGTGGTCTTAATCGTGGTGATTGCCACGAGGTCAGTCGTGGCAATCGTGTTGATCATAGAAAAGTTTTGGATGGTTCAAAAAATGTCCTACTATCAACATGATTAATTGTCAATCGTGATCATCGCATCACTTCGTATCCAAACCCGAAATTTTTAAGCCGCTTTCACACCGGACGCGAAATGACATTTTTGCACGACAGATCACATTCAAAGTCAATGCATTTTGCGTGTATTCGCGTCATTGCATTAACTTTGAACGTAATCGATCGTGCGAAAAATTCCTTTCACGCGTATTCGCGTCTTTGCAATGACTTTGAATGTAATTGGTCGTGCGAAAAATTCGTTTTGAGTCCGGAGTGAAAGCAACGACAGAGATGTTCCACGATCAGCAACGAATGGCAAATCGAGGCGTTCGTAACGGAGCGCACAACAGCGGGAACTAAGCGCAACAGCGATTAGCCAGCGGACACCCCTAACCCCCACCTGTGAGTCTAAGGTTCACCTCTCCAGCCAGCGAGCCTCGTTGCCAGGAAACTGAACAGACACTAAAAATGTATTCCTTCCCCAGGCGCACTCATCAAAATTCAGGACAGAGGTCACTGCCGATGATGCAAATCTGCTAGTCATTGCACTTATTGCAGTAGCAGGTCCTTTGCAGCCACAACGGCAGTGCAGGGTTCTGTTTCTAAATCAGTCCTGTTTATTGTAAGATGATACTGCAGTTCACATCTGCAGTAACTCGTGGGCCATGTCAGCTGTGTTCTGAAAAATAAAGCCTCCCAATGTTCCGCCGCCAGGACATGATTGCAAAATGCAATGTTTAAATGATGTTGTTTAAAAAAAACTGATGAGGAAGATGAGGAAATGAAAACGCAAGCATGTTTGTAGGACAGGGATGTCCACTCTGATCCAGAAACAAGAGGGGAAAGCAAAGGTCTCTCACTTCAGCCCAGCCCTGACACACCTTATTCCAGTCAGGATCATGTCTTCCTGCACCAGACTATGAGAAAAACCAGACTCTGCCCTTTTCACAGGAGACTGCATACCACTGATCTTGGATCAGCCATTGGAAAGCACAATTCAATAACTGCTGGGACAGCAGAGAAAATGTGCAGAAAGGAGTGATTTCTATATTTATTTTGACTGGCATTTCATTGTGGACAGTATGAAGGCAAATTTAATGTTTTGCCAGGTCAGGATAATTTTATGTATAAATATACATCAATTCCTGCCATTCAGGCCTACAATGTAGTCCAAAAAAAAAAAAGTTTACACAGGGGCAATTTAGGCCAAGCAATGAGGTAAGAAAAAAGTAATGATGTGATTTGATGTTAGTTCATGTCAAGAGGTGACCATTATCAGAATTTAGAGTAACAACATAGAATATAGTGTTACATTGTCAAAGATAATTTGCAAATCACTAGTTTTCAGTTCTAATTATGAATGGTGAAACGTCCCAACCTTTTCTTTTTCTCATTTTGTAAATGGAGAGATCATTAAAAATTAACAAAGGTCAAGGGGCAAAACGATGGGCCTGGAGTAGTCAAAGCACAGACACCAGCCCAACCAGACTTAGACAGGGACACAGGGCTGGTGGGGCTGCGCTAAAAGTTATACAAAGAATGCTGTAGATGGCAAAGGCAGATAACGCTGGAATTAAAACTATTTAAACTTTTTTTGTTTACCATTATCTTATGTTTGCAAGGCAGTGCAGACTGGCTTACACATGCAGCAAACAACTAACTTCCTACTAATGTGTTTCTATGGTGTGAATGGCAAAAAAGAAGGAAGGATATGACCACTACAGGCAAAAGGTAACACTCTGATTCAAAACAGAGTGCAAAAACCGAGTGTGAAGTCAATCACGAGTGAGGAATTCACAGAAATAGCCGTCCATCAGCATTTCTGACAAAGGGGCCCAAAACGTTTTGCAACATCGTGGATTGTGCATGACACAACACCAGATGATTCACATTTCCTGGGCCACAAGGCTGGACGATGTGTATTGGACGGGCGACTGGCATGAGTGAAGACTGAAGTAAAACATACCAGCGCTGGTGGGGTTAATTAGCTCTTCTGGGTAGAATCAAAATCCACTCAGGCACTATTAAAAACCAACCGCCACATTCTTTCATCTCCGCCGTCCCTATGAACCGGATATATCCACAGCAGTCTTAAACATTACATGCACAATTCAAGATTATGAAACTACCCAGTTTAAGCACAAATAGCAGCAAACAGGTGAAATTTAAAAGTGTGCTCATCTACTGAGTATGGAAATACAAAATGTCAATCAGTAAGACAAGTTAGAGTCTGAATTTGATCAAATGCATTCATACTTGTCCACAGATCGCCATGTTCTGATTTCATTTGTAAGCATACGTTTGGATCGGGGATTAACTGTCAAATATATATATATATATATATTTCTAATCAAAGGTTTTGGCTCCAGTTACAAAAAAAATATTAAGCCCAGATTAATAAAGTTGACTGCGAAGAGAGCCATTCATTATAGTTCTATTAGTAGGCATAGCCTACAATGGCCACACAAGGTGCTTTTGATAGTCTTTCGAAAAATGAATTCAGAGAAATGCAAGCAACACAAGCCTGTCTGAGCCTTGGTTTTCTGAGAGAGCAAATCCACACGATATCAGGGTATGAACACACATGGGCCTAAGTGAGTCTGGAGCACCAATGGGGATCATAAAGATGAGGCTTCTGTGCTCCAAGTGCTGACTGCTGCAAACCTGAGGACACGGCAATCCAACCTTCCAGCTGGCACAATTACGAGCAAGTGGAGAGTGTGAACTGAGCCCTGCTGATCCAGGAATTCATCCTGTCCCTCTCCAGTTCGGCCCTTCCCCTGACCAAACTCTTGCAGGACTCGAGAAAAGCTCATTTTAAATTATTTGGATTTTTTTTCTGGAAATTAAAAACAAGAAAATGCGCTCAGTAGAGCACAGAACTCCACCATGGATGGCGATAAAGTACTCAACATGATCACCTCACCAACATGTTGAGTTATAACCAATGTAATGAGCGGAAATAGACACAGAAGTGCCATCGATACATGAATGTGTAAATGTAATGCACAAATGACAAATGTAGTTTGTCTTTGTTTCATCTTTGGGTTGACTTGCCGAAATTTTCATCAACTTAACCAAACTTTCAACAACATATCATGTAAATCCACTGAAAATGCTTGAGATATCAAGCTCGAAGACTGACACAAGGCAAGACAATTACCTGACCTCCCTAGTAATCATCTCACTACCTACAATAAAAATTTTCCCTGATGGAGTTATCTTTCCTTGCCATTGTTTTGACACTTTAGAATGAATAAAAGACAACCTGCAGAGTAGCCATTTGTCCCCATAAATTTCATTTAATACAACATGAAAACCCTGAAAATTAAACGGGTTTGAAGTCTTATAGGGCTTTTGAAATGACAAAAGTGCTATATGTAATAAATTTATTTCAGAACTATTCTTGAAGTAGCATTTTTATGGCAGATATTTAACTGCAAATTCGATGGGCACTCCCGCTTTTTATAAACTAGTGACTTGGCTCAGGACCAACTTATCAACAAAGCTCCATGCAAAACTGTTCAGAACTTTTGGGATATCTTAATGAAAGACAAATGGAGACAGACACCCACAGCACAAACATAACTGCCACCAACTCCTATGCAGAGTAACAGATGACCAGGCTGTGCAGAGCTGGTGATGAAGCGAATCCAAGCTGGGTATTATGCTTCTTTACATCATTCAGCTTGCAGTGAGAGGTTAGAAAAACTTCAATCATAAAGGCCAATACAAAAAATAAGCATTACTTGAGTCATACATAATTTAAATCAAATAATTTAGGCAAGTTCTCAGATTTCTTCAGATGCAGCATTAGAGTTAAGCAGCACAAACACATTACATTGGCATTCATGTTTTTCTGGGGGAAAAGAAACATTTGCACTTTTAATGAGAACAACAGTTCAGTTAGATCAATTCCCTTGCCTAAGGAAAAATGAGCAATGTCCCTCGTAGGCCATCTGTGTTTCTACATTACCACAATTTTTTAAGCTCAAAGTGTCATCTGAGAAAAGTGCTCAAAGAATTTAGCCCAAGAAACAATGGTGTTTTCGTAAGAATGTCCCTGGGAGCCCTTTATCTAGAAGTTAAAGTGAGCAGAAACTAGGCCAGTGTTTAATGACGCACTTACACTATTTTACACGACCTTTACATCTGCGTATATGGTGCTCGTCAATCAACAGCTCTTGCAAATCTTGAGTAGCTTTTCTGAATTTACCAACTAACCTATGCACAGAAGAACCAGAGGGACATCAGCAAAAATTACAGTGCATCATCTATTTGGTGCCTCCTTGGACTAACAGTTGAAATCTTTACTAGTGTGGCATCAGCGTAAAAGCGCTAAATGTTTCGGCAAACAAACCTGAATATTTGTAATGCATCACAAGCAACTGGCTCATAAAAATATCTCAGCGAATCAAATTCACATGGTAAGAAGTCTTTGTTCTTTATGAACCCAACAACAGCGAAATATGTGCAGGCCAGCTTCACACTCACTCCCAAAAGGCGACACGTAGTGACAGAATCACGCCTTCATAAGTGAATACCAAATGTAGCAACCTGTAATTATTCATCTTAAAGAATATTTTACACTTGTATAATGTAGCACATCTATGTTGATGAACCATTTCAATTCAGATGAATGAGGCAGAAGGCAGTGACATTATGACAATTGAAAACCAAGCAAGCAAGAGCATCCATCTGCAGGCACTTACAACTAAGCCCAGCACAGATAATGGAAAGACTGCATGTAGAATATTAGCAAGCCCGAATCTTTGCACTTAACCTAGATATGAAACAAGGTAGAAGTCAACGCAAAGCATTGATTGATATTTTCCGCCTGCCATAACTTCACACACCCTAACAGTTTATCTTCAGGTCCCACAAACAGCAGACCTTATGTGACCTTGACATTTCACCTGATAACCTCTAAAACATAGTCAGTTCAGCTACCTTCAGGAAGGAGTTACCATGTGTGATTTGATCTAAATCCACTCCTTCAATAGACGTTGTCCACGCAAAATATGATAATGGTACACCTTCTGCCCACAGTGTAGGGCAGAGGTATAATAATGAATTAACTAGATGTAAGCAATAAGCATACATGCTAATCTCTAAGAGTAAATACCAGAGCCTATCTTGTCTTTATCTCTTGGTGACTGTCAGTGATAGGCTAGCTTCTTAAACTAGTGTAGGGGTTGTGCTCTGAGCATCGGTGATGTGCACTGAGAACTGGAAGTGTAGGACTGGACCCCGGTGCGAAGACGGACTTGCGATTTATTATGCCTTCACGGCACAGCAACAAGGCATGGACACCACTATAAAAAGAAAAAGGAATCGAACTTCCTGAATATTAAATGAACAATACATAAAACTGGAACTGATACAACAGCACTAAGTATTACTAAAATAAAGAAACAAAGAAGCAAGGTTCCTGGATTACAAAAGGAAGTTCTGACCGTAATACAAAAGGAACAGTGCCTTATTACGCGGGACTAAAGTCTAAAGAAAACGACAGTATAACAACAGGCTTGTGAGGCTTACACAGCTTTCGAGACTTTGCACCAAATGAGTGCGAGAGTCTCTCTTAAACACAGAACACTATTGCAAGCACACAATAGGGAACAGCGGTAGACAATCAGGTTGAGTGTGGAATGCGGTCCGGGTCTTTATGGGCTGGTGAATAGGAGGACTGGAGGCGTGGCATTGCAGTAAGATAGCACTGGGCTCTACCCCCTCAGCATGCCTTACAGGTTGGCATGTCTGACCTCTGACCCAGAAAAAATTAGTTCAAAATCACGTCTATGACCTTCACAAAAAATAGGCTTCTGGAGACAACCAATATGCATACCAAGTATAAATTTGAGGGCTGTCCCTACAATGGTTCATCTGCTGGCACGTTAACAAGCGATGGGAAGATAGACAGAAGGACAGACGGACAGCGGTGCAGACTACAATACCCCATCGGCTGCAATTGCAGAAGGGGTAATAAGCCCTAAGTAGGCTAAACAGTATTCATATAAGGAATCCTGAAATTCATTTCACTGATCAGAATAAAGCACACAAACATGACATTGTATGATTGCATTTTGCATTTATAAAAGCGCAAGCGCAAGTGAGGAATGCTTAATTGCTCAAAATGTACCGAGTGGCCACTTTATTAGGTATATCCCCAGAACCATCTGAATTATTTGTGGCATGCTTTCAATATGGTACTGGAAATTCTTCCATGAAAATCTCTCCCTTTGTGACATGACAGCACCACGCAGTTTCACCAGATTTATCAGCCGCAGAATCAGGCCGCAAACACTAACAAAACAGTATATCATCCTGTAATGGCGGACAAATCTCTGTGGAGATCTAATAACACTTAGAATAAAACCTGCATGAAGTCTAAGCGCAAATATCAAAGAGTGAATATCAAAATGATCCACTTACAGGGCACAATCCAGCTATTTATTCATCTGCACTGAATCCCTTGCCTTGAGAAAAAAACTGCTATAGCAGAGCGCAATCCTCTCAACTAATGAATTACAAAAGAAGAAAGAAAAGAATGACAATATTTGATCAATTATTAATTCAGTAATAATCACTGAGGTACTTCAAAATTCCATATTCTTATGCAGATATACTACTCTATTTGTTGCCATTTCGTGGGGCATCCAGAGGGCAGATAAGGTCTGTTATGGATGTCAACATAAGAGACCTGAGAGTGTGACGGCAAGAGGTGCTGCGCTTTGCAAGGTCAAAGGTGACAGCCAGTGATATGTTGTAACTTTTACAGTGCTAAAGTTCAGCCAGGGATGCTCCTTTCCCTCCACATCACAGGTCGCAGTACAGACACACACACACAGACACACACACACAGACACATTACATCTGTTACAGCAACACAAAGTCAAGTGTAGCATAATAAACTAATGAGAATTAATGAGAATTGAGCATATTCATAGAATAATTATGTGAATGTTCCCATGGTTAATTTTGCTCAAGATGGATATTGATTGTCAAGCCTGAAAACTGTTCTCAAACTGAAATAAGCCTCAGGGAATGCTTTCTTCTGTGAAATAGTACTAGTGTAATCAAAGCCACAAGGGTTAGTGGTTATGTTTCTCATGGAAAATGTAAAGCTATAAAGTAAAGACATTTCAAAGTAAACGCATTCAGTACAGTGCCTTGTTGAAAATGTAAACACACAAAAACAATATGCAGTATTCCCATTTCTAGACTTGAATAAATTCAATAAAAATCATTCATATGATTTTAATGCATCAAGAGAATCCCAAATTGTATCGCTTGGCCGCACAGTACATATGCATCATGCAATTAATACATATGCCGAAAACCATTGTAAAAGAAAGTCGCCGATGTCAACATTGTTAAAACCTCACCAGAAAACCCGTGTCAAAAAGATCAGTAAGTCAAGTTAAAGTCCAGACCCCAAGGGAGCAGCTCATCCAGCTGCCAGAAACAGGGTTAGCCTCCAGTAGTCATCTTCAAGGGTCATTTTTCTAATTAACAGCTGTTACTCAGGCGTCCATAGCTGTCATCGAAAAGAATTTCAGTTCAGACTGCTTATGTTATAATTGAAACCCCCTAATTCCCTACCCTGATTCAACCGAAGATAAAGGGAATGAGGACTACATCTGAACAAATACTTGAAGCAAGTTTATAATTATCGTTTGATGTATTGTCTGAATCCTTAGCGAGCGCAGACACCTAGTTAACAAGATGTTGCCAATTCACAATTCAATCTCGAAATTCGTGGCTGAGTTTAATTTACCATCAACGTAAGTAGTTTATCCAGCTAAAGTTATAAAAAGCACACTTTCAGCACACATGGGATCACTCAAAACGATCGCATCTTGCCAGATATATGAACTCAAACGGATGCTTGCATTGAAGTCCAGAGTAGCAATCTTGCAACGTATTTGTGTTGGGAAATAAACAACTCGCAAAAATAACACCAGTGTTAAATGATTGCCACTTGAACTACATTAAAAGATACACGCCAGCTCTCGTTCATCATTTTTAGACTAGTCAAGAAGTAACTTCTGACACTTACTATGATCTCCCGAACCCGGTCGTGGAATATCTGCTCTCTCACCGACACGTCGTCCGCGTCCATCCTCCGCTAACCATGTCTTGTGCTAGTCGTTATGTTAAACTCGTTATAACCTCGCTAAACATTAAAAACAAACAAATCATTAATTATCTCCATAGACTTGATGCTGTCATTTCACCCCTTAGGAAATCTCAGTGGACACAACTATCTTTCTCCAGACAGCAACCATCTTCTGTTTCCGCAACAACTTCAATGCTGCGTGCGGCACGGGTCACTCGGGAATAATTATCCGCAACACGATGGCAACTTTCCCCGAGTTTGAACGAAAGTGGGCAGGGCAAGATAGGTGGAGCTAACATAAATTTGCATGAAAAGTCATATAAATCAACTGATAATTCTAACGAAATTCTATATACACAAATGTACATTTTCAAGTAAAAAAAAACCCTATTCACTGTATTTTACAAACAGTTTGAGCAGTACTTGCATTATATCAAATCCTACAATGAGGCCTTAAAAACTATAAATGTTCGTTCTAAATCCAAACTCTCTGAGCACAGCTTTTGTGCTGCTGGCTTTTCTCGTATTCTGGAGAAGCTTTCAAGCTGAATGCTGGACTTTGATAAACATGTCAAGAGGGTTTCTTTCTCCCCCTATTTTATTTTATTTCATTTTATTCATGTATTTATTATTATTATTTTATCATTATTATTATTATTATTATTATTATTATTATTATTATTATTATTATTATTATTATTATAATTATTACTTTTTAAATTATGATAACCCCCTAGCTTGTATTGTTTAGTGTTTTAATATCTGAAATTGAGCTGTGGTTGCTTTATACAAGTATACTGAGTACAAATGAAAACACACCACTTGAAAAAAGTCAATATTTAAGTTCAAATGAACTTCAATATAATTTTTATACAACAACAACACTACAGTGATGTCACCCGACATGCCAGGTGCAAGAAATGCGAGAATTTCAAGTTAACTGTAACGCTAGGCAATTTTTTGCAAAAACGCAACATCTTGCACGCACACCACGGGAAAAATTAATTTCACTCTGAATTTGTGCACACATTGCCTTTAAATGCATGTGAATCCGAATAAAATTTCACTTCTTCACTGACACTTGTGAAACGTCGACACTATGCCGCGACTTACAGCCCCTGAACGGGAACGTGCCATAGGCATGCTTCAAATTGACGCCAGCACCAGGGAAATTGCCAGACGACTACACTGCGCACACACAACGATCGCAAGACTCCATAAAAGGTTTTTGCAAACGGGGAGCACTCGGGACCGTCCTCGACCGGGTCAACAACGTGTGACAACGGTACGTCAGGACTGTCAGATCGTACGGGATCATGTCCGAGACCGAACATTACCAGCGACAAGAACGGCTGCTCAAGTCCAAGGACGACGTGGATTCATTCACCCCAACACCATACGGAACCGTCTGCGAGCTGCAGGCCTGCGTGCATGACGTCCTTATTTCGGCCCAATATTGACGGATCGTCACCGAAACCAGCGTCTACAGTGGGCAAACAGGCGACTACGACAATGGCACGGTGTCATCTTTTCTGACGAGTCACGATTTCACTTAAGGAACGCAGATGGCCGTATACGTGCTTGGCAGAGACGTGTTGAACGTTATAACCCCGAATGTGTCGTTCAAACGGACCGTTGGGGTGGTGGCAGCGTTATGGTGTGGGGTGGAATAAGCTACCGTCTCAGAACCCCTCTCCATATCTGCAGAGGAAGGGAGAACGGCGTCTACTACCGGGACCAGGTGCTGTAGAACCATGTTGTGCCATTCTTCAACCAACACCACCATGTCTACACGTTCCAACAGGACAACGCTAGGGCACACACTGCAAGGGTGTCCATGCAGTACCTTGCACAGCAGAACATCCACGTGCTTCAGTGGCCAGCTCTGTCACCCGACCTCTCCCCTATTGAGCACTTATGGGATGAAATTGGACGACGTCTTTCACGTTGAGGCCAGATGGACAACATCCGAGAACTTGAGGTTGCCCTTGTTCAGGAGTGGAATGCTATCCCTCAGAACACTATCCAGAGACTGATCAACTCCATGCGACGACGATGCACCGCATGTGTCAATGCAAATGGCGGTCACACCCGTTATTGACTTTACTGTTTGACCCCTACACCAGTTAAACCTCTCTCGCGCATTAACATTATCATGAATGAAATTGAATGATGTTTACATGTCTTCTTAAATCATTCATTATCTCAAATGCATCATACGTATATACTTCGCATATCAATCCGTGGAGCTATTCCAGATTTCGTGAGTGATGCGTTTTCATTTGTACTCAGTAATATTTGTACATGATGTGCAAAATGTTCAATTAAGCATTAAAAAAAAAAAAAAGTTTGGCTGGACCTGGTTCATTTTCCAAGGGGCAGTCATAATCTTCTTCATAATTTTCCAGTTCAATTGTATTTACCACATTAATTGACTTTTGCTAAATGTCTCTGTCAATGTATTCTTTCAGCATGCTGATGTGACACATTTGTTTTCGTTTCCTCCTTCCAGGGGTTAAAATGACGTAATTTAGATCACTGACCTTTTTAAGGACAGTGTAAGGGCTGAAATTTCGGGCTCTTAGAGGGTTTCCAGGGACTGGCAAAAGTGCAAGGACTTTCTCACCAGCTTTAAAACTTCTATCTTGGGAATGAAGGTCATATTTGGCTTTCATTTTGCCCTGAGCCTCTTTGAGATTAGACTTTGCAAAGTCACAAGCCTTATAGAGACGATTACGGAAGTCAAAGACATACTGAAGCAAGTTCATTGGGATATCATCTTCAACCAGCAACTTTTCCTTCAGAGGCTTCAGAGGTCCACTGACTGTATGCCCAAAAATAATCTCAAAAGGACTGAACCCAAGAGACTCCTGAACAGCTTCATGGGCAGCAAACAAAAGAAGATGGGCACCTTCATCCCAGTCTTTCTCTGTGTCAAGGCAGTAGGTCCTTATCATGTTCTTCAGGGTTTGATGGAACCTCTCCAAAGCACCTTGACTCTCAGGATGGTAAGTTGATGACCTGTAATGTTTAATACCAAGCTCATGGATAACTTGTTGAAAGATGCCAGACATGGAATTTGACCCTTGATCAGACTGAATAGACTTAGGAAGACCAACAAAGCAGAAAAACTTGGTAAGAGCCTTGATGATAGTCTTCGCCTTGATATTAGGAAGTGGAATTGTCTTAGGAAACTGGGTGGAAGCACACATGATAGTCAGTCGGTACTCAGAACCAGATCTAGTCTTCGGCAATGGTCCAAGACAGTCAATGATGATCTGACTGAAAGTTTCTCCAAAAGCAGGAATGGGCTTAAGTTGAGCCTTTGGAATATACTGGTTCGGCTTCCCAACCATTTTTCAAGTATGACAGGATTTGCTGTACTCCTGTACATCGGACCTCATGGAAGGCCGGAAAAAATGATTCCTGACACGTGGAAGGGTCTTTTTGATACCCAAATGACGTGACATAGGATTGTCATGGGCCGGACTAAGAATTTCTTGACAATAAGACTTTGGAAGAACAATTTGATGGGTGATCATCCACTCTTCATTTGCAGAAACATCAGGTGGATGCCACTTTCTCATAAGCACACCATTTTTGTAGTAAAAACAGGCAGGAACTTAAGTGGCCTCTTGTTCACTTACAACCTGTGGTAGAAGATGCACTAGATCATGAACTTGTTGTTGCTCCTCAATAAGTTGTTTCCGAGACAGAATGTCAGACTGTTCAAGGACAAGTCTGAAGATTTCCCAGACATCTCAGGACTGGAAGGTTCCTGATGAAAAGACTGCCTACTGAAGATGCCAGCCAGGTTGAAGTCCAGGCCAGCATCATCTTGAATAGCCTTTTTAGCCACAGAACGAGGAACTGCACATGAAGGATAGAGGTCTGGTTCCTCCTCTATAGAGTCAGATTTTTGATCAAGCAAAGAAGTGTCCATCACAACAGAGTAAGGCACAACCTTATCCCCAGCAAGGTCATTACCAAGAAGCAAATGAACACCTTGGAAAGGAAGAAAAGATCAAACGGCAGCAGTAACAGGCCCAGAGACCAAGTCTGATTTGAGATGAACATTTTGGAGAGGTACACTTGTAAAACCACATTTTACACCATGAATAAGGACATTAGCCTGAGTAGACGTTTTGTCCAAAAAAGGCAGAATATCTGCAAGAATAAGAGATTGGGAAGACCCAGTATCCCTCAGGATTCAAACAGGAGCAGATGAGGAAAAATCATGTGAAGTTGAGACAAAACCATCGGTGATGAATGGCTCAAAACCCTCCATAACAGAATCAGACACAGAAGGTACAAGATCAGGTGAACTGACCTTTGATGCAAGAGATTCTCTCTAAGTGAAAGCAGTTGGCTTGGTTTCTTCTCGTTGTTGTTTTTTCTTGACAGCATAACACTCAGAAAAAAGGTGAACTTGCTTTTTGCAGTATTGGCAAGACACAGAAGGTAAAGAATCAGTGGATTGCTTCTCACTGGAAGGTTTCCTGTCAGAAGTGGCCTTGGAATCATTAGAATGAAGAAGTGTTGGACTGAGCCTTGCCTTGAAATTTCGAAAAAGTGGATTCTTGGACAAAAGAAGACATTTCAGCCAATGCATAACTATCAGCCAGGATGGAAACATTTTCCAAAGTATTGGTTTGTTTCTCCTCAAGGAAAGTCTTGATATCAGGCTGGATACACCTTTTGAATTCTTCAACCAGAATAAGTTGCCTCATTCTGTCAAAATCTTTCTCAACTCTCATGGAATTATGCCACTGATCAAACAACTGTTCCTTCAACCTTCCAAATTCAACATGAGTTTGACTGGCTTCCTTGCGTGAATTCCTAAATTTTTGCTGTAAGCCTCGGGGACCAATTCATAACCCTTCAGAATGACAGATTTGACAAAATCATAATCAGAACACTGTTGGACAGATTACTGGTTATAGATTTTCCAAGCTTTACCAGTAAAAGAACACTTCGTAACCTCATTGTCCAATGCTCTTTTGGCAATTTCAAATTTTCAGCAATTTTCTCAAAATGGGTAAAGTATTGGTCAACATAATTTTCTAGGAAAGGAGGAACAAGTCTGATGTGTTTAACCACATCAAAATGATGAAAAAGTCCAAAAGATTTTGTTACAGTACCTGCTTCTATTTTCTTCATTTCCAGTTCATGCCGGTACTGCATCCTTTTTTCTTCTAGTTCTTTCTCTTTCTCCAACCTTCTTTCTTCTAGTTCTTTCTCCAACCTTCTTTCTTCCAGTTCTAGTTGTTTCTGGCATAGCTGCATCTCAAGTCTTTGCAGCTCTGTTGCAGGCACTTCCACATCTTTAATCAATTCTGCTGCTTCTTCCCCTACAACATCTTCATTGATGAAATGTTGCGCCAAAATGTTGAATATTTCTTGTTTCTTCATTGGTGATTTCACATCAGATAATCCAAGGGTTGAGGTTATTGGCAGCAACTCCTTCTTCTTTGTCAGCACAATTGATTCCTGGGTTGGAGTTTTCAAAAAAATTTCAACATCAATAGTCATGATTGCTGGTTTTTCAAATAGTCACAAGATAAGATTTAAAATAATGGTTCAGCTTTAATCTTTGGTGAATCCAATGGTTGATCCAATGAATGGTTTATATCATCACAAACAAGTGGTATTGCATCAGATCATGTTTTTCTACAGAAATACCACCATGGGGTGCTAAATGATGAACAAAATAAACAAAGAGCTGGCTAGGAACATTGCTAAAAAAATCCAGTAGAATACCATTACAAAAAGTCTAATGGTTATTGGAACCCCATTAGGAACCATTAGAAGAAACCATAGGAACATACTGGTCCCATTAGGATGTAAAACCATCAGGAACCTACTGGTTCCATTAGAATGTAATACTATTAGAGACCTACTGGTCCCATTAGAGTAGAGGTGGGCAGCGAGGGGCGTATCTGTCCCTGGTTTTCACACCAACGTCTGGTGTTTAATTAGTTGATTGTCTCAATTAGCCAAACCATTTATGAAATCTGACGTTTCATGCGCATTTCTTGATATTACCATGAAATTACAAAGACTAGTCTTGTTTCCTTTCATAAAACATTTTCCTTTGATCGAATCATTGCGAAAATCTATATTTGTGCATGCAATCAATTAACTCAATTAGTCAGGGTAATTGATAGGAATAAAAACCTGCATACACACCGGCCCTCCAGGACCGTGATTGCCCACCCCTGCATTAGAGTGTAATACCATTAGAAAGATACTGGTTCCATTAGGAGCTGAAACCATTAGAAAACAGGTCCCATTAGGACCTAAAACTATTTGAAAAACATACTGAGAAACATACTGCTGCAACAGAAATTATAGCAAGGTCTTAACACTGGGCACCAGGGACATGTCTATACGTATGTGTATGTATTTGGATATTTTCCCCTCCGAATTGGGAACAGGACATATGGGGCGTGACGACTCATTGTAGTTTGTGATTTTAATTACATTTTTTCAGGACATGAACCATAAAACCATCAGGTTCTGTTCTTTTCCCTCCTCTTGGATGGATGAGTCATGAACAATGATTTAATCACAAAATACCAAATATGATTTAATCACAAATTTAATCACAAAAGGCCAAAGGTGATCTTGGAATTTATTAAATGAAATCACTGGACACTGCAATCTACAAACATACTGTATAGCCAACACAAGGACCCACTACAAAAATCACACAGATGTGATCTCCAAAGATGGCTATAACATCGGTGTTCCTCCATCACATTAGGAACCATTAGAGACCACTACACCCTGTAGTGACCACTAGACCACTGTTGAGTGACCATTAGACTGGCAAAGATACGCCTGTAGGAACCATTAAGACTTCTATAGGAACCATTAGACTCCTGTTCGAACAACAAATAGGGACCGGTTAAAGTCCTGTAGATTTGTGTAGGAGATAATAGAATCCCATTAGAAAAACAAACCGAACCATTAGGAAAACATAAGTAGCCATTAGAAACCATTGCAAAACCACCAGGAACCATTAGAAACCAACACAATATGCCTATTGTTTGCCTAATGGTTTCTCTGACTTTTTTCAGCAGGGAAGGCAGCACAAATAGTATGTAACAAATCTCCATTTACAAATGATATACAGTACTTTACATAAAGTGCTCATACATGAACAGGGTGCCTATTTCATATTCATACATGCCAACTCTACCGCTTTTGGGGGTAGACTACCGCTTTCAGGGCGTTTTATTCTGGAAAAAAACACCCCAAAAGCGGTAGTCTATCGCCAAAAGCAGTAGAGTTGGCATGTATGCATATGTTTCATGATGGCTATTATGTAGATGTGACAATCTGTAGATAGAAGCGCTACAACATCATTTCCATTAAAAAACTAACCAAACAATCATCTTGATGTGGCTATAAGTCGCTGATACCCGGGATTTTCTCCACGACAGAGTGAATGGCCTCACGTATATCTATGTCCATGGCCATTGTTGATTTCAGAGACTACAATTTCAAACTCGGCGCAGCGGCTACATCATAGCTCTCGGCCATGCCTTCTGTTTGTTGGCTGGTCCGGTGTACTTTCTGCCGAGGTAAACGAAGCAGAGCTCAGAGTGACCAGACTGTGTACTGAAACTAAATGAAATGAAGCGGAAGTACGAAGGCTGGCGGAGTCAGGCTAGTTCACTGCCTCACTGATGGAGGAACTATGCCCTACCTACACCACAAAGGCTTGTTCACGGAGAGCCGAAGGCATATTTAAAAAAAAAAAAAAAAAAAAAGAACTTGGGAAGTTGGAATCTGTTAATCTGTATAAATCTTTAAGGAAACTTCTATAACAAAAACATCGTGAAATAACTGCCAAAATACAACTCTGCTTCATTTCGGATCATTTGGTTGTTACACTGTTTTGCCTTGTTTCCCTTTTTCCCTTTTCTTTCGGCTCTTATCTCTCTATTTCATTCCAATTATTATTATTATTATTATTATTATTATTGTTATTATTCATTTGTTTTCTCTCCTTTTTTCTTACTTTGTGGTTTTTTTTCCTCCTTTTTTCCCTTCTTTTCCCACCTTTTTTTGTTTATTTTATTTTCTCTTCTTTTCTATTCCTTTTGTTGATGTCTTTGTCAAATATTATTGTATGTATATTACTCTGTAAATCAACTCCACAACTCGCTACCCATTTATTTGTCTGGTCACACATTTGTCTGTATGCATTTATTGGTGAATAAAGGTAAAAAATAAAAATAAAAAAAAACTGAGGGCCAATCCATACTCCACGCAAGAACGATTTTTAAAACTACTAGAAAATTAGCATTTTGTCCCAACATCGAAGATACCTCAGACTTATTATTAACTGAACCAATTTTTAAATGTCCTTGAACTGCTTATATGAAGTCATTAATGACAGGAAATGCACTAAATATTTTTTGTCCGGGGTCATTTGATAAAAATTACCTGAGGGACTGGTTTTCGGCCTTACCACTCAAATGTAGAGATTTCTCCAGATTCTGTCAATCCTTTGATGATATTTTGGACTGTAGATGATGAAATCCCTAAATTCCTTGCAACTGCACTTTAAGAAGTGTTGATCTTAAACTGTTGCACTATTTGCTCACGCAGTTGTTCACAAAGTGGTGAACCTTGCCTCATCTTTGCTTGTGAATGACTGAGCCTTTCGGGGATGCTACTTTTATACTTAATCAGGACACTCACCTGTTTCCAATTAACCAGTTCACCTATGGGATGTTCCAAACATCCTCAACTTTCCCAGTCATTTGTTCCCCCCGTCCAAGCTTTTTTGGCATATGTTGCAGGCATGAAATTCAAAATTAGTGAATCTTAAAAAAAACAATAAGGCTTATCAGTTTGAGCATTAAATATCTTGTCTTTGTTGTCTACTCAAGTGAATGTACACTACCACTCAAAAGTTTGGGATCACTTGGAAATTTTCTGGTTTTCCATGGAAACACACACGAAATTAGTCTGAATAGGAAATATAGCAAATGAACAGAACATGCAGACATTATCTGGGTTAGAAATAATGATTTTAATGGAAAATAATGAATATGTACTTCAAACTTTGCCTTCATCAAAAAAAAATCACCTTCACTGATAATACTGAAACTGGTGTTTGAACTATTTAGCGCAGCTGCTAGTTGACAACCTGTGAGGCATCTTTGTCTTACACTACACACTCTCAGATATTTGTCTTCTTGCACAGTGGTGCATCGGGGCCTCCCACTCCTTTTTTCTGTCCTTGTTAGTGCCAGTTTGTGCTGCTCTCTGAAGGGAGTAGTTGACAGCATGGCAAGAGATTTTAAGTTTTTAGTTTCTCGCATTGAATAGCCTTCTTTTCTAAGCACAACAATAGACTGACGGGTCTCTAAAGGAAGTCCTTTCTTTCTGGCCATTTTGAGCCTATAAACAAACAAACAAAACTGCTGATGCTTCAGGTACTTAACCAACCTCAAGAATGCCATGCTCCCTTTTGCGCTCCCTTATTAGTTCAACAGTTTTCAGCTGTGCAACACATTTGCAGAAGGGTTTTCTAATAATCAATTAGCCTTATAAAATGCTGAACTTGGATTAGCGGCCATACCAGGAGATTGATGCAGAGGACTGACAGTTGCTGATAATAGGCCTCAATGCAAAAATGTAGATCATTTTTTGAAAATCATCCGATTAATTTTAATCATTTGTGAAATGGAAAAAAATGTTTGTGAAGTGCATCAAAATGTATTTTTCTTTGGAAAACAAAGAAATTTGCCAGTGATCCCAAACTTTTGAGTGGTAGTGTTGGTGGAAAAGGATTTGCAAATCATCGTATTCTGTTCTTATTCATGTTTTACACAACGTCCCAACTTCATTGGAATTGGGGTTTCTAATTGTAACCCCCGCAGCTACTATGGATTCAAACGTGTCGTCTCCGCAGCCGCCGCCTCCACATCCACATCCTCGTCCGTAGACACTTCCTTGTGCACGTTGTACTGGCTGCAATTTTTGTCCGATTACTTTCACATTTGGTATGAACATGTGTTATGTTTATTTTATGCGGCTATCGATTTTGGTTGCCATGACGACAGTATTGGCCGGATAATATGCAAATTAGTGGCAAAATATAGAGATTTCCTTGTGGACTGCAATTTTGGACTGATTACTTTCATATTTTGTTTGGACCTGTTATACTTCACTTATGACACCAATCGATTTCGGTTGCCATGAAGACAGTATTGGCCGAATAATGCGCAAAAAGGGGAGAAGCGGGCTTTCGGGGGCTACACCCATGCCAATGCGGCCGACTGGACTGTCTAGTTATATCCGGATTAAGGGACCTACGGATACTACAGGGGGGCTACGGATGCTACAATTATGCAATTTTATATCTCAAATTGTAACTGTGTCCACTTGAATTTTTAAGTCATTAAAGTTCAGCAGTATCTTGATCTGTTCATCCAAGGTTGTGAATGTTTTTTATAAAAACAAGACAGTGTATACAACAACAGGGGGCCTACGGACACTACACCCAATTTTTGCAACGTATCAGACATACCTCAGTTACGTAACTGTTTTGTTTTCTCACTGTAACAGATAAATGACTGCTTTTGATGAATTACACCCCTGGCTTGAAAGATATGATAATATTCTGGTTGATTACCAGATTGGTTATATGCAGAGCATAATTCTGTGTCATTTTCACAGAAGAAATAAAAAATGAAACATAAATAAATTGAAAGTCATTGAGATTATACATAGATTTTCTTGAAATGTCCACTTCATAAACCTGAAAAATAAATTGAATGCATTCTATAGGTGTCAAAATTATGATAAAATACAAACTCACTGAAATATATATTGCTGGAATCATTCATCAAAATCGCCTTTAGGTATCATGCAGCATTAATATATTTTTTAGAGGGTCATACTACCACCGTGTAATGTACTGTAATCTTTTCACCATTACAAATTTTCTCAGAGACACATTCTGACTCAATGAGTATGATAAGAATAACCTAACATTCACTCTTGAGCTCATAACATTATGTATTGTAAATAATTAGACCTGATTGTGCTTTAGCCAGTGTTACTCAGACAGTTCTTGCAGATGGCATTAGCCCAACTACATTTCAGAACAAACATATGTTATGACAGGATATCTGTTTGAATACCACTGCAGTACTTTAGGAATATCTATTACGTTGTAATATCCTCAATATTCTTTTCGTTTCTAAGTACGCCAGCTGTTTTATAAGTTAATTTTGCCCCTGCTTTACCAGTCTTTATGATTACGCAGGGTTACAAACGGTAGAGGGTGGGGAATGTTTGTACTCGTTTTACAGTTGTCATCCAAAGTCCATGTCGGCCTTCATCTGAGACGAACAAAAACGGTGTGAACGAGTAGCCTGATTCGAACAGTTGGTAAGCTTATTAAAAAAACTATTTTCAGTAATGCTGTAAAATTATGTGGCATTGTTGTTGCTCTTTTCATTTAAAAGGAGGCTTATCCAATGCGTTTGAGACAGAAGTGATCAACGTATTTTCTCCTTTGTTCATTAATTATTTTTATTCCGTTTACGATGGGTATATCATATTTCGGTCGCCAGATCGATTTTATCATGAATTTTTTTTTACGCAGTGTCTAGAGACACGACAGCTTTTATCGGTACGGCCGATTTCAAAGGATTAGGATAAGGATTCGGGATTAAGGTTCGGGGAGGGGTTAGAGGTTGGGGTTAGGTTAGGGCAGGGCTTGAAATGGGGCTGCGGTACCTCTCCACTTCCGTACTCCACACTGAAATGCATTGGAAAAACTGCCGTACCCGTAGCAACTGCCAAATTATCATTTGATCATCTTGTTATTGCAAATTTCATACATCGAGCGAGAAAAAAACGATTACTTGAACGGTTTCTTGGTGCGTAGAACGACTGGTTTATTTCCAGTATTTTTACGTCCAATTTGATCATCATAAAATCGTCTGTTTTGCCAATTGCTTCCCGCCATGCCTTTTGTTTTAGGCAGTCTAGTGTTTTTCTACAATTCCTCTAGGGCAGTCATTCATTTTTGAACTCCAGTGTTTGTTTCTAATATAATAATTAGATTTTTAACAACGTTATACTGCTTGTAAGATCACCTGCAGAGAGACCTAATCATTACATATCATATTAATATTAGGCGTTCTCTATCTCTGATTTGGCCTCTACCTTATGATGTGGTTCTTAAGTTATGCAATTCACTATTGAGGTCATTGATTACTTCCATTTGCCATAAAACATGAAAAAAATTTTCACTTTATGAATCAATTGTTTATTAAACCCTACTTTGAGTCCTGTAAACTGTTCTAGGACGCACTGAACATATTACTGTAGAGTAAGGACTACACTGAGCAATCAATGAGCATTTTCTGTGTGTCCTTTATTCCTGTAGTGGGTCATTGTTTGACTCCAACACTGGACACCAAGGGAGATTACATGGCAGGATGAGGGGTTTCCACTGAAGCCAGTGACCCCGGAATTTCTCCATGGCTAAGAGAGTGGTGACGACATATGCGCTTTGGGCATTGGGAGGTCCGCTGGGCTTGCACCACTTGTACCTGGGGAGGGACAGCCATGCCCTGCTGTGGCTCCTCACCCTGGGCGGGTTTGGGGTAGGCTGGGCACGGGAGGTTTACCGCATCCCTGCGTACGTCGGCGAGGCCAACCGAGAGGCAGCCAGACGGACACCGCGTCACCCCGAGGCCAGGCCCACGTCCATGAGCCTAGCCCGCTTCGCTGGTCAGATATGCGTGGGGATCTACTTTGGCACAGTGGCACTGATTGGTCTGAACTCCCTCAGTTTCTTTCATCTGATAGTGCTACCGCTGTGCGTGGGGGCTGGGGTCCACCTAGTCAGCGTTGTGGGATACGAAACCTCTGACCTTCAGAAGACCCTGACTGCCTGCCTCATCACCTCGCCCATCTTCTATGGCAGCGCTCTGTCTCCTCTGCCCATCAGCCTGGCAGCCAGTGTTACTGCTGCCCAGCACCGGCAGTACAAACAGATCCGGCCTGCATACATGCCTGCTGAACCATTGGGTGAGCTTGTCTGGGACTGAGTTTGTGTGACTATCTGTCAGTCTATGTGACAGACTGACTGCAGAACCTCAGCAGTGGTTTATACATGAGCTTTTGGCCCCTCTCATAACTTGTTTGCACTACACAACCTTCAAAATCTCATCAAAATCCTTGCAACTCACGTCTCACATTTGTGGACAGTCCATTGAGTGTTTCCATCCAGGTAACGCTTGCACCACATCAGTAGGCACAGCCTTTGATCCCTAACTTACACACTAAATTAGCCACGCCTACAGTGTTATATTTCACGAGAGTCAGTCAAGGTAAAGACCGGACACCTGTGATTGAGTCTGACCATCTCAGATTTATTTACCTCTACATCAATCTTAGACTGGAAATGTCTAAAATGGCCAAATTTGTTTGTGTGAAATCAGCTGTTGAGTTTTATAGAGGGTAAGTGCCTGAGTCAACAGCGAATTCTCCTGCAGGATAAATGTCAGGTTTTAGAAATACATTTTTATATATTTTATTTCGGCATGATTTGTATTTCTTCAAATTTTTTAAAAATAACTGAATTTTTAATGGAATTTTCCAATTAAGACAGTTGGGAAAAAATTAAATACCCAAAATAAATGTCTGCGCTCACCCTCCTCCTGACCAATATTTTTTTTTTGTCAAGGCACCTTTAACCCTCCTATTATATACAAATGAATAGACCATTTTTGTTTTAAGGTCAGTTTGGTCCCTGCAGCCAAAAACTACATAAGATGATTGTGACCAAATGTTACCCAATCTTCTTTCAGCTCATTTATGCCTTTCTAATGACCATTTTAATGGCCAAGTAAATTAAACACAACCCCCCCATCCTCCCCTTACACATCAATCATTGATTTTACATGAATATTAGTCAACATTTATGTGCACTAATTCACCTCTGTGTCTGAATCTCTTCTGCTTGCACTGCCTCCGTCTGTCTCCATCTCTGTCTCAGTTGAGACTTCACTCCCCAACTGCTCTCTCTGCCCCTACCTGCATCTGTTACATTTCCAGAGGCGGAAAATTATTTGCATGCACTTTATATCCACTGTATTTTGAAGTTTTCTCTGTGAATATGCCAATCTGGAAATTTTTCCAGCATAATTCAAAATAATTCAGCATGTTCTCTTGATGCCTGTAAGAAAAAGGGTTTCCCTGTCAAACATTCATGCTAAAGCTGAGCACTTGGGGATTCAGATTTTAGTCAAGGAAAACATGTTTGGATAAATTCAGACAAATAAATCGGTTCTCTTAAATAGATTAATATCATCTCAAATATAACTGTATAAAGTGGTGATTGGAATTTTTTGGTCAGAAATTATTCGTCATAGTGCAACATGACTCTACAATGCCATAAACTGAGTGGACTAGTGTTAAAATGGCACTAATTTTATGAAAGCTTGTATGGGTGCAGCCATGCAGATAATTTCCCAGGTGAGGAAAGCTTGTTTAATTCTGAAAAGTCCTGTGTGAATATCCTTGAGCCCAGTGTTTACAATTGTAGTTGTGCCATACTGATGGCACATATGGAAATTTGTTGATTTGGTTTGATCAAGAACCCCTCCTCACCCGTCCCACTCATCTTTTTTTTCTGCAAACAAGAGCTGTTGTCTGCATATCTCTCCTTTCTCAAATTTTTTATCTGTTGTTGTTTTCCTGCACTTTTCCCCAGTCGCCCGTCTGTACCGCCTGGGCCTGGCCTGGCTGGCCTTCTCTGCCCCGCTGGGGTACTGTGTTTTCCACAACACCACTGCCACGCTTTATTACCTGTCCGACTGTGTGGCGGCTGTTCTGGATGCCCTCTGGTTCTTCCCCTGGCTGGGCGGGGCTCTGGAGTACCTCCTCCTGCTGCCCTACAGGGTCCTGTGCGCTTTTACTGGAGGAGGAGTGGCAGAGGAGTCCTGGAGGAAGGTGCTGGAGATACTGCTTCATGAATACAACCAGAGAGAGAAGGAGGCGCTAAAGGTGAGAGTGGGTGGAATGTTTTCATTTGCTTTTGTTAGTTGACTGATTGATGATGTTTGCTCATGTAGAGATGGTTTTTTCACTCTGTATCTGGATTGTTTTACACATCTGTGGATTGTTTGTGTCTGTCTCTGTGCATTGTTTATGTGTGTTTGTGCATGCAGCTGGATAGGTTTTGTTTGTCCTTGCACATCTTTGGATTGCTTTTGTTTGTCTGCAATTTGTTCTCGCTTGTGTGCAGATCCATCTGGATTGCTTTATTTATGTATGTGTGCTTCGTTTGTGTATGTATTTTGTACTTTTTTGTATTTGTGTGCCTTAGCGCATATGGGGATTGTTTTTGTTTATGCCTGTGTTTCTGTTTATTGATTTATGTGTACATATTTGAATCTTACTTGTGTGCGTGAATGCAGACATGGTTGCCTGTACTGTTCCCCAGTACCAGGTGAATATTAACATCTGTTGCATAGTCTGTCAATGACATATAGCATTATACATACATACATTGTGTTATCATCTGTGGATGATATGAAATTACTTATGATGTAAGAAGTGATTTGTGACAATATGTCTCATATCATCTTAAATATATAATCCCAAAGCCCAGTATGTGCCAATATAAGCCAATATCAGATGTAACGGTGGGGAAAGGATGAATTATTGAGGAATTTAGCAGTCGTTCAGTGAGAATGTTGCTGGCGATTTAGTTTGTCAATGGGGGAAGTTTGCCCCCTACTGGGAAAATAACACATTATCCGCACTTAACTGTATCACGTGCCATCTATGCAGAAAAAACTGAAACGCTTCTTCTCAGCTGAGTCCTAGTCTCATGTGCAAGTGCATATTTAAAAACGGGGTTTTCCCTCTGTTTTTCAATGAATCTCCGTCCACAAAAAGACGCAAAAACACAATTGCATCGCTGTTATGAGCATGCCAATCCAACAGGCGGCGAAGATGCTGTATAATTTAATTTGAGACCATGTAGGCCAATCACAAGCTGTGAAAATTAGCTTGGGCACATATACTGACGTCACAAGCCAAAAACTTGGGCTGCATACGAATTCTCGGAGGAGCAAGGAACATTCCTTGGGACATGACCTGAAAATAGTTTGGCTGATAGCCAAGACAAGGAACATCTGAATGGTCTATGTCATGAAAGAAAGGAGGCCATTGGCTCTTTAGTCGCTTCCATCCAATAAGGAAACACAGGACCAACCTTGGAAGAATGGAAAGATTTAATACGGACCACAATCCTTCGTAGCTGTAGCGACTAGAAATGTTATTATGTCCCAAAGTTGTCTGATAAATTGCCAAGGCTATCGTGGCTGTCAAGGTCATGACTTACAGTGAGAAAGTGCATCTGACTTTTTTTCAAACCTGCTCAAGTTACCTTTAAAATCTCCCTCCAACTGTCTCTTCCCAAAAATGAAATTTTGGAAAAGTGGAGAAGAAAGAAGAAGGTTGCCTATGAAAGAAAATTTGGATGCATCTAAGTTTTAGCCTGTTTCTAAGGTTTGTTAATGGCCTGCATGCTCTTATTTTGAATTATGTCATCGCCACCCATTGGTTTAGCATGCTTTTGACAGCTTTTTAATAGTGTTCTTGCATCTTCATGTGGACAAAGATTTTTTTTGGAGCACAAAGGAGGAAAAACCTTATTTTTAAAATTACACATGTTCATGCGGACTAGGTCTCAGGTGAGTAACTTTAAAGGAGGTGCATCACCGAGGGAATGTTTTGCTCCTCAGCTGCTTTCGGTCAGTGAGGAGGCCACTCTGGAGGAAATTACTCGCAGCTACAGGGAGCTGGTAAAGGTGTGGCATCCGGACCGCAACTATGACCAGGCGCAGGAGGCCCAGCAGAAGTTCATTCAGATCCAGGAGGCTTACGAGACCCTGCTGCGACGTCACAAAGCCTTCCATCGGCATTAGCCTGATTTTCTGCTAACATACCTGATTGCATTTTCAAGCCAGTATGTGGGTTTTTGACGATTTTCAGTTTATACAGTGAGATTGTAAAAAAATTACATTTTACACCACTTATCATTTCTCTTTTTACTTGAGCTCCCCAATTGGAATGGCTTGTCATTGTTGTATGAGCACCAGAATATATGATGACACAGGCTGTTTTCCCCTAACCTCAGTATCTATTGTGTTAAGCTCAATGAACCATATCCAGTAAAGGCAAAATTAAATTAAATGACACTGAACTGTGTGCCACAGTTCGCTACACTGCCTGGCCAAAAATGGGTGGACCCTCTAGAATTACACTGGACTACCTTTAGCTTTGATTATGGCACACATTATAAATATCACTGTTTCAACCTTTTTTTAAAAAAAAATTTATTTCCAGAATTGGATTCATTTTTGGGCAAGATCTTGTATTGATGACAGGAGAGTTGAACCACTCCTTAAAGTATTCTCCAGTGCATCCCATCAACTTTCAGTGGGGTTAATAAAGCATCAGACAGCTCTTAACCCTTTACAAATCATTTCAACAATCTCCTTTGTTTCTTTACTTGCTTCATTCGGGCCCATGATTTGCCAGTTCTGAAGTTCTGAAACACTGTACCATCTTCTCCAGCATTAAGGTTGTGGTCAGTTCTGTTTTTATCCATTCCAGTTCCACAATAATTTATTCCAATTCCAGTTTAACCATTGATTTATCGATTCCATTTTCAATTCCACTGCTGGAATTGACCCCAACTCTGTCCACTATCATGGTATGCCGCTTCTGGCTTGGTTGTTTAAGAAATGAGAAGTTACACATCAGTAAGGGTTAAAAAAAATTTTTGCTAGCTGAAATATATTAATCACTTCAATAATGACGTGACTTTTTTTTGGCCAAGGAGTAGATATTTCACTTAACGCAGTGTCTAGAGACATGGCAGTTTTAATTGGTATGGCAGTCGATTTCAAGGGATTAGGACAAGGATTCGGGATTATGGTTAGGGGAAGGTTTAGAGGTTTGGGTTAGGGTCAGGGTTAGGTTAGGGCAGGGCTCCACATTGAAATGCATTGAAAAACTGCCGTACCTGTAGCAACTGCCTTCACTTAAAGCATCACCACTGTATTTTTTTTTTAACCTTGATTTGCAATTCTGGAGCCACAGCTCACAACATTCAGCAGATATTACAAACAGTTGTATTTTATGAAGTCCAGAATATTGCAGTAGTGCATGGATCAGAAGTTGGGTGGCAGAATGAGGGAGACTGTTTTTAAAAGATTTACCAAAACAATCATTCGACTTCCTAAAAGCAAAAGATAGAGACACATCTAGTGCAGAATAAAAATGTTTCACTGTCATTTAATCACAGCATTGATAACCAAAGCAGGGAACAGTCTTGTTGAATCTTGCTGCTTAGTGTTCATACAAAATTGTTCTTGGCTGTTGTAAAAAAAAAAATCTAAATAAATAATTTTTCAAATAGTTCTGGAGATATTTTTAATTTTTCCTCTCAAAAGTGATGGCAGGTTTCTGCAGTATTACCAGTTCTTCCTGGCCTTATCATGAATTTTAACAAGATTGACTTAGGTGCAACTAAACTCAACACATACTGATTAACAAACATTATTAAAACACTGCAAACGCTATGGAACATGGCTCTCACATAATAAGCTTGAGGGGTTGCAAAATACCTGGCTATGATTTAAAGAATGAATGATTTATAAGTATTTTAGTCATCACCTGAGTCATTTGCCTAAAAGAACTGTGAAACCACACCGCAGATGGTCTTTACACAGACACTTACTAAAATGTTTGCGTCAGGGCCAAATGTGTTCTTGAAACAGATTGATTTTGCACTGCAGTGGCTCCCATGATTTTTGCTTCAAATGCATGAAAATAAACCAAGTACTTATTTATTTTGCTCGTGACATTAGCTCAAAAAGGAGAAAGTACCACAGTGAACTTTAATGCCCCTCCCCTCCCCTAGCATTACTTTGCCTGGTTACCTGCCCTCACCCTATTGGTCAATTATCCTCAGTTCTCCCCAGTTTATGGTTTGCACCTGTTCCCTTTAAATTAATTCAGATCCCCCTGTCTATTTAAAGCTTAGATTTGGGCAGGTAGCCATAGTCTGTTCCCCTTTTTGGTTTGTGCACTCCCCTTTCAGTGCTTGTGGATGTTTTGTTTTTCTAATGTTAACTCTTTATTTCATAAAATCCGTGTCCCTGTATTTGAGGCAGCTCCACTCCTTGCCCTGGCGCCAATTTAAAATCTGTAGCTGCCTGGGCGTCACACTAACAGAGACCAGAATTATAGTTTTTGGTTTTGCCTGAGGTGATAAAAATGCAAAGCCCTCATATTTTACACTTAGAATGCATTTTAAAATGATGTTCTTTTTCACTTCAACCCCTCACCAGAGGAAAAGAGTATACAAAAATATATTGTAATGAGTACTTTGAATTAATCCGGGCATAACACTGAGCATAAAATGGATACTGAAGTCTTGCATTGATTACGGCTTGTCCAATTCAACCCTTCTGTGCATAATAGATCCTCTTGTCAACTAGAAAATAACGGCTCTGATCCAGTATAAGGTCGGCTGCCTTCCAGTTTAGCCAATCACATTTCTTTCCCAGAAACCAACACTGGAAAATGTTGCCAAAGCCGCGGAATTCATGCTTTGAATTTGATTTCTTGAGAACTGTTATAGCATATGCCTGAACACAATTGATTATTTGCTCTTTTGATTTTCACAACAATGTCATATTGTATATCATTTCGTCAGAGTTTAGTGCACTGCGCATGATTTAATGCACAGGAATAACTGGGCTTATGCCAAAGGGCCCAAGATGACATGGGGCCCCTGAATGTCTGGACTTGAAAATAATTTAACGGATACACGTTTTTGTGATTTAAAGCTTTATTACGGATCTGTCTCACGCTTACCTACTGAGCTACCGACCGAGCACTCCCATCAGGGCTCAGGAAAACACACCGACACATGAAACTGCAGTGACATGAAAGCACATGCATGCAATTTGTGGGGACACCTGACTCCTAACCTTTAACCTCTGCGGTCTGGCAAATTCTGGACAAAAATGTTGCATGTCAGCAAATAAATATTAGAAAAATTACAATAAAGTGGGTCACTAGTCACCCATTGCTAAGTATTCCAAAATTCACTGAAATAAAAAGCTTAATCTTACTCTCGGTAGATGAGTAGATCACAAAGGAGAAATTGGGTATACTCGTCATTGTATTTCAATGGCTTTTTGGCTGATAGGTGAGTATATTGTAAATTGGCAGAAAAAGAGGTGGGTGTGCCCTGTATACCTGCATATACCTTTGACGACACCACTGGGTATTTCTGTCAAAATGAGCCTGAAAGAGGCAACATGGCGCAAGAGGTAGAATGGGTCATCTACAAATCAGAGGGTCCCAGGATTGATCCTAGACTCCTCCAGAGAGTGTGTCAAAGTGCCCTTTAGCAAGACACTGTACCCTGAGCTGCTCATTAGAGGGCATCTTCTGTCGTCAGTGAGTGACTGTGAGGCAGATATTGTAAAAGTGCCTTGAGTGGTCAGAGGACTCCGAAAGCACAATATAAATTATTTTCCATTGAACTACTCTCAACAAGAAATTTCCCCTAATTAAGAAAAATTGTGAGCAGAATGTGAAAATCCTATGATTGCTATGGCAGTCGGAACCAAAATTTGCATAGACGGGGGGACCCAGGACTGAGCTTGGGAACCACTGGCCCATGTGTCTTAAAACAAGTCCAGTTTTAGGTCAGATACTGTTTTTTTGTTTGTTTGTTTTGTTTTGATTTTAGTATAACTAATTTTTCTCATAAAAACTTCCCAGGATGTACGATTTTCCTCTGGACGAAGTTTATAATCTGTGAGAACTAACTACTTAACACTATCAGTCTGAACACTGAAGCAAAAGGTTGCCTTTTGCTTCAAAATATTTCCATGGAAGTCACATGCTTTTGTGGTTTGACACTGCATCAATCCAGCCAGCTGACTAGCAAGTTCTGCATAGTAAGGCACATGGCAATAAATTCATAATTAATATCAGTAATGTGCATGACAAAAATAACTGATTTTTTCCTGCTAATACTGAGCCAAATGTTTTCAAACTTGGGCCTGTTTTTTTTTTTTTTTTTGGTGGGGTGTTGCTGCAGGGGTGAGGCCAAGCACAGGGGTGTAAAACGAATTTCCCTTGGCAACAGGTACCATGCAGCTTCTCACTTCTTTCCTACATCGATGTATTCGACAATCATCGGTAATCGGACATTCAAATATATAATAATAGATTATTAGGGTCTGTATCCCGGTGTGGGACCGGAAGTTGTTTGGTGTTCCAGGTAATCGCTCTCGGAGATGCTGCCTTCTCTCGAGAAAACAAACTGAGCCCCTGACACACATCGACAATCGGAGTCGTTTGCCAGGTAAAGCAAAGAGGATGAGGATGCTTACTTGTTTCAATGGAACAAGAAGACGAGAACTGGGCATTAGTTGTCAATTATAAGGCTAGCTGCTTGGCTAACCTGCATCGGTCTGGCGGCTGGTGTCATAGCAACGGAGCGAAGAAACACTATCCGCAGCGTATTGCAGACCGTGCTATGAATGTTATAGCTATCTGGCTCGTTAGCGTCTGATGCAAAAGAGAGCCTGCAATTACAAATCAGATTTAGATGTGGCGTGTGGATTGATCCGAATCCGTAAGATTGTGTGGTGGGTGATTTGCAGGCTTCGTAAGAAAAAGTCCTGCTCGTGAGACAGGTTCGGTGTTTCGTCAGATCGAGACGAAAACTTGAGGCAAATTATTATGAACTGGCCAGAAATTTTGTGCCAGCTTGCTTTTTCGCTATCTACATTTATTGCCAATGAGAGAATTCCAAGCTGTATTTTCATGGCCAGCTCGATATTGCAGATATGATTCGATGTGTTAATTCACTAAAACTGTCTGGTTAAGTACATTTCCTGTTCACATAAGGAAAAAAAAGTTGGTTGAACCACCCAACCACCTGCTTCAGGTTGTTAGTTTTGCCATTTTGGCCTCCTGTGACTGATTAACTTGGACGGTATTTTTTTTCTTTCTTTTTCTTTTGCTTGCTCACATTCTTGCAGACCAGGTTACTCGCTGTATTGCTGAATTAAGAAGAATGAAATTAATTCTATGTAATTCTGTATCGCTGGATTACGCTGGCATAGTTTGCCATTTTGGCTGATTGTACACAGTGCTATTTGCAGCGGGGAAAATAAGTTTTGAACGCATCAACATTTTTCTCGGTGAATATATTTATAATGGGGCTATACACATGGAATTTTCAGCAGATGTCGATAACAACCCAAGTAATCCACACATACAAAGAAATCAAAACAAATAAGTCCAGAAATTATAGGTAATGCTGAGGAATGACGCAGGGAGTACGTATTGAACACACGAAGAAAAGGAGGTGCAAAAAGTCTTGGGAAAACCAAGAAACCAGCTGAAATCTGTCAGTGTTTAGAAAGCAATCCTGCCCCCTATCAGTGCAAATCCATATCAGCTGGTTTAATCCTAACTGATGGCCTATAACAAGGTTTCTCATTACCCAGCTGTCACACAAGAAGCATCTCGTGATTGGCAAAAGCAGAGAGCTCTCGCAAGACCTTTGCAACCGTACAGTTGCAAAACATACTGATGGCATTGTTTACAGACGTATTTCTATACTTCTGAATGTTCCAGTGAGCACCGTTGGGGCCATAATCTGGAAGTGGAAAGAATATAATTTCACCATAAACTGGCCATGACCAGGTGCTCCTTGCAAAATTTCTGACAGAGGAATCAAAAGAATAATCAGAAGAGTTGTCTAAGAGCCAAGGACCTCTTGTGGAGAGCTTAAGAAATACCTGGAATTACTAGGTACAGTTGTTTCAAAGAAAACGATAGGTAATGCACTCATCCCCCATGGCCTCTATGCATGCTCGCCGCAAAAGACTCCAATGCCGAAGAAAAAGTATGTTGAAGCACGTTTAAAGTTTGCTGCACAACATTTGGACAAGCGTATGAAATACTGGGAGAATATAGTCTCGGCAGATGAGACCAAAATTGAACTCTTTGGATGTCATAGCATACTCCATGTTTGGAGGACAAGCGGCACTGCACATCACCCCCAAAACACCATACCAACGGTGAAGGTTGGAGCTGGAAACATCATGGTGTGGGGCTGTTTTTCAGCATATGTTTCTGGAAGACTTCAAATAATTGAAGGAAGGATGAATGGAGAAATGCACAGAGACATTCTTGATAAGAATCTGCTGCCATCTACCAGGATGCTGAAAATAAAACGAGGGTGGACATTTCAGCAAGACAAAAATCCCAAACATATTGCCAAGGATACTCTCAGTTGGTTTCAGAGAAGGAAAACAAAGCCGCTAGAATGGCCCAGTCAATCACCTGACTTGAATCGAATTGAAAATCTATGGAAAGAACTGAAGAACAGAGTTCAGAGAAGATGCCCCCAGAACCCTCAAGATTTTAGGACAGTTTATGTGGAAGAATGGGCCAAAATCACACCTGAGCAATGCATGGGACTAGTTTCTCCAAACAGGAGGCATCTTGAAGCTGTCATTGCCAATAAAAGGCTTTTCTACTCAGTATTAACTAAATTTCAGTAAGCGTGTTCAATACTTTTTCCCAATGTCATTGCACTTCATTACACATAATTTCAGGACTTATTTGTTTATGATTTCTTTGTATGTGTGGATTACTTGGGTTGCGACTGACATCTGGTGAAAATTTCATGTCAATAGCCCCATTAGAAATATATTTACTGGAAAAATTGTTGATGCGTTCAATACTTATTTTTCCCGCTAGCTGTCCAAAGCACCTTATTCCAGATATAATTTGAATGATATTTGGCGAACTCCAACGGCTTGGTTCTACGTCTTCTGGTCAGGAAAGGCTTTCTTCTGGCTATGCTTCCAAAAAGCCTGTTGTTGTGGAGGTGGCGCCTTATGATGCGTTTTGAAACCTGGTGACTCTTAAGATGCCACCAAAGCCTGCAGTTCCTTCACAGCGATTCTTGGGGATTTTGTTGCTTCTCTTACCATCCTTTTCAGCATCCTGGAGGGCAAAATGCAGTTGCATCCTCTACACTTGAGGTTTTCAACATTTTCGTATCCTTGGAATTTTTTAATAATTGCCCTGACAGTGCTTGATGGCATATTCAATCATTTGTGAATCTTCTTGTTGCCATTATCAGATATATGAAGGTCTATGGCCATCTACCTCTTTTGAACTGACAGATATTTTATCTTCATTATGTATGATAAAGGGATATTGCATGTGTATTACCTCATTTTTATACCCTAGTGAAACAGGAAGTGGTGTAATGGGTCAAAATAGTTCCTTAAAACTAAGATTAAAATTTACTAAATGGTTCAAAATACTTGGATCAATTTTGGAAGATGTCGTTTACAATAATCTTCAAGGGCGCAATTAAATGTGAAATCTAGATTAGGAGGAAATTGATTTTTAACTGAATCAATAAATGATTTTGGTTATCTTTTGAGGTATTGTTTGTGCATTTGAGTGCCAGTAATTTCTGAGCCCACTGTGTATATATACCTTCAGTTTTAGTCATTATATCCCCGAACGCCGAATGGCGTTCCGGGGATATTATGTTTTTGGTCCGATCGCCGCCGCACTACGTGTTAACGCGATAACTTCAGTAATATTTCAATTAGAAATTTCAAGTTTTGCATATAGGTAAGTATCATAAAGAGGAAGAACTGATTTGATTTTGGACAATTTACGATTTCTAGATTGGCCACCAGGGGCCAAAAACTGATTTACCTGTTAACGCAATAACTTCAGTAATATTTCAATTAAAAATTCCAAGTTTTGCATATAAATAAGTATCATAAAGAGGAAGAACTGATTCGATTTTGGACAATTTACAATTTCTAGATTGGCCACCAGGGGCCAAAAACTGAAAAAATCACTGTTTTTATTATTTCTCTGGAAATTTGTCTGATTGACCTCAAATAAGTGCAAATGAAAGGTCATGACCTGAGAATGTGTCCCACGATGACATTATACCTGTTTGGTTCAAAATTTTGACACAAGGTGGAGCTTTATCACATAAAATTCACCATTTTTGCCATATCTTTGGAACTATTTGTCCAGCTGACATGAAACTATGTGCAACTGCAACGCCATGACCTCACAACGTGTCACATCATGACATCATACTTGTATGGTTCAATATTTTGCCACCAGGTGGCCCTTTGTGATGAAATATTACCATTTTGGCCATATCTTCAGAACCATTTGTCGGATTGACCTGAAATTAAGTTCAAATGAAAGGTCATGACCTGAGGGGCTTTATATTGTATTGGGTCTATTCAAGGATTGGGGAATTGGAGGATTGGGGGCGTTCGGGGATATACCCCAAGCCTTCGCCTGTGACGACATAAGCCTAGTTTCTCATTGCAATTTACTTTAGCCACCCTTTACTTTGTATTTTTTTTTGTATACTTTTCTTTGTATCTTAAATTAGGGGAATAAGTCAATTTTTACAGAATCAGAATTCACCCAGAGAGCCTTGAAAGCATGCTGTATTGATATTGATGTTTAGTATGGCTATTTGAATATTTGAAGGATACATTGCGTTCGATCAATATAGCTGAATCTTGTACATATGGCTTACTCTGAGAGGTGCATTTTTGTGCTGCTGTTTGCTGTTGCATGTCATTTTCTAAGTTGTTCTCGATAAGAATTGAAATCAAATTACTGTGATTCAGAGTAATGATTGTTTCTGCGTCAGGCCTAATGAGGGAGGAAAGAAAAGTGCGTTGTTGCCAGGGCTTATTTTTAGGTTATAAGACACAGGAAATGGACAACATGATATACATATGACAGCAGAGATCAGTTGTTAATTAGGGCATGCGTACAGTGCTGCGAAAAAGAATTTGCCCCTTATAAACACTGAGCATAACTGAGGCAAGTGAGGCAATCAGTTCTTTTAATGTAAGTCGGAGTTCTTTTGTGACCTCTTGGATGAGTTGTCAATGTGCTCTTGGGAGAATTTTAGGTTGGCCACTCCTGGAAAGCTCACCACTTTTCAAAAGTTTGTGTTGATAATTGCTCTTATCATGGCTCACTGGATTCCCAGAACCTTAGGAATTGCTTTGTAACAGTTTCCAGACTGATGAATCACGATGATTTTGTTTCTCATCTTTGAATTTCTTTATATGATGCTTATTTCCTACTTCACATTGCCAGATTACTATTTAAGTGATTTTTTTGATTCAACAGGACTGGAAGTAATCATGCTTCAGTTCGTTTGGTGAAATTAACCCAATTATCAATTAAATTAGTTTAATTGTTTGATTTGGTAACCAAGAGGGAAATAACTTTTTCATATAGGGCCAAGATGGGTTGGATAGCTTTTCCCTTGAATAAATTAAATCATATTTTAAAAACTGCTTTTGTGCTTAGTCGATTTATCCTTGTCCAATAATAAAATCGATTTGATGATCTGAAACATTTATGTGCGACAAATATGCAAAAATCAAAGAAATCGGGAATACTTTTTTAGAAATACTTTTCACAGCAATGAAACCGAAATGTGTGTCGTTTTGTGGTATTTCCATTAGCATGGACCCTGTGGTTCTATGGGAAAATTCCTTGTCGATATTTAAAGGTTTTTTTTCCATATAGTTTCTATTAGTCAGCAGCCCATTTAGCTAACTCGCTGGCTACCTTTTTTTTTTTTTTTTAAAGCTTGCTTGACGTTAGGGTTGTAATTCTGCGTTTTGTACTCTTTCGATTTTACTTTATTATCGCTAGTTTCACTCTCTCTCTTTGCCTGTCTTTCGTGTGGAGGGTTCTTCTATTGAGCTCATTCAAAGTCAGTTGGTTTTGGTGATCTGAAAATAATGCGTTTATATTTGCTTGTTCCGGAAAAAAAAAAAACACATGAGTAATTAAATTAGTAAAAAAGCCACAAAGTTGCACACCCACATCAATAGATTTTCTCCAGGTTCTGCGCTCCTATATGCTCCTCTCATCTCATTTCTTTGTCATTTCGTGCGCTTGTGAGTGTGTGTTTCCTGGGTGTGGGTGTGTGTGTGTGACAGACGGAGAGAGGACATGAGGGGTGTGTGTGTGTGTTGTCACCTCTATAAGTATGCACACCAAGTTCATGTGAGCACCAAATCAAGAGACAAAAGTTTGATTGAATTGGAGACACGTGGTTAAAAAATAAGTAAAACAACCAGCAAAAACAAAGAAGACAAGACCCACCGCCAACTAACCGACACATAGGCGAAATTTGAGGGCAACTTTAACAAAAGAGAACGACGACAGAGAGACAAAGGTTCTCTGACTTGCTGAAAGAGATCAGAGACAAAACGATATAAATTTAAGAAGACCCAGAACGATCTGCAGTGCGCTGTTGTCATTTCAATTATGTAAGTATCACTAAGCTGACTTGTGGCCATGTTCATGACCTCACAGAGTGAAAGGATTATTCTGAGGAATGTATACAGGTAACTAAGCAAAAAGAGTTTTTGGGCATTAGAGAAAGGCATCATGTGACCTTCGTGATCCTTTTTTCTGTTTGTCCATCCCTTAGTCAGCTGGTGTGAGAATGAATGCTGACAGCTGCAATGGCCATTCCTATGTGTCTGGTAAGGACAACACTCAAATGTGTTTGTGTGTCTGTGTGTTCTTGTACTTGCTGCGTACTGAGGACTGGCATGAGTTTTTAACCAACAAACTGAAATCTTTTTTGGGAAGTGAGGACATTTTGGCTGGTCCTCACAACAAAGGCAAATTGTGACTTGTTAGTTAAGGTTAGGGGTAAGGTTAGAATTACGGATAGGTTAAGGTTGAGGTAAGGGTTAGGGTTTGGCATACATTTCTTATTGTTAAGATTATGGAAAGGCTGTAGAGATGCAGGAAGAATGAATGGAAGTTAATGTAAAGTCCACACAAAGATATAAGTACAACGATGTGTGTGTGTGTGTGTGTGTTCGTGAGACTCCACAAATCAAAATCCTTTAATTCTGTAAGCATGTGATGCATTACTGTTCGCAGAAGTTAACTTGGAAGTTAAAATGTATGTTGTGCTATTAGATTCTTTGTGTATTATGGCGTATTAACCGTCTAAGTGTTTTTATATGGGTAATTTGACATTGTGGTTTATTAATTGCGTGTTTGTGTTTGTGTCTGCAGGCAGTGGAGACTTGTCGATGGAGAGGGAATTCTCAGGAGGATTGGGAGGGCCTACTGTAAGCACACCAAACAACCAGTCACCCCCGAGGTGTTCAGTCGGAGGTGAGTAAATGCACACGCACGACTACAAAAACAAACAAGTGTAACTTAAAGCAACAGTAAACATACTAAAGCGAAGACTTAGAGATTAATGTGTTCACAGTGATCTTTGTCATGGTACTGAGAATTGAGCTCAGTGATTCAGATAATCTATGTAATATAATCACTTTGGTAAAACATAATGATCAGAACAGCGTCTAATGAGAGAATAATGGATTGGTGGTCTGTCTGCCTGCCTCGCACTTTCTTTTTCCTCTGACTTCCTGTATGTCCAGCAAACTCCATCAAGGTGGAGCTGTTCCGTTGCGATGACCCGGGCTCCACGGCTCGCTCGCTGGAGAGAGGGGGAGAGAGGGAGCAGGGATGGACGGAGGGTAGAGAGGAGAAGACGAAGGAGGATGACGGTTGGGCGCTGGAGGGTAACGGAGGAGAGAGGGGCGAACACGACAAGAGGGCCAGTCCCAACCCTTCCTCCCCTGAACCAATCCGCCTGCCTAGTGGGAAGTTAAAATGCAACATGTGCGGAATGATTTGCATTGGACCCAATGTGCTGATGGTGCACAAGCGTAGCCACACAGGTGAGAGGACAGGATATGCGGGTGTGGGGAAGGGTAGTTGGGCCAGGTCATGCGGTAACGGAGTTATAAAATTGGTGTATTTTGTATCATAGCTCCAATACCAAGTAAGATAGAGTTACAATTTAAATGGCTCTGTGTTGGTCTTCCCTAGTACTTCAAACCACAAAAATAGCTAATTTTGTTCATTTGATTTATTTTGGGTGAAAAAGGCAAAAAGCTGCTTTGCATCTCTAACTCTGTTACCACGGGACCTGGCCTAGTTTACTTAGGGAGTAAAGAGACCTAGATTTTTTTAAGGCTTATAATTAAAGTGGACTAGTAACTTGAGATTCATCAAGGTTGAAATTTGCTTTGACTTAATGGCAGTGAATTATGCCATTGCACTGCAACTAGCTAAACAAGCTGAACAAAAGAAATTGATCTGTCATTCCAGTGAAAGGGAATACAAAATTGATATTCAGTGTTACTAATAAAAGGGGTTGATTCGAAAGTCGACCCTCTTGTATTTTTATACCTGGCTTGATAAGTGTTTCTACTGCTAAGTTAACGTTACTTAATTTAATTTTCTAGGTTGTTAAATATGTTTTGGCTTGAATTTCATAGTGGAACTATCTCCGCCTTCTTGAATTGTTAAAATAATTAGTGCAGTTTAGAGGTAAATTCAAGTTTTAAAGGGAGGTCAATTTTCAGATCATATTTAGTCTCTAAAACTAATTTAGTGTCTTAAAATATATGAGGCAATGATCAAAAACAACATTGAGGAGATCATTATACTAAATAGGAAAATAATTTCAGACCTTTTCTGCATTACGGTACATCACCTGGTGTCTACATTTTTCCTAATTCGATGTGGAAAAAAATGTTCAATATTATGATATATTTATTGTTAGATGACACTTCATTGGGTTTTAGCATTTAAAGCATGCATTTGACAAAGAAAACATAATTTTTACCACATCAAACCTGTGTTTAATGGAATATAATTTTCAAATTGGTGTGAATCGGCCTTACTTTGCCTGAAGTAATTTTTGCAAGTCTGTGCCGCTTCGTGGACATTTGAAGTCCAGAATCTTTGAAAGACAAGGTCACGTTTTCTGAGAATATAGTTACTGTGATGCAATGATTAATAATTTATCAATAATTCTATGGAAGTATAAATTAGCAGGCTACTCTGCCGATTAGACAGTGTTATTGAGTGAATTAATTGTTTGATTGCCAATCAATCAAAGCAGACAGAAAATAATTGAAAGTCATCATGTATCATAATCATGTATTAAGGGTGAGGACTCTGTCTACCTTGTTCTACCTCAGATTTTACACAGCCTTGCGTGGATGCTGAGGAGAGGTTTCCTTTTATCTTCTGATGCTGAATTATAGTGCAGCCTAAGTTTAGCATTAGAAGGAAAGCCTGGCATAAATGGTAAAAAAGGAATGATCGCTTACTAAACTGACTGCAATAATTAACATATTTCACTGTGCCACATTTCTTGTTGAAGCAGGTCACGTTGGCAGATTTTCGTGTTAAGAATTCAGTGCAAGCATCTTGTTCAAGGGGGCCGCCAAGCTGTCACGGAATTACAGTCCCATTATATTTTGGGTTGTAACTCTACAACTAAATAAGATGAAATCAAGTATGATATGTTATATTGAAGGTATTAACTTTTTCTTTAATATCAATAAGTGAAAATATATTTTTTGAGAAATTTTCATAGAACAAACAAGCAAAAACTACTCCGTCACGGAATTACACAAAATTGACGTGGTTTTTTTTAATGTTGTTTTTAACTATCCAGAAAGTGATGTTCCTCTCTTAGTTAAGTTATGAAACTTCAATATGTTGATATTTAAGGTATTTTTTGTTAATACTGTAAGTTATAGAAAGAAATATTGACTTTAACCTTGCTTTATGGCCAAGAAAATTCAATAAGTCTATGTCACGGAATTACTAGAGGCAAATCGTCACGGAATGACAACAATAGTATTAATTAGTTTCAATGTATTTATTTCAATATATTATACATATATACATAATTATTTACATTTTTACAGTTTAGCAAAATATTACAATGAATTTTCCACTTATAATGACCAATCATAATACATACCTCAAAATTTTTTTTAATCTCCATGTCAACATTGGCTTGGCAGCCCCCTCAAGTGCTCTAATGACATGGTCCTAACATCCAAAATATTTGATACTGAGGGTTTGGAGCGCAATGGTTATATGTCCATTTTAGAGGTTTTGAGAAAAATAGATATTTAGGTTTGCAAATATTCTATTAAATCAGGTACATCATTTACATCATTTTTGTATCGGTCACTCTTTTACTGCATGGTTCAGAAGCATACTGAACATGTAAATTTTCATAAATGTGGTTCTGCAACTTCATGGCCTAAATGGACATGTCACCTCCGTGCTCCAACAATTCTAGCACTTGATGTGACATGACACAGTGGTGATAGATTGAAGTTAAGCTTGTTTGCAATGGAAGACAGATGATTCTGTAAATACTATTCATGTTTATTCATCAAAATATCAATGTTTAATTCATATAAGCAGATTTTGTTGGACGTACTACAAAATGAAAATGTGAATTCTATTTAAAACAGAGGTGCATGGACATATAATTATTGTGCTCAAAGAATTAGCTGATAGAAATGTGTGACTGGAGGTAATAATCTCAAAATCACAAAATTTGGACACATCACCATTGTGCTCCAAACTCTCGATATGCAAGGTCTCTAATACAGCTCATCACTTATATGGGAAATTATCCACTTACATTTCAAAATAATTTGGGTTGTGACGAGGACTGTACCACATACATCCCCAATTCAGAAAAAAAGTTGGGATTAGAGATGTCGCGATACAGTTACCGGATATTGGTCCAGTACTGACTGAAAGAGCTGCATCGGGTATTGGTGACAATGGAATAATTTTATTTTGGATTAGATTTTTTAGATAAATAACAATTCAGTGCTCTTATATCCATGTGTTTATTTGTTACATTTTGTTTTCCAAAGTTAGAAAAGCAATGTTTTAGTCAAGCCTGATGTTGCCTTATACATAAATGAATGAGAGAACCCTGTCTCTTTCAAATATTGAAGCATACAGCTTATGCATTTAAAGCTGGTATTGTATCAATACTCTGTATCAGCTGATCCCCAAAGCCGAGGTTTTGGTATTGGTATCAGGCCTGAAAAAGCTGGATCAGTGCATCCCCTGTTGGAATGGTATGGAAAGTGCAAGTAAATAAAAAAGTTTCAACTGATAAAACCTTAACTCAAGAAGAACGGGTACAATGTGTGAAATGTAAATTAAAACTCCAAGCAGTAATTTGAAAATCACCACTTATATGAGTCACTGCTTTCTTTTTATTTTAATTTTCCACCGTCCTAACTTTTTTGGTAATTGGAATGTGTTTTGACCTAAGAGTGCCCTTTTTTAAGAAACCCAATTCAGAGGAAGTTTACAATCTTAGGTTATTTTATGGAAAACAAATTTTATGTTTTATGTCTGGCTGCAATATGGGAAAATTCCCTGTTTGTTTCTTAACCACAGGGCCATGATAAATTCCCAGAACTATCCATGGAAACTTTTGAAAAGTCTGGGAGGGGTGACTTCCAAGATCATGAAAATATGACAGAAGCAATTAACTCTATTCTTGAAGGGAGTTGTATTTTTTCCATCACATAATTAGTCTGTTCAGTCATTCAACATGAATAGAGTGATATACAGTACCTCCAGGTGTTGATTTAAATTATTTAGTTGTATGTGTAACATAATCAAGAATTCACTGTAGTAAATTTAATCAATGAAATGTACCCATGTAGATTTTCAACTGTATTATTCTGTTCCATTCTAAACATTCTAAACATGCTTTCAGTGTTAAAATGAGTTGATGGAGCAGTTGAGGAGTAGAGGGAGTGTGTGGTGAAAAATCCCAGATAAATGTATAGCGCCGGGTGAATCGGGACGTGTGTTTGCTATTTCAGGAGGAAAATATTAAATAAATGCACTATAAATCAGTGTAATGCAACCCTGACACTTGCTCGATTTTTGCCCCCGGAATGCCGTGCAATGCGTCGTGGCAAGGCATGCCATTTCGAAGGTGTGCAGCGGAGCCTTGTTTGCGCCCTGTTCGGGCACTGTACACGATTAAAGCCTCAGTCATACCTTCACCTGACTCCATTCGCGGATGCCGCGCACATCTCAACAGAGTGTGGAGGAATTTATACTTGGCGCATTGTCCGTTGCAGTGTTCGCCGCAAATACAGGGGGCAGTAGGAAAAAAATACTGTCGGAAGTAGTACCATCAGGCACAAAACAGTAGTATTTTGAAGTATTTTGAACTGGGTGACCGATGAGTGTAGGCGACACCAGCGCGGCTTGCCAAAAGTTTCAAAATCCTGGAGGTGCGCGACCTTGCAAAGCGTCAGTGTGCGCGGCTGTCGCCAGGTGCGCAATTTCATCATTTGTAGCGCGCGAAGCTCACGCATTCGCAACTGCGTTGAGCATCAATAGGGCTTTATTTATGCTCGATGCAGTCGCGAGGGCGCGAGGTTCACGCGCCACAAATGACGTAATTGGCACGCTGGCGCTTCGCAAGGTCGCGCACGTCCAAGATTTTGAAACTTTTCGCAAGCCGCGCTAGTATCACCTACACTCATTGGTCGCCCAGATCAATATGCTGCTACTTCTTACTGTTTTTAGCCTGCTTGTACTACTTCCTATAGTATTTTTTTTTTCTACTGCCCCGTCTTTGCGGCATAACTGCAACGGAGAAGGCGCCAAGTATAAATGCCTCCGCGCTCTGTTGAGGTGCGCGCTCAATCCGCGAATGGAGCCATGCGAAGGTGTAACTGAGGCTTAAGTTACGCACTGTCTACGCAATGCGCGGCCATGATGATGAGCTGGTCGTGCCATGATCACGTGAACAACTCGCGACAACACCCCTGACAGCACGCATTGGCACGCACCGTCGGCAGTGTTCGTGCTGAGTTCGCGTGGTGCTCACGCATGGTTCACGCAAATGGCACGCACAAGGCACGAACATTGCGTGGCGAATTTTTGAACATTTGAAAATTCTCTCTACGACGGGGCGGGCACCCCCGCACCCTTCACACACTCCTCACACTCGATTCTGAAGACTTTAATCATTGCCACGACACATTGCGTGGCATTGCGGGAACAAAAATCGTTCAAGTGTAAGGTTGGCATAACAGTGCAGTGCTTTGCTATTCTGTGGCTTATAGCGTGATGACATTTGGGGAAGCAAGTTCCTTTTGAGGCCTGTCTTTGTAGTGTGTCTAGCTGTACACTCATGCACCATTGTTCTTTGTGTGTGTCTGTGTGTGTGTATGTCCACGTGCGCGCATGTATCTGTGTGTGGTAGGTGAACGGCCTTTCAAGTGTAACCAGTGCGGGGCCTCCTTCACTCAGAAGGGGAACCTGCTACGTCACATCAAGCTGCATTCTGGGGAGAAACCTTTCAAGTGCCCGTACTGCGCCTATGCATGTCGTCGCCGGGACGCCCTGAATGGACACCTCCGAACCCACTCCAGTGAGCGCATTATCGCTGTGGGGTGCTGCTGGGCTGGGACAGTGGATTGTTGATGAATAGATTGTGGCACCGCTGTAGGGCTGGGTCATAGCCCTTTCTTGTCAAGTCACCTGAAGAAATAAGGTTTTGACTCTGGCCATCCCCAGTGTTCCTGAATCTCCATCAGATGGTGTACACTGATGAAAGAATGGTTCTTTAAACACTTCTTGGTGAAAATTTCTTTGGTTTCATAAATTATATTTATATGATACTTATTTTGTAAGTCAGCCATTTTGACTGCTGAAATGTTTTTTTAAATCTCTCAATAACTTTGAAATTACATCTCAGAATTGGACCAGCTTTAGCAGTATTACTAATTAAGGTAGAAAAAACCTAGAACAACTACCAAACACCCCTAAAACCCTTTGGCCTCTGAAACCCTCAGTTTGAATATTTATTGGGACCAGACATGTGGAACTGAACTTCTCAAATTATTTTCTGTGCACTTCATCAATTGTTTTTGTTGAAAATTGCAATAGTTCTTTCTGTCAGGGAGTGCAAAATCTTCAAATTTGTCACATTTTTGATGAAAATGATCAAGGCAGCAATTAGGAGATCCCAATAGCCAGTAGATTCACTGATTAGTTTAAAGTAATAAACCACAAAATTCACTCCGAAGAGTGAATATATTGGTATTTATATATGTTGGCAACGCATTTATGCCGTCATCAGGAAGTACAGATCATTCTTTGAAGAGGAGAGAATAAATGGTGTTGACTGGTCACAAGGCCATATAAAAACAGCCAATCAAAGACAATTAAGGTCAGTTAGGTGTCAATACGATCCAACCAATCCAAGACAGTGATGTTTGAGAAAAAAAAAAACCCTACCGAAACAAAACCGATTCCATGGTGGCTGATTATTATGACGGATGATGCTGGATGTACTTCAGTGATGATAGTCATAATAAATGTGATAAATTTGGAGATTTTAATTTTTTGACAGAAAAAAATTATAACCATCACAATTTTCATCACAAGTGATCGATTAATATTGCACAAATTCATTAGAGAAGTTCAGCTCTTTGTCTTGTCCCACATTTCGCTAATGTATTGCATATAGTCCAGATAAGTACTCAAAACGTGGGGTTCAGAAGCTTTAACTGGGGTTTTCGGTCATTGTTTTATATCATTTGTACCTTATTCGATATTACTGATAAAGTTGGTCCATGTCTGAGTCAAGAATATAATTGTCGTTGAGATAAAAAAAAAAACATCTGCAATCAAAATGGCTGACTTGGCCAACTAAAAAAAAACATTATTTATGAAACCAATAACCTTTTTTACAAAGGATTGTTTAAAGAATTCTGACATGGAATCTCGCACTGTATGTCTTGACCTGTTATTCCCAGTATTTGGCTGGAGGCAGGTTAGCTCAGATCCCCATTTCTTCTGAAAACTTTAATAATTTCAGCAAGTACGTGTGTAGTGCAGCATAAACTTACTCAGAGAACACCTCAATACAGCTGACCTCAAATACCCCAGCTCTCAGAAACGGGCCACTGCTCAATCTTCAATGGTGAACAGGCACTTAGCTCCTTCAAGCCAGAGTGAATTCTGGTGGTTCATTGGGTGGTGGTGCCGCAGGTGTTGGCAAGCAATTTTTTTTTTTTAACAAATTTGGCATCTCCAATCCCACCCGAATCTGAAATACCCAATTGGTGAACTATGTACAAGACTTGCTCGTATGTGACCCCTTGTTGCCAAGGTTTGAGTGAAAACCTACTGGATGGTAGATCACCAAGAACTGGGTTGGTTACAACTGCTGTATTGCAAATACCAGATTTGATTGACTAAAACATGGAGACTATGTAAGGCAGGATATGGGGTGTGTTGCAGTCCATTGGGGTCAGAGTAGCTCAGCCACTGTTGTCCAGGAACTTGAAAATGTGCCTGAATGAGAAGTTGATTGGGCCAGCCAGGCCACTCATAGGTAAGAAAGCACAGTCACATGCCACAGCGCTGCACCACATTTGAATGACATTTAAAGATGATGAAAACAGGAAATCCTGTTGATGTTTTTAAAATGATGAAAATTTCACAGGCACCAGGTGTTGCCGCGAGCTGCCTGTTGCACAGGGCCCGGATTTGGTCCCGCACTGCAGGTATCTGCAAAAAAAGCTGCAGTTCTCGGAAAGCGAAGTGCGGATCTTGGAGGGGAATGACAGCAGGGCGGAGCTTACTCTCGGGGGGGGTTACTTTCCTGGCAGTGGGTTAGTTATGCAGGCAGTGCGCAGGTTAACGTCACAGCCGAGCTCTGTACGGTCGTTTCGGGGAATCACGATGAGAGGGGAAGACTTCTTTTCAGTGGAAATCGGAGATGGAGGAAACACTGACGGAGAGTCTTCCGAGGTAGATTTCGGAAATCCCGGAATCATTGGGGTTTTTTTTTTGTTTAACCTCACCTGGTGCGTTGTGCACTTTATTTACTCATCATCTTGTATCAGTTTCCGTTTATGTTGGCTGTAGACTTTTGACAGTGAGCTTAGTGAAATGGCTTTTTAATGAAGATATGCAATATGATTGAGGAAGGTGTACTCAGTATGACATCTTTGATTTTGCCATTACATGTTTATGAATGTACACATTTCGTTCGTGCATATGTGTATGATGTGTTTGTTACACCCTTTCTTTCTCTTTCTTTCCCCTCTCCCTCTCTCATTCAGTGGGGTCTCCCATTGTGGGAAAGCCCTATAAGTGCAGTTATTGTGGCCGCAACTACAAGCAGCAGAGCTCATTGGAGGAGCACAGAGAGCGCTGCCACAGCTACCAACACAGCCTGGAATCCCAGAGCACTCCCACACAGGGTAATGTGCACGCAGTTACAGGGGAACATACACACACCAAAGTAATACACAACTACTGCTAGCTGCCAAAAGCATTCATGAGCCTGAATGACCCTCCTTGCTATTGACAGAGTGTTCATGGCCTTATTTTGATTCCTCCAGTTGCTTTATTCTTAGTTCCTGAGCCTTTTTTGCCTCATATCTTGTTCCAGAAAAACAGACATTGTCGTTGTAGAGCAGTCACTTTCAATGATGTGCTTTTGTGGATGTCTTTCCTGTTAATGTCCATGCCCACTTCAACTTAGTCATTGTTCTCTGTGAAATATCAGCATGTTATTCAGTCTTGGTCATACAAGCTCCTTCCCAAACATACCCCAACCACCACCTCCCCTCTACAGTCAATGATAACTGCTATTCAATCTGTGGCGTCAACTGAACCTACCCAGAATTTGTATATACAACCATGAGCATGCATAGATTGTGACAGACTGATTGACTGACTGAAATGAACTAAACAAAATGAACTGAATCATAAAAAATGCTGACTGTGCTGTACAGGAGAGGACCTGGAGCTGATCCAAGATGCTCCAGTGCACCCGCCGTTCGTGGACAGGCTACTCAACAGCATTGCCAAACGCAAGAGGACCACACCCCAGAAATTTGTGGGTGAGTGCATGCATGGGCATTCAGTGCCATTCATGTGTTTGCTGGAAAATAAATTTTTATTTTTTAAAAGAATCGGAAGGCCTCCCATTCATCTATATGCCGCGTAAAGGCCCCATGTTATGCCATTTTAGGCAAAATATCATGTTCTTGGATGTTCGAAAAAGGAGTTTTCTACACTTCATGAATTTTATCACAACAAACTCATTCCCTGTATTCTAGGTTATTCTCATTCCTCTGAAGAATAGACTGTTTCAAGATTTGCTCTGATTGGCTGGGGAGGGTGGGTCAGGCCAAAAAGATTACTATTTCATGAAAAATAACTGCTGGCAAACAAAACTACCAGTCCCTTATACCATACATCAACTGATGGCAACTAATCAAATTCCCCTTGCTAAACTAAAACATAGCAACTGTGTTCAAATACATATTAACTAATTTAGTAGTTCACTTCATAATTAGTATGGAAGGATAAGAGAGATAATATGCACAGGCCTAGCAACTTTGAGGATGGCGCTTAAATACAAAATGGAGTGTGAGATGTAGTCCTCATGCAAGATTAAGTACATCTGGAATTCAGCTGAAGTAATTTCAGAAAACGAATACTTATACTGCTTTTACGAAGATCGTGGGAGACCGTTAAGAGCAAAACTAGAAGTCACCAAAGTCAAGAACAATACCCTGGTAAAATCTGCAAAAATATCATGATTAGGTACAGTTGATGGAACTCAAGGTTCAAGTTTGGGAGGGGTGGGCAGGTAGAGTCCCCCTCCTTTTCCCCACACTGAACGCAGCCAAAAGGCATATGTCCACCTTAATAACTCCCCTCCGCCCCCCCCAATCGATGCTGGAGGAGAAAGCGGTGTCACATGATTTTTCAGACTCATGAGACAACTGGCCCTTGCTTTTTTACACCTCGCTGGTGAGACATTAATTAAAGCACTGCCCATGCTGTCAGAGGATAACACAGACTGCTTCTATTGGAATTTCATTTTAGCTGTGGCATAACACAACAAGCAATGTATAGTCTTACTAGACTGTATATGCAGTGTCTTTTTGCATATTAATTAAGTTTGATGCAACAAGGCTGAAGTTCCGATGTAAACTCAGGTTCTGTTCCGAGAGTGTGGCTAGCTAGTAAAGATAATGCCTAAATTATTCCTACCCAGCTAGCATACTTTGACATCTACAGTAGCCAGCTAGTTACCTACTGAGCTACATGAAAAATGGGCTGCTCAACGCCACAGTTTTAATGTACCTTTTAAGCCAGCTAGCTGGCTACTGTAGACATGAAATGACATTATGCGCAAGTACCGTTAGTGCAGTGCACTTCAATTGAGCCAGAAACGCAAGACAAACATCACAAGTATAACTATTGGTGACATTGAGCTTTTATCAGGCTTTGACTGAGTTGCTAATAATTTTATAAATGCAATAGCTAGTTTGTTAAGTAAGCTAACTGACAGAAGCAAGGTCCTGTTTAACTGGAATATACAGGACCGTGTGATGCAGTGAATTTTTATACCCTTTATGAAATGTCGGGGGTATATAGTTATATACCAAGAATTCCGTCCGTCTGTCCGTCATTTCGTCATTCCGCCCGAAGAAATTATTTGCCTGATTAACATCATTGAATTCTTTTCAAATTTGGCACACATATTCTCTAACACAGTGAGAGGTCCTTTGCAAAGTGTCGGCCATCTTGGATAATTTTTCACAAGAATATTGCCGTTTTGATCGATATCGTAAATATTATAAATTGGATTCTTTTCAAATTTGCCACACATAGTTTCTTCCAAATGGAGAGGTGCAGTGCCAGGTGTCATAGACGTGTTGTCATTTTTGTCAAAATTGATTTCCGAAATGTGATAATTTCTATAATCACCAAGGGAGAAAAGCATGATTGGGGACATCAGGGGTATTAGAAAGCTCTGCTTACTTTTTCACTTTTTTCATATTCATTTTGCATGATGCAACCTCTCAGATTCAACCTCTTTTTAATCAGCTCATCTGCTACACTGTATTAGTTAATGTGTGAAGTTAGAAGGTTATGGCTGGTACCATTCTTTAGATATTGAGTATGAAAGGATTGTGACTGACTCGCTCACTTCCATTATGGACTTATTAACCAGCTTTCGCTGGTAATGAAAATTCAGCATGGATATAGAAAACAAGAAATAATTTTCTCGGATGTAGTTAAAGATTTATACTCAGCACAATCATATTTTCTCATTCAATATTGGAAATGGGCTGTTTCATGAAACGTGGAGTAACATTGCACTGTTTATTTGCTGTTATGTCATGCTGTCCTTCGGCAGTTTTTGTCAAAGCTGGCATTCTTCTGGCCCTCTTTTAGTAAGCATTTTGTTGTAAATTTATGAGCACACAGAAGCAGATGTTAAATTTAGTGTCAGAATGTTATGGTTGAAAATAAAAACCTGTCGGAGTATCTTGGTGTCTTAAGCTGTCGGTAGAGATAATACTGCCTTCAGAGGTCATGTTACACTTTCTGATTGTCCGTCATTGTGACTGACAGGGGCATAAAAATTCTGTCAATCAATTATTGTCCGTCATTCTAATTTTATTTTTTAAAATGATAATCATTTATTTTTTAAATAAAATAAACAGAATAAATTTGCTGATGCTGACAGTGATTCTTGTAGACACACATTGCACACAGTGTTAAATACAGCACTGCGTGGATTTTCGAACTTACTGCTGTATGAACTTCATTAAATATAACAAACGATTTCTCCCCCCCACACAGTAACAGTGCGCAGATGAACAATGCTTTCAGTTACTGCCGGGCTTCACTAAGCCCAACAACCGCAGTCTCGCTAAGCGGTCCAACGAAGCTGCTGATCAACTTGTTATGTCAACCAGTGCTTTCCCAACCTAGATATCTGCGTGTTCACATAATAGACGGCGTTTGTAGCATATGACCAATCGTCTACCTGCAGCACAGCAGCATAGTTTACAAATGAAGAACGAATGATCATATTACAAAAAAATGAGGAATACAGGATCATACCAGAGATGCCAAGTCTCACGCATTCGGCTTGAGACTCTCACCACTTAGTGGCATTCAGTTCCTGAGCCGTAGTCAGCAATTATTTGATGAACCAGAACTGAAGAAATTCACTCGCGGAATTCCATTAATTCTGCATTAATTTAATCAGTTTCACATGCATTACAGTGGATTTCCCCACTGTAGTAACACGGAAATTGATTATGATTCGGAAATTCTCACGCTTGTATTTACTGAATGATTAAAAGCAATGGAATTGCATAAAGACATTTCAAATGGTCTTTTTTCATTTAAACAATTTTAAACGATCATGAAACACATGCATTGTTTCCAATCCCTGAGTAAAGAGAAGCAGAGAAGTCCGGAGTCATAATCGCTTCCACTTTCCATAGTGAGGTCCACCTGTAAGCAGGTGAAACTGAAACTTCAATGCACAAGGATTTTAATTCCGCGTGAGAATCTCATTAATAAGCGTTCATTGAATAATTGCGGACTACGGTGAATAAGCCAAAAAATGCATGAGACCAACGTCAAATGCTTGAGACTTGGCATCTCTGTCATACACATCAAAGACAATGCTCGAGACAATATCACACCCACCACCAATTGGATGGGGGTGTGAATCACATTCTGTCAAAATGACGGATGGCCTTCAAAATATTCCGTCATTGTTTAAAAAAAATCCGTCAATGACGGAAAATATTTGACTAACGCGACCTCTGACTGCCTTGTATTGCTTTTGCAACCAACGGCAGCAAACTTGCCAAAGAAAAAGCGGTGCCTGGAGGGCGAGCGGGTGCGGAAGTCGACCAAGGCAGTGGGAGGGAGAGGAGCTCACAGACAGAGCTAGAGGGGGGAACTGAGAAGAGCAAACAATGTTTTTCAGTGGAGAAGGGGGTCTAATGGCTAAACTGGGGGGCCCTCAAAGTCTACCTTCCCTGGGCTGGTTGAAATAGAGGAGACTACTGTTAAGGTGAACTAGAAAAAAGTATTTTGCATCAAAAGGAAAATTCCTTTAAGGTAGACATGTTCCTTTTCATGTCTTGAGTTACTCACTAATGGTGCGTGTTTCTGCTCTTTGCAAAGGGGAACAATGCGCAGATCTCAACATGCCTGAAACACCAAATGCGCTGAATCCAGCCCATAATAGGTTGGGACACGTGCTGGGCTCCCCACACCATGGGATGGACTCCGCCCAGTTTGCTCATGTCGGAGTAGAGTACCTCAGTGGACAGAGTGGTGGCAGCCGAGGCCCAGAATTCCATCGGGCACAACGATTGCCTCACTCCCACGCGGTAACCTGCGTATCGGAACTCACCCCTGTTATTGGATCCATGTACGGCCAGCTGGGGTCTATGGGGCCAAGAGGGGACTGCTCAGGGGGCAGGGCCAGCGTGGGGGGCGTGGCCTTGGGATTCAGGGGGCGGGAGGCAGGAGAAGGCCACGAGGACCAGCCTGTCCTGTGCCGCAGCCGCACCCATTCTCCCAGTGACGGTTGCCAGGGCTCCTCGGACAGCGATAGCGCACCGGAGGAGCGCTGCGGCGTGGCCATCGCTAGTGCCGACTCAAACCACCTCCACCAAAACCTGCCCCCTCCCCACCTCCCTCCCCCTCCCGCACCGCAGCAGCCACACCCACGGGACAGGTGTAGCCCCGCCCTAGCCAAAGAGAGGGACTGGGCTGGGCCAGAGCAGGATGAGCCCTCCCAGGCAGCAGCCCCCTCAGGATCTCCAGGCTCCGGGGGTCCATTGAGGTTGGTGAATGGCGAGGACCAGCCGGTTCGACACTATTGCTGCGATCACTGCCGCATCCTTTTCCTGGACCACGTCATGTTCACCATACACATGGGCTGCCATGGCTTCCGCCAACCTTTTGAGTGCAACATCTGCGGCCACCGCAGCCTGGACCGGTACGAGTTCTCCTCCCACATCGTCCGTGGGGAGCACATGGTGGGCTGAGGGTGGGGCGTCAGGGCAAAGGGTTTGGTACAATTAGGGAATTTATGTTCCTTTGTGTAAAGGCTATGTACTTGGTTATTAATGTAGATTGAAGACAGACTTCAGCCTACATGCACTAACTGTTGCCTCCAAAGCAAAAATTTATGAACTTTGAGTGAAACAGAGCTGCTTAGTTGTGATATGTATGTATGTATCATTCTGTTGTTACCCTGCTTTAAGAGGCTTGAAATGAGATTTTGATCTGTACCAGAGTCAAGGAGGTTGATGGGCTTCTGAGTGTTTAGTTTAGCTGTATCGACTATCTGGAGGCTAAACAAGCGAAATGCACTAATGCACTTATAGGTTTGGCAGTCAAAAGCACCACCTTTGACTGTATGCAGATGGAGGTGTGTCCTCTGCCTCCGCCTCCCCCTGACTGTTTTGCTAAAGCACAAATATTTTGTCTTCGAAGTGCCTTGTTTCAGTGTGGTTGACCTTTGACCTTTAAAGTTGCAGAATAATTGTATAAATGATGCTGCTAGGGGTTCATTGTCAGGGGACAATTAGTTTGAAGAACTTCATTCAGAGGGCTGGGTTTGTTTGGTCTGGGGGGGGGGGTGTTTGGATTGGGGAGGCAAGAGCCTCATCAGCTGTGCACTGGCCAGGTAGAGGCACGAATTCTATGGTCTAATCAGGCATTTCTATGCTCTTAGTATTGAAAGCTCAGTTTTGTGCGGTTGAACCTGAAACATTCCAACTTAATATAAGTATTCGGGAGGAGCCGTGTGCAAGAACAGAAACTATGATGATGGACATTTTGCCCATGTTCACGACCCTTCATATTCATGAACTGGAAATGAATTGGGAACTCACCGCTCAGATGTCATCTCCTGTCGACGAGCGGCCTTATGATAGGTTGTAGGAAATTGATTGAGCCATGGTTGTGCTTCTAGAACAAAATCGAAGTTAAATTTCTGCTCTTAGTGAACTAATAATGACTATTATTAGCATATTTTATTTCTGCTTGTTGGTTCTCTGATCCAGCTGTTATATAAGTAATATTTTAAAACTCTCTAGTGCTGTCTGAGGCATGCCGGCTTAATTTTTGCGATTTTGTGATAGATTTATGTGTATCTCATTAATGATTACTTGTACGTTCTAGTCCATCAAAGTCAAACATTGAAATTGGCAGTGGGCCTTATTGGGGGGGCCAGGGCTGTAATTCTTTTGAAGATGGGACAACATCCATTGCATGAGATTGCTGCAGGCCGCTGGGTAGCTTTATAGCACTGATGCAGATCAGATTATGGTCCAATCTCAACAAATTTAGTTAATTTTGGGGGATTGGTCTGGATGAATGACCTCTATGGAGGATTGCACTTTGCTTATGCTTCAGGGTTAGGGTAGGATGACAGATTTTTGTGTCAGGGTAGCAGGAAACACCCAGTTTGTCCTTTTTGCGCTGACTTGAGAAAGATTCCTTTTAACAAAAATGAATAGGAAGTAAAACTGAATTTATAGCGAGCAGAGTCGAAGCACGTGGAGCCGCGGGTGGGTTTTTGAAATGTCAGTTGAAAGGAAATCTCATCGCTGTTTTTCATTGTAAAACTGCACAGTTTTTCAGCAACAGAGTAGAGAAGTGAGCAGGTGGCAGTTCAGGTGCCTTAGTTTGGACACCTTTATGGTTTCTATCGCTGTGAAAATGAGTTCATTTACTTTGTGCGCCTGAATGCTGCCTTTCTGTGTACTGTTGCAAGAGCTTGGCCTGGAGCTGCAGTGCATTAACTGGCCATTTCAACTGCCACCTTCGTAAGCCCACAGTGTTTCAGTCTGAGTCGTTTCACAGTGTGGAAAACAGTTATTTTCTGTGAACATGTGATAAACATAATTTTTTGAAGTTCTAGTGTAAACGCTTGTGCCTAACTTTCTATTTTCTAATGTTCATTTTTTAAAATGTGATTTTATCAAAGACAGGAAATGTATTTCTTGTAATGGAAGGCTCATAATTTGTACGGATATTGCTGCTGTAGCACTTTAATTGCAAAAGGAATCCTTTTAATAGAAGTAATATAGTCGTCACACTGAGAAAGGAGAATTTCTGCACTAAAAATTTATTGCAAATATGTTGACGATTTTTTATGTTGAAGGCTGCTAGGCTTGCGTGCAATGAGTTGTGAAGCAAAATTACGGTAATGAATGAATGTGTGCTCCTGTCTATCTCTGCTGGCCTTGGTGAATGTAAGCCACTTCTTCCTTGTGATAACCGCGCTGCAGTGTATGTTCAAAAAGGCCTTTTTTTATTTTTGAAACGAGATATATTTGAAATTTTATACATGCGTGTTAATGATGAGTACAGTTATACTGAATTTATATGTCCTTCGAAGGCTATAATGACAAAGATGTCCAATGATTTGTATGGGAGATTAACCCAGCTGTACAAGGCTTTGCATGTGCTTATAGGCATACGTGTGTTTTATTGACTGCGGGAGACTGAATTGGTGCACTCTGAACGGTGGGGTTGGGCTGGCTTCATTCTGACAGCTTGAAACCCCTATGAACCTCTGCCTGTATTTACCTTTGTTATCTTTTCTTTTGTTTAGTTTCTGTGCTTTTATGTTACATTTTGGGTTAGGAATCCCACTCCTGTGCGATGAAGAAGGTTTTATATGAATTATGTGGCAGATCCCAAGAGCCGCGTGTGAACGGGAAAGTGGGGTTTTGGACATCAATGGGATTATAAGTCTTTTATTGTTCTGTGTGAGAATGCAAATTATATGAGAAAGTATGTTACGGAGAAACAAGTTATTACCTCAGATTTGTAATCATACGCATACAACTGCCTCAAGATTTTGGAAAGGAGGTGAATTCCTGTGAGAAGTAATTTCCTTTTGTTCTTACAGTGGAACCTAATCCCAGTTATCTGTTACATAGTTTTTCAAATTGTCTTTTAAACTGAATAAAGTAATATTTGTTGTACAAAAAACAGACTTTGCGTGAGTTGAGTTGGTAAGGATTGGCGTAGGATTTTGTACTTATAAGTTTATTGGTTTTGTTATAAATATGGATATCCGATGTTAAGACCCAGATGTTAAGATGCAGATGTACAGATGTAAAAAATGGCCATGCAGATAAAAATGTATTTTGACAGCACAGATAAAGAACAACTTGCTGCACCTTGAGCCAAAATTAATTAACAAACACTGTATACATTTATTCCATTTTTACACTGGCTATCGTGTCATACTTTACACATTCATCCAACTTGAGCCTGAGGCTCACAATTTTAGTAAGTCATGCGCACATAGATTGTCCTGACTGTTGTAAAACACTAGTGATTATAGTCAGCTGTATGAAGTTATTCGCCCCATTTCTCAAATGGTTGGCTCATCATGAAAAGTGTGAAAAGAAGTACGAAGGACTCATTTGAGAAGACCATTCACACTCTACTGAATTGAAAACAGCACAGCACATCATTTAAAGCTCTATTGTGAATGTATTTGCTCATTGAAAATATTCAATGTGATGACTGCAAAAGGGTCAAAGAAAGACAGTCGACCGTTTCCACCATGTAACATTACCATGTTGCGGTCATGGTTAAATCACACTCATTAAGAAAGCATTTGGGTAGTCAGTGAGGGGAGTGCCCCCATACTTTTCTCTTGCCATCACTCATCTGCTCCCTTGACCTTTTTCCCAGATCTCTCATGGCTCCATTTGGTGCTTCTTGGCAAACTATAAACTCACTTGTTTAAATAGAAAATTAAATTGACTATGCTTGACGTGTGGTTTTTATCTTGGAATACAGCCTCAACAGTTCTGTTTGCTCAGGTTTCAATCTCCTGAAAAGTGTGTGATTTGTCAGAAAGTTTTTTTTGTTGTTCTTTTTTTTTTTTACATCCCCGTTTGGCCTCTTGATTTTTGTTGGCAGGTTTGAGTCTTGTCCTTGTGTTAATAAATGTCATCAGCAGCTTCAAGAAACAATCCAAAGCCAAGAAGCAAGAGTAGACCGTACAAGGAAGCAATTTAACTCACGAAAATAATCAGGTCAAGCCATAGGTTTTATATCTTATTCTTCCTCGTCCATTTCCTTTAGGTACATAGTTGCATACTGACGTGCCAAGAAAGCTTGATGATACAGGCTTTTGTACAACTGAACATCAAACTATGATCAAGTATGGCTACCCCCACAAACTGGTTTCATTTCTCAAAATTGAAAAAACGGATATGCAAATGAACATAGCAAATGGCATTTTGTACTGTAGATATTGTTAAAAGCCAAGCGACCCCTAGAGGTAACACTGGTAGTACGGGATTTACATAATCAATTTGATCATTTTCTCATATGTCATTAGCAAAACACATCAATATTATAATTCATAATTCTTTTAAGACAACTAGTGTTGATAACCAAGTAATTGTTCTGGTCAAAATATCAAACTAGAGGCACTCATAGAGTGCAAACCTCCACCAAGGCAGCACAATCCAAATCTTCATTAGTGGGAGCAAAGTTGAGTTATCGCATGTCATACTTCTTCAAGATGGCTGCCGTGGCGACCATATTGTTTCACTGATCGCTGTGAAAATCAGTAGAGTCCATCCTTGATGTAATAGCAATGCACCCAGAAAATTTCAGAGAAATCCGTGCTTTGCTTTTTGAGTTAATTTGTTCACAAACAGACAGACAGACAAACAAACAGGGGCTAAAACATAACCTCCGCCCCAACTTCATTGGCAGAGGTAATTAGAGCCTTAATCAAAACATTTCAAAAGTGAAGTTCACTTACCTACGTTTGTAGCAAGTTGCTGCCTGTCCCAATCAATGCTATGGTCAACAGCCCAGTATTATAGTAATACAGGAAATGTGGTTTCAGAAAATTGTAATGCATTTAGTCAAGAGATATTGTTTAATTTTTTTTAAAAAAACTTGCTGATTTTTTAAAATGCGATTTTTAGCTTACCGGCCCAATTGGCCGATAAGCTATTGTCGTGGTGTGGCGTCTGTTGTACGTCGTCCGGCGTCCAGCGTCCGTTGCTCTTCGTCCAGAACTTTTTAGGTCACCTGCCGCAAGGCGTGACCTATTGCGATCCCCTTTTGTCTGTCGTCGTGCGTCATGCGTCGTCCATAAACTTTTCCTTGTGAACAAAATAACTGTAAGTATTTATGAACCAATTTTGATGAGACTTTGTATGCAGGCTTATATCCATAAGATCTTGGATGAGTTCGAAAACCAGAGTGATTCGATCATATTTCATGGAGTTATTGCCCTTTGTTATATTGTCATCATAAGCCACATTGTGAACACAGCTATTGTCTTGCATTTACTTTTATATACAGATATGCTGGAAACCAGTTATCTATATAGATGGAAGTGTTTTGAGGTGCTTTATAAAAATTGTGAATTTCATGACCCCCAGGCTCCATGTTTGCCCCTGGGAGGGGGGTCAAGTTTACTATAGTTTATATAGGAAAATGATACTTCTGGGTATATTCTGTTTAATTTCTACTGGAAATATTCACACTTGATTGACATTACAACAATGAGATGATATTATGATATTTTTGACAGTTTCCCTTACCCAGGGCCCAAGGGTCAAAATGGCTTGAGAAATCTTCTTTGCTTAAAGAAAATAGCCACAAGTTATATACATACAATTTAGAATACTCTATTGCTTATGATACTGGTTTCCATTAATCTGATCCCTGGGGTCAAAATTAGGGCCACGCCTAATGGCCAAGGTTTAACATTGGATTTACTATACTCAGGTGACCGTTAAGGCCCATGGGCCTCTTGTTCAATCTTTTTTTTTGGCTTGATGAATTTACATGTAAATTTGCAATAGCATACTACTAGACCATATCTCCAGACATTTTTTCTCGGATTTTTGATTGAATCATTTTTGTCCGTTTTATGGGCCCTTGAAATTTTGGCTCCAATGTTAAAGATAGGACTGAGAAATTCTTAAAAACTATTTCTCAAAAACTGCTTGATAAATTTTTTTATAAGTCAGGCAATCAACTTACCTTGGTACCGTCAATGTACAGTGCGAGCGCCATTTTGATTGAATCGACGGAAGTGGGCCTGTTGAGGCACTGTACTTTATGAATATGTAAGATGGCCTGTGGAGGCCAAATGGTTGCAGATATAGATTAAGTTTGTATTATCAACCTATAGGAAGTCATATATGACCTATATGTAGGCAAAATTAAATTTGACCACAGATGACTTTGAATGGTCAAACTTAGGTCAGGGAATATATTAACAATGTTAAAAGATATGACTTGAAATTTCAAAAAATTATTTCGAAAAAACTGCCTGATAACTTGTTCTAAATCTGGCAATCAACTCACCTTGATGCACTTTATGAACAGTGCGAGTGCCATTTTGATTGAATCAACGGAAATGGGTCTAGTGGGGGCACTGTACTTTAACATTGGGTCTTATGGAGAATGGGCCAAATCGCCTGTGGAAGCTAAATGGTTGGAGATAGAGATTAAGTTTGTATTACAGACATATAGGAAGTAATATATGACTTATATTTTGGCTGTATTAAAGTTGACCTCAGATGACCTTGAAAGGTCAAACTTGAGGTCAAGCAAAATTTTCCAACGTTTCTTGGCTTGAAAATATTGAAGATTGGGAACATATGTGCATTGAACACTTATAGGAAGTCATGTATGAACTTTCATGTGGTAGCCTTGAACTTAACGTTCGGCGACCTTCGAAGTTCAAACTTCTCATAGAGAAATTTAAATGACATCTATCACCAAAACTACTACAGATAGAGCTTAGGTTTGTATTGTTGGCATATAGGAAATCTTGTATGAAGTTTCATTTGGTGACATTGAACTTGACCTTCTGTGACCTTGAATGCCCAAACTTCACGGTGAAATTTCAATGACTTATATCAGCAAAATGGTTACAGATAGTTTTTGTATTGGAGATGTATGGGAAGTCATACACGAACTTTCATTTGGTGGCCTTGATCTTGACCTTCGGTGACCTTCGAAGGTCGAACTTCACATAGTGAAATTTCAATTACTTCTATCACCCACCTATCAAACTATTACAGATAGAGCTTAGGTTTGTATTGTGGCCATATGAGAAGTCATGTTTGAAGTTTCATTGGGTGACCTTGAACTTGACCTTCAGTGACCTTCAACGGCCAAACTATACAATGAAATTTCAATGACTTATATCAGCAAAATCGTCACAGATTGAGTATAGGTTTGTATTGGTGACATATAGGAGTTTGTGTATGAACTTTCATTTGGTGACCTTCATTTTGACCTTTGAGAAAATTCAGTGACTTCTGTCGCTGAAAAGGTCACAGATTGAGCCTAGGTTTGTGTTACTGATATAGGAAGCTGCATATGAACTTTTGGTGGCATTCAGCTTGACTGTTGATGACATTTGAAGGTCAAACTTGACATAATACAATTACAGTGACTTGTATTGCCAAAACGGTCACAGATGGAGTCTAGGTTTGTATTAGAGACATACAGAAAGTCATATTTGAACTTTCATTTGGTGATCTTTGCATTGACCCTCAAAGGTCAAATGTGACCTAGTGAAAATTCAATGACTTGTATCACTAAAACGGTCACAGATGGAGCCTAGGTTTGTGACATCTAGGAAGTCACACATGAACTTTCATTTTGTGACATTCAACTTGACTGTCAGTGACCTTTGAGGGTCAAACTCGACAGTGAAATTGCAATGACTAATATCACCAAAATGGTCACAGATTGAGCCAAGGTATAGAGCCATTTAGAAAGTCATATATGTAGTCCATTTGCTGACCACAACTTGACAGTCTGTGACCTTTAAAGTTCACAACTGACATATTGAATACATATTGACATATTGTAATGACTTGTATCATCAAAACTGCTTCAGAGCTTAGTATTGTATTACAGGAGGTCTGATAAATGTATGTGAACTTTTATTTAGTGACCTTGACATTGATTTCCATTGATTCAAATGTCAAACTTCACATGAAATTTTCATAACTTGTATCATCGCGGTAAGACTGCTTGCCGGTAAGCTACAGGACCCTTGGTCCAATTGTTTTCATAGTGATCGGTGAAGGGCAAAGGCAAGGCAAATCGCAGGGAACATTTGTGCATCGGGTTTCTGCATCTTTATGTTGTCCTTGAAAGAGTGTCCTGCACATTATTGGACTTTCTGTGATACTCAATAAAAAGTTGGATGTTGGACTCTCTTCTATGTTTTTGAAAAACAGAATTTGAATGTTTAGAGATTTCAACATCATTTTTTCTGAAAAGATTTTCTAAATATGTACAGTATATTCTCCAGACAGGTATAATTTCCTATTTACCTTTTATTGCTCATCAGCAAAAACCTCATAATTTGAATTTTGATTCTAGATTTTTTGAATTTTTTTTAATTCAAAATTGATGTTTTAGACATACAGTTAGGTGAGAAAACTAAAACTAAAAAGTTTTAGAAACTGTACTTTTATTTTTTTTAAAACATGACTAGTTTGGACTTCAGTTTGGACTTAAAGCTACAGTTGTCCACCTTTGAACCATTTTTCTGGAATTTACAGTTTTTGAGATACAGAGCTTTTGTTACACTTGTCAAAACCAATGGAATTTCACACATTTAGTCCTTTGTTGAAGATTGTATATCTGCAGACCATGACAGTTTCAATATTTTTGTACATAAGCTAAAATAAAATGGTATTAATAATTTCACAATTATAACACTTTTAAAGCTAAATTTTGCTTATACAATAACAAAATTGATAAGCTAAGTGAAACTGTTGGTTCATCTTTTTTGCAGTAATCAATGAAAACAAACAGCATTTTCCTGGAATGATGAATAAGAGTTATGGCGAAGTACACAAATTCATCGACAAAACATGTTCACAAAATACTGTATATTGAGCATATTGCTGCCCCTCTTGAATTTATTTGAATTGGCACATATTCTCAATTCTCTGTGAAGCAAATACTATGGGTACTACCCTTTTTTAATGACTATATAGCTCCTCGATTTATTTTTGGGACCAGAGACAAGAAAATGTTATCAAGTTGTGGGATTGAGTGAGCACAGCTCAATAGAATGGGCTGATCGGATGTTTCAGTTTTTTGTGTGTTAAATTCTGCAATTTAGCATCTGATCATGATTCTCTTTGTTCCTTCCTATGACATTTTGACTATTATCTATATCTCCTGGTGGTGTGCATTTGATTTCTCAGATCTGCATTCTTGGGAGGACAGTCAGAATCACTGGCAGACTAATTTTAGCCTGATGCAATTCACATTCTTCAGAAAGACACTCTATTGTGTGTTCCTCCATGAGCAGAAGACAATCTTGTGTTATTCTGTTCCTGACCTGAATATTGTTTTGGCTCATTGACACTGCAGTGGGAAATTATTGGTGATTCCTAAATAGAACAGCTTGCATCAGACAACACTGCTACAAATTCCTCATGAGGAAATAATAAAACAGTAATACCAAGCATGTTTGACACAGGCAGGCAGTGTCAACTTGTGAAACACAAATCAATCAGCAGTTACTCAGAGAGCTCTAGTTTGTTAAAATCTTTCATTTGGACTTTATCTATTTATTTTATCCAAGAAAATTGTGACATATTTATGAAATGTATTCGCTGACAAATTGAGTGTACATTCACCTTAATATTTGTTTCGATATACTGCAAACAATGGTCATTTGCACGCAAGTTTGAAAAACGGGCTGCTTGCCGATTAAAGGACACGCATATTCTGAGGATTTCCTTCTTTAAAAAAATCTAAATTTTGATTGATTTGTTGTAACCTTATTGCTGATCGATCTTGTAACCTACTCTGCGATTGTCTGTGAGAGATCCCTTATTTTCTCTGTTCTATCAGTTGCGCCCCCTAAGATTTCTTCCCATTGGGAAAGTTTTTTCGGACCCCAGTTCATGGGTTTTTCTGTCAGGTGGGGGATAATTTTTCTTCATGTGTTCACTTTTAGGGGGTTCAATCTCTTACCCTTTTTTGCCACTCAGTATAGACGTCGTGACAATTTTCTATACTTATAAAGTTGGCTTGATTTTTGTATTGGAAGTCATGCTATGAAAGTCCATTACAAAAAAATCACTAAATGGATGGGATCTGGTTTTAACACTCTACTGTGTTTCAGGTTTGTAACTTAAATCTTAAAAAAGAACAACACACATACAACTGAAATAAAGGTCCCTTTCTGGGCTGTGAACTGCAATTCCTCACCACTCCAGAGGGCTAGATGTCAGCAGCACTGGAGACAAAATCGCTTGACTCCTTTTGCGTTCCCAGTGTATCCATCCTTACCCTGCCCTGATGCCCCACAATCCTGCCCTATGCCCTGTTGTCATAGCAACCCTCACGACAACAAATGGCCACACCGTTGTTGCCCAACAGGTTCTTCTGTGGCTTTTTCCCCTCACATGGAGTATCACACTACTAAATTCACCTTCTTTACACACCAATTACTCATGTAAGACATGACACGTTTTATTAAAAATAATATTTTATTTCTTCTTTAACTTGGTCTTCTTGTCCTTTGCTCGTTTGTTGGCCTGCTGGGCGTTGGCCTTTTTGTAGAGGTAGAGCCCCACCAGACCAAGCAGGGTAGGCACCAGGGCCAGGCAGACCAGGGGAAGGAAATCATTGACCAGCTTCTGCCAGGGCGTCTGTTTAATGAGGGACACCACCTCCACCTCAAATTCCAGTGGAGAATCACCTGGGGGGGGGGGGGCAGCGTAGAGCTCTTGAGTGTTATAGAAAAACCTAGCAAGTCTAATTTTGGTCGAAACTAAGTTAGGACCATTTCTGTCCTTATTAGGCTTTGCTTGATCATATACAGTAAGATACATGAAAAATAATCATTGATTTCCTATGTTTTCCTGTTGCAAAACCAAGCAAGTTATCGGTATTTAATCAGTTGTGAAGTAAAAAATCAAGCAAGTTGTTCTTCCTTGGTTCTTCCACATGAAATTTTCTATTTTTTGATGATAAAACCTGGTCAGTGAATTAGCCAGTTATGAAGCAGCAGACCTATATTATCTGACTGTGAGGCAAGTCCCCATGCAGTGCATTGGATGTGCAGGACATTCATGGTCAGAATTCGTAATTCACGTAATTCACATGCTAATAACGACTGAAAAATGGCTTAAAGAGGGAAGCAGATGGTGGAGTTAACACTGAAAAACTGTCAAATGCCACTGCAGCTGCATAATCAGGTTTTTGTCCATCATTTTGAGAATTGACATTTTATATTTTCAGATGAAAAAAATTCTCAAGTCATATTGTCAGGGATACTAATAAAAAAGAAAAAAATCCTCCATATATATATACCTTATTGTGTAATGAACAAATAACTACCATGTCAGTTTCATTGTTGGACAAGAGCTTAACCCCAGAGGGATACAGTTTTCTGTCTTTTTTCGGAATCACCTTTTTGTTACTTTCTAGGTTTTTCCATAACACTCAAGAGCTGAGCTGTGCGTATTTTATCCAATGAACTTCAAATGACCTCACGTGTACTCACGGAAATGACATTAAGAGAACATTTCATTAACTTTACAAAAAAATTTGTCTTAGGTATACATATGAAACTTAGGCAGAGTATGGACTCATTCACACGACACTGAGGTCAGCATGTATTTATAGACAGTGACCCTTTTAAAGGGGCAGTAATTCTTCTTACACCATTCGCACTATATGGATCTTAACATCCTCAAATTTAAATGTAGACAGATGACTTTAAGGACAGAACCTCGCAACAATAACAGCCCTTTAAAGTTATGTTTCTGTCCGTTTACTTACAGAATTCACAGCAGTGATGACGCTATGTGACTACTGTAATGGTAGAATTTTTCATTTTAAATTTTTTTATTGATTTTTAACGAGAAAGCCCATCCTCAAAAACAGGGTAGAAAAAAAGCAAAAAAAGACAAATATGCAAACAGGCCGGTAACCTTACAAACATTGATGAAATGGTTATTATGTAATAAAATATGTGGGTTATGTCAGTATGACTTTCCTGATCTCTCATATGTGAGCATTCTAATAGATGCACACAATAGCAGCATCCTGACACCTCAGTACATTCTGAATACTAGTGTCACATAACACTTGTATGCACATACAGGCTCCATCCAAGATTAATTTCCTTCAGTAAAGGTCAACTACAGTCTCAGCAGCCAAATGTAAAAACTCTGTAAGATTCACAACACCACCAGAATCACTTTCTAAATCAGCAAATCTTTTCTTGTAACTGTGACCAACATGGAAAAACCTGTGATAGAGCACAAAGCCAATAGTTAGTATGGTATAAAGATAAAAACATTACCTTGGATTCCCCATTTCAGTTCATTGACTCTATATAATAAACATACTGGTTCAGCCCACGGGTTCTCTTTGTTTGATTCTACATGACGCACTTCTGTCTATTGTACTCAGTGCATATGAACTGGATGCCTACCAGGGAAGTCACCAAACCAAGAATGATTTTTTTCTTTCAGCAAGCCCGTTTATCAGTACATTATTTAAAAGCACCAATTTCATTGCTTCGCCTGTCAGACCAAACCCCCTTGCTGTTAGTCAGTCGTGTCCAAGCCAGAGGTAGCAAATTCTATAGTCCGGTGTATCTCAACTCTTAGCATGCTAGGAGCCCAAGCTTAGGTTTACCTGGAATGGTTGGAGGGTAACCACGCTTTCCATAAGCCAGGTGAGATGGGATGGTGGTCTTGATTTTTTGTCTGGAAGAATGATCAGAAAGAAACAATACATACAAATACAAGAAGCCGTTTTTAAACATTTCCCTTGAATCCATCCTTAGGAGTTCTAAAGCAGCAAATGGCCAATGTTCAGGCTTTCCAGATCAAACATGATCATACAGCAATCAAAAATCAAAGAAGGGATAGCTCACCCAAAAATGAAAATTCACTCATCATTTACTCACCCCAAAGCTAATTGAAGTGTCACTGAATTTCTTACATCCTCAAAACTCTTTTGGAGTTTCAAAGAAAAACAGCATTGAAGACAAATCCAAATCAACTCATGTTTATGGTGACCACTCTCTCAAGCGTTAAAAAACAACATTAAAAAAACATAAAATGTCTCCATACTGCTTGTGTGGCGTAATCCAAGAGTCCGTAAGCTCCAACCTTCAAATTTGACTTGAAATGACATCTTTTTCACCAAGTTTTTATCCCAAATGTCCAATGTAGCCACTAAGCTAGGAACCGTGTTCTCCTTCGCGGGAAAACGTCAAAGATTCAAGATTCGTTATCTTGGAGGACTCAATAAAATAAAAGTGTTTACATGCAAGCCGGAACTACCACCGCATGCAACTGAGTAAAGTCTGCTGATTTTTCAGCGACGTTATTATGAGTGCAACTAAGGCGCTCGTTGATCGCTGAAACACCAGCAGACTTTACTCTGTTGCGTGTCGTAATAGTTCCGGCTTGCATGTAAACACAAGTTTGAGGCTGCTGCAAGTTTTCTTCCCCTTCCTCTTCTTCTTCTTTGAATGTTGGGGTTTACGGACACTTGGATCACACCACACGAGCAGCATGGAGGCATTTTGTGTTTTTTTTTTATGTTGTTTTTTATGCTTGAAAGAGTGGTCACCATAAACTTCAGTTGCCTTGGATTTGTCTTTTCTTTGAAACCCCAAAAGTGTTTTTTGAGGACAAAAGAAATTCACGGACCCTTCAATTAGCTCAGGATGAAAGGATGACGAGTAAATTTTTATTTTTGAGTGAACTATCCCTTTAATGGTTGAGTGATACACTACGCGCAAGGTGGGCATTGAGAGGTCTTATCTTTGAATTGCAACACTACTGCTAAAAAAAGGCAGAGCATCAAGTTAATTTTCAGCTGCTACACTTGCACTAGCCTTGCAACATTTCAGTCATTTACAGCAGAGGCTGCTGGAAGAAAATTTCTTTTGCGAAACTTATTTAACCCTAGAACACTATCGCCGGGTGATTTTCACCCGAGGAAACGTGTTTACGTGATTTTCATTATGTTGCGTTTGTCTGAGTGTTATGGGTCCCTGGGTAGCTTCAGCATTGTCTTTGACATCTTTGAAGGCATGGGTGTTTTGTTTACCTCAGGGTACTTTTTTTCATTTTGTTAGACATGGCACAGTTGAAAATAAAAGAACACTACTCTAATTTGTCATGTATTGTCATATTTTGATGACAAGTACTTTTTATTGGGTATTTTATTTTATCGGGAAAAATCACCCGGCGTTAGTGATGGTGTTACTAATTTTAGCAATAGTGTTCTAGGGTTAATCCTTCTTTGACCACTTACCCCTGACATACTCCCAGCAAGCTCTGTTCCAGCCCTGTCAAAGAGAGGAACAGGGCCATGTTCAGAATTTATGGCTTGTTACTGCTCCGCACATCATAAAGCTGATGAAGTTGCATTTTACGGCAAAAAGCTGGATGGGTAGGGGCTGAGCAGGCACGGCCTCCAGGACATCACCTGGAATAACTGTCCTCTTCCCCAGTTCAACAACCAGAGGGTCCCGAGAAAGAGAGGAGTCTATGACTTTGCCATCCAGCAGCTTTCCCTGCGGATGACAGATGTGTTATCACAGTTTATAGTGGTCAAGCTAAATACACCAGCAGCAGAGCGATTCAGTGTTCATTTTCAGAGTCTTAAGAAATTAGTCAAATTTCAGTTAGAGATGGTAATGTGAGGCTGAGTTACAGAGTGATATCCATACAAAGCTTCAAGAGACCAAAAATGACTGGATCTACGATCTCATTATGCAAACTATTATTCCAGTATGAACTGGAGCCACGCATCCTCTGATGAAATTTCCCCAGGATCACGCAGTCATCTCACAACCGGCAGTTGGTGGGCATGTTTTCAATTGTTGACGCACCGCACTGCATTAAATGTAAACCAAACATTTAAAATCAAAACATCTAACAGACCTCATTAAGTCAAATCCTCAAATACCAAAAAACTGACAGTCAATTTGCCACCTTACCCTGCACTGCCAGCTATCCGAACATGCCTAAGGCATGGAAAGAAAATACTTGAATAAAAAATTAATCCGGCCCTGCTGATGACTGCTGGAATATTGGTGAGACTGAAATTTGGAGGAGCGACGCTCATTCTGACAAGACCCAATCACTGCAGTTTGCAGTGTAAATTGCAGTTTGGAGAGCAAATTGTTTTTGATGGATTGAAACAAGTCAGCCAATTGCAGCTTACTGAATGCATTCTGAAACTACCAGTTTTCAAGAGCATATCAATCATATTGGTGGTGCCCTCTGGAGATTAACCAACCGCAGTACACAGGGGCGCCGTAAGGGGGGGTAAATCATGGACGATTCAAGGGGCCCAGCATCTACAGGGGCCCCACAAAGGATACTGTTATTATTATTATAAACATTCGGAAGTAAAATATATGGACACTTTAATTTTATATTTTGTAATAACTTGATCGATTTAAAATGAATTTGTTGTTTGTTTCTCAATTTCCAACTTTTTAAGAACAATCTTAGCACATCGGCCCCTAACTCTTACTATTCATCATTTTGTACGGCCCAAATTACGCAAGTGCCTGAACCAGCTGCAATATTTTTTTCTGCAGGTCGGTTGGTACCATTACGTACATCAGCCAATCACAGATTGGCTCTGGAACCATCGTACGTGCCATCAGCCAATCACAACTCGGCTGTTCTCACGCATCGATGAGAATGGAAACGCATTCAACATTGTCTCTGTCAGCTGAGTTGAGCACGCAGCAAATTTGTAAATGCTTGTCTTACAATTACGATGTAAGTGTTCAACAAACCGCGAAATTACAAGTACACTAACTGGTCTGCTGCAGAATTCCAGTAGTCTATTTTAGCCTTGGCTTCGGTTACTAATACTGCAGATCGGAGAGCAAATTTTGTGATATCAGACTGTTTTTCCATTACCAGTCTTTCATTTCGCTATTTAGATTTTGTGCATTTCGAATGGTATTAAATGGAAATTGTAATGCGAATAGAAGCCACTAGATGGCAGTATTGACCTTTCTTATGTTCAGCCCAGACCGGAGCTAGGTTTGGGCATGTCTTGGGCGTGTCTGGGACAAGTCCCAGAGAATTTAAAAAAAAAGAGGTCTAAATGTGGGAGGGGTCCGCAAAAAAGTATATAAGGAGTAGAATTGAGACAGTAAAGTAGTAGGGGAAATTGCAAGGAGTAGGATACATGTGACCAGACCTGTCATTCTGTTCAAGACCTGTGAAGCTTTTAGTGGATTTTTGCCGGTGTTTGAGCATTTTCCTCCCCCAGGTCATCACCAAGCAACCCAACCAAAGGGACTGTAAATATTTTTGTTCTTGTGTTTATCAATCTTGGTCAGTGGAGTAGATAGCAGTTTAGTTAAAAGTGTTTGGTTTTATTAAATGTGTTTAAGTTTTAAAATTGTGTCTGTCATCCCTTGCTGTCATATATGTAATAACAAATTGGGGCCATAACAAAATGCACACAGAGAGCAAGGACAATGTCCGACGTTATTAGCCCCAAAATCGCAGAGTGCTTTATGATTGTAGACCGTGTGACACAGACTCCTATTTGAGGCACTGCGCTGATAAGCACATGGTCATCGCAGGAGTACATTGGGGGGGGCGTTACCAGTTAGTTTCTGAATCATAATTTTTGAACATTTGCTGCAATCTACAAAATACAATTCTACTGACCACTGGCCAATTATCGGAACCTCAAAGAAAACAGACTATATCTACAAGAACCGCAGCTTTTCACATCTTTATCGTACTCTAATGCAAATGAATCATCTAGCACTCGGACCACAATCATGTAAAGCGGGACTTCAGATCAGAGTGGAAGAGCGCATCCAATCTAATCCTAGTCCCTGAATAAAAGGCTTTGAGGTTAAGATTTATGTAAAATTAATATTTTTGCAAACTTGCTAGGTTACCTTTGTGTACAATTATTGAAATGAACTGAAAAATTGGCACTCTAAGACAGGTTTGTGAGTTTTATTTAAAATGTAAATTCGATGTTTCCTTGCAGGTTATCCATGTCCAGCTCATTCCACTCAAATAGTTAGCCTGTATCACAAGTGGTGATTCATAGTTCTGATTCACAACTAACGTTAAGTGTAGCCAATGTAGCCTATAACCTATTGTTAAAGCCCATGGCAGATTCTGAATATCTGATTCTTATGGGAGCTTTAGAGTAAGGGCCATCTTGAAGCCATGAGGCAACCACAGAGGAGACAAGTGATGTGTGTGTGTGTGTGTGCTATGTATATGGGGGATATATGGGCCAATAGTAAAGAAGTCATCAATTTATAGAACGTTAATTCTGACTCCCAAAAAAAAAAACGAAATCTGAAGTTATTTCGTTAAACCAATTACAGGACACCGAGTTAACTACAAATACACCAGTGAAGTTTCCTCAAGTAAACGTCTCTCTAATCTTCCAACAGCAAAGGTTATAGTCCAACCTGATAGTGTTAGACCGTAAGTTTATATCAATTGTGAATAAAAAAAATAAAAATCAAATATTCGGTGTCGGGAATGAATGTCACATTTATATCAATGAGGAGCAGGCTTGGAAAATGGAAAATATTCTGCAGATAAACAGCAAAACGTGCACTGGTCCTCGGGAGGGTAACCTTTTGCCTTCGCATGGCGAGTGCTGACGTGTTGCTCCACCTTCGAAATTATAGTTGACCGGACGCCCGCAGAATGCAACAAGTGGTGAGCTGACATTTTGAGAGCCTTCAGCAGTCATGCTAAACCATTCATTATTTTCTCACAACACCGTGTTTCAAAGAACAGTATGCACGGTTTGAGGTTGCTTCGTCGCTGCTCAATGGAAAGACAATTTGTAAAACCTAAATTCACTCGCTAGTCTTCTGGGCTGCACACATGCATTGACTCCCTAATGGGCGGTGCCTGAGCTTTGCATAAAAAAAATCACAAAAGCTTTATTTTCCATTATTATTTCTCGTTTCGTTGTACTTACAGTATAGTGGATTTGTAGGGTGTCTCCCATTTCTGACGTTTCAATACAGGATTCAGGTTTCATCTAATATGGATGAGCGTAAGAAGAAACATGCATTGCAAATTAGTTGGAAAAATTCAGCTTCTATGCACAATAATATACATCAGCCTAATTCCGTTCAACTAAAAAAACAAGAGATCTTAAAATAACGCGTTCACTTGGCGTAGCGCCGCGAACTGTTGGCGATGAGACGGGCCCATTGGATTCAAAACGACCTTGCTTTCAGAACTTGCATGCAACGTGTCTCCTCGGCTGCAATTGCCTCCACGCCGCCCGCTAACTCACCAGCTTATTTTTTCGCGTCTGAGAAGTTAAGAAAACTTACCAAGGTTTCCACGGTCAATTCGTCCAGCGAATTTTGCCCTTCGTCAGCCTCTTCTTCCGCTCCCGAACCGAAAACAGCCAGCAGAATGACTAGGATGACCCCAGCCTGAATTTTCATGGTTCTCATATAATAACAACTCAACAAATTAATTCCAGATAAAATTTCTGTTTATGATAGTTACGAATAAATGCAAGCCGCTGCAGACAGTCACACTTTGGTTAATGCTGATGTGTTCAAAAGGGGTGATAACGGGGCAGACGTCTCGACAACTTCTGTTCCAACACCTGGATATGCAGAATCCCCGCCTCGTAAGACCGCCAGCATCCCACAAGCCCCTCCCGGTCATGACATATTTAGCTCTTTACCTCGATTCCCCTCTCCTTACACCCGAAGGAAAGTATCTTATAGGTCTGCTTCTGTCACTTAACCATATCTTTTTAACCTTTAGTCTTAATCGACTCGAATGCTTGTTGAAGAGTTCGGTTTTGCCAACATGGTGGATTCATGGGAGAGTTTTCCCGAAATACAAGCGTGCGTCGATGTGTTGGGCCTATTTGGAGTAATCTCTCTTATTTATTACTTTCATTTGCATATGAGATAGATAAAATTAGTCGTTATGTGACGCGAGAGAATTGAGGCTGAATTATGTCGAACGGTTGAAGAACTGAAAACGGTCTTGCTGTTTGCCTTTGGCAAATGACACGTTTATCCTTCTGCCTGTGTTCTCTCTGTATCCAGTAGATGTCAGCAAAAGGTTACTAATTTAATATAACTTGGCAGTATCTGAAACAACATGCTTGTCTAGTAGTGAGTTAAAGGGATGGGATTTATGGCTCTTTGAGGGGAGCCGGATCTTGAGGAGCGGTTCCTTTCAAAGAGCCGTTCAAAAGACTGGCTCCATGTTGTATTTATTTATTTTCTTGAAGTCAACCAGGGGTAACTCGTTTTTATCAAGGAAACAATCGCTGGTCGCAGTTATAAGTTAAGATTTAGATCAGAATAATTTAAACTTACACCTCCCACCAATTTATACTCTGTTGGTGTGGATTATTCTGAAATATTGATTAGAATTTAATTTAGCTTGTGTTTTCATTGTAAACATCCCATAAGGTGGTGCCATATCCCCATGCTTTGACAGTGAGATCACTATTTTGAATTTTCCCTCACCTAAAAAACTTTGTGGCACAATTAAAACTACGCAGACTACAGATAACTTCCATGGAAAACAACTTGACTGTAAAATTTTCCACACAAAGACATTTTAATAATACAGAGAAAAATATAAAAATGATAAATAAATAAGAATAATATATATATATATTAATCTCAATAGACAATCTAAATAGAAAAGGTGCTGCAGAGTTTCTGGGGGTCCCAGTGCATGGCGACAGCTAGTTTCCGAAAGTCATTGGAGCGCTCAGAAACAGACAGGCTGCCTCCAGGCAAAGGGGTGGCTGGAGCAGGGCCGGTTGAAAATTCTCCTCACCGGCTCAGCAAAGGCAGCAAAGGTTTGAACTGCCGGATCCCCTGCCTCCCAGCAGGTGGCAGCCCAGTCTCTGGCACGTCTGGAGTAGCAAGCGATGGTGAACACCACTCTGGGCCGTTCGGTGGGGAGTGAAGATGATTGTAGCTCGAAGGCCTTCGAACCCTAGGCCAGGACACTAGAGCAGGTGGATCAGAACCCGTCATAGGGATCCAACCCCGCTGGGTTAGGTTTTCGAGGGGCGACTGCCTGAGGGATAGTCTGCTGCATAATAGAGCTGGTTTCTTGATCAGCGGCGATGGAATCCCGGGAGATGCCAGTAATGGCCACTAGATATTTATCAACAGCGCCTATGGATTGATGTGCCCACAATTGTCTTCTCCCCCATTCCTGCAACCTGTGGTTTTGTCTCCTTTAATTGATTTATTGTCTTGTTTCCTCCCTTACTCCCAGGTGTGATCCATTATGTGCCCTGCTCCTTTTGTGTGTGGTCTAGTGTATATAAGCTTACTTTCTGTCTAGGATGGTTGTTGGTTTGTAATGCTTTATGACACTAAGCTTATCAGTCAGTTTGTATCTTCTAGTTTTGAGCTAAGCTCTTCTTCCAAGTGTTCATCGGTACTTTATTGATGGAGCAAAACGTAATTACTCTTAATTGGAGTCTTATTTATGGGAACAAGCTCCCAGCCTTAATATTGGTCTCCAGGATTGGGACCATGTTCCTATTAACCATTCTTTCCAGTCAGATCCTCTTAGACCTCCCTCGTATTCATCAGTCTTCAGGATTGGAATTGCTTTTCTACTAAACCCTTCAGTCCAGTTGTTAAGTGGTAATGCTGAGGGGAATTAATCACCTGGTTTCTGGCCCAGTATGGCCACTGGCCAGGTAAGGATATGTCTCCAGCCCTCTCCAATTATTACCAACAAAGCTGGACAGCCCAATTCTCGGTTCTGGGCTGTGGCCAACTCCTCTACTGTTACCACAAGACGGCATTATACATTACGCATCCGCGAACGCATTTGTGCGCACTCGGACCCGGACGCGTCCTCTGCCAAATATAGTTAAACGCATTGAGCGCTCCTGTACGCGGGTAGAAACGCAAAGAAATGCATCCGTGTTTGTTGGCTAAAGCATGCGCAGTCGTGTTTTGATCACGTGTTCCTGTGCGCGCGGTCAGAAAATTTTGGAGGGTACGCGGTCGACCGCGGAGAGCTATACGCACACTGTTTGATGACGAAAATTGCGTCAACGCGCACGAGCGCCCAACAGCGCACACGCAAAGTATAATTCCGGCTTTAGTCTAAGCGCGCGCGCCATAAAGGCTGCGTCCTTCCTGCGGCGACCCGGGTTCGATTCCAGCTTGGGTCATTTGCTGCATGTCTTCCCCATTCTTCTCCCCAGCTTTCATGTCTCTGTCCACTTTGTAACTATCCAATAAAAAAAACATTCCTATTTGGATTGTACTTTGAATCTGTGTCTGGTTTATTGTCTGGATCATAACTCCTTACTTCACAGTACTATTATTCAGTATTAATATTAGACCTGGTACTATTATCCAGTGATAATAGTAGCTGTGCCATCGAAGCAGCAGGCTTCCTTCAAAAAGTCACCATTTGTCAGTCAAAGAGTCTGCTTACGTATTTCTGAATGTTACATATTTAAACATCCTGTCATGCAGTAGTTCCGGATAGAGAACAATCCTACTTAATTTAAACTAAAACCCCACAGCCCACTTTGTTCTGAAGGTGTCCATTTTTCTTCATACAAGGCACTCCCTTCCCAGTGTGTCATTAGTGTGTTTTAGGTCGTCTAAATCTATTCGTCATGCTTGGTCACAGAGATACACAACCGGTCGGTACATGCTATCAATAGGTGTTGGTAGCAGTCAGTACCAGGAGAAGTGAGCACTCTTCTTGATTCTGTTGCACCTCGTCACCTTTCCCAACCATGGGGGGGGGGTGGAGAGCGGTGCGTGATGGAGGGAGCCAGAGAGGGGAGAGAGGGAGAATCGAAGGCCTGATGACACATTCTTCAGTTGGGAGCCTGCACTTCTGCTCTGGAAATAATTAAGGCATTGGGTGTGCTGGGTGGGGGTGTGGGGATTTGGTTATGCAAGCCTTCCTCACAGCGTGCCGACAGGCTGGTTTGGGGGGGGTCTGGTGGCGTGCTGTCCTCCGTGTCACTTCAGTGGCGGGGGGGGGCACCAAATGTTTTTCCTGCACCATTTTCTTTGCAGCAGTCAGATGCTGCTAACGGCCAGATGGGCTGAATTTCAGTATGAAGCTGACGAAAAGGTGCTGGCAATCATATTTCTACCCTTGCATGAATATACATACACACAACTACACATATCTGCGGTCGTGGCGCTTCCTCTTTCCCCCTCCCATTTTGCCGTGCGCAGTGTTATTATGGGGATTTAACTGAGTCAGCGCTAGCTTGAAGTCTCTACACTCTGTACACACTGAGAGCAGTGCGCTAGTATCACTATGTATATATGTATATATTGTCTGATCTACATTCAACCCGTAAATCCTATTGTGACGAGTGAATGACATCACAAAATTCAGAGGTGAGTAAATAGCAGCGCATTCACTGGACTTCGGGTTTTTGTGTGCAGACCCAGCCTTGTTGGTGCTGTTGACTTTTGTATGTGTGAATATGCATATTAAATTGCACGTGCATGGTCGTTGGAGAGTGCACATATATATCAGTGGACACATGAATGAGCACATGTGAATGCACTTTAGGTGCATGCACTTGTGATTATGTCAGCACTTGTACCACACAACATGCATGCGAAAGAATGTACTTTTGTAAGATAACGCTGAGTGATAAACAAGTGAGTTTACACATCTAAGGATGAGCATGTTTTGTATGTGTGTGAGTGTGACTGTGCGCCGGCGCATGTGAACGAGCGTCTGAGAGCGCATGTGCCTATAGGAAGGGTGGAGGAATGCGCCAGCCTTCCTGTTAGCCGCATTTCTCCAAAACTGCAGCACATAAACATTCCTCTCCCCGTGTGTCAGTGCTGAGTCCCGGCCCACTGTCGCTGCGAAAACAGGCAGTAATTAAAACCAAAAACCCAACTGACTCTTCCCCCTCCTGCTCTGTCCTCAGCAACGTATTTTACACTGAGACAATTGAGAAGTTGAACCGTTGGGAACATTATTGAACTTTCAGTGATAAAGTCCCCTTTACAGACAAAAATCTCATTTTCCTCAATCAGACTGATCGCACTGGTCCGCAGAATGACACATAAACAGATATGAAGCATTAAATGAACCTCAGGACGGTAGATGCTCTCACCTGTGGACAGACGTAGGCTAAAGATGAGTCTGTGACACAGGGCTGGAGAAATAGGCACAGTGACGGGTCGAGGCAGAGGAGGACAAAATGAGAAACAGGCATATATTGTACAATGAACGACAAAATGTGATACGCATGAATCATTGATTTCGACCATACGCACGCACTTAGTTACAATTAAAGCCAGGCCGTTTGAGATATGGGATGAGGTGGGACAGAAGGTCTAAATCACTTTGCTGTCAGTGCTGCAGAGCCTGGAGCCAGAGTTAGAGTTCTCACGCGGTCAGTCTTGTTTTTCGCTAAAGGACGCAGGGAAAGAATCTCCACAATCTCCTTGCATGGATTCCAAACTGGAAGCGGAGGTAAGTACTGCAAGTTATGACAACCAGCTTTAAACAAGTATTCTGTTTTACATGTCTTTGCCTGCGTACAAAAAAGTGTGTTTCTGATTTTTAACCTAACAGACGTCTAATTCTTTGCCAGGTCTTCTCAAAAGACACCAAAACGGTTCTCACCATGTTCTGTTCATGAGCAATTGAAGGCATTGTTTGCACCACAACAGAATTGAAGATGATTTCTGCCCACTATAACGCACTGCTTTTTATTTTGGGTGGGGCTTTGCCTGTGCCCTTCCAGCAAGTAAAAGTAATGTTAGAGTTGCATGGGGGTCTGGGGGGGTTAAAAAGACATAAATCATTCTGTACCCCCCACCTAACCCCAGTGTGTCACCCCACACAGACATCCCGTAGGCTTCCTGCATATTGCTCACAGGGAAACAGTTGGTCTGTCCGCATTTTAAATCATGAGTCACCATCCTTAGAATTTCAATCTTCTAGAAAGGTGGTTGATGTCTAGAGTTCCATGGATGACTGTAAATTCCCTCTTGTTGAACTTCTCTCTCTCTCTGTCTCTCTCTCTCTCTGTCCAACTCAAAACCATCATCAAAGCTTCCATCTCTGGCCCCTATTCATAAATCGTCTAGGTCTTGAAGGAGCGGTGATAGAGGGTTAGTTTTAATTTAAAACAATTGCATAACTTCATCCTTGAGGGCTAAACAGGTCCTATATCTCTGGTACTTATCTAAAATGTTTTATGAATATGGCCCCTTTTTGTCAGCCCAATCCCATCATCTCCGTACCTTAAATCTTTTTCTTTGTTTTTTTTTCTCTTCATCGATCTCCTTTACTGTGTTCCAGTTTCCCTTCCCTCCGTCTTACTTTCTCCTCCGTCAATGAAGTTGATATTTTATATTTTGCTGGAAAGGCGCTCCGTTGGCTGGCCGAACACTCGACACATGTGTGACAAATGTAAGCAGGAACCAAGAAGCTCTCTGATTCACGCACAAGTCGTTTTCCCTTAACTTCGAGGATTGCAGAATTTGTGGTGACATTTCTGAAGTGCAGGGAGGGGGCCGAGATTCATGACTGGAAGTGAAAGTTGAGGCCAAATAATGGTAAGATTGATTGTGAAACCCCCCCCCCTCCCCCCGGGAGACAACCACATGTTCTCTCATCACTCAGATGGCAGAAGCTGCAGGGATGGAGACTATGAGAGAGAAAGGTAGGAATGTTGATGAACTGCCCCATCGTACAGTGCTGTAAAATTGTTTACAATGAAGCATAGCTGTAACATTGAAATGTGAAAACAGGTCCGGCTGAAAGAGGACATCGCTTTTGGATTTGTGAATGTTCTCTTCAGACCACGAGGCAGAGCAAAATATAATTTTCTCTGTGTTGCCGCGGCTCTGCTGATGAGATGGATATGAAGATGATGTAGGTCCTGCTGCAGACGATGTTGAGGTAGACTCTTCGTGATGAGGCGGAGGCTGCGCCACTGCAGGTCACGTCTCCTGTTACAGTGTGTTCCCCAACTGCTGTATCCATACGCTACGCTGGGTGACAACACGCACACACACATGTTCCTCTGTTTCTTTGTGTGCTCACACACACGCACGTGTGCCTGCACACACACACACACACACACACACACACTGACACTCTCCGGTGCACACACTGACAGTCCTGTGCACACAAGCACACACACACACACACACACACACACACTGACACTCTCCCGTGCACTCATATGCGCACACTCTCCTGTGCGCACACTGACAAGCACATACACAGCCCTGTGCACACAAGCACACACACACACACACACACACACAAGACACTCGCACATACATACAAGTGGCCGTGAGTATTTACACACACTTACGCAAACACACACACACATGGAAGTATGCGTAAAAACATTATATTTAGTGGCCCTGTGACGATTGCGATGCAAAGACACCAGGAATATAAGTGAGACTTATGGACTCATTTAAAATTGAAATCAGTGAGGGCCAGTATTTTGGACCCAACAACATTTTGGGACCCTGCAGCATTATTGGGCCCCTAGGCCTGGGACACAACAAAGGTAGAATAAAATCATGCATGTGCAGACATACAAACACGCACTTAAACAGGCACATGGACATGACTCCACAGAAGGTGTGGACATTACATGTGAGGAGCTGCAGGACCCTCTCACTCATCATAGCACCACAGAAGCAGGCCCTTCTTCTGATGATTATATCAGGACCCCTGCTCACTCCCTCTCTCCTTCTCTTACACCACATTCAGCCAGCACTATCCTCTTCATGGCGACATAATACATTCATCGACATTTACCCACTCTACAACCCCCCTCCCTCCACGCATTTTCTTGGGCCTCAACGTGCTCCACATCCTCAGTAAACAAAACAGTATTCTGCTGCTCTGCAGGAATTTACAGGACCTGAGTTCTTGCTGCTGTGGTTTTTCTAACACAGTAGCCTGTATTATGTTCTGTGTTGGAAGAGTGATGGGTGTCGTGGTAACGGCTCTGAAGGATCATGTCCCTGGGACAGGTGAGGAGGCCTCATCCTCCCACATCTCAGTTCATGGACGGATTGCTGCGTATCAGGACAGCTTTCCCTCTGCTTCTCATTAAAGTCATTCTGAGAATGATTTACTTGTTAATGTGCTCCAAGTCTGCCCAAACCTGAAAACATTTCATTGGAAACATAAAATTTCTGTTTACTTTATAAGGCATGCCTGCACAGTCACACAAAAAGCCCGCTACTCCAAACTGCAAATCATGTCGCCACAATTAAAAGTATGCTGCCATGGAGATGTGGTTTCATTTTGAGCCTGACCATCATAATTTGCTTTTTGGTGACAGCATGGTGGCTCCTGTATGAGAGAAACAACTGTCCTCGTCTTAATGAAAGAAGCCAGAGCTGAACGGGCAGACCTTCATTAGCAATAAGAAAGCTCACATAAACTCAAATAAGAGCTGAGCAGAGGACAGCATCTCTGACCTTGAAGTGGTTGGCTAAAGGTGCTGAGGACAGGGTTCATCTCTCAAGAATTCCTTAAGAACAGGGAGATGAGACTTCAGTCAGCAAGTATTGTCTAAAACCGAATGATTAAATACCAGGCAAATTTTGATATCTGTTGCAACATACTGATGGTGGGATCAGAATTTTGTGTTTACAACAGTAGATCCATTAACCCATCCTGCCTTGTGTCCATGGTGCTTGTTATTTTGTTGGAGTAGTTATTTGACCCATGTCTTTTAAGCAAAATATTAGGCCCATTAATTCCAACTTAGCATCATGTGAATGCAACTCCGTTCGCTCTGCTGCTGATCTCCCTGCATCCCTTCGTAGACACAGCCTAACCTTAATGAAATGGATACTTCCATTGAGAATATATACTCAGCGCCATTAAAAATGCACAGGTGAGGTATGTACTGTATTAGCGGCAAAATGAAGAATAGATTGATTTTTATTGCTTTTTCAGTGAGGCACGTGAGGAAATAAAGAAAAGCGTGTGGTATTGTAATCCTGACGCGCACCAGGTGCAGGTGCCAACACTTCAGTAATAACAAACATTGAGCTGTTAGTGATGTGTACAGTGTCACTTGACTTGTGGCTGCCCTAAGCAGGGTCGGTCAGTGACAGTGCCTGTGTTCCATTCTCAGATAGACAGCCGAGTGATTGTTGAATGGTAACAGTGCAAATGACGCACCACTTCTCGGCGGCTGAGACCTGCCCGTAACATGCCAAAGGCTCTTTTTCTCTCTCCTGTGTCACAAGCCGTTCCATTTTCTTAATGCTGGAGCATTTTTCTTTTTTTTTGTTGGCTTTATGTAGGCTATTGACCACATCAAAAAGAGCAAGTCAAGTGACACTGTACACATCACAAACAGCTCAATGTTTGTTATTACTGAAGTGCTTGGCGCCTGCACGTGGTGCGCGTCAGGATTACAATACCACACACTTTTCTTTATTTCCTCTCGTGCCTCACGGAAAAAGCAATAAAAATCAGTTGTTTCTTCAATTTGCCTCAAATACAGTACAAACCTCACCTGTGCGTTTTTAATGGCGCTGAGTATACTGATAGATGCTATTGAGCCTGCATGGAAAAAATTCCTTTAAGAATGTCTCGACCAACTCACTGAATCTATGAAGAATTTTGGCTGGTCTGGAGGCAAAAACAGTCTCTATAATAGTGGGGTGGTCAGTGAATGTACACTACCATCATTGAAGTAGTTTGTGCTGTTTTATTCAATAAATGTGTGTGTATCATAGTGAATGATATGGAACGTAACCCAAAATGCACCTTAAGATGTTTTTCTTTAACTTTCATGTACTTTTTCAATTATTTGGGGCCAAAAAAGTTTAGAATGTTGCATAACACAGTTCTCTATTTTTGTGATTTCTCCTCAAAGTGTCTACCATGAGATTTAATCACTGCTTTGCAAATTTTAGTCATTCAAGAACCAGGATATTCATTTCACCAAAGAATCATTCTCAATAAATTTCCGCGTGGACAGCAATATTTCTTTGTGGTGCGTCAGAAGGCAGGCACACTTCACAAAGTTTACGATTCAATTGATCCAACAACAGCTCTGTGGGGTTTAAATGAGCTGACTGAGCTGACCACTCCATATTTTGTCATTTCCTGTCCAGAAAGTCCCTGCAGAGTTTGGATTTATGTTTCGGGTCATGGAATTGCTGTAAAAAAAAAGAAAAGAAAAAGAAAAAAACTTTATTCACTTCAGTCTAAGACTTATTTTTGATTCCAATCTTTGGAATCTTTGTGTTATCGTATACTTATTGAGGTTTTTGATCAAAGTGCAGTTAAATGATTCTTAAAAATGGCCTTTTTGGACATATCCGGAATAGATTTTCATCCAGTGACCATCCAGCAAGAGGGCGAAGGTCATGCTAGTGGCAGCTGTGCAGTGCAGTTACAGAGGAGGTTGCGGGAGGAGAGTGAGGAGAAGGAGACTTTCTGCCCTCCTCTTGTCCGCAGTGCCGCAGCGGGGAGGGTGATGATGGCATCAGGCCTCTCCAACTTCACTCTCAAATTTTAGGGACAAGGAACAAAAGTAGATTCTCCCATTTCTTTTACTGATACCTCTGAGCCCACCACCCTCTTTCTTGTTCTCTGTTTTTCTCATCTCCCCTGACCTTCCTTCCTTCGCTCCCTTGTTTCTCTGTCCCTCGCTCACTTCCCTCTCCTTCTCCCCCTCCCTCTCTCTCTCACTCTCTCCCCTTTGCTCAGGGGTGATGGTTTTGGGAGGGATGATGAATATATATTTTGTGGTTTTGTCGTTGTTTTCCCTGTCCCACCCTCGCTGCGGACTCGCCGCCTGGCAGACCCGCGTGTCAAAGGTGGCTTCTGGAGGACAGACTGTGGGAACAGCCGGTCAGCCTCCCTCTGGCTCCTCTATGCCGCAACCCGAGGCTCTGCCATCAATCCAGCACCCCCACCAGCGCCGTGACGATCCCCAAAAACCAGCCCGATCTCCCCCCACCCCCCACCCCCAAACTCGCTCACCCCCTCCCCAATAATCCGCGGAAGCAATTTCATCTCGACTGGGGTGGCGGCCTATTGTCGCCGTCGCCTTCACTCATTCCTAATTAACTCCTGCTTTGTGTCGCATCCTGGCTCCTAGATCCATCTCCCATTACATTCCGATCCAGGTTGGTGCGAACACTCCCAGGCAACCCCTGTTCCTTAATCCCGCTACCACACCCCCCCAGCCCTCCACCTCCCCCAATATGACCCCACGTCCCTCCGCACCCACCCACCTACCCGCCCACCCCATCCATGCACCCCCACGACAAAAAGAGAAAAACCCTCTGCATTCTTTTCCAACCTGCCGATCACCTACTTACAGAGTTAGGTAGCGGCATTAGCCTCCTTAGGTTTGAAAGGAGAGAATGAGAGAGGGAAGGGTCGGAGGGGGAGAGGGGGAGAGAGTGATGCAGAGGAGGGCTGAAACTGACTCCAGCTCAGACAATTAGAACAATGGGGCGGGCCCGCGGGGGGCTAACTCGCGGCGTCACGCCTGGACGGTGGGGCATTTTGTCGCTTTAATGAATTGTCCGTCAGGCCCGGGGTGCTCCGCCGCTCGTCCAGGGGTAGAGCAGCAGGGTCCCAGACACTAAGTCGGTATTTATTACACAGCCTTTGTCACTAATTGAGCTAATTATCACTGACTCCTCAGCACTCCCGCACTGACAGATTCTACGCCTAACCCCCCCCACCCCACCCCACCCACCCACCACCAGCCCAGCGCCACCACCACCCCCTCCGCCCGCTACACCCCTCATGCCTGGGAACTGAACCTTGGCACCGTCTCTCCATCTCTCCCTCCCTCTCTCTTTCGCTCTCCATTTTCTCATGTCTCGCTATCTCTCACTTCTATCTCTTCTTCTCTCTGCTTTCTCTCTCCTCCTCTGTCCATTCTCTCTCCTTCTTTCCAGTGTCACTCTTTCTCCTCCTCTTCCCATCTGCTCTCATCCACTCTTTCACTTTCCCTTTTTCCCGGCTCTGTCTTGCTCTTCTTTCTCATTCTCCCTCGTTCCCAATCGCCGGCTTGTTTACAGGACTCTTCCTTCCCAGATTTTTAGTCCCTGCACTTTTCGTTCCCGGACTCTGCGTTCCTGAGGACTTTTTGTACCTGAACTTTTTGTCCCTCTGGACTTTTTGTCCACAGATTTTTTGTCCCCTAATGACTTGCTGACAGATGAATGGACAAACGGACGAAGGACAGATCACCATCATATAAGGGTTAGGGTAAAGCTGCTTTCACACTGGTCGCGAAACGCATGTATTCGCGTCTTCATATTGACTATGAATGTAATCTGTCGTGCGAAAAATTCGTTTCGCATCTGATGTGAAAGCATTTAGGGTTAGGGTTGGGGATAATGTTATAATGCAGGAAGAGGGCAAAGCATTATGGGGGATGAACCATCCAGGGACAAAGAGTCCGGGGAAAAAAGTTCATGGGGACTAAAAGTCCAGGGATGTCCTAGAGCCCACTGACTTTCCTCACTCCGTCTCCGCCGTTCTCATCTGTGTTCTTTCATCTCCTTTCGTTCTTCATGCCTCTCTCTCTCTTTTTCTCTCTCTCTCTTTATCCCCTCATACCCTGTACACTTCCGCCCGTGTCCTGTGATGCCGATGCCCTGTTTGGGAGTTCTCCGTAAATCACCCAATAAACCGGCTAATTCTGGTGGCTCTCCCTGCCTCATCTTTGTTTCTATCAACAGGGCAATTAGTGGCAGGCGCGTAATAACACATTCTCTATGGCCAGCGCCTATATTGTTAGTTTGGCTCGCAGATGTAATTTCAGTGGGTGAGAGAAATCTGTCATTACTTGCGTGACTCTTTCTTTTTGATCTCTCAATCTCCCTTGGTTTTTCTGCTCCCTCCGTGCTCGGCAAGCCCTCATTTCGTTCAGACTGTTTTCTTTCCCTGCGGTTCCTCGAACGTCTTTACTCAGCCTCTCCCGCTGTGCCACCCTCCTCTCGTCTCTGCATCCACCCTGTCCACTCATCTGTTTTCCTTCTTTCTCTCCCTCCATCTGTCTATACCCACTTTTCCCCTCTCCCATTCTATCTCTCACCCCAATCCTCTCCCATCAACTTATTTCTTGTTCCATCACTTTCCACTTTGTAACTCCCTATACAATCTCCATCTCGTTTTCAGTCTGACCGACCTTCTACTTCCCTCCCTCCAACATTCTCTCTCTTTCTAACTCTCTCCTCATTCTATCATCTCTCTCTCTCTCTCTCTGACTTGGTTGACCCATTGTACCTCAATATCAGGCTGTGGCCCAGTGCAGAGGTAACCGTGTAACTGTGTTCAAACTGCTGTGGCTGTGGTCTGATCAGTCTAGCAGGGTGTGGGGTGGCAATAGGGAGTATTAGTCGGGCTGATGGCTGTTATCAGTTCTTTATTTTTTTCCAAACATAAAGCAAATGAAGCAAAGTGCTCAGTGGTGCAAAAACCTACATAATTAGCACTGTGTATGTTGGTGTCCAGGTTTCCACGGTGAATTTTTATTCTGTGGTACTGGGCTCTGAGAGTTCGGGTCCCAGGCTCTTGGGTCAGGCTGAGCAGCAGTGGGACAGCTCTAACCACCGCAATGCGCTCAGTGAGGTAGTGAATGGGCTGTGAAGATAGGATTCACAAGGCAGGCAGCCTGGAGGTAAGGTGGGCCTGTGGTGGGGTGTTTGATGACAACCATGAAGGAAACACTTGGCTTTGTTAACTTTGGTTTGGTGCCCCCCTGATGGTTGATGCCCTTGGCAAACGCCTTTCTCTTTGCCTAGAACTACCACTGGGTCATTAGGACTCGGGCTGGACATCCTGTCTCATCTCCACACCTATTTACCCTTACATTTTAAAATATTCCCCCAATTATATGATGTTACCCTGTTTGATATTTGATAAGTGGAATCATACCATTGACAAATATTGAAATTAGTTTCATTGTCTCAGCACATTGGTATGTTTTTTTTTTTTGCGTATAAGATTTTTAAGTCTAAATTTAAGGTAAAAATACTTGGTAAGACTGACTTACATGGGTTTTGCTGTATGAATCATATTTTTAGGAACTCATAGCAGTGTACTGTTTCTTGATTATTCAGTTCAGATTTTTATTGAAATATAGCAACTGCCGCTGCACACACAGTATATTTGGAGAATTATGACACTCAGGCAAATTTTACAGCAAAGAAATGAAGAGAAAATTCTGAGGACAGTAAGTCTGACAAGGAAAAAATTCAGGCAGAAAAAATACACCACAGTAGTTCAAACAAATGACAACAAGGAATGACATCTTAACTGAAAATATATTCTTTATTGATCTATAAAACTAAAAGAAAATGCAAAGCACTTTGCACTAAATCTTTACACGGGGAGAAAAATAAAGACCTCCTAAAATAGTTTAATTTCACGGTTCTCCACTATGGAAAACTTTTAATAAATATTTTTGACATATTTACAGAAAAGAGGGCGGCCATTTTCAGTGCATGTCAGGTACTGGAGGGCCAGGTGATGCAGTTTAGCTTACTTTCCCTGAAGTCCCACACAAAACGCTGAATTACCAATTTTTACCATATGACTCACTAAATTAATATATGAATATTTAGCTGAGTAAAGATTCACCAATAGTTCAGTGATTGACAAGCTTCTCAGGGGAAGCCACACCCACAGCCTGCCATTAGATGCCTTTGTTTTGCAGTAATGAGGCAAAGATGGGGGTTTAACCTGTTTTCACTATAAGTAACAGCTTCAATTATGAATGTACAACATTTTGGTTCTCTTGCTGATACAGTGTAGCTTCTTGCCGCATTGGCAGGGTGAAGAATTGCCTTAACTGAGTGCATACTGTACACCTGTAGAAACCTTCGAATTGACTTTTTTTTTTACCACAATGCACTGGAGCCAAGTTTAGGCCAAAATGTGGACCTACATGTGCCCTACTGCAACATAAATGTGCTGCCTCTATCAGCAGCTGGACAAAGAGCCAAGAGTCAGTACTGGGCAGTGAGCTCAATTATTGGTTTGGGTCTTCCAAATGCAGATACAATTAAGCTTTTTAAGCCATTTAAGCCTTTACTACCATATTCAATCACCCTGCAGCCCATACATAAAAATAGCACTTTCAAACAATCAGGGTTTATGCAGTACTTTTTTTGTACAACTTTTGTTCACACAAAGACTTGACCTTATTTAGGAGACTAATCATTTTATAGAGCTACTATAATGTGGTAAGGCGTGCGGTGGTAAATCACTGTTGAGGTGCAGGAGATTACAGCAAAGCCCAAATTTAGGCAGGAAATGTGGGAAGTTATGACAGGAAGTCTGTAGACGCTGGGGTGAGATCCAGAGGTTTAACTGAGCAGTTGGGAGAAGGGGGCGTCCTTAACTCTAGGAGATGCCCAACTTTCCCATTGTCGAGCTTGAGAAAAAATACAAACTTCAGCAAAGGAAAAAACAAAACCGGCATTTTAAATAACCACTGTGTAGTACGGGGGTTTTGGACCTCTATTTTTTTTTTCCTTTTTCATGGGAGAGCATGCTTGTGGTTCCGTGGCCACGGAACCGTCTGTCAGACGACGTGTTCAGTCTCTTTCTTTCCCAAACTGCCAGGCGTATGGAGAGAGGAGTTTGGAATTATAGAACAAAAATGCATGAATGGAAGGTCAAAGTGTGCGGCAGAGAACAGACAGAGCTTGAGATGCAGACTTCAACAAAGAGAGGAAGAACCCTTTGACCCACAAAGTTTTCTATATACTACTTCTTAAAAATCATTTTTCTCAAAGTCAGATTCATCAGCTACAGGGGATGAAATAGGCTTGAAAATTCAGACAACAACACTAATGATCTAGAAATCCCTTCAGTTGAAAAATTTACTGCTTGTGTGTGTTGAATTTGTCATTCTCGGTCTCTTATGAATTTTACCGTTGGTATTTACAGTTAAATTCCAAACGGTGCAATATTTCCCCCGCAACAGTGATATGCAAGCAATCTTATCCATATTAGCCTTCCACCTGTTTTCTTTGATTGTGTCATGTGTAATAAATACGTAGTAACATAGGTATTAACAATCAAGTTTTGTAATTGAGACGGTACAAGCCTTTGGAGTAACAAAACCTCAGTCCTCACCTCAGCTAGAAAACTGTCTACCTCACAGACATGGTCACAGTGTCTTATTCCATCTCTTTACTGTTGCTTACAGCCCAGACACTATTTCTTGGCCTAGTTTTTTTTATTTTTTTATTTAAACTGCTCTCACCCTCTTGCTCTGTCCTGTTTCCCACCACAAACTCTGGTGTAACGGTAAACACGTTACCTCTCTTTCCAACTCCCCCTCCCTTCTGACCAATCATGTGACGCCAAGCACTCAGTCCTGGTGCCCAAACCCACCCGTCCTTCACACGTACTCTCTCTCTCCTTTCTCTTTCCCTCACGACCACAGTGCCCTCTTTTCTCATTCCAGCAATATTGCTCTCATTCCCATGCCTCAATTCCCCTGCTCTCCCCCCTCTCTCTCTATCTCTGTAGGCCAGCAGTATGTGACAGATTCATGAATTTCAGCTTGGAACTGATTCTATACTAAAATTGTATTTTGAAAGTAAAAACAACTGCCTTCATCACATCTTCAGGGATTGGCCATCTCTCCTTCCCTGTAGTGGCTTCTCTCCTGCTCTCCCACGTTTTTGTTCAAATCCTCCAGCTCCTCCTTTCAGAGGCTGCAGTGCAGTGGTTAGAGACATGGGTGCGGTGTTTAGGCTCTGCTGGTCAGAGGCACTGGTGCAGTATTTGGGTGCTGGTGCAGTTCAGGCAGCTGACGTGGCAGCACCAGTGGAAGGTGCAGTGGCACCTCTCTGTCACCTCCTCAGTGCGGGTGCGATAGCCACGGCTGCAGCACAGCAGCTCACACCCGTCCAGCCCCGGCGACGAGCTGTTGCAGCTCCGCCCCGCGGTCCCCTGCGTGCCCGTCTTGCCGTTGTACGAGCAGAAGTTAGGAGACTTCTCAAAGTAGACCAGGTCCCGGGCTGAGGGCGGCTTGTGGGTCGGGTTTTCAGGCTCCAGGTGGCGTGGGTCGGCCCGATGTGAGGCTCGGTTACTGCCCTTGTTGGCGTACACCACCCTGGAGGCTCCGTCGAAGCGGTCCTTCAGGAAGTCGCCCACCGCTCGAAAACTGGGCAGACGCATCCAGCAGGTCCGGACTGTGCAGGAACCAGACATGCCATGGCACTTGCACTCCTGGCGCATTTCTGATGACACCGTCTGTAAGAGGAGGCAGGGAGCTATCAGCCTGGCTAGCAGTTCTTCTGTCCTTTGGCACAGATATATATGACTCATCAGATACTCAACCTCTGTCCTGCCTTAGCTGCTGGAGATTCAGACTGGTAACAATTTTAGTGGTAATATGTCTACAGCGAGAATATACGGCATATTGCCACAGTATTGCACTCGATCAGTCAGCTTTAACTATTTCAGAATACATTACGCTGGAATGTTTGGGCAGACGACATTATGGAAACTGAGCTTTCAATGTCATGAATACGGAGTTCAGTATCTAATGGTGTATTGAATCTGAACCAGAACATTCCCGAGAAAGTTAAGGGAAAATTTTCAAATTTGTCTGGCTTTTTGGATATCTGTCATATTACTTATCTCACAAGTAACATTGGAGGAATTACTTTGTATGCTGTTTTGATTTGTAATTCCAGTTTTGAATATAAAAATTGGACTGGGTTAATTACATGATAGTTTTTCTAATTCGTATCATCAACCAATTGAACCGAATAATAGCCAACCTGTCCTGTTCCTCACTGTCAAAATGTTGTCTCTGAAAGTAATTATTAACTTGGTGATGTCACACACATCTTGGCTTATAGCACAAGAATATTGTGAGGAAAATGAGAAACTGAATTCAGGAAGCAATAAAAAAAAAGAAGAAGGTCCTTACTTCTACCAACTTTCACCTTGATTGACGAGCGCATTTTTGAGCCAACTCGCTCACAAACTGATTCACACTGACTCACACATTCACACACTCAGTGCCGGCTGACCTCCTGTCACTTACATTTTCTCCCACAGATTGAGTGAGGATGGGAGCTAGACTCATGGCAACTCTCCAAATTACAGCTCAGTAGCCCTCATTGGAGGCTACTTCTATCATAATGCAGGTATGCGAATGGTCCACCAAATATCACGTATGCAAGGTAGCCATCCTTGTTGTCTTAACTTTGAATGGGATCCAGATGAAAGTTTTACCGTGCGCTCTCGCTCATGCTCACCATTCTCCCTGCTTCATTGTTGTGCAAATTGGTCAGGTAACGGAGGTCTCGTCCCCTCTCACTGGAGTCCACAAATTCCCGACTAAACACCCGGCCGAAGTCCACGTTGTCACTGCAGCCTCCCCAGTGCCAATCCGGCCCCCCAGGGCCCCGGCGCCGATAATCACAGGTACAGGACTCAATCGACCCCTCTGAACATGACCGGGCTACGGCGTGGGTGACCCCTGCGCTTGTGATAGCGAACACGAACGCAGTTTCTCTGCAACCTGTGAATCAAACAAGAGCGGCAGTTCACAAGTCGCGCTTGCACCGATCAATCCCCGAGCAGTGGCGGGCGGTTGACGGAAAACTGGGGGGTGGGGGGGAACATCCCTTGAAACGAATGAGATTAGTGACCCGATTTCAATCATTGTTCTTGGTCAAGATGTTAGTTTCCCTTATAATGCAATGTTTATGCGAGCGAATAATAAATTCTATAAAAATGTTTAATTCACATGCCTAAATAGGCAACTCTTCACGAAAAAACCACAATGGATTTTCTGCGTTACATTTTGTCACATCCTAAACAAGTCGTCAAACCTGTGCGTAATGATTGTTTAATTGAAGAGATTGAAATGCGCTCTATTTTGCGTTCAACTGGCGCGTTTGATTTCTCGCCTTAAGGAAGACAAGCTCCACCTGAGAGGGGAGAGTTCAAGTGTCTTTTACCGGGGAAATTGACTGAAAACAGATCAAGACTAATAAGCAATTTAAAGACATGTTTATCGCCATCCTTGTTCTCTGTCCACCGCCTGCCACCCGAGCATGTTTCGGCCATTCGGACCTGCATGGAGGCTGAAATGCACCCAGAAGTAGTTTCCTTTCACGTCACTTAAAATAGTACGCAGTCTATTACGTCTCGAGGAAGACTCACCTCGGTTAACGATTTTTCCGAAAACAGCGGGGCTTTGGACGGTCGGACAGTTCCACCGCCGATTGCGGAACTGCCACTTGCACTCCTTGATTGCAGCGTGCAAGCCAGCAGCGATTGCGTGCAGAATTCCGGGGTTTTGTCGGATAAGGCGTCGCTGGCGGCGGCTCAGTAACGCAAGGCTCGGGTCCAGAACCAGCTGCACGCTCTTTGAATTGGTGAGCAGGTTAGCAGAAGAAGCTACATTTACGATGCCCCTGAAAGGAATGAACTAGTTAGTGTGGAACTGGGAGAGAATGTGACATCTTCCGTATTGTTATCATGTTTCTAAGTGTGGTCTTAAAAATAGTGGTCTTAAAAATAGTCGTCTTAAAAGCTTTTTTAAATTCAGTTAGAAAATCTTTTGGTTATCCGTTGGGTAACCTTCTATTACAAATTTGTGGAATATTCCCACACTGAATAGCTGCACGAAAATATGTAGGAACAAATGAATTAGGCCAGGGAAAATGTTTTACGAGATTGGCCACGACAGAAAAAATCCAACTCCTCCTGCAATTGACTGAACACAAAATCACACTAAACAAGGCCAAGGCAGTCGCCCCAACAGCAAAGGAATACCCACAATTGTTCCCCAATCCTTTGCACCGAAATCAGCCGGTATACGATATGAGCCACATTAGAAGTAGCTTAAAGTGGACAATTGGTTTTTTGAGTTATGGCCGATAATATTAAAAAAAAACGCAAAGTGGTCACTCATGGCAAATTGTATCGTCAAAAATTTGCCGAAATTAGGCTACTTCTTCCTCTCTGTGATATCTAACCTCCTTGCCAAGGAAGGATAACCAACTTTAAAAACTGTTGCCGTTATGGCGCCAACGCCTTATCCCTGCGGTAGGATAGGCTGGAGCATATCCGCGAGCCTGAGCGCGGAGAGGAGTTGGAGCGAACTGATTATTGTTCAGGAATCGTTGCTAACTCAGCACTTTTCTTGCTTCGAGGAATAAAGCAGAATTTCATCAGAAGATAATATTCAACATCAAAAAGATTTTAGTGGTGTAGCTAATAGGGTTTTGAACATGACCCGTGGGAAACTCAGTTGTTTCGTTTGTGCAATATCCTGCCGTAAATAAAGGCAATAAAACTGTTGCGTTTTTTGAAGACAACCTGTCTGCGTAAAGCTGATGTGTGCCATTAATTTTAACAAAATATGTAGCTTTTGACCGCATGTTTTGGCGAGCCCTCTCGGCTATCATACATCAAAAAGTCTCTCATTTTGCTGACTGACCCCAACGGCTACCGCTGTTTAAGCACCTGGAACATAACTAGGCATTAGGGTATTACTTGCTGATAAGATATTTATTCCAATCCAGTTTAACTCTTTCTCTGTGGTCTGCTATTTATTTTGTTGGCTTGTAGGAATCAGTACTGCATATGATCAAGACATGGAAGTAAATGATAGAGCAGAGAAGCAAGGAAGATACTGCCGGAAGAGGACCACTTCACCTCGGAAACCTCAGATGACGGAAGATCTCACCCACCGCTCAACATCCAGGTATTCAGTTTTCATTTAAAATGCATTTTTCTGTGCAATTATATTTTTGAATTTAACTTTTGTTACTGTTTATATCTCGATAAGCAAAGAGCACGGGATCCAAGCAACAACCACATTTTAGCTTGTGGGACTCAATATCTGTCAGACTATAATTATTTTTTTCCGGACTGTAATTCGATGGAGACTTATTGATTTTTTTTGTCAATAGGCCTACATATATTTCAGGTATAAAACTGGCATGTGCTTACATGGAACAGCCTACAACATTTCTGGAATGTTATGTTCCACGAATAACCCTGAGTGCGACCTATATGGAATTTCTTTCAGTCATAAAATAAATCGACTTTTAATTTGTCCCACATTGGGCTAAAATCTCGTCCTGTGTTTAAACGTCACAGATAAAATTGAGTGTGCACGCGAGTGTGTGTGTGTGTGTGTGTGTGTGTGTGTAGGTGTGTGTGTCTGAGAGAGAGAGAGAGAGAGAGAGAGAGAGAGAGAGAGAGAGAGAGAGAGAACTGCCAATAAACAAAAGAGCACGCATAGAGTGAAGATGGCAAAATAAAAACTATTATTAATTTGTAAAGTAAATTATTGCTCGCATGCAGTGAAAACGGCCTGCCAATATATCCAATATTGGCCGACCTTAAGTTGTATTGGCCGAGTCTTGAAGTCGCGTACTTCAGAAGTCATAGTCATAGAATATTGTCATGATAGCACAACATACTTAATCAACGAATACAAATATTATAAATAGCTTATTTTCGCATTGCCTTGGTATTGGCCTTTGGGTGGCCTCGGGACAGTACGGCGACCCTAAGGCCAATACCAAAGCAATACGGATTTAAGCAATTAATTACATATATTACGCCTGGAAGGCTATTCGCCCCGCGGCGGTTAAGCGCGAAAGATCAGAGAGCGGGGCTTCCCTTATCATTCCCACCGCGGTGTGAATAGCAGAACTGCTTCCCTTGTCGGCCCCGTTGCGTGGCAGATTGCCGATCTCTTTCCCCCAATTCACCCCCCTGCGGGCGAGTAGCCACTTCCATTGCGCCTTAGAAATGGCTTATGCTTTTGTCCAGTAATTAACAAATACCTTCGGTCAAGGAATGAATCAGATAGGCCTAAATGAAAAAAAAACCACTCTTACAGTATCACCTGCGAAGTCATTGCAACCACTTGCTTGCGTATTACTGAGCATTTCAGCACTCGTGTGTACAGGCGCCTCTTCCGTCAAGTACGCTACACTGGCAGATGCTGCGATTTGATCTTCCTATTGACACCAGCAAAATAAGACCATTTCTCTTTCTACATTTAGGTAGACTAAAGTTGCAATATTTTCGCTATTTACTCTTTATACAATGTATGCGAACGGTCAATTCTTGACCAAAAAGCTGAGCAGCACTGCTTTTAACTGTTTAAAGTGTCATGCACTCACCACACCACTTCGTATCAGAGCCATGCACGATTTTCACAGATACTGCCGTGTCAATATCACTAAATGTATCGAATAAATGAATCGCATTTTCAACTTTGCTATTGACAAAGCCACTGTTTCGTTCCATGACGTACAAAATGATCATCCAACCCAGTCACGTGAAATGTTTTTTAATTTCGAAGGACGTTTCCCCGACAGTATTGCTGTATGGCGTGACGTTAAAATACAACCTGGAAGTAAGTGAATGACTCTTGGCTGTATGTTGATGCAATCTCGACCATCATTTGTCGGGGTGCTCCACTTACAAGGCCTTTCATAACAAATAGCTATAATACAACAAGGTCCTCTCAATATTATTTTGGAACGAGAAGTTATCACGTGAACTCACCACCATCGGCCGCTATTGTTCACTGCACCAGTGCCAGAGAGCGAGGATACCAGCAGGACGCACGCGGCTTTCACCCACACAAGCAGCACAAGGATCCGCATTGTGTTCCCGGAGTTGAATCAGAAAAATAAAGCTCCTCTCTCAAATGTTATTTCTGGATAAAAAAATCTTTTAGAATACTGTTTTCGGCATCTAATATGCAAAATGAAAAGCCACCAGCAAAATGGACACAGGCAACAGCTTATGCCGTAGACGAGTACGTTTGGAATTTAGTCAATGTTGCTTTCTTCTCGATTAATATTTCTCTTTTGCTTCATGTTTTAGCCTATCTATAGGAAATTATAGTCCATTCGTGTAAACATTCATGGTCTCGAATGTATTTGCGCCTTTTTTTTATTTTAGTAGTCTATAGCCTCGGCATAAAACGCAAACAGGTGCTTCGTCCAGCCTTTTCACTTCAGAGAACTTGCGTCTCTTCTCTGGTTTGGAATAATAAATATACAGCCCTAAACAATTTCATCCGCCTCCGATGGACAAATAAATCAAGAACCGGTACCCCGGCGCTCCAACACCAATTTCTCATAAAAAAGAATGAATGATGCGAATGGTCTAAATTAAGGCCGGAAATTTCCAGTAGTGTCTAAGTTTGAAAACAGAAGACTGAAAAAAGATAAATCACTCTCGAGTCTGGTGCGGATGCTGTGGTGTCCTCAAAGGGAAGTTGCTACTGCTGTCCTCCTTACTCCTGTCTGTCCAAGTGATGCTCTGCGAAGCCCATTGAACGCGTGGGACAGTCCCGCAGACTTGATCCCTTTGGTGACTGATAGGCGACACATTCTTCGCTTATTGAGCGCAACAAGAGGAATAAAAAAGGGATTTGCAGGTCTCATCTCCCTCAGTCTTTTTCTTCTCCCCCTTTTTTGAATGGGGTTTTAGGAAGGATAAATTAATTCCCCTCATAGAGTGCAAGGAAAAGAACAATATCTGGAGAAAAAGAAAAGGGGAGATGGGGTAAAACACGAGAATCTGCTCTGTAAAATGAGCGCATCATTCAATACATTCAAGCCGAAGCCACGGAACGATTCCTTTTGCCCCTTGTAATTATTTCAGAGCACCAGACTCTAGTGCATCCGTCTCATACTCCTAGATTCCTGGACTCCGCCGATGAGCGGAGCTTAACAGCTGGTCTAAATACAGTAGCAAGAGGTGGGAATCTGAACCACCTAATCTACCCCTTTTTCATCCCAAACTTGTTGTTAACTCCTACTGCCGCCTCTGCTTGCATTTTCCTTTCTGCCCATTTTCTCTCTGTGACATTCTCCTTCTTTCTGGTAGCCTGGTTTTTTTTTTTCTGTAGCCTTCCTCACGCACGCTCGCGGGCAACCACAAATCCGCGCGTGCGTCCACACATGTGGACACAGACGGTGAGAGGAGGATGCTGTGAAGTTTGAACGCTGAGGACAACGCGTCATGAAAGCACTTCTTGCTTCTGCTTCATGCAACTTTACACAGCAGCACGGTGAATACTGCACATAGTTGAATGTTAGTATTTCTAACACCGAAAGCAATGGTAGCAATCGTCTGTAATACATCAAATATTATCCGCCTCCCACAGATGTTCTCACGCGCGGATATATTCGAAACCGGACTCCGAAACGATATGTCACTGTTCCAGTAGCCAGTAGCCTATGTAAACACCGCATACACGTTTACACAAACCACAGACAAATAATTATTTCCAATTATCTGTCATTTTATCGTATATCCACGCAAAATTGCGGATGAATTCAGGATATTTCCCTTAAATTATGATATCCGATTCATTCAGATAGGGTGAACGGGCAACAACCCAAAGATTTCAGCCGTTCTTTTTGTCACAAAAAAGAACTAAAAACTGCACATTTAGTCAAAATTGAGACACAATGCTTCACTGTAATTCCAGACCATCCGCAGCTTTTGGATTTTCCTGGAGGGTTTGGGGGTTGTGGGGGGTGTCATGCAATCGATGGCGGAAATGCAATTATTACTACTGTCCCTGGCTTCGGGGCAAGTTGCAACAGCTCCGGGGCACGTTATGGCAGTGTCTAAAATGACGGGACCTTTTGTTCCAAAACAAGACAAGTGGAAGAATCCAACTTTTCATTAGTTTCCATTTTCGTTATTATTGATAGCTACGCGTGAAGTTGAAATGGTTCAGCTAGGCCTACGTTTTTCTATCCTAACGCATTATACACAATCACTATACATGCCAGGCCTTTTAAATAGCCTCTGACAGAGGACACTGATAAGGAAGAGTCCACCATTGTTATTTAGCCGTGAATAAGGGCTTTTTGTACCTGGAATGTATGTCCCCAGCGTAGACGACATACAAGTTTATTATATTGTGACGGATTAAAAACATAAAGCGACACGCCTCTAAGGTGGAATACAAGCGCCATTTGCGCACCCACCGTACGTGCCCCTCGAAGCTTGACGCTCGTTGCCGAGAGAAGGAAGTGCATCTTTGTCCGCGATCTTTTATGACTGCTGACTTTTGCTTATTCGTCTACCTCTGAAAAGCGAGCTAATGGGCGTCTTGGGTCAATCACGCGGCACGAAGAAGATTAGACTGCCAATCCGGTTAAAATGCCGCCTTTTATATACAAATCAACTTCAAATCACTTTTAAGCCACTTATATATACATGCCAAGGCAGCATGCTAATGCACTTTTCGTTTCCAGAGCTCTGAAAGAATTATACGGAGATTAGAGGTGGAATTATAGGCTAACTCTTTAGTGTGAGCGGCGGTTTTACGTAGGTTTGACTTAATTTTATTAAATTGCATCATCACTGCTCAGGTTTGAGTCGGGTATCAAATGCATCTTCTAATATTTCTGATAAGAATATTGCTTAATGACAGTCTTGCCAATTATTATGCTCAGGAGTAGGCAAGTGCATTTCCCTTGAGAATAGCTATGTAGTCTTGAACATTCCTCAATCGAACACGCTCAGCCTTCATTTAAAACATTGAGGCCTTTGTAAATTGAAATAGGAGAGACTGGGTCTAGTCGTTACACGTCCATGTTGTTACATTCTAAATAGTTCTGATTATAAAACACAGACGGCGCTATAATTTTTCCTGCTGCTCCGTGAAGGTGACCCACGTCATTACGTGACATAAGGACGCACGTCAAAAGTCGCAGGTTAGTGTTTCAGAAAAATGGTCGGAAAAGTAACTCTCTTGGTGTTTGGGAGATTTTTATTCACATCGACTGTAATTAACACATACTCAAGATTTTCTGGATTATGAGAGAGAAAGACATTAGCCACTATGTCATGACGCACCCATGTAAAGATTGTACTGGAACATTTCAAAATGCCGGGAAAACGATGAAGGGTTGCTGACTAGTTGATACACCCAAGTTGTTACAGTAAGAACTTTACCCAAAACCTGTAACAATTTGGGCAAGATCAAATAACCCCACTGAATGACTTTCTACCCTTTTGTATTTCAGAAAGATGCCTCGAAATTACAAACGAATAACAAAACGTGGCAATGCCATTAGAGAATGACTCAAGAGATTCTTTACTGTGGCTTTGTGCAATAATAGTAGTAAGACATCCCCCTTAACTTGCCTACTTAAGTGGGAAACACGTCTCACTTAAGCAAAATCTTAGTGTAACAAAATTCCACACAACCTGCAACAAACTACCCCTCCTGTAACAAACAACCCCATTTATGAGGTAGTTTGTTATAGGAGACAGGGGTCTGGTTTTTCCTCACCAGCATTACGTATGCACCGAATATAGGGGTAGCTGCAGTTCAGTCATGTTGTCTAATAAACTTTCTATCTTTACAGTGCATATTGATAACAAAAACCTGATAATGTCAATTCTTCAGCCATTAAAAGAAAAAGTTTAACAACTAGACCCGCTCTCCCCTTCTTTGCTCGATGGGGGCAGCCTTTTTGTGGTCACATATTCTCAGCTTGTTGAAAAACTACTGGCCCGCTTACTGTCAACATTAAAAGTCAAGAACTAACTGACATCGCAGGTACCTTTTTTGAGAGAGGTTTGGTATAGCCTGTTTCCAATAACCATAATATAAAGCTAGACATGAAATGTGAGTTGGGTGAGCAAACTGATCGCAAATGGAGAAGAATGCCACTCGCAGGTGGCCTTTCATCTCTGCTGATTCTGTGAATTTCGTTCATTATTGATGCTCGAAAAGTCCATATTAAATTTTGGGGAAATGGCTACGAACATTCTTGCCATTCCTGGCCAGTTGCCTACTCTGTTGGCATCCCTCAACCTCAGTTCCAACTCATCACATCCGTATGGAACTGACTCGTTCGACTTATTTTCTTTATTTGGGCTTTATTGGTTGAGGTCAATTTGCACACCCCAAGAATTAAAACAGTAAATTAAGGTTGTGAATGAAAATATGATTTTTGAATAGCCGAAAGCCGAAATAAGGCTTTTTCCTTTTTTGTTTGATTACTTTTTTCTCGTTTGTTTGCTTTGGCTGTCTTAAGCGGTTTAATGTGGCCAGGACATAAAAATAGGCTATCAGGAACAATAAGCAAACGAGCTGATTGGGCATGGAGGAGGGGGTGGAACGAATGACCGTGAGCCCAGACTGGGTATTGTTCCAGCCCCGAGAGGACGGCCGCGCGCCTGCCTGCTGCTGCCTCCTTGTCGTCGACTTGAATTTTCATGCTTATCTCCTTTCTGCCGATGTTGAACTCCTCTCTTATATAAATACTTCAACTTTTTTACGACACTCTTTCCTTCCTTTTTTACGCTTTATCCTCGTAGTCAAAAGCGTTTATTGTTTTGCCAATATTTCTTTAAATTTTCATGGTAGGCCTGCATTATTGATATAGTTTAATAATTACTTTGATAAATAGGCAAGTTCTATTAGCCTATAGCCTAATTTACTTTGTGCCGTGATTGCGCTTCGTAATTCGCATATGCTGATTGTGTAGGGCTATACGGAAACCTCGTATAGAAGTTAGGTCGCTGCATGTTGTTAATTATTGTAGTGACGATAATGATTATGAGCGAAGATGCACCGGCTTTGCTGTCTTTTGAATGTCATGCATAGCATACGCGTTAAATGATATAAATGAATTCAGTAAGTTACTCCTGGAATGGCAATTTATGAATATGTGTTGGCTATTAGCCAGTTTCCGTTACCTGATGTGGCCTATATGTATATTTTGTTTACTTAAAAACTTCAGAAGCAGCCACCCGAAGTGGTCTCTCCCCATCCGTAGAACTCCCCCCTCCCCCCTCCCCCGACAGACTCTCCTACTCCGTCCCATCCCACACAGTTTTTGTTTTATTTCTCTCCCCTACCGCCATCCAGATATCCAGACAATCTCAGCTTTTAAGACGAAAAAACTGAGTCGTCTGCGTTTCTGATTTCTGGTCAGAATAAAAATATTACTGAAGCATTTTCATGTCACCACTGGATAGACGGTTGCCGAAATGGATTTATCATACAAGCGCCGTTGGGAACACGTCTTGATTTTGGCCACCGCGTTGATGTCACCTGCATTCACGTAAGTATAAAGTCAGTGAGTGAAAGAAGAGAGATAGACCGTAAAGGGAAATATTTGCTTTTGACGGACAGAGAAAATACAAAAGGGTGCGGTATTTGTTTGGTCAGGGATCCCCAAGGTTTTTGGATGTTTCGTGGACATGTTTTGATATTCTGCATTTCAGTGGCATAAAAACCCCCGTGTATTTTGTGTTGTGACGTAGCCTGTGCATAAGAATACATAGCAGAATGTCTAGAGTCGCCCAACTGCCATTTCAAAGAGAACGTGGATAATGTGGTATTATTATTATTATTATTATTATTGTTGTTATTATTATTAATAATAATAATAATAATAATAATAATAATAATAACAATAATAATAATAATAATTTATTTATTCTTGCATAGTTTACGACTGCTGCTCGCACATAGCCTATATAGTAAAACAAAAGTTACCCTGAAGTCAGTGTAACGAACCACGTTCATTCGACTCACACACTCCGGGCGCTAATGAAAACCACCGGTTTGGATCTGTCGCCAGTCAGCAGGACTGAAGACACAGACTACTTCCATAGCATTGGAACGGATTATTGTGTGAATGATGTTAGTTTTTTTTTTTTTTTTTTTACACAGCTGTGACTTTTGCTCTATTAAACTGTGAAAACTGTTTAAAATGTGAACTTCACCAGTACCAACATGCGCAGTTTTATGAATTAAAGTAATATATAATTCATTGAATTTAAGGTGACAAATTTAATATACATTTCAAAATCAATATAAACTCCAGGAAAATTCAATCACTGACAATTTTATTGGGTATATTCGCTCATTAATGCAAATATCGTGAGGTTGTGTTTTTTTGTTTTTTTTTTCTTGGACTAAATATTCAAATGGGAAAGATGATCAAGCTGATTGCAGTATTGATTTTTACTTGGTGTGGTATTAGTGTGTTTCTGAATCAGTTGTTCTCCTGGGATTTCATGTGCCACAGTTTCAATTTTGAAATTGGTGCAGCAAACATGCAGGATAAAACAGCACGCTACTGAATGCTCATAATCTCATTCTCATTCCACAAATGTGACCTATTGGTGATCTATCTGGCACATTGAATCTGTGCCACAAACAACCTGGGCTGTTCTACAGCTAAAAGGAGGTCCCCTCTAGTATGAGTGAGGTCTACCTATTAAGATGGTGGGTGAACCTATGTGAAAGGACGAGTGTACATTGTGAAGCTGTTTGATTGATTGATTGAACATCAACTGAACAAATTTATCTCTTTTTTTGGAAGGGTTTTTACATTTGGCATCAGCCTGCAGAATCCCATGCAAACACGTCATATACAACATCTTCTAATATTGACACTGTATGATCATTATAAAATAAACTAAATAAAATACGAACGAAGTAAAAACAGAATATGATGATTAAAAATTACCAGTATGAAACAAATTTTTTTTCTCAAAAACACAAATTGTTGCATCTCCTTCAGGTAGTACAGTGAACATTCTCCCTTTGCAAACACAGAGGGTTTGAGTCCTCTCCTGTTGTGTACAGTGAGGTTGGAGAAGACATGCGAAGGGACCTGAGACCATATCTCCATGCAGGCTCTCTCCAGATTCTTCATTTTCCTCAGTTTACATTTATGGATTCCCCGCCTTAGCTTATCTGGTGTTTTTTTGCCAAAGAGTTCTTTTTCGGTCATATCTGTTCATCGAACTTGGTCCCTTTGGAAGGTTCAGTACGTTTGGCAAACTGTAGACACATGCGTTTGCTTATGGCCCGACCGCGGCAAAGCGGGGTTTAAAGTGCACATTCACATTCATTGTCAATGATGCTAAAGCATTTGTGAGAAATAACTGCAAAAACAGAGGAGCGACCTTTTCTCAGGTGACTGACTGTCAGAGCAGGATCGGATCAGGAGCGGGTTTTCCAAAACTATAGTTGCTGAGTTGGCAACTTACATAGTTTGTCCATTCACAGTCAATGGTTCCAACTATGTAAGTTAGCAACTGTTCTTTCGGGAAACGCACCCCGGATTGAGTCAGTAAGTACAGCTTTATGACATCTACAGAGGGATTTTTAGTAGGATTGCAGAGTGTAGACCACTCAATTACAAACACAAATGCACACCAAAAAGTTCAGTATTGCATAAACTAATTGATATCATCTGACAAGTCATCTTTCAACATATTCCCTTCAAGTGGATGAGTGCATTTATTTTATATACCAAAAGAATAGAACCAGCTTGAATGCTTGACCACTGGGGCATTCTGTTAGAATCAATCACTTATAGTCTTACCTTAGACTATAAGATTTGAACAATTTTTTATGTATGACAATCTATATGAGATTGTTAGAATGTGGATTGATCGGCAGAATTTATTAACTTAACAGGTGTTTTTTGAGCATTCCTCAACTTTCCCAGTCTTTTGTTGCCCCTGTCCCAGCTTTTTTGCAACCTGTTGCTGGCATCTTATTCAAAATGAGTGAATATTTCCAAAAAGCAATACAGTTTATCTGTTTGAACATTAAATATTTTGTCTTTGTAGTGTACTAAATTGAATATAGGTCGAAAAGGATTTGTGAATCATTGTATTCTGTTTTATCCACATTTAACACAACGTCCCAACTTCAATGGAATTGGGGTTTGTATATGTAGATGTACTCCCACAATTTATTTTGAGTCAAATCTGATTTGGGCTCTGTGGGACCTCTGGTTGGCTTCATGTTTAATGACCCTATCCTAATAACAGCATTATTATAGTATAAAACAAGTTTCATTCGGTGTCCTGAAAAAGTATTTACCCCTTTTCACATGTCCTCAATGATTGCCTATTAGTCACACTAAATGTTGTCTGATCTTCATAAAAATGTAAAATGAGAAAGGAGAACATGAAAAAACAAAAATGAAAAAAATATTAAACAATCATTAGATTTATATATGGTGAAAGGTTATCCAACATGTATATCACCCATATGAAAAAAAGTAATGAACCCTTAAACTTAATACTGGTTGTCCCAACTTCAGCTGCAATAATTGTAAATAAATGCATCCAATAACTGGATATCAGTCCTTCTTATTGATTGACGTAGAACTTTGACTAGACCTCTCTGGTGTCTTAATTTTGTTTCTTTTAAGCCATTCTGGGGTGGATTTGCTCTTGTGCTTCAGATTTAGCCAGGATACAGATTCTCTTGAGGTTGAAGTCATGTACTGATGACCTGAAGATTTTCATCAGGAATTTCTAGTTGAGGGCAGAATTCATGGTGCTGTCAATTATCGCAGTTATGCCCCCATGAAACAGAAAATCATGCCCATGTCATTGCATTGCTGTCATGCACAATTTTTTAAAACCATCGGTTTAATGCTCATATTTTGGAAAGATGTTACTGTTTAATGCCAGATGCATCAGAAAGTACCACTTTTGACTCCTCATTCCAGAGGACATTATTCCAAAAGACTTGGGCGTAATTGAGCTGTTTTTGGCATATTGATGCCTTTATTGTTACAGTTTGGCTCAAAAGTTTGCATACCCTAGCTGAATTTGTAGAATGTTATCATTTCTTTTGAAAATATGAATCACCATGCAAAAAATTCGTACTTTAAGTAGAGTGATCATGTAAAGTAATTGAAGCACCTATTACTAAAACCCCATAAGTCACACTTGACTTGACTTGTGGGGTTTTAGTAATCAGTGCTTCAGTTTATCATCACAAACGTGTTTGAACCCTGATCACAAGTTCACATACCCTTAAATGTTTGACCTTGTTATATAGACACAAGGTGATCCACTCAGGATTAAATGGCTGTTAAGGGTTCCACACCTGGGGATTTTAAATTGTTACTAGTGTCTGTGTGCAGTCATTGCCTTTGTTAGCTTCCGAGTGGATGCACTGATTTGGCTGGATGCTGAGCCATGGGGAATGGAAAAGAACTGTCTAAGGACCTTTGTGACAAGGTAGTTCAACTTGTTCAAGATGGGAAAGGATATAAAAAGATATCCAGAGACTTGAAAATGCCAGCCAGTACTGCTCAGTCCATGATAAAGGGGTGAAAAATTAGGGGCTCCACTGATATCAAGCCAAGGCCAGGTAGGCCAAGAAAGATTTCAGCCCAAACTGCCAGGAGAATTGTTCAGGACATAAAGAAAAATCCACAAGACACCTCGATAAATACAGGATGCTCTGGAAAAAGATGCTGTGTTTGTTTCCGAGGAGCACAATTAGGAGGTAATTAAACAACAATGAGCTGCACGGTCGAGTTGCTGGAAGGATGCCATTATTGTGCCAATCCCTCAAAAAAAGCCTGCCTAAAATATGCCAGACAACACCTTGACACGCATCACAACTACTGGAGTACTGTCATTTGGAGTGAAGATCCCAAAAAAGAACATTATGGTCACAACCATAGGCGCTATGTTTGGAGAGCAGTCAACAAAGCCCATGGTGAAAAATATACCATTTCCAAAGCATGGTGGTGGCTCTGATGTTTTGGGTGTGTGTGAGCTCTACAGGCACAGGGAATCTCGTGAAAATTGATGGCAAGATGAATGCAGCATACTATCAGAAAATACTGGCAGACAATTTGCATTCTTTAGCGGGAAACCTGAGCGTAGGATGTACTTGGACTTTCCAACATGACAATTATCCTGTAGTGGCCGGTAGAATTGAGTGGCCAAGTGCAGCGGCAAGAGGGAAACAGAGCAGCACAGCCTCAATACAAACACAGAGAATGATACAGACCACACAACAGGAACAGTTCTCCCGCTTCCAAAAGGACGTCCCAGCCATCCGACAACATGGAAGCAAAGCGAGAGAGAGAAAGGAGAAGTATGTCGGGAACCGAGATAAACAAAGGTCCTCAAATAGGGTGGTACAAAGAATAGAGAGGAAAAAAGGAGAAGGGAATAACCCTAGAGAAATAGAAACTCCAAAAGTAACGAGAAGATATAAAGTCAAATAAATCCTGACTGCAGATATCTTCGGCTGTCGTGCATAACTACAAATAACACTCTAGCAAAGGAGGCGTGGCGGAATTCCGGCTTATATAGAGTGGGAAATGTCGCCCAAGTTCAATTAGTCAGCTGGGTAAAGAATCCGATTGAAAAGGAATTTGATATTGTCCCGGGACTAGAGCCATAAAGAAAAGTCCTTAACCACACAAATATCCAGAATTATGACAGATCCAAAGCACAAGGCCAAGTTGACCCTCCAGTCATTACAGAAGAGAAAGGTGAAGGTTCTGGAGTGGCCATCACAGTCTCCTGACCTCAGTATCATCGAGCCGCTTTGAGGAGATCTCAAATGTGTAGTTCATGGAAGACGACCAAAGATTTTGCAGGAGCTGGAGGCATTTTGCTTGGAAGAAGGGGCAGCTATACCACCTGAGAGAATTACCCCCGATTTACACCAGATGTGTCTTTAGTCCGTCTGCGCTCCGCCACGCCAGCAGAGCTAATAGGATTCACTTTAGTCACTGAGTGTGTTTACACCAGATCTGCTGCGTTGCATCTCTTGTCTGTCCCAGCTCTAGCAAACCATAGCCGTGCGCAGCCAATATGCAAGACTTCTTTTTTTGCCAGTTGCCACAGCACAAACCCAACAGTTCAAAACAGCAGATCGATTGGTACACAGACAAAATATTGAAAGATACAGGTAATTTTCAAAATCCATTTGGCACTAGTTTGTTTTGTTGGCTAAAACAGCAATCGAAGTCAGAAAATGGCTAAACTTTATCGACAGAACACTTTCCAAACAAATGACAAGCCCAAATCAAACAGGAAATTAAGAATATTTATTTAAAAATAGGCCTCTTGTCTGTGGTAGCACAAAATCTCAAAAAATAAACAAATCGAAGCAAGTCAAACGTTCCTCAACCCATTCAGTAATGAACAAGGGCTGTTGCCTGTTTGTAGTTGCACTACAAACAGGCAACAATTGTAGTTACAATGTATCATTTATCTTGGGCGATCGCGCGTGATTTTGTAATCACCACGTGATCTCGTCAGGCTTGCTCATTGGTCTCGCAAGTCCAGCCTTCCGGCCCTGGTACGCAGTGAAAACGCTGTCAGTGGGAGTTGACAGATGGCAATGTACGCAGCAAACAAGCAGCAGGACGGACGCGGACTGAACATGCATCTAGTGTAAATCCCAGGTTAGGGGCCTCATTAAAAACTTTCACAAAAGACTGCACCCTGTTATTGATGCTAAAGGGGGCAATACACAGTATTAAGAACTACGGTGTGCATACTTTTGAGCAGGGTTCATCTCATTTTTTTCCCTTATTTTGCCATGTTTTATTTGATGATTGTGCCATTCTACATGACCTACAGTTGGATATGATTCTAATCAGAGATAAAAGAAATGTGTTTTGCCTGGCCATTCATGTTTTCTTTAAAAAATGTTACCTATTTTACAAATTCACCCAGGGCAGGCAAACTTTTGAGCACAACTGTATGATTGCAGTAATTTTGACCTTGTAACCTCCTTATGGATACAAGTTTTGCTTTGTCTCTCCCTGAAGGTGGCATCATGAAAGCTGACCTCATTTTAGGTGAGTGAGGCCTGCAGTTCCTTTGATGTTCACCACAGTTCTTTTGTGACTTCCAGATGAGTCAATGATGTGCACTTGAAGGAATTTTGTTCCTAAGTAATTTACATTTGAAGATAATGGCTCTTGCTGTGGTTCAGAGCCTTGGAAATGGCACTGTAACCATTTCCAGACTGGTTTATCTCAAAAACTTACTTTCCCATCATTTCTGGAATTTCTTTTGATTATGCACAGTGTGCTGCCTTTTTAGACCTTTTAACTGACTTCATATTGTTGGAAAGGTTGTATTTTAGTGATGCTGAGATTCAACAGGGTTCAGAGTAATAGGGGTGTGTCTAGTCTAATGTAACTCAGTGGGGAGGTTAAGTGGACACATAGTTGAATTCCTATTCTGATGTGCTTCTAGATGCTAAAAAACACATTTCAGTATAAACACAAACAGTGATGGCTTCATATAATTCTCTTAAGCATGAGTATTGTGCTGTAACCGCAAGTTTTAATGGAGAAAAATAATTTTCACATGAACTATACACCAGGGTAGCCTGGTAAAACCGGACTGCAAAATGAAATTAAGTGGAACTACGAAGGCTGGTGGAGTCAGGCTAACACCAGGATAACAGTTGAGCAGGACCGAATTCAAATTTAAATTTTCCAAAAATTTGCTAGTCCTGAACGCTGTACATTTGCATAAAGTTTTAGCATACATTTCACAGGCTTTGACATGAACCGTGCATAATTGCTTGTGCTGAATGTTAGTAGTTGGGCAGCACATCTGAAAATGTAGGTTTCATCTTAGTCATATAATGATTCTGTTTCTTCAAACGACAATGAGTTTAGACTTCGAAGGACAGTTTTTTGGGGAACACAGGCCTCCTTGTTTCCTTTAATGGACAGCAGGCCCATACTTTTAACAGCATTAAATATATTTAGAACATTATCTTACTATGAAAGCTTATAAAGTGTGTAAGTAAAGTAAAGATCAAACTCTTTTCATACTGCTTTTGCATGCCAGGAAAGATATGCTCAAGCTATATTTACAAGAATTGGGCAATGTTTGTTGATGTGATTAATTTTGTGCTTTGGTAAAGTGGAACTTGCTTTTAGAATTAGGTGGTGCTCACCCCCTTAAAATCTAATTTTTCACTGGTTCCAGTGCTTCACTGAAGCTACATCATGCTTATATTGAGAGAAATATTCAAACCCAGGACGTCATGTTTTTTATGGCTACAGCATTACATCAACTGGAAAATATCTAGATCTTGAGCATCATTTTATACTCATTTCCCTGTAATTCAGCAGGACATACTTGGGATCACTGGAAACCTTGGGATCTCCACTAGAATTTTAAATAGGCCTGAAGTTCCTCAGGTTTGAATACAGCAGCTCCATTTGACGGACCCATATATGGGTTCATTGGTTTTATGAGGTTTACTTTTGCCTGGGTGTAAAAATGCAGCTATTGATTACTTTTTTAAAAAGCTTTAAAAATTAATCTATTTCTTTCAGAGCTGCTCATTGGGATACACTAAAACAATTGCCTCTGAGGGTTTATTTTTCCTCAGAAACATACTAGCCGATGTCATACACAAAGTGTAAAAAACACCTTGGATGTGTTTGTTTTGGTTCAACCCCGCAGGCAGGTTAGGTGAAAATGGATAAATCTTGTTGTAGTTCTTGCGTTTTGGGACCCAAATCTGGGAGCACTCTTGTAATATTTCTAAAGCGTATGAGAATTGAAAAAATATCATCATATGCAAATGATATTGAGCCTTAAAATTTACAATCTGATGCCTCAGTTGATTATCAGAAGCTGTCACTGTCTCTGTTTATGTTGATGTGCGTTTTTGCACAGCAGTGAACCAGAAAATGTATTCAGCTGTGTTTTTTCTTTATCTCCCCAATATCATTAACAGTCTGTTAATTGGCTGATTGAGTAACAAAGAGGGCAAATACTTTTTGACACTTAGGGCCAGTTGGTGTTGGATAATTTCTGTCTTTCAACTCAGCAATTAAATAAATGTATGTATTCTGTCTTTACTTAGGTTGCCCTTGGCTTATATTAGATTTTTTTTGTTTTTGAAGATCTAAAATAATTAAGTGTGACAGGTGTGCAAAAATAAAATGAATTAGGAAGGGGGTAAAAAAAAAAATTCTGCAGCAGTGTAAATAATTATTTATACATCAAATATCCGAGTTGCACTTTAAGTATCATCCAGTCACCTACTTTAAAATAGGTATATATATTTGATAGCTTCTCATCATGGCATTTTGGCGATTATTTGAATTTCCGGCCAGCTAGGTGACTAAACTAAGTTTGCTTGCGGAAAGACTTTGCTGCCTAAACAGTAATTATTGAACGGATTGTGACGCAGAAGTTCTCTTAAAAATTGTATTAAGGTACATTTTTATTACGATCCAAGCCTGGAATCAGATGCAGAGTCCGAGTAAAATCCTACAGGGTTTGCTGATGGTCATATGGTAATGACAGAGTGATGGAGCCCAGTGCAGAATGGCCCCGTTCAGTTCAGATGGTACAGGCTTGAGTGCAAGAGGCATGTCCATGCCTGGCCAGTGGTGTCCCTGGACAGCAGCCAGATGGAGTGCACAATCACCAGAGGAGAACTGTATAATAACAATTTTGCAGTGTTCAGCTGGGACATAGTCCCAATCCTGATGACCACAGAAGGCTTGGGAGTTGTTCACACTAAACTGGGCAGATGAACAGTCTGAAGACTGATTAATAGGATTGCAGTCCCAATCCTGGAGACAGAGAGTGAGGCTTGGAAGCTTGTTCCTATCAATAGAGCCAAGAGGAGAAGGTCTGTATTTCACAATCATTAAAGGTTACAAAAAAATTTCCCGAGATGAATATGCAGGAGTAAGGAGTATAGAGTATATACATCAACACACACGAGGCAATGGGAAACACAAATGCATAACAGCTGGCGGGGGAAGCAAGAGAGAGGTAAACCAATCAAAGGAGACAAAGGGCCTTATGCAAGAAGCAATATAAGAACACTTTTTCTCTTATATTTGTTCGTATCCCTGATTTTTTTTTATTTTGTTCTAACCCATTGATTTTTCGGGATTGCACCAATGTTTTCTTATTTTTGCTCTTCGTTTAGGTAAGAGAAAATTTTACCACTGGTCGAGAGCACTCTTACCGAGATAAGAGAAAACAGAAAACTGTTATCTCTGTCCACAAATTGCTTGTCCAATGCACGGAGACACAAGTTTTAAAACCTAAACATTAAAAATGCATCATATAATCAAATTTAGATTGTTTTATGTTTTTGAGAAATAATAACAATTTTATAATTTAATTCTTTGGCTAAAGAGTTTGGCCAGTTGATCCTAATTAGGACTAAGCTATAAAAACCCTTAGATACTTGCGTGCATTCTGCTTCTGAATGGCTGACCTATTGCTGTTGGATGTTTTGGCCATCCAGGCGCGTTTTTAGAGATCGCGCAGATCTGTTTGCAGAGACAGATGAACGGCTACTCGCACCAAATGTGAAAGCAACTGTACTTGACCACAGAAGAGTTATGTGTTTCGGTTCTCTTTTTCTAACAAATGCAGCGGCGAAAAGATATCTTAATTCAAACGAACAAATTCAATGCTTGCTCAAAATGTAGGCGGACAAAAAAATACAATCACAACTGGATACTACAAGCAAAAAATCAGAGATTTATGGAATAATTTGTGAGTAATTAGATTCGCGTGGTTATCACAGAAACTAAAGAAAATGCGGCTGTCTGGCAGCTCAAGTTATGGGAAAGATAAATTTTCGTGATATGAGGCAGTGGACAGCATAATCGGCCAAAAACGCAAGGGCGAAAGAACTCCATATGCAACATCCACCTATATCGCATGGAATCAGTACATTGGCTTACCTTGATGTTTGGATCCCCAGAGAAAGATTCAGATGTGTAAAAACATCAAGCATTCAGTCAAGAAAATTTTGAGTTTAATTTTTCATGCTGCTACATGTGGTAATCCATGTTACAGATGACACACTAGGTTGCTTGGGCATGTGCAGCATATGCATTTGCGATAGTAATATTCGATATTAATATTCTAAACCCCCTTCTCAATAACGGAACCCACCCGAAATATATTGGCACCTCCTTTTAAAATTGTTCCCCATTTAAAACCACCTAGGTGCATTCTGCAATGCGCTGTATCGGAATTTTGACATGCATGCAAGTGTACTCGGGTACGTTATTGTAATGGCTGGTAAAATACAGAGGCCAAGTGCAGCGGCCAGGGAGAGAACAAGCAGCACAGAAACAATACAAACACAGAGAGTCACACAAACCGCCAGAAAGAACTCGAGCTTCCAAAGGGCGTATAATAGTCCGAAAAAACGGAAACAATGCAAGAGAGAGAAAAAGTAGAAAAGGGAAAAGTCCTAAAGAGGAAGGAACTCCAAAAATAACTGGAAGATATAAAGTCACACAAATCCTGACTAGAGATATCTTCGGCTATAGTGCTTAGCTACAAACAGACACTCTAGCAAAGGAGGCGATGAGGACTTCCAGCGTATATAGAGTGCGGGGATGCGCCACCCCAGTTCAATCAGCCAGCTGGTTAAAGAATCTTATTGAAAAGGAATTCGATCTTGTCCCGGGACGAGAGCACCAAAGAAAAGTCCAAAACGCCTCACAAACCACGGCAGTTACAATATTACTAGTGTGAAAGCTGACCAGCTGGGGGAGAGGGGAGGGGGCACAATAGTACTGTGGTGCGGTACGGAACAATCGTACCTGGTGTGAAAGCCCCTTAGATTGCCACAAGCAGTCGGCTTTTTGCCCACGGCACGTCACCTGCCCTTATATGGTGTTTAGTGGGTGTCATATATGCTAATTTAAAACAACCGGCCATTCGCTTCCAATTTACAATCAAGTTGGATTCAACATTCAGCACACATGGGTAAGAGCAGATTTGGATGGTGAGAGCGTTTTAGTGCATCCAGAGTTTATTTCTCTTATTTTTCTCTTAGCAAAAAAAAAAAGAAAAAATATAAGAGAATTTTAAGAGAATGTCGCTGCTTGAGGACCAGGGTATCTAAAAAAACATGCAAGGTGCTGGATGGGCAGAGACACAAAAGGGATTTACCCAAGGGTTGTGACTAATCTTCACAGACCCAGAATAACGTCTGTTCATGCCGACAGTTTCGCTCAAATGAATAGAAAAATTTTCTTTACACACTTTCAGGTCTCCCTCTCCCCTTAGTATTCTGGGAAATTTTGTTTCTACTGGGACTAAGCATGTCTTACACTAACAGTGCAGAACCATTTGTACTGTTCTGAGATGATTCTCTTTTGGCAAGGATGGCAGAGCCTCTCTTCACATTCCGGTAAACAGATTCCTTAAATTATTCATATATACTGGTTTGAGAGGTAGGTGAGATGGAGAATAACACTGACTTGGTTTTGAGAACAAAAAGGCTTTGCCACACTGGTCTGAGAGGAAGGCTTTTTGGATACAGCGGATACCTAACTGCAGTGCTGCTGTCGACAGGAGAATAATCCTTTCAGATCTATGAAGGATGTTATACATTTCTATGGACTGGTCACCACTGGATGAAAGGTCCTTGCTCACCATGCGTAGAACTCGACTGGAAGCACTTGGGCTCTAAACGTGGAATATTTCACTAAAGGACCAGTGGAGGTCTGTACAGTCTTTGGTGGCCTTAAGGATCCAGTCAGGATGGGCCTCCAGGTACATAATTTTTTTGCATTATTTCATATATCAACTTTCTGCTTGATGGCCTTCCCAACAACAGAATTTCTCATTTGTGTGGATCCAATTTTATTTCTGTTCTTTTGTAAGTTGCTTAAATTCCGAACATTTCTTGAGCTGCTGATGTAATTCATCACCACTGAGGGAGGCAGGATGTGTTCGTCCAAATTGGTCTTTGCAAGAGGTGGATCAGAAAAATAAAGTAAGAATTGGATCTGTTGCTGTTTGCTTAAGGGAATAGGCATTAAAGAGTGTGGTGGAGTGCTGAACTTCCTGTTTCTTGAGCGGGTGTGGTACCTTGTGTTGGCGGGGCTGAAACTGTACTCCAGTACTGTCTGGGAAGGTGGTTCTTGATTCTTATGCATTTATACCTGAAATTCAAGCCAATCAGTTGGTAACAGTGAGATACAGCCCCTGGCAAAAATGATGGAATTCCCTCTCTTTCACCCAGCATTTTTACTTCAAATAAAATCAACAAATCGCAGATATGACACAAGGACCATCATTGTTCAATAGCTGAACAGTCTGGCTTCATGAAACACACCTTAAACAGATGGAAATGTTTTTAATTGATGGCATTTTTTTCCAAATCAAGTATAGGAAAAAATATAGAATCACTCAATGGTCTTGAAAAAATTATGGAATTATTACGGAATTATTACTTGCCTATTTTTGGAGAGGCATAATTCATCAATAACCTTTCGTCTTTTAGATTTGCATTATGCACCATGATCCATCCATCCCCATCACAGTGAAGATTCTATATGCCATTCAAATGTATATTGTTAACACTACAAAAAAAGGACCTGTCGAATATATATGTCATTGATGAAATGATATCAAGATTTTATCGTAGTTCCATAGAGTACTTTGTTACTTGATGAAAATCTGATTATTCAGAGGAGAGTTAATAAATGCAAAATACAAAGTTTGCAGGTCTTCTTTATATCAGAGATTCAGATGATGGGTCATCTTTTCAGAGATGTGTCAGTAGACATTGATGCACGGAAGGTGTGGTAGTTTGTGCCATTTCAAAAGCATTTTTCTTTGTTTGGGGTTTATGTCGGGAGTATTTTCCCCGACTTCTGGCAATGTTTTGTTAGTACATCCCCACCCCTCCTCTCCCTGGCCAGGTCCCGCTGCTCGATGGGTCATAAACCTGACACACCGATCTCTGAAATCTGGATGCATTTCATGATAAAATACATATTCAGTCTGAGCCAGGCAGCCCCACTGGATGGGCTGTAGTAGCCTGTGTTTCCATTCCCAGACGGACGGCTTCTAACAATGAGGGCTCAGCCCCCACAACGTCAGGCAGCCAGAGTCCAGTTCACCAGCCCCAGCTGTGCTTGACATCCTCTCTAGCTAACATGAAATGCTCTCAGAGTTTTTTTTTAAATGTTTTATAATTGTACTTACATTGTCACAATGTTCATGCGGGACGGTTTTGCGACACTGGTGTCCCCGCTGATCAAGTGGTGGCAGAGTGGCGGTAAACAGCGGCTGGCTGGTTCTCCACAGAGAGGAATCTGAGCTCTGCTCAGTTTATGGCAGAGGTGCTTCCCCAACCAAATGGGTTCATGTAGTACTGTATGCTTGGGTGAGCCAGATATTACAAATTAAGGGAAAATGAAACTATTGTGGTTAAGAAATATGCTTTTTAAGGCATACAGGACAGGCTGCCCAAATTTGATATCTGAAAGCAGAGAGGCCATCAAAGAAAGGTTGACAGCTGTGGAGGTACTATTTTAGGGCATTTAACCTCCACCTGCAGGTAGTTTGAGAGTGAAGAGCTTAATTATTTCTTGTATAAAAACAGTAAACCTTGCTCTTACCTCCTTTGCAGCGTGCTCTGCAATGACATCCTGGGCCTGAGGGTGGCAGGAGACCCGGTGCTGACGCCCCACACGGTGTGCCTGCGGCTGGCCGGCCTGAGCAAGCGGCAGATGCAGCTGTGTGTGCGCAGCCCTGACGTGACGGCCTCCGCCCTGCAGGGCATCCAGGTGGCGCTGCACGAGTGCCAACACCAGCTGCGCGACCAGCGCTGGAACTGCTCCTCCATGGAGAGCCAGGGCAAGCTTCCCCTGCACAGCGCCATCCTCAGCCGAGGTGAGCAGTGGGGACGGAGGACGGGCTGGGTCTCTGCTGCGAGCTCCGGCTCTGCACTCGGGAGCGTGGAAATACTGCGGACAGGGTGATCGTTAAGATTTTGTGAGAGTGAAAAAAAGAAGGAATGACTGAAAATGAACTTCTCTCAGGACACATTTGGAGGTTTGGATGAATGATGTGTCTTTGAGAGGGAGCAGGAGAGGCAGTGTGTATAATGTGTTCTGTGAGTGTGTGCAGTGTACGTATGCTGTACCCTGTCCTCAGCAAAATATCAGCACCCTTACGTCACATAATATTACAGTCCTTCACCTCGGATTTAACCAGTGACTTACATTGTTCAAGGACACAGTCACAGTCACGCCAAATCAAGCCAGATCAGTCTAATGACATTCCTAGACAAACAAGTCTATGTACAACATTGCCAAAACACGCACTGTGTTACTATACTAACTGAGCCAGAACGCGATACCTGAATTCTGATGAATTAGGGGTGCAACAGAACCCTTGAATAGACGAGTACGTGCCAAATAAATCATAATCGGTTACAAAAAAATTATAGTTAATAATAGTTTTGTTGTCTTACATTTTTATTCATTTTATCCCAGTTAGATCGATGTAATGTAGGCCTATATGTGTTCGTTAAAAAGCTAACATGTTTGTTGCTTTACTTGTTTCAACCTCTTCAACCCCGAAACCTGTTGATGCTGGTATTACAGGTTTTTTAGTTGAGTGCTGTCAGATAGAAGCTTCTGCCCTTTTATTCCACCGTTGTTCTCAACTCGTTCCCGTTTGAAACTGATTAACATTCAATTTACTAAACTTACACAACCAAATCATAAGCTTATGGTGATTAAGAAATTATTAATCAGGAAATGAGCAAGAGAACATTGATAGCCTGCATTGAAAATGTTCATATAATACGCACGCTATTGTAAGAATGAAAATTCTGCACATAATAAATTAACCCTGTAAAACCTGCGGACCCATCTGTGGCCTTGTCCAATGCAACTGCACAGGAAGATTTCACAGGAAATTTTCATGATAGATATGGGAAGAACGTGTGGCAACATCGTGCAACACATCCTGCAACGTATGGAGTTTTGCAGCTGTGGACTGGCCAGAGAGCCCAATCCTGCCCTATTACATGATGGAAAGTGGTCATCCTAAATACATAAGGGTCTGAACTTGTCGCCTGTTCCAGTGAGTTCTGTTTACTTTTGCATCGTGAACATTAGCTCAGTATGTGTGCTTAGTTTACCTGGGGGAAGAAATAGCACCTGGATGACTGCGGGAAGAGCAGAAGATGCTGGAGGGAGTGTGATGCCTGGGAATCCCTGGGAAATGTTCTGTCGGGAAACCCTGGGTTTTGGCATTTCTGTGGACATTAATTTGATGGAGACAGTTTGGTGGCACGTAGAATTTCAACAGCATATCAGGCGGTTGGTTATAATGTTTTGGCTCTTGGGTGTCAATAGGTGGCTTTTGGTTACACAAGCAAAGTCTGTCTGGGTGAGTTTTCCAGCACTGTAATCAACGGGCTTATTTCAATCTCTTCTTTTTCACAAGCTTCCCTCCTTCTTTTCTCGGTCCTGACCTTGAGGTGTATCATTGAGAGATCCCAATCCATTAAATGAGTTATCAAAAGTCATGAGATGATTCCCAAGGATATCTTGAGCTCGACCTTCCTATACAGCAGTATCTATGGAATATTTAACATTAAAATTATTGAGCTGTGAATCTGCGCCTTACATCTGTCGTGCCTGTATTGGTCTGTAACAGATGTCAGTCAGAACTGAAGTTTGAAGGTGCAAAGTTCATTTCCCTCTCTTCCCTTTCTCTCTTCTACCAAATGGGTGGAGCGAAGAGGCGGAAAAGGTAACAGAAAATGGAAGTTAAGTTAAATTAAGTAAATTAAGTTACTGAAGTAAGCCAAATAATCTGTTTTTTGGCTAGTTTTTTGTTTGTGTGTGTCCTAGAGCTCTCGCTGCTTTAAACTGTCAGGATTTATTCTTGCTGCATAATCTTGATCTTAATTGAAACTTCACATGGTAAAATTGCTTGTTTTGGAGACATTAGGTCTTTTTTTTTCTGGATGGGTATTGGTTGCCTACAATGACACTTCTGAAGGTATGGTATTGTGTGATGAATAAAGGGCAATTAAAGTGGATTTAATGGCACAAGGGATGTGTAAGTAAGATAGGGCTGCTGGAAGAGCACATGGTCATGGGTGTGTTGGCACATTGTCATTCTTCAGTGGGACTTCATTTTTCTTCATTTTTTGGGACTGCTTTTTATAATGCAGTGGATCATGGATTCAAATGCACTTATATGTATGGTTAGTAAATAAACTAGCTTTATTGCACACAATGCACTGAACATATATGTTTGCGTTTGGATACAAGTTACTGAGTCATGAACAACCTGAACGCGGTAATTGCTCATTGGTATCTTTTAAAGTGCAACGTGTAGTGAGAGGTAAATGCTCATTATCTGAACCAGAGTTATGAAAAAAATAGATTGGGAAGATTAAGAAAATGTTGCAGTCTGATAAGATCTGACGCCTGTGCCCTCAGGGTTCCGAGAGAGCGCCTTCTCCCTGGCACTGCTCGCGGCAGGCGTCGCCCACTCAGTGGCTGCTGCATGCAGCTTGGGAAAGCTGCGCGGCTGTGGATGCGACGCTAAGCGCCGGCTGGATGAGGACAAGATCCGCGTGAAGCTGTCTCAGCTGCAGCTGCAGACCCTGCAGAGGGGGGCCGGGCTCAGGGGGTCGCACGGTGCCGCTGTCCTCACTCCCGACCCCGTCTCCGAGCCTGCTCTCAAACTCACCTCCCACCAGGGGGAGCTCTCCTCCAACTCACACCTCGTCCACCCCGCTGCCCTGGCGGGAATGCTCCCGGAAGACGACCTGTCCCCGACACTGCAGGACACCTGGGAGTGGGGCGGGTGCAGTCACGACGCCCGCTTTGGTGAGCGCTTCTCTCGCGATTGGCTGGACTCCCGAGACTCCCCACCTCGTGACATCCGCGCACGCATGAGGATACACAATAACCGCGTGGGCCGCCAGGTACAAATCTCCCAGCATGCTCTTCTTCTGCTGGGCCTGTCAGTCTTCTTTAAGTCAGCTGAGTATCAAGAAGCAATAGCTGGTGTCTCAGCTGTCAGGAGACACAAATGGTACCTCACTCCCTTCGACTGATGCAGTAACTGGAGGAGACTGCTTCCCTGCTATGAAATCTTTGCGCTGCACTAAAGAAACAAAATTAAGAATCTGAACAATCATTCTGCATTAGTTGCTACTAGTTTTTTTAGGAGAGATATGTACATGAAAACTGTAACACACGGCAAACTGTATGACTGTTGGTTAATAAGAAAATGACTAAATGGACATGGATTTTAAGGTCTATATGATTATTGTATTCATCTGTATCTAGGACAGCCCAACCGGAGCAGATAAACAGACAGATGCTACCCGTGAAGTTGTGTTTCCCTAATAATAATAATAATAATAATAATAATAATAATAATAATAATAATAATAACATACACTTTATTGAACCCTGTGGGGTACCCTGTCTTCTGCATTTGACCCATCCTATAGTTAGGAGCAGTGGGCAGTCACAGAGCAGCGCCCGGGGACCAACTCCAGTTCTAAAACCAGTTCCTTGGTCAGGGGTACTGGTGGGAGTGAGTTGCATGTCAGTGTGACTAATTTCTCTGTTAGCGAAAAAGTGACCAATCAGAGGTGTACCTTTTTGTGCAGGTGGTGAGGGACAACATGAAGAGGAAGTGCAAGTGCCACGGCACATCAGGGAGCTGCCAGTTCAAGACCTGCTGGTATGTGTCGCCCGAGTTCAGGCTGGTGGGGTCCCTGCTGCGTGAGAAGTTCCTATCGGCCATTTTCATAAACTCTCAGAACAAGAACAACGGTGTCTTCAACTCCCGCCCCAGGGGCAGGGTCATTCCAGGAGAGGCGGGTCAGCAGCCTCCCCCCTTAACAGTGGGCGGGGCCAGGGGTCGCCGCCGTGGCGTGTCGCGGGAACTGGTCTACTTCGAGAAGTCGCCGGACTTCTGCGAGCGCGAGCCCGTGGTGGACTCGCCCGGCACGCGGGGCCGCGTCTGCAACAAGACGAGCCCGCGCATGGACAGCTGCGGCTCGCTGTGCTGCGGACGGGGCCACAACGTGCTGAGGCAGACGCGCAGCGAACGCTGCAACTGCCGCTTCCACTGGTGCTGCTACGTGCTGTGCGACGAGTGCCGCGTCACCGAGTGGGTCAACGTCTGCAAGTGAGCTGGCGGGCGGGGCGGGCGGAAAGCTCTCCGCTCCGTTTCGCCCCCGTCTCCGCCGCTTTCCGGACCGCCCCAGAACCTTCTCTGACAGCTCATGGAATGTCACCCACAGAGTGCTTGTACCGCACACCCCCGCCCCTCTTATTTTATTCACAGAGCGGGTACAATCAAGACTCCACTCTCCACCCATTGCCCCCCTTTCCCCATCTCTCTCTCCATATTATCTGTATATCCCAGCTTCCCTTTCATCTCCGCCCACTCATCTGGGACCCATTTTCCCTCTGTTGTCGTTGTTATTCCTATAAATGCCCAGCGAGGGGAAAGACGGAGAATAAGGTGACTCATGTCATTCCTCCCCCATACTTTGTCTGCGTCTGGCCTCTTCAACCACTGAGATGCTGCCCATGACCGTCTCACTTTCCTGCATTTTTTTCTTACGAATAATAAAATACAAGAATGGCAGGGACAAAAAAAAAATTAAAGAAAAAGTGTAAGTGCTTTTGCTCCACTCCTTGAACTGGCACCGCTCTGTATCTCCAGAGTGGAGGATGGATAGGGAGAGTCTTGCAATAAGGAGGCTGATTTGTGAGCACCCGAGCTCTTGCAGATATGATGTGACGCACACCCCACTTGTCAACATGAGTGTCAAAATGTTTGCCAGGCTTTACTCCCAAACCAAATTCTAGGAACGTGGTCCAATCTTATATTTTTTTGGTGTAACTATTGGGTGTGCGAGACAAACTAGAGCATGCCTGAAGTGTGGGATCTTTACAAAAACAAGCTCGTTAATCACAGAGAAGAGCACATTTTGAACCCTATTAAGAAGGTACGGTACTATCTCCCCTACCATTCCCCATCAGTGCACTGCCGGCGACCTCTGTCCATTGTCACATCAGAGCCATCTCAGTCAACATGAGCAAAAGATTAACCAGTGGGACTTGCGCATAATGTTATTAAAAACGTCTGTACGGGCGCTATTGGAATTGGACAATCTGTAATTTCTTTGGAAAGCTTTGGAGAACTCTTTTACCATTGTGGGATTAGTCTCTAAGGGAAGCGTTTATATCATTTTGACTGCAGCTACACAAAAGGCAGAAAAGTTGATACTTTGAGGGAGCAGAATTCAGTATTTTAAACTTCTGCAGTCCTGCACTGATGATTATGAAGATTATGAAGTTTTTTTTGTATGTGTGTGTGTGTGATTCAGGTTTTCCTTTTGCAAAATGTAATACTATGTGATACAGTGAATTGATACAATAAACGTTTTTTATTAAATACTTATTTTAACCATGATGGAAAAATTAGTGATTTTACCACATGAATTTTATTGATTTTTCATAATAAGCACCTATTTTGACTTTGATTCCTTCAACATATTTAAAAAATATTAATTATTATTAATTATTTAGCCCTTTATAATATTGCCATTCCTTTTCTCAACAATTAGAGAATGCTGAGAGACTGGAGACACCAAGTGAAAGGGTATTTCAGATTTAATTTTGCCTCATTCTTCCAACGTACAAATATTATGGTTTACTGTAGTGTAGGGTCTTCTTTGTCACATTTTGCATTTCAAAATGCTCTACACGTTCTCAACTGGGGATAATCAGGACTGCAGGCAGGCTTGTCTAGCAACCGCACCCTCTGCTTATGCAGCCATGCCTTTGTAATGTGTGCAGAATGTGGTTCTGCACTGTCTTATTGAAAGATGCATGGGAGAAGAAAATATTAATATTATTATATTCTCCAGAAATATTTCTGAAGAAGATGCTGTATTGAAGGGACCACATGGTTTTCCAAAAGGACAGTGTACTTATTAGCGTTAACGGCGTCTTCAGTAGTGCTAGTATCCTTACCAAGGGAACTGGCACAATTCCATTCCATAGCAGAGCATGGCTTTTGGACTTCTTGTTGGTAAAAGTTTGAATGATCCTTTTCTTCTTTGGCTGAGAGTATTTTGGGTCTATTTCTTCCAAAAAAAGACCTGAAATATTGTTATGGTCCAGGTAAAGAATCAAGTATGGAGTCAGATGTGCAATCCAACAGGTAGTTAGTTTATTGATGGCAGAAAGGTACAGATTGGAGACAGACCCCTTGATGATGAAGTGGGGGTGAAACCGCAGAGAAGGATGGTACTGATCTGCTCAGATGTCACAGGCAAAGCTGGGCTGACTGTCGCTGGCCAGTGGCCTTCGGGATGCAGCCAAATGTAGTACAGACTTTGCTCGCACTGAACTGTTCCAGAGATCGAGGAAGTTGTTGAGAGGAATGCAGTTCCTATCCTGCACCTGGATCAGGATTGGAAGCTTCTTCCTAACAGACTGGACAAGGAGAACAAACCTGGAAGGATTAACAAAAATGTGGTCTCAGTCCTGGACCCTGATTAGGATTGGAAGCTTGTTCCTAATAACTGAGGAGATGAACAGACTTGAGTAGGGTTAGCTTGAACTCAGTCCCAGTTATGGACCCTGATTTGGACTGGAAGCTTGTTCAAATTAACTAGATGACAATTAAGACTTAGAGCGAGTGCTGTCACTGAAGCACTAGTTGGGTTAGACGAATATGAAGAACTCTCTCTAATAAACATTGACTGGTATCTTAGAACGAATATGACTTTACAATTCAGCAATTTACACATAAACCAGAGGGCTTAAATACCCCTCACATGGTCATTTGGAAACAACCGTGTCACGAGGTTCAACCAGGCAGGGGAGTTGCATGAGACACAAACGAATCACAAAACACATACAGCTAAAAGACATGCAATTTGCTGAACTGCGAAGAGACACAAAAGGAAATTACACTAGGATTGTGACAAATAATAGATTCATCTGACCAAAATTCATGTTTCCACTGTTTGACGACCCATTGCAGGTTCCTTTAACCACCAGGCTCTTCTTCACAAAGGTACCTTTTTGCATGGCAAGGTTTTAACTGCCGTATGTGGATGCGACTCTGCATTGTAGTACTTGAAAACGGTTTGTCAAAGACGTAATCTTGAGCTCTTGTGGTTGTACTACTCGCAGGGAAATGGTAGTTCTTGATGCAGTGTTGCGAGTGATCTGAGATCACAGGTATTTAGTTTATGCTTGTGGCCTTACCCTTATGCAAGCTTATGCTTGTCCATTAAACTGTCCAATGATTTTTTTTTGCACATTTGTGAGTAAATTGGCAATATTCGGCCCATATATGCTCCCGAGGGACTAGGACTTTTCTGGATGCTGCTTTTGTTCCAGTCATGATCACAATCATGCTGGCATGAGCCGTTTCAGATCAAACGGTCATTCAAATTATTTACCCCATTACGATTTCCAAATTGCCCCTGTCCCAACTGTTTGGAATGTCTTACAGGACTAAATGGCAGGGATAGATGTGCATTTACAAATAAAATGAAGGTGATCAGACAAAACATTAAATATCTTGTCTTAGTATTATCTGCAATGAAATGCGGGTCAAAGTGAATTTAAAGATCACTGCTCTCTGATTTTATGTGCATTTTTTAATCCTGTCCCAACTTCTTCTGATTTGGGGTTACAGGAAACATGCTTCAGAAATACAAAAGATGAAAGGGGACTTCATGGTGTATCATTACCTTTTAGTGGAATGAAACAGTCAAACGGCCAGGGAGAAACAAGAAAGTACACATTTGAATGGGCATTTTGCATTTCCATTGTCAAAAGTTGTGGATGGAACCAGAAGAACCATTCTAATCCATCCTCTTTCTTCATTTCTCCCTTGTTGACCTAACGAGCACACTATTCCAAAACTTTAGTGGAGTTTTTAACACTGCAGTCCGTTGATTCGTTGAGAGAATTGAGGACTGGATGGAGCAGTGAGAAATGAAAAAGTCTTTGAGCTTGTTACACAGCGCAGCTGACGACCGCTTAAATTGCTCTTTTGTTTTAAATCATTTTCCTTGATTAGCAAGTTTTTCATTAATAAGCTATCAGCTTATTTTAACACAACTTATTATTAAACACACAACTTCCTCCTTAATGCTATGTCGTACCGATTAAATAAAAAATTTAATTCAGAAAAATGTTTTATTCACCTTACAAAAAAAAGATGAATTTCTATGTTACCCTCCATCTTTGCTTTTAGCACACCCTGCACTATTTAACCTTCGCTTCATGATGGTTTAATTACAACAAAGGCAACAAAGATTAGCAACAAGTATCCTCAACTGAGTAACATTGATTGAAATGCAGTTTTTTGTGGAAATGACACGCTTTATTTCTCGTGTTACCTTAATGAGAAAAACTGGTTACACCCGATTATGTTGAGTGTTTACACAGTTTAGGTCAGGGATGTAAAACTAGTCCATAAAAAATCCAGGGGCTGCAGGTTTTCAATCCAAGCAAACAGAAGCACACCTGATACAACTAATTTAATCCACTGATCTCAGCCTGCACAAGTTGATTAGTTGTGTCAGGCGTGTTTCTGCTCCATTGGAATGAAAACCTGCAGCCCCTCGGCCCTTCCACGGACCAGTTTGACTGCCCTGGTTTAGGTTACAATAATTTTAAGAAATGACTGCAAACAGTTGAAGACCAATCATTATGCTCAAGGCATGGTTTATGTCTCCTCAATTTTCAGCAGCTGCCATTATTTACTGTCCAGCTCAAACCCATGTAACATCTTTTAAGATTACTGTTTGTGGTGGAAATGCAAACCAGATCTAGGTTTTAGGCATCAGTCCATGCAGTGGCGTGCTATCAGATGCTCAGAGGGCCTTCAGTAACCTCACCCTTTACCACATGATTGCTTTTAAGCTGTTCCCATTTGAGTTCACCTGACTAACAATCAAACTGTTTATTGACTGGACAACCCAGACCTATACATGACCTGTAATGATTAAGAAATGATAAAGAAAAAGTGATTGCCTGTTGGTTTCATTTATATAATTGATGTGACATTATAAGGATGGCAATAATCTGAATAGATGCAAACAATCCAAAACCTTCACTGACTTCCATATCTCTTGAATTATTTGCATTTATTGGGATTATTGCCATCCTTATAATATCACTCTGCTGTGCGTTGTGCCTAACAGCACCCTTTAGCCGTGACTATAGTCAGAATATAGAATGGATTTTGGTATTTTATTGCTTAATGAGCCTAGCACACTAATTTATACAAATATCTGCTGTTTCATGAGCTATACGAGTCCAGAATTTATGTTGGTATGTTGACATTTTACGTCTTCATTAATTTGTGGAAGAAAATGCCTTCCAATTTTGTGATGAAATGTACAACAATGCTCTTGGAAATAAATTTGACCGTCATTCTACCAATTAGTCTTAGTGACTGTAATCAGGCAAAGTTAACTGCAGGAAGATTACATAATTAAGCATTGAAAGGTGAGGTTTCCAACAGCCTTAGTTACCTCTGGCAGCTGGTTCTGTGCCAGTTACATACCAGTTCTGAGGGTACTATACCAAAAATGTTTGGCAGAAACATGTCTTTTCACCAAATTATCATGCTCTCAGGCCGGCCTCAGCTGAGACAAATCTGGTTATACCTGGGACAAGACCTGAGTTTTCCGAAATTCAGACCCTGGAAACAACCATGCCGTGGAATGACAGGATTTGGCCTCCCTTAGGTTTGAGATATGCAGTGGGCCTAGACATGGCTCCTGTGGCCAAATAGGCAATGTATAGGGCTACTGGATGGCCTTGCTCATAGGTGCCGCTTGCAGTTCAAGGGTTACTACCACTGCATCTGATCGAATCCCGCCACGCCAGTGCTGTGCTCACTACGGTTTCCAATCTTGTTAGAGCAGCTCATAATTCACTTTGTGCTGCTCAGGGATATGAGAGAGATACAGTCAGTTTGGATTAGGACAGTTTGTTGCTCAACTGCCTACTATTGGACTAGTGATTGGTTGTCAGTTACATTCTAAGCGAGCACTTGTTTGGGTTTCCTTCACCCTCTTTCTGTGCATGGAAGGTTTAAAGTCACGTGTAAAGATGTGGCGACTGTTTCAGGGAGAACCACATCCTTTTTGTGCTTTCCCGAGGTGGCAGCTCGTATCACATACAGGTATGATCGTACATAGTTTTCTGATTGGACATTTCAGATTCAGGTGGATGCCAATTTTTCTTTTAAAAGATGATGTATTGACTCGTCATTTGGGGAATGGGGGAACACTGATTTGGGATTACATACAAATCAATTAAAAACTGAGGTTCTGACACTTTCGATATTGGCTGGTTGCATAGCCAAGGGTGTGAGAGTGAGACTCAGTGGATTAAGTACGTAACCTCTTTCAAGAAAGTGTCACTGACTTTCTGGGGAAGAAGTTTCAGCCAGTTCCCCTTCTACAGGCAGCCAGAGGAACCCATGCCATATGGCCTGCAGTTGTGTGAGCTTCGACCGCTGTGGAGAACATCGTGTGCGAGCAGTCCAGGACACTAAATACTAATGACTAACATCCCTGCCCCTTTCACCATTTTTACATATTCAGCCGCTGATAGCAGATGGGGTTCCAACTTCGCCTAACAAAGTCCTTCAGATTTATGATTGTCTGTTGTCCAGGGGTTACTGACCATTCAAAAGGATGATTCTGGAATGGGAAACATTAGTATGACCCAGACATAACTAACATTTTGCTGGGATTGCTGGACTAGATATTCTCATCATTATCTTCTGTCATATTCAATAACAATGGGGGGAAAATCCAAGTGGTCGATAGAAGTATTAGGAAACTGATATCCAGGCTTGCAAAGCCAATCCTGGGATCAAGTCCACAAGGCTCTCATTTCATTGTAATACTGTAACGGTCATATAAAATAGCATTAGGATTGGTCGGTCCTTATGTTGAAACTGCCAAGCAAAGACCCACAAGGTGACACACTCTGCTCCTTGGCAGAGATGATACTCACAGCAGGCATCATATTTAAGCATTCATGCTGTGGACAGGTTGAAATTCTAGTCGTAGTCAAACGGTATAATTAAAGATCCTTGTGCAAAAAGTGCTTGAGTCACATTTTCTCGCACCGTAAGGTAAAGAAGGGTAAATGTCTTTTATAGTTACCTAAGTCAATTTTCTCAATTTTTTCAAATAAGACACTGAGTGACCTAAGTGCTATTAGCAGCACTGGAGTCTTCAATATGCACATTTTATGCATCTATTACATACTCAGACATTTTTTCTCATAATAGTCCATTTGTGACTTAAGTAGTATACATTCAGCACCGGGGTCTTCAATTCTAGATACAGTCAGTGATAATAACAGGATTGATTGGAGTTCTAAATTTGGAACATAAAATTCTAAATAATCGCCCAATGCCTGACTCCTTTCCCACCTACCCCTGTACTTTAAATCAGGAAGAGGATGAAAGTGAGAGAGGCAAAGAGAGCCAGAGAGAAAATGAGAGCAGCTGAAAAATGGTGAGATCGTGGTAGCTGAATGAATGGTTTGTGTTATTATTTTATTTCTTCACTCTGTCATTCCCTGCTGAGAAAGAGTACTTCCTGCATCATTCCTCCCATGTGCGACTCAGAGACTGGGGGAACCCGAATTGCTCTCCCTCTCTCCTCCCTCCATATCCACACTCTGCTGGTCTTCATCTCTCTGTCTCATGTCCTCTCATGTCAGAATCTCTCCTCTCCTCCTCCTTCTCTTTTTCACTGCCTTACTTGTGAGCCGCTGACGGTCACACAGTCAGAATAATCACATCCAGGCATTTCTCTTATGGGGGCGAGAGAGCAAAGAGGGACAAAGATAGACACTGCGAATGTGCATGCCTACCCATAATGCATAGCTCTCTGTACAAGTGGTATGTGGAGCTACGGATGCATTAGCCAAGATGGGATTTATCTTGGTTTCATTTAGGCTGGAAAAAAAGGAGATTTTCAAATATAGTTACACTTAAAGACTATTCCACTCATAAGAACATAGTCTGTATTTTTTTGATTGAGAAAAACATTCCAGCTACAACCCTACTACTTTTGGGGAAGGATCCAGCCAGGGAGAGAAACAAAGAGAATAAATGAAACAGAATCTGTATAAATAAACAGCTGGAAACATCTGCTCATAGAACCTTATTCCTCCTCCCACCAATTCCCTCCATTCCTGATGTGGGACAAGGAGATGGAGAGTGGGGGAAGGGACCAAATGGCAGGAGCCAGCTATCCAACACATCAAAGACCTTCCCTCAATGTGCAAGACCTCATTAGTTCTGTTAGCATAACTGACGAGACTTGTGCTTGTGTTCTGCAGGGGTGTGCTTTGGCAGAAACTTCTGAGGAAAGGCTTCTTTCAACTATAAACCCCCAACCCACGTTTATACCACGGATCCAATTCTGCAGTAACCCTCCTATAACCCGAGATCTCAGAGTCTTCATACAATATGCTCAAACACTGCATGCTCTTAATGCTTAATAATGCATTGGCAAACCCACTTGACGACACATAAATTTGTGTACACCAGTTGAAAGAATCAGGCACAGCTTAGCACATAGCCTATTTCCTCCAACAGTTCCAGGGCACTGCATGTGCAACTGGAAATCATGACATTAGTTACCCCTGTCCAGTGATATGTAATTCAGGGAGAGTAGAATACAGTAAGAGCAGGAAAATACCTTAAATCAGTGGTTCTTAAACCCTGTCCAGGAAATCTCCAGGGTTTTCTGGTTTTTGTTCCAACCACATATGCAGTTTTTTTCTTAATTTTGTGCTTTTAATTCACTGAGGCATTATTTACTCTGTAAAGCCACAATATGCCAGAAATAATTATGCATTTGATGTAGAATAAGCATCCCAATGTTCACATTGTGATATTTTGAAAGAAATTTAATTAAAAGAGGAATGAAAATCATGTAACTGGTTAAATTAAAAGCTGAAGTGAATCAGTTTTTCAATGGAATCCTCACTGATGTATTCACCATAGTGTAGACAAATGTCCCCTAAAACCATTTAGAAAGCAATGTCAAGTTCAGAGAAAAGGCAAATGATACTGAGACAAACCAGTATTATAATAAAAGAAATCATGAAACCTCCAGTGTTCAGCAACTCGATAAGACCCTATTTATTCACCACTCTTTAATTTTTGGGTTAAAAAGTGTTCATGATTTTGTCATTTTGATTAAGGAAATCTTTAGTCTAACTACCACAGCTATAGCTATTTTCGACAAATTGGTTTAAGAAGGTAAATAATCCCTCTTAATGTGAAAAACATCTAATCACAAAATATTATTTCAATAATTCTTTAAAATTCAGTTTAAACTTGCGATTGCAACAGCCACTGGAACAAAAACCAGCATATATCAGGGGTTAATAACAGCAAGAATGAAAACAATTATTTTAAAGGGGAATATAATTTGTCCTGTAGCTTCTAACGATACCAAAGCAGAAAACCTCCGGCTAAATTATTGCAGCCGTTTAAGTCATTGTAATTTTTAGAAAGCCAAGAATTAATCACATTATTGACATACTTTCACAATATTAATCAGAAAGAGCATCATACTAAGCAATAAATTCATTAGCTTTGAAATTTTTAAATTACTCTCTGTATGATTCATACAGGCAGCACCATAATTCAGTGGACAGTGACAAATTTTTTATAAAGGTTCTCTGCTCTTGAACTTTGAATTTAAAAAGATGAAATTTTAACGGTAGCGCAGACTGTCAGCTTTAATATGCGAATATTTTCATCAATATCAGATGAGCCAATTACAAGTAAGAGCACCTTTTCTACATAGCACCTCCCTACCTGCCCGCCCCACCGCACCCCATTTTTGGGATGGAAAAATGTACAATAAAGTTAACATTTTTTAGATTTGGTTGCATGTCCTTTGTAGACTATGATTGCTGAAAGTCTGTGGTGCACACTATATAGACATCTCCTGAACTGAGGTATCTTCCCTGCTGAGGCTCTGCCAGAGCTGTACCGCAGTCATCTTCAGTTCCTATTGGTTTGGGGGAATTTTTGCCTTTGGTCTCATCTTCAGAATATAAAATGCATGCGCGGGTGAATTCAGATTTGGTGACTGACGCAGCCAGCAGAACCAAAATAACAAAAAATGTGTCACTGCCTAAGGCAGGAGTCCTCAAATCTGGGCCTTGAAACCAAAACCAGCCGAGGTTTTCTGTTATCCCAGGCAAGTAAATGAATTGATAGTGCCTCTGATTGGCCAGACTGTGTTAACATCTGACTCCCAGGTAAAGGGAGGGTGGAAAACCAGCAGTCCTCAGACCTCGTAGGGTATGTTTTGAGGACCAGGGGCCTAAGGATTTATGGTTCTCACTGTACTTTGAGAGCTGATAATATGAACTAACCTCACGCAAACACACTCACACACGCTTAAATCACAAATCAAATCGTGACAAGAACATTGACCAGCGGATAGTCTGTCTTCCCCATCTTGAACATTTAAAATGATCATGGCCATCAACCAAACTATCTAATTCTTTTTTTTTACGTCTCACTGCTCTTCCATAGTCGAGGGATTAAATGAATTATTTACATCCATACTGATCCATTGTTATGTCCATAATTTCATGTGCTCAATTCCATGGACGCCCTCATTGGAGAGACGGGCACAAGGTGATCATCTACATTCAGTGGAGTGTATACTTCTGCCCACAAAATCATTTATTGTCTTTTTCTGTGATATTTCGCTTTATCTTTTATGGATGCAAATTCCTGTTTTTTATTCAAGTATTTTGACTTGAGAGAAGACATATCGATTTCATGCGTCAATTTGGCAAAGTTTTTCATGCTCTTGCATAAACATAGGAATTAACCTCCATAATCTTTGACCTTGACTTGGGAAAATCTCATCATCGCCTTCTGGTGTGATGTTTCACCTTCCCCCCAATGTTTCATAAAAATTACAGAGGTACTTTTTGCGTAATCCTGCTAACAGCCATCAGCCATCTTTCAGACAGAAAACATTCTCTCTGCTCAACCTCGATGGCTGAGGTAGAAAACCATGGGAACAAGCAACCATGACCTGGTGGCCGCAAATATCAAATGAAAAAAAAAATCACCACCCCAGATCCGCTAGATCCCTCTTAAGTCCGCGTTAGGTAAATTCTCGCGAGACATAGAAACAGGCTATTTCTAACGAGGAATTTTTGTAAATATCGCGATATCGGCTCTATCACTTATCTTGGATGGTGTCACCGTTGGAGGTGAGTGAGGATGCGGGTGTGGACCAGTGAATTAGACATAGCTCGCGGATATAATAAATGTACTTCATGTTAAAATCATTCATTTACCCGAGAAAACCGTCTTATAGTCGTTGTCACATCAAGACATGGCTGTTAAGGTTATAATGCAATGGAAATTGGATCAGAAATGGCTGGCTAGGTGGCTAACATTCTGCTTGCTTGCGGTGTCGTGACTTGAGCAAATAAAATTCGCTAGCTGGCTACCTACCGATTTGAAGCCATTCGCTGTATATAAATATGAATACTTCTCTATTTTATTCCTGTATCTTGAATAGAAATAGGAGAGTAGAAATATGTACAATAAGGTTGCTTCTCGCAAGTGTTAGTTGTTAACTATCACCAGCTGCATTGCTAGTTGATGATGAAGCTACTCGACACGGACCATTCATTCGGACGCGCTGTAATGTTTGGCTACCTCTCCGTTCACTTGGTTTAACGTTAGCTCAGTCTAAACTGAGTTGCGATACATCATGAATTTTTAACGTAAAAACTAATATTGCTGTTGCGGCAATGTTTGTGCTGGCTAACTCGCGGTTTGTGATCACTAACTTCATGTAATGCACCGGGCAGCCACAACATTAAAACCACTTGCCCAATATAGTCTCGGACTAGGTCCCCTGTGCTGCCAGAACTGGTCTGACCTGTCGAGTCTCGGACTCCGCAAGTCGATATCTGTTGCAACAGATTCATGAACAGACTCTACGTTGCGAGGTGGGGTCTCCTTGGACCGGTTTTGTTAATCCTGCGCATCCCACGAACGCTCCATCAGATTGAAATTTGGGGAATCAGGATGCCAAGTCAACATCTTGAACTCTGTATCATGTTCATTAAACCATTCTTGGACCACTTTTGCTATGTAGCACGGCGCATTATTCTGCTGAAAAGGCCAATGGGTCATTCCATGTTAAATTCCCGAAGGCTCCCACTCCACCATCTCAGATTTGTCTGAAAAAATTCCAGTCGGTGCGTTCACCTCCTAATATGAGAAATCCGAAATTTTAGCTTTCAACTCCTCATAGTTTCATCATAAAAAATATTTTTGCAACTAAGGTCCGACCCTTTTTAAACCGCTATTTCTGAGGAGCCACTTTCACTTGGCTTTATCTAGAAAAGTATTTCAAATTTTTTGTGCTACTTTTAACATTTTATACCAAGAAAGTGACACCATCCACCGACATCATATTTACTGTTTTCGTAAGATTAGATGCTTGTAATTAACATATCCAGAATTTGTGATGGTGTTTTGCTTTATTTTCTTAAAATAAATTTATGAAAATATGGTATTTTTGTGGACACGCAGCATTTAATGGCATTGAAGGCATATTCAAACATTATTTCATAAAATGCTCATAGTTAACGATAGTAAGCTGAAACTCAATGAAATGCTTTCTTTCATAAATGTTGACTGACACTTGAATTCTAGCCCATGTAAAGTTGTCAGATATAGATTGAAATACTGTAGTGACAACATCAGTAGAACTTGTCACAATTCATTACTTAAAGTTATTGTATCCATGAACATTTACATCCTAGTAGAAACAATTAACCTGTATGCTTCAAATAGTAATAATCTGTGTTAAAAAGAGTTTTTGACTGTTCTGCAGAATTGGATTTAATGAAATGTTTTAAATGACCAGTTATTAGCAGTTAGCACAGATAATACACAAAATAATTGAACTCTTTCATGAAGTTTTCAGCTACTTTGGTGTCCTGCTCCGTGAGTGCTTATCTACATCCAGTTGTAGTGCTTGGGACGTCAATCTAGGCAATGATATGTTGCACAGGCACCCAGCATAGGTCATCCCTCATGGGCCAGGAAAAAACTTTTTGCTGGGCCATGCAGCTCTGTGAACTGTTCAGACAAGTTATAACTTCTGCATGATCAAACATGTTTACAAACTTGCAGCTTAAAAAAAGTAATAATTAATTTTTGTGTTATTTTATAGGTTGATTTATTAATAATTTAATACAAAGTGTACATGATAAATCATTTAATCTGTGATCAGATAAAATGGCTTTCTTAACACATCATTTGTAAGATGGCTATATTGTATTTGATAATTATTGTAACACATTCGAATTCATAACAAACTTTACTTTTTGGAAGGTTGTAATATTTCAATTTCTGAACACTGCCTATGGATCATTCTTCAACTGTAAGTTAACATTTATGAAATTAAGCAGTTAATTGAGTTTGAGCTTTCTGTCATTAACTATGTGCATTTTATCAAATGTTTGAATATGCCTTTGATACCATTAAATGCTGTGTGTCCATAAAAATACCATATTTTCAGAAATTTATTTTGAGAAAATAAAGCAGAACACCATCGCAAATTTTGGATATGTTAATAACAGGTATCTAGTCTTTCTAAACCAGTCAATTTGATGTTGGTGGATGTTGTCATTGTTTTGGTATAAAATGATAAAAATAGCTCAAATTTTATTTTTTTCATTTTCAAGCCTTAGTAGTTATTAACTTAAGTTTCTTTTAAGTTATCAACTATTAATAGTTTCTAGATTATTCATAAGAGGAGAGGCAGAATTAGAATACAAAATACACAACGTATATGGGAAGCTGTATGTGCAATACCAAATCCCTGTCTTTGAAATTAGGCTATTTATAGTCCTTCAAATAAGCTAGTGCAGAGTAAAATTTGAGAAACTTTTAAGCACCCAGAAATATATGATGAACTAAAAAGACACCTTTATAAGTCCATAATCCTCAAGTTAGAGTAGCAGATTTTCACCCCTGAAAATTTGAAGGACTTTGCCGAAATACTTTTCTAGATATAGCCATGTGAAAGTGGCTCCTCAGAAATCGCTGTTCAAAAAGGGCCAGAACTTAGTCGCAAAAAATTTTTTTATGACAAAACTATTAGGAGTTGAGAGCTAAAAGTTTGGATTTATCCTGTTAGGAAGTGTATGCACCCGCTGGAATTTTTTCTGCCAAATCTGAGATGGTCAAGAAGGAAGTATATCTGAAATTCGGACATTTCACATTGATTGACACCCATTGTAGTCAGGATATACCCTTGCTATGGATGGGTGTAACGTTATTTTGCTTGCAATAATGGCACATTATCATTCACTGAATGCCAGGACCCAAGGTTTCCCTTTAGAATGATGCCTAGTGCACTGCACTGCCACTGCCGGCTTGCCTTCTTTCCACAGTGCATCCTGATGCTATCTACTGTAAGTAAACTATGCGCATGCACCTGACCATCCACGTTATGTAACAGAAAATGTGATTCATCAGACCAAGCTGCCCGCTTCCATTGCTCCGTGGTCGAGTTCTGACGCTCCTGTGCCCATTGTGGGCACTTCAAATGGTGGACAGGGGTCAGCATGGGTACTGACTGGTCTGCAGCCACACAGCGCTATACTACACAAGCTGTGATGCACTGTGTAATCTGGCAAGTTTCTGTCATAGCCAGTATTAACTTTTTCAGCAGTTAGACTCATGGCAGCTATTCTGCGGGATCAGGCCAGATGGGCTAGCCGTCCCCAAGCCAGTCAGTGGGCTTTTGCTGCCCATGACCTTGTGAATTATTCAATGATTGTCTTCATTGGACCACTAATGGTTGGCACTAACCACTGCATAGCAGGAACACCCCACTGAACCAGCTGTTTTGGAGGTGCTCTGACCCAGTTGTCTGGCCATCACAATTTGGCCTGTTGAAGTCCCTCAGATCCTTAGCTTCCCCATTTTTCCAGCTTACTAGATGGTGACTTCAAGAACTTATTTGTTGCCCTCTATGTCCCATCCCTTGGCAGATGCCAATGTAATAAAATAATCCATGTTATTCACTTCATTTGTCGGTGGTTTTACTTTTTTGGCTGATCAATATATACTCCTATTGACCCAAGATCTGAAAAGGAAATGGGTTCCTATTTTCATTCACCTGCAAACAAACATTAACCGTAATGGGTTTTTAAACTTGACACTATGCCTTGCTGTACTACGAGCAGGAATGCGTGATATGGCTGATATCCCTCTGGCTTTGGTGGGATTCAGAAGATTGGCAGTTCAAGCCCCAGCATTGCTGCTGTCAGATCAGTGCAGCTGTTGGCTCCTTGAGTTAGGCCCTTAATGCTGCATTGTTATGGCAGGGATTAGCCCCTGTTTAGTTTCTGTATGTTGTTTCGGATGAAGTGGCTGCTAATTGGCTAATGTGATATTTACTGTAAGCTTAAGCAGTTTTCTAAAATGCCTCTTAAGCTAACGCGCAAAAGTAGATCCCTGTTGAGCACAATATTTTGTATGGTCTATGATCCAGACAGAGACGTCACTTGACATTTACGTATGGGGGTTAACCCTTTACTTTGGGGTGTTTTGATCTGGTATGTTCTTCCCCCAGCTATTGGTGATTTTCACTAAAATTGTGCTTTATTTGGGGGGCCTCAATAATATTTTTGCAGAATAATGCCCCCCTAAAATAAGCCTTGTGATGTCCTTGCTATGATGCTTCTGGTTGTATTTGAACACACTTTTGTCATGACTGATTCTTCTATGCCACAAGCCTTGAACCTTTTCATTCATTCATTTAAAACAGAAAAACTGTTTTCTAATACCAGTTCTTTAAGAGAATATGTGATGCAGGTTTAAAATGGTTGAAGAGTAGAGGGTGTGTCAGGACGTATGTTTGGGTGTCTGTGTATACGTGTGATTTTTCCATCTGTGTGTGCCTGGCCATTTGTCTGTCTCCACATATTGTATGTGCTGCTTTCGGAGTTGGGAACATACACTGTCTTTCTGTGGGTAGTTCATATCCAAGCAGATGAGAACATGACAGAGAGGGAATCCCTGGGGATATTAGCCGTACATAATGGTCTGAAGTGCATCATGGGATTACTCGCTCTGTACATCCCTCAGAAAAGCATGACAAATGCAGCCTCGTTAGGCCTCAATAAGTTGGCTAGTTCATTAAATTGTCCTCTCCGCTTTGCTCCTTGCGTACCGTCAAAACAAAATATTTATCCTTGGGCTCTAGAATAAGACAGAGGTTGGTGGCCACAGTTGAACTCTATAAGACAGGCTCTTGGGCAACACATATAGAGGGATCAGATTTCAGAGCTGTTGTACACCACAAAGGTTACCCATCTATGGTTTCACTGTGTGAGAAATTTTGGCTGGCGCTGGTTTCGCTTGGTTTCTGTTCTCATTGCATTGATGAAGGATCTTGCAGTAATAATTCAGCCTACTATTCTGACTGTACATTTCGGTTACAGAGAAAATTTCATGCGACTGTAAAAAAAAAAAAAAAATGTTAAAGAAATGAAATGCACAAATGATTCTAGTCACGATGATGTTCTGCCTATTCACCCAAGTGTTATTTTCAAATGATTTCCTTGTCTTCAGGTAATTGTAGCCAAGCCCCGCTGAGAGGAACAAGCCTTTGCTGGAAGCTTCACCCAGCCCATAATTTCAGATTGCCGTGGGGAATTGTAGCCAGGGGAGCCTGTGGAAACTATGGGAAATATCTTTGGAAACTTACTGAAGACTCTAATAGGGAAGAAGGAGATGAGGATCTTGATGGTGGGGCTGGACGCAGCTGGAAAAACCACCATTCTGTACAAGCTGAAGCTGGGAGAGATCGTCACCACCATCCCCACCATCGGTACTGTCCCTGGCCTCAGACCTCTGCGCTCTGTCCCTCTGTGAAATAGACTCACAAAATCGAGTTTGAAGATAAAATATGAAACTTTTGTGTTTTTAGTGTCTTTCTGTGCAGGTGCTTGCATTGCTTTGTATATATGCTGGGAGTTAGTCGATGATCCTGTTGCAATTGGCTTGCATGGATTAGATTTTAGCTTGTAGACCTTATTGGAAACTTGATATCTCAATGAAGCAAATGAAGGTCAGAACTTTGGACAATTTTACGACCCGTTAAGCTTCAGTTGAAAGTCATAATTCAGTGGCTTCGCTTCTTATGATTTGCCTTGACTCCTAACCTATCATTGGCATGAATTTCATCTCCGACAGCTTGGGCTGTTTGAGTTACTTTTGGCTTCCCTAGTCAGTATTACAGGCATACAAGGTAATCCCTTGATTTGACCTCAGCCTCAGCAGAATAACATGGATGTTAATGTGACCTTGATTTCTCAACACATTGAATTTGTATATGTGGCCATGTAAAAGTGCACCAGAGTGTGGCCGGATGGCCCGTATCACCAGATGATGACGGTGCCCCGATTTCCCTGTTCGCTAAGCGCTTTCGCCTTTCTGCTCAGGCTTCAATGTGGAGACAGTGGAGTACAAGAACATCAGCTTCACGGTGTGGGATGTGGGCGGCCAGGACAAAATCCGGCCCTTGTGGAGACACTACTTCCAGAATACGCAGGGTGAGTCTTCATAGGATATGATATTGATATGGTGATAAGTGGTGGTGCAGTGGTGAGAGCGCTGGTCATGGGCTCGAAAGGGTCTGAGTTCAAGTCCTGGCTGAAGGTTTTGCATTCTGTTCTTGGGCGAAACACTTCACTCTCAAAGAGCATCGCTTCACCCAGGTGCGATTAGGTGCTGGAAAATTGTAGTAAAAACCTTGAATTGATGATCATCCCAATCAACTCATCCAGTAGAAGTAGCAATATTCCTAGTGGGCTTTCATTAAGAGACTTCAAAGGTATGGCTTGCGCACCATCTTTGGAATTTCAGAATTTTGAATTGTTCTGAAGACTCATTGTGTGCATGTTGCAGCTTTGCGATTTGTCTGATGGCGCAAGCTTCTTAATCATCTGAACACCTCAATTTGGCATTTTGCTTGTTGGCGAAAGCTAACATGATGTCAAAGCATGATGTCATTTTGAATTTGAGGGTTCATCAGAGAATGCTGCCTTATTAAACTGACTATCGAGCACTTTTTTTGTCCTTTACCACCCAATTAACAATCACAAGCCCCTGAACTCGTGTACACAAGCCCCATTACCACATCTGTAGCTGAGCAACCAGCAGGAGGTGAGTGCATGCAGTGACTGACGCCTCCACCTCATCCGCTTTGTTGTCTGACAGGTCTGATCTTTGTGGTGGACAGTAATGACCGGGAGCGGGTGAACGAAGCGAGAGAGGAGCTGATGAGGATGCTGGCGGAGGACGAGCTGCGGGACGCTGTGCTCCTCGTCTTCGCCAACAAGCAGGCATGTGACCATTTCCCTTTCGCCTCCCTTGCCTTTTTCTCCCTACAGAGAGTGGTCATCTTGTCTGCCTACTCACCCACTGCCCAACTATGGCAAAAGGAACCAAGTTGCATAGGAATGTATCATACTTGCTTCCTTTTTCCATGGTTGGGCAGTACTTGGCTATTCCCCCCCCAGCTGAGCACTATCACTTCCTCTTTCATCAACACTCCACTCACTTCTCTATGCCTGACTTTCTACTGCCCCTAATATCCCCCAAAATTCGAGTTCGTCTTCCTCAGCAAGTTCCATAATCTGGTGACTTGCTCCGCAGGACCTTCCCAACGCCATGAACGCAGCAGAGATTACAGATAAACTGGGCCTCCATTCCCTGCGCCACCGCAACTGGTACATCCAGGCCACGTGTGCCACCAGTGGGGATGGTCTCTACGAGGGCCTGGATTGGCTGGCCAATCAGCTGAAGAACAAGAAGTGAGGCGGGGTTGGAGTGTGAGAAGGGGGGTGGGCGGGAGGAATGTGGGTAGGGGTAGAGCAGAACTTCAGTAGTGTGTGGATTTTTGTTTTTTGGGGACTTCTCTCAACTGTGAATTACGAGGATGGAATTTTCTGAGGGGCCAAGGTTATATTGTTTTCAATAACCCAGAAATTGTCAGAGTGGGTTTTTGAGCCTGTTATTGTCTGATTCTGTTTATGGCTGTCAAAACCTTCTGCACGAACTCTCCCTCCCGCTGCCTGTGAAACACTTCAGTGTTTATATTTACGCTTCTATCCTCTCGGTTCATGGTCTTGTGGATGGTGTCAGCTTTAGGACTGGGTGAACCTGTTCATTTTGAATTGGTGTAAAGAATTTTGGGCTTTGCAATGGCATTAATTATGATTTGACAGTTTCCTCTGCAAATATGACAGCAGAAGCCATTCAAAAGAATGGAGTTGCTTAGAAAATGTCAGTTTTCCATGGAAATTCATGCTTTTGTTCATGTAATAAGTGGTAAAATGAATATGAAATATGGTCAAGACATCGACATGGTTATAAATAATGATTCCCCTTCAAATAACTATTTTGTTCTTCATACTTTGCTTACAAAGAACCATCCATTTACAGCAATTACAGCCCTGCAGACCTGTGGGATCTTAAGTCAATTAATTGAGGTAATCTCAATTAATCAATTAATCTCAATTAATCAATTAATTAATCACGCTCCCTGAAGCACCTCGATGAAGTTTGAGTGGCTTGATGGGCACTTTTTTTTTTTTTTTTGAACCATACGGCCAAGCTGCTCTCACAGCCACGCTATAGGGCTGAGATCTAGTGGCTGTTTTGACCAATCAGTTACAGGCAAAGTACCAGCTGATTGCCTTTTAAAAAAGAGGTCTTGCATAATTTTGAGCAGTGCTTTGGGTAATCGTACTGTTGTAGGATGGAATTGCCTCCAGTTAAGCAGCGTCCATATAGTATGGCAACAATGGCAAGGTGGCCTTTCTTGTCTGAGTCCTTAGTTCCCAATATGCCAGCACGAAAGCACCCCGAGACCATCAGGTTTCCTCGACCACGCTTGCAGATGGATTTAAGCACTCCTTCAGCATCTTCTCATTTATTCTGCACTTCAAAGATGTTCTTCTCTGCAATCCAGACACTTCAGACTTAGATTTGTCTGTACATAACTCTGTTTTCCAATCGTCCTTAATTTAACGTAGTCTTTTACCCATTTTAATTTCTGCCTCGTCTTGGGCAGTGTCTGATATGGCCTTTTGGTGGAAACGCATCGCTTAGAAGGTCATCATACCAGAGTCGCCTTTTCCCTGATGAGGATGAGTCTGGTGTATTGCGGGTGCCATTTAATAAATGTGAGCTGAGGACACGTGAGACGTCTGTTTCTCAAATTAGATGCTCTTATGCTTTTATCCTCCTCCATTGTTGTGAACTGGTGTCTTCCACTTCTGTTACTTTCTGAGTTTGAGCCTGTTTGCGTTGTTCTGTGAGGGAAATGGTGGACACCCTAGTAACAGATCTTCACGTTCTTGGCAATTTCTCGCATGCTTGCAACAAAACTACCGACTGACAAGCTTATGAAGATAGCCCTTTTCTCTTTAGTAATTTTGGGACCATAATCAATCGCACAAATGCTGATACCCTCGACACTCAAATTGACCAAAGAAGGCAATTTTTTTGGCTTCCTTAGACATCTCAACTGTTTTCAGCGGTACTAACATAATTCCATAAGGGTTTTCTGTTGATGCTTTAGCCTTTTAACATGATCACTTGGGGTCGGCAAACATTATGTACGATTATAACAACGGAGCGATGGTTGCTGAAAATGGGCCTTTATTTTGCCTGTGTACATACTCCTTTAAAAAAAATGACATTTCTACCTGTAAAAGTCAATAATGACAGACAATGTCAAGAATGTATTTTTGATCAATTTAATGTTATTTTCATTGAAAAAAAAAATTGAACTACTTGGGAAATTTAAATTACTCAATCAAAATTTTCAGTGAAGTTTAGAATGGTACTGCATGTGGATTTCGATTCTGCTTTTCTGGCTCAAACTAGTTGTGTGAATTGCTGAATTCCGTCTGTGAGAGGGGAATTATGTGTACCATGTTAAGTTTTTATTCATATTTGCTCAAGTAATCATTTTCCCCAAATCTCATTCTTGTGGTCTACAGCTAGTATAAGAAGTATTGATGTTCTGGCACCTAACTGCTCACCTCTACAAGACACCAAATCCAAAATGCTCCCGATTTAGGCTAAATTTATTCATATATTTATTCCACGTATCTAATTGGTATTTTCATCATGCTGTGAAATCAAAATGCAGAACCAGATAGGGTGTCTGTTGTGACAAAATATGATGGGGTTTCTTATGAATCTACAACCATTGAGGGAATTTTATTTCTCAAAAGCTATACTTTTTCCTTTGTAGATTGGTTGCATTCGCAGAGCCAGCCCAGGGCCAGATTTCATACAAATGGCCAGTCACCAGCTGAGTTGCTGTTGTTTGTTGATAAAGAGACAGGAAGTTTGGTTTCACAAACAAGTTTCTTAGTGTAATGGTGACTTTGGCCTGAACCTGCTAGACCCCTGGTTTAGCTGTGGTGGGCATTACGGTATGCACGATCATTGTCAGAAAGGTATTTGTATACAAAGCAAAGTGGCGGTCAAATCTGCATCAGTGGGGAAAGTATGCTATTGCAGAGCGTTTCATGGTGGCAGCGTTTTAGTAATTGCTAAAACGTAAATCGTAAAGTAAAAGATTGTTTTTCCTTGTGTTCCCAAGTGTTCAGTATGGTTAAAAACTAAATTGTACTTTATCTAAATTGAATATGCAGAAATTGCAATAAAGAGGCCATTTGTTTATGGCATATCTCCAGATTTGAGCTCTACTAGCTCTTGGCTAATTTTGCAGTCACAATCACATCTTGAAAAGAAATAATACACAGTGATGTTTCAGTTTGGTGGGGTTATCTAAACAATAATGCGGGGGATTCAATCCTAAATTTTCTGATCAAATCATTATTCACATTTGTGTAATGGAGAATTGCTGTATATAATTCCTGAGCAAATTTATTGGAGAATTCAAAAGATTATTTTGAATTTTGTAAGCTACAGGGATGAGATTGAGGCTTTTTGCCAACATCTCAGTCTGTTGCTTGAGATATAAATGCAGAATGGACTCGATGTGACCAAAAAAAAGACCTTTATAGAACTACCCAGTGTTGCCCTATGTTAACTATTTTCTTGCCTGCTGTCTCTGGTGAATTATGCCTTGCATCTCTACTGTTGTTCAACTGTGGCCAGACTTGCAGGCTCTTGAAGGAATCCTGTTTCTGGAGGAACGTATGCTTACACTTTCACATCACACTTTGTGGACTGAAGTAGTAATCCTCATGAATGTAGGTACATAGCATGTAGCCCTGTTCCTCAAATCTTGGTCCTCGAAGACCAAGAACTGCTGGTTTTCCACTCTCCCATTACCTGAGAGTCAGGTGTGAAGCCAGTCTGGTCAATTAGCATTGCTAATTGTTTAGCTAGTTAACCAGAAGGAAGGAGAACCACGGTTGAATTTGAAGGATCTCTGGCCTATTGGAAAGATTCTCTCATCATTAATAATTTAGCCAAGGCCTAGTACAACACTTATAGTTACTCTGATGGCAGTATGATGCATTCTGATAATATGCACGAACATGACTGAGACTAACTAACTAAACTAACAGATGTGACTGCTTTAACAGTGGGGTCCTGCAGAACTCACAGAATTCACTGCCCATCTGAAACACACTACCGTTGCTCACTATATTGTTTCTGATTTCTTTCCATATTTGCCCTCTTTGCATTACTCTGATGATGTTGATAATGCATTTTTTGGTTTAATATCTTTTCTACATTACAAAGGCTTTGCATAATCTTGAATCACAGTCTCAAATTGTACCATAAACCAGTGGTTCCCAACCCAGTCCTCAAGGGCCCCCCCACCCCCCGTCCTGCGGGTTTTTGTTACAGCTTTACTTTAGCACACCTTATCCATTTAAGGCCCAATGCACCTTCATGCACACCCTGTTCAGGTAGATGTTTTTCAACCAATCAGCATGAAGCCCTTAAATGGATCAGGTGTGAAAGAGTAGAGCTGGTGCAGAAACCTGCAGGGCAGGGGGTCCTTGAGAACTGGGTTGGGAACCACTGCCATAAAGCAGAGGTTAGATTTACGATTCCTATTCTTTGGATCTAGAGTGTTCTCATTATCTTGTTCAAACGTGGTTGGTGCAGGTTCAGGTTTTTTTTTTTTTAACTCAAGCAAGTACTCTTGCTCATCAAAATCTGAATTTTGTTTATATACAGTTGGCTCAAAAATTACTGGCACCCCAGACTGGCAATGCGCAAACAATGCTGAAAAAAATTCTTGGAAGTGTATTTATGGAGAAGCTCTCAATTACTACATGCTAAATACTGATTAATGTTCCAAAGGGACCAACCAAAATTATTTACTGATTTAATTAAAAATCTGTTTCCTAAGGTTTTGCAATTAATGGCACCCTTAATGATTATTGTAAATAACGTCAAAATTAAATCAGGTATTAAATTCCACTTAAGTTTTATCTAAACGATATGGAACTATATTGAGCCATTACATCACTTCTATTTCACTAGGGTATAAAAATGAAGTAACACACATGCAATATCCCTTTATTATCAAACACCATGAAGAAAACAAAACAGCTCAGTTCAAAAGGAGCAGATGGTCTTAGACCTTCATAAATCAGCAGCCATACCACAATTGAATTGCCAGCAGCCATACCACAATTTGATCTGCTTCAGCTGCGTGGCTGAAGCTAAGCAGGTGTGGGCTTGCTAGTACTTGGATGGGAGACCACTGAGGAAAACCAGGTTGCTGCTGGAAGAGGTGTTGGTGGGCCAGTAGGTGGCGATCTTCCCTCTGGCGGGATAATCCCCAATGCCCTGGTTCAGTGACGGGGACACTGTACTGAAGGAGATGCCGTCTTTCGGATGAGACGTTAAACCGAGGTCCTGACTCACAGTGGTCATTAAAGATCCTATGACACTCTTCGATAAGAGGAGGGGGTTCCCCGGTGTCATGGCTAAAGTCCCAACCTGGCTCTTTAAATCTGCCACCTAATCATCCCCTGATCTAATTGGCAGTGTAATTCCTCTGTCCCTCCCCACCTCTTCCCCTAGGGCTCCCTTGAAAAAGAGATTTCAATCTCAACGGGACTTCCCTGGTTAAATAAGGGTTAAATAAAAATAAAAATAAAAATCGGTAATGGCAACAAGAAGATTCTCAAGCGATTGAATGTGCTATTGAGCACTGTCAGGGCAATTATTAAAACATTCCAAAGATATGCAACTACATTTTGCTCCTCAAGATAGTGAGGTGGATGGTGAGAGAAGCCACAAAATCCCCTAGAATCACTGAAGGAATTGCGGACCTCAGTGGAATCCTGGGGTCACTGTACCACCTCCACAACCACAGGCTCTTTGGAATGGTTGCTGGAAGAAAGCCTTTTCTGACCAGAAGACACAGAAGTAAGTGCTTGGAGTTTGCCAAATGTAATTTGAATTATGGAACTGGAACAAGGTGCTTTGGCCAAATGAGAGGACCAAAATTGCACGTTTTGATGAGATACAGCATCAGCATGTTTGGCGTCAAAATGGAGATGCATACAAGGAGAAGCACCTCATGCCCACAGTGAAATATGATGGTGGGTCAGTCATGTTTTGGGGGTGCTTTAATTCAGGAGGTCCAGGGGCACTGGTTAAGATCAATGACCAAATGAATTCCACTAAGTGTCAGGATTGACCATAGGTAGACCTGCCAACCCAATGACCCAAAGCATACCTCAAGATCCACACAGTAATGGTTCTGTGACAGCAAAATCGGCGTCCTGCAATGGTCATCTCAGTCTCCAGACCTCAATCCAATTGAAAACCTCTGGGCTGAGTTGAAGAGGGCAGTTTATAAATGCAAACTCTTAAATTGTGAAGGATCTTGAAAGGATCTGCTCAGAGGAATTGTTCAAAATCTCCCCAAATGTGGGCCTAAAGCTTGTCAAAAATTACAGACAGAGACTCCATGCTGTTGTCCTTGCCAGAGGTGGTCGCTTTAAGTACGAAATGATGGGTGCCAATATTTGAGACCTTGATTTTGTTCATTTGTTTTATAAATGATTGTTACGATATTTGTTTTTCCATAGAAACATTATTATAATTGTTGGTGTATTCCATTTCAATATAATTTTATTTTTTATAATTTTTTTTTGTATTTGTGCATTGCCAGTCAGGGCTATTGGTAATTTTGCAGCCGAGTGTTCATTAATTTCTTTGCGATGAAATTCAATCAGTCTAGTCAAGGGATGTTATATTCAAAACAATCAAAATGTTCTACTCTGCATTAGTGACTTTCATAAATCAAAAATGAAGCTGGTCACTTTGCTATCAATATCATTATCATGGCAAGAGTCTAATGAACTGTGTCTGTTTTAGTTTTTAACTGCAGAAACCTGGACAGTCTTGGTTAGAAAATCTATCTTTCACTGAACATCATTTTTGGAAAAAAATTATTGTTGATGTGCATTCTACCTTGTTCTCTCACATTTAAAAGTATTTTTACTTAGGAGTGGTATTATTCGTATTCTCTTCAGTTTGAATCGTCTTTATGAAACAAGATGAGATCACGATTTTGCGAAAGGAAACCATTTAATTTTTGATAAAGCATCCTCAGGCTTGAAGATTATATACCTAAGTGAGTGGGTGGGTGCGAGAGCAGGATTGTATTTGCCGAGTTTGGGTTTGTTGTGACACACTAAAACAAAACCTTGATCACACCCTGGGCATTTGGTACGATTGGACACCCCCGCACTCGATGGCAGGACCCTGAGGCGTGAGCTACTTCAAATGATCACGTATTTCAAAGACTTCAATCAGTCTTAATTTTAAAGGATTTATTTTTATTTGTATCGAAATATGCATTTGTTTCGTATTCCATTATGAGAGAAACCAAACTATTTATGTTTGTCAATTATTTCATTTTTAGTCCATTGTATGTTAACGATGATGCACACGCTTGGACTCCATTTAAACATACAAAAAGTAAAGATTAGTGTAGACAGTCAAGTCCCTTGTAGTAGAGATTTGTTTCTTTTTTTGTGTAAAACCCAACATTTTCCTTATTGCATGATTGCTTGAAATGAAGAATCTAAAATGTAGGAAACTATCATGGACGTTAAAATTGTGGCCTCAGATTCAGCACTTAATTTCACATTTTTAGTTGACTGTTTTGATGTGATTATATGCAGTCAGATCAAAATACTAGAGAGAGAATCCACAAAATGTATCCCAGCATGCATTGGTGCCTTGATTTGTGCTGCTGAAGGATATCAACTGTTGCCATTGTTAAAATTGTCATTTATACTCAATAGTCACTATGCTCCCTCAGTAAAAATAAACCATGAAACCAAATTGAATTGAATGGAATTGTTATAGCGGCTCAGTGCGCACAGAGCAGTAACTTATGCAAGTATTTTGACAGTGACAAAATGGTGAAAGGGCTGTAATTCCTACATGGTTCAATCCATTTAGGTGTACATATCCTCATTATTTAAAACCGACAGCCTGCACATGAATGTGTGGGTATTTACATTTATATGGGGTGATCAGTGTTGGCAATAATCCCCTTAAAGATTATGTCACTGTCAAATATAATATTTTTGGTGCACGAAAATCTATTGGGGCGCTGTACAGGAAGTGATGGAAACTTTGGACAGAATCTGGTTTTGCATTTATGATTCCCATTTATTTACTGCTTCTGTGACACTGCTGCTTTAACAGTAAATATAAAGTTTATCATCATAAATTAATTGTCATGTTTATTGTTTTGGTTCAGAATTGATCTTCATTGTGAGCTTGAACGAGTGTTATTATTCACAAAGGGAAAACGCTCCTATTTTGTGCGGTTTCTACTGATAAGTCATGGTTTTGGTTCTGTCTATTTGAAGTATGGTTGTAGTTGTATTCAATAATGATTTGTTAATCTTTGGTCGTGTAAAACTGGAAGACATTTCCTCCAATGAGACTGTAATGATATAGCGCGAATTCATTTTGTGAACTTTATTCATTATATTATTTTTGCTGGCTTTCTAGTTTATATTGCCGATCAATGAAATAATCCTGTTAATAATATTAGAATAACTTGCACTTAGTTTGTAAAAAATTTTGTTTAATTTGCTCATGTAACAAGCTTGTGTCTGTGCAGTTCATTTTCTTTTGTGTTTTGATGTGAGAAGGCAATGGATCAATTATGTATTAATTTTGCGTAGATATGGAATTTTAGCTGGCATATTTAAAAAAATGAATCTTGTGTTCTTAAGATTTTTTTTCACACTTATTGTGAGGTTTCTCGCAGGTTATCTACAGCTGGGATTCGCAATACCTAGTTGGTGTCAATGTCACTGTTCATCATTGAGTTGCTCTAGATTGATTCATACTTGTGGAGACTTGCCTGGTCAACCTGAGTAGAGGAGATTTGGGCCCAGAGCTGATAAGGTTAACCTGTGCTGCAAAAATGGTATAAAGTTAATGACTAAAGGTACCGTCTCAGTTGTACCACTGCCAGTTTGGAGCCATGGCCCACAAACTGCAGTGGCACAGTGGTAAATATGCACAGCAGAATGATTCTGTATGTGACGTGCCGCATGTGTGTTGAATCGCTGCTCAGCAGTCTGCATCAGCCAGATGCATCACCCTCCAACCCTGCTAATCAATGTTCTTTTGGTAAGATATCAGCCATTTGCTGGCTTTATTGAACATATATAATTGCAAGCTAATACTGAGTTTAGGTAGTTTCCCTCTTACTGGAGAGCTGATGATTTAGAGAGCCGGGCTGCCCTAAAAACCTGGAGAAGAGTCACACTGGTTTGATATGTAAGGTCAACCTTTGAAAGCTAGTTTGTTTATGAAATGTAGCTACTGGGGGAAAGTGAATTAAGCAAGCTACTGCAAGATGATGATATGCCGTGTTCGGGATGTGACATCACATTTGTAGTGACTGTGCTTGGAAAATAAAAGCTCTTTTTCCCCTCTGCATGATCATATGGGCAGATGCTTTGTGCCTCTGTTTCAGCTCTCATTGCACAAGGATGCATTGTACAAGAGCCCGATTGGTTCTTGAAGCTGTAAGGGAACTAAGATTGGGTGGGAGAACATTGTTTCCCAAACCTCTCCTGGCCTACCCCTTCTCCTGCATGCTTTAGATCTCTCCCTACTCCAGCTCAGGTGATTCAAATTATTTGCTTATTATCTAGCAGTTTTAGGGGTTCATATCGATCTGACCATTTGAGCCACCTGTGCTGGAGTAGGGAGAGATCTATAGCATGCAGGAGAAGGGGTACGTCAGGAGAGGTTTGGGAAACACTGGTCTACCTTAAAACTTGAATCTGTAGTCATGCATGAGTATATATTTTAAATACAGCCAAGCTCTGGACGTTACGGAGCGGTTTTCGCAATGCACTGTCGTCACAGGGATATGGGGGGCGGGGGAGGGAGGAGGAATGCACTGGTTGTGAATACATTTGGAATCGACTGCCTCTCCATCCAGAACCTTACGTACGACTCCTGTGCTGAAGGCCCCAAAAGCATCTTTAGTCTTTTTTTTTTTTTTGGTCACTTGGCTCCCACGTTCTGAAATAAAGGAGGTGTTGCCCCCGGCCTGCTATGCTGGAGAAGTTCTTGTGCATTTGTTCCCATTTCAGAGAGGCTACCACAGCAACTGAAGAGGGTTAAAAGCAACATTCCCATGTCCAAAGATCATGCCGCTGTGCTGAGTGTGAGATTGTCGTAGTGAGGTTACAGAAATGACAGCATTGACATGCATTTCTCAACTTTTTTTGAGCTGTGATTTGTGGTAGAACGAACAGCTGTTTGTGTGGTCGTCCACATACCCTCAGTCTCCATGGTTACCTCTAGTTGGCTGACCTAGAGTTGAAAGTTTGCTTGATAGAAAATGTGGCCGTCCAGCTAGCTCCACCATTTGCAGTGTTAACCCCCCCCCAGAAAAGTCCCCTGCTGCCTCTCGACTAACCCCAGTTTGTCTCCAGGGCGGTGATGGCGGGTATGTGAGTCAGGCCTGATCTCGGGGTCCGGCAGACTCCAGGGGCCCCCTGCAGGGCGGCGACAATGCTGCGGGGCTCCGTGGGTGCCATAGCTAGGATTCCCTTCTGTAACCGGGGCGTCCGCGGCAACGGCGCAGACACACCGGCAACAGTGTCACAATCGATTCATCAATCTTCTGCTTGGAGAGGAACGGGGGGGGGGACACCACTGCAAGAGCCTGAGACTCACTCCCTCTTACCCCTTGCCCACCCTAAATCTACCCCCTGCAGTACTTCTGCCGCCCCCTCCTCCTCACACTTACCTTGCAGGTCTACAATGGAGCAGGGAACACACAGAGATGCAGTTTAATGGCCTATAGAGATGTACAATTGCCACCGTTTTCCCCCTGTTGTGAAAGCTGACTGAGAAGCAAACTAATAATAATTAAATCACTGTGGGCAAGTCTATATAGATTCAGCAGTCTTGTTTTGGAAAGGGGAGGAGGGGGGGCTACTACAAGAGCCAGGACCTCACGCTGGACACCCCCTCCGCTTAACCCCCACACCACATGTTCATCCTCTCGAAAAAGAGTGGACAGATTTTGGCATCTATAAGGATGCAATAATTCGATTCTTCCTAACACTTATTGACAGACTGTCAAGTGAACTTGCTGGCAATCCCTTCAGGTGAAATTGACATTGGTGTGGTTTGCCTGTTGAGAACATTGCTTTTGCACAATTGCACACTTTTTTTGTGGACGACAACCTTGGACCCAGATGGATTAAATTTATAGTCACTAGGTTGACAGTCCAAGTATGAATGGGTAAAAAATAAAAAAGGGGCCTCAACACAGACTTTTGGCACATTTGTTCACGTCAGCAGTTACAGTAAAAGATTGATTGTTTCATTCATGCTTGAGTGCCAGCAAGAAAATCAAACTGAGGCTTTGTGCAAGAACTGTTTCTTGTTTGTAAAGCTCAAGTCTCAGTCACATTCTAATGTTTGACAATGAGCCACGGTGTACTACCATTGAGAGAGGCTGTTGGCAAATTAAAAACTTAGAATGTGGAATTAATTATTTTTAATGTACCTATGAGATTTTGAGACATGACTGCCATACAGCAGCCATATTCTCTTAGTTTTGAGAAAAGCCGAAAGAAATTTTAAATTCTGCCTGAACACGAATTGTGGACAGAAAAAAATTAAGGGGCAGCATCCAGCATCACTGGCAAAAAAAAAAAAAAAAAAAAAAAGATAAATAATGAAATTGAGAATATACTGGTCCATTGTTCATGGGTACGAGGTAAAAGGGTCAGAAAGTAATGTCCTGTCATGAGTCTCATTCCCCTATGAACTGAGTTAATGACAGTTATTAGCATTGTCTCCAAATTCTGCTTATTGGTAAATACAAAGATTATTATATGCTGGATTTCCATATTTTCTGTGGTGTGATATCACAAAATGTGCAGACTGTTTTAGTTTGTTATCCAGACTAGCTAATAGAGGTTGTTTGCTGTTTGTTCTATTCATTAGGGATGTGAAGATGCAAGTGCAAACATGAATTTTTTGAGTGATGGTATGATTAAAAAACTGAACAGAAAAAAATATTTTTTCAACTTCAACTGGGGGGACAAAACCTATATTTCCAAAAATATTGAACACATCTTTATGATACTGCATCATTCAGTATTTACATCCTGTGAAAACATTCGACAACTGGCTGTTTCGTTCATTTCCACTTTCGGCAACATAGCCGGAGAGAAAGTAAGTTGCTGCAGGCCACATCTGCATTGATCCACTGCCCCGAGTCAACCTATCAGGTGGGGTTGTCTGGGGCTGGACTCATTTTCCATGTGCCAGTCTGAATCAAAATCAAATTATAAAGCCATCTTGTCCATATTCACACACACGTACAGTATTTGTATATATCAAAGTTTCACAGAGGTGAAGCCAAGGTTACCCGCGTCTTGAAGTGCCCACACATCATTATAAAAAAATGAAAATTAAAGCTAACTGTATTTGATAGCAAAATGTACCAAGGCCCCCTACATCAAACATGCTGATTAAACGATCAAAAAAAAAAAAAAATACTCCGCGCATTTTTATGACACTTCGATATTTAGCAATGTTATTGGCATAACATCAAAAATTGATGAGTGCTTTTGTACATTTCTTGGCTCGTATTCATCTTCAAATAATTAAACACAAAACCACAGGCCTGTACTTCCCCTCCCAGCAATTTGTCAATCTGTTGACATTGCGCAGTATTTGGGCAGTAGGAGATGAGTTGAGCTTGAGTCTTCCGTTAGCCTACCATAAAAAAATGAGTGACGCGGGCAAACATTTTAAAGTTCATTTTACAGTATGCTTAGTTGTTGCACTTTCCTCTGCTGCAAGCATTGCAGTGTCTTTTCAGCTTTCGATATATCGTTAGCCAAATAGCATAGTTGCCTAAGTCATATTTGAACGTTTTCGGAAAACAAGAAAAAAAAACATTTTAAGCAAGCTAACTGGTATTTTTTTTTGATATTGCAACAGTAAGCCAAAAAATGACTTGAGCAGTTATGCTATGTGGCTCACGATCTGCAAAATAATTACATTAACCATTTAGAATTTAGAATGGCACTCTGGTGTGGAGGGCACTGCCGTTGCCTCTGAGCAAGTCAATGGGCTCAAACAAGGCCTGAAGCCTCCCTGAGGGGAGTGTGCCTTTGCTCCCTGTGTTTTATGGGTATACTCCTGGTACTCTGGTTTCCTCCTTCTCTCCAAACACAAGCATTCCAGGTTAACTGTAGATAATGAATTGCCTGTAGGTATCAGTGTGGGAGCGAATTATTTGTCATTCCTGCAATGGTTTGTCTTGGGTGTGTTCCAGCGAGTCGCCCATTGTAAGATGGGATTGTGCCAGCCCTCCTCTGACCTTGATGCGGAATAAGCAGGTTAGGTATTTATATTCACACACAATAACTGCACTTCACTTCGACATGAGTATTTAACATTTGAATTTAGCATGTATATTTAATATTTAACATTACAATTAACATTTATATTATGTGTTATATCTACTGTCAGCTGGTATAGGCTCCAGATATGAAGTCTGAGTCAAAATCGAAAGTTTTCTGTTTTCATCATTTCTTCAAAAAACATTTTTTGTAAGATGCATGTAAAAAAGAAAAATTTTGTTAAGTACTCAAGCTAGAAATGCACACTGCCACACCAACCTATGTGCCGTGGCAGGAGGGTCAGTATCATTGCCCAGGATTAGGTCTATAATGTTTGAGGGGGGGAAGATAACTTCTAATATGTCTCCATTCTCACCTCCTTGTCTCCCTTCTTTCGCAGTCTCAGCACAGTACCCTGTGTCAGTGGCCTCAATGACTGCATCTTAATAATCATGAGCACCTCCTACTGGGCATTTTGTTGTCCCAGGCTATGCCCTGGCTGGCAAATGAAGTGTCTTTCTCCAAAGCAGGTCTGAGTGAGGTAGATACCAGGAACTGTGGGTTGAAAAGATGTGACCATTGACATTACATGCTTTAGTCATTTAAAACATTCAATAAAACTGTAATAACATCCTAAAGAGACCTGTAGCTGCTAGGTGGCTTATTTGGCTGGGTTATTATGCATGGGGCTGGTTTGAGCCCTAAGGTCTTGGATCTAATCTTGCATGTTCCAGTGCCTACTGTGGTTGGCAGCTCGACAGGGTGGCATGTCTCTGGATGTAAAGGACGGCTCATGTAGCATAAGGGATCCACATTTCATATTTTTCCATTGACCCCTGGAAGTCTTTTGGTACTCATGTCAATGGCACACACGAAGGCCCCACAGACGACGGCCACTTCATGCCAGCACCAGTGGTGCCTCATCATGCGTCCTGGAACGTCACACACATTCTGGTTTTCATGACAACTGATCGCTCCTATTTACTCCCTCCTCCAGTTAAAGGAGGGTTAATCAGGGAAATTGGCAGGGGCAGCAGTTTGCAAGACAAAAAAAGTTCTCACTCTCAAAACTCCATAGCAGAACTGCCTGTGATGTGAAAAGATGAGAATGAGATCCATGGATGTCTTCACTCTCCTGATTCCACGGTGGGGTTCCCACGTAAATGTGTCTGCACTCGCAGATATGCCATTGTTTTGGTACAAAGTTTCTGTGCATGTGAAGGGATGTTGAGCACATAATTTGGATTTTTGCCCGCTTATATTACGGTTGCCCTGTATTCAAAATTAACTATTATTTGTGCAGTGATGCATTTACCTTCAAACTTCAGCCAATGCAAAATAATGTGCTCTGAAAATATGAATTGGGGGCGTCATGTATAATTTCAAAAAAGATTTGAGAGAGCTGCAACTTTTGCGACCCAGGGAGGTTTTGCTGGAAAATCCATATTACGATACCTCCGTTGGTTACAGAGAGGCAGAGCTGTCCGCTGGTGTCCACAAAGGTCTGATGCGTGCAGGGCTTAATGTTTTAGCCCAAATAATTTGATTAAAGCCTCCAAAAATAAACACAACTGTTGAAAGGTTTGGAATATCTGAATTTTTTGTGGGAATTTGGGACTTATTTGGAGAGTAAGCATTAAATTGATTTATAGCAAAAAAAAAAAAAAAAACAATGAAGGCAATGGTTATGTTTTAAATGACAAATACCGTTCGCAAAAAAGTTCTTTTTAATTCAAAAGCCCCACTTTCAATAACCATTTATCCAGAGTAACAACCACACACTATGTTATCTCATCCTTCTGATCATGCCAATGCTCTGACCTTAAACAAACGAAAAAAATTTTTGCATTATTTATCGAACAACTGAAGACTTAAACAAATGATCTTTTTTTCATTTGCTACACTGTCCAGTTGATGGGCAGACTTTATAATTTGCTCTTTCAAAAGATTATTTATCGAGAGATGGTCTGAATATGTCAGCCTTTTTATTTTAAAAGTGAAAACATTGGCAGCCAAATACTAGAACACAATTCATTTTGCACATCAATGCCAGTGACCACCTGAATACAAGTTGGCCCTTGATTTTGTGTTGGTGCTGGGCTGAAGCCGAAACCTGCCCCCACATTGGCCTTCTTACAAATAAAACGCAGTTTCAGGACTGCACTTTTTGGACCGCAGTTCCAGAACCCTAACCCTCACTTTTGATGGGTGGCGCTGTCGCAGAAAGCCTAAGGTCCTAGAGATGCGGTGCCAGAACTGCGGGGGTCTGAATCTGCAGCCTCCGGGTCTGCAGAGACATACAATAGAATAAAACTGCACTCCTCTTTTCATGTAGCTCTTTAGTTCCATCTTGTGATTGAAATGCAGTATTTCATCATTGAGGGTTGCAAACTATCGTTCGTCAGTTGGGGCAAACAGCTAGCAGACAGCAACTTGAGTATTAAAAAACACAGCCCTCTTTTTTTTTTGGTTCTTTGCGTGCGAATATCAACAGAAACATGCTTGTTTGCGAAAACTGCTCACGTTTAAAAGCATGAAATTTTCGGATGATCTCATGAACATATTTGAATTAAGGTCGCCTACTTCAGACTGCATCTCACTTCTTTCAGTCAACAAAATGAAAAAGTCACATCAAATTTTTTGATCAAGAATTAACAAGCAATTGGTGATATGAATCCAAGAATAAAATTATTTCTGAGTTTAGTTGTTGTCTGATGATTGTCCTCCTTAGTATAGCTACCCTATCTGAATGCTCCGCTGACCAAACATCATTTCCCCAATGTGATTTCCAGAAGTTTGCAACTTTAACAACTGAGTGGCATTCTTGGTGGAAAAGAAGCAGTAAACAAAAATGTTGTTTTTTTTATTTTTGCAGACATAAACAAAGCTTCACGCTTGACTTTATTTTTAAGCCCCTGGGATTGACTGATATTAGACAGAAACAAAACTATGAAGGTTAAACAAAGAACAAAATCCTGTTCAAGATAAGATCGAAAACCAGTTTCTCACTTACGAGAACGAGAGAGAAAATAAGGAGCACAACTCAGCAACAAGATTGAAACTGAAAAGCAAAAGTCCACTAGGTTGAGCCACAATTCCAACAATTTTTAGAACAACCATGATGTATATCTTCGCGTGGATTTTCCTTTTTATTTTGTTATGTTAACTTAATTTTGAACGGTGAAAAGAATCGTCAAACGAAAATATTACGTGCGAAGTATACAGTGAGGTATATCTAAGAGTACCAAGTGGTGTAAAATGGAAGTAACATGACTGGCTGGCGCCATCTAGAGGTGGAATGCTGTATCATTACTCGTGCACCGACTGAATCGTGCTGAAGCTGTGCAACAAATAACTAATGCAGCTGTAGTAGTAACAAAATATGTCCCATCTTAAAGAGAGGTATTTCAATGGATTCTTGAAGAGAAAATGGAAGTCCAAGTACAGGGTTATATTTGTTACATTGACTTAGATCCCTGAAACTTAAGCTAACTTGATAAAGTCGTTCACTGCGATTCTGGTACTTTTGATAAAAGCAAAGGAGTCACAAAAGCCTGTCTTTTTCCGCTCCTTCCTTGCTTTGACAACTTAAAGGTGCATTATGCAAGTTTGTTTACTTTCACTTCTGTTGTCATTCAAACTCAAACAAAACAGAGGTAGCCCGCCCCTCTCCCTCCCATAGTTCCCTCCTTCCTATGCTTCAATAACTGTCAACTCTTGTCCGTGATTGGCCAGGACAGTTTGTTATGTTATGGGGCACAGCCTGTGCCCCTTGTGTTTATTTGCAGTTTGTGATGCCTCCAGAGCCTGGGTTATTTATTTATTAATTTTTTTACAGTGAATCTAGGGGCAGGCAGCTGGCGGAGCGTGGAGAGATGTCGGTGAATTGAGACAAAATATAATTGCGCAGAAAGTAAACAAACTTGCATGGTGCACCTTTAAGGCCACAGTCTGTTCTTGGCATCTTTTGCATCTTGGGGATATCTTATTACAGATGAACTCTCCCGATCTTGTCCCTGCAAGAGCGAGATGTAAATTTTACAATTATTGTGCATTGGGAGGATCTTGCATTTCCAGAACGAGAGCCAAGCCTGTGAATCATGTCCACCAAGGTGGGGAGCTGGTCTGCGATATCTGGGGACACTTTGCTGCACAGGTCAGTCATGATTTGCTTCATATTCTCCCTGGTCTTCCCATGGATTCCAGTGACTCTTATACCCCTTTCACACTGTGCCTAGAATTTAGGCTGCTTCTGAAGCAGCCTAACTGGGTCTGTCCAAAAGTTGTTTCATACTGCCCTTCGTGACAACCCTGGAGGCGTATGAGACCAATGTGGTTGCCGCAGTTACCTATTGTCCCTGTCCTGTGTGCGTTGCGCGTGTGCAAAATTTTGAAAGGTTTTGCAAACACGCATGTCTTTGTGTGGTTACGTTATGCCGGTAGGCCTATGCAGCGGTAAATAGTACTTCACGTTCTGCGCGAAATTAAACTTTTCTTTGTGCGTTATATGAAAATGTACTTAACGGCACTTACTACACTATCTTCTCTCGATTAATTGAACATCTGATGATGGAGACCACCAACATATTTTTGTGGTGCCTGCAGCTCGCCTTGCACATTCCGGTTTACAGGTGACTGAATTTAGAGCGGTCTTAACTACTCGGCAATGTTTCATACTGCCACTGAACCGCTTCTAAAGGGGCCCTGAACCACCTCCGTGAGCGCTCTAACTTTAGGGTGCCCCAGGAATTTCAGGCCGATCTCATGACCCTTTTATACTGGGATTTAGTGCATTTCAGGGCCGCATTTGAAATGTTCTAACCGCAAGTATAAAAGGGGTATTAAATTCCATCTCCTCTTGTGGCTATGTATTTAGTTCATTACATTTGTCATGAAGTACACTGTTATCTTTCTCCAGCTTCTCAACTTTGTTTTGGGGAATATCAGCTTGTGAAATCTTCCATTTGCTTGTCCATAACATCAAGCCTGTACATAAGCCTATTAATGGTCACTGTGTTTTCTTTGACAGTGTTATCAACAAAGTATGGTTTTGGTTGAGTTTCAACTTGCAACCTTATCTCCCTTTTCTATCATCATCAACGTGACAGTGTTAGACTGTGGAGTTTTGCCCGAACTTCACAGCAGCAGGGCGCCGCTCGGGCGTCGGGGGTAACTGAGTTATTCCTGCATCTTCAAAATTTGGTTCCAAGCTTTTCTCAGCATATTCATGCATTGTTTCAAAATAGCAATAACCTGAAAAATTTAAATTATCATTTTTCTTTAAAACTTTGAAACTAGCGAGCAATAACCACACATTGCGTTTGAAATGGAGGTGGAAGAAGATACTCAGCATATTCATGCATTGCAAAGTGAGTATCTTCTTCCACCTCCATTTCAAACGCAATGTGTGGTTATTGCTCGCTAGTTTCAAAGTTTTAAAGAAAAACGATAATTGAAATTTTTCAGGTTATTGCTATCTTGAAAAAATCAGATGTAGTCAACGTACGGTTGTGTGCAGTGATGATTATACACTTCACAAAATGAAAATAAATCAGAAACCATGAACTAGTCAAGTATTTATTTCATGTAATATTGGATCATATACAAACAAATAAGTAAACGGATAACAATGTATAGTAAAAACAAATAGTAGTAAGAGAAAAAGTGAATATGTAGTGTGGTCCTTTGCTTTGATAATAGCATTTAATGTTTCAGGCATAGTTTTCACATTTTTTTATTTCCTCACTCACTAAACCATTCCATATGGTTTGAAGTTCATTCCTCTGAGATTCTTTGGATGTTATAACAGATTTGCTAAATCGGTTTCAAGTCTGGACTTTTAGCAGGCCAATTCTTAACTTTTATGTCACCAGATGTTTCGTTCCGACTGACATAATTCTTGCACAATTACTTTTGTAAGAATTATCTTCATTATTTGTTGAAAATAAAATCCCGGACCAATCAGTATTTCCAGATGGCAATACGTGCCTCACAAGGGTGCAGTGATGCTTCTTTTGTTTTGATCAATGATTTTGCCGATTTTAATAAGATCACCGGCTCCTTTCCAGCAGGCTGACTCCCCAACCATAATATTACCATCTCCATGTGTCATACCATGCCTGCAACACTCCTCGTCACCGGAGTACTGATTACCAGCCTGCTCCAGCACCCAGCCCTCCAATTACCTGCAGCTGTCCCGAATTATGCAATCATTCAGATAAGCCCTTTATATACCCCTCTCTGCCTGTTCTCCCTTGCAAAGTCTTAGTAGCCCCACTGCAGTGTAACTCCGTGCATTGCTCATTTATTAACCCTTTCTCTAATTTTAGAGTTATTTACCCTGGTCTCCCCATTGTTTCTTTGTATTGTGTTTCTAAAACTCAGCTCCACATGTGTTGTCTGTCCTTATTATCCAGACAGTTATTGATAAAAGCATACTTTCCTCCGGATCCTCTCGCCTCCGCCGCCTCTATTGTACTACAGAAGGCTTCACTTCATCCCATGGGTCCACTCTATATGGAGGAGGATTCTGCAGCTTCTCCTACAGATTTACTCTCTGTGGTGGCTGTCCAACAGAGAGCGATCATCTGCCTGGGAGCTTCGTTTGAGGGGTTGGTCCAGTGCTCCTTGGATCTCAGCACCCCTCGTCAGCCACCACAGCCATCGACCCCTTCTCTCCTGCAGCAACCATGGCGCCCCCAGTCTCCTCCCATTTTGAATCTCCCGTTCACTTGTCTGACTGGTATGAGGGCTCACCCACAGCATGCAAGGAGTTTCTACTCCAGTGTAGTTGTACTTAATCCACCACGGCGCCCTCAGAGACGCCGAGAAGATCACCACCGCCAGGCGAAACATTGGAATGGGCTATCGCCATCTGGGATCAAGCTGGCTTTTCTGCCTATGACAGCTTCATTTCCCAGTTCTGGTCGGTATTCGACCATCCTTCTGCGCTTGTGTCAGGGATCCAGGTCTGCAGCAGAGAGTTGAAGGCTGAGTTGGTGTGCCGGGATGACGCTGTGACACTGGAGTCGTACACTCCATGTCCATCAGCCAAGACCAACTACTACAGAAGAGACAGTGGGGTAGAACACTGAAGCCACACAGCTGCACGATGCGGAGCCAATGAAGATCGGGGTTGCCGCTGAATGACCGTCATGACCGGAGGTCGTCAGAGCGCTGCTGGCACTGTCTACTGAACAAGACGAGTATCGTCCCTCTGGAGGCTCAGCTGCAACACTACACAGACTGGAGGCGGCCCAAACGATGCCACCCAAGTTGACCGTCCCCCCACACACAATCACTGCTGAAAGCTACGCAACAACTTTGTGGGTGGCATTTGGTAATTTGTCTGTCCTAATCAAGGATCCTGATTGACTCCAGCGTGGTGGGGAATTTCATCACCGCCCAGCTGGCCCGGCAACTCCGACTCGCTCTGTACCAGCTGACGGTTCCCATCACTGTGGCGGCGCAGAATAGCAAACCAATTAGGAGTGGGAAGATTCTCCATCAAACGCCTCCCATAGCCCTATCTGTTGGAAGCATCCACTCAGAGAAGATCCACTTACTCATCCTCTTGGTAAGCCATCAACCCACTGATCTTGGATTACCATGGCTCAGTAAACACAATACCACTATCTCCAGGTTCCTTAAACAAATCTCTTTTCGGTCCTGTTACTGTAGGCAGCACTGTAGCCCCTCTCCCTCACTGCAGTTGCTGCCCAGAACCAACCTCCATCCTCCAAATCCCCAGGGAGTATTGGTATTTGTTGGCAGTGCTCCGCAAGACCAAGGCTACTCAGCTCCCTCCACCCCCCCCATCAGACTGTGCCATTGAGCTGCTGTCCAATACTTCATGGTTACCTGCTCTCCGTGGCTGAGATGACGGCTATGGAGCAGTACATTCAAGAGGCGCTCCAGCAGGGCTTCATTTGCCCCCCCACATCACCCGCTTCAGCAAATAACTTCTTTGTGGAAAAGAAGGATGATGGAGGTCTCTGCCCTTGCATAGACTCCTGGGAACTCAATGACGTGATGGTGAAGTCGCAGTACCTTCTCCATCTGGTTCCAAGCACTGTCAAACAGGCTCCAGGGAGCTAAGTACTTCACCATGCTCAACCTGAGAAGCGCCTACAACTTGATCCATATCCGGAAAGGACATGGGTAGAAGACTGCTGTCAGTACCACCTCTGGTATTACAAGTACTTTGTCATGCTGTTTGGGCTCGTTAAAGCACCATCTACTTTCCTGTCCTTCATCAAAGATGTGCTTCGCGCCATGCTCAGAAGGTATGTGATCACCTGTATGGATGACATTCTGGTGTATTTTCCAACCTACACAAAACATGTTCACCGCGTAAAGAAGGTCCTGACCGGCCTCCTGGCTCACCAGCGCTACATAAAACCCAAAAAGTTTGTCTTCCATCAAACCTCCATATTCCTGTTGGGGTACATGATCATACCAGAGGGGGTGGCGATGGAATCTAAGAAAGTCGACACAGTGGCGGCCTGGCTAATCTTACACAACACAAAGGAGCTCCGACGCTTCCTGGGGTTTGCCGACTTCTACCACCGCTTCATCCATAACTTCAGCATAGTTGCCCAGCCTCTTGGGTCATTATAAAAGGGAAAGCCCAGGGGCATTGCCTGAAACCCTAAAGCTGAGCGCCTTTGATGATTTCATGCAAGAGTTCATGACAACCCCTGTTTTTAAGCTTCCAGACCAGAACAAGCCCTTTATTTGGAAGTGGGTGCCCCTAATGCTGGAGTGGGGGCTGTCCTTTCTCAAAGCCATGGGCTCCCAGAGAAGCTGAATCTCTGTGCATTCCTTTCCTGTAAACTATCCCTAGGGGAGATCAATGATGGTGTAGGCGTACACGCTAGCTGGCAAGCTAAGTAACGTGAACTTGGTTATGTGAGTGGAACCAAGCCACACCGCTGAGCCATTCCAATTTAACTGTTACACTATTCAGTTTGGCTTGATATTAACAATATGACGTAATGCAGAGCGATTCCCACCCACCCCCCTTGGTCTCGCAGCCAATGAAATTTTCGCATAAGTGGTATTCTAGTGTAAGATCAATAATGTGCCATCGGCTGGGCTATGGGAAAAGTACTGCAGTTAGGAGAGAAATGGAGACCTCTCGGGCTGATACTGGGGTCTCAGGTTGATACATGGTGTGATATGAAAACGCCCATACGATTTTCTATTTATCATATACTGATTTTGTCCATAATTAACGATGTATTTTATCCAAATCTATGGCAATGGTTGCTGCCATTGATACGGGATTTTGCTCACGGACAGAAATGGGTGAATCAGGATTTTGCCCGCGGGCTGATACAGGCTTGTGCCTCGCAATTGTATTGCAGGTGCAGATTCCCTGTATTTATAAGGAGGTATATGATAAAAATTGATTGCGTATAATACATTAGCGCTGGCCAGGCTGTGAACATTACATGTTCGCTTTATGAAAAATTATCCTCATTGTTGCACTGATCAAAAGTTTTCCCCCAATTGCTTACTCATTTGAAAAATGTAAATCTTTTTGAGCTCAATATCCAATATTATGAAAGCAACTTCATCATGGTAAATTTCGGAGTGGAGACTTTCAAAGCATATGGAAGTTCAGTACTTAATTCTCTCCTTCCAAGCGGAGCAGTGGTTTAAAAACGTGATTTCCCGTTGTCCGATCCCGCCAATAAAAAAAAGGTGAATTAAACCATCACTATGCGTAAAACAATGTATGATATGTTGCATAAATGCTCACCTGAAGGGCAAATGAAACCAAAATATCTGTCAGTTTTATGAGATTCAAAGGTGCAAGATGTCAATGTCAGCACAATTCAATTAAATTGAATAGCCTACAGCAACAAATTAGTCTACATTATTTTTGTAATTATTCTTATGAATTATGGTATTAAAATAATCAGTAATTAAGGCTCATATGCGATTATACGTGCTTTTTCTGTTAGAGATATAAGTGCAGCAATTAACGTTCCTGTCTGTATCCTGCGCACTACTTGTTGCAAAGTTTGTTTCAAAACATTTCGAAACAATGTTTCAAATCACCCAAGAAACCAAGTTGTGTCGGATCACTACGTCACCCATTCAATCTGTTCCTGTTGACGTATCTAGCTAACAGAGGACACTCAGGTGTCGCGCTGCCAGTCGGGAATGTGGCGGACTGTGAGCGTTCTGTCTGCATAGCGCTTACTTTCTGGGAAGGTTAGTGTCCCCTGTGTCCGCTCTCGTCGCTCAACCAGGAGTGTGGTCCGCAGCGTCTAGTTGTTAATAGGACGGCTTATCGAAGGGAAACCAAAAATTTACTATATCTGGAGTCGCGGATTCGCCGCCTTTGAGTTTGCTTCATTATTTGTCTCTATAGCTCGCTTACTACAGCACATCGCATAAGAGAAGCGATCGTTACATATACCCGTCAAGGGGAGGACAGGGGTGGCAAGCGAGGAGACGGGAGCGAACGAAGGAGGAATAGTGAGCCTCGAGCGGTCGATGAGTTCGGAGCAGGACAGAGATCCGCAGAAGCAGGAGGAGGCTGAGCCGGGACCGGACACCAAAGGAGAGGGGACGAAAATAACCGAGACCGGCGGAGACCAAGGCGGCATGGTGAGTTGAGGCCTTGCTGAATAGCCCTACACAGCCCCCACCCTCGTCGAATAGCGAGCTAACGTTTCCATGTTTTGTAGCTAACGTAACGCTGGGTAGCTAAGCTACCGGCTTCCACGAAATGGAAACCAGCCAGTTAGCTCGCTAGCATGTAACCGGTTAATTCGCGATGGGTTACGTTACTGTTTTAGGCGACAAACTCGTGTTTATAGCCTCCTAGCTCGGCTAGTTGCGCAGGTACTTAGTAACGTTATGTAGCTACATTAGTAATGACGGAATATTGAGCCCTTATTTAATTTGACTGGCCAGTTCGCTAGCATATGCTTGGATAACTCGCCTCTGTAACGTTATGGCCAGGCTAATGCTGTGGCCTTGAGTTTGCATCTGAATTAGCTAGCCGGTAGTTCGTTGATTGCTATAGTTAAGGCAGTATTGACTAACGTGTCTAGCCAGTTAACGTTAACTAGCTAATATTATCGGTGTTTCTCGACCTAACCAGCCAAGCTCCTTCGCCGAGTTGAAGTGGGTATCTAAGTTACCTGACTGCTCTATCACTGCGGGATACTGGCAATTTAGCTTGGAGGCTTAACTTATCTATGAAGGATTTGGTCCAGTTTCGAGCTGAGTTGATCTTTCGCTCGGTTAGCTGGCGAGCTGCGGACTATCAGTGGTGTCTAGCATGCTGCCCAATTCGCTAGCTAATTATCGGTTACCTGGTCAGATCGGCAGACTAACGTTACCAAAATGGCACTCCACGTTCATTAATATTAAACGTTTACTATTGACGTAGTGAGTTGGACACATTTTTTTGCAGCTATGTGGTCGCCTTTGGCATTGCTGTAATCTCAAAAGCCAGTTGCATTTCAGTCTAAGCCCGCATTGCATATCACCGCATGCATACAAGGGCCTAACTAACCAGCGAGCTGGACCTGGTGTGCTGTGGCCTGTAACATTAACCCGAGCGTGTCGCTGCTAGCTGACATAGCGGAACGGCACAAAGGCGACACGCCGTCTGGCTGCGTTCAGACTTTACGTGAAATATTTGCAGGCGAGAATAGCGACAGAAAATAGCTGCGCGGCGTTTGGCTACAGAAGAACTGCATTGCAACAAATGCGCAACGGTTCTTCTCGCTTGCGAGGGACCTTGTAGCTCATGCAGTGCTGGTTTAGTGCACACGGCTTGGTTGTCATTATATCGTGCGCACGTTGACCGACGGTGCTTTATGGAGCTAGCCATCTTAGCTACTCGTTTTTAACAGGCATGGCATATAACGTTGATTTATCGTGCTTCCCAATGTACTGGGTGAGTCGCCTTAGCAAACGCTGACATACTCTGTTGTCTATACGTTTTGGGTGTCTTGATATCTTGCATGTCGGTTTATCTTGATTCCTGGAACTAGAGGAACATTTTGAGGTGTATGCGCTGTCGTCGGCCTGCCGGCGATCTGTATATAAGCAGGTGAGATAAGAAATTAGTGTGAGTGAATGGCAGTTTGCTTGGTCATTCCCGGTGCCTGCCAGTGCTCGAGCCGGAGCGGACTTTGGCAGAGGCAGCGAATGTTGTCTAACCTTTAATCTTTGCTGAATCTGAAGGAACAGGCAGCGCAGTATTTGAATTTTTAATTTCCCTGTTGTACGGTCGTGCTGTTCTCTCGCATGGCCTCTACCTCCGCCCTGCCGTCCTTGAGGGGTTGTCATGTCGTCCGCGCTGTAGACATGTGGACGCTTGAACGTAAGCATAAGTACAGACCAAAACTTGATGGTATATTTTAGATACTCAAACGTGTTTTAAAGCGCAGACTGTGTTTCACTGCGGTGCACATACATGGGTATTATCAAGAACGCACCTTGGATTCAGGTGAAGGTCCACGTTGCTTGTTGCATATGTTAAATGACATTTGCTACAATGTGATTTAATTTTTCAACTCTGCTTCTCTGTGAAGCCGTAGCTCTTGTGGCTATTTAGTAAGCACCATGTTTGGTAAGTTAACCAAGTATTGGTTATGGCAGTGTTCGACTTGCTTTTGTCATCTGAAGTAGGATATCTCTCAGGTCCATCTTCTAGATAAAGTGTTTACAGAACGCCGTGTGGCTGGTTGACGGGTGCGAGTTTTTGGGCAGTTTGTGCTCTTCAGTGATGTAGCTTGTTCAATTCACCCACCTACCTCACTGCCCTATTTTACTGTACCCTCAAATGAGTAGAATATATCTTCAGAATGAGGAAATCCATTGCCTTATATTGCTTGAGTTTAGTTTTACAGAAGTATTTGGCTTTTTGAGATTCATTAAAGGACCAGCTGGAATAGAACTAACCCTTTAAGTTAAATCTACTAAAAGACCAATTGTAGTGAACTCTGAAATTTAAGTTACATGTCCTTAGAACATTTGGAATAAAAAATAGTCATTGAAGTTGGATCTTTTGTGAAACCAAGTGGAATAGCCATAAGATCTGAAATTTGACTCTCTAATAACCAAGCTGAAACAATTTGAAAAAAATTTTTGAAGCTAATCTTCCGTTTTTGTGGAGTAAATTGTTAGCGCATTTAGGCCAAGCCAGCCTGCGATAATGAATTTCAATAAAATAATAACATTGAATTAAAATGCCACTTGCATAGCAAGATGAAATGTCAGATCTTGGCACACATTATATAACACAAAAGAAGCATACACACTAGGGGTGTCAAAGTTTACAATTTTTTCTACATGTGTACACGGGACTTCTAACCGACGTGTACCTGGTTACACGTTGGGGATTTGTGAGCTTTTTCTATCACAGTTGCGCTACATAACCACAGAAAGTAAAATGAGTTGAAAATAAAATCCTCTATCATTTTGATTGATGTGAAAACGTACAAGTGAAAGCTGAAAAAGGGTTAACCTTTTTTAATCATTGTTTTAACTTTCTCACTTTTGTACTTTTTTTTTTTTTTTAACTAAGTGCAAACTGCATCCCTCTCTCGCAACGGGAGCTGCCTCTGAATTTTAATATGCGTCGCATAGTAAAAGTAATCTGGAATTGGCGAGAGAAAGCAACTCAAAAAGAAGCCAAAGTAAGCTGAAGTGAGAGGGAAAAAACCTCACCTTTATATCCACAAAGTAAAAAAAAAAGTGGAGGGGGACTCTCTCAATTATTCACTAAAATTGGCAAAAAAAAAAATTTTCCTTCTTCCTCTCTAGATGCGAGGATGTGTGATCGGGTCGTGAAAAGCCAACCAACAATATAATGTACAACAACACGCAACAATATAGGCTCAAATAACAAGCCATTAACAGTTTTTGTTTTCAGCTGCATGACATTTGCACATGGAGAAGATGATGAGTGCAGCGCTCTTCTCAAGTCCTCCGCAGTCTATTCTTGAAGTGGCGCGACACTGGCTGTGGCTGCGGGGTTTTTTTAAAAAAAATTTTTATATCAAGGCAACATTGCGCCCCATGCATCCGTATGCACTAGTGGGAACATTTAAGTGTATAGTTAGTTAATGTTATCTGAAGCTCTCAGGCAACATTATCACCCCTAAAAATAGGCAACTATATGTATTGTTGAGAAATGAACGAGGAGGAGAAAAACATGTCATGTAAACGGTTATTGATTTTTCTAAACGGTTATGATTTGTTATCCGTGTACACGTGTAGATGTTGACACCCCTAATACACACTGACCATAGATGTAAATGAATAGAAAGGCGTGAAGAAAATTATTGTTGAGAAACTACATGAAGGGTTCAGAGACTTGAGCACTATTGCAGAACTCTGTAATTGTTGCATGCAGAACTTCATTCCAAACTGAAATCCACTATTTGAACAACTTCATTCACTGAGGAATACAACTGGACATCAAAAAAATCAAGTCATCAGCAAAGAAAAATGGGAGGTTCTGAAGAATGTCCCATATTTTTAAATTATTGATCAAATATGTAGGTGGGGAAAATGAGTGTGGATGTGCTACGCAGTGGAATAATACCCTTTGCATTCAGGGCTAAAAAAAAGTTGCTCTCAATTTTTAATGTGTAGAAAATTCTGGGCCCGGAAGTTTCATGAAAAATGAAATGCCAAGACAAAATGCAATTGGCAACAGTACAAACACAGTTTTTCCACCGAAAATGTCCAGCAATTTTTTTTTGTTACACAAATTACAGAATAACAGTACTATGATTTGTACTAATATTACATTCCCAAGAGAATAAACGTATTGTAAATGTTTTGTAACATCCATTATTGTGACCTTTCAACAAAAAGAAAATAACATGGTTCAGTACTACCAAATTCAGTACTGCTCTAGAGCAAAAGAGAAGCATTAGTTGTTTCCACTAGACTTGGGCAATATCAAGGTATTTCTGTAGATCAGGGTATTTGGAAGTCCCGACTGTTTGATTGTCCATGAATGAATTCTATGAATCTTCTATGAAAAAGGAGCTTCTGTATTTTATTTATATATATATATATATATATATATATATATATATATATATATATATATATAATTACAGCTGGGGTAGGCATATTGTAATTCAAGTGGCTCAACAGATGACTATACTTCTGTATCTTATCATTGCTCTGCATTCAGGCTTATGAAAATCTAGTACCTGTCGGGAGACTTGGGGCAATCAAGGGACATTTCAGAGAGGGCGGTGCTCTTGGCTGGCCTACCAATGCAGATGCCCATGAAGAGAGAGCTTGGCTTGATGGCAGAAAATCCTGGAGAAAATGTGTAATTTTGGCATTCAACAGCCTGCACTAGAAGGCAACCCAAAAAAAGGAACACTTATTAAAAAGAGTCAACTGTTTGTTCTGGTAACATTTTGATGTGGTGGTGTGCCATGCCAAGAAGACTTGAAATAAAACGCAAAACGACTGATTCCGGCTTGGTGCACGCTTTGCTGATTCAATTAGTTAACAGCACTAGTGACTGAAAAAGTTCTTAACTATTTTTGTGAGAAACGAAAAGCAGACGAAGAAGGTAAGTAGGGTACACATTTAGTTGGGGTGGAGTGGGTGGGGCTACAATTCTCCGCTCTTGTCTGCTCCTTGCAGTCCAAAGCTGTTCAGGGTTCAGCCCAGGCCAAATTTAACATTTGTATTGTTAATATTAAAGTAAAGGAGAACGATTGCCTTTGTAATCTTTTCCGATCAGGGGCTGACTTCTGGTTACAGAAATGATGTTACCGAAAGCACAACCTTTCAGTTAATATTTTATTACAACCTGGGCCTATCTACGCACTTTAGGACTGATTAAAGTAACGTGATTGCCACTGATGGCCTACACATTTGAACAAAAAACCTGCTGGATTGAGTTGCATAGGTTACACAGGAGCAGCTTGGCTGATCTTGTTGATTGAAGCTCTGGAGATGAGCAAACTGTTGAGGAATTTGTTTAGCAACCACTAACACTGATAAAATACATGGTTTACCTTTCCCCAAATCTGGCAGCAGTAGAGTCCCTAGATGAATGGAGCTGCGACAACTCAAGAACTGAAGCCATTTTGTATCCATCGTGCTAAACCGAGCTGTTTGGCACAGGGGAAATGGCTGGATTTTCCCGTCCTTTTTTTTTGGAAGGGAGACGTATTAATTTCATTCAAAAAACAAAACATCAGCTAGCAACAGAATGGACAAGCATAAGGGGGAAAATATTGAGCCATTTACAAGTCATTTACAATAAACAGAGTTTCGTAAAAGGGCGGTAAGGAGGCCAGTTGTTCCTCAAACCTCTTAATCATCATATGCCTACCCCAGATTTGATAGAAAGAGAAACGCCTGTATTTTTGCCGCCAAGGAAAATCCTCGGGATATCTGAATACCTTGACAGTTATGATAGGAATCTCTTCCTTATTAATTCCAATTTCCTATCCATTTTATGATTCCTGTCACCAAACCGACTGTTCTTAGTAGGCGTCCCCTCTATAAATTGAGCTCTAAATTGACTTAAAGTCTACAGACCTTCCATGAGTGAAATGTACCAAAAAATTGTGGTGAAATCTTTCCACTCCACAAAACAAAAGATAGCTTCTCCAGAGCCCATGGAACTTAATTGGCAGGAATTGACAGCGGACTGACACTGTTTGCCAATGAAGGGATTCAGGAGAGACACCTGCTATGATTTTTAGGAAGTACAAAGAGCAATGGGAATGGTTTTATGCATTAGCTTTCACTTCAGTGTATTTGTCCTCCGCCTCTGTCACATTCCACCTCAAAAAATCCACCCCTGACCTTTTTGCTTCATCAGTTTGTAACTGTAACATTACAAATTGAAGGCAAATGTGTCTAATATCATCTGAAAGCAGAGATCCAAAGCTACAAAATGACAGCTTATTTACTATTTACAAGTTGGTTCCGATGCTGGACAGCGGTGAGATCCTGGCCTCGGTTAGGACGCCAAGCGTGCAAGTTGGCTTCTCTCAGGCGATTACGGACTGTCTGATGTGATGCGTTTGTTGTGCCGACCAAAGGTCTCATCCACTGTGCATGTCGCTGATCTGAGCCGATCTCGCAGGTGGACGAGCCGGATGTAGCGATCTTGTGCTGGTGTGGTCACACGTGGCCAACGTGGATGAGGTCGATTTGCAGTACTGCCCGTCTGTCGGAAACGAACTCTCAAATGGCCTATTGTTTGATAGTTAACATTCAGCTGCACAGCGACTGCTCTGGTGGACATCCATGCAACCAGCATGCCAATGGCACATTCTGGCGTGATGACTTTTGACAAAATTTGAAATTTTGGGGTGGCCTTTTATTGTCCCCTGTATAAGAAGTATCTGGGTACTGCTCATTCTGTCTGATCACTGTCTGGAAATGCCACATCCATGTATACTGAGTGAAATCACTGAGCAAATGCTCACTGACAGAGATGGATTAAAAAAATGGTACAAAAATCAAGAGAAATATCCCTATTGTACAAGGGAAAGTCAGCATATGCTTTATATTTTTGTTCAGTGTAGAAATAATCCTCCCGAGGCGCATATCAATGAATATTAACTGATTACATGAAATAATTGGGCAAATGACATGCGGTAAATTTAGTCAAACTCCTCCCTTTCTCCCCCATCCCGGGCTGCAACTTACGCCCAGGTAACCTGGATAACCTGCTGCCTTCTGATGCGTGTGTAGACCCACCAGCAGCGATAGGTGTATAAAGCTCCTTTAGTAATCTTCACAAGCTTTGTTCCCTTAAGGAGAATTCCGGTGTGAAATTGACTTGGGGTGTATTGAAACATGATAATGAGTACTAACTTTTGTCGCATACCCCACCTCCATACGCACGCAACTTTTCGAAATAAATGGATTTTTAGCCGAAGCTCCCAATAGGTTCATAATGGTTGTGAATCGGGCACCTCGTTGCCATGCAAAGAAATCGCTATTTTTTTCATCATGAACAAGGCTCAAAGTAGCTCCACACTTCATCGCTAGAATTCTGAGGGCCCTGACATTTAAAACGAGGCACTGGTAGAAATGGTAGAGGCACTAAAAATGCACAGGTATTTTATCAAAGAAGATTTATGCAAACAGTACCTCAATGTAGTTTCCAGTCGCCTCCATCTTGAAAGTCACAATAAGTCTATTGACGAGCACTAACAAATAGGAAGAATGGGGGAACAGATTGCAATCTATTCGTTCGTGTTCGTCAATCGACTTATGGTAAGCCTGTTGGGAGCTTCAGCTAAAAATCCATTTATTTCGAAAAGTTGCGCTGAGCTGGTCAAGTGTTTTATGGGCGCCATGTTTGCTACCATTAATCAATATTCATTCAGCGATCCCCGTAGTGAAGTGTCGAATATAAGGTAATTATATTCAATTAAACAATTATTTGTACATAAATACAATGTATGTACGGCATACTACTGAAGTCCATGCGACTAAACGCACTCAATAGAGAATACATTGCAAAGGCTGATTTCCTGTTACGCCAGCGGCATTGAGATCTTCCGAGAGTGGACGTGTCTCATGAAACTTAAAGCTCGCAACAAACGTAAAATTTACTCAACTCGTTTCTTGTACACCAAGAGTGTAAGGTTCTGTTTATCACGTAAGAGAAGCATAATTGTGTCACCTGCGAAGCATAGCGGCACATAGGGATCACTTTGTCCAGCGTCTGTCCGTCCGTCTGTCTGTCTGGTAGTCACACTTTCAGTTGGTAGTCACACTTTCAAACTAAAGCTTCGCAGGCGACACGTGTTCACCTGAACACTCTAGTTTAATAGAAGACAAATGTAATTTTCGTCATTGCCTTGACGGAAACGTTAGTTAATTCACAGGCATTGTAGCATTGCGCTAACTCTATTACACTTGGTATTCAGTTTAGCTACATGGTAATAGCGTGACGATTCTGACGAAACGCAGAGTGGGTTTTCTTTTTTTTTTTTTTTTTTTTTTTTAAATCAAGTAGGCCTACTAGAGCTATGATCAGGCCCGTCATTAGACCTGAAAATTCCAGGGCTAATATCCCCTTCTTTATTGAAAATAATTAGTCCTTGCTAATTCTAGATGGTTTTCCTTTATTAACACGTTTTCCAATTCAAGAATAATCAAGTGGCAATTGAAGACACTGCTTCTCTCCCCCATGCAATCTAAAAGCGACAAAATGATGGGCTAGCCTACATTCAGTACAGAAAAATAATTTGATTTGGCTATAATTAGGTCTATGCACCGGCACTCGGCGACAGCATATCAAAACTCTCCAGCGAATGAAAGTAATTTCGGCGACAAGTAGCCTCAGTACACCCGTTTTTGCAGCACAGTCACGTTGCTGCTTGTCACCAAAATTACCTTCATTAGCTAAAGAGTTCTGAAATGTTGTCTCCGAGTGACGGCGCTTAGACCTAATTATAATTCAATTATTTTTCTGTACTGAATGTAGTCCAATAAAGGAAACCCATCTAGAATTGGCCAGGTCTAATTATTTTCAATAAAGGGAGGGATATTAGCCCCGGAATTTTCAGGTCTAATGATGCGCCTGGCTATGATTGAATCTGCTTGCACACTGGACGCAAAAAAAATTTTTTTGCACGACAGATTACATTCAAAGTCAATGCGAACACGCGAATACACGCGACCTTGGGTCAGTTGGCTTTCGAATAATTTACATAATTACATTCATAATTTAACTGCCATCTACACCTGCTGCTACTGTCTCTCTCAAATTCATATTCACAAAATCAATAAGTGCTCCCCTTACTCCAGCTATTTGTCTATTCAAATGTATAACTTGCTTTTGATATGTTTTCCTTACTCAAGACTCCCCCCACCACCCACTGTCTCACTCACACACTCTCACTCACTCTTTCACACACACACTCACTCTCTCCCCACCTACTTTGTCAATAATTTATCAGCTCCTGCTCATTACTTGCACTGCATATAAAAGCGTGAGCTTTGCCTCATTTAGCACCCTTTTCTTGGGCCCACATTCGCACACAGAACTTGGCGGCCCTTCCGAATACTAGGTTGCGGCTAGTCTTGTTAGCATGTATGAATATGTTCTGTGCTCAGAGATATAATTTGCAAATGAGTAAAGCTTCTGTACTTGTGCCATTTTTTGTATGTGAAATTCAAATTTGCATTGAAATATTGTAAATTGAGGTTTCACAAAGTCTGAAGATGGACACAAATTTCTTAAGTGAGAATGCAACACTGAAGTTACAAGCTCATGAACTGAAAGCTTGATTTTTGACCCAAATGTGACTCCCGTGACTGACTAGCCAATCAGCACGTTGCCCACTGATGATCCAATCGGCAGAAGTCATACTGCTCAATCGGAGCCAAAGATTCCAGCGAGTTCTTCAGAGAAAAATCAGCCTTGACAGTTCCACTTCCTGTCTTTTTGGTCTGCTAGCTGAAATGATAAATTGCTTTTGTCAGACATGATACACCTCAACCACGTGAAAGAATTCTAAACCTTTTTTTTTCTTTTTTTTTTATTAAAATGCCAAACAGCAAAACTGCAATGGATCAGGGATAATTGGAGTGGTCTTTTGAGCCTTGAGAAGCTGAAAGTGATTGTTGTGCCTACCTTCTCTTCCTGTAGTTGACTACACTGAAGTCAGTCATTTTAATAAAGAAAGCTTTGCAAACCTAACTTCACTCAAAGTTGGCCTGACGTTCAAATTTGACTCAAAGATGTCTTTTCACCATGTTTTTAGCTCCTGCTGCTGGTGGTGCAGGAGCTATGGTATCGGGCTCTGTGCGTCTGTGCGTCCGTCAACACATTTTGCTCTATCTCATCAACGATTTCAGTTACAGGCTCCTAATTTTTACTGGACATGCATCTCATACAGCCTTACAGATGACACGCATAAAGATGACCTTGGACTATTTTTTCAAGGTCACTGGCTTAAAAATATCACCAAAAACTTTGACATTTTGCTATATCTCATCAACCATTTCAGTTACAGGCTCCTAATTTTTACTGGACATGCATTTCATAAAGGCCTACGAATGACCAAAGGTGACCTTGGCCTATTTTTCAAGGTCACTGGCCTAAAAATATCACCAAAAACTTTGACAATTCGCTTAATCTTAACAAAATTTTCAGTTACAAGGTCCTAATTAGCTCCTGCCACCCGAGTGTCGCTGGAGCTATAGTATCAGGCTTTATCCATTCGTGCGTCTGTCCATGCATGTGTCCGTCGACAAAAAACAAAAAATTTAAGTTATCTTAACGGCGGGAGCTTCTCGGGCCGCCACTGCCCTATATTTAGCCTTAATGTACAAGGTAGCCACTTGGCTAGGAGCCTTGTTCATCTTCACAGAATAAGTTTGAAATTCATGATCTACCTACGGTGGCCGATGAGGGGAAAATACGCTGCAACGGCACAACTCATCTCCAGTTGGATAGACTTGCTACAGTTTTGAATGTTTGTATTCACTGACTGAACAGCACATTTACCCTCGTTGGCTACCGCAGCTAGGTCAACTGCCATGAAGGTGAACAGGGCTCCTAGCTAAGTGCCTACATTGGACAATTAGGTTAAAAACATGGTGAAAAGACACATTGACGAGTCAAATTTGAATTTCGAGGCGAACAGACACTTGAATTATGCCACACAAGCAGCATGGAGGCATTTTGTGTTTGTTTTTATTTATTTATTTATTTATTATTTATATATATATATATATATATATATATATATATATATACACACACACACTTTTTTTTTTTTTTTTTTTGTGTTTTACATTTGAAAGCGTCGTTACCATTGATTTTAATTGATTCAGATTTGTCTTCAACACTTTTTCTTTAACTCTAAGTGTTTTGAGGAAGAAAAAAAATTCACTGACCCTTTGATTAGCCTCGTACATGAGTGAATTTTGATTTTTGGGTGAACTATCTCTTTAACATGCCTATAAGTGATTCAATCAATTTCCTTCCTCTTGTGTTCGGGTCGCCAGTGACCCGTTTTCAGGTTTTAAATGCATAAAAGTACCACATAAATTTGTTTATAGCATCAAGGCTTTTTGACTTAGTCAGGAACCTCTATTTAAACAAAACAATTTTTTTCCACAATAGTATAAAATGCTCTGGTTAAAATGATGACATTTGTGATGTTTGGGTCAATTTTGACCCGGATTTAGCGATAAGAACAATAATCAGAGTTAAAACTGAAATCACAAGTGCAAAACCAACTTTTCAATGCATAAGGAAGCCTAACAACGTAATCAAGAGATGAGAAACAAATGGAATGATAAATAATTGTTATAGTGTGTTTTTACAGCTGATTTAAGACCTGGGTCAAAACTGACCCTGACACCATTGATGGTTGCAGAAAGCTAACAAGAGGAAGGTTAAATTGAAGTCAAGGGGGTATACTGACAAAAAAGGCAGAGGGGCCCACGCCAAAAAATGTTAAAACCAATATTTTCATGGAGAAGGAAGCCTACCAATACAAGAGAAGAAAAACAAATTGGCGGAAAAACATGTTTTGAGTGTATTTTACAGCTGATTTAAAACCCGGGTCAAAACCGACCCGAACACCACAGGTGGTGGCAGAAACTAACAGAAGATGAAGGAAAAGAAGGAAAAAAAATGAGCTGAACATTAAATAATTTTACTCAGATTTGCGAAGTTCATGAAAATGTTGTAAAATTAAATGCATTCGACAGTTGATGGGGATCATTGAGCCATTTTTAGAATACTGAACTTCTGAAGTTCAGTTCTCTGAGCCAGGTTTCAGGGGGTAGGATGGAAAAGCCTTAAACTGGGAAAATAAATGTCATTTAGAGGTGGTGGATGCACATTGTTTGATGTCCCTTGCTGTTATAAATCTCACTGGGGGGAAAAAAAGAATAAAATTGCTGAAGATGATGGCGACCATAGGAAATCCATGAATTGCTATTATTTTGTACATTGCCAGCTATGGTAGATACTAGAATTTCACCAGTGTTGGGTATGATGGTGAGCACATTTTTGTCTTGATGTTTAAAAAGCGAACTTGTTCCATAATATGGGCTAGAAAAGAAACTTTTGGCATTGACTGATCAAAACATCAAGGCTAATAAGGCTGGATAACGTTTATCATCTCCAAATTATCTGAGTAATGTAATTCAGCAAGGTTATCTGTGGGATACTGTTGAAGTGGCTCTAGGTGATTTGTAACAAATGACCATTAGGTTTACATAACTACCGTATATGACTAAATGATCGCCCGCGTGCAAATACATGCCTGCGTGCAAAAAGCCGCCAGGGGTCCAACCTCATTTTGCGTATTAAACGGCTGCTCAATTAAATGCCCAGTTGATTATTTGCACTATTGTATATAAATGTCTGTTATCCCGTGTTGCAGTAACACAGACGTTATAACTAACTTTGATTTGTCTTTGTATGTATATTTGATGTCAATTAAGATGTGGAGGGGGGGGGATATGGCAGACTGTCTTTGTCACAGAGATATGAATAAACTAGAGTGGACAACGTCATTGGCTGGACCAAAGCGCGCACTGCAGAGTAGATCCCATCTTTTGTATGTATAAATGTCCAATGAGACGCATGTAAACCGTAAACTTGGGTGTCGACAAATGTATTTTTTTTTTTTTGGGTGGAGGACTTGTTTTGTGTTCCTTTTTATCTTTTCGTACTTAAACTAAGCTTATGCCGTCGGAGGCGACGGCTGGGGGTATATCCCCGAACGCCCCCAATCCTCCAATTTCCCAATCTTTGAATAGACCTTGAATAGACTTTCATTTGATCTTCATTTCAGGTCAATCAGTCAAATGGTTCTGAAGATATGGCCAAAATGGTAATTTTCCATCACAAAGCGCCACCTGGTGGCAAAATATTGAACCATACAGGTATGATGTCATCATGTGACACGTTGTGAGGTCATGACCTTACAGTTGTGCATAGTTTCATGTCAATTGGAGAAATAGTTCCAAAGATATAGCAAAAATGGTGAATTTTATGTCACAAAGCTCCACCTTGTGTCAAAATTTTGAACCAAACGGGTATAATGTCATCGTGGGACACATCCTCAGGTCATGGCCTTTCATTTGCACTTGATTTGAGGTCAATCGGACAAATATTTCCAGAGATATGATAAAAACAGTGATCTTTTTTTCCAGTTTTTGGCCCCTGGTGGCCAATCTAGAAATTCTGAATTGTCCAAAATCGAATCATTTCTTCCTCTTTTTGATACTTACTTAATATGCAAAACTTGGAATTTCTAATTGAAATATTACTGCAGTTATCGCGTTAACACGTAAATCAGTTTTTGGCCCCTGGTTGCCAATCTAGAGATCGTAAATTGTCCGAAATTGAATCAGTTCTTCCTCTTTGATACTTACTTATGTGCAAAACTTGAAATTTGTAATTGAAATATTACTTGACGCTATCGCGGAACAGTTTTTTTTTTTTTTTTTTTTCTCCCCGTTTTTGGCCCCTGGTGGCCAATCTAGACATCGTGAATTGTCCAAAATCGAATCCGTTTTTCCTCTTTGATACTTACTTACATGCAAAAGTTGGAATTTCTCATTGAAATATTACTGCAGTTATCGCGTTAACACTGAAATCAGTTTTTGGCCCCTGGTAGCCAATCTAGACATTGTAAATTGTCCAAAATCGAATCAGTTCTTCCTCTTTTATGATACTTACTTATGTGCAAAATTTGAAATTTGTAATTGAAATATTACTGAAGTTATCGCGTTAACACGTAGTGCGGCGGCCGGACCAAAAACTTAATATATAAAAGGACACTGTTATGGCCCCAATTTGTTATTACATTTACCACAACAGCAACAGCAAGGGATGACACACAGTTTTTAAAACTCAAACACATTTAATTAAACACACAAAGACAATAACAACTAACTAACAGCTAATGACCAAGATTGATAAAAAAAACAGAAATATTTACAGTCCCTGGTGATGTGCTGGGTGAGGAAAAAATGCTGTTACAAAGGCAAAGAAATCCACAAAAGAAACGTCACAGGTCTTGAACAGAATGGCAGGTCTGGTCATCTTCTTGCAATTTCTCCTACTACTTTACTGTCGCAATTCTTTTCCTTATATACTCTTTTGCAGACCCCACCCACATTTAGACCTCTTTTTTTTAATTTTCTGAGACTTGCCCCAGACACGTCCAGGACATGTCTAAACATGACTCCAGTCTGAGCTGAACAAAAAAAAGTAAATACTGCCATCTAGTGGCCTATATTCACATTACACCTCCATTCCAAAAGGGAAAAATTTTGACTCATAAAGGCAAAATTTTTCTTTTCAATACAAAATGGTTAAGTGAACACTTGTCTATATATACATATCATACAATATTCAAACACATGATATATATATATACACATTCAAACACGGGATAAGCAATCAGCAATTACATTGTCTGTACCCTTCACATGCTTAATTTCCAAGTCAAACTCCTGTAAAATCAAACTCCAATTCAACAATCTCCGATTCTTGTTTTTCATCTTACTCAAAAACATTAACGGATTGTGGTCAGTGTACACAATCATTGGCTTTTGTCCTGTACAAACATAAACCTCAAAGTGTTGTAAAGAAAGGACCAGAGCCAACAGTTCCTTCTCTATTGTGGAATAGTTCCTTTGGTGGCGATTGAACTTCCTGGAGAAGTATGCCACGGGATGCTCAATGTCATCAGAGTCACTTCTCTGTAGGAGCACAGATCCACAAGCTTGGTCGCTAGCATCGACCGCGATGGAGAACGGTTTGTTGAAGTCAGGAGATTTGAGCACGGGGAAGTGACACAGCAGAGACTTCAGGCGATCGAAGGCTCTCTGGCATGCATCATCCCAGGTGAACTTTACGCCTTTCTTCAGTTGGTTAGTTAGACTGAGAGCAATCTCAGAAAAGTTCTTGCAGAACTTGCGGTAGTACCCGATCATTCCAAGGAAGCGGCGCAAAGCTTTTTTGTTGTCAGGAACTGGAAAGTCCATGATGGCTTGGACTTTAGCATTTATGGGTGCCACCTTACCCTGGCCTATGACGTAGCCAAGATAGGTGACAGTAGCACAACCAAAGTCACTCTTGCTCAGGTTAACAGTCAGGTTAGCCTGGGTCAGGCGCTGGAACAACGTCTCTACATCTTTTAGATGTTCTTCCCAGGAGTCACTCCATGTGATCAGGTCATCGATGTATGCACCCGTGTGTGGCAATCCGGCGATTGTAGACTGTATCATCCTTTGGAACGTGGCTGGGGCATTTTTCATGCCAAAGGGTAGGACTTCATACTGGTACAATCCAGATGGTGTGGCAAAAGCAGAGATGCTCTTGGCCCTCTCAGTTAAAGGCACACACCAATAACCCTTCAATAAATCAATCTTGGTCAGAAACTTTGCTTGCCCTACTCTATCAATACAATCATCAATCCTAGGTATTGGAAACACATCAGTTCTAGTTATAGCATTGACTTTGCGATAATCTGTACAGAATCTAGTACTTCCATCAGGTTTTGGAACTAGCACACAGGGTGAACTCCAATCGGAGTTGGAGGGTCTGATAATATCATGTTTTAACATGTACTCAACCTCTTTCTCAGCGATCTTTCTCTTTTCAGGATTCATCCGGTACGGATGCTGTTTTATTGGTTTGGCATCACCAACATCTACATCATGAGAGGCTATAGAAACTCTCTTTGGAACATCAGGAAACAAATCCTCATATTTCTTGATCAACCTTTCAAACTGATCTCTCTGTGAGGGTTCTAAGTGCTGGAGTTTTACATCAAGATTTTGCAACACTTCAGTGTTTGACAATTTACATGAAAGAACTTCAGCTTTAATTCTTGGTTCATCATCTTGAAACCCCCCCTCATCTTCACACGTTTCGACCATTGGAGAATCTGAAGTGACAGCTGCAACCCTAGCATTTCTGTCATGATAAGGCTTTAGCATGTTAATATGACACAATTGTTTTGGTTTTCTCCTATCTGGAGTCTTCACAATGTAATTGAGATCATTGAGTTTTGTCAGAATTTCATAAGGACCATGAAATCTAGCCTGCAATGGATTGGACTGCAAGGGAAACAACACAAGGACCTTTTCTCCTGGTTTAAACTCACGGCTTCTAGCCTTATGATCATACCAAGTTTTCATTTTTCCCTGACTTGATTTCAAGTTCTCTTTGGCAAGGTCACAAGCTGCACGCAATCTTTCCTTGAACTTGCTAACATAGTCTAACAGACTAATGTGCGGCTCTTCCTCTTGCCATTGTTCACTCAATAATAGCAAAGGTCCTCTCACTTCATGACCAAACACTAGCTCAAATGGACTGAATCCAGTAGACTCCTGCACTGCTTCTCTAGCTGCAAACAACAGCAAATGAACCCCTTCATCCCAGTCTTTCTCATGGTCATAACAATAAGTCCTCATCATTGTCTTGAGAGTGGAATGAAACCGCTCTAAGGCACCCTGACTTTCTGGATGATAGGCACTAGAAAGAATCTGTTTTGCACCTAGTTCATACACAACCTGCTGAAACAATCCTGAAGTGAAATTGCTACCCTGGTCTGACTGAATTTCCCTGGGAAGGCCAAACAACGTGAAGAACTTTATCAAAGCCTTCGAGATTGCAGTTGCCTTGATGTTACGTAGAGGTATGGCTTCGGGGAATCTGGTAGATGCACACATGATTGTCAACAAGTACTGATTTCCAGATCTAGTCTTGGGTAATGGACCAACGCAATCAACAATGACCCTAGAGAATGGCTCCCCAAATGCTGGGATAGGCTGCAATGGAGCTACAGGTGGGTCTAACTGGTGTTTTCCAACTACCTGACAAGTGTGACAGGTTTTGCAAAAGTTGGAAACGTCTTTCCGAAGCCCAGGCCAAAAGAAGTGTTTCATGATCTTATCAACAGTCTTGTTAACACCAAGATGACCTCCTAAAGGTAAACTATGAGCCATTGTTAAGATCTCATTCCTATAGACCTTCGGAACAACAATTTGCCTGACCACTGCCCAATCTGCATTGGCAGGGATATCAGGAGGGCGCCACTTCCGCATCAACACACCATCCTTGAGATAATACCCAACTGGAACTGCATCTATTTCTTTTTCAGGAAGGGCTCTCCTCTTTAGTACACCAATTTCAGGATCATTAGTTTGCTCCTCAATCAACCGCTTTTTGGACAGAGACAAGTCTCCAGACACATCAGAATCACCAGACCCATCCGGCTGGCTGAATAGAGAACTGATAAAAGTATCTGATAAGTCCTCAAACGGAGAAACCATAGTAGGCCAATCAGAGTCATGAGGCGAACCACCTGAGTCCTGACTACTCAATGTACTGGACGGCACCACAACATCATCTTCTTTAGCCTTCTTGGCCATAGCACGAGTCACTGCGCAAGAAGGATACAGAGATGGGTCCTCATCCCCATTTTCAGTGCTCGGCTGTGAAGTAAGATGTACAGGGGGAACTACTTTGCCCCCAGCCAGGTCATTGCCTAGCAACAGAGAAACACCCTTTATAGGTAGACTTGACATAAGTCCCACCTTTACCTGTCCTGTAACTAAATCTGACTTCAAGAATATAGAGCGCAGGGGTACAGATACAGTCCTCCCTTCAATACCTTGTACAAGTATGAAATCCCCTGAAGCGGTCTCATCACGTAACTCCAAGGAGTCCATCGACAAAAGTGACTGAGAAGCTCCGGTATCCCTTAGGATATATATGGGGATAGGAGTAGTATGCTCATTCAGAGCCACAAATCCCTCTGACACAAATGGAAGAAATTCCTCCCTCACAAAGTCAGCTGTATTAGGCTTTTTAGCCCCACAAGAAGCAGGCAATTTAGCAGATTGGTTATCTACTACAGGGGTTTCTAACCTTGTTTTCACAAAGGCATTTGGTTTGGTATCCTTTTCTTTTTCTTTCTTAGCTTTAAGGAACCAACAGTTAGTTGTAACATGACCAGATTTCTTGCAATAACTGCAAACTAGACCACTTTTGTCACTGTCAGCTTTCACACTTTGATCAGACCTGTTACTGGATTTCTGAGCACCATCACCAGATTTGTCTTTGTCTTTGGGTGAGGAATCTTGGGTATCACCATAACCCTTTTTCTGAAATTGGGACCATCTATTGTTACTGCTAGACTGAAATTTGGACTTATGTGTGAGAACGTATTCATCTGCAAATTTGGCAGCTGATTGCAAATTCAGTGCTTGCTTCTCATTAAGGTAGGTCTTAACATCATCCTTAACACAGTTCTTGAATTCTTCAACTAACACCATCTCTTTTAGTGAGTTGAAATCATCCTTGACCTCCATAGAAGTACACCAGCGCTCAAAGCAAACCTGCTTTTCATTTGCAAATTCAACATAAGTCTGATTTTCAGATTTCTTCAGACCTCTGAATTTCTGTCGGTAAGCCTCTGGAACCAACTCATAAGCTCTCAAAATAACCTTTTTGACAACCTCATAATCAGAGGAATCATCTGCAGACAAAGCCGAATAGGCTTGTTGAGCTTTACCCTTGAGGACAGTTTGCAACATCAGAGGCCAGTGTTCCTTTGGCCACTGGCAACTCTTTGCTACCTTTTCAAAACACTGGAAATAGTTGTCAACATCCTTTTCTGAAAATGGAGGCACCAATTTTACCTCCTGGCTAGCCCGAAATTTGTTTTCAGTTTGAATTTTAATTTTTAGATGCTCCATTTGGAGTCTCTCTTCTCTATCGAATTTCTCTAATTCAAAATCTCTCTGTCTTGTAAATTTTTCTAACTCAAATTCTCTTTGTTCCCTTTCTTTCTTCTCTTCTCTAGCTAATTTTTCCAACTCAAACTGCCTTTGTTTTTCTTTTTCCTCCCTTTCAATCTCTAGCATTTTTAATTTAAGTTCCATTTCTATATTTGGATTTTCCACAGGAAACTGTTCCAGATCTCCTGGTGCAAACACATTTTCATCAATGTAATATTCAACTATCTCTCTCGCCAGTCTTGCTTTTCGCATGGCTGGTTTTACCTCTGTCAGCTCCAAATGTCTGCATATTTCCAACAGTTCGGTCTTTTTAAAAGACTTCAAAACCCCTATGGTTGGTGATGCCAAGAAATCATCCATTGCTGTTGTCAATATATTTATTTCGGAAAATTCACAAAAACAATTTTACAATCTGAAATGTTAGATTTTTAATAAATGACTCACAAAATGGTCTATCCCGGACCTTGAGCCCCCAATTTGTTATGGCCCCAATTTGTTATTACATTTACCACAACAGCAACAGCAAGGGATGACACACAGTTTTTAAAACTCAAACACATTTAATTAAACACACAAAGACAATAACAACTAACTAACAGCTAATGACCAAGATTGATAAAAAAAACAGAAATATTTACAGTCCCTGGTGATGTGCTGGGTGAGGAAAAAATGCTGTTACAAAGGCAAAGAAATCCACAAAAGAAACGTCACAGGTCTTGAACAGAATGGCAGGTCTGGTCATCTTCTTGCAATTTCTCCTACTACTTTACTGTCGCAATTCTTTTCCTTATATACTCTTTTGCAGACCCCACCCACATTTAGACCTCTTTTTTTTAATTTTCTGAGACTTGCCCCAGACACGTCCAGGACATGTCTAAACATGACTCCAGTCTGAGCTGAACAAAAAAAAGTAAATACTGCCATCTAGTGGCCTATATTCACATTACAACACGAATAAGGAATTGTCAATCAACAATATTCTCTCTTATTTGAGGGAAGTGGTTATTCGCCCCACAGTGGGGTGCAACGAGGTCGACGAGAAGCAGTTCTGCTTTTCACACCGCGGTGGAATGGATAAGGGAAGCACTTCTGCTATTTGCCCCGCAGTTGGATGAATAAGAGACTTCATTGTATAATCCGCCCCGCTCTTTGATCTTTTGCGCTGTTATCTCTCGATTAATTAAATCGGCTGCAGTGCACAGCGTACTCTCTACCTGACTGGTCCCCTTAATGAATTTAAACAAGCATAAAAAGCTGCTGCAGAATGTTAAATCATTTTTAACCTAATGTTTTATGCTGAGATCACATTAATATTCATTTAAAATGAACAGATGCAGAGCCGACAGCGGGCAACTGCCCTATAGAATTTCCAAAAATAATGGAACTACATCAACTGACAATGAATCAATTGAGACAATAAGCTGAGGAATATATACAAAATAATTATGAAATTGTTAGGTTGTTTTTATATCATTTTCCCCCTTCGGCGGATAAACACCCGAAAATTTGATTGTCATCCGGTTCAGGAATGTCTTTTCCACCATTGAAAATGAATGTAGACAAAAACATCAAAGCGCGCCATTGTAAAGACGGTCATTGTATGGCAGAAGAGTTGCAAGGATTTCTCCATGGATTGCATCGCATCACCTCAGAAATGTCTGAAATAATTTTTGACATAATCGTTCATCTATGAAAGTCATAGATTATAGTTTTGTGAAGCTAACCAGCCTAGTTTGAAGACATGGCAGGCCACCTCGGTCAATACTGGAGATATCGGTTAAATTTTTTTCACAGAATATTCCGTATGTGATGTAGAATGACTGTTTAAAAAAAAAAAAAAAAAAAAAAAAACTGACCATCACCAAAAACTGACTTTCCATGAGTTTTCATTGGTGGGGCACATTTGATCTATGTTGTCAGTCAGTCAACAGCAAACCTTCTGCAGAGAGATTTGATTACATTTTCGGAACCTTGCCACAACACTGCCTCGGTACAGAAAGGTTAGTTTGAAGTTTTTTTTTTTTTCCTTTTTTCTTTTTTCTTCACGTTCCGCGTAGCCTGCAGAAGGCGTAGGGCAGCGGCTAAGTGTATTTTATTTGCGTTTTTTTTTTTTTTTTTTGGAAATGTGTCAGCATCCAAGTGTGGGAATATTGCGGCGTATTTCGCCCTGGCACTTGAATGTGAGACTTTTGCAAAATGTTACAATAGGTAATGATGTAAAGAAAAGATGAAAGGACATTAGTGCAGTTGCACATTTGTCACAATTTGTAATAGTAATACTTTGGGTTACTATTATCATTTTTTTAATTTATAATCCATTTGCAGCTTGCTTATGCCCATCCCGCCCCCATAATAATGGATTAAGCCGATGGTAATTTTTTTCCTGTGTGAAACTGATGACAGTGATTGCTTGACCTATAAGAATTTGGTCGGACAAGGGCTTGTCGACTGACCAATCGACCAGCGGACGTCAACCCTAATTTTTAGCTCACCTGACGAAGTCAGATGAGCTTATGTCATGGCCTGTTTGTCCGTCGTTCCTCGTCCGTCGTTCTTCTCCTCCAAAACCACTGGGCCTATGAAGCTGAAACTTGACCGGTACCCTCCTACCCATGGGGACACCAAAGTTTGTTTAAGGCGGTCAGATCCAATTTCAAACATGGCCGCCATGGCGGCCATATTGAAAATCACATAATTGGCCATCTGAAAGCGATGTATGCACATATTCAGCTGAAATTTGCTATGTCGTTACTATGTGGCAAGATGCATCGCATATCTAGTATGAGTTAAACTGCTTCTTACACACCCTTGAGTGGTCAGGTGAGCTACAGGGCCTGTGGCACTATTTTTATTATTTCAGCAAGTGGACCAAGAAGGCACTTAACTGTTAAATATTTCAGCATAAATTTTAACAAGCCATTGTCACTAGTGACTGTCTCTCTCGGGGCATGTTAAGATCTTTCGATAAATTCTTATCCAACATACATTCAATTTTAAGTATCACTGCTTGCACAACCATGTGGTGGGAAAAGTTTAATCAATTTTGTGTTAAGGTTTACATAGGCAAAATCTTTGTAATTACACAGTGACCTTGAAAATGACCTCAAGGTCACCAAGATCAACTGGTGTTGCTGGACCCCCTAAATACATGTTGGTACAAAATATGAGCAAAATTGGTAGTCTGGTCCTTGAAATCACGTTAAGAAGGTAAACAAGGGCAAAATCTATGTAATTACGCTGTGACCTTCAAAATGACATCTAAGTCTCCAAAATCAACAGGTTTCACAGGATTTCCCAAGTTCTTGTTGGTGGTAAATGTGAGCAAAATCAGTTAACTGGTTCTTGAGACATTGTACTAACAACGGGGACGGACAGAGCTGAATACTAGGTCCCCCGCTCCATGCTTTGAGGCGATGGGGCGCAATTACGTACACAAAATATTTCTAATGCTGCAAAAACATTTTGCACATGTGCGAATTATATTTCTGGGCTCACAACATATTTTTCACATGCAAAAGATATCTCACTGGCCACAGACGTTTTTTTTTTTAGTCGTGCAAATTATATCTGTGGGCACAAAACTTTCTCATACATGCGCAAAATATTTTACAGCTCAATTATAAATGACCCTTAATTATTCCAATTCGATGGTAAGTTTCGTATTAACCTCTCCTGCGCAGGCAGCAAGCAATTGGTAGTAAGATTAGGCTGGAAGTCGAGCAAGTGTACCTACGATATGACTGAGGTTTGATATCAGTAGTGAATTTAACCTTGAAACCTGCCAGTTTCACTTAAACGTTAATGTATTAATTATTTTCCGGGGAGAAAGATCACTTGTAACTTAAAGTTTAATTCATGCATCCTTGGGCTGCAGTTTCCTTTTCAAAAGATTTGCCTTTTTCTGGTGGTTGCACGATGTCGCCGTAACGAAGTGTAGTTCTGTGATGTCTTCTCCACCACGTGCTTGGCTCGGTTTCTCGCTTCAGATGGCGGCCATGCCGAGGAGGTGGGGATGAAAGTCCGGAAACAACTTCAGCAGTGCACGCGCTCGCGCTCATATTACTACACCCGTAGGCCGCTTTAGGAACAGTTTACACAGCCCTTAATTATCTGGGGCACTGTTGTCCTCAAGACAGACACTGATCCAGGATCAGTGCATTAGAAAGGCAGGCTTTAAGGGTCTTAAATCGGCGGAGCGCTCCTGAGCCCCATTGATAGACATTGTTGTCTGCCAATAGCAAGCCAGAGAATTTTGTGGTTAGCTAACAAGTATGTTAAAAGTGGAAGTAGCGAACTACCTCGAAGCACAGTAGTGCGTGTGTGAATGTGACGGGGGAGGGAGGCGGAGGACATGAATGAACGAATGAGAGGCAGAACTGACGGCCATCGAGACCATTCTTACTTCGCACGCTTTTGGACATTTTTTTCCCCCTTCGAAATACGCAAAATTATCTCGAGAAGTCTTTGCAACGCTTAAACCGGATAGCTTATTAGCAATCTGCATACTTTGGTTGCGTGACGAGAATGATTTTATTCGTCGAGGTAAGCTTTTGTTGTCTAAATGCAAAGAAGCTTTAGTTCCGTGGTGACTGCTATTCACAGTGAATGACTTGAATGGGGGAAGCCATGTGACAGAGTCGGCTGGATCGTTATCTTGGTGAAAGGCGCATAGGTGCGCGCGAGTTGTAAATAATTCGTGTGCAAATATAGAGCCGGCGTTTTTGCTCTGATAATAAAACCTCGTTTTGTTGACTTCTAGCTTGGCTTTCAAATGTAGTTGTACGTGTGTTTTGTCCTTTTGTACAATAGAATGCGTCTAAACAAAATACTGGTCACGGAAAATAATTTCAGAAATATACATTTGAACGGTCATTGTCTTTTGCTCTGAACATTTTAATGAATGGTCGTCCGGTCGGTTGTATTTTAAACTCGCTGACGGTGATTACGTCATTGGGTCGTTGGATGAAAATCCATGTGCTCCTTGCGCTGCTGACACCGAATTTGTTCCTCATGTCGGCAACTAACGAGATCTAGCTCTCTGTTTTTGTATTTTTTTAATCGGTGATTTATTCTGTATTGTCATAAAGCTTGCGCTCATTTCGCCCTGGCCAGTGCATTGTAGAAGGTTACAATATGGCAAGTGCGTTCAACCTTTCACTGGTTGTTGCCTTACCCCATTTCGTGTCCTTATGAGCAGTGAATGTGATTTGAGTCTCTCGAAATGGTTACAAATATTAACTGCTGTAATTTCTTTTAATTCAGTCGGTTTGTTTGCCTTTCATCATGCCAATTTCAACGGCATGTTTGATTTGAGATTGTAGCAATTGACTTTAGTTTGCCACATGGATGTCCTGTTTGAGTCTGCAAATAATCAGATTAGCGGTGCTTGTTGGACTATTTAAAACTGTGGTGCCTATAGGATAGCAGCAAGGTTGTTAATAGTCGTTTAGTACCTGTGAAGGAAAGTCTAGTCGAAATTACTTCAGGGTGTATCCGTGGCAGGCGGTTGGCCCGCACATTTGGCCGAATTCGTTTTTTCACGAAAACTGGCTCTGCTTTTTTGCATTGGTGTTGTGGGCGACATTCTCACTGCTGCGACTTCGTCAAAGTTATTTGCCTGTGGAGAGGCGTTGTTATTAGTTTTCGCTATGCCTTGCTCTAAATTGTAAAGCAGATTTTCTTTGCTCATATCGAAATTTCCAAATGATGTTATTTGTGGATGTTTTAAAACCAATTTAGTTGAGTAGCCTGCTATTTCACCCTACTTTGTTTTACTGTGCGCATTTGGTTATTTTGAATTAATATGGTGTCCTATATAACTGTGATTTGTCTCCCCTCTTGGGATATGGGTCTGGCCAAGCGGTTCCGTCACTACAATTGTGATCATCGGGCTATAACTTTTTAACCAGATAAATTTCATAAACTTGAAATACATGCTTCTAAAGCTTTTTACAAATACTTAAACATGGTATACTCAATGGATTGTTAGAATAATTTTAAAATGTGTAATTGGCAAAAATGTGCTTTGTTACTGTACTACCAAAAGAGGACATCCGATTTGACAAGCTGTACGCAAAGATTCATAACATGCTGTATTCGTTGCAAATTGGAGTCAACCTGGTTTCAGTATTGCAATAAACCTATTAAACTATGTACTTAGCAAAATTGTAGCAAATATGGAATTTCTTCGATTTAATAGGGGAAAGAATATGGTTACGTCATTACAAGCTGTATTGGTTAAATCACTACAGAGTTAGATGTTCGTGAGCAAAAGTAAGGTTTACTTCAAGAAAATAACTGAAATAGGTAACAACATACTTTTATTATGAAAGAAACATTGTTTCACAGATATACATTAATATTAAGTCAGTTATGACAGCAATCTCATTTCATCACAATCTCATCACAAAAAAACTAAATTTTAATTTGAATTTGGCAAAAAATAGTTACAGATGCTGAAAAATGAATAGTAAAAGGTATTAAATGTAGAAACGAGTACATTTCATGTAGTTTTAGATATTTTGTTGTTGAGATGAAAATTGTGAAAAATAGATTTCCGAGTGTGTCTCTAGTTTTCAAACGTTATGCACTTTAAATGGTTGTATTTTTTTTCACATTTTATATTGAAAAAACAAAGTTGGTTCCATAAACTAGACTGATGAAGCTACAACATCAGCCCTTTCACTATGTGTTACAAAGAAATATAATTTTCATCACACATGTTCACTTTCGCTTGGCCAGGCCCAAATATTGCATTTTCAGGTCCGTTATAACCCCGTTCATCGGCTCGAAACGGAGTAGTGTGTACTGTAGTCAGATGGCTGTGTCAGATGGCTGGTAGAGCCGTTTGGTTGTATTGTTCATATAATTATTATAATGACACTCTCCCTTTTGGCTGTTAAACCTTGTAGCTCGTTTGGAAGGAATTTTATGTCGCGACTGGACCTTGTAGGCTGGCGCTACAGTCTTATTTCTCTGGAGTTCAGCAAGGAAATTTCAGGTAATTTGAATTGTCTAATAATTCCTTGCTTTCCATATCACAGGTCACCTCAAAGGGAGCTGGCTTGAACCCCAATGCTAAGGTCTGGCAGGAGGTCCCTGCAGCCCCCAGCGAGGCTCCTGTCGATGGCAGCGAAGGCACCCATTGGCCCCAGACAGTGCCCTCCACTGAAGACATTACTGAAGGTGTGAGATCATGTTCGATTCCCCACTGTCAACCACTGTTCAAATCCTGTCTCATCAGCGCATTTGATTCATTTCAGTGTAGACTTAGCAAGCTTGTGTATTGGATAATGTTTGCTGTAAAACTTACATCGTGAGTCTCACAAGTGCTTGTTTCCCGGTGGTTGGGAACAAAAATCTAAAGTAAATATGAATGCTGGTCTCCAATACCAGGCATTACAGTGGTAAGAGTTGGTTGGCTTCCTGCGACATCATAGTTACTACACTGTAGTTAGGCGGCATGTGGGAGAGCATGTTTATAAAATGTGCATCGGCATCCGTGAGGCATTTAGGAGAGTACCCTACATAACTGCACAAATTGTAAACAGGTAGAAAGTGTCCATAAGTATTCCATCGGCTGAACAACTGAATCCGCTATGCAGAAGTCCGTTGCCACTCTGTGATTACATTACTGATTTACCTACTCTGAAGGTTCATCCCATAAGCTTTAATACATGTTTTAAGTTCAGTTCATTGGACTATGATGATAGTACAGCACCGACTTTTGGGGGGTGTACAGTCTATGGTACAAACCCTCAGACCAGTGCCTGAAATTGACCAGTACTCACCAGTTCTGTACTGCACTGGTAATACTTATTTTCACGCAATTGATTGGGCAACTTTCCCTTCTTATTGAGTACTTGCACCTCTGACTCAACATACGCAATTCTAAACACTCTCCTAACTGTGGCTCTGTGAATATATCACTGATGGAGTCGGACAATTCGCGTGCCACCATTAGCTAAATGGCAAGCAAGTTAACTATCCTGCTGGGAATCTTGAGTTTCGTCTGTCCCACAGTTCAGAAGCAACATTTAGCAGTATGAAACGCCGGGAGTTGAGTCACGGTGATTTTGAGTTGCAGGGCCTCGTTTATGCTATTCTGTACAATGTAAATTTAGTGTAATCAATTATCTCCACAAATTACAAATGCTTCCAATCATAGGGCACTTATACACTTTGGTCCCTAAATATTTGGACTGAGACACAATTTAATCTTGTATGCCACTGCTGTGGATTTGAAAAACAGTCAAGATGTGCTCGAAGTGCTAACTTTCAACATCAATCATGAGTTCAAAACCACTGTCTGAACCATGTATGAATTGCACCCATTTTATGTACAACCCCCTCAGTTTTAGCGGCTCTAAATTATTAGACTAACTGCCATCATAGTTAATTTGTCTTTTTAAGCAATTTTGCTCTCAATAACTGTCTTAAGTCTGAAACCCATTGCCAACACCAAACCCTGTGTTTCTGGTGATGCTCTGCCTGGCCCTCACTGCAGTGGTCCTCAGTTCCTGATTTATTGGCGTTTTGCCTTCAGCAAGTGAAGCACATGCTCAATTGAATTTAGGTCACATGACTGGCTTGTCTATTGTAGAATACTCCATTTCTAGCATGAAAAAATCTTGGATTGTTTTCACAGTATGTTCCCAAGTCACTCTTCATCTGGCCTGTAAAGCATTTTCCAGTCAGTTATGGTGCATTTGGCTGAATCTGTGTACAGTATAGCCCTATACTATTCAGAATTAATCCTCCATCCTTTGTCAAGTCTCATCATTTGTAGGTACGAGGGAATCAGCTCAATTAGCAACTGTACGTGCCCATACGTAACCACTCCATAGATTAGATGGTATGGCTCCAATCGTGTGTGTTCCTTCCCCTCTCAGTGCCCTTCATTTCCTGTCTTCCTGGTATAAGTTGAATATTTTTCCTGTTCATCTACAAAACCCAAAACCAGTGAAGTTGGCACGTTATGTAAATCGTAGATAAAAACAGAACACAATGATTTGCAAATCCTTTTCAACTAATATTCAATTGAATACACTGCAAAGACAAGATGTTTAATGTTCAAACTGAGAAACTTTATTTTTTTTTTGCTAATAGTCATTAACTTAGAATTTAAAGGCAGCAACACGTTGCAAAAAAGTTGGCACAGGGGCTTTTTTTACCACTGTGTTATATCTCCTTTCCTTTTAACGACACTCAGTAAACGTTTGGGACCACTTTTTGAAGCTTTTCAGGTGGAACTCTTTCCCATTCTTGCTTGATGTAGAGCTTAAGTTGTTCAACAGTCCGGGGTCTACGTTGTCGTATTTTACGCTTCATAATGCGCCACACATTTTCAATGGGAGACAGGTCTGGACTACAGGCAGGCCAGTCTAGTACCCGCACTCTTTTACTATGGAGCCATGCTGTTGTAACACGTGCAGAATGTGGCTTGGCATTGTCTTGCTGAAATAAGCAGGGGCGTCCATGAAAAAGACGTTGCTTGGATGGCAACATATGTTGCTCCAAAACCTGTAGGTACCTTTCAGCATTAATGGTGCCTTCACATAAGTTGCCCATGCCTTGGGCACTAATACACCCCCATACCATCACAGATGCTGGCTTTTGAACTTTGCGCCTATAACAGTCCGGATGGTTCTTTTCCTCTTTGGTCCGGAGAACACAACGCCCACAGTTTCCAAAAACAATTTGAAATGTGGACTCGTCAGACCACAGAACACTTTTCCACTTTGCATCAGTCCATCTTAGATGAGCTTGGGCCCAGCGAAGCCGGCAGCGTTTCTGGGTGCTGTTGATAAATGGCTTTCGCTTTCCATTGTAGAGTTTTAACTTGCACTTGCAGATATAGCGACGAACTGTAGTTACTGACAGTGGTTTTCTGAAGTGTTCCTGAGCCTATGTGGTGATGTCCTTTACACACTGATGTCGGTTTTTGATGCAATACCGCCTGAGGGATCAAAGGTCACGAGCATTCAATGTTGGTTTTCGGCCTTGTCGCTTACATGTAGTGATTTGACGATATTACGGACCGAAGATGATGAAATCCCTAAATTTCTTGCAATAGCTCGTTGAGGAATGTTGTTTTTAAACTGTTCGACAATCAGCTCACGCATTTGTTCACTAAGTGGTGACCCTCGCCCCATCCTTGTTTGTGAATGACTGAGCATTTCAGGGAAGCTGCTTTTATACCCAATCACGGCACCCACCTGTTCCCAATTAATCAGTTCACCTGTGGTTTTTTGCCAGCATTTTTGAAACATGTTGCAGGCATCAAATTCCAAATGAGCTAATATTTGCAGAAAATTATAAAGTTTACCTGTTTGAACATGAAGTAACTTGTCTTTGCAGTGTATTCAATTGAATATAGTTGAAAAGGATTTGCAAATCATTGTATTCTGTTTTTATTTACGATTTGCACAACGTGCCAACTTTACTGGTTTTGGATTTTGTATAAGATGACGCTCGAAAACTTAAGAATTTAAATTTTTTTTATTTGGCAAATTTCCTGTTTTGAGCCTTACCAATAGTCGTCATGTTAAATTCAACACTCTGTATTTACTCTTGATTGCTGACATCGGCACTGATATGCCTACCTCCCTCACCATCTCCCCAATATCTGATGCGTAAAACCTCAAATTGAAGCAGCATCTCTTCACTTTTAACTCCTATTTATTTCATCTCCAGCATTCTGTGGTTGACAGCTGAAATTGAGTTTGTCAATGTCCAAATATTTATGGATCGAACTGCAGCAAAACCACTGAGCCAGGCAAAACGTTAGTCCAGCAAATTTGAAAGTTGGATTTAATATTGAATGAATTTGATTTTGGAATGAGCTAAAGTTTGCAACGGAGCACAGCTCCATGTTCAGGCTTCTGGCTTGGAGCAGCAGTGCCTTTTGATGCTGGGAGAGGGAGGTGCTGAGCCAGGGATCGCTCAATCTAGCAAAACGAGCATATTGGCAAAACCGAGAGCTTTTTGCCTGAAATTTTTTATTTGCTCTGAGGGAAGTGGGTGCTGCATACTTGTTGGGAAGTTGACATAAAAATCTGGGTTAAGTTGCAATTGTCATAATTAAAATGTACTTATGAATAAAATTTAATGTGGTGAAACATCAGCGTGCTGTGGTTTCGATGTCATACCAGTCAAAGATGATTCACACTGGAAAAAAAACAAAATCTTGCCTTGCGTTTTTCATTTCTATAACCTTATATTTGGGGGGGGGGAATCTGCCACTCAGTGAGAGAATTTTAACTCATCAATGGGATGAGAATTTTGGACTAATCTAGATATGAGTCAAAATTACCTCATATCAGTGATAGAATTTGGACTCGAGTTGGAGCTGTGCATATGCGCAGTCTAACAATTTGTTTTAAGTGAATACATTATAACTGCACAGCGAGGGAACTGGGGATGTACCACATGATTGTGTCCGAACTGATTGAAAGTTTCTGGTGTGGTGACTCCTCAATTAAATTTGGTTTATCTTTGCCTCTTCCAGGCAACTGCTTTGGGTGGTCAGTTGTGCATCGTCCGCTGTTGGCTTTATTTCGGCCACAGCGATGGCAGTGCCCTGCCCCCACCTTGACCGGTCTCTCTCCTCCCAGGATACTCGGATTGCTCCGCCCCCGGATGTAAGCCCCTCTCCTTGGAGTTTTCCTGCCTCTCAGATGGCAGCCCCCAAGTACCTGCTGAGAACGCCATCAACGGCCTGGACCCTGTGCTGGACCTGGGGTACCTCCCGTCTCACCTCGCGCCTGGGACAGCAGGTCTGTGCCAAACTCCTCATGGCAGTGCATTTGTGCCAGTGTGGAGCAGTCGTTGACTGTGGTTCGTCTCATCATTTGTGCTCTTGATAACTAAATATTTTCTCACACCCCCTCTCCACTTCTCTCCATGTCTGTCTTCCCTCCTCCCTTTCTCTGGCCCTCTCTCTCTGCAGAAGGCCAGTTGGTAGAGGAGCAGCCCATGTCGGCAGAGGCCCTGCGTGAATCCTTGAAGAAACACCTGGAGTCTTGCTTCTCTAGGTGAGGCCATCGATGGCGATCTCTGTTGGTTAATGCAGAAGTGTTTGTCCCTCAGTACTGTGCATGCTCTCGGGACATTGATAAAAGTTGCATACAGAATGATGTCAGCCCTCATCATCTTTCCCCTTTTTTTTTCCCCCCCCATATACTACTCCTCTCCACCCACAGGGAGAACCTGTCAAAGGACCTTTACTTGATCTCTCAGATGGACAGCGACCAGTTCATCCCTATCTGGACTATAGCCAGCATGGAGGGCATCAAATCCTTGACCACTGACATGAGCCTCATCCTGGATGTGCTTCGATGTGAGAGACACCGACACACCCGCATACATACAAGCTCGGCCTGAGAAGTGCCTGGACCATCAAATTTCATGCTATTCTGAAGATTTTAAAAAAATGCATCATGTTTTTGAATGTGTGCATTAAAGGCTTTTTACTATAGTTGCATTGAATTTCTGCTTTAAAATCTGCAATGCTACTGCACTTTAAATGCTCTTTTTTTTGACTGTTGGGTCAGAAATATGATTCAGCTTTTCAAACTGGCCATTCTGTTATTATAGGAATTGCATTGTAGGTAGTTGAAAGTAGTAGTATGAAATGTTGGAAGAGAAATTCCAGAAGCCTGCTCTGCAAACAATTTAAGAATTTTTTTAAAAATGGCGGTAGAAAAGCAGCGCCCCTCTGTGTGGGGAACAGCTTTGTACAGACGACACTGATGCAACCGTTACTGAGACATGAATGTTTCCTTGCAGCATTTGGCTGCTTGCCTGAAATTTTGTTCTCAACTGTGTGTCCCTTTAGCCACGCCCATGGTTCAGGTGGATGAGAAGGGAGAGAAGGTGCGGCCCAATCACAAGCGCTGCATCATTATCCTGAGGGAGGTGCCAGAAGTCACGCCTGTGGAGGTATGAGGGGCCACCAGGCTGCTTTTGCCATTTTTACTAGCCATGTTCACTTTTCACAATTCTCCTCATCAGGCTGATATTTCTCCTAATAATAGAGTTGTTTTCATGACAAATGGGAGTTTTTGTGTGTGTGTGTGTGTGTGTGTGTGTGTGTGTGTGTGTGTGTGTGTGTGTGTGTGTGTGTGTGTGTGTCCCTCCACAAGTATACATGGTGCAGAACTATGTTTTTAGAATCTAAGTGAGGTGACATCAGTTGAACTTATTTATTTACCATCCTTAATCCAATTTATGTCATGATGTGGATCTCTCTCTTCCTTACAGGAAGTGGAGGCTCTCTTTAAAAATGACAATTGTCCGAAGGTGATAAGCGTTGAGTTTGCACACAATAACAACTGGTACATCACATTCCAGTCGGACACTGACGCACAACAGGTAGGCTGTGTGCTGCCATTTTGGATCCAAGATATGGTGGATTACTGTACCTTAAAGGTCCCATATTATACAGTTTTTCTTGTTTGTGTAATTATATATTTTGGTTCTCCAAAAGAGGGATTACATACTTCTTGACAGAAAAATCAATTGAATTCCATAGTTTTTTGGTCTTTCGCTGCCTGTTATTCTCTGATTTCCAAAGAACTGGTTGCTTTGATCTGGTATCCCCTCTGATGAAGACCTGTGCTCTCATCAGCTGATTAACAGAGTTAAACTCGGAAAAAAAGTAGCGTTGGCCTTTTGAGGCAAGGAGTTGAGTTCTCTGTTAGTGATGTTGAAAGCCCTGGGAATTTCTAACTGTGTTTATAATGCTTAAGTGGAAGGGGGGGGAAGAGGGTCTTCTTAGTCAACCACTGGGCTGTTGGATACAATTAAGACCTTTATTGGTGGGAAGAACTGGGGAAGCGTTTCCCATAATATGGGTCCTTTAATGCAGTGTTTCTACATTAGTCTTGAATGAAACCAATTCAAGACCCATTCAGGGTAACCTTATTTTTCCTTTTCTAACTTCCGCACAGGCTTACAAATACCTAAGGGAAGAAGTCAAAACATTTCAGGGAAAGCCAATAATGGTGAGTAGTGAGCAGTCACCTTCTGTTTGACTTTGTGGCAGCAATGTAGCTTGTGTGGAAAACTGGTTGAAATGTACGGATTTTGAAATGCATTTCTATCCCCTGGAGAAGTTCCTGCAGTCTTCTGTGAACATTTAGTGTCAGACCCATTTGTTCCTCTTTTTTGAACAGTGTTTGACCTGCTCTGCATTTTTTTAGACACCTGCCCTCGTAATGACATAAATGGGCAAATTTATTTCCTAAAGAACCAAAAAGGAACTTGTATCCCTGAAAAATTAGTCTTCTATTGCCTAAAAAGGAACTTGTACTGCTAGAGTACATCTTGTTGCATTTACTGTTCTGAACCTGTTGGAATTCTGCAGTAATGTATACCAGTGCATTATGGACTTGGAATGTTCGCTCCCCAAGCACTTACATTATGTACCTCATACTTATACTGGATGTGGGGTATCCCTTTGCGGTCAGAAAACAGGCCTCAATTCCTCACGGCACGCAGTCTACAAGGTGATGCATTGCTGTAGGATTCTGGTCCATATTAACACAAATCACACCATAAATGCAGATTTATCTCACAGACATTCATGCGGTAGATCTCTTATACCACATCCCAACCGTGCTGTTGGATTCAGACCTGGTGACTGGGGCGGCCTTTGAAGTTAACTAAACTTACCATCCTTATTTCTATGCTCTCGACCAGTTTGGGACAACTTCTCATTTGACATGGTGTGTCATCTTACCTAAAGTAGCCATTAGAAGATGCACTTGATCAGCAGGAATGCTCAGACTCTGACATTCAAACAGTGATTTTTCCAGAGGCCCCCTCCATGGCAGGCCAGGTCTGTAGAGTCACACTATTGATTACACATTCTTGCCCTACCATTGCGTACTGATGTCCGGCAGTCCGGCTAGACTGCCTTTTTCCAATCTTAACCAGTCCAGTTTTGGTGAGACTGTGCCCACTGCAGCCTGACGGGGCAGGAACATGACACGGTCATGTGTGCTCTGAGATATACGTCCGCCCCACACAGCTGTGTTGGGGGTTTTCTCGTTATCATCGAGAGAACTTCAGTCATTTGAAAATTTCTGACTGTTTTCCACAGACCTTTCTCCTCAACCAAGAGGTTCTGTTTGCAGAACTGTCTTTCACTGGATGTTTTTTGTTTGTCGCTCTACTGTTTGTGATTTCTAAAGACTTTTTTGCTTGTAAATCAGATGATCAGCATTTGTGGAAATGTTCGGACCAACCCGTCTGACACCAACATCCATGCCACGGTCAGAGTCACAGGGATCATATTTTTTTGCCTTTGCCTCACAGTGGCCGTGACTCATCCTGCTCTCTGGTTGTCAGTGTTTGTGTCTGTTACACCAACCAACCAAATATCTTGTCGGCTCAACAGTTAGTGTAGGAGTGAAGGAATTTTCAGTCATTCAGATGCAGCTCTCCACAAAGTGTGGGTGAATTGATTAATTTTTCTTATGTCATCGGGTCAAAGGTCAGCATCACAAGATCAGTTGTACGTGGGGTCCGAAGATCAACTTTTATGGTGTATCAAGCTGTAGCTGGCGGAGACATGGCAATAAACGCTTTGCATTGAGCACCACCTTGTTTGCTCACGCAGATGTTTGATGTGAACATTAACTGGAACTCCTGACTTGGATCTGTGAGATCTCATGCATTGTACTGCTGCCACACAATTGGATCATTATTTTGCGAAAAGCAGATGTACAGGTGTTCCTAATAAAGTGCTCAATGAGAGTATATTTGAACAAAGTGGTTGAACTGGCCAGCTTTAACCCCCTTGTGCCTGTTCTACGCATTTCCGTTCATTATGAGGGTCGAAGGTTAAACGCGTTGCCTCCACCTTGATCTCCACATGAGTTTCTGTTGTGTAGTTCTCCAGTGTTTTTAATCCCTCTTTATCCTCTTACTGGGTGAGAATTTTTTTTTTTTCTCCTCAATGGCACATCTGATAGGCTAAGGGGCATCATATTGACCAATCACTGTCTCTGTGCTGTGGGTGTATAGGCGGTCTTGTTTTGCCTCTTGTGCTCTGTCTGACACCTCTCTCAGACCCACCCCTGCCTCGGTGAGAGTCGCCCCGCTGACCGTGTGATTGTCATTAGGGGAGCGGCTGCCGCGCTGTCTGTTTGCATCCTCCTCCTAAGTGCTCTTGCGTGTTGCGCGATTGGCCAATTGGACTCCACCTTTGTTGCTTGGCGTGAGCGGTGTATCCTGCAGCGGGCTCACTGCTTTTAAGTGAGAGACGGCAGTATCTGCCCTCTTAACCAGTCCGGATGCAGATTTTCACAGCTGAGTTCGTTTGCGCCATGTTGCAGAATGTTGTTAAAGCATTTGGAGTTCAAGGTGTGCAGCTTGTGGCAGGTAAAGTGTGATCATGTGCTCTTCCTTCTTACTGCCTGCCTCCCTCTCCGACCCTCTGTTGCCCTCGTGTGTTCACCATACCCCTCTCCTCTTCCCTTCATCCCCTTCTCCTTCCCTTCTCTCCCTATCTCCTCCCCTCTCTCCCTAGGCGAGGATAAAGGCCATCAACACCTTCTTTGCTAAGAATGGTTACCGCAGCCTGGACTCCAGCCTGTATTCCCAGCAGTCTCAGTCCCAGTACGGCTCGCCCCTCTACATGCAGCAGGTATACAGCCCCCAGCAGCAGTACCCCCTCTACGGGATCGTCCCCCAGACCTGGACCACTTCCCCGACACCGTACTTCGAGACCCCCCTGGTGAGCCCCCCTTTCTCTGGAGGTTCTGGTTGTGCACGTCTGAGTTGGGAGGGTGAGGGAGGTAATTTCACCTTATTGCACCTCCGGGGTGGTGCCATTATTGCACTTCGAGACATTTCATTATGAGTCCAGATTATTGAATCTTTGGGTTTTACTGATCTACAGGGAAGGGTTCATTAAGAGCTGGGCTGCGTTCAAATTGCACAGCTAAGTTTGTCTCCTTACATCATATGACCGTCTGGAGGAACTGGTCAGATTGTCAGAAGTTTAACATGAAGCGCAAGTAAATTTTGAAATACAGTTCAATTTTAATTTCCTGGTGACCCGTTTACACAGAGTACAAGTAAATTTTGATAATCTAGATTCAGTTCTTGTTAGGAATATGAATACAACAGGGGCATATTGTTTTCGCCTGAATTCCCGTTGGCGTTGGCGTTCCCATTTGTTTCCGGGGCATAACTCTGAAACTGTTCGACCGATTCTCACCAAATTTGATATAGTGTCTCCATAACATGTAGATGTACCTTTTGAGGGTTTGAACTGCTTTTGAATTTTATTTTTTCTGTTTCCATGGCAACAATTTGGACTTAGGCATATTGAAGGGTGGGACTCCTTTCCAGACCATAACTCTAAAATGTGAAATGGGGGAAGGGGAGACATCTGTTTTTACGTGTAAAAACCATTCTAGCTTCACCTTGAGTCTCAAGGTGAAGGTCAAATGGCAGAAATGTGTCATAACAGCTTAACAACAGGCATTTAGAGCTTAGGTATGTGTGAGGCATGTATAGGGAATCATGTAAGCCAAACAATCTCGACAAGTTGAATATGACATTGGGCATCAAGATCAAATGGCAAAAATTGCTGCAACTTGCTGAATATGGCAGTTAGAGCTCAGGTATGTTTGGGGCATCTGTAGGAAACCATGTCTGCTGAACATTCTTAGGCAGTCAGTCATATTTGATGTTGGGCCTCAAGGTTATGTGACCAAAATAGCCCATATTTGTTTAATATTGTTTGTAGAGCTTAGGCATGTATTGGGCACTAATGGCAAATCGTGTGCTGGTTGTTTTTGACATATTGAATTTGACCTTGGGTAACAAGGTCCAGGTAATGAAAAAACTGCTTAAAAGTCCTTTAATGTTTGCTTTAGATCTTTGGTATGTATTGGATACTAATGACAAATCATGTATGCTGATCAAAAACACCATATTGGATTTGACTTTGGTCTTCAAGGTCATGTGACAAAATCAATCTGTTTATTTGCTCGTTTAATACTGTCTTTAGAAATTAGTATGTATTAGGCACTAACCTATATGTAAATAAATTTTTACGGGCATTGTAACCACATGGTCAACCTTTTTTCACGATCAATTGCGGCAGTAAAAACTGGTCAAAACCCATTTTTGGATGTTAGTTCCTATTAGCATCATGGAATAGAAAGAATAAATCTAATTAGACCCACTCGGTGGCAGTGTTGTGTCAAAAAAAAAGATCTTTGTCTGAAAGCAATGCAAGAACCAGAAGTGAACTGAGAAAGATGGTGCACTTCACAAATTGACAGCAGACAGTGAAAGTTCAGGTTAGAAAAAAATCTAATTGGATTTCATGATTTAGACCTCTTAAAGATCGTATTTTTGCTAAATGGCAGAAATGTTGCTGTCTGTCTCTCATGAAAAAGTGTGACTGCTCAGTCAAGTAGCCCGATAAGGGTAACTAAAACCCCTTTCTCACTGAGCTGCGTTGGCCCACGGAAGTGTGCAGATGAAAGGGTTCTCTTCTTTCGCAGAGAAGAAATGATTCGAAAAACCATGAATTGATTTGCAGTCGTAACGGGACCATTCGCCATCACCGCCGAAATTTGTGAAAAAATTAAACTGGTTTAATTTTTTCATGGATGTCTGAGATGGAGCTTTTTAAGGCCAATATCGTTTAGACAACGTGTTGCTTTCGCAAGAATTTGTGTTGGCTTGCTGTTGAATCCGCGGAATGATGCTAGTTAGTCTTCTCCTGTTGTAGCTTTAACTGCCAGCAACCTTCAGGGTCCTTGGCACTCTAGTTTCCTGAATGGTACAGACTGCACTTTCTCCAGAATTTATCTTATCAGCGTGACCTTTTCTCTATTTTCTGGCCGTTTTAGCCGAAGGGTAACTGCGACACTCAGAATGTTCTTACACCCAATAATGAATCCTCCCTCTCTTTCGACAGGCACCCTTTCCCAACAGCGGCTTTGTCAATGGATTCAACTCTCCTGGCCACTACAAAACCAGCTCAAACTCCCTCAGCACAGGCAGGCTCTTCAGCCGCAACCGGTAGGGCCACTTCTCCCTCTCCCGCAAGGGTGTTTGTGTTCCTGTACTCTGATCACAGTATAAAGCTTCCCTGTGACTGGAGTCATCTCGGGTACTGCAGAGACCGGATGTGTTGAGTGATTGCGTCTGTTACGAGCAGCCTACCAAAGGACTTGCTTAACGTAAAATGAGGAGAATTTTGTAAGGCTTGCTGCGAAAGTCCTGTTCATCCCCAATAATTGGTGCCCTCCTTTTCCCTTGCTCCCCACCCCTCCCTGATTCCCTTTCTTTTCTCTCTCTCTCAATGTCCCCACAGTGCTCCACTCTATTCAAGAAAGAATGTACTAAATGCCTTCAGGTATTCTCACAAGTTGTTCCTTCATCCTTATATCATTTTCATCGTGACCACCATTTTGTTCGATCACCATTCCCTTCAACTTCCTTTAGCTTTACTGATCAGTACATGCTCCATCAATACAATACATTGCTCCTGATACGGACTTTCGGCAGTTGGCATGAACTGAATTGTATTTGGTGAAATTGGCGGTTCTCAGGAAAACTGTAGCTCTGCTTGGGCCGGCTCAATATTTGCGCCCCTCCTAGGCTCCTGTTTCATGGGTTGCTACATGGGCTGCAACTGGCCTCTTGTGCTTGAGGACCAACATGGCCAGGCTTGCACTAAATAAGGAGTCATTAGGAAACAACATGCATCTGTTGCAGTTTCTGATCCGTTATAACAGCCTCTGTTTTCTGTGTTTGTTGTGGCAGATGTATTGAGGCTCGACTCCAGAATGTTTTATTAACTCCAAATAAGTAGCACGTAGTCCATATGTGTAAATGACGTGGTGAAAATGAAGGAGTGGTTAAATTCATTTCTTCATTACCACGGGAAACGATGCGCACTTCCCATTTGAGTCAGTCATTATAAATTCCCCAGGTGTTTGCTGCAGTTAGCATACTCAAATTTACATGTGGCACCATGTTTAGCTGCAGTTCCATTATGGGTGAGTTTGACTTGGACTGAAGTATGCAGCCAGCTCAAGTACTTCATTTTGTTCCTGGACAATAGGTTGGGGATACTATGGAGTAGCTATTGTTGTGCCACGTTCGTAGACATTAGCTTGTGAGTGCTTTACAGGCCACAAATTTCAACTGATTTGTTTCAAGTTTGGTGTGGCCGTGGGACTTGTGTGGTAAGTTCACGAAGCGCCTCGATTTTGGAAAAGATTGCTTTTGGGGTCCAGGGATACACATCGATTAGCGGGCGACAGACTTCTTTCTTTTATGGAACAGATATTTCACTAATGTAGATGAAGGAATTTGGCTGAGGCTTTGGCAGTTATTTTACAGTCTGTCCTGTCCATCCATGTAAACTAGTGCCATGCAGTTTGTCATAGGACTCTTGGTTTGAAGTATAACTGCTATATTCCCGGAACCGCTGGGTAAATTGCCAGCGTTTAAGATTAACTGACTATATTATACGATCTGAAAATTTTGATTGGTGCTGTTTGTGCCAAGGAGTTGTATTTTTGCAATCAGAGGGCTGCTCTAGAATGGGCAATAGGAATTTCTTAAATTGCCAGAATGGTATATCTAACATTCAAAAACCTCAATACACGATTGTTTTGTTAAATCTTCTGTGATTGGTGGGGTGCATCATGCAGTGGCTTCTGTGAACCAATTGAACTGCTTTACATTCCTCAAAAAAAAAATTTAAGTGGCTCAAGTCAGTGGCTCATTAGTAAAATTGCAGTTATTAACTCCAGCCGCTAGAACGTTTAAACCTGTGATGCGTTTCTGCTTGCAGTAATATTGGTTCACTCATCGTGTTTGATCAAGATACATCTAACATGTCTTAACACCTCAAATCCCTCCTCAATGCATGAATTAACAGTTTATGTATGCGCAGTCTAGATTGATATAAAATTCCCAGTGTTCTGTATCGGGGATATTGGCGTCTTCCTGTAGTTTGGAGGACTGAATTTCGTTCATGCTGTCCAGTCTGCGCATGTCGGTATTCATCCCCTGTTCATGTACATCACTTTCTGATGTCATTTTTATCACCCCTTGCTGACTGGCTTTTGAAGTTTCTGCTGTTGGAATGGAGGTCATTGGCTTGACACGCTGCTGTTGGGCAAACTCAGGGCTTCGCCGACACCCAAGGCGGTGGGGGGGACTGGCAAGCTTGTGACTCTCAAATGGCGAGGAAGAATGTTGAGTTTTGTGTTTATCCTCGCTTACCCCTGCATCACAGGAACCACGTTAAGCCTCAGCCCCGGACCAGCGATTTGGCCACCCCCACTGGCGCTGCTGTCCCACTGGCGGACGCCCCTGCTGGGCCCCGCAGTCCCCAGCCCCCACGCCCTAGTGGTCCGGAGTTGAGCCCTTCCTTCACATCCAGGGATGCCCACCTGTCGCCTCCTGAGATCGGCGAGGACGGCGGGCTGGCTGGCAGGGGCAGGTCAGAGCTTTAGAAATCCTTCATTTCATATTTTACATCTCTCTGTCGTGTGTCACAGCATAAGGTGTGTGATCTTTTTCCAGGTCTTGGTCAAAATGAGTTCAAAAAAAAGGAAAAACATGCCAAGACTTGCAATCAAACTCAACTATGGACAAATGTTTTTAAAGACACCCCTCCAGGCATTGATTAGAACCCAAAAACAATGGCATTTTTAATTTTTTTCAATAAAAAAACATTCATGTCTTAAAACAGCTTAGATGTAACATGACTCCTTTGACCTCATTTAAAAAGTGCGGATCTCTGAATTTGCAAATATTCGAGGCCTCGATTCAGTGTCCATTTACCCCTCTGCTGCTCGCCTGCAACTTGGTAATATAACTACATACCTTCTCAATTTAGACTCTGTTCACCAAACACGTTAAGTTGTGTTTATCTGCTTTTCCATAGACAATGGCAGTTAGAAATATAGTTTTTCAGCCACACGTTCGAAGCGGAAAGTAATTACAAAGACAAAGAAGGGGTGTGAATTTTACTGGTTTGCCCTCAGGTAGCTGTATCAGAATGCATTTTATGTATTGCTCTCTATGAAGTTGATAACATAGTAGTAATGGATAACAAGATTTTAAACGGATAAAGGTAGCTAGCTAATTGTGTTGCTACCCGATCTATTGACTTTGTAAAGATAAATATCCAGATGTGCCTTTGGAATTAAACCATTGTCTAATTCAGCATATAGCTTTACCATGTAAAATTTCCTCGCAGCATTTCACGTGACTCATGTGACTTGGCAGGCTAATGCTGGGTGACACTATCTCACTAGCACACTAGTGTTGGACACGGTCAACAAATAAAACACCAGAAGGAGAAGCTCACTGGTTGAACAACTTGGTTGCTTGTACTCATGGTGTCCCCTGGATAAATGGATGGAAGTATAGTTTCAATATAAGTTTAATTGCAATTTTCTTCTATTATTGGTTAAAAATATCCAAATGATGATCTTGAAAATGGCTTGAGCTAAATCAAAGTTTTCTACTAAATGTCTGCTCGGATATTCAGATTTATCTTTAATTAATCTTTGTCCTTTTGCAACTTTTGCCATTTAGTGAGAGAAGACTGGATATGTCTCAGCCACAGTTTTGAAAATGGCGAAAGTTAGCTTGCGAAATTATTATATTGCAGGTGCACCTAGCTTTTCCTGTATTGCCTCTGGTTTCGCCATTGTATAACAGGTAATCCACATTGCACGTGAGACGCAAGAAATGCGTAATTCAGTCCACGTCGATTCATCTTACGTAAACATCTAGCCAACCAGATGTTGACAAACTGCTAGCATTGAGGTATCAGAAAAATAGGTGAAATTTTTTTTCTTGCTATTTAACTGTTTAATATCGATTCAACATATTGTCAACATGTACTCAGACTATGTTTTGGGTGTGTGTGTGTGTGTGTGTGTGTGTGTGTGTGTGTGTGTGTTGTTTCAGGCTTTTGAGAGTTAATCTCTTAGATTGCTTTTCCCTAGAACAAATTGATTCACAATATGTTATAAATTTGTATGCGACTCTGCTAGCATTTTAGTTCCAGTCCCAGCGGTCTAGTATATTTGCAAGAAACTAATGGAGTTTTCAAAAATTGGCAAAAATAATGTCCATAAGTAAATTAATGTGTGGAGAAGCATTATTGTTTATGTTGATAATGTGGTTGAGTTCTCTGAACCTTGTTAAAAGTTGAAAGGCTTTGAGACCACCAGAGGTGAATATTGATATCAACATGCTAAGGTTGAAGTAAAATGAAACTCCATTTCCCACTTGCCTCAGATCACCTCATCCAAACATTGTGCATGCTTGTAGTTTAATTACTGTTCATGATGGCAAATCATTGGCATCATTCTCATTTTATGGACATGGAGTGTTGTTGGTTCATATAAGGAAATGCATAAATCAACTCACTAGACAAAATGGAAAGTTGGGGCAACCATTTTAATCGTGGACCTAATTTTCGCTGATATTTCAAAACTCCATTCATTTTTTGCGTAGATATTGGAGTGATGCAAATAGAAGTGGAAAAATGCTTACTCGCAAAATGACAACAGGGCTGTGACTATATGAAGAATGGTAATTTGTAGGGACAATAACATTGAAGAACCAGTGAGTGTGTTGTGGATATGGCATGTCTGCATGGTAGCTGGTCAGTTTGTGACCTCAGACCCAGTGATGAGAGAAATTCGCGCATAGAGGGACTCCAGGCGACGGAAGGTCTGATGGCTTTGGGTTCCTGCTTCTGTCTCTAACCTCTCTGATCTTCCTCTCCCATCTCTTCTCTTTCCCACTCTTCCTGCTTTTCCCTCTCCCCCTCAAAGCTGTCGCTTCCATCACCTGACCCAATGAGCGGTAAGATTATGAGATCTGAGGGGCTGAAAATGGCAGCGCCTCATGCTGATGCTGTATGAGCCTTGGGTTTGCCAGAGTTCTCTTTTTAATGCTTTCTTTCTTCAGGTGTTCAGTTGGCCAGTTCATCCTTGTCCTATTGCGCGTGAAACTGTGGGAGAAAATGCTGTACTGTCTTTGTGGTGTTTGACCCTGCTTGTAAACCACACACCATCTTGCTCTGCAGGAGGGTCCCATTCCGGGGAATGAGGAGAAAGCGGGACGATGACCGTACCACGGTAAAGGAATCTCGCCTTATTAATTCAGTCCTGTCTTTCGGTCTTATGCATTATTGCTCTTGAAGGACCAAATTTGCTTTGGAGGAGGAAACATTCTCTCTTGCTTCACCCTGGACTGTCCCGGTGGAGCAACCTATGCTTGTAGAAAGCATTAAGGTCTGAATTCGCCTAGGACTGGGCGATAAATGTATCGCAATAATTTTTAGCGCAATAAAACTAACTTCCACTATGGGTCAGACAGGCGAGCCTGCTCATTACCTTTTCTATACCTAATGCTGCGTGGAGAAAACATCTGAGGTCTTTTGAAATGTTTCCGGGTAAAAAATAGCAATTTGAAGTCTGCTAATTACCAGCGAAGTTGGACAACTTCCTTCACCTTGGCGTGATTAGCTCACCTTAAATCAATTCCCGTGCACTTTGCCTAACTTCCAATCAAGCCATTTATTCAGCCAACTGACTTATCAAAACCAAGATGTGGCCTATAATGATGTAGAAGAGAGAGCCTAATGAGAAGCAGATGGACCTAACCAGGCTACAGTGTTAGACTGAAAGAATGTCAATTATCTGAATAAATGGCGGATCTCTGAAGTCACCTCATTGTTGCATTTTTACGTATCATTTTAAATATTTCTGAAAAGTAAAATCATTTTAAGATGGCCCTGGTTTTAAAGCGTTTAAAACTGCACACGAAGTGGAAAACACTTCGTGAACACTTTCGTGAAGCATAACAAACGTGAATGTGAGAAATTATTTTTGCATTGCTGGCAATAGACAAAAGCACCGAATTAATAATTGAACAGACCTAATTTGAAATGAAGTAATTCATAGCTCTTTATTTTGGTTACTTTTGAGCGTCTAAATAGCCTACAGTGAAGGTGAAAAACATTTTGTTTAAGCATATCGAACATGACATGACTTCATTCTAGTGAAGTCAAGTTTGCAGCCCAAATTTCATTGATTTTCAATGATAAAATTATGGCTGCCACAAACTTGAGAAACGTGGAAAAAGTAATACCTTGGGAAATCAATGGAAAATGCATTACACCGCATTGAAAAGTTGAGTTCAGTTTTTAATCCTTGGGGCAATTAGTGATTATTAAAGGTGCGTTATTATAGAATATTTTTATTGAAAAATGTTTTTGGAAAAATAATAATAATTTTGCCCATTTAACCCCAGATCACCCCTTAAGTGATGTTTAGATTCAGTTTGGATGGCATTAAACATGCCTGGATGTGTCTGCTGAAATTGAACTCAATTTAATTTGTTCAATTGGTTGATTTGTTGATTGAGGGGGAAATTACTTATTCACATGGTGCCAGGGTAGAATTTGATGCTTTTTTCCTATAATGAATTAAATTGATGAAAAAAACTAATTTGTGTTTACTCAGTTTATCTTTTTTTACTGTTAAATTTACTTTGATCTGAAACATTCAAGTGTTACTCCTGTGCAAAAATAGGAGAAATCATACAAGGGCAAATACTTTTCCACAGTGCTGTATGTGTACTCTTTATTTGTATTAACGAAATGGCTACAGAATGGGTCATTCTTTCGCCAGGTGTTTACGGATTGCTACAATAAACTGTAGGTTTTTGATACTGTGACACTCTGCAACACTTCATTACTATGTGCGCCCTTGAGACCCCTGGTCCTCAAAACATACCCTACGAAGTCTGAGGACTGCTGGTTTTCCACCCTCCCTTTACCTGGGAGTCAGGTGTTTACACAGTCTGGCCAGAGACACTAACTGTTCATTCACTTTCCTGGGATAACAGAAAACCTGGGCTGGATTTAGATTCAAGGTCCAGATTTGAGGACCCCTGCTCTAGACCAGTCGTAGAATGATGGCCACTAAAATTCAATATCGTGTTTATCTTCTGTCTTTATGGTGCATTTTTTCTGTGCTTTGCTCAAAAGATCTGGTTTTGAATTAGCCACTGCTCTTCTGATATACATGAACTATGACACAACCCTTTTTTGGCACAATGTTGCTGATGTAGTCATATTTTAAAATGCACAATATGAGTTATTTGCAACCGAAAAAATTATTACAAATTTGAGCTCTTGAGTGTTCATGACAACGTACACGCATTCTCTCAGCAGCAACTACAAAAAAAACACGCTGTTCCCAAGTCAGCCTTGTATGGAAACAAATCCTATGCCGTGCAGAGAACACTGGTATGTTTGGCTCTCTGGTTAGTGGAAATGTGACTCCTATTTACCCGTGGAGCTATGGCACCTAATGAAGAGCAGTCAGAGGCTGGTATGATAATGATGCAAAGGTTTCCACTGACAGCAGATACCTGGTTATTTGGGCAGTTGTTGGTGTGGAAAGTGCTTAGTGTCCGCTTGACCCAATGATGAGAAACCATTGCGCATAGAGGGATTCCAGGCTGTCATGGGTCCTGTTGGCTTTGGGTTTTCTCCTCTTTCTCCTCTCTTGCTCTCTCTCTCGCTCTCTCTCATTCTCATTCTTACTCTCCACCTTTCTTCTCCTCCCTTCTACCTTCCCCCCCCCCCCCCCCCCAAGCCGTCGCCCCTGACGCCTGCCCCAGTGAGCGGTAAGATTATGAGATCTGAGGGTCTGATGTGGGCACCATAGGCGCACAACCTTCCCTGTCGTGGTGCCAAGATGACCTGAAGCCCTTTTAGGAGGCCCATATTATTACTGGCTTTACCGCAGAAGGAAGGTTTCAAACTCAGGCCTGGCTTATTTGCATAGTCCCAGCAGATGAGCAGGCTTAATGAAAAATGACCCAACAATCATTGAACCTTAATCTGGAGACAATGCATATACTACGCCTAGTTTGATATGTAAGATAAGAAACTTTATTGAACCCCGTGGGAAATTTTTGTATGTATTTAACCCATCATATAGTTATAAGCAGTGGGCAGTCACAGAGCAGCACCTGGGGACCAACTCCAGCTCTAAAGCCAGTTCCCTGGTCAGGGGTACCAGCAGGAGTGTTCCTATTATGCATGTTTTTAGGCATAAATTTTAGTTCTGAAGTTATGAAGAATTTAAGGTGTTCATCTTGTTTTTCAGTTTTAACCCTAGTCCTGCCTCAAGGCCAATGCTTATTGAAAGCCAATTCGCTGTATGCTGGTCATCAGGGAACGATAAGATATGTCGACGACCGGTAAACTGGGAAACGAGTGCGGGCCCCCTTAATATCGGCAACCCTCAGGACTAAAGTTAATGGATTTGGAGACGATTGTTGAATATATTGGTTGTCTTAAAGGTTTGTTTGCAAACGAACAAATTCAAAAGTTTCATTTGGAATAATTTATAGGAAGCACGTCAAGTTCTTTATTCTTGTGGATGATAATGCAGTGATGGTGTATTCAGAAAGGAGACCATTGACTGCTTTGTCTGACCCAGTTGAGTGCTTTTGGATTTTGGACTGAATGTTGCATGGACTTGCAATTTCCCATATTAGACCTTGGGAAAGCCATTCATTCTCTTGCTCGATGTACAATATATGTTGGAAATATAGCGGCTGACATGACTGTAGCCATTATGAGTGGGTATGCATTTTATATTTAGCCCCTGCTAGAAAATGGGGCTTGTTATATTGCATTAGAGCTCATCCGTTCGGATAAAAAGGGACCTGTTTCTTCATGAACAAAATTTTGACCATGTTTGTTCGTCAGTATCTTGCTTGGGTTTGAAAACGGGACTTCAGGGTAACGGGGGATATTGATGACGATTTTGTCTTGATTTGTGTGAAATTTTCAAATTTACAATTAAACAAATTTGTATGAATGGGCTGCTGCAGGTTATTTGCTTTACTGGGCATATAATACTGGAGACATGCTAAAACATCTGATAGTGAGGTTCTCCCCTTTTTACACTAATATTCTTTTTTTTTTTTTTAAACAGAGGCCTATCCCACCAACTGAGGTCAAACCTCCACAGCCAAAATTTGACTTGGCGGCATCAAGTTTCCCTCCACTTCCTGGCTGTGTGGTCAGCACGCAAGGCGGAGAGCCCGTTCTGGAGAACCGCCTGTCCGATGTGGTGCGCGGCCTCAACAAGGAGAAGGTGAGTGGGGAGGGCTGATCCGCATCCTGCTTCTTGGAGAGATGATCAGACTAGGTCTCAGTAGATGGTAGTGATGTCATCTTAGACTTCGTGAGAACTTTGCTTCAATTGTTGAGCATATTGGCAATAACCAACCAAACCTGCGTGATTGGTAGTTTTGCTTTGGATGTGTATTTAGTCATTCCCTTAGTGACTATGGTTTCATAGCCTGGAAACATCTTCCTTCCATCACGTTTGATTTGCCGTCGGTAATTTTTGAGCCTCCACCTCTTTATACAGTTGTGTTATCAGAGGGCTCAGAGATGCGCAGTGCGTCACATCACCTTGTTCCGTGGCATCAGTTTCCCCTTACTCTCTCTCAGCCGGATCCAACCAAAGAGTCTACTGTTGGTTCTTCCGCTGTCCCCGAAGAGGCGATTCGCATCTCTACCCCTGCCCAGCCGGCCTGCAAACCTGCCCCTCCCGCGTCGGACCACCTCGCCTCCAGGTGACCTTTGCCCCCGAACATGTTGTCTGCTTCTCTTGAGGATTTGAATGAATGTATCCCTGCTTTTGGTCTCTAACACTGAGGTTTCAAGATGAATAGCCTGGCTGTGTCCTAAATTTCACACTTTTGAGAGAGAAATTAGTTGACATACTTTAGCCTGGGTCAGGCTTATTAAATCAGTCCTGACATTTCGGAGTGCGAGTGAGTTTGAGGAAATCATTGTTTTATTGGACCATTCAACATCATTGTGAGCTAGCTAGTCTGCTTATTTTATATTGCACCATAATTGTCATGTACAGCCTTCGCTAAATCTCTTTGTAGGTCATTTGACTAAAAACACTTGAGCCTGTGGTTCGTACTTTGGAGATCATGCTGGTGCCTCAGGCTTTTCAGCAGACGGACCCAGTGGTGATGTGTTGGGCTGTTAGTGATATTGTAGCCTAACCTTCCACCTTACTTCAGCATTAGTTATACAGCTAGCTAGAATTTATGGCAGTAAGAGATGTGAAATAATCTGTGTACCTTCATCTGTATCTATTCCCTCCGCTGACTCATATTGCTCACCCTACACACAAATGCCATTGTGAAAATAAAGAACACTAAACTAGCTTAGGTGTTGTAAACTAAAAAATGAAATGATGACTCCAGCTAATGCGATAAGCGAGGCAAGATGAGTACACCTCCGTAAGTTTGCTAGCTTGCTGAGTAACTATAAAAACAAACTAGCATCTACGCAGAGTGATAGCTACAATTAGTGGATTTAAACAAGTTTACTAGCTGCCTGGCTCGCAAAGATTGTTATCAGTTTATTGCTCGTGCGCGCAGAGGCATGACTTGCAGCCTCTAGTACACTCGTATGTCCTCATTCTGTTTTAGCAATGGCTAAAATTTTTGAACTTTGAGGATAAAATTGTGATTTGTCAAGAAATATTTGGCGAACTGTGTGACTAATCAACAGTGTCAGGAAATGACTCAGAAAAATATGAAATATCAGGGGGGGAAAAAAAGCCAACATAATCTTGAGTGATAAATGTATACTGATTGGTGCACGTACCTGTATAGGTTTTTGGCACTGACCTCACACAAGCAGTGGCTGAGTAATGAGTGGTGAGCAATATCTCTCAACAGCAATGATGCCTTACAGAGAGTAGCCTGAGGCTGGAGTTAATTTGATGCAAAGGTTTCCTCAGACAGCAGGTACCTGGTTATTTGGGCAGTTGTTGGTGTGGAAAGTGCTTAGTGTCCACTTGACCCAGTGATGAGAAACCATTGCGCGTAGAGGGATTTACAGGCAGTCATGGGTCCGGATGGGTTTGGGTTTTCTCCTCTTTCACCTCTCTTGCTGTCTCTCACTCTCATTCTTACTCTCCACCTTTCTTCTCCTCCCTTCTACTCAACACCCCCCCCAAAGCTGTCGCCCCTGACGCCTGCCCCAGTGAGCGGTAAGATTATGAGATCTGAGGGTCTGATGTGGACACCATAAGTGCACAACCTTCCCCAAAGCTGCGCCATGATGACCTGAAGCCCTGTTAGGAGGCGCCTATTTTCACTGGCTCTAACTCGGTGCAGGGAGTACTTAAGCTGAGCAGGTTTCATTATACAGGAGCATTAAACTCTCTCTCTCTCTCTCTCTGTCGCCCTCTGTCTCTGCAGTGCAAACCGGCAGGACAGGAAGCCGGAGAAGGCCGAGCCCTGTGTGTCGAAAGACACGCCCCCTGCTGTAGCCCCGACCTCGGGTCTCAGCCACACGCAGCACCCCCCCAGCGCCAAGCCTCCGCGCACCCCCACTGGCCCTGCGACCGCTGCACACACTCAGGCTCCTACCGCACCCCTGGCTCCTGCACCAACACACCCTGTAATTTCAGCCTGACTCCGCATGAACTGAAGCAGCTGCGGCAGCGCGTGTGGCGCACAGAGCCGCTGCGCTCTGTCTTGCCATGAAATGTTACATGATCTGTAGTTGTAAGCGACCACTGGTCGTCAGTTGGAGATTGCCATGATGAAAAATGTGATTGGGCTTACCAGTCTGTGATTGGGGTAGATATAAAGCGCAGGCGCGCATGAAATCAAACTTTTAAAAAGTGAACTAAATTATGAGTAGTATTACGGGTGCCATTTAGTTGCCACCAGATGGCGTAGAATCCTCTGTGTGAGCTCTTCAATCGAGAGGTTCCAGCTTTTTTTTTTTTTTTTGCTGTGTAATTTTTTTTCTTAGCTTCTTAACACTTCTTTTCTCTTTCCCTCCCTCTACCCTTTATCTGCCCTCTCTATCCCCTGCTCTCTCCCTTATCCTTTCATCATCTCTCCCCCCCAACAACAGGAACCACGCAAACTGAGCTATGCAGAGGTATGTCAGCGCCCGCCCAAGGACCCGCCTCCTCCCCCTGCTGGCTCCTCCCCCCCGGCCACCCAGCCCTTACGCGAGCTGCGTGTCAATAAGGCGGACGACGGCGCCCCCTGTGGCAACAGTCCCGGCGACCGGCAGGAGAAGCCCGTGGAGAAGGGTGGTGGCCCGGAGGGTAAAGCCAGCGAGAACAGGCCGGCCCGTGACTCAGTGGGGGGTCACCGCGTCCACGGCCCCCCCAGGCCCGGTGCAGGAGGGCTGAAGGTTCGGGACCAGAGACGGCCCCCGTTTGTTCGCCGCAGCTCTCCACAGGGAGCGCCCCCCCACTCGGGAAAAGAGCAGAACATCCCGCCACAATCGCCAAAGTAAAAACTAAAGAATGAATGAGAAAACGACCTATAAATAAATAAGTAAATAAGTATATAAATATATATATATATATATATAAAAATGAATATATATTAATGGGGTAAAATGGTAAAAAAAGAGCAGTGGCTGCTCTCCCTCCTTGGAAGGACTGACATTGACTGGGACATTCCAGGAAAACAGACAAAATTCAAAATCATGTTTAAAAAGAAAATCAGTATCCCTGAACTGAAGGAGAGGGCAGACTGATGAGGAAATAATCTTGATTTTTTTTTGCACCTTTCCATGGATCCTTCCCTTTGGCTGATGGCTGTGATTTTTTTCTGTTGTCTGTCTGTGGGAAAGTGAGCGAGTGGGGGGGGGTGGCACTGCCCAGGGAGGGAGGATCTGAAGGCTGCAGGAAACGCCGTGTTCTTCAGTGGCATGAGTTTCCAAATCCTGGAGAGAAATATCACCTTGACATGCGATGACGCATCATCCACTATGAATTTTATTTTAATTGTTGTTTGCTTTTGTTTGTCTTTAATTTTATTGTTTTTTTTTGTTTGTTTGTTTTTTTTGCTTTAGAGGCAGGTAATTGAGGATGTGCAGCCGGTTAATGCCGAAAGATAAAGGTGGACTAATCTGCACTGTACTGATGGCTGCGGTTATCAGGCCCTAGCTTTCATTATGTGGGGAGCTGAAAGTGTGGTTACAAACTTGAGCAGGCTGATATGGCACATTTTCTGAATTGGACCGAGACGGCGGGCGGGACCAGATGGAGGCTGCTACCCATTTTGCTCTGCTTCCAGCAATAATTGATGTTGATGACGTTAGAAAGCGGAGGGAGGGAATCGGGAACATTTGCTGATCCTGTAACACTTTCAGTACTAATGGGGGACACATTTTTCTCGCGGAATATTTCCAAATATCCTATTGGGACATACGAGTCCCAGAAAACCTTGCATTTGGGCCAATTCCGTATTATAGTCACAAAAATGACATGTATATCCAATGGGTAAATCTGAGTTGTATTACTGTATTAAGTATTGAAAGGGTTAACACTTCTCATTGTCATGAGAATATGGGGGTTCGGTATTCAGAGAACACAATGCTGTTGTCTCACTGCTCAGCTCTATTGGATGTGAACTGCCTCACCCAAGCTTGCCCACTAGCCCACACCTGCATTTCTTGGCATGGATCGTTTAGACTCGCCCCCATATTATGGAGAGAATACTACTTCAGGGTTAAATTGATTCCTGCATCCCTCCTGTAGGGTTGTTTTTTTTTTTTTTTTTTTTTAAACACACTCTCAACCTCCGTTAGAGCCGGTCAGTCATGTTCATGGTAAATTTATCAGTATTTCATAACAGGTTTGAAGTTTGCAGAGGCCACTCGCTGCTGAATTGGGTGTTTATCAGTGTGCTGTTCGCCCTATTAACAGAATTGGGCCTGTCATGGGGGCTCAGTAGCCAATGACCTTACTAGGTTAACTTTTGGAGTGGGCCCATGCTGGACAGTAATACCTCACTCACTCTTTCCGTTTATTTTTCCGCCTCTCCCACAGCAGGTACGCAAGACATCTGTACAGCTAGCGCACTTCGTTTAAGGCAAAATGGCTTTGTTATTAATGCAGGGTTTCCCACACAGACCATTGTATGGCGGGCCGCCACAGAATCAGCTGGGACCGCAACAAATTGATTCCGCCCCAACGTGATGTTCTCTATCGCATTCTCAACTGCGTGCGCACAAGGGGGGGGGTGGTAAAATTAAAAGTACTGGAAGACGCGTAATGTGCGCAATATTAGTGCCATGCTCCCCTGGTCCCCTCCCCTTAACAAAATAAGAATAATGTCTTGTGCTAGCTTACAATAGAAGGCGGCATTGCATCTGCTTGGACCTTCTTGATCTGAAAAATGTCAACATTCTACCTTTGGCTCCCAGGAAGGACTGTAATTGGTTACTTCGGTGATATTGGGCGTTATTCCATGAGTTGGACTCTACCATTTTTCAGCAAAGCTCCTCAAAATGTTTGCATATCTTTTCAGAAGGCATTTGACTGTCCTGCTGACCTTGCGCCCGCGAAGCACAGATTTACACTTCCTGTTTTTGGACTGGATCACATTTGTATTTCTCCAGAATTTGTCTGAGGGCTTTTTGCCCCTGCTCAGTTTGCTGGCCTGCCTATCAGCCTGACCATAGCCATCATTCAGTGGCCTCCAGCTTAAATTGGCTCCTGTGAAGTGGTTTGATTTGGGATCATTGTTTTGTTTGTATGTTTTTCCAGATCATAGATTTATATTGTTTGTTTTTCTTCTGACCCAGGCAAGAGGTGATCATTTTTTTTTGTTTTCTGTAGTACAGGTCTGTAGAGCAGAGTTGGGCGGAATAGGAAGTGGCCAGCACCTGTAAAATCAATGTTGGGGGGGGGGGGGGGGGGGACTGAACAAGGTTAATTCTTTACCACAGCTGTGATTTTATTGATGTTTTCTTGAACAATTACGGTCAACTGCCTGTTGAATTTAAATACGACATTCAGAGGCAGTGGTATGCTGTGCTTTAATGTGGGAGAAGATTTGATGCTGGAGTTGTACTTCATTTTTATAGAAACACTCAAGTGAGGCATTTGCCTTTCGATTCTCAGATGCACAAGACCAAAACGTTCTCATTGAGGCGGACGGGAGGAAAATTGGTGTCAAGTTTAGCTGAACAAGATGTCAAAAAGGAAAATTTGCATTGACTGCTTGGCTTTAGTTTTCTCATGCATCAGAATAGCGGTGAAACTTGTCAGTGATTCGCTGGGTATCTGCTGAAATTGCCTTGCACCACCTAACTGTAGACTCAATGGGCGAATTGCTCTTGGGACCCTTGGCTGTTGTAAAAACAGTATTTATCTGAGAGGGAGAAGCGGCCAGCCTAATAACCTTTACTTTCATGTTCAGCTACCTTTCCTTCCCTGTCTGATGTCATGTACTTGCCGCAGCCAGTGCGGACATGGAAAACCACTTTGAACAACTTGAGTTGTGATTACCATTTTATTTATTTTCTCTCCTCCTGCAGTGGGTGAGATGACAAGCTTGGTATTCTGTTGCTGTTGTATGTAGAATACTAGACTGACTTGCTACTAGCTACAAGGAAAAGGGTCTGTACTGCAGTTTGATTTATTTGCTCTCGCTTTTTAAATATTTATTTTAATCCATTGTGCTACGCTTTTTTTTTTTTTTTTTAATTTTCCCAATGTTTCAGAAGGGCGATGCCCTCGGGGAATGGAATGACCGTGGGTTAGCATTGTGTGAAATAGCGTATTTATATATGGTTTGAGACTTCAGTTAAGCATATACTTGATGTGTGTTGCCTGGGTTGCAGCCATTCAGTTAAGTAATGAATCACTGGGGATGCTTTTTTTTTCTTTATTTTTTCCCATTTAGTCATTCTTTTCAGTAATTTACTAAGAGCAGCTAGTGGTCTTGTGTAATGAAATGAAATGCACTAACTTGTGTTCTTTTTTTAATCTTGCGTAATGTGAAAAATCATTTTAGAAGTGTAAGTTGAAGAAATTGATGTCGACAGGCTTGCTAAAATTTAGTTTTTTTTTTTTGTTTGTTTTTTTTTTTTTTCCTTCCTTTCCCCACTCAGTTTTGGGTATTATCTGTACAGTGATTTAATTTTGGGACTTCAGGGGGTTGGAGCGGGTGGGCGGGGACAGGGGGAGGGGCTTGAGAAACTGGACAGCTGGAGTGTTTGAGACACTGAATTCTAGATGTCTGAATAAAATCTGTTTGGGGGAAAAAAATAAAGTGCCGCGATCTTGTTTTAGCCTTAATGTTTCTGCATGCCGTTGAACTCAGTGCTTATTGCTTGCGCATGTTCGTGCTTGTGCTGTTGCTTGATACCTTATTCACAGCTTTCTTAAGCTCTTTTAGTAATTCCCTGGAAACTTGGATCGATATTTACTATCAGTCTGGCATTCAATGGAGAAAAAAAAAAATCTTTCTATTTAGTGAGGGCGATAACACGGACGCGTGTCCGCTGTTAGCCATCATCAGCGTATAATAGTAGATGTGGCAGTTTATGTTCAAGGTGATGTCCAAACGCCAATCAGGAGATGGGGTGCATAATTGCACAATCGGATATGTGTGAATGAACCACCCTGAAACACTCCTTTTTTTTTTTTTTTTTAATAAATAAAAAGGTGGTTGTCAATAGTGGCAATACCATGTGTCAAATGCTGAGGAGAAGCACAGAGCCAACTACCCAATATCAGAAACACTTGGCAAGAAACTTAGTACAAAATAAATGTGTTAACAGAATTATGAGACAAATATCAACATCCAGAAAATTCAATACATCCATATTATATACGACCACAATAGGGGAAAAATAATCAATAGAAGCTTACACTTAAAAATATATGCACTGATACAAGCCATTGTTGGAATATCACTCTAAATAGGGGGCTCAAATTACTCTGTTGCTAGGAATTCCCTGAAGCATAAAAATAAAAATTAAGAGCCACGTAATACTGAGAGTTTGAATTTGTGTTCAGGGCTATATGGGGAAATGCCATAGAAAAAATGTGATGCAAGTAAACATCCAATAAAAAAACCTACTTGACTGATGTGAAAATAGCCAGTACAGATAAAATGAAGGATGATCCCGTTGAATAGTTTGAGACCTCTTGTAGACATTGAAGAACTGAAAAATATACCTGAAAAATGCCACTAAATACATTTAAATGTGAGAATGGCTTAAAGAAAACCTGCAGTGCTGTGCAAGTTTTAGGCACAGTTCCTTGAGGTGAAGATGCTTTCAAAAATTCAAGTTTTTTAAATATTCAAAAAACTCACTAAAGTGCTGCGAACTGTTTAAATTTAAACCAATATTTAGCATGACTACCCTTTGCCTACAAATTCGCGACACCTGGACTTCATAGTTTGAGGAATTATTGGCTATTTGGTATTGGTAGCCTCACAGCATAATTGCCCAAGTCATATTTTTGCCAAATTTCAGGACAGGCTGCCTGCTCTTTCATGTTGGCAAGAAAAGTTTTTTTTTTGGGGGGTTTTTTTTTGTCTTTCTCCTCAAAATCATGAAGGCTATATTATGTCACCAGGTGCACAGCCAATGTTATTACAAGCCATTTCAAGATCTTTTCCCTCTTGACATCACCTAGGGAGATCACCAACCAGAGGGAAGATGAACTGTTCAACTTCAGACCAGCAGTCAATCAGATTACATTGGTCTGGATGGTCACTCCCCCTTGTGGTATCAGGAAGGGGAGATTTTGAACTGGCTCAAAATGGATAATTATCTGCACCTGGTGGTGCAGTCGGAAACCTTTAAAAACATTTTAAAAATCCATTCATTTATAATAATAATAAAAATAATTGAAAATAAATCATTATAATGATAAAAAAACTGATGGGCAATTATGCTATGTGACTTATGCCACAGCTCCTCAGCAACAGTCTCACTCTTCCCAGGTATTCCCAGACAGCCTTGATACTGTTGAGATCAAGGCTCTGTCATGGCATATTGTATCAACTGTATTTGGCGAAATGCAAGATTTTTTTTTTTTTTTTTTTAAACATTCAATGCTTTATGTGCTTTTTATTTTCTGCATTATTATACATCAAATTTAAATTAAAAAAAAAAGATCTAGGGTCCCAAGACTTTTGCACGATACTGTAAGTCAAAGCTAAATGATAATGTCCACTTGAGAGCTTGATTAAATACACATATGTATACTTTATGGAAAAAGAAGATTCTAAGAGACGAGAAACGACCAAGTAGCAGTTCTTGATTCAGACCCTTTGGACTCTGTGTTTCTCTCTGTAAAGGATGTGTCCCTGTTAACACCTCTTTTACAAGGATGTGCCATTTCTGTGCCTTGAAATTTCAGGGAACATTCATCATGGCCAGCAAAAGTGCAGTGTCCGTCTACTGGGATTTCTTGTCTTTATTCTTCTGAACTTTTTTTTTCAGAGATCATAGTTTTTAATTCATGTTTAGGTTTAACTGTATATGCTGACCACAAGTACATTTCTAGAGATATACATTATATTTAGTTCTTCGGCAAATGCTGTTCCAAATTTGAACTTTTTACCTGTATGCAAGGGTGTAGAAATACATTTCCTTTACTCATAGCAGTGCACTCGGGACAATTATGACAAGGAAAATAACCACTAGCAAGGTTAGACAAAAACCAAATGACAATTTTGCTACCCATCAAAATATGCTACCTCGCGTTTCTGCGCTTGCGTGAACCTGAAATCTCGGGGTGATTCCTCGCTCGTATCTTAAGTATCTTCAAAAATCATGAAAATAGATTTGTTTTCAGTGCGCATTTCGACCTGTAAGCGTACATATATTTGCATGTACACGCTGGGTTTTCCTGAAAATGCAGAAATTGCATTATAATGGCATATATGGGCATATATCTTCAAACAAACTTATCCAACTCATTATAACATCTGCTTTTGTTATAATAAGCTAAGAAATAACAAAGTTACTGTTATAACTTGATTCATATTGTTATACCAAGGCGAAAACAAAGACTTGACTATCGCTTTGCATTACGGTAGCATTTTTTGACAAGGGAGCAAAATTTGACGGAACACCGACCCTAAAACAGGGAATTGGGGTGGGGGGCACAGACATGACCCTTTATGACAGTTGGGATAGTCCTGGCTAGTTCTCAGTTATTTTCCTTTATTGACGCGTTTTCCAATTATCGTAATTGGCAGCTGAAGACACTGTTTCTCTCCATATGTGATATAACAGCGATGAAATCATGGGGTAAATTCGGTAGAACTGAGAATTGGGGTGGACAAAACATCCGTTTTAAGCAATTATTAGTCCTGACCTGTTCTTGGTCATTTTCTTATTAACAAAAGGTTCACTCTGAGAGCACTGCACTCTTCATAGGAGTTGCTTCTTCTCCCCGATTAGGTAAAACTACAGTCATTCATCTGGACGCTTATCTGCTGAATTTAAATCAACGTTATTCAAAATTGTTTTCATGACGCACCTTTATGTCACCTCCATGCGATATATGATCACGATCGGATGATTAGTTTCAAATTTATAGCCAAGACAGGACACATTACAGATTTCCCACAAATCTGACGCGCTTTGACCCAAAACGCAAAGAATTGTAAAGATATTGTCAAAATTGTTTTTCATGACACACCTTTGTGTTTTTACACCTTGATGCCAATTATGATCACAATCGGATGATTATTTTCAAAGTTATAGCTGGACATGACACAGTACAGATTTCCCACAAATTTGTCGCTTTTCGCCCCAAAACGTGAGAAATTACAATTATTTTCAAAATTGTTTTTCATGACACACCTTTGTGTTTTTACACCTTGATGCCAAATATGATCACAATCGGATGATTATTTTTAAAGTTATAGCTGGACACGACACAGTACAGATTTCCCACAAATTTGTCGCTTTTCGCCCCAAAACGTGAGAAATTACAATTATTTTCAAAATTGTTTTTTATGACACACCTTTATGTGGTTTTACACCTTGATGCCAAATATGATCAGAATCGGATGATTAGTTTCAAAGTTATAGCCCGGACAACAAATGTGTCTGACCGATGACATGACGGACAGATGGACCCCATTTTTATATCCCCTGCAACAACTTTGTTGTGGGGCATAATAACGTTGATTTAAATTAAAATATGCGTCCTGATGAATGATTGTCGTCTTACCTATCGAGGAGAACCAGAAACACCTGTGAAGAGTGCAGTGCTCTCGGAGTGAACCTTTTGTTAATCATGAAAATGACTGAACAGGTCAGGACTAAAAAAAGTTTAAAACGGATGTTTTGTCCACCCCAATTTTCAGTTATACTGAATTTACCCCATGATTTCATCGCTGTAAGATCACATATGGAGAGAAACTGTGTCTTCAGTTTCCATTGGTAAACGCATCAATAAAGGAAAATAATTGAGAACTATCCAGGACTATCCTAACTGTCAAAGGGACGTTACTGTCAAGGCCCCCCCCCCCCCCCCAATTCCCTGTTCTAGCGCCGGGCCTGCACTGTTTACTACTGAATTCTAATGTAAATCTAGAATTTAGGTGTGAACGGAAAGCTTCTGATTCATTCACAGTACCCAAGAATATATTAAATGAATAGATCAAAACCAAAATTTTGACAGAGGGAGAAAAGGGTTATGATGGCATACATATTCATCTTCATACTTTCCCATAAGGGCTTGCTTAATTAGGTGAACATGAACAGTCCATACTGACTCCTTGACACTGAGTAAAAGGCATGTTCAAATTTGATCTAAGTTTTGTTTGGAACCTGTTGGGTAAGTTCTGCAAAAAGGTATGAGAGAGTTTGATTCTCAAATGTAGAAAATGAGCAAGTACTTCTAAGTCATGTTTGTGAGGAACATTTGTGTACAGGCTTGTAATGTCCAATTTGCACAATAGGTCCATATCCTGCTGATGCTGAATAGAAGAAATTAGTGGGATCTCTCAGATAAGGAATACAACAGTTGTATGTAGATCTATGCATTGCAACATGGTCTTAATAAGGAACCGATTGCCCTTCTACTAAAGGGCACCTGGGCTCTGGTTTAATATAAGATTTGCACATTTTTGGAACCATGTCAAAAAAGGACGTATTGTTGCAACATGAAATTGAATTAATTTTTACTGTTAAGTTGTTTCTCTGAAGCTTCAGTGAGAAAGCATTTTATCTTGAGCAAAATGAAAAGTAGGGCCACAACTTTGAGGTCTATGAAAATCACCTAGTTTGTGTAAAATTTCAGTTCTTTTGGCTTCCTTATTTTGAACCAGCACTGCTCCTCCTGGAGCAGCACTTCCATTAACAATAGAATTGTCATTGGCAAAACTAACCATAAGGATGAATTGGAGAAACCTTAAAACTGCTTTCACGCCTGACGTGAAACGAATTTTTCGCACGACTGATTACATTCAAAGTCGACGCAAGACACAAATATTTGCGTCTTGGCATTGACTTTGAATGTAATCTGTCATGCGAAAAATTCGTTTCGCATCCGTTGTGAAAGCGGCTTTATTCTTGCCAGTTTTTAGCAAGGATGAGACTCCCTGTGCTACTAATCTACAAAAAGTGGCAAGAGAGGCATTATAGACTTGGGGGAATGAAGGTGCTGTTAGATTATGAAATGGGAATCCCTATAAATTCAAGCAGTGGAGGAGGAACATATTCAGTATGTGGGGGTGGGGGAAAGTCTCTTGTCAAAAAATGCTTTTACTTTAACCGAGCAAAAGAACTTGAACTGTCTAACCTTGGATTGAACCGAGTTTGCTGCCTTAAAAAGAACAAAAGCAAAACCTTCAGACAGTATGGACAGTTCATCAAGAGACCAGAGCCTGAGATGCGGGTCAATAATGCTCAGGTCCTCCCCCGCAGTCTGTCAGTGCAGTCGGTGTTTTCTGCTGCTTCTCCATATGGGGACTTTTTTACCCCTCAGCCTTCAAGGCTGATGGGGTATTGCTATCCTTCGTGCGGTTGGGCGGGCGGTCGGGCGACGGGCGGGCGTCTCCAAAAACTTCGACATCAGGCTGAGGGGTATTCCGTGCATTGCATGCCTATTTTTTATTTATTTATTTTTTGTATTTAGTCTCTTGATAAGTAGTTCTCAGTTAGTTTTGCCTTGTATTTCTCTTCTGCGTCAGACACGTGGCATTGCTACAACTGGCGTTTGGACATCACCTTGTATATTAACTGTCATGTATGTTAGCAGCTTTATGCCGATGATTGCTGATAGCATACTTATACACTATTTTGGTCTTGGGGTTGTGCGCACTGCTGTCTTCTACGGTTTACTATCACTGTCTTGTAGAGTAGGTCAGAGTTCCTTATTAAGATTGTGCCAAGATATTCCAAATGTAGACCAACTTGTTCAGCACTTAAAACCTGTTGTCTAGTTGGACCTGTACAAACCATGGGCAAGGCAGTGGTGGAGTCTTGCTCCCATGCAAGGCCCTGCCTGCTTTGATGGGTAACCAGCTTCTTCAGAGTAAGTACCAAGGTTTTTATGTTAAGGACTTTGGTTTTCATGAGCTGAGAGGAGACCGTTATTTTTCCCACTCAGTTTTTTTTTTTTTAAATGAGTGTTGTCCTTCATTGTCGGTCCTTGTGTCTGTTTCTTCCTCACGCGTCTTGTATGGGCCAGAACTTCTGAACCACTTCACATTTTTCCTCGAAATCTAATATATACTGTAGATGCACTCATACTTCTGTCCATCCTCCTTTTTTTCTATCCATCCCTCTGTTGCATTTTGTTTCCAGGTCAGAACACCAAGATTGTTCAATATTTTCCATTGTTGTTCTCTAAGGGGTCTATTCTCCCATGCGCTCAAGTCGAAATACGCATATTCTCCCCTCGACTTAAGTCTGTGCATTACGCGCCCCGAAGGCAGTTACGCACTTGGGGCGGAGCATGGCCAAAATCGGGGTGTTTCCGGGCGTTTCTCAGGCAAAAAAACACTTACGCGTATTCTCCCTCTGGCTTAAGCGCTTTTTCTGTTAAGCACTTTTGAGGGCTGTATTAAGGTCAAGCGCCAACATAAGGCAAAATGGAATATTGCGTTTGATATTGGTTATAGGCTGAATTTTAACATTAATTTTTTTTTATTTAACATGGTAAAGGTTGAGACATTCAATATTCGATTGTTCATCCTTATTTCGAAACTACATTTCTCATAACCATAATAAATAATCAAACGAAATCATCATATGATATTACGCAACAGCCTGTTCTCCAAATAGTTCAATTACAGACGCATTGCAAACATACCGGTGGTCATCAAGGTCACAACTGCGCTGTCGGTCCTGGCATCTAGATCGTTCCAGTGAGTGGCTGGTGATGTCATGCACATATCATAGGCGTCTGTGTCAAGGTGTCTGACACAGTTGGTTTGCGCTATGCTGCACCACATCAGCCGGGTCGCCAGGTTCCCCAGTGTTGTGGGAGCCATTGATTGTACTCACATTGCAATCAGAACCCCTTCCACTAGTAAGAATATGTACAGCGACCGCAGACGTTGGCACAGCATTAGGTTGTTCAGGTTGTGTGCAGTCATGATACGCTAATATTAAGCATCTGCGTCAAATTCCCTGGCTCGGCCCATGACGCCGCTGTACTGCGCAACCATGCACTTCCACCAGTGACGTGTGGTGGAGGTTGGTTTGGTGAGGCACAAGCCTCCCCTTTGCTTGATTAGCAATCAAGACGATTAACTAGTTTAGTAAGACTATTCGGCTGAATGACGGGCCAGTTTAAGTTTCCGCAACGTTATTTCTCAGTACATCGAACCTGAAATGCTCAACAGCAGATTTGCGCGTACTTGCTTCCAGGAGGCCGAAGCAATGTCATCAACAAATATTAACGCAGTTCAACTTATGCAGAGTTCAATGCTTAATCAATAGCCTATAATGTATTCTCCTTTTGAATATGTGCTTTTACACCCAAACAAAAAGCAGGCGTTTATTTTCAGTCTTCTTTCGTAATCCGATTAACAAAATGTTTAAACGAAATACAGAATTACCGAGAGCCCAGAATTTTTCCTAATTGATTATTCAGATTTCCATCCTTGCAGTCTCGAATTGCAGCGTATACGTAAATGAAGTTATCTCCTCTATCAGTATCAGGCTTCCATAAGACTTGGTCTTAATTGTTTTCATTGTCAATCAGGAATAGTACGTGGGAACAGGTTCACAAAATCCTGTGATAAAAGTTTGGGTGACTGCCTCACCTCACTGCACATCTCTGGCTTCCTGTCAGCTAAAACTCGCTAATCTGCAGTTTCGTGAGCATTTCAAGTTCGATGAAGCCGACTGAGTAATAACACCGCGGAAACTTAAAATGACCAGTCATTCTGCCGAATAGACATACTAAACTAGTTAATCGTCTGATTGCTAATCAAGCAAAGGGAAGGTTTCTGCCTCACCAAAGTAACCTCCCACTGCACGTCACTGACTTCCACTGCAGAAAGAGTGGATGCCACCTCCTCCTCCAGTGCAGTGAAATGCACCGGGGGTGATTGTTGCCCACCACCCATTACGTGCACATCTCTCCGGTGTGCAGAGAACCTGGCTTTTACAGTGCTCCGCAGATTTTTCTGCGTGCAGGGTAAGAATCCTTTGTTTGTTAAAGCGTTGCCTTGTCCTTTAGTTGCAAACCTGAAATCGGAGTAATTTGAAATTTCAAGCGCGCAATTTCTAAATGAGATCACATAAACTCTCATTGATTGTTATCTATGTCTGACTAGAATGTTCTCTTTACTTCTTCCCTGTCTTCCACGGAACAAACAGGCTAGTGGAGGAGGGGCACATTTTCAGTACTCTGATTTTGCTGGTTGATAAGTGCTAAATTCTTTATTATATCATTATCGCGGCAATTTGTTCGTTTGCATAGCTTTAATGTCATGGTGGTTAGAATAAGAAATAAAAGGAAATGTCTGCATTACTTGTAATAGGCACGGACGTACATAGGCCTACTATTACAGCGGCATATCGTCGGCCTGCTGATAAATCCTTGTATCTTCAAAATGGTAAACTTCACAGGAAAATAAAAAAATAAATATAAAGTTTAAAAATAATTATAAAATAATATAAATTGATATATATAATTTAAAATAAATAAAAATGTTTAATTCTGCATGTAAGAATAGTGGATATACAAGTTTTTGTTTCTTTTTAGTTTGGAGATGCGAGGTTTTATCAGCAGGTGTACGATATTCAAATTTAAAGTCTGGTTTGCGTTTTCCATGGACCACAACTGCATTTTCATGGTTAATCAGAAAATCCTTGTTCCTTGTTGTCCTGATAGCCATAATCAATGAGCTTCGTACAGAGTCTGCCTCTCTTATGGATTAGTCACACCTCTTTCATAAGGCCCCCTACATTCTGAAGTTAAGTGTGTGGGCGTGATCGAAGCGCGTAGGGGAGAATACGCGTAACTCAAAAGCGCTTAACTCGAATCGGGTAAAAAAGGACTTATGCGCTAATGGGAGAATAGACCCCTAAATGCATACTGTTGTATTGATGTGCCTGTCATTCCATCTGTCCTATATTTCAGAAAGTGCTCTCTGCTGTTTCCTGAATTTGTTTTGGAATTTCAGCCATCCCATGGCAGCGGGTCAGAGCATTTTATGCTTGTTCTTTTTTTATTTCTGGTGCCCATTGGTCACTCCAATCTATTAGAAGATTTACCAGTGTGGTCTTCGAATTTCAAAAACATGGCATTTTTCTTGCACCAATTTAGATTTTGATATTGATTCCGATTCAACTTCTCCATAATGTATAGCATTTATAATGTCACATGATCATATTGGCATACAGGATGTTTCAATAAAACTATGGTCTGTGAAGTTGAGCAGTCAGAAATGCGCTTATTACTAAATGGCAAGCCCTTGGCACAATTCTTATCCCCTGATATTTTCAGGTGATATCTGCTGTACATCAGTGTCCCGACGCAAAGCATTCAATGACTACTATATTTAGAAATGCACTTCAGGCATGTGGAGAATGATGAGCATCTAACACAGCTTGGACCTGAAAGGGTGATAACCTAAAGAGAGCAGCAGTTGTTGCCAAATGTAACTTAAGCCCAATCAAGAAAAATAGCACAAACACCATCCAGTTTCTTCAGTGGGATTATGCAATGTTGATTATAATTTTGGGACGTGAATACACGGTTTATCAAGATGCTTCTTTTTTGCATTATTTGCAGCATGGTTTGAATTCTTTCTACCTGTGCAACTATTGTAACTATTGCCATACTGTCAATGTAACTCAGCACTACTCCTGCCAACTGTCCTCTTGCTCTGTTGGCAATGCAGCTGATGCAATCGACTTATTACTTAAATCAAGTAATGATGCCTCTGATGGAGAAAGATAGGATCAGACCTCAGAGAAACATAGCAAAGGTCTGGCCTGCATTTTGCATGTTAGGGACTTGACCATTCATGCAGTTAACTGGTGTGTGGTCCCATTGCTGGGCTGTGGTCGAATGTGGTCCTGATTAACCCTGTACCTCCTTGGGGTGAAATGCATACCAGGCTCCTCCTTAAGGTAATTTCAGCCACTTGGGTACTTTTTGGGTGCCTTCACAATGAGCACCGTACAGCAAAAACTGATCTAAATGACCCTATTTTACAAAGAAATGTTGTTGTACACATATTGGACTTGCAACTGATCATAGTTAATTGATAAATTTGTAAAGTGATCATAAAATCTGTTCTGACTCCCGCATACTTTCGGTTTATATAGGGTTTATCTATAATACTACTAGGAAAACAAAGGTAAATATTTTGAATAATGTTCAGTAAAGCAAAACTTCTTTTGTGCTTTGAATCAGAATTTCCCACACCATCGCACGGCACTGAATGGTTAGTGAAGCTGTCAGGACAAATAACGTTGATGCAGGCAATATATGCCATTCAACAAAATCATGGGCAAAAAGCTCAATGTTTGAGTGTAGCTATGCCACGTGATTATGAAAATCTCATCTATTATGCTGCATTTCCACCAAAGGCAAAACAAATTATTTCTGCGGCCAGATTATATGCAAAGTCAATACAATGGTGCGAATACACATGACTCGCATCTTATCAACTTCAAGACTAGTTTGCTTGCCCTGAATTCATTCTACAATCAAATGAAGGCACTGTAATTGAAACACGAGGAAAGAAAAAAACAGTTCTCATAAATTCAAGGCAACAGGTTGCAAGTAATTGATGTCGGCCTTTAAATTATTTTGGGAGTAAAATATCCTTTAGGCTAACTGGAATGAGACAATGCCACCAATTCAGTTGAGACTTGCCTAAAGGGTTTGCGTCATTGACAGGATTTTACAATTGTTGACCAGAAAACATTCATCCCAATCTCTAGATCGTATAATTTTACAGCCGATGACAAATGGCAACCGAACAATTTGGGGCATCCTAAGAAAATATTACTTTAAGAGTACTAATCTGCCAATGAGAACCAAGTGAACCTTCACTGGTTTCTACAGATTAGGCCAAGATGGTCTGCTGGGCTGGAGGCAGGTTGGTTTGGGCTAGCAGGTTTTAAGTGTGAACCAAAGTCTTGCAGGCCAGTTGGTGCCAATCAGCAGTTTTTTGGTACTTTATTCATTCCCCCTCGAGGTTTGCAAAATCAGTGGCGGCAGCGGGGAAGCTTGTATAGCAGCAAGTCCGACTGTTTGTGGGCCTGAATAGTCCAGGCCCATGCAGACTGGTTTGTCTGTTCACCCTATAATTCCAAGAGATTACGTGCACATCCAATTATTACAACAGGTGCAGGACAACCAATAACATCAAAAACTAGAAAAGAGATGCCCACGCACTGTTAAAGCAATTCTTACCTTTCTGGCATGTGGCACAGCTCTTAGTAAAAATTTGAACATGAACAACTCCGCCTCCCTCCAAAGTCCCACCCTCCTGCGCCTGCCTGACATCTGAGGCTCCCCTCCTCCTCTGACGCGTGCGGTGAGAAAGTGAGCAGGCGAATTTTTCACCCGACAGATTACATTCAAAGACAGTACAAAGACACGAATCTCGCGCGCATTCGCGTCTTTGCATTGACTTTGAATGTAATCTGTCCTACGAAAAATTTGTTTAGTGTCCAGTGTGAAAGCATCTTGAAACAGGCAATGGAGTCAGATTCAGAGGCACCGGTTTGTGAAAACTAACCATCAGTAATTACATAATATTCAATTCTATATGTAGTATAAAATAAAATTCCCTCGTAACATCTGACGAACTACCATTAACCTTATTATAGTAGTAATTATAGAATTTCAGCGCCTGTTTGTTTACAGTCAGATGCATCATTTTCCGGCAGAATTCATACATATTTTCTTGCAAAACTGCTGTCATAACGTCTTACCTCACCAGAATTGTCCCGATAACGTTAAATTAGGAGCAGTTACTGCTGTTTGATTGGCAGGCTAACTTTGTTGAGTACCCCTTTTGACTCTACTGCACTACTGCTCTTCCAGAGGCGCGCGACTGGCAAACGGTGACAGCGGTGGGCAACTGGAAGGGGCGCACAGATGACGGACAGGAAGCTTGGCAAATCATTTTATTCGGACCAAAGAAAATGATTGGTCAGACTTTTATCATAAATATATAAGAATGAAATATTGATGAGTTTCAACACCTGGTGGATTTCTTTTACATTTTAGTGTGCCATACGCTTATTATAAGCATTTTAAGATAACAAAAGAAAAGTGTAAAAATGTCAGAAAGGTAAGAATAGCTTTAACTGAGCTCCTTCGTTTGTACCTGACGAAGGTCATATCGGCCAAAACTGTTGCGCAGTAAAAAAAATTTTGGGAGCTCATTTAACAGTTTTTGTCTGTTCACCTTACCACCTGGGACAGTAGAATGGCTGCTTGATAAATTTTAGTTGTATTTTTTTTTACATTTCAAAAAACCTGCAATGTGTAGAAAGCTCGCTAAACTTTGTACCTCCCTACATCTGCTGTGTCTGTAACTGACATTTCGATGAACTGATATCCCAGAAACAATGCAGTACCATTTAGTACATTCATATTTATTTAATATATGCCAGTCTCTGCTAAATTTTACAAGTTTTTATCAGCTACCCTGGACCATGATCTAGTGGGCTTGTGTTGTAATCTGGTTGTTCATTGTCATCCTCTGAATTGTTTGAGTTCATCAATCTCCATACCTTCTTTGCTTAAACTTCATTCCCCAGACTGTTGGGCCAATGAAGCTTGAAACTCTGCAGACGTCTTCTAGCCAACAAGGACACAAAGTTGGTATAAATTGTTGCCATCTGATTTCCTGCATGGCCATGGCAGCCATATTGAAAATACCATTTTGTAAAATTTGTCAATTTCCGCAGTAATTCAGCTGAAATCTGTTATGTAGGCACTGAGCGGCATGACTCAACACATTGTATGTTTCATTTTGACCTTGAACAATTGACCACGCCCCTAAATTTCCTAAATGGCTTGGGGAAAAAAACTCCTCACAAACTGTTTGACCTATCAAGCTACAGATGTCTTCCAACGATGTTTATGTACATTTTCTGTTCATTTATTGTCTAACTGGTTGTTTATGTTTGTTTCTTTGCTCTATATTGTGCACAGAAAGTAATTACAAATAAAAAAAGATGTCTTCCAACCAACAGCACACCAAAGTATACATAAATATTTGTGATCAACTCTCAAATATGGCTGCTATAGTGGCCATTTTGAAAATGCTTCTTTGACCCATTTGTTTATATCTGCAGCGATTCAGCTGAAATTTGGTTTGTACAGTATCTCACAAAAGTGAGTACACCCCTCACATTTTGACAATTAATTTATTAGATCTTTTCAAGGGACAATGCTACAGAAGTGAAACTTCTATATATTCTAGAGTAGTCATGGTACAATATGTGTAGCAGTGTAGATTTACTGCACTGTCCAAATACCTGAACAAACAGTCACTATTTCCAAAATAGATAGCAACAAAAGTGAGTACACACCCCAATTGATAATGGTCAACCAAGCAATGAAACGCGACTTGTTCATCGTGTTCATGCTTTTGTCTGTTCAACTGGGCCATATGAGGTTGGGTAGCATGTTTAAGGGTTAAATTGTGGTGCTTTGGGTGCAATACTCTCATTCTGGTCACTGGATGGTCAACATGGCACCTCATGGGAAAGAATCTGAAGGATCTGAAAAACAGAATTGTTGCTCTCCACAAAGATGGTCTAAGCTTCAAGAAGATCTGTGAAACCATGAAACTAAGCTACAGCACGGTGGCCAAGGTTATCCAGCGGTTTTCCAAGACGAGTTCTGCTCGGAACAGGCCTCGTCAGGGTTGACCAAATAGGTTGAGTCCTCGTGTTCTGCGTCAGGTGCACAAGTTGGCTTCAGAGAACAGTCGCAGGAGTGCTGGCAGCATTGCTAACAAGGTTGTAGCAGTGGGATAACAGCCTGTCAGTGCTCAGACCATACGCCATGCTCTGCGCAAAGTTGGTCTGCATGGCCGTCGGCCAATATGGAAGCCTCTTCTGAAGCTAGCCCACAAGAAAGCCCGAAAACAGTTTGTTGAAGACAACCAGTCCAAGAACATGAACTACTAGAACCATGTTCTGTGGTCTGACGAGACCAAGATTAATTTGTTCAGCTCAGATAGTGTCCAGCATGTGTGGCGGCGCCCTGGTGAGAAGTATCAAAACAAGTGTTTACTGCCTACAGTCAAACATGGTGCTGACAGTATCATGGTCTGGGGCTGCACGAGTGCTTCTGGTCCTGGGGAGCTGCACTTCATTAATGGAATAATGGATCCAACATGTACTGTGAGATTCTGAAGCAGAACATGATGCCCTCCCTTCAGAAACTGGGCCGCACGGCTGTTTTCCAACATGATGACGACCAGAAACACACCTCCAAGATGACAATTGCCTTCCTGAAGAAGCTGAAGGTGATGGTATGGCCAAGTATGTCTCCAGACCTGAATCCCATTGAGCAACGGTGGGGCATCCTCAAGAGGAAGGTGGCGGAGCAGCAGGTGTCCAACATCCACCAGCTCCGTGATGTTGTCATGGAGGAGTGGAGGATCCCAGCAACAACCTGTGCAGATCTGGTGAATTCCATGCCTCGGAGAATCAAGGCAGTGCTGGACAACAATGGGGGTCACACTAAATATTGACACTATGGACACAATTTGGCATGTTGACGGTGAGGTGTACTCACTTTTGTTGCCACCCATTTTGGAAATAGTGACTGTTTGTTCAGTTATTTGGACAGTGCAGTAAATCTACACTGCTACACATATTATGCAATGACTACTCTAGAATATATTCAGTTTTCATTTCTGTAACGTTGTCCCTTAAAAAGATAGACTAAATTAATAGTCGAAATGTGAAGGGTGTACTCACTTTTGTGACATACTGTAGGTACTAATCAGTAAGATTAAATGTATTTTGCGGGTTTCTTTTCTGTACACTGCATTTTGACTTTGATTTGAGTTTTAATGTTGGACTAGTCCTCTTAAACAGTTTTTAAAATCTTCTCCAACACTACTTGTCCTGGAAAGCCAGAACTGTACACATCTGTTTCACCAATGAAGACACCAATGAGAAAGTTTTGTTAAAAATTTGTTAAAAGCTAAGCTATCCATTATTTTGAAAAATTCTTAAACCCCTTGTTCACAAGTGGTAAAATAAATGTAACCTGCAAGTTGCAACTAATGATATAATGTGCATACGCCCAGTGTTGGGAATAATGCATCACAAAGTAACTAATTTCTGTACTCAGATTACATTTATCAGTAACGCAGTAATATAATGCATTACTTTGATAATTTAAGTAATCGGATTACAGTTACTAACAAATAAACTATCTAGTTATTTGCATTACTTTAAATTCTCCAACTATCGGCAGGATGGGTGTTACAAGCTCTGTAGTATTTATTTCGCCTTGATCTTAATTGATTTTTTCCACTTCTGGAAGAGGCGGTGCTTTTTAAGGCCGCCGCTTGCACGTGCCTGGTGAGACTAGCTGTTTGACCATTTTCAATTAGCATTTCTGAACTGTGAGTATTTTGACTGCCTTCTGCGTTGAACCGGTTTGTTTTGACCTACGATTTTTGCCTTGCCCTGCGTTTGGTTTGTTTGGATTCCTGTGATTGACCCTTGTCTTGTCGCTCTGTGACTTTGATTTTTGCTTTTGCCCTTTTATCTGGTTGTTCGGTAATAGATGCCCGGTTTTTGACTTTGATTCGCTTGTCTGACTACCTCGCTCGTCTCGCCCATTCTGTGTGCTGTTCAGATACTCTGGTTGGTATTCCCAGCTGGATCTTACTATCCTTCCATCGGGATACCTCCTTATTGTTTTGCTTTGTTATTTTCCCTTTGTTATTTTTGGAGGTGACTCTGGGTGGAAACTTGTTCCTGAAGGGGGTACAAGATTCGTTCGCTCAGTCCACGCTTCTGAACAGAGCGTTCTGGAGTTGCGTGTTAAAAAGCCGCCCCGTGCCTGGTAAACCTTCGAAGACTAGCGGTAGGTCTTAGTTAGCTCTGGTCAGGCAGTAAAGGGACCAGAGTGCTGTGCAGCGTTCAGGTTCTTCTGTATTTGCCGCAGGTTTCTCACCCCGTGCTTCCTTCATGTCTCTACCTGTGGCCGCACTATCTAGACCGGGTCGTAACAGGGAGACCAGAAAAAAAAGTCTTATTCTTCCTCTGGAGGTAGGCCTATATTGGCGATTGACACCAAGGGCAGAAAAACAAATCAGACGTCCTTTTTCATGCGTGTTTATGCCAGTACTGTAGCCTTGTACTTGAATCACTGTTCTGTGAAGTGCTATTTGGGCTGATTTTTACAACTTTGCTGTTGGCTTTGCTCTATTAAAGGGCATGAAAGAGAGATGTTGTGTGTGCCCTCCTTACTAGAATAAAGATTTGTGCTGATCTGGGCATATGCCAGGTTTTAACATGATATGGTTAATTAATTAACTTATGGTGAATTTCAGATGATGGTGCTGGGTAATTCAAGAGTAATGTAACTACAAAACCCAAAACCAGTGAAGTTGGCACGTTATGTAAATCGTAGATGAAAACAGAAGCCTTTCCGGTGGAACTCTTTCCCATTCTTGTTTGATGTACAGCTTAAGTTGTTCAACAGTCTGGGGTCTCCGTTGTCGTATTTTACGCTTCATAATGCGCCACACATTTTCAATGGGAGACAGGTCTGGACTACAGGCAGGCCAGTCTAGTACCCGCACTCTTTTACTTCAGAGCCATGCTGTTGTAACACGTGCAGAATGTGGCTTGGCATTGTCTTGCTGAAATAAGCAGGGGCGTCCATGAAAAAGACGTTGCTTGGATGGCAACATATGTTGCTCCAAAACCTGCATGTACCTTTCAGCATTAATGGTGCCTTCACATATGTGTAAGTTGCCTGTGCCTTGGGCACTAATACACCCCCATACCATCACAGATGCTGGCTTTTGAACTTTGCGCCTATAACAGTCCGGATGGTTCTTTTCCTCTTTGGTCTGGAGGACACGATGTCCACAGTTTCCAAAAACAATTTGAAATGTGGACTCGTCAGACCACAGAACACTTATCTACTTTGCATCAGTCCATCTTAGATGAGCTTGGGCCCAGCGAAGCCGGCGGCATTTCTGGGTGCTGTTGATAAATTGCTTTCGCTTTGCATTGTAGAGTTTTAACTCGCACTTGCAGAAGTAGCGACGAACTGAAGTTACTGACGGTGGTTTTCTGAGGTGTTTCCTGAGCCCATGTGGTGATGTCCTTTACACACTGATGTCAGTTTTTGATGCAATACCGCCTGAGGGATCGAAGGTCACGGGCATTCAATGTTGGTTTTCGGCCTTGTCGCTTGCGTGCAGTGATTTCTCCAGATTCTCTGAACCTTTTGACGATATTACGGACCGTAGATGATGAAATCCCTAAATTTCTTGCAATAGCTCGTTGAGGAATGTTGTTTTTAAACTGTTCGACAATCAGCTCACGCATTTGTTCACTATGTGGTGACCCTCGCCCCATCCTTGTTTGTGAATGACTGAGCATTTCAGGGAAGCTGCTTTTACACCCAATCATGGCACCCTCCTGTTTCCAATTAGCCCGTTCACCAGTTGGATGTTCCAAATAAGTGTTTGATGAGCATTCCTCAACTCTCTGTCTTTTTTGCCACTTGTGCCAGCTTTTTTGAAACATGTTGCAGGCATCAAATTCCAAATGAGCTAATATTTGCAAAAGATTACAAAGTTTACCTGTTCGAACATTAAGTAACTTGTCTTTGCAGTGTATTCAATTGAATATAGGTTGAAAAGGATTTGCAAATCATTGTATTCTGTTTTTATTTACGATTTACACAACGTGCCAACTTCACTGGTTTTGGGTTTTGTATTAGTGTAACTATTTATTTTCAGCAGTGAGTAATTTAAGTGAGTACTAGTTACTTTTTTAAAAAGTAATGTGTAATCCATGCATACGCCAGAAAATGCATGAATACCTGGAGCCGTTTCATGTAATGTCGTGCAGTTCTTGTGGTGTCCTAGGAAAAATTATTTCCTTCGATCCAAGAAGCTGAAATCTCCGATGGGTTGCAGTGCCTGCGGCATTATAATTTTACTCGTTCCCCATTGAATCAAGCAAGAAACCAGAAAGCGCGAAGAAAGACTAAGGACTACCACAGAAGAAGAATTGGGACGCCATATTGAATGTGTATTTTGGTGCTCCTGTGAGTGTGTTGTTGACAACACTAGGCGAGAGGGGAGACAGTCTGAGTCCCTGAGGTTAGTATATTCAGATCCGTTCAAATTTTGTTCAAGGGAAAATACAGAAATCTTAAATGTCAACTTATTGCAATTTGATGTCCGTTTTGAAAATTACCTTGTCAGCACTGTTAACCTGTGGCTAGTTGTGTAGCTAGAGCTAACGATAACGGTTGATTATCTTGTTCGCTATCGTTAACTGGTTAAAAATATCGGATTGTCACTTGTCTTGGGAAGCTAGATAGCTGTTAAGTGATCGATACTGTAAGATCTCTACCTGACATTTCTCCATGTATTGTGTTTACATTATTCGACCGCCCTAATTTTTATTTTTATTTTGAACCTAGCAAGCTTGTCTTTAAAAATCGGCTAACATTAGCTTATAAATGTCAACAAATGTTATGCTAAATAGAATTGGGTAGTCTCCCCGAAAACCACGGTGATCAAAGATGTTGACAGCTTCTCATATTTCGCAGCCGGATCGATCTGTAAAGCGGTAATGCTATTCTTATTTCAGTCGGGTTTTGAGAAGTTATCCACTTAAAACGGTCTGCGAAGTTAGCTGATGACCAGCTGGCTGTTAATTGGACTTTTTTTCCTACAGCTATCTAGATAACTTTGTCGCATACTTCGATTGCCGGTATATTCGAAGTATTGATCAGTATTTCTTTTAATCCGAATATATTCGCCACATCAGTGTCAGTCATTTTATGACACTTTGCTGGCTTTTTCAGTACACGTTGCTATGTGTAAATTTGTTGTGTGGAGGAGTTGAGCGACTGCAGGGTTTAACTGCCACCTGCTGGCATGTTATTGTGTGGTTTTCTCCTTGCTGTGGTTTATCTCGCTCCGAGCGTTACTTGACTGCCTCTGATAGGTTTTTTTCCCCACTGGGCCCCCATAAATTAAATTTGAGAAGTTCAATTCACTATAAATATAGTTAATTTGGAAGATAAATTTTCTTGAACACCTGACACGTTTGCAATTTTGTCTCCACAGGTGTTCGGGATAGTGGTTCCTGGTGTCTCTTCGGCCCACTGACACCCAGGCTTGGGTGATATGGTCCTCTGGCCCACATGAGTTCTACTATGTGGTACATCATGCAGAGTATTCAGAGTAAATACTCCCTGTCTGAGCGGCTGATTCGCACAATCTCCTTGATCCGCTCATTTCCGCACGACAATGTTGAGGATCTCATACGCAGGGTAGGCTTAATCCAACACTTAACATGATTGTCATGAGTGTCGCGCTGAGTGCATCTTTGCAGTTTGCCTTCTATGCTGACAACTTTAAATTTTATCAGCTGGTCAATTCATGTACTGGTCACTAGCATAATTTCTCCTGTCAATGGCATATTTCACGGAGGCGTGTAGCTGTTGTGGATGAGGCTGCTATCTGAACCCCTGATTATGCATACTTTGGTCAAGGGGACCAACTAAAAATCAAATAAAAATTTTGGTTCTGTAAAAACAGTCATTTTCAACAGCCTATTACAGGAATATTAAATGAGGTATGCGGAATCTGATGGCAGATCCATAAATCTTGGGGTTTTTTTTTTTTTGCCTGCGTGCAGTCGTGCACCCATTAATATTAATTTAGGAGCATTGGAAAGTGTATTTGTATCCCTTCAAAAATGCCTAGAAGTCATTCCTACTTTGCAATTGACCAGACACCCCCTCCTTAAATTGGCAATTACTCCATGAAAATTTGGAGTTGGAACTTAAGATTTGGGATTTTTCCATATAAAATGATGGCAAACACCCATGATTTTTTTTTTTCTAAATTTTCTGAGATGGTGCAGTGCAGACCCTGGTCTACTTGGCATGGAATTACCCTATGGTTTAAGTTTGATCACCACTGAATTGTTCATGTAGAGGTATTTTTGACTGACTTGTTACTTTAACCTGCCTTTAATCTGTAATTTTTGAGTGAATGAGATGTTTTTTGACATTCAGTGGTCTGTGTAGAAGACGACTCAAAAAGTAATGACTGAGCTGCCGGATAGCTCACTCGGTTAAGGCACTGCGCTGCAGTGCAGTGGTGACTATCACGTCGCGGGTTCGAGCCCCGGCGTACCCACCGGTTGGGGTCGGCAGCTTTTCCAGAGTAGAGCGCAATTGGCCATCGCGCTACAAATTCCAAATTGGGAAGGGACTACCGGATTTGGGGATACAATAGTTGCTTTGTTCGTTGCTCCAGCGCCTCCTGCTGGCCAGGCGAGTGCTTGTCAGGAAGACTCTGGGTTTGTTCATGTCCGGGTATCCTCCGCCCTCGTTCTGAACTTACCAGGATTCAACCAATGAGTGTATAAGAATCAGTTGCTGAGAGGCACGCGGTCTGTCCTCACTTTCCTGAGTTGGCAGCAAGGGGTCGCATACGAGCAAGCTTTGTACATAGTTCACCAATTGGGCATTCCAGATTCTGGTGGGATTGGAGATGCCAAATTTGTTAGGGAAAAAAAAAAAAAGTAATGACTTGAAATCTCTGAAATTTTGTGGTTGGACCCTATTGATTTTGACCGCAGTCAGTCAAACAGTATGGCCGTAAGATTTTGACTGTCCTGCCTTGATGAAGATTTGCACTCTCAGAGTGCCTCTAGTTCTTAAAATGCGGACACAAGGTTTTCGTAAAACTGCAATAACATTGCATTGTGTATGATATAAAATGGCGATTTTCCTATTTTCTATGAACGAAATGTTCAGTTTAATGTTTTAGGATATTTGAAGCACTGATTAGTAAAACCCCACAAGTCAAGTCAAGTGTGACTTATGGGGTTTTAGTAATAAGTGCTACATTTGCTGTGAATGTTAAACAAGTGGCTCTTTTTGCTCTAGAGAGTTTTAGAAAATCGCTCACCATTACACTGGTGTTGTGAATCCGGTATATTAGCAATTTGGCTACCAAATTCCCTTGCGCGTGTACGCATTTGTGGGGTGCCACTGTCGCAGATTTGTCATATTCACAAACCTCTTAATGGCGATCATAAGTTGCATCTTTATATCTCCTGTGGAGAATGCGATTGTATAAGTGAGAGTGTTACTGCAGTGAGTAATGAGCGCATGACTGCCCTGCTGCAACAATGGTGTGCATTCTCTCCCAATTGGGAAGTAAATCGGAGCCACTTTGGTGGTATCATGCATTTTATTGGAAGATCACTGAAAGGCGTTTAAACCTCCAACTGCATGCAACTGAAAATCCTGGGTGCAGTGCAGCCTAATGTAATATCTATGACAAGATAATAGTCATTCAGCCAGGTCACATTTGTGGTAAAGAAAACATTTTGTGATGTTAGTAACTGAAAAATATGCATTATTATCTCCTCAGGCTAGGTGCAGACAGGAGAACAATAAGGCCAATGAAAAGGTCTCAAAATATTGAGAATTTTCTCCTTGTGAAGAAGATAAAAATAGCAGCAGCAGCAGGAAGTAATGAAGATGAAGGGTTTGTCAGGGATGGGAGAAGTGAGTGGCAGGCTACTGTCCTCTGAGTTTTCTCTGAATCAAGGTATGAGTATCAGTTCATGCAGAAACCAGGGAGAGGCTGAAAATGGTATATAGCAGAAGTGGTTTCACTGTACTGCGATATATTTCCACAATGACTGTCACTTTTTCTTTATTATTATGGATTATGCTTAGTCATTAACTTGGATAAATGCTAAAAGTTTTTACATGGTATGTTCCCAGAGCGGTAGTACAAACTCATTTTATGTCGGAAATAAACATTCATTTGCTCATGGATTGACTGGAAAATTTGTCACTGGTGAAATTTCGTCTCCGTAGCGATATTTTTGTGCCTTGGCATTACAATGGAATTAATGATAATTAACATCTTTGATGAAAGCGGTGAATGACTTTATTAGCATATATTGCTAACAGAGAGTCTGTAATGATCTTGCATTATTTTTCATTTTGGGGTGTATGTTGCGTAATAAGAGGATTTTACTCAGTTTCTACAGCCAAATTTTCTGGTAATGTTTTTTTTTTTTTCTAAAGTGTCTTGCTTCATTTAAATAATTTTTCTAGTCTCTGTGACTCTCAAACCCTGAGTTATAAAGCCTTAAATAGGGGTGATGTACAATAGGCAGGGATTGGCTTGATTTGAAATCTGGGTGAAGAGGTTAATAATGTACACTTTATACCTGTAACCCAGGTAATTGAAAGGTGTTATCTAGAATTTAATAAATGGTAATTGGTACCATTTTACTTTTTACATTATTTTCATTGGTTACATGTGCCACCCTTCTCTAAGTCTGTTACACCCCCCTATCTGAAAATTTCTAGACCCGCTTTACTACCTAGTATTCTTTTATGATTTCATCAACCAAAATAATTTTGAGCCTATAATTCAACAGCATGGGGAGGTAGAACACCTGTGGTTGCGAGCAACCTACTTTTCCAGTTTGGAATGCATTGGCTTGGTCATTTGTCTGATGTGTCCGCGAACAGCTTGGTAATTGGCTTGCGCTCGGCTTGCTTTCAGGCTCAATTTAAAATGGCTGTAAAAACCCAGGGTACTCACTTCTATCTGCAGATCTCATTTGTTTCATAAAGCAGGATTACTTCGTAAGATGGGTAACTGTACACCGTAAGTCTGACTGAAGCAAAGACAACGGAGTTTTAGTCTATGCAGTCCTCCAGTAAAATGTCTAATCTTCCTTTGAGAAATGGGGCCCCTCAGGATGGGAAAGTGTCCACAGAAGATCCAGTCCTCTGGCATCAAGCTTTTAAAGAATTAGAGCGGAACATGTTGTCGAGCAGGGGTTACGGATTTATGTCAAAAGCGGAGATCATATTCATGATATCGGTAGAAAAACCACTGAATATTACGGCTTAGCGAATCCAACAGATCAGTTGGACCACGTTGTGGCAGTATAACTCCAAAAATCAACAGCTCGCTAGCCAGTGCAAGACAGTAAGCCGTCTTTGTTCTCTTGTCATAAACCAACATTATGAGTGTAGAGTAGATCAGCTGTACTGTATCTGAGTTGGCTTGTGACTGCCGAGTTGCTGCAAGTAATAACATCCAAAACATAGCGTAGTTAGCAAACAGTTAACTGATGCAGGCAGTCAGCCACGCATGTTGTCCATCCGATACCCATATCCAACAGGCAATCAGAAAACCTATGATTGCCGCCTTGATCATCAAACTATTCACCAGATGGGCTGATTTGGAAAATGCAATGGGGAGACGAGTGATGAAGTCACACCCATAAGTAATTGGAGGGCAATGCATTTTGGCTGCATTTACCTTGCTAGTTTGAGATGGCAGAATAAGCCACAAAATTTGGTCACCCACGATGGCAAGTGTATCCCCTCACTAGGACTAAATTCCTCCTTTGTACAGCTTATGCTAACCAAAATCGCTGGATGGCGTGACCTTACCACCGCCAATAATTCAGCCAAATATAAGAAGAATCTGATTTGGTATGAAGCACGGAGCGATTATGAGAATCTTATACGGGCGTAAAAGGGAGTGTGATCCACGGTTAGCTACCCCCGATTCTTGCGAATGGTGGATACAGTTTGGAGGCTTCAAAACATGCAAGATCTTATAGATCACGCTTCACCCCTATTGAAAGGAAAACAGACCGTTGCTGTGGTTAACGCCCATTTACCATGGCTGCATTTCAAAAGCTAGGGATGCTCACTTCAAAGTGGACATACAAGGCCATACCCATCGAAGCCATATGAGCATTCCAGTCCTAAGTGTGAAAGACTCATCCTTTCAAAGTGCCCTACAAATTGGTTGTTTCCAAAGTTAGCAAGCGATGAGTGACTTTGCACCCACAAAGCCATGTGATGACCCAAGCCAAGTGACGTGTGTAACTCGACGACATTCAAGAAAATAACCACACCGCCAGGAAAGCTAACTCGCCTACCTAGATTACTTACTAATGTCGACTAGCGAACACTAGCTTTGTGCAGACTTTTTTTTTTTTTTACTGGAGGCAGTTTGTTGACTTTTGAAAGCTACACTACCACTCAAAAATCTGGGATCACTTGCAAATTTCTTTGTTTTCCAAAAAAAAATACATTTTCATGCATTTCTCAAACATTTTTATGCATTTCACAAACGATTAAAATTAATCAGATGATTTTCAAAAAATGATCTACATTTTTGCACAGAGGCCTATTATCAGCAACTGTCGCTTGGTATGGCTGCTAATCCAAGTTAAGCATTTTATAAGGCTAATGGATTTTTAGAAAACCCTTCTGCAAATGTGTTGCACAGCTGAAAACCGTTGAACTAATAAGGGAGCGCAAAAGGGAGCATGGCATTCTTGAGGTTGGTTTAGTACCTGAAGCATCTGCAGTTTTGTTTGTTTGTTTACAGGCTCAAAATGGCCAGAAAGGAAGAACTTCCTTTAGAGACCCGTCAGTCTATTGTTCTGCTTAGAAAAGGAGGCTATTCAATGTGAGAAATTGAAAACTTCAAATCTCTTGCCATACTGTCAACTACTCTCTTCAGAGAGCAGTACAAACTGGCTCTAACAAGGACAGAAAAAAGGAGTGGGAGGCCCCGATGCACCACTGTGCAAGAAGACAAATATCTGAGAGTGTGTAGTTCTAGACAAAAACACCTTGCAGGTTGTCAACTAGCAGCTGCGTTAAATGGTTCCCGTCAAACACCAGTTTCAGTATCAACAGTGAAGGTGGTTTTTTTTTTGAAGGCAACGTTTGAACTACATATTCATCATTTTCCATTAAAATCATTATTTCTAACTCAGACAATGTCAGCATGTTCTGTTCATTTGCTATATTTCCTATTCAGACTAATTTCATGCGTGTTTCCATGGAAAACAAAAAAATTTCCCAAGTGATCCCAAACTTTTGAGCGATAGTGTATGTCCTCTGTTATAGAGCTACTGCCAAAACGATAAATGGTCAGTCATCACAGTTCTCCCAAGGACAGGCTGCCTTTGTTTCCACTTGCTTCCACTAGCCCCTTGGACTCAATGCCACTAGTGTAGAGTTATTTTATTCTAATGTCTGCAACTTGTCATGGTTTATAGTGTATTTTGAGTCTTGTGATAATTTTGGGCAGCTTGTTCCTTTTGCCTTTTTATTTTTGATCACACTTTGAGCCGCAGGCTCTCATGAGGAGTACTACGTCCTACGAGCGGAACAAAGGTTGCGTTGTTGTTCTTCTCCCAGAAGGGATGGGTGGCCGTGTTACGCCACCCCTTCACTCTTTGGAAGTGCCAAAATCTGTTGTTGAACTGCCATAGTAACCCTGTGGAACCACATTTTATTTTATTTTGTTTTACACAGCTCACAGTTGTTTCAGGGTGAGGTGAGATCTCTCTTCAGGGGGTTTTTTTGCTGGGAGTTTTCTGTTTCAAATCACCTGTAATCCACCATCTCAGATGTTACTGAAACACTATCAGATTGTCTGCACTGATGAAAGAGGAAACATTTCTTTTTAAAGATGTTTGTTGGTTTTATCAATAATAGTTTGTGTACACAGGCCAACGTGGCCATTTTGTACTTATGTAACTCTCAATAACTTCAAAATTTTGATTCCAATTTGGACCATCTTTGGCAATGTCGCTGATTCAGGAACAAGGCATCCAAACTACAGGCAAACACTCTCTCAATAATCCTCTGAAACCCACCATTTGAATATTTCACTAAATCGTATACAATTGCACTTTGTGAGACAACATATTGAGCTGAACTTCTCAAATTAACTTCTGTACGCTTGATTGTTTTCCTCAAATTTTAATGGTTATTTTTTCAGTGTAGGGAGTTGGTTATAATTAATCATATTTGTCAGGACTATTATCACTGCAGCCATTGGCACATCCCATCAGGGACATCTAGTGTAATATGCAGGTGTCTAAATGATGATGGGGTGATAATAAATGTGATAAATTTGGAAATTTAATTCTCCTGACAGGAAAAATAAATAAATAAATAACAATCACATTTTTCAGTGAGAACAATTAGAAATGAGAAGTTCAGCTCTTTATAACATGTCCCACATAGTGCAATTGTATTGTATATAGTTTCGATAAATATTCAAATTGTGGGGTTCATCGGTCTAATGAGCGGTGGTGTTGTGTTTGGATTTGTTGTACCTTACCCAGTATGACTGCCACAGCTGGTCCAAATGGAAGTAAATTTTTCTGTCATTGAGTAAAAAAAAAATGCCATCATTATGGCTGACATGGCCCATATAAACTATCGAAACTAGCTCTTATTTATGAAGAAAATAAATCTTTCTTTAAAAAGTGTTCAGTGTACGCTCAGTTTCAGCAACATCTGAAATGGTAGTTGTCAGGCCTATGGTGTTATGGCCCCAATTTGTTACGGCAAATCAGACAGCAAGGGATGACAGGCAAAATTTTAAAACTTGAACAGATTTAATAAAATAAAGTTCTGACCAAGATTGAAAATATAAAAAAATGAGATGGTTACAGAGATGGGGTTGCTTTGTGCGATGTTCCGGACAGGAAAATGCTCCAACACAGGCAAAAATCCACAAAAAGCTTCACAGGTCTTGAAAAGAGTGACCGGTCTGGTCAAATGTATCCTTCTCCTTGCAATTTCTCCTACTACTTTACTCTCAATTTTTCTCCTTACATACTCTTTTGCAGCCCCCTCCCACCTTCCAGACTTTTTTCAATTCTCTGGGACTTCCCCTCTCAGACATGCCCAGGACATGCCCAAAACCTAGCTCCAGACTGGCGGAACAAAAAAAAGTCTACTGCCATCTAGTGGCTTTTTCTTCACATCACAACGGGACTTCACATGGAATTACTTCCTTTTGACATAAAGATCTTAATTACAGTAGTAGTCTGTGGTTTTGGGCTGTGCTGCTGGGGTTACTCAGCGCAGAATTTAAACATGGACTGCCTGACTGTCTGGACAGATATTCCCTTAGTGCTGTATACTGGATATAAGACCTCATACCCACCTCTCCTGTCTCAGGGAGCTGATGTTAACCGGATGCATGGCACGCTGAAGCCGTTACACTGCGCCTGCATGGTGGCCGATGCAGACTGTGTGGAGCTGCTGCTGGAGAAAGGCGCTGAGGTAAGGCCAGCAGGCTCACTCCCCACAGCAGGGTGGTCCCTCTCCCACAGGGTTGGGCATATCTGGAATTCTCCATACTGGCAAACAAGCACTGCTGAAGTGCTGCATTGGAGCTTTCTAAGAATGTCATGTTCCCTCTGACTGGCAGAATTGGCCATTTTGTTCAATTTCCTATTGTGTTTAGCACCAGACTTTGCACGCTGCATCGCCTTGCCAGGCAATTAGCGTTTTTTAATGCTGCTTGATCATTCTTGTTTGGCTGACTGATTAATGGACCTATGGTCTTCAAATGGAAAAAACTTGACTCGCGCTGAACTGATTATAGGAATAAATTTAGGCGAAGCATGTGTCTGCTGTGGGTGGGTGTGTGGCCTCGATGATGGCTAAAATGTAAGATTACAATTTCAGAGGAAAGTCAATGTAAACAAATATTATGGTAATTTATTTTTGTATCTTGGTGCTTTTCAGAAGCGCTTTGGTTTAAACGCATTTCCGTCAAATGTGTGATTTTGTTGCTGCTCCCCATTGAATACTGCACCATTCAAACACTGAATGCCTCAAAATTGTTTCATTATTCACAGTGTGCAATAACGGCACCATAATAGTGGCTCTCATCTTCAGAAGCTTGTAATGGAAACAGTACGAAATGACTGGTGTTTTGATCCGATCAAATTTAGCATTTGCCATAGACCCTAACAATAACAGAAACCTTGAAGCCGTTTGTTTTATTTACCCATGTTGCATAATGCAGTGGTGTGGGCTGAAGTAAATTTTTGAGCTTGCTTCTGTAAAAATGAGTGAGCTTAAGAGGAATCGTTTTTGGAATGCATTTTCCACTCCAGCATTCTCTGGTGCTAATCCTATCACACAAGCCTACGTACTTCTTCCCTGACAATATGCAAAGTGCCCCGAACAACCGAATAGCATGATTGGGCTAATACTTTATAGCTTTTCCCTTGTGTGAATTAGTGCTGGCTTCGTGGGATGAAATGAAGCTAATGCTGGCCAGTAAAGCCATTGGCCATAGCAAGATTGGGTGACCTACGAGGTAGATGTAAGAAACAGAGGTCTGCGCGGGTCGAAGAATTGAACCCATGCCCGCCCCTCACCCACACACACGAACCCACACCCGCACATTTTCTGAAAACTGAACCCGCACCCACACCTTTTTTTTTTGCCATATTGGACCCGCACCCGCCCCACACCCACGATACATCTGTTGCGGGCACTTGCAATTGCCCGCTCCCGCGAGCTGCCCCCAACCGCGCAGACCTCTGGTAACAAATGCTAAAATAGTTGAAAACTTTCAGATGCATTTACATCAACTAATTTTTTGCTCATTTGACTCCAAGGGACAAAGATGAGCTATTTGCTATATGCTGAAATGGAGATGGTGAATCTTGAAATTAAACACTGGGTCTTTTTAGTCGCCATGTTTTGTGCTGTTAGATATGCATCATGGTGCTACATAAAATCAAGCCAAATATACAGTATTGCACTCCCTTTAAAGTGAGCATCTGCTCATGATGGTCACAGTTCATGGAAAATCCCACCATTTAATCTGCACCCTGAAAACCCTTAAACTGGTTGTTTTTCCCTTCTTTGTCAACTCTTTGGTTCTCCTGCCCCTGCCCCCACCGCCAGGTAAATTCAGTGGACGGCTACAACCGCACGGCCTTACACTATGCGGCTGAGAAGGAGGAGGGCTGTGTGGAGCTCTTGCTGGAGTATGGCGCGCTACCTGATGCTCTGGATGGCAATAAGGACACCCCACTCCATTGGGCTGCCTTCAAGGACAAATCAGAGTGTGCGCGCGCCCTGCTGGAGGGTGGGGCCTGCCCCAACGCTCGTGACTACAACTGTGATACGCCGCTGAGCTGGGCCGCCATGAAGGGGAACCTGGAGAGCGTGCGCGTGCTGCTGGACTTCGGCGCCCAGGCCCACGTCACCAACCTGAAGGGTCAGACGCCGGTGTCCCGGCTGGCCGCCCTGCTGGCCCGGGGCTTGGGCGGTGAGCGAGAGGAGGAGTGCCTGCGTCTGCTGTGCCGGGCCGCGGGAAGCCCCGCCCCTCTGGAGCTCGCCCGGGACCCCCAGCTGCTGGCCCGCCTGGGCAATGCGGCGAACCGCCCGCCCTCGCTGCGATCGCTGGCCCGCTGCGCTGTCCGGAGGGGCATGGGAGCTCGCTTCCTCCCTGCGGCCGTCAAGGAGCTGCCGCTGCCCGAGTCCATGCAGGAGTACGTCCTGCTGAGGCACTGATGGGACTGGGGGGGGCGCGGAGAGGGGGACTCTGGGGGGGTCGTGCTGATTTAACAGATGGGCAGAAAGTGAAAGGCCTGATGCATGGGACATATAACTGGGTTAATTACACTAGTACTTAAATATTTCAGTTGAAGAGCTGTGTGCACGAAGTGCCTAAGTCACGAAGTACCAGTTTTGTCATTTTTGTGGGACAAAGTTTTCAAAATGGTTTTGAAAAGTGTTATTTAGTGACTTGGGTACTTCTTGCACACAGGTCCTCAATTTAAGATGCAGTTATTTCTGTTGTGGCAGTGACCCCAGGAAGTGATTTGTAATTGGAATATTGCAAACCTCATCCAGAGACGAGACTTTTGATTTTACATTTGTCCTTAAAATGCTTTAAATGCCGGCATTTGTTTTTAAAATCCTGCATGCCGAGTCAATAATGTTCGTCCTTGGAAGTGATAGCAGGCTTTGAATTAAAGTTTGTCTAAGAATGAAGAAAATGGTGTTTGTCCAAAAGACATGACCTATGGTCCGGTAAAACTGTTGTTGATTGGATGAATGGATGGATGTCTTGTCCGTTTGGAAGAATGTGGGGAAAAAATGCGAACTTGCCTTGAATTCTTAAATGATGCCAGTTTTCACAAAGGTTAAATGTTACCTTCCATTCCTGTAATCAAACCTTAATTATTATTTTGTTTCCTGATTTTCAGATGATGGGTCATTTTTGAATGGACTGGCAGAAAAGTTGTCATTCAAGGATACCACGTGATGAAGAATTTTAAAACATTCTATTCATTAAGATTTGACTGTGAGTGGCGTATTGTAAATGCATATTTAACCCTGGTTCCATATGGTAAGCACTGGTGTGTGTACATGGGCTGCCATCATGTATTCTGGCCTTGTCCCCTATTCCCTTCTCTTAGCCAGCTCCTGGTTGGTGTTCTGAGAGACATTTATTGATTTCCTTAGTGCGTGAGCGTATGGCAGGAACTGTGGGTAACCCAGTCAAACGGCACAACTGCCAGGCACATGACGTGGTGTTTATCTGGTGTTCATAGAGCTGAGAGACTAACTTTTGTGGCAGGTAATCAGAGGACAGTCTGACGGAACAGTCAAAGGAGGATTGTGACACACTCCATGTCTAAATGTGCTTATGGTTCATGCAGATTTTTTTTTTTTTTGTGAAAAATGGAAAAAAAATGTGTTCCAAAGCTTGTGAATGCTGGCCTGTTTGTGTTTGTGCATTTTCACTCCCTGATGCACAGAATGTTTACTGTGAGTCTGTGTTTCAGAAAAAAAATAATAATAATGGTTGAATCCTTTGGTCTATAAATGGATGAGGCTGTTAGAGGCTTAATCTCTTTAAACCCTTGTGAATTGCCCTTTTCAAAGGATGTTCTGCATTACCTACAAAAACGACAGCCAGAATTCTTTATTTTGACCGAACTCATTTTGGTGAAGTGTTGTCATAAAAAAACGAATATGCATTTAGGATCCTTTTTCATTTTATCACTATGAAAATTTGGCCATTTTATATCCATCTTAAATGTGCTGTCATTGCTTCTTCTTGACAGTAAGTGTTTCTGGGGTGTGTTGGATTGTGCCAATAATGAATCTACCTTTTCACGAAAACTCTTGGCCTATAGTGCAATGTCTCAATAACCCTTGACCACTTAATATCAGTAAAGTGAAATTTTCGCTGTTCTCTTGAGATTCTGTGTTTTGGCTGATTGAATTTTGTTATTTTTGGATAGCATGAGCTGAATAAATGGCGTTGCTAATGTTTCGACTCTAATCCCTAGTACACTTGGCAATTCTGTCTCCAGCAGCCTGTGGTGGGATGTCCTTCTTTCTTCAGTATCGGCTACAGTCCAGTAGGGGTCCTCAGCTCATCAAACTTCAGAACTGTGTTGAGGGATGCATAGTACTCAACTGGTTGATTGAATTTATTGAAAAAAGGCTGCTTTAGCGTACTGTGGCTTGCAGCAACACAAACAGACATGGCTAATCTAGCAAGCGCAGGGCTGCATAAATCGGACATCTTGCAAGCAAGCCAGTTGTAAATAGATACTTTCTTGGCTCATGTTGGCATAATCTGATAAAACTGAAAATGCGCTTTCGTAGGTGCGGTCCTGTGCCCTGCATGTCCAGAATTGTACTTGGCTGGCAGTGTAATTAGTCATTGGGTCACCCTGGAATGTGTTTCACTCAGCAGGCTGGCTATTTCTCATCAGTCGGCAAACTTGTTTTATGTTGAAGTCTTATAACCGCACATATTTAGGAATATACACACACAGACACGCACGCCACACAACACCTTAACATAATGACCTCCTGTGTAATATTTTGTGGTTTCCCCTTGCCACCAAAAACAAGAGCCCTGACTAGTTGAGGCATGAACTCCACTAGACCTCTCAAGGTGTGCGGTGGTATCTGGCACCAAGACATGAGCAGCAGATCCTTTAAGTCCACACCCCACAGAAGCTCAACTGCAGTGAGATTTGGGGAAGCCAAGCGAAGATTATGAACTCCTATTCCTCAGACCATTCCTGAACAAATTTAGCAGTGTGGCAGGGCACATTATCCTGCTGAAAGAGGCCACTTCCATTAGTGAATACCATTTTTATGCAGGGGTGAACTTGGTCTGCAACAATTTCAGGTGGGTGGTCTGCATCAAAGTAACATGAATGGCTGGACCGAAGGTTACCTTGTGGAACATTGTTCAAAGAGTCGCATGGCCTCTGCTGGCTTGCCGCCTTCCCAAAGTGTATCTTGGTGCCATGCCTTCCACAGGTAAAGTATGCACACAGACCCAGCCATCCTCATGAAGCAAAGAAAACATGATTCATCAGACCGGGCTGCCTTCTTCCAATGCTTCGTGGTCCATATAATCTATCCCACCCCTTGACGGACGAGCCTTTGCATCAAGATAATCGATGCTATTCACCACACCTGTCTGCGTTGTCTTAAGTTGCTTTTAGCTTGTTTGATGAACTTTGTAAATTTAAACTTGGCACATTTTTCACCACAAACAGATAATTTTGTCTTCACTATTTAGGACTAAAATAACGCAAACCCAGCTTGGTATGCATATAGCAGAAAGCAGTGATTTTAGCTCCACGAGCTGAGAAGCTTATCATGGTTTGGTGTCTGTTGTCTGGAACATTTTAAATCTTTTTTTTAATACACAGCATTGACAAAGATGAAAGTGTTTGTTAATGAAATGGCACAGTGTGAGAAAGCAATCAATAAAATTACTCACTGTTTTCTCATGTGCACATCTGCATGTTCATCTCAAAATACAATGAAACCTTTAGTTCCGTGCTGTGCGCGTGAAATAGTTGATCAAATGTCCGTTTGAGGTATTTTAATGTATCACTCATCTTTCAGAAATAGCTTCACAGCACTGACGTTTGGAGATATGCAGCCTTCCTTCCATCCCAAAATAAGTGCTGCACTTGAAAGGAGGGCGGTTTGTTAGGGGGGTTTAATAAGTTACTTCCACTCCGCACTAATTGGTTTGGGGTGGCACAGGTGGCAGGCCCTCCACTCAAATGCGCAAACAGAAGGGGAGTGGATCAGTGGCGGCTGGTGAACAGGCGATAGGGGAGGCTCAAAATAATCCCTTAAAATTTGTGATTGGACACGACCTCTTTTCAATCATTCAGCTATCTTACCATAATAGAAAGTCCAGAAACTCTTAACATTATCGGGTGTAGCCAGTTTTCATTTATAACGCATACCTGTCAACTCACACATTCGTTGTGAGTTTAAGTGGCATATTTACGTTCCTCTGCTGTAGTCAGCAATTATTTAATCAACGCGTATGTGAGAGATTCTCGCGCAGAATTTAAGTCCTCGTGCTTGGAGGGGTTGAAAGCAATGGAATTGCAGTAAGACGTTTCAAATGATCTTATTTAATTTAAACGACCATGAAACATGCATTGCTTCCAATCCCTGAATAAAGCGTGAGAATTCCGGAGTCGTAATTGGTATGCGTTATAAATGAAAACTGGCCACATCTGATAATGTTGAGAGTTATTGGAGTTTCTGTAATGGTATTTTAAATGAATGACTGAAAACAGATCCAATCATTAATTTTAAGGGATTGTTTTGAGCCTCCCCTATCACCAGTTCACCAGCCGCCACTGGAGTGGATAGGGTGAGGGAACAGGGGCTGGTTCAAGAAAGTGCCATAGAAAGTCGCACATAAAGTCCATATGGTGACCTGAACTTGACAGTTGGCATATTGATTTTCAATTACTTGTATTACCAAACCCTCTTTAGAGATTACATTGTATTATTGTATTACAGACATATATGAGGTCTTATAAATGTATGTGAACTTTAATTTAGTGACCGTGACATTGACCTTCGATGATTTGAAGATCAAACTTCACATGAAATTTTCATAACTTGTATCATCGCAATAAGACAGCTTGATGGAATGCTACAGGACCTTTGGTCCCACTTTTAAATTTCGCAGACAGTATGAAGACAAGATATTAAATATTTTGTCTGGTCAACTTTATTTATTTGGAAATATGCATCCATTGCTGCCATTTTGGCCCACAAATGCAATTTAAAAAAATATTTGTACTGGGGCAATAGAGAACTAGCAATGAGTTACAAGAAAAAAAAAGTTTCAAACAGCAGATGTCAGCAGGTGATTGTAATCATCATTTAGTCCAAAAGGACTATCCAAACTGAACAGCAACCAGTCCAAAAGCAATGCTTTGTCATGGTACAGGGTTGTGTCAGCGCCTTTGGCAAGGGTAACTTCTTTGGGGCCACTATTAATGCTGAAAAGCAAACTGAGACTGGAGTGACATGTCCTGCCTTCAAGATGACTTCTTTTTTCGAGATGTTCCTGGAAGTTGCAGTGCGGGCATCGCACTACTTTGTAAACTGTCAAAGTGTAGACCATTGTGTGGACCATATGGATGCATAGAAAATGAAATCCTGCAGCAATAGACAAAAGTGTTTCATCCACAGATCGCTTTAGTGTCCCTCGGTGAGAAAAGAATGTGATACTACCTCATCTGGCAAATGATCGTGTGCATTACTGTTACCACATAATTGATTTTCTGGTCTCATATACTGGAGTGAGCTTGGCTGTATCTTGCTTTCTTTTAAAAACAAGCTTCCGAAAGGACTCTGAAGTGGCCCTTGTTTTGAGTTACCCAAGTTCATGCTTTTTTGGACCACTCTGGTTGAGGTTAGAGAGGTTCATTTTTGCCTCTTTGTATAAATGAGGAAATTGTTTTCAGATATTCTTTGTGAGTTATTTTAGCACGACTTCCCATTCAGTGGCTGCAAAAGAAGAATAAAGCTTCGTGGCCGGCAGGAGGAAGGAAACTCGGGCAATGCTGTTCAAACCCCATGCAACCCCCCCCCCAGTCACTCAGCTCCCCTTCCTCTGTACTAATGCTGGATTCTGCCTAGAAATCATGTCTGACCACTGTGGACGGCCTTGAAGCTTGTGTTCATGTGTGTTTAACCTTGAGGGACACAGACTTGAGGCTTGTTTTGTAATGTGTCCAACTCCAGTATAAAAAAAATATGTTCTCTCCCTTTCCCGCTCCATCTTACAACATGCTTGTGTTTGGAGAGGAGCCTGCAGTTATGCAAGACCTGATGCAGTACCCTGGATACATCATTAATAGATGCCTTCCTCCCTCACACGCTCAGGATACAGAAACAGGAATGACTAAATGGGAAACAAAGCAGGCAACCTCGGAGAGAGCCGTCAAAAATAACAAGCAATTTTAGCCATTCATAGAAAATGGGAAGTACAGCAATGTTGGGGGACATGTTGGGATCTGCAGATTTACAGTACTGCAAGGAAGGAAGTGACCAACTGACTTCTTTGCCTAAATGCGCAACTTGAGGTTTTCAGCTCGATTAATAACTGGTCCTCTGACTAGACATGCATTTATTATTGAATGCACTTCTTAAAGACAGAACTGGAGCCTGCAACTGATTGCATTTTATGCTTGATGTTTGATCAAAGTAAATTTTTGAATTTTTTTTATTTTTGAGTTTCAGGACGGGTGGATGTGTAAGTAATTGGTCTTCAAAATAATGCCTCAGAAATGGGCTAACCAATTTCTGCGAGTGAAATTCTTCAATTATAGACAAGGGATCTGCAATGAATGTTAACAGAGAACTACATTTAATGTAAATACAAAAAAAATGGATGAACAAGAAGAAAACTGTTTATTTATTCCTCTGTCATTCTTTGACCAAAAAATAAGATCAAGACTTTTAACGGCCAATGCGTTTCGACTTACAATTCAATATTCATGGGTTTTGTCAGTCTGAAAGCTTTTGATGCTGGTGTCTTGAGTAAACGGACGTTAAGGACTGCTGTATGAGCTACACCAGTAATTACTAGGAATGTGATGTGGTTTTGACTGCTCAGTGCCACATCACAGTATTTGAAAATTCAGAAATTCGCTAAATCTTGCTTCAATTAGCTGAAAATGTTAAGGTGTCCATCAAATCCATTATCTTATTGGCTTGCCTTCATTTTTCCTCCCTTGTTGGATTTGGGAATATAATGGGAATATAATGCATGCACATGGTGACTGACTGGCACAATAGTTTGTGTATACACTCCAAATATTGTTGTTCCATTTAACCAGGAGCCATTACTAGGAACAATAGAACCAGACCTATTACGAGTACATATTAATATTGGGTGATAATACAGCGAATTTTGGTGAAAAAAGACTAAGGGAAATGAACAATGTTCTCTACATGGTTGAGCAACGCATCAAAACGCATTTCATGCATGCTGCGAATCTCTGCATATGTCATAATTTAAAATCCTTGTGGGCTCACTGCTCCAGACACCAAAAGTGGGAAAGAAAACAGGTGAGAGACTGGAGAATTTAGAATCAATATCGCAATAAAATATCACTAAAAAAGGTATGGCTTTTCTCAAGGGAAAAAATGAAGGATTTTTGATTATGATGAAATGCCTGACTCTGAAGGAATATGCTAATTCCTTCAGCAAATCCAAAAAGGAGTTACATATGACGATTACATATGACTTGAAATGCTACTGAGGCATCAGAGCACTGGTGTAAGTGAAAGTGTTGGAATCCTTCATTAAGCTGTTTATTAGGTAGGGCCCATGTCTTATGTTTACTCAGTAATGAGTCATTTTTATTGGAAAAGCAGACCAAACAAAACTTTGCTCGAAGTGTGGACAATGTGCTTCTTATTGCAGCCGTGTTAGATGTAGTGACGTCCTGGCAGGATGGAGATGCTTTGTGGTTCATGCAGTGTTAAATTTTCCTGTTTCACAGCCTTATGGAATGAAAGTGACCCATTCCATAGATTCTAGTATATTTATGAGGTCAAATGATTTATAAAGTGTAAAAGGGCTGTTTTTTTCAGGGTGGGCTGAAATTATAATTGAAAAAGGACAAAGCTCATGTCTCATTTGAGTAAATGGGTAAAATGAATACGAAGGAGCAAGGCAGCTCACAACAGTGCTACATCACACAGAAATACACTGCCCAAAAAAAAAAAAAAGAAAAATCACCACCTGGATGAAACTTATCAAATAAGTTACGGGCTTCCGTTGGATAATAACAGCAGTGATTAATATGTTTCAGCTGACAACAAGTTATTTAGCCCTACCAGATGCAGTGAGTAGCCTCTCATTTCTTATACAACCATGTCATAAGACATATCCTGTGGTCATGGAAAAGATATTACTCTATTTCAGAGGGGTCAAATTAATGGATGGAATCAAGCAAAGGAAACTATGAAGATTGCTGAAACGTCTTAAATTGGGTTAAGAACTGTCCAACGCATTACTGAAACCTGGCAGGAGAGTGGTGCACTATCAACAAGCCGGAAGAAATTTGTCAGAAAAAAAAATCATGAACGATCATGACCGACAATTACCAAAACCCTCGGTGAGGTCTCATCATCAAAAATCGACACAAAAACTCATGGCTATGTATAATTGTAAAAGCATGAGCATTTCCATGCACACAATGTGAACAGAACTCTCAGGATTGGGCTGCTTGGCCACAAGAAAGCCACTTGTTAGTAAGGCAAATTGGGAAGAAACAACTTAAATTTGCTTGACAACATAAAGATTGGACGGTGGAGCTATGACTAAAGGTCATATGGTACGATGAGTCCAGATTTACCCCATTCCAGACCGATGGGTGTGACAGGGTAGGAAAGGAAGCCCATGAAGAGATGCATCTGTCATGTATGGGTCCCACTGTACAAGCTTCAGGAGGTTGTTTATGATCTGAGGTTGCTTCAATTTGTCAGGTCGAGGCTCAGCAACATGATGAAGCAATGAAATTAAGTCAGCAGACTACTGGAATGTACTGACTGACCAGGTTATCCTATGAATTCATTTTTTTTAATCCTTTACAGTGTAGGCATAGTCCATGATGACTAAGATTCATTGTGCTTGAATTGTAAAAGAGTGGTTCAACAAACTTGAATCATTTTCACACATGAATCGGCCACCACAGAGTCCTGACCATAACTAATTGAAAGTATTTTGGATGTACTGGAGAAGGCTTTATGGAGTGGTTTGATTCTCCACCAGAACCAATAGAAGATCTTTGCTGCCGGGTTAGCTCACTCGGTTAAGGCGCCGCAGTAGTGACCACTACAGCATGGGTTTAATCCCTGGTCGTACCCACCAGCAGTGGTCGGCAGCTTTTTCAGAACAGCGCACGATTGGCTAAAGCGCTGTAGGGATGCAAATTGGGAAGGGACTGCTGGGAAGGGAAATTAAAAATGTTGGAATCCTTCATTTAGCTGTTTATTAGGCAGGGTCCATGTCTCGTTGCTCAAGCGCCTCCTGTTGGCCAGCCGGGCCCTCGTCAGTGAGATTCTAAGCTTGCTCATGTTCAGGTATCCTCCGCCCTCATTCTGAACTTGCGATAGTTTTGACCAATGAGTGCAAAGATGCAGGCGCTGACAGGTGCGTGCTTCAGAGGAGAGCCGCAAACTTTCTCTCTCTCCTGAGTTGGCAATAGGGGGTCACATACGAGCAAGACTTGTACATAGTTCTCGGATTAGGCATTCCAGATTCGGGTGGGATTGGAGATACCAAATTTATAAAAAAAAAAATAGAAGATCTTTGCCAACAATTGACGTAACTCAGGTTGAAAATAAATGTCATCACGCTGCATACGATTATCAAAACAATGCCAGGAGGAATGTGCACTGCGATCAAAGCTAAAGGAGGTCCACAAAATTTTAGAGCATATGACTTTTCTTTTGCCGGGCCATGTATAATACAAGTAGATGGCTGCCACATTCTGTATATTACACTCTGAACCTTTTTTTGGGAGCTATTCAGTTGTTTGCCTTCTACAGTGCTGTGAAAAAGTATTTTCCCCTTCCTGATATCATCTATTTTTTGCTTGTTCATCATATTTAAATGTTTCAGGTCATCAAACTAATTTTAACCCCCATGCGCTCTCTTTTCACTCATGTTTTTCCTTGAGAAGATTCAAAGTCAGAGAAAGCATCCTTTCCATTTTGTAGGACAATTTCACATGCATAATCTGTATCTGCGGATTGCAGGTCTTCACCATAGAGCTACAGCATACCTATATTAAAAGAAATATTCAACCCCAGGAAACCATTTTTTTATGACAACAGCGTTACATCAAATGGAAAATGTCTAGATCTTATACTTCATTTAATATGCATTCCCCTTTAATTCATCGGGATGTATTTGGGATTATTGGAAACCTAGGCATCTACACTGGAATTTAAAATAGCCCAAAATTTATGTGGGTACAGCAGCTGCATTTGATGGTCCCATATATGAGTCTGTAGGTTTTGGGGGATTAATAAAAAACTAGGACAATGGAAGTTAGCAGAAAATGCGGCTTTTAAATTGAATCATTGAGTTTCCAAAGGGCCCAACTCCAATCTGCATATCTTATAACAAAAAGAGGAACTTTCTTGTAATTTCAGCCAAAAGTATCCCAATGACACTCTCTTGTAAAGAAAAAACTAAAAATATATGGGTCATAACATATGGGCAAAAAAATAAAAAAAAATTTCCCTTTCTTGAAAAAGAGAGTGCCTTGGAGTTGGGCCCTTTGGAAACTCAAGGATTCAATTATCATTTCATTCAATAAAGGTAGAGTTATTTAAAACCAATGCAACAAATGTGAAAAAAGATTGCCCCCCCTAAACCTAACAACTAGTTTTACCGACCTTGGTGGCAACAACAGTATTTAAACATTTCCGATGACTAGCAATGAGCCTTACGCATTGCTAGGGAGGCATTTTGGCCCACATTTACAAATCCCAATTCCAATGAAGTTGGGAAGTTGTGCAAAATGTGAATAAAGACAGAATACAATGATTTGCAAATCTTTTTGGACCTACATTCAAATGTGTACACTACAAAGACAATACATTTAATGTTCAAACTGATAAACTTTATTGTTTTTTGAAAATATTCGCTAATTTTGAATTTGATGCCCGCAATATGTTCCAAAAAAGCTGGGACAGGGGCATGTTTACCACTGTGTTACATCACCTTTCCTTTTAACAACACTCATTAAGCATTTGGGTACTGAGGACACTAATTGTGGAAACTTTGAAGGTGGAATTCTTTCCCTTTCTTGCTTGATGTACAACTTCAGTTTCTTAACAGTCCGGGGTCTCTTTTGTCGTGTTTTGCTCTTCATAATGCGCCACACATTTTCAATGGAAGACTAGTCTGGACTGCTGGCAGGCCAGTCTATTACCCTCACTCTTTTATGATGAAGCCACGCAGAATGTGACTTGGCATTGTCTTGCTGAAATAAGCAGGGACATCCCTGAAAAAGATTTTGCTTGGACAGCAACATATGTTGCTCCAAAACCTGTTTGTATCTTTCAGCATCAATGGTGCCTTCACAGATGTGCAAGTTACCCATGCCATGGGCACTAACACATCCCTATACCATCACATATTCAAGCTTTTGAACTTTGTGCTGATAGCAATCTGAATGGTCCTTTTCCTCTTTAGCTCACAGGACACGATGACCATGGTTTCCAAAAACAATTTGAAACATGGACTCGTCAGACCACAGCACACTTTACCACTTTGCGCCAGTCCATCTCAGATGAGCTCAGGCCCAGAGAAGCCGGTGGTGTTATGGGGTGTTGCTGATATATGGCTTTGGCTTTGCATGGTAGAGCTTTAACGTGCACTTGTAGATGTAGCGACAAACTGTTAACTGACAATGGTTTTCTGAAGTGTTCTTGAGACCACAGGGAAATATCCTTTACAGACTGATGTCAGTTTTTAATGCAGTGCCACCGAAGTGACCGACGGTCGTGACCATCAGTGTTGGTTTTCGGCCTTGCCGTTTATGTGTAGAGATTTCTCCGGTATCTCTGAATCTTTTGATGATATTATTGACTGTAGATGATGAAACTCCTAAATTCCTTGCAATTGCACATTGAGAAATTTTGTTCTTAAACTGTTGGACTATTTGCACACACAGTTATTAACAAAGTGATAAATCTCGCCCCATCCTTCCATGTGAACAATGGAGCATTTCAGGGATGCTCCTATTATACCTAATCATGACACTCACCTGTTTCCAATTAACCTGCTCAACTGTGGAATGTTCCAAACAGGTGTTTTCTGAGCATTCTTCAACTTTCCCAGTCTTTTGTTGCCCCTGTCCCAGGTTTGGGGAACGTATCGCAGGCATCAAATTCAGAATGAGTGAATAATTCCAAAAAAAAAAAGCCCAATAAAGTTGTTTGAACATTAAATATCTTGTCCTTGTAGTGTAGTCAATTGAATATAGGTCTAAAAGGATTTGCAAATCATTGTATTCACTTTTACCAGGGGGTGTGAACGTGGTCTAATCTCTGAGCTAATTCATTAGTTAATTTATACTCGAGTGCTCTGTTAGACTACGTTTCTATAACTTTGACAATGTTCAAACATTTACGGAGCTGACTATATATGACATATGTACAGAAGTTTCAAACAACCAGCAAGCTTTATATTGGTTGATGTACGGCAATTAAGATATTTGTGATCCAAAGCAAGAAAACTGACACGCGATCGCAAACCTGCTTGTGTTGGTCAGCTGCGCAAATCTTCTTGTTTTGGACATCAGAGCCCTAAATTCTCCAAGGCCAGCCAGCGCGAACTTTATAGGCTAATGAAGTCTCGACACTGATTACTACCCTTCAGTGCACGAGCAAGCTGCTTGGGCCAATCTAAAACCGTCCATTATGAAGTTCATTCAAGGAATCATATGATTATTCGCTGTTCACTCCAGAACAAGGAAGGTGCCTACGTACTTAATGTGCTTCCTTTGTGCTCCTGTCATCCACACAGACTTATTAAAACACATGGCCTGTCGCTGTTAACTGCCTACAATTCCACGGAATATCCAAGCTCCGCGAGAATGTCGAGTTTAAATCGATAGAGAAAAAAATATTTTTCTTTGGGCTACCCTCAGTGGTTACAAAATGCCCTAGACCACATCTAACGAAGTTCATTGTGTTGATTTTTTTATAAACATCAAGTTCCCCGAGCACAGTTATGCTGGCAGTACAGTCTGAGTACAGCGATCAACACCTCCAGTTCAAACCTTCTCGCGAGATGACGGAGGGATCCGAGACTGACTATGGGTTACCACGCGAGATTTGGCACAGAAGGGGAGTGTCAGATTCCAAAAGAGGGGAGAAGAGACAGTGGGGCACTGAGTGAGTTTGTAAACATTGTAGCTACCACTTTCTGGACCGCAATCCAGGTGTAACCCAGAGCAAAACCGAGGAGAGGCGCCCTACGCGCGACTGCATAGGACTGTGAGTGACATTCAGTTTACTTTACAGTGTTAAAATTAAACCCGATCACATTGCTTGCCTGACGGCTAACTAATTGGAGATCTAGCTCTTGAAATGTTGTCTAACTTTGAGATCCTAAGTTATAACTGCGCTCTGCACTCTCTCTCCATTCTAATCATAAGTGACAATGTCCAGCTGTCCGTTTCAGTAGTTTCACCGCCAAGTCTCCGTGTTGTTCTGTCACAGCGTCAGCTACAGTGGGTTGCCAGAGTTTTCGCGGCTGCTGTTCAGCCAGATAATTGATCTCGCTGGATGGCTATAAGCGGTCCTGGTAGTTGAACGCTGTCAGTGGCCCTCTCGGCCGATGTTCTTCGGTCTGCGGAGGAAAGGGGGGAAATTCCATCATGTGAAATGCATCATGGGTAACCAATAAGGCCATTCTTTCGAAGCAATTGACAGTCAGGGAGCCAGTTAATAAAGAAAGATGAACCTCATTGGGAATTTGTATAGCCAATCAGTGTCAACTGAAGGTGGGCACATGCGGGAAAAGGCAGGGTCAAGCAAGTCTACCTTAATAGCCAAGTTATACAAGGGTTTTTGGTCGCTGATCAGCCTCGCGACTGTAATATTCCTACCGTGACGTGTGGGACGGGCGTACAGTTATAACCCGATTGCTTAATTGTTTCAGATTAATTCTCAATATTTGTAACGACGGCACTCAATTTCTGTCCATACTTTATTGACGTTAGTTTGATGCTGCAAAACACTGAAGCTGGCTGCACGGCAACTTGATATTTTTGCTGCCTGAGGACAACTTGGCTCTCCGTCTATTGTTGCATTTTCTTCTTAGTTCGCTTACTATGGCTGATGAGGCGATGTCTTTTATCCTCCAAACTCAATGCATATATATAACCTCGCTAACGTAATTTATGGCAAGATCTTTAACTTGCTTGGTATCTATATGGGTGTTACCGTGCAAAAGCCAGGTGCATCCGTAGCTATCCGTAACCGAACTTGGTGGATCCGAGAACTCCGTTAAGGTAAGGGTGGTGCATTCAGCTAGCGCGTTTGAGTATACTCATGCAGTTGAGCAAGTCTGTTTTATCTGTTGTTATCAACACAAACGTAACCATGGCTTGCTATTTATAACATTAGTTCTTGCTGAGTAAAGCTGCTTTCACACCGGACGCGAAACAATTTTTTCGCACGACAGATTACATTCAAAGTCAATGCAAAGAGCGCGTCTTTGCATTGACTTTGAATGTAATCTGTCGTGCGAAAAAATCGTTTCGCGTCCAGTGTGAAAGCGGCTTAAGTGGGCAGGACGTTGATACAAGTTCGCTGACTAACAATTAACGCAGTAAGTTTTCTCTTACAGTTAACAGTTAAAGGTTAAATTGGCTAGCTAGCCAATTTACTTGCTAGGTAGCTGACTGTTATTTTGTAAGTTAACGTTACATAGTTTTACACAGCCACGCAGATCGCTGTCCATGAAATGAAGTATGTGGAAGAAAAGTTATTGTATTGTACTTTTTTTATTAGTTTTGTGCTGCGTCCGCGGTTTCAACGACATCTCATTGCTTGGTGTGTGATTGTGATAATGTTGCTACGGCTCCTGCTGGCTAGCCATCAAATGTACGAGCTCGCTGGCTTGTTTGGTACTTGTATCGAGTTGTATAGTTATGTAGTATTGGGGAAAACAAAGCGTTATTCTGAACTACGCGTTCAGTTTATGCGGTTCTGGCTGCAGCGTTAGTTGGCTCTATAGTTTTCTGTAACACGGGTGGTGCCTCGTTCTCGCCCGTTACCGTTAGTTCTTTCTTTGCAAGTTGAGATGCTTTCACACGCGAAACAATTTTTTTTTTTCGCACGACAGAATACATTTAAAGTCAATGCAAAGACGCGAATACACTCGTTTCGCACACATTCGTCTGCTAAGTTAAATTGCGAGTTTTTTTTGTCATTTGAGCGTGTGATATGCTCGGGACCTCCCTTCAACCGCGCCTGCGTGAATGTCCGCCGTAGGGTGTTCGGCTATGTGAGAAACTTGTCCTCTTACCGCAATTTAGGTCTAATTGTTTCGACTCAGTACATTGTGTCAGTTTCCATTTGGTTTCTTTACAAAAATGTTTCTTCTGGTTCTACTCCTCGTATGATTCTGGTGTTTGAAATGTATGAGAAAGGGAAGGTACAACATACAGGTATGTTTCCTTGACGCATTCGGTGAGGGAGTATCAGTGGTCCTCAGTTTCGGGAGCATGGATGATGATTGCCCTGCCCAGGACCACGCCGAAGTATGATGGCCTTGGGAGGGCTAGGCCAGGGGTGGGCAATTCCGGTCCTCCAGGCCCGGTGTGTATGCAGGTTTTTATTTTTATCAATTACCCTGACTAATTGACCTAATTGGTTGCATACACATGACACAAATATAGATTTGTTCAATGATTAGATTAAATAAAAAATGTTTTTTGAAAGGAGACAAGAACAGTCTTTGGTGGTCATTCATGATCATTTCAAGAAAATGGAATGTCAGATTTCATAAATGGTTTGGCTAATTTAGACAATCAACTAATTAAAGGCCAGAAGTTGGTGTGAAAACCAGGGACAGATACGGCCCTCGTTGCCCAACTCTGGGCCAGGCTAATGAAGCAGGGACACTGCTGTTATGAAGACTGCTAACAACAAACTGTGAGCTTGGGGGTCCCTTGGGCAAAATTAATTGCGTGAGTGTTTGTATGAATGACCACCATCACCACCCCCAAACAAAACGTGTTCTAGATAGATGCCTCAATGCCTTTTTGAGAGATTAAAGGGGAATTGTAGTAGACAATACTCGGTCATCAAAAGAGAAATGCTCGGATACAGTTTATATTTATCGCCTTTTTTGCTCTGAGAAATATGCATACAACAGATATTTAGCTTTGAATAGCTGGATTTTACTTTCATTAATATCCATGATGGCAGCACCAGACCTAACGTCTGATCGTTGATACTGCCCTGCATAATTCCACATGTTGGCATACAGCTCCCATCCAGAGGGATGGGATCATCGATTGCGTGTTTTTGTTTACCTTTATCCAATTACCAGATATTTTACTCATATTCTGTTACATCCCTTTGATATATATTGTTATGACTTGAAAATCACAACAAAGAAAACCAGCAATGACTACTTAAACAAATTTAATCTTCACTGATAAAAAAAAACTTCTCTGAATAATCCACTGTTTAATCTTATAGGGACACTCTAATGCCACCATGTAACTCTGTTGCCAAAACAGAAACTCTGCCTCTACTGACCAAATTCACAGCATTTATATAGACAAGCAACATTTTGGAAAGAACTACAGGATTCCTGGATAATCCCGCCCACTCCAAGCAGGAAGATGCCAGAAGCTTCTAGGAAGCACTAGTCTATTTCTTCACAAAGAAGTGGTATTGCATCAGATCATGTTTTCTACAGTCATGCCACCAGAGGGTGCCAAATGATAACCGAAATAAACAAATCGCTGACCAGTCATAATGGGCATTTAAATAGTGTCTAACAAATCTCCATTTACAAATGATATACAGTGCTGTACCCAAAATTCTCATAGTTCCTTAGTAGCCATTTATGCCGGCCTTGATAGCCATTAACCTAGGGGCAAGACTAGGGTAAATGGGAAGAAACTTGGCTAAATTAACTATTTGATGTCTTATAACTAGCTATTACTACTGTGAGTACCCATCATCACTATTTTAAACAAAAGGAAAAACATTTCCTGCACCAAGCACCTGCAGTGAATGAGCTCATGTCAAAACCACGCGAACAGTGCATGCGTTGCCTATGTGGCGCAAGCAAATCTGTAAATTCATTCTACCGCGCAAGCGATAAGTGTCATATAAAAGCAGACTACGGATTGCAACCATACAAGATTTATCGCTCCATGACCAAAATGCAGTGAATCAGCAGCTGAAAAAGAGCAAAAACTAATGGCACTTCGTGCAGGCATAACCATTAATTTTGTCTTACCTTGGCTGTCTTGCGATCAAAGTTGTGTTTGAGGGCATAGCGTGCTTTGAATTGATTGCTGACAACTCCCTGGCCTGGTAATTTGCCCTATGCAAAACGGTTCTTCTGAAAACAGCTACTTTATGAATCATCAATTTGAGGTCTCAAACAGGGTTTCCCACCTTAGGACCAAAGGTACAAAGACTCGGCCGATTGAAGTAAATTTTAAATTTCTTAAAATATGGATTTCAGAGTTGGTGGCTGATGCGGGACAAATGTCATTAAAAATGACAATACACAACAATTTTAATGATACTTTTGCTGGAATGGTGCAGATGTCTGACTTTTACAGTTCCCCTTTGAAGCTTTCTGGATCTGCTTTGAGCTCCTTGCCTGGTGCTTCAGGGTTGGCCCATCTCATCACAGCAGTCTATTCAATATTTTTCCCCATTCAAGTTGTGCGTCCCCCCCCCCTTTGGTGCTATGCTGATGTATGTTCCACCAAGAAAGTTGATTTGGGTTTACTTATGAATGCACTCAATGTTACAAAATTTAAATTGGCATACTTTTATAGATTGTCCTCAGAATTCAGTTGGTCTAGTAATTGGCACCTTCAACTGCATCAGATTTGAACTCTTGAGCATCAATCACTCACTGCAGGATTCAGCCCTTCCCCTGAACAAGGTTGACTAGTTATCCCCTGCCGTGCGATTAGCGTGAAGCGGGGGATATAGCATTGGGCTCCGTCCGTACGGACACATAAAATTGAGGCGGTGGGGGATATTGCCATGTTGGTGGCAAACGCTTGTTTCATTATAGTTTCAAGTGAGTATTATGCCCATTGATAAACTGTAGTTTTAGTATTAGTAGTAATGGTGTGATTAGGTTCATTCTACCTCCTGCTGACTTATGTGGAGACAAATGGATGTTTTGTAATTGACCACCTTTTTATTGCCAAGTGTGTGGTAAGTATGCTGGCTTGCAGCAGGCCTGTTTGAGAAATTTATCCTCAGGAATCATATTGAGCTGCAGTCATTGATCTGGTTAATAAGAGTGAGTAAGGAGGCAGGAAGGCATATTCACGTAACCTTGATGTTCTCTAAATGCCTTAACATGCGGGACCAGCATCCTGATGATCGCAGTGTGCTGGCTGGTCGTGATTCACAGGTTTATCTTCATGCTGCAGTGTTCAAAAGACAGTGTTGCCGAGGGGGGATTTCAGGGCCTGTATGGTTCCAATAACAATCATCCAAGATAACAGTGCCTTTCAAATGCAGCCAAAATGCATTTGGGGCCCGTTTCCCAGAAGATCGTGGTTTTGCCGTTGTTGCTTTGGCATATTTCGTCTTGTGTGCATTTCAAAGGTGCCTGTGAAGTACAAACCTGAACATGGAACATGGTTTCATCCATCTCTGAGACCAGTGGTAACTTTGTTGCGAGTCCCATTTGGAAAACTCAAACCTGTGTTGAGCATTCCCCGCAGCCTTGACTTGTGTGCTGCAGTTAATACGGCAGCCTCTGTGGCTCGTGATGAGGTGCAGAGTGCGCCGGAGGCAGGTCACATACTGGCCTTCTGCCCGTTTTCTCTCTCAATCTCTTTCCCTTACTCTCCTATTTTTTTTTCCAGCAGTAGTGTAACTTGACAGAAAAGTTAATAACTTAGCCGTAGCCACATTTACAGGAACCTGAACTGATTTAAGCTGACCCTTTTTTTAGGGAACTGCTGGGCAGCTCGTGCTGTTAATGCACTGATAGAGTGCGAGTTGAATCCCGGCCATACCAGTAACGACTGCAGCTGTGATTCCTCTGCAAGTCTGCTTGGTGATGAAGCAGCCTGCTCTGCGAACGGTGGTCTGTGAACCTGGCTAGCAAACTGCTGTGAGAGAAAGAGGTAGCAACATTTCATGTTTCAGAGGAAAGCTCATGTAGACCAACCATGGCAGCACTTTCCCAGTAAGTGCTGCCATGATGTGTGATGGCGATGCCTTCCAGGATGAGAGAAGACTGTGGGGAACAAAAATGTCAAAAAACAAGGAAATGGGTGGCGAGACTTGTGGCTCTATGATGCACAGTGCTGGAGTGGAGTCAGGCTCATTTGGCTGGACTTTAGGCGTAACTGCCGTCTTCATCTGGAAGAATCGAACATTTTGAATGTTGAATGATGGCCAGTCTCAAAAAAAGATTCTGGACGCAGTAATGTCCATTAAATGACTGTATCCAGACTGCAGGGATGACACAATGACCAGATGTGTCAGCTGTCGTCCCCGACAAAGTACGTCATCTGTGATGCCACAAAAACACATTCCATAAAATGTCTTCTGCCATGTCAGATAATGCATAAGAACTGCTGAATTGACTTCCAGTGTAACGATAACAGTGATGGAAGGTCTCACTACCAAAAGCACAGTTTCCAGAGACCGTGTTTTTCAACTACTATGTAAGCGCAACATGGATTCATCTATTGGTGTCATATTACCAAAGAAGCTTATGAAACATAATAATTGTTATTGTTGTACTGTTATTACAATCGTCAGAAACTACGTGGACGGGTGTGGATGGTTTCTAGGTTTGAATGAGAAGTCCATGACTGCAGTCACAGCGTTGGCTTGCATAATCAAGACAAACTTGGCTACCTTTCTCAGCTACTAGAGCGAGGGATGACCGCTGCACCCAGCATACATGTTTATTTTGGTGTCGACGCACCAGCGTCTTCCCGAAATAATAATAAAATCCTTTGGAAAGTTACTCTGAGTGCTCCGGTTATCCCTGGGTCAGTTCGCTAAGAAGTAGTAGTTTCTCTCGAGTCTGCCGTCCTCGACCGTAAGGAGACATCCTCCTCTGGTTGGAATATGTAAGCTGTATGGAAGTTTCTAAATGACGAGGATGGTCAGTGACCGTGTCATTTGGAAATCAGTCAAAAAAGGATAATTAAACTATTTTCTGGAGAAGCTGATGAACTTCTCACTCTAGCTCGTTAGCGTCGTAGGTCTGTAGTCGGTAAACGCTGTCGAACAACTGTTGGAAGTAGTTGGCTAGTGCGCACAGCTGTTAGCAGTGACAGCGCGCAGTGATCGCTATTGAGAGAAAGTAGCCCGAAGCAATTACAAGATGTGACTTTTTGGATTCCCTGGGTTTTGTTATGCAAATAAATCTCTCGTTCGAACACATACTGTTTTGAGAAGAAAAACGTTTTACTTTGCAGACCCCAGGAAACCTGCCGGAACTACTTTCGCTTTGACCAAAACTGGACAGAACGCGGCTCACAGGACACTGTCGGGGGGAAAGTCAGTGTGTGTGCACGAGACTAAAGACGGTGATGCCACACAGATTCATGTGAAAAATCCCGAACTATCCCTTTAACTACAAGTTACCATTATTGCCAAGAGCACTGACAAAACCCCATATCATGACTGAGCATAGACTCATTTCTGGCGACAGTCTGGATGGTCCTTTTTTTCTTTGGTCAGGAGCAGACAAAGTCCACTTCCTCTCAAAAAAAAAAGGCCACAAATATTGATATGCCTAACCACAATACACGTTTCCACTGCGTGATCGCTCATCGCAGATGCCTCTGAGCCATGAAGATGACAGTTCTTCTGGACATTAACATAAGGCTTCTGTTCTGCACTGTCAAGGTATCCCTGGCATTTTTGGATGTTACTACATATTGTCCCCCTTGGTTTGCTGAAGTAATCCTGTGCCAATGAGGTTATATTGCTCTGAGAAAAATGATGGTTCTTCATGCAATCAAGATCAGGGATCACTGGTATACAGCTTAAGCCTGCACCCTTGCCCTTTACGCAAAGCAAAGAAATTCCCCCCGATTCCCTGAATCTTTTAATTAAGTTATGCGCATATCAAGGTCCTCTCCTATCATTTCTCATCTTCAGTCCATTTTTACTCCAGAAGAACTGTGCTTTTCCTGGTGCCTGGTTCCGTTAGAAATCAGGATTAAAATCACCTGCTGACATCGGCTGATTTGGATCACAAACCTGTGTAAGTTTTTTACCTTGTTAGTTGTTCTACTCTGCCCAGCATTTTTTCAAATATGTTTACAAATTAAATGAAGCTGACCAGACAAAACATTGTGTGTCTTGTCTTCATTGTACTGTCTGCAATGAAAAACAAGTCTGTGAAAATCCAGAAGTCACTGCTCTCCGTTTTTGCGCATTTTCCATACTGTCGCAACCTTTTCTGAGTTGGAGTTGAAAATGTTTCCATCTTTTCTGAGTAACAGTGGCTTTCATGGGACTTCATTTCTTTGCTCATCTTACACACACTCGTCTCTCCCTGTCCGTCCGAATGCATGATCCCCAGCAGTAGTTGTGTATTAGCAGGCTGTGGGAGGATCTATTAATACAGTTTGTTTAGTCAGTTACCTAGCAGGCTGTATCAAACAGTACAGGCCTGTGGTCTGTGTCTGTGCCCACCCCTCCCCCACACCTGTTTAATGGGAGAAGCCCTTAGTTATCTGGATGGGACGTGGGTTTTACTGCTGGGTCTCTCGGATGGATGTGGAATTGGGTCTTCGTTTTCTTAAATTTGCTCACTTTTATTTGCGTATAGGTCAGGTCACGACCGAGTGAATTTAGAACTGCAGATATAGCATTTGAAGGGTTGGGGTGCCGGCCACAGCTGTGCAAAAGCTCTGATGCGCACTCACTGCAGCAGTCAGCAAGCCATGAAAGTGGCTGGATTTGGCCCATTGCTGTTAACATTGATTCTGCAAAGGGTCATGCTTGAGGATGCTGGCACCAAGATGTCCCCTGGCAATGAGTAAGATAGGATTTCAGGAGTCGGAGTGTGCTTTTCAGCATTAAGTAATCCACTTTGTGCTCGATTATGGGGCTGTGGCATCAATACAATAAATTTATTGTATGTTATGCAGTGATTTGGTCTTGGCTGAGCATATTGTTCTTTGTGAGTCGTGCTTCACTTTTCCCAAAGTCTCAGGCTTGGTGGGTTGGTGTTGGATGGTGTAAAAATGCACACCAGAGCAAGTTGCAGCCTGGGAATGCTCACGTGGATGTGGCAGCGACAAGCTACGTAGCCTGCCTTTGAATGTTGCGTTTCGTGCGGCAGACATTGCATAACTGCACAAAGCTTGTCATGAGCAGCGCTGGGAGAGATTAAACATTCATCGCCACCCTGTGTGATTCATTTAAATTTAATTTCGTTTTAAAGTAAAAAAAATGAAACCTGCTCTCTTTGGCAGAGCCTAACGAAATTATTTGTGCGGGACATGCAAGGCAAGGTGAAAACAAGTCCTTCAATTACTTTTAACTTGTTTTACTTGGATTTGAATCGTATACAAAACCTTTCATCACACGGAAAACCAGTAGCACCACACTGATTTTTCAAAGTTTTCATTTTGCACTAACTCTGAGCTCACTTGGATGTGTTATTAGTCCCATGTACCCGACACTTGTTCGGCGGAATATTGATTTAGGCTGTGTCCCTTCGTGTGTCCGTCAGGATCCATTACTCTGAAACTGTATGCAGCAGCCTTACCGTTTTACACTGACTTGGTGACCTTTACCAAAGCCTCATATCTGTTACCTTTATAGTGATTTCTGACCTTTAAACTTTTAGCTCACCTCCACCACTGTTTTTTTTTGTTTGAAGAGCATATCTCCAACCCTGACGGTGACCTTTCAAAATTGCTTGTGTTGGTTGGGTGATCCTTTTGGTGTGCCTTTTGAATGTTTTCTTGACCTTTGACCTTTTCCCCCATGACCTTGACCTGTTTCTACCATGATCAACTTTCCGATAAATCTTGGCTAAAAAAAGTGGTGACGACTGAGCCTTTCCAGTGGCACTCCTTAACCTCTGGAATAGTCTTCCCATTCATATTAGATACGCGGAACCTTGAATCCTTTAAGTTACTGTGGAAGACCAACCTCTTCTTTTCGGCTTTTAATTTGAGTTCATTTTGACACCTTGGCTGTTCATTTCATGTGCTGGAACTGTTTTTTTTTTTTTTTTAAATGACTACATTTATATTTGTTTATTTTGGTATGTCAAGCTTGTTCAGCGCTTTGGTCAACTGCAGTTGTTCTAAAAGTATCATCTTGACTAGACTTCACAAAATCTGTTTTAGTTTTGCCGACATCATACATAAAGCAAAGAAAGTCAAATGATCTCATCCGCAGTGCACAGTTACCAAACCCTGGTTTACTTGTGCTAATAGCTAGAAAACCTGGACATCAAGTTGGATAAAGTCCATGGTATCTCAGACCTGCAGGTTTGTACTCCTAATTGATCTATTAATGCAGATTATCTGAATTAATGTCACACACAGGTGTAATCCAGATCTTCTATTGCTCAGGACAGTTCTATGTCAGGATGAAATGTCAAAGTGTGCAGTGTAAATACGATCAGGGATAGGGACACATATTGGTAGCCCCCGGACGAAGTCGAGCGGCTACTATGGAATTACATGTCGTCTCCGCCGCGTCCGCATCCATAGACACTTTCTTGTGGATGCTCTACAGGCTGTAATTTTTGACCGATTACTTTCATATTTGGTATGGACATGTATTATACTTCACTTATGGTGCCTATCGATTTTGGTTGCCATGGTAACAGTATTAGCCGAATAATATGCTAATTAGTGGCAGAACATAGAGATTTCCTTGTGGACGCAGTATAGGCTGCAATTTTTGATCAATTACTATCATATTTGGTATTGACATGTGTTACACTTACGACACCTATCAGTTTTGGTTGCCATGGCACCAGTATTGGTCAAATGATGTGCAAATTCGTGCTGAATACACACACTTCATTGTGGAAGCTGCACGGGCTATACTTTTTGACTGATGAATGTTGTACTTGGGATGGAGGTGTTATACTTCACTTATGACACTTATCGATTTTGGTTACCATGGCGACGGTATTGGCCGAATAATGCTGAAAAAAAGGGATAAGCGGGCTTTTGGGGGCTACACCCATGCGGTCGCATCCGACCGGACTGTCTAGTTTGATTTTTCTTTTCAGAAATTAATATTTTGCAACTTCTGCAAAAGCAGTCAAAATGGATTATCATTCAATTTTGAAATGAAATATTGAATTCTCTGACACCTCGCTTGTTCAAAACCCAAAAGGATGTTCATATCCAATTCAGATGCTGAGACTTTTCATTAAATTCTAAGTTAATTATCGCATTTCATGGCATGAAGCAGTAAAATTAAATGTTTCTCATGCATTTCAGCGCAGATTGGATGCATTTATTTCTAACAAACTGTAGCAGATTTTTGCATTGAAATTTGTACATTTTTCATATTGAAAGCAACTATTCAGAAATGCATGATCAGTTTTTTGCACTACTAGTCATTAAATGTACCTACAGTTGTCTGTGAAACCTTTAAAGAAAAGGCCCCAAATTGAAGCAATTGGAGTATAAGATATTAGCATATTTAATGTACATTAATGATCTACAGTTAATGATATAGAAATGTATTGAAGTCTTTGCTAAAGACCTTGATTAGTAGAATCAGGAGTGTAGCTACTTTGTTGGAATGACCTGCACCCACACCGGCCCTTTGTGGATAAGATTGAGGAACCTTGCACCAAAGGAATGGAAAAACATAAAAATCTGTATCTGGGCAGCGGAGTCAGTTAGAACAGTGTGGAAATTTCTGCATGCAGGCGCGAAAGGGTTAATGGTATTTGTTTGGGTTTTAACAACAATATTCTATGGCTCACTGGTGGAAAGTTATATTTCTGTTGTACTGCTTGTATCTTCAGTACATAGTAGGCCTAACTTGTATATAGCTGTATCATTAATATGAAGAAAGCATTATATTCAGTTTGTGTGCAAGTGCTTTCATCATTGAAGTTATATGCATCATACCTTTTATTAATTTCAAAAGAACAATCTTTGTAATGGCAGTTTTTAAATGATGCAATCTATGCCTAGAAACTGTCACAGGTGGAAACTTAACTAAATTGTTTCACCACCTGAGGCAGAATGCACACCAGCATGAGGTAACTCTGTCCTCGAGGAAGAGAGTTTGGCAGCTGCAGCTGGTGATGGACAGCCTTAAATGTGAGCAAATGATGCAATCTACAAAAAAAAAAACAAAAAACATTGTCCAGTATTTTTTTTTTCCCCCCATAGTGTCATGAATTACTGTGAATTACCCTAAAATATTGTGATATTTTTAGGCTAAATCGCCTACTCCTAGGAGCCAGTCCGTCAGTGCACGGACTCTGTTATTTTGTTCGATGCTAATCCTTAGTCCTGCACCTGTACTAGAGAGGACACACGCGCTCTACTTTTTTCTTGAAATTGTAGCTGCCCTAAAATAACCTGACTTGCTGTCCGCACCATCTCTTGGGCCAGTCCATGGGACTACAAACTTTTTTTTTCCCCCAACTATGTTTGTTTGCTGTGAGCTGCATAACAGCTTTGTCATGTCAACAGATGGTTTTTTTTTCTCACTTCTTCTTCACCCTGAACACGGGGCAACTGCACAGCGAAATGTTGAGAGTAAATTTAACCCCTAAACACTCTATTTGGTCCCACTTCAGCAGGACTGGACTCAAATAGACTCTGTAAGAGTAAATTCTACTCCATTAGAGTCAAATTAACTCTGATAAATTTGCTGCGTGTTAAGTCCACTGCAGCAATCTGCTCCCATTGACTCAGGAATAAGATGTGATGGCATGTAATTTTCCTGACTCTTGTGGTATCTGGTCTTGGCTTCTTTTAGGGCTGCACGATTAACTGAATTGCGATTCTTTTAAGCACAGTGAAAGTAACTGTCACTGTGATCCAGACAGACGAGCGTGTCTATTACCCTTTCTATGACGCATGCCTAATACGGTCATTTGAAATGCTTCTGGGAAGAAAACATTTAAAGTTTGCTAATTACCAGCGAGGTTGGACACCCTCCATCGCCTTATCATAATTGGCTTACCTTAGATCAGTTCTCATGTACTTTGCCTAACTTGCAATCGTCCATTTATTCAGCCAACTGTACATGGTGAATATTGAACTGAAACTTGATTCAAGGAAAATTTGTGAATCAAATGGCAATCGCAATATCTGCCAGAAAAATCGCAATAAGATATTTTCCTCAAATCATTCAGCCCTAGTGTGTGGTATGTTGGAGAATAATGGAAACTCTAGAAAGGGCTGAATAAATAGCTGACCTCTGAATACCACATCTCATCATGGAACTTTAACATATTATTAAAAAATATTTCTTAGAAATAAAATCATATTTAGATGGCCCTGGTTTTTAAGCGTTTAAAAATATATGCAAATTGGAAAACCTTTTGTAAAGCATATCAAACGCGAATGTGCGAAATAAATTATTTTTGCATTGCAAGCAATAGACAAATGCACCAAAGACTTGGCGAGCACGTTCAGGCAAATCTGTGCCGAAAATTTTTTGCTTTTTAAAAAATTTTATTTGGTAATTGAATTGCAGGTTGGAGTGTTCAGGGATCAGTTTGGGGTGAGTTCCAGGACAGTGTGTTCAGGGATTAGTTTGGGATGAGTTGCAGGACAGGTGTTCACGGATTAGTTTGGGGTGAGTTGCAGGTCAGAGTGTTCAGGGATTAGTTGGGGACGAGTTGCAGGACGGGGTGTTCAGGGACTAGTTTGGGGTGAGTTGCAGGTTGGAATGTTCAGGGATTAGTTGTGGGCGAGTTGCAGGACTGGGTGTTCACAGATTAGTTTGGGGTGAGTTGCAGGTCAGAGTGTTCAGGGATTAGTTTGGGGTGTGTTGCAGGTCGGAGTGTTCGGGGATTAGTTGGGGACGAGTTGCAGGACGGGGTGTTCAGGGACTAGTTTGGGGTGAGTTGCAGGTTGGAATGTTCAGGGATTAGTTGTGGACGAGTTGCAGGACTGGGTGTTCAGGGATTAGTTTGGTGTGAGTTGCAGGTCGGAGTGTTCAGGGATCAGTTTGGGGTGAGTTGCAGGTCGGAGTGTTCAGGGATTAGTTTGGGGTCAGTTGCAGGTTGGAGAGTTTAGGGAGTAGTTGGGGATGAGTTGCAGGTCAGAGTGTTCGGGATTATTTGAGCATGAGTTTCTGGTTGAAATGGTGAGTTTTATCTATCATGAAATGGGCTGTTAGACAGGAATGTGTTTGTAGGCTATAGTCTGTTAGGGTGTGAGCTACGTTGGAGAATAATGGAAACTCTGTGAACTGAGCTTGGGGAGACTTGGGGCGTGGCATCATCTGCAGAGGAGGGAAGGACCAGGATGAGAGAATGATTATCTGAAAGGGGGATGAATTTGGAGGGAGAGGGAGGATGGCTGTTGAACTCATTTCCTCATGCAGCCTCTGGCTTCCTTCCCATCTCTTCCCTGGTTTTGATTGGTTGATGCTGAAACTTTGAGCATGCGGGAAGTATCACCAGGGAGACCCAGACCTGAGGTGTGTGTGTGCGCGCGCGCGGGCGCGCACGTTTTCCTCTCTGCCAGGTTTTATTTTTAAACGCACTCTGGTTTCCTTGGTTGGCAGAAGATACAGAGTTGAGGCATCCCTGCTTGGTTTGTTGCTCGGAGACGAAGGTTTATCACATTAACGTCAGCAGTGTTTTCTTCTTCTCTCCCAGAGTTACACCGCAAACTCTGTGCTGACATGGGGGACGACCGCCCTTTCGTCTGCAACGCCCCGGGGTGTGGGCAGGTGAGTGCTCCCGGCCTGCGTTTGGTGTGCGTCTCTCCCTGCTGGGTGTATGGGCGGTGAGTGCACATTTATGCATTTGTTCTTGCACATCTGCATCTGCACATGGATGTTTTTGCTGTGTTTGCTGGAGAGGGTTCGTAGGAGATGATTTATGTTTGTACACACATTAGTCTTTAAGGGAGTCTCCGTTCTTCTGTGTATGCGTGTGATGAGTAATGTTCAGACTACAGGTTGTTTGTGTGTGTTTGTGTTTGCGTGCGTGTCTGTATGTGTGTTATAAGGTAAGTTTAAAGCACAGGTTTTGTGATATACAAATACGAGTATTTTGAGTGTGTTTTTGAATGTGTGTGTTTGAGTGTGTGTGCATCCATAGTTATGTGCACACTGCAGGTGTGCACTGGCAGGACAGAAGTGCATAGCTCAGTTGTCACTGCTGTCCCAGTCTTGCCGTTGCCTTGTGCATCTCACTGCTGACCTGGCACAGCAGAATGGTCCAGCGAGCGTCTGTGCGAGCACCTCTGAGTCCCGGCTCAGAAATGGTTGGAGATGATAATCCACACTATGTTATGCGTACGGTGCAGTCCCTCATGGTGACTGTGTAGCCTGGGCTCATCCACCCCCACCCCATCCTCAAGCCCGAGCAGGTTTCACATGAAACCCCTGTTAGCTGGTAGACAGCCTTTTAGTGAGTGTAGAGGCATGCAGCTGTCGGGTGACCCTAAAAGCCGGAAATTTGCAGAGTTTCCACTGTGATGAGGCAACCAGAGCCATGAATGAATCCGTACTCACCCTGTGATCAGTTCTGGAGTTTAATCGTGCAAACCGGAGGTGTAAGTCTTCTTCATGGCCTAAGAATATGTGGACCCCTCGCTTATCTAATGCATCATTCCAAAATTATTATTATTGAGTGAATTACACCCCTTTGCTGTCATTACACCCTCCGTTTTTTTGGGAATTCCTGTCAATAAGTGTCAAGGCCCATTCTTAATCATGTTTGAAATTGACCCCCTATTTAACCCTTTACCTCCACGGAGTGAAATGCGTACCAGGCCCATTCTTCCTAAGGCAGCTCTAGTCAGTTGGCTCATTTTTACGGTGCTCTGACATAAAGCTCTGTGCAGCAAAAACTAAGCTAAACAATATTGTTACAAAGAAAAGTAGGACACATCTTGCGCTTGCATCTGTTCATAGTTTTCATTGATAAGATTACAAAGTGATCATAATAAATCTGTTGTGACTGCAGAGTGCTTGAGTATTTCCAAAACATCATCTGTTTGAGTACTTGATGCTCAATAATTATTTTATGTTTACATGCTAATGCCACTCAAGGGAGTTTTGTACTGTTCTAACCAAATGTAGAGCTTATTACCCCTCAGCCCGACAAGGGCACGAGGGGTATTGTCGTCCCTTCGGCGGGCGGGCGGGCGTCGGGGCGGCTGCCAATTTTGTCCGGGCTATTTCTCTGTAACCACTTGGGTTAGGAAGTTCATTTTGCATATGTGGACTCCCCATGGGGAATAGGTGTGCCTTTTCGAGGTTTCGTCCAAGTTTGACCTTTGACCTTGCAGCAGCGACCTCCGTGGCTGAGGGGTACTGCCCGCTTCAGCGAGGCCCATTTTATTTATTACACTACAAGGGAAACAAAGGTAAATGTGAAGAGTGATGTGCATTAAAGCGAAAGTTCTTTCTTGCTTTTAAATTTGAGTTTCCTGCACCATTGCACAGCACTCTGAGTGGTTAGTGATGTAGTCAACTATGTAGTAGTTTGGACATTGCAGACCATACACGCTATTTTACAAAATCTTCGGCAAAAATCTCAATTTTTGACCGTAATTATGTATGTAATTATGCAAATATCATCTATAAGGTTTGCTCTGATTGATTAAGACAGGATGGCAACCAATTGAGACATAAGACTAATGCTTTGATTGATTGAAACAAAGCAGTGAAGACAGTGCCATGTGGCGTTCTTAGAAATGCAAAGGCATTATGGGAGAGTTTCATATAGCATTCTTCGGAGGTGAAGGGCTAAATAAGTGCAAAAGGAGAAAATCAACGCCATTTCTGGTTGCAGTACTATTTTGTATACTTGCATCGCAGAAAGTTGAACTGCGTTGAACTTTGACCTTTAAATTTGCTCTTTCTACCTTATTTAACCCTTATTTAACCAGGGAAGTCCCGTTGAGATTGAAATCTCTTTTTCAAGGGAGCCCTGGGGGTTGGTGTGGGGTGGGAGAGTGGGAGCCAATTAGAGGGGGGGATGATTTGGTGGCAGGTTGAAATAGCCAGGTTGGGACTTAAGCCATGACAGTGAGAAACCCCCTACTCTTATCGAAGAGTGTCATAGGATCCTTAATGACCACAGGCAGTCAGGACCTCAGTTTAACGTCTCATCCGAAAGACGGCATCTTCTTCAGTACAGTGTCATTACTCTGCCAGAGGGAAGATCGCCACCTACTGGCCCACCAACTCCTCTTCCAGCAGCAACTTGGTTTTCTTAGGTGGTCTCCCATCCAAGTACTGACCAAGCCCACACCTGCTTGGCTTCAGCCACGCAGCTGGAGCAGATTGAATAGTGGGATGGCTGCTGGCAATGTAGAAGTATGAGCCTTCTGGATTCATTGGAAGTGGTGGGTGTTTAAGGCTGAAGGCGACAGGGTTTTTTTCTGGGACTTGCAGGCCAATGTGTTTTTGTTTTGATTTTTTATGTGGATGAGAGGTGGTTGTTGGCTTGATGCTGTAGTGGAGGTGAAATCACCACATGAAACCTCATTGCCCCTGGTGGAGTGTTTGTTTGCTGGTGCACAGGAAGCCCCGAGTGGGCAGTGTTCGTGGGCGTGAGCATTCAGGCGAGTGGCATCCTGTGCGGCTTGCATAATGCATGAGTTTGTGTGTTATTTTGGAATTTGGAGTGCTCACTGTTCTCCCCTTGGCCTCAATGAACGCAGTAGGCTCTACGGCTAATTAAGGCAGATTCTGGGGTTTTGGTGCAGGTCTGCTGTGCATCTTTGCTGCATGACCTGTGCAGGTGCTGGATTATGGGGTTTGTGGTTGGTCTGTCCTGGGCGGGTCTGTCCCCGTCTGATGAAAGCTGAGGGTGATCAAGTGGGGCTGTGGGGCTCCCTGCCTCCCTCATGTAAAGAACTAAAGGACCCATATTAAAGGAATTATTTTTTTACGTTTTTCCCACCTGTATAATGCTCCGAAAAAGTATTTTCCCCCTTCCCGATTTTTATTTTTGGTTATTTGTCACATTTGAATTTTTCAGATCATTCATCAAAGAAGGAGTGAAATGGCAAAATGCTGGTTTTTGATGATCATTACATTATTAAGAGTATTTAAAACCTTTTTTAACCGATGTAAAAGAAAAATGATTGCCCCCCCAAACCTAATAACTGGTTGTGCCACCATTGGTAGAAACACCAGCAATCAAAGATGGGCAATAACTTGCAATGACTTTTTTTCATCGCTGTGTTGGAATTTAGAAATGTTCTTTTTTGGAGAATTATTTCACTTCAACCTTTTTGGAGGGTTTTCGAACATGAGCTTCCTGTTTTAGGTCATTCCACAGCGGCTCTATCGGATTCATGTTGAGCCTTTGTTGAGGTCACTCCAAAACCTTCATGTAGTGTTTTTTGTGGCTGTTAAGAAGTGGACTCGCCTCTGTGCTTCAGATCATTGTCCTGCTGCATAACCCAACTGTGCTTGACCTTTTGATCAGAACTGGTAGTGGGACATTCCTCTTAAGGATTTTCTGTCAGAGAGCAGAATTCATGGTTCCATCAATGATGGCAAGTCACTGGTGTCTGGTGAAGTTCAACTAAATTATCAGTTAATTTTGTTTATCTGATTGGTTTGGTCACTGGCGGGGAATATACCGAATGTGTTTATCAACCAGAAGAGCGGGCCATTAACACTTTACTTTCTGAATAATATGGTCCCAAAGTTGCCAAAATTTAGGTTTTTTCACATATTTTGGCAATTTGCCAACCTCATAAATCGGCAACTCGCAAATCTGAGAACGATTGCAAAGTCTCAGAGGCTGAACTGTCCAACCCCTAGCCCCATCACCGTACAGTCCATGCCCAAGACCATTCAGTTCAGAGCGACTCTCTTGGGATAAAACAAATAAGATTTTCTTTTAGTTCTGATCTCCACTCCTGTATACTTCCTGTACATTTGTGTACATTGCTTGTGCACAATATGTAACTGGGTCAGAACCCCAACATAGGCAATCTTCTTGATGAAAATACACATAAAAGGAGGCTTCAAACACATTTCTACCCTTTTCCCCTGTCAAGACAAAAAAATTCTGACCCGTTGCCGATTTATGAGGTTGGCAATTTGCCAAAATTTGTGAAAAAAACTGAATTTTGGCAACTTTTGAGGCCGTACTATTCAGAAAGTAAAGGGTTAATGGCTCATTCTTCTGATTGATAAAATCATTAGGGTATAGCTTGTTATGTGCTAGAAATTTCAGCCATGTAGCATGTATAGCCGCTGAGATATTGAATGAAAGAGATGGTATGCCCCACTCCAGGGTTGAAAATTGCCCTACAAGGGGTTGAATTCTGGAAGGCTATAAAATCCTAGGGAATTTGCTGATGGTCCTAAAATTTTGCATGTGGGCATTTTTTAGTTCCACATACACATGATTTTGGAATTTAATCGGGGCAACGCAGTGACCTACCCCATACCCGGTTGCATGGAACAGGCCAATGAGGTTGCCAGTTAAGCCCAAAAGATCGCCAAATAGGTACAAAACAACGCTTTCTAAATCCCCCTACCCTAACATAGCTTTTTGAGAGAGGTTTTTGGAAGCTTCTGAGGAATTACACACCCTACAAAAATTTTGCTGTCTATATGTCACATCACAGAACAAGGACAAATGCCCCGTTCAACCATTCTGCGGGCGGGCGTCTCCAAAAACTTCAACATGGGACTGAGGGGTATTCCGTGCATTGCACGCCTATTTTTCTGGGTTGTTTTGCAAAAAAGTTAAGTTCTCTTTTGGACATCCAAGAATATAATGACTTCATAATAAATTGTATAATATCTGATAATGAAGACTCAGACTCACTAAAAACTTCAGACAATAAAAAAAAAAAAATTTTTTCCAGCTCTCAGCAGGCCTGTCACAATTAAATGTCAAAGATGCGATACAAGCTGGTAGCGATTGGATGTCGCGGAAAGAAAAAAAACGAATCAAGGCAAGAAACGATGTACCACATCCTAGGCTACTTTAGGCTTTTCGGTTACACTTCTTTTTTTCGCAATAGAGTTGGTGCATCCGTCCTTTATCTTAACCGCCTCTTCCTCACGACGGTTTCTTTGCCTTTTGGGGACTCGCTCTTCCCCAACCTCCAGTTGAGCTGTCACTCCATAGTCCATACTGTCATACTGTCTTTACCTCATTTCTTGAAGAGCCAGTGTGTGGTAACCTGTGTCACACTGGGCAGAGTGGTGTGTTGTGCAGCACTGTCAGGCCTTGGTCCCGCAGCTGTTTTAGATCCTGCACATCTGGTGGCAGGAAGAGGTTGGCTGTTACCCTCTGGGCTTTCAGCCTGGGATGATGAACACTGGGGGTGCTCAGCCTTGGTCGGGGGCAGTCTGACCCCAGGACAGGGTTGGAACTCATGATGGGAATCCTGCCACTGTGATTACACTCCTGGCTTTGAAAAAGGACAACCTGTGCACACTGAGAATATTCCGGTGCTTTGGTTGCTCGGAGACTGCCTGTCCACGAGGAATTTTGTTGTCCCCCAAGGCATAAACAGACCAGACCTGTTGTGGAATGTGAGCGGTTTAAATTCTCCCCCGGCCTCCTCTCTGTCGTGTGTTGAGCTAATGTTGCCGTCGTCCCGATACTGTGAAACTCATCCGAGAGACGCGCATTAACCTTACAGGGGGCAGCAGTTGTTGTATCGGTGGCGTTGGCGCGTCTAAAAATAGGCCCTGACACTTTACTGTGTTTCCACTGCGTGTGCCCCCTCTCCTGCTGCTGGAGCTGCCTCCGCGACAGAAATAGTCTGAAGACGGAGAAAAAGGCTCTCGGTCTCTGGAGCTGCTCCGCGGGGGCAGTGTCGGCCCCTGGCGCGGAGAAGGACTCCGACAGGTGTGGAGGCTGAGGGGCCGAGAAGCCAGGAATGCACACGATTTTCTTTTGGGATACTTGCCCCTGGGTCACATTACGTTTTCTCCCAGAGAGATTTGAATGTCTGAGAATTGACAAAAGGACAATAGGAAAATGGAAAATTGCAGATGCAGTACCAGGCAGACGTTGGGCACACCCACGTGTTTATGAAATCGAACTTAGACAGATATTGATGAACGCTTTTCCCGCAAATATTTTTTGAATCTTATTTTTTTTTTGTTGTAATAAGTGACATTAGTGGTTAAAATTGTTCAGCATAATCGTGTTTTATTGTTTCTCCATTGTATCCATGATGGTTGTCACTTGGCTCTGAGTGTTGACTCCCGTGTGCCGGTACAAGTTCCCACAGATGTGATGCTGTTTGATTGCTTCCCCAGACCCTTCTTTCCACTGAGCCCTAAACTATCATGATTTAAAATTTTTTTCAGAAAATGGAAAGAATTTGTTAGTCTAGCATTCCAAATATGGTTTTTTATGAATTCCATGATGATTGACTCGGTCCTGCAATGCAAACTGAAGTTATTTTTTGTATCTTCAGAAGAATAACTTCTAACAGATTGCAGTTTACATACATTAAAATACTTAATTTTCTCCAATAAAGCAAGTAAAATAACATAGTTCATGCACGTCCTTGTTTTGCAGTAATATAAACAGGAAACATTGCAGCTCTTCGCAGTCTGTGTGCCTGCTTAAACTCAAAATAAAATGCCACACCTTGGCCCTGGAGATCTACCCTCCCGCAGGTTTTCACTGTAACTGTCATCTGGCATGCATGACTACTAATCAGCATCTCAGGAGTGTCTCCATTTTTTATGTGCAGTGTGCTTTATTATTGGGGTTGAAGTCAAAACCTGCCTGCTTACCAGGAACACAGTTCATGACCTCTGCTTTAGAAGCACTGGCCCCAGCTCTTGTTACCTGGAATCCCACGTGGTTGCTGGTAAACAACAACGAATGTCCTTGCCTGCAAATGAATGTGAACGATGGTTAACAATGAAATGCTATCACTGCTTTGTGGTTCATTATTTTAGTGCAGCATTCTAATGCATGCGTTGGCCCTGTGGTCTGAAATCCAGTTTGGATGGTTTTAACTGTAGCTCGATGTGGCGATGCATTTGTTGGGAAATATCGCAAAAGGCTCAGCTTGCAGCGATCCACATCTCATTGCGATTGAGTTAGCTGGGCACCCGCGGTCTGTTTATTAAAGCAACACTAAGGAACTTTCATTTTTAGTTGAGTTTGGCCGCGCCTGTGGAAGAAAGCGGTAGTGTTTTGCCTGAAGGAAGACCCCATTTCCCATGAGCTCCAGCGCGTAGCGTTGTAAACATCTGATCTCCTGGTCGCATGCAGTTTTGGAAATTTACAGAAGACGGGTCCAAACTACGTTTCTGTTTCCAGTGGCTGTTTGAGGGATGAATGGCGATGAGGTAATGTATCTAATTGTGGCTAAACAATATCATATTAAGATGTTGAAAATAAGAAGTGTTTAAACGAGTAACAATCCCTGTAATTTTAGCTACACTCCGCGCACGGTGCTAGTGATAAGCAGGACTATGAAAAGTCATAACTTGATGCACACGGGCTTTGTTTTACTGATTATTTAGAGCAAGCAACGCGGTTTGACATGCCGACGCATTCGATAGACTTCTTTTGCAATCACTGTACTCAACAAAAAACACAACAAGAATCCCGTTTGTCTCTGAAACTATTACCTAACCATCATCAGAAACTACTTGGTCAAGTACATGCAAACTGAGACTATAATCCCACAATCATTCAGTGTCACTGATCTTCCATCTTTGGTACTTTCCACAGGAGGAAGCTAATTTTACTCAAACATTTATTTTTGCGCTTTGCAGTCATCTCTTGCAATGTTCAAATAACAATTATAATGCTAATATTGGCTATCAAAAATTAGCGCGGTAGCAATAATTAGCCTCTAGCTTGATATTTCCCAGCTCCTCAGTGACACGCCCAGCCACACAACAAACTCAAACGTACTGTAACGTTATATAGAGAAAACAATGTGTAACTTTTTTTACTAGTCCAGAAGTAACAAGGCCAAGGCAGCATCAGTCGGACATCCCTCCTCGTCTTTGAGCTCACGCCAGCTAGTGAAATCCTGGGCCATATTGATCCTTGTCTGGGCTTTGATTCTGTTACTCTCTCTTGTTTTTTAGTCTCCTCACACAAAACTTTTAATTTCTTTGGTTTTCTTTCTGCCTCTGCCATGATAGCTGTAATCCCACATAGGCGTTCGCATTGACTTCAGTCTTTTCTAACGAATGAGGAAAGGGGGAAGTGACGTATGCCGCAAAGCAGTCTGCACATTTGTAGTTTTTTGTGTGGAGGGGTTCCTACCATCCACCTCGAAACTGCATAGCGCCAGCGAAAGTGATACAGACGCCCTCAGGCCAAGACAGAGGTGTCATTTAATCAGTTGTAAGTCGCATCACAAAAGTTCTGAAAATATGAAGGTTGAAAAGTTACTTATTATTGCTTTTCATAAAGCTCTTCATGATGCAACTTCCTTCACATCGTGTCTGCGTGAATGTGCCTCGTGGAATGCACTGCGGAATGGAAGTAGTCGAGTCGTGCGTTCAGATTGAAAGTAGAGTGGGGCTCTGCACAGTTCAGTTTCTACGTGCTTGGGAGGAAGAAAGCTTTCAAAAATGGGCACTTGGTGCACTCTTATCACAAGATAAGGAAGGAAATAAATGGCAAGGAATGGGATAATTGGTCAAAGGCAGGGTGTTGTACAGTCGATGGCTCATATGCCTTTTTGGCGTGGAGGAGGGTGCCATACTGAGCAAGCCTTTCATGCAGAATTTGTGGTGATTAGAAGTCCGCAGGTGTTCTCTCAGCAGCTTTATTATTTTTTTTCACAATGATATTTTTGGTGAAGACACTCCTCCTTTCTGGAGTGCCTCTCCTCTCGCTCTCTCCCTCCTCTTCATTCTCACTCGCTCCCTCCCTTCGTTGTCCCACCTCTGTCTATTCTTAGCCCCCCATCTCTTTAGTGTGAATATTGTTTGTTTAATCTCTTCAACGCTTATTCTCTTTCTCTCGCTCTCTCTCCAGAGGTTCACGAATGAGGATCACCTGGCTGTACATAAGCATAAGCATGAAATGACACTGAAATTTGGACCAGCCAGAACGGACTCTGTCATCATCGCAGGTGTGTTTTGCTCACTCACTCACCTACTTGCGGGACACACTCCACACTATCCCACTCCCAAACTGAGTGACCCTGTGCCACAGTTAGCCGGATGAGTTTCTGTGCCATTTCAGTATAAAATCCACCAGTATTGGATTTGCACCAGTTCTGCGTTATTTGCCTGAACCTTATTGAAGGAAGTAGGATTTCATTATACTACTTGTGGAGGGTGCACCTTCCTGTGGCCTGGATGAAATGCATTAAAACTCCCAGTGGGATTGAAAGGCTGAACACAAATATCTGCACTCTAAACATGTGGACTTGGCCTTCACAAACTTTGGTCTTGCATGCTGCGATGTTTATTGAAGTGCTCTGTCATTATGTCCAGTCTGCAAGAGTGCAGGGAATGAGACTTCGAACGTCTTATCGCACGTTGGTAACCAGGGACACAGTGTGAGCATTTCGCTCACATATGCAAAGGTGACTGTGGGTGAGCAAAAATAAAATAAAACAATTGATTAAATAATTGAATTTCACTCTAGCATGATTGATACCATGAAAATTAACTTGGAGTGGAATATTCAGTTTTTGTTTTTTGTTTTTTTTTAAACAATGGAGCTCTTCAGGCGCATTGCCACCTTGACGTATTTTATATTGGTATCCGTGTTGCTATCAACACTGAGTAATCACACTGGTTAAGGGTGGTGAAATGTGCATCTGAGTGGACTCACCGAACGTCTCTGAGAAAATCTGTTGGGGCCCCTTTTGCAGAACTGCTTTCTTGTAGAAATGGGCAGCCTTTAGCTGTGCAAGTGTGCACTGTTGAGTCTGCCAGTCGGTAAGTGCAGGTAAGTCTGGACATTCAGATTCTGCCAACAGTTTTTGTATTTTGGATGGGGTGTTAATTTGAGGTCCAGGCTCCTCGTGGTCATTACTCCATCCTCTTCATTGAGATTAACACAAACAGCTGCGGTACGCCAGCCAAGTTTCCAGCCTGCTGACTCCCAACCTGGCGTCCGCAGTGTTCTCATTTTTTAACTGCAAAAATCTTACATCCATTAACTCTGGTTTCAAAGGAAATAAATGTATTGTAAAAGGCACTTACACTTGCTGGCCCACCTAATTGTTGTTTGGTTATTAGTCTGCTTGGCATCAGCATTGCTTTCGCTGGCGTGACGCACTCTCGTTCTCTCCTCCTCTCTACTGTGGCAGACCAGACGCCGACGCCCACCCGCTTCCTGAAGAACTGCGAGGAGGTGGGGCTGTTCAGCGAGCTGGCCAGCTCCTTCGAGCAGGAGTTCCGCAAGGCCCAGGAGGACGAGGAGAAGAGGGCCAAAAACCCTGTGAGAACATAAATTATTGTGACACAAATGATCATGTTTTTGAACTTCAGAATATAAACGCCTTACCTTGTGGTCTTTGAGATTCTTTGCTGACATGCTGTTAGGCAGGATTCTGTTCCAGACTGTTATTAGTTTTTCAAATTTCAAAACATTGCATCACAAAAAGGAACTCTGGAAATTTCAAATTGCAGCAGGTGACAAAATATTTGATATTAAGTTGGCTTGACAACGCCAGTGTGTACATCCTAATCATCATCTTATTACAATAATATTCCCCACTAAATTTTCAAAGCAACTCCTTCTCTGGCTTTCAAGCCACTAAACCAAACTTTGGAGGACCGCGTCAGATCAGTGGCATAGGCAGAAATAGTGTTTTGGGTAGACCTAAATGCATGTGGGCAGGGTCAAATTTTTATTTATTTTTTTCCTTTTTTCTTTTCCCAGCAAACATCGGCTTACAGCATACATTAAAATGACAAATATGCAATGTTTTCATTAGGCGTACAATGAAAATTTCACTGTTTTCAAACATTTTCCTTGAGTAACAAGATATCCGATTATTCGAATAATCCATCAACCGTTCAACGCACAGCTTTCATCTTCATGAAATGTTGCGGCGCTTAAACAGTAAATATAATTTGGAAATAATGTTTTATTCACCAGGTGTGCTTTACTAAAAAGATAAGCTACTCTGTTAATGTTCGTATTTGCTTGTGTGCATCCAGCAATGCAAGCTGTCTTGTGGCTGTTTTTCTGATGGACTGCAGCATAGATCTGAACTGCTGATTGATCCAAAAAAAGGAGCAAAATCCCCCGCACAACAGTCCAGCAGAAGTATGTTTCTAACTGTAGCTTTCCCTCAAAATGATGTTATTTATGTGAACATGTAAAATGTACAGAACCAGGTCATACCGGTGACGTCGATGCTGGCAGACGTAACGGCGGAGGCCGCCTAGTAACAAAACTGCAAACGTAACGCAGTTTTTTGTCCCTTTTTAAGCGGATTGGCACCATTTTATAGATTGTTTGAAAATTGTGGCAGTGATGCACTCCTGAATGCTCATGTGACCTGAAATAGCCAATGGTGACACATCATAAAACACTGTAGGATATAGACTCTTCCACAACCTAATGACTTGGGAGTTTTTGGGGGTTTGTGCTCTTTACTTAAAATGAATGCTATGATGGGTGCACTATAATATTTGGACGAAGAAAATATTGCATTACTGTTGGAAGGCTTGTAACGGTCTTACGATAAATTTGCAAGTCAATTTTAGAAATCGCCCATCAAAAAGACTAAGATGGGTCCCTGGCTAACGGTTTGTTTGCATAAGCTAAGCACTTGCTTGTACACTGAAAATGGAGCACCAAACAAAAGTGACTAAACTCTTGACTGGTGCTGTATGTCTCTATTCAATGACATTTGAATGTTCAAGGATGTTTCGTTTTTCTCAACCCTCCTGTCTTTTTTTTTTTTTTTTTTTGTACCTTTGCTGAATGATCTCATCTGTCTCAATGAGTGGAGCTGGGAGTGAGAACTTTGGTAGCAGCAGTTAGACGGTCAGTGAGTTATTGAATATTGTGGGTCTATCAGGGCTATAGCCTTTTGGGGCCAAATGGAGGAGACTTGGGTCTGTTAGTATTAAACTGACTAAGTATCAATCTGGTGATTGTGTTTAAGGAGTGGTTTTTGCATGAGGAAGATCATTCTTTCTATACTGATGGAGAGCTGACTGACTGATTTTTCACCCTACTCAGCTTCCTGCTTCCCCTCACGGTGGAGCCCTGGACATGACTCTTCAGACTCCCTCAGATGTGAAAATAAAGGAGGAGGAGCCAGTGGAGGTGGACTCCACCCCCCCAGGAAGCCCAGACTCCATCTCCAGCAAATCTGATAGTGGAAAAGAACAAGTGAGAGGGGGAGGAGCTGAGGTGAGGCCATGTTGTGTTTCTGATGTGGAGTAAGGTGGTGTTGTGTTTCTAATGCCCACTAAAGCAATGTTCTGTGTATGATGGACTATAAGAAAATGCTAAATGATTGAACTATGGACTTACTGGCAATGTTGTTTCTTCTGGGTAATAAGGGAGTGTGTTTGTGATGGGAAATAAGGAGATGCTGTATGTCTGACAAACGATACCGCCATGTGGCACTGATGGGCAATAAGGCAGCCTTGCATTTCTTATGGACTGATAGGTGATTTTATGTTTCTTTTGGGCAATAAGGTGTTGTTGTGATTCTTAATGAAGAATTATGCCATGTCATTTTTCTGATGGACAGTAAGATGTTGAGTTTCTGCGGGGCAATAAGCCAGTGTTGCATTTCTCATGAACTACGAGGTAATTTGTTTTTGTTGGACTATAAGGCAGTATTGGGTCATTCCACGCCGAACTGAACACGGCTCCCCCTCGACCCCCTCAGATTTCCATGAAACTTATTTTGCGAATTGCCCTCAGGACCATTAGTGATATACCATAATTTCAGACACAACGGTGAAATGGCTTTCAAGATATGCATTATTGAAATTTGCTGACCACGCCCATTTTTGCTATTTTGCTTGTTTCAGGTCCAATGTTTAGAGGCCAGTATATCTGCTTGCGCATCAGTGAGAATCTCAAGATTTTTTTCGACGTCATCTATGCCTTGCTTGCTTTTAGTCATCACCATCAGAAGCACTGAGGAACATTTCATATCCATTTTAATAATTGTTGAAAATCGGAGATAAATTTGCGCTTAATTTTTTTAAGGACTTTGCATTGCGCTCTTCTCATATAACAGATACAGTATTTCAAAACAGTTGCTGCCGTTATATTGTATGGACACGTGGTAAATACCAATATGCATTGCTACCCTTAGGTGGACTCACTTTATCAAAAAATTAAAGCCTGAAATAGGCTCTGCAAGCAAATATGCAAAATTAGCATATTTTTCATATTCGAAAATGACAAGTTTGACACTTGAATGAGACAAGATTTTCACCACGCAATCTTCATTGACATTGAAACATTGAACGAAGTCCTATCGACTAGCTCAGCCTCCTTCCATGGGAAATCCAAGGGACATTGATGTATGGTTTGATGAAATTATCAAACGCGTCAAATACGTTAAATTGACTTTCTTCTATTGGATATTGGCGTAAAAGCGTAAGCTGTGCTATTCCAGAGCTAGACTGCAGTAAATCGGTTTGAACAGTATTGGATCCAGGGTCGGGAGGTGATCTTACTCTTCGAGAAAGAAAAAAGAGAAGGAAATTGCGCAAAATAATTCATTTGTCTACTTCCATTCTTTAATTGGATACCCCGGTCCCAGCTCTTTGGATTGGAACATTTTCGGTGGGAGAGGTGCTAACATTTTCTGTACACATACATAGAGCTTTGTCATTATAGTGCCACGGTTCTTACCACTAAACCCTCACAACATTTGACTGAACATCATCGGAGAGCCGTTTCATTTGTTTTACTGATATATATTTACTGATTCACTACAGTCTCACTCAGGAATAGCACAACTTACCCTTTTACGTCAATATCCAAAAGAAGGAAGTCGATTTAACGCATTTGACGTGTTTGTCAATTTCATCAAACCATACATCAATCTTCCTTGGATTTCCCATGGAAGGAGGCTGAGCTAGTCGATAGGACTTGGTTCAAATGTTTAAATGTCAATGAAGATTGCGTGGTTAAAATCTTGTTTCATTCATCAACTGTCAACATTGTCATTTTCAAATTCGAAAAGTATGCTAATTTTGCATATTTGCTTGCGGGGTGTATTTCGGGCTTTAATTTTTTGATAAACTTAGTCGACCTAAGGGTAGCAATTCATATTGGTATTTACCACGTGTCCATATAATATAACGGCAGCAACTATTTTGGAATACCATATCTGTTACATAAGAAGAGCACATTGTGAAGTCCTTAAAAAAACTAAGTGCAAATTTATCTCCCATATTCGACAATTCTTGAAATGGATATGAAAAAAAATCTTGAGGTTCTCACTGACGCGCAAGCAAATACTGGCCTCTAAACATTGGACCTGGAGCAAGCAAAATATGCGTGGTCAGCAAAGTTCAATCATGCATATCTTGAAAGCTGTTTCACCGTTGTTTCTGAAATTGTGGTATATCACTACTTGTCCTAAGGGCTATTCGCAAAATAAGTTTCATGGAAAGTTTCATGATCGGGGGGGGGAGCTTTGTTCAGTTTTGCGTGGAATGACCCTATTGTGTTTTTGATGATTAGTTGGGAAAGTTCGGGCCAAATCATTGTACTTTGGACCGCATCGTTACGGATGTTCATGAAATTTGGCATGCTGATTTTGTCATGTAAGACAACCGTGGAACCATAACTGTATGCGTCTGTAATCGCTGTCAATGGAGATCTGGGGTTTCAAAGTTTACACTTATTAATGTGGACTCTGTAAGGGAGGAAATGTGTGATTATCTTGTCCAGAAAGCTGAGTTTCATGGTACACCTCTTTGAATTAACCCAAATTGACCAATGTAATTGAATCAGATATGAAGAATTGAAATATTTGTATCATCGGACGACGAGTAGGAGGTACTGTGGATCAATGATTGTCACGCCGTGTCTGCTGCCGCCGAGTCTGTAGAGATTTGCTTGTGAGAGCTTTACAATCCACAAATTTCCACCAATTCATTTCATATTTGGCATGGGCCTCGTGTGTGATAAATTGATATGCCTCCTTAACTTTTGGAAGCAGTTGCTTAAGGGTGTGGGGATTCACATCGCCCAGTGGGTGGTCGACTGTCTAGTTTTGACTTAATTGTGACTTGCCGTATCTCCCTTAATATAGGTCATGTTTTGATATTGTTTTAAAGTCCTTTTCCAGGTCCTTATTTTAGTTATGTATTATGGCATCCCAAAATGGAAAGTAACAGCATTATGAGTGATTGCAATCATTGAAGTTGAGTCTCAGGAGAACTTATTTTTAAAATTGCTCAAATTTTCACCAAAGAGATGTCAGTAGCACCTCCAGAATGTTTTGTCTTTGTTTTTTGAGTCATTGCTGAGATGACATTTCAGGAAAATAATGACATCACATCACTTTTTTCTAAAAATGTTGTTGAACAACAACTACTGAAGAGCGCATGGTCAGCCACAGGCAAAATTGCAATCCACTACTTTCTCAATGGGCTCCCTGGCCATTGGGTAGTGTGCTCAAAGAAGTACGACATGGGTGGAATCTTAAATCTGGAGCTAATGGTTATTCAGTTTAATTGTAAAGCACTCTTGATGTACTGTTTGAATTTTGAGGTGATGATTAAGTTAAGCCGCAGTGGCTTTATTAGCTGTTTGTGCTCCTTCAGAGCCTGTAATGCAGGAACTGTGCCTTTGCTCGATATTGTGTGTGCATCCATCCTGTTGCGGTCATTGGTTCAAGCACGCACAGTACTTGTGGTCCATCACAAGTGTTTGAAGGGGGTATTTGAACATGTAAGATGGAGATGGTCCGTGAAGTCAGAGAGTATATTGCTGGAAAATGGCTTTAAAACTATAGGGGAACCATTTCTTTGTGACCTATATAAACCCACTGGATGCAACATTTGCATGCTTCTCCCTTTAAGTTCAGACGTGACTTTTGCTTGTTTTAGATATTATTATCCTTTTAAAGAAACGTGACTGATGAAAATCATTGCGATGCGCTGAAATAGAACTGGGGATGGCGAAATCTATTATGGGATTTGTATTAAGAAATTAAAAAAGAAAAAAAAATGATGAAAACAACAGTTGAATTAGACTATTCAGTCTCAGATTATGATGTGACTGCTGATCTGCTAGTCGAGGCAAAGTGGGTGAGACACTTGTTTGAGGAGAAGGTGACGGAGGATTGTTATGAGTTTGCTGGAATTCACAATGACTGGAAAACAGTCGCCCTTGGGTGAGTTCGCTGGAAGTCAGTGATAAAGATTTACCGTCTGAATGTGTAACGTCATTACCAGGGTCTGTGGTGACAACTTTTTGAGGCAGACTAATTCAGATGCGGAACAAAGGGGGAGCAAAACTCACTCCGTCCAGCAGTAAATGTGAGTTGAAAGATGGAAACTCTAAACTATGTTGAGGGACGCCCCCAATCCTTGAATAGACCTTGAATAGACTTTCATTTGAACTTAATTTCAGGTCAATCGGTCAATGGTTCTGAAGATATGGCCAAAATGGTCATTTTCCATCACAAAGCATCACCTGGTGGCAAAATATTGAACCATACAGGTATGATGTCATCATATGACACGTTGTGAGGTCATGACCTTGTAGTTGCAAATAGTTTCATGTCAATTGGAGAAATGGTTCCAAAGATATAGCAAAAATGATGAATTTTATGCGACAAAGCTCCACCTTATGTCAAAATTTCGAACCAAACAGGTATAATGTCACCGTGGGACACATCCTCCGGTCATCACCTTTCATTTGCACTTTCATTTGCACTTGATTTGAGGTCAATCGGACAAATATTTCCTGAGATATGCTAAAAACAGTGATTTTTTTTTTTCCCAGTTTTTGGCCCCTGGTGGCCAATCTAGAAATTGTAAATTGTCCAAAATCAAATCAGTTCTTCCTCTTAATGATACGCACTTATATGCAAAACTTTGAATTTCTAATTGAAATATTACTGCAGTTATCGCGTTAACATGTAAATCAGTTTTTGGCCTTTGGTGGCCAATCTATTGATGGTAAATTGTCCAAAATCGAATCAGTTCTTCCTCTTTATGATACATACTTATGTGCAAAACTTGAAATTTGTAATTGGAATATTACTGAAGTTATCGCGGAGCAGTGATTTTTTATTTTTTTTTATTTTTTCAGTTTTTGGCCCCTGATGGCCAATCTAGGAATAGTAAATTGTCCAAAATCAAGTCAGTTCTTCCTCTTTATGATACTAATATGCAAAACTTGGAATTTCTAATTGAAATATTACTGCAGTTATCGCGTTAACAGTGAAATCAGTTTTTGGCCCCTGGTAGCCAATCTAGACATCGTAAATTGTCCCAAAATCGAATCAGTTCTTTCTCTTTATGATACTTATGTGCAAAATTTGGAATTTGGAATTGAAATATTATTGAAGTTATCGCGTTAGCACGTAGTGCGGTGGCGGCCGGACCTAAAACATAATATCCCCTGGAACGCCATTCGGTGTTCGGGGATATAATTATGATACTTATAAAAATGGGAAGATATAGGGATGGTCAGTATTATTATTATGAATACATTATGACAAGAAAAAATGCGTCATATATGCTTTCATCATAAGCAACATACTTGCGTGAATGCCAGTGTGCATTTTTCAATTTTTCCGTTAATTGATTTTTTTTTATTTTTTATAATGTATAAATGTTAATGAACATCATGGGGAAGGTAATGACTTCCAGTAAATGCCAGCTTTTATTTCACGTTTCTACAATGCAGAGAAGCAGAAAAATAAAGGTCTGGGTCAACTTTGACAATTCTGTCAAGTTTTTCAGAAAACCCTCAGATTTAAAGAGATATGCCATAGGTTGTAGAGTGCTTTTCTTGAGGGTATGAAGGGCAATTGGGCGATGGGCTGTAGGGTGATGATGTGTTGCTAATGGGCAGTAGGGCGATTTTTTTTTTTTTTTTTTTTTTTTTTTTTTGGTTATTGGAGACAATGAGGCGATGTGCCTCTAATGGGCAATTTGGCAGTGTTGAACCTCAGCTGCGCTGTAAGGGGATGTTGTGGTTCTGATCAGCAACAATATTTAGTGTTTCTCATGGGCATTAAAATGTGTTTCTGATGGGCATTGGGGCAGTGTTGTGATTGAGATGAGGCATCGGTGTCAGCGTCCTGTATCTCCGTTTCCCTCTCTGATTCGTCAGAAAAGTCCTCCGAGGCCCGCTATGAGCGCAGCGCCGACGCCCACCATCGTACGGCCAGGCTCTCTACCCATCCACCTGGGCTACGATGCCCTGCACCCCACCATGCCCTCGCCCACGTCCGTCATCACCCAGGCCCCGCCCTCCAATCGCCAGCTTGGGTAAGAGAGAGTGGTGCCCCTCCTTCCGACTTCACCAGTGTAAGCATATTAAAATATCATTTTCGGATACTTTCCTCCTCCATCGTAATACACTCCATCTCTTTTTACCCTATATTATGTACCCTTTGCTTCTTTATTGTATTCAATCTTCCTCCTTCCATTATATTTTCTCCATCCCTCCTGTCCTCTCCTCTCTCTCTCGCTCTTGCAGATCTCCCACTGGTCCATACCCAGTGCTGATGCATTTGCCCAATGGGCAGGCGGTACCAGTTCTTTCAGGTCCAGTTCAGATGCCATCTGTCATTTCAGTGAGTAAAAGCAGACACTTACACCAACAGGCTTTAAATGCTTCCGCGGGTGTGCGCACGTGACTTGCATGCAAAATGATTTCAGCCGTTATAATCTCAGGTGTATTTTCAGGGGGTGTGAAAATGTTCTGTTAATGAAGTGTTAGATTGTTTCCTTTGATGCCTGTTTGCATGAGCTTTCATGGCATTTCCACTCTCTTCAGCTGAGGTTCATTCCGGGTTCTGACTCTCTGCTGTGTGGCGAGGTTTTGAATTTTGCTTGTTTGATGTGCGCCATATTTGCTTGGTTTTGTCACTGTGAGTGTTCTGCACTGCTGGTGAGTGGCATACTATTTTAAAATCTTTGGCTTGATGAGCGAGTTGATTTGTTGGGGAGTACATTCAGGTCCAAACGTATATGGAGTGACCCAGTCATTTTGGCTCTGTATGCCACCACAGTGGATATGACGTGAAACTATCAAGATCTGCATCAAGCATGAACTTTCAGTTTTAATTTTTGGGTTTTACCACTTGCATTGCATGAATCGTGTAAGAATTGCAATTGTTTTTATTCATAGCCTCCCAATTTCATGGCTCAAAATGAATGGAACAAACCAGCATTGCATGAATTGCATGATAATTTTTGATACTAGGTTCCCAAGTCTTTGCAGTCAATGACTGTCAAAAGTCTTAAACCCTTAGACATCACTTAATGCTGGGTATCTACCCTGGTGATAGTCTTCCGGGCCATCTCAGTTTTTCCTTCAGTAACGCTTGACTTGGCATCATTAAGTGTTACTCGTCTTTGCCTTCAAGTCTTGGTGTACTATAGCAGCATGCTCAGGATCACTGTTTGTCTGAATTGTGAAGTGCAGTCCAGTGTGTTTGGCTGAATCTGAGCAGATGGTATTTTCCCATTCGACTCAGTTGCATTATCAGTAAATACAAGGGAACCATTGGCAGCCATACGTGCCCTCATATGACTGCAGTTCATAGATGAAAAGGTGTGCTTTGTGGTATGAGCACAGTTCCTTCTCTCCTTCATACTCTTCTCTTCCCATCATTCTGGTACAAGTTCATTTTTGTCTCATTTGTCTGTACAGGGTTTTTCCTTTTTTTTCAGATTTATACTGGCAAACTTCCCGATATTGAGGCTTGTCAATGATTAGCCTCTTATGTTCAATGCTTTCTATATACTCTGAAGCCTTCTCTTGATTGTTGACTCTGACAAAGACACACTTGCCTCCTGCAGAGTGTTCTTGATCTGGCTCTGTGTTTTTAGTGAATGGGGTTTTCTTCACTAGGGAAAGAATTCCCCTGTCGTCCATTCTGTCGTATCTGCGTCTTCTCGCCTTTTTGTGTTCCTGAGCTCACTTGTGCATTTTTGCCAGGATAATGACTTTGGACTCCATATTGATGATGGCTGTGTGAGGAAATATTCTGTCTTCTCAGGGAGTTGTGGCTTTGTGGGTAACGCATGGAATGTTGGGCTGGGCATCTTCATTGTGTGACATGTTCTCTGTGCTTTCCGTGGCTCACGTGTTCCTGATGTGATGTGTTCCTGATGTGACATGTCCTCTGTGCTTTCTGTGGCTCAAGTGTTCCTGATGTGACATGTCCTCTGTGTTTTCTGTGGCTCATGTGTTCCTGATGTGACATGTTCTCTGTGCTTTCTGTGGCTCATGTGTTCCTGATGTGACATGTTCTCTGTGCTTTCTGTGGCTCATGTGTTCCTGATGTGACATGTTCTCTGTGCTTTCTGTGGCTCGTGTTCCTGATGTGACATGTTCTCTGTGCTTTCTGTGGCTCATGTGTTCCTGATGTGACATGTTCTCTGTGCTTTCTGTGGCTCGTGTTCCTGATGTGACATGTTCTCTGTGCTTTCTGTGGCTCATGTGTTCCTGATGTGACATGTTCTCTGTGCTTTCTGTGGCTCGTGTTCCTGTTGTGACATGTCCTCTGTGCTTTCTGTGGCTCATGTGTTCCTGATGTGACACGTTTGCTGTGCTTGCCGTGGCTCATACGTGTGTTCCTGATGTGACGTTTGCTGTGCTTGCCGTGGCTCATACGTGTGTTCCTGATGTGACGTTTGCTGTGCTTACCGTGGCTCACACGTGTTCCCATGCTTGTACAGCTGGCCCGGCCCATGCCCTCCATACCCAATGTTCCTGGAATTCCTGGCCCCCCGCTTGGTGGGAGCAGCAGTGGGTCCTCCTCGCCCTCCGGGTCCATCCTGCACTCCGATGCCAAGATGGTGAGAACATCTCCCTTTCCTCCCCTCTAACCTTTTCTTACTCTTTCTTTCCCTCTCTCTCTCCTTCTTGCCTTCCCTTAATCTCTCTCTCCCTCACTCCCTCTCCCCCTCTTACTTTCACTTACTCGCTCCCTCTCTTGATCTGTCCTTCTCTCTCGTACACATGGTTCCTCTATTTTGTCTACATCTCCAAGGAGAAGATGGAAGGAGCAACTGTCTCCTCCCTCAGTACTTTCCCTGGTGATGGAATCTCATGGGTGCGCGTACTCACTCCGACACACCCATTCTCTCGCGCTCAGGAACACACGCGCATGATGCCAGCTCATCACGTGCATCACAACAACCCTCATACAGCGGGGAATATAAGTATTGAACGCGTCAACATTTTTCTCAGTTAATATATTTCTAATGGGGTTATTGACATGAAATTTTCACCAGATGTCGGTAGTAACCCAAGTAATCCACACATACAATGAAATCAAAACAAATAAGTCCATAAATTGTGTAATAAAGTGGAATGCTTGTTCTGTATTAATTTGCATAATAAGCGTATTGAATACGCTCTAAATCATGTATAAGCAGTGCTTAATTTGTAAGTCAGAAGGTGCCGGAACACACAGTGCATTGGAGAGCGGAGGGGTGAGGAAGTGGGTGCAGGTCCCAGAATGTGTACTGAACACAGTGCTGAAAATAAGCTATGTACTCAGATACGGGGCTCACAGACCTCGCTTTCAAATAATGTGCATTATATAAATATTATGGCAAAAAGGTAAATTATTTTGAGCTACTGTGCAGAACATGCGTAAATGCCCTCATCGCGACCTGCTTCACTCCGAGGTTGACGGTCCTTGCGGTCAGCAATTCATTTCACAACAGGTCTAACGTGAAATAAGAATGATACCTCACAGCTCACAGTTAAGATTTGCACAAAGCTTCCGAAAACGTTAATTGACAAATTCATTTTACACTTTTTTTTTTTTTTTTTGTATTGAGGAATGTCTGTTTTTGGGGCGGAGCTTGAATATCAGTAAATTTTTTTTAAGTTCTTTAATGTTATTTTTTGAGTTAGGAAATCTGTTTTAAAGTATTGTTTTTCATTAATAATGGCCTGAAACATTTTTGCATAACTAGCATTTTAAGCAATCAACTAAGCACTTTCAATAACATTTGTTTACCGTGAAATGACATCAATTTCACTTCGATTATCTCAAACCAAGTTTCTTACTTGAATACTTGTTCTTGGCTTCAGCATGTTTTAAAAATATTCCTCATTTTTAGGCATTTTTCAGCCTCAACATTCTTGTAAAATGTTCCTCAAAAAAATCTTCTCTAGTTGTCCACACAACATTGGAATGTAAAATTCTACCCTCATCTACTCCATTTAACTCTAGGAAATCAATCTTTGATCCTCTCTGCTGCAGTGTTTTGACCACTGCAAGCATTTGGCGATTCTGCATAGGTGATGTTGGCCAAATTACTCGGCAAGCTTTTCGTTCATTGCACTCACTGGCACTGACAGTAAGACTTTTTAACAATAAATCTAGGTAAACTAGTAAAGAACGTAAAATCACTTTCCAACTGGTCAATAAGTTAAACCAAAAGTGTTAGATGCAAGAATTTTGAGGAAATGAAGAAAGAAAGAAAAAAATCAATCGGGCGTCCTGAGAGGTGCAAAATATAAGTTTTCATTTTCCCAAAGAAGTTGTATTGATTTGGGATTTTAACAGTTTTCTTGCAAATTTTATTGATGTCCAAACTGCATCCTTTGTTTACTTTGGTCAGCAACTTTGTCAGTAGATCTTTCCTGCAGATGCCAGTTCGCTTGATGGAAACTATCTTTGTAGTTGCCTAACCCTTTACTATAACACCCAAATACTTTGTTTCTGAATAAATATTTAACATATCCTAGCTAACTATGTTGCCTGAGATTTGTATGTATATAGTTAGAAGTATACCCAGGTCTTTAGTCATACATAGTCATACATGAATGTTGAAACACCTCGCACTCAGTAAAAGAACTTAATCTTTACAGATTATGTATTGCTGCATCTACAACTACATGTTGCAAAATGTATTTATCAATTCGTTGCTCGCCACAAAACAATTGTAACATGCTATTATCCATTTGTCACTTCAGTTTCAGTGACCTTGACCATAATGTTACTGAAATGCGCGTAGAACCACAGTCCCGATAAACTGGTGGAAGCGTGTGCCTCAAGCAGTTCTCAGCTGCAGTTCTCCCCAGACACACTAGATGGGGGTAAACATGCCAAATCTCAAGGAATCTTGTATCTAGCACCTTCAAGATATATATTGAATTTTATATTAAGTTATTGTTTTGTTCTGGCAGAACATTGCACAAATTAAGCCCTGTATATATGGATGTCTAATTTGGGAGCTGAAGCTGAATGCTCATTTTTTGAGTATTTCGGCCACAGATGTTCGTAAAATGTTCAGATTTTTTCATGTCAGAAATGTGTTGAAAATATTTAGCATTTTTGTGTATACTTGGCATTGTAAACAACTGATAAAGCTCTCTAACAAGCATTATTCTGCACGAGATGCTTTCTGAAGGACTCATTCTCAGCCTCAGGATGTTCCTATACATTTTTTTTGGCATTTTTCAGCTGCATCATTCTTGTAAAAAAAGATTCTTATTAAAAGTGTTGCTCTCATCTTGGGGCGAATAAGTGAGCACGCGCTTTTTTTTTTTTTTTTTTTTCCCTGAATCATACCTGGCGTTCTCTCTAAACAAATGGCGACCAAATGTTCAACTCTAGGGATGCCAAGACTGAGACTAGCCTGTGTGGGTTCAGGTGTTTGGATTGACTCAACACTGAATTCAGAGGCTTGATTTAAGGCATTTTTTATGCACAGTGCTGTGAAAGTGTGTGCCATCTTCCCAATTTCTTTATTTTTGCATATTTGTCACACTTAATTGTTTCAGATCATCATACTAATTTTAATCTCACCTAGAGATACTGTTTTGAAATGATGATTCTATTTATTTAAGGATAAAAAATTGTTCAACCCCTCGCCGTATGTGAAGAAGTTATTACCCTGTAATTACTACTGTCAATCGACCAATTAATGAAACTTAATTTGATAGCTGGGTTCAATTTCACCAGACACATCCAGGCATAATTACTACCAGTCCTATTGATGACTGCATTGACGACTCATCTAGGAGGTCCCAAAGGAAACTACACTTACATCTGAGGAACTGCTGGCCTCAATTTGGGTCAGTGTTCACGATTTCATAATAAGGAACAGACTGTGGAAAAATGGCATCCATAGGAGTGCTGCAGGATGAAAACCACTGCTGACCAAAAAGAAGACAAAGGCTCGTATCATGTTTGCCAAAAAACATCATGATGACCCCCAAGACTTTTGGGATAACATCTTATGGATTGATGAAATATTATTTGGTGGAACTCCTTGTTGGACGTGGGTCCTGCTACATCTGGCATAAAACTAACACAACATTCTACAATATGAACATCATACCAGAAGTTATACATGGTGGTGGAATCATGAGTTCTCATTTCTACCAGAAAATAACCCAACTGGATGCAGTTGGGTTATGTGGCTGGGGCAATTATCTGAAGCATACAATCAAGTCCACTGCTGAAGGACTCAAACAAAATGAAGGTTTTGGGGTGGCCTTGCCAAAGTCCTGAACTGAATCTGATCAAGATGCATACTGCGGCATGACCTAAAACAAGCAGTTTGTGCTCAAAAACCTGCCAATGTGGCTGAATTGAAATAATTCTGCAAAGAAGACGGGGCCAAGATGCCTCCTAGTGATGTCACGGACTCATTGCTAGTTATCGCAAACACTTGACTGCAGGTGTTGCCGTCAAAGGTGGCACAACCAGTTGGGGCCAGTTATTTTTTCACGTGGATGACAGGTTTTGAATGACTCTTCACCGTCAGTAAATGAAATGATAATTCAAGAGCTACATTTTTGTCTTTACTCATGTTTTCTTTGTAGTATATACGTTTTTTTTTTTTGGGTGATCTGACGTAAGTAAGGAAAAATTAAAGAAATGGGGAAAGGGGCAAATTTTTTTGGCAGTGTAATTCATGGAATTGGGTATCTTGGGCAGTGCTGGACTTATTTGACTCACTATCCTCAAAACTAAATTAACCATCTGCTTGACAGTATGCTCTTAACACCAGGAGTACTGCCCCCTATCCTTCATCCTCACCTCACTTCTCTTTCCCCTCTTATGTCCCATTACATGCTGAGCCAAACTCATTACCCGGGGCAGCTGTGTTTGTGCCGTCCGTTGTGTGTCGAATTCTGCGAGCTCTCATGTTTGTTTAATATGGTTCAGATGATGTGCGTACATGCATGTATACTTGTGTGAGTTGTGAGTAAAGCGCTTTTGTCCACGAATGAGCTTAATTGCGGTGGGAGAAAAGGCATTAGTTTCACTGTGAAATGCTCACTGGATGGGAATTTTAGTGAGGCTTGCTTTATTTGCAGCACGCGCTCAAATGGAACCTTCATCCCAAACTGGCTCAGGGTTGGAACTACTGTCCGATGAGGAGAATACGCTCCCACACTAAGCAGCCGGTGGTGACGCACTGCCCATGCCCATACCTTTGACGCATCATGGCATGGACTGTCCTCTTGATGAATGCTAAATTCCACACATTCTTGTCACCCTTCAACTTTTGGACAAAACTTAAATTTTTTATTGATTGAAAATTCACCTCCTTCACAGTAAGTCACACACAAGCATACACGCATGGTTTACAATCATTTGTTCGGCTATGTAAATATAGGTCATTCATTGGATGTGTTTTAAGGCGGTTTTTATTGTATTGTCAGTGTCCTATACTCTGGTTTTGTGCATGGCGTCCGTATGTTTGCGGAAAAGGCAAACACAAGGCTAACTGTTAGAAGATGTAGCCCCACAATACCCAGTCTGCAGCCCAGAAAGGCACCCGTTCCTCCAGATAGTGTTTGCCTTAGCAATTATTTATTGATTAATCGATTATGGTTTCAAAGTCACCAGCGCATGACAGTGTTTGCATAGTCCACAGCTTTTCTAACCAGAATCTTCTGAGAGAACGGCATGAGGAGCTTTGTCTCGCGTATGTATCAGGAATCCAGCACCTTTTTCTTTCCAAAATGGTCATGTTATCTGCTCCTCCACTATCGACAGCCGAGGGCACATGACCGGCACCATTGATTTCTGTCCCTTTGCTGACAACAATTTTGCTGACATGGGGCCAAACATTATGGACTAAACTTTTCCTGTAAGCAGGTCATAAAGAAGCCGACTGGTCTTTCTGGTCTTCAGTTAAATAAGTTGCTGTAAATTCTGCACTGCAGCAAGCGTGGTCTGAGTAAACATTCGCTTAAATGGAATCAAATGAACTTTATGTTGCTTGGGATGTCTATTTTTAGTATTTTTTAGAAGCTCTCTGTTACAAAATGATTGGCTATAATTGCAATTTTTTTCACTTCAGAGGGGAATGGGTGAGAGGATCATTTCCAGTAAAGCGTGTCCTTATGGCGGGTAGGTTTGTTATCGGCTGTATTCTCCGTTGCTCAGGCGAGTGCCTTGCATTTATAAATCCCCAGACGATCAGTAAGGTGGGAGATCTCCAATTGTCTGGTACAGGACTATCGACATTAATCCCTTCAGGCCAGTGGAGAACAGAGGGAGAGGTGTAGCTCCCAGCATCTTCCACATGCGGTGGGTAGCAGGGTTTGGGGGAGAGGGTGACTCACCAGTTTTTGCGTGAAAAGACGTGGGACATGTAAACTGTACAACACGGCACTCAAAGTATTAAAAGAATTGGCAAGAATGAAGTTCACCCGTTTGCGGAGATATAGATGCCAGCGTCTGTAAATTCCAAAATTTGATTCCTAAATAATTCTAAAATTGAATTTCTAAATGTCTTGCTTCACTGGAATAATTTTCCACAGTCTCTGTAACACAAATACTGAGTTATAAAGCTTAAATAGGCTCAAGCATAACAGGGAAAAAATTGGAAATATTTGTACTAAAATTTGCATTTCCCTTCGCATTAAGAACATATTCACATACTTAAAAATACCCTTCAAGCTTTCCTTCCCATTAGACCCCACAATAAATTTAGTAGCCATTATTTATAAGGTGATTAACCAAAGTACAAAATCATGAAGGGAAAAAAAAAAAGAATATGAACGATATGTGTTTATTTGCGAGCAGCTCCGCTTGCTGGGATTCAGACACATGCACCTACCATAGAATGACAGTGTGTGACTCTAAATGTGAGTCTAAATGCTAACGAGCTCTTCGGCTTAGCGTCAGCTTATACATCTCCTAATGTGCTGTCCGACCCATTGTGACGCTAACAACTTTAATTCTGTGTATGGAACTATCAAACTGGGGTAAGGTGATAAATTTGTCTTTTGCGACAAATTGTGAATAAATTTACCGCCACATGCGCTTTCCGATTTCCAACACACAAAAATTGAGCCTGAAGATTTGATGGCTCCATCTTGAAATAAAAATAAAATTATGACTTCAGTTGCAGCTCAAGTAAAATGGCCTCCATTAAAAACCATCGTTAATTCAGGGAATGGCGCCATTCTGTAGGTTTTTCTGTTTTAGGGGCGAAATAAGTGTTGTGTACTTTGGTGAGTATTGAGAAAGTTGGGGCTTTATTGGCCAATGTACCGTCTTTTTCTCTCAGCCAAAGCATCACTTTTCTTTATTTTGCGGTAAAGTGCTTTCTGGATGGAGTACATTTTCGTTAGTAAGAACACCAATTGACCAGTGAATACTGTTTAACGTGCATTTTGTGGTGTATGCTACAGCATGTTCATAAAACTACTCATGAATATTTTAACCCTCTCCAGGCTCATGTTGCAAATTTGCAACAATAAATCAATTGATGACTGACTATAAAATAACATGGGAAACATGGGAAATGGTTTGATAAAGTTACCCTTCCAGCTCAGTATTGCAAAAATACAACGTTAGTTACCCCGGCAGCCACTAGTGTATAAGAACACTCATCGTGAATGAAATATTTCTCATATCTCAAAATAATAAATTGGGCTGGAGAGGGTTAAAATGCTCATGAATAGCAGTGCATGTGAATATGTTCCTTAACCTTAAATTATTTAGGCTTTTTACTTCATTTCTCGGGGCAGCTCAGTGTTGCAGCAGGCAGTGCTGTTGCGTCACAGCTGGAGTTGTGGGTTTCAATTCATCCTGGGGGATTTCTTTCTGGAGTCGTGCATGTTCTTTCTCTGTTCTCATTCCTCCGATTTCCTTCCACAGTCCAAAAACATGCATGCTAGGCTAACTGAGCTCTGAAATTGCCCACAGTCATGAGTTTGTGAGTGAATGGTGTGTTAGCCCTTTGATGGAAAGGCAGACTGTCCAGTGTAAGCTCCTGCCTCTCGCCTGTTGTATGCTGGAATTGGCTTCAGCCCCCAATTTACCTGTTCAGGAATAACAGGATTGGGTCATGGTTGGATGAACATGATCTTTCTCATTTACCATGTCACTGTAGCAAATTTTTTTTTTTTTTTTTTTTTTACTGAAAACAAACAGCTGCTGTGCATCCTTGGTGCTCACATGTGGTACTGTTTATAGGCAGGTCCAGTTCCCATTCAGAACTAATCTGTCCTCATTCACTTTGGACTTCCATTAAGGTGTTCAGTTTGACCTTTGCCCTCTTGGTTCGGTAACCGGAGCTAGAATCACAGAATTACAATTAAGTGTGGAGCTGTGCGTCCAAGCCTGTAGGGTGGACTGAGACTTTGAAGTGAAGGATTTGTTTATTTCTTTATAATGAAAAAATTTGTTGAAAAGAAGCGGTTGACTTGGGAATGACTGCAGATGGGGAAGGATGGGTAGGGCACTGGCTCCCGTTGCAGTGTGTTAATGGCGCCCTGGGTGCTGTTCCCCACAGAGACTGAAGGCAGCGCTGTCCCAGCAGGCTCCCCCAGGGCATAACTATGGAGGTGTGGCCCCGGGCTCCAGTCCCATGGTGCCTCAGAGGCAGGAGCAGGGCCAGCTGCTGGTGCAGCACCCTGACGCCCCATCACCTGCCCAACCGCAGGTACTGAATTACCGTAAAGATGTCCCCACAGCGCTGTTTAACTGTACTCCTGGGGTCTTTCAGTTTCCACAAGTATATTAAACAAGTGTGCAAATTAAAATTTACACACTTGACTACAGGCCCTCAGTGCCACATCTGCACTCTTCTGAATGTGGTCTCCAAAATGCTGCCTCATCTTCTGTCCTCTCAGTTGGCGCTCCCGCACACAGACAGAGCCTCCCTTCGCCCTGCCCTGGGACTGATTGACCTACCCTGAGTCTTAATTCCTAGCTATACTGCTGACACAGCCCAGTGCAATGCATTGTGGGTGGTCACCCTCCACTCCTCTGATTGGCCCAGGTTTCCCCGGCCCAGCCCACGGGCGGGAGAAGGCGGAGGACAGCAGAGGACGATCCAGACGAGCGACGGCAGCGGTTCCTGGAGAGGAATAGGGCAGCTGCCTCTCGCTGCCGTCAGAAACGCAAGCTGTGGGTTAACTCCCTGGAGAAGAAGGCAGAGGAGCTCACTTCAATGAATGTCTCTCTATCTGTGAGTGTCTGTCCTCTCCTCCACAACGAATGTCTCTCTATCTGTGAGTGTCTGTCCTCTCCCCCATAATGAATGTCTCCCTATCTGTGAGTGTCTGTCCTCTACTCCATAATGAATGTCTCCCTATCTGAGTGTCTGTCCTCTACTCCATAACGAATGTCTCCCTATCTGTGAGTGTCTGTCCTCTACTCCATAATGAATGTCTCCCTATCTGTGAGTGTCTGTCCTCTACTCCATAATGAATGTCTCCCTATCTGTGAGTGTCTGTCCTCTACTCCATAATGAATGTCTCCCTATCTGTGAGTGTCTGTCCTCTACTCCATAATGAATGTCTCCCTATCTGTGAGTGTCTGTCCTCTCCCCCATAATGAATGTCTCCCTATCTGTGAGTGTCTGTCCTCTACTCCATAATGAATGTCTCCCTATCTGTGAGTGTCTGTCCTCTACTCCATAATGAATGTCTCCCTATCTGTGAGTGTCTGTCCTCTACTCCATAATGAATGTCTCCTTATTTGTGAGTCTCTGTCCCCCCTGAATTACGAACCTCTTTTTCTGTGTTAATGTCTGTCCTTGTCCATAATGAGCTCCACTGTCCTGTGTGTTTGTCTGTGTCCGTGTTTCTGACTCTGTCCTGTTGGTGAATCTTTGTCTGTTTGTACTTCATTTCCGCTTTCATGTTCTTGACACCTTTAATGTTGAATCATTCTGCTTCCTTTGCTTTTATTTAGTAAAGGTGTGAGGTGTTTTCTCCTGTCTCTTTGTGTGTCAGACACAAGGCTGTGATGATTTTGCCTCTGCCAGCAGTGCGTTAACTGCATTTTTACTGTATGCAAATGTCAGCATTCACAGTGCAACAGCACCTAGTTGCTGTGCAGCAGTAGGTAATGGGCGTGTAATGACTGCTTTTGTCCCAGAATGAAGTGTCCCTGTTGAGAAATGAGGTGGCCCATCTGAAGCAGCTGCTCCTGGCCCATAAGGACTGCCCAGTCACGACCTTGCAGAAGAACAGCGTCTACCTGGGTAAGTGCAGGGACTCTGGGGTCACCTTTACTACTGCAGGAATTATGCGTAAGAGTGAGGAAGGGATGACGGGGTCATGACTATTACAACAGGAGAAAGATGGAATCATTTAAAAATTGGACTGAGGCTCCTGTAGTCCAACGGCCGAAATTAGACAATTTGGCAGAACATTGTTAATTTAGACAACAAATTGGCACTTTCATAGGCAAGATCATGGGACCGTGTAAACTGTCAATTTCAACAGTAATGGGTAATATTATCAATACTTGTAAACGTTTCGCTGTGGTAAATTACTGAGACATTATAAGGGTATGCCACCATTTTCCAAGTGAAAGACTCAAGACATTGTAATAATGAACATGATGAAGAAGATGGCAACAGCAGAAATAAATTAAAAAATCTGTTGAACAAACTTGGTAGACCATGTCTGTTGGGTGGTCCGTGACAAATATCAAGTCATTCTGGCTGACCGTTTGGAGAAGATTTTTGAAGTTTTCCACTAAGTGACCACGGGTTTGACCTTCATTGTCACTCAAGGTCAAAGATCATCATACCAAATGAATGCCCTTTTTTGAATCCCTGTTCTACCAATACTATTTATAATATATCCAGTTGTTTTCATGTTGCAGCCCATTGATATAAGGCCAATATTGAGTAAATTGGAGAATTCAAAATGTAAAGATTTCAAAAATGAATATTTTCAAATAGTTTGAGGAAACTTGGTAGACATCCTTGCATGGATGCTCCATAACAAATATGAGGTCATTCTGGTCGTCGGTTTTAGAGAAGATGGTTCTTGAAATATTGCCAATGACAGACAGACTATGGATGCTAGACAGCTCATGATGCCAATATTCTAGTGGCCCTTCCTTTGGGCCTTTGGACTAAAAACTGCATTTTGTGTGTACTTTGGGAATTTTTGTCTAAAAATATCAGTTTGATCTGAGACATTTAAGTATCAGAAATAAGTAGGGGGCAAATAGTTTTTCACCACACTATGTATATGAGTGAGGCATGAGGCTCTTGTCTCTTACAGCAGGAATTATGTTTTTTTTCCCACTCATTCAGACCAGGCCTGAGTGGAGAGGTTTGCCGATGGGAATTGGGTGATTACTAAGAAAGATCAAGTGTTGAGAATCAAATTCTTGAGAGCAATTAATTTGCATTTCGTTCAAACATCTGGGTATTTTTTTCAAATGGAAGAATGTGAGAACTGAACAAGTTAATTTTACATTGCATTCGTGACTCTGAGTGATGTATGTTTTTGGTTCCCCCCTGTGGTGACGTTGTGCTCCTGCATCTTTACAGGCGAGGACACCCTGAAGCAGCTGTCAGAGCCCACAGGATCCCCGGCCCCAGTTATCCAGCACAGCTCCCTCAGTAGCCCCTCCACCGGGCCCAATGGCCTGAACTCGCGTGCCGCTGCTGAGGCCGTTGCTATGTCCGTGCTGGCCGGGATGGGCGGGCCACAGGGGGGCGGGGCTTCCTCCCATGTCATCATGGCCACGCAGACCCAACCTGCTGCCAGATGATGAGTGGGCGTGGCCTCAGGCTCCATACACAGAGGGCAGGGAGGGATTGGGGGGGCACTGACATCAAGAGTAAAGCCCCTCCTTTCACCCTGTTCCCCTCTCTTTCTCTCTCTCTCTTCCCCTCAAGCTCAGTGGGGACTCATGGAGAGCTCCTTACCCACAAGGCCATGGAGTACAGGAGCTGGACTCCACCCATCTTCCTACTGTGCCCCTCCCCCGACCCCACCCTTTGATCTGCCCTTAACCTCACTGGACTGTTGGACTGCTTTGTTTGATGTGCACTTGACTTGTCAGCTCCCCACACACACACACACACACCTACAAACTTTCACTGCATCAAGGGACACACGCCATCTTTGGGAACAGCGTCGCCGAGTTCAGCATTCTGGTTATTGTAAGTTACTCGGCAGGCATGCACATCAGTGCGCTGTTGGAATGCGCTGTTAAGAACGAAGTCATTGTATCCCCCGAACGAGTTCGGAGGATACTATGGATTTGGTCTCGTCACGCGTCCGCTGAGATTTTCTTGTGAACGCTCTACAGCCCTCATAAGTGCACCGATTCTTTTCAAATTTTGCAGGGACATGTATTATGGTAAGTTCACGACACCTATTGATCTTGGGTACTCTTGGGCCATCTGGGCCCAACTGGGGGGCCTTCGGGGGATACATGTGCTCGGTTGCCGAGTGCTCTAGTTTTTCAGTGAATCCCAAAAGGTAGCTGGAAGGTGACTTGGTTGGCTACCTATCAGTTAACAGTGCCTAATTTGACGTGTTTGCCTCCATTACAAAAGAAGATGATTAGCTGATGTTGGCCACAATTGTTGAGCTTCTCTGCCAGCTTCACTTTGTCCTGCTGCTAAAAATCCTTTTCTACTGTTAACTTTATCTTCCAGAGCCATTAGAACTTAATTTGCCCTAAGGCTGGTTACAGCAAAAGGTTCTGTAAATAAGCATATATGTGAAGTACGCAGTTATCCGACAACAACACATCCATGCAGGGTAGATGGCCCGGAATAGGATGCAGGGCATTGCAGAATTTGCTGTTACACTGACAGCACCTGGGGCAGTGTTTAGGAATCGACACTTCGGGGGTATCAGACTAATGGGGATTTGACAGCCTCCCGCTAAAACTCACACCTTCACTTGGCCCTGCCTTTTTTTCTCACCGCATAGTTTATTGTGCGTGTGTGCTTTGTGGCTCTCCTGTGAGAAGCTGGCTGTTGGTTTATTGGCTGCAGGCAGAATGGGTTGTGGGACTGGAGCCCAGCCCTGCTGGTTATTTAAGAGGGGGAGGGGCAGGATCTAGCCCTATACTGGGTTTTTTGGTGGCCTCCGGCCTTGCAATTAAATTCTGTTTTATTTAGCGTCTGTGCTGCCCTACCCTCGCACTGCCTGTGCTGAACAGGTTGGGTCAGATCCCCTTGGTAACACTAGTCCCACCTGTTTCTTTCTCCCTCTCTCTCGCTGACTTACACGCACATACACACACACGCACACACACACACAGACACACACACACACAGACACAGATTCATACAATTCACATATCCTGTGTTGGGGTGTAAAAGGAAACATAAACACGTGTCGCCTTAAAAAAAAAAATAAAAATGTCACACTAGTGCCTCCCTCCCTGGCCTGCGCTGACTGGCAAGCGGGTCAGACTGAACTGGACCGGACCGGACTGCGGTGGGGCTACATATCTGTCAGTCAGGGAGCAGAATCCCGTACGGGCAACTAAAGTCTGGGAGTGCTCTGGTGTGTTAGAGCTTATATACCTCTGAAAGATGCAGCAGGTTTGGATCTCTCGCTCTCCCTCCTAACCCTGCCTCATCTGCGGTGTTTACGGTGGCCGTCTTCCTTTCTGAGCGCTGGAGTTGCCGCGCGACAGGGTCAAGGCTGGTCTGTGCACGTGCGGTTGGACGCAGTTGGCTCTGGTCGACTCGTGCGTTCAGCTTATTTGCCTCTGGGATCGCGGCACGAAGAACTGGTCTCAATCGCCATATAAAAGGGAACGAGCTCAAAACCAGGGGCTACATTTTACGCTTCCTGTGAGTCTCTGACCTGGGGCCCTCAAGTACTTGGTCTGCAGGGTGTAGTGTGGTGCAAAAATGTTACTTAGTTTAACATGTATGGGCGCATGTAAGTGCACTACGAACAATATGCCTATTTTTCTTTTTTAAAATGTACATGTTTTGTCAATTTGATGAGCTTTAGCTTTAAATCGGCATGAAATAACCATAGCAGGTTCAGAGGTTAGCCGGTATTGGCTGGTGTACTGTGTGTATGTATGGATGTATGCATATACGCGCTTGCATATAGAGGACTGCAAAGAGACTGTGATAACGCGTCTGGCCCATCGAACCTCCCCCACCCTGCCATCACCTGATCCCGAATTCCTTGCACTGCCAGACAAACTACAAGACTGTACTCTGCTCTCTTCATAGCTATTGTCATTAGCACTTTTTTTTTTATTTTGTTTTTGTATTGTGTGTCGTTGTCAGGGTTGTTCAGACGCCTGAGAAAATTGATGCTCGTCATCGTCATTTTTGCTTAAGGATGTAATAATCACATTTAGTGAATGTGTTCTTTTTTTGGACACTCCACTTCCTTAGCCTCCTGCCTATATATATTCAGATATGACTGTTAGACTTTTTAAAAAAAGAAATACTAACTGCCTTTGTGTAACTTTTGTGTGATTGTGGTTGGTCTGCTTGTGCAGATGGTCTGTTAGCTATTTTAATTTTGATTTATCTTTTTTTTTTTTTTGCTTCACTGCTTATCAGACCTCTTATGTCCAGCACAAAGATCACCACTTTATTTATTAAGGAATACTTCTCCAGAGAGAACTTAATCTTTCTAATTGTTTTCTCTCCTGAATATGTGAGAAATTACATCAACTTTGCATCACTGCACGAACCAGAGCTGAAGCCTTGTTCAACTAAGAAATACTAAGTGAGCAACATTTTCTTTAAGTTGTTTGTAAATTTATTTTTGTGTGAAGTCGCACTCCCATATGTTAATCTGATCGTTTGAAAAACTGTCTATTATATTGTACATATGTGTACTATATAAATATATATATATATATACTTTTTCATGCATGCTACAGTAATATACTATGAACACATATCATGGTTTAATTTTAATAATTAAAACGAAATTCAGTTTGGTAAAATTCAGGAATTTGTGAACTATTGTTATATCTTTGCCCTAAAATATTCATTGATATGTCTGGAATTCAAAGTTTTAAGACTGCTTATCCTCAATGCTCTGTCAAGTCTGGTGTTTTCATATTCAGCCCAGTCATTTGAAGAAGTATCAAATATCAAATCCGTTTTCGCGTGAATGTTTTAAAATTGATTTTATTTTTAAAGGAATATTTCAAAATTTTGGCAAATCGGCCTATTGCCATAATTGCCCTATTAGGTAGGTAGGTAATGAGTAGGTACTTCACCTTTAGTTATCCCGTTGTTTTGAGATTGTGGGGGGGGGAGACGCGAGCTGCTCAGCGAACATAATGAAAGTGAACGGTACAGGTCCCTCCCTCCTTCAGACAGACAGACTCCTTCAAAACTCATCAAATACGCAATCCAGCAGCTCCAAAACGCTCACGTGGACGAGTCGTGACCTGCATATTGTCCACGCTATGAAATGATAATGTATAATTATGAAACATTACGACACATGAAACAAATACTCGGAACTACTTTCTTGAGTAACCCGCTGGGTGGATTAACAAAGTGGGCAGTGCTCACCTCAGACTTGCGAGTAGTTGCAGTAAACATACGCTCTTGAAATCACCCCGCCCAGCCGGTATGTCTGGAAAGTAGTTCTGGTTATGCATTTCCCCTGAAAATAACTCCGTCTCGTAATTGTACATTATTTTATAGCGTGGTGAATGTGTAGGTCACAAGTTGTCCACGAGGGCGTTTTGAAGCTGCTGAATGGCGTATTTGATGGGTTTTGAAGGAGGGAGGGACCTGTACCGTTCACTTTCATTATTTTCGCTGAACAGCTCGCGTCTCAAAACAACGGGCACGGATAACTACAGGTAATGTACCTACTCATATAACTATAGGGATTATGGCAATAGGCCAATTTGCCAATATGTTGAACTATCCCTTTAAGACAGAAGTGAGACCTGGAAAAGGAATCAAGTAAGCAAGGATGCTTAATAATAAATTTCCGGCGCTGCGGCGTGAGCTGTAAGCTTGCAGTTACATAAACGTGTCAACAGAGGGTGGAGGCCTGTTGTCTTAAATTTAATCGTGAAAATACAATGCAGTTCCTTTTATAGACAGTAGAGGGTATGAAGCTTTGATGTGAGCGCATTTCTTGACAAGGTCACGTGACATTTTACATTGGGGAGTTTTTTTTTCCTTCGCTATGGCGGAATTACGGGAGTGCACGAAGGGATTTTAACCAATATTATACTTAATGTTTTGCGTCGTGAAGGAGGAGTTGAATTATTTAAGACTTTATTTTTCTCCGACCTCCTCTTATACCATTTTTTGCGATGGCGGATCGTGGTCTGGATTTGTCTGGTCTGCCCAAAGACGTAAGGGACCAGCTGGCGGAGTTGGATTTGGAGCTATCGGAAGGTAAGGCTGGACTGGAATATAAAGGGAAAGGAGAGAATATTAGTTTGTCACCCTGGCCCTACCTGCGTGTTCACACCCTTTTTTCCAATGGCTCTTGACGCTTGACTGACTGACTGAGAGTCAGTATTAAAAATATTCCAGACTGAAGATTCGCTGTAGCTCATCCATCCAGTAACGATGGTGTGCAATGGATATTTATGGTTGTGTCTTGAATTTTGCTTGTCTACCCATCTTTGAGCGTTCCCCATCTATATATAATATGACACAAGCATTGCATGAATAGGCTTAGTCACTGGAGAAAGATGCTATCACTGTACTGTGCCCTGAGCTCATTATCCTCGTCTCCAATGTGAGGTTGGGAGGAAACAATGGTTTACCGGCGTTGTGACTTGATGTGGTTGCAGTCTGGGAGGCTACAGCTAGCTGGATGTCGCTAATGATTCAGTGGCCTATCCGAGCGGATAGGGAACCAGTTTACAGTAGGTTTTTATAGGTTCAAATTCGCTGTTGACGCAGGATTTCAGATTGTCATGGTTATAACGTAAATTGAATGTTCTGCAGCTGGAGAAGCGAATGCACGGAATACTCGTTACTGTAGTGTGTATTGGCTTTGTGCCGAGAGGCCGGGCAAGTGTAGTTTTATAAAAAAAAATGCTAAATGGCTAGCTGACGGTGGGCGAAGAATTAAAACTTTTCACGATTCGTGTTGCAGGCAGCCATCGTAAGGATCATTTGAGCGAAAATGCTTCACTGCCATTGTTCGAGCGGTGTACTGTAGCCTTGCAGTTTGATGAACTGTGTGTGTGTGTGTGTGTGTGTGTGTGTGTGTGTGTTGCACTGTATACCACGATCACGTTTCACGCCTTCGTGGTCCATAATACGATATTGATGAAGGCTGTGCGCTGTTATTCGATTCTGATCTCATCTGTATATTGTGATACAAAATGCGTATGTGATGTACACTTGGCACCTACGGGCTTCATTGAAATTGCGCAAAGCGTATGTCACTTCAATGATCAATAAAATTTAACACTGAAAAACTTCAAAAAGCCCCTCTGCTTGAGTCCATTATTTGAACTGATAATCAGATTGAGCTTGTTTAAATGAACTCTTGGTCTACTTTTTATTTTGTTGCTAGTTTTTCCACTGTATGCTGTAATTGGCACGGCTATGGAAAGAAAATGGCAATGATGGGTCGTGCAGGACCGTTTTGTTTTTGTTTGCGCACGCATTGATGTTTTACCTTTTTTTTTTCCAATTTCGTATCTCGGGGAACGATGTTGCTGATTCAGCCTGCAGGGTTTTTTATTTATTTATTTTTTTGAAGGTGCGAAATCATATGTGATTAGAATGCTCTTACAACTAACATTGTATTTTTGAAGTGGAAATCACTAATGGTAATTTAAAGCAATAAAGTTCTAGAATACTTAGTTTTGAAGAATTGGTAAAAAAAAAACAAAAACCAATGCGTATTGAAAACTCAATTTTCAGCAATGGCATTTTTCTGCCATGTATCACAAATATCACGTACCTTTCGGCGAAACTCGCACGGATCTCTGAGGCGGAATTAAATGATTTGATTGTTGCCTGGTATCGTATGTCTAACTAGCCCAACTACGTCTCTCAGCCTACATTACAAGTCTGAAGATTTTTCCGTTGCGAGGGGTGTTATGACAACCAATAATTTGACTATAGAATTGATTTGGCAATTGTTACGCTGTTTAGGGGACAGTTAAACAAGAAAACCCAGCCAGTTCTTTCGCATTTGCTCCATTATGGATGTATAATTTCAAAGCATGTTGAGCTGAAACTGGATCAGTCATTATTTACAGCCAAATGAAAACCTTCCTTCACAAGGCTGTACTACACCTCCTGCATCCCACTGTAAAATTCCGCTATATAAACTTAGCTGTGTATGCAAATCGGGCTCGTCGGTCATGCGTACTGGCTTTGTGCATCAACTTCAGATCAGAATTAGAGCTGCTGCATAGTACTGTTGCTATGTACTCGAATGAAATGGCATTCTAATCACTCAAGATCAGCATAGGTTTCCAATCTTAGACGCGGTTGTTCTCCTCGGCTTTTGTTTTTTCAGGTTGCCTAATTTAGGGGAGACCGGGGTTACCTTGTCATGATTTTGTATTTGGCTCCATAACTCTTTGTTGGTTAAACTTGGAGAAATGGCTTTTATGGTATATGTGTAGTGCAGAATGTCACCTACAAAACCTGTATTGATCCAATCTCAGTATAACACGTATTTACTTCACAATATTTAATTTTCGATATATCACAAACATGCCGAGATGGGTGGGGTAAAATTGTCATGGTTGGCAATCAGCTGAAGCTGAAAAAGACAGTCCAATATTCTCATAACAGAAATGGTGAGAACTGATTTTTTTTTTTAATTTACAATGAACCATCACAAGCTATGATTTATGCATAATCGCCATTAGAGTTGTAGTTATGACATACGTAGGCGGGCCCGCTGACATTTGTACGGTCCTCATGTGCCCACCCTTTGCAGGAGAAGCATTGGACCCACTCCCCTCCACCTTTGGAGGAAGATGATGATGAGTAAGGACCACGGCACCAAAGAAGAGCAGAAAACATTCCTACTGACAAAGGAAGGGAATGAAATGCAGAGGCCCCAGGGCTGGCACTTGCCAACCCTAAATACTCTGCCAACTCCTCCACTTTAATGGGCCCCACCCGTGGCCCATTAAGGTGGAGGTGAAAGAATGAGAAAGGGGAGGGGCTGCAAGGAGCAAACCCTGACACATTCATATTTGTGTCCTCCAAACAAAGGCCCTAATAGGTTCTCAATCATAAACATAAAATAAATGCAAATATTACAATTATTAAAACATTATAGGTCTCTGAAAAAACAATAAAACGGCTCCTATATTTGACTTTGGAATATTTTAATATAGGCCTAACATAGGACCTACAAGCAGGGCAACTTCAGCATCCCGATGAACTAACCCCATGCCGCTTGGCCGGTGTAGCCCCGTGCCCCCACTTCGTAAATCGGGCCGCATTTCTCATCATGATCGCAACAGGCCTTTATCTTATGTGTTGTAAATAACTCTAGTTACATACTTTTATGAAACCATAAGAACACAGTGGAAATCTTTGTCTTCAAAGAAGCTAGACGCATTTCTTTCAGAAACTTAAAGTTTACAATTTGGGTCAAAATTCAGTTATTTAGGCAGAAAACACGAGCATGAAACTACAAGTCCTTCTTCTTTCCAAAAGATGACGTTGCTGGGATGTCAAATAATTTGTACATTTTTTTTTCCCGTGAGTGCGTTTGCAATGAAAAAACTGGGGTGACAAACCTAACCCCGTGACTGAAGTAACCCCCGGTCTCCCCTATAGGTAGGTTTTCTACTGTGTGTCCATACGCCTGATTTACATCACTAAAGAACATTTTAATCATTGCTAATATTTTAACATTTCTGACACATTATTTTTTTTATCCATAGAAAGAACTGTTGGAGTAATGTCTTTTCACACTCAGTTTTCACACCAGTGTCAAAGTCATCCCTCGGTGTCATGATGTCAGGCAGCCAGTGATTGTTCACGCACAATATTTCGTCTGTTTACTATGTAATTGGTCGATTTCAGACCAGTTGTTCGGGATTAAGGAAGTGGTTCTCAAACTTGGTCCTGGGGGATCCCTTTGTATGGTGGTTGTTTTTCCAACCACTTCTCTTAACTCCAGAATTTATAAAAAGCTGTTTCATTTTAATTAATTGCATCCATGTGATGGTTAGAGGGATTGTTTCCCTTCTAAATCCACATTAAGAGAGCGTAGATTTTCAATGCCACTACGATTCCTAAACTTTTAATGTGCTTATTCTTCAGGCAAACTTGCATAGAAAGAGGTAGCAAATTAATTTGGTTAATTGGTCTATTTAACTACTTTGCAGATAACCAGGTAAACTTAATTGTTGGATACGCGATGACTTGCATTTTTTTCCCCTCTAATAATTTTGCGCAATTCCGGTGACCCTCATTATCATTTGCAATGTAGCTAACTCTACGTACATTTCCAGTTGGTTAGGATTGGTGGCAAATTGTATATACTAGGCGTTTGCTGATTGACCTCAGTCTTTTATTTCACGATTGTAGATCTCTTTCATTTCTCGTGCAATAATTCGCAAACTTAAATTTACTGTTTTGAATTTAATCCAATAAGTCCTAAATGCCCACAGAAGATGCATTTTTTTCACGTCATGTATTGCCATTTGTGCCAGAATGTATGTTTTAAAAGTTTATGTAATCCTACAGCATAAACTACGGCTTGTTAATATTTTTGGATTGACATTACTGATTTTCATTCCAACTGCATACTCAGGGGTCCCCCAGGACCGAGTCTGAGAACCACTGGTTATGGCACTGGATTGGTCTGAGAATATAATGCAAATAATACATGTATAACTAGGCCACTCCACCTTGGGGATATATTTTCTTTTTAATAGTGTAGGAGGCAGATTCTGGGTGGAATAGTTAATCTACGTTTCATACATCGCTGGTAAATTTCTGCGCTCTCCCATGTAGTTGTTCAGTTCATCAGTTTGAATAAATAATTGATGATGTATTTAGTGTGGCTGGTAGGGCTGTTTTGGGGCGTACAAAACGTGTTTCAAAAGAGCATTGATAAGCACAGTGATAATTGTGGAAAAAGATTAGGATTGCTGTAGCCTACCTCACACAGACCTGGTCCACACATGCACGTACATTTTTCAAAACGGGGATTCCCGCTGTTTTCAAATAATCTCCGTCCGCTAGAAGACGAAAAAAACTTTGCTAATTGACTAGCTATCCGGAGCGTGCTAGTCCAGAGGGCGGCGATCATATGATTTAACTCAAGATCATGTAGGCCAATCACAAGCCACAACTCACCGTCGAGCGCGAACACTCTGACGTCATACGCTAAAACTCGGCTGTATCCTAATACCCGCATTTGCCTTCTCGCGGCCTTCACATGCCCAAAAATGCCCAAGCTGAGATGTACTTAATACGCGCGTCATGAACCCTTATCTTAATACTGCTTCGGAGTGGTATTAAGGGCTAAGTGTATCCACCGCCACAATGCATCTTGTTCGCTGAAAGGAAGGAGTCGTTCTAATGATTACGCTAAAGAAAACAAGTAAATGTTGTGCTATCAGGTTTCTGAAGCTTCTGTTGTTGTTGCTCAGTGTAAATTTTCCAGCCGGGATCTAATTGCTTGTCTATTTATTGACTTCTGTATTGGCTAATTTATTGCTGTATTTGGATATGATTATGAACGATGTTTCAATATAAGTTGTTTTAATGTCTAGATAGCTGATTGGGGCTTTATTCTCACACACATTCAGAAAATGTATCCTCTTTGTCATTATTGACTGAAACTGCTCTAAATGCTGCCCCAGCCGGAACATTTTCCTTCTGTCAAGTACTACCCAACATGAGATGACAAAACCTCACTGCACTTGCTGTCTTTACGCCGACTAGTACAATTTGAATAGATTCTGAAAATTCGTCACTCAAGTGGCCACTTGACTATGTGCAAAGGTAGGTTTTGGGATGGAGTCTTCGTCCTCCGGTCCACACTATGGCCCTTTCCCAAACCGCGCGCTCTCTACTGGCACTTCACGCCGAGAATCACTCCGAGTGAAATCTTCCTTGCAGCAACCGAGGGAACTTCATTCAAGGGGAAGGTGGAAATAAATTACTTATTTTTTTTGGAAAAGGCTGTAGGAACTTGCTTTGGGATATGCGGCGCTTCCTCAATCGTGGACACAAAAGTGCTGCACTAAAGGAACGTGGTTTGTCCAAAAATGTAGTTCACGTGTGGACGGAATGCCGCATAGAAAATGCTATGTTTTCAAAAAAATATCCTTGTACCTGTGGACAGGACCACAGCGCACAGTAGTGATATCAGCTGTTGAAGTGATGCCAATTTGAAGTAACATGCAAGCCTGGCCGTTTGCACAGTGCTTTGTAAGCATTTTTATCAGGGATCATCAAATCATGGTCCTCGAGCAGAGGACTGCTGTACCCTTCCCTACTTATACCTGGGGGTCAGGTTTAAAGTTTGGCCAATCAGTAGCACCAGTTGTTCTGTTAATTAGGTTATTACCTAGGAGTAAAGAGAACTTGGGCTGGATGTGGTTTAAATATACAGATTTGTGATCCATGGTGTATGTCATTTAGATGATTATACTTCACTGCTCGTGGTCAGGGGTCTGCAAGCCTGTTCCTGAAGGACTGTCATCCTGTAGGTTTTTACTTTGAAATCCAAATCCAGCCCTCCTTTTCTCTCCTTCCATAATATTAAGTGAATACTGATTGGTCTGATTGCCATCATTCATAACTCCCTGGCAAAGGAGGGGCGGAAAACCAGCAGTTCTCGGCCCTTGAGGACTGATTTGGGGTGCCCTGCTCTAGGTATTATGTTCTGAAGTGTTTGAAGGTTACCTGAAGTGGAATATGTTTGCATTTTGCAATGTCTTCATATTAAATTTTTTTTTTTTTTACATTCCTTATCATGCGGGATAGTACCTGCGATGACAGAAGACCCTCTGGAGTGAATTAGGTGGAGCCTCAAGACTAACAAATTGATTTACAGAGGTGGCTCAATACGATTGCCATAACAATGGTCAAGCAAGCTGAATTCCAAGTAGTCCATATGGAGATTTAAAACGAGTCACTCTCTTACATTATATGGACCAAGACACTGCCTTAGGAAGGAATGAAGTGCAGTAACTACACATTGGAAAAAATATGAGTTGTACAGTTTTTGGCTCAAAAGTAAACCGAGGTCAGGACTTATGCCTCTGTACGCTTGCACAAGCAATGTATACGGTAGTTTTGTTTGTGATTCATTCAGTCAGTCATTCTGTCTGTTACCGGGATAGCTGCTACGCCAGTCAAAGTCAAGTCATAGATGTCTCTATGGGTTAAATGCCATGATCTCTTGGATTTTTTTAATGCAGCTTTGTTTTCGAGTTATAGCACTATTTGATTACCACGATGGCTGCCGCGAGCGATCAAGACGTCAACGAAGAAAAAGCTCTTCACATCTCACAACTTCACAAGCTCCTGATCGCTTTACAACATGAGTTCGATTTATATCACAACATTGCCTACTGCTGATGGCAAAACTTGACTAACGGAGCGCAATGCCGACAGTGATTCACGTACACACACATTGCGCACTGTGTTAAATACAGCACTACGTGGATTTTTGATCTTACTGCTGTATGAACTTTATAAAACATCACAAATGATTTCTCCCCCCACACAGTAACAGTGCGCAAATGAACAATGCTTTCAGTTACTGCCGGGCTTCACTAAGGCCAACAACCGCAGTCTCGCTACGCGGTCCTACGAAGCTGCTTATCAACTCGTTATGTCAGCCGGGCTTTCCTCACCTAGATATCCATGTATTCACGTAATAGAGACGGCGTTTGTAGCATATGATCAATCGTCTACCGACAGCGGAGCAGCATATTTTACAAATGAAGAGCAAATGATCATATTACAAAAATATGAGGAATACAGGATCATACAGGTCAAAGACAATGCTCAAGACAATAGGACACCCACCACCAGTTGGATGGGGGTGTGAATTACATTCTGTCAAAATGACGGATGGCCCTCAAAATGTTCTGTCATTGTTGAATAAAAATCCGTCAATGACGGAAAATATTCTGTAAACGCGAACTCAGTCCTGCATAGTACAAAAGGTGCTTCCCTCCAAAAAACTATTGTACTTCCCACAGAGTCTGAATTGCACTAATTATTGGTCAGTGTTAAACAGACCCTGAATAGTGTGAAAGGTGTTTCCCTCCATAACTACATTAACTTTCATCAGACTGCCACTGGTGGGTAAATACTTCAGTATGACAAGCATAGATGCACAGCTAGGGCACTCTGACATATCCACACCCAATTTTATAGCTTCAGGGACAGACTTGTAACTGCTGTAAGCACCGAGGCATCACCACCTTCAGTGCTTTCATTTGGATAGAAATTATACCATGGCAGGTCAGTTAACCATAATCTATCATAGATGTGCCAACTATTAATTTGTTGGGACGGCAAACAAACTTTGAAGCAATTTTTTACTGCTTAAATTAATTTGTAGTTGCTGCACTTTGTCTTTGTAGGGCAGGATAATGAACTGATGAAAGGCCACTGTTGTGTTATAAACCCACATCTTAATTTTTGTGCTGTAAAAAAATCACACTGTGATATAATGACTAGGTCTGAGGAAGCTGTGGCAACAGGTGATTTGTTTGCTTCCTATGAGGTCAAAAAAAGTTAAAAGATTACATGACATTCTCATTTGGCAGATGCTCTTATCCAGAGCGACGTACAACACAGTCCATAGACCAGACAAGGAGTGCTTAGAATCCCGATTGGGAAGTACCATTTAAATACCATAAGTGACAATACACAGGACATGGCTTAGTGAGGTACCTGGAGCAATATCAATTCATTAAGTCAAACACCATACAGTCAATAACTGAGTACTAAATGCAGCATTAAGGTCACAGGGAGAGGCAGAGTCTGAACAAATGTGTCTTCAGGCAACACTTGAAGGCTCTCACTGTCTCTGCTGTCCTGACCTCTGTGGGAAGCTCATTCCATCACGTTAAAAATGACCCAAAAGCTTGTAATTACCTTTGATTTTCTCATAAATCAGGTGAAGGAAACTTTTTCTTTTACAGCAAGACAATGACTCAACATAAATGTGTAATTGACATGATGCCTTAATTTGTAATCAAATAAGAGACCGGCTTATGGTGGGATCGCACCAGCCGCTCTTCCTGCCCGGCTACTTCCTGTGCCTTTGCTTGGACCGCACGCCCCTTTAAACTTGGCCCTCATTGTGATCTCTACTGCACACATGTAAAGTTCTGAGACTGCATCTAGTCTCGTTGTGACACCTAATTGGTAAAATTTGTCCACAAATAGATTTTCAACTCAAAATGGCTTCTGTGGAAGTTACTGCTACAAGAGGTGCCTCCATGACCACGTTTTGCCAAGATGACACGCACAAGCACACACACTCACAAGGTGAAAACAGTACCAGCGGACATTGTTGCGGCTGGTTAGTATTCACAACCTCAAGTTTGGATGGTATGTTGAAATGATGAAAGCTGTTATTTGCAAATTGTCTTTGAACTGTGCCACGTTGAAAACAAAACAACGGCACATTATCTGATGTTTCAACATGTGTATTTTGATTTTGAAAAATAAACATATCCATTTTCATTCTTGCAACATATTTCAAAAATTTAGGACGGTGAAGTGTTTACTGTTTTAAAACCCAATTTAATTTTGGTGGAATCCGCTGGCAGAATTCATGGGTTTGCTCTGGTAGCTACTCTGCAAGACTTCATGTGGGAGTGTTTTAAGAGCCAGTTTTTCTAAGAATCGTGCAGTTAGCCATTGGGGGGGAATATATGATGGTCTCAGATTTGCCTAAAATTTTTGCTCATGAAAATGGTTAGTTCAATAGACAAACTGTCAATTTTTAGGTGCCAATACCCTTTGGTTTCTTACTTAGGGTTATCAGAAGGGCCAAGGATTCTGAGATGAGAAATGAGCGTTAAAAAAAATTTGGTCGTGAAACGCAATTGTATATTATTGCGCCGACAACAGTCAGCATTCATTTTCACATACGTCAATCTACTGTGTGTAGGGCTCGCAGTAATCTGAACTTTTTTGAGAGCTGTCGAGGGCGCATTCAATGGGACGCACTGCAAGATGTTACTTTTGGCCATTCGAGCAGTAATATCAGGGGCATTTCCAGACTGTGCCCTCAACAGCCCAAGATAGTTTATTCATTATATGATGCCATAGGAAGTCCTTTACATAATCTACATAAATTACCTGTGGCATGTTTAAGGCGCAAGAGTACAGGTGGCACTTCAGTCAGGGAAAAAGTGAAATTTGGTATTTTGGGAGGTCAAAGTTCTCCATACGTCCTCATTTGACTTTGATGAAACCTTCTCTGTTGAGTAGCCCTATATGTCTACTAACTGTGATGTGAAGATTACTTAGGGTTTCTGCAGCATGAATTCTTTCCCACCGTCAGTTCTACAGGACTTACATATTTGCATTTGTAGGCAAATTAGCAATCCTTGGCTCATCTTTGCTCCTGAAGGACTTGCCCTTTCTTGCTTTTGTATCAAATTATGATTACATTCAACTGCTGACATCATCTGTTTCAAATCATATCAGTATTCACATTTTTAACCCTCTATTAACCAGCGTAGCAGATCTGCTACATGAAGTGAAAGGGTTAATAGCCTGGACACCCTGCTGGTTTTGTTTCTTATTGCCAAATAAACATTTGAGAACAACTTGAATGGTCCGTCACTTTTAATTTTTCCATTCGCATTATTACCAAATGTAGCAGATCTGCTACATTTTGGAAAGGTGGGCCAAAGGGTCAAATTTTTATTTTTTTTAAACTATTTTTCCAAATATTAGCCCATAATCAACATTTTTACCTAGGCAACTGATCTTTATACATTTGGAAATGGGTTTGGTTAATAGAGGGTTAATAGTCATTAATTGGTCCATCCCAATTTCTTTCGAAATGCGTTACGGGCCCGAATGATCGGAATGGCAATATATTACTAATAACATGAAGTTGACCAGATCTTGTCTTCACACTCTCTGCGATGTAAATGTAAATTTAGAAATCACTGCTTTGTTTTAATGTGCATTTTCCATACTCTCCTAACGTTTTCCGAGTGGGGTTTGTATCAAAATACATTTTGCTTTTACAGAATTTCTGTATTTTTTTTTTTCTTAAAATAAATCAATTATATGGGTTGAATTTGTTTTTGTTGGCTTTTAAAAAATTTTTGGTCCCCTATCATGTCACCTGGTGGACAGGCAATTGGCCATTACAGTCCAATTAAAAGCTGTGATCAAATCTCATAGTAGATTGATGAGAAATCACTAAAATGGATAACGTGGCCTATTTATTCTTGTTATATACCGTAAAAATAATATAAATATTACAAATCTTAATATATTTTACATCATTGTATCATGCAACTTGCTATTGGTTATTTAGCGTTACAGAAGGAGTTTCTTAAATAACGAGTGATTATAAACTTTTGAGCAGCACTATACTGTAATTAGCCATGATGATCTGTGTTATAGAATAAGAATATGGTAAGGAAATATTCACACGCTGCATTTTAATTTCAGGTAAATGCTACGCAGTACTTCGGAGATAGTAATTCAAAGTAAACATTTCGGGTACAGAATAACTTGTTTAGATCAATGTCTCCATTATATTTTTTACCATGTACAGTCTGTTTCTTGAGTTCTTGTTTTTGCAGAAAGTTTATATTCCTTAACCCACTGAGTTTGTGGAAAGGTAAATATAATTGAACTGGATTCAACATTTTAATGCTGAGTGACCATAACATTAAAGTGAGTGCTGTACTTTTTTGTGCCTTAATGAGCTCTACTGGGCCCTTTGTGTTTCTATTGAAGCCAAAGTTGCATGCAGCAAATGAAAGAACAGGCCTTGCTGGGAAGTGTGGTTGGTAGATTAATGGCTGGGCGACTGATGGTGGTTGTTATTATTGCTGCTGATGTTATTGTGCAGGGGGGTGGGGTGGGGGGGGGGTGTAGAGCCAGGCATGGGCCTGATCCTGTTTTCAGTCATCTCTAGGAAGCCACCGAGTGCCGTTGTGCAAGGGACGGGGGCGAGCTGTCGCAGTAACGGGCCTCCTGACGTCAGCGGCTTCTTGTGTGGGAGACTGACGTTCTTTGAGAGTAGTGATGTTGGCCATAACTTTGGATATGTCATCATAAACAGAGGAGAGAAGAAAAACAGAGGCAACTTACAAAGGCCATGAGGCATGAGTAACCACCCTGCCTACACCAGAGACTACTCTGAGCTTGCTTCTGAGGCCACGCATATGAACGGCCGCTAAAGGTTTCGTATGAACAATTCCTCAATTTTCCTTCTATGTAATCTTCAGCCTGATCCTAACCCCTTTACTAAAGTGCTGATGGCGCCAAGGCTGATTTGCATGTGATTCGTGCTGTTTGTGCCAGCAAACCTTTGTTACATTTGGCTGTGAATGAGCCAGTGAGCCATGCATGACTGTTCCTGAGCCATTGTTCAGTTCAAGGAAGGAGTGGGGATGAGCCGGGAGAGTCTCTTACAAGACTCATTGTAGAGTCACCCTGATGTGTCTGTGTGTGAATGTCCATGGAAAGTATGTGTTTGTGCATGTGTTTGTTTGATATTCGTTGGAGTCAGAACGTGCATAGACGAGAGTGTGCCTTCACATACTGTTCTGGATGTGATCCATATGCACCCGGTCTGGTTTCCTTTGCTTTGGTCTCTGCTGGCAGCAAACCTCCTTCAGTGCTGCAAAACGGTTAGGGCTGCACTTGGTGCTGTCGCCTTTGGTGAACGGCTGGTTGGAATTGACAAGTTGGGCTGATCCTGCTTCTGATAGTGTCTGCAAAAGCCTTCAGTGATGCTTTCCTACTACCTGTGTCCATAGCTGTCTCTACTCACTGCGTACCAGCCATCAGCTGTTTGGAAACGTCAGCAAATCAAATTTCGGTCATGTTATATATGAAACGGCATGGTAACCGTGACTGTGCCGAGATGGTTGTGCACCAGGTGCCGATGCCATCTGTGTCCCACTTTTTTCTGACACCTGGGTAGAGCAGCTCATCTCCTTTATCTGCTCTCCTTTTGTCAGAGGAATGTGGGTGATGGCTCAATGAATTGAGCTGCTTTTGGTACAATATAGTACTTCTCTTATTTCTTATTCTGTTTCATGTACATGCTCTTATAACATTGTCAATTCTCGAATATTACTAGAGGAAATCGTTGGGTACATCACTTCTTCCTGGCTTAACTCAGGTTTGTGGTCTTCCTCCGTGCAAAAAAGAGTGGACGGATGAGTGGATGGTGATGGGTATTTGGTATCCCTATAAGGTTGGGAGGAGTTTTCGCTGAATTCAATGGAAGGATAAAGGAGTTGAAGGGTAAATAGAGGCCTCATTCAACACCCTTGGCATATCTGAGCTACTCTTACCCAGGTAAACATATTTGCACACTAGAGGAGCTAGTTGGGCTCTGACTCAGCGCAAAGACTGCAGAGCTGGAGGTTGCCATGTTGACGAATCTAACACTGTAAAAGGCTCTGACAGTCAACATGCCAGAAACGCCTGGAATGGTGGTAATTTGTTGTGGTTGGCGGTCTTAAAAGATGTGACCTGCTTTTTGTGTGTTAATCATAAAGCTAAATGTAGCTTATGTTAACCCCTTGGGTTACCCCGGTATTACCTGCAGTAAATATTTACAAAGTATTTTTTGAGTATGACTTTTTATACGCCGCCAGAGGCGGTCATATATTGGCGTCATCCACTCCGTCCATTCGTCCGTCCGTCAGTCCGTCCGTTCGTCTGTTAACATTTGCCTTGTCCGCAAATTTGTGTGCAAAGCTTCAGGCCGATCGGGACGAAACTCCACAATATCATTACCTGGGTCAGGGTCTAGACACAGAATGACTGTCGGCTCCGTCGCTCCAAGGTCAAGGTCACACATCGAGGTCAAAGGTCACATTTATACCAAAATGTCGGCGGCGTATAATGTACCAGCTCCTCGTGCTCTTGTTTATTTATGAAATTCTAAATGGAGTGTGAAAATTTCCGGGCATGTTTAGGATCCTCGATTTCGCTCCACTCTGTGAAAATCTTGACCGAAATTGGCAATATCTTATCCATGCTCTCAGCATTCCACTCGTCACTCATTAGGAAGAGGGCCGCCATCCAGAAATAGCCAATGCTGTGCAGTCTCAGGAATCAAGCTCCTCTTGATAATTTGTGTTGTGTTTGTACATTTACAACTGATACTTTTGGTGATTGTAGAGACCGTACCTTGTTCTATAGTCTATGGTTCATACGCATGTTTGAAAGCTCCAAAAAGTGGTCCACTATTGCCCACGGAAAATGGTTATGGTATGAAAACATGCATTCAGTTGTTTTTGGCCCTTTTATCATTGTCAAAATGAATAGACTCCAATAAATAATAATTTCGCCAAAGTTATTTTCTAATAAAAAAAATCTGTATAACTTTATGGGTATGTCCATAAGCTGTATAAATGGAGGAGAATTTGTGAAACTTAAGGGCATTCCGTACTTTGGTATGTATGATCTAGCTTTGTGGCACTGAGTTTGTGGCGTATGCTTGACGTAGACGCACACGGTGTGTGTTTGTGTATGTGGTTGTGTATGTGTGTGCGCGTGCTCGTTTGCCTTTATTTGTTTTGCCATCTATGTTACCCTGTTCTGCATTTATTGGCGGCAAATTTGACTGCGGCTTTTGAGACTGTCGAGTCATGTGCTGGAACCAGGCTGACCTGTCACACCCATTCCCCCTGTAGAGCTGTATCCAGGCTTGCTGATGAGTGCTGCTGCTTTATCTCCCTTTGTGATGTAGTTTTGTTTCCCCCTTGAAGTGTTTAGTCCACTGCAACAATATGCTCCCATCAACCCAGGAGGAAAATGCAGTTGAATGCAATTCCTCTGATTCATGTGACAACTAGCCCTCGATTTATCTACAGTATGCCATTGCACCAATTATGCGCTGCTATGCCGTCAGAGGATTGCGTGGTTGGCATACAGTTTCGGTCGTTCAGTTTCGTGGACTAGAAGTGGTCACGAGTGCGATAAACTAACTAATTTTTGCGGGCTTAATCTCCAAAATCCCTGGAGAGGCTATGCCATTTGTTTCTTTGCGGACTTCCAGCCATGGTTGGTAATGGAGCGGCTGGGATTTTAACACCTGCCCACAGGTGAGAGCCACCCAAAGGCCCATTCCCTGCAGTATTAATAGTAAATGTTATGTTCCTGCCAGCCTGACGGTTCTTATCAGTTCTGTGACTTTGTAAATTCCTGGAATGTGAATGTATAACGCTTAAATGCTGATGCTCTGCTGTGAACCTGGTCTTCAAGACTAGAAATTCTCCTCTAAGGAGCCTGTGTGATAAGTATTCGTTAAGGAGATGCAACTCCACTCCCTGGTGTGCTTTCAGCATGGTAGAAGCACGCTTGCTGTGTGAAGATCAGTAGTATGGTAAAGGAATCTCTTAAATCTGCGCCCTGCAAGAACGACTGGGGCAATAAATGTGAATGCATAGCGGTTGTTTTAAAAAGTAAATGGGGTGGATAAAAAGCACATTAAGGAAACTGTCCCAACCTACCCCACCCCAAATGCTCCTCCCATAATGGAGCTTCTCTGTTGAGGTTTATGTGCGACTCGGGCTGGAGAATATGGAGGGATTGGGCGAGGTGGAGAATGAGCCGCGACCCGTGATGCGCTGCTCCATGTACACAGATTCCCTTTCCTTTGAACAAAGGGATAGTGATCGGTTTCTCTGCGACACTTTCTCTCTCTTTGTTGCATAACTCGCGGATCTGGCAGCCCCCTGGTTATGAATAGTTAATTTTGGCTCTCATCACTGGCTTCCTGGTTGGGGGTGGTGGTCTGTTGCCAGGAGAATGAAAAGACGGAGCTGAATTATTAACGAGTTCTCATCGGGAGCCTATGGAATCGCTGGTTACAGCGGTGATGGAGTGTGATCCTGGCCCGGGGTATGGGGGGGGTGGGGTATCCTCGGGGGGAAGCCATCTTTCAGGCCCTGACAGCAATGGGAAGTGGCTCTGTGGCGTGGTCTTCCTGCAGTGGCCCCCTGAGGAAGGATGCTGTGAACTTGGTCTTCGCTTAGGGACCCCTCTACCCTCCCTTGCCACTTTAAGCTGATGGCGTCTGACCCGTTTCTTAACTGAAATGGCTGGTCACGTAGTTCAGACTTGGAAAAATAATCCATCAATGTCCATTATTTTCATAATTCATAACTATTTAACTGTGCTGTCCACTTGGACAGCAAAACAAGTTTGGCTTTGTGTCAAAGTCCTAACAACCTGTATTTGAAACCTGTGAAAAAGAAGTTCAACTGCGGACAATTAAGTTTAATTTTAATCAATTTTCATATTGTGAGAAATTTTAAGCTACTACTGCTTTTCTTTTACCTTTATTGAACCATGAAAATCCCTTGAGATTCAAAATCTCTTTTTCGAGGGAGACCTGGCCAAGACAGCACCATTTCACTTGAAATTACGAAGTGCGTACGCAACAGGAGTGACAAAATACAATAAGTTAACAAAATACAAACCTGCGCCTTTTGTAATGTTACTGTCCAGATACTTACGGACTGGAGTGAACATAACACTACAATCATTTTTTCTGAGTGCTTATTAAAACATTGTATTTTTTACAAACATGGCTTCGCAGTGGGGCATTCTCTGAAACTTGCATAAAACAGTATTTTTAAGTTTTGTGATATTCCGTGGCTCATGTTATGCATATCTGACAGGCATTTTAATGTCATTATGTGGTTAAACATTTTAGTGTGAAATTGAAATGTCTTTAAAGATGAAAATCCATCACCATGTAGCCTTATGCATTTCCTAATATCAATCCCTACCCAGTTCTGATTGCCTGCTTTAGTTTTAGGCACAGACCTGGATTTCATTTTATTTCCCATCTATGGAATCTTCTTTAACAGTGTGAGACTGGTTTACTGCTCTCTGTGTGGAGAGTGCCTGGTGCAGATGTTCAGGTCCTCCAGACTAGTGTTTAGGTCAGTTTTGAAATTAAGTCCATTAAATGTTGTGAATTTGAACTTAACTTGTTAGCCATTTTTTTTAAGTGATAAATGTAAAACAGCCTCAATTTTTTAGTGAATTTAATGTAATAATATTGTTTCCTTTGTGCCTAATTTTTTTTTCAAAAGTTTTGCTCTGTAAAGGCTGTTAATTGATTGTAACGTCTGAATCATGCTTTTATGACTCTGACAGGTTTGTGCAAATCTCATGAGCATTTAACCGTAAATACTGTGAGCCGTTCTGAGGATTTGTCGGCGCATACTGTGGATTGGTACTCGGCGCTGAAGCGGTCTGTGCGTTCCGCTTGCATAATGGCAGGTTTATGGCGGGATTACACTGGTAGCAGCAGCGGTAATCTGGTCTCATTCCCTTCAGGCGACCACAGCTGGAACAGTGACCCATCTAATTACGCTAGTATTAGAGATACCCCGTGATAATTTCGTCTTTCATCGTTGCGCAGAGCAGATTAGTGATCCAGACTTTTCATACTTTGTGCTCATTTCTGAGTTTTGAGGTGTTCTGGGAGGTTTTTGGTTTCGCAATGATCCGTTTTAAGATCAGTCCAGTGGGCTGCTGGGTTCGCTCACTCGGTTAAGACGCTGTAATTGCGATGCAGTAGTGACTACTACGGCGTGGGTTCGATCCCCGGTCGTACCAAACAGCAGTGGTCGGTATCTTTTTCAGATCAGCCCACGATTGGCTAAAGCACTGTGGGAATGGAAATTGGGAAGGGAAATTAAAAAATGATTGCCTTGTTTGTTGCTCAAGCACCTCCTGTTGGCCAGCCGGGCGCTCATCAGTGAGATTCTGAGCTTACTCATGTTCAGGTATCCTCCGCCTCGTTCTGAACTTGCGATAGTTTCGACCAATGAGTGTAACGATGCAGGGGCTGGCAGGCGCGTGCATCGGAGAAGAGCCACGAACTGTCTCTCTCTCCTGAGTTGGCAATAGGGGGTTGCATACGAGCAAGACTTCTCGGATTGGGCATTCCAGTTTTGGGTGGGATTGAAGATGCCATATTAAAAAAATAAATAAGATCAGTCCAGTGGCTCTTTGCCCTAAAGTTTTCGCAAGCTTAAAGTAATGATTATGCCCGCAAGTATTTATGCTTTGGAGGCCTCTCACACCATCTCTTCTGCGTGGCGATCCAAGCGCTCTACGGCAGACCTATGAATGACACTTTTAGCCATTTGCTTTGCTTTAGAAAAACTGACAAGCAATGCAAGGCACGATTTGCCTCGCCTGAGCAAACGTTTCGGTGCCTTTGTGTTCACTCAGTTTTAACAAAAAATAACCTCCAAACCTTTCTTAGTTCTTACCTGCAGCAATTGGCTAATATTTTAATGCTGGGAATTAAACTCCCATTGTTTGTAATGAGAAAACTTTGCTGTTACAGAGGCCAGAAGTTAATGTGCTTATTCTCTCCATGTTTAATGAACTATAAGATATCTCTAATAAGATGCCGCACATCAAATTTTAATGCAGTTGGATGAAAATTGATGATTCGATGTTTATTTAACATTTTTGACATGACCCTCTTGCCCGATATTTACCTCTGAGATGGGGGTGCCCCCTAAAGCAGTGCGTTAACAGAGGATGCCTTTCTGAGGAGGTTGCATGCTGGATCTTTGGAGCTTAGTTCGAACTCAAACTGACCATTACAACAGATGTAATGGCAAAAAAAAAGATATCTGAACTTTGGCCTATATATATATATTTTTTTTTTTTAATTGAACTTTGACCTACTTTTTCCAGAATGAAATGGCTTACTGTATATTCTGGAGTCTCTGGGCTATGGCCAACCTGGATACCAACTTTGCAAATGATTGCTGCAATATTCTCGGCACTAAGTCGCTTAAAAACATCCAAAGGTGCCAAACTAAAAACAATACCTCCCCCAGATTCTCATGGGCAAGACATCATTGCTTTGCATACAGACTTGGATAATATTTTTAGTCCACAAACAAGATGCTTGTCTTTGCTATAATTATAGACTATCAGTACAGTACAATAAAAATTAGCAGAACGGCGATAGTTGCAGTTTGTCTCAGCTGTAGGCCTACTTGCAAAAGCCTTGTATGAACATACAACAAGTAAAAATATGGGCTGATTTATTGCTTTATTCTAATACAAGTGAAGTGTGGGTGAATGCAACTTCTCTTACCGTTTACTTTATTTGTCTTTTGTACTTTTTGGTGTACAGATGGTGTGTATTTTGCATATCTGACCATGTATGACACCATTTCTATGTAATTTAATGTCTCCGTAGAGATGGATAAGAACTCCATTTCTCATACATACAGTAGCCTCCATTGTACATAAGTATACTGTATTTGTAGAATGTACATGAAGTTATAATGGATGAGGCATGCATAAAATGGTCAGGGGGTATGTTGTGCTAATTGTATTTCTGCATTGCCTCACAGTTTTAACTTACTAGTGTCAAGGACCGGAAGTAGGCCTAGTTATTCAGTACTATGCAAAAGTTTTAGGCACTGCTAGAATTTATTTTTTTTTTTTTACATTTAAATTTGGTCTTCAATGTGAAATTTCTGTTTTCCACATTAGTGTTGTTGCAGATATAAAAAAAATTTTGAGTCGCTGCATATTAAATCAAAACTGATCTTACAAAATGTGTTGTACGTCTTTAAAGACAGTTGATACATATAATTCAGCCTTTACAAAGCCCTGATCTCCACTTCAGCGAGGCTCTCTGGGATTAACCGGAGAGATGGACTCAGCGAGCCTGTGGGCCCGCAGAACTGTTGCATCGTCCCTTAGAGCACTTGAGGAACAGTGTTCCCAATTTTTAGGCAAAGGATAATCACACCAGATTTCAGTTAGTTTTTACGACCCACTGCTCCTTTTAGTGCATTTTCAGTATGTAGAAATCTTTCATCTCAGGATTTTTGTAAACATATTTACACTGCACAGAATTGTATTGAATGTGCTAAACACCTTTGCACAATACTGTAGCTCACTGGACACTGACTTACATGAGATATATTTAGAGCCTATTGCGTTCTCACATCAATAATTATCATGAAAGCATTATTTGGAAAAAAAAAAGGACAGAGAATTGTGCACATTTGTTAATAACTTATGATTAAGTGTTCAGACCTGCCCACACAAGCGCAGTGTTATAGTAAATGGGTGAAAACAAACATGGCTTTCTTGCTCAACGTGAAAATGCTAAATTCTTATGTTTCAACACGCCCGATGGTCTCCTCGATTGGTGGCTACTTGAAGGTCTGTGGCCTGTATCTTTAAATTATTAATATGCCCTACATATTAATTCAGGAACTGTATTAAACTAAAGAACTGTGCTACTTGGCTAATCACAAAAAAGTGGGGACTTTTGTCTTCAGCGCTCTGATTTATCTGTTGTATTGGCATCCCTGCATTGAAGCACTATTCTAATAAATAGGTTATCGTTCAGTGTTTATACTGATATGGGAGGAGGTGGATGTGTATGGAGCAGCACCTGCTCTGAAGACCAATTCTCTGTGACCATCGCCTCCTATGTCGATACTGCTATAACATTCTGCAGCCAAAAGTGGCACATGAAAGTGAAGTAGCCTTCAATTACCCACCTGTATGCTGCGTTCCAAACAACTCAGAGGTTGAATCTTAACGAGTTGAAAACTCCGACTTCCGACTTCAGAGGGTTCCAGACGTATTGTGTTGGACGTAAACAAAAAAAAAATGGCAGTCAATGACAAGCGAATGTTCTCGTGGCAAGCGGCAAGAAAATTATATGCGGATAACTTCAGCCTTCTGGCATATTTTAATTAATAAGATGGGATGAAACGACGTGTAAGGTAAAACGCCTTTATATATTTAATTTTACGTTGTAGCTATGTTCTCAAACATAAATCGCCTTGCCAATCTTCACTGTAGCTGAACGCTTCAGTGGCATTGCTGTGGCTGTTCAGTGGCTGCTGCCAGTTTCGTGTGACGTAAGATGAACCAGATGAAGTCGGGGTAGATTTTTTTTTAGGTCACCTGCCGAAAGACGTGACCTATTGCGATCCCCTTTTGTTCGTCGTCGTCCGTAAACTTTTCCTTGTGAACAAAATAACTTAAGTATTTATGAACCAATTTTGATGAGACTTTGTATGCAGGCTTATATCCATAAGATCTTGGACCAGTTCGAAAACCAGACCGATTCAATCAAATTTGATGGAGTTATTGCCCTTTGTTATATTGTCATCATCAGCCACATTGTGAACACAACTATTCAGCCACATTGTGAACACAACTATTGTCTTACTTTTTATATACCTAGATATGCTGGAAACCAGTTATCTTTATAGATGGAAGTGTCTTGAGGTGCTTTATAAAAATTGTGAATTTCATGACCCCCAGGCTCCATGTTTGCCCCTGGGGAGGGGGTCAAGTTTACTATAGTTTATATAGGAAAATGATACTTTTGGGTGTATACTGTTTAATTTTTACTGGAAATCATTCACACTTGATTGACATTACAACAATGAGATCATATTATGATATTTTTGACAGTTTCCCTTACCCAGGGGCTAAGGGGCAGGGCCCAAGGGTCAAAATGGCTTGAGAAATCTTCTTTGCTTAAAGAAAATAGCCACAATATACATACAATTTAGAATACTGTATTGCTTATGATGCTGGTTTCCATTAATCTGATCCCTGGGGTCAAAATTAGGGCCACGCCTGATGGCCAAGGTTTAACATTGGATAAACTATACTCCGTTGACCGGTAAGGCCCATGGGCCTCTTGTTTTCTCTGAGTTTCCAAGTCGGAGCTCCGACTTCAGTGGCCGTTCCAGTGCACTTTTTCAAGTCGGAAGTCGGGAAGATCCGACCTCCGAGTGGTTTGGAACGCAGCCTTATTCCTTTACTGTGGCTTTTTTGGTTTTATTCCTGTCCTGATTTTTCACACGAGTGGGGAAGTCCTCCATCAAAGAAAATCACAGATTGTTAGCGTCTGGGAAACTGATAGATTGGCGATCAACCGGGAGGGAAATTTTCATTCCCCTCACCTGCCATCGTGGCGAGCATCTGTTAACGGCTGCTTACGCTCACACAGTCGGAGACAATGAATTTCATACAGCCAGCCTGCTCTAAAAACAGGAAAGGCTTGTTTATGCACTTAGTATCGGTTGCCACTCTGGTGCTGTTTTTCCTCAGAATCTTTTTTTTTTTTTGTAATTAAAAATTGCTCAGTGCTGACATCAACTAACCAGGCCGTGGTGTAAACCTGCTGACATACAAATGGCAGAATCTGCTGACCTGTCATCCCATTGGGCCCAGGAAGACTGGGAACAGGATGTTAAACTGTTTTGGTTCCTGTCTTTGCACAGTGGGCGACTTCTGCAGCCCCAGCTTCAGTCAGCTGACTGTTTCCTGACTCTGATTGGCTATGGCTTGAGAGCTCACATTTTTCTTCATTCTATAATGGAAAATGCTTTTCTCCTGGTAACGTAAGCGAGGATATGAAAAGACGCGGATGGCGTGTTTATAAATACTCGCACTGCCGGCCGTCTAACTCGGACACTGTCCTGTGCTCCCTGACTCACAGCAGAAGGACTAATGCAGCCCACTGGTGCAGAAATGCATTTGAAATGCTGCAGAGATGTGTGTGCCCTGAGCGTAGTGATGCGTTCTGCAGCCCTGTGGCACGCGAACACACGCTCTCTCAGAGGCTCTCCTCTGCTCATTCCCTTGTGTGCAAGAAATGGGACGTGAATCTCCATCAACGTTGAGCACCATACTGCTACATGAGACCCAGATAGGAGACCTCCGCCTCTGCACCTGGGTGTCGTTTGAAGGGAACTAATGCAATCCTGTCGTAGAGTCAGAAAAACCCTTATTAATCTGCTTTTTGAGCCCACTTTAGCAAGGAAGTCGAGGGCTAATGTAATATTTGCTCCTGCGGAGAGGATTGAAGTGAAGCTTCTAGAACTTTGGAATGGGTGGAGTATTCAGTGAGGTGCCAATTCTTACTTATTCTGAGGTTGTCCTATGAGGAAAAGGTAGACTTCCATTGACTGACATGGGCAAACCTTTAAGAGCTCTGGGTGTCTCTACCTGCTTTGTTTCCTGTAGGCGTACTCCCTCAGTCGAGGAACGGGGCTGGACAGATGGACTTTTTTTTTTTTGGTGAATTTGGGGTATTTGAGGGGCAGCTTTATGCGGATTCATGACCACACTCTGTGGCTACAGCGATAGGATTGGAGGGCTAGAAGTGTAACTCATGATCTGCTGTTGGTCACACTGGTTTTTAAATGGTAGCCAGATTTAGCTTTTCGCTGGCAATTGTGAGCCTGTGTATTGTTAAATCCGGCACTGTGAACAGTTCTTGTTTGGGAGAGGGTATTACTGACAGTGGTGGGTCAGTCTCTCTGTATGTGTGTTTGTGTTTATGCGAGAGACTGGAGCCTGCATTAACTACTTTTGAAGGCTGTAAATTTGAGTGAAGTGTTTAATGACTTGGTAAAGGCTCGCTTTGTGCTTCTGGCTTGGAGGAAGGCCAGAGTCAGGCATTTTAGAGTGTCTTATCCGACTTTAAATAATCCTTCAACAGAGCACTGTTGTCGGCCTTGTTCATTCTCCTATTGTCTTTCCTGTGCCGAGTGAAACTGGAGCCTGCCCGTTTTTTGGGAACTGTCCTGTATCTGAGCCTCGGGGTCTGTCAGGGCATGCCGATTGGCTGTAATTTGTGGGGGAGGTGCTTGATTTGGCTGCCTTTGGCATTAGCTCTGTGAGATGTGCGTTACCGTTACACAGCAAAGTCTGCCTTTGTTTCCTTGCAAGAAACATCTGAAGATGTTTTTTGGTCTTGTGCTGGGACTCCATTTCTTTCAAAGGTGATCTTTGAAAATGTTTGCTTCTTTTAAGTTTGTTTGCATGATGAGAAAAACTTGTATCACCCCATCGATAAATCTATAAATGACTCGGTTTTGTCTCCCCTCATTGCCAACATTTCTCTTTTTGTAGCAAAAAAGTAATGGAAAAAAGATTTTATTTATAACATTTTTAAAATGTACTTATGGATTTTTACCCAAGATGCTTTTCTTGCTCCTTTCAAAGTGTTTTATTATCCTCAGATGACACCTAGATACAGCTTGTATTTTTATCCATAATTGCGCTTAGCCTGGATACAGCCTTGAGTTGTTAGCTAAAGAAAATTTAGGTGAATTGATGCATGACCAGAGGTCAAACTCTTAGCTTTCTGGTTCCCAGTGAAGACGGCGTCCCTGATTTCTGCTGCCTTGCACAGGGAGAGGATGGGCTAAGGTAGTAGCAGTGTCTAAAAATAATGATCCCACTGGAAATATCTGACTCTTCTGAAAAGTGCTGGAAAAACATCTGAACAGTGAACGTGCAAGAAGCAACTTGACTGTCGTTTAGTGCTCTTTGGCGCAGTCTTCATCGACTGACAAGGCTCAGATTTGACCCACTTGTTTCTTTGGACCTGGGGGTCGGTGTTTCCTGGTCAGGCACTGTCAAAGAGGTCACGATACTCAATGATATGATGACATGAGATGAATGACATTATGAAACCTCTTCAAGAAACTCTGCATAAAGACACACTGAAGGTTTCTTTCTCTCACTGTCTTTCACTCTCCTACCTTTTATTCTTTCTCAGTGTTTTTTCCTTTCTTTGCCTCCCTTTTACTGTGTAGGGGCCTGCAGGCCTTGCTGCTGTGTAGCGTAGCTGCGGAGCTAATTGTTGGGACGGGGTGTGGATGAGGCTCCGCTGCTCCCCTTCTCCAGTCACTTTCTAATTTTAAAGCGCTGGTGGAGAGGGGGTGGAGACCGGGCCAGAACAGGCCTTTTGTATGCGTTGGTATGTAGCCCAATTTTGTATGGAGATAAAAAAAAAAAAGGCGGAGCAGCCCCCTCACAACAATCTCTCCAGAACACCCCATTCAGGGCTTTTCCTGCTGAGAAGTTAGTCTTCAGGCTTTTTTGTTGTTGTACTCTATCGCACTGTGCAGCCTGTATTGTTAGGTTATCATGAATGTTATGGCGTGCTGCCCTGTTGGTCAGCTCGATGGCAAATCATTTACGATAATATATGTATCCGCTGTAATGGAAAATGTTCTCGAAGTGATTTGAATTCATAGTTAAGGGTCGGTGCGTGAGAGACTGAAACATTGTCTGTGTTTGTCTGCAAAAGTGGTTGTGTGTGCGTGCGTGTTTGTGTGTATGTGCGCATGTATGTGTGTGTGTGTGTGTGTGTGCGCATGTATGTGTGTGTGCGTGCGTGCGTGTGCGTGCATGTGTGTGCTTGTGTGCGTGAGACAGATAGAGAGGGAGTAAGCCAAAGATTCACACAGGAAACTGCTCTGTTTGTGAGCTCTGGATAGAACCCCCTCGAGACAGAGGGAACGAGAGAAAGTTAGCTATGGAGAGTTTCTGGGTGTGGTGTAAAATAACAACATTCAACTCTTAACCATCTGTTTAAAGCATTCACCCTCAAACTTTACATGTCTTGTCGAAAGATGGTTTTTCGAGGCATTCTTCCATTAATAAGAGGGATATTTTCAGTTTTTGGCTGTTTGAGTGCACCACAGATAGGAACCAGTCTGTTACTGAGACACCTGATGTATTGAAGTATTGCTTAAAAAGGCACTTGGCTCTGCCATTAGACTTCAGCCTGAAAATATGTTAGCAAAAATTGGAGGAGATTAATCATTTCAACCTAGTTTTTTGAGCTGGTAAAACAACATTTTATCTATAGAAATGTTTATGTGTGTATGTATAGTGGTAGCTCCTCGTGCTCTGTCATCTCACACCTCTATTCCGCGCGTTATAAAGCACGATTGCCGGCACTCGCGTGACCATGTTAATTCCCACTCCTGATGGTTCTCTTAATGGGAAACTAGAGGTCAGCTGTCGATGCCCCTATGCATACACGGTGGTTGTTGGGGGGATTAAGCCGAAAGATGAGTCGCCAGCCTGCTCAGTTTTTTTTCAATTTTCATTACTGTCCAGAGCTTTTTTCCTGTTACTGATGGTTGGCAGGAGGCATGATGTATAGCCGTCAGCTATCAGTGGTCTTATTTTCTGTGGGCGGCTACTAGTTTCACGTTCTTAATTAAACTTGTGGAGATTCTAAGTCACGCACACAGATGGCTGGGAGATGAGTGGATTTCGGTCAGGGCCTGGTGCCAGCATTATTTTTGATCTGAAAAATGACTGGATTTCGGTTCGGGGCTGGCGACAGCGTTATTGCTGGATCTGGAAAATGACTGGATTTCGGTTCGTGCCTGGTGACAGCGTTACTGCTGGATTTTTCTGGCACAGGTGGTAATCAGATTTGAGAAAAGAGCACAGCAAGGATGAAGTGGGCCCTTTGAACCTGGGTAGATTGGATGGATATGGGCAATTCCAGCATTACTCACATTATATTTACTGCATCAGGCTATGGCATTAAATTGTTTCACTTCTTATTCAATGGACAGAACTTCAAAACCTCTACATTGTGGTGACCTCTGACCAGAATCAACTTTACGAGAGAAAACCTGGAATTAACCCCTCAATGGTTATGCTGGCAGGCTGGATTTTTCTAGTGTTACTCACATTAGTCAAAAGTAACGTGGCTTTTTTTCACTTAACTTTGGTCCAATCTTCTTGATCAATCTTGCCATGTCAGCCATTTATATTCAAGAGGCCTTCATGATTTCCAAATTCTAAGGCCCCACTCTGTAAGTCCATCCTCCACCCTCTGAGTCCCCCCGTGTCCCTTAGTTTCTCTGAACAACCAGCAACTTTTTTTTTGTCATAATTCAGCCAACCAAGTAGGCTCTTCAGAACTTCAGTATGTGAATGATATCAAACTTTTATTTAATATGCACAATACAGCCATACATAAATTTTATTGCTATTTCATGTTTGAACTTTCAGTGGTCATGTTACACATCAGCTGGAATTGCCCACATGTTCATATGTCACTCTCAAAAAATAATTCCCATTTCTTATTTAGGTCAATATTAGAATCTTTGTGTCTTTGGAGAGGTTAGTGTTTGGCCTTACTGAACGACTCGTAGCATGAGCTGGTAGCCCTAACTCCCTGAGCAGTGAATGTGTAAATGGTTCCAATGCTGTGACTAAGGTGTCTCTCTTCCCTCTGAAATTTACCCGTCAGAACCTCAAGGCTTTCATTTATTGCTGTTAGCCAGGCCACGATATGGAGCTTTGTCTCTTTCATTGTAAACTATGTGAAATATGATCCCCCTGTGTCAGGAATTCATTGAGTCATGGCAGTGCCTGACCTATTCTGTCTGTATTAGTGTCACCCTTCTTCTGTTCACACCCACAGCATGGAGTTGGTGTCTCGGTGCAGGCGGGAGTGGGCCAAGGCTCACACTGCTCTGTACTGGACTTTTTATTTGTATATAAACAACATGCTCACTGTGGTCTTGACTGAACTTATCCGCGTTTCGCGATGACAGGACTATGTGAACACATCCTTCTGTTGCATTCCCACTAAGTGGGGCATTAAAATCGTAATGGTGAAAATAAAGAAGGAACATTGTCGTCCAACCGTTACGTCCTGCTACGTTCGGCACTTCGTTTTCTCCATTATTTTATCCTGTCAAATGATTGGAATTCCTTAATAGATTTTGATTTGGCATTATCTCCTAAAATCAATGGAGCATGCCTTCCTCCTTCAGTTTGGCATTCTTTATTTATATCAGATCTGTAAGATGGTAATGGAATGTTAAACCATGGCAGCCACTTTAGTTATTGTTGGATAACAAGATAAATTGGGCAGTTCTTTTTGGTAGTTTTGTTAGTTTCAACGTGTCTCCGCTCCAGAGCACCTTGAACTCTGTGAACCTTCAGTAAAATGCATAACTGCTTGAGCCTTGGCATCCTATGGCTTGCTTAAGGCGCTGCTTCATGTGATTTTTTTTGAGCAACGAAACTACAGGAAGCTGACAAATGGCAAACCGTTACCACGACGTCGGCAGCTTTTTGAGACTGGTATTTCATCCCCTTTTACAGAGACATCACAAGAATCTCTGGGGGGGTGGGGGGGAGTTTAGTGACGGTGACAGTTGACCTCTGTTTGGGCTGTCTTTCCTCATGACTCCAGTATGTTCGTTAAGCCAGCGGAGGGAGGGGGGTTACGCCCAGAGAAATTAGTGTGTTTATGGCAACCCATTCAACCTAACTGTTTGCAATTTAAAGGTAATCTTTGACCTTCATCATCTCAAACACCTTTACAAGCTTCTAGTGTAATGACCGGTAGTCGTGTGACGCTGTGGACAGAATGGGGAGCCATGGGTGGATCTCGACGCTGTCCAAGCCTGACTCCAGGCCCCTCTGTTTGGGGGCAGATCTGGCCAACAGACTGTCGCTGTTGTACAAACTTGGGCTGTATTATGCCAGCTTATCAGGAAATAAGGTGGGAGTTTGGTTTGCCTGACCCCCTTCAGATTCTTCCAAGGGATGTGTGGTATGTTACAGTAGAACGGGTCGATATTGGTAAAATCAAATATCCAATATTTTTGACGAAATGCCCTGATATTGATATTTTGTTGGTATATGGGGGTAAGTATTGCCACTTTTGCAAAATAGTTACACAACACTATGTTTGAATAACAGTCATAAGTTATGTGGAATGTGGATATGATGACCGAGTAGGTACACACAACAACGGGAACACAGTCCAATAAGTGCAGAAAATTGCACTTTACTTTCATGCACTCTTTAAAACCAGATAAAAACGACTTTTCCATATCACTGTATTATGGTTTCCTGAATCCTCGGCATCCTTAAAATCCTTATTTTATGTAACAATATCAATATAGTATTGCCCAGCCCTGTATCAAATTAGCGATTCACTTTCTTTTGTTCATGACCGGGATTAAAGGAAAATTTAGCACGTGTTTGGTTCATGTACCTGTAAAAATGTCAGCTTTAGTATAGTGTCCTTGGAAACCTTCTCAGGATTTTTTTTGCTTCTATTTGGCTGTACATGAATTTTGCTACTGGACTGAATTGAGAGATTTGTTTCGTTTAACTCTGTGTGGTCATAGAGCTCATTCAGTTATCCTGCTTTGTGAAATGCCCTCAGGCTTTAAGCTTTCTTAAAAGCTTTCAGGTTCTCAGAAATGTTGCAAAATCACCATGTTCAGTCCTGTAACATGTCTTAGAAATACAGAATTAATGTCTTTGGCACATATCACTCAATTTAGTTTATTATACCTAACAAATACTTAAAAATTATTGAAAGCTTTGTCCATGAAAAAGACAAAAAGAAATATGCTCTAATTAACATGAGGTATGTGGTGCTGAATGTCTTGATGCGCAATATTTATAGATAACATATCCCCGGATTAGCTGTCTATGGAATATTTGATAGCCCCCGAAGTATGATCTAAGGGGAGGTTAGAGTTCTTAAAAGAAAAAGCGTTGTGTATTAGTGGAACTGGCCGGGTTCAGGAGGATTAATTGGCTGCCTACTATATGCATTGTGAAAATCGTAGCAACTCAGTCTGAAGGTAATAGTTTGTCATTTTGAAAGCCACAAGATCAGAATTATGGAAATGACATGAGGAATTTCTGAGCATTTAGATCTGCTCAAGTTTAAAGGCCCGTTGTACTCTGTTTTCATCAAAGGACTTCAGGAAAAGGTAAACTGGCGAAGTATGTTTCTCTGTATAGTTTCTTTAAAATAACTGGTGTCTTCTTTGACCACTCATTTGTCTCCTTATATTCCATGCTTTTCATCGAATGTTATCGATCCAACATGGCGAAGGTGTACAGTAATCAAATGGCTTCTTCTTGTCTGAACAGCCAGTGTTTTAGACAGAAGGGCTCGGATATACATGTACGTTCCTGTTGGCTGTGACTCATGACAGGTGAGTGCACTGTACTTCACATCTGGGAGACAATTCCCGTAATCCATGGCTTAGCGGGAGTTTCTTTTAATGTTCCAATATTTATGTGGTGGTTTATACAAAACAGACTTTTCATTAACAAATTTTAAAACTAGTTTGGATTTAATTCTCCTCTTCAGGCTTGTTTCAAAGGACTACTGGTCGCAAAAATTGAGGCTAAACATTTGGCTTTAGCCCTCAATCTGGGGACGGAACAAAACCTGGCTACCGGCTGCCACGCTTGTCTCCCAGAAATGAAATGTGCTTGTCTCATGAGGCAGTGCGGGGTATTATGAAATGTGTGCTTGGTTGGACTGGCATATCATTTCATGAGAATGACAGAATAAGTATCTCATTAAATGTAGCAGAATTGAGTGAATCATATATTTTTCAGTTCTCTCCTACTCACTGCGTTGCATTCCCAGACTGCTCTGTTTGAGAATTTTGACTTATTGTGGGTGAGATTTGGGACAAATGCATTATGGGATATTATAGCTGAAATAAGCTGAGCATGAACATCATTTTCAAATGTGAGTTGCTTAAAATGTTATAATTCTCAAAACATACACACAAACACATGCTGTATAAGGCTATACTTTTGGATTTTCTGTTCATTAAGCACGAGGGAGCAGAATGTGACTCAAATGTAATGTGAGTTAAAGGTTTCACTTCCAAGCAGGGTCTTTGTGTTGCTGAGGTGTTCTGAGAAAAGACTTGTTTCGTTGGTTTGGAGGTTTTCTTAGCATCTATGGCCTTGTCTTTACTATGCACCAAATTAATGCATCAGAATGGAGGGTGCATGTCAGCTTTGGAGCATTATTCTCAGGAATACTGCTGGGAATCAGCCGCAATTCACGGTTTCCAAGTCATGGGAGGCAGTGAGATGATCAAGCCTGTGTGTAAATCACCTAGTAAACTAGACTTATGCCGTCGGAGGCGACGGCTTGGGGTATATCCCCGAACGCCCCCAATCCTCCAATTCTCCAATCCTTGAATGGACCTTGAATAGACTTTCATTTGAACTTAATTTCAGGTCAGTCGGACAAATGGTTCTGAAGATATGGCCAAAATGGTCATTTTCCATCACAAAGCACCACCTGGTGGCAAAATATTGAACCGTACAGCTATGATGCCGTCATGTAACACGTTGTGAGGTCATGACCTTGCAGTTGCACATAGTTTCATGTCAATTGGACAAATGGTTCCAAAGCTATGGCAAAAATGGTGAATTTTATGTGACAAAGCTCCACTTTGAGTCAATTTTGAAACAATCAGGTATAGTTTTATCGTGGGACACATCCTCAGGTCATGGTTTTTCATTTGTACTTGATTTGAGGTCAATCGGACAAATATTTCCTGAGATATGATAAAAAGAGTGATTTTTCCGTTTTTGGCCCCTGGTGGCCAATCTAGACATTGTAAATTGTCCAAAATCAATCAGTTCTTCCTCTTCATGATACTTACTTATATGCATAACATTATATTTTTAATTGAAATATTACTGAAGTTATCGCATTAACACGAACGGGCGGTGCAGCGGCAGCGGTCGGACCAAAAACATAATATCCCCGGAACGCCGTTCGGCACATCCCAAAGACTTTCAATTGGTTCAGGTCCAGATTCTGAGGAGGCCAATTCATGTGTGAAAATGATTCCTCATGCTCAAAGAGCCACTCTTTCACAATTTGAGCCCAAGGAATCTTGGCACTGTCATCCAGGAATATGTCTGTGCCCTCAGGGATTAAAAAGTCCATTGATAGGTGACTGGTCATTCAGTATATTCAGGCAGTTTTCTGAATTTATTTTATTGCTGCAGAACAGGAATGAGTCCAGACTTGACCAGTTGAAGCAGCCCTAGATGATAACACTGCCTCAAGAGGCTTGTACAGTGGCCAGTATGGATGACGGGTGCATCGCTTCATAGGCTTCCTTTTGTCCCTGATGTGCCCATCACTCTGGAATTGGGTAAATCTGGATCAGTCATGATTTTTCTCCAACCCATTTTTTTCCTCTAAGTTGACCGTTCACCCTATCGTTCCAGGTTTAAGTAAGTTCTTGGATAGTTCCTAAGGTTCTTTTTTAAGAAGAAATGAGAGGTCTCATACTAAATCAGTCAGCTGAAACATATTAATCACTGCAATAATGATTTAATCATATGCTCTTGAGTGTTTGTTTATTTAAATCTAAATGGCGGACTTTTTTTGGACGGGTATTGTATGTTAAGGTCTGCAGTGGCTCATACCTCTCTTACTGTCATATTTAAGCCTGAAGTTTTCTATTAGGACTGGTAGATTATTACACTGAACAAAAATATAAACGCAATACTTTTGTTTTTGCTCCCATTTGTCATGAGATGGACTCAAAGATCTAAAATTCATTCCAGATACACAATATTACCATTTCTCTCAAACATTGTTCACAAATCTGTCTAAATGTGTGATAGTGAGCACTTTTGCTTTGCTGAGACAATCCATCCCACCTCACAGGTGTGCCACATCAAGATGCTCATCAGACACCATGATTATTGCACAGGTATACCTTAGACTGTCCACAATAAAAGGCCACCCTGAAATGTGCAGTTTTTGCTTTATTGGGGGTCTGGGGACTCAGAACCAGTCAGTATCTGGTGTGACCACCATTTGCCTCATGCAGTGCAACACATCTTCTTCGCATAGAGTTTATCAGATTGTCAATTGTGGCCTGTGGAATGTTGGTCCACTCCTCTTCAATGGCTGTGCGAAGTTGCTGGATATTAGTGGGAACTGGTACGCGCTGTCGTATACGCCGGTCAAGCACATCCCAAACATGCTCAATGGGTGACATGTCCGGTGAGTATGCTGGCCATGCAAGAACTGGGACATTTTCAGCTTCCAAGAATTGTGTACAGATCCTTGCAACATGGGGCCGTGCATTATCTTGCTGAAACATGAGGTGATGTTCATGGATGTATGGCACAACAATGGGCCTCAGGATCTCATCACGGTATCTCTGTGCATTCAAAATGCCATCAATAAAATGCACCTGTGTTCTTCGTCCATAACAGATGCCTGCCCATACCATAACCCCACCACCACCATGGGCCACTCGATCCACAACATTGACATCAGCAAAGCGCTCACCCACACGACGCCACACACGCTGTCTGCCATCTGCCCTGAACAATGTAAACCGAGATTCATCTGTGAAGAGAACACCTCTCCAACATGCCAGACGCCATCGAATGTGAGCATTTGCCCACTCAAGTCTGTTACGGCGATCATCTGGAGTCAGGTTAAGACCCCGATGAGGACGACGAGCATGCAGTTGAGCTTCCCTGAAACGGTTTCTGACAGTTTGTGCAGAAATTCTTTGGTTATGCAAACCAGTTGTTTCAGCAGCTGTCTGAGTAGCTGGTCTCAGACGATCTTGGAGGTGAACCTGCTGGATATGGAGGTCCTGGGCTGGTGTGGTTACACCTGGTCTGTGGTTGTGAGGCCGGTTGGATGTACTGCCATATTCTCTGAAACGCCTTTGGAGACGGCTTATGGTGGAGAAATGAACATTCAATGCCCAAGCAACAGATCTGGTTGACATTCCTGCTGTCAGCATGCCAATTGCACGCTCCCTCAATGCTTGCATCATCTGTGGCATTTTGCTGTGAGACAAAACTGCACATTTCAGAGTGGCCTTTTATTGTGGGCAGTATAAGGTACACCTGTGCACTAATCATGGTGTCAGATGAGCATCTTGATGTGGCACACCTGCGAGGTGGGATGGATTGTCTCAGCAAAGCAAAAGTGCTCACTATCACACATTTAGACAGATTTGTGAACAATGTTTGAGAGAAATGGTAATATTGTGTATCTGGAATGAATTTTAGATCTTTGAGTCCATCTCATGACAAATGGGAGCAAAAACAAAAGTGTTGCGTTTATATTTTTGTTGAGTGTATATATTGCGCATAAGTTTGCAACCTTGGATTCTTGGATTTGACCTTTGACCTTGTGTTCAAGATCAGACCGGAAAATGCTATTTATTATTGTATCCTCGGACAAAGTCGTGGATACAATGGTTTTAAGTTCGTTACGGTTCCGTATTTGTACAGGTTTCTTGCAATTGAACTGCAGATCACAATTTTGACCCAATTTTGTTCATAGTTTGCATTGGTATTGCTGGTGGCCACGACGCCTATTAACTTTGGCTGGTTTTGTACAATAATTTATTATAGAACTATAAATTAGTTATGGATTTAAATGAGACACGCCCACATAAAATGGCTTGTGTCCTATATACTATTCCACTTTGTGCCTAAGTATGTATTCAGGACTAATGATAACCCTTATGTGATTTCTCAGTTTGTGATAAAATTCTGGCTGAAACTTTGACATTTGAATCATAGCCAAATGGTGATCTTTAAGTTAGCTTATGTGACACGTATTGGTTGTAAGTGACTAAACTTTCGTATTTTTTTTTACATTTTGACAGACTTTACTGTAATTTCCAAATAAGACAAAATGATTGGATTTGAAATGAGGTTGTCACACTAATAGCGATATATTGCACTCTGGTTTGAAATGTTCAACTCTTAATGGAAATGTAACTTCAAATAAGCTCCCCTCCATACTGAGTGTAAGTAGCACTTTAATGCAGCCTTTCCCACAGCCAGCGCTGCCTGTTTCTGTGTAGAAGCCCTGGGGGGAGGTGGTTGTTTGTCCTTTTTATTATTCATCTTGTGGTAGGAGGCATGTCATCTTACTGCTGAGAATGTGTTCGCTATAGTCACTCAGTCCTGTGACTCAGTCCCGCAGTGTCCTTCCAGTTAAAGGATGGCCTCACATGGGAAGTGCTCGCAACTATCATTGTGCACAATGAGTGTCTGTCGAACAACGGACTACCGATACATTTTATGCAGCCAAATTATGATGGGTGCTCGTCCTAATGATCAGCTGTTTTGCAGCTCAGATTCTTTTTGAATCTTTTGACTGTGCAGTTGAATGAAGTTTGGCTGCAAATAATTTATTTATTTTCAAGTGAGAGTGGAAAGTTGACTCTCCACATGTATTATTAATTTTTGCTCAGAAGGGGCGAGCAGAGAGGGCTATATGTAGAGATATTTTACTGAAAGTGCACAGCGGGGAATTGAACCCTTCCTTGTCCATTTAGGAGATTCTCTTATAGCTGGAGCGTTGGCTGCCCTGCACACTGCTCCAGTGTTGTTATCCTGGTTTGTGTTTCAGTACAGGAAGAAGATAAGAATGAGGCGAGGACAAATCACCTCTTCAGTATTCACACAGGCAGCCTTCCTCAGGAATTTTCTGGAACTTTGCTATTTTGATTCACTTTTGAATGAAATTTGTCATTCAGGGAAAGTTGCTCCAGACAACTGCTGGCTTATAACTTTTGCTGAAAAAATTGGTCTGACCCTAGTCTGACCCTAATCCGCCAGCAACCATAACACTATTCGATCTGCTCCAGCGGAGTGGCTAAAGCTAAGCAGGTGTGGGCTTGGTCAGTACTTGGATGGGAGACCACCTGGGAAAACCGAGTTGCTGCTGGAAGAGGAGTTGATGGGCCAGTAGGTGGAATATAATCCCCAATTCCCCTGTGCAGTGATGGGGATACTGTACTGTAAAGGCCTTTCGGATGAGACGTTAAACTGAGGTCCTGACTCACTGTGGTCATTAAAGATCCTATGACACTCTTCAACAAGAGTAGGGGGTTCCGCAGCGTCATGGCTAAAGTCTCAACCTGGCTCTTTTGACCTGTCACCTAATCATCCCCTGATCTAATTGTTGTGCAAATTGCCCTCTCCCTCCCCACCTCAAACCCCCAGGTGTCCCTTGAAAAAGAGATATCGATCTCAACGGGACTTTCCTGGTTAAATAAGAGTTAAATACATTTTAAAAAGTACCATCAGTACCACTCAAGCGGAGCAAATCTAACGCTACTAAGCTACTGCTTAGCTAGGCAATCCCTTCAACTATTATGTTGCTGCTGCAAACAATCTGATAGTGTGTGGAACATGTAAAATATGACAAGCTACTTTTTAGGTAATGTCCCTTGCTAATAAGACAAACTCTGGCTTATTGCCTTATGATGTTTCTGAATTTTTCTTGTCTTTTTTTCAGCATTTGAGACGCACTTACTGATTGCACTTTTTTGTGCCAAAATATTTATGTAGAAGCAAATAGAGCCATATACTGTGTCCCAGCATGGATGGTGAAATGTTTTGCCCTTGGGTGGGGTTTTTTGGGGGTAATTTACGCCAGCACCAGTACGAAGCAGAGGTCAGCTTTGACCCTAAATCTCCTCTGGGCACAAATAGGTTTGGCCGTATTTAAGGAAAAGATGGTGTGTTGTCTGAGTGTGTCATAAACTTTATTTGGTCATTCTTATCTACTCATTTTGAGTCGTTGGTCTGGTTATGTTTATGGTGTTTACTTTACTCATGTTGGTATCGGTTGAAAGCTTTGATGAGCAGGTTGTCAGCACTGAAGAAGAGCCGTTTCCCTGTCCTGAACGATCTGAGCATGCTCAGCAGGAAGAGGCAGCTTCCGCATGATGTGGAAAGTGCTGCTCCCTCTCAACGGGGGGCACTGGTGGGTGGTGGGTGTCAGGGCTAAATCACATCCCCATCCATGTGATCTCTCACTCTTTTATACCTGAGGGAGCACTCCCTGTAAAAATGAACTATATCTAAACAATACTCCTTGGAAATGCTGGTTGTATCTTCTCCTGATCAATGCTGTTTTGTAATCTTTTGTGAATATAGATCACATAGAGATTCTGATTATGCTGCTCCGCACTTGTTTTGATGCTTAGCCAACCAGCCATTTACTCAATAAATACAAGGACAATCCTGCGCACTGATACTTGAGATCTTGTGGGGATTTTTCCGAATTTAGCCAAATGGAACCAAATCTTTCGTCCTCAGGCACTTGAGGGAAGTCCTTTATTCTCTGGGTACATGGGATCCTGGGAACAGACTCTCTTCACTTTCTCTTCCGCTGTGGAACAAACCGCTCACGAATGCTAAAAATATGCCCGGAGAGGGCTGATGTCATTTCCTCTCATGAAATTCCCAGTGTCTCTGCACGTCCCTGTTCTTTCAGTGCTGATAATGCGGAGCACTGTGCCCCTCTCATGCTGGGGGCCATGCCTTTGGCAGTGAAGGCATGAGATTATGGCAGGTTGTTGATGTTTACATGCTACTTGCTCATAGAGGGATTCAATTCTAATCAGGGTGTGGCTGGGTAACTCATACATGTGACGTTGAGGCACCTCAACCCTTGTTTGAACCTTGTATTTTACCTAGTCAACATGGGTATTGGATTAACTCCGCTTAGTAACTTGATTGCCTCTTGCTGGGTCACATGACTATGGTGCAATAGGCTACATTTTCTTGTAGAGTTTAGCTGGGTATTGTCTGCTATTGTCTGCCGTTAGTGATGGGCCTATGCAAAAGTACTGATGTAGACTTGACAGTAATCGTGGCAGCTTTAGATGCAGCTTCTGTTTTAGATGCCGTCAACAGGTGTGGTAATTCTTTTTGTTTTTCGATTTTGTTGCAACGTCTCCTGGAGTTTTCGATCTGCTTATGAAATTCATAGCAATAACGAGTAAAGAACTTGATGTTTTTATATTGTCATAGTTAATTCATTGTGGATAAAACTGAATTATGTGTCTTGTGGTGTCTCTGTTTCCAAGAGCAGTGAAAGTGGTATGATCTGCGATTCTGAAACGATACGGTAGCAAATTCAATGTGGTGTAGTGGATTGCAACATAAATCTTTTCTGGAGTTTGCTTGCCAGTTAAGTTACCAGCTTTTGTAGACACTAGACACACTGCCTCTGGTGGAGTGGACTGTAATGCTTTGAAGCATTATTTGCGCATGCTGTTGGAGTCTGTGCGTTTGTCCTTATTTGCTCTGTAAACAAAGCAGTGCCGTCTTTCCCTCATGGAGACTGTTTTGTCCACAAACACTGGTTGATCAAGTTCTGTTTTTTTCTTCTTTTTTTTTGTAAATCTGTTGCAGCCATCATTCTGTCGGCAGATCTCTTGCATTGGTCTGATTTAGCTGGTAGTGTGATAAATGCAACCCAGTGATTTATGCATTTTGGCAGTTTGCTCTGATTACAAAATGAACCTCTTTCGATGGAATAAAAGAAAAAAAAGTCGGCTGTATAAGAAGCGTATCCTGATCTTGACAGAGAACCGGTCCATTGGGATATGTTACTGCTCCATCTGTGTGTGGCGCAACAGGATTCTTTCATGTAAATCTGGGATTACTGCCCCCAGGATTATGATGGAACATAAGTGCCAGTTTGCCAGACTTGGAAGCTGCCACAGATAACACTGACTGCAGAAAAGACCCAAATCTGACATTCCCTTCTATTCAAGGACTAGTAAAACTCTTAAAGAACTCTTAAAGTCCTACTTTTTATTGTTTTGGCACACTCAATTAATTCCATTTAGATTGGCATGGTCAGATTGAGATATGATTACTAAGCTTTAGAAAGCCATGTTGACGTCAACAGCAGGAATAAACCAGGAAGAGATGCTTGTTAAAGGCTTTTAGCGCATTGTGCATAACAGGTCAAGCGGTTGCCTCCTGTAGATGTGTTTATAACCCACTGGTGAACTCCTGGATCAGGATTATTCCAATCTTCTCAGCCACATGGAGCACATTTCGTAGTCTATTTTGCTAATAGCCTCGATAAAACGATTTCCTCTAATATACTGTGCTCACACTTTATTGGAGCCCATTTGGTTGTTCGTTCTCTACATTTGATCCATCCTAGATACTTAGGAGCAGCCGGCTGCTACTGTACAGCTTTCAGGGGTCAACTCCGGTTCTAAAGCCAGAGCCTTGATCAGGAGCAACGGAAGGACTGTTCCTGTGTATGTTTTTCTTGGTGGGTGAAGCCACAGTGCCACAAGGAAACTGGCAGGAACACAGGGAGAACGTGCACGCTCCGTGCGGAGAGATCCTGGTCGGCAAGGACTCAAACCTGGAACGTTCTTATCGCGAGGCAACATGCTAACCACTGTGCACTGTGCTCAATGTTAAACAAATCCTAAATGTACTGCTGTTCAGAAAAGGACAGGCTTTTATTCATTTGAAAAACGTAATGGGAAGGTGATGGGCGGGATCTTCAGTGAAGTGAATTTTTCTGATGATGACCCAAATTAAAGAATGTCTCTGGCTATCAGCCTCTGTTTTCTGGTGATGCACACCTCCCGTTGTGTTCGCCAGTTGTCCCTGTGATGTACAGTCATTGTTTTTGGCTAGTAATTATCTTGCCAATGGCTGAACAAAGCTCCCCGTGAAACGTTTCTCTTTGCTGCTTTATGTTCAGGTGATCTGCATTTATATTTAGTGATTACTTGAAACCCCATGCTGCGCAGAAAAAGTTGCACACTCGCCGAGACGGGTTTCTGAATTAGAATTTCCTCTTGGCGGCACAAGAATTTGCTTTGGGTGAAAGCTTTGCACCTTGTGTCCAGTCTACACAAAATGGTCAGTTCAAAAGTGTACTCAGATCAGTGTAGTGTGAACCACACTCGCTCACACACCCACACAGTCATTATCCATACATTCCCATCTCACTCTCTCAGGTCCTCCTTAGCGCTGCATTGATCGGTCATTTGACTGGTCTTTGGCGGTTTTTTCCAGTGTTTAATACCCACTCAGCTGCTGTCTCTATGCAAAAATCACCAATGTCTTTTATCATACACGCTTGTTTCGCAGACCCGGTGGGTGAGAAGCTGCTGTGTCGATCCCCACCCCCACCTCAACCCTCTTAATCCCACCACCCTTACTTCTGCACATGCTCAGTGTGGGGCTATAACAGTCGCAGGAGGCATGTGGGCGAGGATTAGCATCTATTACACACACATGCACACACTTAATTACACATTTTTCCTCATACACACGCGCACATACATTTCTTTGTGTGTAGCTGTCTGTGTATGCATGCGTACATGTTTTCTTTGTGTAATCTTTATAGATGATGATGTGTGTCTTTTTTACGTAAAAAATTACAAAATGGTGCGTTATTCAATGAATGAAGCTTTTATGATTATATGTTTATGCCTTCGGCCCCACAGTGGGTGGGAGGCAAACTTTTTTCAGGTTGTCTGTCCGTTTGTTTGTCACTGTTATGTGGGTCGGGAATAGACACACAGGTACTGACTCGGGTGAAAACGAATAAACCTGTGTTTATTGGAAGCAGACGTTGGTACTGGGCAACAGAATGCAGTACAGAATCATCATTCAGAACTCATGGTCAAAATACAGATAAAGGATCCTGGTTAGGCAGGGACAGTGATATTCAGGGCTATTACTAAAATCAGAAACTTGGGCAGAACAGGGTAAAATTACTGGTCTGATAGACTCAAGGCTCGGAGCCAGGCAGGCGATGATTCATGACCCCTTCGGATTTATCCAAAAAAAATTTTATTGGTAGATGTATGTTAGAAACTAACAAAAACCACAATTTCTATCCTTAATAGGGACTTTTTTTTTTTTTTTTTTTTTTTTAGGGGGTCCTGGAATGTTGGGGTCAAAGTCAGCCAAAATGGCAAAATCACCAAAATTAGGTTTTTGAATGCTTGTGTTTCTGTGCGCCCTTAGTGATCCAAATTGGTTTTCAATGAGCAAGTGTATCAGATATGGACGCTCCAAAAATGTGAAAATTTTGGCGGCTGACTTAGGGCGCAGCCCATGGGTGGCGCTGCAAATCACTACTTTTTGTGAGAATACAAATTTTCCCAGGGGTTGTGTGGCTTGGGCCCTAAGTCAGCCACGGTATTTTATGTCTGTCATTATTGGTTACTAGGACCTCTTACTTTGATTTGGATGAAAATTACGGCGGCTGACTTAGGGCGCACAAGTATAGGGGTAGCTTTTTGGCGCCGAAAGGTGAAATGACCACATTTGCACACTGCGATTTCTCCTTGCGCCCTTAGTCAAAAGTGATGAAATATGGGTCATGTTGACACTCAGCATCTCTATTGTCAGTGGTAAAGAGAGTTTCGTGGCTGGTTTCGGTTTTAACCATTTTTGCACCGAAAAAGCCGAACATGGTAAACTGGGAACTTTCTCCGATTTTCATGAAAATTGCTGGATTTGCTTCCTTAATTGGGAGAAAGGTGCAAGTTTGAGTTCTGTAAGTTTGAGTGCAGTATGGCAAGCCACTTTGTTTATCGGCCGCCACTTGGTGGAAAAATTGGAACTAAACTGCAAAAGGTAGCACTTTCAAATAACCTTATCTCATAAACCATTTATTTGATTTGTACATTTTTGTGCATTGTACATTTTTCTCAAGAACCCATGAAGCTAAACCTGGCTTTCCTTTTTTTTTTTTTTGCTATGTATTCATTGTGTTTTCCAATCAAATCAAAAGTCAGTTCTAAGATTTGTATGATGAAATCAATGTCTGTGTAAGGGATCACCAATAGGTGTCCTTTGACCGGCGCTAGACAAGTTTCCCAATTTACCATATTTGGCTTTTTCGTGAAGTGGCCTACCAAAAAAAAGCGCCCCCCATACTTATGCGCCCTAAGTCAGCCGCCGTGATTTTCCTCCAAATCCAAATAAGAGGAGCTGATCTATCATGACATGTATAAAATACTGTGGCTGACTAAGGGCGCAAGCCACACAACCCCTGGGAAAATTTGCATAATCACAAAAAGTAGTGATTTGCAGCGCCACCTATGGGCTGTGTCCTAAGTCAGCAGCCAAAATTTTCACATTTTTGGAGATTCCATACCTGATAGACTTGCACAAATGAAAAACGAATTGGCTCACTTAGGGCGCACAGAAATACAAGCATTCAATAACCAAATTTTAGTGATTTTGCTATTTTGGCTGATTTTGACCCCGATATTCCAGGACCCCCTTAAAAAAAAGCAGGCCCTATTAAGGATAGAAATGTGATTTTTGTTCGTTTCTAACATATATCGATCAATAAAAAAATTTTGGACGAATCCGAAGGGGTCATGAATCACCCTCTAATAGAAATCTGCCTGACTCTTATTAAAACTGGCTCTTGACAGGGACAAACTGAAGGGAATAAATCATCACGGACAAGTCTGCAAGCGGGAATCGGGTGAAGCCTGGGGTGAGAGGTATGCATGAAGGGGAGGGCCTATGAACGAGACAATAATACGGTAATTGAAATCAGTCAACGGAACGAAACCTTAATGGACGCAGACAGACAGAACGCTGGGAGGGTAAGTAACAGAGAAGGCAGATATGATTCTTGAGAAGGACAGTTGAACAAAAGCATGTGGACATGAGAAATGGAGATAAACATGGAACTGAAGACACGAGCAAAAGAAAAACGAGCGCAACAGAACCTCACAGTAACTCTAATCAGCAGCAACAGGATACGAGAAGAAAAGCTGGGCGAACACAAGGGAATGAAAACAAAACCACTTGGTCAATTAGATGAAACAGACTTGTCCAAATAACAGACAGGAAAAGTAAAACAAATTAAAATTTAAAAAAATGAACAGAGGAATACTGACTGTACCCCCCTCCCCCCTTGAAGACTCGGGTGGGAGGAGGAGGCAGAGCTGGAACGACGAAACAACTGGACTGACTGGGCAGGCTGGACAGGTGGTGGGGGGGGTTGAGACGGGGCCCGTCTGGCTCTGGTGCTTGATTGGGCGGAAGGCTGGTATGACGCTATGGCAGGCAGAAGCATGGCAATCAGTGCTTTGCATTGACTTCTACCTTGTTTCTCCTTGTTTTTTTAGGTTAATTTTACTTGTGCTGACTTTGGAGATTGAAAGTGCATCTACATGGGTATTTTTTGTAGTTTTTCCAGAATCCTTCTGTCCTCAGTGAAGCATGACTGTGCTTTTTTAGCCAGCTGATGCATTTCATTACTCAGCATATTCCCTTCATTTTTCTCATCTTGCTGTTTTAATAACCAGATGTTAGACTTGGCTTGAGACAAAAGCGATTCTGTACCACAGAAGAAGCACGTTGTCCCCATGTGCTGTTTTTGTGACTTTACAGGAGCTGTGTCATGATTACTGCGCGCGATCAGGACATGCGCTCTTGGAAAGTGATAATGCTTGAATGCAAAGCATAAAATAAAACCAGAGTTGCTTTTGTGCTTGAGGAATCTTTTCATATATTCTGTCAAGTTGTGACCTCCAAGTTTTCGCCATTTCCTAACCAGCATAGCACTATTTTCCAAAAAAAAAACATGCCCACCAGATTAAAACAACTCCGCATAATTTTTGTAATACTTCAGGAAAATAAATTCAGCACAGATTTTATCAGCCAAATGGCCTTATCTAGCCACTCTTATTTTCACGCAGAATGGAGTGGTTCATGTGGTGAAAATTTGCTTCCTGGGGATGAGGTGTTCATTTCCATACAATGGGCCACAATGTGTGAATCAGAATGAAAGGGAAGCTCATGTGATGTTTGACCTGTTTGGGTAGTGAAATACAAACCTTCCCTTTAATGTGTTCCACAACTATATTCACCTTCACAATCATAAGTAAAAAGCCACTGTTCTGCAGCGACAGAACCTCAACCCCGTGCACAAAAAATGAGGATGCTGTGTGGAACATAAATATACGGAGTCAAAAAAGAAACTTCACACTCATGAATTTGTAAATATTTTCTTGAAACTTTTAATAAAAGAGTTTTTATTATCACTAGGGGTAAATGCGTTGTCAAAGACATCATGACACGCATCAACTCCGACGTTCACAGGTACGTAGCACGTGCGAGCGTACTTTAAGCTAAAACCATTTTTTCTCGTGTTCCTAGTCACGTGACCATATGAGAGACGTGTAACAGCTCACGTTAGAGTGACATCTCGGAAAAACAAGTTTTTACAGTTAATTATTCGTTGATTTTCAATGCCATGGCTGTCAAACATTCAGTGTGAACATGCCATTGGCATGCTGATTACGGAAACGTCCGTCACTGACGTTGCAAGGGTTATGGGATGCAGTCGACGGACTATCCATGATCTCGGGACACGTCTCCAACAAACTGGCACCACAGCTGACGACCTCGTTCTGGTAGCCCATGTGTGACGTCAAAAGCAGAAGACCGACAAATTGTCGTACGTCATTTGCATAATCGATTTTTCACTGCAACGTCCACTAGGAATGAATTGTTTAGAGGTCCTGTGACTGCCCAAACCATACGTAATCGCTTGCGCACTGCTCTTATTCAAGTTGCAACTTACCATTTTTACTCTTGGATATTTCCGTAGCATTTCCGGTGGAACTAGTTACATTATGGACATTATTTTTATGATACACCATCTTAAATGAGTATAGAATTAAATAAAATCATTATTTAAAACCTCATTTCTTGTATGTTCAACTTATCGACCTCCAAACGATTGTGAAGTTTTTATTTTGGCTGAGTATAAAAACAGGATGCAATGATTTGTAAATAATTTAAACACTTTAGTTAATTGAAAATAGTACAAAGACAACATATCAGATGTTGAAAATGAGAAATTTTCCTGTTTTTTTTTTTTTTTTGGATAAAAAGTTGGAATATCTCACTGATGTATTTGTAATTTATCAGGTGTAAAACAGGGTTGTAGTCATGGTAAAACTTAGTTAAATGTGGCTTGCAATCTATAAGATAATGGAAAGAATAATTATGAGACATTATTTTGATCGCTGAATACACTACATATCTAGGTACATTCACTCGTCATGTATACTAACCATAAAATTAATAATAATAATAATAATAAGATTCATGGCAACATAAATAACTATAATATTTGTAAAATACATTCATACACTGCATAGCCAAAAGTGTGTGGACACTTCACTGAAGCCTCATTGACATGCTTAAAAAAACGGACCCTCAAACAGAATCTAAATATTTGTCCTATGAGGACATGCTGATAAATTCATTCCAAGTTCTATTAAAATGTCACGTAGTAAAATGTAAAAAAACTCCATATTCTATTTACACCCATCGGCCTCAGCGTTAAAACCACCTGCCTTATATTTAGTATGTCCTGCTAATGCTGCCAAACGGCTCCATGCTGCCGTCCGCTTCAATTCTCCAACCCAGGGCATCCCAGCAGAACATATTCCCCAGCATCAGACTTCCTCTCCTAGCTTGCCTTCTTCTCACAATGTATCCTGGTGCCATCTCTTCCTCAGGCAAACGCCTGGCCCAAATAAAACATAATCAGAGTATTACTGAAATGTTTTGTCAGTTTCAAAACGTTGCAAAAACATTGCAGCATCATTGTGCGAACCTGATGAAAACCATTGTGCAGATGATGTAAGTCAATTGTTGCCATTTTGTCATTAATCCCATAGGCTGGGTGTCACAGATAATATTATCTTATAGGAGCTGTGTCACGATTACTGCTCATGCTCACAACTTCCGCTCTGCTGCAAGTTGAAATCTACGTCGCATTCTATGTCTTAACCTGCATTTCTGCATATCTTTGGCGTAGAATTATACTGTGGTACAGGACATATTTAGATTGTTTTTTTGTGGCATTTTCTGTATTTTAGGTTATATTACACTTGGTGTGCCACAGCACAGTATGTTGGAAATGTATTCAATTCATTTATTACTGGAGTGAATTGACATTACATTAAGAGTGCTGTGCTGTGCTCTCTGCAATTTTCAGCTCTAGGGAGAAGCTGTGCCCTGTTCAGTACTCATAAACTTAGCACTGCTGCCAAGTCTCTGGAACTATGACATCATTTCCTGATCTCTCTTTTTTGTTTTTGTCAGTTTAGGTCTTGCTCGTCCTTCTGTTGAAGGTTCCATTGAGATGTTTAGCTGAGCTGCTTGGGTGCGCTGGCGGCACGTGTTGGTCGCACTAATATTACACTCATGTTACAGGCACTCTGGCAGCTTTTTTTTTTGGTTGATGCGAGTCGCTGGCGTTGCCGTTTGGCACTGCCATATGCGGCCTGTGGGCCCGCTGTGGCGCTGTGCTGTAGCCAGTGGGCACAATGAAGCCTCAGTGCTCGGGTGGCAGTGCCAGTCCGCACCCGCAGCTCCAGCACAGACCCTCCTCTGTCTCCATTTAGACGCTCCCCCTCACCCCCCTCCCGCCCCTCCCATTATGTCAGCCGTGGGACAGTTCCGGAACAAAGGTGCCCCAGTCACCCTGTTCCCGAAGACCATCAATCTGTCCCGCATAGTGTATCTGTCTGTCCTGCATGGCATATCTGTCTGTCCGAATTTATCGCTCTACAGTACAGTATCCCCTTTAGAGTCCCGAGGAGCAGCGAGTGTGTGTGGGTACGGGTGTGACTCGCTGTGTTGGTGCCTGTGTGTGTGTGTGTGTGTGTGTGTGTCCGTTCATGCAAGCACGTTTGTGTGTGTTTTTATATGTGTATGCTCTTGTCTATATGAGTAAATTTCAGGCGCGTTACTAGCAGCAAGTGTTGTTTTAATGGCGAGCATGTATGTGCTGGTATACCTGATCCTGTATGTCAGGGTGTGTATGTATGCGTGGGAATTGGCACGTCTGCATGCGCACGTGGTCGCGCAAGCGCAGGGTGTGAGTGGGAGACAGTGTGTGTGCGTGTTAGCAGGCACAGGTGTGTGTGTTCCCGTGCTGTCAGGCACACAAAGACCAGACTTAAAATTGTGTCTCAGCACTGGGTGGGGGGATGTGGGGGCGGCCGAGCCTGTGAGTCAGTGGCTGTGGCAACCCCTCGCTTTGACCTGCACTGACCTGCCCCTCACTGGTATCTCCTCCTCCTCTCCGTCTCAACCAATGGCAAGCGAGACAGGGAGTTTCACTGTTGTTTTGCATAGTTTTTGGCCGGGACATAGCAACCCTGGACTCGCAGAACTATGCTGCTCATTTAGCTAGTCTCTTTCGCGCTCTCTAATTCAGTCTGAGAACTCCCTGACTGTGTTACCTTACTCAATTTCAAATTAAATGTTCACCTCTGAGCCCAACTCAAGCCTTCAGACTCTCCTTCAGCTAATTCTCCCTAGCAGCTGGTTAAAGGACCTAGCTGAGCAGCTGCAGTTATTACTCAGTTCACATTCTTTTGGCCATAATCAGAGCAGCTGTATACTGTTTTAGTGCACTGGGTTCATGTTGGCTTACATAGCAGCTTGGTGAACTATGATGAACATGATTACTAAAATTCCAGAGGTCTCGCTCCTCAGGTATATTTCTGTCATGCTCCTGAAATGATAGTTTCGTGGTGGATGTGAGTACGTGATTAACACAGGCCTTTGTGTTGGCTTTTCTCTCTCACAGGTGACATCACACAGAAGGGCTATGAGAAGAAAAGGGCGAAACTTCTGGCCCCCTTCGTCTCGGCGACACCAAGTATGATGCCTCTTCCTCCTCTCCCTCTTGTCTTTCCTCCATTTTATGTCTAAAAGACCTACAGACCCACGAATGGGCTCGTCCAATGCAGCTACTGTATTTAAAACTGAAATTTTAGTGGAGTTCCCAAGGTTTCCTAAGATCCCAAATATTTCCTGCTGAATTACTGGGAAATGTGTATGGAGTGATGTACAAGATCTAGATATTATCCATTTGATGTAATGCTGTGGCCATGAAGACATGGCAATCATGGGTTTGAATAATTCCCTCAATATAAACGTGATGTAGTTGCAGTGAAGTGCTACAGCTAGCAGATACAGAATATGTATGTGACAGTGTCCTCCATTATAAAAAAAATGTGTTTCCTGGCTTTGAACCAACTTAAGGGAAAATCTCAGTGGAAAAATTTGAGTTGAAGGGGTTAAATGACGCCCTCTTGCACTTTTCCTATGTTATAGCAGGGCAGTGAGAGTTCTCTTTTGTAGAGAACTGAAACTAGCTAAGTTGAGGGCATAGTTTGGCCTACATCTGCCAAATTAACGAATCATTTTGCTGAGGAAATCGGACACGGTGACCCATGTTTACTTGGCGACCTTCGAGATTTTTGATTGGTTGCTGCTCTCTAGTGGCTGTAGACAGACTCGCACTCAAAAGTTACCTGCTCTTACGAGATGAGCATGAAGTGAAACAACTACAATATGTCCCCAGTTGTGGGGACCTCTCATGGATTCCAGCTTAGGATCAAGTGTTTCTGCTGCTGTCTCTCCGTCGAAAATTAAACGCATACTCGGCAAGGAGCGCACGAGGCTTCTTAACTGTGTTCCCGTTTGTGGCATCTTTGTTTGCAAAAACAGTTGTACAGTAAGTACTGCCGTTAAAGGAGGCAGAACTGAAACCACAGACTTCCTGCTGCAGTTTTAGATGCTGCCGCTGTCACTGTGAACATGCAGGCACACACGCACCCTCGCGACTAATTTCATACAATACATTTCACACTCATAATATTTATGTAAGTGAATAAAAATACATAAAAACTCAGGTTTAAACACTCAAACTGAAGTTTTTAGTTCCTTGAACTGCACACATTTTAAACTGTCGGTGATCATGGCGGCTTACAGTAAGTTGTGTGGTCTGTGGCCGGGTGACTTATCCCTCCCTGTTTTGTGGTCAGAAACAGGAACCAGGGAAAATCCAGCAGAATTGGCTTAGTAGTTCAGTGACGTCAGACACCTTTATTCACTTAAGGTTCATCTTCACACAGAGTCAAAAGCGTAGTGCTCACTTCTCACAGTGCCTTGGTGTAAGTCAGAAGTAATAATGTGGGCCTTATTATGTGTGACGGGAAGTTCTCCTAAAAGTCAGTTTGAAGTAATAAAGACAGGAGAAGTCTACTGCCTAACTGCTCAGATCATTTTTCAGAGATTTTTTATTTTTTTTTTATGCGTGAAGCGGGGGATATAGTATTCAGCTCCGTCCGTACCCACGTACGTATGCATGTACGCACGTCCGTCCATCCTGAACATTGTCAGCTCGATATCTCAAGATGGAGTCAACCCATTTCAATTCTTTTTGGTACCAACCTTCCCACTGGGAATGCGCAGACACCAGTCGGTTTTGGTGACCTAACGGCGGGGGATGTAGTCACTTTAGTGACAAACTCTTGTTTTTTTTTGATTTGACATGGTCTCAAGATGCATTTCACTGCCTCCCCACAAACCTCCAAACAATTTTTTTTGAGGTGCTTGAAGGAAAAACTCCCTTACTTGTCCCTTTGCAGTTATAATGTCGGGGTATTCCTACAGATCTCGGGCTGTTTCTGCATCCCTATCCTTTACCTCAGCTGAACTTACTGAAGTGTGCCATATATGCATTACTTATCCACTACATACAGTCTTTGACGGTTCGCGTTACATGATATTACTTTGTTGTTATTCAGTGTAGCAAATTGCTTGTAACCTGGTTACTGTAAGAGTGTAACGACTTTGAATGAATGTATCATTCTGTGCTTCACTAACACTCATTAAATCTAGAACATCAGCATCATACCTTGGTTTGCAGGGCCTGTCCTGAACAGTTGGTGTCATTAGGCTGACCCCGCCACTCTTACCTCTCTTTCAGGTGCGGAACCATCTCCCGAGACCGAGCAGCCGACCCCCGGTCCCAGCTCCGCCCCCGACCCCACCCCTTCCTCCTCCGCGTCCTCTTCCACTTCCGCCTCCACGTCGGCGGCCCGCAGGCGCCGCGCTCGCCGCAGCGGGGGGGCCAGAGATGAACGGTACCGCTCAGGTGAGGGGCTCGGTGCTGCTGAGATGTGACATCAGTGATCCTGAGATCTTCGATTGGAAGAACCTTGTACATTTCTTTTTTTTATTTTTTTTTTATTTTGCATCTCCAATCCCACCCGAATCTGGAATGCCCAATTGGTGAACTATGTACAAAGCTTGCTCGTATGCGACCCCTTGCTGCCAACTCAGGATAGTGAAGACAGGTCACGGCTCTCCTCTGAAACACGTGCCTTTCAGCCACTGCTTCTTTTACATTCATTGGTTGAATCTTCGCTAGTTCGGAACGAAGGTTCTCACGAACCTTTCTCACACCCTGAAAGATGTGCGCTAACCAAGGCTCTGTCTTCAGAACTGCAGTTGGACCGTGTGCTACACTATAGCTGCCCCCTCTGTGGGTCAACTGCAGGGGAGATCAGTGAAGTGAACCTTGAACACTAATGGGCTGAGCTGTTGTTTGTGATTGTAGATGAGTGATTTGCTGTCTGTCCCTCAGATATCCACACGGAGGCGGTACAGGCCGCTCTGGCGCAGCACAGGGAGCAGAAGATGGCGCTTCCCATGCCCACCAAACGCCGCTCCGCCTTCGCCCAGTCTCCCGCCGACAACTGCACCCCGCCTGGTACCTCCACACTCCCGCCCGCATTTGTGTGTTCACTGGTCGCCTGTGTATGTCCGGGTTTGAGTGACTGTGTGTGTACATTTAGCTTTTCTTTTATTGTTGTGTGTGTGAATGATTGCATGCCTCACTAAATAAAGAGGAAAATATCTTTAGTATAACCTGTCATTGTGACTGTACTTCTTCCTTTATGTAGACTGTGAAATTTTGGTGTACATGCTCTCTCTCTCCGCCTCTCGCTCTCTCTCTCCCCCTCTCTCTCCCTCCCTCTCTCTCCTTCCCTCCTCCTCCCTCCCTCTCTCTCTCCCAGACTCCTCCTCGGGGTCGGATGATGAGAGCTCCCTGAGCAGACAGGCAGGACAGTCTCAGGGGCTGCAGAGCCCTGACTCCTGGATAAACCGCTCCCTGCAGGACTCCTCCACCTCCTCCTCTGCCTCCTCCACCCTGTCGCACAGCGAGGGCAAACCCCAGCCCTCCGCGCTTGCCGACGCCCTGGCTCACACCCGCATAGGTATAGCCGCATACCTGCTCAGCTACACTTTACTCACTTGTATTTCTACACTTGTACACCTACACATAAACTTTACAGGCAAGTACACCTACACTTGTACACCCACAGCTCTGCTTTACACGTAAATACAGATATACCTGCACATGTACAGCTATACTTTACGCACCTTTTGACACACGCCTATGTACCTTCGACTGCATTTGACACACCAGCTCAGCTCTACCTGTTCATGTGAATATGTACTTTACACACTTGGAAAGCTCCACTTATACACCTACAACTGCATTTTGCACACCAGTACAGCTATACTTGTATACCCACAGCTATACCTTAGACATCTTTAAGCCTACACTTATACACATGCAGCTGCATTTTACACACCAGTACAGCTTTAACAGCTACTTTACGCACCTGGAGAGTTACACCTATACAGCTACACAAAAACACTTGCAACTAGACTATACACATCTGTACAGCTACACCTATACAACTACAGCTGCCCTTTAAACACCTGTTCAGCTAAACATATAAACCTGGAGCCGCAATTAAAGGGATGCTTCCCTCGCGCTGCTGTAGGCTTTTTGCCCACGAAGAAGAGTCCGGCTCCCAGCTAAGTGGCTGCAGTGGACATTTGGGGTAAAAACATGGTGCAATGACGTCTTTTCAAGTCAAATTTGAATGTCGGGGTTTACGGGCACTTGAATTATGCCACACGAGTAGTATGGAGGCATTTTATGTTTCTTTGTCTTTTATTATGTTTGAAAGAAAGGTCACCATTAACTTCAATTGCATCGAATTCGTCTGCACCACTGTTTTCCCCTGAAACTATGTGAGTGTTCTGTGAATTCAAAAACTTCACCCACCCTTTCGTCAGTATAGGGGTGAGTAGGCGATGTGTGAATTTTCATTTTAGTATGAACTATCCCTTTGATGTCTTCCTTCCTGGAATAGCCCTCAGAGAGATTATAGCCCTGCTCTCACCTCGCCTTGAAGTGCATTATTTCTCCTAACTTGTTCCCATTTACGTTTTTTAATTAGCAACTAAGTGTTAATTTGTTCAGTTGTGAGGATTAATTGGTAGAATTTCTGTCATTTTCCCTTTGCTAGTAAGATTGTTCATTGCAATAGTTATCAAGCATTTTCCTATCCACATTAGTGGTGACATAAAACATCAATGTTTTCAAAGCGGCTGAACAGCTACACCTACCCATGTACAGCTACACTGCGCACACCTGTTCAGCAACACATATATACCAACACCTACACTGTACAGACCTGTACAGCAGCACATATATACCAACACCTACACTGCGCACACCTGTACAGCAGCACATATATACCAACACCTACACTGTACAGACCTGCACAGCAGCACATGTATACCAACACCTACACTGTACACACCTGTACAGCAGCACATATATACCAACACCTACACTGTACACACCTGTTCAGCAACACATATATGCCAACATCTACATTGTACACACCTGTTCAGCAACACATATATGCCAACATCTACATTGTACACACCTGTTCAGCAACACATATATGCCAACACCTACACTGTACACACCTGTTCAGCAACACATATATGCCAACATCTACATTGTACACACCTGTTCAGCAACACATATATACCAACACCTACACTGTACACAGATGTACAGCAGCACATATATACCAACACCTACACTGTACACACCTGTACAGCAGCACATATATGCCAACACCTACACTGTACACACCTGTTCAGCAACACATATATACCAACACCTACACTGCGCACACCTGTACAGCAGCATATATATACCAACACCTACGCTGTACAGACCTGTACAGCAGCACATATATGCCAACACCTACACTGTACACACCTGTACAGCAGCACATATATACAAACACCTGCACTGTACGAACCTGTACAGCAGCACATATATTCCAACACCTACACTGCACACACCTGTACAGCAGCATATATATACCAACACCTACGCTGTACAGACCTGTACAGCAGCACATATATGCCAACACCTACACTGTACACACCTGTACAGCAGCACATATATACAAACACCTGCACTGTACGAACCTGTACAGCAGCACATATATACCAACACCTACGCTGTACAGACCTGTACAGCAGCACATATATGCCAACACCTACACTGTACACACCTGTACAGCAGCACATATATACAAACACCTGCACTGTACGAACCTGTACAGCAGCACATATATACCAACACCTACACTGTACAGACCTGTACAGCAGCACATATATACAAACACCTGCACTGTACGAACCTGTACAGCAGCACATATATACCAACACCTACACTGTACACACCTGTACAGCAGCACATATATACAAACACCTGCACTGTACGAACCTGTACAGCAGCACATATATACCAACACCTACACTGTACACACCTGTACAGCAGCACATATATACCAACACCTACACTGTACACACCTGTACAGCAGCACATATATACAAACACCTGCACTGTACGAACCTGTACAGCAGCACATATATACCAACACCTACACTGTACACAGATGTACAGCAGCACATATATACAAACACCTGCACTGTACAGACCTGTACAGCAGCACATATATGCCAACACCTACACTGTACACACCTGTACAGCAGCACATATATACCAACACCTACACTGTACACACCTGTACAGCAGCACATATATGCCAACACCTACACTGTACACACCTGTACAGCAGCACATATATACCAACACCTACACTGTACACACCTGTACAGCAGCACATATATACCAACTCCTACACTGTACACAGCTGTACAGCAGCACATATATACCAACACCTACACTGTACAGACCTGTACAGCAGCACATATATGCCAACACCTACACTGTACACACCTTCCAGCCACTGCTGTACTCCAACTACTACATTCCAATGCAGGATTACCTATACTCATAACTACTCTTGACACTCTTTTATAATATGTCTGTACATCTTCAACGACACTCCCGTAGGTTTACACCCTAACATCTACGCTTAACGCTCCCATGCAGGTACACCTATAGAGTGCTATCCTCGCTCTCTATTCCTCTGCAGCTACACCTGCAACTTCTCTGCAGGCGTACAGCAACACTTGAACATTTACACTTAAGCTGTACACACCTGTGGAGCTGCGCGATCTCATTCTACATGCACCCCCAAAACCTGGGACTGATTGTGAATACAAATTTTTTTTTCTTCACTAGAGAATAGCGCACCCCCCGATGTGACATCCGCTACGCCCCAGGAAAGGGGGTCCCACGTGGAGATGCCGCCGCCCGTGCGGGGCATGAGTCGCGGGCAGAGTCGCTCCAGCATGATGGACACGGCAGATGGTACGGACCCTCGAACTCTAATCCCCCAATCCAGAGGTGGAAAAATCCAGATTCACTAATTCAAAGTCCTCACTCATTGTTTTACTCTGAAGCACCGGGTTGGCTAGCAAACAAAATTTCCCACATGGGAGATCAACTGGGGAAATTCCCCTGGAATTTATGTATTCATGAAACCTGTGGCAATGAGTTATAATTTCTTGTCTCTGGATTTTCCAAATCTGTCCCTAACCTGAATCTCAGTGACGCCTTTCGAAATCATAAGGTCTTTCATTTCCATGTATTAGCTTTGCAGCTGAGTAAACTTCAGTAAAACAGAGTAGTTGCAAATGGATGATGGTGAGTCTGTCAGCTTCTTGTGTGCGATCCTGCCTAACATCCTGCTGCTATTTGTCTTACTGCCAGCTAGCGTGCTCTCTGGTCTTGGCTGTGGCTCTGTTAAACGCCTCATGGACTTGGCCTTGAGTACTGGCTCGCTTGAAGGCTCCGACTTGGGAGTGTGTTTGTGTGCATGAGTGTGTGTGTGTGCTTTAATTTGTTTTTCAGTTGAAATAAATTTCCATATGGAAACCTACTTCAGATTTTCATTCAAAAGCCTGTTTTAGCAAGTGTATAACATTTTTCCAGTTACGGTGTTGACAGGTTGCCTAATATGGACATGGACATGTCCATACTCTTCACAACAAAGGACCTATAATGCATTTTATAGACTGCTGGGCTTATCCAGTGATTCACCTGTAAAAGAAAAAGAAGGGCTTTCATATGGCAGTAGTTTTATGAGTGTGTGTCTGATTGGAAGTCTTCGTGTATGTATTTGTGCCTACAGTGTGCATTTGCCTCTCTGTGCAGGTCTCTTTGCAAGCGGTACTAAATTGACATGTATTTGTGTATGAAAATGTCTCTAACCTCTTCTTCCTTGATCTCTCTCACCCCTCTGTTACTTTCATTACTACTGGCTGTAGGAAAAGGTAAAATAAAGCACCATAAGAGGACCCGAGGAAGTATCTGTGTGGCAGAGAGTGTGTACGTGGGTGTGAGAGGGAGGTTAAAATGTGCTTTTGAGAGACGGTGTGTGGGTGTTAGCGAGTGGGAGAGAGTGTGTGTGCTTTCACGTGTATGCCTGTGCTTTAGTTTGTATTCATTTTTGCGCACACTCTTCTGTGTTTATGCACGCTTCAGCGTGCTTCTGCGCGTGTGTGTTTGTGTTTGGTTTGAGTATTTGTCCGTGTGCATGTGTGTGTTTGGTTTGTGAGAGCGAGTGTGTGAGTGTGTGTGTGTGTGTGTGTGTGTGTGTGTGTTTCTGTTTCTGGAAGCTCTTTTCCCTGAGTGGTCCTGTCGTTGGAAATCCAAGCCTTACCTCTCCATGTGCTCCCTGCGCTTTTCCACTCACTTCTGCATTTCGTCACCCTCGTCTTGTGAGCTTTTTTTCATGTGGGGCGAGAGCGGGCGTGTGACTGGTCTTCTGCCTGCCCTGCCCTATCCCCCCTGGCCCTGCCCCTGACCCCGCCTCTCTCAGGTGTCCCGGTCAGCAGCAGAGTCTCCACCAAGATCCAGCAGCTGCTGAACACGCTCAAGAGGCCTAAGAGGCCGCCGCTCAGCGAGTTCTTCATGGACGACACTGAGGAGATCATCGAGGGTGAGATACCCGACACAACGGATTGCGCTACCAGCAGAGTGGGACACTGTCAGGCACAGAGGGGGCAGAACTACTATTCACTGTCAGTCACTGTCTGCTTTGAAATAAAAGACAAACCCCTGCACTGTGACTCCTCCATGTCCCCAGTGCTCATAGGCAAACAACTTAGGGGTTTTCCATTTGGCACAAGCAGGCTTTTATTTACTGTGAAGAATATTTAACAACAGGACTTCTAATGTCTGGCTGGTTTCAACATGGCAAATTTTAGTTATTTGGGTCATAGGGCATTTGGGATTGCATTTCGTAAAAACAAAAGAAAATACACAAGGAGTCCACTTGCAAAGCCTTCTATGTCAAGTTGGTCCATTTTTTTTTTGAATGAAAGAAATGACTTTGAGTTTGCTAGACAAAGTTTTGACTTAGCAGTTTTTGTAAGTGGAGTGGAAATTTAGCAGGTTTTAAACTAGGGGTGTCAACATCTACACATGTAAACGTGTTCACGGATAACAAATCATAACCGTTTAGAAAAATCAATAACCGTGCTCACCTCATTTGTTCCTTCTCTTTCTCCTCCTCGTTCATTTTTCACCAAAACATATTGTAGCCTATTTCTAGGGGTGATAATGTTGCCTGGAAGCTTCAGATAATAACATTAACTAACTGTACATTCAAGTGTTCCCACTAGTGCAGTTATCCGCATACAGATGCATGGGGCGCAATGTTACCTTGATATAAAAAATAAAAAAATAAAAAAAAACCCTGCAGCCACAGACAGCGTCGTGTCACTTTAAGAATAGGCTGCGGAGGACTTGAGAAGAGCGCAGCGCTCATCATCTTCTCCATGTGCAAATGTTGTGCAGCTGAAAACAAAAACTGTTCATGACTTGTTATTTTAGCCCATATTGTTGCGTGTTGTTGTACATTATATTTTTGATTGGTGTTCTGTTGGCTTTTCACGACCTGATCACATATCCTCACGTCTAAAGAGGAGGAAGAAAACATTTTTTTTTGCCAATTTTAGTGAATAATTGTTAGAGTCCCCCTCTATTTCCACAAAGTTAAAAAAGTAAAGGTGAAGTTTTTTTTCCTCTCACTTCAGCTTACTTTGGCTTCTTTTTGAGTTGCTTTCTCCTGCCAATTCCCGATTACTTTTACATGAGACGTATATTAAAATTCAGAGGCAGCTCCAGTTGCGAGAGAGGAATGCAGTTTGCACTGTTAGTTAAAAATATTGTACAAAAGTGAGCAATAGTTAAAACAGTGATTAAAAAAGAAGGTTAAACCTTTTTCAGCATTCACTTGTGTGGTTTCTTATCTGTCAAAATGAAGGATGATTTATTTTCAACTCATTTTACTTTCTGCGGTTATATAGTGCAACTGCGAAAGAAAAAGATCATAAATCTCCAACGTGTAACTGGGTACACGTCGGTTAGAAGTCCCGTTTACATGTGTAGAAAAAATTGTAAACGTTGACAATCCTAGTTTAAACCATCCCTGTTGCTCAATAGGTGAAGGTATTTGACTCAGGACCCACTCTACAGACAGCACAATGGTTGAACAGCTGCTATGACTATGACAAAATAAACCTGAGTACATGGGTTCAAATCCCCCTTTTATGGTATCGCTGGATTTGTTTGCATTTTCCGCGATCAAAACAAAACTTGAGTCTGCATCCCCCATCTTGAATTAGAGACAACGAAAGCTGAACAGGCTATCAAAGCTTGACTTTTCCTCCTTGACTTGGCAGGTTTTGACAAAGTTTCGCTTTTCACGTTGCAATTTATAACATGATTTAGTAGGTTTTGAAAGCGGAGCTATCAGTGGGACATGGGCAAATGCCTGAAAGAGAGGCCAAGGGAAATAACGCGTTTATTTTCAGATCTTGACTTAGCAGGTTTTGCAAGTCGACTCCTCACATTTCCTCACCTCATATTCAGTTTCATAGCAATTTCAACTATTTGATTTTAGTGCTTTCAGTTTTTATTTACAATAAAGTTGTCTTAGATTTTTATAGGGTTATGTTCCACTGGGTGTATTTGCAGTGGCGGTTCGTCGGCCGTAACAAAAGGAAGCCAAAACCTCGCTCTTCAAAGCTTAATGACTTAAACCTCGTCCAGCCAAGGGTTTTTCTACTACAACCCCGACCGAGTGTACAGCTACAGATGTCCTCTCTCCAAATCAAGGACAAATAAAACAGATTTCAATATTATGACATCATAGTGACATCATAACTAACACCATGTTAGGGAAAAAAACATTAAAATGACAAAAATCTATGTTTTTTTAATATTTTTATTAGTCTTAGCTTTAAATAAGTAACTTTCTGTAACCTCTAGAACTACTGATACTGCAATTAATATTTTAGTATTATTATGAATGTTACAAACTCATGGGTAACATAGATTTGACATTACTATGATGTCATAAATCACTCGTTTTGGGAAAAACACACACAAAAGGAAGACAATTAGTTTTCTGAACATTTTTCACATTTTCTTTACTTTGTTTTTCCCTATGATAGAACAAGGCTTATATCATCAGTAATATGTCTGGTGCATATGTTCTCTTTCAAAACAAGAATCAAACATCACAAACTTCAGCACTGTGACGTCACGATGAAGTCATTATATATGTCATATCTGGAAAAAAAAAAATAGAAAAATCTTTTTTTTTCATGTTTTTCACTCAATTTGAGTAACCCCCCCCCCCCCCCCACCCTTCGACTTTGAAGGCCTACCCTCCCCCCAGGAGGATAGGCGCTCACTTTCATTTCATGAAAATGAGCGCAACGGATGAATAAACAGTTACCTAGAAGCATTCGATCATATTATCTGTTAACATTTTTGTGCAACATGAAAAAACCACCTTGGTTGGACGAGGGTTAAACCTTTCGCAGTTTATTTTTCTTGATCAGCAGTTGCTCATACGAATTGGTAGAAGGAGAGTCATATTTATTTTCGATAGCAGATTATCAACACGTCTTTATAAATTAGTTTGCAACGCTTCTTTAGCAAGAAGCCATGAGAATCCATTTTCTACAATCTTAATAGAAGTAAAAAATGAAGTGCTGCACAGCTTATTGCTTAATGAGCCTCACTAATCTACTTGCGAATCTGTGCTGATTCATGAGATACTTGAGCGCGGAATGTATAAAGATGCAGGCCTATGGTAATTAACGTCGTAATTTATGTGTGAAAGAAATCCCCTCATAATTTCATGGTGCAATGTATACCAATGCTATCAAATAAATTTTACTGTCCTTCTGCCAATTTCGAATGAGCAACTGCTGATCAAGTAAAGTAAATTGCGAAAGGTTCAAGTCATTAAGCTTTGAAGGGCGAGGTTTTGGCTTCTCTACGGCCGACAAACTGCCGCTGTGCATTTGCAACCAAAGACCCCCAAAAGACGAGTACCAGGGTTTTCCTGTCATCATTTGCTTTTCTCTCTTTTCTCCTCCTCCCTCTCTCCTTTTCTCCCCAGTGCCCCAGCCTGACCCTAACACCCCAAAACCAGAGGGACGGCAGATCATCCCGGTGAAAGGGGAGCCGCTGGGCGTGGTCAGTAACTGGCCCCCCGCCCTGCAGGCTGCCCTGGCCCGCTGGGGGGCCTCACAGGCCAAGAGCCCCGCCCTCACGGCCCTGGACATTACAGGGAAGCCCCTCTACACCCTGACCTATGGTGAGTCGGAGAGCCCAAAAATATCTGTCATTTCTTCTGGAAGAGCCTCAGCAAAATAAACCAAAGTCAAATACTCCACTATATGCCTAAGGATTGAGAAAAATTATAATGACTAATCTTTGTTACAACTTTCTCAGCTCCTGTGTGAGAGCATTGAATGAGCCTTGATTTTTCCTTGAGTTGACCTCACCTACTGCTAGGGACACTGTGGCAGAAGAATATATGCTCCTTTTTGACCCACTGACAGTTTAGATCAGTGGTCACCAAAGCCTGCTCCTGGAGATGTAGTGTTCCGTCGTTTTTCACACCGCTGGGCTCTTCTGAGGAGCAGCTCGGTGCCAGTCTTTGGGCGTTGAATATGATGTGCTGAGTTTTGGTTGGACTGACAACTGACTGGACAGCAGATCTCCAGAACAGGGCTGGTGACCACTGCTTTACACCCTACTCTCCATCCGGTCCTGCAGTGAAGGTCCAGTGTTGATTAGCGCAGAACGCCATCTCTCTCTAATAATGACAAATTTTGATCTGTTTCTAGTTCATTTCATGGAGCACGGATACTCAGTCTGGTCCTTAAAGTGAGCATTACTCGTTTTTTAGATTTTAATTTAAATATTTTATTTTCTGCTTGATAGTAGATTGGTTGAGTCGTTCCATTGTTACACCAGAGGCTTCAATCCATTGGACTGCCCCCTGGTATGATTCAGTCCTGATTAGCAGGTAGAATGAAGAGCATTCGCTGTGTGTGATTTGATTGGGCCAGTTCCTGCGTAGGATACAGTAGTGTTAAAGCAGAATGGGCAATGCTGTCTAATTCAGACCAAGCTTACTCCAACCTGTCCTGTAGAAGTTATTCCAAAATATCGTCCCTCCACGTGAACCCTGAGATGTGTGCTAAAGCCTGCTTTTTAGTGGTACCCAATCTGATTCCTAAACCTCTACCTTCCTGTAGGTCTGTAGATCGACCGTAATTTGACGTAACCTGTGTCACTAATGTAGCAGCTCTGCGAGCTGTGTTGTTTGCGGCTGGGAGTGAAGCCCTACAGTATAGTGCCTCTCCAGGTACAGGGCTGTGTCCCTCTGCTGTAGTTCCTGTGGGATTGTCGTTCATCGCCGTGTGCACTTCCTGTGAGCGAGCCATGCATAGCAGTGAGGGTGACCTCCGCTGTTCCCTGTTTGAGGCATTTGATGCCAGTTTCGCTCTCTTTTGCAGGGAAGCTATGGGGCCGCAGTCTCAAACTGGCCTACACCCTCCTCAACAAACTGGGAACCAAGACTGAGCCAGTCCTGAAGCCAGGGGATCGGGTCAGACATGAATTTGTCATTTGATTTTGAGACGATGCAGACTGAAACATGCGATGTACAATGTTATTGGGTTTTATGGGACCCTGCGTTGCGGCCAGCATGATTTGACATCTGCATTAGCCTGCTAGCTATAGCTACAGAGCTGCCTGAAAAGCAGGCTGCTCAATGCAGGCAGCTCATGTAGCTCTGTTGCTAGCTAGCTGGCTACTGCAAACGTCAAATAAAGGGAAACGCAAGTAACGTTACTGCAGTACACTTCAACTGACCCAGGAACACAAAACAAACATTGCTAGTATAACCATTGGTGAAATCAAGCCGTTATTGGGCTTTGACTGAATTGTCAATAATTTTATTAACACGCTAGAAAGCTTGGTTAGCAAGCTAACTAATGGAAGCAACGTACAGTGCTGGTGGCTTGTACAGGACTGCGCGATGCGGAGCGCATTTTGCATCTTAATTTGGTATGATGCAACTCCATAGAATACAACAAAATTTTAATCAGCTCATCTGCTGCGCTATGTCTGTTAATGTGCAAAGTAAGAAGGTCATGGCTGGTACCCTTCTCGAGATATTGATTGTGAAAGGATTGTGGCTCTCGCTCACTTACTAACTCACGTCCATCATGGCCATAGTAGCTAGCTATCGCAGAGAATAAAACTGAGGACCAAGCCTACATAATTCAGACATCGTCACCTCTGACAGCACATGTGATGGAAAACATATGTTATGACGTACATTTCACAGAGCCTTTGCCAAGTGAGCGCTACTGTGTATGCACTCATTACGCTTCTTTTCGTTAGCCACCCCTGCTCACTTTTTTTTTTTTTTTTTTTTTTTTTTTTTTTTTCTATCCCGCCACCACCCCCCCACTTTGGAGGACAACTTTTTTTTTTTTTGGATAAAGGTGCAAAATTGGATATCTCACTATAATAGTATACAACTAGATTTATTTAAGATATTACTGGGTGATTTAACTAAAGGAAAACACCAAATATGTAATATAATTGTATATCTTGCAAAAATATTTATTTTCAAGTTGACATCTGTTGGGGAGTTAAGACTTGAGAGATTCAAGAATTTTGTCATGTATTACAGTAGAATTGAGTGTGCGATGGCCTATGAGACGGGTCTTGTAATTTATGCCAAAAGATGGGATAAAATTCGGGAGGCTGAAGGTTGGGAATAACAAAGAGATGGAATGGATGAGCTAATGGTTACAAATACCAAAAATATAAAACTCTGTGAATGTAATCCTTTTTGTATTGTATTTTATTTTATTTTATTATTATTATTTTTTTTTTTATTTATTTTTTATTTTTTTGTTTTTTGTGGGTGTGTGTTTTGTTGGGTGATGGTAGGAGGATTCATACTTAATTATATAACTGATTAAATTAATAAAGTTGTACCCCTGCTCACTTTGGCGCGTTTTTGTTTTGACTGTTGCATGAAGAGCAACTGATTTTCCCTTTCATATTTCTTGCATTCATTTAAAACTCAGATGAAGTCTGATTCTGATAATTGCTTGACAACTTTAAGCCTATGTCGAGTTCAATTCACAAATCAAAAAATTTCTGCTGCATGAGGGTCTTTTAGTCTATTAATTGACTTTTGGTTAATTTGCAATATTGAATGAATTGTAATAGACTTGACCCTGACTGATTTATAAGTAGTAGTATCAGATGGTGGTGATTGCATGATTGATGGTTGATTGGTGGACCTCCTGTCTTTCCTGGGGCGCCACGTGTGTTGCTGACCTGTAGGTGGCGCTGGTGTACCCCAACAGTGACCCGGGAATGTTTTGGGTGGCGTTCTATGGCTGTCTCCTGGCGGAGGTCATTCCTGTACCCATAGAGGTGCCGCTGTCCCGAAAGGTAGGGTTTCTAGAGTAACGGACACATGAGGTGGGATGGGTGGGTCCAAATGGGTGCGGCTTGTTAGGTCCTGTTTGGGTTCTTAGGTTGAGCTCTGCTGTTCTGAATGATATACTTCCCTGTACTTGTGTATTCATTCAGCCATTAACTGCCTTATTGAGTCCGTCTCCATATGACAAGTGAGTGGCTTGGGGGCAACAGTGAAGATTTTAAATGCTTGTACTCGGGACAAAAAAATCTGCCTGAATAAAGTTTAAGGGGAATATCATTTAGAACGACTCCACGGGTCTGTACACTGCACCAAACGCAGAAACGTTTGACGGTGGTGGGGGAAGGTGAAATAACCCACAGTAAATCATTGCAGCATCTGGTCTGCTTGAAGTTGCAGCGGAAAGTTTCACTGCCAGAATCTCTGCTGTGTTTATGTATGCAATGCAGGCAACCAGTTGGAATGAAATATTGTGGATACAGATGCTTTGGTTGTTAAAAAAAAAAAAAGAAAAAAGAAAATTAACCCTTCACAAGAGAAGACCGTTTCAGTTTTAACTCTCTAGGACCAACCAAATGTCCTTGGCTAAGGTAGATGCGCATGTGGAACTATAGACGAGGAATACAGAATAAGTAAGAACCTAAAATCCTAAGCAATCCCCCTTTCAAATTTTATTGCTTAAGATCACTGGGTCAGATGACATTATTGGCCATCTCCGCGTGGTATTCCCTCTCAGAGTGTGTTACTGCTGGTTTATCTTCTAAGAATTTTAGAGCACATGATGCTCTTGCAATGAATAGCTTCGTTTTGAATGGAATTCTGGAATTTAGAGTGCGCAAATAAGTGGAACTAGTTCAGGCAGGAAACTCGGGTGGTTCTACATCACCTCTGCAGCTGTCTGCGTCAGCAAGAATACTCCAATCACAGAGCGGCAACAGCAAAGAACCTATCACATTGGTCTATTTAAGCACAATCAGCACGCACACCTTTGCTGGTTTATCTGATGCCTCTCGTGCTGGTGAGAAATGTGTTTTGCTTGCCACCTCCACCCCAGCCTCCACCTGTTTGGTTCTGCTCTGTCCGACTGTGGGGGGATTCTTAAGTTCTGCTCCCTACCTCATTTTCTTGTTGTTTAGTATGTTCTTGCTATGCTTGGTAGGGAGCACCTCCACAGCAGAACCTTTCGCCAAACTCAAATGTCATTTCATCTACTTGTTAATAAATTTGTTCAGTCGGTAATACATGATTTTACCTGACTGAAATGCAATTTTTTTTTAACTTATCACAGGATGGCGCAGAATCCAAAAATAGAATGGACAATTATTTGAAAATTCAGATCTAAAAATCACTTCTGCTAATTGAAAGCAATGCCATTTCCAGCATGTGGTCATTGAACCTGCTCTTTGAAAGATAAAAGGCTTTGTGCGGCTGACGTTACTGTTGGGAATCTGCACCTGTGGGCCTGTGTTTGATTGGTGGAGGCAGGCCACTCAGCTGAGTGGATGTGTTGGTATTCAGCAGGAGTTGAATAGCTGTGGCATCAAACAGGTTGCCATTTTCTGTCTACACAGGACGCAGGAAGTCAACAGATCGGCTTCCTGCTGGGCAGCTGTGGTGTGAGTCTTGCCCTGACCAGCGAAGTGTGTCTGAAAGGACTGCCAAAGACTCCTAGTGGAGAAATACTACAGTTCAAAGGTACATGACAGCCATTTGGGCTCTCTCTTTTCAATTTTTACTACTGTGGCTGTCAGTTTAGTCTATTCTAGTAACAGAGGGCCTGGCATTTTTGCCATTTCATATTTCAAAAAACTCGTATTTATGATTTTCTTTTGTGTGTATAAGGGCTTACTTAAAGAAGTACAGTAGCTCTGGATAGTATTGCAGCATCATATTCTGATACCCAGTTGACTTTGGTCTTGTGGCTCACAGGTTGGCCGCGTTTGAAGTGGGTGGTGACGGACTCCAAGTATCTGACCAAACCCTCCAAAGACTGGCAGCCTCATATTCCCACTGCTAACACCGACCCTGCCTACATAGAGGTCAGTATCCTGGCACATGCCATGTGCCATGCGCTGTGTGTGTGTGTGTGTGCGCGCATGCGTGCGCGCATGCTTGTCTGTGTTTTATCTGTTAGTGTGAGTGTGCGTGTGTGCGTTTGAGCATGTATCAATTTGCAGTTGGGAGGGTTCTCCTGTGCATGCATGCGGGCGTGTGTGTGTGTGTGTGTGTGTTTGTGTGTGTGTGTGTGCGTGCGCGCGTTTGTGTGTATATCTGTTAGTGTGATTGTGTGTGTGTTTGAGCATGTATCAGTTTGCAGTTGGGAGGGCTCTCTTGTGCGTGTTTCTGCGTGCGTGCGTGCGTGCGTGCAAGTGTGCGTGTGTGCATGCAGGCATACGAGTGTGTCTGTCAGTATGTCTGTTGATCCAGGCTCTGATAGTATGTCTGTTTCTCTTAGTACAAGGCCAGCAAGGAGGGCACAGTGATGGGTGTGGCTGTGTCCAAGGTGGCCATGCTGACCCACTGCCAGGCCCTGACCCAGGCCTGTAACTACTGCGAGGGTGAGATTACTCCTCTATCACCTCACTGCTACACGCATCTTCTGCATCTTTCTCACACACGTTCATTTCATCATCTTTTGTGCATCTCCCCTTGCAGTTATATCAACATGTTACTTTTAAACAAGTGAATGAAATCATCTTGAAATTGCATATTACATCATTCATCATTACAGACCACTTTCATGTGTACATTTTCTAATCTTTCGTCATTATACTGTGGTTATAATGTAATTAACTTTGCTGTAGTGCTTGTGTTTGAACAACGAACAGTAATTTGCAGTTTGTTTTTGCTGTAAAAATGCCAGGATGAATAAAATGCATAATTGTAGGTAACTGTTCCTCTGAGAGGCAGTTTGGTCTGTTTTAGTGTTACTCAGACCGTTAGTCCTCCCCCAGCTGAAGATCAGCAGCTTGCTTAGAGGCTGCAGAGAAAGTGACTGTGACAGAGGATTAGAAAGAGGGGCAGGGGAGAGACGAAGGGGGGGATGGAAGGGGAAGGAGGGCTATTGAAGAAGGTGGGGGGGTGGGGGGGGGGGTTGGAGAGAATTCAAAGTCCAATTAAGCAGAAAGTGGTGAATTATTCAGAACTCATTCCTTGTCTTGGGAAAAGGCTTTGGATGCAGTGTTTACTGAATTATACATACTGCAAGACTTCATCTGTTTTCCCACACGTTCACAGCACACGAAATAGTGAAAAGATGCCTTTCGGCTGTTTTTGAGTATAGTTTATAGCACTATTAACGAATAAAAAGTTTACAACTGAGGAAAAAATCCATACATGTTGTCTTCCCAATATTGCGATGAGATGAATGATACACACAATGCTCATTATGTATAGTCATGTTAGATGTTTGTATCTGATGTCTGTTTGTGTTTGATTCCATTTTTTCATCTGTTTGTTTGATATCCATGATTGATGTCTGTTTTTTATTCATATCCCTGTTTAATATCTGCATATGTTTGATATCCGTTGATGTTTGATATTTAAGTTTATTATCTGTTTCTCTGTGTTCAATATCCATTTGTGATAGATATGCATCAGATTTTTAAAATATGATTTGTCTGAAATCTTTTAATTAGTCATTTTAGTTTGACATCTGAGCTTGATGTGTTTTCTTTCCATTGATATCTATTCATATTTCATATCTGCCCTTGATATCGTTTTGCATTAATTCCCAGGGGAGACGCTGGTCAACGTGTTGGACTGCAAGAAGGACATGGGTTTATGGCATGGTGTTCTGACGGTAAGGTCAGCTGACCGGTGTGGTAGTCCCTGCTCTGTGCTGATTGGCTGGTCAGCTCCTAGATGCTGCCTGGCTGCACCTTGTGTTCAAATATACTGCCACACATAAGCGGGTGACTGAATAATTACATAACCCCCTGTGATATTCACCTGAAAGGAGATAATGATTTTGAGGTGGTTGTGTGTGAAATGAATGAAATGAAAGCCTGTTTTTCCTGTGTTTTTGGCATTACTTGACATTGTTACAGTTTGTGTTGGAGACATTGTAATTAGACCTAACTGAGGAAGTGGAGATCAATTTTTTTAATCAGAAGCTCTCAGTGCGCTGAAGGATGCAGAGAATCAGACCAGTGTTCTGCTGTGATGATGCGTTGATGTTCTGAGTGATGAGCATTTGCGTTTTTTGTGTGTGTGTGTCATTGCAGAGTGTGATGAACCGGATCCACACCATCAGTGTTCCCTACGCTGTGATGAAGGCTTGCCCTCTGTCCTGGGTGCAGAGGGTGCACACACACAAGGGTACACACACACACACACGCCGACATGCACGCTCATGTTAACTTTTACCCTCCCGCACACAAAAACACACTCTGCTTTAACCCCAAACATGCAAAAATGCAAGCGTAAACTCATACAGGTACAGCAGTGCATGCATACGCACACAGCCATGCCCCTCCCACACACACACGTGCGCACACACACTTGCGAAATGGCAAGCACTCACAGGGACCATCACAGACTTATTAAGCTATAATTTACTTGTTATTGTTGTTTGGAGAGCAGCAGAGGACAGCACTGGCTATTCTGTCCCTGTGAGTTTGCAAGAAAGAGGAGCTCAGGTATGATGTATGAGGATGTTGTGTGAGCAGCAGCAGTGGCTGATGGGTAACTGTGGTTTCCTGCAGCGCGAGTGGCCCTGGTGAAATGCCGGGACCTGCACTGGGCCATGATGGCCCATCGGGAGCAGCGGGACATCAGCCTGGCCTCCCTGCGCATGCTCATCGTAGCCGACGGAGCAAACCCCTGTGAGTCTGGCCGGGGTCACCATGAGGCGGGGTCACATTGTGTTAATGTCACAGTGGGGACATATCAAAGTCAGTTTAAAGCTGACTTTGCCACAGGTCCTGGAAGGAGTTTTATCTGTAGCCTCAGTGGTGTGGGTAATTCCTGATGCTGTTTTATATATGTTTTTGGAGAGTATTATCACATGCATTGTCACAATACACTCATGATCGTGACATGCATACAGCTGTAATCCTCTGTGTCATTGCTTATTGCTCAGGGGTGGGGGTTTTGAGCCTTTGTCCCTGGAGGCCGCTGTGTTTTGTTGACGTGTTTGTGGCTCATTTCCTGGTTTGTCGTCTTTGCTCGTGCTTCAGGGTCAGTGTCGTCATGCGATGCCTTCCTCAACGTGTTCCAAAGCCACGGCCTGAAGCCTGAGGTCATCTGCCCCTGCGCAACCTCTCCTGAAGCCATGACCGTCGCTATCCGCAGGTACGGTGAACTTTCGCCCGGATGAACCTCAGAACTCTCACGCAGGCGTGCTGCAAAACTTTCCCCTGCAGTCAGCCCAGAACATTCCACCAGACAGACCCCCAAAGACTTTCAGGCACTGGCGCCCAAAACTTCCTCCTTGCAGGCACCCTTAGATGTCACCCTCTGGTAACTCATGTTCCTAGGCTTGGCTACCAGATAGAGCTGCAGTATGTGTGCTGTTTGTGCCTAGTGCTCTCAGCCTTTACCTCTTCCCTTTCATTTCTGGCCTGTAAGTACTGACCATTTCCCTTTGTCTGTGTGTCACTGTCACAGCCAAGGGCAAAAATAAACACTGTTACTGCCCTCTGATTCTCTGACTCCCCTTCTCAGGCCGGGGGTCCCTGGAGCTGCCCTCCCCGCCCGCGCCATCCTGTCCATGTGGGGCCTGAGTTACGGCGTGATTCGCGTTAACACGGAGGACAAGAACTCCGCCCTTACAGTGCAGGACGTGGGCCATGTCATGCCTGGAGGTGAGAGATGCGATGAGGTTCATTACTGTAGGGTGTATTACTGTGGATGTTGCAGGTGCATTATGGTGTCCTATTGGCACTATTGTTGCTATATTGGTTACTACTCCAATGTTATTAACTGTTCATGAGCTGATACCATTGGGTGTCAAGACTTAAAAATAGAATGATTTCATCACTTTAAAAGCAGTTCTTTTTTCCGTTCACAAGATTTGGGCTTCAAAAAATGTACTTTTATTCCAAAAATGGACCGAGAAAGGGCTACTGGGTTAGCTCACTAGGTTAAGATGCCGCTTTGTGGAGCAGAATTGACCCCCATTACCCGAGCTCAAAGCTTGGATGTGCCAGCCAGAAGTGGCCTGTAGCCTTTTCCGAGCAGCGCCAGTTACAGCGCCTGTTGTGCCTGTTTCAGCTCTGATATCATTTCTGTGTCTGTTACAGCCCTGGTGTAATGTCTGTGATTGTTATAGTCACAACGTCCTTTCTGCGCCTGTTAGTGCTGATATCATTTGTGTCTCTTACAACCCTGACATCATTTCCGTGCCTGTTCCTGTGCCTGTTACAGCTCAGATTCTGTATTATGTCATTTCTGTATTAGTTACAGACTACAGCCCTGATGTCATTTCTGTCTGTTACAGTCTTGATATCATTTCTGTGCCCTTTACAGGCTTGATGCCATTTCTGTGCCATTTTCGGCCCTGATGTTATTTCTGTGCCTGTCGCAACCATGATGTATTTTTGTGTCTGTTACAGCTCTGCTATCATTTCTGTGTCTGTTCCTGTGGCTGTAAGACCTCTGATATCATTTCTGTGCCTCTTACCACCCTGACGCCATTTTTGTGCCCGTTACAGCTCTGATGTGCATTGTGAAGCCAGACGGGCCTCCCCAGCTCTGCAAGACGGATGAAATTGGAGAGATAGTTGTAAACTCTCGTGCAGGAGGCACCATGTACTACGGCCTGCCTGGGGTCACCAAGAACATGTTTGAGGTATGTGCTGCCCACCTGTTTTTTCAGGGCCCTGCAGAACTTCTTTTCAGGCGATGATTTCAGAACTAATTGGTTAAACTTCAAACCATTTCCACTTCCTACCAGTCACATCAACCAGCCAAAATTTATTACTTCTTCAGTCTGCATTACATACTGAACCATAAAAATGCAATATTTACATGTTTTGGATTTGTGAATATTGTGTGCTGTGCAGTTTTTCTCCTCCTTTGGGTCTGTATTTTTGTTCATCAGTAGAGTGTTCCTCTGCCTGCAGGTGATCCCTGTGAACGCCAGCGGTGCTCCCATCGGGGAGATCCCCTTTATACGCACCGGCCTGCTGGGGTTCGTTGGACCGGTAAGATAGAGGGAGAGAAGAGGGATTGAAATGGTGGGCTATAGAGTGAGGTGAGACAAGCCTATGCGAGCGGGAAGGAGTGAGAGGAGGCAATATGAGGGAGGAAAAGGGACGGATGAATGTGAACAGAGGAGGAGAAGGATTGTTGTGGAACTGGAGTTTATGATGAGTGTAACATCGAGAACCCCACCCTCCACTCCCCCCACACACAGGGCAGCCTCGTGTTTGTGGTGGGAAAGATCGAAGGGCTGCTGATGGTGAGTGGCCGGAGGCACAATGCTGACGACTTGGTCGCAACCGCACTGGCGGTGGAGCCTGTTAAGACCGTGTACCGTGGGAGGTGAGTGGACTGTGCCACACCAGGGCTTCTTTAGCCACACACACCCGTACTCTGGGGATTGTTTCCAATTTGAAACCAGAACATGCTGTATTACTAATGCAAGAAATTAGTTTGGTATGTGTCTGCTGCCATCTTGTGGCCATTTATGAGCCTTGCTACTTTGGCGGTGTTGTGCATCTGTATTTTTGAATGGATTTAAAGCTGTAGTGGCTAACTTTGACTAAAACAACTTTTTTTCATATTTGAAGAAACTGCCACTCCGTACTTACAATAGCACTTCAGACAGGCAATCTGTAAAAAAAAATCAGATATCATTCGGCTCCTTCCCGGGCTAATGGCAATGGGAAGAATCCACCGTGCCCAAACAAAATTAACCATTCAGAGCAGGGGGATTTTCTAGCACAGCGTCAATCTCTTCATTTGCACAGGCTGTTCAGCCCCCCTCCTCTGCTCGTGCTCTCTGTCTTGGTCAAGAGTCCAGTAACTTCTGTGCCCCGGAGGAGGGTAAAGCTGTACTTAGCAAAACAGTAAAAAATGCCATAATACACCTTCAGCTGTTGTAATTGAAGTGTTCTGAGAATAGACTTGGATCTCTGTTTGGAGTACCTGGACAGTGAAAATTCAGAAGCTTAGAAATCTCCAGTCTTCACTTCCAGTTCCTCCATCATCAATAATTATATTACTGTTATAACAGTAGAAAAAAGGTAGCAGAAAAGCTGTCAACCAAGAAAGAGGTGCAGTAAGGTTGTAATGATTGCAGCCCGCATGAACTGTACATAAGTGTTTGGATGGTCTGCAGGGATTGTGTTACTAAGTAGACTGTTAGCATGCTTCTACTTTAGCATTGTAGCGCTGGTCAGCACATTCATTTACAGTGGACTCCAGCTGCAGTAGGCAAAACCAATCCATCTGTTACAGGATAGTTGACGGCTTGTTGTACTTGCATGAATACTGTAATTCTGTAATTCTAAAGCTGGTGCTTACACGTGTTTGGTAGCGCCGTGAAGTGTAGTAGTTTTTTGTACCCTAGCCCAGTGAGGAGGTAAAAACTATTTTCTGCACAGAGCCAGATCTGTAGGTTGCTAGCAGCTGGGTGTTGGAATTCACTCTAGTATACAGGGATGCAAATTAGCTTGTCTTTTTGTGGTTTGTCCGCTTCCCTCGTCCTCTAGTTGGACCTGGAGTGTAGTTATCACCAGAGCCAAGGCTCCCTTCTTCTACACTCTAATGATGTAAAAAAAGTTTTTATGTTATTTGTGGCTGGGTAGAGTTTAATATCTACGGCTTGATTCAGTAGCTATTGCTGACTTTGTGTTAGTAATATTAGTTCGCTTACTTGGTTGGGTGATATATAGCGTTTCTCCATCATCTTTCGATTGCCAAGCGCAATTGCAATGACTTTGTGATGCCGTGGTATCTGTCTGTAACATGTAAATGCTTAATGATTACTCTATTGTTATTACCGGTGTTTTGTTCTGGAGCTCCTTATGTGTTTTTGTAATGGCTGGTGAACTTGAACTCGTGAAGAAGCAGGAAGGGTTTGGAGGGAGGGGCTAAAGGAAGGAGAGGCGGAGCAGAGGTGGAGGGGGGGTGGTGCTCCAGATCAAAATCTCTCTCTCTTGCTCTTTTTTCCCAAAATTATCAACAACAGTTTTTTGAAAGGATATAATCACTCTCTCTCGGATGGTTTGGGCAGAATGGTAGTGTTCTCGGGGACTGTATTTGACAGGGTTTCATTGTTTTCCATGACTGTGTTTGACACAGTTGCTGTGTTGTTGGTGACTGTGATTGACAGAGTTGCTGTTTTCTTGTGGACCGTGTCTGACTGGGTTGCTGTGTTCTCCTTGACTATGTTTGACAGGGTGGTAGTGCTCTTGGTGACTGTGTTTGAAGGGGTAGTTGTGTCCACAGTGACTTTGTTCTATGGCGCTGTTGCATTCTTGGTGACTTGTGACTCTGACAGGATTGTTGTGTTCTCGATGACTGTGTTCGTCAGTGTTGCTGTGTTCTTGGTGGCTGTGTATGACAGTGTGGTAAGGTTTTTGGTGACTGCGTTTGCCAGGGTTGCAGTGCTGTCTTTTACCATGCTTGACAGGGTTACTGAGATCTCGGTGATTCTGTTTAACAGGGTGGCAGTGTTTTCAGTGACTGTGTTCTTTGATGAGCGGATTGTGATCGTGGCGGAGCAGCGGCCAGAGGCCAGCGAGGAGGACAGCTTCCAGTGGATGAGCAGAGTTTTACAGGTAGACCCTCCCCCTGCTCTTCCGTCCGTCTCATTTACATTTTTCATCCCACCGTCCGTCTCCTACATCCATGGCTGTTCACTTTCAGAGTTCAGTGAATTGCAGCAATGGGAGGCGATAAGGGACCAAATGTGGGTGGAGCCAGCATGATAGAAAAGTTGAGCGTGGTGCAAATGACAGGTGATTTTACTCAGGCGACTACCAGATGCGTGTAAAGCAGAATGGGCACCATAATGTAACCTTTCCCCGCTGCGAAATTAAGCTTCTTGATTCTTGTTGCCTACTTTTCCGACATGACAGTGAATATGGAAACCCTTCTCATAGAGATATCAAACCTCTCCATAATGCGCCACGTCTCTCTGGACACGCACAGAGACGCGTTTCAAATGAATTTGGCACAGAGTGCTTTATCAGAAACTCTAGGGACTCCTGGTGATTTCTGTTAAGATGTTTATATCCTGTAATAATCGTTAAAATGGGAAGCTCGTCCTTAGCTATGTCATGCTGTGAATGCTGGGGTGTAGCTGTTGCATTTTGCAGAGGGAGCGCTCATAAAATGTGATATTAAGCGATGTTAAGTATATTTTTGTATGATCTTATTTGGCTTTGTGTGATATCGTGTTTGTGGTTTGTTTCTCAGCTGGGCTCAGTTAAGGTGCAACTGCGTGTAAACGTTGCCTGGGCAACCTGAAGTAGGTAATTTTGAGAATGCCTCGCCAGTGATTTTAGTGAGCTTGCGTGTGAACGGGGCTTATGCCTCCTCAAAGGATGTGAAATTAATCAAAGATGATGTGCTTGAAGGTTTTTGTCAAAATTATTACATGACCTATGTTGGAATTACAATTTTTAGGTCACCTGAGACAAAGTCTCAAAGTGACCTATTCTCATCACCTTTTGTTTGTTGTCGTCTGTCGTACGTCTGCATCGTGCGTCCGTTAACAATTTACATTTTAGACTTCTCAGAAACCACTGATCCAATTTCAATAAAATTTAGCAGGAACCTTCCTTGGTCAAATATGCACCAAAATTGTGAATTATATGGAGCCCACCCCCAGGGGCTCTGAGGGGCGGGGCTAAAAGTGGTCAAATTTGCTGAAATTTAAATCTTCTTCAGTCCCAAACTTCATGACACTCGAGCTCCATGTTTGCCCCTGGGGAGGGGTTGAAATTTACTGTAGTTTATGTAGGAAAATGATGCTTTTGGGTATATCTTGTTCATTTTCTACTGGAAACTTGATTGGCATTATAACCATGAGATGACAGTTTCATACTATGACATTTTTGACCCTGTCTTTTCCCCAGGGGCTGAGGGGTGGGGCCCAAATAGGGTCATATTGCTTCTTCTCCGGACTCAGTTAGGCTGGAAACCAATACTCTTCATAGATGGAAGGGTCTTCGGGTGCTTCATCGAAATTGTTAATTTCATGGCCCCCAGGCTCCATGTTTGCCCTCGGGGAGGGGGTGAAGTTTACTATACTTTATATAGGATAATGATACTTTTGGGTATATTTGATTCATTGACATAAATGACATCAGTTTTTATTCAACTCAGGTTACCGTTAAGGCCCACGTGCCTCTTGGTTTTTTTTTTTTTTTTTGTTTTATAATCCACCAATTTTAGGAACTCAGAGGTACTTGGACAAACAAGCAATCTCAAATGAAATAGTCATTTTTTTTTCTTTACTTGACCGTTGTAAGTCATTTGCAGTAAATGACTGCCAGAAGTCTGGTACCTGGAGACATCTCCAGATGTTGGGTTTCTTCCCTGGTGGTGCCCTGCCAGACCGTTATTGCAGCTGCTTTTTCCTGTTTCTCTGGTTTTTTTCTCCATGTTTGGTTTCAGCAAGTGAAATTCATGCTGCAGTGCATTCACACGAGCTATTGGCGGTTGAGGAACATTCCACTTCTTTGCCTTAAAATAGCTTTTGGTTGCTTTCCCGGGAACCTTCTGGTAATTCTCCATCTGCCGTGTGAAATGCTGTCCAAGTTGCTTTGAAGCCTTTGGCTGAATTTGAGCAGATAATATCGCCCTGTACAATTCAGAGCTCATCTTGATGCATTTATCATTGTCACATCATCCGTAAATACAAGTAAACCAGTTCCACTGGTGGCCATACGTGCCCACATATAACCACACGTCACAGATGAGGTGGTTTGTTTTGGATCATGAACAATTCCTACACTTCTGCATACACTTCTCCTCTCAACATTTTGGGACAAGTCGGTATTTGTGTTACGACCGCGGTCATCAGGTATTTTATTATATGCTGTACCTAGTAGATGCCCCAAACTTGCTGTGCCTGCAGTATGTCCTGAGTTGTCTTCCACCTAATTAGGTGTGCCAGTACCTGCCGCTGATTCGCTGCTCCAGATCTCTTGTGGGGTGGTTATAGGTTGCGGTGGAGCCGGTCTTCGATTTAAACCAGCCGAAGTGACGTCATTGGAGCAGCAGGGGGAACCCCGTCACCCTCGGATCGCAACCGGCCACGTCATTACTTGTAAAAGCTCTTATGTGTCAGTTTGAGTGTTGATAAGAGTAACGGTGAACCTTTGAAGTTTTTTCTTGTATAGGTTGTTCTCACCCTGAGGTAAACAACCCACTTGTTTCTGTGAACTTGTATGTGTAAAATAAATTGCCTTACTAACTTTCGAAACTTAGTCTTCGCGGCTGCTTGGGATCCGAGTGTTGCGGGGTGTATTTCATGTTGTGTCCTAGCCACCCCTAGACGGGGCATAACAATTTGTATTATCTGCCTACATGATGTTCCAGCTTGTTGTTGCTGGCGTTTTTGGGTAGTTTTTGGCAAATGTCCTGATTTTGAGACTTGACGGTATGGCACGTGTTGCGGTAAATGCTCATTTTACTCTGGTAAAGTCTTCTGCTGCTTGTTGGCACTGTTACTCTTGCCTACTGCCCAGTGTTCTGCTTGATCTGTCTTCCTCCGCTGTTGTTATGCCTGTCCCTCTGGGCTATTGCTGTTCCTTAGCTCCCCACACATTTTAAGAAAGAAAGTTGACCATATCCAGTGCTTTTTGCCATTTTCCTAACAGTTTTTTATTTTCAGCCAAATGACTGCTTGTTACACTGGCAGTGACAGCTCTTTGAACTTCACATTGACCGTTAAGAGCAACTGGTTCCCTATGCAAATGCCACACTTTAATGCAGCTCAACACCTGATATCTGCTTACTTATACATGAAATTGTACGGAAATAACACCGCTGTGCTGCTAATTGTCCCATAACTTTTGCTTACTTACAAAAGAGAGGATTACATATAAAAAGTGAATTAATTACTAGACCGTCACGACTATCAAATAAAACTTCTGCACTTTGAGCTCAGTTTCTTCATTTCTTGTCAACTTCAGTATGGGGTTGTAGACAGCCAAGATAATAATAGCTTTATAAATGTCCAAATATTTATAAATCTGGTGGTATATACTGTGAGCACCATAATTTATTGGACAGTAACACTTTTTTGTTTTGGTTCTGTACTCTTGCGCTTTCTAGAGTTGAATTGCAGACCGTCAGCTTTAATTTGAGCGAGTTTTCATCTTTATTGGATTAACCATTTCAAAATGATTTGGACCTTTAGTTCATTGCCCCCACCCCTATTTTCAGGCTCATCATAAAATATTGGACAGTTTTATATAAAATGTTGGACTAAATATTTTTGACAGCGCAGGGTTTAGGGATCACACACCTTCAGGAGTTGTTTTTGGCCTTGCACTTCATGCACCAAAACTTGACTGTATTCCTTCCATTTTTTTTTTAATTGTTCTCTTGGCATGTAATGCCAGGTAATGTTAGGTAATGTAATAGTCATCAGTATGTCCATGTGTCTGTCTGTGCATCTGTCCATCTGTAATTGTTTTGTTTCCAGAGCGGAACTCCAATACCATTCAACATTCCTATTAAAAACTTGCTGTGTGTATTAATCAGGTCCTAGCTTGGTGCTCTTTGATATTTTGGGATTTCTGAGATTAGTTTGTGGGGGGTGGGGGTATATGTCATCCTCTAATGACTCTTGTCACTGAGTCACTGTTGGGCAAATGTGGAGTGATGGATTATCATCTCACTCGTCTTTTGGCAAATTAGTGAACTTGTCCGGTCTTTGCCCTTGAGGGACTAGGTCCTTTTATACACTAACATGATTAGCTCACCGGTGCAACGTCATCTGTGTCACGTTACCTTATCATTGACACTTGACGTCATTATTTGGCCTAAAGTGTTGGCGCACCTATGTTTTAGGAGTATGTTGCTGTAATCAGATTAGAGAGATTATATTTTCCATTAACATATGAATTCTGAAGTTAAAGCGTAGAGTTGTTTGTGCTTGTTTCATTTTCAATACTGTACAGGGTGAATGGACGTATCAAATCGCTCCTTTTTGATTTATTTAGCATTTCTCAGCATGACAACTTTCCGGATTTGGGTTGTAGAATAAAGTAATTATTTTTGACATTTAGTTGCTGATTCTTTGCATGCAATGGCTGCATGAAGTCCATGAGGTTTAGACATCACCAGGTGCTGGATATCTTCCCTAGTGATGCTCTGCCTGGCCTGTATTGCAGCCATCCCCAGTTTCTCTGTATTTCTGGGACTTTCCGCCTTCCCCTCCTCAGCATGTAGAATGGGAGTTAAACTGGGGTTCAAGATCTTGTGACTGATTCGGGCAATTCGAAGTGGCAAAAAATGAAAAATGTGTCACTGTCCAGTAAATTATGGTACTTACTATACATATGTCTCCCGGGTCCTTTGTCTGATTGCCTCTTTTGTACTGTATATCCCTCAGCCTACTGCCCTGATTATCTGTTTGTCTGGCTTTGTCCTTGGTTTCGTCCTGCAGGCTATTGACAGTATCCACCAGGTGGGTCTGTACTGCCTGGCGCTGGTTCCTGCCAACACCCTCCCTAAAACACCTCTGGGGGGCATCCATGTTGCTGAAACCAAGCAGCACTTCCTGGAGGGCAACCTGCACCCCTGCAACATCCTCATGTGCCCTCACACTTGCGTCACCAACCTGCCCAAGCCCCGCCAGAAACAGCCAGGTAACAGTTAAAGAAATTATCTAATAACTCTTTTGGAAGCTGTCTGGAGGCCACACGAGGATGGCTGGATTAACAGCCGATGAGTTATCCCAGCCTGGTAGCTAGTTCAGAAATTGAGATGCTGCCACCAAAAACATGAATGGGTAACAACAATGGAAACATCCTGGTAAAAATGGTAGGAATAGCCATATAGTAATTTGCAGCCCCCGGACGAAGTCGGGCGGCTACTATGGATTCATGCTTGTCCTGTCCGTCGCCACCGTGTCCATAGACACTTCCTTGTGGACGCTACATAGGCTGTAATTTTTGTTCGATTACTTTCATATTTGGTATGGACATGTGTTATGCTTTACTTGTGACACCTATTGATTTTGGTTGCCATGGCGACAGTGTTCGCCCGAACAATGGGAAAATTTGCCCTGAAACATAAAGATTTCCCACTGGACGCAGTACAGGCTGGAGATGCGGGCTTTCGGGGGCTACACCCATGCGGTTGCGGGCGACCGCACTGTCTAGTTTTATTTCCTCGATGGAACCAATTAGGTCAATACTACTGCAGTCCATCTTTAAGGATATGTAACAACATCATAGTGTTTACTTTGTCTTGTTCTCTCCTGTTTCCTTCTCTCCATCCTTCCTCCCTCTCTCTCTCTCCTCCACAGTGGGGGTGGGCCCGGCCTCCATCATGGTGGGTAACCTGGTGGCAGGGAAGCGTGTGGCTCAGGCGGCGGGCAGAGACCTGGGGCTCATTGAAGACCAAGACCTGGTGAGGAAGGTGAGTGGCGGTCTCGGCCTGATGATGTCAGCAGTTAGACAAACAGGCTAAAAAATATTCAGTTACCGGTGATTCCAACAGCATTCATTAGGCTAATATGGCCTAGAGTGATGTAAATCTGAAAAATTTGTTAATAATTGCCTGTAATCTCACAGTATGGATCTTGCTGTTTAAAGCCATGTGTTCTGTTCTTGTTCTGTCCTTGCTTACCATTACGTGGGGACTTAGCTCTGTATGTGGCCGACCATGATGGTAAGAATTTCAGTTTGACAGCCCTTATGTTACTTGCTAAACCAGACGTTCTACAGAGTGATGCAACCTTCCCCCAATTGTGTAATGATGAAACATCCCCCCTGACTGCAATTGTTATTCAGGGTTCCACATAAGCTCTGATTGCATGTGATAATGTTTGGCTCTGTAGGGCTACCTTTGTACAGATTAGCTGGTGCAATGAGATGTTTGGTCTGGAGGTTGTCTGGTCTTCAGAGAGACTTCAGACGTAGCTTTGTCATGTTAGCTAAAGTCAAAGGGGTTGATTTCTGAATGAGACGGGGAGAAAATGTACCATTAGTGGAGTATTTTAACATAATTGTCATTAACCTCATAAAACCTATTGACCTATATCATGGGTCAGTCAAATAGAGCTGCTAGATTCAAACCTTTGGAATATTTCTGGAATATGATATAACTTCTGGAACATATTAAAGTCTTTTGGAGATCACAACGTTTCCAGCAATCCCTGCTGAATTACAGGGAAATGTGTATAAAATGATGTACAAAGTCTAGGTATTTCCCATTTGATGTAAAGCTGTGGCCATAAAAACATGGCATCCTGAATATTTTTCTCAATATCAGTGTGATGTAGCTTCAGAGAAGCATTTTAACCAGCAGATGCAGAATATGTATGTGACATTGTCCTACTATGTGCAAAAAGGGCTTCCTGGATTTTGAACCGACTTAAGGGAAACCTTATGTGAACATTTAATGTTAAAGGGGTTACATGGAAGTCATTATCAGTTTTTTTTTTTTTTTTTTAATTTAACAACTGAAATGAAACTTCAGCCAGGGTGACTCAGCTCTGACCCTGAACCGATCTTCCTCATGATTATTAGGATCATGACCCTTGATATTATTATATTAAGGTTAGGGCTGCAGGATTACTTGGATTAAAATTAATTTAAGCATAATGAGAATTACTTCTGACATTGGGCAAACAGTATAGCTTGTTCCTTTTCCATGAATTACACCTTAGGTGGTCTTGAACACACTAATGCCAAAGCTCAGTGGCCATGTGAAATACTTCTGGGAAAAAAACTTTACTGATGTCAGTATTTACCAGCGATGTGCTGCACAGAGTAATGTTAAAGTCTGTAAAATCATCTCCTTTCAACCAACAATTACTCTCACCCTGTTCCCGTTTTGTTTTCTCGATTAGCAATGAAACCATTGTTTACCTCAGTTACCCATTTCAATCTGTAGACTGTCCAATTTCTTTAGATGGCATATTTGTTGTAGCATTTTGAAATATAGAGGGTCGTGAAACAGCAGAGATTTGCATGAATGTGTTCACTAGGTTTTTTGAACATTTGACCACTTTGTGTGAATGTGAAAATAGTTTATTTCTCATGTTCACATTCGATTTGCTTTACGGAACGTTTTCCACCTTTCATATATTTTTAGACTCTTAAAATCCTGGCCAATTTAAAAGTGATCTCTTCAACTTAATTAATCCTTAATAATTAGCAAAAAATGCTACATTGAGAGATGGAATTCGAAGGAACTTTTTTTCCTCTAATTATTCAGGTATTAGCGTTGTTTCTATCTGACATTGTAGCCTAGTTGGGTCTGTATGCCTCTTATCATCACTTTATAATCATAATTGGCTACATGTTGGTTTTGATTAGTCGGTAAGCAAATTGGTTTGCTTGATATCGGGGTATTCCAAGGTATTCATTTTGTTACAGACAGGACATCTAGAGAAGTAATTCCATTGCAGCTACTAATGTGTTGGTCCTCTGAATTGTTTGAATGGCTGAATTTGAAATACTCTGGGAATACTTCAGGTGATATAAAAATTAATGTCATCGATGGTTATTAATGCATGTATTAGATGAAAGAAAGAACTGTTGTGGACAGGAGAGATTGTGATATGGGTTTTTTGTGAAGTGGTTAAATCAAAAGTTCTCTCCGTGTCTGTGATATTCTTTAAATCCAACCATCCAGTGATGCACCCTTATATCAAAGGAATATCATTCAAGAATTTTCAAAAAAACATCTGAACAGATGAATATGACAATGTGCCAATGTGCGTTACGGACAGGACAGCGCAAAATGTTGAGGATAGGACACCTTTTCGCTCTTTATATAAATAACAATGAATTACCACTAAAACTTGTATTAATCAATATTATGGATGCCATTGCTGGTCTTTGTAGAGTGTGGTAAGTTTGTGGTACATTGTGGTCAGGTTGTGGTATAGTGTGGTCAGGTTGTGGTAGAGTGTGGTAAGAATGGGGTATAGTGTGGTCCGGCTGTGGTGCAGTGTGGTCAGGTTGTGGTAGAGTGTGATAAGGTTGGGGTATAGTGTGGTCCGGCTGTGGTGCAGTGTGATGACATTGTGGTTCATGGTGGTCAGGATGTGATCCCCTCCCCCTGCAGCACCAGTACCTGACAGAGGCCCTGCAGTGGAGAGCTCAGACTGACCCAGATCATGTCCTGTTTGTGCTGCTCAATGCAAAGGTATGGAACCACATGCCTGCATTTCATTCTTCTTTTTGGAGCACATTTATAAAATGCATGCATTACAATAGCCCAAGTTTGCCTCAGTTACCGTCTGATGTCCGTTCGGTAATACTTGTCCTGCTGAACAAGTGACAAGTGAAATTTACTTACCCCATTGGCAAGGTAGTCAAAATGACCTAAAATCAAGGACAGATTTCCTGTCTTACTTAGAAAACGGTGATAGAAATAAGTGTTTTAAGTCTTAAAATAAGTAAATTTCACTTTCATGAAAATCACTTTTTGCAGTCAAACTGCATTACTTGGCAAATATGATTTTTTTCAGCAGTGATTAGCACCTTGTTTGTATCCATGAGTGGCTTGGTTTTCTGCTAGTGAGGTTATTATCAAGGGAATAACATTTTTTCACTGTGAATCATTAGAATTGGGAGGAGGCTCCCAACTCCTTCCAGGCCACTTCTGGGTTTTCTCATGTCCCTATTATCTGCTGCAGATGCTTTTAAATGGTTCAAAAAATTGTTTCAGGTTCAGTTAGATCATTAAACATCAAATAATGATGTACATGTAAGTTCTTGTCCATATTATTGACTCTGTTGAGGCTAATTTCTCCAAGAAGAAACTTGCATCCAAATATTCTCTATTGCTTAGGCCAGGGGTCTTCAATCTCACCCAGAAAGGGACAGTGTGGATGCAGGCCTTTCTTCCAACCAAGTCATTTCTCAACAGATTCAACTAATCAACCCCTAGAGATTTTGTTACACACCTCGGTTTGAAGAATAAGGTTTGTAACTGCTTGTTTGAAAGCCTGCACCCGTACCATCCCTTTCTGGGTATGATTGAGCACCCCTGACTACAGCGCATAATGCATTTTGGCATTTTGAACAGGAGATCTATGGTGTTAGCTATGTGAAGACATTTTTTTCCTGCAGATTTGTTACAATTTTTAAAAATTTTTATTCTACCTCTACAGTGGTCGATAGAGCTATGAAACACAAGATGTTTGATACTGGAATGAAAAAAATATGTCTATCCTGTAAGGGGCAAGTGCTAAAGAAACAACAGCCAATCAAACGTACGACCAACTCAAATGATTGGAATGATACAGCTGTCAATCAAACCCCACGCGAACAGGTTTTCAGGCGTGGCTTTGGAAGGATCATGGTGCGCTGTGATTGGTGGTGGGCGTAGTCATATTGAATTGCAGAATTTGAAAGTTCTGCCATCAAACCCACGGGCGCCTAGTGTTACTTTAAAACAGTCGCCGCAAAAGCAAAGTTACGTGGTCTGTCTAGCGCACTTACGCACAGAAATATAGCACTGTTAAATAATGCTTTGAAATTAGGTAATATTATAGATCATTAAATGTTAAGGAAGAGCGCACATTTGCATTTTCTGAATTTCTTGTTTGTTGCTGGGTGAAAGAGAAAATTCGACATGACCGGCCCGGGTGGAATTGGGGGAAGAACTGAAATAGGGGACTTTACGCTAGTTGCTTTGCTTAAAAACCTGAGCTATGGGGCGCCCCGGTGGCTCATCGGTCTAAGCGTACGTAACATAAAGGCTGTGTCCTTCCTGCAGCGGCCTGGGTTTGATTCCAGCTCAGGTCATTTGCTGCATGTCTTCCCCCATTCTACTCCCCAACCTTCCTGTCTCTCTACACTGTATAACTGTCAAATAACGGGAAAATTCCCAAAAAAATAATCTTTAAAAAAAAAAAAAAAACCTGAGCTATTTAAGAAATGCTAAATTCCCAGGAACACTGTGCACATACATTTTTGATATTGTCCATGCTTGTGCTAAAGCAGAAGTTCTCCATCTTTTCTTTGTCCTTTGCTCTCTCTCTCTTTTGGTCTGTCCCATCCTCTCTCCTGCTCTTTTCGACCCACTGTCTGCCCCCCCTCCATCTTTCTCACCCTTTCCCCCCCACCCTTCCCTCTCATTCACCCCCATCTCTCTCTCTCTGTGTCTCTCTCTCTCCCTCCAGGGAGTTGCGGTGAGCACAGCGTCCTGTGTGCAGCTTCACAGACGTGCTGAGAAGGTGACTGCAGCTCTGGCAGCTCGTGGTGACATCAACACTGGAGATAACGTGGTCCTGCTGTACCCACCCGGTACGTCCTGCATACACACTCGCCATCATGGCACCCTACTGTCAGTCAACCATCCCTTTTATCTCAAGTCCTCGCAAGATCTTTATATTTGAACCGCCTTCATGTGGAGTCCTGACCTTGAAAGGTCCTGTAATTTTTTCATCAGTACTTGCTAACTGAGGTTCGTTTGTTGACTTTAAAATATCGATCATGTCTATGTAGGAATCGATCTGATCGCCTCGTTCTACGGCTGCCTGTACGCCGGATGCATTCCTGTGACTGTCAGACCACCCCACCCTCAGAACCTGGCGGCCACGCTGCCCACCGTGCGCATGATCATTGATGTAAGTCTGCATATGCATGCATGTCTTTGTATGTCTGTGAATGTTTACATCTGTGTGAGTGTGTGAGTGTGCGTGTATATGAAGAATTATAGCATTGTTTTCACTTGGTAGATGTTTCTGGTAAAGATTGTGTGTATGGTTGTGTTAGCATGTATTTGTGTGTATGTGTTTGTGCGTTTATGCGTTTTGTGTCTCAGTGCCAGTGTGTATTTCTGTACAGTATGAGAGAAAGTGAAAGAGAGTGTGCATCCTATAAGTGTGTGAGAGTCTGAGTGATGCACCATTAATAACTGTATATTTGAGATTGCAGTATATATTGTGTGTGAGCTGGAGTTAAAGCGACGCAGATTGAGGATGACACTCTCACTCTCACTCTCTGGTTCCCCAGGTGAGTAAGGCGGTCTGCATCCTCACCACTCAGGCCCTCACCAAGATCCTGCGGTCAAAGGAGGCCGCTGCCTCGGTCAACATCAAAACATGGCCCACCATCATTGACACAGGTACTGGCTGTGTGCCGGACCGGCAAGCTTCACACGCAGTTTTATTGGATGCATGTCCCGTACAGTGCGTAAAGTCTCGTAATCGCTGTATTTAACAATGACTATCTCATCACAAAGGATCGAGTGTAAGCCATTTTTTTTTGCTTAGTCTAAATGGAGAGGAATCGATTTGCTGTGCATAAAGCATCATGTATGACCACATTGTTGTCTAAGTGCTGAGATAGAACATGCGTAAAAAATTAATTATTTAAAGGATTCATTGAGTAAACGAACATCCACGTAGGTCATTTTTAAGATGTGAAAGATGTGAGTACTTGCACAAGGTAAGCAGCAGATGCAGTTTGCGGTATTTGACTCATATGAAGCGTACCCCCCAGATGACCTGCCTCGAAGACGGCCCCCCCTCATATATAAGCCCCCCACGGCTGAGATGCTGGCGTACTTGGACTTCAGCGTGTCCACTACTGGCATGCTCACTGGCGTCAAGGTGAGGGACTGAACTCACTTCAAATCAATTCACTTCAATTTTGCTATTTAAAGGCTTTACTGGCTTGACATTTCAAAATACATATTTCCAAGGGTGATGGAACATCACAAAACATTGTGACAAAATCATAACATTACCTAATAATAAAATGGTAGGAAAAAATTGCCCCGCAAAGCAGGCGTTACCCCTCAGCCCCTGGATTGTTTGGAATTAATGTAAATTCTCAAAGACGTTTTCAAGTTATCCTACGGAATACAAAACACAAGATGGCGGCTGTGGAAGCAGTACTGGACATCCAAGTGCTGTCAAATTTGATAGGCTTCGTAAGTACTCAAGACCACGCAGCAGAGCAAAAATGGCTGTAACTGACATAGGCATTTTTTTGTAATCGTGCGGAATGGAAATTCAAGATACCAACTGTGGCAGCCATATTTACCTCCGCCAAGGAGGTTATGTTTTTGCCTGGGTTTGTTTGTTTGTTTGTTTGTTGGTTTCCAAAATAACTCAAAAAGTTACGGACAGATTTTGATGAAATTTTCAGGGATTGTACAGATTGGTATAAGGAAGAAATGATTAGATTTTGGAAGTGATCCAGATCTCCGTCTGGATCCAGGAATTTTTTAAAGGATTCTTTAACATTGGGAGATTGGGCCATTTTCGACATTTATGCATATAACTCCACCAACAATGGTCAGGGCACTTGGAAAAAAAATACAGGACAAGTTTCGAACATGTTCTACGATATATCAAAGACTGATCCTGAAAATGGAATAATTCCGGATACTATGATGCTATGATCCAGAATACGAAAGTAGGGGACCTTTGGAACTTCCATTATATGAAGAGAACAAATGAAGCTGCAAACATGCGACAAGCACCATTATATACGCTACCGCTCAAAAGTTTGGGATCACTTGGAAATTTTCTTGTTTTCCATGGAAACACACATGAAATTAGTCTGAATAGGAAATATAGTAAATGAACAGAACATGCTGACATTGTCTGAGAGAGAAATAATGATTTTAATGGAAAATGATGAATATGTACATCAAACTTTGCCTTCATCAAAAAAAAAAACACCTTCACTGTTGATACTGAAACTTGTGTTTGACGGGAACTATTTAGCACACCTGCTAGTTGGCAACCTGTGAGCCATCTTTGTCTTAAACTACGCACTCTCATATATTTATCTTCTTGCACAGTTATGCATTGGGGCCTCCCACTCCTTTTTTCTGTCCTTGTTAATGCCAGTTTGTGCTGCGCTCTGAAGGGAATAGTTGACAGCATGGTAAGAGATTTTAAGTTCTCAATTTCTTGCATTGAATAGCCTTCTTTTCTAAGCACAACAAAAGACTGACGGGTCTCTAAAGGAAGTTCTTTCTTTCTGGCCATTTTGAGCCTGTAAACAAACTAACAACTGCTGATGCTTCAGGTACTAAACCAACCTCAAGAATGCCGTGCTAACTTTTGCGCTCCCTTATTAGTTCAACGGTTTTCAGCTGTGCAACACATTTGCGGAAGGGTTTTCTAATAATCGATTAGCCTTATAAAATGCTTAACTTGGATTAGCTGCCATACCAGGAGATTGATGCAGAGGACTGACAGTTGCTGACAATAGGCCTCTATGCAAAAATGTAGATCATTCTTTGAAAATCATCTTATTAATTTTAATCATTTGTGAAATTGATAAAAATGTTTCTGAAATGGAAAAAAATGTTGTGAAATGCATGAAAATGTATTTTTCTTTGGAAAACAAAGAAATTTGCAAGTGATCCCAAACTTTTGAGTGGTAGTGTACCTAAGATATTGCAGAATTAGGAAGGTGTCACCGGATTTACTGTTTCTTCAAAAGCCAGGGAACTAGATCCAGAAGAAAACCACCATTACGGAAAATTTTTGTGAATAACTACTGAACTAATATTGATATCATTATGAATTAAGTTGCGAATGGTATGTTTTCTTGGTCAGGGAATCTGAAAAAATAGATGAAACAAATGTAGGACTAATATTTATGTGTAAATCACAACATGAGGGGAAATCAGGCATCATGATTGCATCATAAGAAAAAAAAAACAAATGAAGCTAGAAACATGCAGCAGACATCTTTAAACAGCCAAGATGCTGTGGAACTAATATTGATATAGCATTATGAATCAAATTGCCATGTTTTCATGGTCAAGGAATCTAAAAATGACGATAAAATAAATGTAAGACTAATATCTATGGTGGAAGTCGCAATATGGCGGGAAATGTTGTTCTTGGCGGAGGTCTGCGCTCTCCAAGTGCTTTTCTAGTTGCTTTTGGGTTGTGACTGAAATTGATATTGTGTTGTAACTCTACCCTGATGTCCTCACCAAAAATCAAGATGATCGGTGATGATGTTTTTCAATTATCGCTCGGAATCAAATGTGGACGGTCAGACATACGGACAGACAGATGCCGTGCATGATGACCATAGCAGCAAAATAAGGTGCAAATATTAAATGTGTACCGTATCTCGCGATGTTGTACATGCATGTTAAAAATACCTAAACCTCGTGCAGCAATAGGGTGTAATAATAGGAACAGGTGATCCATCATTTCTTTTCCCTAGGATGCAGACAGGTAAGAAATAAATGAGCGACTGTCGTATATCATTCCATCTTCATAACTTTGAATAAATTGGCAGACGTCGCTTCGTTTTGCAAAGCCCTTCAAGCTTGGTAATGGCAATTACAGTAATTACAGACGCCCTAGCTTGCCAGCTAACTCATTCGTAATGCTTAATACAGACGTTTGCGGCAAAGAAGAAAGGCCGTAGCTATTCTTTCGACAAGTCGTAAGAATAATTTATCGACTATTCTTACGACTTCCGATTACGCATGTGCAGTTGCAAATTGTTGGTCTTTGCATTTGACAGTTTGTTTAGGATGTCGTAAGAATAGCCCATGCTTTATGTTTTTTGGGAATCTCGCGCTGCTGGCTTACTTGCAGACCCGCTCGAGCGCACCCATGATTCTGACAGAGGGGTGATGGGATATCCGAAATACCTCTGCCTGCTGTTCCTTTTGTATCTGTCTGAATGGTGCGAGACGTACGTTTGAGAGGACTATGGAAGTGAGCTAAACTCAAGTGAAAGTAAACTCGGTAGATGTTTTAGCGCCGTCACAAAGGAGTAGCTGATGCACTTCGGCGTTACCGCGAACGAGATAAGCCGTTGCTATCAGACAGATTATCGAGGTCATTTGTTAAGTTGTGCGTGTATGAAATGCACGCTATATGTGTGAAAATGAAAGTAGTTATGATAAAGCTTTTGAAGCAAAATAATGTCTCACGTCAGCTGTCCAGTTTTGCTGTAAGTCCTGTTTTCGTCCTGTACAAACTGAATTGATAGTTCGATCTAGAAGACGCTTTCAGATTAATTGAGTTTACTTTCTGTTTTTAATACTGAGATGCAGTATTTTCTAAGGATTTGAATTGCGCAGGTCTACCTGGGGTTATTTTTACAGAGTTTCACAGGAGGTAAAAGACCTACATTTTTGCTGGGATGGTGAATTCGGACAGGAAACAAATAGTGAAAAGGGTCTGGAAAATAAGGTAAAGCCCTAGTAGAATTAATCCCATCAGAATGGGGCAGAAGTCATAAAAATTATGCAATATGTTACTTACCTACTCAGCAGAAAACAAGCAGCTGTGAAGCTGTTTGTATTGCAAAAGACCTCTTGTGCTTTTAGAGCATGACTGCTTCAGACCCTGCCACATAATGATGATGTTTGTTTTGTTGATCTAAATGGAAATTTGGCGCCCCTGGTGCAGAAACTACTCTAATTGGGCACAGATGTTTTGTTTATTTTTCTATAGTGTCTGTCCCAAAATGACGTGGTTGGACTGTAACGGACTCCTTTGCGCGCAGATATCCGATGTGACATGCTATTTAAGTGTTGGTTTGTGTAGCAGCAGGCTTGACTGTGCTGTGCTGGTTTGCGCTGCAGATGTCCCATGCGGCGGTGGGAGCCCTGTGTCGCTCCATTAAACTCCAGTGTGAGCTTTACTCCTCTCGCCAAATCGCCATCTGTCTGGACCCCTACTGCGGTCTGGGTTTTGTCCTGTGGTGCCTCTCTAGGTAAGCAAGTTTAGCGGCGAGATCCTGCAGTGCTGTGTGCGGTTCTGCCGTTTGTGTGTGTATATGTATATGTGTATTTCTGTAGTGTGTCTGTGTGTATATAACCCTGAATTAGTAGTTATTTGCAGTGTGTGTGTGTGTGTGTGTGTGTGTGTGTGTGTGTGTGAGAATGTGTTTTTGTGTTTGCATTTATGACCATAGAGGAATGTGTGATTTTGCAGTGTGTGTGTGTGTGTGTATAATCCTGAATTAAATTGTTTCTGCAGTATGCATGTTTGGTCCTGAATATGTGTGCTCCTGTTCCATGTGCATTGACTGTGTGTGTTTCTGCAGCGTGTATTACCCTGAATTTGTGTGTTTCTATTTTGTGTGTGTGTGCTAAACCCCTGAATTTGTGTTTTTCTGTAGTATGTGAATAATCCTGGATTTGTATGTGTGTTTGTGTGCATGTATGCGTGTGTGTCAGTGTAACCCTTAATTTATAACCTTTTGATGCACCTGTGTTTCTGCAGTGTATATTCAGGACACCAGTCCATCCTGATCCCCCCTGCTGAGCTGGAGGTGTCACTGCCGCTGTGGCTGAGCTCTCTCAGTCAGTACAGGATCAGAGACACCTTCTGCTCTTACTCTGTGATGGAGCTCTGCACCAAGGGCCTGGGCACACAGACTGAGAGCTTAAAGGTGCAGTCCTCATGAACACATGCGCCATAGAAACACCCACATACATGCACATCATAAATAGGGGAGACTGGGGTCTGATGAGCCATGGAGACCAATGAGAACCACATCTCTATTTTGCGATCTATCGATGCCAAAGGTGTTTAAGATGGGCAAAATAGGGGGCGCCTCGGTGGCTCATTGGTCTAAGTGTGCATACCCTAAAGGCTGTGTCCTTCCCACAGTGACCTGGGTTTGATTCCAGCTCAGGTCATCTGCTGCATGTCTTCCCCCATTCTACTCCCCAACCTTCCTGTCTCTCTACACTGTATAACTGTCAAATGAAGGAAAAATTCCCCAAAAAAAATAATCTAAAAAAAAAAAAAATAGGCAAAATAGAGATATGGCTCATTTATTCCCATGCGTCATCGGACCGCAGTCTCCCCTACATACACATACACATGCAACATAAATATGTCTACAATAAAAATATAGTAAATATAGCCGCCTATTGCACATTTTGCCGTAAATACACCCACAAGCCCGCTGAAAGGCAATTTACTCACAGACACATGCAGAGAGTGCCCACACGCTCACTCAAAATCAGTGTAGGCAGAAACTCACACTCAGTCCATACACACACACACACACACACACACCTTAAGCTTCAGGGTACTGCAGGTTCCCCTTAAACGCTCTCACTGAAAGCATACAGACTTCACCTGATAAGCATAAACATACCAGCAAACTATATCACTATGACTGTACATATAAACACAGGCCCCAGAAAGTAGATAAATTACAGACCCACTCACAACACATTGTGATGTCACCAATTGACTTTCCTTGGGCTTGAGGAAAGGCAATTTGGCACATGCCAGTACAGTTTTTGGCACACCCATGCTGGACAATTTGGAGCCTGCGTCCACACTTTAGAGTTGTCCAGTATGCATCGTCCACCCCTTCTCTGTCATCCAGATGGCGCAGTCGCTTAAGAAATTGGTGCACGGGTCTGCATGAAAACAAAGAAGAAACACATTCCGAGAGTGCATTTCCTTGTTGGGAAAAAGATGATTGACTTTGTCTTTTTAACATTAATGTTAACAATTAACTTGAATGGAAAACGGGTTCTGGAGCCAACCTCAGCGGCACTTGTGAAAAACCTCTCTACAAGATGAGGAAATGAGCCACTAAAACAGAGCTCTACTATGGCCGCTTAACTTAACACGCATACTCACTAATTGTTTCAGCATAAAATACATACAAAACCTTCTCTCAATCAATGTACAAGTGTGCTGACGCAGCAGCCTCAGACTTACACACATTGTGCCGGATGCTCATTAATTTCAGCATGTCTAACAGGAATGTTAGTTACTCATCCTGTTGGCTGCTCTGACCAGCTCCTGCCCCTGCCACGGTGTTCCCATATTCAGACTTGAACACAACATATGTGCACACACACACACACACACACACACACACACACACACACATTGTGACACAAATGCACACATGAATGCATCAGTTGCTTTGGGAAAAAAGTCATGCTCGATTGACTCCAAACTAACTTTTTTTTTTACATCCTCGGATGAAATTGGGGATACTATGGATTTACGCTTGTTCTGTCGCTACAGTCTCCTCTACCGTTGCTTTTGTAGAGGTTTCTTGCAATTGAACTGCATGTTATCATTGCCATCCAAGCTGATTTATATTTTGCTTAGGCATGAGTAGTAATGAGGTCTCAATGCTTATCAATTTTTCAATATTGGATGATAATTTACAAAATGATTAATTAAGGGTTGAAATGGCTCAAACCCAAACAAAATAACCCATATTTCACTTACGGTGACAGTTAGGTCTTAGGTTGATATTAGGGACTGATAGGAAGTCCTATATTGTGCATCAGTGTGTGACATTTGATTTGACCTTTCGCCTTGGGTTCAAGGTCAAACAAGAAAACTGTTGTATCTAGCTTTTTGCACAGACTACTCAAGGGGTGCTTTTCATTATGCTAACCTGTGCTTCTTTGCATCCTCTCCTTTCGCGACTTGGAAATCTGTCCCCCTTCGCCATCTCGTTGGGTCTTCCAATCCCTTAAATCCACCTCAAGGATATGCTGAGGCTGAGCGAGGAGACAGGCGCATACTACGCAGAAGCCTTTTATCTAGTGGCGTGGCGTTTGAGTGCCGTACCTCCACATGTGACATAATGGAACAAAGGATTTCTCATTCTGCAGTTTTGGCTCCTCTGTGCTTTCAGCTCTTCTCATCTCTCTCCCGCTGGGCGGAGCTAAGACATGTTGAAGAGACGCATGTGAGGGGTGCGAGGAGACGCGTTAGCTTTACGAAAAGCACCTAATATTGCCTTGCGCTCCCACATTCAAACAATACCCGTCTTACTCAAATTCAATTACTTCATTCTGGTGAAAGCCTTGATTTGTTGAATCACCAGCAAACTTATTCAATGACGCATGTTTTAGTCATCAGCTCAACCAGTGAGGCTCGTGTCATTACAGAATGTGTTGTTGCCTTTACAGTTTAGGTTTGTATCCGGCACTAATTGGGATGTATATATTGTGAATTAGTGTGGCTTTGGACTTGAGCTTTGACCTGAGGATTAAGGCCAGATGATGTTGTTTGAGTATTGTTTAGGTGACTGAGTAACACACGTGTCCAGGGAAACACATGTTGGTTGTGGGCATCCAAACTGTCTAGTTCTATCCTTTCTATTTCTCTATTTGTTTTTCATCCATTAATCTATTTATTTGTTCCTCCGTCAGTCACCCAGTCAGTCAGTCAAATAATATATACTGAGCAACAAAAAAAGCAAGTTAGCTAGTTAGTTAATGTACTCCTATGGTTACTCAGTCAAAGTGACCACAAAATAATGAAAAGTTTAATGAAATCAGTGTAAATGTGCACATGCGAGTAATAAATTTGATTTTCTAAAATAATTACGCGCAAACTTATTTTCCAGTCTGCCTTTAATTAACTTGCGTTTCTTTTCTTGTTCAGTATATTTTATGGCCAGTTTGTCTGACACTGGCATTGACCTGACGTTGAGTTTACTGCAGTGATATGCCTGTTTTAATGAATCATCTTTATGATCACATTGATCGTGTTGTAAGGCAGCGCTTGATTGGTTCTAACCTGATTTCTCTTGTGTGCCCAGGCTCGGGGGGTGAACCTGGCCTGCGTGCGCAGCTGTGTGGTTGTAGCTGAAGAGCGCCCCCGGCTGGCGCTCACGCAGTCCTTCTCCAAACTCTTTAAAGACCTGGGCCTCTCCCCACGGGCGGTCAGCACGGCCTTTGGGTCCAGAGTCAACCTGGCTATCTGCCTGCAGGTGGGTGTATGCTCTCTCACGCTGCAGTGCTTATTGCGTGTACACACTCACATACTGCACTACATAGTGTGCAAACACTCTCTTGCACTGCATACTGTGCATACGAGTACACTTATTCACCCTGAGACTCTACACTGCATTAATGAACTTTCATGGTAATGCATCTCACACCAGTGTGGACTGTATGTATGGCTATGTATGTAGGCCTATGTGTTACTTGTTTTATGCTCTTAATGTTGCGCGCTCCACATACATTTGTCTGGACACAGGGCACCACTGGACCAGACCCGTCCACAGTCTATGTGGACATGAAGTCTCTCAGGCATGACAGGTGAGGCCAGCAGGGGTTTGTACGGTATTAGCTGAAGATCTTCTGTTGGGTCAGTGGCTGATATATTGACTGACTCCACCCCTGTGTATTTCAGGGTTCGGCTTGTGGAACGAGGTGCCCCTCAGAGTCTTTCGCTCATGGAGTCAGGGACTGTAAGTATTCACTCTGTCCACTTGATGTACAGTAGGTTTACCGCATTACTTCTACTGTTTTGTTCCCCGCTTCCCTCATGGGTTTCCCAGTCAAGAAATTTGCCTCCCATTGGCCGAAAGTTCCCACCCAATGATGTGTGAGGCTGAGAAAAGTTCACTCTTCTGGGCGGGATTTTTGCTACTTATGAGAATAGTGCAGAATTTTTGTGACTCAAAAATATCCATGGTTGAAACGCATCAGATACGTCTGCGGGTGCCCACTTAGAGATGGAAGAAGTCCCACTGTGATTGCATCGTGCCTTTGACCAGTGGATTCAGACGGCCCTTGACTGCCAGGGTGCACTGCAGAATTCTTTAACACAGGGAAGAGTAGTCACAAAAAACTTTTATTTTTGCTGGCGTATTTACTTTTGACATTTTGCATTGTATACCTCTGTGCATCTAATGCATTGTGTTGCCTGTGCTTATGACTAGACATGGATTGGTGACCACTTCTCCCTTGGCTTGACTGGTCATAAAAAAAGCAATGCAATGTGTTTCTCTGACCACGGATATTGGCCTGTAGTTGTATCCAGAGGAAATGCTCAACAACTACCAGATAGTAGAATTGTCTCCTCACCCTCCTGCAGACCAGACATAGGATTAGGTTTTAACCACCAAGGCTACCCTTTCTTTCACTACCTTAGGCATGGTTGTTCTGTCTGACAGCCAGTCATCTAGTCTTCTGTCTGTTGGTCCTGTGCTATTCAGATACAGTTAACAGAGAAAGAAAGGCTATGTTTGAAACCGCCCAGATCATTATGTGCCTGACCAGTCAATAGAGGAGGATGTAGTTTTCTGAATATGAAAAAGTAATGAAAAATTCTATATTTCTTTATTTCTTTCTCTCTCTCTCCCTTGTTGTCTATCTATCTATCTATCTATCTATCTATCTATCTATCTATCTATCTGACTATCTGACTGCCCACTTTTAGATTCTTCCCGGGGTGAGAGTGGTCATAGTGAACCCAGAGACGCGAGGACCACTTGGGGATTCTCACCTAGGGGAGGTGAGACTGGGAGGGAACAAGGGTGCTGTAGTTTGTTCATTTTTCTGATGATGATTTCTGATTGGTCCGCATTGCTCATGCCCTTATTCAGCTCTCGTTTCTCTCTCCGGGGCGCAGATTTGGGTGAGCAGCCCACATAACGCCAGTGGGTACTACACCCTGTATGGGGAGGAGAGCCTTCAGGCGGACCACTTCAACACCAGACTGAGCTTCGGAGACCCCCAGACCCTGTGGGCCAGAACTGGCTACCTTGGCTTTGTCAAGCGCACAGAGCTGCTGGATGCCAGCGGAGGTCAGTTATCCATTTTGGTGCCGTTGTTACTGCCAAATGTCCATCATAACAAGTACCTTAGACTTGTAGTGAAACTGAAAATCTTTTATTTTTATAAGTGGGGAAATATAACATAACATAACATAACCTGACATGACATGACATGAATGGCAAGAACAGACCATTCAGCCCAACTACGCTTGCCAGTTTCTTTATACTATTGTGAGTATATCTGTTCAGATACTTAAGTCAAGCCTGCTCTTGAAAACTCCCAAGGTCTCTGCTTCAACAATATGGTCAAGCAAGCTATTCCACATTGAAATTACTCGTTGGGTGATGAAATATTTCCAAATTCATGACATTACTGATTGCTTAATGAGATGTGTATTTTCTTTCCTCAGTGACAAAACTTCTAGTGTGTAATTGCTTGACTGAGGACATTTACGTTCTGGGGCTTTTTAATGATGCAGACATGGCCTGTTTGTTTCAGTGAGGGAAAAGCTTGAAGTTACCGTGTGCAGTGAGATTCCAGATGATTCTTGAAGTTACCGTGTGCAGTGAGATTCCAGATGATTCTTGAAGTTACCGTGTGCAGTGAGATTCCAGATGATTCTTTGTTTCTGACAGTTTGGGGACAGCCCTTTCTTTTCTATGCTTGAAGATGCCCGTAGAAACGAGGTCCAAATTTGTTTTGTCAAGATCGTTGTTGGAGAAGTTCATTAGCCTTAGCAAGATGTGGGGTCCCATTTATAAACGGCGTACACACGGAAAGTGTTGCAGAATGTTTGTGTGCATCTTCCTTGCAACTTAAAAAATTAGAAATTAAAACTTTATGGGAAATTTAAAATTCATAGGCAAAGGTTTCTGATATTATTACTAATTTTCCTGGTGAAAGTGTTTTGTATACACTACTGCTAACTGAACTTTCTGGCAAAAGGACCCCATTTTTGCAATACAGCCCGTTATAAAGTGAACTGTATCAGATCATTTTGACTGTATTTCATGGTAGAGTAGTACCAGTAGTAGAACTTTATTTTATGTTTATTAATATTAAAACTAACAAATTTCATCTGTATTGGCAAATGTCAGGAGAACCTTTTATGTATACCTGTGGAATATCTGACCTATGTCTATAGGGCATATCGGAGAAAGTGGGAATTAATGACACCCGTGGTGAAATGGGAAAATGCTACCGAACGGCCTTCCTCATGTTCTTCAGCTAATATTGCCTAAAGCTTATAGGTTATTTTTAATTTGACTGAGCCTTATAATAAAAATAAGTAAACAATATAGCACCAATAATGATTTAAAACAGTTATGCAGACTAGCCATTTATAACTGTGGGACTATATATTATTGTAGTTCTATGTGAACTGATTAATTAATGAGCATAATTTGGCTGGTTTTGGCCACCCACCAATACTTTGGCGCAGTGCCAAAATTGCCATCAGGCGCATGATAAACAATCTTCTGCTCCATACTTTCAACCAGCTTATCTTAATACCAAAGTAAGCAGTATTTGTAAAAGTCAGCAGTCAGCAAATTCACTCCTATTTGCTGCAGCTCCGTTCTTTTTTACAGGTCTGTTTATATTTTGAAGTAACTTTCCCTGAGACTAAATAAAAGAAGTTTTCCCATGACCTAAATCAGGGGTTCCCAAACTGGGCCCTGGGGACCCACTGAGGGAAGCCTTCCCAGATGCATGGACCCTGTTATAGCAGCTAATATAGTGACCAGCTCTATATTATCACCTCCAAGGAGGTTATGTTGTCTCCCGTGTTTGTTTGTTTGTCTATTAACAGGATAACTCAAAAAGTTATGCATTGATTGGCGCAAAATTTGGTTGAGTGGTAGGTGGCAGGACTTGATTAAATTTTGGAAGTGATCTGGAACATATTCTGGATTCTAGATCCAGAAGAAGTTAAAATATACCTGAACAGAATGATTGTCCCTTACGCAATGAACAGGTTTTCATGAAATTTTAGCGTTAAGTGGAATCTACTCTAATGTAGAATTGATTATAATTGTTGGTGATCTAGATAATATTCTTGCGGATCTAGAAGCAATAATACTGACGTATGGCGTGGCGGAGGTATGCGCTCTACTGAATGCCTCTCTAGTTTCCCATGATTTTGGAATCATGTTGGATGAGCCAGTGCCTGCATGTAATATTGCAACTCACTTCAATGGCAAACTTTTATTATTATCTAGCAAAAAAAGCTCCCACAGACTTTTCTTTTGGAGATGTAAGCATTTCTTTGCCTCTTTCATTACAAACCTGACTTATACAGATCGCCATGACGCTCTCTTTGTGGTGGGGTCTTTGGACGAGACACTGGAGCTGAGGGGGCTGCGCTATCACCCCATTGACATCGAAACATCTGTGTCCCGAGCTCACCGCAGCATCGCAGAGAGGTATGTGAGCGGGTCCCCATGTGGTGGTCTGTAGTGTCACTGGTAATGCTGTGTGTGGTTCTGCAGCGTAAGTGGTAATGCTGTGTTTGGGTCGGAGGTGATTATGGTATTGCTGTCTTTGCATTTGTAGTGTCAGTGATAAATGCCATGTGGGTCTGTAGGGTTAGTGGCTATGCTGTATGTGGGTCTGTAATTTCAGAGGTAATGCCACGTGTGGGTCTGTAGTGTCAGCAGTGACTTGATTTCTGATGTTACAGTGCCGTCTTTACCTGGACCAACCTGCTGGTGGTGGTGTCGGAGCTCTGTGGCTCCGAACAGGAGGCCCTGGACCTGGTGCCGTTGGTGACTAACGTGGTTCTCGAGGAGCACCACCTGATCGTGGGGGTGGTGGTAATCGTGGACCCGGGAGTCATCCCCATCAACTCCCGGGGGGAGAAACAGAGGATGCACCTCAGGGACTCCTTCCTGGCCGACCAGCTGGACCCCATTTACGTGGCCTACAACATGTGAGCCGCCTCAGCCACGCCTCCCCTGCTGTTCCCGGGGCGAGGCGCACGGGAGAGAGTCTGGAGATGGTCATCTCTGAACAGGGATGGAAGGTGTTGGCGCAGCTCTCCCGGGGCATGCAAACGGCGCGAGGGTGGAGAGGTTTAAAGGAGGCCCCTGACCACCAGTCCTTCTGTCTCATTTTGTCCTTAATTGACTCTCTTGCCACACCCCCTCGCAACAGCTTTTTGGGAGGGGTGTAGAGCGAGGAAGGCAGCAGAATAGGTGTCTGTCTGTCTGTTAATCTCCCACCCTCTCTTGTTCCTTCCACTGACTGAGGGTCTTTCCTGCGGGTTCACTCTGGGTCACACCTACATCGCTTGCGCCGGCGTTACATCACCTGCCTAAGGTAGACCGCGGGAACTGGGAGCTTCTTCATCTCCACTTACCCTGAGTCTGTCAGAACAATGATTTGGTCATCCAATCCCCTATCAGTCCTTTACAGTGACAGAAAGGTCATGTGTTGCAATTTTTCTGATTATCCATCAAGTGTTGCTGAATGCACTTCTGCTTTCTGACCCTGCTTAAAGAATCCATTACAGACCTGCTGAAAGGACTAGGCCCTCAACAGATCACCCCGTCTTGGCATACTGAGGCGAAGGGGAAGGAAGTGGGGCTGGGGTGGGGGGAGGAGTTTAGGGGGGTTCCGGTTCACTCCTGTCTTTTTAGCCGTAATCCCCAGTCATGTTCAAGCGCAGTCATCACAACTCGTCATACCATGGCTGCTTTTTAAAGAAGAAACCAACAAACCCATGTGTCTTTCGCGGGCATGTAGCGAGCAGATGACTCGTGGTGCTCCCACCCGTCGCTAAGTTTACTGTAGGCGTGCAAATTTAAACCAGCTTGCAGTGCAGACCACTGGAGTGAAACAACTGCAAAAAAGGAAGCCTGCTGCTTGCCTTATTAATACCTGTGGATAATGTCATATTTTATTTGTTTTATTTCATTTTTCTTTACATTTTTGTTGGATATTTCATTGTTAATTGTTGTTTTGTATATTCAGATTTTAAAAAAGGGATTTGTTTTTGTTTTGGGGGGTGGTAATGGGTTACTTTAGGGAGGGGACATTCAATGTAACATATTGTACAGAGCTCAGATGCTGCGTCTAGTCCGTTAAAAATAATTGTGTTTAGGAAAAAGACAGTTGAGTCATGGGAAATGGAACATGTTACTGACCCTTCATACTTGACTGCAGTTTTCTGGATTAAGAACCCCCTCAATCGCTGAGAGGGTAAACTAATCTCAAAAACTCTTGCTACATTGATAAACACTCTCCATAAAAAAAAAATCTGTGGGGTTACAAATCTTCTGTTGCACTTAATATCTATTGGTTCTCATTTGCTTGCTTTTTCTCTTATGGATTATCTCTTTGGTCAGTTGGCCTAGTGCAGGGGTGACCGTCATATTCACCAGCCTCAATGGAAGTCATTTCCATTAAAAAATATATACATATGTTAAAAAATATGTCTTGCTGCAGGAATCACTGATCGCATTCTCCAGCAGTGATCTTGTCACAAATCGAGACAGAAGAAAAGTTTGAGCTCTTCTCCTAAGTATTGGCCATTGGTGGTTGCTGAACAGAAAACAGGTGTAAATCATTTCTTGGAATGGCTGATTATTGACCTGTTTTCAATCATATTCCATGACTAACATGTTCTCCAATGATGTGAACAGTCTATTTTCAGTTAAACGGACATCATTTTTAATACGGTTGTCAGGCGATTAAAAAATAAATTCCATTAAAAAATGTTATATTCAGGTGCTAACTCGGTAAAGCATCGCGTTGCGAAGCAGAAGTGACTATCACGCTGCGGGTTCGAGCCCCGCTTCGTACCAGCCGGTAGTGGTCGGTAGCTTTTTCAGAGTAGCACCCAATTGGCTATTGCGCTACAGGGTTGCAAATTGGGAAGGGATAATTTGTAATAATTGCCTTGTTTGTTGCTCAAGCGCCTCCTGTTGGCCAGACGGGTGCTCGCCAGGAAGATTCTAAGTCCGTTCATGTCCGGGTATCCTCCGCCCTCATTCTGAACTTGCGAAGATTCAACCAATGAGAGTATAAGAAGCGGTGGCTGACAGGCGCATGCTTTGGAGGAGAGCTGTGAACTGTCTTCACTCTCCTGAATTGGCAGCAAGGGGTCGCATACGAGCGAGCTTTGTACATAGTTCACCAATTGGGCATTCCAGATTCGGGTGGGATTGGAGACGCCAAATTTATTTAAAAAAAAAAAGTCATATTCGCTTGCCTAAGTAGGCTACGCTTTACGAAACAAGATGACATGGAAGATCCAGACTAGTTTAACTCTTGGCACATCCTGAAAAACAAGCGGTCTAACCTGTGCTTCATTATTATTCAATGAAAACAGAAAACGAAGATTGAAATGCATGCAATTTTATATCCAAAAGCAGCATTCCATTTCTCTTATTAGCTTAAATGGCATTAGATACATCTGAGAGAGTTGAATGTTCTCGGAGCTAACGTATCCTTAATCTAGGAACATGACTGAAAATGGATCAAGACTAATCATCAGTTTGAACGGATGTGTTATGTCTCCTGTTTTTTGTTCCGCAACTGCCACTGGTATTGGCTGCCGTGTATGATTGTGGAATCCTTATTAGTACAATCTGGTTGTAGCACAATCCCGCTACTAGGTGGGGTTTTGGGCAAAATGGTCATGCAAAAGCAATGTCTGTGTCAGACCATCTTTAGCCATTTCTCTGTCCAACACCGGAGAGTCTGTCCCAGCCCATGGCTTTTGGCAGTTCCCTAAATGGTTGTGGCATGGGATGGTATAAAATTCAAACTTTGGATAATGATGAAGAATGAAAACACGGCTGTAAATCAGGCACTAGGCATTTTGAAAACTCCACTGCTCCCAGATTCTACCAGTGATGATGTTATCAATTTGGAAAGCTCAGTCAGCACCGGAGCCGATTTTGCATCTCAAAGCCAAAAAAAAAACGCAGTTTCTCAGGGCATTGCATACTGGTGACGTGTTCACTCCCTATACATCCCCCACCCGTCTTGTTCTGGAGATATTTCACACGTCCGTACCTTCTCTCACTGCACTAGTGGGAATTTGCCATTTGTTTACTAAAAGTTGTGTTTGACGCAGCGGAACAAACCTGTAATCAAACATATAATGCTCTGTAAACCTTTGCATTGCTTGTACTGGGAAATTCCTGCATTGAAACACCACAGCATAGAGAAATGAATGTGATCTTTTGCTTTAAAAAAAAACAACTTCTCATTTACTGGTCCAATAAATTCAATAGTTGTATTTATTTATATTTCTGGATTCCCATAATGCTGTTCAACAATATTAAAGGTGAAACTGATATGACTGAATATAACCAAGTGCAGAGGAAGGTGCACAGACTCATGCACTCATGCATGCTTGCTCACACTCACACGTGCACACAAGCATGCATTCATGTGCACTCACAAACACGCATATATGCGCATAGAGCACTGCGCAAACGTCTCAAGAACATTTAAAAAATTCAGAGTCGATTCTTTCAAAGAACATTGAAATTAGCAGTATTTCTTTGCTGAATAATGTAATATAAAGACCTGTAACAGTTCAAATCTAACACTAAATTAAAACCCGAATCAATTCAATATTTTTTGTGACTCCCCATTACCTAACAATTAGGTACACTGCTCCATAGTTTTCTTGTTTTATGACCTTATTAGATTTATGTTTGATTGTTCCGGAACTTTCCATAGTTCATCTGCAGACAAACTGTCTCACTTGCGTCTGTCTTCAGGTAATCCCAGACAGCCTTGATGTTGAGATCAAGGCTCTGTCAAAGTTGTGTCATCTGTATAAACTGCTTTAATTAAATACAACCATTTATTTGTTAAATTATTTTCTTAAACTAACATTTTATTTCTTGGATATGCTTTTTATTTACAGCTACAATAATGTGGAAAACAAAAAATAAACAATCTTTGAAGAAATTTCAATTGAGAAATTTAGGATGCCCAAGACTTCCGCACAGTGCCGCAGTTACACATAAGCGTGAATCCCGAAACTCATTTGCTCATATGCACAAAAGCACAAATGAACTGATGTTGACAGGCGGAAGCAAGTGGAAGGACCATTTCAAATGCAATTCTAAAACAGGCCCAGGCGGTCTACAGCAGACTTATTGAGACCATATGCATATGAAAACAGCAATTCAATTTCATGCCCTAGCAGTCGCACTCTATGTTTCAGAAGTGACGTGACCTTGAAGCACGTCCACATCAGGGCAGGGGGGAAAGGGTGCCAATTGGGGTGTTCAAATGGTTGGTTTTGACCTGCTTACAGGGTCATGCAGTGAAAGGAGAAATTTTAAAGGAGCAATATGTAAGTTTGTGGCCAAAACTGGTAGTGCAGTCACATTCAAAATAGTGCAGAGCGCAGTATCCCCTCCTCCTCTCCCCCAGACGAGAGGTTGCCAGCTAGGTTGCCGGATCCAGCAAGAACTACTTCTGCACGGAGCTACCATGGCTACGTTTCAATATCACCAATGATTTGCTCTGACAGGGTTGTGTTCAATTCAGTTCAGAAAAGATCGAGACTAATGACTAACTTCAGCAACGGTCATATTGGTCAACTTGCTCGTCACTCTTCTGTGTGGATAGCCCACTAAAGTCCATACTGTAATATGCGTAAAGAATTAATGAGGACTCATTTGACCGATGTACGGCCTCAATTACATTTCATATTACCATAATGGCTGTGCCAATGTTGGAACGGGTTCCACAGCATCTCAGCATAAAGCCAGAGAAAATGACTAATGATGCATTGCTAATGTTAGTGATGAAGAGCCACGGTTTTTATTTCTCAAACAATGTGTTACCTAGCCAATTCGATGACCCACCTGCATGCGCACTAATATACCATGAACAAAAATACATAACGTTATTCGACTCTAGAGAATATTTGAAATGTCTGTGCCTGCATTAAATAGAATTAAGTTAGCCAAACTGAGCTGAATCTTACCTGTCCAGGAGAAAATTAGCAACTTTGGCATCGGCCTTCAAATTCTTCTCTGCTTTCAGCCGTCTCAATCTTTCAAAGGCATGTCCTATACAGATCCTTGTTGTTTCTGACTTTGTCATGATGCATTTCGGAATCCTAACGAGGCCTTTTAGGTTTAGTAACGTCAAACATTTGCGCTCCGAAACGCTGGTAGCTGCAGCTCAGTGGTAACTGGCAACCTGGATGCCAAAATGCTACTGACTTCGTGATTGGGAGATTGGTGGAGGGCGGCGCAACAGGCCAAAACACAAAATGAAAACATCAACATTAGTTGTGGGCTGCAACTTCGCTTTTGTAATGAGAATATTCTGGCTGGACTACTGTTGTCAGTGATGTAAATATTTGAAATTGACATCATTTCTTAATGTCTGGTGACATATCAGGGCCATTTCATGATTAATCAACATATGTTTCTTACATTTTGCTCCTTTAAATGCGGGAGACCCTGCAGCCACCATATGTTTGGAGAAATGGTGTCTGCTTGATGGAGTCCTGAGTGGCCTTTGTGTGCTGGGCCACACCTACACTACTGTATGTGACTCGACTGGTGCCTGGCTGCTGGATTAGGTTGTTGGCAGGGCACTGTTTGTGCAATGCAGTTCCTTCTGTAATCATCCGGCTGTTTCAAAGGATGTGTGTATATATGTAAGCTGGTGATGGGGGGATATAATGGAAGCACATCAGTTTTGAAAAATAAACAGTGTTTCAATGCACACAAAGCTACTTATTCTGTTAAACCGTACTTTTCAATTCCCCACTATCTTATTTTAAACTGAGTTTTGATGTAAAAAGATGGTGAAATCAGTGGTTTTAGATGAATAAATGTCATCTCACAGTAAATGTTTATTAGGATCCTGATGAACTGTCCCTTAGGCTGCCTGTACAGTGCTGCGGAAAAGTATTTGCCCTACTCTTGATGTTGTGTGTTTTTGCATATTTGTAACACTTAAATGTGTCAGATCATCAATTGAATTTTAAAATTTAACGAAGGTAACCCAATTAAACAAATAATGCCATTTTTGAAAGATGACAAAGTATTGAAGGAAAAAAGCTGTCCAAACCTACCTGGCACTCTATGAAAATGTGATTGCCCGCTTACGTACTAAATCAACAAATTAAATTTATAATTGGGCTCAATTCTGCTGTACACACCCAGGCATGATTACTGCTGTTCCTGTTTATTCCAAACATCAACTTTCAATAGAACCAGTTTAGCACAGTAAAATAGACAAAAAGCAGCACATGATGCCATTATCTCAAGAATTTCAAGAACATATGAGAAACAAAGTTGTTGACAGTCTGAAAGGGTTACAAAGCCATTTCTAAGCCTCTAGGACCCCAGTGAACCATGGTGAGAGTCATTATACAAATGGAGGAAACATTGTTGGAATAGTGGTGAACCTTCCCAGGATTAGTTGGCTGATTAAAATTCCTCCAAGGGCGCATCTACGACTCATCCGGGAGATCACAATAGAACCCAGATTAACGTGCCAAAGCCATTTCATACTCTTACACTGCCAAAACAATATATTACCAAGCATTTTAATCTTGTATGTACTTGTAAAAAAATTCTGCCACTGATGAGAGAGAATTTAGATTCTCTTCTAGATGAGCCAAAATTATCTCAAATCAGTGGCAGAAATTTTTAAAGAAAAAAGGTGACATAAATAAGTGCTTCAAGTCAAAATACTCAAGTACAATGCTTGGTAAGATTTTGCTTTTGCAGTGTAAAATGTCTCAAGAAAACTTTCGGACGATACCAATTCTCTTATGTGTTAACGAAGTGTCGATCAACGTCTAAAGCGCAAACTTTCATCTCCAAGGTAATCATATTTTTGTTTTATAACCAGCCAATCTTTCTGTGAATGGTACAGTATCACCTTTTTATATCCATGGCAACCACCAAAATCACAATCCATCCATCCAATGAAAAAATAAGACGACCAACAACAGTGTCTGCAACATTACAAATATTCAGCAGGTACAAGACGCTGTCAGACAACACTTCTCTGCTGTGTCTCTGACATCTGTCTGGTTATCAGACACAGTCGATAAAACTGCTTTAAGGAATTGCAGGCCTTAATTACATCAGGAAGGGCAGTGTTCACAATTTCACCAGAAGAAAAGGACTGGGCAAAAATGGCATCCATGGGAAAGTTGTAAGGCAGTAAACACTGCTGACCAGAAAGAATGCAAAGGCTCATATCACATTTGCCAAGATACATCATAAAGACCTCTAAGACTTTTAGGACAATATTCTGTGGACTGATTAGTCAAACGTAGAACCTGTAAGAAAACATGCGTCTTATGACGTCAGGTGGAAAGCTAACAATGTGTTGCATTCCACAATGAGAATATAATACCAGCAGTCAAGCGTGGTGGTAGAGTGATGTTCTGGGACTGCTTTGCTGTTTCAGGATCTGGGCAACTTGCCATAGTTAATTGAACTATGAATTCTGTTCTCTACCGGAAAATCCTGAAGGAGACCTATGGCCATCAGTTAGTTACCTAAAGCTGAAGTGCAGATGGGTCACGCAGCAGGACAATGATCCAAACACACAAGCAAGTCTCAAAAAATATCTGAAAACAAACAAAATAAAGGCCTTGGAGAGGTCTTGTCAAAGTCCTGACTAGAGATTCTGTGGCATGATCTTCAACTGACAGTTCATGCTTAGAAAATCCTCCAATGTGGCTGATTTTAATAATTCTGGAAGAAATAAGAGGCCAAAATTACTCCACTGGAATGTAAGACTCATTGTCAGCTAATGTTTGATTGCAGTTGTTACCACCAAGAGTGGCACAATCAGTTTTTGTTCAAGTTGTTCACATGAGTGATAGTGGTTTTGAATAATTAATAATTATTTACATACAGTATGTGAAAATAATTGTTTAAAAACTACATTTTGTATTTATGCGCATTGCCTTTGTCTGATCAAAATTAGTTGAATGATCTGAAGCATTTATAAATGAGGGGGGAAAAGCAAAAATAGGAGAAATCAGGGAGGAGCAAATACTTATTCATAGCACTGTACCTTGACTGCTTGTATTTTTATGAACACAATACTGCAAACAAAATCAAACACTGAAGGTGAAGTGATTTTGAAGCTCAGTATGCATTCTCATTTTTGTCATTTTTTAATTTCAATGTGAAGTCTTTTACGTTAAATTGAGCTTTGCCTTTCTGATTTTTGATGATAGTATCATTGTCATTGCTTGACAATGACAATGTAGGAGCCCTACATCAAATTACAGGCCTGCAGTAAACGTTTGGCCTATGCAGTATGGTGCATGGTTGACACAATGTAGGAAACTGCTGAAATAGTCTTAAACCTGGTCAACCTGAGGGAGACAATCTCCTTGATGACAGTCACATTTTCTCTTTTGGAGGATGAAAGACTTAGGGCTTTAATTATATGAAGCATATTGACTGAATTGTAAAAGGCCAAAATTGAAGATGGAATAAGCTCAAATGGCTATGAAGGATAAGGTTAGATAGTGAACCTCAGCGAAACCCCGGAGCCAGGACAATTTCAGCACCGCTGTGGCGCAACCTGGTGCGAGAGAGGGCCTCGGCTGAGAGACAGGGCCTCGGTTGTGAGAGAGAGCCTCAGCTGTGCAAGAGCTCCTCAGCAAGGACTGAACCTTAGGCATCAGAGAGAGCCTCAGCGATGGATGACTTGAGCTGCAAGGGAGTGAGCCCAGCTTAGAGAAAGCATTTCCGGTGTGAGAGAATGAGCATTGGCTGTGCTGGAGATCCTTAGCTCTGTGGGAGAGAGCTTCGGCTGTGAAAGTGAGCCTAAGTTATGATGCAAATCCTCAGCTCTGAGTGAGAGTACCTAAGCTGTGAGAGTAAGCATCTGTGGTGTGGCTCTATGACTTTGGACCACGCGACCCGTCATTAAGTTCAGTAAATTAATGTCCTACAAGGATCGGTCATCTGAAATATCAGCTTGGTTTTTCACTGGTTTTACAAGCAGTTTTGATTTTGTCATTTCAGATTCATGGTAACCGATAACAAGAACAAATCTTAAAAGTTCATTCCGGGATGATTGCTGACATTGTTGGGTGACGAGAACAAATGATCAAATAGCTACATTCCTGTGTTCTCTAGTGTTGCTGTATGTGAAATTGGACATAAATTATTGGGTGTATCTTTAGTTTCAGAAACTTCATTAGTCCTTTGCGTTGCTCGGTAACGTGGTATCCATGTTGTATGGCCCAAATTAAAAATTATTTTGTGTGTATTTGCTTACAGACCAGTTCATAAGTATTTGGACAGAAACACAATTTTTCATTTAGCCTCTTTTCGCACCAAAATATACTCAGCAACAAAAGTTTCTGTGACACCAATATTGTTAATTATTTTTCATAACGCAATTATGAAATTGTCATACATGGTGATATCAGACTGAAACAGTACACGTAAACACAACATTGAAATGGAAATCATGAAAATGCGAGAAAATGACTTTGCACGTGAAAATGTGCGTAAATCATGCTTGTGGATGGCAATAAAAGAGGAGAATTTTTGGAATGTTCACATTGTGCCTGATGAACGACGGAAGCATCACTTATCGAAAACACAGCCATTTCGGATCAGGAACTCTACCCTCTAAATGCCAAGACTGTCTGAAAATGATCGGTGGAGGGCCATTGGGATGATTGAATCCGGAACCTCGCAGAGGGAAGTTGCTCATCGCCTGAATGTCCACTGAAACACCATTTGGAACTTATGGCAGCGTCATCAGCAGACAAGACATGTCAGAGACCGTCCTCGCAGCGGCCGTCCACGAGTAACCACTCCCAGACAGGACAACTGGATTCGAACAACCCATCTCCGAAATCGATTCCAACCTGCAACCATAACTGCAAGAACGATACCTGGTTTGAGGCGACTGTCTGCACAGACAATCCGTCGCCGTCTCCGTCATTTTGGCATTGTCCCACGTCGGCCAGCAAGACGTCCAATACTCACAGTACAACACCGACGACTGCGTCTACAGTGGGCACAACAACATCGACGGTGGATCCAACGTCAGTGGGATCTTGTACTCTTCGCTGATGAATCAAGATTCATGCTTAACCGATGTGATGGTCGTTTACGTGTATACCGTCGACGTGGAGAACGTTATGCCAACAACTGTGTTCAGGAATTTGATCGTTTTGGAGGTGGTAGTGTCATGATTTGGGGAGGGATCACGGCTAGAAACAGAACAGATTTGCTTGTTATTGATAGAAATCTGACAGGTCAAAGATATCGCGATGAAGTGCTACGGCCATTGGTGGTACCGTTTTTGATGCAACATGGTCCCGGAATAACGCTGCAACATGATAACGCCAGACCACACGTTGCAAGGATTGTACAGCAGTATCTGATGCAACAACATGTCAATGTCCTGCCATGGCCAGCCAGATCCCCAGACATGTCCCCAATCGAGCATCTTTGGGACGAGATGGATCGACGTTTGCGGCGGTTGGATAACCCGCCAGCTACACTCCAGGAATTGCGACAACGTCTACGTCAGATTTGGAATGACATCCCACAGCAATTTCTGGCACATCTGATGCGGTCCATGCGCCGGAGATGCGTTGCTTGCATCATGGCACGAGGAAGTCACACCCGGTATTGAAGTGTGAAGGTCACAATTGGTTAGACGTCAGACAAGTGCTTCATGACGCATGAAAATGACATTTTTCGTTTTGAGTGACGTTGGCACTGAAAAGTCAGTGTTTCTCCTGTTAAATAAACATATTGATTGCATTGAGATCTTTGCGTGTCATTTATAACATACACATAAATGGTGTCACAGAAACTTTTGTTGCTGAGTATAGATTTAAAGTAAATGCATCAATGTGTGCCTGAGGGGTAGACTTTGAGGTTTGAGGGTTTTTTAAGCAAACTTTTTTGTGCTATGTGGGAATTCCAACCATTTTCATGCATATTCCTGCTAGCCTCGGGGGTCAAAAGTATTTGCACAAACTAGTTATAGATTTTCATGTTCAATACTTGGTAACAAATACTTCGTAGTCAATGACTGCCTGATATCTGGAACACACAGACGTCATCAGATGCTGGGCTTCTCCCCCCCTGCTGGTTCTCGGGGTGTTTCGCCTTGGGTTTTGCCTCCTGTCAGTGAACAGCATGCACCTTTGGACTCGTTATAAATAATTGACTTGGCCATTGTAGAATGTTTCGCTTCTTTGCCTTAAAAATTATTTGGTTGGTTTTGCGCTATGCTTTTTTGTCCATCTTCCCTATTAAGGACCATATGATGGGTTTTGAGGCATTTAGCTGAATCTGAGCGCATGATGTTGTCCTATAGAGTTAAAAATTCATCCTGCTGCTTTTGATGGCTGTCGAGTCATGAGTACAATGCAATTTGTTTAATTGGTAGCCGTACATGACCATGCTTCACAGATGAGGTGGCATGCTTCATAGTTTCTTCTCCTCTCCATACACTTCTCTTTTTCTCTCATTCTTGTTCAAGTTAATCTTTGTTTCATCTGCCCATAAAATGTTGTTCCAGAGATGTTCTGTTCATCTTTTGTGGATTTTTTTTTTTTTTTGCAAACATGTTGATTTTGAGACTATATCGTGTATCACATCTTGTGGTAAACTCACTGTGTTAATTCTGTCATCTTTTGATTTTTGTATAGACATCGATATGCTTTCCTCCTCTTTCCTCGATCTGGTCAGCTATTTTTTGAAGAGATTTTTCTTTAACAGTAAAGTTTTTTTTTTGTCATCCACCACAATTATTACCAGTCGTCTTCCAAGTCTTTCAGTGTTCCTGAGCTCAAGCAACTGATTTGGCCTCTCCTGCTGTTTTTGCCATTTCTTCAAAACGTTTTTTTTTCAGCTGAATGATGGCTTCCTTCACTGGCAGTGGCATCTCTTTGGAAATCATATTGACAGTTAGCAGCTAAAGACCCCGAATCCAAATGCCAAACTTTAAATTGGCTCTGCACGTTTTAACCGTTTACTTGTGAATGAAATAATGAGGGAATAATACATACAGGGCCATTGCCCATCCATGCAGCAACCTGTCAATTGTGTTTGGTCTATTAGTAAGGGGGGGGGGACCTTATTTAAAAAGTGTTGTAAATCCGGCATCATTCACAGATTTTGAAGGCGACTAACCTCAAAGCTGAAAGTGCGCACTTTGAGCTCATATTCAGCAATTAGTTACATTTCCAATATAGTGTGATTGGCAGGTGAAAAATAATGTTGTAGATGTCCAAATATTTATGCTTCCAGAGGGTTTGTTTTAAAAGATTATGAATTAGACTTAGAAAGATACACACTGCCCAGGTTGAACACTCTTCATTAGACCTTTCTGAGTTGTTTCTGTTTATTTCCATGCATGTGTGAGTGCTTAGTCTTATGGGCAAAAACTTTTTTTTCCCCATTCATGTCAATGAAGTAAATTTATTTTCTCTTTAAATTTGTATGTTTGCCATGTACAGGCCTTTTTTATTGTTGAACACTGGTATGAAATTTACCTGCACTCCCGTCTCCCATCCAAAAAAGAAAATGCTGTTCCTCCTTCCAAGGGGATAAGATTTGCAAAAGTGACCATGTCCACATGAGAAAAAGAAGATATTCTGCAACTGTAGTTTGTAGATGTAATGTTCACTCGCCAAGGTTTGTGTGGTTAATGAAACACAGGAGGCCAAAGACAGCCAGGCAAAAGGGACAATTCTTGGACTTCCTGATTATGCTAACAGCACAGTGCAGCCTCAAATGGCGGATGCCCCTCCCAGCATTACTGCTGATGGGCTTTGTATGTGAAGGTCCAAGATCACTACACAATTGAGCATGTATTGTACCAAGCACAATACAATCACAGACACATCTCAATTTTGTCGGTCGGGAAGTAACCTGGGTAACTGTGGAAAATAAGTCAGATTATCATTGCAGTTATTTTGTAAATGCATGTCTTTGTCATCAAAAAGGGCTTGTGTCTGAGGAGTGCGAGAGCCCTTAAATGAAGGATGTGTTGATATTGCATGCTGCAATCCATTTGCAAGCTAGTGACAGGGCCTGAAATTTGTCAGTATACACTATCCAAACATCTCCTGCTGCTTATCTCAAAAGGCTTGGCTATGCAGGAAATGTGTGTATTGTAAACAACTTAAGCCTAATATATAAATGTTAGTCCCCAGCTAAGGTGGAACACTTAATTGCGCATGTAAACAAGGTATCATAATGTCTTTAACATGGTTTATGTCCTTAGACTTGAGCTTTTATAGTTGCAGTATTAATATTATTGGATGATACATCTGCTTATTAAATAATTATGATGAGGTACAGAATGATACATATTAAGATTTATGCATGAATAGGCTGCTGTGGGACCGACAGTTTCAAACAGCAAATCTGGTGTAATATTATTTCTTGTTGCAAATTTTAATGATTGGATTAGCCTACCTGCATTACTACTTTACAGTCCCTGTCATTGGTCACCCTTTGATTTTGTAAACATTGTAATAGTTACCGTTTTATATTTTCAATTGCAAAATGAATAAAATGCTTTTATTTTGCAATAGTATCCATTATTTTGACATTTATCTCTTACTCAGAAAAAAATTGGAACGAATATTAAAAATGTGCATAACAGAGAGCAATGATTTCTTACTTTACTTAGAGGTGCATTTCATTGCAGACATTATGAAAACAAGATATTTGATAATTTGTCTCGTCATTTCTGCCATTCATGCCTGCAAAGCCTTCCAAAAAAGGTTGGGATGAGGGCAATGTAGCACTACTAATAAGGTTAAAAAAAAGAATAATATGTAATTTGACACAGCTGATGTCAGCAGATGATTATACTCATGAGTAGGCATCCAGGAAAGGCCTAGTCCCTCAGGAACAAATATGAGTTGAGGACCACCAATTTGCCCCTCAAATGCAACATGTTCCTCAAGGAAAGACTGGAAGGGATTCAAGTACTTCACCCTCTCCAGTGCATTATATTATTTTACACTTCAACGTTAGTTAACTGACTATGTTACAACAGCGGAACATAGCTGTGGTTTGGCGTCTAGACTCTGACCTCATCTCTCTGCAGATAAATTTATGTGAGCTAGCTGAAAGGCCATTTGGAATGAGTGTGGTCGTTTTCTTTGCATGCAAGGACTTCTCCAGGCTTTAGGTTATTGTATCATTATGAGCTGGAATAAAGTCTGATAATTTACTGAAGATTCTGCAATTCCAAACCTTCTCCAAGGCACCTCAATTCCCAACGTTGAAATTACCCTAATTACCTATGGTGAAGAATCTTTAAAAAAAATTCCTGGATCCAGGTGGTGATCCAAATCAACATTTAATGGATTGTACCCTATCCCTCCAAAATTGTAATCAAAATTTGTTCATACCATTATGATTGAAGTTGCTAATAGATAAACGGACACAGGCCAAAACATAACTTCGGCGGAGGAAATAACTATGTTCGACCAGGTAAATTGTCGGATTTCTCATTCACTCGCACATATTTCATTCTCTTTCGGGATGAAAGCGGTGTAGCTGTTATCCAGCTACGTCACGCCGAGTCCGAGAGATCACGTGTCCTGAAAGGGGCGGAGCACAAAGTAATGCTAGCTGCTGTCCCTTTAAAAAAATAGTTTTTGTTTTTTTAAATGGGCGCCAGCTATTGATCATAATAAAAACACATTTCTCGCCTTTTCCCTGTTTGTTCGGTGAAAGGGACAACCGATTGAATATTAAGCGCCGTTAATCATTCAGCAAGAGATTGTAGCGGGGAACTATTAAGACGGGATCAAAAGGTAAATCTTGCTTTTATCGTGTTCTGCGCTGGCTGTTAGCGCGACATAGCGCTCCCCGTAATGGCGGTTCTCCACTCTGGCTGTCGAAGGAGAAGGTGTATTAATGGCTCTCCGTATCGCTGACGTCTGTTGACGCGGTGACTTGCGTGCCAGTGACTCGGATACCGCACCGCCACACTCAACTAATACATTCGGCGATGAGACAGAAAAAAACTTTGTCTGCTGAGCTTTTGCGTAGTTTGAGTTCTGAAGCAGTCGGGCTGCTTTCACACCGGGCGCGAAACGAATTTTTCCGTACGACGGATTGCATTCAAAGTCGATGCAAAGACGCGAATACTCGCGTTTCGCAGATTGCATTCAAAGTCGATGCAAAGACGAGAATACACGCGTTTTGACTTTGAATGCAATCTGTCGTGCGGAAAAAATCGTTTCGCGTCCGGTGTGAAAGCGGCTTTTGGTAGCTTTCCGAGAAGTTACATCCAAACCGACCAGCCAACGCTGTCGAGCTGCATTTAGCCTGTCTAAACGGCTTAACAGAACATGGAATTAGTTTGCGGGCTAACGGCAGCTATCGGACTTCACATGGCGAAATGTTTAAACCGGACGATCGCGCGCGGCGGTAGATCGCTAGCGAGTTAATTGGCAGATCAGTGTCGTATTTTTAAACTGATTCCTGGCTACAGTTACAGTTACGCCGCGATCCAGGTACATCCTCGGGCCAGGTTTGCGTTACCGCGAATCTCCTAGTAGTGATTGCTAGGCTACATGCGGTATCACGTTAGCCATCGCCATGAGCGTAGTTTGCTGGGTAGGGCCACTCTGCTGAAAAACTACAACCATCTATACTTTCCTTCATAATTTCTTATTGATATATTTATATATCTCAAGAATAAGTGGTGAAAATTTCGTCATGATGTATTAAGAAATAAAGAAATGATGAAAGTATAGATGGTTGTAGTTGTCAGCAGATGAGCCCGCTTGTTAGCTAAACTGTATGAGCATTAAATTATTCAGTTATGGGAGTCAACTTTATATTAATGGCCCAGATAAAGTGAGAGACTGGCTGTTTGTTTGTCAAACGCCCGAATCACCTAGAATAGACCACATTTGGAGTGTATCAGCTTGCGGATCTTGTTGCCTGAAGAACCAGCTACAAGTTGTCTTGTGTGTCAGATGGTGACCGCTGCAAAGGCTGGATAACAGTTATTAGATTTGCTTTGATTTGTATCTGCTAGCTACCAGACTGCCGGCGGATATTAAGCTGCTGCTGCTTCGAAATTGTTAAGAAGGGGGCCGCATATTGTGTAGCGTTTGCTACCTACGTAGCTAGCTGCAGATTGTGTTGGTTGGTTAGCTGGCTAGCTATTTGAAATCGCCACTGCGGTCGCGGCAAGTTTGTTAACTTGACGCACGTAGCTAATGTTATGCTACTGAAAAGTCATCAGGTATCTTTTCCAGCGCACTCGCGCAATGTGTAGTTGGTGATGTAAGATGGGCTGCTACCATGTTGTAAACATCCACATTAAGATGTGCCTTTCAGTTTTTTTTTTAATCTTGGTCTTAATTCCCTGGATCCCTAAATTTGCTCTCTGGGAAACCACATTGGTTAAATGACAATGATTGAATTGCACACTTGCGGTTGTGACTTATCACAGTCAAAGCCCCTGACCCCCTGCAAAATGCTTTCATCCGTGTTCTTTCAACTTTTTGGGGAGTACTAGCGAGGTCTCTCCCCCCTCTGATCTTTAGACGTCTATGATGTTACGCTGCCTATTGCGGTATTTTTTCATACATGGCCTGCATTGAATGTTCAGTATGTGGCTTATGTCATGACACGGCAGTTTTTTTGGTACGGCAATCTATTTCAAAGATTTGGATAAGGATTATTGTTCGGGGAAGGGTTACAGGTTGGGGTGAGGTTAGGGCAGGGCTTGAAATGGGGCTGCCGTACCCCTCCACTACGGTACTCCACATTGAAATGCATGGGAAAAACTTCCTTACCCGTAGCAACTGCCTTTCAATGATCGCTTCGTTATTGTCGTTCTGGTTATCAAACCATCAGTGTTTAGCTCCGTCGTGGTCCGAATCTTGTTTAGAGCGGGTCTAAACCTGTGATTCTGAGGCAAAGTGGTTCTCTGTTTAATAGTTTGAATGCCAGTCTGATGTTGGGTGGGGGGCGCCCGCCGCCGCTCACTCCCACACAGGCGCAGCGCCTTGGACATTACGCCATCTGTATGCTGAAGAAGCCCAGACCATGACGTTATATGATCGAAATAAAACGCTCATTTCCCCGTGCCCACAGCGGGCTTCTTACAAACCTTTTCTTACTACATGAGTCACCAAGGTAACGGTGACTCCGTTCTACTGGTATTTCTTCTGCTAAATAGTTTGACCTACAAAGTATTATTCACAAGGGCAGTGGTTTACAGAGCTTGTATCTCTCCCGTCTGCACTGAATGAAGCCCTGCACCTTCTGGGGTTAAAAATACAGTGTTTGTTAACTTTCTACTGTATGTACATGTGATCAGCATGGGAGTGCGTGGGCAATTAAATGACTTCATAAGAACATATACTGGTGTGGGTTTGAGGTGAAGGATCAAGCAAGCCCATGTGAGTATTTGTATAGGCGTGATAATTACTGTTGGTGACTGTTTTGGCGGGTAGCGCTAATCTGCTGAAAAAGTACAACCACCTATACTTTCCTTCATAATTTCTTATTGATAGACATACATCTCAAGAGTAACTTGAAAATTTCATCACAATATAATAAGAAATGAAGAAATCACGAAGGAAAGTATAGATGGTTGCAGTTTTTCAGGAGAATGTTTCCCGCAGGTTAGCCCTACCCTGTTCTGGCAGACTTTGGTTGAATGCCCCTCTGGTTTGCGGTTGTTGTGTTGATGACCGGTCTGACTTTCGATTGGTGTGGTAAAGTATTGTCTGTACTTTGACTGATGTGTTCACGCTTTGTCCATTCTGCGGTTGGTTTGTTGACAGCGAGGATGGAGGAGGTGCAGCAGAACAGCAATGGCACTGAAACGCAGACCATCACCATCCCAACCACTATCAGTGCCTCCCAGATTTCACAAATAGCACAGCAGGTAACTGTATGTCGTGTGAAAGATAAGAAAAGGAGCAGAGAAAAGTGTGTGCGTGTGCATGTGTGAATGTGTGCGCGAGGGAGAGGATGACGAAAAGAAAGTGTCCATACTGTTGGTGTTTGTATGTAGTTGCTGTTCTGTTCACCGGTTACAGGTGAGATAGATCAAACAGCGGTGTTATGAACAGTACACTGCCTGAATAATTGGGAAACATGATTGAAAGAAGATTGCCATCTGTAGTGCCGTGTATCTCATGCCATCGCATCGCTCATATGCACAGTCTCAGCAACCTGTGCTGGTTTGAGGAGGAGCTGGAGTTCTGACCTTTATCTCCCAGTGCGGCTGCAGTGCAGAGGAATAGTGCCGAGGGCAGGGAGTTTCTCGAGGCCAGGGGCAATCCCTCAGCTGCCATTCCTCCCCACTGATGCTGTCGGGAATGTGTGGCCTCGGGCAGACTGCTTGTCTCCTTGTGTGTGCCAGGGGGCTGGTGTTGGGGCTCTTGACTTGTTTGATGACAAAAGATTAATGACTACATTTCTTTGTTTGTTTATTTTTTTTGGGGGGGGTGGGGGGTGGCTGTGGGTTGAGGGCACTTGCCAAGCTTCCTGTTCCCTTTCCTAGTCATTGTGAATGGATGTGTTTAATTCTTGTTTTGCGCCTCGTGCGTAACCATTTACGCTGGAATGTCTTGTCTTGGTGTGTCTGCGTTATTGCACACATCTGCATGTTTTTTTAAGTGCTTGTGTGTTGTGTGTAGATGTCCCTGGGAGGCTCTCCGGTGACATTGGTTCAGCTGCCGGGAGGCCAGTTCCAAGTACAGGGGGTGATCCAATCAGCACAGTCGTCCGTCATCCAGTCTCCGCAGGCACAGCAGGCGCAGGTAAGATACGTCCCCCCTGACGCAGTGGCGCTCCCTCACCCTGCTGCCCTTGTCAGGTCTCTCACTCGACACATCTCTGCCTGCAGGGCGGGTCCGACACTGACGACTCCCAGGACTCCACTGACAGCGGCGGCTCAGCTCACAAGCGCCGCGAGATATTGGCCAGACGCCCATCCTACAGGTGCCTACCTTCCACTGGGACCTGCCGCCATGGCTACATAATACCTCCATGATGTCATTACTCTGATATGGCTTTTTTGTGTGATTTAAAGACAGAATGTCAGGACTGTTGTGTTTAGATTTCAGGGTTGGTTTCCTAGCTTTTTGAAACCTGAATTATATAAAGGGGTCATGACCCCCACCTCTGCTGAAACACAGGTAACTGTGATGGGGAAACCACCTGATTGTAATCAAGGTCACATGACAACAAGTTATGTGATCACTCACGTTTGGATGCCACTCTTCCGGCATTTTGGGGTATTGCACATTTTCTATGCGGCCGCTGAACTGGCCTTTAGGGTTCAGAGGGTTAATAAGTGCTTAAATTTATCCTGGATCAAATTTTGACCATTGCTAGCTGTCGCAAAAGCCTGTGTGTAACTTTCTGCGATATAAGAATTCCTGCTTGAATATTTCATGATTGAACTTATGCAAATTAACTAATAAATCTATTTCTGAAATTCTTGAATCCACGTAAAGTGAGCTATGTGAGCAGATACATTTTGAATATTGGCATCAACTTTGAATCAAAGTATTGGTTCTTGTATCCCAGCTGGCTGCGATATTTTATTTTTTTAATTAATTAATTTATTTATGGTTTTATTTTAATGTTTGATCCACATTGGTATATTGACGTGATGTTGTTTTACCTCTGACAGGAAAATTTTGAATGAATTGTCTGCAGAGGAGTTGACTTCTCGGAATGAGGGAGAGGAGGAGAATCCTTCATCCACCGCAGCCACTGCGATGACAGTCCCCACTCCCATCTATCAGACCAGCAGCGGCCAGTACAGTAAGGGCTCAATGCTAAATTTCTGCTGGGCACAAGGGCAATGCTTGAAGCGGCACTACCACAACATGTGCCTGCACAAATCTGGGCTCCAATTTTGAAATCGCTCAGCTTGTGTTTTCAAGAGATGGGAAGAATTTTGAGGATCTTTGAATATCGAGCGATATATCCTTGCACTCTAGAATGTTTTAGCTGTTTTGTCATTTGTATTGGTCATAGTTTCATCTTTGAGCTTTTGATTTTGTTTTGGAGTCCGAAAGTGTTTGTGAATTCCAATTTTTTTTTTGTCTATAATTTTGTGTTGTAAGTACATTTATTGGATGGAGAGTCATTTTAAACAAGACTCAAGTGGTTTAATTTTTTTTTTTTTTTTTGCATGGTTTTGACATGGTACCGCAGCAGAGAAAAGTGCAATGCTCTGGATTTTTTTTTTTTTTTTTTACATGGACATTCCCCGATTGCTTTGTCCTGTTCCCTTTGTAGAGCAAGTGCTCTCACACTTGCTAGAGAGAGGAGTTCCCTAAAGTAATAATATTTATGTCAGTTGAAGGAAGTAAGCTAAAACCATTGGTTTTTCATAAATGAAAAGAACTTCCCTTAAGTCGTCTCCTGGAATCATCTCCTCATTTGTCGCTATTAGTTCAAAGTAAATCTGTATTGTTGTCATATTGTTTTTGTTATTATTATTGGTGGCGAAAGCTTGACAGGAAAACACTTTGAAAATCTTCTTAAACACTAAGTTCAAAATATCCACAAGATTCTTCTTGGAAATCTTTGTGTTTGTGACCTTTGCTTATCTTTACATTTTATTAAGGTTCATCCCTGCACTTGTCGTTAAAGTGTCCCTTTAAGATTGTATGCCATGGTACTCCATGCCTCTGGAGGGCACTGTTGTAAGAGCATGAGGCCAAAATGCTCCTTTTTACGAGAGGTAGTGGTGTCATGGGGATTAATTAGGGAATTTTAACTGTTCAAGGCTGCCCAGGGGCTGCAGGTGGGAATGAACTGAAGTGTTGTCTTTTCATGCATGGTGTCATAAATACAGTGATGTGTTTGTTTGCTAAATGCTTTGAGACACAGACATGATCCAGCCCCGTTCAATGTGCTCTCCACAGTTGCTATCACACCCAATGGGACGATTCAATTGGCGAGCCCGGGCACCGAGGGTGTACAGACGCTCACCATGACTAACTCGGGCACCTCGCAGCCAGGCACCACCATCCTGCAGTACGCCCAGACGCCCGACGGTCAGCAGATCCTGGTTCCCAGTAACCAGGTGGTGGTTCAGAGTGAGTGCAGTTGTAGTCCTTTTTCCCATGGTGCTGCAAACTGGTGCCATGGGCTATGCGTCGCAAATTGTGTTCACTCACTCATGGAGGATTTGGAGGGAGGCATGTGCATGATGGGCCGTGGATCTGTGTGGCTTCTTGTTCGTTTTATTCGTGAGAGTCAGCCGGTGAGAGAGGGGTGGATCATGCCGCTGGCCAGAATAAGTTACAGTCACCCGAACACACTGGGCTATCGGGTGTTTGTCAATATTGTACCTCTGTCGGTGCATAGGCCTCATCCTGAGAATGCTTTAGGGTCTTTACATGCCAATTCAACAAATTTAAGAGAATCTTCCCACCTGACCACCACAAATTGGCTTAAAAATTTCTGAGACAGTTACATTAGTGTAAAGAAATTGTGTGAAAGTTTAGGTCAATATCTCTAATAGTTTTGCCTGGAAATATTATAGAATTAGTCGTTTTTTTGCACTTGTTTTGCAAATGTCAAATGAAATACAGTTTTTAAATGTTCATATCATCAAAACTTTTGCAGGTATGACCTTTGAATTTGGCACAAATAATATTTGGTACAAATACTGTGGGTATAGCTGTGTATTAAGGGCATTCAAGAATGAATACCCAGATTATGGGTCATTGAACTTTCTTTTCCATTTCACACTCTTATGAAGTGCCATTTTTGATGGGCTGTAGCATAAAATGTAATCATTACAAAGGGTTAAATTTGTATCATACTTATTCCACTTCATGAGCTCTATTAGTGCCGTGAAGAATACACAAGTCTCTATTAGTTTCCAAGAAAATGGAAGGCAAAATTGGGGGAAAAAACACAATTTTCAAGAAGTTTGCAATCAGATTGCCAAGGCGACTTCAAGCCCAGCTCATTTTAAAGATCATATTTTTGACTTTAACATAAATTTCTTTGAGGTGATATTATTTATTATTCAGTAATGATTTTTTTCAAAATACCGAGCAAACCTATCAAGAAAACAATCCATAAATCAATCTAAAATTCACCATTTTTGCACAGATAATGATAAAGCAGCATTAAAAAGTAACAGACAGAACTATTATCTTAACCTATAGTAGAATTTATGATTTGAATGTTTATTTTAAGATTTTCATTGAAGTTTCAGCCTGTGTGATGGCATATTGATTGAAGGAATACCTCTTTCCTGTCGTGGTGCTGGGTGTTTCGATTCTGGTAATCACATTGGTCAGTGTCAGCAGAGGTACTGACCTGAAATTTTGCCCTGTTCCTACCTACTAATGTTGCTTTGTCTCAGTATTTCTAAAGGTAAATCTGAGAAGGTCGGGTGGGAAGCATATGTTGAATTGGTATGAAATGACCCTTCATGTATGTTTGGACATTCTAAACTGAGAACTTAATGCGCAAAGCCCGAGGGAACAAATGCACCATGTAAAACAGTCGCTCAATCAGCCAGTCAGTCAGCAATTCTCATTTTAACACACAGGTATAAGAAGCTCTTCTATGTGGTCTTTGGGTGCTTTACTCAGTTGAGCATCGTTATGGCCAGAGGGCATGTAAAACCCTATAAAATTTAGCTGTGTTTCCTGTAATGTTCTCTTTATAATCCCTATCCTCCTTAAATTATTTTTGTGTGAATTATTCTGAGGTCTTTTGAAATCCTCACTCTCGCTCTGGTTTGGAGTTTGGTGCCTGCAACTTCGTCGATGGCTGTATTGGGAAGGCAATTGGATCTTGCCGGTCTCCATGGTGATTAGCTGAGCACTATGGCTGTCTTGCAGGCGCGGGCGGTGAGATGCAGACGTTCCAGATCCGCACTACGTCCAACTCCAACGCCCTGCCGCAGACAGTGGTCATGACCTCCCCTGTCAACATATCCTCCCAGACCACCAAGTCCGACGACCCACAGATGAAGAGGGAGATTCGGCTAGCGAAGAACAGGTGAACCCCCCCCCCCCCCGACTTTGCAACTTGTCGTGCTCCTGAATGAGTAGAATCACCCCCTCAACCACCTTCCCAATCACCTCCTAGCACCCAACTGCCACCTTAGCTGCTTTTTTTTTTTTTTTTAAATTTGGCATCTCCAATCCCACCCGAATCTGGAATGCCCAATTGGTGAACTATGTACAAAGCTTGCTCGTATGCGACCCCTTGCTGCCAACACAGGTTAGTGAAGACAGTTCACGGCTCTCCTCCGAAGCACGTGCCTGTCAACTAGATTCTTATACACTTATAGGTTGAATCTGCTCAAGTTCAGAACGAGGGCGGAGGATACCTGGACATGAACACACCCAGAGTCTTCCTGACGAGTGCCTGTCTGGCCAACAGGAGGCGCTGGAGCAACGAACAAAGCTGATTTTGCCTCCCTAATCCGGCAGTCTTTTCCCAATTTGAAACCTTGTAGCGCGATGGCCAATCGTGCGCTACTCTGTAAAAGTTGCCGACCCCTAGTGGTGGGTACGACCGGGGCTCGAACCCGCGACGTGATAGTCACCTCTGCGCTGTAGCGCAGTGCCTTAACCGAGTGAGCTATCCGGCAGCTCCCGTTAGCTGCTTTGCTAACATTTTTCCAAGGGGCATGTGATTATCAGTGATACTTAATTCAGGATTACACAAACAGTGCATAACAAATTTATTAGACCACCGCTCACTGTAAAGATTATACCACAGCTGCCCTAAATTAAGTGTTGGGGATTACCAAAATTATTTTTATGTTTCTGCAATGGTTAATCCACCAGTATGCGCAACCTCTTAAACTGAAGTGATATTTTTAATGCTAAAATTTGCTAAATATTGTTATGAATTTTCAGATTTACGGTTTTACAAAAAAGCAGAAAAAAGATAGTTAAGCTTATAAGTTATCTTGTATTCCTGAACATAAAAAATCATTTTTTTTAGTGGTTGAATGCATGAATGCAAGCTGTTATGAAGGCCAAAGGAGGCCATATAAAATTGTTTATTTTAGTTTTTGTGCGTGAAGACTATTTAGTTGTTTCAGTTCGTTATTTGCCAAAGAAATAAAGTCATTTTTCGTTTGAAACAAGTTTTTGACAAATTTCTTAAATATTTGTGTTTTCTCTTTTTTTAATGATGGGTGGTCTAATAAATTTCTTAAGCACTGTATGCTTTTCAGTTAAGACATCTGCGCTGAAGTGATTCTCCCAGTTGCCACACTTATATTTTCTGGAGCCAATGGTCCTTAAATGGGGGTACTGCAGTCCCGCGACCCCACCGAACCCAAACCTGCTCCATCTTGTCCCAGTCACCTGTTGAATTGACCTTTTGAAATGCACTTGTAATCAAAACTCAAGTCTAAGTCTGCTACATACACTGCGGAAAGAATCCTTTCAACATGTACAGGAGGGAAACCAATGCTTTGAACCTATTTAAATGTTAGTCTACATTCAGCACTCCTCTATGTACATTGGTGAAATGTGCATTGTAAATCCTGGGTCTCAATCCAGTTGCCTTTTTTAGCTCACCTGACGACGAAGTCAGATGAGCTTATGTCATGGCCTGTTTGTCCGTCGTTCGTCCTCGTCGTCGTTCGTCCTCGTTCGTCCTCTTTGTCGTTTGTCGTCCGTAAACCTCTTCTCCTCCGAAACCACTGGGCCTATGAAGCTGAAACTTGACAGGTACCTTCCTACCCATGAGGACACTAAAGTTTGTTCAAGGCGTTCCGATCCGATTTCAAACATGGCCGCTACGGCGGCCATATTGAAAATCACATAATTGCCCATCTGAAAGCTATTTATGTACATATTCAGCTGAAATTTGCGATGTAGTCAGTAAGTGGCAAGATACATCACATATCATACAGCTTTTCCCGTATTTCGAATTTTGACCTTGCTTTCACCTTCAACTTTATACAACCCCTGTGAGTTACATTGAAATCTTTCAAAATCATCTTCTCCGAAACTACTTGGCCAATGAAGTTGAAACCTGACAGGTACCTTCTTGCCTATGAGGACACTTAAGTTTTGTTCAAGGCGTTTCGCTCTGATTTCAAACATGGCCGCTATGGCGGCCATATTGAAAATCACATAATTGGCCATCTGAAAGCTATTATTGCACACATTCAGCTGAAATTTGCTATGTAGGTAGTAAGTAGCAAGATACATCACATATAGTACAAGTTTTTCGGTTTTTTGAATTTTGACCTCGCTTTGACCTTCAAATTTGTAAAACCCCTAAGTTACACTGAAACCTTTAAAACTCTTCTTCTCTAAAACTACTTGACCAATGAAGCTGAAACTTGACCAGTATCTTCCCACCCATTAGGACACTAAATTTGTTCAAGGCGTTTCCCTTGAGTGGTCAGGTGAGCTACAGGGCCCGAGGCACTATTTTTTTTTTTTTTTCTGATTAACCAAGAAATCAGTGTCGGATGTTCTATATTGTTAAACGCTCCTCAAAGGCAGGTAAAGCCAGGATTTGGTCAAGAGCCCCAGCATATACATTCATAACCTGCCTCCTTTGCTTGTTTACTGTTGTGAATGGAGCTTAGGAGGGAGGCAAAGAAAGAAAGAAATTAGGCAAGAATGAGCGATTGGTCAGGGCTGATGGTGTTCTGCTGACCTTGGCAGAAACAGTAAGAGTGTATGTGATCTGGAAAATGGAGGTTATGGCCACCGCTCCAGCCAATCACAGGTCTGCACTGATACTCTATTCCTCTTCCTGTCTCCATTTGAAGGGAGGCGGCACGTGAGTGTCGCAGGAAGAAGAAGGAATACGTCAAATGCCTGGAAAACCGCGTGGCTGTCTTGGAAAACCAGAACAAGACGCTGATCGAGGAACTGAAGACATTAAAGGACCTTTACTGTGTGAAGACAGGGTAACGAGCCTCTGTCGTAATTGGGAGGCTCGCTATGGACCACTGGGGACTGGGAACAGAGTTCCTTACTTGCCATATTCCTTATATTGGTTCTGTTTGGTTTTATCCTTTGTTCAAACGTGGTTATCATCAGCAGAACGATAAACATTTTGACGATGTTCACGTGAAGACAGGTTTGTTATATCATGAATTGAAAAATAACAGATAAATTCATCAGTCATTTTTATCTCATTTTATCGTTGGGATGCTGAAGCTGGAATTGAGAGCATTTAAAAAAGAAGAAACATGCAATGCTTTTGTAATTTTCAGTTTTTTTCTGCAAGCCGAGGTTTTTTTCCCCCTCCATTTTTATTAACCTAGCTGTAGGAACGTGCAGTTTTAACCTCTGTAAGAGCCGCAATATTGTGAGTGTATCAATGACTTGTAATCATGTATCTTTTTGTAAGTAAAGCACACTTTTCATTTGTTCCTCTCTCTCCCTCGTCGAAGGCATGCTGCAGGTTTTCTGTTACATGGCCTTTCCTTGTTTCCTGGGAACTGTAATTGGAAAAGCTCCTGAAGGCAGTGTTGTGGAGGGACGGGTTACGGAGGAGCACTAGCTATGGTTCTGGCTGAGGAGGGGCGAGGCAGTTCAGGGTTTTTTTTTTTTTTTTTGGGGGGGGGCGGGTGTTTGGTTTGAGCTGGTAAATGAGATGTCATTCTTTTGTTAGTTGAATCTAAATAAATTTTTTTTTTCAGTCTTTATTTCTGTAAATATGTGCTTGAAGAGGACCAGAACAGAGACCAGTGTCACAGGCATGTTTAATCGAGCCGATTTAATCCACTGATTATCTGTTGCTACGAGAGAGTTCACTCCTGCTTCTCCTCAATTTCATCTGCTCCCTTGATTCAGGATCTGACTGATCAATGTTGGTACCAGTGCTGTGGTGCAGTTGATGAATAAACCTAAAGACTTGTGCTCGAGGAAATTATCCACCGCCAGGGGTAGCGTTGTTTGTGGAACCTACTTGAAAATATAAAGTTAAGAGGAATCAAAGTGGGACGGTAACGGTTCAACAGCAGAGATGCATTTTTTTGGTGTTTATAATCGAGGGCCAGCCATCTGGGTACAACGTAGAATTATGTGCTTTTGCCAAATGTGACTCAGCATAAGTGTCATGGTTTTCCATCTTCTGCAGGTCTATTAAGGGATTTCTGGGGAAGTGTGATTGAGAAGCATGTGAATGCCTTGCTCTTGAAAAAGCAAGCAATCGCTGGGGCTAATGAGGTCCCACAGCTGCAGGCGGCCCAGTGGGAGTGCTGCAGCTCTGGTCGGAAACTTACTGACCTTCCCAATTGCGCATGTGTGGCTGCAGAACATAAGCTTCAGTGAGCTCTGGCAATCTCCTTTACTACTTGTAGATTTAACTTCTTTTGATTACCGTTTCCCTCACATCTGGAGTTCCTGTCCCTGTTCTTGAAGCTCTACAGGAGGTCAGTCCTAAAAAAATACCCATATCTCAACAACTGGAGACCTTGGAGTTGCTACTTGTATAAATGGATCTAACAAAATGTTGGTTGCTTACTGCAAATGTGTGAAGAGGTCTAAAGAAACTGCAGTGCTGTGAAAAGAAAAAAAAAAATTTGCGGCCTCCCTAATTTTTTCTGTTTTTGCATATTTTTAACACTAATCTTTCAGATCATCAATAATTTTGATATTAGACTGTGATAGGGTGATTAACAGGGTTGGGTGCAATTTTTTTTTTTTCAATTACAATTGCTTTCTGGACAGAATGTTCAATTACAATTACTTCTCGATTAAAAAATTAAATTACAATTACGTCAAATGTAATTGTAATCGACCCATCTGCAACAAGGCTCACGATTTTCCTTTAAGTGTACCAAACACTTCTTAAAGACAGTTTCCAGCACTCAGAGATGGGTCAAATACAATTACATTTGACGTCATTGTAATTATTTATAATTACTTTCGTAATTGTGATTTAATTGATTTTTTTTTTATCGAGAAGTAATTGTAATTGAAAAAAGTAATTGAACCCAACCCTGGTGAGTAAATATGCATTTTTGAAATTTTGATTTTGTTCATCGATGGAAAAAAGCTTTCCAACCCTACCTGGCCCTGTGTGGAAAAATGGCTTCCACCCTCAGTTACTAAAATAACCAATGAGACAAATTTAATTCATAATTGGGTTGAATTTCACTACACACTTGGGCCTGATTACTGTCGGCCTTGTTGAACACCATGTAAATAGAACCAGTCTGGCAATATGAAGTGGGCAAAAAGCAGCACACGATGCCACAATCTAAAGATTTTCAAGAACAGAAGAGAAACAAAGTTGTTAACCTTTATTAGTCTGGAAAAGGTTACAAAAAAAACCATTTGTTGGGCTCTGGGACTCCAGCAAACCATGGTGAGAACCTTTATCTACAAATGGAGAAAATGCACACAGTGCTGAACCGTCCCAGGAATGGCCAACCTAAGAAAATTGCAACAGGGCACATTGACTATTCATCCAGGAGGGCACAACAGAACCTAGGCTAACAACTGAAAAACTGCATGTCTCTCTTGCCTCAGTTAGGTCTGTGTTCAGATTCCACGATAAGGACATTGGGAATCAATGGCATCCATGGGAGTCTTGGGAGAGCTGCAAGGCGAAAACCACTGCTGACCAAAAATAAGTAAATAAATAAAAAATACTGAGGCTCCTGTCACTTTTGCAAAAAAAAAAAAAATCTTTGACTTCCAAGACATCTGGGATAATCATCTGTGGACTGACAACTCAAAAATAAAAACATTTTTGCAGACTTGGGTCTCGTTACTTCTGGCATCAACCAAACATTGCATTCCTCTAACTATTAGTATGATGTCCTAATTGTTAAACACGGTGGTGGTAGTAACATGGGCTGCGTCATAACCTGGGCAACTTACCATAATTGAGGGAACCATGAATTCTGCTCTCTACCAGAATATTCTCCTGGCGAATGTCTGACCATCAGTTTGTGACCTAAAGCTCAAGCGCAGTTGGGCTATGCTGCGGGACAATATCCAAAGCACACTAGCATAAGCGCCTCTGAATGGCCTTGAAGAAACAAAGTGAAGGTTTTGTAGTGGCCTCATCAAAGTCCTGAGATGCTGTGGCATGACCTTATATGGGCAGCTGATGCTCGAAAACCCTCCAATGTGGCTGAATTGAAACAATTTTTTACGAAAAGTGGGCCAGAATTCCTCTACAGGGATGTCAAAGACTCTTCTTTCCAGTTATTGCAAACATTTCATCGTAGTTGTTTCTGCCAAGGTTTGCACAAACATGAGTTTGAGGTGGAGGGGGATGGGGGCAATCGTTTCTTCACATTGATGATGCAGGATTTGAATAACTCTTCACCATCAATGAATGAAATGATCGTTTAAAGACTGCATTTAGTGTTTACTGATTGTCTAATGTAAACATCCCGTGGACGATCATAAAAATGTGATCATGACCAATAAGAAAAAAAGTGGGAAGGGGGCAAATACTTTTTCACAACATTGTAAACAAAGTGCTCAGAGCGGGTGCATTAGATGCCTCTCAGTTCTCTTAAACAGCATACAGGTTTTCCTCACTTTCGTCTTTTTCTTGCCTTCGTTCATCCCACTAGGGATGCATAGAAAGACGGAAGGAAACCATGCAAGGACATAAAAACAAGGAAATGTTTTCAGAGAAATGAGCGGTCATTTTCTCTGAAGCATCATGTGACGGTCGCCTCTGATGACAACACTTTTAGTCTGTCATTTTCGATTGATGTCATGGATCTCATCTAAATCCAGAACAGCTTCCACTTCAAGAGGATAGAGTGAGAAAATGTCAAGACAGAATTGAGATGCACCTTCTGAATATATTCTGAGGTGTTGTACACTCTTTGACCCCTAGAGGGAGGACTTACTGAATTTTCAGAATTGTTTCCCTAACGCAATGGTATTCATAGGTACCCATGTGAAGGCTAATTTTTGTTCTAGCCGCAACTGTGTCACAATTTTAAGCAACTGATAATTTTTCTTATTATTTTCATGAGTGATTATTCACCTTTTACTTCGTTGTTCAAAATAACTGGAGCTGTATATCACCCAGGATGAAAATAATGCTTTTTTTACAAACAGTGGCAAAAAGGTACACATTTTTAACTGACTGAATTATGGAAGACAGTGAATCAATTGAACATTATTACATAGCTATTTTTTTTTCTTTTCGTGCATTGCAGGTTTATTTGCGTTATTTTCATTTGTCTTTCACAAATTACTGTTTTCAAGTGACTATACGTTCACAATTTCACTAGAAAGAAGCCAGTTAATTCATTAATTTAATCACTTAACAATTTCTCCTCTTTGCATGCTATGAGAAACATCTGCAATTGAACAATATAAGTATGGAACTTCAGTGAATGCATAGCTATTTATGAAAATGTGGTTTAAAATTGTAAACCTCGTAAGCTTGAATAGTCCAATTTAAAAAAAAAAAATTCCTGGGATTGCAATTGCGGTTTATACAAAAACTAGCATCGACAGAGGGGTACCCAGGACTGACCGTGAGAACCACATGACTAATGCAACATTGGATGTGCCTGAAATGGATGCACACAACGCCTTAAAGACGCCGCTATAGTGACTTCCCCGTTGTAGATTGCGATCTTTATAACTGAGTGTTTGCTCTAGCAGATATAATATGTCTCCTAATCCCATGGTAGTTGTGCTGCAGTTTTTCTGCAGGTTAAAGGTATGATGGAACTCCCCAGATAGGTTTTGGAAATTCCAGTTGGAACCAGTCTACATTACATCTTAAGTGGTTCTTAGAATTGCGCCTGAAGTTTTAATTTGGTTTATCTTGTTATACTATATCAGCATGTTTTTTTTCCCTCATTATCACTCATCACTTCATGAAACCTCACCATGATTGAACATTAACTTCAATTTTCCTGAAGAACTCCACCACACTTATGTTTATCTGAAGGGGTAATGCATTGATGTGGCAGTGATGGTCTTCGCTCTTATGTGGCGTGTTATTGGTGGTATTTGTCAGTGGGATCTGATCAATTTGAGAATGGGAACTTGTGGCAAAGACAGGGCCTGCCTTCCCCACTTAACCTTTACAACTGCCTACATTATATTCAGTTACTCATTGTATTCTCTTATTTTTGTTTAACATGTAATGTGAATATAGGCCACTAGATGGCAGTATTTACCTTGTTTTGTTAAGCTCAGACTGGAGTCATGTTTAGACATGTCCTGGACATGTCTGGGGCAAGTCTCAGAAAATTTAAAAAAAGAGGTCTAAATGTGGGTGGGGTCTGCAAAAGAGTATATAAAGAAAAGAACTGAGACAGTAAAGGAGTAGGAGAAATTGCAAGAAGATGACCAGACCTGCCATTCTGTTCAAGACCTGTGACGTTTCTTTTGTGGATTTCTTTGCCTGTGTTTGAGCATTTTCTTCATCCAGGACATCACCAAGCCACCCCACCAAAAAGGGACTGTAATTATTTCTGTTTTTTCTTATTTATCAATCTTGGTCTTTAGTTGTAGGTTGTTATTAGTCTTTGTCTTTGTTAAAAATTAAATGTGTTTTAGTTGTTAAAACTGTGTTTGTCATCCCTTGCTGTTGCTGTTGTGTTATAAATGTAATAACAAATTGGGGCCATAACAAATTGGGGGCTCAAGGTCTGGGATAGACCATTGTGTGAGTAATTTATTGAAAATCTAACATTCCAAATTGTGAAATTGTTTTTGTGAATTTTCCTAGATATATATTGACAACAGCAATGGATGATTTCTTGGCATCACCAACCGTAGGGGTTTTGAAGTCTTTTAAAAAGACAGAACTGCTAGAAATTTGCAGACAGTTGGAGCTGACAGAGGTAAAACCAGCCATGCGAAAAGCAAGACTGGCTAGAGAGATAGTTGAATATTACATTGATGAAAATGTGTTTGCACCAGGAGATCTGGAACAGTTTCCAGTGGAAAATCCAAATATAGAAATGGAACTTAAATTAAAAATGCTAGAGATTGAAAGGGAGGAAAGAGAAAAAGAAAGGGAGGAAAAAGAAAAACAAAGAGAATTTGAGAGGGAAGAAAAAGAAAAACAAAGGCAGTTTGAGTTAGAAAAATTAGCAAGAGAAGAAAAACAAAGAGAATTTGAGAGAGAGAAAGAGGAAAGAGCAGAAAGAGAGAGACAGAGACAGAGAGATTTTGAATTAGAGAAATTCGATAGAGAAGAAAGACTCCAAATGGAGCAACTAAAAATTAAAATTGAAACTAAAAATAAATTTTGTGCCAGTCAGGAGGTAAAACTGGTGCCTCCATTTTCAGAAAAGGATGTTGACAACTATTTCCAGTGTTTTGAAAAGGTAGCAAAGAGTTGCCAGTGGCCATAGGAACACTGGCCTCTGATGTTGCAAACTGTCCTCAAGGGTAAAGCTCAACAAGCCTATTCGGCTTTGTCTGCAGATGATTCCTCTGATTATGAGGTTGTCAAGAAGGTTATTTTGAGAGCTTATGAGTTGGTTCCAGAGGCTTACCGACAGAAATTCAGAGGTCTGAAGAAATCTGAAAATCAGACTTATGTTGAATTTGCTAATGAGAAGCAGGTTTGCTTTGAGCGCTGGTGTACTTCTATGGAGGTCAAGGATGATTTCAACTCACTAAAAGAGATGGTGTTAGTTGAAGAATTCAAGAACTGTGTTAAGGATGATGTTAAGACCTACCTTAATGAGAAGCAAGCACTGAACTTGCAATCAGCTGCCAAATTTGCAGATGAATATGTTCTCACTCATAAGTCCAAATTTCTGTCTAGCAGTAACAATAAATGGTCCCAATATCAGAAAAAGGGTTACGGTGATACCCAAGATTCCTCACCCAAAGACAAAGACAAATCTGGTGATGGTGCTCAGAAATCCAGTAACAGGTCTGATCAAAGTGTGAAAGCTGACAGTGACAAAAGTGGTCTAGTTTGCAGTTATTGCAAGAAATCTGGTCATGTTACAACTAACTGTTGGTTCCTTAAAGCTAAGAAAGAAAAAGAAAAGGATACCAAACCAAATGCCTTTGTGAAAACAAGGTTAGAAACCCCTGTAGTAGATAACCAATCTGCTAAATTGCCTGCTTCTTGTGGGGCTAAAAAGCCTAATACAGCTGACTTTGTGAGGGAGGAATTTCTTCCATTTGTGTCAGAGGGATTTGTGGCTCTGAATGAGCATACTACTCCTGTCCCCATATATATCCTAAGGGATACCGGAGCTTCTCAGTCACTTTTGTTGATGGACTCCTTGGAGTTACGTGATGAGACCGCTTCAGGGGATTTCATACTTGTACAAGGTATTGAAGGGAGGACTGTATCTGTACCCCTGCGCTCTATATTCTTGAAGTCAGATTTAGTTACAGGACAGGTAAAGGTGGGACTTATGTCAAGTCTACCTATAAAGGGTGTTTCTCTGTTGCTAGGCAATGACCTGGCTGGGGGCAAAGTAGTTCCCCCTGTACATCTTACTTCACAGCCGAGCACTGAAAATGGGGATGAGGACCCATCTCTGTATCCTTCTTGCGCAGTGACTCGTGCTATGGCCAAGAAGGCTAAAGAAGATGATGTTGTGGTGCCGTCCAGTACATTGAATAGTCAGGACTCAGGTGGTTCGCCTCATGACTCTGATTGGCCTACTATGGTTTCTCCGTTTGAGGACTTATCAGATACTTTTATCAGTTCTCTATTCAGCCAGCCGGATGGGTCTGGTGATTCTGATGTGTCTGGAGACTTGTCTCTGTCCAGAAAGCGGTTGATTGAGGAGCAAACTAATGATCCTGAAATTGGTGTACTAAAGAGGAGAGCCCTTCCTGAAAAAGAAATAGACGCAGTTCCAGTTGGGTATTATCTCAAGGATGGTGTGTTGATGCGGAAGTGGCGCCCTCCTGATATCCCTGCCAATGCAGATTGGGCAGTGGTCAGGCAAATTGTTGTTCCGAAGGTCTATAGGAATGAGATCTTAACAATGGCTCATAGTTTACCTTTGGGAGGTCATCTTGGTGTTAACAAGACTGTTGATAAGATCATGAAACACTTCTTTTGGCCTGGGCTTCGGAAAGACGTTTCCAACTTTTGCAAAACCTGTCACTCTTGTCAGGTAGTTGGAAAACACCAGTTAGACCCACCTGTAGCTCCATTGCAGCCTATCCCAGCATTTGGGGAGCCATTCTCTAGGGTCATTGTTGATTGCGTTGGTCCATTACCCAAGACTAGATCTGGAAATCAGTACTTGTTGACAATCATGTGTGCATCTACCAGATTCCCCGAAGCCATACCTCTACGTAACATCAAGGCAACTGCAATCTCGAAGGCTTTGATAAAGTTCTTCACGTTGTTTGGTCTTCCCAGGGAAATTCAGTCAGACCAAGGTAGCAATTTCACTTCAGGATTGTTTCAGCAGGTTGTGTATGAACTAGGTGCAAAACAGATTCTTTCTAGTGCCTATCATCCAGAAAGTCAGGGTGCCTTAGAGCGGTTTCATTCCACTCTCAAGACAATGATGAGGACTTATTGTTATGACCATGAGAAAGACTGGGATGAAGGGGTTCATTTGCTGTTGTTTGCAGCTAGAGAAGCAGTGCAGGAGTCTACTGGATTCAATCCATTTGAGCTAGTGTTTGGTCATGAAGTGAGAGGACCTTTGCTATTATTGAGTGAACAATGGCAAGAGGAAGAGCCGCAAATCAGTCTGTTAGACTATGTTAGCAAGTTCAAGGAAAGATTGCGTGCAGCTTGTGACCTTGCCAAAGAGAACTTGTAATCAAGTCAGGGAAAAATGAAAACTTGGTATGATCATAAGGCTAGAAGCCGTGAGTTTAAACCAGGAGACAAGGTCCTTGTGTTGTTTCCCTTGCAGTCCAATCCATTGCAGGCTAGATTTCATGGTCCTTATGAAATTCTGACAAAACTCAATGATCTCAATTACATTGTGAAGACTCCAGATAGGAGAAAACCAAAACAATTGTGTCATATTAACATGCTAAAGCCTTATCATGACAGAAATGCTAGGGTTGCAGCTGTCACTTCAGATTCTCCAATGGTCGAAACGTGTGAAGATGAGGGGGAGTTTCAAGATGATGAACCAAGAATTAAAGCTGAAGTTCTTTCATGTAAATTGTCAAACACTGAAGTGTTGCAAAATCTTGATGTAAAACTCCAGCACTTAGAACCCTCACAGAGAGATCAGTTTGAAAGGTTGATCAAGAAATATGAGGATTTGTTTCCTGATGTTCCAAAGAGAGTTACTATAGCCTCTCATGATGTAGATGTTGGTGATGCCAAACCAATAAAACAGCATCCATACCGGATGAATCCTGAAAAGAGAAAGATTGCTGAGAAAGAGGTTGAGTACATGTTAAAACATGATATTATCAGACCCTCCAACTCCGATTGGAGTTCACCCTGTGTGCTAGTTCCAAAACCTGATGGAAGTACTAGATTCTGTACAGATTATCGCAAAGTCAATGCTGTAACTAGAACTGATGTGTTTCCAATACCTAGGATTGATGATTGTATTGATAGTGTGGGGCAAGCAAAGTTTCTGACCAAGATTGATTTATTGAAGGGTTAATGGTGTGTGCCTTTAACTGAGAGGGCCAAGAGCATCTCTGCTTTTGCCACACCATCTGGATTGTACCAGTATGAAGTCCTACCCTTTGGCATGAAAAATGCCCCAGCCACGTTCCAAAGGATGATACAGTCTACAATCGCCGGATTGCCACACACGGGTGCATACATCGATGACCTGATCACATGGAGTGACTCCTGGGAAGAACATCTAAAAGATGTAGAGACGTTGTTCCAGCGCCTGACCCAGGCTAACCTGACTGTTAACCTGAACAAGAGTGACTTTGGTTGTGCTACTGTCACCTATCTTGGCTACGTCATAGGCCAGGGTAAGGTGGCACCCATAAATGCTAAAGTCCAAGCCATCATGGACTTTCCAGTTCCTGACAACAAAAAAGCTTTGCGCCGCTTCCTTGGAATGATCGGGTACTACCGCAAGTTCTGCAAGAACTTTGCTGAGATTGCTCTCAGTCTAACTAACCAACTGAAGAAAGGCGTAAAGTTCACCTGGGATGATGCATGCCAGAGAGCCTTCGATCGCCTGAAGTCTCTGCTGTGTCACTTCCCCGTGCTCAAATCTCCTGACTTCAACAAACCGTTCTCCATCGCGGTCGATGCTAGCGACCAAGCTTGTGGATCTGTGCTCCTACAGAGAAGTGACTCTGATGACATTGAGCATCCCGTGGCATACTTCTCCAGGAAGTTCAATCGCCACCAAAGGAACTATTCCACAATAGAGAAGGAACTGTTGGCTCTGGTCCTTTCTTTACAACACTTTGAGGTTTATGTTTGTACAGGACAAAAGCCAATGATTGTGTACACTGACCACAATCCGTTAATGTTTTTGAGTAAGATGAAAAACAAGAATCGGAGATTGTTGAATTGGAGTTTGATTTTACAGGAGTTTGACTTGGAAATTAAGCATGTGAAGGGTACAGACAATGTAATTGCTGATTGTTTATCCCGTGTTTGAATGTGTATGATATGTATATATAGACAAGTGTTCACTTTACCATTTTGTATTGAAAAGAAAAATTTTGCCTTTATGAGTCAAGATTTTTCCCTTTTGGAATGGAGGTGTAATGTGAATATAGGCCACTAGATGGCAGTATTTACCTTTTTTTGTTAAGCTCAGACTGGAGTCATGTTTAGACATGTCCTGGACATGTCTGGGGCAAGTCTCAGAAAATTAAAAAAAAGAGGTCTAAATGTGGGTGGGGTCTGCAAAAGAGTATATAAGGAAAAGAACTTAGACAGTAAAGGAGAAGGAGAAATTGCAAGAAGATGACCAGACCTGCCATTCTGTTCAAGACCTGTGACGTTTCTTTTGTGGATTTCTTTGCCTGTGTTTGAGCATTTTCTTCATCCAGGACATCACCAAGCCACCCCACCAAAAAGGGACTGTAATTATTTCTGTTTTTTCTTATTTATCAATCTTGGTCTTTAGTTGTAGGTTGTTATTAGTCTTTGTCTTTGTTAAAAATTAAATGTGTTTTAGTTGTTAAAACTGTGTTTGTCATCCCTTGCTGTTGCTGTTGTGTTATAAATGTAATAACAAATTGGGGCCATAACAAACATATATACTCATACATATTTTCATTCATAATCACCCTTATTTCTTCTGTTGCAGTATATTCACCTTTGACTTCTCAACCATGTGGTTGAAACAATTTGTTTGCTACTGTGCATGCTATGCAGTATTCAGGGAGTTTTCAGAGATCCAACTGACTTTATTGCTGATCTACAACCTCAATTCCGAAATAGTTGGGACAAAGTGTAAATTGTGAATAAAATCAAAACGCAATGACTTTCAAATCACATCAGCCAGTATTTTATTCACAATAGAACAGAGATAGGATAGCAAATGTTTAAACTGAGAAATTTTACAATTTCATCCACAAAAGGAGCTCATTTCAAATTTGATGGCTATTACAGGTCTCAAAAAAGTTGGGACAGGGGCCTGTTTACCATGGTGTAGCATCCCCTCTTCTTTTTAACACAAAGTGGAGTCGTCTGGCCATTGAGGAGACAAGTTTCTTGAGTTTAGCCATTGGAATTTGATCCCACTCTTGTTTAATACAGCATCCAGCTACTGGAGTTTTGGGTCTCTTTTGATGGACTTTGTTTAATTATGCGCCAAATGTTCTCAATCGGTGAAAGATCAGGACTTTGCCACTTTGCTACAGTCCATTTTAAATGAGCCTTGGCCCACAGAACACGGCGGCACTTCTGAATCATGCTCAACAATGGCTACCTTTTTGCACGATAGAGTCTTCGCTGGCATCTGTGGATGGCACGGCGGACTGTGTTTACAGACAGTGGTTTCTTGAAGTATTCCTGGGCCCATTTATTAATGTCAATGACAGAATCATGCCGGTGAGTGATGCAGTGGGCCGGAAGATCACGGGCATCCAGTAAAGGTCTTCAGCCTTGTCCCTGATTCACAGAGATTTTTCCTGTTTCTCTCAATCTTTTGATGATGTTATGCAATATCGATGATGAGACCTTCAAAGCCATTGCAAGTTGACGCTGAGGAACATTGTTTTTAAAGTATTCCACAGTTTTTTTATGCAAGCCTTCACAGGTTGGAGAGCCTCGGGCCATCTTTACTTCTGAGAGACTCAGCCTCTAGGACAATCCTTTTATCATGTTACACACCTGATGCCAGTTACTTGCTAAATATTCTTTCAGCTGATTCTCTTATATATACTGAATACAAATGAAAACGCACCACTCACGAAATCTGGAATAGCTCCACGGATTGATATGTGAAGTATATATGTATGATGCATTTGAGATAATGAATGATTTAAGAAGACATGTAAACATCATTCAATTTCATTCACGATAATGTTAATGCGCGAGAGAGGTTTAACTGGTTTAGGGGTCAAACAGGAAAGTCAATAACACGGTGTGACCGCCATTTGCATTGACACATGCGGTGCATCGTCGTCGCATGGAGTTGATCAGTCTCTGGATAGTGTTCTGAGGGATAGCATTCCACTCCTGAACAAGGGCAACCTCAAGTTCTCGGATGTTGTCCATCTGGCGTCGACATGAAAGACGTCGTCCAATTTCATCCCATAAATGCTCGATAGGGGAGAGGTCAGGTGACAGAGCTGGCCACTGAAGCACGGGGATGTTCTACTGTGCAAGGTACTGAATGGACACCCTTGCAGTGTGTGCCCTAGCGTTGTCCTGTTGGAACATGTGGACATGGTGGTGTTGGTTGAAGAACGGCACAACATGGTTCTGCAGCACCTGGTCCCGGTAGTAGACGCCGTTCACCCTTCCTCTGCAGATATGTAGAGGGGTTCTGTGATGGTAGCTTATTCCATCCCACACCATAACGCTGCCACCACCCCAACGGTCTGTTTGAACGACACAATCGGCGTTATAACGTTCACCACGTCTACGCCAAACACCTATACGGCCATCTGCGTTCCTTAAGTGAAATCGTGACTCGTCAGAAAAGATGACACCGTGCCATTGTCGTAGTCGCCAATTCTGGTGCCTGTTTGCCCACTGTAGACGCTGGTTTCGGTGACGATCCGTCAATATGGGGCCGAAATAAGGACGTCGTGCATGCAGGCCTGCAGCTCGCAGACGGTTCCGTACGGTGTTAGGGTGAATGAATCCACGTCGTCCTTGGACTTGAGCAGCCGTTCTTGTCGCTGGTAGTGTTCGGTCTGGGACATGATCCCGTACGATCTGACGGTCCTGACGTGCCGTTGTCACACGTTGTTGACTGTTGAGGACGGTCCCGAGTGCTCATTTTTCAAATTCATTTTTCCAGTGGTGTGCGTGCAAGATGTTGCGTTTTTGCAAAAAATTGCCTAGCGTTACAGTTAACTTGAAATTCTCGCGTTTCTTGCACCTGGCATGTCGGGTGACGTCACTGTAGTGTTGTTGTTGTATAAAAATTAAATTGAAGTTCATTTGAACTTGAATATTGACTTTTTTCAAGTGGTGCGTTTTCATTTGTACTCAGTGCTTTTTCAGCCATTTTTTGCCTGTATCCCAACTTTTTTGAGACCTGTTGCAGCAAGAAAATTTGGAACAAGCTCATTTTGTGGATAAAAATGTAAAATGTCAGTTTATCTATGTCCTATTGTGAATAACATATTGGCTCGTGATCTGAAAGTCACTGCATTTTGATTTAATTCACAATTTACACTTTGTCCCAACTATTTCGGAATTGCGGTTGTGCAAATACACAACTTCCCAAATCATGTTACTGGTTCTGACAGACAAATGAGTGACACAGCTGTGCAATGCTCCATTTAAATTGAGGGTGATGTCATTGGCGCATACCACTAGCCAGGGGGGTTTGCATTCACCTGTAAATTGTTATGTTCTTAATATAAAGAGATGTATAGTTATAAATATGAACTATACTTACCTTGTTGATGCATATTATTTTCTTTATGGTTTTGGAAATGTTTTCTCAGGTTTATTTCACTTGAGTTATAGGTGAAGATTTTAGATTTGTCCTGTGCTTCAGACTGTTGGTTTGGTCCAATAAGAAGAGGCCGGATATAGAGTATATAAGACCAGTGTGCCTTGAGTCGTGAGAAGGGAAATCAGGAATAAAAAGCATGGGGGCTGCCGGATAGCTCACTCAGTTAAGGCACTGCAGCGTTAAGGCACTATCACATACCCACCAGCAGGGGTTGTCAGCTTTCTCAGAGAAGTGCACAATTGGCCATCGCGCTACAGGGTTTCAAATTGGGAAGGGACTGCCGGATTTGGGACGCCAGATTTGTTCGTTGCTCCAGCGCCTCCTGTTGGCCAGACGGGCGCTTGTCAGGAAGACTCTGGGTTTGTTCATGTCCGGGTATCCTCCGCCCTCGTTCTGAACTTGCGAAGATTCAACCAATGAGTGTATAAGAATCAGCCATGAACTGTCTTCACTATCCTGTGTTGGCAGCAGGGGGTCGCACACGAGCAAGCTTTGTACATAATTCACCAATTGGGCATTCCAGATAAGGGTGGGATTGGAGATGCCAAATTTAAAAAAAAAAAATAGAAAGCATAGTTAAGCATAGCTAAAGGAGAACTGGCATTCGGAGTGGGATCGAGCAAACATGGAGAGAGACTATTATAACATCCAAAGGTATGTGGGCAATGCTAGAAGTAATTATGGGTAAATGAAGCTTTGGTGAAGCATTGAACCATTTCAGCCAATTGCAGCGAAAATTGGTTCAGTACTCAAAGCTTCAGTAAGGGTGACCTCTCCTGGCCAAGTGTGAGGCTGCAGTCAAAATAAGGCTTGCTGGTCAGTGGACAGGATGGTTAATTGCACACACACACACACACACACACACACACACACACACACACACACACACACACACACACACACACACACACACACACAGTATATTATGCTGTATTTACAAATAAAGATTGATGAATGAGTGTTTTGTGTTATTGATGAGAAATTTGGAATAGGTTGCTATAGCCTTATGGAGCCTTTCTCCATAGAGAATAATTGAAAAAGACACGCTGATAAATCTGTGACTAAATTTTTTGACAGCCACAAATTATCGATACCGAAACGGTTTATTTTTCTCTTTTAAATCATTGATGCCTCATTTCTCGGCAAAGACAAAATGTTTTATTTATATTCAGGCTATGCGAACACCAACGGGTCCTCAGATGTAAGCACGTTCTCGTCTCCTCTGAATTTAGCACTGCAGCGGATGTGAGTGGGTGGAGCAATGGGTATCTCTTGCCGTCTGTGTTAAAACATTAAAGACGTAGCCAAGTTGGTAAAGTGAGCTGGCAATGTTACGGTGCAAATATATTGAGCAACAAAAGAAACGCAAGTTAATTAAAGACAGACCAGAAAATAAGTTTGCGCGTAATTATCATAGAAAATCAAATTTACTAATTGCGAGCAGATCTGGGCTGATCAGAACTGCGAGGTCCTCGAGGCTTTACCCGGGGTCTGTCATTCTTGTTATTATGCTGCCCAGGTTGACGACACAGATGTTGATGTGATTGCTTATAAGATATTTCTGGGTCCGTAGCAGGTTAAATACCACTACTTAGGGTTGCTGGCCCTGTGCAGTGGGCAAGCAGGCTGCCCACTTCCGTACTTGCGTTCCTCAGTGGGTAGCCTTTAGAATGGAGTTATATAGAAACACAAATCATCAGCACTAACACCAGAGAGGCTACCTTGAAAGGACCAGTGGGCTAACCCAAGCAGGGGCTGATCTTGCTTTTTTTTCAGGGTTTACTCCCATAGATCTGCTGCCTTTTGCAATACTAGGGGCGGCGCTAAGAGCCCCAGCATGCAGTCTCCGGCATGCGAGAGGCTAGGTAGTGCGGTCACTTGCTAATGATAAGCCGTATGCAGCGCATCACATGCCACTGGATATGGGGAGACCAGATATGGGCATTCCTTGCTGTCCGTCTGTAATCAACATTATAGACATAGTCAAGCCAGTAATGTGAGCTGACGTTACGGTGCAAATCTACTGAGCAACAAAACTAACGCAATGTAATTAAAGGCAGACCGGAGAATAAGTTTGCGCGTAATTATTGAAAATCAAATTTATTACTAGCGTGTATACCTTTACGCTCGTTTCATCAAACTTTTCTTTGTTTTGCAGTCACTTTGAGTAACCATAAGAGCACATTAATTTACTAGCTAACTTGCGTTTCTTTTGTTGTTCAGTATATTCTTGCCATTTTATTTTAATTGATGAATGGCCGTAATATGTAGCAACTCGATTGCCACACTTCATGTTGCATAGCAAAAAGTACTGTAAGCTAAGGCCGCTGTTGTGACATCCTAGAACCATGTACGCAGCCAACACTCACCTTACTTTTTCATATTAAAATGATATGAATATATCCATGAACTGAGTTGTATATTTCCATTACTTCGAATAGCACCAATTCACATTACTCTGTGTTTTTATGCATATGCATATATGCATTTACACAACGGGCATATTGGCACATATCCGATACACATCAGATACATATCCAAACAAAAACAACATTGGAATGAGGCCTGGATCCGATCGAGGGCGGAATCAATGTGTTTTTTTCTGTTTTTTCTGTACACAGCCATGTGACAGGTCGGATATTGGCCGCATTTGAGCAAAAGATGTGATTCGTTTCACATTTAACCCGCAGTGTAAATCCAGCCAAGGTGACCGATTGTCTCCGTAGACGGGCCGGAGGCTCATCGGGCTCTGAGGTGACTTAGAAATTGCCGTAACGCAGCACCTCTGGCTGTGACGTCATCGGAGTTTTTTTGAATGGCTTTTTAGAGCAGATAAGTGAACTTAAAAAATCCAATATTCAGCCAAGTGCATTTTATTGCTCCCCCCTTTTGAAAATAATTTTCAAATTACTTGAAAAAATTATTTCCAGAGAACAGTGGATTTTTAGGCTTGTATCCCCATCGACTCCCATTCATTCTGCACTCGCCTGTGAGCACCTCCACATGGACAGAGACGTGTTCCGAGAACCGGAAGTTGAATGAGAGTGGCACTTCTCAATATTAGAAATTCTCTGGCAATTTCCATTGAAATGAATTGGCAGCCATTTTCCAATTGTATATCCAGTGAAATATAAAACATCCTTGAGCCCAGCATCTCCCATTGAAAGTAATAGGGGTGGTACTTCCTCGCTCTCTCCAGTTCTACTATATTACCTCCATGGCAGTTACTGCTTTGGACGTCATATGTCACATGATTTTTCCGCTCCGAAGCAAGCTTTGAAACAGTGGTTCTATGCTACAGGTTTGAAGTACGTATTGATGCTTCAGTGTCATACTGCCGTCACTAGCTAGAAGTACCTGTAGGACGACACAGGAGGAGGATATCATATCCAAAATGAGATTTGGTCACACTGGTTTAAATAATACATTGTTTTTCATTAAAAAACATAGTAATGGCTACTGTAATGAGTGTAGATCTCAGACATTAGAGACCATAAAATGTGTGAGAAACATGTATTTAATATAATCAGGCAAGGCAACAACTATTTCAGCAACTTCAAGGAAAGGGATTACCTTTGAGGAATTGAAACATGCTGCAGAAAAATTCTGGTGAATTATGTTTTCAATTTTTATTCTAATTTTTTTGAAGAACTCCCTGCCTTTGCCTGTGGCCAGCTGGGATAGGCTCCAGCTTGCCCCGCGACCCTAGTGAGGAATATGCGGGTATAGAAAATGAATGAATGAACGAACTAGATGATGTGCACTCTGTAGAGATGGTAACCCAAGCCCTCTTGTGGCCGAGCTATCGTGCGGACAGACAGACAGACAGACAGACGGTGCTAAACTTGAATGGAAGAACTGGGTTAAAGAAGATGCTGTGAGGTAGGAATATCCAGACTGACATTCCATTTCAGAAGGTGGCAGTAAAGCACCGAGCGTTGTTTTAAGTACGTAAAATAAATAGAAGAAGAAGTCGTCACGAGAAGGGGCTATCATAGTGTGGGGCACAATGCTCTAGTGAGCTCTGCCATAAATTGCAGTCAAGCAAAGACAGCAGCTTTTTAAGACTGTTTGCTTGAGATTAAGCATTGCTTGCATGTTTGTTGATTTTCCTTTTGTTTATTTTTGAGCTTACACTTTTTTTGAGGCATTAGTTGATATAATTTTTTTTTTAAATCTCTTGCACGAAGAAAATAAAACTTTTTTTATTTCAATCTTTTGTTATTTCTGTACAACTAGTCCTCATCCAGAATGAGCTCTTTTACAGAACTACAAACATGTTGGCACCTGCATGGAAAACTATGAGGTCCTAGAGCTACATTCCCAAATTGAATAAGGTTGCAATGGTATTTTAAATGAAAATTTACAAACTGCTTTCAGTTATCTTTGATCCGTATTTCATTTAAAACAATACAGCACATTATTTGGTGTTTAACCACATCTATTTTGATTTTTCAAAATGAGTCTTTCCAATTTTGATTCTTTGAACATATTTGGAAAAGTGAATTTGGATAGTGAATAATGCTGCCATTCCTGTTCATAACACTTAGGGCAGAAGTGTCCAATCTTATCCATGAAAGGCCAGTGTGGGTACAGGTCTTCATTACTGCTCAGGGCTACAGCAGCTGATTCAACTAATTAAGTGATTGGGGTCCAATCAAGACCTTGATAATTATAAGGGGGCGTGTTAGCGTTGGGCTGTCACAAAAACCGGCAACCACACTGGCCCTTTTGGGCACCCCTGACTTAGGGACTAAAGACACCATATGATAGTGTTTCAGGTGTGATCTTGTCCCAGTATTCCTGCAATAAAGTGGAACAGTATGGGTTTTTGGTGTTGCATTTTGCATTTAAAATTGCGCCAGACATTGCTTTGTAGAACAGGTTGGGACTGCAGGCAGGCCAGTCCAGCATCCGTCCCTTCTTGCGCTGATATTCCTTTGTAAATGTTGGAAAACATGGGTGCCAATAGCAGATGGGCCCTCTTAAGTTTTGCACATAGTGGAGGGCCAATACACAACCTTGTCTGGCCCCAATGCTTCTTGTATATAATTCCTTGATCATTTCCTTTGTGTGTTAACCTCATCACCTTTCAGCCCTGTTGTTAGCCTCATCACACCTCAGCCCACATCCCAATATCCCCTCACCTTGTTTGTCTCTCCCCCCACCCCCTATCACTATAGGCAAATTACCATTTGTTCCTTTGCATCCTTTGAACTTTCAGCTATAAGTGTTCACATTCACAATTCCTCAGTTGTTGGTTCTTGTTCATCTGTACTTGGGGAACAGACCCACTAGTTTCTCTACTCTATTAAACTATCCATTTTGTAACTAAGACGTGCCTGCATTGATTTTTCTACTTACAAAAGTACAGAGGAATACAGCAAACGCTCTTTAAAATCCCACAAAGGGCACTGACACAACCCCATACCATGACAGCATGGCTTTTGGACTTTTTTCTGGTTACAGTCTGGATGGTCTTTTTCTTTGGGCTAAAGTGCTCAGCATCCATTTCTTCCAAAAAAATAAAAAATAAATAAAAAAAGACTGAAATTTTGATTTGTCCGAACATAAGACACTTCCACTGTGTGATGGTCCAATGCAGGTGCCACCGAACCCAGAGAAATCAACAGTAATTCTGGGGGCTGTTAACATAAAGGTTTGTTTCTGTACAGTAAAGTTTTAACTGGAATTTGTGGATGCAGCCATTTATTGAAGGACTTGGAAAAAGTAATGTAATCCTGAGCCCCCATGGTTATGCCACTTAAAGATAAATAAATGATGGTTCTTGATGCAGTACCATCTGACTGATTGGAGATTACAGGCCTTCAGTTTAAGCTTGCGCCTTATCTTTTTTGTGCAGAAATTCCTCTATATTCCTTGAGTCCTTTTTGTTGTTTTTTGCAGTGTTGGGGGTGAAATTAAGAAAACACGTCCGATGAATGATTGTCATCTTACCTAATCGGGGAGAACAAGCAACACCTGTTAAGAGTGGAGTGCCCTCGGAGTGAACATATTGTTAATCATAAAAATGACTGAGAACAGGTCAGGAATAATAATAGTTTAAAACAGATGTTTTGTCCACCCCAATTCTCAGTTTTACGGAATTTACCCCATTATTTCATTGCTGTTTGATCGCATATGGAGAGAAACCATGTCTTCAGTTGCCAATTACAATAATTGGAAAAAGCGTCAATAAAGGAAAATGATTGAGAACAAACCAGGACTAACTGTTGCCATAAAGGGACGTGTCTGTGCCACCCCAATTCCCATTTCTAGCCCCGCCACTGCTATAAAGCATAATGGATCCACCACCATGCGTAACAGTTGGCAATGTGTTCTTCTCTACAAATGCTGCACCCTTTTTTCCCCAAACATACCTTCTTTGGTTATGGCCAAAAAGTTAAATTTTGGTTTAGTTAGTCCAAAGCACATTGTTCCAATAGGCTTGAGGTTTCTTGCGACCTTTCTTTTACTCTACCATGTACTGATCCAACAAAGTTGTCTCCACCAACTTCATTTCACTTCTAAGACATGCAGAACAAGTTGGTGAAGCTACATTACGAACGTTGGGAAGCTACGACATGCGCAAGGATGCAAGTGCCTGTTCAATGCTGCTTGCAGCTTTAATTCTGACATCGTCATCTTGAAATATGACTGTGCCAACAGGGAAGAAAGAAATCCATGGATGGAAAAAAACTGGTCATTCAGCATATGCAGGTCGCTGGCTGACCTCATTTTTTGGGCACATACCATGGCTTAATCTAGACCTGACCCAGTGAAGCAAGCCTAGATCATAATACTGGTCACCCATGGGCTTGAATGGCAGGAACTAGATCTCTTGGATGCATCTCCTCATCTGCCTTTCTTCTAATGCTGCGTTCCCACTAAATGCAAAACGGAATTTCTCCTCGCTTTATTCGCAGGAGTGTAATCGCTAGATCATTTTTATTTTTTCGCAGTGAAGATTTGTCACTCAATTCGTGTTAGCAACATTCACTTCTAAGAGAGAGCAACTTGGTAGCACATTGACATGCGAATTCACATCGCCGACCCATAGCAATGCAAGCTGAGCCTTGTTCACACTTAAACACTTCCTGCAATCTCCAAAACATTATGAATAAGATGGAGACGCTAATGTTGCTTTGTTAGAATCACATATATTTTCCTTTATGAGCATTGTACCAGCTTGAGAATAAAAATTCCTAAAACTACTGATGTGGTCATATCTGATATTGAGCAAGACCACAATTTTTTTTTTTTGAGAAACTATATTACATTGGTTATTTGATGCAACTAGTTCGCTAGCGACCTAGCAGGTACAGTGGGGTGCAAAAATTTGGACACCCCTGGTTTAAATGTCTGTTACACTTAATCTCCAAGTGATTGAAAGCAAACCTGAACACTTAATGATACAAAGTTAAACATGACACCTTTTTGCAAATTTAAAAGCAAGGTTTTTTTTATTTTAAATTTTCTGAGTTTTTAAATGATAAGAAAGGAAAAAGGGCCCTGTGCAAAAGTTTGGGAACCCTTTAGATTATTTTTTGTTCATTTAAAAGAAGGGGAATACTAAGGCCTAGACCCAGGTGATTTACTCGTTAGGGCTTCAGTGAGTCAGGTGAATATAATTCCAGGGTTGAACTATATATTCTGAAATAACTCCATGCCTTCTAATGTATCCGACTGTGGCCGCTGACGGGGATATTCTGCAATCTAACGCAGTACATGTGTGTAGATCTAATGAAATTATCTTGTTCTAATAAATGCAACGGTGAAAGTGGACGACGCAATGCGAAAGTCTGGCAGCTCAAGCACAAATTTGCTACCGGCTACTGTTTGCTACGGCAACAGTTGTGAGGACAGCGATTTTACAACTCCGTAGCTCGGATGCAGGGAAAGCTAGAATCCACCTCATATAGACACATTTCTAGAATGGGTCGACATGCCCAAGTGTAGACTGGAGACCGTAGAAATCCGGTGGGTCTGAGTTTAGAGGGAAACATGGACTGTGAGGAGCAGCTAAAAGTGGACCAACAGCTTATGGACTGCTTCGGTGTGTATTAGGACCTGCTGGTTCCTGTGCATAGCTGTGGCGTGCTGTTAGCGCGGCGAAACGAACAGCTTCCGCGCTGGTATATGACGGAGGGGCGAAAGCTCCAAGTTTAACGGCTTTTTCGGAAATTGCCCGTGGTAATGGTTTACTTATTGCTTCGGAATGACCAGCTTTTCCGCGCGGAAAATGGGCACATTATGGATAGCATGCGAGAGCTAGACAGAGCTCCGGTTATGTCATGAACATAATACAGGTTTTACAGACCGCAAGTTCCATCTGCGTGAACCGTTGCTTATGTGGAGCTAGCGAATCGATCACTTTTACAGGAAAGAATTTAATATTCAATTGATGGCAATGCAGCGTTTGTTATACCGGACCGTTATAGCCTGTGTGCTTCCCTATGCTTTCACCGGTAGTATCAGAGAGCTTGCCCAGACATTGGAGATGTATCAGGCTGACCCCGGTCATGAATAAGTCAAGCGATCGTTTCATAAGCAACCAAAAATGCACCTCAAGCTCTGCAAAATCTACCTCTGGTCTAACTGTCTGCAGCCCAACTCGGCAGACACATACAGCACCTCTCCGTTTAGCTTCAACTGTTGTGGCTACAATCAGGCAACGTTATGATGAAACTGTCACATTGATGTTTACTGAAGAAGCATACCGATCATAATTGCTGCATATAAGTTAACCAGAAGCATTTTTAATTCGCAGAGCATGCGTACTAACATGCAGTAGCTCATAAGCGGTCATGACTGAATGTAGCTAATCTGTCGCGCGAAAAATTCATTTCGCGTCCGGTGTGAAAGCGGCTTGACGTGCCCATAACGCGCATTCGCGTCTTTGAATTCACATAGAATGTAGGCTAATCTGTCCTGCGAAAAAATTTGTTTCGTGTCTGATGTGAAAGCAGCTTTATAGAAAGTAAATGACAGCTAGTGAGAGCTCGGTTATGTTATGAACATAATACAGGTTTTGCAGACCGTAAGTTCTGTTAGCACGGACAAGTTGCTTATGTGGAGCTAGCAAATTGATCACTTCTACAGGAGAGAATTACCTATTTAATCTCCGCCTTTTTCGGCTTTTCTATTAGCCACAACAATTTCTAAAGGGGGATGAAATTATGTCAAGGAAGTGCAGAGAAATCAATTTAGCTGGTAGAGCTTCTGCGTTTCACATTGAGAGCTTGCTCAGACATTTGTGAAGTATCCGGCTGATCCCAGTTATGGATAAGTGAAGAGATCACTAACTGTAGTGGCTACAATCGGGCAACGTTATGATGAAACTGCCACATTGATGCTTACCGAAATAACACAAGCATACCGATCATATGAGTTAACCAGGAGCATTTATAATTAGCACGACACACAAACTAACATGCAGTAGCTCAGGGGTGTCAAACTGACCCGTAAACGGGTCAAGAGGCTGCAAGTCTTCAATCCTACCAAGCAGAAGCTCACCTGAAAGCACTGATTTAATCAACTGATCTAGGCCTGCACAACTGATTTGTTGTTTCGTGCCTGATGTGAAAGCAGCTTTATAGAAAGTAAATGACAGCTAGTGAGAGCTCGGTTATGTTATGAACATAATACAGGTTTTGCAGACCGTAAGTTCTGTTAGCACGGACAAGTTGCTTATGTGGAGCTAGCAAATTGATCACTTCTACAGGAGAGAATTACCTATTTAATCTCCGCCTTTTTCGGCTTTTCTATTAGCCACAACAATTTCTAAAGGGGGATGAAATTATGTCAAGGAAGTGCAGAGAAATCAATTTAGCTGGTAGAGCTTCTGCGTTTCACATTGAGAGCTTGCTCAGACATTTGTGAAGTATCCGGCTGATCCCAGTTATGGATAAGTGAAGCGATCACTAACTGTAGTGGCTACAATCGGGCAACGTTATGATGAAACTGCCACATTGATGCTTACCGAAATAACACAGGCATACCGATCATATGAGTTAACCAGGAGCATTTATAATTAGCACGACACACAAACTAACATGCAGTAGCTCAGGGGTGTCAAACTGACCCGTAAACGGGCCAAGAGGCTGCAAGTCTTCAATCCTACCAAGCAGAAGCTCACCTGAAAGCACTGATTTAATCAACTGATCTAGGCCTGCACAACTGATTTGTTGTATCAGGTGCGCTTCTGCATTGTTGGAGTGAAAAACTGCAGCCTCTTGGCCCGTTTACGGGTCAGTTTGACACCCCTGCAGTAGCTGGTAACCGAGCGGTCATAACCACAAAGACAAACCCTTGCAATACAGGTTTTACAGACAGCAAGTTCTGTTACTGTGAACAGTTGTACCGAGCATCCAAATTACAAACAAGTATTACAAAACCCAAAACCTGTGAAGGTGGCACGTTGTGTACGTCGTAAATAAAAACAGAATACAATGATTTGCAAATCCTTTTCAACCTATATTCAATTGAATACACTGCAAAGACAAGTTACTTAATGTTCGAACAGGTAAACTTTGTAATTTTTTGCAAATATTAGCTCATTTGGAATTTGATGCCTGCAACATGTTTCAAAAAAGCTGCCACAAGTGGCAAAAAAGACTGAGAGAGTTGAGGAATGCTCATCAAAAACTTATTTGGGACATCCCACAGGTGAACGGGCTAATTGGGAACAGGTGGGTGCCATGATTGGGAATAAAAGCAGCTTCCCTGAAATGCTCAGTCATTCACAAACAAGGATGGGGCGAGGGTCACCACTTAGTGAACAAATGTATGAGCTGATTGTCGAACAGTTTAAAAACAACATTCCTCAACGAGCTATTGCAAGAAATTTAGGGATTTCATCATCTACGGTCCGTAATATCGTCAAAAGGTTCAGAGAATCTGGAGAAATCACTGCACGTAAGCGACAAGGCCGAAAACCAACATTGAATGCCCGTAGCCTTCGATCCCTCAGGCGGTACTGCATCAAAAACCGACATCAGTGTGTAAAGGACATCACCACATGGGCTCAGGAACACTTCAGAAAACCACTGTCAGTAACTACAGTTCGTCGCTGCATCTGCAAGTGCAAGTTAAAACTTGCTAAAAACTTGTTTAAACTTTTGCAAAGCAAAAGCCATTTATCAACAGCACCCAGAAACGCCGCCGGCTTCGCTGGGCCCAAGCTCATCTAAGCTGGACTGATGCAAAGTGGAGAAGTGTTCTGTGGTCTGACGAGTCCACATTTCAAATTGTTTTTGGAAACTGTGGACGTCGTGTCCTCCGGACCAAAGAGGAAAAGAAACGTCCGGACTGTTGTAGGCGCAAAGTTCAAAAGCCAGCATCTGTGATGGTATGGGGGTGTATTAGTGCCCAAGGCATGGGCCACTTATACATATGTGAAGGCACCGTTAATGCTGAAAGATACATACAGGTTTTGAAGCAACATATGTTGCCATCCAAGCAACGTCTTTTTCATGGACGCCGCTGCTTATTTCAGCAAGACAATGCCAAGCCACATTCTGCACGTGTTACAACAGCATGGCTCCATAGTAAAAGAGTGCGGGTATTAGACTGGCCTGCCTGTAGTCCAGACCCGTCTCCCATTGAAAATATGTGGCACATTATGAAGCGTAAAATACGACAATGGAGACCCCGGACTGTTGAACAACTGAAGCTGTACATCAAGCAAGAATGGGAAAGAGTTCCACCTGAAAAGCTTCAAAAATTGGTCTCCTCAGTTCCCAAACGTTAACTGAGTGTCGTTAAGAGGAAAGGCGATGTAACACAGTGGTAAAAAGGCCCCTGTGCCAACTTTTTTGCAATGTGTTGCTGCCTTTAAATTCTAAGTTAACGATTTTTTGCAAAAAAAAAAAAAAAAGTTTCTCAGTTTGAACATTAAACATCTTGTCTTTGCAGTGTATTCAATTGAATGTAAGTTGAAAAGGATTTGCAAATCATTGTATTCTGTTTTTATCTACGATTTACATAACGTGCCAACTTCACTGGTTTTGGGTTTTGTAAAAGTTAGCTTCAATTGAGGTTTATGTTCACATACCCTCTGTAGAATTTCCCCTGATATCACTCTTGCACATTTAGGACACAAACATTAGCAACAGTAACTTGGCTGCATTTGCCGCGGTGCTACAGCCACAATCAACTGGCCCTCACATCAGGTTGGCTTATGCAGTAAAAGCAACTTACAGCTTCTGTATCATTCACGGACAGTCGCAACCGATACAGGCTTTATCTTCAGATATTTTACAAAGCCTGCGTTTGAGGCCAGTTGTTAGTACTAACTATCGCTAGCGGTCCTGCTAGCCACCCGTAACATGTTAGCTTCACTTACATTATTTGCTGTTATATGGTTACTTACTGCTTGTGGCTCCGAGCGCTTGATCGATGCCACTGCTTCAGTTTTGAGGAGCAGCTGAAACGCTTATCCCGTGTCAAATTATCCTTTATTGACAAAGCTGTCTTTGGTGAAATGCTGAGCACAAACAGCTAATGTTCCTTTTGGCCGTGGCTGTTTGCTACAAACAAACAAAAATAGCTACCCACTGATCTCTGGTGGCATCATCTTTTGAAAGAGAAATATTTGTTTTTCTTTGCGTCCAAAAGTAAACGGACAAGTAGCTTTGGGAGAGATACTGACAAAATTGCACCTCAAATGATCTGCGGTTCTTCTTTTGTGTTTCCAAAAGCGTAGATGCTACTAAGGCATAGTATGATCTGCTGTTGTTAGTGCCTGTTAGAATAGTTTCCGGTGTGGGCAGGTCCAGCGTATTGGTTGGCTCTGGCTAGGTCTGTACTAATTGGACGGCACAACCTGACATCAGGTTTGCCCAGATCTCGTGAAGATCTCGGGAGGAGCTGTTCAGAGAGGAAATCATGCTCTTGAAATCACATTCTTGGATTACAGCAAAATCCCCGTATCTTATGTTTAGAAACTTTTCAGAGGTTGAGCATGGACAACCAACATTATAACATTACTAATATGTATTAAAAGAAGGATTAGCATGTTAGGTGCCCTTTAATTGTTTTCTTTGCTTGACATAAGCCAATAATTTGACCCATCTAAAACAGGGCACATCATCCTTTCCATGACCAAACAATATGCCTTTTGACATTGTTGTGTAAAACATGAAACGTTCACAGCATGAATCATGGTTAAATAACTTGTTGCCAGATGATTAATCGCTGCAGCAATTATCCAATGGAAGGCTCTCACCTATTGATTTCGTTAAATCCAGGTGGCAACGTTTTTCGCAGTGTCTGCGTGTTCAAAAGTCGGACAGGGTTTTAATATACAGTTCGATGGCTTCAATATAACTCTGCGTCCGACAGTCGATTAATTTTTAAAAATTTCTTCAAATCTACTGAATCTTTTAAATAACGTGAATGTTTTGATAAGATGGCTCAGTTCTTAATGATGAGTACCGAGAATTTCAATCAATGTTTCCGTTTAAGCTCTGCTCAATAAAGTGAGTCGACATTGGCGCGGGTTTTGTGCATTTATGATGAATTTAGCGATTGTCGGACAGAGATCCTAAAATACTCCGTGTCCGAAAGTCATAAAAGTTTGAATTCTTCGAGTATTCCAGCAATTATTAGACGTACAATCTTGGCCATGTTTGTGTTCGACCTTCACAAAATGCAAATTGATAGCTACCGACTTTTCTTGGTCTTTTTATTCGTCTGTTTTCTTCCGTTGAAGATAGACAACAGTCTTAATTCGGTCTCTTTTGAAAATTAGTCTGATGGATCGAACAGATTCACGCTTTGTTTCCACACCAGAGATAAAATAGTGCTTGTAGTCAGTGAGGAAATAAATTCCATGACCATTGACACAGTGAATTAAATATTGCATACACGATCAAGACTGTCAGACGCGAAATGCAAAATACTCCATATCCGGCAGCCTGCAAAAAGTAAAAGTATTGATATTAGAGCAGATTTATATTGAGTTATAGAGTTATATTGAATCCCTGTCCGACTTTCGGACACGTAGACACTGCGAACTCTTTTCGCAGTGACTAGAGCAGTGTTTCCCAAACCTCTCCTGGTGTACACCTTGTCCTGCATGCTTTAGATCTCTCTCAGCTCCAGCACAGGAGATTCAAATGATCAGGTCATTTTTAACCCCAGAAGCTGCTTGATAATAGGTGAATCATTTGAATCACCTGTGCCAGAGCAGGGAGAGATCTAAAGCATACAGGACAGGGGGCATGCCAGGAGAGGTTTGGGAAACACTGGTCTAGAGACACGGCAGTCGATTTCAAGGGATTAGGATAAGAATTCGGGATTTGGTTAGCGGAAGGGTAAGAGGTTGGGGTTAGGGTTAGGGTTAGGTTAGGGCAGGGCTTGAAATGGGGCTGCCGTACCTCTCCACTACAGTACTCCACATTGAAATGCATTGAAAAACTGCCGTACCCATAGCAACTGCCAACTTTTTTGGCCAGGCAGTGCATGATTACCGTCTCTTCGTTTGACATGCACTGAACAGCACTTTAATCATGCTTTTGTGTTCTTGTGTGGACGGAGTTTTTTTTTTTTTTTTGTGGAACGAAGGAAGAAGAACCCAGTTTTTAAAAATACACGAGTAGGTGTGGACTGGGCCTTATACTGCAGCTGCCTCCCTCTTCACGATTATAAGGGCATGAATTGCATAGCAGTACTTTGTGTTAGCCACTAGGGGGCAGTGCTACCAATTTAACAGGACATCGAGGAGAGATCCTTTTCAGATGATGGGGAGCCTTAAAACGTTCGCGAACAGCTTGAGTATGCTTGAATAGCAGTCAGGGGGATTACCCATGCCTGTCACAAGTGAACTGTTTCACTCTATGTAAGTATGTTAAATCCATCTGATGCCTAGGTGGACGCACAAATTGGTCTTCTTTCCATATTCAGTAATTTAGTTTTGCACCAGTATTTCCTGTTTTTTCAAAACTGAAAAAGTGAAGACAGCTAGCTTGTTAGCTATGAATCTAGCTCACATGGCATGTGTTTTGCTTGAAACCTGCATTCTGATTGAATATTGTTTGTTCTACTCATTGATTTGGATTCCATATCTCCAAGCATATCCATTGGGTTCTGCTGTCCATGAAATAATGCTGTTTGTAACTTAGCAGAACCAGTCACACTGAACCCGACCAATATTGCCTTTCCTGGTGCTCTTTTGAGGGTCAAGACCGATGAATCAATTGCTCCACAAAACCAGAGGCAAACTAAATTAAATTAAACCACATAATACACACTGCAAGTCTGGCCATTTTAAATCTCCTTGTGTTTCCCTTCGGCAAACTGCCATAGGTTTTTAATGTGTGGGTAAGTTTCAGTGGAAATGATCATTAAATCCACAAACTAAATTAAGCTGCTGGTGTCAGCAGGAGCATCTGAAGGAAGGGGATTCATTTTCAAACTTCCAGACACCAGTAGGTGTCAATGAAACTGTCACATATTTATGCGTCATTGAGCTAAATACATGTTTCACTGTCTGGAAAGTACTGAGCACTAAACTGGGATGCATGAGTGGGAGAGAGAATGGGACATCCTGATTACTTTACAGAATCCTAGGCTATCAATCTTTCATTTGGACTATGAAGAAAGTGATGCCTGAAACTGATGCCAAATTGGTTTTTGCGAGCAGAATTACCTCTTAGCCTTAGCCTGCTAAACTATGGTGGTGATAATTTTTTTCTTCTCACATTTTTCTGAATAATTAAGAAAAATCCTTACTCTTCTCTTAGTGGATTGCAGCTATTCACTGAAGTGAACAGACCTTCCTGTGCTATCTTTCATTCCTGGAGTTTAGTTTCCATATATCCTCACGCTCATAAAACGCTGTCAGCAGCAGTAATTTACCCTCTGGCCTCCACAGTGCTTTCTTTTAAGACTGTACCATGTGACTGATGGGCTGTAATGGGTGTGGCTCTGAGACTAAAGCTCCAGTTGAGCATCTGACAAGAACATTCTTGCGCACACACAACAATTTAATTTTAGTCCATGGAACTAAGACTTTCAATGATGCTGTGTAAAGATTGCAAAAACACACAATGAATATTGTGAGCAGTGGCAACTATGTACAGTTAAATACACACACACACATGTGGATGCAGCTGCTTATGCTCAAAGGCACCCAGTGGGTAAGGTTATCACCATTTAAATTTGTGAAATGAACAGAGCATAATATGAGTAAAAAAAATTATTGTCTTAAGTGGTTCGACTATCTTAAATTAACTTCCCGAATTGAATCAATTAAATTGTTTTCACCCACACTGTGATGGACAGATGAACTCATGCATGGACATATGTGCACGAATAATAATGACTGCCTTTCGCAGAATATCAAATTAACTGGGCTTTCAGAGGATTTATACGGCTGTAAATGATGTGTGCCAGTGCCAAAGTGATAATTTATGTGCAGTCTCAGTCCAAGATGTCTTCACTTCTGATCCAAATGCTTTTCCATATGGTCAGCAAGCTGCCTTTGGATTGCTCAGTGCACATAAATAACAAAAATAGGTTCTCTGTAGTATTCCACCTCTGCCTGAAGGGGATGGTGATTATGATGAATAGAAATCATTGCATTTTAATTCTGAATAAACTGCATGTTGCCCAATGCAAATCTTCAGCCGAAGCTGTGGCAGACCCACACTGTCTCATTGAATAGTTGATGGGCTCTTTTTTCCCACGTTTAACTGTTCTCTGTGTTTGCTTATCTTCTGTTGTGGAGCAGTGCACAAGTCATCTTGTGGGAAAGCACTCTTTAAAATGGCAAGTGTGTATTTGGCAGCATGCGTCAGAATCCCTGATCCAAAGGAAACATCATTGTGAGCTAACTGTCCAGGTATTGATTCTGGATCTTTTGCCAGGTGGCACTCTGTAGTGCCCTGGACCCAAGCAAACCATTCACTTTTATGGGAAAGGGCTCAAATTCTCTATCCTCCTCTCAGTGTAGACAGTCATGTTTTACCTGCTCAGTTATCCACCCTTAAGCAGGATCTCCGCCCTTTAGCCAGTGTCATTTCACAGTTATAGACATGACAAATGCTGACAAATAATTCTGGCTAGTTTTGATTTGGAGCTAAGACCCATAAGAGCTTTTATCAGTTACCGCAAATGGATACAGCTTGTGAGGTTTTAATTTTCTTGTAGGGTAGCCTAGCTCTTTATCTTTGCTTCTACCACCGGTGAGTTAGCGTAAAATGAAATGTAAACTATGTATACATGAATGCTTTAACTTGGAGGACTAAACTACATCTAGCGTTTGTAACTGTGTTAGCTGTACAATAATTGGATTTTTTAAGTCAGTAATAAGATAATTCTGACAATTTCGCACCCAATGTATAGAGAACTAATTTTTTTTATTTAACTGTATTAGAACTTATACTTTCCAACATATTTGGACTAAATTAACTCACATGCTAAAGCAAAGATGCTTATTATGGCCGCATTAATGCAAGATGGTCATATTCCAGGAGGTAATGCCATGGCTAATTATTCTCAAGTGAATAGGAAGACCTCATCAAAAAAAAATAAAATAAAAAAATAATAATCTGCAATTTTGCCTTATCTCAGACCGGTCCATTTCAATCAAACTTTTTGCTGTTTCAGGCAGGTAATCCATCTGAGAGTATAATTTTGAAAACTTCTACGTGATAGATCCTGTTGATAGTTTTGTTGCTCGAGTCCTGTACTGCTGCGGTATTTCTTCACACCCACTGCCCTCCCTTGCATACATAACAAGAAGGACTGTAATAAAATGTGGAGTCGTTTTTTCTGCGGCGTCTTTACATTCAACACGACGGTCCCTTGTCTTTCTAAACGTAGTATTTTCCGACACTCCCTGAAATTTTGCTGGGAGTCATCAATTATGCAGGGTAACCGCACGCATTGAGAAGGAAGATAGCAGCAACAATATGGCGACAACCGCAGTTTCACCAGGAACCGTTCGACATCTGCATTCCAGCGACGCCTTTCTGGCTATCTGTTAACGGGGAAAAAGTGAGTAGTTCTTCTGTTTTTTTGCTGCTGTTAAATGTTTTTCGCATATAGGTAGCGATTCTGTCCTTCCAATGACGCATACAAAATGTCGCAGAGCTGGTTTTCTCCCGAGCATCTTTTTTTCGCCTGTATATGTGAATAGGCTGATTGCCAGAAATATCGCGTATATGCTCGACACATTTATCAAATGAGAACCTCAATGCGCGATTCCTTAAATGTGGATCCGAACTGAATTTTCTGAATATAGGAACACTGAACAACGTATTGGGTGTTGGCCTTAGGTTGGACCATGTAGAATTAAATGTTATATTGTAATATCCGCGAACATCGTGGATTAAGTCTGACAGCGATGTCACTTGTCGTTGTATTTATCAAGAAAGCTGGATGAAATTGGCAACCAGATGTGGTTTTATTGCAGTTGCTCGTAATATTTACCGGTTTTAGTCAACGCTTGACACAGGGAAGCCAATAACGTGATAATTGTGCTCCCCCCCCACCCCCCTTCCAAAAGTAAATCACCCCTCCCTACAGAATTTATGAAAGTATTGTATGAAATTAGCGTCGTGATATTGTTCTATTTCTATCATTGCATTACCTGCTGCTTAAGAACAATATGGCTCACATTAAATTTTGTCAGCAATGATCACTCATATCTGTTTTCATACATATTGATGTTATAGGTTTCACGGGTGTGGTAGGCTGCGTTTCTTTCCAGTGCATTTGAAATTCAGAAAAATATTGACGCAAACTCGAAAAGCTGGCAAATGACATTTGACTTCTCTTCAGGGGTTTTTTCTAATTGGAAATGTGTAGGCCTAATTTATTTATTTACAGCTACGTATGTTCGATATTGACATTAGTCGGACGGAAACACGTTACTCACCGAAACCTCCCACTGCAGTGTTTGCAGTATTTCTTGCAGGCTGTGGCCCGCACGCTGGAGTCGAATACAATAAGAATACATTGTTTTACGCGTACTCGTGTGCGTCAACATGCTCGCTGTCTGGATTTAAATTCTGACCTCCATATACTGATGACAGTAGTAAAATAAAAATATTTTATCCCTACCTGGAGTCCCAATTCATAGGACCTGTTAACCCATAGTCTCCTTAAAATTAGAGTGGGATGAAGATGTGGGTGGAGGTATGGGGGTGTTGTGTTAAGAGTAGAAAAGTACACTACTGCACCCTCACCACCTTCGAAAAAACAAAAAATGCTAAACATGGGAACGTGTTTCGGCCCAAGTTTAGGGTGACTGCATTTCCATTGGTATTGGTGGAATTCAGATTTAGTTTTCCCATCAGTATCAGAATGGAATTAAATATCCAACAGGCTCTCGCCCAGTAAACTGGTAGGGGGTAATAACGAGTGGAAATATAATTGGTTATTCATTCCTTGTCGATTGACTGGTTATGACTGGTAGATACTGTTGGTGTGGTGGGGGTGCCGTTGCGTGTAGGTGAATGAGACACACAGCCGCGTGTTTCTGTATGTGGCTGTTATATAACAAATTCCCGGCGATGATACTGTAAGCAAGAGGAGATTCGGTTAAATGAACACATATCAGTCATTATTTTCTGAACGATCGAATCCTATGTGCAAAGCCCATACATTATTTCTTCCCGACGCAAGAACAAGTTGAATGGACCTGTCCGTGCTGTGGTATTTACTAGCACAGGCGAAATATCAGGAAACACGACGCCGGATTTAGTAACGAGTGGATTCGTGGTTCTCCGCTTTTGGGCAATTCCCGAATGACTTGATTGCAGAGATGAGCTGGTGCCTGTACAGTTATCTGTTCATTCGGAAAGGAATAGCCTACTCACGGCCTATGTGGTGTGCTTGTCTTAGTACATAGGTCGTCGGCACGGCTTAACTGCTTTTAGTAGGCTATTGCCTCTCGTTCCCATCTCTCGCGCTTTTGCTCCAGTTGTACGGAACGCTAGCTCTGATTTCGCCATTTGCTTTGCAATTTATGACATTTAGAAATTATTTTTTCATGTTTTACTTTTGATGTTTTCGAAAATAAAGGACGGGATATATTTGTGTTGGGCAAATGGAATGACAGTATCCGTGCCTTCTTATTTCTGAACCAATGCCTGTGATTTTTACATTTTCTTCACTGTGGCTCTGCACCACATCGTGGTACTGAAACGGACAGCGCCTGTGCTGAAGGATTCCATCACACCGCAGAGGGGAGTTTTTCCGCCCGTCGTCGAATGCCATGACACCCATCCCGATGTTTTCTACCTAAATCTTTTTTTTCCCTGAAAATTTGGAATGTATTTTAACACCTACGCGGATTAATGCAGGTTTTGCGTTGGGGAATATTTCTGCCTTTCTGGAGATATGTTACGGAGGAACACGGACTAGCCTGCAATTTACGTCGTTTGATTTGAGACGTGAGTATACGGATCTTTTTTAGCGATTGATTTTTTTTGGAAGTTTTCTTACGTTTTCTGGGACGGCATCAAATTAAAGCTCTGCTTGAGACTGTTGCAATGTAGGCTAATCATTTTTGTAATGCTTATTAATGTGTTTGTTTGCGCATGTGGCATTATTCCTGCATTGTGGGGTATTCTCTCCAATTCGTTTTAATAACATCGGTCTAATAAAATAACGCAGGCGGCGGATTCAAATAATATGTATGTAAGAGGCGCTTATCTGTTTTTTTGTTTTTTTTTTGAGACTTAAATGATATTTTCTGCGTTGCATTGTGAGCGACGGTGCGTGATTTGGCCTGCTGTAAGAGTGATTCACCTTGAACGATCTCGCTATCAAGAACACCTAGTGTGGTGAGGCTCTCCTTAGGCAGGTTAGTAGAACTGTATTGCTTTTCTTCTTCATTCTTTTACACTCATCCTTGTGCACCTGTTTTGCGAGGCTTTATCAAATTTTGTTGTAGAATTTAAAAGTCATTGTAGCCTGTCGGCTGTATCGCCTTTCCCTGAGACTGGAGGCCTGACTTGCTGACATTGCTATGTACCCATATGAATGTAACTGAAATAAAGTAGCATTATTAGCTTATGCATCTTTACGTTGCTTTCCACTTGGACGGGGAAAGATGAAGCGTCTGATTCGTGTTGAATGCATTCTGAAGAGACAAGACGTTGCTACCTTAGTATGATACGTTGCGCTGCGTAGAGTCAAAGCAGGTCTGCACCTGATGGGGCCCCCTAGCCGTCACCGTTCTGTCTCTTGGCTGATTTGCTCAGGTTATTGACAATTAGGTTATGCATTTTACACCATCATCAAGGTTCCTGTGATTTATCGATGCGGGTTTTTGAAGACAGGATATTTTATAACAGACTTGATATGACGGGCTGTGCGCATTTTCTAATCAAAAACGAATCGGTTTCCTTTGTTAAATGAATACATCGGACGTCGATGACATTATTTTGTGTATTTGTTCATGTTCATGAAGATTTGTCTTCAACATGTGTGACATAAAGTTGCGCTAATTTTTGACACACAGTTATAATGTATTCATCTTGATTATTAACAAGTACTCGTTAATTTATGTCCCTCAAAATGTAAATTTATGGAATTGCGTGACTGTAATTATAGTAATTTTGCATAATTCAGTGCAGAAAGGTTCCGAGTTCTCCCAATCTCCCTTAATAACGTGTCGGTTCAGATCTAAATGCGATGTTCTGTGTCATTATTCCAAGTGATGCTCTGACGAAATCTAACATGTCATTCGTATAGTAGCCTAGTTCAAATTGCGTTGTTGTTGCTGTTGTTGTTGTTGTTGGAAAAGTCCTCGTCATTCAATTTTGAATATTGACCGAACCTTTGGCATCATCTTCTTGCCAAATTCTGATCAGGAGAATCTCTACTTTAGCTGGACATGATTCCACCGTACGCTGCATAATTTATTAGCTTCCTCAATCGTCACTCTCATCTCCAATCCTCATTCACGGCCATAGTATTACTCGCAGTCTACTCCATGTCATCCTCTAGAACAGCTGTGTGCCTGTAGGTGAAATGCATGCATTTCCTCATGGGTTGAACAGCTGTGACCAGCCCTGGTCTCAGGTCACCAGTCCTGCAGCGGAACAGCTGTGCCATGCAGCTGCATGGAATGCACCCAATGACTGAGGGCAGACCTATTGCATAGTTTCTATATGTTCTCTTCTAGGCTTTACTGTGAAGGGTGCTGATAGCCAGTAAAATGAAAACTCTTGGAAGTCTGAGTGGATTTGTAGAAACAAGATGTAATGCCTCAGTTAGTGGATGTAGAGATAATTCCTTCATTAAGAGGCTTTGTATAGGGAATTTCTGCCAGAGGAATGGATTGTACTGCCTGGCCTTATTAGTTTTGATTTTCCAGGGGAGACATAGAGCTCCTGTTCAGCAGTCGCAAATCTCCTGGCCCTTCAGCTCTGCTCCCTGCATCTGACTGAGCTTAAAATGGATGAGGGCTGCTACTCTGGGTGCTATCGGCCATCATGCGCTGCAAGCTCTGCAGTGATATGACATCTCCTCTGCATCCAGCACCCATCATCCTTTACATCTCCTATTCTTGTCACCCAGACTGCCTCAAATACCCATCATGCTCCCTGCCTCAGATGGCCTGCATCTTCTCTGCCTCCAATATCTGTCACCCGTCATCCTAAACCACAGTCTAGTTCTGTTCTTTTTCCTGTCTTAAGGGTTTTTTTATGAGGAGAGCTGAGCTTTGTTCTCCTTAAAACAGTAAGACTTTGTCATTTGAGAAACCATGATGGCCACTGTACTTTTTGTGATTTGTTGTTTGCATTTGTTGTGATTTGTTATTCTGCATATTCGGTTCTTACTTTGTGCTGAGAGACATCAATAGGACTTTGGCATGAAATGTATGTGCATACTGGTGTATAGTCAGGCGTGTCCCAGTGGCCCCGGACCAACATCTCTAGATGCCTGACTTCTTCGACGATTTCCAAAAGTTACATGGTTTGCTTGGGCTTTAACTGTGGAAATAGGATGTTGTGTTTTATGTTGTGAATGAAGATCCACTGAAATACAACCCCTACCCAAAAGTTGAGAGCATATGGAAAATACACATAAAAACAAAGTAGTGATTTTTAAATTTACTTTGACCTGTATTTCATTGCAAACAATATGATATTATGACATTTAATGTGTCTGATCTTTTGAATTTCTTTTGTAAATATACATCCATTCCTGCCATTCCGGCCCCCAACACATTCCAAATAGTTGGGAGGGAGGATTTTAGGACTACTGAGGAGGTAAGAAAACGTATGATGTAGTTTGGAACAGTATATGTCAGCTGGTGATTGTCATCAAAATTTAATGTAAAAGCTGCTTCTAGGAAAGGCCTTGTCCGTCACGAGCAAAGATGAGCCTAGGATCACCAATTTGCCCGCAATGCGAGAGAAAATCATTGAAAGATTAAGGAAAATGGCCCTCACAGAAAGATTGGAGGGGATTTGGATATTTCACCCTCTATGATGCATTGCATTATTCAAAGATTCAAGGAAATTGGAGGAATTACTGTGCATTAAGGGCAAGGGCCCAAACCTAAACTGAATCTCTGATCGCTGAAGATGGCTATGCATCAAGAAATGTCATTTATCTATAAGTGATTTAACCACATGGGCTCAGGTTTACTTTCTCAAACCTTTTTTAAGTCCTAAAATATGTTGCTACATCCACAAATGCCAGCTAAAACTTTACTGTGCAGAAAGGAAGCCTCATGCTGACAGCCACCGGAGCACTGTAGATTTCTCTGGGCTCGGCGGCGTCTACAATGGGCCATTGCACAGTGGAAAAGTGTGTTGTGGGAAGATTCTATATTTCTGGTCTTTTTGTTTTGGAAGAAATGGGCATGGTGTGCTCTGGACTGTAGAAAAAAATTACTATCCAGACTTACAGCAGCAAAAAGTCCTAAAGCCTTGGTCTGTAATGGTATGGGGCGGTGTCATTGCTCTTCGCAAGGGTAACTTGCTCATCTATGAAGGCTCCATTAATGCTGAAAAGTATATTGACGTTTTTGAGCAAAATATGCTGCCTTCAAGTCTGCATCTTTCCCATGGACACCCTGTAGATATTTTAATAAGGCAATGCAAAACTGGATTCTGTATGCACTGCATAGATATGGCTGCATAAGAGGAGTGTGTGGGTGTTTGACCCCAATAGAGAACGTGTGGTGCATTGTGTAATGCAAAATGTGGCAATAAAGACCCTGCACTGCTGACTTGTTAGTGGGAAGAATGGGGCAACATTACAGCTGAAACACTTAATCATTTGCTTTCTTCAGTTCCTGTGCATTTATTTAGCATTGTGAAATGGCATTGCTGTATTAATAAGTGGTAAATACTGTCCCAACCTTTTTGAATTGTTGCAAGAATCACAGTAGAATTAAGCTTTTATTTTGAAAAATCTATTCTATTTGTTTGTCGAAATATTAAATAATGTTGTTCTGTCGTTCTTAATGTAATAACATGGAAAAGACACATTAGGAATCACTGCTGTCAGTTTAAATTTTAATGTAACATACCGTCCCATCTATTCTTGATTTGGGGTTGTAAATAATGGGCCCGCAGAGCTGGCTTCAGCCCTCCTGATTCACTCAGATTAGCAACCTCTCTGCTGTAACTGCTTCCCTGTTATGAACAAACAAATCTGAAATATTCTCATAATGCTAAATCTTAATAAGTTTTGGTGCTGTCTGAAATGGTACCTGTTTGCTTTTGGACACCACTGTTATGAAACAAAAATCTTTGCAAAATACATTTTCAGCACAAGGCCTGATGTGATTTAAAGCAAACTTGCCGATCGAAAGATTGCTTTTTTGACCTTTTCTTGATTTTCTTTGCTGCTGTTTTTTTTTTACTATTTCTAATGATGCGTTCCTTTGTACAGTTTATGCTTTTAACTGATACGCTGCTGACATTTGTGGCTAATTAGCCTTTGTGTACTTTATGCTGTGGTGAGTGATAGATTCCTCTGACTGATTGATCCACTAAAAGTTTCAGACATATTTTGTCTGAATATATTTCTTACAATATGTCCCAGAAAGTAAAACATTAACATATACTACTATATATAAATAATTCATAATAATTTGTAATTTTGTTTTGTACTCGTGAGATGAGAGGAATATTGTTGAATGGCTAGCTGGTACATTAGTGTGCAGTAAATTTGAGCATAGAATATAGTATTGAAGTGATAATTTTATGATGAAATTACAGTTATGGCCAGTCGTCGGTGGCATAAAGCAGCTTTGGCTGTTGGATTATTAGATTTTATAGCTTCTTTACCTGTGTTGATGCTTACCTTGTTGGGCTGTAGGGTTATTTGTCCTATGTGGGCTGCCATACTAAAGCTCAATTATTCTCCAATGAGAAGACTGCATTAATGTCAATATTAGCGCTAAGTATTCTTCTGGAGGTGCTCAAAAATATTATTCACATTTTCTTCCTTTTGCGTTCCCTATAATTACTACAGTTGTTGTCTACGATGGGACTTATTTGTTATTTGCATAGTGGCAAAACAAAGTACATCTTACCCCTTACATGACCTTCAAGTAAATGGCAATATCCACACACAAAATGATGCTCATCACATCCCAGGCTATCTTTCCTTTATGGTTCAGGCCAAGCTGTTGTTCACGTCATCTCACGTGAGACCATGCTTCCTGCCTTGGCTGCTTCTGCAAGTGGGCATGATCCATGGGATGAACAAGCATCTGTCAGTCACAGGAAGAGTTTGTTTCACACCAGGAAAAACATGTTGGCTAGTTTGTGAACTTGTTTTATTTCTCCAAAACAGCCCACTGAAATCTGATTCCGAATGCATTTTTCGTGAGAAACGTGCAATGCAATTGTTGAATCTAGGTTCATATTAGATCTGAACTAGAAGAGCACTCAAAGAGCGCAGAACCTCCGCCGCCAGGGGGCAGCAAAGCCAAAAGCACGGCGATTGGAACTCCGGCCCATTGGATAGACTTGAATTCTTGAACTTTGGAGTATATCTCAGCAGTACTTTGGCCTAGATATGCCAAAATTTAATCACCTCTTCCTTGACTTAATACCCACCTACCCTGAAAATGTCATCAAAATCCGGCCATTAGTTTTTGAGTTATCTTGTACACAAACAAACAAACCAACGAACAAACGGCACCGAAAACATAAACCTCCTCGGCGGAGGTTAATAATTGAATTAGAAATCAGCTTTTTCAGCGCCAAAATGTCATATATTGCATATAATATACATATATATCACTAGCTGCTACCCGCTCCTCGGAGTGAAATTGCCATTTTTTTTGCGTGCATGACCAGTTTTCAAAAATCGGGCGACGTTAAGTCCTTCCTGGTGTCCAAGTGGATATTCACACCAAATTTGGTGATAATCGGTTGAGAAATGTAGGAGAAAAACGTGTACGTACACACTGACAGACAGACATCGACCTCAAATATATTATAGATATGTGAATCGCCGCCAACCTTTTTGGACAACCTTGACTATAGTATCATAGACAGAGGATTAATTAAATGGCTGTCATTCCTAGTTTATAATCCTTTCTGCAGGAATTTTGAATTATGAGACAGAGTTTGTTAGTGGGTCTATGACATGACATGCAAATTTTTGTGCCCGAGTGCACTACTTTGGTTTAAAATAATTTTAAATGATTCATAATAAGCATCAGTTTATTCTATAGAACCTGTTTAATTTGAACATATTTCCAGTTTATCATAAAAATTATATATATATATGTTCTGCCATGTCAAACCCTCAAAATGTCAGGTGGCGCAACCGTCCGAGCAAGTTAACACTATGTGAAACGTATTATACATGGAATTTAAAATATTAATTAATATAATATTAATATAGGGACATAATTTTATATTGAAAACCTGTCATATAAACAAATTTTAATAATTAGATTGTTCTTAAATTGTTTGGAAAACCAAAATACCCGCCCCCTACAATAAAGAATCCATGATTTACTTTTAATACCCAGCTCAACTACAAAATAATAATGTTTTAGGCAGAGTAAACAGTCTCAGGTATGCTTACTAAAAAAATCACTTAGAAAAAAAGAGGGAAGCATGTTTTTTTTTCAAGAAACTTTTGGTTGCGCCAATTGACATTTTTTGGCTGGTGAAATTGTAAATAAAACCCTGTAAATGTGCAACTATTAAGACTTGTTTAAACACACTCTCCCAACTTCAAATAAATGTATTCTGCACATTTTAAAAAGTTTATTAAAAAAAAAAAAAACATTTTTGAAAGGCTTATTTCTCATTGACCTGAGTACATAAGCAGTGATTTGGATACCAAACATTGCTACTGTTGCAGTTCTTTATATGTTGAGACTGCATCCTTGGGGGTTCCTATGAAGCAAGTTTAACAAAATCCAGGCTTTCTTTGTGTGAACTGGTTTGACAAACCCTAAACTTGCAATTAAAGATGCAATAAGTTACCTACCAGGTTGAAAGAGAGCCACCTTTGTGATATTGAAAACCCTTGGCTCAATGTACCTCACAAATGTTGCTTTGTAGTATAGCCCTCTTGTCATTGTTGTTCTGGGTTCACCCCATTTGACTGGCCTGTAAACATTATGAGGAGAGTCATCCTCTGTTACATCAGTGACAAGATTTTCGTCCAATCAAATGGTGGAATGTGCCACTCACAACACGCTCATTTGAATAATTTAAGCGGAATTTCAATTTTTGTTCCACTCCTTTCTATGGATTTTGCGCTCAGGCTTGCATGCTGGGCATCCCTTTGTGCCACTTGAGTATTGTGTCCAATACGACGTGAATGGGATGCATCCATGCACATGTATAATTTCGTGCTTTGGGGCTGCACTGTAAGGCAGCAGTGGCAGAAAAAACTCCTGATTTCAGGTGGGGAGAAACCTTGAGAGAAGCCAGAATCCAGGGAGAAACTAGGACCAGTCCTCCTTTGGCCGGCTCGGGATGTCAGATTAGATGACTATCAAGGTTTGGCTATGGACCTCTCCGACCCGTCAATCAAGTGTAGAATAACTACCAATCAGATTGCCTTATCTTACTAAGGTCCTGCGTACCCGGACAGCACCGCCATGCTGGCCCACATTCAATGCAGTCATTAGCTGTGCGTAACAGGCAAGGTATCTGACTTTATCGAAATTGGTTCTTAGATGCGCATGGGGAATGTGTAATACTGTTGAAATATACCCTGACCGGCAACAGGGAGCTCAATTAATCCTTTTTGCAAGGCCAGAAAAGCTGTAGGAAATGTGTTTGCGATGGATTAAGGCGTATTTGCTCGCAGGTAAGCAAATGACATTTCTTGCCATTTCACCTTTGCTAGTTAGTTAGCTGCCAACAATATATGTTTGGCTCAGAAGACAGAATTACACCAACGGCTTTATTGATGCATACATTAACATAGTATTGTTTTTTCCCAGTGGACTTCTGCACGCAAAACCAGATGTAGCTGCAAACCAGTAGCTATTCTGCTGAGAACATGATTTCTACATGCCACCCAGCTCAGGTTTGGGCAACACTAGATAATATAAAAAATTTAGCCAGATGGTGAAGAATTATGTAATGGCCATCTGGTTAGAAACTTTAGTAGACTAGGTAGCTAGCCAGCAAGCTAGCTACAATAAGAATCAGAATGTCAGTCACTTACTCGAAATGTTAGCTTGTTATTGAAATTGGTTTGGAGGAAAACACCGATATTACGAATGTTAGATTAATAACTTGATTATGTCTAATGTAGTTTAAGGGCTTGATGCATTGCGTAATATGATTTACTACAAAGTCTAGCTACTACAAAGTCTGACTCATTGCTAAGTGATGTTGGACAGCATACTGGATCCAGTGTAATTTTTTGCTCAGCAACAAATGTATGAAAACTACTTATCCTACTTTACACGCATAGTACAGTTCCACTGTTTTGTGCGGTTTGATCTCAATGTTCCGTATATGGGGTGTTTGGCTATTCTGCATCGATTGCCAGCACTTTGCTGTGACTCTTGTATTTCCACCCTTTCCGTTAAAAATTTTGATTTCATGGATCTATAATTGTCTAATATAGTTAAGGCCTCTGTCGACAACTTTGCCGGACAAGTTGGATGCATTCGGCAAGAAATAAGCCACAATATTTTTGGAATTTGCGCGAGAGTGTGATGCTCAAAATTCTGCTCCGGTAATCTCAATGTGGAATTTAGCTGCGTTGTATGGGGCCCATCGCAACAGTAACTAAGGGGGGGCGGGCGGAGCTGGTCGCAGCGAATCAGAAAGGTCCATTACTGTTTGGGTTGATAAAGTTGAAGTTTAGCAGCAGCGTGATGGAGTCCTCTTGGGACCAGGTGAGGCCTCGTTGCAATGGTGATGAGCTTGCATGGTACTTCAAGGGAGGGCAGGTGTTCACGGCAATTGCGGGGATGCCGTAAAGTACTGGGGAGTCTGAACCACTACCAGCTGTGTAGGGGAGAAAAATGAGTGGTCTGTTTGCAGAAAATTCAATACAGCTGCAGGGTGTAATGAAATGACATTACACCATTAGCAATGTACCCCCCGCCAGGAGAGAACTATGGCTGCATAGCTACTTGGACAGGAAAAATTGAACCCTGCTGTTATGAGGGGTCGGCAACCCAACTCACCCACCAAGAGTCAGCCCAGGAGGGCGTGGTCTCAGCTGGTTGTCGAGTGACAGTAAGGAAGGGCTATCAGCCCATAATACTCTGACAGCAACCTTCAAAAAACCCTGACAATATTTGATTGGTAATATGCTCAAAAAGGTGCTTTGATAATTTAGTTTGGTATACCGAGGCTGTGTCTGACTGGGAAATTTTTTAAGGAAACCAGCGATTACACTTAGACATTATTCTACGATACCTTAGATTGTGTTAATTCAGTAGTGTAAAACAGATCAAGATTATTCACTGGTGTGTCATAGTTTATGATTATGTGATGCAAGACAGATTGTGAATCAATTCCATGCCCTTGATTTATTTTCCCGTTTTATACAATAATTTTTTATGATAGCAGAGGGTTAATGAGTGCAAGTTAAAACACTTTTTCTACATGGTCTCTGAAATTTTAAGGATAAACCGTTAGACAGTGAGTCGGAGAGACCTTCTTCGCTTTATTAAATTGCTTCTATGTTGCTGCCACGATGCCATCTGTTTTTTAATGCACAATGGGTACATGTCAATTCTCTTAATTGCTGTTTCCTTGCTCCTTGTTCCTCGCTTGAACCGGAAGTTGTTCTGGATCTTCCATCTTGCTGGCCATCTCAAAGATCTTAGTTTTGCTAGGAGAAGCGAGGAGGGTGCTCTGAGGAGCCAGGAGTGAGAATACATGAGAGTGGCCGTCTCGGAAGAGTTTCACTTGAAAGCCAAGACTTTTAATAACTAATGCTTGCAGCAGATCCAGCCGTTCGCTGTCATCAGAAATGAATATCGCCTCACGTGATGCTTCAGAGGAAAGGATGTCTCATTTCTCTAAAAACAGATTTCCTTGTTTCGTCTCCCATCTCATGGTTTCCTTATGTCTCCATGCATCCTCGGCTGGGAGATGGTAGGAAAAGACGTGAGGGAGTAAGAAGTCGATGGAATTCAGGAGAGTTGAGATGCACCCAATGTCAAGTTTTCTGTCTGCGCGGGGCCCCCTAGTGGTTGTGAGAGGGCTAAGCTCAATGTAATTCTTTTCATCCACCCACTCCATGGGATGGGCATCTATTGTGGGCGTGTATTGCAATGGCCCCTGTCCATCCGTCCATCTGTCCATCCACAATTTATTTTTCTTACTGTACAGACTATGATTTTTGTTGGATTCTTTTTTATTTTTGTTTTGTGGCTTAATGGTGATCCCTATTGATTTTGGAGATGATTGGTAAACTTTTTGCTGAGCCGTGGCACCAAACTTAGCACATTCCTATTCATCGCTTATTTATGGGTTGCTCTCACTCTACTGGGTACAAGTTTTGTTGACTTCCTTCCTTTTTTGTTTTTTAAGTCAACAGTGATTTGAAGAGGATCCCTTTTGATTTTTGTGAGGATTGGAAAATTTTTCTCAGTGTTATGGCACTGAAATTAACACGTCCCTATACTTGGTCTGTACATAGCTTGTTTTCCCTCAACATGGTACAATTTTGACTGTATTCATTTCATGTTTGTTTTGTTGGTCAGTATTCATTTTAAGAGGATGCATATTGTTCTTGGTGATCAGCAGATAATTTTTCATGGAGCTGTGGCACCAAACTCGGCACATCCCTGTTCATTGAGAATAGCTTATATAGCTTGTTCTCACTCATGGTACAGTTTGGTGGAATCATTATTGTTTTTTTCTTTGTGGGACAATAGTTGCTTGCAGAGGATCCCTATTGGTTTTGGTGATATTTGGAAATTTTTTCTCAGAGCTGCGGCACCTAACTTAGCCCATCCCCATTTGCGGCTTACTGCATTTATAGCTTGTTCTCACTCTACACGGTACAGTGTTTTGCTGTGTCATTTTCATTTTGTGGATCAATAGTGATCCAAAGAGGATCCCAATTGATTTTGGTGATGTCATACTGTATGTCAGTATTTGTTGGTTACTTCTCTTACTTCCCTCTGCAGCCATGTGGTTTTAAATCTTTTGTATTAGTTACTTTTCATTGTTTTGTAGCGTTGATAAGGATTAATAACTGTTGTAGTTATAGATAAGGGTAGAATCAATTTCACTCCTATTATGAGACAAATAACGTGAAGACCTCGCAGGAAAAATGATCAGAGTCACATTTTCACGTTGTAGAGAAATGATGAATTAAAAATTCAAAACGATCTTAGAAACAAAGCACTGAAAAAAATGCAAAAATATATAAGATATTATGATAATATATCATTATATCCCCGAACGTCGAATGTGTTCCAGGGGTATTATGTTTTTGGTTAATTTGAATTTTTCAATTAGAAATTTCAAGTTTTGCATATAAGTAAGTATCATAAAGAGGAAGAACTGATTCAATTTTGGACAATTTACGATTTCTAGATTTGTCACCAGGGGCCAAAATTGATGTAAGTGTTAACGCGATAACTTCAGTAATGTTTTAATTAGAAATTCCAAGTTTTGCATATAAGTAACTATCATAAGGAGGAAGAACTGATTCGATTTTGGACAATTTACAATTCCTAGATTGGCCACCAGGGGCCAAAAATGGAAAAAATCACTCTTTTTATCATATCTCTGGAAATATTTGTCCGATTGACCTCAAATCAAGTGCAAATGAAAGGTCATGACCTGTCCCACGATGACAGTATGCCTGTTTGGTTCAAAATTTTGACACAAGGTGGAGCTTTGTCACATAAAATTCACCATTTTTGCCATATCTTTGGAGCTATTTGTCCTTCTGACATGAAACTATGTGCAACTGCAAGGTCATTACCTCACAACGTGTCACATGATGACATCATACCTGTATAGTTCAATATTTTGCCACCAGGTGGCGCTTTGTGATGGAAAATGACCATTTTGGCCATATCTTCAGAACCATATGTCCGATTGACCTGAAATAAAGATCAAATGAAAGGTCATGACCTGAGGGGCTTTATATTGTATTGGGTCTATTCAAGGATGGGGGAATTGGAGGATTGAAGGCGTTCGGGGATATACCCCAAGCTGTCGCCTCCGACGGCATAAGCCTAGTATTATTATATAGTATGATACACATAATGATAATAACACAAATGCAAAATAACACAAAAATGCAAAATTTGGACTCTGATCATGTTTCTTTTGTGGTCTTCACATGTCCTCAACAAGGCTGCCATGTGGGAGTATTACCATGTTTTGCGTGGTCACCTTTAGGTCTATATTTTAATTCTCTGTTGTTCCATGGGGACCACCCTCTTGCTCTTTTGATGTGCTCGGCTTGGTGTGCTCAGTAATTCACATTAGCTTAGCCTCTTACCATTTCTTGTGGCTGCTGCCCTGATATCTGCTTTTTCCTCCTTACAGAGCTGGCTGTCCTGGATGGTATCTAACTGAAGTGGTGGCTGTGAGCAGGATGAAAACATGGCTGCGCCCCTTATTGCACCACCAGGACCTGACAGCTTCAAGCTTTTTACCGCGGAGTCTCTGGCTGCTATCGAGAGGCGCATCGCTGAAGAAAAGGCCAAGAAGCCGCCCAAGCCCGACAGCAGTCACCGAGACGATGACGACGATAACAAGCCCAAGCCTAACAGTGACCTGGAGGCGGGCAAAAACCTGCCCTTCATCTATGGGGACATCCCTCAGGGAATGGTAGCAGTGCCCCTGGAGGATTTGGACCCTTTCTATGTAAATCGAAAAGTGAGTCACTTGAGTGCACTATCCCCTGCCACATTCCTTAGTTCCTCCTCTTAGACGAGAAAGGCCACTAGTAACGGGGGCGAGAGTAATTTGTTCTTGAAGCTTCTGCACTCCACAGGCAAGCATTTTATTTCATATGAATGGAAGTGAGTCAAATGGTCGGAAAATCACAAAAGCAAAGACAAGCATGAGTGAGATAAGCTGTATTCATTCTTGTCACAGAGTGATGGGACGGCTGGAGTTGACTGGAGCGAGGGAGGTGGTGAGGGTGGCATAAGAAGGTGGGGAATTGGAGGCATACTGGGAGGAATTGAATGCGGTTGCGTGGGGTCGCTGAAATGAGATAAACACATGAAGTCAAGAAGATCTGTGTTGGGATGCTGCAGGTGGAGTGAGCTGATTGCCTTATAGGGGGTTTGATGGGGTAAATCTGGGTGGTGTTTGCTTCCTGATGGAGGGCTGGGGAACCCAGGGTGCTTTGTATTATGCTAACTTATGCTTCTTCGCGTCCTCTCTCTTGACCTGGAAATGGTTCCCCCTCCGCCATCATGGAGGATCCTTCTTTCCCTTAAATGCACCCCGAGGAGATGAGGAGCAAGGAGAAGGGAGGCTTCTGTAGGAGCTTGGAGTGAGGAAATAATACAGATTTATCCTACCCACAAGTCTGTACTCTGGTGGCTTGACATACAAACACCACAAGGAATTTGGATTTGTCATTTTCAGCTCCTTGCTTCACTTCCTTGCAGCTCTGTTTCATGTCCTCGTTGGAAGGATCTAAGATTCAGGGGGAAATTTGAGTGAGAGAGGCAAAGAGACATGTTAGTGAAATGAAAAGCACCCCTAGCAAAAATATATTTGAAGGCTTTATGCTAATGACCTGTAGTGGCGGCCGTGTGTCTTATAGTTATGTATAGTTTTATTGTTTTATTGGCGCAGTGTGGGAGAGGGTGCATTTCCATTACCTGAAGCTCCTGCCGACTTGTGAATGGGACCACTCCCCTCCCACCTGTAAAACTGTTTGTTTCCCTTTTGTTTGTCCTTTTATGAAGTACTTGGATGGCCGTTGGCTAGAAGCCTTCTCTATTCACTAAGCCAAAAAGGCCTAGATTTAAAACCTGAAAAGTGAAGTCACTCACCCAAAAGGTGAGTTAAAGAATGGTCAAAAAGGGAAGAGGAATCTTGGCAAGACTAGGTCTCGGTCTTGTCTAAAAGGGAATTGCTAGTACTACCAGTTCTACTACCAGGTAAGTTTGCTCAAAGAGCTGTCATAAGCATGGATTAAACTACGGTCATTACCCTTTATATTTCTATATCCCCGAACGGCGAATGGGTTCCGGGGATATTACGTTTTTCGTCCGACCGCCGCCGCCCCCTGCTGCCGCCGCCGCCGCGCCGCCCTACGTGTTAACGCGATAACTTCAGTAATATTTCTATTAGAGTTTTTGCATATAAGTAAGTATCATAAAGAAGAAGAACTGATTCGATTTTGGACAATTTACAATCTCTAGATTGGCCACCAGGGGCCAAAAACTGAAAAAATCCCTGTTTTTATCATATCTCTGGAAATATTGAGGGCTTATTGACCTCAAATCAAGTGCAAATGAAAGGTCATGACCTGTCCCACGATGACATTATACCTGTTTGGTTCAAAATTTTGACACAAAGTAGAGCTTTGTCACAAAATATTCACAATTTTTGCCATATCTTTGGACCTATTTGTCCAATTGACATGAAACTGTGTGCAACTGCAAGGTCATGACCTCACAACGTGTCACATGATGACATCATACCTGCATGGTTCAATATTTTGCCACTAGGTGGCGCTTTGTGATGGAAAATTACCACTTTGGCCATATCTTCAGAACCATTTGTCCGATTGACCTGAAATTAAGTTCAAATGAAAGGTCATGCGGGGCTTTATATTGTATTGGGTCTATTCAAGGATTGGGGAATTGGAGGATTGGGGGCATTCGGGGATATACCCTAAGCTGTCGCCTCCGACGGCGTAAGCCTAGTTTTACTCTCTCATCAGCTCAGACGCTTGATTTGTTTTAGATTTTCCATGAGTTGCAGAAAAAGACACCAACTTTCTTTTTGTCACTTGCAAAAAGTGATTCTCTGATATTCAATGACAGGCAGTAAGAACGTAATTATGGTAATTTTGGCCTGCAGTTGGTGACATACAAACTGAAGGTTCCTCATTCAGCCCCCTGTCCTAACCATACAGAAATGCCCATGATGCATTTGGCTCTTCATCTCTCTGTTGGCTACCACTTACACAGTGTTGTGAAGAAGTATTTGCCCCCTTCCTGAGTTATTTTTTTCCATATTTGTCACAACTAATCATCAAACAAATTTTAATGTTAGACAAAGTTAACCCGAGTAAATACAAAATACAGCTTTGAAATGATGATTTATTGTATTATACACAGTACTGTGTATTGTACAACCTCATCTCTAAAAAAGATGAGACGTTGTATAAAATGTAAATACTAAAAACAATGCAATGATTTGGAAATCACTTAAACCATAAATGTTATTGAAATTAGTTCAGAGACAACATATTAGATGTTTAAAATGAGAAATTATGTAGTTTTTTGAAAAATGTCTGCTCATTTTGAATTTGATGCTAGGAATACATTTCAAAAAATGTTGGGACAGTGGCAACAATAGACTAGAAAAGTTGTACTATGTGAAAGAAATGCACCCAGTGGAACATCTCACAGCTAATTCGGTTAAAAGGCAACATGTCAGTTACATAATTGGGCGCAAAAATTCTTTCAGAAGTAAAAATGGTGAAGGCTTTACCTCTGTGTGCAAGCCTGCATGTGCAAATAGTTAAAAAACTTAAGAATAAAATTTCTCAATGTAAAATTGTGATGAATTTGGGAATTTTTCCTCTATGATACAAAAATAATTTAAGGATTCGAAGAATCCGAGGAAATCTGTATGCAAGGGACATGGCCGAAAACAGATATTGAATGGCCACAAGCTTCAGGTCCTCAGGCAGCACTGCATTAAAAAAAGCCATGTTTCTGTCATGGAAATCCTTGTTTGGGCTCAGGAATACATCTGTCGGCTATTGTTGGTGTACAGAGTTAGTCATCGTATCCACAAATGCAAGTTAACCTTGCCATGTAAACATTAAACCATATCTAAGCAAAATCCAGAAATGCTGTTGCCTTCTCTGGACCCAAGCTCTTTCAAGATGGACAGAAGCTAAGTAGAAAACTGCCCTATGGTCTGACCAATCAAAATGTGAAATTCTTTTTGTGAATCATGGATGCTGCATCCTCTGAGCTAAAGAGCAGAAGGACCATCCACCTCATTATCAGTGCACAGTTCAAAAGCTGACATCCATCCTAGTTTGCGGCTCTGTTGTTTAAGAGTCTGGGGGCTAAAGTGGCCTACTTACAGTCTAAACCTGTCACCCACTGAGAATATTTGGTGCAATATAAAATGAGAAATATGACACAGGAGGCCACAGAGTGTTGACAGCTGAAATCTTACATCAAGAAAGAAAGGGAAAATATTTTGTTTTCAAAACTACAGCATTTGGTCTCCTCAGATCCCAAATACATAATGAGACTTGTTAAAATAAGAAGTGATGCAACACAGTGATGAACAATCCCCGATCCCAACTTTTTTGAAATGTGTTGCTGGCATCAAATTCAAAAATGAGCAGATATTCAACAAACAATATAATTTCTCAGTTTAAATATCCAATATGTTGTCTTTATTCTACTGTCAATAAATTTTATGGTTTAAGTGATTTGCAGATCATTGCATTCTTTTTTATTTGCATTTTACACAATGGCTCAACATTTCTGGAAATGGGGTTGTAGTCATGCAACACGATAGACAAAAATCTAGGGTGTTTTTCATTGTGTGAATTCTCTGGAAAAAGGATTGAAACGATGAAGTGTCATTCCACGTCAAATCGTCTGGGGGGTGCCAGGTCACCTCCTCAAAATTCTTCGATAAAATTCACGAGTAAATATTAACACAAAATAAAAAAATGCCAAATATAAGACCTTTTCAAGTTATAGCCCTTTGAAATTTGAATAATGTTTTAAGTTTTTTGGCGAACCCATTTTCAGCCAATGTCACCAGTTATTCATCTCTCTGAAATTTTTACTGTGCAATCCTGTAAATGTGAACGATGTCTGACAAAATAATTAGAATGATGTTCAGCTTACTTTTTCTGTTATGAATTTTTAAATTGTTCCAAACTTTTCGTTACCTAAAACGGGTATAGGTCTGCTGCTTTTATGTGGTGAATATTTCTGGGATCTGTGCAGTACCTTTGATTCTTCTCATAGCACGTTAAAAACATTTTCTCAAGATGACAACACACAGAATCAATCTGCGGAACACCAGACCGCCAATGCATTAAGGCAGTATCCTCACTTGAGAAAGTATCTAGTCCCTATAGCCCAGTTTTTCTTGTAAATTTCTTTGAATGACATGGATCATCTAAATGGATTCCAATACTGCACTGAGGTAAATTACTCCCCTCCATTTCAGTGCTCATGATGATCTAATAATCCGCAAGTGGGACTGCCTCCTTTTATAGTGAACTATTATTGCGCAATTCAGTAATACAAGTTTGGGCTCATTTAGGTTCACTTCAGAAGCCTGTGATCAGTCAAGTCATGGCATGTTTGGGACGCTGATGTCATCCCCAAACAGTCATCCCCAGCAAAAACAATGAAGCCAATGAAATTGACAAATAAATCTGTGGAATCTAGCTAATACCAAAATACACTCCTGATCAAAATCTTAAGACCAGTTAAAAAATTGCAAGAATTTACGTTTTGCACTGTTGTATTATAAGAAGGTTCTAAGTAGAGTTTCAAAATGCAAAAAGAAGAAATGTGAGCAAGAGACTAAATGTTTTGAGCAGGCAATTTATTGAAAAGAACAATTTAACTAAAATAGGCTGTTCATCAGCTGATCAAAAGTTTAAGACCATAGCTCAAAAAAACCCCTAAAACAGAAATTAAAGTCTCAAAAACAGACTCAATAATGAGTAGCTCCACCATTATTGTTGATCACTTCAAAAATTCGTGTTGGCATGCTTGATGCGAGTGTTTCCAAAAGGCTTGTAGGAATGTTGCTCCAAGTGGTGAAGATGGCTTCACGAAGGGCATCCACTGTCTGGAACTGATGCCCATTTTTGTAAACTTCCCTTGCCATCCATCCCCAAATGTTTTCAATTGGATTTAGATCAGGGGAACATGCAGGATGATCCAAAAGAGTGATGTTATTCTCCTGAAAAAAATCCTTTGTCAGACGGGCATTGTGAATTTCAGCATTGTCCTGCTGAAAGACCCAGTCATCACCACACAGACGAGGGCCCTCAGTCATGAGGGATGCCCGCTGCAACATCTCCACGTAGCCAGCTGCTGTTTGACGCCCCTGCACAACCTGGAGCTCCATTGTTCCATTGAAGGAAAAAGCACCCCAGATCATGATGGCGCCCCCTCCGCTGTGCCGTGTTGAAAAAATCTCAGGTGGCATCTCCTTGTCATGCCAGTAGCGTTGGAAGCCATCAGGACCATCAAGGTTAAATTTTTTCTCATCAGAGAATAAAACTTTCTTCCAACTTTGAACGTCCCATGTTTGGTGCTCCCTTGCAAAGGCCAAACGGGCAATTTTGTGGCGTTGAAGGAGACGTGGCCTTTGAAGACGTTTTTTGCTTTTGAAGCCGTTCCTTTGCAGATGCTGTCTGATGGTTATTGGGTTGCAGTCAGCACCAGTAATGGCCTTAATTTGGGATGAGGATCGTCCCGTGTCTTGACGGACAGCCATTCGGATCCTCCGGCTCAGAGCCGGTGAGATTTTTTTGGGTCTACCACTTGATTTTTTTGTTCCATAAACCTCAGGATCTTTTAAGAAATGCAAAATGACTGTCCTACTGCGTCCAACCTCAGCAGCGATGGCACGCTGTGAGAGGCCTTGTCTATGCAGCTCAACAGTCCTGCCACGTTCGAAGGCAGTGAGTTTTTTTGCTTTTCCCATCAAGAGGTCTTGACAGTGTGATTACTTGACAGAAAATGACATGGAATCCAAATTTTTTCCACAGATTTGGGCTTTTAAAGGATGTGGTCTTAAACTTTTGATCAGCTGTTGAACAGCCTATTTCAGTTAAATTGTTCTTTTCAATAAATTGCCTGCTCAAAACATTTGGTCTCTTGTTCCCATTTCTTCTTTTTGCATTTTGAAACTCTACTTAGAACCTTCTTAAGATACAACAGTGCAAAATGCAAATTCTTGCAATTTTTTAACTGGTCTTAAGATTTTGATCAGGAGTGTATTCTGACTAGACCTCCGTCATGTATTGTAGTTTTAGATGGCGTATCATGTTCAAAAAATATTTTTAATCAATGTTGTGTTTTGTATTTAGTACACTACAGAACTTGAAGCAGGCCTATACCCGTTTAGTCAAAGAAAAAATACACAATTTCAGAACATATTTTAAAAATTCATAACATAAGTAGGCGGTACTTCATTCTGATTTTTTTGTCAGTAACTGTTCACATTAATAAGATTGCATAGTCAAAATTTCTGAGAAATGAATAACTGGTGACATGGTCATTTTTTGCCCCAAAATGTCGTATTTTGGGGCAAAAACTGACCATGTCACCAGTTATTCAACTGGAAATTTTTACTTAGAAATTATTTCATTAAAAAACTTCTACGAATGATATTATGTGGATTACCGCATTTTTACAGAGAGATATATCATAAAATCATAAAAAAATGAATTCTAGCCTTTTATTTTGCTTAGTTTCTGAGTTACAGGTCATAAAATGTGGTTGTTTTTGGGCGTTTTGTGTTTTCAGCTGATTTTGAGGCTTTACCATACAAATGTGGATCAAGATTCACATAAGATAAGGCCATTTTCAGATTCTAGGGGATGAATTTGGTTAGAATACCCAATTTCAGCCTTGTATAAGCAATTAATTTGGAGCAATAAGTTGTGAAAGTTGGCTGAAAATGGGATCGCTAAAAAACTAAACTATTATTCTAATTTTGAAGGGTAATAACTTAAAATCTGTTTGAGATACTGGTCTAATAATTGGCATTTTTTATTTTGTGTGAATATTTACTTGTGAATTTTTTCAAAAAATTTTGAGGAGGTGACCTGGAAAATTTCTCAAAATCTGACTGAGACACTGGATGGCTATGTATTCTAACATGGTTTCACTGGTCAGAGAAAAGAAGCTTGGAAGGGAAAGGAATGTCAAACCATCTTTCTTCTCTGCCTTTTGCTGATCTGGCAGGAACATTGTGGTGTATCTGTGGTAAGATCATCTCCAGTGCATTTTTATAGCAGTCAGTATAATGGCCAGTGAGTGAATTGCGGTGATTTTGTCTTCAGTGGCTTTTATCCTGTGAATAAATTGGTAGACGCTTTTCAGATCCTCAGGGAAAAAAAAAAATGTTAAGCAGAGAAGTAAGCCAAAGTAAGATGTTAACAGTCATGACTGAGGATAATTCTTTAATGGTCCAGAATGGAGGTCATACAGTTATTTTATTAATTGAAGCACTGATTACTAAAACCCCACAAATCAAGTCAAGTCAAGTGTGACTTATGGGGTTTTAGTAATAGGTGCTTCAATTGTCATTTAGTGTTTAGTTGATGAAGGATTAATTGTTTTCAGCCAGCAGTAAAGTCCACGAAAGCAATAGAAAATTAATCTGATAAGACGCACTTAGCTTTTAATAGATTATGTGCAGTACAGTATTCCTGTGTCATTATGCTGCTCAAACCTTATGAGAATCGTTATAAAATGGTTGCAGTCTATGTTTGTATGTGTGTGTTATACAAGTTACCACGGTTACTCAGAGCTGGCACTTGTCTAGCCCTACCCTCCCTTCATATGCACTTAATGTCTTCAAACGGGAGTGCAGATAGTGTTTCAGATGGAGCTGAAATCACAGAATAAAAAGTGCTGTTACTCCCTGGTGTCACAGGCTGACGATTGGGCTGAAAGTCGACTGCCTTATGGACTGTGTGTGTTTGGCTCCATTACAGGATACAAACGCCCTGAAGGTGTGTTACGTCCTGCCTAATGCAAGCATGCTGGCTGGCTTTAGAGTGCACCGCTAGGAGAAAGATTAGCTCGCTGCAACAGACAGCGAGAGTCCACACTAGAGCCTGTTAGGCTATTGACAGGAGAGGCTCAGATTCTTGATTTCAATCCAAGCCCTGATCAATCCCAGCCAAAATTTACCCTTCCAAGCACAGCCTAGGATTTTTTTTGTTTGTTTTTCAAAACTCCCATTAAACCTGAAGAGATGGAGAAATAAAGCTTAAATTTTTGTCTTCATTTGGTATATTAGTCTAAAATACTGAGTCCATGACCTTAGGAGATCTGTTGATGTCAGAGGGAATGATCCTACATCAGGGGTGGGCAATCATGGTCCTGGAGGGCCGGTGTGTATGCAGGTTTTTATTCCTATCAATTACCCTGACTAATTGAGTTAATTGATTGCATGCACAAATATAGATTTTCGCAATGATTCGATCAAAGGAAAATGTTTTATGAAGGGAGACAAGACTAGTCTTTGTAGTTTCATGATAATTTAAAGAAATGCGCATGAAACGTCAGATTTCATAAATGGTTTGGCTAATTGAGACAATCAACTAATTAAAGACCAGAAGTGGTGTGAAAACCAGGGACAGATACAGCCCTCGCTGCCCACCTCTGTCCTACATGCTTGGGGAGATGAGAGGTCCAAGTGCATGTTCTTACTCTCTTAGTTTTTTTCAGACCTCTGTTGCAATGTCACAAATTTTATTTCTGACCAGAGTTGGATTAGTTTTTGGTCAAGATCTTGAATTAAGTAGGGTCTATCAAACCACTCTGCAAAGCCTTCTTCGGCACATCCTAAACACTCAATTGGTTTAGGTGGGGACTCTGTGATGACCAATCCATGTGTGAAAATGGGTCATCATGCTTGCTGAAATACTCTTTCTCCAGTGGATGGCATTGTCAGCCTGGAATATGCCTGATCCATCGAGGATTAAAAAATCCGTTCATGGGGAAAACTGGACATTCAGTACACTCTAGTAGATTGCTGACTTCATTTTATTGCTGCGTAATGTAGTGAAGCCCAGACTTTTCAACTGATGCAACCCCACATTATAACACTGCTTCCTGAGGTTTGTACAGTTAGCACTTTGCATGACGGATTAACCGCTTAATAATGGGCCCCCTACCTTACCTTGATGCTATCATTTCTCTGTAGGGTAAATTTGGATTCATCAGACCACATGACCTTTTTCTTGTTTCACAGCTCAAACTTTACGCTCCCAAGCAAATTGAATTAATTTCTTCCTGGTTAGCTTCACGAACAAAAAGTATCATTTTTGTGGCCATGCAGCTATTTAGTCCCAATTCTGGAAGTTTTTGTCATTATGTATGTGGTAACGCTCTTTCTTGCACGATTAAACTCAGTCATGAGTTCTACCATCCATTTGTAATGATGAATCTTCACCAAGTGTCTTAAAGACCGCCAATCATAACCTTTCATTATTTTTTTCTGACCCATTTCTTCCATGACGTTGATGGTTCGCCTCTATCCTTCCAAGTTTTATCAATATGTTGGGGAGTTCTTAACAAAATTTAGGTGATTTCAGCAATCTCCTTAATTGTTTTCTTTGTTTGGTACAAGCCAATAATTTGCCTCTCTTGAAACACAGTGGCATTTCCACGACTATGGAATACGACTTCCGACATGGTTATTTGAGAGATGAAACTGCACTAGCCAGTTTTGAAAGAATTGTTGTCAGGTGAAACATATTTATCGCTTCAAAAATGATTCTATTATAGGCTTTTAAGTATTTGCTTAGGTAAATCCAAACGGCAAATTTTTTTTTGGCCAGGCAGTGTTCATTAGCACTTGTTGCAATGCCCCGAGGGGATTTATGTTGCAACATTTTGGTTTGAATTGCAAAATATTCTCCTTTCATCCCCCCCACCGCACCCCTCTTGGGAAAAGGTATCCATGTGCTGTTTTATAGCACAGTTGCAGGTTGTTTATTAACTCTGTAGTAAACCTTTAGAGGTACTGAAGCATGGAAGTATACCACTTGGGTGTTGAAAAAGTGGTGCTGTTGTGCTAATGGGAAAGGTTTCATAAACCTACAGTATATGTATGCATCTACATAAGTCACATTGGACAACAGATTCTTCTAAATGCTTAAATATGTCCAAGGAAAGCATAGGTACCAGTCTATAATTACTTGGATTGTGATTCTGTATCATACCTCTTTGCTCTATTGGAGCAGGTATTGGCCAGATAATATGCAAATTAGTCGTAAAACATAGAGATTTCCTTGTGGACGCAGTACAGGCTGCAATTTTTGATCGATTACTTTCATATTTGGTATTACCATGTATTACCCTTTACTCATGACGTTTATTGATTTTGGTTGTCATAGAGACAGTATTGACTGAACAATATGCAATTTAGTGGCAAAACAGAGATTTCCTTGTCGACGCAGTACAGGCTGCAATTTTTGACCGATTACTTTCATATTTTGTATGGACATGTGTTACTCTTCACTTATGACACCTATCAATTTTTGTGGCCATGGCGACAGTATTTGCCGAATAATGTGCAAAAAAGGGGAGAAGCAGGCTTTCGGGGGCCACACTCATACAGTCGCAGCCGACTGGACTGTCTAGTTTTGTCATGATTTTGTGGAAATTAAATTGGGGTCATTCCATATGAAGCCAACTAGAGGTCACTGGGTCACCAACTCAGATTTGGCTCAGATTTATTTTGGGAGTACCTCCATATTCATAATGAGCACGTGCATAATTTTCCGCTCCTACTCCAAGGGGTTTCTGAGATATGGTCCCCCAAAAATCGGGGCCATGCCCCAAGCTAATTGCAAATTTTAACTTATAGGGAGGCCACTATCTTTGGAACCAATTCTAGGTATGTGTTGAAAATTGCTATCCAGGGTATTTTGGGTGCAGGCTTTCAGAATACCCTGTCAAAATGTATCTATCTCTTTTCAATTTCAAGATATCGGCCTCTCAAATATGAAAATTTTTTGGGTGGAAATCAAAAATTCAGTTTTCAAGGACCCCTCATGAGGCCAGGATCCCTTACAGAGGCTAAATTGTGCTGGATTCCTTCTATTTGAGGACAGGTCTGTCCGTAAAAGGAAGTTTGACTGCATATAAGGCATAATAGTGGAATTAGGAGACCCTGAAATGGGTCCTAGCTGAAAAAGTCACTTTTTTTTGCCAATTTTGGATTGGCAATTTCACCATGTGGGGCAGTTACTCACGGTAATAAAACTTGTTGCACATGAATGTATGAATCTTGGCTGTATTTCATCAAAATTACAAGATATTTTCTCATCTCCTTCACTATTTAGTCATGCTATGAAATATAGGGGGGTTTTTTTGGAAAAAACACCTCATCCCCCCCATTATTGCTTTTGTTTTGATAAAATGCCATAAGGTGAAGCTAATATAAGTTGTATGCTACTGCTTTAGTACCATCTTAAGATTCACCTTATCGGTTAAGTGAGATGCTTAGTATATGGCCATCTGCCCACAACTGACAATAAATGATCACAAATGCGAGAAAGCTAGACTCCAAGAACTGTTAACCAAGTTTACCAATCACTGCAAAAGAGCTTATCATACAAATAATGGTAACTTCCTTTGAATTAGGGCAGGTTCTGTCCTGTTTCAATTTGAACTTTGTAGCCACTTCCTTTTCAACAGTTTTCAGGGATTCTGAAAATGAAGTGTGACAGTGAGAGAAATGAACTTCCACATGGTAAATTAATAACATCCATTCTCTGTTATGCAAAAAGGAATGCAGGATGATGCCACCATGAACTTACTTGTGAGGTGCTTCTTACGATGGTTAAGTGGATCGGCACAGGACCGCTGTAGACTTTCAAAGCATGACAAATACGCAATAAAACAGATTTGGACGACTTCATTGAATTGGACATTGCACTGCCAAGTCAAAAGCTGTCTGTCAGCTGGTTTAAGGTCACCGAATGAAATTCGTCCTGTCTTTCTGCAGTATGTATGTTTATCGCTTTCCTCATCCAAGGAAATCCTAATTTTGCGCAAGTCAGAAGCCATGCTGAAGCTTCAATGAATTCATTAATTAACTACCCTATTGTTTTAACCAGAGGTGATGCAATACCTATGGAAGATGATGCAGTACTCAGGCGATCTGATGCAATACGCATGGAAGATGATACAATACTTGTAAGATCCTAGGGAGGGACTGCAACATCATGTCGGATGTCAGATTATCTTAGGAAATGATGTAACTTTTTTATGAGAAGGCACTGTCTATTTAAAACTTCTGGTTCCAGAACAAAGGGGATTATAAAGGGAGTTTTTGCCCCAAAATGCCTACATTTGATAACATGATTAAATAGTGAAGAAGATGAGAAAACAAGTTGAAATTTTGAACAAATAAAGTCTAGATATATACATTTATGCGCAATAAGTTTCATTACCATGGATAACTGCCCACATGGTGAACATGGTGAAAAAGTGCCCTTTTCAGCTAGGACCCTTTTCTGGGACTCCTAACTATACTATTATGCCTTGGGTGCTGTCAATCTTCCTTGTACAGACAGACCTGTCCTCAAATTGAAGGAATACACAAAAATTTAGGCTCTGTAAAGGATCCTGGCCTCATAGGGGGCCCTTGAAAACTGAATTTTTGATTTCCACTAATAAAAATTTTCATATTTGAGAGGCCAATATCTTGAAAATGAAAGGAGATAGATACATTTTGACAGGGGATTCTGAAAGCCTGCATCCAAATTTGTAGCTCCGTTACCGACCAGTTTTTTCTGTTTTCACCCAAATTAAATCAATGAACAAAATTGGCTAGTTTGTTTTTTGAAGTACTTGGGAAGACCTACACAAAATCATTTAAATTCTAACTCTCTTACTTAGTTTTGGAGCTCTCACACAAAATACACCAATTTTGTTACTCCGTTATAGCATGACCTGGCCCTATCATAAGGTGTTACCCCGTTTGGCTGTGGAGCCATGTAATTTCACGTTTACCTTTTTTCAGGAATTGAGTTCTCATTATGACACATTCAGTATTTCATTAATCATTCAAGGTAAAAATTTCTTGTTTAAATGGCCTACTCTTCTTCGCAGAATTGTATTAATTCAAGCTTCTTGGAGGGTTTTTAAGCATAAACTGCCTGTTTAAAGTCACGCCACAGCATCTCAATCAGGACTTTCTCTGGGCCACTCAAAAATCTTAATTTTGTTTCTTTCTGAGCCATTCAGAGGTGGACTTGCTTACGTGCTTCGGCTCATTGTTTTGCTGCATAATACAGCAGTGTTTGAACTGTAGGTCACAAACTGATGGCTGGAAAATTTCCTTTAGAATTTTCTGGTAGACTGCAAAATACCTGGTTCCATCAATTATGGAATGTTTCCCAGGTCCTGAAGCAGCAATGCAGCCCCAGACTGTCGCTCTACTGCCCTTTTGTTTGACTGCTAATATGATGTTCATATTGCAGACACCTGTGTTCGCTTAATGCTAGATGTAAAGGGATCTATATCCTCAAGAAAGTTCAACTTTGACTCATCAGTCTATGGAATGTAATTCCTTATATCTTGGGAGTCAAGATGTTTTTTGGCAAATGTGAGATGAGCCTTTGTATTTTTTGGGCAGCAGTGGTTTTCACCTTGCAGCTTTCACATGGATGCCATTTTTTCCCCCAGTTTCTTCCTTATTGTGTAATCATCAACTATGACCTTAACTGAGGCAAGCGAGGTGTACAGTTCTTTAGGTTTTAATCAAAGTTCCTTTCTGACCTCAGAAATGAGTTCTTGCGCTATTGTACTTATTTGCTCTTGTACTGAAGGATAAGATCTGTACTCATGAAGTTATGAATTCTCAAAAATGGCAGAAAAAAATAACATGAATTTTAAATTGGTCGTTTTTACATGAAATGACCCATTTGCTTACATTCTGCCAAATACATCAGAACCAGTTGGTAAATGCCTCACAGTGCAGATGGATGAGGACTTAGGAGTGTACTGCAAAAAACAACCCAGGATTTTTAATTCGTACGTGATTTCGACAATATTGTTGAAAAAACCTAAAATTGACACACATCTTGATTGTTTCTTTTCAAATCCTTTGTGGTGACATGCAGAATTAACACAATGAAAGTTGTGTCTTTTTCAAAAGACTATTACTTAACTGTATCAAAGGATTGACATCCTCAACAAAGATGGTAATGGGAATAGCTGCGCTTAGGTAAATATCCGCTCAGTGTAATGAATAGAAAAGACTACTCACGTTAAACTCATACATACTGTACTTTGTAGAAATGAAATAACTAGCTAACATTTAGAGAAAAAAATGGATCATAAATGAATCTCGCCTTGCTAGACAATCAACACAGAAAGGGAGGGTAAGCACTGGCTTGGGCATTAACCAATTTATGCCAACAAAACAGCTCAAAACAAGTGAGAATTTTGTTTAAATGAGGAAAGCCTCAGCATTAGGGTTAAGCTGTGGCCATTTGACATCACTGTCACATGACTGCCAAGGTGTTCCACAGCCTCTCATTGGCTAAACTTTTTTCGAGGGAACATGGGGACTGCCAGTTTGATCCCATTGTTGTTATTTGAAGCTTTGTACGACTTAAAATTGCAAAAAATCCCAGCCATTTCTGGACTTAGTGTGGGTAATTCTATTATGTTGTGTTGGTTTTGTGCAAAGGTCGTCTTTCACTTTAAAATTAGTTTGAGTATATGAAACTACTAATTGTGACAAACATGCAAAAATAGGACAAATAGGGAAGGGGGTAAATACTGTTTTGCAGCACTGTACTGTATCGACACCTGATACTGATAATGTGGTATCTGTGCATCTCTTGTTACCAGAGCATCGTTGCAAGGAGTGAGCATGGCTGTCTTATGATATTTTCAGGATGAAAATCCTTGTATTGTGGTTTAAACCTTACATTGATTACTTTGAAAATCCAATGTGCTGGAGTCAGAGAGCAATAATTGTGTCATCATCCCGACATTTATGGTTAGTACTGCATGTGTGTGGCAGTGGGTGTGGGATGGGGATGTAGCGTTTAATTCTTGGTGGGTTGGGGTGATGTAGGCCAGCTTGGCCTGTGTATAGGGCGTGGTCTCCCCCGGGCTTCGCTGGCCGGGCTGCTCACCGTGTGATAAATGAAGCGGAGTCTGATGACACTGCAGCCACAGCCTTCAGTGGGGGGCTGGGCTCTGCAGAGTCGATGTGAGCACCATTGCTGGACGCACTCGCACCGACCAATATTTTAAACTGTTTTCCTGACACTCAATGTCTTGATTTTGTGGTGTTGCGTTCCACTGGCTCTAATTGAAGACTAGCACAACAATGTCAGTTGCCGTAGTTTTCAGCATTTGTTATCCTTTGAAGTCTCAGGGCTTCTGAAGGAGAGAGGCGAAGCTGAAATTGCGCTCTGGTGTCTGAATGGCTGAGCCATTTTAAGAATAACCTCCGTTTTTGGATGAAGGAGATGATTAATTCATTTGTAGGAGGCAAATACTGGACCCCGAACAGATAAATAACAATCAGTGATTGAGTGATACGCTGCGGCCTGTCTCTTTCTCGTGCTCTATTCTTCTACTCTTTCTCTCTCTCTCCCTCTCATATGTCTCTATTTTTCTCTAGGCCTTTGTCTCTTTCTCTCTTCATCTTGCATTCTGGCACTTAGTCTCACTCTTGTCTCTCTCTCCATTTATCTGTGCCTGCTTTTGCTCTACCAGTCCCTTTTTCACTGGCTCGCTCGCACTCTCTCTCTTGCTCTTTTCTCTCTCTCTATCCCTCTCTCTTTCCCTACATGCCCCTCCCCTCTCCTCTCTGGTTTGATAATGCTGCAGTTCCCCCAGTCTGTGTGTCTGCCACTTTGCCACTCTGCCTTGGATTATAAAATTTTCATTAGCTTTGCTGCAGTCATGCTTTTGGAGGGGAAAAAATGGCGTATGTGTTTGTGTGTGTGGTTGTGTGCATGTTTGTGTGCAGACATGTGAGTTTGTCTGCGCGCAAATGTGCCTGCAAGCGCTTTCTGGACAAGGCGATGCTGCGTGTGCTTTCTCGTTTGAGTGCATGGGTGAATATATCTGCACCCAACCCCCAACCCCACCTCACCACCACCAGCAGCGAATACTATTTGGAGCCCATTTGTTGTTTTTGCGGGATTTCAGTTTCTAAACAAGATATTGAGTTTGATGCATTGACATGTATGTCTTTGTAAGATTGAAATACATGTGATCCGGGCAGCAGTGTGGATGTCAGTTCACTTGCCGTTTGCGAGTGCCTTATGGGTAATGTAGGCTCGTCATTTATGTTAGATTATGTTTCATTCTATTCATGGGTCATTTGTGCTCAGTGACTTAAAACTGATTACTTGCAAGAGTAGATTCCACAGTGCTTATCTACCGACTTGACAATGTGTGCTGGCAATGAATTGAGGTCTGGGTGCTGTGATGCAGTCTAGTGAGATGTTCCTGCAGTCAGTGTCCTGGTACAGTGTCAGTTATTCTCTCATTTCTCTGCTCCCACTCAAAACTGGACTCTGATTTGTCTATTTTTTTTGCCAGTCCTGCGTAAAGACGAATAATAATTCTATGACGTAACATAAACTGCTGGCTTGGTTTTTTTATTTGAATTTCCTACCCTTACTGTCTGGTCTTACCCCTCTCTGTATGAAAGGCGCATACATACCCCAGTGTCCATTCTGTGCAAACCACGTTCTTTCTCTGTTTGCAGAAATAAGACTGTAACTCTAGCTTGTCGTTCAAGATCTTTGTCAATGGTACATATTTTGTGCAGGATTCGGGGTGAGCCCCCCAGACCTAAGTACTGCGCAGTGCAACCGTCCCTGCTGGGCTTAATGCAGGGCTCGGCCTGGTAAAAGCAGAAAAATGGCTTGCGCGAATGCGCTGGGAAACCTCATCAATCTTTCACGTAAATTGCAATGTTTTATTTAAACTATTGCAAAGTCCTCCACTTGTGCTGCGGTGCTGTAGTACTATGAACAGGAAAAACCCAGCTGAGGTGGCCTTGGCAAGGAGACCAGCCTGAAAGGGAAGACTTCTAAAATGGGGATGAAGCTAGATAGAGGTTGTAGATTGAAACTGTACCCACCCTCATGCTCTCCCTCCCCAATTGGATGCATCGCTGAGGACTCAGCATTTGCTGTATATCAGCTTAATACGACCCCCCCTTGCTTCCGTCCTGTGACAGAGGTCTGTCTTACTGGACTCCTACTTGGTTATTCAAGGGTCTTTTTCATCAGTCTATTGATGCGAACAGGTTTTTGTTTCTCCAAAGTGCCTCAGGCTGCGCTTGGCCGCACCCCCCCATTGTTCAGTATTCAGAGGCTGTCTTAAATCGCTGTGTAAGCTGAATGCATTGTAAAGAAACATGATGGATGTCTTCAGTTCAAATGTATTCATTCAGAGGAGAGGAAAAGAAAGGACAGTGGAATCCCTGTGAATCCGAGTGTCCACTTGAGATGACAAATGGCTGAGTGGATCCTGTTTTAAGTATAAATGTTAAAAAAAAGAGGAAGAAAGCAAATCCCCCCCCCCCATCCCCACCCACCACTGTCTGGTCACGTCTCGTCTCTCCCAGCCAGCGACCCATTTGCAAAAGATGTAGTTTATTAGGTTCATTGCCATAAAAGTGCCTCGGAGAAAATTGTATTTTTATCTTTATTTTTTTTCTGTCTGCCAGCAGGATGTGTCATCGTGTTTCTTTATTGGTCACTGTATACCCACGCAAGAGTGATGTCATAGCTGCTGTCCATCATGGGAGATCATGACAGAATATCTTTTTTCTTGTACAGAATGCAAACTTACAGGCTGAAGCTTGGATCAGGCAGACGGACCAACACTGAATAAATATAACACGTCATACTGCAATATTACAATATAGTTGCATTTGCCTGCTTGTTGACAATTATTGCTTATGTTTTCCTCAGTATATTTCAATGTTGCTGCATTGTTATTTTTTTAGTTGGGCCAAAAGAAAGACCAGGGGCAATCGTTTGTGAATATTTGGATGCATAACATTTTCAGATTGACATATTAATTATATTATGTGTATTGGAATGTGTGGTATGCAGTGCTCCTGTTTAACGTCTTTCTCTCCTCCCCCTCTTTTTCCCCTCCCTTTCTCTCTCTTTTCTCCTTGCAGACGTTTATAGTGCTAAATAAAGGGAAAGCAATCTTCCGCTTCAGTGCCACACCTGCCTTGTACTTCATAAGTCCTTTTAATCTTGTTAGGCGAATAGCTATTAAAATTTTGATACATTCATATCCTTTTCAAGTGATTGTGCTGCCTGATGTCAGAAATGTTCGTCAAGCGTTAAGATATTTTTGTGATGATTATGACAGTGTAGTGATTATGGCTGTCATGGTAATGGGAATTACTGTTACAATGATCATGATGCTAACCATGACAGTGTCGAATGAGATATGATCAGGGTCGTGATGATATTGGTTGGTAATTTCAGTGGTATTAACAGTAAAGGTTACAGCAACAATAATGATAACTATAACAAGGATAGAGATGACTAGCGAAAGTTTTCTGAAATTCAGATTATTTGGAATTATTTTAAAAAATTGACGAAGTCAAATGATTTTTTTCACGGCATATACCCATTTTCTTACAATAGTACACTGTATTATTATTATTTTTTTTGTGGGGGGGTGGTGGTGGTGTTGGGGATATTTCCACTATTTTCTGCTTTCCTTGACTTTCTCCCACTTTGTTCAGCATGATCATTATGTGTACGATTTTGACCAACTGTGTTTTCATGACTTTTAGTAATCCCCCAGAATGGTCCAAACAAGTAGAGTGAGTACCTTTCACATACATCTCTTTCAGTATTGATGTTCTCACTAAGTTATGCCTGCTACTAATATATGTTCAGCTAATGAACCCCATCTGAGAATCTGTTTGCCAGTGTTTCTGTTACTCACTGCCTACTACCTTCTCACTACAATTTTGCCTTCTGTACATATTTCATTTCACGGCCTCCTTCCCATGCAGACTCCTTTTCAGCGTTGCTAAGGGTTTTTAATTTTTTTGACATTACTCGTTATTTGTGCATGGTATTAATTCATAGCTTACCTTTGCAGTATTCAGTGCAAATTAGTGTTAATGTGGAAGGGATATTCTAAATTATTTGACGTTCCATGAATGTTTTTGACATGCCTGTTCCATCTGGTTTTTGACTGCATGTACCACGTCAAGAAGAACAAGGATGTGGCTCCAGCAACCTGTAATTTGGGTTTTTTCTTTTCCGTTCAGGTACACCTTCACTGGGATTTATACCTTCGAATCAGCGATAAAAATCATCGCTCGTGGTTTCTGTATAGACAATTTCACATTCCTGAGAGACCCATGGAATTGGCTCGATTTCATGGTGATCTCTATGGCGTAAGTTCATGCCCGCTCACCTTCACTCCAGCTAGCCCCTTAGCCTAATTAACGTGCAACAAAATTAAACTGTGTTTTGTCGTACTTAACGTTTCGTGCTTAGTATCAACTTAGTTTGAAGTTACGAAAGGTTTGATATAATGGACAAGTATTTTATGAATTGTGTTGAAGCCCAAATTGTTTAGCAGCCCTTGACAGTGTAGTTTTTTTTTTGTGAAGCACAATGTCAGAGAATGTATTCAGTGAACGGAAGAATTTAACATTTTTGTAATCAAATTTCTGCGCAGAGCATTAAGAAAGCGTGATTATTCCAGAATTTTTTTTGTCGTAACTCTGAAATATGAGAATTCCACAATCTTTGCATATTAATTTGTAACAAGACAACTCCTGTACCTTTTTATATGAATTTGAAATAGAAGAATCCTAGAGACGTATCTAGTATCTGAAACATGAGAACTCAAAAGAATCCTTTAGTGGACAGTGAATATGTCGGCAGAGAAACTGACCGGAAGGGAAGTGTGTTCCTTTCAGTTCATGGTTTCATCTTTACTCTTCTTTCATGAATCAGAAATCAGAAAGATGCTGTTCCTCTCCACCTATTTTGCGTGACTTCATACTTAGTGATCAATACCCTGAATATGCATGGTCATAGTAATTTGTGGTGAGAAAAGTTTAATCTAATTTTTCTCTTACAAAAATAATAAAGGACATTCAAATTCTATGTAATAAAATAAATAAAGTATATAAAATTTTACGGTGTGGTGATTAGGTATATATGTTAAGTATATAAAACATTGTCAGGCATGGACATTTTTTTCACTTAATAGGACAAAATAATAGTAAAAAAAATATTTTCATAGCTGCTTTTTCTTGAATTTAACGTTGTAATATAGCTGACATTAATATTATTAGCTGTTTGGGCAAGTTTTCTCAATGAATTTGGGACATGTTCTCAGTCAGCTCCTGCTTGCTGATTACTGTATTGCATGTTTTTCTTTATGGAGTGTTAAGGTTACTCATTTGTGGAATAGCTGCTAAATGTACACATGAAATGTTTTAGAAAAGCTGCCACCTTTGGTATCAAACAGAGTCTAACAATGAAATGTATTAATTTAAGCATTATCGCCGTATGTGTGTTTCTACACCTGCATTTTCATTGTTGGAGACAGTGACTCTTCTCTCATATGCTTACAGACACACAGATTATCTGTAAGGATTATGTTATTGTAATGAGAAATTGTATTTTGAAGGGAAAGATGGAGGGAAAGGACTGTGGTCTGTCATTATGAGAGGGCAGAAGTAGAATATCGGGGCGCTACCTGATATAAAGTTAAAGACAGAAAATTAGCCATATTGTTCTATGGTAAGTGCCAACCCTGTACTTAGCTATTTATAACTCCACACTGAAGATGCATCAAATCCAAGATATGAAGCTGAGTCTTAATTCTTTCATTTGTTTTCAGATTTATTTCATTGTGATGATATCTAAGAATGTCCCCTTTAACCTCTTTGCAGAGAATACAAATAGTGCCAATTTTTCCTTTTTTACTGTGAGCCCATTTAAGGATTTATAACCCAGTATTTGTGTAACAGAGACTGTGGAAAATTATTCCAGTGAAGCAAGACATTTTGAAATTCAATTACAGAGTTAATTAGCAATTAAACTTTATGGACGCCAGCGTCTAAATCTGTCCGGAGGGGTTAAGTCAATAAGCCAAAAATTGTTCATGGGTATTTAACGAAAGTCAAAAACTTGCTAGTAATTAGCATTTTCTCAACACTTTCCATAAATGGGCTGTGTGTTTGGCTATTTCCCTCGCAGCGGTGTCCTCAGTTGTTTTCCCCCTAGTACTGTCTTGATATGCTGTTTGCATTACCTGATCTGTGCGTGATATTTCCCATACTGTCAGAAAAACGGCTCTGTCAGAGCATTCTGCCATACAAAGGTTAAGCGTAGGAGCTACAAAATAATATCAACAGTAAAACATGACTTTAGAGTTTGTTTGCTGTCCCAACAAATGAAAAGATATCAAATCTCTGATAGATTAATCTGATTGATTAACTGACTTTCCATGGTGTAATTTCTATCCAAATAAATCTTAAACCATATATTTTCAGGCCCAAAACTGCGTAACTCACATTTTACCCAATTTGTAGTTAGTGCACTTTGGCTTTGTGGGGCAGCATTATACCGCTCTGGTAGCTTCACCTCACAATGTCCCCTTCGCCTGTGCAAAGGCGCTGCCACAAAGGTGCGGTTGAGCGGCCCTTTGGCTTTCCTGCTGAGCCACTATAACACTGATACTGTGCGAATGGGACTGCTTTGCATAGTCACGCAACGCTGCTTTATCATGCCTCTCAATATTCACTTAAAAATGGGGAGGTATCCAGTTGCCGACAGTCATAACTTGAATGTTTTTCACATGCTCTTTTAGGTTACGATGCAAGGGTGCGTGTTTATGTGGGAATTACAATTATACCCATCCTTTCGAGTACAGGCCTCTCTTCCAGCATCTGAGTCTGAACCAGGGAGAACTGTAAAAATATTTTTGATACAAGGTGAACCAAAGGATCAGGAGTCTGGTCGCCCCAGAGTCATACTCAGGCTGGCACTTACTAACCATAACTGGAAATGTCAGTCCACCTCATACTACCGGGCTGAGTTTCCTCTGCTCTTGGATAAAACAAAAGAATATTTATTTAAGTAAATAAATGGGTGAATAATTGAAGCACTGATTACTAAAACCCCACAAGTCAAGTCAAGTGTGACTTATGGGGTTTTAGTAATAGGTGCTTCAATTATTATATTGCCTTATGTGCATTCAGCTTTTATAAATTTCCTGCATGCAGGTGCAGGTGGGGATTTTGACTTACCAACGCAACAGTTTCTGTACTGCGGCCAGGTCGAGTGTAATTTTAAATCTGGAACCTAGAGTCCTCTCTTTTTTCTTGGTCCCTGGTCCTGCTCTGAGGTTGGAAAAGGGAAAGCTTGCAGCTCTCCGTGCCCTCTCACTCCAAACTCCTGCACATTTCTCACCCAGACTCAATCTATTAAGTCTCCCTCGCTTTCTGGTTTTCAAACTAGGGGATGAGCATTGTGGTGGGAGGACACAGGAAATTGGGATTATTTCAACGAGTGAAGTTATATTCTACAATGTGTGTGTGCGTGTGTGTTTGTGTGTGTTTTAGCATATTTCTAGTTTGAATATTTTGTTAAGGGGCGTCTATTCCTGTCATTAATGAAAAATAATATTAATAATCCCTTAAACTGTGGTTGACAGAATGTTATTCAGCTTGAGGCTTCATGTTTCACTCTGCAGAGGAGGCAGAGAGAAACTGTGTCATGTTCCCTGTGCATTAACAAGCGTTCCATGTAACTCTGGTTTGATTCTGCAGGTATATAACAGAATTTGTAAACCTAGGCAATGTCTCAGCTCTGCGCACGTTCAGGGTATTGAGGGCTTTGAAAACTATTTCTGTAATTCCAGGTAAGGAAGCACGTGGGGGGTGGGGGGTGAGGGGTTGGTGTTACCGTACGTAGGTGTTGTATTTCTTTTTCTGTTTCTTTTCCGTTCCTTTTCCTTTCCATGGACGGCCTCTGTGAGTGACGTTCCCCTCCCGGTGGTGGGTGTCGTGGTGCCGTCGTGTGGTTTTTGTTGGTCATTCGGTGTCTGTGTGTGATCCTTCCCTTATTTCAGATATATCACAGAGTTTGTGGACCTGGGAAATGTGTCTGCGCTGAGAACATTCAGAGTTCTCCGGGCATTGAAAACTGTTGCTGTCATCCCAGGTGAGGCCAAATTTAAACACTAAGGCTGAGCTCATTTTATTATTATGATTATTATTATTATTATTATTTGCAATTTTATTTATTTCAACAAATTTTTATAACCAAAATAATCATATACATTATTTTCTATCCAAATTATCAAAAATGGTACTAATACATTTTTGATAGGCTTTGCAGTCTACTGTCACCCTAGATCGCTCCCCAGTGCCCGATATTAGGACTTCAAAATGACTTAGCATCGTTCTCCCATTTATTTAAAATGCTTTAGATGGAGATTTGGTGAACACCTATCGGCATCTTCTATATACGTGAATTGGAATGGCAGGGAAGAAAGTCTATGATTATTCCTGATCACTAGTCGTCATATTTTAACCTAATGAAAAAAAAAAAATTGCATAAATAATAGTGCAGCCTACAGTAGGTGCTTTAAGGCTCGGAACTGGTGTGCTGAGACTTTTGCATGGAATATTTTGAGTTGTAACGACTCATTTCCTGATTACTGGTGCTTTGTTGGCGGCTAACTATTAAAATGCAGTTGCAACCTAGTTTCAGAAGTGAGGATAACAGTTTACTTTCAATTGCCAGCAAATTAGAGAAAGGGGTCGTAACATATGGCTTTTCATTTTGGCAGAACCAAATTACAAAAAAAAAACCTTCATTCACCTCCAGGAAGGTAACAATACAACAATATATTAAAATATGTTAGGCCTTTTTAGCTTTCAAACTCTAGAAACAGGTCTCTGTAAAAGAATACACAGTATAAACAATTGAAGCCTGGAAAGTAATTTAATGCAGAAATCCATGATGTTCTGCAGATTCAAAACGGCACTCCTTTTAGCGTGATCCCTTTGAACATACATGCTTCCGAAGACTGCCAAGCCTAGTGCGTGATCTTATGCTGCATGTCGCCTCTAAGTCACTTGCTAATAGCGTACTGAGAGCTTGGCTGACAGATTTTTTGAAAATTATATTTCATCAAGTTTTCTTTGCATTTTTGGAAATATTTGATTTTATGGTTTGGTTTCACATTTATTATTATTTTTTTATTCTATTTTCTTTGATGGGCATTAAAAAAAAACATCTAACACGGAAATCAAACAAAGAATAAAACAGTGAAGAACTAAATATATTCAGTTGTCTTGTTATTTAGAGATTAGATGACTGGTCATGCGAAACTGGGGATGAGCAGCCTGAATCCCAGCCTGTAACATTCGCTCTTCCTTCACATCACATTTATAATGTGGGGCCACGGACTGTTACAAAGGAAGTAGATGTTTTGTCTTTTTTTGACATATCTGTATGTCCAGTTAAAGCAGTCATTTAACTTTGTTGTTTATTTTAGTATTTAATTAAGGTGTCATGCTAAAAACATTTATTGAAGAGAAATTCGGATCATCGGACACTGTTAAAAGTTGTCTTAGAGGCTCTGTCACAGACTATATTGTAGCCCCTATTATGGACTGTCTAAAGCCTTGTTACCGATTTTATTATACCTCCAGTTCCATGCTATTTGAAGCCCCGTTACAGACTGCTACAGTCCCTGTTCTACACTATCTGAAGCCCTGTTACAGACAATATTGCAGCCCATTTTACGGTATCTGAAACCCTGTTAATGACTCAATTACTAACCCTGTTCTGCCCTACGTGAAGCCTTGCTATGGACAAAATTACAGCCTCTGTTCCACACTGTCTAAAGCCCTGTTACAGGCCCTGTAGATGCCCCTGCTATATACAATCAAAAGCCCTGTCACTCTCTCTCTTTCAGCTAGTTAGACACTATATGAAGCCCTGTCACTAACTCTTTCAGCCAGTTAGACACTATATGAAGCCCTGTCACTAACTCTCTTTCAGCCAGTTAGGCACTATATGAAGCCCTGTCACTGACTCTCTTTTAACTAGTTAGACACTATATGAAGCCCGATTACTGACTCTCTTTCAGCCTGTTAGACACAATATGAAGTCCTGTCACTGACTCTCTTTCAGCCCATTGACACAATATGAAACCCTGTCACTGACTCTGTGCTGCCCTACCTAAAGCCCTGCTACAGACAGTATTACAGCTTCTGTCCCATACTATCTGAAACCCTTTTACAGACCCCCTATTACAGCCCCAGTCATACAAAAACAGACATTGTGTCACTGACTCTCTCTTAGCCCACTTGACACTGTATTCGACGCCCTGTAACTGACTATATCAGTGGCCTTGTTTTGAATCTGCTTCTGGCCCTATTATGGACTCCATATACAGTGGCTCCAATAAGTATTTGTACACTACTGTACTTCATGAAGCCGGTCACGGATGGCCTGGGCAAACATGGCTTCCAGTTGCTTCCTCCACTTTGGTGGCAAGACTGGAGGCCGAGGACTGTCTCTCCCTCTGTACCAGCAGGGAGATGTACCGGTCAGTGCGCTGGCTGGTCTTCCTGGGACGTCCTTTCCTGGGTGCATTGGCTATGCGTTCAGACTGTTTGTACTTCTTGATGATGTACTGCACGGTCGTGTGGCGTAACGATAGCCGAGTTCCAATTTTTCTGGTGATTTGGCCTTCTTTATGTACCTGAATGATTTGCTCCCGCATTCGACGGGGTATCTTGCCTGTCTTAGCCATATATCACAGGAATACATTATGGGCATGGTCAGGCCATTTACATAGGCCAGTCTGTGTACAGAGGGAGTGTCCAGTATGGTCACGCTTGACCAAATCAGACCAACCATGTCCTGTAAACATCTTGAGTCAATTTTAGGTGAGTATTATAAGTTTTATGACTCACTAATGAAACTGTACAGATACTTATTGGGTCAGATAATCGCCTTTCTGACCAAATATGCCATTTTGACATTAAATATTTGTTTAAAACATATTGATTATCAAATATTTTAATCACTTTTACACACAATAGCAAGCATTTAGCCGAATATACAAAAGCTGTTATGTAGTCGAATTTTCAAGTAGTGTGCAAATACTTATTGGAGCCACTGTACAGTGACTATTACTGCGATTGTTACAAATTCATATCACATACTCAGTTGGATTTTATCCAAATTCCCATTGCAGACTTTAATGCTGGATAAAGACATTGGTTGAGCCTGTTTTAGAATAACAGAGGGCATGTTATTGACTCTCAGAAGCCCTAACACAGATGTACCAACACAACTCCTGTCACAGAAAATTTTGGCTTGCTTGATGTTTAGTTACAGGCCCTTTAAACTGAAGACCTGTGTGCAAAATGTCCTCAAGTCACATTTAGCAAAAAATGAGCTGACACCAGTATTAAGCCACAATAGCCGGAGCATCACCTGATACCAGAGATTTATAAAAGAAGTACTGAATTCCTGTGTTTTGGTGTGTTGCCATTGTCAAATTCACTAAACTTCAGTGTAAGAAATACAAAGTCCAAAAATAATTTTTTTACTGATGTCACAACACAGCACATGAGTATTTTTCCCATAAAAAAGGGTTTGTCAGCTCTCAATAGCCAGTGGAAACAGCGATGAGCTCCACTGTATGCTACCACATGTCTGCAACATGTTGAGAGAACTTTGACCCCCAAAATCTCGAAAGTGATATTTTGTGACTTCGATACTTCTTGCACACAGGTCTTAAATTACTGTCTTGAGTCACTATATTGGGCTGTTCTTCATTCAACCAATCTGTTAGGAAAGTCACAACTTGGTAGAAGGCTTTTGGAAGTGAATCTAGCCATTAGTGAATTACTCTCCAGCTCTAGTACCCCAGGCAGGGCTGTTGAAGAGCACCGTGCACAGCTGCTGTAAGAGGGTCTTCTGGTCTCACTTGGAAGGGGGATGCTGTGCCCTGCTTTCCACCATTAATGCGAGCTAATTCGCAAAAACTCTTCAAGAGGGAAGTGGACTGGTCTAGTTCTCAATGTTGCTGAAAACAACATTGCATGTAAGGAACAGGGTATGGGGAGTTAAATCAGATAAAGTAGCAAAATTTTCTTTCTTGATGGCAGAGATACTATTTTCCCCTTCAGCCTTGGAGTTTAAATGACCTGCATGTCTCTTTCATCCCCTGCCTGCAATCCACCCTCACCCTCTGTCCTTTAGTTCTGCTTGGTGATTGTGCTGCACAATTCATTTAACTCTCTGTATGTCTCAGTCAAGAGTCTCCCCACTTCCTTGCCTAAGGTTCGACCCGGACCAATGTCCATCGATAAAAGATCTCAGAATAGCCAGTACTTCCATCTCAACTGCCCCTGACATCGAGATGTGTAAACCCCAGGGCAGCTTGGCTTTCCTGAGTTTAAAACTGAACTTGGTGCTGTCCATCCTTCCAAAGATGCTGGAATCCTTTTATCCGGAACAGCGAAATGTATCAATTGCATCAGATGTGGACATTCCATGACTAGTGGACTTATACCCCATATCTGGGTCAATGCAGTCACATCACTTGTGATTGATTACAATTAATTGATTGAGTTCTGCAACTCAGGGCCCTGTAGCCTTAATGATCCACTGATTTAAGATGAGTAGTTAACTACGGGAGGCCCAAGTGCTAGAGTTGGAACTTCAAATTCCAAATAGGGTGCAAATTCAAATGTCCAACCACATAGAGAAATGGGGTGACTCCTGAATTCTACTCGTTCCTTCTGTGGTGAGGTACTATTATTTCCAAATGCCTTAAAAAATGTCTTTTGAGGGGCCTCTAGGTGGCTCACAGCAAAAGACATTCGTCTGGGAACTTTGTTGTTGGGCTTTCAAATCCCAGCCGTACCACCACTAGCTATGGCTGGAGGTCCGAATTGGCAAAGCAACAATTTCCCCAGGCTCGCCAGGGTTATTGGTTAAACCGGTTAAATTTGTTGGTCTCATTGCTCACTCCTGGTCAGCTTGCGGTTGAATCTTAGTTGACTGCTTAATCCTCCGACAGCATAGGAAGAGGGTGATTGATGGTGTGTCTGCGATATCAAAAGGAGGGTTGACTAATTATCAAGCGATTCAGAGGAGACACGCGCCACAGTTGCCTCCTTTCAAGGCAATGGGAGCAGTGTGCTGCGGTGGACTAAACAGATTGGCTGAGCTCGAGGTGGGGGAAAAAGGGGGAAATCCCCCCAAAAAGTATTTTAAAAATATACCTTTTGGTACAATTATATGACTTAAAGACATGGTCTGATTGGCTGACTGCAGCGCATAGCCTGATTGGCTCTCTGCTGCTTGAAGTTTGATTTGTTGACTGGACCTTAACTTCATGCTGATATAGCTCATTAAAAAAGCCTTCTTCTTAAATGTGAACTGTTGGCTTTTTTTCCAATCACATGCTGTAGACTCATGGATGTTTATGCCAGCGAGTGTGGCATTAAATCTATTACAGCAAGTGGTAAGGATTGGGTTGTTAACTTAGTCGCCACTGATTTAATGGGACTTAATGTAGTAAGTCTGGCACAGGACGGTCCCTCTACATTCAAATTCCTGGGTATAAGCGCTGAGAGACTCTTTACGTTGGCATATTGGCAACTGTCTGCGGTCCCCGTTGTGTGTTTTACCACCATACAGGTCTGAAGACCATTGTGGGTGCCCTGATTCAGTCTGTGAAGAAGCTGTCGGACGTGATGATCCTCACCGTGTTCTGCCTCAGTGTTTTTGCCCTGATTGGGCTGCAGCTCTTCATGGGGAACTTGCGGCAGAAGTGTGTCATCTGGCCCATCAACAACACTGAACCGGTCTTGAGCAACGGCAGCAAAGGGTTTGATTGGGAGGAGTACATCATGAATGAAAGTGAGAATCTCCATGCACATGTGCAAGCATGACACATATGCACAGAGAAGTGCACACATGCACAGCTATGTACAGATAAGCACACACTTGCACCTTTATAGGTAGGCATGCACATGCACAGATATGCGCAAATAAGCACACACATGCATAAACATGTCCAGAATAGGGCACACATACACAGACACGTACAGATTTGCGCACACATGACAGACATGCAGATTAGCACACGCATGCACAGATATGTACAAGTAAGTGCACACATGCGCAGACAGTTACAGATTAGCACACACATGGACTGATATGTACTGCTAGAGTATTTATGAAGGGTATGAGATGTAACATGAGGCAGGACTGTTTTTATTATGCCCCCGCCCTCCAAAGAGGAAAGGGGGCATTATGTCGACACCAGGTCCGTCCGTCGTCCGTCCGTCTGTCGTCCGTTAACTTTTGGTTTCCGTGGGATAACTATAGAATCCCTCGTTGGATTGATGCCATTTCTTAATGGCCTATTGGGAGTAGCTAGAGGAAGGTTCCTTTCGAAAACCAGTATTGTGCGATATCTAATATGGCTGCAAAGGCAGCCATCTCAATATGCCCTTGATCAACATACAGGCGGGGGCATATGCCACGCTCTGCGTTGCTCTTGTTAACATCTGTGAAGAAAAATTTTGTGACTGATAATTTGCAGTTGCTGGTTGAATCAAAGCTGACTGATTTTCAATTAAACCAAATAGTATCACAGCCCTTGTGTGAATCCCTGTTGTGTCTCCTCCATCCAGCAGCTTGCATCTTTCAAATATATTCTCCTCGTCGATTGGTTTACGTTCCACATGCTTTCCCCGCCAGCAATTATGCATGAATGTTTCCCCATTTCCTCACTTGTGTGTTTGCGCATATACAGTTCCTTACTTTGAGAGTGCACACTGCTAGATTGTCAGTTGCTCTATGCCCTTCAGCAACCAGTCAGTATTTCTCAGTAAAATTTTTTTCGTCTTCGGAAATTATTTGGAATCTTAATGATGATTAAGTTCTGAAGTTCTTTTCCTAGTCCTAAGCAGGATTGGGACTTTTTGATCTTATTAATCATCCTTCAGTGTATTCCTCTGCCCAGTTTGTTAAAAACATCTCCCAGGCCTTTTGCGGTTATTAGGATTGGGACTGCGTTCCTGTTAAACTCCTCGGTCCTGCCATCTGACAGTTCTGCTCTGGGGAAGTGCACACTCCATCTGGTAGCCATCCCAGAATGCCACTGGCTGGGCACAGGCTCGCCACTTGCACTCAAGCCTGTATTATTTGACCTGAAGTGCGTCATTCTGCTCTGGTTTCCATCCCTCTGTCAGTACTCTATTTCTATCAAAAAACTTTATGATGGGATTGGACTCTGACTCTGCATTTGGATCCTGGTCACAATCATAGCAGTACAATCCAGCTGAAGGAATGGAACAAGTGGAGATGACTAGCCTGTTTGACACCCTTGAGGTACCAGGGTGTGTAGAGTAGTCAGCAGGAGGAAGAACTACACCAGCTTTGCCAGTCCATTGGAGTCTTTTCCAATAAACTTGTGGCTATCAAAGATTGTTCATGGGAGTCCGCTGCCGCCGCTCAGGCTGCCAACTCTTTTCTGCAGCAGTTGCTCCCTCATGCGCATCACCACTAGGACTGTAACCTTGTGGTTGGACCCCTACGAAAGCAACCCTTCCACCTGCTGCAGTTTCCTGGCCCAGTGTTCACAGGTCTTCAAATTACAGCCCTTTTCATTGCCCTTTGAATGCATCTGAGTGGTTTTTTGTCATCACGTGCTTCTCTGGACATGCCAGCGACTGGGCTGACACCTGTTGGTAGGCCTGAGATCCTGCAGTTTTAACTTCTGCTGGTTTTGCTGAGGAGATGAGGAAGGTGTTTGTCCGGTTCTGCTCCAGCCTCACTGCTGCCCCAAGGCAGCTGGTCAGTGTTGGAGTACTCCAATGACTTCCAAACTCTGGCTGTCTCTACGTGCTGGGTTGTCTGGTTGCTTTACGACTCTTATTTATTTAGCATGCCAGAGTAAGTCCAGGATGAATTAACAACTTGTGTCCTTTCCCTGACCTGGACAGCCCCATGGACTTGGCCCTCAGAATGGATGTCCCTCCGGCTGTAAGAGAGGTGGCTGGATTAGCGGGCAAGGTTTCATGCGCCTACCCTCCCTGTATTTTAAGATGCTCAACCTGGACCACCATCCCAACTTGGTTCCTTCTGCACCCATGGCTGTTGACTGGGCCTGGCTTCCTAGGCCGCCTCCTGGTTGCGCCGAATAAAACATAATTTATGCCTGTATCACACCATTACTGAATGCTCTTTTTCGATGGATGTGAGTATACAGTAAGACCTGAATGAGATTTGCTGTCTGGTGCTGCTGTCTTGTCCACTCATCCACTCCTTCCTGTTCACCTGACCTGGCAGGGTCACCCTATCTCCATCAGGGCCTTAGTTGACTCAGAGGCAGGGACACAGGAACTTAATCCATGCTTGTCTTGTTCGCCACCTGAGGGTCCCAACTGAACCACTTCCTGCACCCCTCCGGACCCAAGGTCTCACGAGGATTGTCTTGCATGACGTCACAGAGGTGACCTGGCTGTTACCCATGCTGACCTCTGGTAACCATTCTGAAAAGTTGGCATTTCTCATCACAGGGTCATCACATGACCTGGTGGTGTCGGGAAGGCCCGGGCTTGAGCGTCACTGCCCTCATTAGGACTAGCCATCAGGATCCAAGCTGGAGTGGAGTTTGTCATGTTCTTAGTCCTTACGTTCAGCTTCCAGTCCCACTGCACTTCCTTCCTCTGACCTCCAGGAGGGGACAGCGGACCTGAAAGGAGTTCCTTCTATTTACCATTGCCTCTGGGGATCAGGGTAGAAGCGTTCACGTTGCAATCCCCATTAAGTGATACCCAGGTGCCACTTGCGAATTCTGCCAAAGACTTCATAGCTGAGCCAAAAACAAGAGATGTCCAGAAGCTCTACAAATACCGGAACCCCCTGCAGCCTGGAGCAGGAAGAGAGGTCAGTGCCGGGATCCAAAGCCAATACCGACTGTTATATCTCTGAATGTTGAAGGACTGTCTACAACCAAAGAAGAACTTGTTGCAAAACTCTGAAGAATATCACTGTGATATCCTCTGCCTAAAAGAAACCCACTAAGGACTACAACATCCCCGTCCTCATTTGCAAGGCATGACCACACTCGCAGAAAGACCCCATGAGAAACATGGAAGCGTCATTCTAGCAAAAGATGGAACAATCGCCAAATCAACCTCCAAGAGTGACCTAAACAACATTGAAGTTCTAACTGTTGAGCTCCATGGAGTTACCATTACTTCAGTTTATAAACCACCTCCCACACCCCTAGAGATGCCTGAAATGACACCAATTGGAAAACCGATCATTGTAATTGGACATTTCAACTGCCATGGTGCACAATGGGGCTACGCTAATACCAACACAGATGGAGATGCAGCAGAGACATGGGCTGAAAACAACCCACTCAATCTGATCCATGATGCCAAACAGCTAAAGTCCTTCAACAGTGGGTGCTGGAAAGCTGGATACAACCCCGATATTGCATTTGCCAGCCACACCATCACTGGACTGTGCAAAAAACTGGTCTTAGAGCCACTTCCAAGGACTCAACATTGTCCTAACAGCATCACAGTCAATGCTGTTATCACCCCAGCAACAGTCCGATTCAGAAGAAGATTTAACTTTGCAAAAGCAAACTGGCCTGCCTTTAAAGAAGGACTGGAAAGGAGGATAGCCTATCTGCCCCTGAACCCCCAGAATTATGAGAAGTTCACTAAGTTCATGCACCGAGCAGCCTGCAAGAACATCCCAAGAGGCTGCCGCACCCAATACATCCCAGGCTTCAACTCCCAAACTACCACATAGTATGACTAATACCAGCAGCTCTATGGAGATGATCCCTTTGCTGAAAGCACCATCAAAGCAGAAGAGGAGCTCATGACCTCCCTATCAGAACAATGCCAGCATAAGTGGCAGAACCTGGTGGAGACTACTGATATGGCAGCAAACAGCAAAAAGGCATGGAGCCTAATCCAGAAAATCTGCAACGATCCTTCAGCCCCAACCCAGCAACACTATACCACCACAGTCAATGATTGCACACCAGCTGCTGCTCAATGGAAAATCCACCAAAAAACAGCCAAGACTAAAGGTAGCCCGACTAAAACACTCTGACAAAGCCATTCTCCCTTGAAGAACTTAACATCAGCATTAACAGCCTTTGGATGGGTAAAGCCATAGGCCTAGACAATATCTTCACAGGAGAGAATAAGCACTATAGACCTGTCACATGCAAATGGCTCCTTGATTTGATCAACAACTGCGTGGTGACAAAAAACATCCCAAAGATCTGGAGGAAGACCAGGATCATAGCTCTCCTAAAACCAGGCAAGGATCCTGCACACGCAAAGAGCTTCCATCCCATCTCTCTGCTCTGCCACCCGTACAAGCTGTTTGAATGCCTCATTCTTAACAGGCTCTCATCATTGAATCACTATAATCATCCCTCAACAAGCCAGATTCCGACCTGGCAAATGCACAACACCCAACTTCTGACCCTTACTCAACACATTGAAGATGGGTTTCAGAGAGAACTCATAACTTGCCGATCTGTTTGCAGTGTATGATGCTGTGAACCATCACCTTCCCCTGAAAAAGATCTTGGAGTTGACAAATGATCTGGCACTTGCAGACCTCATTGGAGCCCTTCTGAAAGACAGACGCTTCTTTGTTGTATTAAACAACAAGCAAAGCAGTTGGCGATGACAACAAAATGGCTCACCTTAAGGCAGTGTCCTGGCGCCCCTTCTGTATAACATTAACACGAACGACCAGCCAACAGACTAAAGGACTGAATGTTTCATTTTCACAGGCGACCTCTGTGTAACATCTCAAGAGAGTACGTTCGAAGCAGTGGAAGCCAACCTCACTACAGCCCTAGATGAGCTCCTTTCTTACTATGAGCAAAACTAACTGCGTGCCACCCCTGGAAAAACAAGTCTGCTCGTTCCACCTCAGGAACTGTGAAGACAACGGACCTCTGTATATCACATAGTCTGGAACATCACTTGAGCACCGCCCCAACCGAGTCTATCTTGGTGTCACCCTGGATTGCACACTCTGCACACTGGTGACCACCAAACTTTCAGTGGAGAGTGAGGTGGAAGAGGTATTGTGGTCCTGTCCCTCTCCACTAGGCACTCCACCTAACCGCAAGATCATTTCCTGGGCCCACGTCTCTGAGCTGACATGCTTTGCCGGCATCTCTTGTACCCTCGTCCTCATTGGCGGCTAACCATTTGCCTGGATACCCAGGAGTTTGTTGCTGCTATTACTGTGTGTGCTCGCTCCAAATCAAGTAATGCCCCTGTGGTTGATTACATCCATTGGAGGCTCCCAACCGCCCATGGGCCAGCATAGCAAGAGATTTCTTAATGGGGCCTCTCGCTGATGGGTTCATTGTCATCCTCTCCATTGTAAACTGGTTCTCCAAGGCAGCCCACTTGGGACCACTAGCTAAGTTACCCATGGCCAAGGAAACTGCCGCACTCCTTTTACATCATGTGGTCTGCCTCTATGGCATACACCTGGAGGTGGTGTTTGATTGTGGCCCCCAATTTGCTAATTAGCCTCTGATTTAGAGGCTTATTCTTGGTCAGGGAGGGGTATGGGCCAGAGGAGCACTCCTACGTTCCTGAGCATTACATGTTGGACCTCAACCTGGTTGGTGACTTCCTGTGCCTGTGTCCATTGTCTACCAGAGGGCTGCCAGGTGGCACTCCTCGGAGGGGGAGTCCTCGCGGTTTGGGTATCTTTCAGATATATTTCCTCCATTGTCCCAAATGCTCTCTCCACCAGCCGTAATGCATTCGTGTTTCCCCATTTCCTCACAGGTGTTGGCACACATAAATACAGTGTGTGTGTGTGTGTGTGTGTGTGTGTCTATATATATATATATATATATATATATATATATATATATACTATCCCCAATTGCAATGAAGTTGGGACTTTGTGTAAAACATGAATAAAAATAGAGTACAGTGATTTGCAAATCCTTTTCGACCTATATTCAATTGTGTACACTACTAAGACAAGATATTTAATATTCAAACTGATAAAGTTTATTGTTTTTTTGGAAATATTCACTCATTTTTAATTTGATGCTTACGACAGGTTCCAAAAAAAGTTGCGACAGGGGCAACAAAAGACTGGGAAAGCTGAAGAATGTTCAAAAAACACCTGTTTGTAACATTCCACAGGTAAGCAGGTTGATTGGAAACAGTTGAGTGTCATGATTAGGTATAAAAGGAGCATCCCCGAAAGGCTCAGTCGATCATAAGCAAGGATGGGGGAGTTCACCACTTTGTGAACAACTGTGTGAGCAAATAGTCCAATAGTTTAAGAATGTTTCTCAATGTCCAATTGCAAGGAATTTAGGGATTTCATCATCTACAGTCCATAATATCCTCAAAAGAGAATCCGGAGAAATCTCTACACGTAAGAAGCAAGGCCCATGACCGTCGGTCCCTCAGGCGGCACCGCATTAAAAACCAATTCATTCTGTAAAGGATATTACCATGTGGGCTCAGGAACATTTTGGAAAACCATTGTCAGTTAACACAGTTTGTCACTACATCTTCAAGTGCAAGTTAAACCTCTCCTATGCAAAGCGAGAGCCATATATCAACAACACCCAGAAACACCACCGGCTTCTCTGGGCCTGAGCTCATCTGAGATGGACTGACGCAAAGTGGTAAAGTGTGCTGTGGTCTGACGAATCCAGATTTCATGCTTTTGGAAATTACGGAAGTAGTGTATTCCGGGCTGAAGAGGAAAAGGACTATCCAGATTGTTATCAGTTCAAAAGCCAGCATCTGTGATGGTATGGGGATGTATTAGTGGCCAATGCATGGCTAACTTGCGCATCTGTGAAGGCACCATTAATGCTGAAAGGTACACACAAGTTTTGGAGCAACATATGCTGCCACTCAAGCAACGTCTTTTTCAGGGACGGCCCTGCTTATTTCAGCAAGACAATGCCAAGCCACATTCTGCATGTGTTACAACAGCACGGCTTCATAGTAAAAGAGTGCGGGTAATAGACTAACCTGCCTGCAGTCCAGACCTGTCTCCCATTGAAAATGTGTGGCACATTATGAAGCGCAAAGTACGACAACGGAGACCCCGGACTGCTGAGCAACTGAAGACGTACATCAACTAAGAATGGGAAAGAATTCCACCTTCAAAGCTTCTACAATTACTATCCTAAGTTCCCAAACGCTTATTGAGTGTTGTTAAAAGGGAAGGTGATGTAACAGTGGTAAACGTGCCCCTATGCCAGCTTTTTTGGAACATGTTGCAGGCATCAAATTCAAAATGAGTGAATATTTAAAAATATATATGAAAAAAAAAACTAGTCAAGTTTTCAAGTGAATATAGGTTGAATATAAATCATTATATTCTTTTTTATTCATTTTTTACACAATGTCCCAACTTCATTGGTATTGGGGTTTGTAATTAACACCCCTCTTCAGGGAAAAATAATACAATAAAAAAAAAGGTTGCCATTAGGTGTTAGGCATGGTTTCGCTCCCGCTGGATACAAATGTCAATCTAGCGGGAGCTAGGACCATAGGCCTAAAAAGGATAAAGGACCCAAACGCCAGGCTGGAAACGACAGAAGATAATTAATAAATAAACTAAAACACAAAGTTAAAATAGAGGGGAGCAGCACCACATACACACAGGGTATAAAAACCAAAATACGGTGACAATGAGCACTGGCAACTGCCAGCCCTATATACCATGATAATCTCCTCCACCCTAACGAGCAACAGATGTAGCTCGTCAGGGTGGAGTTGAGAGCAAGCCACAGGGGAGGGACTGTAGGGCAAAACCCTTACAATAGGGCACCTTTTTAAGCAAGGACATGCTTATGAATGAAAGGATATAACCAATATGATCAAAATCAGCTGAACTGATAAATTAAAAAATCAAATATTTATCCATAAATATCAGTAAAAGTTTGACTTCAGAGAGAATTAAATAACCTTGGTTGTGTATGGTGTGCAGGGCTTTCACAGCCAACAGCGCAACAGGAACTCACCCTTTTGGAACATAATTCATATGCATCCAAACTGGTTACAGCACTACATGCTTTGCTTCGCCATGGCCTGATGTTAAAGCCAACTTACCATGAGAGAGGGTGCTTTGCGCGGTCCATTTTTTGCTCTACGTTATTGGTGAGCTTGAAGAAGCAAGCATCTGGATTGGAGCACAGCCCTCCCCTGGCCTCCACCCCCATTTTATGTTGAATACTTTTTCTTGTCCTGTCTGCAGGTGTCACTATTGGAGCATTTTAATCAGAATTTCAAATATGGATTTTTTTTCAAAGAAAAGAGAGAAGCAATTGTGTGAATAATACTAACAGTTTGATAATGAATTATTTTTGACCAATTCATTTTTCATATTTTTATCACATTCTTGCCTCTCTAAACTAGAGGAGCAGCAATCTCTCCTGCCTTTATGGACCAGCCTTTTCTGGTGTTCAGATAAGCTCACACGTCCACACATAGGCACATTCATGTAAAGACGTACAGGATGGGTATGCATGTGTACAGATATGTACAGAGAAGCACAGATATGCACATGTGCACACATAATAGCACGTTTACACTGACATGTACAGGTAGGCACACACAGGCAAAGACATACTGAACAAGTATGCAGGTGCACAGATACACAGATAAGCACGCATATGCATGTACGTACACAGGTAATCGCACACATAAATGTACAGATAAGCTTGTACTGGTACAGATAAGCACTCACTCGCACAGATGAGATGTACACATATGTACTATAGATATGCCCAGATTAGCATGTATGTGCTGAGATCCGTACAGATAAGCGCTCACTGTTTTGACCACATTGCCAAAATAGTTTTTATTAGTTATATTCTGCGCTATGTAACTTTCATTAGCCACCTTTTCCAAGGGTTTTAGAACAAACCTTAGGCTATAGGTTTCTATTGATCCTTATGGAGATTTTTAGTGGTGACTTTATTCAGTGCAACATCCTTCTTTGACGTGACAAATTCTTTCTGACTAACCATTAAAAATGCCAGTGTTGACGGTAAAATATACTAAGACTCACAAAAGCTTTGAGTTTTTAACAGGGAATTGTATCCCACTAAATATTTTCAAAGCTTTGCTAAAATTACCAAAAATTCTAGATTTTTTGAGCTGAGGGTAGAGCAAAATAATGGTGACCTCTGTCGAAAAGGCTTGAGGGATGCTTCATTGCTTTCCTTCATTTTGTTTTCAGCCAATTTCTATATCCTCCCGGGACAACTGGATGCTCTCCTATGCGGTAACAGTTCTGATTCAGGGTGAGTGTTATACACTAGGATTCAACTGCTTCATTCAAAAACTGCTTCAATACTGCATGCGTATTAACACATTTAAAGCACCGCTACAGCTTTACCTTGCAACTGCTGAATTAGTTCCACTCTTCGACTGATCCTTTTTATCGACAAAGCTGTTCCATTATTTTCATTAGGTTCAAAGGGTATTTTAAAATAGGCTTTTAAAAGGTAAACTCTTTTGAAATACAGGGGTACTTTGAATTCATTTTAGAAATGTTTAGTGTTGATAGGGCAGGATTTCTTGTGTGAGTGGATTAAGATTGCGCCACATTGGGGTGTATGTGTCTGCTCCCTGCAGCCGCTGCCCTGAGGGGTACACGTGCATGAAGGCTGGGAGGAACCCTAACTACGGCTACACCAGCTTTGACAGTTTCGGCTGGGCCTTCCTAGCTCTTTTCCGCCTCATGACCCAAGACTTCTGGGAGAACCTTTACATGCTGGTAAGGGGCGCCTTTGGGTTCAACAGGCATAGTTTCCCTGTACCTCTGGCAGAAAAGCAGCCCATAAAATCACACGCAGCTCATAATCTGACGTTTTCAGGCTGCATTTACTCTTCTACTGAGAAAATGGTGGCCTTGGTAAACGGCGCACCAGTGATTCCCAAACCTCTCTTCGTGTATCGCAAGTTGGGTCCAGGTATCTGAAGTGTTCCACCTCAAGCATATCTGATACAACGAATCAAGACCCTCAGTAGGGGCATCATTTTGAAATGGACCGCATCAAAATCCGAGATCTGGCTGGTGGTACTTGAAGAGATGTTTGGGAAGCATTGCCGTACTCTATTACATTATAACCTCATTACCAAGAAAAGTGGAGTAAAATGTAAATAAAACCAACGCAATGGTTTATCAATCATTTAACTATAAAAGCACAAACGGGCTTCACTCCCAAACTTTAAGAGTGCAAGACCAAAATCAAAAATAATGAAATGAGAAAAAAGGTTGCACTTTGCACAATAAATGTGATTATCAATCATTTAAAAACATTTAATTGTAAGTAGAGCAAAGACAACGTATCAGTTGTTGAAACAGAGAATTTTATTGCTTTTTGAGAAATATCTGCTCATTTTGAATTTGATGCCCGCAACCTTTCAAAAAAGTTGAGATACGGGTAACAAAAGAGTGAAACATATGACTGATGCCAACAAAATACACCTGATGGAACATCTCACAGACAGATAGGTTAAATGGCAGCTAGTCAGTAACATGACTGAGCATAAAAAGAACATCCCAGTGATGGTTAGTCTTTCAGCAATAAAGATCACAAGGGCTTCACCAGTCTGTGAGGGACTGCTTGGGCAATTAGTCCAAATAAAGAATACCATTTCTTAATGTAAAACTGCAAAAAATGGGAGATTTTTCTTCATCTATGGTACATAATATTAAAAGATTCAGAGAATCTGGAAAAATCTTTATATAGATGGGACCAAGCTAAAAACCAATACTGAATGGCCATGATCTTTACGCCTTCAGTGGCACTGCATTATAACAAGATAGGATTTGGTGGTGGAAATCACTGCATGGGCTCAGGAATACTTCTTAAAGCCATTATCACTGAACACAATTTGTTGCTGCCTACAAAATTGCTAGTAAAGATAAAACCTAATATTTACAAGATCCAGAAATGCTGCCACTTTCTCTGGGCCCGAGCTCATTTAAGATTGATTGTGGTGAAGTGGAAATCTGTCCTGAGGTCTGACCAATCAAAAAGTGATATTGTGTTTGGAAACCATGTACGCCACTTTCTCTGGGCTACAGAGGAGAGGGACCATCCAGTTGGTTATCAGCGCACACTTCAAAAGCCAGAATCCATGATGGTATGGGGGTGGATTAGTGCTCATGGCATGGGTAGCTTGATATGTCTCGTGAAAGGAACCAAATACAAGTAGTCTGGAATGCAAAAATCATGGTCTTTATTACTGTCTGAGTCCAAGCCAGGTGATCACAGTGATGGTACAGAGGGGCAATCCAAAAACAGAGTCCAAACACAGGCAGGGATTCAAAAGCCAAAAAACACAGAGTACAGCGCCAAATTGTAAAGCAGTAGGAGAGTCGAGTGTCCGAAATCCAAGTTCGTTAGCCAGGACAGCAAATCAGACAGAAATCGAGGTTATAAAGAAAAAGGTCGTAAACAAAAGGCAAATAAATCCAGGCAGGCACAGACCAAAATCAGAATCGGGCAGAAAGGCGTCAATGAATTTCAAACAAATCACTGGTGTACAGATAGCTTAGGTCAGGAAGAGGTTATCAGCTTTCTGGCAAGGGCTCAGCAGAAGTGAGGGACTTTTATACACAACGGTGGTGATGAGCTAGGCAGGGCAACAGGTGTGAGGGATTATCTAAACATTAACTGAGAGGGGAAAACACAAGAGGTAATTTACAATACAAAAATGGGAAACAATGACAAAGTTTTCACAAGACATCCTTAAACAATAACAGCTCAGTTCAAGAAGTGCCTAAGTGGGGAGAGATGGAAAAAACAGATTAGTATAAGAGATAGTTGCAAAGTATCTGCAGAAACAAAGGCAAAGGACTGGGAGAGCAAAGAGGACAGAGTTACAGATTAGTGTGGAAAGTGGAGAGAATCAGTAAGTAGAGTTTGTAGTTTGCGCAGTAATAATATTACCCAAAATTGTGCAAGTGAATATGTTAGTTATTTACAGGATGAGGATATTAGTATGGGTTAGAAGATAAACTAATCCAAACATAGGGTGTAAGAGGGATTAGTACTTAAACTTTCTTCAACACTAATTACAAATTAAACGAGAAGTGAAGGAATTCGAGAAACACTGGAAAACTTCCGAAATCACTCGAAATATGATGGCTCGCAGACGGAGGCGTGCACTGGCAATGAAAACAGAAACGCGAGACATCACAGGGGAAAACAATGTGTATAATATGGCAGAAGATGCAGAATAAAAATGAAGAAACTAATGAATCAAGTGGAAATTAACATAAAACCAGAACATACAGAAAATTCAGAATGTAACATAACTTGCACATCTGTGAGGACATCATTATTGCTGATGATAATATATTGGTTTTGCAGCAACATATACTGATTCTTAAATTCCCACACAGAAAGAACCTATATAAACATATAGGTTTTAATCCCCGCCTTGTATAAACCAGCAGTGGTCGGCAGCTCTTTTCAGAAGTAGCGCGCAATTGGCCAATGCGCTACAGGGATGCAAATTGCGATGGGCCTGCTGGGAAGGGTTGCGTAGATTAGAGTTTACCTTGGTGCGTCCTGTTGGCTAGACGGGCGCTCATTAATAAGATTCTCACACTGAAATTAAAAGACTATTTTCCACCTTCGTACTGAGCCTGTGAAGTTTTGCCCTGCACATGTCTAAAAAGCAATTTCTAACAGGCTGTGTACACTCTACTGAACTGTCAACAGGGGGCCGCATATGCGAATAAGCCTAAGAACTTGTACGTAGTTCCCTAATTAGATATCCCACATTCCGCTGAGATTGGAAATGCCTAATTAAAAAAAAAAACATAGGAGTTTTAATTGGCCGTTTTCATATATTATAGGTACAAAATCCTAAACCAGTGAAGTTGGCACGTTGTGTAAATCGTAAATAAAAACAAAATACAATGATTTGCAAATCCTTTTCAACCTATATTCAATTGAATACACTGCAAAGACAAGTTACTTCATGTTCGAACAGGTAAACTTTGTAATTTTTTGCAAATATTAGCCCATTTGGAATTTGATGCCTGCAACATGTTTCAAAAAAGCTGGCACAAGTGGCAAAAAAGACTGAGAGAGTTGAGGAATGCTCACCAAACACTTATTTGGAACATCCCACGGGTTAACGGGCTAATTGGGAGCAGGTGGGTGCCATGATTGGGTATAAAAGCAGCTTCCCTGAAATGCTCAGTCATTCACAAACAAGGATGGGGCGAGGGTCACCACTTAGTGAACAAATGCGTGAGCTGATTGTCGAACAGTTTAAAAACGGCATTCCTCAACGAGTATTGCAAGAAATTTAGGGATTTCATCATCTACGGTTCGTAATATCGTCAAAAGGTTCAGAGAATCTGGAGAAATCACTGCACATTAGCGACAAGGCCGAAAAACAACATTGAATGCCCGTGACCTTCGATCCCTCAGGCGGTACTGCATCAAAAACCAACATCAGTGTGTAAAGGACATCACCACATGGGCTCAGGAACACTTCAGAAAACCACTGTCAGTAACTACAGTTCGTCCCTACATCTGCAAGTGCAAGTTAAAACTCTACAATGCAAAGCGAAAGCCATTTATCAACAGCACCCAAAAATGCCGCCGGCTTCGCTGGGCTCAAACTCATCTAAGATGGACTGATGTGGAAAAATGTTCTGTGGTCTGACGAGTCCACATTTCAAATTGTTTTTGGAAACTGTGGACGTTGTGTCCTCCGGACCAAAGAGGAAAAGAACCATTCAGACTGTTATAGGCGCAAAGTTCAAAAGCCAGCATATTAATGCCCAAGGCACAGGCAACTTACACATATGTGAAGGCACCATTAATGCTGAAAGGTACATACAGGTTTTGGAGCAACATACGTTGCCATCCGGCAACGTCTTTTTCATGGACGCCCCTGCTTATTTCAGCAAGACAATGCCAAGCCACATTCTGCACGTGTTACAACAGCATGGCTCCGTAGTAAAAGAGTGCAGGTACTAGACTGGCCTGCCTGTAGTCCAGACATGTCTCCCATCGAAAATGTGTGGCGCATTATGAAGCGTAAAATACGACAACGGAGACCCCGGACTGTTGTACAACTTAAGCTGTACATCAAGCAAGAATGGGAAAGAGTTCCACCTGAAAAGCTTCAAAAATTGGTCTCCTCAGTTCCCAAACGTTTACTGAGTGTCGTTAAAAGGAAAGGCGATGTAACACAGTGGTAAAAAGGCCCCTGTGCCAACTTTTTTGCAATGTGTTGCTGCCTTTAAATTCTAAGTTAATGATTATTTGCAAAAAAAAAAAAAGTTTCTCAGTTTGAACATTAAACATTTTGTCTTTGCAGTGTATTCAATTGAATATAGGTTGTAAAGGATTTGCAAATCATTGTATTCTGTTTTTATCTACGATTTACATAACGTGCCAACTTCACTGGTTTTGGGTTTTGTACATTCAAGCTGCATTCGAGAGCTAATACACCCAGAATGTGCGAGAATCATTTGAGGCCGGTTCGAAGCACATTCTAAGTATTCAAACTGAATTCCTTCAAAGCTGTAAGAATTTTGGTCAATTTGAAATTCACACTGGAAAGTTGCACAAATTCTTCATTCTGGCTGGTTCTGCTTGATTCTTGCTGATTTTGAATAAGTGTGACGGGGGCTTTAGCAAGCTATTGATCCTGGCTTGAAGAATGGCCTATATTTTTCATTTCCCATTGACAGATTATTCAGTAAGTTGTAAATATTGATTTCTAGGTGAAAAACATGCCTCCATTTTTTCTTCTTCTTATCTTTCTTCCTTCTGAATCATACAGTTTATCGTGTGCATTGCCATCAAAAGTATTAACCCCCCTCATGTTTTCTTATATTGATGTGTTTTCGCCACACTTAATTGCTGTATATCCTCAAATTAAACTGTGACATAACACTTATCATGAATATGAAGGAATCTTTAGGACTGATTACAGCTGTTGTCATTAGGTTTCATTTGTCAAGTATGTCTTTTTTAACACAAAGTGGGCATGGCTTGTCTTCGATGTGACAACTTGACGTTAAACAAGACGGCATAACCTATTAATGTGTTATACCCTAACCTCAACCCAAGTGACACTTCATGACAAGCCATAAACATTCATAAAGATTCCCTCATGTTCCTAGCAGGGGTCATGTAATGGTTATCTTAGTTTCATGTCAGATACATTTGTGAAAAAAGTAATTGCTCCCTTATTTACTCGTCTTCCTAATTAAGTAAGTAAATTAAATAACCCACTTAACCTAATTTGATTGAAATTTGGTTTAAATTGGACTAGACACACCCAGGCTTGATTACCTCTAATCATTTGCAGTGAATGTAAACTTTGCGCCAATACAGTCAGGTTATTGCCTCCGAATGAAAGTATTTGGACAAACTAACTTAGTCATAAATCAAGGCGTGGAAATGGTAAGAGCCGTCAATTTACCGACATCATACAGGCGACACTGTTGGGTCTCGACTAGAGTTATGGGAAAAGAGGTCCAGAGGCGCACTTGCAATTACAGCTTATTGCCAAAGATGTCAGTATAAACAAACCAATTCAAATCTTACGGATTACCACTTTAATATCCAGTATGCTGTGGCCGAGAGCTAAAATAAGAATAAATTTGTCAGTGTTCTCATATTGATGGACCTGAGTGTAGAACCTTTCCAACTATGTGTTGTTGGTTGAAAGCTCCTGAGAAGCAGTGCAGTTATGCTAAATAAAAAACAAAATCTCGCCTGGAAAGGGTTATAAAGCAATTTCTTCAGCTCTCAAACTCCAGTGAACCACTGTGATAACCATTATCGTCAAAGGGAGAAAGCTCGTGAAAAAACTGTGCTTTTCTACCTAAAAGATGCTGGCCTTGCAAAATATGTCTGTAAAGTCACAAAAGAACCCAGATGAACATCTAAGGAAACCCAGGCCTCTCTTGCCTCAGATAAATAATGCAGTAATGATACCATCATTAGAGAGTTGGGAGAGTTGCAGGGCAAAACCACACTAAATAAGAGCAACATAAGGACTCATCTTCTTAGTGCCAAAAGTATCTTGATGGCTCTTGAAAGTGGTGGGATAGATGTTCCATGAAGTAATGAGTCAGAAATAAAACTTTTAGGATGACTGGGATATTGTAAAATATCGCATAACATTAACACAACATTCTACAATTAGAACATCATGTCAATGTTCAAACAAGTAGTGTGATAGTGTGGTCACCACTCACTGACCACTATGCTTCAGGGCCTGAGTGACTTGCCAGAATTGACAAACCAATGAATTCTGCTCTTTACCGGAAAATTCTGAAGAAGAACGTCTAGTCATCAGTCCATGACCTCAAGGTAAAACGCAACTGAGTTATGTGAAAAGACAAATATCGAAAACACAAAGACAATTCTACCTCTTATTGTTAAAAAATAAGATTTTGGAGTGGCCTATAGTCAAAGTCTTGACTTGAACTCCATTGAAATCTTGTGGAAGGACTTCAACGGGCGGTTCATACTTAAAACCCTCTAATATAATTGAATTAAAAGCTGCATTTTCAGTGCAAGTGGGTGAAACAGGTGTTGGATTATACCTCTTTCAGTTAATAAATGAAATGATCATTTAAAAACTGCATTTTGAGTTTCCACATATTCCACCTGTCTTATACTGCATATAATGTGCATATTTGAAGGTATTTAGTGTGGAAAATTATGCCAAAATAGAGGAAATCAGCAGTGGACTTTTTCACTGCACTGGAATTGAGTGATATCGGCTTGAGATGATTTACCCTGAGTTATCTTAAAGGGCGACTATATCTGCATTCTTTTTAAGATTTTTTAAAAGGACATGCCCTCTTAGTGGTTAACACAAAGAAGTGGCGTAATTTAGAGGGCTGATAGCCTCCCCTCGCCACCATTCATATATGCAGTTTGGTGACAGTGTAAGCATGGACAAAACTGTGTCAGGTCAGGTGGAAGATCGTTTTTAGGAGGGCTTGGGAAAATTGCATTTTGATTTTAAACTACACAAACCTTGACCAAAATTTTAGTTTTGGATTTGTATACTTGAGGAACACTACTGGAAAGCTACAGAAAAAAAACTATAGACTTACACTTAAAAACCATATCTCATCAACTGTGTTGCTTTGGCAGGACTTACCTTGGTGCAAAGTGCCAAATGAGAAAAATTTGGAATTTTATAAAATTGAAACTGATAGCAGTGATTTGTAAATTATATTTGACTTGCATTACGTTGAAAACAATTCAACAATATTTTATGTTATGTTTCACCACGTGAATTCTAGTCATTTTCATAATATTGCAACATACATAGTTCAAAAAACTTGTATCAGTGAAGTATGTACTACTTTGTAATGTTGCCATTCCTTTTCACCGCACTTAGTAACATTTAAAGACTGAAGACAAAGTAATGCAATGTTTTGGGTTTAATGTTATCCCATTCCTCCTGCAGTGAAGTCTTTAGGTGTGTAGGGGTCACCAGCACCCGCACCCTCTAATACACGGCCATGTCTTTCTAATCCATTTAGAATGCAGTTTTGCATTGTCTCCTTGAAATATGCATGGGCGTCCCTTTCAAAGATGTTTTCTTGAAGGTGGCATATGTAGTTCTAAAATCTCTGCATACTTTTAAGCATAATGGTGTCTTCAGAGAGGAGCAGGTCACCCTTGCCAAGGGCACTGACATAACCCCATACCATGACAGAGCATGAGTTATGGACTTGTTGGTGATTACAGTTGTTTTTCAGCCATAGGTTTTTGAGCATGAGCTGCTTGTTTCAGGTCATGCTGCTGTATCTGAATTGAATTCTAATCTTGACGAGCCATTCCAAGACCTTCATTTTGCTTCTTTCACGATATTCAGAGATCGACTAGCCTGTGTACTTAAGAGCATTTTTTGAAACAAGCAAATGTCCCTCACCATATGCACTTATGCATCCCCATACCGTCAGAGGTCTTGGCTTTTGAACTGAACGCTGATAAAAGGAGGGGTGGTCTTTCTCCTCTTTAGCCGGGAGGACACGACGCCTATGATTTCCAACAAGAATGTCAAATTTGACCTTGTCTGACCACAGGACACTTTGCCACAGTCCATTTTAAATGAGCCTTGGCCCACAGAACACGGCAGTGCTTCTGGATCATGCTCAACAATGGCTTCCTTTTTTGCATGATAGAGTTTTAGGTGGCATCTGTGGATGGCACGGCAGACTGTGTTTACAGACAGTGGTTTCTTGAAGTATTCTTGGGCTCATTTAGTAATGTCAATGACAGAATCATGCCGGTGAGTGATGCAGTGGCGTCTGAGGGCCTGAAGATCACGGGCATCCAGTAAAGGTCTTCGGCCTTGTTCCTTATGCACAGAGATTTTTCCAGTTTCTCTGAATCTTTTGATGATGTTATGCACTGTTGATGATGAGACCTTCAAAGCCTTTGCAATTAAACATTGAGGAACATTGTTTTCAAAGTATTTACAGGTTGGAGAGCCTCTGGCCATCTTTACTTTTGAGAGACTCAGCCTCTCTAAGACATCCCTTTTATAGCCAATCATGTTACACGCCTGATGCCAGTTACCGTAATTACTTGCTAAATGTTCTTTCAGCTGATTCTTTTATATATTAATTGCTTTTTCAGCCCTTTTTTGCCTGTGTCCCTAGTTTTTTGAGACCTGCTGCAGCCAGAAAATTTGAAATAAGCTCATTTTGTGGATAAAAATGTAAACTGTCTCCGTTTCAACATTTGACATGTTATCTATGTTCTATTTTAAATAACATTTTGGCTCATGTGATCTGAAAGCCATTACATTTTGATTTTATTCACAATTTACACTTCGTCCCAACTATTTCGGAATAGAGGTTGTACTTAAAAAAGGTTGGGTGTAGTAATACTGAGTCTATGCGATCATATCACTCACAAATAAATAAAGGTTCTAGATGCAGTGCTGTATGAGTAACTATTCATCTTGGACCCTTGCCCTTTCATTGTCTTTGGTCCTTTCAATGATTTTCTCATTCAGATTTTGGAAAATTGGCAATCCTCAGCTCATCTTGATCTGGAAGGGCTTGGCCTTTCCTGGATGTTGGTTTTGTGCTAAATCACATTTTATATGCTGCTGACGTCAGCTGTTTCAAATCCCATCATTATTTACATTTTCCCCGTCATTACTAATCTTAAATTACCCCTATTCCACGCCTTTTTTTAATGTGTTGCAGGCCAGAATGGATATATTTACAAACAAAATGTTGACCAGACAAAACACTAAATATCTAGTCTTCACACAGACTGCAGTGAAACGCAAGTCAAAGTACATTTGAAAATGAAAGCACCGAAGGTGCTGATGCCTCGGTGCTTACAGCAGTGACAAGCATGCCTTTGATGAAGCCATAAAATTCTGTGTGGACATGTCAGAGTTCCTAGCTGTGCATCCATACTTGACATAAGCCATGTTTCCATCCTCTTGTCAATTACCTGAAGTTTGCCAAAAATATTCATGCGATTAAGGGCAGTGAAAATACATTTCCACCTAAAAGCATTAAAGCGAATAGAAACTTGTGCGTAGCCTAACAACGTTATTTGCTGCTATGTGATCAAATCGGTGTATCGAATAGATTTGCCATTTTAAGCTGTTTCCATTCATTTTCACACTGAATTGCAGAACCTTCGAGTGTACAGAAGTAGTGTGGTAGGCAACAAAATTGACTAGTTAGCAATAAAATGCAGTTGAAACTAGAGGCGTTACCAGGATACCAAGCTTGGGTGGGCATTTGCCGTCTTTGTGAAAAAAGAACCTCTAAATCGCCGTAAAATAATATTATATATATGTGTGTGTGTGTGTGTGTGTGTGTGTGCGTGCGTGTATGTGTGCGTGTGTGTGTGTATGTGTGTGTTTAATCAGTGGCGGCTGGTGAAATTTTGATAGGGGAGGGACATTAACAGGTGTGGTCAGTTTTCATGAATTATGCACACTAGGGTTGTGTCGATCGTGAACCACTATTTTTTAAGGCGTAGCACCACCACCTGCTGCCATGGGGTGAGCATCTGAGCTTTCTCTTTTCCTTCATTAAACTCAACGCAGGTTGAACGAAAGTGCGAAAGATCAGAGGGCATGTGAAATGCTTCCGGAAAAAACTTGACTGACATCAGTATTTTTCGGCTACATGCTGCACGGAGCCAAGTAAAGGACTACAGAATCGCCTCCCATTAACCAATTAGGCAACTCTAAGAATAGCAAACCTCTTCCCATTTACTTTGCTTGATTGGCAATCAAATTTTGGATTTGTTTACTCTCTAGTTAAATGAGTAGAGCTGTTTAGACAGCATGATTGATTGATGCATTTCGAAATTTAAATGGCCATAGAACAGCAGATATCAATGAACACGATTGTCATTGCCACGGGATTTCGTGCGACTGATCATTTATATCTCACATTCACGTTTCATCCTCTTTTGGGGAAGAGGAATATTTTTTTTGAATTATTCAAACTGGCTTTCTTTCAATCTAACACTGTAGCCCAGTTAGGTTTGTCTGCTTTTCACCATCACATCTAAATCGTTATAGCCCACTTGCTTGATTGTTATTTAGACCAAGTACATGGGAGCAGATTTAGGGAAGGGTGGAGCACCTGCAGTTAGCGAAATCTAAACTCAGGCTTCTTCCCGACGGCATTTTAAATCGTTTTTAGCCGCTTCAGGTGTGTATGTTTCAAGAAATTACACGTGACTGCCTGCACACCCATGACTGGAAGTGGGCTCATCACACTTTAAACAAGTGTTTGCCACTAACATGGCAATATCCCCGCCGCCTCAATTTTATGTGTCCGTACAGACAGAGCCCAATGCTACATCCCCCGCTTCGGGTTAATCGCGCGGCGGGGGATAAAAAAAAAATCCTCGTTCAACATCGCCACATCACTACTCATTTCACGATGAAATGCATTTCATCTCTTGTTGTAGTATTTTTAGGAGATCTATAATGATAAAATAGAAAATAAAGAGATTTGTTTTAAGACCGCCCTGGATTTTAAGCGTCTAGAAAATACACAAGGTGGAAAACATTCTGATAAGCGGATGAAACATTAATGTGAGATATAAATGATCAGTCGCACGATATGGCGTGGCAATGACATCGTGTTCATGAAAATCTGCTGTTCTATGGCTATTTAAATTTCGAAATGCATCAATCAAACATGCTGTCTTAATAAACAGCTCTACTCATTCAACTTAGAGAGTAAACAAATGTACCATTTTATTGCCAATCAAGCAAAGTAAATGGGAACACGCTAACTTTTCTTAGAGTTGCCTTCTGTAGTCCTTTACGTGACTCCGTGCAGCATGTTGCTGAAAAAAGCTTATGCCAGTCAAGTTTTCTCCGGAAGCTCCAGACTAGCTGCTGGCAAGCTGCCTGGGCTCATACGGTAGCCAGCTCAGGTTATAACCACACGAGTCAACACAGATGACAAACTAGTACACAAATTACCTTAATGCCAAACAACAAGACTGACAAAATAAGCCGTGACAGAAGTAGCAACTAAAGAGATACGGGCGAAGTTTTAATTCCATGAGAGAAGCGCGGGGCCGTAGACGTGACCCCAGACTGATGAGTGAAGACGGCAGTCTAAGAGAATGGGAGGGTCCCTAGTAATTCGAGAGTGCCAATTGGTTTCACAGCAGAATAGACTGGCAAAGGAATCCACCAATCACACATAGTGATAAATAGATGAAGCATACGTAAAGCTCACTCTAAATGGCTGTTTACCTCCGGCTGTGAATCAGTTGGATATTGCGTGTTTGCTGTCAAATAGTAGTAAATCTGTTTTTTATCTTGAGTTTTCATTGGGTAGGCAGAGCTTTTCTCAGGGTGCCCCCCCTTGGCAACGCTCCTGGTTGAAACTATCAGCGAATCTAATAAGCGAATATAAACTTTGTACTCAAACGAACACCAATAATTGCAGTTGATTTAAGGTAGCTAAATTAACAAATGACATGTGGTTATGATCGTTAAGAGCTGCTCACGCCATACTTTCACTTTAATACGAATTTAACAGGTTGTTATCTGACGATCAACATAAACTAAAGCTGGGTACAGAAAATGACGCTAACAACAAAATTCATTATGGGTCAGCTAATGCGACAAACTTCCCAAAAAAGCAGTCATTTGATAAACTTGCCGTTGAAAATGAATGGAGGTCAGTGCCTAACTATCATTTGCCATCATGTCATGCATAAGAAGACTTGGCACAGATTTTTTCAGTATCGCAGGTCTTCCTCTCTGTGGGGATGGAGAAAATTGCATACCCAACGTTGTCAGCACTAAAGCAGGTTCTTCGTGCAATGGGCATTTGACATAGGACATGAATGTGGCATTACAGAGAGGGAATATAATGCATTGGTTAGGAATTGGGGTGAATTGTGTTATATCTGAGGAAGGGCGACTCGGGATATAAAATGGAACTGAAGATTCAAGTAGATTTGTATAAAATAAGATATGGAAAGAGTTGTGTGGGAGTTGGGGTGGTTGAATTATCATGTAAGGGCATGTACAAGGGTGTAGTATATCTATGATTGGGATGTTGCTTCTTGAGATGGGGAATTCGTATTATGTCAGAAATGGTTAGGAAGGAGTAGTGTGTTAGATGGGGGAATACAGGAAGTAGTGCTGAGGGAGTGGGGTTTGTGGTTGCTGGTCACTCTTGCCTCATTCTCAGTGCCTTGTGTTTAGAATTTGTTTCTGAGCACTTCATGTAAGCTGCATTAATTATTGATGTACATGTCTAAGTAAATTACCCATAAGCCCTTGTGATGTAAGCCAACACTTCTGTGTGCACACTGACCATCCCCCCTGCTTCCTTTAGTGGGATAAGAGCATTGCTCTTGTGTGATAGAATTTGGAAGCAGAAACCGGCTGTGGATCACTAATCCACAATTTATTCCTTGTCAGACCTATGTATGTTCTGAAAGTCCTAGTGAACATGGTGTCAGAGACAGTTCTTTTCTGGTTTGACAAGGGCGAGGATAAAGAAAGGCCTTGTATGGTAATTAGGAGCTTTTTGCTATTCTAGGGTCCGATAATGATCAGTCAGCCCATTTGTAGCATTTCTGGACATATTTGTTCCTCTTGATCTTTGATAAAGCATATTGCTGCAGTGATTAGAGAGTTTCACGTTTGACCACATATCTGAGAAAATCCCTTCATCAAAGATGATGATTATTATAAGGAATATTAAGCTGGCTTTTTTCTTACACCAAACATGAGAACTGTGCTCAGGATAGTTTCAGATGAATGCTCGTTGGTGAAAGGTCCTTTTTAGTATGTGTTATGGGGGGCTATTTCCTGGGCTTGTTGAAGTTACCTGCCTTGCATGATGGTTAAAAGCGTCTCTTTACTGCCTTGTGTTTCAGACGCTGCGGGCTGCTGGGAAGACCTACATGATCTTCTTCGTGCTGGTGATCTTTGTGGGCTCCTTCTACCTGGTCAACCTGATCCTGGCTGTGGTTGCCATGGCGTACGAGGAGCAGAACCAGGCCACCATGGAAGAGGCAGAGCAGAAGGAGGCAGAGTTCAAGGCCATGCTGGAGCAGCTGAAGAAACAGCAGGAGGATGCCCAGGTCAGCAACTCCTCGGTGTCCCTGCCTGTGCCGTAATACGTCTCTACCTTTGTTTTTTTGGCCATCTGGCTGTGTCAGCCTCTGTCTGTCTGTCTGTCTGTCTGTGTTTGTTGGTCTCACCCTCTGTGTTTATGTTTTTTTTTTTTTCTTCTTTTTTTTTAAATTTGGCATCTCCAATCCCACCCAAATCTGGAATTCCCAATCCGAGAACTTCACTGAACAAAAATATACATGCCCCATGTCAAATTTTTTGAGCTTTTATTAACAAAAAACTGGAACCGGGATTCGTCTGTGAATAGCACTCCACTCCAGCGTGCTAAGGGCCATCAAACGTGAGCGTTTTCCCATATGTGAGTCGGTTCCGACGCCGGACAGCAATGAGATCCAGGCTACGGTTAGGACGCCGAGCGTGCATGTTGGCTTCTCGCCGGCGGTTACGGACTGTCTGTGGTGCGATGTGTCTGTTGCACAGACCAAAAGTCTCATCTGCTGTGCGTGTCGCTGATCTGAGCCAATCCCACAGGTGGACAAGCTGGATGTAGCAATCTTGTGCTGGTGTGGTCACACGTGCCCGACGTGGATGAGGTCGATTTGCAGTACTGCCCGTCTGTCAGAAACAAACTCTCAAACAGCCTATCGTCCGATAGTTAACATTCAGCTGCACAGCAACCGCTCTGGTGGACATCCCTGCATCCAGCATGTCAATGGCACCTTCCCGCATGACTTGAGACATCTGAGGCATGATGACGTTTGACAAAATTTGACATTTTGTGGTGGCCTTTTATTGTCCCCTGTATAAGGAGTGTCTGGGTACTACTCATTCTGTCTGATCACTGTCTGGAAATGCCACACCCATGTACTGAGTGAAATCACTGCAGTGCAAATGCTCACTGACAGAGAGATGGATTCAAAAATGGTACACAAATCAAGAGACATATCCCTATTGCACGAGTAAAAGTCAGCATATGCTCACTCGGAGTTGTTAACTCCATGTGGCATCAATATTTGACATGGGGTGTTTATATTTTTGTTCAGTGTATGTACAAGGCTTGCTCTTATGTGACCCTTATTTGCGGCTCTCCTCTGAAGCACGCGCCTGTCAGCCCCTGCATCTTTACACTCATTGGTCGGAGCTATCGCAAACTCAAAACGAGGGTGGAGGATTCCTGAACCTGAGCAAGCTTAGAATCTCACTGATGAGCGCCCGCCTGGCCAACAGGACGCGCTTGAGCAACGCAACTCTTTTTAATTTCCCTTCCCAGCAGTCCCTTCCCAATTTGCATCTCTACAGCGCTTTAGCCAATCATGTGCTGTTCTGAAAAAGCTGCCGATTACTGGTTGGTACGACCAGGGATTGAACCCGCGCCGTACTAGCCACTACTGCTCCGCAAGTGCGGCGCCTTAACCAAGTGAGGTAACAGCTCATGTTTGTCTTTCTAATTGGACGTGTTTTCCTTTTTGCTGACACCATTGGAGTGGTACACATTTGTTCTCTTACATTCTACTGCATTAGAGCTCTCTCTGTCTTCCTCACCTCATTCCCCTTTTCGTCTCTTTGTCTATCTCTCTCTCTCTTTCTCTCCCTCCATTTCCCACTCTCTCTTTGTGACCTTAGGCAGCAGCTATGGCGACGTCAGCCGGCACTGTGTCAGAGGATGCTGTCGAGGATGATGGAGGGGGTCACATGTCGTGCAGCTCGTCTGATATGTCCAAAGTGAGCTCGAAGAGTGCCAAAGAGCGACGCAACCGCAAGAAGAAGGGGCGGCAGAAGGAGCAGTCCCGCGGGGAGGAGAAGGGTGACAGTGAGAAGTTTGTCAAGTCAGAGTCCGATGATGGCAGTAAGAGGAGCAGGTTCCATTTCCCTGACAACCGGTTCGGCAGGAAGACTTCCATCATGAACCAGGTGAGAAAATGAAAGGCCACGAGTGAAACTGGTGTAACAGAGCAAAGCAGATAGACATTTATTATCCAGGTGAGCTAATAGATGGGCAGGTAGACCTGTATCGTAAACCAGGTGAGGTAACAGTTTGAGGTATACCTCAATTATGAAGTAATTAAAGCATGATGAGCAGGAAATCCTTTTAGCATTAACCAAACTAGCATTAATCTATCAAACACTCCTGTTAAAAACGTGCACAAAAGTAGTGTGTGATCTGATCAGATGTCTTGGGTCCTTTTAAAAAGCTGTTCTACCACTGTCCCGCACCTTGGCAGACCATTAAAATACCTTGCACCATCAACGTTAAATGATGTTCTCCCTAAGGTCTGCATCTAGCTCTAAGAGTCTAGGAGTAAACAAGAGGTTTTTGTCGGATGATCTGAGAGCTCAGCAGGAAGCGTACCTTAGAAGTACATCAGGTAGGTAGAGGGCACTGTCTAGGTATGAGAATGAATGTGCGGGTGATTTCTATCATGAAGCGGGTAAGAAATCCATTATGCGACTGCTTTTATGAACCAGATTAGAAAAAGATAAGTCCTGAAGGCCACAATCATGAACCAGATGGAAGAAGTTAGACCTCTGTGATGTAGAAGAGGACAGTGGGTGTGCCACTGAGGGAAGGCTGGTCGAGGTGCATGACTTTGATGAGTCCCAGGTCATAAACGCATCACATGCCTTGTCTCGTGCCGGCCAGAGGGAGTCAGCTCTCCCATTTCCTGTGTAGAGTGAAGCGCACTTTGTCTCCCAGCCGTGAATAATTAACAAGGCCTCCATTAAATGGTCATACTGTTCTTGTCCCTGCGTTGTGCTGTTTTCACTCTTATTTTTCTTGCACTCCTATCGCTGCCCTTACCTCACTGAAGGTTTCAAGACATCAGCCCTACTGTTTTTGAAAAACTTTTTGAAATTCAAAAAATTTTCCGGACTATTGTAAGATTTCATTAACTTTATTTATTTAATTAATTAATTTTTCACCTCTGGGCAAAATTAGGTCTTGCTTGTCTTGCAGTTTGACAGACATTCTACAATAGAGTGGGATTAATGTGCAAGACATCAAAGACTGCCTGTGAATTTCATACGTGTGATAAACTTCAAAAAAACTTGCACAGATCACATGTACAATCAATATATACTGTATAGCGGGATAGTTTATTGAAACAAGTTAGGTTAAGTACCTCCCTTCGCTAGCTAATAAACCCAATACCTTAGAATGACCCAAGTAAATAGGCAATTCTCACGCAATTATAGATCAAGAAGTACTAAGTAACCAAATTAGTCAGTGTCATTTGTAGTTTTCAAAACGATGAGCTTGTATTACCACTTAAAAATGGCAGGAAAGTAATCAAAGCCTTGGGGGCCGTGAGCGAGGGTTGTATTGTGCCATGCATGTTTTTTTTCTTCCAGATTCTAGGGATTTATTCCCCCTCTACTCATTTAACAAAAATATCTCTGACCAAACATCCAATATCACTGATTGTATCAGCCCAGAACTTGCATCCTATATTACTCGCCAACAAAAAAATGCATTCTGCGCTGGCAATATTGTGGAGTTGTATCTCTTCTCATGACCAGCCTATCAGAGAATCTTCACTGAATGATAATCTAGAAGTCTCTCTTTCTCTGTGCCTTGTTCTGCCCTATTCTCTCTATCCCTCTTTTTCTTTTAATCTACTCACCCAGCTTATTGTATCGTTTTTTCTCATGTGTTCTGCTCTTCTCTGACCCCTGCCTTCTATCTAACTTTCCCTCTCTCCCTCTCCCACTCTGCATCGTACTCCCTCTCTCTCTCTCTCTCTCTCTTTCAATTCAATTCAATCAGCGGTGCTTGTATTGGCACGACTGTGCACCACAATATCGTCAAAGCAATTAGCCGTGAAAAAGACCCAAGCTAAATTGAATTAGTACTGCAACAAAAATATAGAATGAAAAGGAAACATTTGGCAAGTTAAGGGATGTTAAGGGATGGTGCAAATAAAAAAGCACCATCACAACAATGGTAAGTAATATAATTAGTTCTGTTATTATGTCCTATGTTTTGGGTGCTCTGCAATGGATTGGTGGCCTTATCAAGGTGTATTGCAGCCTATTTGCAGATATGTGCTGGCAGAGGCTCTTGCCGGCTCTCAACCTAGACTAGGATCTGGCGGTTAGATTATGGGTAGATTATGGGCAGAATTGGGGTGTTTAAAGTTCCCTCGTTTTCTCTCTCTGCCCTCAGTCTCTCCTCAGTATCCCGGGGTCTCCTTTCCTCTCCCGTCACAACAGCAAGAGCAGCATCTTCAGCTTTAAAGGCCGCTCCAAGGACGTGGGCTCGGAGAACGAGTTCGCCGACGATGAGCACAGCACAGTGGAGGAGAGCGACGACCGGCGCGGATCGCTCTTTAGTCCGTACCGACGCAGCAGCTACAGCGGCTACCATGGCAAGCGCAACAGCACAGTCGACTGCAATGGCGTGGTGTCGCTCATAGGACCTGGGCCCGGCGGACGCCTACTGCCTGAGGTGATAATAGATAAGGCAGCTACCGACGACAGTGTAAGGAAGTCTATGAGTAGACCAGTTTAGGCATGACCTTCTTCCTCCTCTACTTCTCCTTTCTTTTCTTGCTGTTTATATAACTCCTCTCCTCTTCCTCCTTTCTTGCAAGATCCGTGCACCTCCGTCATCTCTTTCCCTTGTTCCCCCGCTTCTCCTCCTGAAGCCTGCATGCTGCCTTCTTTCTTTAAACTAGCTAAGAAAGAATGAAAAGAAACAATGCCCTTTACATTTTTCAAGTTAATATTTGTTAATAATTCGTAATTGAACCATTCAAAAGTGTGCTCATATTTATCAGTGAATCATACAATTATGTACTTTAAGCAATCTAAGGCTCTTTTAAACCAGAGTTTGTGCCTAATAGCACCTCGCGTTAAATTCAGTTGGTTTTAATGCTTCCCTCGTGTTCATTATTTGTGAATTGCACATACAGTAGAGATCTGTATGTGTGGAATTCCAGCTTTTTATTTTCTGTATTTGTTTATTGAACTTTGGATGTTCTGTAATTGGACTCAGTCTGTGTCCTTACGTGGATGACTGATTCAGCAAGTAGGTAAGCGTGCATAGTCAGTACCTAAAACTCACTGTCTTTTGCACACTGATTTCATTTATCCATTGAGTGATATAATTTAGTCATGAGTGGTGTTTACATTTTTATTTCCTCTGACAAATTCCGTAGCTCTCAATTGTATTTGTTCTGCCTTCACTCTGAGACTTGCAATGTAAAAAGGAGATTCTTTCCTTTTCCTTTCACTCTCTCTTTCTATTTTTCTGTACATCTCGCTCTCTTCCTGCCTCTTTCCCAAGCAACCTCGAAGCAAGATGAACCTTTCCAGTGACCTTTCTGCCCATTGTAGTTAGCATGGTAGTTTGACATCCTTTAACTTCTCTCAATCTGAGTTTCCTCCAGACGTTCAACTCAGAATGAGAAAAAAAGCCTCTGCCGTGTCATACCTTTAATTTACTTGGTTAATGATATGACTTTTGCATGCGTGTGCACGTAGATTTCAGCAATGCCAACCCCCTGCTCCCAGCTACCCCATTATGAGGCCCGCTAGGTGCATGCAGTTGTCCCTCTGGGTGCAGCATACAGACAGCATGCGGTCTAACAGGGCCGGGGAGTTCTGGAGAGGGAGGCCAGAATTAATCCAGAGAGAGGGGCTGAGGTTTTCCTCATTAAAAGACAAAAAAGTGCATAAATTATCTCATACTGGGGTAGAATTTAACTGGGAGGGCCAATGAAGACAGAGTAAAACAAATCTGCTCTCACCATTAAAGAATACTCTCGCCCAATCTCCTAGCATTAGGCCATCTTGAGTTTGCCTCATGTGGATGGCTCCAAGTGATTTTGCAACCAAGAGAAATGGATTTATCTGATAATTCATTACACAGCCAGAGAAATGTTGGATTGAGAGTGTACTTTGTAGATCGATCCAACCTTTTTATGGCTTTGTCAATTTTTTCCTGTAAAATTTAGATTTGTCAGAGATTGATGAAGAGTTAGACCACCTTACACATATTTACTGCGTGTACCCAATTCCAGAGACTAGTTAAACCATTTTCAACAGTGTCAACAGGCTGTGCATAGGTGTTCAAAGAGACAAATATGGATTCCAGTTTTATCTTTCAAGCTAGCTTAACTAACTGGTAACTTGCTAGTTTATGGTATTGGGTGGTAATTTCTTAGTGAAAATTAAACAAGTGAGGAAACTATTCTCCATCTAGGCAGCCATTTGGACAGTTGCATTATGTATTTCCAGAAATGTTGAGTATAAAGTACATGAACATGAAGTATATAGCTGTACTTTGTGAAAAAATTATCTGCATGTTCTGGGTGGGTATGAGAGTGACAAATGGGACAGTGAAAATCAGTTTTATTATTTAAAAGAAAAAAATCCCTGTCTGTGTTGTTGCCCTCGAAAGTGCCAGACGTACAAGATAAAAAATAGCATCAGATCACTCAATTGTCATTTCTTGAGTTTGTACAGATGTTTCTTCCATAAAGCAGAAGAAAAGCTGGGTCTTTTGATCAGACATATTCAGGTGAAGCAAAAGGTATTGTGAATTAAGAGTGGGTAGGTTGACTGGAGTTTATTCAGTGAATAGACATCTTTTGAAAGGCTGTTCTACTTCATTCTGTTGCTCTTTGTCAGAGATGGTTTGTGCTCGACTGATTCAGGTTACTGACTGGAGTCAGTGGCCATGCTGTATACCACTTGCAGTTCCATATTGTTGCTGCATAACATTGATGTTCAGCTGATACATTTGCATGCCAAGCATTTTTGTTTCAACACACGTTTACAACTGTGCAACTATTGCAGTTTGGCATACCCGGTGCAAAGCTTCCCCTGCCAATGGCTTGCAGCCATGACCAGAGCGCTGCATGCCTTTGTATGGTCTACCTTGGGAAGCAGTAACGGACACTTTGTGTATGGACTGGAACATTCTATCACATTCTATTAAACTTGCTGGGCTTCGGGTGGGGGAAACCATTGCAGCCATTAGCTTAGGTGTTGCATAAGGCAGATTAATGTCTCAAGTGATGTTAGCGCATCTCCAGGTCTGGCTATTTCAGTTCCCCTTTGTCTGAGGCTGGAGGAAGGAGTCTTTGCTCCAGTTGCGTGCTAAGCTAGGAGATCTGACCAGCTGCTCAACAGGCAAGGCTAAACAGCAGTTTGCTTGGTGATAAAGAAGACCGTCTTAAGTACTCTAGATAGGCAGTCCTTCTCGGAGGTGCCTCAGGTTTCTTCGATCATGTCCCCTAATCCAAGTGGCCATGAAAAGTCCTGGCGTTCATCAGCACAGCTTAATGGGCACAGTTAGGTAACAACACATGCGCTAACTGCATTCCGGGGGTCACACAGCCACACATTTGGGCCCCCGTTTGGCACTCCCCTAGACTTTTAGAACCTGTGAGTGGTAAGTTCTATTGGTTGTTGGAAGGTTCTCCTCGCAACATTCAGGTACTGGTGCATCCAGAGCCACAGACCTCTTGATGTTGACTACATTGCGCCAAGATTACCATCTACAGTTTCAAGGCTGGCCTCCAAGATTCAGTGGGATCAGGATGACTTTGGTCACTGGTCCCTCAAAGTCTCCTGCACTTGCCTATTAGATTACCTCTCTCCTGGAGAAGGATTCCATGGTGCAAGGAGAACCTTGCGCACAACACAGTTAGTGCGTTAACATAACATTAGAAAAAATTGATTTATTGCGTTAATCTCACTAAAACTTTTTAAAATGCATGTAAAAATGTTAGTCCGAATGGAATCGAACCAAATCTTATTTCTCAAAGTCGGCTGACCACACTCAGGTAATGTGGTCAGGAGTCAAATTACTCCTCCATATAAACAATTGAATCGATCCAAACTACACTATGTACTCTGCTCATGCTCCACAGTTCTACGTGCGGGTCTTTGACCCAGAAGTCGAACAGCATCGATACAAGAAGAAGCTGGCAACAACACCAACGGGGCTGCTAACACTAACAAATGACCTGTGTGGCCTAAATCACATTCCCATTGCCAGTCTTCACAGAACGTTTCTGTAGTTTTCTATCTTTGATTCAAACTTGTCAATTTTAAATCTTGCCATCTGAGATGCATTAGGCTGTAGAAACACTTATGTTATTGCCGGTGACTAAAGTCTGGCACTTTAGAGGGCAACAACACAGAAATAGATTTTTTTCTTTAAATGATAAAACTGATTTTCACTGTCGCATTTGTCACTTTCATACCCACCCAGAACATGCAGATTTTTTTTTCACAAATTCCAGCTATACACTTTATACTTATACGTACTTTATACTTTATACTGTATACTTTATGTACTTTATACTTAACATCTCTGGACATACACAGTACAACTGTCAAAATGGCTGCCTATATGGAAAATAATGTCTTCAATTGTTTAATTTTCACAAAGAAATTGCCAGATTTGGCAGGCCAAAGTAGACCTGTTTGCCTCAGAGAGGACAGCCATTTATATGTCATTGTCTCGATTCTGCTGATGCAGAAAACAAAAATTACTGCTGGTGGCTCTTGACTGGCTAGTGTGACCAATTTCCTGAGTCGCTCAGACTCCATGATGGGATGCAATTTTCCTTTGCCAGGAAGAAGCATTTCTTTTCCCACCTGTAAGGTTGCATATGACATTCAGCCCAAGAGCACTTGCAACTGCATATTTGACCTCTGAAGGGCCAGAGCCATGGCTGCATTATGTGACCAGGCAGTTGTAAAGACTATTGTGAATGCTTGGGCACTGTCGACCGTGGCACTGTTGGCCAGGACTCAGTTCTGTGCCACTAATATTGCAGCTACTGAAATACCTGTAGTAATTTACTAATGGAAGATATTCTTGCTGCCACTATTTTACGTAGTGTATACTTTGTGCATCTCCCTGTTTCTATAAGAACAATGTAGCTACTCTTCACGTATTGAGTCATTGTAGCGGCTGTCTTCCTCAGGTGAATGCTACTTGCTATGCTATGCTACTTAACCCTGACTTTACCCCGCACAGCCAAATGCCTCAATTTGTGCTTGATGTGATGAGTAGGAGTAAAAAGCAACCACATCCATTTTTTTGGGAAGGTAGATTCTTATATGTCCTCCTCCCTGGGACACATTCGATGGCAAGGGGCAAGTTTAGGCATTTTAAGTTTTTGGAGTTGTGAGCTTTAGGGCAGCTGGGATTAGGACTCACATTCGCGGCTTTCCCCCGATAGCCCACCACAGAGGTGGAGGTGAAGAAGAGGAACTCAGGGTCCCTGATGGTATCAGTCGACCAACTCAATGCCTCTTTTGGCCGCAAAGAGAGGGCCAACAGCATGATGAGCGTCAACACCAACACACTGGTGGAGGGTAATATTTCTCTTTCTTTAAGTATCATTTGTGTCATTCTGATTCCCCTCCTGTCCGCCCCCTTCTCTCCTTCTCATTCCCCCAATTTACTGATGACTTTTATTATTATTTGAGAGCTTTATCTAATGGAGACATGGCATCGTGTCTGCTCCTGCAGAGCTGGAGGAGTCTCAGCGGAGTTGCCCTCCATGCTGGTACAAGTTTGCCAACACCTTCCTGATCTGGGAGTGCTGCCCGACGTGGCTGAAGATCAAGTCGATTGTCAACCTGGTTGTGATGGATCCCTTCGTGGACCTGGCCATCACCATCTGCATTGTGCTCAACACGCTCTTCATGGCCATGGAGCATTACCCCATGACACCGCACTTCGAGCACGTGCTTACCGTTGGAAACCTGGTGAGAACCAAAACCTCTCATGTTTGTTGCTGATGGCTTTTACCCAGTTCTGGGTCCATTCTCTTATTCTCACATAATATGTCATTTGAACAGCTTGAGGAGCACACATGCCTGTAGACTTATTGAGAAAAGCATGTAGCCTAGTGACTAACGTCAGCAGTTTTGGCCCCAGTGTGGCCATAAGAAGATCTGTACAGCTGCAAAGTCCAATCAACTGACAGTCCCTTTGAGTAGAAATGTCTGAATTAAATGACAGAACCATTTGCCCTTACCCACAATCTCAGAAACACACATTGTAATGAGATGTAATGCATAGTCTGAGTAGGTAGTGTCCTGCTTTCAAAAACTCATGCAGTCAATTGCAATGGGCCAACATCTTTTAAATTATTTTTATTACCATTGATAACTTATTTTAGAAAGAGAGCATTTTGTCTCTCTATGGGTTTTCGAGTGCTGGCTGACTTGGCACTCCAGGATAGTCGTGACTGTAAATGCTTGTGCTTTGTTTTTGAAAGGCAGCTAATATAGGTGAAACAATATTCAGTAATAGACTGTATTATTTTTACTTTAGTGTCCATCTGCATTTTGAAGCCTCATGTATGACATAAAATAAGTCCTTTCTGAATGTATTTTATGCCTTTTTCATGCTTGATATGGCCTTGCATTATGTAGTTCCAATTGTAGTATGTAGTAGTAGTAGATTGTTCTGGTTAGGCGTGGTGTTGCAACCAAGATTTCATAGTTAGCTTTAATGTTTAATTTGTTTGTGTTGAGCAGGTGTTTACCGGGATCTTCACTGCCGAGATGGTTGCCAAACTGGTTGCTATGGACCCGTACTATTACTTCCAGGAGGGTTGGAATATTTTTGACGGGTTCATCGTGAGCTTGAGCTTGATGGAGCTGGGTCTGTCTAATGTTGAGGGTCTCTCCGTGCTGCGATCATTCAGATTGGTAAAGATCTTATATTTCCACACTTTGGGAAACATTAGAAAACACTGACACTAAGTTAATGGTTTCTCTTCCTAGTTCTCTCAGTCATATGACTGTCTCTGTATGATGACTTTGGTGTTTTATCCTCCCTGAACCAAGGGGGTAGGAATACACCCGGAAGTTGAAGCTCAATTGAACGCTCAAGAAGATAGCAGGCGATCAACTAGCGGTAGCTTCTCCATTCACCCCCATTCATTTTGCCTGACTTTTGACATCAAATAACTTCACACTAAAAACATTATGAGCCTTCATGTCAGCGATAATATTTTCTACAGAGAAACTATATTTTGTAGCAGACGTCTTTACTTCATATGTAGCATTATGGTCTAATAGTAAGAATTTTTAGCCGATGGCACCAGGCTAGGCTAAAAGTGACATGAAATGCCGGCGACTTTCTGTCGCACAGGAAGTAAATAACCGTATAGTTTAGATCAGAAGCCCATAATGAATCATAGACAGAAGACGATTGAGCCACATAGCTAAAGAAGTGAAGTACCTGTGAAGCAATAATTTGCAAAACATAATAACGTCGAACGGAATCAGACTATACTGACAGACGCAATCGCTTGCTCGCTGGGAATCGTGTAGGATACATCTGCCAGAAGAGTTACCACTACTCAGAACGTTGGTTTGTGTCACCGAGCTGACTTCGAGCCTGCGCAGTAGGCGTGGTGCCCAACTGAAAACTCGTTCAATTGACCTTCACACTCTCCCGTTGAAAAAAGCACCATCCCACCATCCACTTCTTTTACTGTCTATACCCTGAACATGTTTCTTCAACCAAACCCCCCTCTCTTAGATTGAGAAGAGGAGGGATGAGTATTACTAACTCCTCCCCTTTGTTCTCTATCTCCTCCCCTCACATTTGTTATCCCCAATCAAACCGACTTTTATACTTCCTGTGATTCCTTGCTACAAAATTCTGGATCCTCTGACGATCCAATAGTTATGACCGTTTCCTTGTTTCCCCCTTCTTTTTCATGCCCCTACTTTTCCCATCATAGCTGAGAGTATTCAAACTGGCGAAATCATGGCCGACCCTCAACATGCTCATCAAGATTATCGGGAACTCGGTGGGGGCCCTGGGAAACCTGACCTTGGTGTTGGCCATCATTGTCTTCATATTTGCTGTGGTGGGCATGCAGCTCTTTGGCAAGAACTACAAGGACTGTGTGTGTAAGATCGCCCGGGATTGCAAGCTACCGCGCTGGCACATGAACGACTTCTTCCACTCCTTCCTGATCGTGTTTCGGGTGCTGTGCGGAGAGTGGATTGAGACCATGTGGGACTGTATGGAAGTGGCTGGTCAAGCCATGTGCCTCATCGTCTTCATGATGGTCATGGTCATCGGCAACTTGGTGGTGAGGAGGGCCAAATTGGCACACTTGAAACTTTCATTGGCTGCTAATTTACGAAAAGCTCGATCTGACCAGAGGTAGCAGAAGGAGTGAGAATTTAGGAAACTTTCTTGTTAACATTTTTTTTTGTGTCTGAATAAGTTGTTTATAGCCCTGGTTGTGGTTTTAACTTCTTGTGGTCTTAACAGATCAAACAGGCAGAAAATATTAAACGTGCCAAAACCAGTGTTGTGCTGCTGGAGGTATAAAAGGCCTGCAGTAACCTTTCCTCACCTTAACTCTCAGGTTTTTGCCCGATTAATGATAAAATGATGATTTCTTTGCCGAATAATCTCAACCTGTATGGAGCCTACAATGCCTATGAAATGATAAAAAGAAAGTGATTTCCTGTTGACTACATCTGTATAGTATAATGCATGTAAAATTGTAGGATGGCAATAATCTGACTAAATAGAAACAATTTTTTTAAATTTCTTACTTCTATCTCTTTTTTTATTATTATTATTATCCCCCGGCATATAATGCAGGGGATATAGCGATAGCCATGCCTGTCTGTCCGTCCGTCCGTCCGTAATCATTTCGTTTCTGGGGCAGACCTCAGTAACCGTTTAATATTTCTTCACAAAATTTGGTGTATAGATCTCATATATCATGGAGATGTGCCTTTCGGTATTTAGGAATTTCTAAAATTTTTATTTCTTGTGTTACCAAGGCCACTAGTTGGACTTTGTCTCTGGGGAGGGTATGGTTTGTTTCCGGAGTGTAACTCAATAACCTTTTAATATTTCTTCACCAAATTTGGTGTGTAGATTTGATATACAATGTAAATGTGCCTTTTGGTATTTAGAATTTAAGAAATTTTTCTATTTTTTTGTTTTTTTTTTTCATGGCAGAAAGTTGAAGCGAGTGTCACTGGTTCCAGAGCAATACATAATAATTGTTCAATGTTTATCTATGAAATTGGCATGTTGATCTAATGTACCCTGTAAATGCGCCTTTTCCTATTTAGGAATTGCTGGGATTTTGATTTTTTTTTTGTGTGTTTTTATAGCCACAAATTACACTCAGTTTCTGGTTAGGGTGTAGCTCATTTCCGAGGCATAACTCAGTAACAAAACTTTCAACATACCTGTGAATTAAAAAGGGTGTTTTTTGCTATTTGCGTTTCTGCTTCATGAAAACAAATGGAACAGGATCAGAAAGATGTGGAAAGTTACATTCCCGTCGCAGAACTTGAAAGTGTTTTCATGAAACTTTGAGAAGATATTTATTAGTACAAGGTACCAGAGGCCTCCCTGATTTTGCGGGGGCCGGGGGGGATATGCCATCTTCTGACGGCTCTTGTTTTATCCTCCCGGCATAGAATGCGGGGGCATATAGGCATCGCCTGTTCGTCCGTCCGTAATCATTTTGTTTCCGGAGCAGAACTCGGAAACTATGCAAGATATCAGCACCAAACTCGGTAAATGTATTCTATGTATAGTCTAGATGTGTCTTTTGCTACTTTGGAAATTTCTGGATTCCTATTTTTGTTGTATCCATGGAAACAAATCTGGACTTAGTGCACATCAGGCCTAGTTCGTTTCCGGGGCAGAACTCAAAAACCGTTCAATAAATTTTACTGAAACTTTGCTTGTGTATTACTCACATACAGAAGTGGTGCCTGTTGATATTTTCAGATTTCTGAAAATCTTATTTTTTTAATTTCCATGGAAACCAGTTGGGGCGGCATGGTGGCACAGTGGTTAGCATTGCTGCCTCACAGCAAGAAGGTCGTGGGTTCGAATCTGGCCTGGGGCCTTTGCATGTTCTCCCCGTGTTGCGTGGGTTATCGCCGGGTACTCTGGTTTCCTCCCACAGTCCAAAGACATGCATATCAGGCTAATTGGAGACATCAAATTGCCCATAGGTATGAGTATGAGTGTGAGAGTGAATGGTGTGTGTGCCCTGCGATGGATTGGCAAGCTGTCCAGGGTGGGTCCCTGCCTTTGCCCGTAGTCAGCTGGGATAGGCTCCAGCTCGCCCCGTGACCCTAGTGAGGAATCAGCGGGTATAGAAAATGTATGGATGGATGGAAACCAGTTGCATTTGGACTCTGTACCGAGATTTGGTTTGTTTCTGGAGCACAACTCAAAAACCGTTCATTATATCTTTCTGAAGCTTTGCATATGTATTACCCACATACTAAAGTGGTGCCTTTTGATATTTTCAGATTTCTGAAAATTTTTTTTTTTCGTTGGATTTGGACTTTGTACAGAGAGGTTTGTTTCCGGAGCACAACTCAAAACCGTTCATTATATCTTTCTGAAGCTTTGCATATGTATTACCCACATACTGAAGTGGTGCCTTTTGATATTTTCAGATTTCTGAAATTTTTTTTTTTTTTGTTTCCATGGAAACCAGTTGCATTTGGACTCTGTACAGAGAGGTTCGTTTCCAGAGCACAACTCAAAAACCGTTCATTATATCTTTCTGAAGCTTTGCATATGTATTACCCACATACTGAAGTGGTGAAGTGATTGGCATGACTTTCGCAAATAATGAGGGGCCGGGGGGATATGTCATCCTTTGATGACTCTTGTGTCAAGTTGTCTTAAAAACTGTGGAAATAAAATATTTGGTCATTGATCAGGCAAAGTAAACTGCAACAGGTTTAGCAGTTACGTATGGAATTACATATTACGCAGGCCTTTCATACCACTGACGGCCCACCGCTGGTCAAAACGACACTGCACTCCATGCTATGAGAGGGCTTATAATGAGAGCAGTGGTATTAAATTGATTATGTAGTAAAGGGATGGGTGCGGGTATGAAGGTCTGGTATGGTGAGAGAGTCTGTGCACAGTCTGACGTCTTTGGGCTCTTCCCCCAGGTGTTGAACCTGTTCCTGGCCTTGCTACTCAGCTCCTTCAGTGCAGACAACCTGGCAGCCACTGACGAGGACGGTGAGATGAACAACCTGCAGATCTCTGTCATCCGGATTAAGAAGGGCATCGCCTGGGTGAAGGCCAAGCTCAGGCTGCTGGCCTCCGCCCTGCTGAGGAGGAAGGTGACGGATGAAGTAAAGCCGCTCGACGACATGTACGACAAGAAGCTCAACTGCATCGCCAACCACACGGGTGTGGACATTAACCGCGAGCTGGACTATCAGAAGAATGGCAACGGCACCACAAGTGGCATCGGCAGCAGCGTGGGGAAGTACATGATTGACGAGGACCGCATGTCCTTCATACACAACCCCAACCTAACTGTGCGTGTGCCCATTGCCATGGGCGAGTCTGACTTTGAGAACCTCAACACTGAGGACTTCAGCAGTGAATCAGATGTGGAGGGCAGCAAAGCGGTAAGTTCCAGACACCTGTACACAAGTGACTGACAGGGTTATATAAGGGTTTAATGAGAAGCTGGCTGTATCTCTGCATTGGGAAAGGGGTGTAATAAGCCAGACTAATTTCAGGTCATAGAGTGGTAAACGGGTGTAATGACTTAACCTAGTTCTTGTACTGTAGCTATCAGTGTTGCAGTGATAGCATTTAGGTTTTATAGTATATAGGAGGAGGAAAAATGAAAACCTGATATGCTATTGTTGGTAAGGCTAGTACATTTTCAAGTGATTATCAGCCAGCAGGATAAGGTTTGGCTTTAGGTTTACAGTAGGGTAATTTCCGGTATATGGCAGCGTTAATAATATATGAGGTATGATTACTGATGATTGAAGTTGGCCTGCTGTAACCCATATGCTTGATTGATTTGTATACTGTGGTGCATTAGACATTATAGCCTTCTCTTATTTCCATGCTATCTCAGCATTGTAGCGCTTCTGTCTTGTGGGCTGTAGATGCACTCGTTTGACCTTGGTAAAGGTGGGACTGGGGTGTTTGACTATAAAGCAAACTCATTTGTCAAAAAAGGAGGGGGGGGGGGGGCAGTTGTATAGAAGAGCGCTCTATCTGCACAGTCACATGTGGGCGCGCGTGTTGCGTCTCGATTCCCTGAGTGTCGCGCTATTTGCATTCAGGGTCCTTCAGAATCCGAGGGGCGCTTTCGGAAGATGCTGAATGATTCAGAGTGGTAATGACCATAGATTTCTTTGATCTGGCGCGAACTGGAATGCCATAAAAAAAATTCAGGGAGATGCACGGGCTTCTGCGGTTATGCGTGCAGTGCATTGTGGGGCATGCCTCTGGATGAGCGCGCGCTGCTTTCCCTCTTATTTTGGGCAAGCAGCCATACATAGCTTCTGAGAGTATCAGAAAGGCGGAATTATAAACTACTAATTTACATTTAAAAAAAAAACCCAGCAGATCAGAGCAGAGGAACATGAGCGCAGATTGTTCTCTGACCTGGTCTCTTTGAGCAAATAGATATGGTATGAACCGTGAATAATTCAATTATTCCCATATTTATGTGCAAAGCATTATGGGTCATGCCACAGCACACGCTGGCCAAATTGGCTCCACATTGAGGCCTGTGTCGTATTACTGTGATTTAATATCACAATTTTAACCAAATATTTAGCCTCAGTTATGGCGAATATGCCTCAGCAAACAAAGTTGCCAACTGCTGTGTATTCGGACGGTAAATTTATCCGACATCATCCAAACCTTGATCTCCTTTGAATGTTTTTATCTACTGAGAGGCGAGAGGCGCAGGGCATCTCTGCTGCTCGAGTGGCTAAGACTGATAATAGGAAACTACAGTGTGTTCTCTTCAGGCTGTCAAAGCTAATTCTTTCATTTCTAATGATTATCAAAATTTATTTTCAAGAGGTATTTCCACATTTCCCTTGATTCCAAGTTCCACCAAGAGCGCATGTTGTGCATGCTATCAGTGCTCTCTGTAACACCAAAAGACATCAAACCATGTGAAGATGGACTGCTGCAACTTTGAAATAATTTAGGACAGTAATTTTACATTGAAGGACCTCATGAATTCATTTTGAAAATACATTTTTTTCCAATTACATCACTTCTATCATTTTAGTAACTCTTCTTTATACATACACGGAGACACTTTGTTTCTGTTTTGTTCCTATCATGGGAACTGCATTTCGTGATAATAATTCACCTTTATTCTCTGGTCTCTCTCTTTATCAAAACAAAAATTTTCAATCTGGGTTTAGAAAATTTGTCACGTTGCAAATACACGTTTGGAATTCTTTTTGAAATTGAATAAATCACCAGTACATGAAACAAACATCACATTAGATATTTGTTTATTCATACACTCTAAGCAAATATAGTACACTGTAAGTTTTAAGCTTATATTACATTCACTAGTACATACACTGTAAGTTATAAGCAAATCACAATCGTAGATATTTGTAGGAATTCACAATTTCTTTCAAATGCCTTCTGGATATTTTTGGTCTCAAAATGAGAGCACGGAATCAAAAGACGTTCGATCAGCCAACTCTTTTGAGGGAGATATATGACATAAAGGGTGTTCTGAGGCAGTCGTATTATTTGGGAATAGATGGTAAATGTATATCAGCATTCTTGTAATTGCCAGTCCAAGGTCACTTATGGCTTGTCGCTTGCTTTGCTTGAATTACGGCTTGCTTTGCTTTAACGCTACACAGAAAAACGGCAAACAACATGCATTATTATGCAGCAGAGCCACAAGACATGACGGAATTGCTGGAGCTATAGGTTTAATTTGGCAAGCCATTTCAGGAGGCAGTTTCCACGATGCTAATCGTTTATATCAGGTATATGAGCTGCATTACATGTATGTATGACATCTGCTAAAATGTCGGACAGCTTGATTATTGCTCCATGTTGAAATGAGGAATACTGAATTTTGAATGTGTTGGGTGGAAAAGGCAATCCCAGTTAAAATAACTGCATACATTATTTCACTTGCAAATGTTTGTTTCTGTCCCCTTCAGTGTTGCACAAGGACAATTTTATTTTTTGTATATCGTATGCTGAACATATTTATGTCAAAAGTGGTAAATCAGTTCATTAATGTGATTTTAAAAAAATAAATAAAATGTTGCGTACTGTAAATCAAGTACCACAATATGACTCCACTCATTTTTATGTAATTTTAAATATGAATATATTTATTTTCTATATACACGTCTGTTATGTTAATTTTATTCCATGCACTTTTTGAAAAGAGCACTCACCTCTATCCCAATAATTGCAACTCAAGTGTAATCTTTTGAAACTGAATTATTAAATTGGTGAAGGGTACATCTGGCAGATTATTACGTCATTTGACTTTGTTTCTTTTTCGTGTTTTCTTCACAATAGAAGTGATATATGAAGAATTTCTGTTTTTTGAAAAATATTTAAATAGGATTTCAGGTGAACAAATCAGTTGTAGTTTAGAAACCCCAACCACTTAATTTGTCATATATCTACCCTAGTTTTTGAGCAGCAAATGGATGTCATTCTGGATGTCATCGAAAAGATCCAGTGTAAAGCTAGCCTGTAATTTAAATATTGGAGCCACTGGATTGTGTCTGGAGGGCCAAACTGCTCATAATGCTGGTTGTATAGCAGGCTGCTGATCTGAGAGCAGATTGGCTCGGGTAATTAGTCATTCGGCAAGGTCAGCTAGAAGCACGTTAATGACACTCGGTTGACTGTGTCATTAACTGAACCATGATCCCGTTTTACTTGGCGGGGGTGGGGGGAGGTGTGTGCGTGGGATGTGTGAGTGCGTGTGATCGCGTGCGCGCAAGCATGTGTTCTCTCTTTTTTTTGGGGGGGGGGGGGGGGGGGTGGCCTTTATTTTTGAATGAAGATTGCATGGATTTTCGTACAACCAGCAAAAAAAGGAACATCTCCATCAATTCTTCTCCTTCTTTTTTCTTGCTTTCTTTTTCTATCTTTATCTCTCCTTCTCCTTCTCTCGCTGCTCCCCGTCTCCCTGCAGTTGGATGACACCAGTTCCTCTGAAGGCAGCACTATTGACATAAAGCCAGAAGTGGAGGATGTGGTGGTGGTTGAGCAGGTGGAGGAGTATATGGAACCTGAAGCCTGCTGGACAGAGGGTAAGACTATCACTCCCCCCTCCCGGAAGCAGACAGTGGATCAGCCCAAAACTTGACTACAAACCACACAACTGCCTGCTCTTGAGAGCACTTTATGGATTAGCCCAAATCTAACCATCAACCACTCTGTCACCCCCCCTTCAAGACTATGTTATGCACAAAACCTGTCCTTTCAATGACAGATTGTTATGCTTTTTCACAGATGGCCCTCCTTTATATGAAAGTATTATGCTTGGGGATCAGACCCCCCCTGTGGAAACAGAAACTGCTGTGTTGGGCATTTGGGGTCTGGAATGGAGAAAATGTGTGTCACGTGTGCTGCTGAGGTAGACACTTTTTTAGGGCTGTATTGATTTTGATGGGAGGCCTGCACAATGGCTGCTTCTGTTGCCCTGGCATCGATGGCCCTCCGTACAACAGCCGTTCCTTGACCCATCTTTCGTTGCCCGCTGTTATTACGTAGGTGTATGGGGCCACATCTGGACTCAACAACCCCCTCTGTTAGGGTTAGACAGCTTCATTTATCAAATTGAAATTCGTACAGCGCTTAACAATTTATTAGACCTCCACTCAATGTAAGGTTTATGCCACAGCTGCCCCAAATTAGCAGTGTTGGTAATTACCAAAATAATTTTTATGTTTCTGTAATGGTTAATCCACCAGTATAAGCAAGCTCTTTGACTAAAAAGATATTTTTAATTTTAGTGGTTGAATGCAAGAATGCAAGCTGTTATCAAGGCCAGAGGAGGCCATGCAAAATATAGTTTTATTTTTCTTTTATATCTGAATAAGGACTATTTAGTGGTTTCACTTTGTTATTTGCCAAAGAAATAAGAAAAAAATTTATTGTAAACAAGTTTTTGACAGATTTCTTAAATATTTGTGTTTTCCCTTTTTTTATGACAGGTGGTCTCATTAATTTGTTTAGCACTGTACATATAATATCAGTGCTACACCCCCGGTAGTCTACTGTCTACCACCATCCGCATCCCTCCATTTGAAAAATCCTCATGTCATTGGACCTATTTTGTATATATATATATCAATGGGGTGACAAATTAAAGGAAAAAAACCAGTATAAATACATGGACAAATGCAGCAAATGCAAATGCTTCTGTTCATTTTCCTGGTATGATTTTGGTGTACTTGTAGTCTGAGTAAAAAAAAAGTAGAAGGGTCGCTAAAGATCAATACTGAGTTTTTCTGTACGATCACCTTTGTACTCGATGATGATGCATACCGACCATTACGGGAGTGATCAGTTCCGAAATGACAATGGCTCAAGTCCCTTAGAGCACAAGGGGTCACTGAAGGTTTAATAAGTATGAAAATGATGCCAAGGACACGCCACTGCCTTAACAGTCACCAGATCTGAAATCAACTGAACTCATTTGAAGGGGTTATTTCCATAAGTACCCAAGTCCATCTTCATTAAAAAAATCTGATAGCACTACAAATTCATTCTTTCATTGATGAGGAATAAGCCACATGAGCTAATTTTGGCCAGAAAGCACTCAAGTACAATATGAAATGAGCAATGAATTGAAGCAGCCAGAAACATGGGCTAAAAACAAGCGAAAAAGAAATCTGGCAATTTTTTTTCAAAAAAAATATATATTTTTTTTGCTGCTTATTCTTTGGCTGAACTTTCTAAGTACCACGCCACATTCCTGTCGCTGACGAATTAAGTCTTCAAACCTGTTTGGATGGTGGTACCGCTCATTCATAGTTTATGGAGAATGGTTTTTATTGTGACCTGTGTTCAGCTGCATTTACCTTCCATTTCACTGTATATATCGTCCATTCATTTTGTTCAAGGAGCTTTTTGACATGCATGAGAATATTATACTGGTGTGACCCTATTTGCTGTTCATTTTCATTGGACAGTCGTGTGTTTTGTTTTCAAAAAGATGCTCTGTTTTAGTACTCTGAAATAATCAAATTTAATGCTGTTAATTTTTTTAAATAAAGTAAAATTTTTGTTATTTAGAGCCATTTGCTGCTAAAAGTACTCAAGTCTGCAGAATAGTGTTTGAAATATCTGGGCCAAGAATCAAGATGGGGGCTATAAGGTCTCCTAATGTGTTTTAAGACATCTTTCTGATATTTCATTACGTTTACATCAGCTTAACACATGTAACATGATTTCCTCGAGCGGTAAAATTCTGAAAATCTCGTTTCTCTAAAAAGATAAAAATGGACTTGCGCACTTCTGGAAATCAACGCTTCATATGGGAAATATTGGAACTGCAGCGCTGTTAGGCAACATTCTTCGTCACCATCATCAAACATCAAATGAGGGAATATTTCATGGGAGACAGATAGTCCATCCCTCCAGTAAAGTTATACGCTTGTAGACTCTTGGCCAAGGTGTTTTGAAGTTGACCTGGCAGCTTTTGGAGGCCTAAGTAAAACTGCTTATGTTGATTTTTCCATTTAGTTGTCACCTGTCTGCATATAAACGCAAATGGAAAAGGATTAAGACTTATGTAGAAGGTAAGACAACTGAAGTCACTGTCTGTTCGAACCAGCACTGCAAATTGGACCAAAATGTTACCCCGTCTGCAATTTGACCTGTCCCCACCATGGACCTCAACTCCTCCCCCTTACAGTAATAAATATAGTGTGGTGGAGTTGGGGGTAGGGGAGTTGACAGGTATTGATGCCGTTAAGTTCCTGCTGTGGAGCTGGAGGAATGGGGGTGGGGGACGAACGTGGGATCTTGCAGAAAGACGGTGGGGATGTTTCCGAAGTGACGTGTTTCAGTGACAGGGTGTGTCTTCTCTTGCAGCCTGTGTTGCGCGGTATAAGTGCTGTGACGTGTCAATCACGGAGGGCTGGGGCAAGCACTGGTGGTACCTGAGGAAGACTTGCTACCTGATTGTGGAGCACAACTGGTTTGAGACCCTGATCATTTTCATGATCCTGCTCAGCAGTGGGGCTCTGGTAAGAGCGCTAATGCAGAAGTACGCACGCTCACACGCACACAAACATCCTTGTACTTCTACCTTTCTGAGGACATTACATTAAATTCAATTCACTCTTTGTGTGTCACTACAGCCTTTTTGTGTCGCCTGCGAAGCATAGCGGCACATAGGGATCACTTTGTCCGGCGTCTGTCTGTCCGTCTGTCTGTCCGGTAGTCACACTTTCAGTTGGTAGTCACACTTTCACATAAGCTTCGCAGGCGACACGTGTTCACCTAAACACTCTAGTCCTAATCTTAACAATAAGCAATGCATGCCTAATCCAAACCCTTAACCTATCCCCAACCTTAACCTATCCCTAATTATCTTAACCTTAACCTATCCCCAATTCTATCCTCACCCCTAACCTTAACCTAATAAGTCACAGTTTGCCATCGTGGTTGTGAGCACATGTGAAAATGTCTTCACTTCCCAAAAATGCCCCCAGTCAATGGGAAAAAAAAACGTTTTTTTTGGTTCTCACTTTGTTGCAAGTACAAGCATACACACACAAAGGTAATGCATACATGCGCACTTATACGCATATTAGCATACATTCTCACTAGCACACATGCACACTCAGACAGGCATTCACATTCATTTTCTTGTACTCATGCACTCGAACATAAGGGTGAGATGGAGAAGAGAAAAGGGGCGGGATAAGAGAGAAGTAATGTACTGAGAGCGGGGCTCCAATGGCTTTGGCTGTTCCTCTCCCAGGCCTTTGAAGACGTGTATATTGAGCAGAGGAAGACCATCCGCGTCATCCTGGAGTATGCTGATCGGGTCTTCACCTACATTTTCATCCTGGAGATGCTGCTGAAGTGGGTGGCCTATGGCTTCGTTAAGTACTTCACCAACGCTTGGTGCTGGCTCGACTTCTTCATCGTGGACGTAAGTATATTCCCTTCTGACCTCTCCATGCACAAGAACGATTCAAAATCAGCTGATTGTCCTAACGCCCCACCTTCCCCCCCCTCTGCAAATGTGTGCAGCAAAGCTCCTTCTCCTGAACCAGACTGGGGTTGAATGTTGCTCTCCTAGGTTTGACCACTTGGCCGATGCTCTAGCAGTATAAAGAAGTTAAAGATTCAGCTCGATTCTCCCTGTTCAGAGGTTCGGTTCTCAGTAAATATTACTTCGCAAATAGTTATATTTTTCCCTTTTAAAGTGTGTAACTGACTACCTGCAATAGATGTACCGAGATGAATTGAGCTTGACATAATTATGTAAAGTTGAATCTCAACTTGATTGAAAGAGTTGATTGGGAAAAAGAAGTACTTAGATTTGAGCTTTATATACTGAGGTGCATAGAATATTGTCGAATGCTGCTGAATTTGAAGTTGAACTTGATTAATAGAGGTGAATAGTAGCTATTTTGTATGGTGTATTTGAATTTATTGTTGACCTGGGTAGACTGGTGAAGAGAATATTGAACAGTTTTGAATTTGCAGTTGCTTGACAGAGGTGAATATAAAGTTGTTCAGTGCTGCCGAGTTCATAGTTAGGTTGATAGAGGTGAGCAGGCTCAAGGCAGATGCTCAGTATTGGTTCATAGAGAGCCTTATTTTGAGGGGTTTAAAGGAGCTGTGTTAGGATTATAGCGCATGCTCAGAATTTACATCCCTAGAAAGTTAATCTGTTTGACTGCAAATCATAATCTGATGATTCCATCTTTGCCAATCTGTCTTCGTTTTGCATTGTATTTATCTATTTTTGTTACTCAGGCATTATTATTTTTATTTGAATGAGTTTTATACGGATATTTGAGGATTCAAAGCACCATTTTTGTGCTGTACCTGAAGGATCGGAAAAATTTAAGCTTGTTAGCCAATTTCAAATAAACATCACAGGGGAAGAATATCTCTTCCTCATGGATATCTGCATAGCTAGCTCTGTAGCCTTACTATGATAGCTTCATAGCTAACATTGTCTAGCAATTCGGCTATTCATCTGATGAAGTTTTAAATGAAGTAGCGAGCCAACCAACACAATTTGCATGTGAAATAAAAAGTTATCCTGGATATCTGTGTAGCTAGCAATGTAGCATAGTTATTATAGCTTCGTTGCAAACGTTAGCTAGCTATTCGACTGGTTGTCTGATTTTATTAAAAATCAATTAAGAAAATATTTTAACTGGTTAGCTAACGTTGCTAACAAAGTTGCATGTTAAATAAATTGTTTTTGTAGAAATCTGTATAGCCTATCTACTAGCTACACTAGTAGTGTAGCTGCAATAGCCCCATAGGGAATGTCAGCTAGTAATTTGGCTAATTTTCTGATGATGCATTTTAAATGAGGGGAGTTAAGTCGCAAACTACTTGGTTAACAAAATTTGTGTGTGAAATGAAAGGTTATTGTGTAGGTCTGCGTTTGTCTGCTACTTAAATAACTTGTGGCCTCTTCCAAATCCAATCACCACATAACCTGCATGCTTCCAGTTTGGTAGACCTGCCTGTCATTCTAACAAAAAAATGCCGGTAAGCAGCCGGCGACTATGAGCATCAAGTTTTAAAAGATCTGACCATGCGCTGTAATTGTGATGCAGCTCCTTTAAGTTCCGAGTTTAGGTGTCTATTACTGTTGGTCTAAGATGATTGCAGTGACACGACTGCAACTGTGGCACGTATTTGCCAGCCAGTGCTCTCAACACATACGAAAAGTGTTCAACATAGCATTCTATTTTAGCCTGCTAGATGTAGAGAGAGGCATACCTCAGGTCCCACACTGCATATCAGGCGCTGAGCTGCTACTGTATACCCTGGTGAGACATCAGCCCAAATTATTCGGTCCTATTTTGGAAGCTCAGCTAGTTGACTGAGAAGTGAAAATAGTGACAGGTTGCCGTTGCATATTCTTAGAAGGATATAAAAGAAACCAAGGATACTGCGTTTGTAAAATTACATTACATACTTTTCAATTTGATAAAGGAGGCGCTTGAATGGCATAGCCCTACCCCACTAGCAGCCTTAGTTGTATAAAATACCAAACTCTCTTTTAAATTGTTTGCTGTTTTTTGATTGATTAAAGGCCCTTTCAGTAGTTGCTAAAAAAAAGAAAGAAAGTGCCACATGACTAGCAAGAGTAAATGAAATAAAAGCAAAGATTCTTGGAAATCACTCTTCAAATGGATGATGTTATTAAATAGGTATTTAAAATAAGTGTCTAAATGACACCGCTTCCTCATTTATATTCCACCTTCCACATTTAATTTGTCATCATTTTTAAAAACATTGTTATTGCCTCAGTAGCATTATGTGAAGTGCAACAGACACAAAGGCTTAGTCTCACAAGGTTCAGAGAGTTACGTTGTTGTCTGAACTAAGTTGTTGTTTTAATTACCAATTTCAAAATGTGACATCATACGTACCCTAATCCATAAAGCCATTAAGCTGCTCTCCGTGTGATCTTCAAAAATTAAGTGGAAGTTCCATGGAAATTACTGTGCAGCACTTTGATTTAACAGAAATCTTTATTAATATACTTTTTTGGGAAACGGCTTAATTGACAGACATTCACACTCTCACATGCACAGGCTGTTGCTGGTGTTCAGTGTAGTCAGTCAACAGTATTGAAATGGCCACTGCAGTGTCACTGGGTCTGTGTGATTATTGTTTCCTTTGGATAGCTCAGGCTCAGGGCAGGTACTGGCAGGCGGTGGATGGTGTTACTGGAGAGTTACTTGAGGTGGAGGAATGGTGGGTGTTGGAGCTTGGTGGGGGTAATTTACGATGAGCAACAGTGTAATGGAATGCTAGGGGAGGTTATGTTTGTTTCAGTAGAGCTTAACCCTTCAACCATCTTCTTATGTCAGGCTCACTATCACTGTAATCATATAACTGTGTAATTACTAATGCAAGTACTGTTCAAATGTTATCTAATTAGAAATACATCCATCCACTCCCCAAAGTTATACAAAACTCAAAACCAGTGAAGTTGGCACGTTATGTAAATTGTACATAAAAACAGAATACAATGATTTGCAAATCCTTTTCAACTTATATTCAATTGAATACACTGCAAAGACAAGATGTGTAATGTTCAAACTGAGAAACTTTACTTTTTTTTGCAAATAATCATTAACTTAGAATTTAAAGGCAGCAACACATTGCAAAACAGTTGGCAAAGGGGCCTTTTTACCACTGTGTTACATCGCCTTTCCTTTTAATGACACTCAGTAAACGTTTGGGAAGTGAGGAGACCAATTTTTGAAGCTTTTAAGGTGGAACTCTTTCCCATTCTTGCTTGCTGTACAGCTTAAGTTGTTCAACAGTCCGGGGTCTCCATTGTCGTATTTTACGCTTCATATTGCGCCACACATTTTCAATGGGAGACAGGTCTGGGCTAAAGGCAGGCCAGTCTAGTACCTGCACTCTTTAACTACGGAGCCATGCTGTTGTTACACGTGCAGAATGTGGCTTGGCATTGTCTTGCTGAAATAAGCAGGGGCGTCCATGAAAAAGACGTTGCTTGGATGGCAACATATGTTGCTCCAAAACCTGTATGTACCTTTCAGCCTTAATGGTGCCTTCACATATGTGTAAGTGGCCCATGCCTTGGGCACAAATACACCCCTATACCATCACAGATGCTGGCTTTTGAACTTTGCGCCTTTAACAGTCCGAATGGTTCTTTTCCTCTTTGTTCCGGAGGACACGACGTCCACAGTTTCCAAAAACAATTTGAAATGTGGACTCGTCAGACCAGAGAACACTTTTCCACTTTGCATCAGTCCATTTTAGATGAGCTTGGGCCCAGCGAAGCTGGCGGCGTTTCTGGGTGCTGTTGATAAATGGCTTTTGCTTTGCATTGTAGAGTTTTAACTTGCACTTGCAGATGTAGCGACGAACTGTAGTTACTGACAGTGGTTTTCTGAAGTGTTCCTGAGCCCATGTGGTGATGTCCTTTACACACTGATGTCGGTTTTTCATGCAGTACCGCCTGAGGGATGGAAGGTCACGGGCATTCAATGTTGGTTTTCGGCCTTGTCGCTTGCATGCAGTGATTTCTCCAGATTCTCTGAACCTTTTGAAGATATTACGGACCGTAGATGAAATCCCTAAATTTCTTGCAATAGCTCGTTGAGGAATGTTGTTTTTAAACTGTTCGACAATCACCTCAGGCATTTGTTCACTAAGTGGTGACCCTCGCCCCATCCTTGTTTGTGAATGACTGAGCATTTCAGGAAAGCTGCTTTTATACCCAATCATGGCACCCACCTGTTCCCAATTAGCCCGTTCATCTGTGGGATGTTCCAAATTAGTGTTTGATGAGCATTCCTCAACTCTCTCAGTTTTTTTTGCCACTTGTGCCAGCTTTTTTGAAACATGTTGCAGGCATCAAATTCCAAATGAGCTAATATTTGCAAAAAATTACAAAGTTTACCTGTTCGAACATTAAGTAACTTGTCTTTGCAGTGTATTCAATTAAATATAGGTTGAAAAGGATTTGCAAATCATTGTGTTCTGTTTTTATTTACGATTTACACAACGTGCCAACTTCACTGGTTTTGGGATTTGTTGGTCTGACTCTTTAAGTGTGGCCTAGCATGTTAGCAACAAGGCATTGCATTTTGTTCCCCAGAGCTGTTACCAAAAAAAAAACAAAACAACTCCCAGTGATCTTCACGTGTGTCTATAACGTGGTATCAGATGTATGTATACCTCCCTGGCATGTCCATGGAATTATGGCTCTCTCTGAATTACCCCTATGGTTCTGAGTCAGCAAGGCCACAGAGCTCCAGTGCTCAGCGGTAGGGTGTTCCTGTGGGTGGTGGTGGAGGTTAGTCTGTGTCAGCATATACTAAACTATGCTTGTTGGTGTTTTAAGACACAGAGCCAAGCTATCACAAACCACTCAAAACTGTGCACAAAAATGAGCTGCCTAGCAAGGACTAATTCAATCCTGTTCTTATCTTGAATTCTGTTTCCTGTCAGTTCCATTGAAACTAGAAACTTATTAATCTGCATCAACCCAAATTCACAGCTGAGAAAAAATTAAACAAAACAACAAAATGGAGGCTTCATGAAGGACCACGTCCGCCCACCCGGCAGTGCTAGCTGCCGCAGAGCACTGGCGCTTCCCACAGGCCTTCAGGAACCCCTCAGTCAGTGCTGCGCTCTGTGTTAACTTGTTACCTTTGTGTTGAATCATTCTGACCTATTGTTGACATTGTGTAGATCCAAAATATCTGAGACCTTGAATGTGTTACTCTGTGCTTTGACCTTTTTGTGAAACAACTTCTGAGATTTTGAGCTTCAAAGTGGGATGGTTTGAGGGAATTTTGGAACTTTGAAACATTCAGCAAATTTGAAGTGAATTAAGTGTGGTATTTATAATCTTTTTTCACATGATTCATACGATTTTGAGGGGAGTCTCCCCCATAAGCCGAGCACATGTAAATCTATTTAACTGTGATGCAAAAACAGCTCAAAAATCATGAAGTTGATGTAACAGGAAGGGGCATTAGAGCTGTACTCTTGGATTTTAACAGTACAGTGTGGAAGGCCATTCATGAACTGGAATGTTAAAGACTGTGTTTTGACCTTTACCCTTTTTGACTACCCCTTCCATCCTCCTGAACCCAAGTCGCTACTTGTCCAGGTTCAGGTTATGCCTTGGCGGGTGTGGTGGAAAGGGCAAAGTGTGTGGCAATGTTATGAAATGTGGCAACAGGTTTTCCGCTATGATTGAACACACATGAGATCTAATACTAGAAATGTTCTGTAATAGTTTTGTATTGCTGGCAATCTAAAATGAAAATGATTATAAACAATTCTGACCTTTGTAGCACTTAACACTGGCTGTAAGACGTGATTTGATGATCAGGTATCACTGCTGCTTTTTGGGCCTGTAGCTTTACACTGCTGTTTCATAATCGTTGTTTTCGCCATTATGTTGGTTTATACATTATATTAGTTTTGTTTTAAAATGGGTCTGAAGCTCTTTGCAGCTGTCAGCAGGTGGCTGCTAATTTTTAGTGTTTCCTCACAGTCATGCCTTGCGTAATCATCCTTCTTGATCAAAAGTTTTTAACCTTTAATGAGCCGTGAAACAGTTGCCACAATTTCACAACAGCAATCATACTTTTTCATTTGTTTACTTGTATACCAATGCCAGCCACGACCCTCGCCCAAGATTGCTGAATGTCAGTCCGAGAGACTGTCAATCATCCTCTTCCTTGTTATCCCTTTTTCTGCGCTTTCCTTGCAATGGAGGCTGAGGGGCATTGTAGTACTTTTGTGTTTATGGTGAACTACAATTCCTAGCCTCCATTTATAATGTGATATTTAGACTGCTAACTTGTGGAACTCGTCTTGTGTAATTCATTGCCCCTTAGACCGTTGGTTGTACTGTCCCTTGTGCATCTTCATTAATTTTTAATTATTATTCAAGAGATGTTTGAGACCTTCGATTTCCGGTAAGTCTGATTCCACCCATTGAATCAGCCCTTTAACACTGGGATTACCAGATCTAATTTGACCTTTTGTATGTGTTTTTGTGTTGGAAATGACACGGTTCAACAGCTCTCTATGCCTGACATATGTGGGGTGGAGTCTAATTCAGAACCATTGATGATTTTTGCACACTTCCCTGTGTTCTCATGAGTGTGTGAGAGTGTGTCTGTGATCACTTATTTGTGTAGTTTACTGTCTTACTCCTCCTTGCAACCTTCACATTTCCCAATAATATTTCTATGACTATCCTGAAGGTCTGATGTGGTTGCCAAAATGATACCTGGGACAGCCTGGCTTTGTTGACATTGTAAACAAACTGTAGAATGTAATTTCGTAGGTGATATCAGCCAGACAGAGAGACAGTGGAGAAAATATCCTGCCAATCTGCCAATAAGATTAAAAAAAAAGCAGGGTAGCTGCTTTCTAAATTCAGGAGCATGAACGTTTTCTGGCGGCAGATGCATTTACGAAATGGGTCTTTTAACTTTTGATTAGATTCATGAACTGTCTCTGTAGCTTGGAGAGACATTTCCCGTTTATTTTCTCACACCGTTAATGATGTACGCTAAAAATGGCCTCAAGAGCCTGGGCAGTGGGAGTGAGATTGTCGCTACTCTGATGCAAGCCCCTGGAAAGTGCCAAGAAAAAAAATATCTTGAACACATAGCCAAATTTCCTGCCCCTGTCTGCCAAAAAACCCTGCCCCGCCAGGACAGAATGCTTATCAGTGTGGCAAGAGTTCACTCCAAAAGTTATATTAAGACCTGAAACCTGTGGGGAGAATATTCTCCTGTTTTCACGTGGGCAGAGGTTGGTTGTGTTTGTGTGGATGGCTGTGTTTGTGTGCACCTCAAGATGGTTCGTTTAAGCTGTTATGCGCTGCTGAATCTAATGAAGTATGGATTCCACAGCAAAACAGGGGCTTATCCATGCTCTGGAAAACTCTATTTCAGCTTCCACTTGCTTCCACTCGGAGCTTCCACTTGGCTAGCTTGTTTGTTGGATGTACCTGTGTGGTATCTGACTGATGGCCTAGAATCATAGGAGTTCAGGGGCTGTAATCATGAAGAGACAACATTGTCGAGGACGGGCCAGTTTTGAGCCTCTTTAAAAAGTCTATTTTTATTAACTCCCAGAAAGGACTATTCATGAAGGGACATTTGGTCTCATCTCCTTCCTGTCCGATAGGTTGGAGGCAGGAGAGTGGGCCTATAATTCTCGTGAAAGGACTACAGTAGAGATTCAAAGCAGAGGTGGCGCTGATTCATCTCATGCGACACAGACATAACTTGAGAAAAAATAAGGGGTTGTTTCTTCCTGCATTTGAGTGTGATTCTGTTTACTCTTTCAACGGGCAAACATTATCTTCGAGATTTTCCCCCTTACATTGTTTTTTTTTTTGTTGGCTTTGACAAAAAATGGCCTCGCTCTGGGCGTATTTCGGTAAATAGCTACACAACTCCGCCATGTTGTCAGTTCGGAACCCTTGCTCTACTTGTCTCTTATTGGAAAGAGCGGCATGTTTCTTACATCTTTTTCAACAGTGTCATTTTTTTCTGGGATTCTGACTTCATCCGAGTGAGCATGCACACTTGCTGTTGGGCCTGCTGACCACCGTTTGTGAATATGTCACATATTCCGAAAGTTACCGTCCTTTAGCTATCAGCACTTTAAGAATCATTGCCCCGAGAAGTAACAGTCCCTTCACGAATAGGTGCCCCGATCAAAAGGGATGGTGGGTTGTTGTAAATCAAAATCAGTTTTTCAAAGAAAAATGTTGACTTTTTCTTCAGTTATGAAAGATGTTTTCAGGTGTGGTTAGCACTGGCTGACCAACCTTCGCAACCTTTACAAGCCATTATCTTTGAAAGACAAGACAAGGCTGCGTGGCACATGAACATAGCGAAATCCTATACCAAGAATTTGCGGTCTGGTCTAAAACCATGAGCCTAGAAAAGATAAGAGAGTGTAGTGCATTTGAGAGGAGGGTGGTGGATGTGAGATGAGGGTAATGGATGAGATAGGAGGGCAGTGGATGTGATGAGGGGATAGTTAATGTGAAATGAAGGTAGTGAATGTGAAGTGAGGATTGTGGATGTGATAAGAGGGTAGTGTACTGTAGCGTGCAGTGATGATTAAACACTTAACAAAATGGAGATAAATCAGAAACCAAGTATTTATTTCATGTAATAAAGACGTAAATAAGTAAACAGGTAATATACAGTAAAAAAAAAAAACAATAATGTCTTTTTCAGGGAAAAAGTCAATATCTGGTGTGGCCACCCTTTGCTTTGATTACAGCATTTAATCTTTCAGACACATTTTCACATTTTTAAAATTTCCTCACTTCCTAAACCATTCCTCATGGTTTGAAGTTCAATCCAAAGAGATTCTTTCGAGGTGACGATAGATTTGCTCAATCGGATTAAGGTCCGCGCTTTGAGCAGGCCAAGTCATAACTTATTTGTCACCAGATGTTTCTTTCTGAGATAATTCTTGCACAACTTAGAAGTTGTCTCTTTCCAAATGGTAACATGTGCCACACGAGGATGCTGTGATTATTCTTTTGACCCATGATTCCATTGATTATTATGAGATCACCGGTTCTTTTCTAGTTGACTGAAACTCGAACCATGATATTATCACCTCCATATTTTACTGAAGGGGTTCAACAGTCATTTTTGAAATGTTCTTGAAGTCTCTGGCGCACATAAGTTCTGCGTTTGGGTGAGAAAATTTCAAATTTTGATTCTTCAGTTAAAATGACTTGTTCCCAGTCCATTGGCATCCAATTGTTACGACCCCTGTCGTACAATTGTGAATCTGTGCTTGAAATCTGTTATCTTTGTTTTTTTTTGTTTTTTTTTTGGTTCCCCTAAGGTCTGATACTTTCGTTTCTGGTTTACCCTTTGAAAAAGCGCGGTCTAGTGTCAAACCGCGGAGACTAGCTCTTTCGATCTATTACTAGCGTTAACGATCTGTAAGTATTTTCTCTGCCTTTTTTGCCTTGATGGTGTTTCTTACAGTGCCATGGCAGCATTTAACATCTTCAGCATCATGTAAGGCCACAATGGGGTTACAAACAATCTCAGGGAGCTCCCTCTGTCGTGCCATTGAGTTCAACACTGTGACCCTGCTCAAAGTTCATGTCACCTCATATACTGGAATAGCTGAACATCAGAGGAAATTTTGCAAAATAATGGTGCCTCAATCCAGTTTAAACAATTTTTTAGCATCAATGATCATGGAAGGAGCCTTCAATCATGCATTCAGGCTATGCAAGAGTGAAAAAAAAAAAAATTTGCATCCCCGATCAATTTTTATTGATAAATTGATGTTTTCAGTGTTTTTATTTATTACCTTCAGTGGGCACCAAAATTGCTCGCACCCCTGATTGGCAATTGGTACTCAGAGGCAATGAAAATGCATCACTCTAAATTTTGGTTTATTTTTGCTCAGGACCTGAGTAGTCCAATCTGAGTTCTTAAGTGACCGTTGGGGACACAGTTTGTACCTCGTTACACATGAATGATCATCATGTAACTCAACAGCATGAGTTGGACTCTCGTCAATCTATATTGAGTACAACATATGGGATTAGGAGTTATGCAAGTACAGTGGTTGAAATGATGGAGGGGTTGTCTTCCCTATATAAAGGCACGATAAAAGCCACACAAAACACATTTTTAAATGTCATAATGCCACGTCTGTCAATTGAACAACGGAACAGGGCCCCGGGTATGCTAGAGGCGGGTGTAAGTCCCCGGCAAGTGGCTCACCGTTTTGGGTGTAGAATGTCCAGCATCAGTACATTTCGGGTGTAGTACGTCCAACGGGGACAAGCTCTTTCATCAAGAGTACCCAGACCTCAAACCAGGCAGAAACTCCAGAATGCACTACAGGCCGAGTGGTGACAACTCTTCCAAGACAACCTAAGACGTTTAGTCAGGTCCACGAGGAGACGTTGTACTGCCTGTGTGGATGTTCGTGGGGGTCACACCCGATACTGGCTGTTCTTTTGAGTTCATTTTTAAATGTGTGTTCCGTTCAGTCTTGTTGTTATTTTTCATCTTCAACTTGTGCTCGATATGTTTAATGCATCTGTTTATTATTGTCCAAATTGGCCCATTGACGCGTTAAATTCATCAAAGTCAACCCACCCAACATATTTGAATTGTTAAAATAAAGAAATAAATTGGAGTCACAAAATTATTTGAATCCAAACTGGTGTTGCGTTTTGATTGCCTCTGAGTATATATATATGAAGAGCTGGAATGCAAAACCCTCAAAGTCCACTCAACCTCTTTTGTTTTAAATTGAGTTTTTTTTTACTCAGCATATTATATCCCTTTGTCATGCAAGACTGTGATGAAAATAACACAACTGTCAGTTCAAAACAAGAATATGGTCACAGAACTTCATAATTCTGGTCTTGGCTACAAGAAGATTCACAAATGATTGAATATGACATTCTGCACTGTCACTGGCAATTATTAAAAAATTCCAAAGATATGGAACTGTTGAAAACCACAAAGGTAGATGGCGCAACTGCATTTTGCCACCCAGAATACTGAGGAGGATGGTAAGAGAAGCAACAAAATCCTGATGAATCACTTAGAAGAAATTACTGGCCTTGGTGGTACCTTGGGGTCACCAGGTTTTAAAAAACACTTTCAGGCGCCACCTCCACAACCGCAGGCTCTTTGGAAAAGTAGCCAGAAGAAAGCCTTTTATGACCAGAAGACACAGAAGCAAGTGCTTGGAGTTTGCCAAACGTCATTTAAATTTTGAGTGGAACAAGGTGCTTTGGTCAGATGAGACCAAGATTGCACGTTTTGGTCAGATACAGCATCAGCATGTTTGGCGTCAAGACAGAGATGCATACTGGGAAAAGCACCTCACACCCATGGTGAAATATGATGTCAGTCATATTCTGGGGCTGTTGAGGTGGACGGACACTGGTAAAGATTAATAGCAAAAAGAATTCAACAAACTATCAGGATGCTTTGGCTGACAATCTGGTTGCTTCCGCCAGAAGGCTGGGACTTAGTCCATAGGTGGACTTTCCAACAAGACAGTGACCCAAAGTATACCTCAAGATCCACACAGAAATGGTTCTGTTACAACAAAATCAACAGTCTGCAATGGCCATCTCAGTTGCCAGACCTCAATCCTGTCGAAAGCTTGTGGGCTGAGTTGGAGAGGGCACTTGATAAACCCAAATCCAAGAATGTGAAGGATCTTGAAAGAATCTGCTAAGGGGAATGGTCTGAAATGCCTCAAAATATTTCCCTTAACCTTTTCAAAAATTATAGGAAAAGACTTCATGCTATTGTCCTTGGCAGAGGTGGTTGCACTAAGTACTAAATGAAGGGTGCTAGTTATTATGAAACCTTGTTTTGTATATTTATTGTGTATTTATTTTGTATTAGAAGATTGTCGTGGTTTTAGTTGTTTCCATCAAATAATGTATTTCACACATGATATTTTCTGTTCCTCTTTAATCATATTGCGTATATTTTTTGTATTTTTTGTGCATTGCCAGTCAGGGTGCCAGTAATTTTGGAGCCCATTGTATATTTTTACCTCAGTATACTTGTGGGAATGATTTTTTTTGTTCTCATTGCTTAATAAAGTATTTTAATGCATTTTCACCATATATAATCATCACTGCACATTACTGTATGAGAGACGTGGGTAGTGGATGTGAGGTGAGGGTGGTGGATGTATGATGAAAGTAGTGGATGTGATAATAGGGTAGTGGATTTAAGTTGAGGGTAGTGAATTTCAGATAAGGGTTGCGAATATGATATGAGGGCAGTGGATGTGAGGAGAGGGCCATGGATTTGATAAGAAGATATTGGTTGTGAAATGAGGGTAGTGAACATGAGAGGAGTATAGTTGATGTGAGATGAGGGTACAGATTGTGGGAGGAGGGCTGTGCATGTGAATTAAGGGTACTGTATGTGAGATGAGGCTGTGGATTTGAAATGAAGGTAGTGGATGAGGTATCCTCTGATGAGAGGATAGTGGATGTGATAAGCCAGTAGTGTATGTGACATTAGGGTAGAGGAGGTGAGAGGAGTGGATATTAGAGGGGGTAGTGGATGTGATAAGTGGTCATGAATGTGAAGTGACACCAGTGGAAGTGAGCTGAGGGCTGTGGATGTGATTGGGCGTAGTGGATGTGCAGTGAGGGTAGTGGATGTGAGGCGAGGGTAGTGGATGTGAGATGAGAATAGTGGAAGTGAGATGAGAGTATTTGATGTGAGAAGAGGTTAGTGGACATAAGAGGAGCATAGTGAATGTGAGAGGGGTGTAGTCGATATGAGATCAGGGCACTGTATGTGCAATCAGGGTAGTGTATGTCAGATGAGGGTACTGAATGTCAGATGAAGGTAGAGGATGTGAGATGTGAGTATTGGATGTGAGAAGGTAGTGAACCTAAGATGAGGATAAAGTACGCTGTGGACATGAGTGTTGTGAATGTGAGAGGAGGGTAGTGGATGTGAGATCGGGGTAGGTAATGTTTGATGAGAGTAACAGATGTGAGAATAGGGTAGTGAATGCGAGAGGAGGGTAGTGGACATAAGATGAGGGGATGTGAGATGAGGGTAGTGAACGTGAGAGGAAGGCAGTGGATTGGAGATAAGGGTAGTGTAAGTTTGGGGGGGATAGTGGACATAAGATGAAGGTATGTGAGATGAGGGCAGTAGATGCAAAATGAGGGTAGTGGATATGAGATTAGGGTACTGTGTGTGCGATCAGGACATTGTATGTGAGATGAGAGTAGAGGACATAAGATTAGGGTAGTGGATGGGAGATGAGGATAGTGGTTGTAGGATGAGGGTAGTGTACATAAGATCAGTGTAGTGTATGTGAGATGAGGGTAGTGGATGTAGGATGAGGGTAGTGTACATAAGATGAGTGTAGTGTATGTGAGATGAGGGTAGTGGATGTAGGATGAGGGTAGTGTACATAAGATGAGTGTAGTGTATGTGAGATGAGGGTAGTGGCCATAAGATGAGGGCGGTGGATGTCCAATGAGGGTAGTGGACGAGAGATGAGGGTACTGCATGTGCTGGAGTGGCGCGATCATAAAGTAGCGTAGCTCATACCGGAAAGGCAGCAGGACCGCTGATTGTGAAAGCAGCGTCATTGTTTTATGATTGTTTTTGTTTATGTCTGCCAAATAATAGCCACAGATGTGATTGACCTTCCCTTGCAGAGAGCTGAGAGGTGATGGAGACCGTGAGGGCACCCCACACAGCTGGCTCGGGGGTCAGACCCCCATACCCTCAAAAGGGGGGGTGCTCCACTAGGCTGAGGCAGAAGGTGACCACTATCCCCTTCACAGACTGTACAGTAGATGAAGGCGGAATCTTTATTCTCTTTGATCGGCTCAAAAGGTGCTAAGAACCATCTGCACATCTTATTGTCATAAACATGATTCCCCCGAACCCTTTAGAAATGCAGGCATGGGAATGGTCCAGAACTGGGGAATGAATTGTCCTGAATTACAACATCCTGGCTTTGTATATCTCTCTATGCAATTCACTTATGAATCATATGTGTTTAAAAATGTAATTGTCGTCAGATTTTTGTTTTCATTTTTTGAGCTATAGTGGAACTCAGCCAAGACTACGCCCTGGTGAAGATCAGATCAGCCGCAGCCATGGTTTTGTGCTTGTTCGGAGAGGCAGCCATTTTGTTTCCAATCAGTGCGGCTGAGCGTCGCGGCTGACGCGCTTGACCTGGAGCGGCCAGATAAGCCTCCTCTTCTGCTAAATCCCCCAATGCGCTGGTGATGCAGGCTGTCATGGTTTTGCGTCCACCTAGGGTTGACCATGTGCTTTCTCAGCGAGCCAGAGGCGCCATTACTGTGGCTGCAGATGTTGGCAAACCGTAAAACATCCGGCCTATTACTGAAAATTTTTAAACATAAATAAAGCTTTCGCCTTCGCTAGATTTATCCTCCCCTCTGTGACTCCTGGTTCAGCTTTGGTTGTCGTGTACTCTTGCGGTGTTCTTAGAAAGTCAGCATATTGGTGGCTGGTTTTTTGGAGGTGTCCGCAGATGTTGTTTAGTACCCCCACCCTTTCCCTGTCCTCAAGCGCTGGAACAGAGGCCCCACTCTCCTCAGTCTCATGCTTCTGTTTCTCCTTAGCTCTCTGCCAATCCCTCCTCCTCCCCCTCCCAGAGGTCTACACTGTTTGATTTGTCTAGGCCTTTTAGTAAGCACGGCCATGTTTTTTGGCATATGCCCCACCACATCCCAATCAGGCTGAGTGGGTCCATGCTGTTTATCCCTGACTGCCTGATCTTGAAAAAGTGGCCGTGTCCCTGATATACCATTCTGAACAGAGCCTTCATGTCAGCCCGCTGGCCAACTTGTTGACAGACTGTTGTTTGGATGTTACTGAGCTGATGTTCCTGGTTTGGTGGGCTTTGGCACAGGCTGACGTTCTGGGGTTTGTCCCTTTGGGCTGGTGGCGAATCAGCGAGACTGAGGAGGAGTGGGGCTCATGTTTCTAAGGCATATTCTGTCAGTTAAAGTGCGGTCCAGTTCTGTTCCCGGCTCCACACCCCCCCCTCACCCCTCCCTGTTTTCTTTTTTCTCTCTCTCTTTCTCTCTCTCATGTGGTCATGTGACTGTGCCTTCCCCGCTCAGTGCTCAGAGCAGAGATAAATGAATATGTGATCTTGTTGCAATGATGTTAATGATATTGTGCTGCACATGTATGTATTCACCTGTATTTTTTCCCTTAGGTGCCTTTTATTTGTCTGTCTTAAATTATGTGGGAATTAATGCTTCAGCCGAGAGGGACTTGGCCACAGTGTTAGAAGGGCAAGGGTAAGATTCTTGTAGTCTGTTGGGATTTTTATTTCCTTTTGCAGGGACCCCTTCCTTATCCCTCCCTATCCTATCCCCGTTCCCTTAATTGTACTAAAACTCTTGTGAGAGCTTCTCTTCCTATTTTTTCCTACTGTTTGAGTCTTACACCTCTCTCTCTCTCTCTCTCAACAACCACTTTCTTTCCAGGTACTGCGAAGTTTTTCCACGCGTTGATGCCCAAAAAAAAAAAAAAAAACCAGAAAAAACACCAAACTTCGGGGCCCACTGCTTCAAAAAAAATCCTGAGCACATGTAGCCTAACCAATATTAAATATGACTCTTTCTCTCCCTATATTTATATATACATATATAAATGCAGTATTATATATGTATATATTAATATATTTTCATGTGTGTGACCCAACTTTCCAACAATGTTAGGGCTATTTTATTAACACAAAAAAAAGAAAAAAGGAAATCACTTCTAACAGTGTGGATCCTCTTTTGCTTCTCTGTTTCTGTGTAGGTGTCTATAGTCAGCCTTATAGCTAATGCCCTGGGCTACTCCGATCTAGGGCCTATTAAATCTCTCAGGACACTAAGGGCCTTGAGACCTCTCAGAGCCTTGTCACGATTTGAAGGGATGAGGGTAAGATATTAAGTTAAGCGGCTCGATCCTTCTGCATGCCTATTGAACAGTTTAAGCATGCCAGAACTGATCAAAAAAAAAAAAAAGCACAAATGATAAATCATAATGGGGATATTATTAAAAACAAATTTAGTACCTTCCATGCGCACATATTCAGTACCATATGTGCAAATCGGAAAAAGACAAAAGTCATGATGCAGCTGGGATATTTTTTTAAGATGTCAGTAAAGCAAAGAAGATTACCCGATTATTTTGTTCAGAATTCTCCCTCCCCAATTGCATTTATAGTGAATTTTGAAGATCCTACAGCACTCACAATCATTAGTACTTTAGCTAGAATTCCTTAGACGATTTTGAGGAGGGATTTTTATCACAAAGCTGCCTCATCACAATGAAAAGTTATTTTGCAATCTAATTGGCCCCTGAAATAATGGCAAAACGATGGCAATGAAAGGCTGAAGTCACTCAAATCCCATGCCATTTCATATTGTAGGGCATTTATATGCAATTGGCTGTGCATTCGGCCTGTGGCCTGACTTTCAACCTCGACTGCTTTTAACCGAAACGCCAACACTCCCGCCATGCCCCCCCCCCAACCTCACTTTTGCTCCAGCCTTTCTCCTTACGCATCATGTAACGACAACCACCAGGGATAAGGATACATCATCACAAAATGAGTACGTCCTCTTTCTCTCACCACTAAATAATTGCAGAGTTTTCAGTCCGGTTGAGGAAGGAGAAAAAGAGAGGCTAAAATACCTTTTGTTAAGAGATATTAGTGAAGGTTTTTTGGCAGCTTACGGTGCTTAAATTTTGTGTCAAATACAGATTAAAAACGGCTAAGAAACATGCCGTAATATAGCTTGGAGTGATCATCCCTAGAAACGGACACAAGCCGAGCCTTTTGCCAGGTTATGGCAACTTCTGCCATCTACCATAGCTTTAAACCCTGCCCCTGGTTGTTGTCGCTTCTGAATCCCCGATTCCCACCCCTTCCACAGAACCAGTGACCTTGTCACTTAGTCAGAACCTCCTTTCTCCACTTCTGCGGTGTCACCCCTACCCCTACATTACATTTCCAGCACTGTATAACTCCGACTCTCACCCTTTCCCCATTCTGTCAGTGTCCACCAAGCCCACTGGGCCAAAATCTGCCCTCTACAGTGCTGGAGGGCCATGCACAATGGTGGCTCACCCCACTCCTTCTCTCGCTTGTCCAGGACCTGGAAATTTGACTCTCTTTATTGTAAATATCCCCCATGTACAAATGTGGGTGTCAGAGGGAGAAATTTGCTAAGCTTCTGCTGTTGTGATCACTTCATTGTGCACCACATTTCTGTCTAATGTAACCATAACTATTTCATTTTGTTAAACTTTTTTTTTCTTTTATAAGAGGGTCCTAATACATTAGTATTCAAAAATTAAATATTATATCCTGAAGTTTATATATAAATATATATGTGAAGTAAGGTCTTTTGTTGAATATTTGTTCAACAAAGCAGAAGCTTAGGAAATATGCAGATCTGTTCCACTGAAGTCATTGTTGTTTATACTTAATAGAAGATGATGCTTGGGAGATGGATGTAGACTCCCTCTCCCAAAGGAGGCTCGAAGTTCAATTTGGATTTAAGGGTGGGAAGAAGTTTTGCGCCTTTGGGAAGGCCTTATGTTTTTAAAATAGTTTAAAATGATTTCTCTACATCCTTACTGGCTGAAATTCCTGAGACAATCACGGGTGGTCTGATGAGTCTAAAGCTTTGACCGAAAGAGGAAATCTAGATTCAGTAGCACACATTTGGGATGAACAGTTGGGTTTCATACAGTGTAGCCTGTAGGTGTTTACAAAATAACAGAACAATAGTTGTTTTGGCTTTGTACTCCAGCTCATTGAATTTGAAATGAAATACTGAATGTGATGTTAAAGTGGAAACGGACAACTTTTCAACTTTCCCGCCTAGAGTTTGCAACTTGTAATATTGTTTACACCGCTTGTCGCAAAGATGGCCGAATCACTGTCCATTTTCCTCAGAGCCTCGCTTCTGCTAGCTGTCTGGCTACAAGGCAAGAAACAACTGTGAGATTCCCAGTTTGAACTAAAAATCTCAATCTCAGTGCTATGATGGAGGCGGAATTAAACAAGCAGTTGTATTTATAAGTAGGCAGGTTGTATCACGCACTGGTTCAGCAGAAAGAATGCTAACTCAATGCCAGTTTGGAACCCTCTCGTGTCCCGATGCTCTCTCCATCAAATTAATTCATGTCAGAGGTTCATTCTGTTAAGGAAGTAGGCAGGTGGACACCAGATGCAGGATCCAAAGTGTTTATTTAAACACAACACGAGGGAAAAGATTGCAGACAGGCCAGAAACAAAACACAGTGCACATGCACTGATCAGCTGGGAGAACTAAAGTACACTGCCCAAGGCAGGGGGAAATCAGAAGTACACGCTCCTAGAGTGGCTAGACTAAAAAACAAAAACTGGAACTAACTAAACTGATGGGAACACTGGGAGACTTAGACAAAGGGCAGACAAGACGTGGGCGCAGCAACACACGAGACTCGGGAAAACCGAAGGGAAAACTCAGGAAACAAAACAAAGTCCCGTCTGAAGGTCTCTTCATCTCCCCACTGATATACGCATGGGAGGAGGCGGGGATACAGAAGGCAATCTCTGGTGGAAAGAGAAACACATGGGATTAGTGAACAATTTCACGAGGACCGGGTGAACAATAATGACTCGAGACAAGACGCTGAGACGATCAATCAAACTAGACAGTTTAGATTGAGGTAGTCTAAACGTGACAAGTAAAAAGCACCGCTAGAACAGCAAAGGAAAGCATAGCTTCAAACACAGTTAATCAGGGAAAGCTTAGGAAGGAATTTACAAAAGCTAGAAACACTCGCACTCGCTAATGAATTAATTAGGTTAATTTTATGTGACAAAATACTGTATATACGCACCCTTAAATTAGTGCTGGTTAGTATGCGTTAGTAATGACCCTATCAGAGAATGCATTCACTCAGAGTTTTGTGAGACCCGCACAGGTGGAAGCAATGAATGAAATACCAAAGCCGAAACCGAAAGAGGAAACGTGATTGGACAACGAGACTCAGGCATGCTGAAGGCTGTCACACGACACCACAGCCTGTCAGGGCAATAGGGAATCAATGGTCAGACCGCGGGGATGGAGCTGAAAAACAAATCAAGAGAGGCACGGGGGAAAGAACGTACAAGCACAAATAAGCACACGGGGCAGAACCATAACACATTATTAGTTTACCACTGTTTCTAGCACTCTCCCTCTTTGTCCTGTTTGCCGCGACCATCAACAGGATTCTCTGGGATTTAGGCAAAGAAAAATTACCATGAAGACACTCAACCATCAGAGGATTCACTGCAAGATTCAAACCACTTTTAGAATCAGAAGCAGCCTGATTTAAGTGCGATGAAAAGGTATATAACCATTGCATTCTGCGACAAACTCTTATGGACGAAGTGATGGAATGAGAGAAGCGCGGAGGAAGAAATCACCTGCTCTTGATCCAGCGTACTATCATGATGGAGGTAATGGCGTGTGAGGTTGCTACTTGAACTGTCAACTTACTTTTTTGATGATTTGACTGCAAAGGACTGTTCTGCGTACGTGGCAAATCTCATTTGCTCAGAACCTACTAAATCTCTCAAAGCTCTGTGGATACTACTTCACCTTTTGGCAAAAGCAATTGCCTGCAGTCATTACTTAAGATTAAGGCAGAAACGTAGAATATCAGTCACCTGACCAGAGTTGAATGCTGAAGACAAGGCTGAAAACAGAAGTCCTCTGACACAATGAAGATCTGGAAACTACTACATTACAGGCCTGGCGTGTGCAGGGTTTGAAGAAGTCTGTGCATCTCCGAGCGGGCAGCTGTCCCATGCAATGAACAGCTATGATGAATCCAGTGTGCTAGAGTACAGAGCAAAACACAAAAATTACTACAGTATTCGAATTACTGCACAGCACACTGTATAAAAGTCCAAGATAGGCTTACTCCCAGTAATAAGACCTTGCACTAACCTTAGTAAAGCAATCTTCTACTTCTTTCCATTAATTGATGATTTTTTTTAAAAAAAGAAACTCAAATTTAAGCAGTGAAGTTCATGGTGAGTTATGTATCAGTTACTGTTAAGTGTTGATAAAGTCTGGCCAAGAGGACTGTTGAAACATTTTTGTCATTTTTGAGTTATTAAGTAATAATGGGCAGTCAAAGAAGTGTCATTTACAGATAGGGCAGCCTCTCACAGATTTTGAAAATTGGATAGTGAGGTGGTGTAGGATAGACAATATCTCTGCCAGCAGAACAATATCAAACACCCTGTCCCTGCCTCACCACTTTAGCTGAGATTGTGAAATAAATTAATGTATTTATGACTTTGAGGCTCTTTAATTGCAGAAATAATTCAGCCAGTTGAGACTGAGCATACTTCTGTGTTACCTGTGTGGCAGTGGAGATCATTTAGACCTCAAACACAGACAAACACAAACGAGATGCACCAACACTGCTCCACCCAGCAATAACAGCCCCGCCCTTACGTCATTACCCAGCAGCAGAGGTCCCACCCAGAAGTGTTAGCAGCGACACGGTATGGAAAATGTACATGAACCCACAAAGTAGTGATTTCTAAATTAACTTGCATTTCATTGCAGACAAAATATTTGATTTTTATCTGCTCAACTTGTTAAAATGTGTAAATATACATCTATTCCTGCCATTCAGCTTGGCAGTGTATTCTTAAAAAAAAGTTGGGACGAGGGTAATATGAGACTAGTTATAAGGTAAATACTTTGAGTAATGACGTGATTTGAGATGACTTGCGTTGGCATGTGTTTGTAATTATGATTGGCCAGAGAGATAGGCAGAGGATCACCAGTTTGTTCACAGATGGAAAATCCTTGAAAGGTTGAAAGACAATTTTCTTCAGAGAAGCGTTGGAAGAGAAGTGGATATTTCATCCTCTATGAATCACTACCTAATTTAAAGATTCAAGAAATTCGGAAGAATTTCTGTGTGTAGAAGGCAAGGGCGCAAGCCTAAGCTGAATTCCCATGACCTTAAAATATTCAGACGGCATCGCATCAAGAACTAACAGGTAATATAACCACATGGGCTCAGGATTACTTTGGCAAACCTTAGTCAAATACTACAGTGCATAGTTATATCCACAAATACCGGTCAAAACTTTACTATGTAAGAAAATATGCCTTATGCTAACAATCTTCAGAATTTTCCGTCAGCTTTTCTTGGCTCTGAGATTTTGGTGATAGAAGATCAAGTGGTGTAAATATGTACTGTAGTCAGACAAGTCGATATTTATTGTCTTTTTTGGGAAGAAATGCCATGTGCTCCGGATCAAAGAAGAGAAGGACCATCTGTTTACCAGCGACAAGTCCAAAAGCCATGTTCTGTCATGGTATGGGGCTGCGTCAGTGTCCTTGGCAAGGGTTCATGCTCTTCTGTGAAGGCATCATTAATGCTGAAGTACACTGATATTTTGGGAGAAAAAATGTTGATTACCAGGCATGCCCATGCATGTCAAGAAAAGACAATGTAAAAGTGCATTCTGCACGCACTACAGGAGCATGGCTGTCTCCGCACAGGGTGCGGCTGCTGAACTGGCCTGCCTGCAGTCCTGACTCGTCTCCCAAAGAGAACGTGACACATTTTGACATGCAGATGTACCAGCAACGACTTATATACTGTTGCACACCATAATACCTGTTTGCTGAAAGAATTCAATAAAATTACATCTGAAACACACAATAACTTTGTGTCTTCAGTCACAAAATGTTAAGTGTTGTGAAAAGGAATGGTAGTCCTGCAGAGTGATAAATACTCTTCTGTCCCAACTTTTTTCAAATATGTTACAGGAATCAAACTTGAAATGAGAGTTTATTTTGAAAAAATTAATACAGTACAAATACTTAAAATTCAAATAAATTAAATAAATTTACTGCGCTATTGTTTCAATGTAATTTTAAATCCAAGTCAGAGATAATTTACAAATCACTGCTCTCAGTTTTTATTTTAGTTTAACACACCGTCCCAACTTTTTTGGAGTTGAGTTGGAGTTGTAGTTGTGAAAGCCCCGCCCACACAATCCCACCCAGTAGTGAGAGCCCCACCCTAACAGCACCAATCAGTTGCGACAACCCTGCCCGCACAGCCCCAAACAGTTGTGACAGCCCCGCCCGCACAGTCCCAACTAGTAGTGACAGCCCTGCCTACACAGTCCCACCCTGTTGAACTAGTCCTGCCCACACTCCCCACCCACACAGTTCAAACCAGGAATGACAGCTCCACCCACACTGCCACATACAGTAGTGACAGCCTGGCCCACACAGTCCGACCCATAAGTGACTATCCCACTCGGACAGTTTCAAACAGTGGTGACAGCCCCAGTCACAGTCCCAAACAGTAGTGCTAGCCCTGCCCACACAGTCCCACCCAATAGTAACAACCCCACCCGTGCAGTTCTTCCCCTTGGTGACAGCGCTCCCCCACTCACACACACTCACACACACACAGTCCCATCCAGTAGTGACTACCCCACCCACACACAGTCCCAAACAGTTGTGACAGTTCTGCCCACTCAGTCTCAACTATTGTGATAGCCCCACCCACACTGATTCAAACAGTTGTGGCAGCCCTGCTTACACCATGTGGAAGGCCCGAAAACGACGACACAGTTAGGGGTCCATAATTTTGGGGCAACTTTCACATTGATTCTGTGGCTGGGTTTATGCACCTGGCAGTATATATTTTCCAGGCTTTTTCATTGCAAATACCCATTTGGTTTGTAGTGGCCAATCACAACTTGGCTACTGTCCACTCAAGAAACTTTTGTTACCCTTCTAAAAGAAAAATCTTTAAGGCTGACCAGGTGACAGGGCTGTTCTATTTGCGATGATCTGCCAATCCATCTTTTTTATTTGTCTATTTATCTAACTGTCCTTGAGGTTGCACAACAATGCCATGTAACATGCATGTTCTATTCAACTGCCAGTACCACTTTCTCCACTTCAAGAGCCATCTTCCCTCTTCACCACCATGCTCCGTTTGACTTCGCTTTGCTACATTGTGCAGAAGCTGTGTGTTGCATGGCAGACATTAATTATTGGCACAAATGTCTTAATCAAGTGTCAGTTCCGTTTCACACTATGATAGTAACGGGAGAATTTGGAAAATGACGTGAAAAATGTTACGTTCTCTCTTCCCACTCTTCTTTTTCCACAGATGGTAAAATGATCTTGTGGAACACAATAGAAAAAAATATTTTTGTTCAAAACATGTTCATATGTTCATAGGGTAATATGCATATAACTTAATATATGTCCTGCGTATGAGGTTGGAGAATGAAGTTTCATGAACCCCAAAATCCACGGGATTAACATGTGCTGGATAGTCACTGACTTGTGTGAACCAATCAGAAGAGCAAAACACTGTGATTGGTTCAAGGCTGGCTGAGTCATGACAGTGCATTTTAGCCCTGCCTATTTTGGGGATTGTGTGGCCTCACCAGGACATGGTGCAGCATTCACCTCGACATAGTTGCATGGACCGCTGCTAGTGTGGAGGGAAGGGTGCCCCCTGTCTGTGGGAGGGAAATTGGCTACTGAAGTGAGGCTGTGAAATGCATGCATGCTCTGCACTCTGCCTGAGAGATGAGGTCAGTGTGCATCATACTAACACTGATCTGCTGACTGTAAGCTCTGCTCATCTCTGTAGGTCACAGGGGAGGGATAATGGGGAAAAAGTGGGTTGATTAGGCATTAAAAAAAGATTTAAAATGCGTAGTTTGTTGGGGATTTTTAGTTGGGCTCAGGTGGATGCATTAATTATTTTGTGGAGGGTGTGTGATGAACGCTGCATACAGGTGTTTATTGTACCATTTTGTTTGTCGCCTCTGGTTTCCACTGATCCTCCAACGCTAGGCTGCTTGTTATTGCAGCGTACCGGGCAGTCCAGCACAGTGGCCCTTTTTCACCTGCCCCCTCCCAAAAAATTATGCTAAACTAGCTTCAACAATTGGTGGTCAGTCTATCAAATTAAACTTGTGCATTATTTTGAAAGACCACAGGAAAGAACAAGGTTTAGTTATTTAAATCATTTTTCTCAGTGTATGTGTTTTATGGAAAGCATATGTTGTAAAATGGGAAGTGGGAGTTTTTTTTTTTTAATTTGTGACCCAGCAGCAACAGTTTAGAGAAGAATGTTGTCTAGTCGAATGCACACTTAAAATGTACTTTCTATTTTACTCAAAAAGAAATTATTATTCAAATTTAAGAACATAAAGAGATACTGACGACTGACTCTCTCAGGCCCTGAGCTAAATTGCGTTTGGACCTGTGGTGGGCCAACATTTTCAAACCTTGGGGCTAGTCAACGAGGATATGCTCGTTGTCTAATTTTGACTGGTTGTTATACATAGTTGGTCTGTGGAAACTAAAGGGGACTATCATTCAATGGGCTACTCTGATTATTGATTTGAATCATGTCATATTTTGAAAACAAATCCCAGGGATTTGGAGTTTGATTAGACATACTGATCACACATCAAGTAGGAGCCCCATTATATGGTCAGTTTAAAAATATGGAGACAGGCTAATTGAATGCCTTCCCGGTGCAAACAAGTCTGGGGCTCAATTTGGGTAAACACATTCTCAACAGCATTTTATTATGACCTCTCATGGAGATAGTAAGTCTTTGATTTTTGCAGAAGTAGCATACCGGTATGCAGCTGTTCTGTATGCATGGATGTGAGGATGTGTGTCTGCTAGCAAGCTCATTTTCTCTCACACTCTGTTGCTTTGTCTCTCCCGTTCTGGTCTAGGTTGTAGTCAACGCCCTCGTTGGAGCCATCCCCTCCATTATGAATGTGTTGCTGGTTTGCCTCATCTTTTGGCTAATTTTCAGTATCATGGGGGTCAACTTGTTTGCGGGAAAGTATTACTACTGCTTCAATGTGACGGCCGATGAGCGCTTCGATGTCGATGAGGTCAACAACCACTCTGAGTGCAATGCCCTCATGAATAACGGCACTGAGGTCAGGTGGATGAACGTCAAGATCAACTTTGACAATGTGGGCGCCGGTTACCTGGCACTTCTCCAAGTGGTGAGAGGCTTCTTAATGCCCTCATTCCTGCCTCCTCCTCCCCCTTTCATGGTTCCCAACCTTTTCAATTCATGTTCACCCCTGGAAATTAAGTATGCTGCTTTAGGCCCTGGATGTTGCTGTGTGTTTTTGTAAAATTTTAGGGGATAGTTCACATTTTTCCGACTCTGGTTCGCCGAGCTATTTACCATGAATTATGTGTTGATGAAGAATTTTTGCTGGACTTGGACATGAAAGTTGAAGCGGGTGATTCAAGTTCAACAACTAGCGACAGTGATGGTGATGGAGTGGTAGGGGAAAATGAGGAAGACATCAGTGACGATGGGGATGTAGCTGAACGCCAACAGCTACCGTAAGGGTACCAGCACGAACAGGATAGCACGATAGCATAGTTGCTAACTTACATAGTAGGAATCATTTACCCTATATGAGCGAACTAGCTATGTAAGTTGCTTACATAGTTAGGAACTATGGTTTAGGGAAATCTACCCCTGAGATAGGCAGGAGGGAACTAAAACATAGCTACTCAAGCTTAGAATTTTACTGATTAGTGCCCAGCTAGCTAACAGGAGGCCCTTAGGCTACGAAGATTGCTAAGCCTTTAATCTGAAACCGGCAGTCCCTCCTAATTTATTATCCTGCAGTGATAAACCTGCGCTGCTCTAAAAAGGCTTAGTCCCAACCTGGGCCTTGGTGCTCCGTACTATTCCGCAAAATGGCACCTGAAACGGGTGAGCTAACCCGGTAGCCAAACTATTACATACTTTTTCGCGATCACAAATCTAGTACGCTAAAAACGAAACGAAACAAGACCGAGTAATGAACAAATTTCGATAGGTGGATGGTCAATGCACTCGACTTCCTAACCGTCTATCCGTTTCCCATAAATTATGCCCTCAGAATCCACCCCTATATAGCCCCCCTATTTTCGCTCGTTTTTTTGGGGATGTGCACAAGTTGAATGGGTATTGAAAATGCCTCTTTTACTCTCTTCCTGTTTGTTTTATTCATTATCTCCATGATATTAGCTTTCCGCAGAGGTATAATTTGCCCATTTCTTTGATTTCTCAATACATGTCTACTTTAGTCAGTTGTTTAACTAAGTATTCCTGGCACTGCTTAACTACTAATTTCTCGCCATCAATAACACTGGAATGTGTATTCTTTTATTCGACTTGATTGTGGCAAATTAATTTTAAATTAAATTTTTTTCTCTCTGTACATGATTTTCTTCTCTCCCCTCCTTTTTCTCAGGCCACATTCAAAGGCTGGATGGACATCATGTACGCAGCTGTGGACTCTAGAAAGGTAAGCAAGGTTTGTGGCAATGGGGGTTTGCTCAGAAACACAAATAAAGGAAAACTCTGTGTGGCCACTCAAAAATTTAACATTTATTCTTGCTAGCTCCTTTGTTTATAGATTATGATTTTTCTTTTTGCAAACTCCTGGTGAGTTGTCTGTACAATTAAGGTTTTTGTCAAAATATGAATGCTTATGACTAAGCATGAACTTTGGCTGCTTGATACAAATTGCACACTGCCAAACCTATCAGTTTAATTTGCAAGGATGGTTCGATGTGGAGAATTGAAATTGGATGGTTGTGGAGGATTCACCTATGCAAATAAACGTTATGCCTTGCTCAGAACAAGTAACGTGGTTATGACACTTATAATGGTAGGAGTGCGAATACTAGTGACGTTATTTGATATATAAACAATCAGACCTGCTTTTGGCCATTGTTCTGTTGTGTCATCTGGCATATTTAAGGGATTACTGATGTTAAATAAGACCCCTGGATTTGGTCAAACTATCACCATCTTTTGGTCTAAGAATCTCTTGAAAAAGATTATGTCTGTGTAAAATATGTCAAATGTTTTTCAGGTGAGGGTAAACGATGAAAAATGGGTGGTACTGGGTGAGTTTTTGGGTGTCTTTGTATTTCCCATGATTCTTGCAGCTTGAAGATCAGCCTCAATATGAGGTCAACATCTACATGTACATCTACTTCGTCATCTTCATCATCTTTGGATCCTTTTTCACCCTCAACCTCTTCATTGGTGTCATCATCGACAACTTCAATCAGCAGAAGAAAAAGATAAGTTCTCCTTCCTTGCGCTTTAGCTTTCTGTATTTTTTCCCCCGAGCTGCAAGATTTGTACAAATGTTGAAGCAAGAGCATTTTATACATTTTAGATTTATTACTTATGTTGGGGGAATGAAGAGATGTGGTCTTGAAGGGGAATAGCACGCTGCTCTGTTTGGCCAATGGGACGAGGGCGATTCTGTGTCTCATTCATCCTTGGGATTTTTGCATTTCAAGGTTGTAACCCCAATTCTTGTTTTTCCCTATACTTTGGTGGTCAGGATATCTTCATGACAGAGGAGCAGAAGAAATACTACAATGCCATGAAGAAGCTGGGCTCTAAAAAACCCCAAAAACCCATTCCTCGGCCAGTGGTAGGTTTCCTCAGTTCCTCTCGGACAGGAAAGGGAATGAAAGAAAATTTCTGCGGCAGGTATTTTTGTTTTGACATTGAATCTCAGTGAAAGCCGAAGTTGTTTTTTTTTTTATTCTTTAAATATACACTGATGAGCCGAAACATTAAAATCATTCACAGATAAAGCAAACGTAGATTACTTGGTAACAACAGCGCATGTCAAAGACCCTGCCTACATGTACACGGGTATTTTTGAAAACCTGTCTTTTTCAATGAGTTTTGGCCTGTCATCCACGTGCAAGTGGTGTTTTTGGTCACTAAAATAAGATTTTTTAAAACGCCTTCAAAGGTGAAGATTTTTTTATACTCTGGCTTCAGCGTATCAGTGCGAACGTGTAAAATGAAGTGCTCTGAAAATGTTGATGTCACAAGTTTTTTGCGAATGCCTACTGTTACTTTGGGCACTCTTCTTTACTATACATTATGTCATTTAATCTTCATCGCCATCTACTGGCCTGGCATACTTGATTTCAGCTTTTTCCTTGTTGTCCTGGTTTCCTGTGTGCGGAGATATTTTGTAAAACAGTGTTGCAGGGACACACTTTTTTTAAAAAGCAGAGATAAAAAAAAATCATTTAAAAAAATATCCACATTTGTTTGGAAAAGGTCAAATTCTGCCATCAGACCTTGGTCAATGACCGAACAGTTGATTCTGGAAGTCGACATGTTGGATGTTGGAGATATCTGACCTGTGCGACGTTGACAAGGATCGAATCATTATGGCTAGACCCATAGAGCAGTGGGTCATTGTATCCCTGAAGTGGCAAGACTTCTGGGGTGCACCCAGTTTACAGTGGTGGATTCCTACTGACAGCAGTCCATGGCGGGACAAACCATGAACTGGCAAAGGGGCGTTGGGCACCCAAAGCTCATCGATGCACAATGGCAATAAAGGGTGTCCTTTCTGGTCAGAACTGACAGAAGGGCTGCTGTTACTGCGAATTTTAATGATACTTCGAGGAGAAATGTGTTACTACACGCAGTGCGACAAACCCTGCTGCACATTGGGCTTTGCAGCTGCAGACCAGTTGGAATGCCCATTCTAACCCCTGTCCATGGGCGAAAGAGCCTACATTGGGCACATGAGCATTGAAACTGGACCTCGGAGCAATTAACCCCTTTGTGCAGATGTGTCAGTCAACGGACATAGAGCTGGAAATTTACGCATGCAGTTACAATATTCTATCACTAGATGGCAGACCCGGATTAGTTATTGAATATTCACAAGTGAGTCAAGCTCGAACACAGTTTAGAATATGGATGAGTTGATTTCCTGTTTTTCAGGAGTTGCATGATTTTAACTTCTTAGTTAAGCCTGATATGCAAACTGCTCAATATACTTGCCCATAGTATCTATCCAGCAACTCAAAAAAATGATCTCTTGCGACAAACAAATCGGTGTCCTCTATAGCACCCACTTCAGCTACAGTGAGCTAATGGTATCCCAATTAGTAGTTAAGAAAAATCCGTTTTCTGAAGCAAAAATTCGACATGGTAGTGATGCTATCTCATTCTACTATCAATTATAGTCATCACATATAAAAAATGCGCAGTTCCCTTCCGTGGATTTACGTGTAGATTCCTCCATCGAGGAATTTAGCGTCTCCTTACATCCTCCTGAGTACTGGGGTTGATAGCCAATCACTCAATTATATACTCAGGCTCAATTGCATGACTGCACAGTTGTAGTTCATGCCCTTGTGAAGCTTCCCCGGGAACGATGTATTCATTTACTCGTTTCGTATCTAATTCCTGTTTCCGCTGTAACTGAAAGACATTGATTGGACAATCAAAAGAGTATACAAGCCTTTGCATGTCAGCAAGATAGGTTGTATTTTCTTAACATTGCGCACAATTGCGCAGCTGAAAATGACGCGATTTATATGGAAAAGACTCTCAAAACCAGCCTGAAGTGTTCAGTTGCATTTATAGGATTGAAATGAGGTAAGGACATGGTCAATGGGAATTATTCCGAATGAAACAGGATTGTAGGATTCCTTCTACTGGATACAACTGTCTCAGGAGATGGGATTCAGTGAAGAAAGGTTATGCTGCTACTACATTAGCATTTTGCTCAATTAGTCTTTTTGTTTTGGAATTATGTCTCCCCCTTCCTGGAGGGGGGGGGGAGACATATTGTTTCAATTCATATTGAATTTAATGCGTCAAAAGTTGATTTGTGTTAAATATATGACTATTTTATGATTTGACAGTGCGCCATTTTGAGGCATCTTAGAGTTTGGGGAGCCACCTGGATAGCTGTCTTATTTACCTCATAGAGAGTGAGTAATTTAGAATATAATGCTCAGATGAGTTATACTTGTGGTCAAGGAGTTTGTGATCCCAGAAATGTATAGTTTTAACCCTCACCTATTTTTCAATTCTGTTTTATTTTTTTTTCATGAAGATTTTTTATGTTTGCAGCCCTTTTTCTCGACCAAAATCATGAAAATAAATTAAAATACAATTGAATTCTTAAATGGTAAATGGTAAATGGACTGCATTTATATAGCGCTTTCTAGTCACATGATACGACCCTAAAGTGCTTTTACAACTTTTGCCTCACATTCACCCTGATGTCAGAGGCTGCCATGCAAGGCGCCACCCTGCACATCAAAAGCAGTGCGGGGTTCAGTGTCTTGCTCAAGGACACTTTGACACGTTTTCTGGTGGAGCCGAAGATCGAACCGGGAACCTTCTGATTTCTGGGCTGCGCGCTCTACCTCCAGAGCCATGCCGCCCCAATGCTTACTGCTTCAAGTGTCCTGGCGCATTTGAGCCATTCCTTTCCTGTCTTTGAGGCTGCTGAATTATAAAGCCTTAAATAAGGTAACACATATATAGCGATACTTTTCGTGACGTCACGAACCTGGTCACGTGGGTTTGTTCACTAGCGTGGTTGGCAAAAAGCCACAACATTACAATTGATTTTATAGGTTATAGGTATAAAGTTGTCTTCCACTTTTCGTCGTAATGCCAGTCAGTTGCAGCATTATTAATTGCACAAACCGTTTTGTGAAGGGTTCAAAATGTATTCCTGATAGAGAACCGATAAAATCTGCTCGGATTGATGCAATTCGACGCAAGAACTGTGTGCTGTCGACCTACTCGCGTGTTGGTACCATTCACTTTCAGTAGGGTGAGTCGAAGCTATTTTCCATTATTTCTAACATAGCTAACATTTTGCTTAGTTCTGACATTTAACTATTCAGTCATGCCAAGGGAATGATCTTCTTTTTTTGTGTTGGGTAATTTGATTGGTTCCTTATGCTTTCCGATAGCGAGTATTAAGTGATAGTTTGGATATTAGTACTGGAAAGAATTAGGTTTTCAGCCTTCATCAGTATCGACAGAGATCAGTACTTCTTCGGCTTACCTTGACTTTTGGGTAGCCAGAGAAACATTAGAGCGTGTAAAAACATCACTCGTACATCCAGTCAAGAAAATGTAGAGTTTATTGTCAACTGCAGCTGTAACAGCGGCAGCCTTATTACTGATGACACACCAGATGGCTTGGGAATGTAGAGTATATGCATTAACGATAGTAAATATTAATGATAAATTCAAAATTCCCTTATCACAAATACCACCCCCCCCCTCCCCAAAAAAAAAAAAAAAAAATATATATATATATAAATATATATATATATATATAAATATATTGGTGGCCTCTTTTAAAATTGTTCTGGTAAACGCTCTACAATGAATTACTTTCTCTGATCAACAAATGTTGAATTTCTGTTCAATGTAGGAATAGCAAGTGGTGATCCAGCTGACCCAGACCGGAGAGGGGTCGTTTGATCTTTCAGCTCGTAAGGATCCGGAAGCCTACACAGACCATCGTTGTACTTAAGCTTAGAGAAATATCTAGCCTTCGCGGTACTGTCAAGGTTTTGTACATATTCAGAGACCGCCGAATTGGTTCCACAACTGCAGGATGCCATACTTCCCCTCTTTTGTTGTATTAACTTGCACTTATTCTTGCCAACCACGCTAATGCGCATGCCTGACGTCAGGCATGAACGTGCCGTCATGTTTGTAAACAAGAAGTATCTCTATAGCCAGATTTGGCTTCTGCACAAAGGGGTTAAAGAAAGTCATCTGGCACAGTGAGTCCTGTTTTTTCATTTGCATTATGTGCACCGGCTGAGTACGAGTGCCTCATTTACCTGGAGAGGTGATGACCGCAGGATGCACTGTGAGAAGAAGATGATAAGGTGGTGTATGATGCTTTGAGAAATGTTCTACTGGGAAATCCTGGTTCTCAAGTTGACATGAGTTTGACGGAGCTGTTTTGGCGACACGAAAAGGACCTACACTGTATTTGACTGATGGTTATAATGTTGTAGCTGATTAATATATGCCGAATGTCTCAGTCTTGGCTGCAGACTGTTTTGTGGAATATTTTGAATTTGTCAGTGGTCTGTTTTCAATCCTTAAATTATGCTATCAGGTCAGATTTGCCATCAGACTGTTAAGCCAATTTGATGGTTTGACCTGACCTGTTTTTCTTCTGAAACTGCTATTTCATGCATCAAATTTCAAGGAACTGGTATTAACATGATATACTGTGCATTTTCTTAATAATAACAAAAAAATGGGTCCCTGAAAAGAGCAAATTGATAATAGGATGATAATTCTCCTAAGGCAAGGTTACACTCAAGCATGTCCAATACCCGCATTCACATTTTTTTCTTCTTTTTTTTGGATTCGGCCATGTGAATCAGCAGAAGAAAATTTTCAACCTGCAGCCTTTCCATTTAGTCTTTTTGCACATTGGCGCCTCCTCTGGTGGTTGATTGTGTACTACCTCTGTCCGTTAAGAGTCTTTCACTTGCGCAGTGTTTGCATTTGATGTGTGTGCACCTGCTCCAGAACTGCTCGGGGATGGAGCTGTGATAAGTCAGGGTAGCAGTGTGCATTTTCAGATGGGGGAAGTTAGAAATGAGGGGTGACATTGAAAGAGTGATTGTAAGTGTCCTTCACATAAATGTACACGTGTCATGAAATCTTTGGATGTGTTTTGATCTCTCCTAGAACAAGATCCAGGGGATGGTGTTTGACTTTGTGACTCAGCAGGTCTTTGACATCTCTATCATGATCCTCATCTGCCTCAACATGGTAACCATGATGGTGGAGACTGATGACCAGACACAGGAAATGGAAAACATCCTTTACTGGGTCAACTTCATTTTCATCGTTGCCTTCACTACTGAGTTTGTGCTCAAGCTCTTTGCGCTGAGGCATTACTACTTCACCATTGGTTGGAACATCTTTGATGTAGTGGTGGTCATCCTCTCCATTGTCGGTGAGCAGTTGCTGTACTTTACCTGATCTTTGGAGGAAGATGATGTATGAATTGGCCTCAAAATAAATGTGAAAATCCTATTGTAAATGTTTTGCCACTGTACAAATGCACTTAAATATATACTTATCTGTTGATTTGTACTGCTGCACTCTTCAGAGCAACAAATAGCCAACAAGACTGCCAGTATACTTCATGTTCATTTTAAAAGTAATTTTCAATTACATTTCCCAAGTATACTGGTAGCACTTGTAAGTGTACTATATTTCAATGCTGCTTGGGACTTTAATTTTATTAGTGGATATTTTAAAGTATGCTTTAAGTGCAAGAGTGGTAAACTTTGAGTCCACCACCGGTTTGCTTAATTCGAAATTTTAAGTTCTTGAAAGTATACTTTGAGGTACGATGCAAGTAAACTTGGAGATAAAAAAAAAACTGAATTATGTACACTTTCAACCCAGAATTTTATGACTATTTCATGTCCAAATTGATTCTTTTAGTCACAAATTGGAATTGAATGACACATTATTCACTGAGACACTCACATATAAAGCAATAGCTTAACCCACTGCACTGTGAGAGATATACTTTTTAATAGAATTATTCTACAGTCTGTTGGCTTAAACTGAAAATATATGGAAATGTTTATGTAAATCATATTTGTGTATATATAATGTATCAACAACCCAAACAATATCAAGTTCCACTATGATGCAGTGGGTGAAGCTGTTGTTTGAAAGTGGTGCAGAAGGTGCCGGGTTCAAATCCAGCTGGGGTCCTGCATGTGGACTTGTCCAGGGAGTATTTGAGTGAATTTCAGGTGATTTAATTTCTCTGCATGTTTAGAAGAATACAACTGACGTAATATAGTCATAAAATACTGGGTTAGAAATGTCAATAATGATATTATAATTTTTCATTAAGTAAATCTCTAAGTTTGTGTAATGGTCGGCGCGGAGGCCAGGAAAACGTGGACTGGACTCAAGTGCAAAGGTGGATTTGGTTGAAAGACAAGCATATAAAAGAGTAAAATATTTCAATGTTATGAATTCAGTAGTGTTTATATTTCAATATGCAGAATTCAATGGCTGCCTAAATTCAAATACTTATGTCACTTGTTTTCTTCCAAAAGTTTCTTTTCAACGAAGTATGTGTGAGCGAAACCTGAGTTCTCTTTTGTATTCATTATATTGAGCAGATATTTAGATTAGCACAGGTTTCATGTAGCTTCTTTGCGATATATCACTCGTCATAGCTCGGGGATATGGGAAATTTGCTGCAGATTTGATCCTTACACTCAGGTATTATGTTCAGTAAACTAATTAATGTTTTACTTTATGTGGCTAACCGGATAAGGTGAATGATGCCTTTCATTGTTAGTTTACTATCCATGCGCAGTTGGTTACTTACCACTGTCTATGATCGTGTTTTTTTTTTTTTTTTTCCTGACATGACTAGCAGAGCATTTTTTGTATTGGTGGATACGATTTTTCAAAGATAATTAAATTGCCGATGTGTTCAGGTGTTGGGTGTCAGGACACTCATGAGAAAGCAGACACTTCCAGTGTTTAGGGAGAACTTTTTTTTTAACCTCATACCATTCACTGTTGAAGGGAAAATAACGGATTCTGTGAGTGTTTTGATTCATATGTTGAAGTATTTATTATTCAGTTCTCCCCAAAACTTAAATTACCAAAAAACTTGACAGCTTATGGGCGGTTCTTTTGTTTGCAGTGCACTTCAGACGAAGGTTGTCCTAAAACATTGCTTTGAGAAAGGCTCACCTTGGTTGCTGGGAGGCTGATTCTTAGGGCACTCTTCTAGAGCATGTATGGATCCCATATTCTGAAATCTAATCCGAACTGTACAAGTGGCCCTTTAGGGCTCCACATGATTGGGAGGCATCTTAAGTGTGAGGGATGGCTCACTCAGTGCGTTGCTGCTTTTTAGTAAGCCACAGTGGTTGACTGGGCAGGCCTGATCTTCCTGAAGTGTGCTTTTACATGAAGTGCCTTCCTCTGATATTTTAGCTGGTTTGAATCGTAATGTGCAGTGCAAAAAGTAGCGGGCAGCTCAGATAGGCCATAGGGCATGCAGTGAAAACTCGCTTAAAATTTCATTTTTGTGCAACAATCTTGGGGGCAACTTGAAAGTGGTGTGGATTTGAAGGAAATGGTACTCTGATCAAGAATATCAATGTCCCCACCTGTGGAATTTGCTCATAAATTTATAACATGCGCTTCATGAAATTGACCATTTTCAGATAATACGTCAAGTCCAAAATTCACTTTCCTGTTTTTTTTTTTTGTCATCAAATAGCTTACTTCATCCCTATTTTGAATATTTACTAGGTGGGTGGGGCCTATCAGGGGTATTACACTTATATTATACTATTTATTAATGTTAATTTTACTAACGTTGACTAAGTTCTTTTACGGTAATTCCAAGATCTCAATGAAAGAATACCGCAACACCCACCTAGCACCACCAGGAGTGCTTGAGACCTAAATAGTGTATAAGAAAATCATGATTTCCTATACATAAAGAAGAAATTGTATAATGCTGCTTATACCTTTTCATAAAATTTCAACTTAAACAATTAAATTAATTATCCAAAGCATTTCATTGCCTGTTCTCCGTGTATGTACATCATGTAGGTTCGTTTCCACAAAATGAATGTGACTCAAATAATCAACAAAGTTCTCCTTTAATTTAAAATATATAATTTCTATTCTTATCTTTTCATCATTACAGACTGTACAACAAAATGTATTTATTTTACAGTAGACTGTCATTAATACAAACTCCTTGGGACCAGAAAAATTACTTTGCTATATTGAAATGTTGTTATATCAGGACTGCAAAAACAAGGAAATACAAAGGAATTTTAAACTTTGGGATCAAAAAAATCACCTTCTTATAACAACATTTTGTTATATCAGCGTTCTTTATAATGAGAGTCCACTGTATTTCATTTAGTCTTATCAGGTATATGATATAAACTGTAACATAACAATTTTGCGTTACACACTTTGAATCTTGCGCATTTCTGTGTCCTGTCTATTGATAGTTAATGAGCTGAATATAAATTTGCACAGAATTAAAAAAAGAAATGTATGTGTGATGTTATACGTCTGTAATAAGATTAATGAGTAAACCTTGTCTAATGAAAGAATCAATTCATTTTCAAATTTAATCAAACCAGTCACATATATTTGAAGGGCTTTACAGAATGGAAACTAAGCTAAGTTGTAATATAAAAGCGAGCTGAAAGAGGTTAAATAAACACCAAAAACAAGTAAACCCCGGGAGCTCAGTGCTGATCAGATTCTCGTGTCTCTGACAGACTGCGATTTGCGTGTTATATGACGGATTCTTATGTGCATTATAATTCTGACTATGGTGTAAGAAAAAGTTACTTTTTGAAAAAACTGAGTCAAATACTACAAACCCAAAACCAGTGAAGTTGGCACGTTGTGTAAATCGTAAATAAAAACAGAATACCATGATTTGCAAATCCTTTTCAACCTATATTAAATTGAATACACTGCAAAGACAAGTTACTTAATGTTCGAACGGGTAAACTTTGTGATTTTTTGCAAATGTTAGCTAATTTGGAATTTGATGCCTGCAACATGTTTCAAAAAAGATGGCACAAGTGGCAAAAAAGACTGATAGAGTTGAGGAATGCTCATCAAACACTTATTTGGAACATCCCACAGGTGAACGGGCTAATTGGGAACAGGTGGGTGCCATGATTGGGTATAAAAGCAGCTTCCCTGAAATGCTCAGTCATTCACTAACAAGGATGGGGCGAGGGTCACCACTTAGTGAACAAATGCGTGAGCTAATTGTGGAACAGTTTAAAAACAACATTCCTCAACGAGCTATTGCAAGAAATTTAGGGATTTCATCATCTAGGGTCCGTAATATCGTCAAAAGGTTCAGAGAATCTGGAGAAATCACTGCACGTAAGCGAAGAGGCCGGAAACCAACATTGAATGCCCGTAGCCTTCAATCCCTCACGCAGTACTGCATCAAAAACCGGCATCAGTGTGTAAAGGACATCACCACATGGGCTCAGGAACACTTCAGAAAACCACTGTCAGTAACTACAGTTCGTCGCTGCATCTGCAAGTGCAAGTTGAAACTCTATAATGCAAAGCAAAAGCCATTTATCAACAGCATCCAGAAACGCCGCCGGCTTTGCTGGGCCCTAGCTCATCTAAGCTGTACTGATGCAAAGTGGAAAAGTGTTCTGTGGTCTGACGAGTCCACATTTGAAATTGTTTTTGGAAACTGTGGACGTTGTGTCCTCCGGACCAAAGAGGAAAAGAACCATCCGGACTGTTATAGGCGCAAAGTTCAAAAGCTAGCATCTGTGATGGTATGGGGGTGTATTAGTGCCCAAGGCATGGGCAACTTACACATATGTGAAGGCACCATTAATGCTGAAAGGTACATGCAGGTTTTGGAGCAACATCTGTTGCCATCCAAGCAACGTCTTTTTCATGGATGCCTCTGCTTATTTCAGCAAGACAATGCCAAGCCACATTCTGCACGTGTAACAACAACATGGCTCTGTAGTAAAAGAGTGCGGGTACTAGACTGGCCTGCCTGCAGTCCAGACCTGTCTCCCATTGAAAATGTGTGGCGCATTATGAAGCGTAAAATACGACAACGGAGACCCCGGACTGTTGAACAACTTAAGCTGTACATCAAGCAAGAATGGGAAAGAGTTCCACCTGAAAAGCTTCAAAAATTGGTCACCCTAGTTCCCAAACGTTTACTGAGTGTCGTTAAAAGGAAAGGCAATGTAACACAGTAGTAAAAAGGCCCCTGTGCCAACTTTTTTGCAATGTGTTGCTGCCTTTAAATTCTAAGTTAATGATTATTTGCAAAAAAATAATAAAGTTTCTCAGTTTGAACATTAAACATCTTGTCTTTGCAGTGTATTCAATTGAATATAACTTGAAAAGGATTTGCAAATCATTGTATTCTGTTTTTATCTACAATTTACATAACGTGCCAACTTCACTGGTTTTGGGTTTTGTATACATATATATATATATATATATAAACTGAGTAAAATACTATGTATATTCTTTGTTTTTTACCAAATGAACACTGTTCAGTAGTTCAGTTTACAAAAAACAGTCAGAAAATAAATGATTGAAGAAGTCTATTTTGAGGTTAATGTGACAAAGCGACACTGGACTCAAGGTCAGCACACATGTGACTCCAATCTGATCTGGTAATTTTTTTATACAGAAAAGTATCATATCCAGTTATACCCAGGTTTGCAAATACAGTCTTGATCAAGTTGGATAACCTGTAATTAAAATATACTGAGTACAAATGAAAACGCACCACTTGAAAAAAGTCAATATTTAAGTTCAAATGAACTTCACTATAATTTTTATGCAACAACAACACTACAGTGACGTCACCCGACATGCCAGGTGCAAGAATGAAGCCAAAGATGCCAAAAAAATTACCGAAAATAATCGCTCATTATGTTTTTCTGAGCAGGTTCTGGGATTGGTTATATTCATTTTCAGGATTATTATATTTTTGTTGTAAATACTGAATAAAAATGAAGTTGCCCCAGTGCTGTTGCACGAATGAAAAGGTTAGACACAGACGTGCAGTGGCCTAGGAAGAGTTAATGTGCTTTTTTACACGGCACTTCTGTGGGAATAGCGGGGCATGCAGTATTACATGTATTTTTGTTGTTCAGATTGGGTTAAAGATTAAGGACACATTTAAAAAGTGAATGAGAAGTGAATGACAATCAGTGTTTGAATTCCAGTTTTGTCCCTTTAAACCCCCCCTTGATGCCTTGCTTGCTTGGCTTCTCTCCAAACTGTAGGTATGTTCCTGGCAGACCTGATCGAGAAGTACTTTGTGTCCCCGACGTTGTTCAGAGTGATCCGTCTGGCCCGAATTGGCCGCATCCTGCGTCTGATCAAGGGGGCCAAGGGCATTCGAACTTTACTGTTTGCCTTGATGATGTCACTGCCTGCTCTGTTCAACATTGGCCTGCTCCTCTTTCTGGTCATGTTCATCTTCTCCATCTTTGGAATGTCCAACTTTGCATATGTTAAGAGGGAGGCAGGCATCGATGACATGTACAACTTTGAGACTTTTGGAAACAGTATGATCATTCTGTTCATGATCACCACCTCAGCTGGCTGGGATGGCCTGTTGTCGCCTATCCTAAATTACCCACCAGACTGCAGCCTTGATAAAGAAAACCCCGGGACCTCAGTGAAGGGTGACTGTGGCAACCCCTCAGTGGGCATCTTCTTCTTTGTCATGTACATCATCATATCCTTCCTCATTGTGGTCAACATGTACATTGCTATCATCTTAGAGAACTTCAGTGTGGCTACAGAGGAGAGCGCTGACCCACTGAGCGAGGACGACTTCGAGACCTTCTACGAGATCTGGGAAAAGTTTGACCCAGACGCCTCGCAGTTTATTACCTTCGCCAAACTTTCTGACTTTGCTGACACCCTGGAGCACCCTCTAAGAGTGCCTAAGCCCAATACCATCGAGCTGATTGCTATGGACATGCCAATGGTCAGCGGGGACCGCATACACTGCCTGGACATCCTCTTCGCCTTCACCAAGCGCGTGCTGGGCGACAGCGGGGAGCTGGATATGCTCCGGCAGCAAATGGAGGAGCGCTTTGTGGCAGCTAACCCCTCCAAGGTGTCCTACGAGCCCATCACCACCACGCTGCGCCGTAAGCAGGAGAACGTGTCAGCCGTAATCATCCAGCGTGCTTATCGCGCTCACCTAATCCGTCGCGGCTTCATCTGCAAACGCAGGCCAGGGACCAACAAGCTGGAAAATGGGGGGACCAATCAGGACAAGAAGGAGGGCACACCGTCCACTGCCTCCCTTCCCTCATATGACAGCGTGACCAAACCTGAAAAGGAGATGCAGGATGACAGTGAGGAGAAGAGCAGGAAAGACAAGAGTCGAAACCAAAAAGACGTCAGGGAATCTAAATGTTAGAACTACAGAGACAATAGTGAAAAACTACAACTGCAACAACACACTGCTGAAAATTGAAATCAAAGTCTTTTGACATCAGAAAACAAAAATAACCCTCAACACTCACAAATAATTTAATATATAAATGAAGAAAATGGATATGGAAAAAAAACTGAAAAAATAACAAAAAAACACTGTTTACAGACTTCATAAAGCTGAGTTCAGAAGAGGCTTGATTTCAAACGGCTTTTTAAGACGATTAAAGACTAAATTTAATCGGCTTTTTGTGTGACTTTGCAAAAAGACCAACATTTAAAAAAACTAAAATAAAAATGAAGAAAAACCATAAAAAGAACAAAAACAAGCTGACCATCCTGTGTAGGCTATATGTGGACATATCGCCTCAAGCAAGACAGGAAAAGAGAGAGAAAAAGAGAGAGGTGAGGAACTTCATGGGATGGAATCGCCAAAACTGCCATTCAGAATTCCGTCGGAAAACCAATGCCATTGTGGATTTTCCCGAAGGAAACAACTGCCGTGGAGCCTACAGCTGCCAGGCCTTGTCTGACGGACATGCTGTACAACTGTTTGTAAGTGAAAAAACAATAACCAGCCAGACTGGTCAAACGAAAACTCTAATTTTAGGGAAGAAAGAGCGAATGGGAGAAAAAACCCTTGAACGATTTAAAATGAAGGGTTTTTTGTTAGTTTGTGCTGAATATACCTGCATCTTTACATTTTTTGAGCGGCAAAAAAGGAAAAAAAAATTAACATTTAGCCCATGTCACTCATCTTTTCATCTTATCTTTGTTATACCCGCATTAAAAAGGATGTTTTCTACATGGGCTTTCTCAGTGACCGGGAAGGGGGGATCCAGAAGGGGTCTGATGTGGGCTTAATGGAGACTCGCTCAGACCGGCTTCAAAATAAATAAATAAATAATTGTGCTCGTTCAATGCATAGAAATGACTTGCATGATGGCATGTTTTGATCAGGAATCATGCATGAATTATCATAGTCCACAAGACACAAATACTTGGACCACGACAGTGGCTTCACCGTGTGTTTCAGGCTGCCCAATGGGGGAAAACAATGAAAAGGAATATTTGTTTCAGAAGTAATATTTATGATATGAATAGCCACAAAACTAATGGCAACAATGGTGTTCGTTGGTATTATCGTGATTCACAATTCTGAGCGAAATAATCAAATTGATGTTCTGCCCTTCTCAATCATCCAACCGAAATCTTTAAATCAGGCCTTTTTAGAAAATTAGCAAGTGTACGAAGGATGTTAGCTCTGGCTTGTTCTGATGTTTTTAGTATTCCAACATTGTGGCACATTAAAAAAAGAGACAAAATGTATCTTTGCTGCTTTGGATTTTTGTGAATGGAGCGGGATGAGTGGGGGATGGGGCAGGGTTGTTCTCAGAAAGTAGAATATATATGCAGAATGGCTCATACAGTCAGGAAAAATGCAAATTTCAATCACTGTTTAAACCAAATCTGGGTGTTAGAAACTGTTTGCTTATGTAGCCTGTAATCTTGTTTTATCCACTGTTAGCCTCCCACATTAACTTTTGAATGTCTTGTGGTGAGAGAGTGGACTGCTTTGTGTCAGGGTGGGAGTGTGGGCTGAGTCGTGGGCAGAGCTCCTGGCCGGGCTTTATCTGCATGTAGCAAGCAGGTTGATTCAATGTAATTTCCTCCAGGGCTTTGAGGGAAAGTTTGTGATTGATGCCATGAGAGCAATTTGTGCTTGTGAAACTATGTTAATGGATAGCCGTTTATGAAGGTTAACTTATTGTTGACTTTTTTTTTCTTTCATTTTTGTTTTTCCATCCTCTTTTCAATACCTTTCTCCATTACATTCCAAACTTCTTTCGTGAGGGCTTCTTTCAGTGCATTTATATTTCTGGATTGTTGTCGAAAAACACTGCCTTTTTTGCATTACTTATTAGTTCCTAAATGTGTTGCATCGTTCACTTGGTGGATGGAATACAATGAGGAGACAAAGAAACAGAAAATTTTGTGGTCTCTTACATTGGAGAAGAAGTGGTGTCGTCTGTCATGCAAAGGCCTAGCGATGAAATGGACCTGACTTGGGTGGGTGTGGCTGCTGATTGGGGGGGGGGATAGAACCACAAAAAGGACTATACTTGTAGGCGGCTATTGACAGAAACCTCAGGTGGAGGAAGAGTTATCAGATTCTGTCTGATAGAAGCTATAGTCACCCTGTTGATGAATTCTTTCAGATAGTACGTCATAGATTAGGTTTAGATGCATCTTTTAGCTTGAGAGGGGCCAGTTTATACTTGAAAGGACTATTATTGTAAAAGGCTGGTGGCCTATCATGAACCTTAGAGCAGCAATAATCCTGGGAGGGCATGTGGTGATCTGACACAAGGTTATCAAACACTTTGAGTCAAATTCTGTGCACCTTGATGGAAATGGGTGCTAATAGTTCTGCTTTAGTCTGTGCAGATCCTCTCCCGCTACAGTATATGCAGGCTAGAGACTGCCACAGTGGGGAATTGGGAGTACACTGTCCTTTGTGTATGATGTGGGTGTGGTTCAAGGGAACCCACTCAAGATAAAATGTTCAAGCCACATGTTTCTCAAACATCAAACATGGCAGACAGCGAATCCAAGCGTTAAGTGCTGATGAACACCTGCTAAAGTCATCAGAGCTATTTTGGCATTTGCACTCCCCCACCCCCCCCACCCCAAACCCCCCTCCACCCTCCACCCTCACAGCCCACCTTCATCCAGAAATCCTCTGGTCCAGTTGCTGCATGAGGTTGCTTAGTCTGTGTGGTGCTGTGGATTTGAACCAAATAAACTCCCAGTGTATATCATGCAAGCAAATAATGCCATCTAGTTCCTCTGCCCCTGCCCACAATGGATGTAATGTATAAAAGACAATAATGGATATTCATACATAAAAAATAGATATATAAATATATATATAAAAAAACATGTACAGTACAGGCTGCGATGTAAATGGCACAACATGCTGACGAGATAGACAAACCTTTTTGAGAGAAATCTATAAATAATGTAATATATTATTTTCTTTTATCAGCATGCAGTTTTTTTTTTGTAAATAGACTATTTTAAAAAATTATTACTATTAATCAGATGATGGTAATTATGAATATTCATACCATTACTATTGATGATAGAATGGTTCCAGCTCATGATGTCCTTTGTTGCTTTAGTTCTTTTCTTTTTTATTTTCTTACACTTTCACGTTGTCGCAGATAACTGAATGAAACATTATATAATACAAAAAAATGATATGCATATATACTTATATATGTATGTATATACACACAATGAATTTATATATGAACACTTTTTGTCACTCACGGTACTCTTCTAATCCCTATTTTAAGGAATGAATCATACTCCCAAACATGAATGCTCTTGTTAAGTATTCTTTCAATGCGCAACAGTGCCGTTTGACGAATGACCAAATTTCTGGTTAGCCCAGGACCACGTCATTTTTTTCGGGACCACCTCACCTGCGGGTGCCACTCACTGAGAATTTTATAGCTTGTACTGGTGAGAGGCTTTTGCTACCAACACACTTTTAGGTACATTTTGTGAAGTTGTCATACTAACATCCACGAGTTTCCGATCTACCCTTACCACACGATCATGTGGACCCACTTGGGCAGACACGCAATTGCTAATTACCTGCCGATGAGAAGCGTGTCCCGAAATCGTTGTCAAGATGTCTAGTTACCAGTTGCTCCGAAATGCTTCCCAATCACTGATGGCTCCCAGAACCATCGATGCAGTTTGCTGCCCATGTTTTTATTTATTTATGTATTTATGTATTTACTTACTTACTTATTTATTTACTATTTGTTCATTAATCTCATTGTTTTTTCATACATTGTTCTTTTAAAGGCACATTATTTTTTACGCAATTTTTCTTATAAGTGAGGAAAATGACTCGCTATTATCTTAGAAATTGAGGAGCTTTTCAAAGGGGAGCATAACACAAATCAGGGACCGTAACATCACCAGAGGACTCAAAAATACTGCCTGAGAAATTAAGCAAAAATGTACTCCACATGATTTAAAAAAGTCACCACAGATAATCTACATGTCCATATGTTTTCTGTGTATGTACTGTGGAATATGCAGCCTTCTGTTTTATAGCTCTCTGTTGACGTTTATTTTTCTATCAATACCTAGCTATGAAACGGTTTCATTTATTTTTTTAGCATGACTGATGTTTTTTTTTTTTTTTTCTTGCTGAAAAAATGTTTGAAAAGTGCTTTTTAAATTATCATGTGCCACAATGATACTGAAGGAAATATGATTGTGTGTTGCACAACCACTTGGACTCTAAGTAAAAACTTCTGAAAGATTGTCTTCATTTGAGCACGATCCTTTTTATCAACAATAAAGCAGCCTTCAAGTTATATGCTGTGTTTGAGGGGTTCTTTCATGTTTTGAGGGATTCTGGAGATTTCGGGCATCTGAGTGAGGGAAGAAACAACTCGTACCGTCTTCTCTTTCCCTGGATATTCAACTGACATGGCGGACGCTCTTGGACTGAAATGCCGATCTCTACTAAACGGACCACTGTCACCTACTGCCACATATGGGACTGCCAGTACACATGTCTGTTGCGGTTTTTCCTCAGCAGGTCCCAGATCAGACAGAATGTTCAAACTCTTGCATTTTTATTAAATGGCACATTGCAGGATTAGCACTCTCCCCAGCAATCAATCATTTCACTTCCAGCGATTTAAAAGAAGAGCATTGATCGTTGTTCACAGAGTGCGCTTGTTTGACTCTGAACCAGTGGACACGGCAGGAAAATATTATGCATATGAAAATCCTGATCTCCATTCTCTCAGAATATTCATGTATATGGATTCTTTTACAGCTTGTTGTTCATGGGTGATGGTTCATTAAATTGGTGGGGAAGTGCGAAGTAAGTGAGCGTGTTTTTTGTGTGCGTCATTGTGTTTATTTTCTTTTTTTACGTGCGTGCGAGCGTGCCTGCCTGTACGTCTGATATGTGCGGCTCCCGAACCAAAGTTTATGCATGACTTTCTGATTGGAGAGCTGCGATAGTTGCGCTGTGTTTCCGCGTCAGTCTTAGCCCTCTGTTGTTCTTGACTGAGCAGAGCCATGTTTGTGTTTGATAATTCCCCTTTATCTGGTAACTGACCTCACAAAGATATCTACTCCAGAGAAAAGCCAATAAAGTAAATGTGGAAACCACGTGTGTGTTTGTTAGATTTATCAGACAGGGATTTTCATTGATAGCAACCTTTTTATGAAATGATGCATTTTTAGGTAATTGAATTGAATTTGGGTACAGAATGTGGTGCTGCACCACAATCCTGCACTGTTACTTGCTGCTTTTAATAGTTGGCTTAGTCTAGCTTGATTTGGTATATGTGATTGATTGAAATTTACATTTCATGACACACTGTGATTTTGAGATAATGGCTGATAAATTTGGACAGTTATTACTCGATCTGCAATGGATGTTTACTTCTTACATAATTCCATCAAAACTAATCAGTGAATCAGTCTTATTTGTTTTTTGACATCAAATACTACATAGGTACAAGCAACTAACTATAGCACAAAGTCCAATTGTCATGATGTGTTAATTCTTACTTGATGCATTCACATATGTATCTATATGCTGCTGTCTAATTTGTGCCACTGAAATTGTATTTTAGGATGTAGTAGCCCATGAGGTAAGTGAACTGATGGGTTGGTTTGGGTGAGGTGCTCTGTAAACTACTTAAGTGTTTGGAAGGTTTTCATAAGGTATGCCTAGTTGGCTTTCTATTGTCAGGAAAGGGGTGCTTTTCTTTGATGTCGGATGCACTAGTAAAACCGTCTTGGTGACGGGGGCCGTAAACGTGACAAAACGCTTATTTTTCGGAAGGGGTCCCACCTCATGATGTTTCTGGCTGCAGATGTTTGACTTGGGCCCACTTTAAATGGGTCGGTTGATTACTGCAGGCTAATGGGATGAGTTATTGCAGTGTGTTTAGAGTAGTATTGGGATAAGTTTTCCTGACCTGGGCTTGTGCAACATAAGAAGCAAAGCCCAACAGATGCTACGCGGCTTCCAAGTTTGGCTGAACTTTCTCCTGAAGCTTTTGATGAACTGCTTGTCTAAACTCATGCACTCTTTGTTTGTTGTAATACTCCGGCTCACAAGCTAATGAAATGATATCAAACTCGCAAAATGGCTCCCTGCAAAAAACTAGCCTGGAAAGTGGTCGTCATCTGACGGCCACAGGTAATTCCATGGAAAAAATTGGCTATCTTACTGGACCTACCAGTATGACACTGCCGAGTGGGGAGACACAAAAATTTGGTCGGAAAAAAGTGCCATCCCCTTTTTGAGATATTTCTGAGGAGTACAGCTCATTTTTTGGTTGTATACAGTGAACTAAAAGATGCATAAGCAAAGATACGCAGCTACCAACCTTGCCAAAAACATCTCTAGCTTTCTGCCATTTTGCCTTGCGAGGGATTTATAAGTCACACGCGATCTTAGAAGAGAACCGGGTTCATTACCACAGTATGTTTTAAGAGATTCTCATTTCTTCAAACATGACTCCCGTAAAAAAAATTGACTAGATTTGAGAGCTGAACAATTTCTCTGTGGATAATACAAACCAAATGTATTAAACAACTTTTATGACTGTGCCGTGATTTAGATGAAAGTATAGTATCACGATTGAATATGGGTTGCTGTAATGTCTTTTTCATGTTTCATCACAAATACCTCAGTTAAAACAATGATAGCTATTTTTTAAAAATGGGACAACCACTCGCTAGCTAAAAAGTACCATGCTAAAAATTCAAAGGAAGAACCTGCCGGTATATTCAGAAGGTGATAGCTCTTGTGTGTTTTGTGGCTCTTCAGTGCTTGTCTGGGGCCAGTTAAACTGGTAGAGTGAGCCTCTGGCAAACTTGAATGGCTGATAATAGGGTGGCTGCTTTACTTCTAGGGAAAGGTAGAGTGTGCAGCCTAGTGGCAGATACTCCTCCACATTACCTAACCTGGGCTAGTTCATCTGGAATACTGTTCCTCATACTGTTTTGTCTCAACAATATGAACATTTGCAAAAAAAAAAAAACCACACTAACTGTAATTTTTGTCATAGAAGCTACTGTGGTGGGAAAAATATCCTAAAATATTCTAAATTCAAAATATAATCATAATCACAGTTCGACAGAAAGAACTGAGCCAGATTCATATAGCCTTTTAAACTGCTGTCAGAGAAAGGAGAAAGGAGCTGAGGATATGCAAAAACTCATAAATCTGTTGACAAAACCTGATAAAGAAGTTCCTACTACTAGCTCAAGGCCGGCTGCATGAGCTAATCTTCCGGGATGACCATATCGGTTGTCAACTAACAGGTGGTCCCATTATATGACCATGAATACTTCAGTATTTTGGAAAAATCCCAGAACATAACTAACTTGACCATCCAAACTGACCCTTGGGTGAACCCCAGGTCTGGGAAGATCAGGTATAGTGCTTGAGTGTCCCTGGAGGCCTAAAATGAATTTACACTATTATATAATGGCAAATTTGTAACTAAGGCTGGAGGGTTACTATATGATATCGTACCAACCAGAAATTAATAATATTTGACAAGGTAGAATGTGTCATGTTTAACCACGAGGCGGAGTCAGAAAGCCTTTTTAAAAACTGCAGTTCGAACAATCGGTGGTCAGTCTGAGTCGGATGATTGATGAAGAATGACTGCTACTTGGTTCGCGCAGACCAGCCTGGGTTTTTGTATTTCACCTGGAGTTACTTACAATAAATCGCATCCGACTCTGGAGAATGTGTACATTCCTTTAGGATAGATTTACAAGGGTTCACTTGCCCGGACTGAGTTTTACTAGCACACTACATGTTGACCTCATTTATTAGACTAAACTTGGATAACTTGGATGTGAACAAGCAACAAATCTAGTGACTGCCGAAAGCCCGAGTGAAATCCTTTTATGACTGGCTACCTTCCCACTTCAAGACAATTCTGTGGTAGCTTGGCAGGTAGCTAAAGATGTTATGTTTAAAGTGTTCTCCCTGCTAGATCCTGCTCTGTGAATTTCACTCTGCAATGCTAATCATTCTATGACCAGGCTTGACCTACAGTTCTGGGTTCTCCTAAGATATTTATCTATAGCTAGCCAATGTTTCAACCGTGCAAAGCAACTGAACTGTCAAGTAAGGCTGATAAACTCTCAATTCTCATTATTTCCATGAAGGCAACTGTACGGAACTAGCAGTATTGTTGCCACTAATTATCGAATAGATATGTTCACACGTATACTACTTTTTCCATTATCTGATGCATCATTCTTGTAAAATATATATTACAATTGTATTGTATTAGCACAGAATCATAATCCGTCAGTTTTTTAAACAGACATTTTATTAGAGATTCATCAGTTGTAAGCGTTGAAATGATACGACACAATAATTGAGCAATTTTCATTGCTGATCATTTGCCGACTTCAGTTAGAAGAGACATGGGCTCTGATTGGTCACTTTTAATACACCAGTCAGTCAGTGATGCTACGATTGGTGCTCCCCCATTGAAACAAGGGTGACAAAAACAAAAAGGATCTCATCCTGTTCCTCTTTTTCTGCCTCCCTCTATTCCCTTTCCTCTGTTCCATCCTGCTTTTCCTCTCCCTGACTCTGGGAACCCTCCTCTCCACCTGGCTCCCTTTTGCATTATCACTCTCTGTCCTCCATCTCAGATTCCCCTCCCCTGCTCTAAGGGTGGCTCACACAGAGGTGTCTCATCAATATTTTTTTCCTGCTCCCTCTCATGTCCTTTTTTCCCACTCTAATGCCGTATCTTCCCGTTATTTTCCCTGCTTCTCTGATATCCTGCAAAAAATATTAAATGCACAACAAATATGTTTAAACGCTGTGCCTTCCTCTTGCTCTCGTTCAGACGTTTCAGCATACGTGAGATTCTGCATCAGCCCCTCCCCATTATCTCTCCTCCATGTTTCGCGTCAGTCCTCCCTGCCGGCTCAGAGTAGCGGAATGGAGAGCAGCGAGAGAGAGAGAGAGAGAGAGGAAGCGGGAGAGAGGCAGAGAGGGGGAGGGAGCGAGCGACAGAGCACTGCAGTGCAGATAAATAGATGCACCAGGAGAGGCTGAGTCAGCAGGTCCTCTCAGGCTGTCCCGCTGCTCACCCGCCACGATCACCATCTTATCAACACCGTTTAAAATGCCTGCCCTCAGCTCTCGCCTGGATAAACGCCCTCACAGCCTGCTCTCCCCCCCGTTTTTTTTTTTTTTTTTTCCTGCATCACACTCAGAAACATTTTTGCTCAGCTACACCGTTTAATTTTTTAGCATTGTGGGTAATATCCACGCTGCCTAAAATGCAAAGGCACCATCATTGTCATCAGGTGGGAATGAGAGTGGAGAGCTTTACCTGGATGCTGGTACCATGTCGGTATGGGGGCTGCTCAGCTCTTGCAGGGCTCTGGTGGGGTGGGGGGGGATGGCGGGTGGAGAGGCGGAAGCACTGGGTTAACACGCGGGAGCTAGTGCCTGCGTGTGGCTGTTTTGTCCATGCCTTTTAAGGTAACTGTGTAAACATTTTTTTTTTTTTGATTTAAGGCTACTTACATGAAACTCTGATGGACTCACCTTTCATGTGTAGAATCTAGTCCTCACGGTGAGGACCTCACCCCTCTATGGAGCGGCATGGCTCAGGAGGTAGAGTGGCTAGGCTAAAAATTGGAAGGTTTCTGGTTTGATCCCTGGCTCCTCCAGAGAACGTGTCAAAGTGTCCTTGAGCGAGACACTGAACCCCACACTGCTCCTGATGTGCAGGTTGGCACCTTACAAGGCAGCCTCCGCCATCAGGGTGAATGAGAGGCCTAATTGTAAAGCGCTCGGTGTCATCTGACTAGAAAGGCGCTATATAAATGCAGTCCAATTACCACTCCATTTTCTCCATTCCACTGATTCAGTTTTGTTTGTTATTTTATCCAGATGTGATTTTACCCATGCTGAATTTTGCATTTAGCCCATATGTATGTTCCTGTTGACTGTCAGTTTACATGCTGAGACTTTGGCCCGTATTCAGAAACGACACTCACACTCACCCTCCACTCACCATATAGTGAGTACGACTGAAATGTAACTAGAGTGTGAGAAAGTGATCGACCTACCACTAACCGAGAGAGCGGTCCCACTCCTCGCCAGTTGCTATTCACAAACGCCACTCGAGCATAACTGACAGTAGTGGGCACTGGGTACCTGAGGCGGTGCGTCGGCTGCTGCAAAGGGACGCTCAATCCTCACCCTTCAGTGCTGAATAACCTAAACCTGAGGCAGTTTACTTTTCTTGATTAGAAAGTTTCTCGGACTTATTGGTAAAACGACAATCAAATTTATTTTTAATAGCGTTGTTACACATTGCTTCACAAAATTGAGGCGTTTCGTTCGCACATTAATGACGACGTAAAATATCAGCATGTCTTCATAAATTCTGTGGTCGAGCGGCTCGCGAAAGGCGCTGGACAGCCCGCGAGGCTCCCTAAGCAAGAAGTTGTGAAACGTGCCGGACATTTCCTTCTACATTCAGCGGTTAAGAATGTAGAAAAGAATGGATTCTCGTGACTTACAGCTGCACGAGCCTCGCAGACCAATCCACACAGCGCCCCACGAGCCGCTGAGCGCAGAATTTTCCAACCCATCAGTAAAGAAAAGTGCGGAAATAAACCGAATGCGTAAGAGTTAATAGATATGCGTCATTCGTGAAAACTGGCCACATCTGATAATGTTGAGTTTTTGCAATGGTAATTTAAATGAATTGAAAACAGGGCGATAGCCTAATTATAAATACTCATTCTAACTTAACAAGTAGAACTAGCAATACACGATAATCCTTTGGATTTTTGTGGTTCAAGTAAATGAAATTTTATTAAATGACTGGATATAACCTTTGTTCAATCATTATCTTTAAGGGATGGTTTTGAGCTTCCCCTATTGTCAGTTCACCAGTCGCTACCGGTGGGTACACAAATGCTAGCCTCGAGCTCACCACAGTGCAGTTCGTGTACACTGAAACCAGGTGGTCAGTTGGTAAGTTACCGGCATCGTTATCATCATTAGAGTTAAAATTTGCATGGTTGCGATTGCGTTGAGCACGTGGCTGTAAATGATCCAAAGTTTCTGGAGTTTGTAACCACCTGAAAGCCATGATAACGAAATACCGGCACAAGTTAGTGGGGCTCAAGGGTGTTGTTCCCTGCCTTCAACCTTCTCTCAGAAAGAGAAGCTATTTTCAGTGTGAGTGAGGTCTCTGAAAGCAAATGAGGGTTAGGACAACCTCTGACTCATTTAGTATAACCTGACACTAACTAAGTTTTAGTACTCACTCGCACTCAATTAGTGTGAGTGTCGTTTCTGAATACGGGCCTTTGACTTTCACTGAGGAAGTGGCAGCATGGGTCTGCAGGAGGAACACCACTGTCAGTGGCTTTCTGTGTTTACACTGTGTCAGTGTATATCAAACATTGTTTGGCCCCAACTCCTGAAGACCCATTCATGTAAGTTGCTAGAATGATGCCACCTCAGTAATTTTGCTTTGCAGAGTAGCATGCTGATTGATTGACAAGCTAACTCTGGCCTACCAAAGAAAATGGCCAAGCTGTAACAAAAGTTTATCAAATGTCTACCTTTTTCTAAAACATGCCACATTCCTGAAAAACTTCGCACCACACCACTTTGAAGTCGATACATTTTAATCCGAACCAAACTCAAAATCGCATGGCCTGTGACAAACCCGGAGACAAACAAACTGCACAAACACACTCTCCTGAGGCATTTTTTTCCCGCCAAAACTTTGTGGTTCATCTCTGGGTTTGTTGCTGGTTCTGGTGAAACCTCAACCTCAAAGTATTGTGGTGCAAAATTTTGGGGGAAGTGGCATATTTTTGATTTTGTGTTGCTGATTATTTGAAAAAGCTAGACATCTGATAAACTTTTGTTACAGCTGGGTAGGTTCTTTGGTAGGCCTGTAACTGTAGGCAATGAAGCACTGTCTCTCGCCGCAAGTCTCAAAGTTGAGTACCGTGAGTCTACTTTTACTGAAGTTCCCAAGACGAACAACGAAGAAGCTGCTTTGTCTTTCTCAGAGCGTATTTAAAGCACCAGTTTATTATTTACATTATCTTCTGTCCTCATAACATACAAATGATATTATTTTGTATTCATGTTTTTATCTTTTGATATAAACTAAAACATCAATGTTTTATGGCCTCTCTGAAGCTTGTAAACATGGGTTAAACCGCAGACGTCAAAATCAGATTGATGCTATTGCGCTTTTCTGTAAAAAAACACATTCACAGAGGAAAAACTTACCAGCTAGAATTTTGAAGCCAATCTTTGTCCTGCTCTCCGTTATGTTTTCTTTTTTATGCTTCACTCTCGTTGATACTGGAGGCTACATTCATTTCTGACTTTAATTGATAAGGTTGTTTACCAAACTCGTCAAAACTCTCAAAAAACTCTTCAGAAAAGATTTATGAATCCTTTACTTGTAATTTGTCACTTTTCGGTCTTCTTTCAAGGTATAAACTTAAGTTTAGCACCGAAAAGTGACAAATTACAAGTAAGCTTAAAGGAGATTTTCCGCATCTTGGTTCTAGTACTTTGTTTTGTCAAGTTTGTCACTGTTTTGGCGCACTTCACACATGTAAACTGACACAGTATCTTTGGTCGCGAAATGATTTGATCGCAAAAATATTCGCTTTTATGGCTGAAACTAGAGTCTAGTGACTCTACAAATAAAATCCTGAAGCTCTACAAAATGCAGGACGATTAGCGGTATAAACACGAGTGTTTAAATGGGAGTAAACATACCTGAGAACGCCGCCATCTTGGCATGTCGCGTCCACCGAATGCAAAGCAATCGGCCTCGATAACTCACCTTCACTCGTTCTTTCGTCTCAAAAGTTAGCTACAGCTAATAATCAATGCTTCTACTAGCTATATCTGGAAGGAGAAGTCGCAAACTTAAAGAATAATTACATAAACAGCCTCTGTATTGTAGGTATTACACTCTTAGTCAGTCAAGCACTTAGCGTTGTCAAGGAATGTCTGGTTTGCTTGCCCACCAGAGACTTGTTGCTATGGGAAAATGGTCACGTGACCCGCTTACTGCAAAAGGCCTATTTACGTGCAATCTTGACTTTTATTGCACAAGATGCGAGAGAGAAGAATTGCACACCAGCATGGGAGCTGTGCAGACCACAGTGAAAACGCAAATGCGAAGAAGGGCACTTGCATACTCCTAGCTGCAATGTAATAATAATTTATTGAATTACCAACATTTCAACCCAAGTCTTCTTCAGGATATTGAGGGACATAATTACTGGACAACTGCAGTATAGGGGATAGGGCAGAGGTGTGCTGTATCAAGTGAGGTGCCCTCAATCAAATTCACACTCCGTGGTAGGATTAAGTACTTGGTGCAAATGCCATTTAAAATCGCATTCAAAAAGCACACAATGGTTTTATAAGTCATATAATGTATCAAAAGACATCTCCATACAAACATCAGAAGACAGCTAAGATCTAAAATACAACCTAATAAAGGCACATTATACAACCCCATTTTGAAAAAAGTTGGGATGTTGTGTAAAATGTTACTAAAAACTGAATGCAAGGATTTGTAAATCATTTGAAGTATAATTAATTGAAAATAGTATAAAGACAACATATCAAATTTTGAAACTAGATGCTCATGTTGAATAGATGCCAGCAACATATTTTTTTAAAAGTTGGAATATTGGCATGTTTTCCACTGTGTTGCATTAACAACACTCTGTAAGCATTTTTGTTAAGGCTCTGAAAACAAAATGTTTTCCGGTTCTTGCTTGATGTAGGATTTCAGCTGTTCAACATTTTGTGGCCCTCTTTGTCATATTTTTTGTTTCATAATGCGACCAACATTTTCAGTGGGTGATAGGTCTGGACAGGCAGGCTGATTAGGCACCCAGACTTTTTCACTCTGGTGCCATGGTCTTTTAATATATATAGAATATGGTGTTGGGCATTGTCTTGCTGAAATAAGCCAGGCCTTTCCTGAGAAATAGGACCAAGGGTCCCGTAGCTTACCAGCAAGCAATCTTATAGTGACGATACAAATTATGAAAATTTCATGCAAATTTTGACATTTGAATCATTGAAGGTCAATGTCAGGGACACTACATAAAAGTTCACATACTTGGATGAGACGCCTTGTAATACCCAATCCTCTGAAGTAGTTTTGGTGATACAAGCCATTGAAAATTCAATATGTCAATTGTGAACTTTAAAGGTCACAGAGGGTGGAGTTGAGGTCAGCAAACAGACTTCATATATCACCTTCTAAATGTCTCTATACCAACCTTGGCTCCATCTCTGACCATTTTGGTGATAGAAGTCAAGGTAATTTCACTGCCAAGTTTGACCTTCAAAGGTCACTGACAGTCAAGTTGAATGCCACCAAGTTCATATGTGACTTCCAAGATGGCTGTAACACACAACTAGGCTGTGACCATTTTAGTGATACAAGTAGTTGAATTTTCACTGGGTCACATTTTACCTTCAAAGGTCAATACGAAGGTCACCAAATGAAAGATCACATATGACTTCCTATATGTCTCTAATACAAACCTAGGCTCCAACCTCCATCTGTGACCGTTTTGGCAATACAAGTCATTGTAATTGTATTAGGTCAAGTTTGACCTTCAAAGGTCTCCAACATTGAAGTTGAATGTTCATGTCTGACTTCCTTTAAGTCTGGGATACAAACTTAGGCTCCATCTGTGACCTTTTTAGTGATAGAAGTCATTGAATTTTCACTAGATCAAGTTTGAGCTTCGAAGGTCAATACCGGTATGTAGGTCGCTAAATGAAAGTTCATATATGACTTCCTATACGCCTCCCATACAAACCTAAGCTCTATCTGTAATAGTTTAGGTGATAGAAGTCAATGAAATTTCACTATGTTAAGTTTGACCTTTGAAGGTCACCAAAAGTCAAGTTCAAGGCCACCACATGAAAGTTCATATATGACTTCCTATACTTGTTCAATACATATATGTTCCCAATCTTCAATATTCTCAAGCCTAGAAGCCTTTGAAGTTTAACCTTTCAAGGCCATCTGAGGTCATCTTTAACATATGCAAAATTTTTGTCATTATATGACTTCCTATATGTTGATAATTCAAACTTAATCTCTATCTGCAATCATTTCCCTTCCACAGGCAATTTTGCCCAGTCTCCATAAGACCCAATGTACAGCGCCCCCCCTAGACCCACTTCCGTCAATTCAATCAAAATAGCACTCGCACTGTACATAAAGTGTATGAAGGTGAGTTGATTGCCAGATTTAGAAAAAAATTATTGAAAAGTTTTTGAGAAATAATTTTTTGAAATTTCAAGTCCTATCTATAAACATTGTAAATATTTTCCTTGACCTTGAGTTTGACCTTCCACAGTCATCCGAGGTCAACTTTAACCTGGCCAACATATAGGTCATACATGACATACATATGTCGATAATACAAACTTAATCTCTATCTGCAACCATTTGGCCTCCACTGGCCATCTTGCATATTCATAAAGTACGGCGCCCCCACTAGACCCACTTTCATTGATTCACTCATAATGCACTGTACAGGTGCGCCTTGGTGCCTCATTGGTCTAAGCGTGCGCACCATAAAGGTTGTGTCCTTCCTGCCATGACCTGGGTTCGATTCCAGCTTGGATCAATTGCTGCATGTCGTCCCCATTCTTCTCCCTGGCTCTCCTGTCTCTCTCCACTGTACAACAATCAAATAAAGGAAAATTTCCCAAAAAAATGCACTGTACATTGATGGTACCACTTTGATTGCCTGGTTTAGACAAAAATTTATCACGCAGTTTTGGAGAAACAATTTTTTGAAATTTCTCACTCCTATCTTTAACATTGGGGCCAAAATTTTAAGGGCCCATAAAATCGACAAAAGTGATTAAATCAAAAATCCAAAAAAAAAAAAAACTGGAGATATGATCTAGTAATATGATATGGAAAATTTATATGAAAATTAATCCGGTCAAAAAAAAGATTAAAAATATTCCAGACGACAGACGACGAACAACAGACGCTACGCCACAACAATAACTAAGCTAAAAAGACATCTGGATGGCAGTATATATTGCTCCATGACCTGCATATATCATTTAGCATTAATGCTGTTTTCTCAGACGTGCTCGTTTCCCACGCCATGTTGCACTATGGCATCTGCATACTATCATGGATGCTGGCTTTTCAACTGTATGCTGATAAGAAGCTGGATGATCCCTCTCCTCTTTAATCTAGAGGACATGACGTCCATGATTTCTCCAAAGAATGTTACATTTTGAGTGATCAGACCACAGGACAGTATCCCATTACACCTCAATCCATTTTAAATGAGCTCAGGCCTCGAGAAGGCAGCAGCATCTCTGCATCATGATCTTTTGAAAGACCTTTTACAGGTGCTGGTCAACGAATTAGAATAATTTGAAATAGTGCAATCGTAAAATTTTTAAATGCATTTTTTGTGCAGAAAGCAAATCAGGTGCTCTCCGCGCCTGTCCTACTTGGTAGAGTAATCACAGAACTCGCTACCTGTAAAAAATTTGCTCAGCTGCAGCGGCGGCTCGTCGGCCGTAACAAAGGGAAGCCAGAACCTCGCCCTTCAAAGCTTAATGACTTCAACATTTCGTAGTTCACTTTTCTTTATCAGCAGTTGCTCATACGAATTGGTTGAAGGACAATCAAATTTATTTTCGATAGCAAATGACGACGCAAATTATCAACACGTCTTTATAAATTAGTTTGCGAGGCTTCTTTCTCAAGACGCCATGACAGTCCATTTTCTACAATCTTAATATAGAAGAAAAGAATGCGATGTTGCACAGCTTATTGCTTAATGAGCCTCACTAATCAATTTGCGCATCTATGCCGTTTCGTGAGCTTCTTGAGCGCGGAATTTATAGCGTAGGCCTATGGTAATTTATGTCGTAATTTATGTGTGAAAGAAAACCCCTCAATTTCATGGTGCAATGTATAACAATGCTATCGAAAATAAATTTGACTCAACTGACCTGTTCTTCTAACAATTCGTATGAGCAACTTCTGATCAAGAAAAGTAAACTGCGAAAGGTTTAAGTCATTAAGCTTTGAAGGGCGAGGTTTTGGCTTAACTTTGTTACGGCCGACGACCCTCCACTGTTTAAATGAATGATTGAAAACAGGTGATGAACAATCATTAACATTAAGGGATTGTTTGGGCTTCCCCTGTTGCCAATTCATGAGCCGCCACTGCTCAGCTGAGCTTTCCAAAAGGCCCATTTTGGCCATTTAACTGTGACACTGTTGTTTTATTGAATTAGAATAATGGAGAAACCGTTTCACTGAATTAGAATAATTTTTATTATAATTAGAATCATCACTTTCTCAGTATTTTGTGGCTGCCCCCTTGGCTTGTATGACTGCCTGAAGTCTCCGCAGCATCAATTTGACCAGCTTGTCGCAAGTTTCTGCATTCACTGCTTCCCAGGCTGTGGCGATGTTCTGCTTCAGTTGGTCCAGCGTAGTCGGCCTTCTGTCGCGAATTTTCCGCTTGATGATGGCCCAAAGGTTTTCAATGACATTGAGGTCAGGCGAGTTGGCCGGCCATGCCAAAACTTCAAGCTGTTTTTCGGCGAACCAATTTTTGGTTGACTTTGGCGCATGAGCCGGTACAAGATCCTGTTGAAATATGAGGTCTTCTTCGCCGAACTGTTCCTCAATAATCGGAATCAGGAACGTTTCCAGAACATGTTGGTATACGGCAGCATTGACAGTCTTCTTGAGGAAGCAGAGTTTCCCTACACCACGAGCGGACATGCATACCCAGACCATAACGCTCTGGGGAAACTTGACGGATCTTTTCACGGCCTCGTGGTTGTAGGTTTCGCCACCATGACGCCAGACACGAGGACCTTGGTCACCGAAGGAGATGCAAAAGCGTAATTCGTCACTGAAGACCACTTTCTGTCAGTCTTCAGCAGTCCACTCGCCGTGTTCTTTGGCCCACTTCAGCCGTTTCTCCATTTGTTTCTTGTTCAGCATCGGTTTTACTGCTGGAACACGAGATTTGAAGCCGAGTTCGCGCAGACGACGGTAAGTGGTTGATCTCGAGACGTTAGTGCTGGTCTGCTCGTTCCACAAGTCGCTGAGCTCGGAAGTGGACTTGAACCGGTTGCTGACTGCGATCTTTCTCAGCTGCTTGTTTTCGCAAGCAGAAGTTTTTCAGACGCCGGAACAGTTGGTGAGCTTGCTCCAGTCTTTCTTGAGAGCTTTGCAGACGGAAGACTGGCTGATGCCGAGCTGCTCAGCAATTTTGCCTTGTTGGCGAAGGGTTGAATTTGAGCCACTATTCCGGGTGAGAGGTCGCGCTGCTGACCCATGATTGATTTTACAACTTAGAAATTCTAATTTCAATCAAATTTAGGGTTAAATTGATTTGCAAATCATTGCGTTTGCTTTTTATTCACATTTTACGCAGCGTCAAAAATGGGGTTGTATTAGGGGAAAAATGAATTCTGTCGGTCAATATGAAAAAGAAAAGGAGAAACCCTGAGCTCAAACTTGGATTCTAAAAGCGATGCCGCAAATAATAGACCTCTCTCAGTGACACTGTATCTCAGACATGAAACGTTATAAACATTAAATTTCACTGCAAGTTTATATATTGGAATAAATGTATGTACTGACCAAACACTTAAAAATTACTGTAGGCATATACAAACAGTTTCAAGATGGAAAAAAAAAAAAAACATACATTAGTTTGACCGTTTCACCGTTTTACTGTTTGGCTAAATAAACAAAAAATAATTGAATTATTCACCATGTCTCTATAGTTAATATTTTCAGCAGCAATCACATGATTTTTAGTAGTTAGGAACAGGATAAATGCAATAATAAGAAGGCGTGCGCAGTGATTTATTGTGTGTGTATCTACCATGTTTCCCCCAATTTTTCTCCTGTCTTCTCCTCCCACCTATTTTTCTGTCATTCCCCCATAGACCTGTCCCTTTCGAACTCTCACCATACCTCCCCCCATATTTCCATCTGTGTCCCCCTTTTTCCTGCATCAATAAAGAGAAGGCCACAGCCTGGCTCTATAAATCATGTCAGTGATGGCAGATCTGGTCAGGAAGGACCAGGGACCTGAGGTGGAGGGTGTGCGTGCGGTGTGTGCATGCGTGTGTGTGTGTGTGGTGGACGAGGGGGGGCAGCCAGTAACTCCCTCGCCCCACCACCTCCCCCTCGAATGAAACTCACAGCATGTTTTACGCTGCAAATTCCTGCTGTTAGTCAGCCTGTATCTGTGTGGGCGGAGAGATGGGATGCTTTGAATTTCATGGGCAGTTTGATGCGGAAGCGCTGGCCACACCCAAGCGTGGAGTCAGAATACCCTGCATGAAGAACACACCTGCGTGGCAATTTCTCAGGGCAGTCACACTTTAAATATGAGGTAGGTATTACAATGAAATCATTAAAATAGCTAAAAAGAAGTAATGACCAGTGATTATTTAAACTGACCCTCCATTAATATGGGGCATGTCCATGGTGAGCGGGAGAAATCGGAGGGTCACATAGGCCTGTATTGAGAATGGCTAGCATTCACTAACTACCCTTACTACTGTTCTCCTGTTTCCTGCCAGTGGGGTTTGGTGTAATCGCATTACTTATGAAAAGTGTTGCAATGTGGGAGGGGCTTCCGCCTAAGAACTGGGAGGTGCCTCTTGGCTGTGTGAGGGACAGAGTGATTATGTGAGAGTGAGCATGTGAAGGCGTCAGCATGTGCGAGTATGCATGTCTGCATGCTTCCTGTCCCGCTTTTCCTGATGCGAGAGCCATCATTTACATTGATGATACAGGAGCCAGAGCAGTTCCGTCATGGAGAGATCACGCATGCTGGTGACAAGCTGATTGAATTTGAAAGTGATTACATCATTTCCTGACAATGGAGGGTGTCAGGACTGCCACTCCCTCGCCCCTTGTCATCCATCCACAAGGTTATCTTGATGGCATTTAAAATCCGTCCAAATAGGAAAAGGTATAGAATGACTGCAGAAGCCCCACAGACGATGATTGGACAGGAGCATGTACTGTTTGTGTGTAGGGTTGAACGCATTTAAACCGCAGCTACAATGAAAAATAAAGCTCTCTTCAATAGAAAGACCTTTGTATTTTTATGTCTTGCGAGTCAATCCACTACAGGAATGGACTTCAGTCACTGTTAATGTAGAACTCTGTGTCTGAAATGGTTTCTGCCCTGACAGACTGAGGGCTTAAATGTTAAATATATAAGTGATTATGGAGGGTAGTTTTCTGGGTACTGATTCATCTTGTCTGAGTGTGTGAGTGTGTGGTGTGTGTGTGCTTATGCACAAGTGAATCAGGGAAAGAAAGAGAGGAGAGTATGAGACAGTATTGAAAAGCACTGGTGAAATGCATTGTGTTTATAAGATGACTTTTCCAAGTCATTCTGATGATGATTTGGTTTTCTCTCAAAAGTCATAATCGCACTCATTCTTCTGTCTTGCAGGAAGATGAATGTTTGTCCACAATGGAATCCTGAGCAGCCCAGCGCTATTTGCGAAGATATACTAGTTTTACGAAATATTAGGCTCATTTACAGCCTGTTTGCAATAAATCTGAATATCCGTGAGCTCCAGACAAATTCCTTCATCGCAGTTTATCGTCCTGTTTCCAAGAACTGCCAGAGCAGTGTCATATTTGGCAGATGCATGGTGATTACCTCTCTGAGACCAGTGTGTGTGTGTGTGTGTGTGTGTGTGTGTGAGCGTGAGAAATTGGGGACTGTGTGTGATACAGCACTTGAGATGTTGTCCCTTTGTTGTAAAGTCTTGGTACCTGGCCCCAATCTATGTTCTGGTTTCAGACCTATACCCAGTCCACTCTCTGCACTTGGCGGGGTTCAGTTCATTGCTGAAAGGCTGGTGAGAGTTGATAGACCAAGCTGTTTGCAGAAGAGTGACTGTGTTGCTTTGTTTTAGTGAAAGGAAGTACGGCGGGGCAGATGAAGCGTCTGTTGTATATATTCCAGGAAATCAAGACCCTCTCACCCACTGTGTCTCTCGCCCTCTCCAATTTGCTGATGCAGCAGTGCCCCCATCTCAGAGGCTTGAAGAAATCCACTCTGGCCCACCTGTGGCCATAAAATGAACTGCAGCTCCTCACTCTGGCCTCCTGGTGAGACCAAAAAGATGAAGTGATGTACTGGGGAGAACAGTGCTCGAGCCCCTATAACTATGTCTCTGTAAATAACCAGTGTGCATCAACTGATTGATTGAAAAATAATAGGACGCCATGACTGGCTTGGTGGGTTCTGATGGTCTTTTGTGCCACTGTCATGTTATGCTGAATTGCAGAAGGACTTTTGTGGAAATGGACAGGCTCACTGTGATTGGGCCTAACAATTTTTGGGTTCAAAATGCCCAAAACTGCCCAAAACATGATTCTGTTCGTAGTTTTTATTTTGAGCGAACAACGCGTTTCGCCCGTTGTGTCATCAGGTTCGCACATGGCGTCATCAGGTATATCTGAGCAAACCTGATGATGCTACAGCCGAAACGCGTTGTTCGCTCAAAATAAAAACCAATTAAAGTCTACACTGTGTGCGGTAGCCTCTTATTCATTTTTATGATTCTATAGGTATTTCTGCGACCTCCCGGCACCCGGTTCGAGGCTGTGCATGGATATCTGTATATGACTGTGTAAGTCTAGGCAGGTTCCCACACTTTTACCATCCTCATATCTTTTTTAACAGTCAGGTGCAAGATTTCAAGCAGAGCTTGAGTGACCATGTAAATCTTTATACAGGTCAGAATATTATTCGTAAAAATGTGGTAGTATCATCCATGGACAGAATTAAAGCTCTGACGGGGTTGTTGAATTTTAGTGGCATAGAAAATAATGTGTTGTTCCATTCTGTGTCTTAAATGTCACCATCTATATATGCAGTTGAAAAGAAAAGTTATAGTGACGGAAGCCTGGAAAAATATGAGAGTAAAATGTAGAGACCCACATATTATTTGAATATACTGACAATTTAATATAAAGATTCAAATATCTATCATTGGGGTTAGAGTGTAGCATAATGTTTGGTGCACCATGTTTGTACCCTCAAAATTATTGGTTTGATTGCCAGGTAAGGCACATAAATGCTTCAATGTGTTTGATGCACTGTGTCATGAGTGGACAGTAAGCAAAAGTAAAAAAAATAATAACTGGGGGCACTCCTAGAGCACAAACTTCCGCCAAGGTAGCGGGGTTGGGAACAAAGTTCAGTTATCGTGTGTCACAGGATTTCAAGATGGCTGCCGTGGCGGCCATATTGTTTGACTGATCGCGGTCTTAATCAATAGGGTCCATCCCTGATGTAATAGGGACCCACCAACAAAATTTCAGAGATATCAATTTATGAGGAAGGACACCCTGAGGAAGGCTGAGGCCGAAACGCGTGGGCTGTAACCCACTTTGTTTTAATATTTCTATATGAAGTAGCCATTTAAAATAAAGGCTTTTTTATATTTAAAGAAGAGTGCCTTGGACTTTCTTTTTTTGATATCAATTTATGACTTTTTGATTTATCTTGTTCACAAACAAACAAACAAATGGCACTGATCACGTAACATCCTGCCAACTGTTTTGGCGGAGGTAATCACATCAGGCAAATTCTCTGAAAGGTTCTTCGTTGTAACTGCCATTGCCGAGTCATTTATTTATTCTAGCACAGCATCTTGTGCAGCAATAAGATTTTAAAATTCAAAGGGAAGTCACTTAATGTCCCTTGGACCCTTTATTACACCACTAAATGCGCTGTGATGATATTCAGTGCAAGAGGATCGTAATATGGACTGAAAAAAATGGACAACAAAGTCATTAGTAAAGAGTAATTTTGGGGTAAATTCTAACCTTGGCCATTAGATATTTCTTTATTCGTGTCCATCGCAAGTAACTTTATGTCATGTGACAGCCTTCCCACATACCAGAAGCAAGCAACTTTTCATGAGAGAGGGGTTATCTTTTTTACCAGGCAATGCTGCCATCAGCTGGCAGGTTTTGACGATGCAGGATGCATCAGCCTGAGTGTACAAAATTAAGTATGTGTTCAATAATAAGCATTCCGTATTCACTTGTAATCATTGAGCTGCTCATATGGTTCAGTGGTCACAATGGAACTGCAAGGTAATTATCCTGTCTAGGCCTAATGTCTGCATCAGTTACGTGGCTCGAATTCCAAACCTACAGAACCCAGTTGACATTGTTTTCAGGGTAAAGTTTTTTTTTTAATTTTGTTTATTTTATTATTATTATTACCCTCCTGAAAATTCCAGCCAAATGGCTCAACATAAATTTTTGACAGCTACAGCTGTTCGACTGGCTCTTCACCACCTGAATATCCTATAGCCAGAAAGCCCACTAGTTCAACAACCAGTTTCCTCCACTAGCTTAACTAGCTTTTGCCAGAGATGACCATGAAAACCAGCAGGATGAGTGGATAACAAGGCTAAAACCAGCCTGGAATCCCAGAATATCTTTTTCCCACTTGAATTCCTCAGCAAGGAACTGTTAGGATTTGTTGCTTTTCTGCTGCATTAGTTACCTTGAGTGCAGCATCCTAAATGTGCCGAACATGTGTAGCTAAGGACTTGGAGTCACAAGTTTGCCAATAGGGCCGTTTACTGGATCAGGCAAATAAATAGGTACTTTCATAGCTAAACCCAATGATTTTAAGCAGTAGTTTATGTTTAACCACTGAAAGTGAAAGAAAAAGAAAAATTGTATTTGCAGTACATCAGCGATAGACTTGACATGGCTTTCACTTTTCTGTGTGTAGGGCCGGAAATTGAAAAATGATTTTAGGGTACAATCCTGTCCGTAGGAACCCTTATTACGTGGACACAGGGATTTAACTGTAAATTTGCAGATTGGCAAATTTCTCATTCAGAAATAAATGATTTAAACTTAAAATATACATCATATGCAGGGCTAATCAACACTGTAGAGCTAAAGCCGTCCTTAAATAAACATTACATGCGAGGCTCAAGAACACTGCAGGAAGGCTAAAGCCCCTGAAATAAGTTAGGATTAGTAGAGGAACTAGACAAAACAAACAGTGTTAGTGTGACTAGTATTTAATTAGTAATCAGTGTTGAAGAAAGTAAATGAGGCATGAAGGAACTTGTGAAACACCGAAAACTTCTGAAATCACGCTAAATGTGTCAGCTCACAGACAGGGGTGTGCACTGGCAAAGAAAATAGAAACGCAAGACATCACGGGAAAAACGATTTGCATAAACTGGTTCATGACACTGAAAGCATAAACTAAACAAACCAAGTGGAAATAAACAAAAACCAGGACAGGCAGAAATCACAGATCATAACAGCTGCATTATTACAGGTTCCTGAGACACCACCATCTGACCAATATCCTAATCCTGTAAATAACTAACATACTTACGTGCACTATTTGGGTAAAATTATTACCGCACTGCTAACATTACTAATTGAATCTCTTGCTTTCTGCACTAATCTGTAACTCCACCCTCCCTTTGCTATCCTGGTCCTTGCCTGAGTTTCTGCAGAAACCTTGCAACTATCTCTTCGACTAATCTGTTTCTTCCATCTCTCCGCACTCCGGCACTCTGAATGGATCTGTTGTTGTTTAAGGATGCCGTGTGAGAACTAGTCTTTGTCATTGTTTCGCATTTTTTATTGCTTAATTACCTCTTGTGTTTTCCCCCTCTCAGTTAATGTGTAGATCACTCCTCACAGTTCAGAAGAATAGGTGTGTGCACATCTCACCCAAATTAGGCCCGGTGATGGATTCACATGTAATTCAAGTAAAAAAAGTAAAAAAATCCACACATTTAATTAAAGCTCCCAAACTTTTACTGATGACATGCAACATTTTGACCACTAACAGGGTCTTCATCAGGCAAAATGATGCCTGTTAGATAGTTAATTATGATCCCTTTTCTATTTTAAGCTCACTGTCCACTTTCACAGGCAGGTAGCCACAGTCCATTTCTCCTTTTTGTTACTTGCACTCCCCTTCCAGTTATCCTGAAGTGTTGTATTTGTTTTGTCCGATGCACCTTAATTACTTAATAAAATCCAAGTCCCTGCACTTGGGTCCTCATCTACTCCGTGTCCTGGTACCCTTGTGACATTTCTGGGTCCCAAGGTGCAACACAAAGCCTGAACACGTTTGAAGAGTCATTCCATGATTATTGATGCTACAAAATTTGTTGACACTGGTTTCGGGCAACATTATTCTTCAAAACGACCTCTGATGGTTAGTTGTTCCAGGAAAAAAGGTGACATGAACTTTGAGTAGTGTCACAGAGTTAAACACGATGGCATGACGGAAGGAGCTCCCTGAGATTGCTCCTAGCTGCATTGTGGCCTTACCTGATGCTGAAGACGTTAAATGCTCCTATGTTACTGTAAGAAACACCATCAAGCATTTTAAAGAAACTGGTTTGCTAAAAACTAGTGGCATTGGAGGTGCAAAAGGGAAGTTTTGTGCCCCTGATGTTCATTATCTGTGTACGACAAGTAAAAAAAAAATCTGCGGTTTGACAGCAGGACAACTCCATAATGATATTAATCGCTCCAGAGGAGAGGAGATGAAAGAATCAAAAACTAATATTTTGCCTGTGTGAAAATGGTCTGATTGGTCATGTTGCTTTCAAGAACTGACAACATCACAAAGAAAAGACTTGATTTTTCCAAGAAATTCAAGGATTGGACACCAATAGACTGGGAACGAGTCCTTTGGACCAATTAATCAAAATTCTAAATTTTCTCATCCAAACGCAGAACTTACATACTCTGTAGAGTTGAAGAACATCTCAAAAATGACAGTTTTACCCCTTCTGTAAAACATAGAGGTGGTAATATCATGGCTTGGGGTTCAGTATGGTTTGAAGGAGTCGGTGATCTCCTAAAGATCGAAGGATTTATGGATCAAAAGAAGTATCATGGCATCCTTGCAAGGCACACAATGCCATCTTGATGGAGACTGATTGGTAGATAATGATAATGACCATAAATACTCTTCTAAGTTGTGCAAGAATTTTGTCAATTGGAAAGAAACATCTGGTAATGTAAAAGTTTTAATTTGGCCTGATAACAATCCAGACCTTAATCCGATGGGTCAAATCTGTTGTAACATCAAAAGAATCTCCTTAGAATGAACTTCAAACCAAATGGAATGGTTTTGCCAGTGAGGAAATAAAAAAATTGTGAAAACTATGCCAGAAAGATACCGTAATCACTGTACTGTAAATACTGTAATCAAAGCAATGGTTGACCTCACTAGTTACTGACTTTTTCTCAATGCAAAAAGACATTATTATTTTTGTTTTTACTATTTCTCGTCATCTGTTTTGCATATTTTCATCGATATGATCCAATATTACATGAAATAAATACTTGAATAGTACTTGGTTTCTGATTTATCTTCATTTTGTTAAGTGAATAATCATCACTGCACACTACTGTAAAAAGGGTGACAATCACTAATGGATGGCATGTGGTTTTCAAGTAACATGATTGATCTGAATTGAAATGTAATGTAGCATTCATATCACTTTGAAAGACCATAATTCTTTGAAAAACAACAGCATTATTGAAAAATATTTTAAATTACAAAAATATAATTATAATTTACAACCCCAATTCCTAAATAGTTGGGAATTGTGAATAAAATCTAAATGCAACGACGTTCAGATCACATGAGCCAATATGTAATTTACAATAGAACATAGATAACATTTCAAGTATTGAAACTGAGACATTTTACATTTTCGTCCACAAAATGAGTTCATTTCAAAATTTGCAGCTGCAACAGGTCTCAAAAAGTTGGGACACAGGCAAAAAAAGGGCTGCAAAAGCAATTAATATATAAGAGATTCAGGTGAAACAACATTTAGCAAGTCATTACATTAGCTGGCATCGGGTGTGTTACATGATTGGCTATAAAAGGGACAAAGGGAGAGGCTGAGTCAGAAGTAAAGATGGCCAGAGGCTCGTGAAGGCTTGTGTAAAAAAAATTGTGGTATACTTTAAAAACAATGTTCCTCAACGTCAAATTGCAAAGGCTTTGAAGGTGTCATCATCAACAATGCATAACATCATCCAAAGATTCAGAGAAATAGGAAACAGGAACAGAAATTTCAGTGCGTAAGGGACAAGACCGAAGACCTTTACGGGATGCCCATGATCTTTGGGCCCTCAGACGACACTGCATCACTCACCGGCATGATTCTGTCATTGAAATTACTAAATGGGCCCAGGAATACTTCAAGACACCACTGTCTGTAAACACAGTCGGCCATGTCATCCACAGATGCCAGCTAAAACTCTATCATGCAAAAAGGAAGCCATTGCTGAGCATGATCCAGAAGTACCGCTGTGTTCTGTGGGCCAAAGCTCATTTAAAATGGACTGTAGCAAAGTGGCAAATTTGACATTCTCATTGGAAATCATGGACGTCGTGTCCTCCGCGCTAAAGAGGAGTAAGACCACCCCTCCTGTTATCAGCGTTCAGTTAAAAAGCCAGCATCTCTGATGGTATGGGGATGCATTACTGCATATGGTGTGGGACACTTGCATGTTTTAAAAAGCACCATGAATGCTGAAAGGTTTATAAAGGTTTTAAAACAACATATGCTCCCCCAGATGACATCTATTCCAGGAACGGCCTTGTGTATTTCAGCAGGACAATGCAAAACCACATACTGCAGCTATTACAACCGCATGGCTTCATAGTAAAAGAGTCAGTGTGCTGAACTGGCCTGCCTGCAGTCCTGATCTTTCACCGATTGAGAACATTTGGCACATAATGCAATGAAAAGTCCAACAAAGGAGATCCAAAACTCTTCAGCAGCTGGAAGCCTGTATTAAACAAGAGTGGGACCAAATTCCAATGGCTACACTCAAGAAACTTGTCTCCTCAATGCCCAGATGCCTCCACTCTGTGTTAAAAAGAGGAGGGGATGCTACACCATGGTGAACAGGCCCCAGTCCCAACTTTTTGAGACCTGTAGCAGCCATCAAATTTGAAATGAGCTCATTTTGTGGACAAAATTGAAAATTTCTCACTTTCAACATACGCTATGTTATCTCTGTTCTTTTGTGAATAAAATACTGGCTGGTGTGATTTGAAAGTCATTGTGTTTTGATTTTTTTCACAATTTACACTTTGTCCCAATTATTTCGGAATTGGGGTTGTAAATAATATGAAATATATAATAATACCACTGAAGAACAGAAGAAAGTGTATAAACCAAGGGTGTAGGTTTAATGTGACAACTGGTAGGGACCCAAATGTAATGTGAGCGCGCATGGTGTGCGAGCAGGAAAATTTTTGTTAATCTGAGTGCAGATACTGCCTTTTCTGTGTATGGAGATTATTCGAATGAGTGTTTCTTTTATGATGCTAAGGAAACTGCCTCCATAATCTTCATAGACAATTTCGTGTCTATATTGTAACCATCCAAATACTTTTGATTTGATTTTTAAATACAAGTTTATAACTGTTACTAATGTTATGAACATTTATTATGAAGGTTAGCAATATCGAACAATTGAAATACTCTTACCAATTCATAAGTTTCTTAATTACACAATGGTATGTTTTATTATTAGAGAATGTTAAAATCATTACCGGCAATTTATGTTTATCAAGCATCTCTCTGAGCGGTGATGCGACTGCAGCTGAGATAAACACTTAAAAATGGACCACTGACTATCTGTGAGTAAGACAAGCCGCAAACCGAGTGTTTTATTGGACTGGATCATGTTAGATTTATGATTTACAATAACTTGATAACTTGGTACTGCTGGCACACTTAGTTATGAGAGTGGCAGTTAGCTAGTCTGCTAAAGTACTAAGCCACACCAATTCAAGTCCCCAACATTACACTTGGCATACAGTTTGGCTGAATATTAATATACATGGAACAATATATTTTTTTCTCACTCTCTCAGACAATTAAATGTCCGCAAAAGTGATATGTACCGAAGGTTATATCAAATATATGTCATGAGTTGGGCCATGGGAAAAGTGCCATAGTTGCGTGATGAAGAAAAATCTGGAGCAAATGCCAAGTTACGGTTCTCTTCAATGGGCAGGCAATTGCAAACACCATGTAATCAAGGCCAGCGATCCAGTTGCGTGTCTCAAGCCCCGCTTTGGATAAAAAATGAATATTTATGACCTGAATAGCGTGGACAATTTACACTTGACTTTTAGCCTTCAGGTAGCCCCTCCCTTTCAAGCAATCAAATGCTAGAATATGTAAATAGGTTGTCTCGGAGATGTAGCCTCCACAATTAGGTCTAATATGGCTTATCTGGAAAGATGATAAGAATGAGTTTGCTGATATATTGGCAGGGACAATCTGGCCTCCCAAAATATTGGTAGGGATATGTCCCTACCATCCATATGCAAACCTACGCCCTTGGCATAAACCACTTATTTTGCTCAAATATGTCAACACTTAAGCTTCTGCGTAGATCATGTTCTTACCTAAGAATAATTCGCAAATAAAAGAACATTGGTGAATGTCAGAATCTTTGTAAAAAGTCCGTAAGTGGGTTTTAAGAAGAAATTTCCTGTTAAGAATGGCTGTTAATTGAGGCCCATTGTTTTTGAGGTTCTGGAAGACTGCGTTAGTCAGTCTGAATGGCATCATCAGGTACTTGTAGTGTTGAAAGCAGTCTTTCACTCATCTCCTTACCCTATCCGCACCAGGTGGTAAGCAATGTCCTGCTTCATGAAGAATTGGCACCCTTTGAGGTTGGAGAAAGCCAAGTCAGCCAAGGACTGTAATTTTTTGTTTGTTCACTCTGTTGTCCATCACATCCTCAAGGCATATACAGCGCCCTCCATTATTATAGGCACCCCTGGTTAAGATGTGTTAAAAGCCTTAAAATAAATTCAATTTTTATTGCAGAGGCATACTCTCTCACTGAAAATTGTAGAAAAATGTAACCTTCAACTCCAGTGAATTTTAAGGTTAAAAAAAATCCCTGACTAAAAAATAATTATTTTTCATAAAATCACCTGTTCCACAATTATTGGCACCCCTAACAATTCCAAGGGAATAAATGTAATTGAAGTATTTCTGTCATTTCTACAGTAGTTTACAAAGTTTATCAGAGTATCTAGGAACATTTAATTAGTAATTCATCACTTCCTGTTTCCCTGGGGTGTAAATATGACGTGACACAGAGGCCATTTCTCTTATCCACTCTTCAACATGGGAAAGACAAAGGAACACACCATTCAAGTAAGGCGGATGTGTGTCGACCTTCACAAGTCAGGCAATGGCTACAAGATTATAGCCACTCGCCTGCACCTGCCCATATCTATTGTCAGAGGAATCATCAAGAAGTTTAAAACAACTGGGACAGTGGTAAACAAGTCTGGACGAGGACGCAAGGTTATTTTGCCACCACGCACAGTGAGGAGGATGGTTAGAGAAATAAAAAGTTCTCCAAAGCTCACTGTTTAAGAATTACAACAAATGGCATCTTGGGTCACAAAGTCTCCAAAACAACCATCAGGCACTATCTACATGCCAACAAGCTGTTTGGGAGGCATGCACGTAAAAAACCTTTTCTCACTCACAGTCATCGTGAATGCTTTGAAATACCAGGATATTTTAAATCAAAATCTGGTGGCCTCTGCCCGAAAGCTGAAGATGGGTCATCACTGGGTCTTTCAGCAAGATAATGACCCTAAACCTGTGGCCAAATCCACACAGAAATGGTTCACCAGACACAGAATCAAGCTCCTCCCATGGCTATCTCAGTCCCCAGACCTCAACCCCATTGAAAACCTGTGGAGTGAGCTGAAGAGGAGAGTGCACAGGAGAGGACCCAGGTCGCTGGATTATTTAGAGAGATTGTGCAAAAAGGAATGGTTGAAGATCCCTCTTTCTGTGTTCCCACATCTTGTGAAACATTTTAGGAGAAGATTAGGTGCTGTTTTGTTGGCAAAAGGAGGTTGTACAAAGTATTAACATCAGGGGAGCTAATAATTGTGGCACTAATGATTTGATGTAAAAGAATTATTTCTTAATGTGGGATTTTTTTCCCACTGAAAAATGCACTTGATTTAAAGGTTGGATTTTTCTCTTTTTTTCATTGTGGTCCCATATTATTTAGAAAAAAACTGAATTTATTAGAAGCTAAAGAACACATATGGAGGACGCTGTAGGGGGACTGTATTCGCATTATTGCTAAAGATTATCATTTTTGTTGACATTTTGTTGAGATGACATAGGAAGACCACACTTTCTTAAACATATCGAAAGCTACTTTGGCTTTGTGGATCCTGACCTAATGTCCTGGAATTTTCTCTCCAAAAATCACGACATCATAATTCCTCATTAGACTGAACTTTTTATTATGCCAAATAGAATTATTATTGCAAATAGGCAGCGGCATTCCATAAGATGTTCAGAGACCCTTCAGTAACTTCCCCCTTTCCTGCTCAATTGCTCTCAAGCTGTTCTCTGTGAAGTTCACCTGATTAACAATCGAACAATTTATCAACTGAACAACTACGACCAATACATGACCTATAGGCTTAATAAGACATGATAATGAATGAGCGAATGCCTATTGCCTACATTTATTTAATTGGTACGGTATTATAAGGAAGGCAATGTAAATGCAAAATCCAAAACTTTCGCTGACGTCGCAGCATTTACTTTTGCCAAAATTGAAATTGTCACACAGCTGTGCAACATGCCTAATAAAGCCATTTAGCCATGTTGACATTCAGAATATAGAGTGGATTCTAATGGCTTATTGCTTATTGAACATTACAAACTACAATGTAATTTACCAAAATCTACGCTGTTTAATGAGCTACATGAGCACAGAAATTATAAAAACATTTTGATATTTTACATTGTCATTTATGTCGTAAGAAAATGCCTCATAGTTTTGTGCTGCAATATATAACAATGCTATCGATAATAAATTAGACTGGTGTCGGTTCTACCAATTACTTTGAGCAACTGTTGCTAATCAGGAAAAGTAAACTACGAGAGGTTTAGGTTATTAAACATTGAAAGGTGAAGTTTCTGATGGCCTTTGCTACTGCCGACGGACCGCTGCTGCAAATAGGTAACTGTGGCTGGCTCGGTCATGTGACCTAACATGCACATGTGGGAGAAAGAATCAGAATCAGAATCAGACGACTTTATTTGTCCTAAAAAAGGCAATTCAGTTTCTCCAGTCCATCGGGGAAGGTAGACTGCAGCGGGTCACACACTGAGAAGCGCAGTGATCTTCCCCAAGCCCCTCAGTGAAGTCCCCTAAGTCCTCCAAATAAATGACCAGATTACCAAAGAAACACAGCTGTGTAAATTTCAGAGTGCTTAACATTCCTAAAGGTGATAAATGGGGTACCTTCCTGAGAAACTGATATGTAATAGCTTCTATTTTTTGACCCCTGTACTGTGGGTAGGAGGGGGTGATGGAGTATATATATGGGAAAGTTAGGGATGTAAAACTTTCAAACATTTATGAACAATATGCAAATGACCACAGTACAGAGACTAGAAAGAATTACTTTCACGCACGATATCCTCTTCTGAACCTCCATGAATACTCAAAAGTTGGAAATACTCAAGGTTGGAAACGGCTCAAATAGTTCAGGAAATATGGATTATTTTTTACCAAAGATTTGAAAAAAATAGGGGAGAGATGAAACTTGTTGGAAGCATTCCTGAATATACCCTAATGACCATACTAAAAGTTCCTGCAAATCCAATTAGAGCATTTGCCACCAGGGGGCTAAATCCAAGATGGCCGCCACATGCAGTTAAAGTGTAATATCTTTATTACTACATATTGTAGAAGTGTGTTCCTGCCATCAAAATGCATATTTTTTGACCTAAGGAATCTATTTCACACCACAAAAATGGTTTTAGTTTAATATTTCATCAAATAAAGTTAAAATAATAAAATCAATCAGTACGGCATCATTTATTTTTATTCTTTTTGCCAGGATAAACAAAGACTGATCAAGTAACTAACATACTAGTGTCACACAATTGTCATGACTAGAAATAAATGGAAAACACATTTTCCCTTTTAGTGTTTATGTTACAGTGATACATATTATTCATCGATGTCCTTATCCTCGTCCTGTGGTCCACTTTCTTCTTCCAAGTTCTCCTCCAAATCTGCCGGTTCTGAGTTGCTGCATCCACTGCCAAGACAGTAACCACATACCTGTGAACATCTAAGACCAGCCTTTCGACAGCCGCAACTCCGTTCACATCCAGACTTACAGTTACAGGATATTAAGTTCAACAAGGACTCAGGCGCAGGAGGTTGCCTTGTGAGAACAGGGCGTGGCTGACCACAAACCAAGTCCCAACCCCACTCAGTTGGAGGTAGTTCATGACCAAGCCACACTTGCACTTGATGGAACACGTGCAATGAGTGTTCTTTTGCTGCTGCTGAAGTTGGTGGAAGAGCAGCAAGCTGAATCTGACTGGTAATTGGACATTTGGCAACTGCCTTTGTAAAACACAAATGTCTATGTTTGTTTAATGTAGCAGTGGTCCTTGGAGCGCCGTACAAGGCCAAGATGAATTTTTCCCCTGCAGCCGCAACAGTATCAACAGAGGAATTCACGTCATAGAACACTTCAACACAATTATCCAGTTCTGGGTGTTTCTGCAGAAGGTAGAATGCCAGTTTTTTACCTTGTCTGCACATAGCTGAAGTTGTGTCACAACCTGTCATTGCATGCAGAAAACACAGTTTGCTGCTAGACTGTCCCAGACTGCTCTGAATGCTTTTGATGTTATAAACCTTATCTGGAATCCTTGCACTCCCCGGTTTAAAAAAGTAAATACTGTTATCTGCTTGTGAGAGCTGTACGAGTAGAATGAGTAAGTCTACATCAGATCCCACAACTTGTCAATATTCTCTCAGAACATACAGTTGCAGTATCTGGTAGGTACTCTTAGAGTTTATCGAGCAATTGCTGCACAGAATACTGGCATTCGTCATTTTCTTCGAGAAAAGTAAATAAATGATCAAATGCTGTTGACAAGTAGTCTTCCTCCGGACGACCCCTCTTTCGGCTAAATGGAAGCTTGAAGAATTATTTGTTTCAACTGTTGTGGTATTTGGCTTCAGCTGCCACCAAGTCTATTACTTTGCTAAGGCGATTTTTCACTGCTTCCCCCATTCGTCATTCCTGTTGTTTGCAGCACCAACTATAGATTCTTTACAAAGTGTTCTTACCTCATACACATCTCATTTTACAACTGGTTTCTTTCTGTCAGCAAACACATCACATTCATCAACGCAGAACAAACAGTGAAGTTTAAAGTTAAATGGCGCCTGTGATGATCTAAGACTCTTTGCTACTTTTTTTTGAGACGGATGCAGAACAGAATGGATAGAAGATTCTCTTGTGTAATTTTTACGACAGTGAACATGGACGCACACTGAGGATAGTCCCTGGAGTTTCTCGGCAATACTGTCTCGTCTCCGTAAGCTGCTCTGTATGATGGTAGGCACCCCTCTGGTTACATTAACTGTTTCACCTTTAGCAAGGTCCTCTTCACACAACACACAACTCCTATGCACATCCATACTAGTCTATAAAGACATCCTATGGCTCCAACTGAAAAATAAGCACAGAAAAAATAGGTTAGTTCACGAAATATTAATATTTTAAAAATATAACTCCAAAACTATAACATTAATAACCTCCTACTAGTGTTCATTCGATTCCCAGGCCTCAAAAACATATATTTTGACGTTAAGAACGCCCCTCTACGATATATATTAGTCAAGATATTCGGTTTTAACCAAATACGGTAGCCATCTTGGATTTGGCCCTCTAGCGGCTAATGCTCCAGTAGGATTTACGGGGACTTTACATTATATTCAGTAAGGCAGTGGTTCTCAACTCCAGTCCTGGGGACCCACAGCACTATAAATTTGTGTTCCAGCTCAGCAGTGGGATGATTCACTTAATGAGCTAATACCAATTGTCAGTCTCTTAATTCATTGAATCAGGTATCCCCAATGAAGACATTAAACTTTCCGATTAAGAACTGCATTTTACAATGACCTAACCTTAAGTACACTAAGTAGAACAAGTTGCAATTAAAATAAACAGAAAACTAACTTCACTATGTGGGTCATTTTTTATTTCATGAAATACCCTATTCCATTAAATCTGGAGGCCAGAGTTAAAGATAAGAAAATATTTTATATTTGGTCCCCTGAGCTCGAGATAATTATGAAAATATATTTTTAAATAATGAATTGTCGCTCTGACATCAAATTTCAATTTTGTCAACCTGCAAGTCCTCTTAAATGGTGTTTCTTAACTCAAAAAGTTGCCAAAGTATCATGTATGATTGTACTAGCCCTGGTTTACCACACCTATTTCAATTCAGCAAGAGACTGATGATTAGGATTTGATTGACTGAATCATGCCATTGCTGAGCTGGCAGACAAATGTGTAGGGCAATGGGTCCCCAGGACTGGAGTTGAGAAACACTGCAGTAAGGTTCCCAGCAAGTTTCATCTCTCCCCTATTTTTTTCCAATTAAATTTTCTTAATTTACTGCACTAAAAAGTCTGCCGAATACTCTGTTCTCGTTCATCTCCCCCAACCTACGTATGTCTGCCCATCATCTCCTCATATTGTCATGTGGGTGTTTGATACTGTTGATACTGGGGATTTGCCCATGCAGTATTTGTTTGGGCATGTGACAGTGTCAGTGACACAAACGCAGCACAGGATTTTGGGGTGTTAAACTGAAGGTAAAAATGTAAGCGGTGTGGCGATATTGGTCACCATTTTACAAAAATTTCGGCATGTTTTCTTCTAATAAACAGCAAAAGGTGTATTAAATATTAATATAGTGGAAGCATATGCTGCATTTGCCCTAGCTAGCATCCCAGTCTTTTAAAAAGTTCCATTCGATTTTGTTCCATTTGGCTATCTTTTTTCACGCAAGATTGGTTCAGTTTTTTTTCAGCTTCATGCTTGTTTTCTCTGTTGCCAGTAGCGAGATTCCATAGAGATGGAGGAATGTATCACATCGCACCAATCTAGCCTGAAAGAATCATAACAATGGTCGGAATGTGTTTTTAATCTCCCTATTTAATCTCGCAACCGATACGACAGTTTAACAAGCACGGAGGACTGTATCGGCTACGAGATTGAATAGGGAAATTAAAATCACATTCTGACCATCGTTAAGATTCTCACACGCTAGATTGGTACGTTACATTCCTCAATCTCCCTTTTGAATTTCGCAGCCGGTCCCAGAATTATTTCCTTAATCTTCCTATTGAATCTCGCAACCGATACGAGAGAGAACGGTACAATGAAGGGACTTGGAATACATCATCATACAGAGGTGTAAATGTGCTTCGTTGCAAATTTAAGTCGTTTTTTATTGAGGATTTGTAGTTTGCTTGATTTTTTTTTTGAACTGCGACTTCAGTTGCCAATTACAATAATTGGAAAATGCTTCGATAAAGGAAAATAATTGAGAACTAGCCAGGACTATCCTAACTGTCATAAAGGGACATGTCTGCGCCCCCCCAGTTCCCTGTTCTAGCGCCGGGCCTGGCTATCATTCGCCTGTCTCACAAGTTTAGCGTCATACTTTTTCAGAGTATATTAAAGTATATTAACGGTTTTATATTAAAGTGCTGAGTATTCAGCACAAATCAGCTCTGTTTGGGCTGAGCATGGGATTCACTTTTACTCTACTACATAAAAGATGAAAAGTATACTTTCACTTTGTTGCTTTGACACAGACCACTTCGTTACGCGTTACGCATTAAAATATGAATGTAATTCCTCATATATGCATATGGCGCGTTAGAGTAGAGCAACGGCGTTTGGCAGGGTATCTTTGCTGCTTTGATCAGATGTTGATGCCAGCGGACATGAAGCTGCAAATTTATGCACACAGTTACAATATTGTATCACTAGATGGCACACCAGGATCAGTTATTGTACTGTACTTTAATTTGGTAACACATTTGCTACTCTGTGCTTGCTCTAGGGAAAAAAAAATATGTGTAGCCACTGCGGCTAAAGTCAGAAAAAATTGTTTAGCTAGAATGTTGGTCTGGGTCCATTATGCAGCGCTAGAAGCAAAATAAAAAAAAAATGCAAGGGGGCATCATCATACAGTTCAACAGGCATTTTTTGGTTACCATTAACTTTGTAAAATATTTTTTAACATTAAAATAAAATCACACAGGAAGGAAGTGACTAGTCAATGATCGAACGTAATAATCATATTATAATTTGAGGAACGTTTGTCTGTCTGTCTGTCTGTCTGTCTGTTTGTTCCCCTACTCCTCCGAGGTCCTCTGACGGATCTTCACCAAACTTGGTGGGTCTATGTAGGTTGTCCCTGGAATTGTCCTTGAGGGGTTAGTTTTTTAAAAGGTCAAGGTCACTGGGGTCAAAGGTCAATTTCTACTTTGGACACTCCACCGCCCCCATGCCAGACAAAACTCCCCTTCCTCTTGGGGATAAGGGTGTGGCATAGCCCTTTACAAATGTAACTGCTGTATTTCCATCTCGATGCTCGCACAGTCGAAATTATTCTCGCCACAGGTAATTCACTAGTTATAAGAATTAAGATTATTGCTCGTCGTATGAGTGTCAAGAATACACGTTGTTCAAGTATTTTCATATTTTCTTAGAGGAAGCTAACGCAATGCCATTAACAAATATTAAAACCTTATGTGGCCATCAATGTGTGGTCAATATGTTTACGATAATATTTCCTTTCTTAAACACGTACTTTCTAATGCCATTCATCTTCTATATCCGCGTATTCCTCACTGGGGTCACGGGGCGAGCTGGAGCCTATCCCAGCTGGCTACGGGCAAAGGCAGGGACCCACCCTGGACGGGGTTGCCAATCCATCACAGGGCGCACACACCATTCACAGACCATTCACTCTCACACTCATACCTATGGGCAATTTAGTGTCTCCAATTAACCTGACATGCATGTCTTTGGACTGTGGGAGGAAACCGGAGTACCCGGAGAAAACCCACGCAAACGCGGTGAGAACATGCAAACTCCACACAGAAAGGCCCAAGGCTGGATTCAAACCCACGACCTTCTTGCTGTGAGGCAGCAATGCTAACCACTGTGCCACCCATTTTAAATTTTTTAATTTTTATTTTTTTTTGCCATTAATGCCAAAGCCATTAAAAAATAAATAGGGAGTTTATTTTCAGACTTTTTTTTCATAATCCGGTAAACAAAAGATCAAAACAATATACGGAATTACCGAGAGCTAAAATTTTTCCCTAATAAATTATTAAGATTTACTTCCTTGCAGTCTCGAATCAAAGAATAAAAGGAAAATTAATTTTTTTGGCACTATCACCTCTTAATCATTACAAGCTTAATTAACCAGAAAAAAAGGTCAAATTGATTGATTGATCATCATGCATCGTAAGTGGAAACGGGTTGACAAAATTTAGCGATAAAAAAAGAAGTCACTGCCTACCCTGACTAGATGTCCCTGGTTTACAGGTCCCAGGCGATGTGGCTACCACAAGCACAGCTACTAGTGGTAAAGGTTGACAAAAATGTAGCACTGTTGGTTACTTGTGTTTTATGGTAGCCTTGTAACCTTGTTATTTGGAAGTAAAACACATTTTAAAAATAAAGACATTTAAAAATTCAGTTAGCATGATTTTCAGTCTGTACAAAATTTTATCGTCCCAAACTTTTTTTAAAAACGTTACTATCGGTAAATATCGGTTATCGGCCATAACAGCAATATTAATATTGAATATCGGTATCGGCCAAAATGTTCATATCGGTGCATCCCTACATAGAATGTTCGTAAATCTTGCAACTAGAAATGAATTGTGTCCAACATGAATTTTGTTCAACCTAAATGACTCTTGAATGCACCATTTAAAAAAAAAAACAAGCAAATAAACTATTTGCGGAACCTTACACAGGCTATTTTTAGTAAGCTTACTTTATATCAATCAATAAGGAAAACGTTATTAATAAAAATATCTGCTCAATATCTTATCTCTAAAGGACAATAACTTAAATGTCACTTAAAACTGAAAGGCTCTTTCGTAAACTGAATTCATGGAAGTAAAATCGGATGCACCAGGCACTGATTCAATACGGCTTATTTCGTGTCATCTCTACTTATTACTCATTGTCACCCTAATAATCCCTTTAGGCTCACTGTAGACTATTAAAGAATTAATGACCAGCTCAACGCGAGGCAGATATCGTTTATAAAATGCCCAACCATAAACTGACATCACATTCACAACTATGGAACCTATCACGATATGATGCATTTCCCCACTGTTTAGGACTAAGATTGACTCCTTGGCGAGAGACAGCCTCACACCTCTGCAGGTCCGAGAAGCATAATTTCGCAGAATAACACAATCATACGCTCACGGGCTATTAAGTTGTATATTCCCAATTTGTTTATTGGCTTTTCAAAACCAATAAATCAATTGCAACACACTTCGCTGAAGATCTACCCACAAACCCTCAGAATTGCAGACACAGTTTCTGCAATAAAAAGACGTATTTAAAATACCAAAAAAAAAAAAAATCCCTCAAGAATACAATTGCTTATATTACACTGTCGAATTTATCATAATTTTTTTTTCTTATTCATGCTAGGCTTTTTAAACCGAGGAAATGATCAACCACATGCTTCCAGAGGTCGCATAAGCTCTCACTTCCACTTTCACTGCAAGAGAAAATAAGAAGATAAAATACATAACGGCAAACGCAAACGTAATTCTAACAGTCAAAATGCCCTCTATTCTATAACTTACACGCAGTACTACATTCAGTTCCGCGGAGCCACATGTGGTTATTCCTGGCGGTAAATTGTCCTGTGATACTGATCATTGGTTAGATCGTGGTTAGAAATGGGCGAGAAGGGCGAAATATCCGAGGGAACCGGGCGTGAACTAACGCAGTCACTTCGGTTTTAACGGCGACTGTACTGTACGTTGCGTGTGACGTCGGACTAGATGAGTTCCGCTCTGGCCAAGTGAACTGAACCTCTACGTGCTCAGCCCTTGAGGGAATTGTGTGCAATCTGGAGACTGTTATCGGGTTTGGGTAATATGGTGTGTCTTTATTAAGGGTTTTATTTTTTAAAATTTCGGTCGGAAGGGGGCTCCTACCGAATGGACATTCTGTTTTACCTCTTTCCTTCCCCCCATTTCCTTCTGTGTGAGGCCCTGTTCATCTGGATGTTGGTTTGGGGTGGGGATGGGTAAGTAGGGTTGCTAGTGGGTTTGCGGGTGGCTATTGAGCATGTATGTGTGTGCAAGCATTTTGCCATCTTGTCTGTGTTTGGCTTGTTATGTGTGGGGGATTGTATTTATTTCACTGCATTGAGATTTTACCTCATTGTGTACTTTGTGTATTCATTTCACTGGATTGAGACTGTGTAATTGCTGTTGGCCCTTAACTCCCCATTCCTCCATTCCAGTCGTGGGCATGGGTATGAACTGATAAAATAAAGTGTAACTTTTAATTATAATCTATGGTCTCCTTGTAGTGGTGTGCGGTAGGGGGTTCCTAGCTTAAGTGGAGGTTGCCAGGTTGGGTGACATCCAATTGGGTTGCCAGGTTGGGCGACAATAGCCTGTTCTTCTGTCCTATTTTTGCATTGAAGTCACCCATTATGATGAGTAGATCTTTCTTCTTACCTTTGTCGACTGTCTCGATAAAACCACACACATCCTTCTCCTCTTCACCTGCCTCATTTGTTAGAGCATAATGGCTGATATGTGCTTTTATCTTCTTATGTCTGGCCCTCAACCTGGCGGAGATAATCCTTGAATCCTCCCCAAGTCAATGGTGTGGTTGAAGTTCATCAAGCTTTTTGTAATCTACTGAAGGCACTGCACATTCGATTAGCTTATGCAGTTTCACCGGGGCCCTGTTAGCCGGCATTTCATGTCACCACCACTTGGAACAAGGACATAGGGTTGGACCTTGAGAGACCGAAGAAAATAATATACTCATATTTTTCACTAGGAACTTAGGAAAAAGATTTCTTGTGTTTACTCAACTTGAGCAATGCAGTGGTCAATTGTTGACTTGGAGCATTTTCTTTAAATGGTGCCGAGTTGCTACAAGAAAACCCACAAAATGTTTCTAAACCATAGGAGACAATATTTTATTAAAAAATGCATTAAACATACAATTTAAGAAAATAACAAACTAAACCAAGACTTAAGGGCATTCATTTACATGCATGTCACCACCTTTCTGTGGCATTAGTAATGACAGAGCAGGCTGGGAAGGCTGTAGGTACAAATACGATCCATTTCATTCTGTAGCATTATGAAGTCTTGAGCAGGCCCAAAGCATTTGTATTTTTGCAATGTTTCAATATTCACATTTGTTATATATAGGGCAAACAAAAGGCATTTTCACAAAAAGGCAAAAAGGAAGGAATAGCAGGTTGACATTTGGTGTCGCTCCAGATAGCACACATTTTATTGCTCAATAAAGATTTGTCAGGAATGTAACATATTTAATTTTATGATATCATTATGCAAATGAGTAAAACATAAAGTGGGATATTTTTCTATGCATGGTAATAGATAAGACTCACTGAGAAATAAAGAACACATTCTTCTATAGCAGCCAGAACAGAAGTATTGTCAACCATGCAATAAACCTGTAGAGACAAATGCTTTTACAATCCAGAGAAGTGAAATCTTCAGGGCAGAATCTTCCTCCATTCTAAGGAAGAGACAGACCTAGGGCCTGATTTCCTCGGACCTTAAGCAAGTGTGGAATTTTTTTTGCATACATGAAACCAATAAACTGAACCTTGATTGGCCAGTTTGTTTTGTACCAATAAATACTGGTATTATTTGATTGGCCTATGCTGCGAGGGTTTGCATATACTATAGTCTGCTTGAATCATGCCATCCGAGTTTCACTTACCTTCGAAGGCATGCAAATTGGCAGGACGAAAATGAAAAGAATAAGGTTACTTGTTGATAAAAAAAAAAAAATCATGAATCCAGCAATACAAATAATGACAGTAAAAAAATATCAGAGCGTATATGTACATTTGGCTGATTCACAGCAAGCAGAAAAGTGATCTCCCTGCATACCTAAGGGTGTTCTTTTCTGAACTGGAGCAAGCCAGGGATCTGTGCGGCAGATTAGCTGCAAGTCAACTGAGTCACACATGAAAGAGAGCGGAGGGAAAGGTGACACCCTATACAGGACATCTTAACCATAAAAAACTTGTATAGTGCAAGCTAACGATGGAAAGCTCTGGGCCAAATTCGATTGAATGCTCTAGTAAACTGGTTGGGATCAGTGAACAGTTGATTTCACCCACACAATGCGATGCCAGACACGAAAAAAAGGAAAGAAGAGTGGGATGAGAGGTGAGTGCTCACATTTTGTCCCCTCACCTTAACATTTTACCCCAGCGGCAAATCCGCCCTCATCCAGATTACTTTGCTCTTAGGCAGTATTTTAGACCAGTGGCAAAATCTGACTTCCCTCTGTTCCCACTAGCCATGTTTGGATGAGCAAGGTTAGAGTTAAGTAATTGTCTTTCCTTGTTACATAGCTGGTTTGGGGCCGTGATTCCTGTTGGGGGAAAGGAAGGCGCGCTCAAAACATTCTCCTGACCCTCAACTGGTTTGGGATAGAAGATGTGTTGTCTGGGGCCAATCATTAGGCTCTAGGGTCATTTCTCTGACCTTCCAGAGGCTGAGGGTCGAAGATGTGTTCAGGGTTGGCATGCAGCAGCAGCTCAGTAATCATCCTCTTGGGACTCTGCTTCAGCAGAATAGGGGACGTACTGCAGGCAGGTCTGGTAGAAGTGGCAGAGCCTGCGATGGTAGTGCTGCCGGCTGCCCTCCTCTCTCAGAACGTGACCCTCATCCGGGTACAGCTGCAAGGTATAGTTGGCCTTTATCTTCACCAGGCGACTGAGGAGTTCAGCACTGTGCTGGAAGTGCACCCGCACTGCATAGAGAGATGTGAACAAAAGGGGGTGGTGAGCAATAGAGAGCAGAGGAACTAGATAGAAATTCAGGACAGCTGCATAGTTTTAATATTTTATGATCTCATTAAACTAAAGGAGTACACTGGAAAATGGTACTGTTCAGATTTTTAAAACAGAAACCACGAGATAAATCAGTCTCCTATATCACAGGAGTGTGCCATCTGATATTTATATGTTTCCACATTTAGCTTGTAAAAACATTAAACAGAATCTTTTAATTTTGAACCATCAGCCAGACTAATGCAAATTAATCATGCAGATTTTTTCAATCCTCAGGGAAGCACGGCACTCATCTCAAGATTCATTATTTTTAATTTGGATCCCAGCAATTGGCATTCCCTTAATGATTCTTTTTATTAGAAGTATACTGGGAATGTTGTTCTGAAGATGTTTTTAAAAGGGATTTCCCAAAAAAATGCAATTGAGGGAATCAAATGAAAGCTTGACACTAGGATTGGGTACTTGGAACTTGATACTGACTGAATTACGTCAGTGCGACCACATAATGAGTCACAATAATAAATCGGTGCCACCTGCGTCTGGATGCGAAAATAAAGAGTGTGTTTGAGAAAGTGAAAGATAGAGAGAGATCATATGACATCAACCCAGCAACGTGTTCATGGCCAGCTTAGGGCAATGACAAGCGTAAAGCGGTCTCAAGCGTGCTGACACTTTTCAAAAATTAGGGCAGGCCATTGGCGCTGGAGGCACTGGGTCCACAGGGCCCTTCCCCTCTTTTCGAATCTAAATTTAGATTTTAAGTAGAATTATTCCCGCAAAAAATGCAAAAGTCCAGATTTTGCTACACTTAAGGTAAAAAGATGTTTCAATCAAACGGAAAGAATATGTACATTTCAAACCAATCAAAGAGGACGTTGTCAGAACTTTCAAGTGCATATTGTGCACATTATGAGCAAGTAAGTAGTTTAGTGCTGTGTTTAAGAGTGAGCCTCGTTCACGAAGCGATATACAAACAAATTTTTTCTTATACTGCCATCATATCCAAGATTTTCTCCCATTTCTTTGTACTACTTGCCTTCTAGGATTCATCAATGTTTTCTTACTTTTGCTCCTCTCTTAGGTGAGAGATAGTGAATTTTGGACCACTCCCAAAGTGGAGGAGAATGTTAGGTGGGACTGCGGATAGGAGATCAGGGCGAAAGTGATGTCGTATGGACTTGGTCTGTGATTGTGCGGACGTTGGGCCGCCCCCCTCGGGTGGCGAGACTCAGGGTGGGGCACGTGTCTCTTGTTGGAGTCGGTGCGGCTCCCAAGCCCCCCAGGGTCCCAGGTGCTGGCTGTTTCTTGCTTTCTTCTCCGAGAGGTGAAGGGTGGGAGGGAGGTAGAAACGAGATGAGCGGGGGTTGTGGGAATGAAGGAGATATATTAAGGCGTAAGGACGAATAGGAAGGCGCATTGGGAGTGGCCCTGTTCATTAACCTACATTTTTTTTTTCTTTTTATTTCGGCATGATTGTAAATCATTTCATGACAATTTCAACACGACACAACATGTATCATGACCGAAAGGGTCGCGGGGGAAGCGAAATTGCTTATCAGAGTCCCGCCCCCAGCTTCCAGAAAAAACAGTTTGATTATGGTTAAAATATCATAAGGATTATAAATCACAGCAGAGCTAATGTCCATGTACGCTACGTTTTAACGTCAGAAAGTAAGATCGTGAAATATATGAATATCATAAGAATTATAATTGCAGATTAAGTGACTGTTCATATAACTTAGATTCAAATGCCACTCTTGATCCAAAGCGACATTATCCCGAAACCCCATTCTGGATCATTTGATTTGTTCCAGCTAATTTGGAGTAGATGAGAGGAAGCAATGATACCGGATCTATGCTTGGATCTCCTGATTAGTCCTCATTTTCATCACCTGGGTTCACCCTTCCCTTATCGGATGTAATGACTTCTCGCAGTTTGTCCAGTCCATCGTTGCCTTCCTTGACGTCAAGCCCAATTTTATTGAGCTTTCTGACAAAGGTGGCCATGCCATTCCAGATTTTCTTTATCCTTTGGTCAATCAAATGCAGTCCAAACCCCAATGATAGCAGACCCACTATCTTGAATCCAGTTATATAGACATCCTCTACATCCTCGATGTCCAGGACTGTCAAACACAGCGAACGCGGTGAACAGCGACGTAACCGGCCGGGAATGTCCCATCCGGGCATGTCGGTTCTCCAGAACCTGTCCGCCTCCCGGAAATAATTTTGTCGATTGCATTTAACGACCAGCTTATAAGATCCATTTTGGTTCAGCTGTCTGTAATAATGTGCTGTGAGTTGCCTTTCGGACAGTTAGTCTGAAGCGTCCAGTGACAAGATACAAATTAACAAGATTGAACATGTTTATAGTTATTCAGATATGCACATTTCAACAAATATTTGAAGACCTTCAGCTCTCCAGCCATCCTTATATTATCATCAAGTACATTCCATGCCCTGACTCCAGCCACAGATAGGGAGTGCTCCCTACGTGTCGTTCTGACCTTGCTTGATTGTAATAACACCCTACTTCTGGTGTGCTGCATGCAGTCACGCTGAAGAAATAGGTTTTGTATATTTTTGGGCGAGCAATTTTTATATCCCAAGTAGACAAGTTGCAAGGAGTTGAATTGAGTATCTGAAGGGATATATTCACAATAGTATAAAGAAACTGGTAGTTGGGCTGAATGGCCTGTTCTCGCCATTCATGTTATGTCATGTTATGTTATGTTATGGGGAACTCCTTGAAATTTTTATAAGTGGTTGAAAATATGCTTACCAAGATAAGAGGAAAACCATCCTGTCTTTACAGCCCACAGATTGAATGTCCAATGCACGGACACGTTTTACATTTTAGGAACATAAAAAAAAAAAAAAACGCATGATAGCATACTTGTCAACCTCTTCGGATTCCCACCTGTATTACTCCCAGTTAATATCCGTAAAATCCTTAAATCTTAATTCTTCATAAGGTTTATATTCAAGTTTGAAAATAATAAATCTCAAAGCCTCATCCGGGGCAGTGAAAATTTCCGTGTTTGTGCCGATGTTACATACAGTCATGTCAGTGATCCTTGATTGCACTCCACTCTGTGAAAATCTTGATCAAAATCGCCAATCTCTTATATCCATATTCTTATTGCTCCACTCATATATCATGAGGGAAAGCAAGCTCTTCTTCATAATTTGTTTTGTGTTTGCGCAAATGCAACTGATACATCTGGCGATTGTTCAGACCGTACCTTTAATAGTCTACATGGTCCATATGAGTGACAAGCATGGCCAACGGCACATTGTGTTGTGCCCCAAAAAGAAGCATCTGTGGTGGTGTGTGTTTATATGCTCTTTCTTTGTCGTCAAAATGAGTAGCTTCCAACAATTAATATTTTGACCAAAGTTTTTTCTAACTAGAGACCATCTGGAATTGAACCAGCTGCGAAGCTGCAGGCCTTGATTCAAGCGTGTATAATTAAAATAATCATGATTTATTCCACCAATCATACCCATTTTCGAAGTTTCTTTTTATCCCAGCTTATGCAATGCAATGTCTTAAGGTTGAATCTAAAACGGTACTGATGAAATTGAGTTAACAAAGACAGACAATGGCAGGCAGCGACTAAGGCATCCCTGGCATAACGTCAATAACACTTCTATATGAAACTTAAGTAGTATTCTTGAACAAAAAATTCAGTTTTTGCCTGGCAAATAATTTTGATCTAAGTCAAACGCCAAACCTTTTTTTTTTTTAAATTGAGATATTGAAATGACATGTCCTTTAACTTCTCGACTAGGGGTGCCAAACGTGTTGAGATTTACGAAATGAACCAATTGCGAAAACCAGATACATGCAAAAAAGGAGGCTTTATTTCTGAAGGGGGAAACCCCCCAACAGAGCTGGCAACAGTACAATGTCCGCAATCCAAAATCAAAGTCCAATGGGCGTAATCCAGAATCAAAACCAGCGCACCAATCACAAAATCCGTAGTCAGGCAAAAAGAGGTCGATAAACAATGCGAATGCGGTACAATACAGGGATTATGCAAAGCTCATAGTCAGGCGGTCCAGTCAGAAAGATAAATCACTCAGAACTAAGGCGGAAACAAACGTGGCACAGGAAACTAGGAAGAACGATCTGACAAAGGAAGTGCATGAACAGACATCGTAAATACACGTCCGGGTGAACACATGACCAGGGAGAAACAGGTGCAATCAATGATACAAAGATCAGGAGTGACACATGAGGAGTAATCTAATTACATGAATTTGGCAAAAGCCAAAATGCAGACAGGGATCACAAGACAAACCTAAGTACAAAACAACAGCTCCGGTTAAGGAGTACTAAAGTGCAAAGATTAAAGAAAAGGAAAGCACAAAGTATAAGTGGAAATCCACAGAAACTTGCAGCAGAGATAATTAGGAGGCGGAGACTAGAATTGGGCGACTGCTGAGAGATCGTTAGTCAATTAGTATGTGCAGCTATACAATCCCGAGTGCATGTTAGTAAGTTAGTAAAAATATACAATGTTAATATGGGTTAGTAATTAAGCAAAAACAACAAACTGTTAGTATGGGTTAGTAGAAGTGAAAAACTCTAAAACATCAATGACCTTCTGCAGCTGAGCTGCATGGTTATCCCCCATTGCCTCACATCGGCTTGTCAATGTGTTTCTCGACAGCTGCATGCCTTTGCAATCGGCAGCTTCCGCAAATGCCTCCTTCACCATTTCTCCATCCTGAAATGACTTCTTATGCTTGGTAAGAATGTGGCGATCTCTATTTGATGTTATATTAGCTGCCTTGTCTCTTGCTTGTTAAAATAGGCTGCTGTGCAGCACGTTGGTATTTCAAGTCCTTTAACTTTCTTTTGTTTATCTGGCCTTTTGACAGGAAAATCCTTCTTATTCTTGTATGGCTGTAGAATGCCTTACGAGGTTACCCTTCTTAGCATGGGAGATGCTGGCGGGCCAGATCAGACACACACATTTGAAGTTTCCCACTCTTTATGGTAATAACAAGCACTCACTTTCGTGTTTATATTGTCGCACAAGAAACAAGTAGATCAGAAGCTGCGACCCGGCCTAGCATCCGTCACAAGGCCTAGTGTCCATGACTGGTGGTTTCTTGTACAAGTGTGATGTCGAAATTGGCAACTGACCTTGAAAATCAATAGGGGACCCTTCCTCTGTACCAAGAAGCTTGTTCTAAGATGTAATAGCCATCCGTCAAGTTAAAGTGGAGTTACGGTGTGAAAACTGTGAAATCGGGGCAAAATCGACACTTTTTTGACAGGTGTGAACTTGGGATTCGACAGATGACCTTGAAAATCAATAGGGAACCCCTCCTCTATACCAAGAAGGTTGTTATAAGATTTCATAGCCATTCATTGAATTAAACTTGAGTTACGGTGCGAAAGCCGTCAAATCGGGAAAAATTGACAATTTTTTTTACCTTTGTGACCTTGGGATTTGACAAATGACCTTGAAAAACAATAGGGAACACCTCCTGTATGCCTAGAAGCTATTTCCAAAATTTCATAGCGATCCATGAATTCTAACTGGAGTTACAGCGTGAAAACCTGCAAACAAGGTCGTGACCTCTGTGAACTTGACCTTTGACCTCGACCTTGTGCATGGACATCACTTTGGTGAAGGTCAATAACTCCTGAAAATTTCATGATGATACAACAACAGGAACATGGTGAAAAAGGTGTCACAGATGGACAGACAGACAGACAGACAGAAGCGTTCATAAAGTTGCTTGGTCGCAGCTAAAAAAAAATCCCTGATGCTAGTACGAAGCTGCCAACGTTGAACAGTGGGTAAAATTGACGATTCTGTTAAAGGAGGATTATTGTGCACAACTTCTCTACTACTGTATGTTCAATGTTTAAATATTATTCTGAACAAACTAGTTTCAAATTATCTAATCCTTACATAAAAAATCGAATTAGACACAGCATAATTGGCAGCGCCATAGCAGACGAATTCACTGGTCTTGGATCTGAGGAGACACAAATGCAGCTGCTGGTTGGACATGTTGGATGCAAATAGCGACTTGCATTGTGTGTGATTTGTGTAGCTAAACACGGTAAATTTAGCTCGAAAATGCCTCATTGGCAAGCGTACGGCTGTGTCAATGACACTAAAAAGACGATGATTGGTGTCGTGATGCACACGTTTCCAAAAAAACAAGGATTTAGTTTGGTGCTAGGTGATTAATTCTGGCTGTGATGTCTGCAACATTAATTAATTCTTGTAATCAGGAATGGCTGATACATGGGGAGGTCGATATCGCATATGTAGCGATCGCTTTGGGGATAATATGTATGAACCGTAGACTGTGGTATGAACGAGACAGCAGAGCTCTTAGGTCTACCAGCTAAGAGGGTTCCCACTCCATTCAAAGAAGCCAAAGCTAAGAGAGAACAGGGCGGTGTCGTGCTTGGAAAGGAAGCCAGTGACAGCTGATCACCGTAAGCCACCACGATTTATTTAATAACGCCACGATTTTGGACTTTCATTGTAACGAATGGCTTGGATTAAAACAATGGTAGACTCCTTGAATAGTTCGCAGGAGCAATTAAAGTACGTTTGACGGTGGAGGAGTGAATTTTTCCAATCCAATCCAAATTTATTTATAAAGCATTTAAAATGCAACAAAGTTGGCCAAAGTGCTGTACACAGACACTAAGAACAGTATAGGAGAGCGGGTCTAGTTGTTACACTTTTTCTTTAAACGGCTGTAGAATGGGCATTATCGGGTTTCTGTTATCAATATGCACCGTAAAGAGAGAAAGTTTATTAGACAACATGACTGATCTGCAGCAACCCCTATATTCCGCGCATGCGTAATGCTGGTGAGGAAAAAATAGACTCCCGTCAACTGTAACAAACAACCCCGAGCATTTAGTTACACTTAGAATTTGCTTAAGTGAGACATGTCTCTCACTCAAGTAGGCAAGTTAAGGGGGATGCCTTAATAGTATTATACCTCAAAGCCATAGTGAGGAACCTCTTGAGTCATTCTCTAATGGCACTGCCATGTTTCGTTATTTGTTTGCAATTTCGAGGCATCTTTCTGAAGTAAAAAAGGTAGAAAATCATTCAGTGAGGTAATTTGATCTTGTCAAAGTTGTCACAGGTTTTGGGGCAAGTTATTACTGTAACAACTTGGGTGTATCAACTAGTCCATCAGCAACCCTTCACCATTGTCCCGACATTTTGAAATGTTCCAGTGCAATTTTTACATGGACGTGCCATGCCTCTGTGGCTAATGTCTTCCTCTCTCATAATCCAGAAAATCTTGGGTATGTATCAATTACACTCGATGTTAATAGAAATCTCCCAAACACTAAGAAAGTTACTTTTACGAGCATTTTTTCTGTAACACTAACCTGCGACTTTCGATGTACGTCTTTCTGTCAAATAAAGACGCGGGTCACCTTTGCGGAGCAACAGGAAAAATTAGAGCGCAATCTATGTTTTATTATCGGAATTATGAAGAATGTAATAACATGGACGTGTAACAACTAAACCCGGTCTTCCCAAAACATAAACAGACATTCATATAAACTAAATAAAATAAATCCAAAAGATTTTAAGATAAGACACAAATTGGAACAAAAGGTATAAGAGCACAATTAATGAACTCTGGACCACTCCCAAAGTGGAGGAGGGTATTCGGTGGAATGATGGACAGGGGATCGGGGTGAAGGCGATGTTGTATGGACTTAGTCTGTGATTGTGCGAATATAGGGAGCCCCAGGTGGTGAGACTCAGGGTGGGGCTCACGTCTCTTGTCGGAGTCCATGTGGCTCCCAAGCCCTCCGGGGTCCCAGGTGGTGGCCATTTCTTGCTTCCTTCTTGGAGAGTTAATAAAAACTGGCTTTAACCACAGAGCTGATCTGTCGATCTGATTTAAAATCTGGATCCATTTTCACACCCAGATTTGTAACTGTGGACTTTAAAAATGGTGCCAAGGGCTCAAGGTCCTCGGGGGCGTAATGGATTTGCCACTGGGTCCAGACAAATAGCTTCTGTTTTTTTGTCATTAAAATAAAAAAAAACTTCAAGCCACCCATGCTCTAATATAATTGAGGCAGTCGAACAAAGTTCTAACAGAGTGTGCACCTTTATGCTTCAGTGGAACATAAATCTGGTTATAAAACGGGTACTTCCCATCCTTAAATGTGATTGGCTGAGCCGCGTTCCATGCCAGTATAAAATTACTGTAACCAACTGCCGCAGGCCGGTGCACAAAATATCCCTGCACGCACAGAACTACTCTGCGCTCAGTTGACTTTATAGGTTACGTTTGTTTCAAGAATTTCAGCTCGCTATTTCAGTGTCAGCGAAGTTTAGCCTTTTAACCCGATAACCAGTTGGCTATCTACCTAGCTAGCTATTGCATTACAGAGTTCAATATCACTTTTGAGTTGTTAGCTACGTTGCTAACTAGCTCACTATTTCAGTAGCCTATTAGCGATAAATTGTTGACTTTTTTCTTGTGTATTTATTTTATGGGCTATGTGTAGGGTAACCACATCCATTGTTGTGAACGCTAGCTAGTTAACGAGCTGGCTAGAAAACTGGGGTAGACTGGGGTAATATGCTCTCTTTTTTTTAGTGCCTGTTAAAAATCTGAACCAGCTGCAATCTCGACAGGGTGGAGTTTGTCAAACCTATGTATCGAGCATTATAGTAATCCAGGCGGCTAGTAATAATTTTTGTGGATTACTTTTTCCAGGTCTTCACTGGATAACATGTTTTGTTGTTGTTCTGTACCTAGAGTTAATTTAAAGATTGTTTAATGAATGTAATGCCTATTTTCATTTATTTCAGTTTTTATAAATCTATATTTTCCCAGTTTTTTTCCTAATCCCACTAATACCCCTTTCCCACTAAAAACTGCTTAACCCGCCGATACGCCGCCCCGGATTAAGCTTTTCCCGCCCCGGGGCTCATGAAGTCCAAGTTTTGTTCCCATTACTGCTTATTAATCCGGAGTTTCTGGGGCGACCTTGACCTGGGTTGGCACTTTAGCCCTGGTTGCTGGCAGGGTTTACGAACCCCAGGGTAGGTGCCGATTGTTTTGCATTTAGCCCAGGGTGGCTAAAGAGTAGTGGAAATGCTTGTGCTGCTTCAGGGTATCTGAGGGTTAAACCTCGCCTTTACCCCCGTGATAGCCCAGAGATTTCATAGCGGAAAAGGGCTATAAACTATTCCCACTACAACAAATCTTAGATTCTGGAAAGGATATCACGTGCTTTCTCTGAGACACGTATAACTGCCTGCACAAACGTTTCGCTGGTTGTGAGAGGCTGGAGGTTGTAGGGATGGTTTTGAGAGGAGTGAGGGGGCGAGGAAAAGGGTTTTATTTTGTGTGATTTGTAAAATATTTAAGATAAATAACAAAATGTTGAAATTGTGACGTATCTACATATATCTACTGTTACGGTATCGCAATCGGTTCAAATGCAGCTTGAAAAAAGGTTGAACAGTATCTTAAGTTTATAACTCAAAATCATCACACTGATTATCACAGTGAACAGTATTCCCCTACTGCATGAGCACAAATGAGAAATTCACAAATTCTACAAATGAAAACAGGACAGTATAAAGCTTTAATCCTTATCTTAAGTCAAGAAATACAACTCACTGTCAGCCGTGCCATGTAATAGCAGGAAGTTCTCATCCTTCAGTTTGTGTACTTCCTCTAGTACTGAAGCAGCCTGAGGTGGCAAGAAATAGATACCCATCAGAAACAGTCTCAATACCTTGAGACCTCTGGGGTCCTTGAAAGTACTGTTCAGGGTCTGTCGTAAGACTTGAAGGGCAAATACAATAGTGGTATCTCAACCAAAGCATTCTGGACTCATGATGCATTCAAAGTGCATGGTAATCTCTAGTCAAGAAAAGCTAAATAACTCCATGCTATATGAACCACAAACAGCTGCTTCACCTCAGTCCTTGGGGTCTTAGAGTTACCTAATTTCCTTTTCCATGCTCAACTGGAATGCAAAAACTCTCCTGTGATCTGGAAAAACCTAGTGAATTTATCAGTGACAAGGATTCTTGCAACTGAACAAAAACCTTTGGATTCTGGACTTAGAAACTTGATCTAGAAAGTTCAAAAAACACTAATAATAGCTAGTGTTTTAAGATTTTCACCACTCTTAATTACTGCAAATGAGGTTCAAACTAGGGCTGGGCGATATATTGATATTCTATCGATATCGTGATTCAAAGTAAAATATCGTCACGGATTTTGACTATCGTAATATCGTGATATGAAATAAGTGTTGGCTTTTCTGGTTTTAAAAGCTGAATTACAGTAATGGGTTGCATTTTTCTGCACTTGCAAGACTGTTGAAGCTGCTGCCTGCACCTGTTTCATCGTTATTTTAACATTACTTATAAATGGTTATAGAAAATATTATTGTGTACATATTTAGCAAAAGCAACAACATTTGTCCCGATGATATCGGCAAAATATCGATATCGAGGTATTCGGTCACCGATATCGAGATATTAGATTTTGTCCATATCGCCCAGCCCTAGTTCAAACTCTCCCAAAAGTGACGTTTGCACTATATTTTTCTAGATCACAGACATAGCAATGCATACAATGAAAAATGAAAGTCCCGAGTTGAGCTATTTGTTGTATTCCATTAATTTTATCGTTGTTTTATCTATGTTACCATGATTTTATGTAAAGCGTCTTTGAGTATTTTGAAAAGCGCTTAACAAATAAAATGTATTCATATTATTATTATTAATGAGAAGTATAACATGCATAGATCAAAGGCTGATGTAAATCAAAAGGATCTAGTCTGGAGGAGGTGTGAACACATGGCCACTAACACTAACCATTTTGAAGATCACTAAGAATTCAAAGTCAAGCAAATGTAATGAGCCACACCAGCCTAGTCTGAAGAAGTTGAAGCAGAAAACTGAGACTATGCAACACTCTCAAACTGCACTGCAACTAACGCCACAAGTACAAAGGCAAGCGACATTGAGTGATCAAGCAACAACCTCTCTCTAAACAACAGATGAGGGTTTTATAATATTTGAATCACTGATTTCAGAAAAACCATAATTTTGGCCCTCTTATTTGCGTCATATAAAGCTCAAGAAAGAGTGTCTCTGAATTCATAATAGTGCAGACATATCATATTATCTCAGTTAGAAAATCATTCATCACCGCACATGTTGCAGTCCACTCATCAAACTCAGTTTGGTTTTATTAGAGATGGTGTAACCAAGAATAGGAGTAAACAAATTTCAGCAAAACCAGCGGCTCTCCTGAACGAGAGTCGGCCTTTCCTATTCAAGCAAGTGGTTAGAGGTGAGGAAAGATGGGGTTGATAGAGTTTCTGTGAATGGGTGAGTAAGCTTGGTAAACAACATATACATACATGAGGGACCTCACCGTATAGAAGCTCTCTTCTTTGGTTGGAAGACCCAGGTATCTCTCAGAAAAGGCAGCGCCTACACAAATCACAGGGCGTACCATATATTTACACTTTAGTGATACAGAGATCAGAGCGGACTGCTCATTTACACACCACTAACACACAGATCAGAGCTGAACAGAGAACACATTCACACACGAGTAACAGACAAATCACAGCTGACCACACATTTACACAGCACTAACACACAGATCACAGCTGACCTCACATTTACGCACCACTAACAAACAGATCAGAGCTGACCACACATTTACACACCACGAACACCCAGATCAAAGCTGACCACACATTTACAGACCATCAACCTATGGATCGGAGCTGACTGCACATATGCACGCTGCTGTCACTCAGATCAGAGCTGACTACATATTTACACACTGCTTACTAGTCGTAGGACTATTAACTGGAAGCTTGAGCGCTTGCTCTGGTTGCAACGATGGTTGAGTGCTTAAGCTGGAAGTCTGACTGCTGAGTCTAGTCTTGGCTTTGGGAAACCCTGCCAAGATCAAATAAACACCAGCGCTAGATAACGCAGGACAGCCTATTGCTCATCGCTCATCTAAAGACTCACAAATTTCCTTTGGCATGTACTGAGGCACATTTGTCACGCATGCGTAACAATAACTTCCTGCTTGGGAACAGTGCATTTACAAGGTTGTTGTTTCGAGTGTGTGACATTTGTACAATAACAAAATGGGCATAAAGCCGTTCTTACTCTGCCAAATCTTGGGCGTGGAAATATTTCGATTTTGCTTGACTGACAACAAAAAGGTAATATGAGAGCTCTGCCAAAATGAGTACAGTTATTTTGGGATGTAGCAGTTTCATTTATAGTACAACCTAATGATTGATTGTTTTTCCAGGAACATAAAAAAATCTAAATTTGTACACTGTCAAAATTATCCAACTTTGTAAATATAATGTCACTAAATTCAATGCCTCAGTTATACAAAGGACAGCAAAGTGCATAATTCCAGTTTATGGGAAATTAGCCATGGTTCATGGCAACCTTCTAAGCAACAAGGTGTAAACCAATGAAGCTCTAAAATGAAGTACAATGAATTTGCATTACGCAGAAGCTTGACGCATAACCCTCGGTGCGATTTGGCTCGCGACCACTGGTTACGTTTAGAAAATCATGTGAAAATAAATGGCGTGTAAATAAAAAATTCAGATGATTTTTCCTGAAGCCAAATTGCTTAATGATTTTTCAGAACCAAGTTTTGTGGATCATTACAAGCCTGCAGCGCTTACCTGAGTATGTAATTGGGACAGGGAGCAAACTGCAGAAACTGAAAGTGAGTGAACACCGCAGTTGAAGTGTTTTGATTAAGGCCATTATGTGATATTTGGACTGGTACAAGGACTTGGCGATTGAGATTGGATGTCTCGAAAGGACTCTGTATGATAATATTGAAGTGTTTTGCTCTATATATACGTTGTGTGTATATATACACTACCGCTCAAAAGTTTGGGATCACTTGCAAATTTCTTTGTTTTCCGAAGAAAAATGCATTTTCATGCATTTCACAAACATTTTTTTTCCATTTCACAAACGATTAAAATGATGATTTTCAAAGAATGATCTACATTTTTGCATAGAATCTTTTTATCAGCAACTGTCAGTCCTCTGCATCAATCTGTCAACTACTCCCTTCAGCGAGCAGCACAAACTGGCACTAACAAGGACAGAAAAAAGGAGTGGGAGGCCCTGATGCACAACTGTGCAAGAAGACAAATATCTGAGAGTGTGTAGTTTAAGACAAAGACGCCTCACAGGTTGTCAACTCGCAGCTGCGCTAAATAGTTCCCGTCAAACACCAGTTTCAGTGTCAACACTGAAGGTGATTTTTTTTTTTTGATGAAGGCAAAGTTTGAAGTACATATTCATCATTTTCCATGAAAATCATTATTTCTAACTCAGACAATGTCAGCTTGTTCTGTTCATTTGCTATATTTCCTATTCAGACTAATGAATAGTGATCCTAGACTTTTGATGAGTATGTGTGTGTGTGTGTGTATATATATATATATATATATATATATATATATGTGTGTGTGTGTGTGTGTGTTTATGTGTCCAGGACTAGGAAAAGGGGTCACTAGGGCCATTTTATGAAAACTGAGATTTTCCAACAAAATCAAAGAGTGATCCAAGTTTTTCATAGCAGTGTTGCAAATTGACAGTACAGTAGTTTGAAATTCTAGCTTTGCATATGCATTTTCGGTTAAATAGAACAGGTTGAACTTTGACCCTGTTAATCTCAGAATGGAAAGGAATCCAAAGTGACCCCTTTTCCTGGTCCTGCACACACAGACACACACACACACACACGTGTGTGTAAATTATTACATTTATTGACTTATGGAAATCCCTTTGCACCCACGCTACCTCTAAGGGGCCTTGCTTTTATAGGGATGTTGCATCAGTTCTGCAGCTTCTGCCTCACATTAGAATCAGCTCTCACCTCTCAGATGGGCACGAAATTTCATTTTCAGCCAGGTAAAGGACAACAGGGATGGGTTAGCCATGATGAAGCTTGGTAACAAACAATTGATCTCTCATGAATTTTGGCAATTAATCTTATTGAAAATCTGCAACAAGTCCAGCCACTACTGCTTACACCCAGATCAGAGCTGACCACACAATTCCACGCCACTAACACAAAAATCAAAGCTGACCACACAAGTACACACTACCAACACACAGATCAGAGTTGACTGCATATTATCACACTGTTAACTCAAAGATCAGAGTTGACAACAGATTTACACACTGCTTACGCACAAATCAGAGCTGATGATACATGTACACACCACGATCACTTCAAGCTTCAAGTTTAAACACAGCTTACACAAAAGTTTGAGCTGACCATACATTCACACACCACTAACACACTGATCACAGTTGACTATACATTTACCCGCTATTAAGACAAGGATCAGAGATGACTACACATTGACACACAGCTAACTCACAGACCAGAGCTGACCACTCGTTTACACACAGCTAACACACAGACTGGAGTTGAGGTACATATTTACACACCACTAACACACAGACCAAATTTGACCACATACATACAGACCACTAAAACACTGATCAGAGCTGCCAACACATTTGCACACTGTTAATAAAAGGTTCAAGCTGACAACACATTCACGCACTGAAAACACATTCACGCGCTGACTACACATTCACACACAACTAACACACAGATCTGAGCTGGCCACACATTCACACAGCGGTAACATCAGGATGAAGAGCTGACTACACATTTACGCACTATTTACATGCAGATCAGAGCTGATCATACCTTCATATAACACTAACTCAAACAGCAGAGCTGACCATACACTTACTGTTACATAAGGATCAGAACTGACCACACATTTACACACTGAAAACACAAAGATCAGACTTCATCACAAATTGACACACAGTCAACTCAGAGATCAGAGCTTACAACACATTTACAGTGATAACATGGATATCTGCACAGACCACACATTTACTCTCCGCTACGACTCAGATCAGAACTTACCACGCATTTACACAATGCTGAAACACAGATCAGAACTTACCACACATTTGCACACTGCTTACACGCGTAGCAGAGCAGATTATATTTACATGACATGAGGCTTAAAAAACATGCATAAACTCAGAGATTTCTCAGTTACACACCTCTACCACACAACAGAGATGATGAAAAATCATGCAAGTCTGCCATACAGAGTAGAGCTCACTACATCTACGTTCCACAGTCACACAACAGAGAGAGAGAGAGAGAGAGAGAGAGAGAGAGAGAGAGAGAGAGCATGTGTACACACCACCTGTAGGGAGGACAAGCTAAAGACTCACTGTAGAGCCGGAAGTCTGTTATGGGAGCCATTACCGCGGCACACTTGAACAGCCTATCTGTGGCAGACAGCATTTTCAGGCTTAGATAACCTCCAAAGGCCTGTGAGAAATAAAGTAGCAGAAAGGGTGATAACTGTTCAAAAAGCATAATCAATACACTCCTTGGCAAATATCATATGAACGCTTCTTGGTCTGGGGAAATTTTTCATGGTTTGAGGAAGGCCAGGTCATGTAGATGATTTCATCAATCTGGGAACATGGAAGAGGCCCATTTCTGTTTCAGCATGACAATGCACAAATGCATTGAGTGAGCTATGGATAAACTGGAAAGCCATATTCTAGCCAGGCCTAGTTGCCCCCCATATTTACCAAACCTGAAGCTTTCAGGAGGTGGTGGGAGTTCCACAGTTACATATGAAGCAACATGATTGCAAAATTAGCCCCATGCCCCACCAGTTCAGAATCCAGCTCTGCCCAGCAAACACAATTTACATACTGCAGTATACTTTTATTAAAATGAAGGTACCTTCCCGTAAAGAGCGATCCGTCTGTGGTCGATATAAGGCAACTGCATGAGCCACCTGCAGGGACAGAGGAAAGAGGCAGTTAGTTCCCTCAGATGTCCTGCTGTGCACATCCCACCCTTCACACTCTCTTAGTAATGCATGGGGGACCTTATATTTATAGGGCAAGTTTGTCAACCACACACACACACACACACATCCTTGCACTTATATCTTTGTGAGGACATTACATTGACTTCCATTCATTTTTCTGTGTCTCTACAGCCTTTCCCTAATCTTAACAATATGCAATGTATGCCTTACCCAAACCCTTACCCTAACCTTAACTTATCCCTAATTCTAACCTTACCCCTAACCATAACCAATAAGTCACAATTTGCCTTTGTAGTTGTGAGGACCGGCCAAAATGTCCTCACTTCCCAAAAATGTTCCAACTCTGCTGGAAAAAAAAAAAAAAAACGTTTTTTGGTTCTCACTAAGTAGCAAGTACAAGAACACACTCACTCACACACACTCACTTATAGTACTGTGCACAGGTTTTTGGCATCCTAGATTTTTTTTTTTACCTTCAAAAATGGTCTTCTTTGTTTATTTTTTGTTTTCGACGACAATCTCACTATGTTACATAGCACTGACCAGCCACTAGAGGGTACAGTTGCATCACTTTTAGCCATGCTGTAATAGACATATTTTCTAAAAGGGGAAATTGCAATGATAAAAAAATTGTTCAAAATCCAAGAATGAAAAATTTTAAAGACTGCAAACAAACTTTAGAGACATGTTCCTAAAGAAGCAGGCACTTAGGAAATATGAGGTGAATTTGGCCGCTGGGTTCAGGGGAGAAGACTGCGATAGATTTTGCAAACAGAACACAACCACAACAATGATGACAACGGTAAACGCCGCCAGATCCCAGTACCTCAGCCTGTCTACCAGCAGGTGAGCCAAAAAAATTGTATTTCATTAGGCAGATGATGCAGCCTTTACAGAGCCCTGATTGCACTATATCATCAAGACTGTCTGGTATTAATTACTTTGAGACACAGATGAAAGTGAGAGTGAGAGGCTGCATCAAGACCTCCAGTGTTCTTGGAACAATCAAATGGCCCAACATCTGATAAAACTATAAAACTATAATGTTGCTTATTTACAGGCAGAAGGTAGTCACACCAAAAATTGATTTAACAGCCCGCTGGTTTTTATAGTGCATTTTTTAAAACTTAAAATCCATTCATTTCATGATTTTAGAAGCATCTTTACCGCATGGAATTGTGTTAAACGTGCTGAACATTTTTGCACAGTATTGTGCATTATATTTTACAATTCAGTGCTCTCTCGCTGACTACCTCAATTCAAAGGAGGAAAACCCAGGGGTTAAACAGTAAAAATTCAGCCATGTTCTTTTTTTTTGCCCTCATGAAGTGATCCAGTTGATTTCATGAATTAGCTCCACCTCTGAAGGAATTGCTCCGAATGATTAATTCAGGCGACTGGAACAAAACTCTCCGGAGGACTACTACTTTATGGACCAGTGCTTTTCACATCTGCTAACATTAAGGGGGACCTAGCATGCTTTTCCATATTATATGTCTATATATATATAGCCTTACAATGAAGGAAATTCATAGTAAATGTGACCAAAATTTAAAATAATGGGGTAAATGCGTGTAGAAGTAATTTATGTGGGCAAAAACCTCAGGTTCCCTACAGCCCCCAACAGTTTTTCTTCCTCTAGCTGCAGTATGACATCATAGTGTGACAGATTTCTTGAAAAGGGTATCAGCCACTGGCACAGGATAAAACAGCTGAAAAGGGCTGACTAATATTTTGGCAAAAACACCAAGTGCTCTGGTGTCAAGTGCAATGACCAACATAACATTAAATGCTTTCATTTTCTGCCAGCATCAGAAGATACAAAGAGCTAATGGCTTAGATGTACTTTCAAAGAGAATCTGTTGCTAGCTAGGAAAGTATTTCCAATTTCTGTTACTATTTAACATCTTCAACCCTGAATTTTCAGTGACGTGCCATCAGAGGTATAAAAGCTCCTCAGATACCTCACCTTAAACAGTAGGACCGCCCCAAGCAGTTCCCATTCATATTTTATAATAAGCAACCAAGACAGGAAATGCTGGAGAAGTGCTGACTGCAATGAAAATACAAATGAGAAGGGCAGTTGCACTCATAGCAATGATGCAATAATAGGCCTGATTAATCTATTAAATAGCGAATGGTTTTGATATGGGTCTTCATCAGGATATTAAATCAGCCCTCAATGCCTGAAGAAGACTTATCTTAAAACAGTAATTTTATTAATTCATGATAGCATTGTGGCTATGTGTGTGCAACTGCCTGTCTGAGCATCTTACTAGCAACTGAAGTCTGCTCATTTGCTAAGACTTATAATAGAATGACTGGCCAATTTGTGTTTAGCTGGCATTATTTTTAAGTGCATCACAGTTCTCAGGCATTTTCTTATCTACATTAAAGATGACCTTAAAGGTTAATATGTACAGTATTTCAAAGATTCTGGATCCCTGTAGCAGAAAAACGGCACATATTTGTAAGCATTCAGCTTATAATTGATGTAATTTTGCATTAATGTTCGTAATTGATTTGCTTAAGAATATCTCCTCCATTTTAAATGTTGTCCCTGAGCAATGAAAACTTTTGAAGACCATAGAGGGAAAACGATCAGATTCCAAATTTTGCATTTTTGTATATTTTATACATTATAATTTTTTGTAATATGTATAATAATACATAATAATAGTTTATATTTTTTGCATATTTTTTCAGTACTTTGTTTCTGAGATCGTTTTGAATTTTTAATTTATCATTTCTCCACAATGTCAAAATGTGACTTTGATCATTTTTCCATTGTGGTCTTCATTTGAAATAAGAGTCATCTGAAAATAGATTACACTATAGAGAAAATACTGGCAATACAGTATGTAATGTATTGCATTTATATTGTCAGTATAGCCTATTGTTGCTCACTTTGTCATTTATTTATCATTATAGGCTTATGTATTTGTCTCGATTGTTCAAATAAATAAATTGTTTGATTGTAAATCAGGTAATCTTCAATGGGAACCGGTTCTGAGCAATTATGCATTGAAAGGTGAAAGACCCCTGTACCTCTTACAGAATGCCACAGAAAATCAATTAGAGAATCCATGGACGTATGGGTTGAAGGGGTTACATTAAATGGCCAGTGTTAGTTAAACTTGTATGGCTTGGGTAAGTGCCACTGAAAAATGCTTAGCATGCATGCATTACCTTTCCATAATCATTGCGTTGTTTATTAGCCAGCTAGCCGGCTACTTAATCAAAGATGCATAAAGAAACCGTTTCAAGTTTAGCCAGAGCGGGAGTGCGGGACGCGTCAATAATAACAGAAAGAACGGGTGACTGTTGTTAATGGAATTAAGTAGCTAAACAGTAGCACAGCCATTCAAAATAAATGGAATGTTAGCTAACATTTGCTACTGTTCCAATTGTAAGCAACAGACCATTCTTAACATTAGATATGGAATTCTAAATGGATTTAAACTTTTATGGTGACTGCATGCCATGCTTCTTAGTAAATTAAATGACCATCCTCATAGTTGCTCAGCCTGCAGATGTTACCTTTTCATACTTATTGTGTACTAGTTTGCTATTAAATCAGTCTTTTGAGACTAATCTAAAAATAGTGCTAATGAAATTGCCTCTCTCCGTTGACACATAGGACTAGTGGCTCCGTTCACTGGCCAATCAAAGCAGAGCATATTTTTTAGAGGAGATGATTACTCAGAACAGCCTGTTTTTCAGAGAGTTAGAAATGACAAACGGTATACAATGATGTAGAATCCTGAGGCATTAATGAGAATGAAAGTAACTTTGTATTCAGACAGTTTTCTGTAAAATTGAACAGAAACCACTGTGGTGAGAGGAAAAAAAAATCATGTTGCCTCGGTTACGGTAAATATGGCTGTACAGTTCAAACTTAAAAAAAAAAAAAAAACTTAATGAGCAGGGGGGAAAAAAAGAAGACTTCGACCAGAGTTAGTGTTGCACTCTGGTGTTGTAAAAAATGTTTTATCATGCTCATACCTGAATAAATGAGACAAATATGAAGAACATTTAACTATATCGCCCTTACAGGACATAGAACAGGAAAACGGTCATTCGACTACCAGAGAAATCGTGAGATAGAACTGCTGTAACAACAAGACCAGCGAGAGGCTTAGACAGGCACAAGCCATAGATACATACAGGTTTACTGGCAAAATTTACAAACTTTAAGCTATTTGGAATGAAAAAATCAAAACAAGAACAATTTAAATAGCTCAAGACAACAAATATTACAAGTGGCTTCTATAAATTCAGCACAAAATGCCACTTTTAATGACTGAAGCTGCTCAAAGTTATTCAACCCCTTCATGACAAGCATCTTTAATAATTAGGAGTAAACCCTTTTGCTGCTATGATCTGCTGGTGAGGCATAGGCAGACAACAGCTTCTGGCAGCATTCCCAAGGAATCTTAGCCCAGTCCCCATGGACAAAGGCCTCCAGTTCTCTAACATTCGAGGGTTTGCACGCTGCTACTGTTTTTATGGGGTTCAAGTGAGGCGACTGTGATGGGCACTCTAGAATCTTCCCAGACTTCTTCTGAAACCAAGCCTTGGTAGATGTTGAGGTATGCTTCGGATCATTGTCCTGTTGGAAGGTCCAATGATGCCCAAGCGCCAGCTTCCGTACAGATGACATGACATTTTCTCCTTGGATATCCTTGTACTTGACTGAGTCCATCTTGCCCTCCACACTCTGCAGGTTTCCAGTGCCAGAGGAAGAAAAGCAGCTGCAGAGCATCCAACTGCCCCCACAATTCTTCATTGTAGACAGGGTGTACTTTTCAGCATAGGCCTCTCCATTCCTCCTGCAGACATGCCACTGATTCATAAGCCTGAAAATCCCCAGTTTTGTTTCATCACTCCACAGAACAGTATCCCAAAACTTCTGAGGTTAATTTATATGGTTTTGAGCATATTGGGGGTTTTGTTTTTGGATCAGTCGTGGTGTACGTCTTGGAGACCTTTAACGTTTAGTATGCGCCTTTATGTGCAAACTGAAACCTGAGTGCATCCTGCCTCCAAGTCTTGCTGCGGGTCTCCAGCAGTCACTCAAAGGTTTTTGACCACCCGTCTCCTCAGGAATCTGGTGACAGCCATTGATAGCTTCCTCTTTCTGCCACATCCTGGTGCTGTAGCCACTCTTCCTTTAACTAGTGAACTATATTTCCAACTGTATCTCTACGAACATTCAGTGCCTGTGCTACCTTTTTGCATCCTTTCGCTTGTTTATGCCAGGCAATGATATTCTTTATTAGGTTTTTGGACAATTCTCTTGAGAGCCATATGTCTAATATGCAATCAAATTTCACTGTCAACAAACCCCTAGCAAGTGCAAGTATTTGATGTGTTCTATCTTAAGCAAACCTGATATTACTAATTAGACTCTTGATTAGGTGTGCTTGAGACAACACCTGATTTGCAAATATGCTCTAATGATGGATTCTATTCAGGGGGTTGAATAATTTTGAGACTGCAGTAGTCATTAAAAGTGGCATTTTATGCTAAAATTGGAGAAACCACTTGTAATATTAATTGTGTTGAGCCATTTAAAATGTTCTTGTTTAATCTGTATATCACAAACGGCTGAAAGTTTGTACATTTTGCCAGTAAACCCAATTGGCAATGGGGGTTGAATAATTTTGATTGCAACTGTATATAGAGCACTAGATTGCTGATAGGGTATGCTCAAGTGAAGCATCTGTTCCAGGAGTGTATACATCCGGAAGTAAAATTTGCAGGAAGACTCCCATTCATTTTCGTCTACTTTAAAATGACATTTTCAAAAACGCTTGGATGCAAGTTGTCATTTTGGTATTGCTGTGCAGAGCAACATTTTGTATCCCTAAATTTGTGCTTTTTGGAGGATGGAAAGCGGCACACTTTCTAAAGGGAAGATCGAGATGTGACTCGGTGTCAGCGTTAAAGTGCGAGCAGGCAAGTTAACTTGAGCGAGGCTTTTAATGACCCTCTGATAAGATAATTGCCTGGAAGTTTTCGCCGTTGTAAGAAACAATGATGACTGTCCGTATACGTTATCAAATTACTCCCTGGCTTTCTCACTTCTTTGTACCCTGGTTGAGCATATTTGCCGTCAACCTAATTGTTTATATTGAATCATATGGCTAATGCCAACGTTGTTAAAAGGTAGCATTAGTTAACTCTGGCAACTCCTTTACTAAGCTTCATCTTTGCTCCTGTCCCGTTAAAACACTGCTCTCAAAAATGATCACTGCACGGCACGGATCGAGGGGATAGAGAAAAGTTTTTTCTCCTGATTCTAACAGCCAAGCCTTTCTCCCCTCCTTGTCTTTTGGAACTCTGTGTAAACAGACAAAGCGTCTTGTCTACTGTTTTAAATACTATGCAGGTAGTATTGTCATTGAATGTCGATACAAGTAGCTAGGTTGTTAGCCACCTTGTTAATTTTATTAAGTGCTAAGTCAATGCAGGCTCCGCGATGGTAAGGGTACCAAGGTAGCTCGCTGGTGACCGTTATCAATCGCTGGCGTCTGCTTTAAGTCAGCAGACTATTGAAGTCAATGGGATGGCTAATTAGCTAGCTAGCAATTGCAATTGCACGGAATTGCAATCTTTTTTTTTTTTATTAAAGTGACAAATTTGCGTTCCTACATGAAGTTATTCATGAAACGTTTTATTACAGCCCTTTAAGTGAATATTGCTGCAAATGGCAGCCGCACATCTCGGCATCTTGTATTGATTTATTTGAAATTGCCCTCATAGGAAACCATTCATTTTTATGAAGAAGTTAGGTGTGTCAGTGTATCTTCTCTCATTCCGAAGAGAATGACAGAAACATCAATGAAACCACTAACCAAGGTCTCAGCAACAACATCGTCGAACTGCTGGTAGTTACAGCCAAAGAATTCACAACTCGTTGCAAAAAAGCCAAGAAATTTTCCGAAGAAACCTAAGACCTGATGGAGAAACGAAAGAATCTCAAAACACCAATGTCAGCTTGAAAAAAGGTGGAAGTAGCAGAACTGAACATAACCATAAAAAAGAAACAATGTCAAGACCTCAGAAAACACTAGAACAGGGACAATTCAAGAAGTAGATAAGCGAGGAAAAGGCTTCAAAATGGCAAGGAAAAAACTAAGCCCAGGAAAGCTTCAATTTACAGGAGTTCTAGAGGAGGACGGCTCAGTGACAACAGACAGGGACCGAATTGTTGACCGAGCACAAGAATTCTATGAAAAACTCTACTCATCTGTCTGCCCAGACCTGTAACCTACTGACCCGGAGGCGCATAACAAATTGACAAACTTCCCTAAGGTCGAGCCATGGTAAGTCCAGCTAGCGGATAAGCAATCAAAAAAAAGGAAAGGCTCTCGGACCAGACAATATGACAGTTGACCTGATTGAAGCAGTGGGTGAGACCATCTACATAAAGTTAGCGGTTAGCGGTAACAAATGCCTAAGGGAAAGCAAAGTTCCAGAAGAATGGAATGAAGCGATCATCATTCTGCTATACAAGAAAGGAGACCCTGAGAACACTTCCAACTACCGTCCAATAAGCCTTTTAAACAACATCTACAAGCTTTTCACCAAAATCATCACAAACCGAATTACCAGCATGCTAGACAGGAATCAACCGAGAGAACAAGCCGGGTTTCGCCAGGGCTTTTCCACAACTGACCATCTCCATGTTGTTAACCAACTAATCGAAAAATGCAAAGAGTACCAAATCCCTCTAGTTGTGGGCCTGGTTGACTATAACAAGGCCTTCAACTCTGTCGAGCCCCCGGACTGCATAGATGCGCTGAAGAAGCAAGGGGTCAAACCAGTCCATGTCAATGTTCTACAACACTTCTATAAATATGCCAAATCCACCATCAGATTTCACAAAGACTCCAAACAATTTAGATTGCAAAGGGGAGTACGACAAGCTGATACCAGTTCTCCTAAACGTTCATTGCCTGCTTGGAAGGTCTTTCAGAAAACTACGATGAGAAAAGAAGGGAATCAGAATCGATGGGTAGAACCTCAGCCATCTACGGTTCGCCGACGACATCATTATTTTTGCCAACAATATCGAAGAACTCCAACAAATGCTACATGAACTCAATCAAGCTAGCCTCGAAGTTGCGCTTTCAATGAACCTAAAAAAGACTAAGGTTATGTATAACGAGTTTGCTGAGGACGTTGTTGAACCCACCACCATCGGGAGTTACGAGATCCAGGAGGTCAATCATTATATCTATCTTGGTCAATGTATTTCCATGGATTCCGCCACGAAGGAACAAGAGATCAAACGTTGTATCACCCTTGGATGGCAAGCTTTCGGCAGAACGAGTGCGATCTTCAAAAACAAAGATTTTCCAATTATCCTAAAACGTCAGGTTTACACCCAGTGGGTTTTACCACCAGTGACCTATGGATCAGAAACTTGGAACCTTACGAAACAACAAACCTTGAAACTCAGGACTATGTAGAAAGCCCACAAAAGAATCATGCTAAACATTCCGTGGCGAGATTGTAAAACAGCTCAATGGATCCAAGAAAAAAATCAAAGTACAAGATATCAAGGAAATGATAAATAAACTCAAATGGAATTGGGCTGGTCATGTGCCAAGAAGAACAGACAACTGTTGGACAACCCGCATTATGTTCAGGACCCCCCGGGGACACACAAGGAACTGAGGAAAACCAAAGACGAGACGGAGGGACGACTTGGATAGCTTTATAAAACACTGGCACCGTTTTGCACAAAACGCGGTCAAATGGAGGTCAGTGGAGAAGGCCTACATCCAACGAAGGACATTTAATGGCTGACAGAGAAGAGAGGTGTATCAGGCGGTCAGGTGCTTCACTTTGGATAATGTAAATATTACATCATCAGCAATCTAGTGTTCTAAGTTTATATATCTATGGCACACACCATTCAGACAGAGTTTACTGTCGAGTTGCAAGTTGCATCTCACTTGACTAGCAGAGGGGTGTGCCCCTAGGAGCTAAAGGCTTGCACGGGGCAGAGTGCTTTGAAAGCATGGACCTGGTGGCTGTGTCACGAAAGCAGAAGCATAGGATGTGACACAGAAGTGTGCCAACTTTATGATACTAAAGGTAATTCCACACTATGTGCGTGGTCTGGAGTATGTGTGGAGGAGGAGGGCATTCGAAAAGGTGAGTCTGAGTGGGAGTGTGATGATCAGGCACATATAAATATTGCATTGTAGTTAGAGCTGCGATAAAGTTAAAAGAAATGCCAAATTCAATTTAATTTAAACCTAACTAGAGTTCATTTTACTTATGTTTTAAGCCCCCTATTGAAGAAACAGCATTAGAGACCCAAGGGTTACCTAAGGGAGAATGAGAATGTTAAATTCTCTCCCCTAATCCACGTGCTTTACTGTGAGGAATTTTAATCTACACTGCAACATTACAGTCTCTCCAGCTGCTACTAGCATCAGAGAGTGACTAGCAACCTTGCTCGCTTTTTGGAAAGAAAGTTTTCTTGATCCGCTGACCATAGGTCTTGGGCTCTGATGTAGAACACTGAGAGGCACAGTAGGAGCTACTGCTAGCGTTTGGATTATCCCTAACTTGGTCATTTGCCTTTGCAGGTGCAATGTGTAGAGTATTCCAAGCGATTTGAGCAATATTCTGAATTTCCCACACTGATTGCTTTTCCATGAAGAGAAAACAATGAGCGCAGATGATGGGGTGGAGGTTATGTAGGAAGAGAGACCTAAATTTTCGATCTTCCTCTAAAGCTGGGCCATTTGCACCCTGAAAAAATGGCATTTTCAATCACTCAAAATATTCCACAGGACTCGCGGTGCAGTTGCACTTTATAGCTACGGCTTGAATCATGGCTTTCACCTCATCAAAGCTCAGTAAATATTCTGCAGCCAACGCTTTGTGGCTGTCACAAATGGATGACTCTGTGACTTTTTATTTTGTGTTTATTAATTAGACAACCAAGGCGTCAACAAGACTAACAGTTCAATGTTTATATATTTTAGTAAACTGCTCTGGAACTTAGGAAACCTATTAAGATATGACGGCTAAGAAGTTTGACTTAAAATACAAAAACTTCACAAAATGCAATAAATAACCACAACAGCAAGTAACTGTCACTTACAGGGAAAACTTCTTTTTTTCCTCTTCACTATCCATACTTGGTCTTATTTAATTTTTGGGGGCTGGACAACCACCCATATTTGTGACCAATTTCACTATGAACTATGGGCAAGTCCCTCAGGAAAGTCTGCACAAGCACAACGGGCACATAATGGCATCAGAGTCCACAGTCCACATCAGAACCCTAATGCAAATGGCAATTTTGGACTGGGACCGCCCTAAGTCCTCACGCACTCACCAGGAATGCGCCTCAAAGTCAGTGAGTCCTTGACAGCAGACATTGAAATTGAGCCATTAACATCCCATGCATCCTCGGTAAAATGGTTGTGCCAAGAACACTTCTGGGAATTGTTAATGTGCTTGACAAGATCAAACTTATTTCAGACAGTACTTGAGCTGCAAAAGATGATGTTTCACATGGACACAAGCACACAAGTGCAGACAAGTGTGCATACTGAGAAAGGCCCTTAAACGGGCAGTTCATGCTCTAAAACCCAACAATGTAGCTCAATGACAACAATTCTGCAAAAAAGAGTGGGCCTGAATTCCTCCACGGTTATGTAAAAGACTCATAGTCATCACAAACGCTGGATTGACCATCACCCTGGGGGATACCACCATCTCCCCCTCGCGGAGTGTGAAGAACCTTGGGGTCCTGTTCGACGACAGGCTCTCTTCTGCTGTGAACATCGCTGCAGTGACTCGGACCTGCAGGTTCTTCCTGTACAACATCTGTAGAATCCGGCCCTACCACACCAGCTACTCAACGCAGCTCCTAGTCCAAGCTCTGATCCTCTCCCGCCTGGACTACTGCAACGCCCTCCTCGCCAGCCTCCCAGCATCTGCCATCAGACCCCTGCAGCTCATCCAGAACGCTGCAGCTCGTCTGGTCCACAACCTCCCAAGACACTCCCACGTCACCCCCCTGCTCACAAAGCTCCACTGGCTCCCTGTTGCTGCTCGCATCAAATTCAAGACTTTGGTGCTGGCCTATCAGGGAGTCAACTAGACCGCTCCAGCCTACATCCAGAGACTGTTCAGACCCTACATCCCTGCCAGAGCACTCCGCTCTGCTACTTCTGGTCGCCTGGCTCCTCCCCCTCTCCGCTCCTCCCCTTCCCGCTCAAGGCTGCTGTCTGTCCTGGCACCTCGTTGGTGGAATGATCTACCTATCGAGGTCAGAACGGCAGAATCCTTGAGCATCTTCAAGCGCCGCCTGAAAACCCACCTCTTCAGGCTCCACCTTTCCCCTACTCCACTGCCTTGATTCCTGTCCCTACATCCTTTTGATTTGTTGCACTTAATTCTGTTTTCCCTACTTCCTGACTGTTACCGCTTGATTTGGTTTTCCTTCATTTTGTTTCACTCTATTCTTTCAGTTTACTTGATTTTCATGCCCCTTTGTTGCACTTGACCTGTTGCCCTTCTATTGCACTTATTTTATTGCTCTTTGTTGCACTTGCCTCTGCACTTAACCTTGTTGCCATTTTGTTCACTTGCCCTTGACCTTGCCTTTTTGTTATTAGTCTAGATCTGTAACAATGGAACGTGTTCTGTCACTTACTGTTAGCACTTTTACTTGTCTCCTAGGAGGTCTGCACTTTTGTACTGTTCTTATGCACTTTTGTACGTCGCTCTGGATAACAGCGTCAGCTAAGTACCTGTAATGTAATGTAATGTAATGGATTGCAGTTCTCACTGCAAGGGTCAAACAACCAATTATTAGGTTGAGGGGCAATTCTTTTTTCACAGAGGTGACATAAGTTTTGAAAAATTTTCCTTTCAATTAAAGCAATTCTTACCTACCGTATTCCTACCGTAGCCCAAGGATGTTTTATATTTCCTTAAAGGTCCATGCCATAGCCTAACTACCTGTGCGGTTCCACGGTTGTAATGCATACCTGCCAGCCAATCAGAAAAAAGTATTCACCCAGACCATAGTATAACAAAAAATGCCCTTGTAATGTTTAGTTACCTTTGCAGTGTGACGAACTACCATTAACATTATTATCGTAATTATAGCATTTCAGCACCCGTTTGTTTACAGTCAAATGCGTTGTTTTTTTTCTGCTGGAGAGGTGCGTGACTCGCAATGGGTGACAGCGGTAGGCAACTGGAAGAGGCGCTGCGACAGATGACGGACAGAAAGCTCAACAAATCATTTTGTTCAGACTAAAAAAGATGATTGGTCAGACTTTTATCAGAAATATATGATAATTGAATATTGAAGAGTTTCAACACCTGGTGGATTTCTTTTACATTTTAGTGTGCCTTACGCTTATTAGGAGCATTTTAAGATTACAAAAGAAAGGTGTAAAAATGCCATAAAGGTAAGAATTGCTTTAATGAAATTATCATTTAAAGGCTGTATTTTGTGTAAAAATCACTTTGTATTTGTCTTATATTAAAATTACTCCGATGGTTTGAAATATATGAATAAGCAGAAATAGAGGAAATTGGGAAGGGGGCAAATACCACACAGCATTATAGTTTGAGGTCCACTATTGCATCATTTTAGTCCACACGGACCCCAGCGGAGTCCGTATATGCTATGTCTGGACTATGAATTCACCTTTTACTGTAAAAGCATTCAGAAGACAATTTGCTTCCCTACCGAGACTACATAAACTGAAGGACACCAGAGAGCGTTTAGAGGAGAGACGTGTGAAAAACTGTTGATTTAAATGAAATGTTGTAATTATTATAAATTCAAAGCCACATTAAAATGACCATAATACCCCAAAACATCTGACTATTATACTCTAATTATACGCCGAAGCTTTTTAGCATTTATTCTCATTCACTGCCTGTATTATACTTTACTTCATTGCTTATAAACAGCTTAGCAGGAATTCAGCAGGCCTTTGGCAGCACATATGAAAGCATACTGCATGAGCCTTTCCAGACACGCATGTTTCATCAAGCTCAGTCAATCAGTCACTCAGTCGGAAAAACTACCTCCAACCATTTGCCCAGACAGATTATTTACTCTGACTCAAGACCTAGAGGAACGTTTCCTAAATTAGCACCCCGCTGACAGCAGGAAGTTAGAGTTAGAGTTTGGGTTAGGGTTAGCATTAGAGCTAGGTCAGGATTCATTAACGGTGACGCAGACGATGCAAACCAGCTTGTCGTTACTTAAACGACCGCTAGAGGTCGCTTAACTCTTAACGTAACTTCAGGTTGTAGTAAGCAGCTTGTACAAATGACTTATAGGGGCGTATTTTCCTGGAGGACAGGCTCAGGAAAAAAAAAACCTTTCTAGGCCCCCCAGGGGGAAACTCACTCAATTACACCCAGCTGATCCTTGACTGCCAGGGAGCCAAGCTTTCTGGGGTCAAGGGCAGGTGACTTCTGTCCCCGTGTGATCCCATTCCTGCCATCAACCCAGGCCAGTGCGACACCATGGGAGCTGGACAGAACTTCTGGCCAGCCTAACCAAAACTTCTCTGTCACTGCTTGGCTGCCAGGGACACCGTCTCTGTGAAAGAAAGGCAGGAAAAGGCATTCAACTCATACAACAGCTTATTCAGAGGATGTTTTCCAGACTAAGAATGAAATAGAGATGGGGAATTTTTGCATCAAGGGAAAATGCCAGTTTTTCTAGAGCATCATGCTAACCTCAAGGGGCAGTTCACTCACAACTGGGTATTTTTCCACTCACTTTGGGTGCTATTTGTCCAGATAGGTGTTCTGCATTAAGACTACAAGATATCTGCTGCAGCTCACAAAGTTATGCTGGACCTCAAGGGACCCACATCTTTGTTGTGCTAAATGCACAGAAAATCCAAGTTAAAAGTAGTCAACAGTATTGTTTCTCCCCAAATCTAATGCTGTGGTAAATTGAGTGTCACAAAGTATGCATCCCCGGAGTCCCATTGTAACAGGCTGTAGAGGATATCAAGGACACATTATATCCTGGCAAAACTATTTGAATGGATACACAGTATTCTGGGTAAGCGGAAAAATATTTTACATTTATTTTGGCTTCAATGTCCCCTCTGAAACATTTTGTTTTTGGAAGTGAGACAGAAAGAGCACAGAAGAAACACGAGCTGAATTCTCATTTGGAAAATCCGCTCATTTGGCATCAGCTGCAGACATTAAATTGGACAGAGATAGCTGCAGTTTTTTTTTTTTCCAGGAGTTATTGTTCATGTAACTACCTCAGGGCACGAGGGTCCTGCTGATACAGATCACTCTGAAATATGAGATCTTAATAAAACTGCCTGACTTTCATTCTGCTGCAAATGCCAGGAATGTCTCTGTAAACAAGCTTGTCCAGAATATTCTTGAAGTCATTGTTTTTATTAAGCTTCTGGAAAGATTGTTAGATTAAACCAATTTTACAATAAGACAATGGCCAGGGTCCTTACAGCCTTTGTGTGGGGCAGTATGCTTCCCGGGAGACTTGGCATTAGTCTGTGTGTGTGTGTGTGTGTGTGTGTGTGTGCGTGTGTGCTTGTGTGCGTGTGTGTGCAAACGTTTGTTGGCGGGGTTGCCTTACACAATGAGGAGGAGAGGGTGTAGGTTGCTCTCATATCCCGGGGGTAGTGCCATCTTCAAGTGAAGATCTGAAACCCGGAAGTTTCTCTCAGACAATCAATTGACTCATATTTTTTCAATATACTGAGCCCTCCGGCTCAAAGGGACTCTCATTATCCAACAATCCCTGTGAGATACAGAAGGGCTTCCCAAGCACTGCACGCTGAATATGTTTAAATATGGTCACTCACACTCGCACGCATAGATGCGCACACACACACACACACACACTGACACACATTTACACCTGATACATTGCCCCCCATTGCCATGGTAAAAAGCCACTTGTTTAAATCACTGCCATAAAATTGGCCGCATTACTAATTAAATGCTTTCATGTCAATGTTTCACTGCTTGCATCAACACATAACAGAGTTGTGATTCACTCACACTGCCTCTTCAGCATTTGCCAAAATAGACAGACAAGTAAAATGGTACTCCGAGCAGTGCTGGTAACAGAGGCGGCGTACTTAATCATTTCATAGTGAATGGAGATTTATGAGAGCACTGACACACCAAAGCTAAAGAAAATATAAACTCCAGCGGAGCAAAACAAAACTGCTCTGCCATAAATTTCTTATTTAGCTGTGCTCCCTTGATCAACAGGAAGTAAATGACAGCTGAAAGATTGGTGTGGAATGGAGGGTGATCAGACCCGATGCACTTACCAAAGTCCACATCTGAGAGGGTCTGGAACTGGGTCACCGGGATGCGCTTCCCCTCCAGAGCTTGAGCTAGAAGCCAGTTGTCCTCCAGGACAGTGTATCCTGGTTGTTAAGAGACAGTGCATCAGACCATGTATCTCCAAAAACCCAACTGGCCTCTTCCCTTTCAAAAAACTCGTACAGTCTTATGAGCTGTCTTTTAAAAATTACCATTTTTCTTCAGAAATGAAGGTCTTATTGATTTGTAAAAAAAAATAAAATAAAAAAATTAAAAGGAAAAAAATAATAATCTGACTGGACATTTAATGGGGATCATCACAGTCTGATCATCTGTAACAACTAAACAGCCAAGCAAATGCTACCAATTTGCCCCTCAAATTCAAGAATGCCTTTAAGAGCCAATGGAGAATTTATAATCAAAGTCATTAAACTCGGAGTAAAAATACTCTTGCCAATGGAACTCAGATTTTGAACCGTAGTTCTGATGTAATGGACCCTAGATTCAGCCGCCATGGGTGAAGCAGAGATCTCAGAGTCATTGCACGGTCCCCTTTTGGAATTTGGGCACTAACCCGACACCTATACACAAAAGGTGTACAACAATTTTAATGAGTTTAATGATGTCTTTATTTAAAATAATCAACAGCAGCAGCCATAGGCAGCAAGGGCATTGACTCTGCTGAGGTATTGATAGAACTGGAGAGAACCAGTAGAGTTTATTGAGCTACTGAAAAATAGAAAGGAAGGTAATTGGTTGGAACCCCGCACACAAGAGGGACCTGCAGAGCCGGAGTTGTGAAACTGATATCTTTCCCTTCGCACATATAGTACTGCTGCCATTGTTCAACGCAGAGGTCTCACGCTCCAGCCCTGGTGTTTGTCCAGCAGAATCCAAGCCAAATAAAGATTCAAAGCGATTACATTACATGTCCCCTATCATGTCACCAGGGGCACTGCTAATTTGCTTTCCCAGGCCATTTCAAATCTGTCCTTTGTGACATCATGAGGGGGAGGAATCGCCCAGAATAATGAGAGAACTGATTATGGCTTGCTGAAGTTAATCAGTCCGTTTTGCTTCTGAGTGGTCATTTCACCAAATGACATCATAATGAAACTATTTTTTTAAATGACTTGTAATGACTAACTAGCTGGGTGACATGATTGGGAACCTTCACCGATCGAAAAATGAATACCCTTGAGCAAGGCTTTCACATAGACACAAACACTACCCTCTGGTGGACATCCTAACTGAAACACCTTAGTGTGCTGTCAGCGGTTTGCTGGATAGGTGGATGATGTAAAATAATGCCACTCACTGTAAGGATCATTTGTCCTGTGAATGGTAACCTTGGGGATACCAGGGCCTGGAGAAATGAAAAGAAAAGACGCTGCATTTAGACCACATTTGTGTTACTTGAAGAATGCAAAATCATTGGAAAAAGCAAATAGAAAAACAGGCTCTGAGACCTCACCTAAGCAGTGAAGGATGAACCGAGTCTGGTTGGGGCTAAACTCAGCCTCAAAAAAGCTGCACCCGTCAATAAGATCACAGGTTAAGCACCGTCTCAGAAATACTCCCCCAACATCCACACTACAGAAGAGTCAAAGGCAGAGATGGGGAGAGAGAAAGTTGCGGCTGCAGCGGTTCCAATCTCTTCTGGATGTACCTCAGACTACCAGTGAAAACTGGTGAATATATAAAATGTAGGACAAATTTGGGCAGAGTAAAACATAATGACAAAAAAAAACAAAAAACAAAAAAACAGAAAGCTACAACTGAAAAAAATATTTCATCCGATGTAAAGTCTGCTCACACAGAACAACACACTGAACAAAGGAAAATCTAGATTGTATATGATGACTATATGTGAAGAAATAAGAAAGGAATATACTATCATCAAGTCAAGAATAAGAACAGTCCTCAAAGAAAGCAATCTTTCATTAGAATCCACCAAGAGTCATCCTATTGCTAACCCCATATTCCCATTTCCCTTCCCCGCAATGAGTCAAACACAAGTCAGAGTCATTTAAGTAGATTTTTCACAAAGCCACTCTCTTGAAGAAATATCTCCCCTGGCAGCCACATACAATGCAGTCAGTAAAACTAATATGGGAGAACTATTGTCTGTGGGCTTTCTGCCCTTTGGCAAAGCAGTCTTGTTGCAGTGCGAGCACCTAGCATGGATCATTGAGCCAGTCACTGAAAAATACCAGTTCTGTTGCACCTTCCACAGGCTCAGATGATGGAAACAACCAAAGCTCCAGAGGTATAAGAGGACTATCTGGAAAGGTAAAATGACCCATAACCATAATATTTATGCTGAGGCAGAGGATAACAAGATCTTTCCGCAATACGCATGCGGTAGCATCTTTAATATCTAAACAGACATATTTGTTAATGATGAATTACTAAAAAACAAAATGCAAGTGTTTTTTTTAATGAAATGATTGTCAGTATTTGAAAATTTGTTATATTATTTATCTGTTTGTCATTGTTATTTCTTTTATTGCGTGCATTTTTTATTATTTTCTTTCCCTGTTTTTGTTCCATGTGTCTTTTGCACTCCCACACCGGCCCTCCCTGTTCAGGTGTTTAATTGTTTTCCATTCATTTCCTCGTTTGTAGCCCAGCCCCCAGTCAAGCTTCTTAGTTTCTACTCACCTGATTTGACTTTGTGTCTGGTTATTTTCTTCCTTTATATAGCTTAGCTGCATTGTCTTTCTGAATTTGTTGCCTTTCTAGTCCCTCACGAGTCTTTTCTCAGCTGGTGTTTATCTCTCCGGTTTTGATTTGCTTTTTTCCATGGTTACCGAGTTTGCTCCTCCCACTGTGTATTTAGATCTGCTAGTTTTGACTTTGGGTGGCTAATAAAACCTAGGATTCTGTCCTGTTCTTGTATCGGGATTTTCAGCCCACGGCATTCAACCTCTGGACTGTATATTGACTATGATTTGGTTAACCTTTTGTGCTGTGAGTTGCCTGGTCATTTTTGAATTGGGTTGTCTGATACTGAGCATAATTAAATCGACTTTCTGTCTGAGTCCAAGTCATGAGTCACCACTGAGTCAATCATAAAAATAAAGTACAAAAAAGGTGCAACAATTTCTAATTTAAAAGGTATATGACCCTCATGAACTGGAACATTTAGTGCTATTTCTCTAAAACTATCGATGCATGCTGATTATGGCTATCAAAATAATGGTTATTTTATTTCTCTGTAGCTCACAGCCAGCAGAGCTCCAAAATGTAGACAGCGAGTTTTAATTCTACATTGCCATTCATATGTTTGTTTTTCCAGAAGAAAAAGGTTACCCAAGAGATGCATCAAAATGATCATGTTTAGTACAGGCAAACTGGTTGACTGCCTGTACATACTGCTCTTCAGCAAAGTCTCATTTCCGTCCAACAGTCTTTCCATAACCTCCACCTGTCTCTCAATTCCAAGAAGACCAAATGCATTTTATTTGATCGAAAAAAATCTCAATGCCTACTGTACCCCTAAGATTTTCTGCGCAGATGGCTCAGAGTTGGAATTTGTTTGCACCTTTAAATACCTTGGCCTTTGGCTGGATTCATCTTTGTCATTTAATACACACATCGATAATCTTGGGTCAAAAGTCAAGACCAGACTTACCTTTTTGTCTCGTAACAAGCCCTCGTTTACACACCCTGCCAAACACGCAATCGTGAAAATGACTATCCTTCCTATGTTTGATTATGGGGACACAATCTATAAAATGGCACCTAAAGGCACCCTAAGTAAGTTCGACTCCTTGTTTCATTCGGCAATTCGCTTCGCCACCCACGCACCTTTAACCACCCTTCACTGTGTTCTCTATAAACTAGTAGCTTAGCCCTCCCGTCACACAAGGCGCCGGCTACATTGGCTGCAATTGGTCAATAAAACCCATCCTCGGAATTACGCTGCACTACCTTTCAAATCTCTTGCACTTACTGGCAGCACTTACCCCTTAAGATCCACTGATTTCATTATGTTATCCATCCCTAAGGTCCGTACTGACCTTGGCCGTAATTCATATCATTTTGCTGCCACACATGATTGAAATAAATTGCAAGACACGCTTAAACTTACAGCCTTTATATCATTTAATATGTTCAAGCAAAATCTGCAAAAGATCATTGTTGACAGCTGTACCTGCTGATGACCCCACCCCTCTCTTTTCGCCTTTAAAACTCCATGAATAATACCCTGTAACTCGCTTTTTACGTACTTTTGCCTTTTTGCCTGTCCCATCTCCTATGCTGTTTGTACCCATCTTTGCTTGGTGTTTCAGCTGTGTGTTGGCCATGTTGATTTTACGCGCTCCTTTATGTGCTCATGTGCTCTTGCTCAGGCCTCTCGGCTAGGTCATCACTGTAAATGAGAACTGGTTCTCAATGATTCGCCTAGTTAAATAAAGGTTAAATAAATAAATAAACATACAGTGCAGCAGGCTCCAGGGCAGTCTATAATGGAGGCAGTCAGGGATGCTCGTTTATTAATGTGGGCAGTACATCCGCTGGGTTTTCACGCCACAAGTTGTCACCTTGCTGTAACTGTCTGTGCAAAATGGGTGAAGTAACCCCTCGACTGGGTCTCTTTGAGAAGGAATAGATTCTTTATGGGGTAACGGTCTCTCCAGTGGTTCCACCATTGTGCTCTGGGGATGTGGGAAGCTTGTTCTTAGTGACTTATTTATGCACCATTAATGGAATTCCCTTTAGCTTAGCTTGTCCAGTAGATCTGCACCGCCAACCACATCATTTTTTTTGTTTCTATACTAGTGACATGAAAGAGAAAAGGGTGAACTCTGTGCCTGGTCTATGTGTGTGTGTGTGTGTGTGTGTGTGTGTGTGTGTGTGTGTGTGTGTGTGTGTGTGTGTGTGCGTGTGTGTGTGTGTGTGTGTGTGTACACATGTGTGCGTGAACGAGAATAGTTGTTTCTGGGGGAGAGTGATTGTGCATGTGTGTGTGACTGTCTGCATGCACGACTGCATTTGCATTTGTTAACGCAAGTGTATGTGTGTATGTCTGTCTGCATCTGTGTGTGTGTGCATGAAGACAAGTATCCGCATGTTTAATATTCCCAAGTACTCTATAAGCAGTTGTTTTCAGAAAGCAATAACATAATAGTATCAGCCCCCAACTGAATAACAAATAAGAGATTCCATAAATAGAAGCGTTGTAAGGAATTTTTCTTTTTTGGAGTTGGAACTAAGTACATCTTTTTTTTTTTGGGATGTAACTGCACTCCTGTTTGAGCCAGCAGAAATATATGCATGATGGAAACATAAAACCATCTCACCACCCACACTATCAATATTCATGAACCCATTCAAAACGATGCGTTTCTGCATCTCAAATTTGTGCTTCTGTGCATATAAACACTTTAGGCTATTTTGCAGACGGTTTTATCTGCCTATATCTTGTGCACTGAGCAATAAAAACTCAGAGACAAGCCTGTTTCTCGTCTCACCACAATATTACCTTACAAAAGAAATCACAGTCCTGGGACTTTAAAGTCTCCTGTAGCTCCAAAAACAAATAAACTGACAAAAGTAAGTACACATCTGACACAATAGGAATGGAATGGTGTCTATTTTGTCACTTACAGTAAAAATGATTTTGTTTTAAACAATATTTTGTCACAGTGGGTGCTCAGGTCTAAGTGTTGGTTTTCACCAATTATTGACCCAAGCTGTATAAAAAGCAGATCCACACGTCAGACCATCTGAAGTTTGATTACTCAATGTTTCTCCAAGAAAACAGCCAAAATTCCCCCAAAATTATTTAAGAAATGTGAGATACTCCACCATAGTATAGAAATGTGCCATACTGAAAAACAGCAGTGAATAATGGAGGATTAGAAAAGAGCTTATCCATTAACTCATTTCATAAATGTCTCGGGCATTCTGTGGAATAATCTTACCTGTATAAATGTCGGCTCTGTCTGGACTCTTCAGTGCTGAGGAAATATCTGCAAACAGGGATTCGAAAAAAAAAACCAAAAAATGGATTATTTTTGCATTATGACACATATGACCAGGGGCACAGAACAGACTGTGTCGATAAGTCAGTTGAATAGAATGAAAAAGGATCAGCATGCATGCTCTTGTGCTCATAACTTATCGGCTCAAACTAAAACAGCTAAGCTGAATTCAATAGCTGCAGAGTTTCATAACTCAGAGGATTTTACTCTTGGGCAAGCTGCTGAATTGAATCAAAAAATAACTTCTCACAGTGCTCTTTGAAGATAGCTCTGCTAATTTGAAGGGAGCATGTTTGGCAATTATGTGTGATCCCTCCGCATTGCTTTTTGCTCAGAGGCTTGGTGCGAGCACAAATACAGACCTCATTTGAACTATTTAAACGTGTGAAAAGACTGTTTTGACTTTTGTAACGACAACTACTATTCAACACATTCAGTTGCAACATTTGTCATCATGATTTCCCATTTTGCACATTGAGCTTTGCAAATATTGTTTGGATTCCATAATCTGTTTTCTGTTCTGTCTCGTTTTCCCCGTTTTGTTGTGGTTTATTTTCAGCTCATGTGTTTTTATTTTCATACCTCATTGTGTGTCTCGTCCCCCACGCCCCTTAACTAAATCTAATTACTGCATTAACTTGTGTCTCGTCCCCCATGCCCCTTAACTAAATCTCATTATTGCCTTACCTTGTGTTGTCTTGCTTCTTGCCTTGCCTCCTCTATATTTCCCCTTACCTGTTCTGTGTCATTTAAGTTGGTCTGTGAATGTACGTTTCCTGTTTCTTAGTCTGTGCCCAGTTGTCACATTTCTTCTATGCCGTTTGATGCAGCTGCATCACAGTTCTGCCTTGTTTTTATTCTTCGTTTCAAGTAAAGTCTGCGCTCAAGCTCACCCATGATCACTCTGTTCTGACCCTGCATCTGCCTCTTGCTACGTCTTCTGAACCAAAGTCTGCGCTGAAATCCGCCTGCCCGTATAACGAACCCTGTCCACCAAACTAAGCCCCAGATCCCGGCTCTGAGCTGCATTTTGCGTGCCCAACTTCCGTACCCAGCTTGATTGACCACATCTCCTGTTCCTGATTATTGTGCTGCAGCCTGAGAATAAAATTTTGATTTGGGACCTGTACTGCTGTCTGCACCGGAGTTTTCTGAGTTCCCTGTGAGAGCAAACAAGCCAGGATAGAACGCCAAGGGGCACTGTCGAAAAGCTATCAAAACTGGCTGGAGTCGGTGTCCAAGACTCTGGAGGTATTTGCGGCAAGCTTGAACATCCTGTCAGCCCAGTTCTTGTAGATGTAGAATTAACTGGATGTCACTACTAATGTTCCTGCCGCTGAACGCCGAACTGCTTTCACTGGTCCCGTCAGGGAAGCCCGTCTACCTCCTCGCAACTCCCATTGTGTGACCAGGGCAACGGCTCCTCCTTTCTGTCACAATGCTCGCTTATCTTTGAGCTACAACCCACCAACTTTGATATTTTTTTTTACAAGATTGCCTACACCATAACACTGCTCATAGGGCATGGCCAAGAGTGGGGAGCAGCTTTATACGAGTCCCCATCTCCACTGGGTGCATCCCTGGCTCCCTTCATGGGGGTAATGAAGAGGGTTTTCAACTGATGCAGTCAGAAGCATGAAGCAGCCTAAGACACGATGGTGATCCACCAAGGCTAGGGCACAGTGTCAGAATACCCCATCGACTTTCGCACCCTAGCGGCCACCTCAAACTAGAACACCCAACCCCAGTACGATGCCATCCTTAATGACCTGGTTGAGGTGTGAAGGATGAGATCTTCACCTAGAGAGCTTTAGTGCTCTTGTGGAGATGGCTATCCAATTACATCACCTGCTAATTGGCACAAGCTGTCTCATTGCCACCTGGAGAGGGGACGATGCATCTGTTTGAGGTACAAGAGGTCTGCAGGTGCTGCAAGATCCCCGCTTCCCAAGAGCCTAGAGTTACCCACTCCACTTGAGGTTCCTGAGCTAATGAAAGTTGATCACTCCTGCGAAATACCAGCCAACTCTAGTCATAAGCCTATCTATTTTGTGGCCATTTTACAGCAGCTGCTAACCATGCTAACCATGGCCGAGGTAAGATGTTTTAACTGGGGATGCTGCGCTGGGAGATACATTTACTCATAGCAGTTTTGAGGGCTGTCATTTGCAGCATATTTTTATTTATGCAGATATTTAGGGTACGTGAGGGGAACAGAAGAATTTTTCACCCCATAAAGCCCAGGGTCCATGAAATGCAGCTGCTTTATTCAAACCTGAGGAACTTAAGGCCTACATTTAAATTTTAGAGAAGATCCCAAGGGTTTCAACAAACCTATTTGCTCTGCGCATTTTTATCGTAATATACGGCTCAATTGGGCTATATACCACAATTTCCATCACACGACCGCCTCATTTCAGTGAGCAAGCCCACATTTCTGGTCTGAAGGACAAACTCACCTACTTTCAAACTTTATGAAAGACTTCAATATAAACACATGCTTAGATATGCACGAAACGCTGGCCTTTTCAAGATGATGGTTGGGCAAATGAACTTGGGAGGCTGTCCGCATGGTTGACCAAGTCTGCTGTTGATGGAAAACTTTAAAACATAAAAAGTAATCAGAGTCTGTACGGCAGCAAGTAAAATAGAATATTGGTGGAATATTAATTTCCGATAGCCATGTAAAGAAGAATATTAGTATGAATAACGTCTTTTACGGAATAATGGTTAAAACAAAATAATGTTCAGCATGTAAACGCAGCCTATGTCAAATTCACTGAATGTTGCCAGTAAACTAGACAGACTCAATTGATCTTGCCAACATTGGTCTGCCACTGACTGCTAGGCAACTAATTTGCTGAGACAAGATATACTTTAAACCGTGGGTGCAATGCCCAAAAGAGAGGGGGCTTTCAAACTTTGACTTGCTATCTAGCTGTGAAAATGCTACCTTCCTAGTTACATAATGTAAGCCACCATCAGCTTGTATTATCCCCTTTGAGCAGAAGCCAAATATTGCTTTTTATCCATTACCCAATTTTAGGCTGTATTATTCAAGATCTGAGCTTCACAGAGAAGTGGTAAATGGCATTAATGCTATACAGGATATAGCAGGATAATGCTATACATAAAAAATGACAACTAAAAAGCACAAGAGGAAGGATACAACTACTCAGAAAAAAACTGGAATATAGAAATAATAACAAGCAGACAAGAATCTAGAGCCTGACCAGAGAACAAACAGACAAGAACCTCAGACTCCTTAAATATGGTTTCATTACGGATAAGAGGCATGCCACATTCCGAATGTGGCCAATAAAGACTCGCATTTTCTCCTCAATGTGTCCTTCTATATTGGCGGGAATGCGATTCAGTGCAGCAGGCAATGCCGGTGACCACGACTAGAGCCATGATTCTTCAGGACCGAGGACGGCAGCTGGAGGATCGAGTGGATAAACAGCAGTGACTTCCTGTGTACGCCTCCACTGCTGTGGGATCTCTAAGTTCCTCAATGCTTTTTGGATGTTGTTACATAGGTTTTTAAGCAGTTTGGGATCACCATACGTAATTTCTTCTGAATAGATTCCATCAGCTCCAGGTGGTTTGCTATCGCTGAGCATATCAATAGTGCCAAAGATTTCACTGGAGTCTGAGCTCCCCCCCATCCAGTATTCAGTTGGAGCTTGTCGAATGGTGTTGATTGCATCGGTATTTCTTGTCAGGGAGAATGGTATCATTGATTTGGGCAAAAAGTTGAGTTGGGTGTTTGACTCCAGCTTCCCATATTTCTCTCATGCCCTGTTAGAAACCTTTCATCTCATTGAGGTCTGCTGGCTTTTGGTCTGCCAGTTGTGCTTTGGCTAACAACATCTTAGGTGTAGTTTCTTGTGGCTCGCTTTATAATGAGCTGTGATGGATTGCGTGGCTTTGTTGAGAAGATTAGTCCTGGCTCGTTTTCATAATGAGATCAGCTCCTGTACTTCCTAGTCATTTTCGTCAGGTCAGTCTTCGTGCAATCTCTTAATGGTACCCAGAATCTCTTTGGAAGTGTTGTATACTATAGGTTTGATTGCATTCCGGTGTTTGGTCAACAGATCCCTCAGCTTAAGGAGCTACGGAGCAGTATGGTGCTAGTTATTTTAATAGGGCTTGCAGGCTTTGGAATGGTATTCCATTGCCTGTTAGGGCCACCTTCCCTTGACGTCATTTAAAAATCAGGTATTTGTAATGTATAAAATAAGAGTTGATTCTGTTGATCTGTCCCATTCTTGTAACTTGGTTACTTATTGTCGCTGCACAAGATGTAGGCCTGCCTAAATGTGACTTTTTTAGGATTTTATGCATTATGATTTCATGATTTTGGGACAAAGTGTTGCAGGTTTTATCCTTTGTGGTTACCCCTTGGATACAACTTTCTGTATTAAGCCTGAAATTATTTATATTGTGTCGATTTTTGTTCCCATGTTTTTAATTGTGTAATTTATGTTATATTTAAATTCATTGTTGTATCCTTAAAGCTTAATAAATAATTTTAAAAAAAGTCTCCGGGTTGATTTGGTTGGACCTCTTTTTTATTTTCTGTCATGTGGTAAGCTTGATTTTTGATATGATCATAATATGTCTGTACTGCAGCGGGCACCTCTTACAGCTCTTGAAATCATTTAAACCCTGTTGCCAGGTGATGAAGCCAATTTTTGGATCTTGGGTACATCCCAGAGTTGGTGAGAGCAGATTTGTGCTTGAAACAACTGTCAGTAATTACAATTAATTTTCAGCACAAACTGATGGGAAGAGTTCTCCAGTGCTGTTTATTTTGCCTGTTCCAAATCTACCCAGGACTTTGGGCGATGTTACATGGTCTTTTCCAAACCTGGAATTAAAAATGCCAAGGAGAATGATCTTGTCTGGATTTAGTATACTCTGTATATTATGCGAGCTCCCTCGCTATGATGGCACTTCTTTTCTCAGATCTATCAGGTCTGTCTTGTCAAGTATAGGGCAAACTTTCCATTCCATAAGGGTTAGGTAAAGCAGGCAGTCCTCAGGCTAAATTGACCTGACAGGACTCCCCGTACTGAAATCATAGCCCACTATAATTCCTAATTTATTTTGGACCATCTTGCTTTGATGGGCGATATTTCAGAAGTTGCATTTACACCTTATGATTTTCTCTTCACTTCAGTGATACTGCACAACATACCTCCGAAGAAATTGCATGAATAACAAACTAGGTATGTGTAATATGTGCAGAAGCCGAGAGCGGCCACATATTTACTTTTTTATTTTGCTGCCATTTTCTTGTAATAATGACTGATTATTTTGTTATCTCGATATAACAAAGTCTGTTTTCTTGTGATAACGCATTCATTTATTTTGTTATCTCAATATAACAAAGTCTGTTTTCCCGTGATAACGCATTCATTTATTTTGTTATCTCAACAAAACAGAAACTTTTGTTTCCGTGGGATAATTATCATCTCTGATGATTGCGTTCTGGTTCGGTCCATCGTCCTGATTTCAGCCTTCAGATGCCACTGTCTGGTCCTGGTGAGTCCCAGCTGGTGAAATGGCAGATCAGATAATAATAATGATCTGAATATTTTATCAGATGTCCGATGGACCGTTGTATGTCAGATCACATCTGTCACAGTCAGTTACAGCAGGTCCGAAAACACGGCACATAAAAAACTGGAGTCGAGTATGCACAACACTTAATTTGCTGCACAAGCAGGCTTTCATTGCTGTGATCATAATCAACAGCAGCTTATAATAAATGAAATGTTTTCCTACTGCTGTGGGGTGGCAGCTCACCAAAACTTAAAACAAGCCAACTGTGGCTTTGCGCTGGGGATTTTGTCAATAAATGTCTCCCAAAAATGTCCAAAAAAATTTGACATTCTTTTTTGAATCATCTCACATATTTGAATACAAAGCAAATCATCAACTAGAAGAAAAAGGACACTAAAATGTAATGACATTAGCTGTATTTCCATCAGCGTTAACAACACTAAAATTACACAAAATATCTTTGTGCGGTTATTTTTAAAATGTTGTTACATTCAGACCAAACATTTTCACTACCAGCACACCAGGGCGGTGCCGCAGCACCCTCAGCATCCCTACTTCCCGTGGTCTTGACGCTCGTCTGTAGCCAGGGGATTACAGGTGAGTGCAACCCACACTGCCTCCAGCACAGTCCAGTCCCAGCCAGTCTGTTCCAGTCCAGTTAAATCCCAGCTGGTCCAATCAAATCTAGTGCAGCCCTGGCTGGTTCAGTCGAGGGCAGGCCGTTTTATTCCAGTCTCCCAGCCGGTGTAGTCCAGACCTGTCCACTGCAGTCTCGGCCAGTCCTAGTGAGTCCTTTACGGTTAAGTCCAGCCCCAGCTACTCCTGTCCAGTCCAGTCTTTGACCTCTGCTTCTTTCATTCCTTCAGACTTCTGACTGCTGCGACACTGTCTCAGTCATGATTGACACTGAGGATATTCAATTGATACCCAGTTTGCCTCTCGGCTGCAGTTGCCCAGCCTGCGATTCCAGCAGCCCACTGATGCCCTGGCTATCATGGGACTATCAGTGCTTAAGATCACCCAGATTGTCCCCCCTGTGATTCTCCTTTCTCCTGAACTAATAAGGGGCAAATAATCTATTTTATTAGCAAGTTGCTTCATGCACCCATAGTGCTTGAACGCTCATGGGTTCTCCAGGACAACCCCTGGATTGACTGGAACAGCCACAGCATGATGGAATGGAGTGCTTTTTGCTCCAGTAAACTAACAGGGATGCCCAATCTGCTGTCTACTGTGGATGGGAGACTGAGGAGGAAACCCCGGATCTGTTCTGTATATCTCATACCAGGTCCTTGGGGCTGCCTTCAGCAAATCCCAGGTGTCCTCCCTACCACCTACCTGGCCGTGTGATTGCTCAATCGACCCCCTGCCTAGCATTATATCCCCCAGAGAACATCTTTTCTCTCTGTCTAGCCTGAAGCCATGGAGAAATACATCCAGGAGTTGCTAGCCAGCATTATCATTTACCTGTCTCCCTCCCCAACGGGAGTAAGGTTTTTTTGTGGGCAAGAATGGCAGTCGTCTTTGACCCTGAAAACTCCTGTCCATAGCTACTCTTGTCTACCACCTTTGAATCCCTCCAGGGAGCACAGATCTTTACTGAACTGGATCTCTTGATTTCCTACCACCTCATCTGTATCAGGGAGAGAAATGAGTGAGAAATGAGTGGAAGACAATGTTTAACACCGCCAAAGGATACTCGAGTACCTTGTCATGCCCTTCAGCCTTACTAACACCCTCACAGCCTGTCAGCCACTCGTAAATGATGTCCATTGGGATATGCTCAACCGTTTCATCTGTTTACCTGGATGACATCCCTGTCTTCTCTGTTCTAGGGCTGAGTGCACCGTCTGTGTCAGGAGGGTCCCTCGGAGGCTGCTCGAGAACCGTTTCATCATCAAAGCTAAGAAGTGAGCTCTACTGCAAGCTTGTCTTCTTCCTTTGTTTTGTCAGGGGCAAACAGATGGATCAGCAGGTCAAAGTGACGCTCGATTGACCCACATCTGATTCCAGAAGGGAGTTCCAGCATCTCTTCAGTTTCATCGATTTTTATTCAGTTCATTTATAAATGCATTTTCATGGTGGCTCCCCTCACTGCTCTCTCCTTCTCAGCTGGAAAGTTAACATGGTCCCTGGCCATGGACCAGGCCTTCCAGACTCTCAAACACCAGTTTACCACAGTCCTCATCCTGAACAACCTAATCTTGCTTGGAAATTTGGGCTAGAGGTAGGTGCTTGTGACATCGGTGTCAGAGTAGCCCTGTCACAAGTTGTCCACCACCCCACCAGCATCCTCTGCCTGTCCCGTGCAGACTATGGTCCGATATAGCCCTAGATTTTACCGTTGGTTTGTCCCTTTCAAATGGTAATACCATCTTCCTCACCATTGTTGATCACTTTTTGAAAGCTGTTCACTTTCTGTCATTGCCCAAGACTCCTTTTGCCGAGTGGATGGCGGAACTTCTAGTCCAACAAGTGTTCAAGATCCATGGTTTCCAAACCGACACTGTCTCCGACTATGGTCCATAGTTCACCTCCAACTTTTGGAAAGCTTTCTGTAAATTACTGGGTGCTTCTGTCAGTCTTTCCTCAAATTTCCACTGCCAGTCGAATGGGCTGATTGATTAATCCAACCAGCATATGGAGACTGACCTGAGATGTGGGACCTTTGCAGACCCTAATGCTTAGAGTCGCTAAATCCCTTGACTAGAGTATGCAACTCTATCCTGGATTATTGACCCATTTCCCATTACCAAAATAACAGGTTCGGTAACCGTGTGGCACCAGCTACCGCACACCCATAAAAGAATCCACCCGTTATTTCATGTGTCCTGGGTCAAGCCAGTGATACACAGTGCTTTGCAACCCCCCAACTACATCAATGATATTCAGTCCTACACTGTGCACCTTCCCGTGAGCAGGCATGTGTTGCTCACGTAGATGGCGTCAAACGGTACTTGCGCTCACCCCCAATCGTATCGGACCCCTTATCTCATGATCAGTTTTGGTTGCTGTCCGTAATCTGTCACGTACAGGCTTTAACCAGATGTGGCGCTCTTGAGCTGCCATCATCACTCGTGGCAGCCCTAAGCGGGGTCGGTCAGTGACAGTGCCTGTTTTCCATTCTCAGATAGACAGCTGACTGAACCGAACTGAGCCAACCGTAACAGTGCAAATGACTGTTTGACTGTCAAATGACTGTCCACCTCTTGGCGGCCGAGACCTGTCCGTATCATGCCAAAGGCTCTTTTTCTTTCTCCTGTGTCACAAGCTGTTCCATTTCCTTGATGCAGTAGCAATTTTCTTATTACCTGGCTCCTCCCCTAGGGGGCCAGGTTAAGCAATGATCATGTCTGTGTGTGTGTGTGTGTGTGTGTGTGTGTGTGTGTGTGTGTGTTTCTGTCAGTCTGTCTGTCAGCCCGTGGCTGGGGCCAGGTCTGCTATCTCTGATTGCCTTGTTTTTGTTGGATTTATGTTGGCTATTGACCACACCAAAAAGAACAAGTCAAGTGACACTGTACACATCACAAACAGCTCAATGTTTGTTATTACTGAAGTGCTTGGCGCCTGCACGTGGTGCGCGTCAGGATTACAATACCACACGCTTTTCTTTATTTCCTCTCGTGTCTCACTGGAAAAGCGATAAAAATCAATTGACTCTTCAATTTGCCGCAAATACAGTACGTACGCCTCCTATGCGTTTTTAATGGAGCTAAGTATATATTCAGCACCCCCTGAAATTAAAAGAGTACCAAAAGGGCCATATCTTTTAGGTTCAGGACAACAATCATGCTGTAAAATATTTATGTTCCAAACTTCATTAAAATCAGACTAGCAGTTTTTGAGAAATGGCACGTGAAAAATGTGGAAATGGTAATGGCATTCTTATAGCAGTAATCTACCTTAATTTCATTTAGTCTGCATGCACATATGTTCCCTCTTTCTTTTATCTGTGCTCGATTGTCTCTTTGCCTTCATGCAATCTGATGTGGCTGCATTACAGTTCTGCCTTGTTTTTCCTCTATTTCCCAAGAAAAGTCTTTGTTCAAGTTTGCCTCTGATCTCCCTGGCCTGGCTCTGCATCTGACTCTTCTGTACTTGATTCAGTGCTGAAATCTGCCTGCCTAACAGATCAACTATGTGTTCCATTCCGCCCGCTACCAAACCTGCTTGATTGACTCCACCCCCTGATTCTGATTTCTGTATTGTTGCCTAAGAATGAAACTTGGTTTGGGATCTATACTGCTGTCTGTACCCGCATTTTCTGTTCCCTGACAAATATATGTCATAATAATTGCTGTCATGCTGAAAATTAGGTGTCCCTATATTTACCTGTAATTTAAAGGGCAACCCAGGTCAAACATCAAGTAGATTTGTCAGAGAAGAGCAAACTTTGAACTTTAACTTGACTTATCATTCACCAGTGAGACCCTCCCTGATTTTCCAGAAGAGTTGTGGAAGTAGAAGCCATATAACGCAAGCAGAAGCACTGTCTGCTCCGTATGGCAGCCGACTGCATTTCCCCTTCCGCCACTGACCCGCTGCGTATTTGTGACATTTTTGTGGACAACTTGTCATCGATGTCACGAGTCTCATACCCTATTCCTCACATATGGTTTGCAGGAAAGTGGTGTTTTCCCAGGCTTATGGCCGCTTCAACCAGAGTGTAAAGTGCCCTGGGAAGACATTTCAACCCCTAATGACCCTGGCAGAAGACATGTACGGAGTCCCAGAAGTACAATGTCATGAAATAAATATATTTTTTGACTACAAGATAAGCCATTCCCAGGACTTAATTATCTTGTAGCCATGAGATATAACTTGTTCCCTAAATCTGACTCAACAAAACTGTGGGAAAGAGTTAATTAAATTGCAGGAAAAAGTTATGTCTCCTCACCACAAGTTAACTTAATTGTGGGAATGAGTTGTATCTCGCGATCACAAAATATATATTTGTCATGTCTTTTCACTTCCTGGGCCACATAGAAATGGGTAGCAAGTATGAAGGCGGAAAAGTTCTCACCAAAAAACTACACGCATCAATCAACCAACGAGCCTGCAATCAACAGAAGCATCACCAAACCCCGGCAACAGTGACTTGATTCCAGCGTGCAGTTCCATGAGGAATGGTCTGCTGATTGCATAAGTTTATTGCAGATTTCCTCTGACGCAGATGTCACTTTGAGGAAATTTGCATGACAGATTGAAGCTCAGTGTGCTCTTTTCAGGCAGATCTGCTCAAAGTTTGACATGGGTTCCCCTTAGAACATTTCACATCCTGCATTTCAACTGTGCTTCAGAGCAGATCACATAGCTCTGTGACTACTCTGTACTCCTCAGATATGCTGTTATAGCCCTGCTGTTTTCAGCAAGTTGGCTGAAATAGTGCATTTCTGTCTTCTTACATTTTCCCATATTCTTCATCCAAAGCACAGAGCTTAGTGACATCCCAGTTTCCTGACGTCAAGAAACGAGGGGGGACAGAGGGAACAGCCGGCTGCTCCAAGAAGGAAGACAGAAAAAGAGGGCCGGATTAAGGTGGGATGAGACAGATGGGCAAAGGCTATATCATTTGAGATTTTATTAACATATTTTCATATCCTTTCTTTATATTACCCTCTCAGACCAATAAGCACCATTAATTGTATCAATAATGTAATCTCAGGGACGCTGTAATACAAGTATTGAGCGTGAAAAATAATTAATTGCCTCATCAATAGATACTTTTTCCACTGAGTAGAGAGCTGATAGAAAGACTAATATGGATGCACTATGATTTGAGAAGAACTGGAATTAGTGCAGTCATTCTGAAGAAATAACCTCATTTTCATTCAATCAATCATACAAAACACACACAGACCATGCGCACAGTTTTTGTATTGTCACTGGGCTGACCTGAACAGGAAGAGCAGCTATGTGTCGGAATTCCCCACGAGCACCCTGCTTGGCAGGTAGAGTCAAGTAGAATATGGCTCCATCTCCAGAAAACAACGGCACTTCCTGTAGGAGGAATGAGATGACAGTCAGCAATAACATTATCTTCTGATTTGCTGGCATGTCTACATCACAAGAGAGACAGATGAGACAGCTCTTGTATGAAAGATGAAGCAAGAAAACATGAACCAGGAGACCCAAAACTGCAATTTAAAGCAATATAGAAGTGGGTTTAAATTACACCAAAGAGCTGACTATCTCAGCACATACTTTAAAAAAGTGTCATCCATCTTCAAGCCTTTCTGCTATCTGGAAGAACTATTTATTGACCATTTGTCACAAAATTCTGCATGCTTACAGTATGGGTTAGAATATTTGGATCTTAAAAAGACTTAGAAAAAAATGTTCTTAGCAACTCGCTGCAAGATTCTGTTGTTTTCCCAGAACCTAGTATTGTGGGTGGTCCATCTGCTCCTATAATATGATAGTTCTATCTGTGAAATGAGCAGGTAGATAGAAATAATCAAAATTACCTGGCGTTGATCCTGCCAGACATCCACTGACATTTTATGTTTCTAAAGTTGAAGAAAAACCCAGTGAATGCATGAAAAATTGAAGCAATTGAGCATAGTGATACTGCCTTTTATGACAATATGAATGTATATCCATTTACAAGAACACAGCATTACCATACACAAAATTGCTTTTGACTACTCGAATGGAACACTGGTTTCACAACCCTTGATAGTCCTTAAGTGGGTCCTGTTCCAGCAGTCTGTATGCGTTTTTCCAGTTATGCATTTAATTGATATATTTTCTCATCTCCTCTCACGCTACCAGATGTTACCATTTGTATGCCTCATGCTTTCTGTGAATGTCCCACCTATACATATATGTTCATTGTGGTCTCAGAATTGTTGCAGAATTTTCATGGATCATACCCTCTTAAACCTTCCAGGCAGTTTGTGTCTTCTAGTATTGAGCTAGGCTCTTCTTCCGTGTGTTTTTGGTTTATTTATGAAAGAGATTAAAGTAATCATTCTTCTGAGTCATCCCAATAGGGACAAGCTCCCAAGCCTTCATATTGATCTCCAGGATTGGGACCGTATTCTTGTTAATCCATTGTTCCTGCCTGTTCCTCTAATCAGTCGCCCGGATTGGGAACGAATTCCTGCTAAACCCTTTGGTTCAACTGTCGAGCAGTTCTGCTCCTCAGAAGGGGATTCACTACCTGGTTTCTGCTGCTGGATGGCCGCTGGTCTGAGTGTGGACAAACCCTATACCATCTCCAGTCATTACCAACTTAGCTGGACTGCCCCTCAACATTCTGGGTAACGTCCTTTCCCTCTTCCATTGCTGTACTCCCGTTAATAAATACTTCCTTGTGGATTATACCCTAATTCTGCCTTTGGTTCCTTGTCTGGTGTATAATGCGTTGATACACAGTGTGGACATTTTTTGGTACAAAGAGATTTCCTGTTCCTTTTATCCTTTTCAACTTTGAAAAAGAGGCAAACCTTTGCTCTGATTTTACACATGTTCAGGCATATTATTTTCTCATTCTTTCTGCAATGTAAAACTCTAGCAAAATATCACAATACTTACCCCATGATACATATCCAATTGTCAAATTCATGCCGATGCACAAACATAGAAAGTGCAGTAACCCCATTGGACACACACACATGCACGCACAAGTTATTATTTCCAGTTTAACTTCACTGAGTATAATCTTCATGAACACAAATACAGTTAATTTGCACACTTAGCAAATATTGAAGAAGGTGACTGTGATTGACATTTGACATTGACCTCTCACCTCCATGCATGCCCCAGTCGTGGCCTCACACAGGGAGAGCACTGATTGGTTCTGAGGTCTGTTCAGCCAGCGTACAGCAATTCGAGTGCTGCTGATCCACTTAACCATTGAGATGTAATAGTGCCTGTGAAGAATGAGGACTTGTATTCCATTATCAACACAAACATTTCTACGCTGAAAAATATTAACAATGTTTCCAAATGCTTTGGTCCTCTCCACTTCAGGGAAATAAGTTTTTGAATATTGCTGCAGCATTTGAGTGAAAATTTAAGCTAAACTGTATGCTTCATTTGAATCTTTCCCTCAAATGCAGTAACGAAATTAAAAAATTTATGACGAGAGCCCTGCATTGTATTGAAAGAGTAATGGATTTGAGGTTGGATGCGCTGTGGGAGGGTGGAGTGGTTACCTGGCCCTGAATGAGTCAGGGGGAATCATCTCCAAGGTGTGGGCGGGGCCATACAGATTGATGACAAAGAGGCCCACCGTGGGAATATTGGCACCAGCCTATAGGAGGAATTATGCTTTTCAATCAGCCTTCAGTCTTTATCTTCCCACCAATGCAATTGTCTTAATTCATTCTTTAAAGGGTGCCCACTGAGGATATAATCTACTACAATGGCTAATACTATCAGCAAACTTGGTTTGAAAGGAATGCAGGTCGCCCCAGCTTTCATCGCAACCTGCCATGTCTAAATCTAAGGCATGAATAGCAGCCTTTTTTCATCTAGGTTACCTAAATTTGAAGAACTGAACACTAATGCTGACCTTCATTTTGGTCCTAAATTACCAATAAATAAAGCCATGCCATGAGGATAAAAAATGATCAAAACTACACAATTAATCTTTGTCCTTAAACTGACAGTCTAAAGCAGGTTATAAATAATTACACCTTGCTTACCTCAGACCACAGCTCACCTTGGGATAAGGGTAGAATGTATTGGAAGGGTAACCCCCACCCAGGAAGTGAGGTATCTCCATGAAGGGAGTGGCTGAATTGTTAATCGTGAGGTAAGCCAATCGAGCTCCATCTCGGGACCACCAGTGAGCAACGTATGTCAGCATTACCTCCTCTGTCAATTTTTGCCAGGATAGATTTGAAAAGCAACAGAAATTAGCACAGAAACATTTACTCAACATAATGTCAACACTATTTTTATATTCTGCATACTCCCTTGGCCTGAGGAGAATAAAAATCAAGAAATACAAGTAGAACTGAACCATTTCTTGTTTTCTTTCTCCTAAAGCAATTACATCAAATACTTCATAAATGCCATGGTATCGATCAAAACTTACTCACACTTTTAATTAGGCACTCAGGGAGAGACTGGAATGAGTTGTAAAGTGAGTAATAATTGACAAATCCCAAACCTTTCTTACCCCCATAGATCCAGTCAGTCACTCCATTTACAACCAGGCCCTGTCTGCCAGAGGATGTGAGTCGAAGTGGGCTACTCGACACCTCAGACTGGTAGTATATGTTGTTATCGTAGACAAAAGCCTAAAATTCAGAAATATTGTTATTGGATAATTTTACATGACAGTACGGTCCAATTCTACACAAGAGTATGGCTCAGCTAGGTTGGAAAATTCAGTCCAATTATTAAGGGGTCTTAAGGGTAAAGTACAGAAATAACTATAATAATGTAAAAACTAAGAAATAAACATACTCATCATGATTTTAACCCCATAAAATGTAGTATTTTGATAAAAATCTATCTATAAAAATAAACGGCACTTTAATGACAAAATCTGAAAATATTTTGTGGCACTGATATTTCAATAACCCATGGTCAGATTTTATTCAAATTAGTTTCATATGAAAGGTTTAAGATAGTTCTATGAAATGACATTTTTTTGTTTGGAATATATATGAATATTTAATGAGCTCTTTTATGTAATATAATGAAAATCACTACCATCAACTTACTTCATTTTCAAAATTAACCCCTTTGGGATGCACCTAAAAAATTCTATGTCATTTCATAAATCTCCAACAGATACAACTTCAGTCCAAATTTCAAGTCAGTCAGATGAATATTAATGATTTTATGAATGCCACAACATTGAAAATCAATCAAAATTGTGATTTTTGGTAATTTGCATTGAGGCAGAGGAAAAACATAGATTCTTGGTGTTTACTGGCATTTCACTGCATTCCTTTAATTATTTTACATGAAAATTAAAAATATTGAAATAAAAAAAAGTAAATTTTTACCCTGAAGACCCCTTAAATGTAGTGGAGAATATAGTTAAAGTGGAGAAGGTGGTCTAGTTGGAGGGGAGAGTATGGTCCATTTAGGCAGGAAAAGTTGATCCATTTATGGCAGAGAGTGTGGTTCAGTTATAAAGAATTGCATAATCCAATTACAGATGACAGTATGGTCCAGTTTTGCAAAAGAGTATGCTCCAGTTTAAGAAGATAGCATGGTCTACATGTAGCGGGAGGTATGATCCAGTTTTACCAAAGAGTATACTCCAGTTATACAACGTAGAAGCGAGTTGGCCCAGTTATAGAGGTCTAGTTATAAAGGAGACAATACTGTAGTTATAGAGGAAAGCATGGTCCATTTATTGAGCAGAGTACGATCCAGTTATTGAGTATAGTATGCCCCAGTTATGGGGGAGAGTATAGTCCAGCTATAGAGGAGATTATGCTCCAGTTATCCAAAGTTATCAGTGATGTGACTGCTGCTTACCTCTAAACGGCAAAACACTGTTTCATTTTCATTACATTCCATAGTGCTGTCATGCAAGCCTGTCAGTTTTTCTTTTGAAGGGGCTATGTCCATAAGTTCTCAAGCCCATATTATTTAACAATCAGATAACACCACAAATCCATTCTATCATTGATGAGGAATAAACCGCATAAGTTAATTTTGGCCAAGAAGCACTCAAGTACAATATTAAATGAGCAGTGACTTGGAAATTCCCCAAGAAGCAACTTCTAGCGGTGACCAAGTCCATTCCAAAACTTCAAGTACACAAGTCCAGTTAGCCAATCAAAGCATCGCTTAGAAAATTGGTTGGCCAATAACAGCCACTGTAGCTTTCTTACCTAACCAAAATGGCTGACTCTACCAACCAGGATGTGAGAGTGGACTCAACCCAAGAGAGCTAAAAAAAAATAAATAAATAAAATAAAAGACCCAGGTAGCCAGAAACATGGGCTAAAAAGAAGTGAAAAAGAAATCTAGCAAGGCGTAATCTTTTTTATCAACACATTCTTTGGCTGAACTTTCTAATTACCACGCCACATCCCAATCGATGACGAATTAAGTCTTTAAACCTGTTTGGATGGTGAGGGTGAAGGTCACAAGGTCAAAAATGATGATCTCATCCGAAAGGTATTGTGACAAGGTATACACATGTCAAATATCAAAGGCCTATCTCTGACCAATCAAAAGTTATCGCCAAGGTTAAAGGTCTTCAGCCACCGAAAATTTGAATTTGATATATGTTCTGGGGACTGCTTTTGATAAACATTTTAACATTAGTTCTGCTAACAGTGTGTCGATTTACAATAATAAAAAAACTTTTTTGGAGTTACTATTTTAGCCACTTTGCCAGTTCTTTGGGCCCGCCTCCAAAACTGTGCCTTAATGTGCGTAATTCATGAGTCGGCATGCGTAGTTTATGCGTCGAGTATGCGTAACTATGCGCGGGACACTCGTCGGCCGTCAGTGCTTATGCGTCAGAACTGGTTTGAACCCGCGCACGTCCACGTCCGTCCACTGATGCCCCACGTTCATATCACGCATGAAACGCGCATGTATCACGTTCATTCCACTGACATCCACTGACAATACGTGAAGCGTTCGTGTTTGGACGTGCTCCATCGGTGATTCATGCGTCGGGCGTGCGTCGAATGTTCGTGGAATACTGCACCGTATTTGCTAGTATGCGTCGACGTGCGCGATATGTCAGTGATTCGTCAGTGATTGTAAGTGATACATGCGTGGTTCATACGTGATTCATGCGTGATTCGTCAGAGATTTCTACCCCCCGACACCCCGAAAAATTGGTCAATTTCTCAACGCACAAGCACATACAAACCCAATCTGTGCGTGATTTGTGAGTGATTCGTGCGTGATCGGCTGTGTGACTGGGCCATTAGGCAGATCTGTGTCGACCTTCACAAGTCAGGCAATGGCTATAAGAAAATAGCCACTCACCTGCACCTGCCCATATCTACTGTCAGTGGAATCATTAAGAAGTTTAAAACAATTGGAACAGTGGTAAACAAGCCTGGATAAGGACACAAGGTTATTTTGCCACCACGCACAGTGAGGAGGATGGTAAGAGAAATAAAAAGTTCTCCAAAGCTCACTGTTAAAGAATTGCAAGAAATGGTAGCATCTTAGGGTCAGAAAGTCTCCAAAACAACCATCAGGCGCTATCTACATGCCAACAAGCTGTTTGGGAGGCATGCACAGAAAAACCTTTTCTCATTCACAATTATAAACGCAAACGTCTGAAGTTCGCTAAGCGGTACTGGGACTTCAACTGGGACCGTGTGCTTTGGTCAGATGAGACCAAGATAGAGCATTTTGGCAACAAACACTCTAAGTGGGTCTGGCGGAACACAAAAGATGAGCATACAGAAAAGCTCCTCATGCCCACTGTGAAGTATGGGGGAGGATTGGTGATGCTGTGGGCCTGTTTCTCTTCCAGAGGCCCTGGGAACCTTGTTAGGGTGCATGGCATCATGAACGCTTTGAAATACCAGGACAATCTGGTGGCCTCTGCCCGAAAGCTGAAGATGGGTCATCACTAGGTCTTTCAGCAAGATAATGACCCTAAACATGTGGCCAAATCTACATAGAAATGGTTCACCAGACACAGAATCAAGCTCCTCCCATGGCCATCTCAGTCCCCAGACCTCAACCCCATCGAAAGCCTGTGGAGTGATTTGAAGAGGAGAGTGCAGAAGAGAGGACCCAGATCGCTGGATGATTTAGAGGGATTGTGCAAAGAGGAATGGTTGAAGATCCCTCTTTCTGTATTCTCCCATCTTGTGAAACATTATATGAGAAGATTAGGTGCTGTTTTGTTGGCAAAAGGGGGTTGTACACGGTATTAACACCAGGAGTGCTAATAATTGTGGAACACATGATTTGAAGTAAAATAATTGAAGCACTGATCACTAAAACCCCACTAGTCAAGTCAAGTCAAGAGTGACTTATGGGGTTTTAGTAATAGGTGCTTCAATTATTTCTTAATGTGGGATTTTTTTCCCACTGAATAAATGCACTTGAATTAAAGGTCGGATTTTCCTCTTTTTTCATTGTGGTCCTATATTATTAAGAAAAAAAACTGAATTCATTAGAAACTAAAGAACACATCTTAACCAGGGGTGCCAATAATTATGGAGGGCGCTGTAGGTCAGGATTGTATGCAGGATCTATGAATGCCGGGTTGGGGGCAGGGCTGAGCGTTCCCGAGTTGACGTTGCATCCAAACTGCAGAACAGTTGTGAAAAAAACTAATTTTTAGGGGCATTCCCAAACATAGTCGTTTTGTTTAGATTTCTGCATTATTGAATGATTTTAGGCATAAACATGGTCATATCCGAATTCAGAAAGGAAATTTGCATAAAATAACTTCGACTTGTAATATCGTGGCAGAAAACGTTTAAAGTTTTTGGAAAATGCGCCCTGCACCAAGTTCAAGGTCACAAGGTCAAAAATGATGACCCCATCCGAATGGTCTTGTGACAAGGGATACACATGATAAGTATCAAAGGCCTATCTCTGACCAATCAAAAGTTATGGCCAAGGTTAAAGTTTTTGAAAAATGTGTCCTACTCCAAGGTCAAGGCCACAAGGTCAAAAATGATGACCTCATCCGAAAGGTCTTGTGACATAGGATACACTTATCAAGTATCAAAGGCCAATCTCTGACCAATCAAAAGTTATCACCAAGGTTAAAGTTTTTGGAAAATGTATCTTACGCTAAAGTGAAGGTCACAAGGTCAAGAATGATGACCTCACCCGAAAGGTCTCGTGACAAGAGATACACGTGTCAAGTATCAAAGGCTTATCTCCAACCAATCAAAAGTTACGGTCAAGGTTTTAAGTTTTTTTTTTGCTGCTGCAGACAAACAGACAGACAGACAGACAGGTGCAAAACAATATAAAAAGAACAAAACCCCCAGTAATTACTGCTTTAACTGCCTAAAGAAGAGCATGCTATCACAGGCTACAAACTCTAGACTTCTAGATGCAAGCTCGTCGTCCTAACCACTAGACTGTCCAGCAATCTGCTGTCATCAAATTGCTCATATAAAGAGTGAGTTAAACACATCATGCACCCCGATTTAGCATTTCTATTGTTGCCTGTCTTGGTGCCTGTGCTTTATGGCGCAAGGATTCTCAGTCAGAAAAGACTTTGTAAACGACTGTTGAATATTTAGTGGTTAATCATGCTGAAAATACTACAAATAAACCAGTAAAGAGTTTATATTGTTGTGCTCTTTAAAGGAGGATACAGCACCTTGGCAAAGTATTTTTCAGTGGAAAGTAGAATACTTGAGGTGTCTAAAACGCATAGTTTTATAAATCTTAATTTGGTAAGGATCCAGTGCGATGCATTTTTAAACCGGCGAGTCTTCAAATTGGTTTCTCTAGCAGGGGGCTTTACTTGGGGAACCCTCTTATTTTGAATTTGATCTTTGGAAACCTCACCTTTAAAAATGCTTAATAACCTCAACCTCTCGCAATTTACATCTCCTGATTAGCCACAGTTGCTCAGACTAATTGATAAAACCAATGACAGTCTAATTTACTTTTGGTAACATAGTTACGCATTGCACCACAAAATTATGAGGCGTCTTCTGCGCATAAATGACGATGTAAAATATCAATATGTCTTCATAATTTCAGCGCTCGTTAAGCAGCACAGATTTGCAGAAATTAGTTTGCGAGGCTGCGGGAATTCGTTTTTTATTTTGAATGTTGTCACGGCTAAAGGGCGCTGTAAGGCAAGTTGCACAGCTGTGTGAAAATCCCAAGGACGGCGAAAATAAATGCTGCAAAGTCAGCAAAACTTTTGGATTTACAAAGCCTTATCAATTATATAAATGTAGGCAATGGGAATTCACTTTCATTACCAATTTTAATTATAGGTCATGAATTGGTCTTGGTCACTCAATCAATAAATTGTTTGATTGTTAATCAGGCCAGCTTAAATAAAAACAGTTTGTGGCTAGCCAAGTTGTAAAGGGAGAGCTTACTGAAGGTCCTTTGAACTACTCCATGGCCTGGATGAAAGAAAACAACTGACGTCACGTAAGAGAATAACTGACGCAAAAGCACCGCGGCACTGGCGTTTGAGTGTATAATGCGTTTGAAATGCACACTCACCCACTATATAGGGCACTGTGTAGTGAATGTTCTACATTGAAAACAATATAGAGAGTGAGTGAACGAGTGGACAAGTGTGCATTCCGAATGTGGCCTTAGATTCCCCAAATAAAAATGTCTGCCCCCTGGTATTGACGCCGATTTGATGACTTTCCGATTTAAAAATATGTTGCGCTGGATTATTCCCAAATCAAAATTTATTAAACTATGCGCTTTAGACACATCAAGAATTCTAGTTTCCGCTGAAATATTCTTCGTTGAGGTGCTGTCTCCTCCTTTAAGTACATGTGAATGGCTAATGGACTTAGTTTGACGCACCGGGAACGTGAGGCTCTATCTCAGGCTAGGTTTGTGCGATTAAGGTGATTTAGGGCTCGTTGGAAACGCCAGAGCCCATAGAATCAAATGGTCACCTGCAACATCTTACTGGCAGCATCGCAAGCTGATCACAGAGAGGAAAATACATAGCCAGCAACCGGAATGCTCAGGAGTTCGCATCCTTTGAAGCAGTGCCCCGGAAAAAAACATGCATGGAAACTGGAGGATCTAGTTTCGATAAAACACGGACACATTGGGCTAACAATAGCAAGTACAGATCTACCCTGGAACAGTTTTTTATTTCGAGATATCAAAGCTAAAAAATGTTTTTGCTTATCTCTGTAGAATGTAAAGTGTATGCCTACTGTTCTTTGTGTGTGGTCGATTTAAAATGACAGTGCTTGTATTGTTGGATTCTGTGGGCTTTCCTCTTTCATTTGATATATCTTTGTATGCCTAGTAAAAGTTGAGTAGAAACACTAGTGACTGATTGCTGATATTATTTTATCCTATGTTTTGCTACATGCTTATTTACTTGCTTGGTGCTTGAATTGTGTTCAGTTGAGGTAAAAATGGCCAACATGAGTTTTTTGCTGCGTTTCTTCCCATTAGTTGATATACTGAATGAAATGTTGCTATGAAAAAATATGCTGTTTTAATGATGCATAATGGTTGCCCCTGGTAGTGGCGACGTTCGGGTTTAAGAGGCTAATATTGCTGGCTATCTTGTGGCGAATCCTCCCACTTAAAATGCTGACAGGATGAAGGCATATAAAAGTTGTTATGTACTTATACATACAGCTGTATTTTCAATCTGGACGGGTCAGTAATGCTGCTGTTTGGGAGATAAAGTACAAAAAAAAATCCTCCCTGTTAAAGCAATGGTGAGCGTTATTTAGCTATTTTCTATACAACGATTGTGTTAGTCCTTTGTTTGCGGTTCCCAGCTGTTAGTGAAGTTGGCAGCAAATCCACAATCACCTCCTCTATGGATTATCTTTCTGGGATAAATTCTGTAAACACACAATTAACCAGTGTTCTGGCAAAACAAAAAAGAAAAAATGTCCATAGGAAAGCGGAGGAATCTCTCTTCTGCCCCTGCAGGTGGGCTTTCCCATTAGACTGTGACAACACATGAAAAGTATGAATAGTGGAGATAATGCTCCAGTTACGGAGGAGCGGTATGTTCCAGTTAAGGTGTATTAGAAAAATAAGTAGAAATTCTGTTCATATGGATGACGTGACTCCCCAGAATTTTACTACCGCACTTGACATTTCCGGTGCGAGCCCTTCTAAAGACCTGCACTGAAAACATCACATGTGGTGGTATTAAATGTTACAGGGGTGTCTTCATCCTAAAGTGCATGCTTTTATCTTATTTTTCTCATTTTGATATTCCCAGGCAAAGACCGTGGTGGGGAAGTCTGCTCCTGGAGAGCCATGGGACTGTGTGTTTTAGATGTTTCTTTTCTCAAACACATGTTACTCAAATGATTTTGTCCTTGTCAAGCCCTAGACAAGCTAAAATCATTTCAAAGGTGTGTTGATAAAGAGAAACATCAAAAACACGCAGGGCTATGGCTCTCCAGGAGCAGCATCCCCTACCTCTCCACAAGAACCTAGGGATAGTTATTTAGGATGTGCATGATTTTTGCGTATTGTGACCCAGTTGGTGTGTACACCACATGGAAAAATCTGTGAAATGTATTTTATAATACATGGAAAATTCTAAAATATATTTAAAATAGGAATCTTTAATTTTACATATGTGAGGGATAAACAATAGCAATGCATCAGAAATATCTGGAAATATATATTTCTGCGTGACTCAATGAGACAGAATATTATAGAGCAGTTACAGAGATTATGGTGCCATTAGTATGATGAGCCAGTCTTACCAGCTGGTTCCCTTGAGGTCCCCAGGCAGCATATTGCAAAACAGAACCTTCCATCTCAGGGGGCTTCAGAACAGATAGATCCCTGGAACATAAACACACGTGCACCCACACACATGCACACAGATTCTTAGTGGAATAAGATGGATTTTTGCAGGAATATTTAAGAGACACTAAAGACGGTGCAAAGTAGATTCTGATGTGCGGCTTTGCAGTCCATCCACACCTGTAAAATACCTTGCAAACACTTATCTCAAATAATAATAATAAAAAAAAAACAGGATGCAAATGCAAAATGAACAGAAAAAAAAATGAGAATAACATGCACTGTCATTGAGGCAGAGTTATAAAAATCAAGCAAACAGGCTATCCCATCCCAATACATTCTCAAGAGACTGGGAAACTGAATGCACCCTGCAGACCGTGCCTCAGGCAGTGGCGGGGGGGATCTCAGGCAGTTGCAGCCACCTGCACACTGTACATTCTCCAGAACAAGGCCTTCCATTGACAAACAGATGACGCAAACCCTAATGAATGATCACAGGCAACAAGGACTCCTGACTGGATTGAGTAAGACATCGAAACTGAAGTCCTCCACATGAACAGACCGTGTCGTCCCGGGCCTATAAACACAAAATTACAAACCTGCAACGGCAGTTGAGAGATCAGCTGGCATATAGGTTCCTCTGAGACATGGAGACCTACAGTAACTGTGACTGTGGGAATCGGATGGAGGGAGTGCTGACAGGAATGAATGGTGCATATCAAACTGCTGAAGCCAGGTCTCAGTGGCTGAGCACATGCTTAGAAAGGGGCCAGAGAACAGCCTGTCTCTACATACCCAGTGCCCACACTGTAGATGACATAGGAGGCAGTGTAGGATTGAGAGAACACCTGCAGGAGTAGAACATAATCTGGACTCAATCGTCCCTCAGTTTCACATGCGCGCGCACACACACACACACACACACACACACACACACACACACAAACACACGCACACACCCCTATCCATGCGCTTATATCATTGTGAGGACATTACACTGACTTCTATTCATTTTTTCAGTGTCTCTACAGCCTTTCCCCAATCTTAACAACAAGCAATGTATGCCGAACCCAAACCCTTACCCCAACCATAACCTATCCGTATTTCTAACCTTACCCAAAACCCTTACCCCAACCTTAACCTATCCGTGTTTCTAACTTTACCCCCAACTCTAACCCTAATACATCACAATTTGCCTTTGTAGTAGTAAGAACACCTGAAAATGCCCTCACTTCCCAATAATATCCCCACTCTGACTCATTTTTTTTGGTTCTCTCTTTGTAGCATGTACAGGATCACACACACACATACACACACGTATGCACTCGCTCCAAAGAACTATGGCCTGCGTTCCCACTGAAAAAGAAAATACCCAACGCTTTTTAAATGTTGAATTTGAGTGAATTTTGTTTGTGTCCCACAGTTTGGAGAGTTCAGTACTTCCTTCAAAAGACATCATAAAGTACTTAAAGGTTTTTTATGCTGCATCTTCCCCTAAAGTAAAACAGGGATTCAGGCATCTCATTTTAGAGAATGGAGAAATCTGTTTTGCTGAAAATGAGCTCCGCCCAGCACACTCAACCACTGCAATGAAAGGCCAAGGAGTAAATGCATGACTTCAAACAGTATCTTGTTCTCTCCTTCAAGGTACACATCTAGAATGAGTCATTACCTTTTAGTGAAATATCAATTTGTTAAGAGCACATAAAATGCTCGTATTCCAAAGATTTGGCAGCATGCAAAAGAAAGCCAATATACATTTAAATTTCCTTATTTCCTTAAGACACACCAGTTTCATTTACAGAGCGGATACTATAAACACACGTACAATCCCAAGATGATCCTGTATTTGAACATTTAAATTATCCAGAACTAATTGCATTTGAGAGGAGAAGAGGTTGAGAGATTAGTTCAGGGTTTTGAATGCAGTTTGACTGCAGGGAATATACACACACATACACACACACACACACACAAAATAAAATTAATAAAAACATAAAAATATCGAGCATTCACTCATGTACTGCACTTACATAAAAGGAGAAATAAAATTAAATTCATATTTTCAGATACTTCCTTAAAATAATATGACTTCAAAATATCTGACAACATCTGTGAGTATAATATATATGTATATTTTTGTTATTTGGGGCAGGCCGAATCCTGAACAGCTGCACTTTTGTTTGCGGCAAGACATTATCACAGGCTATTATCTATTCTCACAGGTTTCAGCTTTGATTAATCAATTTCATCATCCAAGGCAAAATCATCTCACTGCCAAGTAAATAATTAGTAACCACGTTGTGATCAGTTTCAAGACTCATCTGACAGTCCAGGAATGGAGTAGGTGGCATCAAAGTCTCGTCATAGCAGCCCCAAGTTCTCCTACCCTCCATTTGCTCTCCCCACTGCACCCCCCTCATGCTTCTTCACCTGCCTGTTGATAAGTCTGCTTCAAACTGCACTCAATGCCAGACTATCTCGAGCACCTGGCGGGAGCCCTCCAGTGGCTCTTTCTGCCTGTTGTGTAGCCAGCCTGTTTCAATGCTTGCCTGCCTGCCTGCCTCCTTTCCTTACCCTGTCTGCTTTGGTGTTGTTCTGCCGACACCACATCCTGCTTGTCTACCCTGCCCTCCAGAGTCCTGTCAGTCCATTACCAGACCCAGTCTGCTTCTCCAGACCATCCTACCCTTACTGACTTCGTACCTCTGCCTGACCGGGCTGACCTCTGCTTATGACCCTGGCCTGTCTCGCTGTGCCAAACACCTGCCAATGTGGTTCCAGAAAAGCGCAAGGAGCCTTTGAAAGACAAAGTGGAGAATCCACCACGAACAAGACTTTAGAATCCATTGCATACAGCAGAATTCTGGAGTTATTTTTCTTATTCGCCTCCATAACTTAAACGCTGAGGTGACAGCTGGGGAAGTGGAAAAGCGGCTGTCAGGTTGGCGTTGTCGAGATTGCTGATCCACATAAATGTCCCGGGTGATTAATGGCACAGTTCGAGTTTACACAACTTCCCCTATCGGTTTAAACAAGGTTCCACGGAGCCACAAGGGACGAAATCCTCTGACAGCCACCCAACCAAAGCCAACTATTACAGGGCCACATATGTACAGTATCTCTCATGTTGATCAGATGAAAGGGAGGCTTTGCAGCGTAGAACCGCCAAAATGTGCCTGAGCCCCGGATGCAGGCATCAGAACAGAGGTGAACAGTGAGGGCCGTATCTGTCCCTGGTTTTCGCGCCAACGTCTGGTCTTTAATTAGCTGATTGTCTCAATTAGCCAAACCATTTATGAAATCTGACGTTTCATGCGCATTTCTTTAAATTATCATGAAACTACAAAGACTAGTCTTGTCTCCCTTCATAAAACATTTTCCTTTGATTGAATCATTGCGAAAATCTATATTTGTGCATGCAATCAATTAACTCAATTAGTCAGGGTAATTGATAGGAATAAAAACCTGCATATACACCGGCCCTCCAGGACCGTGATTGCCTACCCCTGCATCAGAACCTTACAAAAGCTACAGAACATCACATCGAAAACCCGCTGAGGGTGAGCATTGACAGAAAACACCATAGAATATGCTGAGAAGTCAATGTATTGGCTTTGCCCACTCTAAATTAAAGAGAACAGGAGTATTAGCAGAGACTATAAGCAGTGATCAAAATCAGCAGTAAATATTGAGAATTCAATTAGCCATATTGTACCACTACTGCCGCTATTTGCCAGCATCAATGGAGTATTTTCTCAAATTCAAATTCCTTCCAACTAAATACAGATTGATCCAAGGAGGACACTACACCGGAAAAAAATTTTGCCAATTTTTTTTTCTGTTTTGTTTGGGGGGGCGGAGTCTGGTCACTAAAAAGCTAATAATATATCAAATGTACCACAGGAGCCACCGATTTTACAACATAATAAGCAAATGACATCACAAAACTGCAAGAGGTAGCAGAAGCTATTAAGAATACGAGGACGGAATGATCCTCATGAGGCTAAATGAGCTGCTCAGTTTTTACAACCGGGGAGGAGGGGTATGGGGGAAGGCTGAGGGGGGAGGGTGGGGGGCAGAGAAGGAACCATCAATTTAATTACCCATTTACAATTTGTCAACGGCTGCAGCTCCAGCTCGTAAGTTGCTATTAGGGAAACATGCGTGAACCGCCTGGAGCAACAGGAAGAGCGTCCATAAGGCTTCTCAGTGCATGGAAAATTGCAGACCCCCCAGTTAAAGCTCCGCAGATTGACGGACTCCCGCCTGCAAGCGCTGTTGCCCTTGTGCTATGAGGACACGGATCGGAGGGAGATCAGGCGAGGGGATGCATTTAGAATGTGATTCAGTATTAAGATGGAAGTACAGCACTGTTATACTGCAGAGCCATTGACTTAGGCCTGGTAAAGCGGCTTTTAACCTGCTGTACTGGAGTGAGCAACCCAGCGGACATATGTATATTTCAATACGTTAACTTTCCTTCATTCCTCTCACTCTTCCTCTTCGGTAAAACTCTTTTCTCTCATACTGAATTCTCTCTCTTCTTTCCTCTCCATCTGGTTTTCAGCCTCTCCCTCCCTCCTGGCTGTGTCTGGACAGTACACCTATGTAGCTCCACTGCTCTCACCTGAAATAACCCCACAACTCGCTTGCAAGGTGTTTCCTGAGAAAACGCCCCCCCCCTTCGGCGCCATATCTTCTCATTCTACACTGCTGTTCATGCCTGGATGTCAGCGGCAGTCCAGAAAATTACAATATCCATGGTTCATACTGCCCAGTTCCAGAAGAAAAATTTCCAATTTACCCCGAGCACCTCCCTTCCACCACCCACACACACACACACTCAGAAAACACGCCCTCCCCATGAATGAGGGGAGCCAGCTTTCAGCACAAACCACCAAAGTCAGCAAAAAAAAAGGAAAAAAATCCTACAGAGATGGAAGGCGGGGCGGGGGAGGGGAAATGGGATGGAAGAGGGAGAAAGCCTGGCTCTTCTCACTCCCCTCTGAGCGACACACAGACTCATGTTTTGAGTCATTTCTCAAAATATCCCCTTAGATCCGTGGAAGGCTCTGCAAGTCTCATACACACAAAGGTATGTTCACACACACGCATATTCTCTCTCATGAATAGGGCTGCAGATGCATCTGTATTCACGCAGACGGCTGATAACTCCAACTTGGAGCGAATGCAAATGGATGAGAGGAGTGCATGCAAATCAACTGCTGCACGCAAAACGGCTGTACGCCCGTTCGCTTACTGCCACCGATGGGCGACGCTCATACACCGGTGGAAAATGGCGAAGCAATTCGTCAAACAGAACCAAACGGAGGCCTTTTTGGCTTGAAGGAAAATCCAGATCGAAGGCTATTTGAGACCCTCTGCAGCCAGACACTGCTGTTGGGAAATGCTTTTTTGATTTAAAGTGCAATGACGGGGAGAAAATAATGGTAAAAATATGATGTACAGCATAAAGGGCATACACACAGAACCTACTCATAAACAGGTAACTGTGATATATATCAGTGCTGGGCTTTAATAAGCAATAGGAATTGTGCTGATGCAGGATTTTTCTCCCTAATACCCTTTTCCCTTTATTTCCACAGCTCTCCTACAGCACCCCTTTGTTGCTCTGCTGGGAAAAAGGGAAAACAATTTATTAAGCACACGGATATTTACACTTTAGAGAGGGTCAGAGGAGGACGTCTGGCTGGCAGAGGCAAAGAAGAAAGATGAATACTTTGCTCTCGAAATGCTTCAGCTACCCTATGCACCGTCTGCATTTGCATCGCATTCATATTTATGGTACGCAGTTAGGGAAAAGAGAAAAATGCGAGGCTATCAGTGGAATCCGGCTCACAACTTTTATTATGGAGCACCTCCTTTACTGCCTTTGCAGCAATTCTTTCCTGACAGAAAACTGATTTGTCTTCCTGCTCACATCCACCCTCACCCCATTTCCTCCCCCCACCTCCAAGTTTGAATATTCAATTCCGCACACGTCTTTTCAGAGATTTGCACAAAGACCGCAGAACGCAACCCGCAGCATAGGCGGCTCTCTATTCCTTTGTCTGCGGGCTGGGTATACCTCTCGATCATTCCCTGAGCGATACAGCTTTATGTGCGCGATGCTGTCTGCCTACCAGGGACAGACAAACAAGCCAGTAGCCGGGAGGAAGACGCGTCGGCGGAGAGGAAATATCGAGTAGAACTGCTGTTTATGCAGCAGGGCATCTAAACCTGTGCTGAGCTGGTCCTGGACGAAGCTGACTGATGCAAAGCAAATTCGCAATTTCCGTTCCATATCCTCGCAAGCTCACTCTCTCAATAGTAAATGTCACCACCATTTGCGAGTAAATGAGATGTTTAATACCGACTGGGCCAGGGTTTCAGAAACATTGGTTCCAGCCGTGGATCAGTGAACAGAGGGAAAATCATTTCATCGACCCCCATCTTTCTCACCGGCTGTATGTCGTATGACAGCAGGATGAATTTCTGGTCAGCGGATACCTGGAACTTGACGGCTTTCAGGTCCTTGGAAAGCAGAGAGAATAAGAAAAAGAGAAAATGTATGTGAGATGGACAAACATGGAAGATCTGGCCACCAAAGAACCAGAGAACCTATGGCTGCCGCTCTCCTGCTGTTTACCCATAGAACACCATGTGAGAACCTGTGACGAGCCCAGGCATTTATATGTGGGAGTGCGGGTACATGCGCGCAAATATGTATATGCACATATGTTGTATGTGAGTGAATGGACCAGTATGGGGGATTAGTGAGGGTAATGTCATTGAAATATCGTGTAGCAGAGAGAAGCGATGTCTCTGCGTTTGAGAACTAAGCCTCCCTCAGCTGTGTGGGGGGTGACCCACATAAATCTCTGAGTATCGGCACGGCTTTATCAAAGCATCACCATCACTTCACAAACTGTTTGAAGTCAGATGTAAAGGCTGGTTTACATGTCAACCCAAAGTTTTGAAGAGAGAGGTGACAGTCACAGCTTTAGGATTCAATTAGAGCCCCATGTCTCTCTCTCTCTGACTCTCTCTCTCCCTCTCCTGCGGCTGTAGCTCCCGTCCCGGAGTTTATGTTTTGATGTTGACTCACAAAGGTGGTGTTGTCCAGCAAGGTAGAGGTGAGGTTCAAATGTAGGCTGTGTTTGAGCACAGATCCGGCCCGACTGCGCAGCGCCACCTCGTTCTCTGTGACAGAAAATGCAAATGCAATCAGGGGGCCGCATGAACCACTCCAGACAGGGGTTGGGAAATGGCTTTGGGGCCCTAAAACTGCCATGCTGTTTGGAGGGGTCCTCAGAAAAACTGCCAATGGTCTATATACAGTATTTACATTTAATTTCAATTTAAGGCAAATTCGGAGTTTATTTTTGTACAGAGCCATAAAAATCAGACATTTGTTCTTTTTGCTGTGAAAACAAACAAATAGAAAAAGGAAGGAATCCCAAGGTTTACAGGCACAAATTGAAAGCTCTACATCATAAAGAATACGAGAGTAAATGGTTCCACATTTCATAAATGATAGGTTATTCTGAATTTTCAAGGAATCATAATCTATCTGATTAACATGACCTGATTAATATTTATTATTACTATCATCTTACCCTTCTGGAGAGTCAGTGACTCAATAATTAAAATTTATGACAGTTTGATTCAAATGGACAAAGTAGCTTTGAGAAATCTCAGATAATTGTGTTTTTTTAATTCCGAAAAAGCGAGGGCTCTACACCAGACACAATGATCCTACGGAGCAAATCTGTATAGCAGCTCTTACCATTAAGCCACATCACGCTGGGGTCATGAATTTTGAAATCCTCAGACTCCAAATCCTCGACAGTCAAGGGAGACAGGAGAGAGAATCGGGATTCTTCTGAAAAAATGGAGGGGGGGGGGGTTACAACGAGTGACAATACCCACTGTTCTCAAACTTTCCTCTCCAAACTCACCAGTGCCAAAGCTGAGGAGATTTACTGGAAGTATCCATACGTGGGTGCACACAGGCTTGTATGAAAGTCAATATGTCAGTTCGCAATTTCAATATGAGTGTGAAACTTCACCATCCCCATCCCCCTTGTCCATTCCCCATTCAGATCATCTCACCTGGGGTCAGCAGGACAACAGCGAGGAGGACCAATGACATCACCCCCAAAATCACCACCATGGCAATCCCAATGCCCTTCCAGTTACGAGGCGGACCCCCGGTACTCCCCAAGTCCTGCTTCAAAATGTAAATATAGAAATATTTACAATCATGCACAGACAGAGGCACACGGTCACATAAAAACTCATACGCTTAAGGGAGTTCCCGATAACATAGGTTAATGAACAGGGCCACTCCCAATGCGCCTTCCTATTCGTCCTTATGCCTATATATATATTACATTACATTACAGTGTACTAAAGTGCACAGGATCAGTACAAAAGTGCAGAGCTCCTAGGAGACAAGTACAAGAGCTAACAGTAAGTGACAGAACACTTTCCATTGTTACAGATCTAAACCAATAACAAAAGGGCAAGGGTAAGTGAATAAAATGGCAACAAGGTCAAGTGCAAAGTCAAGTACAAAAAGGGCACTAAAATAAAACAAGTGCAACAAAAGGGTAACAGGTCAAGTGTAACAAAGGGGCAGGAAGTAACCAACAACAGAATGGGGTGACACAAAATGAAGGGCAACCAGAATAAGCGGTAACAACATCAGGAAATAAAGTAAAAAAATTAAGTGCAACAAGATTGTGAAAGGGCTACAAATCAAGGGACAGGACTCAGGGCAGTGGAGTCGGGGAGAGGAGGAGCCTGAAGAGGTGGGTTTTCAGGCGGCGCTTGAAGGTGCGCAAGGATTCTGCTGTCCTGACCTCGATAGGTAGATCATTCCACCAACGAGGTACCAGGATAGACAACAGCCTTGAGCGGGAAGGGGAGTATATACCTCCTACATTTCCCACAATCCCCACCCGTCTCCTTTCTACGTCCCTCCCACCCTTCCCCTCTCCAAGAAGGAAGTAAGAAACAACCACCACCTGAGACCCCCGGGGGCTTACCCAAAGTCCGCACAATCACAGACCAAGTCCAACACCACACCTGCCCCGATCTCCTATTCGCAATCGCACCCAATACTCTACTTTGGGAGTGGTCCCGAATTCATGAAATCTCTTATAAACACAAAAACATGCGCACAAATGCGTGCACAAACATATAAGAGCACAGCTGTACACACAAACAGACCAACTAAGACACATGCCTGCACACACATACCCCATACACAAACTGTCTCACTGGCTCAGCCTCCATACACACTCTCACTGGCACTGCCACTGCAAACAACACACACGAACAGTCACCCATGGACTGTCACACAACGCAAAAACACTTTATGGGCACACGTACATTTGTACACCCATATTTCACACACATTCTCTCGAACACTTGTGGTAGAAGGAGACGCTCTTCTCCTTCCCCTTACCCATCATCCTGTCTGGACCTGGCTATTTAACCAATCCTCTCCCATTGTCATCTTTTGAATGTCCCTCCACCCCCCCTCTGTTGATCATTCATTGGTTTTCTCAGCCATTTGTCCTTTTGTATCCAATCAGTTCTATCGTTACCGTAGAGAACAGCCCACCTTGTTTCAACATAAATCTCTGGGCCTCCACAGGGCCTCTTGCCATGGTGGTACCAGCCAGAGCCACAGACTTCAGCAGTTGGTTTTCTTTGGTATGATTCACCATTTGTTCACAATTGCAACAGCACAATAAACTTGTTAAAAGATATTTGTCTTAATCTCTCAGTTCTACGACACACTGCTAACACATGCACATGAAGATCCCAAACTCACATACACACACACACACACACACACACACACACGCACACGCACACAGGCACAGGCACACATGTTGGGTTTTCATGTCTTGTAGGGAGATTCTATAGACTGGCATTCATTCCCAAACCCCTTTCCCTGACCTTAATCCTCAGCAGTACATTCCTAACCCAACCCTAACCTTCACCCCTAACCTTTACCCCTAACCCTAAAATAGTTCAATTTCTTCATGGGGACCTAAAAATGTCCCCATAAGGATTAAGAAATCTCCAACCCCAATTCCAAAATAGTTGGGACGAAGTGTAAATTGTGAAAAAAAATCAAAATGCAATGACTTTCAGATGACATGAGCCAATATGTTATTCACAATAGAGCATAGATAACATCTCAAATGTTGAGTCTAAGACATGTTACATTTTTATCCACAAAATGAGCTTATTTTTAATTTTCTGGCTGCAAACAGGTCTCAAAAAAAGTTGGGACACAGGCAAAAAAGTGCTTCAGCAGCAATTAGAGAATCAGCTGAAAGAACATTTAGCAAGTAATTAAGTTAACTGGCATCAGGTGTGTAACATGATTTGTTATAAAAGGGATGTCTTAGAGAGGCTGAGTCTCTCAGAAGTAAAGATGGCCAGAGGCTCTCCAACCTGTGAAAGCTTGCGTAAAAAAATTGTGGAATACTTTAAAAACAATGATCCTCAACGTCAAATTGCAAAGGCTTTGAATATCTCTTTGACAGTGCATAACAGCATGCAAAGATTCAGAGAAACTGGAAAAAAATAAATCTCTGTGCATAAGGGACACTGCCGAAGACCTGTCATTGACATTACTAAATGGACCCAGGAATACTTCAAGAAACCACTGTCTGTAAACACAGTCCGCTGCGCCATCCACAGATGCCACCAAAAACTCTATCATGCAAAACGGAAGCCATTGTTGAGTATGATCCAGAAGTGTCGCCATGTTCTGTGGGCCAAGGCTGTCATGGTTTGGTCCCGCCGGCAGAAGGCAAGAAGCCAGCGGGCACTAGGACCTTGTACCCAAAAAGTGGAAGGGACCCAAACGCACAGGCAGAGTAAAAAGAACTTTTTAATAAATATTTTAAAAGACAATCAAAAACCACAAACCACAAAACCACACTTAAATAACAAGACTTCACCTCCACCAGCCACTCCTGTTGACCGTTAAGTGGAGGTGAAGAATGCAGCAGGGGGAGGGACTGCAGGGCAGAACCACCACATTACCCTCCCCCAGGAAAAAGCTCCTCCGGAACACATGGTGGCGCCAGCCAGACTCCGAGACACCTGGCACCAGCCAGACCCGGGAAAACACTGCCAGGCCCACACGCATGGCACCAGCCGGACCCTAAACGCATGGCGCCCACCTCCGGAACACTACTCCCCAACTGGGTCCTGCACAAAAAAATGCTGTTGCTGCTCCCCTCCACCTCAGCCTGGCTGGGTCCCATACTGGCAGCAGCATTCTGTCATGGTTTTGCTCCCAGTGGCAGAGGACACGAAGCCGGCGGGCACTGGGACCATGTACCGAAATGCAAGTAAGAGACCCACACGCACAGGCTGAGTGAAAATATAAAAAGATATTTAATTTAAAGAATAAAAACAGAGAGGAGTGTGGCTCGTTTAAATGGAGGTGCAGAAAGGAGGGGGGAGGGACTGCAGGGCAGAACCATCACAGAAGCTCATTTAAAATGGATCGTAGCAAAGTGGCAAAGTGTCCTGTGGTCAGACGAGTCCAAATTTGACATCCTTGTCGTGTCCTCCGGGCTAAAGAGGAAAAAGACCACCCCTCCTGTTATCAGTGTTCAGCATCTCTGATGGTATGGGGTTGCATTAGTGCATATGGTGTGAAACACTTGTATGTTTTAAAAGGAACCATGAATGCTGAAAGGTATATAAAGGTTTTAGAGAAACATATGCTCCCCTCCAGGTGACATCTATTCCAGGGAAGATGTTGTGTATTTCAGCAGGACAATGCAAAACCACTTAGTGCAGCAATTACAACAGCATGGCTTCATAGTAGAAGAGTCTGTGTGCTGAACTGGCCTGCCTGCAGTCCTGATCTTTCACCGATTGAGAACATTTGGCGCATAATTAAAGGAAAAGTCTGTCAAAGGCGACCCAAAACTCTCCAGCAGCTGGAAGCCTGAATTAAACAAGAGTGGGATCAAATTCCAATGGCTAAACTCAAGAACTTGTCTCCTCAATGCCCAGACGCCTCCACCCTGTGTTAAAAAGAAGGGATGCTACACCATGAAAAACAGGCCCCAGTCCCAACTTTTATGAGACCTGTAGCAGCCATTAAATTTGAAATGAGCTCATTTGTGGATAAAATTGTAAAATTTCTCTGTTTCAACATTTGCTATGTTATCCCTGTTCCATTGTGAATAAAACACTGGCTGGTGTGATTTGTCATTGCGTTTTGATTTTATTCACAATTTACACTTTTTCCCAACTATTTTTGAATTGAGGTCGTAGAATTCCATGTCATATGGGGAAATTTTGTCCCCAAAAGGGGAGGTAAACATAGACCACATGCACATGCGCACACACACACACACACACACACACGCGCGCGCGCGCACTGTAAGCCACCTCTCTGATGCTGAGAGGAGCACATCAGTGTCGCCTCATTTCCAGAGCCCCGCTGTGGAGAAATTCTCCGGAGGCTGGATGAGAACAGGGGGGCTTCCTGAGAGACAGTGTGTGTAACTGAGCGCAGAATAGGGGCTGGTGATGGGAGGTTTAAAGCAGTAAATGAGAAATTAATTGCCATCTGTATTTCTCTGTCAAAGACTTATTTCAACAGTAAGAGGATTATTTGCCTGTTTGCCTGTGGTCGGGTGGGGGGTGGTGGGTGGGAGTGGGGTGTGTGTTTGTTGGAATGGGGGGCAGTTTTATTGTATCATAAATAAAATGCATAAACTCTGCAGGCCTATGATATATTCTCTTATCAATACTGTTCCTCTTATATGAGCCTTAAGCAACAGCTCTGTGGCGCAACTTAATTAAGCAAATTGACTGCTCCTGTCAGTAAAAGAGCTAAATAAAGCAAGACAGCAGAATTATGTAAAACTGTTAAATACAGGAGTGCTGGAGGCCTTAGTCTGTGCGCATGTGTGGTTGTGTGCGCTTGTGTGTACATTTCTGCCAAGCATGTAATACATTTTCCAATAACTGCTAGTCCCTGGGACTCAGGCTCAGTGGCTCAGATATGGGGACTGCTGACATGAGTCACAGTCAGAAACAGTCATGGTCTTTTTCAATGGCAGCCCAAGATCCCTGGTAATGACGATCTAGTCAGCAACGTGTCTTGACATTGCAGCTGAAAACTCAATCATGGGCTACACTGGTAAAACACGCCTTTTATTATCCCTGTCCTCATGGCTCATGCAGGGTTGAATAACACTCCAAACCCCTCTCTCTGCACAGGGGAAGCATCTCACACACTCCTGCATACGGCCAGAGCTCCTGCCTGTCACCAGCTGTCAAGAGGCTGGAGCCAAAATATGCAAAGAAACCTGAATTCACGCCAAAGCAATCACACGGCACGCACAAACACACGGAAATACACACGTACACGCACATGCACACACACACACACACGCACACGTGTGCGCGGGCGCTTGCACGCACATACACGCACATACACGCACATACACGCACATACACGCACACACATGCACACACACGCACACACACACAAACACACACATACAGTGCTGTGCAAAAGTCTATGATAAGGTTAAAGCAATTTCTTAGGACAAACCTACTTCAAAAATGATGAAATTAAAAGTTTCTAATAACTGAGAAATGTACTAAACTAAACTGAGCTGTAGACTGTTAAAAATGTTAAACAAATATTTGGCGCGACTAACCTTTGCCAAAACATTTGGGACACTGTCCTGTTGTGGTCCAGTTTTGTCAGATGATTGGCTTTTTGGTTGTCCCAAACAGAGTGGAGAACTTGCCACTAATCTTCTGCAGACTGTATCTGTATCAGCTATTTTTTATGGAATACAAACATTTAGTTTTCTTTAAATTTAGCATTAAGAATTTCCATTTACTTATTATCTTCAGGAACTCTAATATGGAGACAAAAAGTAGACATCTAATTCAGATTTGAATTTTAAGAAGTGGAGGGTGCCTAAGGCTTTTACACAGTACTGTATATAGACACACACATTCACAAGCACGCACCCGCACACACACACACACACACACACGCGCGCGCGCCTGCGTAGTTACGTGGAGTAAACACCAAACGCATACAGGGCTCTATTTTCATGCCTCGGCAAACAAAAATGCACAGGGTGGTTTCTTTAATTGCAGTTTTGTTTATCGGAAAGCGGGTTTTGTTCATGTCACTTTCTTTTCTTTCCTCAGTGAACTGACTTCTATCATCCCTAACAAGCAGATGTGTTTCCTGTAGTGAGAAGCTGTTCTGGCAGAGCTTGAGCTTATTCCTCACCTGATACAACAAAAATGCAATGGATGTAATGCACTGGTTTTAAAGGGAATGACATTGGCCATAATGGAGCTAAATCCCCACAAAACCCACAGATAATTAATAATCTTGGACCAACTTTTCTGACAACAGCGCACAGTTGCGCTATCACGTCATGTCAAGAGCTTGGCGAAATGGAGTTAGACGTGCTCAGTTTTGATCAGTAATCCAGTTAGCTCTTGCATTTCCCGTTGCAGCAAGGTCATGAAATGCGCAATAAATTGCAATTTTATAATATCCCAATCACATGCATCTATGTATGGACTCTTGTACAGTATACTGTACATGCAAATCGACTGATGCTTTTTTAAAACTCACAAGCACATTTTTTAATATGAAGACAAGCACTATTGTGCCTCAGCATTAAAGAAAACTCAAACAAAGGAAAGCGCAGAGATTCAAAAGTATGAATAAGAATATGAAAATGGCAAAATACCGATTATGCTCCTTCCTGTAAGACACATTTTCCAACTATTTTCCAACTAGTGATCCGAATGGGTGACTATAAAGTAGTGATGAATCACACTTTCCCTCATGAAAAAAATGTGAATATACTCCCCTATGTGCTGAATTTCAGCAGTATCCCCAATGCCAAAAACTGTGGGCTCAGTGTGGATCATGCAAATAAAATATAAAAGGAATCATTTGAAAACTGCATTCACACTATACTATATAGAAAATGCTACAACAGCTCACTATTTTATGTTCTAACCTGAAAATTCAATTGTTTATTGGAAATATGCTGCAACAGACACCAGAAAAGTTGGTGCAGAGGGACTAGTTATAGTGAGACGAGTTACAACTTGTGATGTGAAACAAATGATATTAAACAGGAGGGCTTTGTGAGGTTTTACAAAATGAGCCAAAAGCGAGAACCAGATAAATGCAAAATGGAGGCTTTATTTCTGAAGGGGGAAACCCCCCAACAGAGCTGGCAACAGTACAATGTCCGCAATCCACAAGCAGAATCCAAAGGGCAAAATCCAAAACTGTAACCAGGGCACCAATAACAAAACTCAAGGTCAGGCAAAAATGGTTCGGTACACAGGCGTGGGTTTGGTGGAGAGACAAACTCATAAGCCAAAGACAGTCCGAATCCAAAACCAGGGCAGTAATCACAGAATCAAGGTCGGGCAGAAAAAGGTCAAAACTCACAGATGCAATGATATCCAAAAAGGGCAAACCAAAAACAAGTGTCGGGCAATCCAGTCAGAAAGAAAATATCACGATGAGCAAGGCGAGGAACGTAGCACAAGACAAAGGAGTAAAGACGATCTGACAAGGAACTAAAAGTGTAGACACCTTATATACATATCCGGGTTAAACACATGACTAGGGTAAACAGGTGTAGTCAATGACATGGGAGTGACACATGAGGAAAACTAATTACATGAATTAGGCGAATGCCGAAACGCAGACAGGGATAACGAGACATTCCTATGAACGAACAAACGGCTCCGGTTAAGGAGTACTAAAGTGTACAGTCTAAAGAAAAGGGAAAGCAAGAGATATAAGAGGAAACCGCAGTGGAGATAATTAGTGATAGACAAGGAGGGCGGAGATACAGATTGGGCGAATGCTGAGAGATCGTTAGTCTATTAGTATGTGCAGCTATACAATCCCGAGTGCAAGTTAGTTAGTTAGTATAAATGTACAATGTTAATCGGGGTTAGTAATTATCGAAAACAATAAACTGTTAGTAGGGTTAGTAGATAGCATAAAGAGAGAGGAAGGAAGAAAATGAGATATGAAGAAAGATTGAAATCCCAGAAACCAGGAAATCACCCGAATGAGTGGCACGTCAGACAAGGGACCGTGGGCAAAGACCTACACAAGACAAGACAGGGTAAACGAAGTGCAGGACTAGAAATCACAACAAGACTATGAAAGAAAGGCAAGGCTATGAAACATGGCAAGACTGTGAAACATGGCAAGACTATAAAACATGGCAAAGACATAAATAATACCAAAACATGAAACATAATAAAACATGAAATCAAACAACAAAACACAATACATAATCATGGGGATGGTCAGGGGCAGGCAGTGGTCACTTAAACACAAAAAGCATACATGGCAAGGCCAGGCACAAAACTTAAACATGGAGCTAGAGGAAGCATGGCTGAAATGCAGATTCACAACAGAACCCCCCCCCCAACGAACGCCTCCTGGCGTTCAATTCGAAGAACGTGATGCAGCATGATAGTCTCTTATTAAAGTCTTATCCAAAATGTGTCGGGCAGGAACCCAACTGCGGTGTTCCGGTCCGTAACCCTCCCAGTCGACGAGGTACTGTAGACCTCTGCCTCGTCGACGAGAGTCCAGGAGGGCACGGACCGTGTAGACTTCGCCTCCGTCGATGATCCGGGCGGGTGGAGGGGGATCAGGTCCAGATGACAGGTGGTGGGTTATGGCAGGTTTTATTTGTGACACATGGAAAGTTGGGTGTATACGTCGCATGGATAGGGGGAGACGGAGGCGAATGGCAGTGGGACTTAGGACCCTCTCGATAGTGAAAGGGCCCAGGTATTTGGGGAAAAGCTTACCCCCGTTACCTCTGAGGGGGATGTCCCTAGAAGACAGCCAGACCCGCTGGCCAGGTCGGTACGTAGGAGCCGCTGTGCGTTTCTTGTCGGCCTGTTCCTTCATCCGGGCGACCGACCTGAGCAGGACCTGGCGGGTGGCGATCCAGGTGCGTCTGCACCTACGGACGAACTCGCTGGCAGATGGAACAGCTACCTCCTCCTCCTGGGACGGGAACAACGGAGGCTGGTAGCCCAGGCAGGCATTGAAGGGGGAGACGCCGGAGGCAGCAGAGGTGTGGCTGTTCAAGGCGTACTCCACCCATGGCAACTGATAACTCCAGGAGGAGGGGTTCCTAATGCAGAGACAACGCAAAACACTTTCCACACATTGGTTAGCTCGCTCGGTCTGGCCATTGGTCTGGGGATGGAAACCTGATGATAAACTGACTGACGTGCCTAGGGCTTTAAAAAATGCTTTCCAAAAAAGTGCTGTGAACTGGGGACCACGATCGGAAGTGATGTCGGTGGGTATGCCATGAAGCCTAATGACATGTTGAATGACCAGATTGGTGGTGTCTTGAGCGGAGGGAAGTTTAGTGAGGGGAACTAAGTGAACTGCTTTGGAGAATCTGTCAACAATAGTGAGAATGGTGGTGTGGTGATTGGATGGGGGAAGACCTGTGATGAAGTCTAGTGCGATGTGGGACCAGGGACGATGTGGTGTCGGAAGGGGCTGGAGTAAACCTTGTGGTGGTTGGTGAGAGGTCTTAGCCTGGGCACAGACCGAGCAAGCTGTAACGAAACCCTGGACATCTTGGCTAAGTTCTGGCCACCAAAACCTCTGGAGGATAAAGCACTTGGTACGGCGAATCCCAGGGTGGCAGGACAGTCTAGATGCGTGTCCCCATTCCAGGACTTTGGGGCGCAGGGCAGCTGGAACATATAAGCAGTTAGTGGGACACGCACTGGGGGTAGCAGCATTGGTCTGGGCATTCTTAACCTCTCTCTCTATGTCTAAACATATGGCATTGATAAACGCTTCTTTAGGGAGGATAGTGTCATTGTTAAGTTCCTCCTCCTGGATCTCAAAACATCGGGATAGGGCATCAGGCTTCACATTCTTACTTCCAGGCCGGTAGGCAATGTGGAAGTTGAAGCGGGAGAAGAATAACGCCCACCTGGCTTGCCGAGGATTGAGTCTCTTGGCTGTCTGCAGGTACTCCAAATTCTTGTGGTCAGTCCAGACAATAAAGGGAACCTTGGATCCTTCCAGCCATTGCCTCCATTCTTCCAAGGCCAACTTCACCGCCAACAGCTCCCGGTTGCCGATGTCGTAATTTCTCTCTGCTGAGCTGAGGCGGCGAGGGAAGAAGGCACATGGATGGATCTTTCCATCCTCCGTGGACCTCTGAGACAGGATGGCTCCAGCTCCAATATTGGAGGCGTCCACCTCGACGATGAACTGGAGCTCTGGGTTGGGAATAGTGAGGATGGGTGCAGATGTGAATCTGGTCTTTAATTCTTTAAAGGCGTCCTCTGCTTTCTCCGACCAACGAAACTTGAATTTGGAGGAGGTGAGAGCAGTAAGAGGAGCCGCAACAGAACTATAGCTCCTGATGAACCGCCGGTAGAAGTTGGCAAATCCTAGGAAACGCTGGAGTGACTTACGGTCCTCTGGTCGGGGCCACTTGGTAACTGCCTCCACTTTTACTGGGTCCATGCGAATGGTGCCCGGAGAAATAATGTAACCCAAAAAAGTGGTGGTTTCAACAAAAAACTCACACTTCTCGGCCTTCACGAAAAGGCGGTTCTCCAAGAGGCGACGGAGCACTTGGCGAACATGCTTAACATGGTCCTCCTGGGATTCAGAAAAAATCAGAATATCGTCAAGATAGACGAAAACAAACTTGTTTATCATGTCTCTTAAGACATCATTGACGAGGTTTTGAAACACTGCTGGAGCGTTGGTAAGCCCGAAAGGAAGAACTAAATATTCCCAGTGCCCCGTGGGAGTGTTAAAGGCGGTCTTCCATTCGTCCCCCTCTCTGATTCGCACTAAGTGGTAAGCATTCCGGAGGTCGAGCTTAGTAAAGACCTTGGCTCCTTGCAGGAGATCAAAAGCGGTGTTCATGAGGGGAAGTGGGTAGCGGTTCTTAATAGTTATCTCGTTGAGGCCACGGTAATCAATACAGGGTCTTAATGATCCATCCTTCTTAGCTACGAAGAAAAACCCCGCACCAGCAGGTGATGATGACGGGCGTATAAGGCCTGCAGCGAGAGACTCTGAGAGATACTTCTCCATAGCTTGGTTTTCTGGTCTGGAGAGTGAATAGAGTCGGCCTTTAGGGGGCATAGTACCTGGCCTCAGGTCTATGGTGCAGTCATAGGGTCGGTGAGGTGGTAAGCTGGTGGCCCGAGACTTTGAGAAAACCTCCTTGAGGTCACGGAATTCTAGAGGAACCTTTTCCAGGTCTGGAATCTCTTCCGGAGATGGGTTGCGTAGAGGGTCGAGGGCGTTGCGGAGGCATGTCAGGGAGCAGTTGGGGCTCCATCCCTTAATTTCATTCTTGCGCCAGTCGATCTCTGGTAGGTGTTTGGCCATCCATGGATGGCCCAGGACGATAGGAGCATGGGGAGAGTGTAACAGGAGGAACTGAATGGTTTCGTGGTGGTTTCCTGACACCTTGAGTTTGATGGGGCTGGTCGTATGGGTGAGGTTTTACGAAATGAGCCAAAAGCGAGAACCAGATAAATGCAAAATGGAGGCTTTATTTCTGAAGGGGGAAACCCCCCAACAGAGCTGGCAACAGTACAATGTCCGCAATCCACAAGCAGAATCCAAAGGGCAAAATCCAAAACTGTAACCAGGGCACCAATAACAAAACTCAAGGTCAGGCAAAAATGGTTCGGTACACAGGCGTGGGTTTGGTGGAGAGACAAACTCATAAGCCAAAGACAGTCCGAATCCAAAACCAGGGCAGTAATCACAGAATCAAGGTCGGGCAGAAAAAGGTCAAAACTCACAGATGCAATGATATCCAAAAAGGGCAAACCAAAAACAAGTGTCGGGCAATCCAGTCAGAAAGAAAATATCACGATGAGCAAGGCGAGGAACGTAGCACAAGACAAAGGAGTAAAGACGATCTGACAAGGAACTAAAAGTGTAGACACCTTATATACATATCCGGGTTAAACACATGACTAGGGTAAACAGGTGTAGTCAATGACATGGGAGTGACACATGAGGAAAACTAATTACATGAATTAGGCGAATGCCGAAACGCAGACAGGGATAACGAGACATTCCTATGAACGAACAAACGGCTCCGGTTAAGGAGTACTAAAGTGTACAGTCTAAAGAAAAGGGAAAGCAAGAGATATAAGAGGAAACCGCAGTGGAGATAATTAGTGATAGACAAGGAGGGCGGAGATACAGATTGGGCGAATGCTGAGAGATCGTTAGTCTATTAGTATGTGCAGCTATACAATCCCGAGTGCAAGTTAGTTAGTTAGTATAAATGTACAATGTTAATCGGGGTTAGTAATTATCGAAAACAATAAACTGTTAGTAGGGTTAGTAGATAGCATAAAGAGAGAGGAAGGAAGAAAATGAGATATGAAGAAAGATTGAAATCCCAGAAACCAGGAAATCACCCGAATGAGTGGCACGTCAGACAAGGGACCGTGGGCAAAGACCTACACAAGACAAGACAGGGTAAACGAAGTGCAGGACTAGAAATCACGACAAGACTATGAAAGAAAGGCAAGGCTATGAAACATGGCAAGACTGTGAAACATGGCAAGACTATAAAACATGGCAAAGACATAAATAATACCAAAACATGAAACATAATAAAACATGAAATCAAACAACAAAACACAATACATAATCATGGGGATGGTCAGGGGCAGGCAGTGGTCACTTAAACACAAAAAGCATACATGGCAAGGCCAGGCACAAAACTTAAACATGGAGCTAGAGGAAGCATGGCTGAAATGCAGATTCACAACAGGCTTAGTGTATCAAAGTATGAAAGGAGCCGCAAAAAAAAGTCCCCCTACAGCAGGGGTGTCAAACTGGTCCGTAAAAGGGCCAAGGATCTGCAGGTTTTCACTCCAACTGGACAAAAGCACACCTGATACAGTTATTCAACTGTGCAGGCAGGGATCGGTTAACTAAATTATTTACACTGAACAAAAATATAAACGCCCCAGGTCAAATATTGACGCTACATGAAATTAACAACTCTAAGTGAGCATATGCTGACTTTTACTTGTACAATAGGGATATTTCTCTTGATTTGTGTGCTATTTTTTAATCTCTCTCTACGTCAGTGAGCATTTGCTCAGTCATGCAGTGAATTCACTGAGTACATGGGTGTGGCATTTCTGGACGGTGATTAGACAGAAGGAGAAGTACCTAAACACTTCTTATACTGGGGACAATAAAAGGCCACCCCAAAATGTCAAATTTTGTCAAAAGTGGTCATGCCTCAGATGTCTCAGGTCATGCGGGAATGTGCCATTGACATGCTGGATGCAGGAATGTCCACCAGAGCGGTCGCTGTGCAGCTGAATGTTAACTATCAGACGATAGGCCGTTTGAGAGTTCATTACCGACAGACGGGCAGTACTGCAAATCGACCTCATCCACGTCTGCCACATGTGACCACTGTACCACAAGATCGCTATATCCGGCTCGTCCACCAGCAGGATCGGCTCAGATCAACGACACGCACAGCGAATGAGACCGTTGGTCTGCACAACAGACACAACACACTACAGCCAGAGCCGGAGCTATACATCAGCACTGTCCAAAAGTGCCACTAACTTTTCTGGGCTCTGTATCATCTGATATGGACAGCAGAGTTTCGAAAGCATGTTTAATAGTATGACAAGACAACATTTCATGTGGCTTTTGAAGAAAAAAAAAAAACATCTGCTGTGTTCTCTGGACCAAAGACTATAAGGTCTAAAAGACTAAAAAGACTAGAAGACATATGCTGCTATCACAGATGTAGTCTTGTCCAAGGATGTCCCTGTATTTTTCAGCAAGACAACGCTAAACTGCAATCTACATGGATTTTAAGTGTATGTCTGTGTAATCTGAGAGTGCAGGTGCTAGACTGGCCTGAAGGCAGCCTTGATCTCTCACTGAATGAAAGTATACGGCACATTATGGAGTGAAATATAAGGCAATGAAGGCACAGTACAATCGAACAGCTGAAGACATACATAATGGAGTATTGCAGGGAAATACTGCTCGCTCAGTTTGACCAAATGGTGTCTTCAGTCCCTAAATGCTAAACGTGTGAATCACAAGACGTGATGTTACCCAGTGGTAAACAGCCAACCATGCCAACTTTTTTAGACTCTGCTGCAGTCATCACATTGTATCTTTCTTCTATATTATTTATTGCAGACATTTGTCCATCAACACAACATACTGTATTGTATATGTATGTATATTGTATATATATATATATACTTACATTATATAATGTATATTTTTGATTAGCAATTAAATTCACCAGTGAGAACATCAAATAATGTGTTTTTCAATTGTGAATGCACTTTTCAAATCAGGCCCTTCTAATTTTATTTGCATTTTCCATGATGTGCCAACCCTTTGTGAATTGGGTTTGTCCATTCATTGAGGCAGTAATCTTTCTTTTGTGCTAGCAGCTCATGTACACGTGCGTGCACACACACACACACACACACATTAATACACACACACACATTAATACACACACACGCACACACACACACACACACACACGCACATGCACACGCACACGCACACACACACACGCACACACACACATCAACACACATTAATACACACACACACACACACTCACACACACACAAACACACACACGCACACGCACACACCCCTTGCCTATGCCCTGGCTGCAAAGATGTAACTGACATTCAGTTATCAGTTAATTTGGAGAGGCAACAGTGGAACGATGGGGGCTGTGACTGTGTTACAAATGTAGAGACCCAAGGCCTGATCACAAAGTATGATGCTGCTGCACAAGCCCAATGCCACTGTGCTCTTCCATCAGCCTGTGATTGGCTGGGGAATCAAGGTTGCAAAGTGATACTACTGTTGCTATTCAACCAAAGACCCTGTTGCCAGGAAATTATCTGAAAATTTAGGCCACGCACAAGAAGTGCGGGGCGGTCAATAATTCAGTTTCTTATCGCGCTAGGGAGTGAATATTTTACAAAGCTATCCCTTCTACTCTTTCAAGGCATCAGAGTGCAAAAATGTACATGCTCATCACAGGGGTAGCTCTGAATACATCAAATTGTACCCCTTACTGGTTACTAAATAACATTATTATATCTTTGAGGGTACGTTTACATAATTTGTTCCTTTAAGCATAAAAATGCACTGCCACGGTACCTTTATTTCAGAGAATGAGCAGGGCTTTTGCGTAAATCTATCTGAAAGGATGACAGTATCTGTACAGAGCCCCTCCCTGAAATTAAACAACTTTGGCAGTTTCCAAATGGTCCAGCGCAAGTATGGGCCACTGGGCATCTTTTGGTGAACGATCAGTACAATTCTGTCATGGTTTTGGAGCTTTGAGAGCTCCTTTTGTTACTCTCGTCCGGGACGATATCGTTTTGCTCGCCTTCGGATTCCTGGGCCAGCTGGCATTTTTTGGGGGCGTTGCCCGGACCCTATTTAAGCTCCTGTTCTGCCTCGCTCGTGTTGCTAGAGAGTCATTTTCTCCTTGGCGCTTTAGCCGGTAAGGTCTTTAAAGAGAGAGTATTGTCAGGATCTTAGCTGCATAACAGGATTATTGTCAGTAAGGGAATCTTTGGTTTATTTCCTCTTTCTTTTGTTCTTTTTGTCGAGCTCCCCTATTTTCTACCACGGACGGCGTCAGGTCCGTTGGTAGCGCGAGTCTCGTGATTTCTATCTGTTTTAGTCTCTCAGCACTTTGCTGGTTTTTACTTTTATTTCTGGCCACTGCTCTTGGCGTCCTACTACCAACGCCCATCACAGAATCCTATACCCCTCAGGTCAGTGATAGCCCTCCTCCTATCAGGTCAAGGCACCTGAACCATATTGTTTTCCCTGCCTGGACTGCAATGCATAAATAAAATTAAAAAAAACATTAAAAAATGGCTAATGGGGCAGGGAGGAAGAAAAGATGGGCATTTATCAGAGACAGGGGACAAGCAGGCCTAATAACAGGACCAATTCTGCTGTGCACTTAATCTGAGAGGCAGTCGTCACTGCTTTCACCTTTCAACCTCAAGTATTCAATTTGTGGGCTGATATCTATTAATATTCTCCCACTAACTGCTTGATTTAATTTTCTAAAAAAGATTTTTCAGGAGGTAAAAATATTGATTGCTCTGCTATGTGGACTCTAGCGAAAACCTTATTTTTATTAACCACCAAATGAACACCAGACCAGAGCAAAACCATCTCCAAATTAAAACTGCTGAGCCTCGCCAATTGAGACATATCCAAACTGATGTTTTGCCTCAGGCCAGGCAAACTGACATTAAAAGATTGATGATTCAGGGTAGAATTTATCCGCAGGCGATCATGGAGAAAAATGAGCAAGTCCATAACTGCTGTTCCATTTCTTTAGTTTAATTTCATTATCGAGATTCAGGCTATGCCAGTGCTGCCACCCTCTTTCCACGATATGAGCTGAGCGTGTGCTATTAAAGCACTGTGCGAGGCGAGCGCCCTTGCTCAATTAGTGTAATTTGTTCGCTCTACTGATCCCAGTTCTGACTCCGATGTTTTTATTCCTGAGTCAATTTTATAATCATGGCATTCCCCGATAAAGCAAGAACTTCTCTAATGGATTTCCCGTGGCCCTAAACACGCTGTCTCCCAGTGCAGTGAATAGACAACTATGCTTCCAAAAATAAAGAGCATCGGCCTCTTCCAGGAGGAGGCTGGCACTGGGATAAGTCGAGAGGAGGCATGGAATGGGTTCTTGATGGTGATGTCGTCCCTCTGAGCATAGAGAATGAAACCACGTTTCCAATTGTTATGGCCCCAATTTGTTATTATGTTTATACACAACAGCAACAGCAAGGGATGACAAACACAGTTTTAACAACTAAAACACATTTAATTTTTAACGAAGACAAAGACTAATAACAACCTACAACTAAAGACCAAGATTGATAAATAAGAAAAAACAGAAATAATTACAGTCCCTTTTTAGTGGGGTGGCTTGGTGATGTCCTGGATGAAGAAAATGCTCAAACACAGTCAAAGAAATCCACAAAAGAAACGTCACAGGTCTTGAACAGAATGGCAGGTCTGGTCATCTTCTTGCAATTTCTCCTACTACTTTACTGTCTCAATTCTTTTCCTTATATACTCTTTTGCAGACCCCACCCACATTTAGACCTCTTTTTTTTAATTTTCTGAGACTTGCCCCAGACATGTCCAGGACATGTCTAAACATGACTCCAGTCTGAGCTTAACAAAAAAAAAAGGTAAATACTGCCATCTAGTGGCCTATATTCACATTACACCTCCATTCCAAAAGGGAAAAATTTTGACTCATAAAGGCAAAATTTTTCTTTTCAATACAAAATGGTTAAGTGAACACTTGTCTATATATACATATCATACAATATTCAAACACATGATATATATATACACATTCAAACACGGGATAAGCAATCAGCAATTACATTGTCTGTACCCTTCACATGCTTAATTTCCAAGTCAAACTCCTGTAAAATCAAACTCCAATTCAACAACCTCCGATTCTTGTTTTTCATCTTACTCAAAAAACATTAACGGATTGTGCTCAGTGTACACAATCATTGGCTTTTGTCCTGTACAAACATAAACCTCAAAGTGTTGTAAAGAAAGGACCAGAGCCAACAGTTCCTTCTCTATTGTGGAATAGTTCCTTTGGTGGCGATTGAACTTCCTGGAGAAGTATGCCACGGGATGCTCAATGTCATCAGAGTCACTTCTCTGTAGGAGCACAGATCCACAAGCTTGGTCACTAGCATCGACCGCGATGGAGAACGGTTTGTTGAAGTCAGGAGATTTGAGCACGGGGAAGTGACACAGCAGAGACTTCAGGTGATCGAAGGCTCTCTGGCATGCATCATCCCAGGTGAACTTTACGCCTTTCTTCAGTTGGTTAGTTAGACTGAGAGCAATCTCAGCAAAGTTCTTGTAGAACTTGCGGTAGTACCCGATCATTCCAAGGAAGCGGCGCAAAGCTTTTTTGTTGTCAGGAACTGGAAAGTCCATGATGGCTTGGACTTTAGCATTTACGGGTGCCACCTTACCCTGGCCTATGACGTAGCCAAGATAGGTGACAGTAGCACAACCAAAGTCACTCTTGCTCAGGTTAACAGTCAGGTTAGCCTGGGTCAGGCGCTGGAACAACGTCTCAACATCTTTTAGATGTTCTTCCCAGGAGTCACTCCATGTGATCAGGTCATCGATGTATGCACCCGTGTGTGGCAATCCGGCGATTGTAGACTGTATCATCCTTTGGAACGTGGCTGGGGCATTTTTCATGCCAAAGGGTAGGACTTCAGACTGGTACAATCCAGATGGTGTGGCAAAAGCAGAGATGCTCTTGGCCCTCTCAGTTAAAGGCACACACCAATAACCCTTCAATAAATCAATCTTGGTCAGAAACTTTGCTTGCCCTACACTATCAATACAATCATCAATCCTAGGTATTGGAAACACATCATTTCTAGTTACAGCATTGACTTTGCGATAATCTGTACAGAATCTAGTACTTCCATCAGGTTTTGGAACTAGCACACAGGGTGAACTCCAATCGGAGTTGGAGGGTCTGATAATATCATGTTTTAACATGTACTCAACCTCTTTCTCAGCAATCTTTCTCTTTTCAGGATTCATCCGGTATGGATGCTGTTTTATTGGTTTGGCATCACCAACATCTACATCATGAGAGGCTATAGAAACTCTTTTTGGAACATCAGGAAACAGATCCTCATATTTCTTGATCAACCTCTCAAACTGATCTCTCTGTGAGGGTTCTAAGTGCTGGAGTTTTACATCAAGATTTTGCAACACTTCAGAATTTGACAATTTACATGAAAGAACTTCAGCTTTAATTCTAGGTTCATCATCTTGAAACTCCCCCTCATCTTCACACGTTTTGACCATTGGAGAATCTGAAGTGACAGCTGCAACCCTAGCATTTCTGTCATGATAAGGCTTCAGCATGTTAATGTGACACAATTGTTTTGGTTTTCTCCTATCTGGAGTCTTCACAATGTAATTGAGATCATTGAGTTTTGTCAGAATTTCATAAGGACCATGAAATCTAGCCTGCAATGGATTTGACTGCAAGGGAAACAACACAAGGACCTTTTCTCCTGGTTTAAACTCACGGCTTCTAGCCTTATGATCATACCAAGTTTTCATTTTTCCCTGACTTGATTTCAAGTTCTCTTTGGCAAGGTCACAAGCTGCACGCAATCTTTCCTTGAACTTGCTAACATAGTCTAACAGACTGATGTGCGGCTCTTCCTCTTGCCATTGTTCACTCAATAATAGCAAAGGTCCTCTCACTTCATGACCAAACACTAGCTCAAATGGACTGAATCCAGTAGACTCCTGCACTGCTTCTCTAGCTGCAAACAACAGCAAATGAACCCCTTCATCCCAGTCTTTCTCATGGTCATAACAATAAGTCCTCATCATTGTCTTGAGAGTGGAATGAAACCGCTCTAAGGCACCCTGACTTTCTGGATGATAGGCACTAGAAAGAATCTGCTTTGCACCTAGTTCATACACAACCTGCTGAAACAATCCTGAAGTGAAATTGCTACCTTGGTCTGACTGAATTTCCCTGGGAAGGCCAAACAACGTGAAGAACTTTATCAAAGCCTTCGAGATTGCAGTTGCCTTGATGTTACGTAGAGGTATGGCTTCGGGGAATCTGGTAGATGCACACATGATTGTCAGCAAGTACTGATTTCCAGATCTAGTCTTGGGTAATGGACCAACGCAATCAACAATGACCCTAGAGAATGGCTCCCCAAATGCTGGGATAGGCTGCAATGGAGCTACAGGTGGGTCTAACTGGTGTTTTCCAACTACCTGACAAGCGTGACAGGTTTTGCAAAAGTTGGAAACGTCTTTCCGAAGCCCAGGCCAAAAGAAGTGTTTCATGATCTTATCAACAGTCTTGTTAACACCAAGATGACCTCCTAAAGGTAAACTATGAGCCATTGTTAAGATCTCATTCCTATAGACCTTCGGAACAACAATTTGCCTGACCACTGCCCAATCTGCATTGGCAGGGATATCAGGAGGGCGCCACTTCCGCATCAACACACCATCCTTGAGATAATACCCAACTGGAACTGCATCTATTTCTTTTTCAGGAAGGGCTCTCCTCTTTAGTACACCAATTTCAGGATCATTAGTTTGCTCCTCAATCAACCGCTCTCTGGACAGAGACAAGTCTCCAGACACATCAGAATCACCAGACCCATCCGGCTGGCTGAATAGAGAACTGATAAAAGTATCTGATAAGTCCTCAAACGGAGAAACCATAGTAGGCCAATCAGAGTCATGAGGCGAACCACCTGAGTCCTGACTATTCAATGTACTGGACGGCACCACATCATCTTCTTCTTTAGCCTTCTTGGCCATAGCACGAGTCACTGCGCAAGAAGGATACAGAGATGGGTCCTCATCCCCATTTTCAGTGCTCGGCTGTGAAGTAAGATGAACAGGGGGAACTACTTTGCCCCCAGCCAGGTCATTGCCTAGCAACAGAGAAACACCCTTTATAGGTAGACTTGACATAAGTCCCACCTTTACCTGTCCTGTAACTAAATCTGACTTCAAGAATATAGAGCGCAGGGGTACAGATACAGTCCTCCCTTCAATACCTTGTACAAGTATGAAATCCCCTGAAGCGGTCTCATCACGTAACTCCAAGGAGTCCATCAACAAAAGTGACTGAGAAGCTCCGGTATCCCTTAGGATATATATGGGGACAGGAGTAGTATGCTCATTCAGAGCTACAAATCCCTCTGACACAAATGGAAGAAATTCCTCCCTCACAAAGTCAGCTGTATTAGGCTTTTTAGCCCCACAAGAAGCAGGCAATTTAGCAGATTGGTTATCCACTACAGGGGTTTCTAACCTTGTTTTCACAAAGGCATTTGGTTTGGTATCCTTTTCTTTTTCTTTCTTAGCTTTAAGGAACCAACAGTTAGTTGTAACATGACCAGATTTCTTGCAATAACTGCAAACTAGACCACTTCTGTCACTGTCAGCTTTCACACTTTGATCAGACCTGTTACTGGATTTCTGAGCACCATCACCAGATTTGTCTTTGTCTTTGGGTGAGGAATCTTGGGTATCACCGTAACCCTTTTTCTGAAATTGGGACCATTTATTGTTACTGCTAGACTGAAATTTGGACTTATGAGTGAGAACATATTCATCTGCAAATTTGGCAGCTGATTGCAAGTTCAGTGCTTGCTTCTCATTAAGGTAGGTCTTAACATCATCCTTAACACAGTTCTTGAATTCTTCAACTAACACCATCTCTTTTAGTGAGTTGAAATCATCCTTGACCTCCATAGAAGTACACCAGCGCTCAAAGCAAACCTGCTTTTCATTAGCAAATTCAACATAAGTCTGATTTTCAGATTTCTTCAGACCTCTGAATTTCTGTCGGTAAGCCTCTGGAACCAACTCATAAGCTCTCAAAATAACCTTTTTGACAACCTCATAATCAGAGGAATCATCTGCAGACAAAGCCGAATAGGCTTGTTGAGCTTTACCCTTGAGGACAGTTTGCAACATCAGAGGCCAGTGTTCCTTTGGCCACTGGCAACTCTTTGCTACCTTTTCAAAACACTGGAAATAGTTGTCAACATCCTTTTCTGAAAATGGAGGCACCAGTTTTACCTCCTGGCTAGCCCGAAATTTATTTTCAGTTGCAATTTTTATTTTTAGTTGCTCCATTTGGAGTCTTTCTTCTCTATCGAGTTTCTCTAATTCAAAATCTCTCTGTCTTGCAAATTTTTCTAACTCAAATTCTCTTTGTTTTTCTTCTCTTGCTAATTTTTCTAACTCAAACTGCCTTTGTTTTTCTTTTTCTTCCCTCTCAAATTCTCTTTGTTTTTCTTTTTCCTCCCTTTCTTTTTCTCTTTCTTCCCTTTCTTTCTCTTTTTCCTCCCTTTCTTTTTCTCTTTCCTCCCTTTCAATCTCTAGCATTTTTAATTTAAGTTCCATTTCTATATTTGGATTTTCCACTGGAAACTGTTCCAGATCTCCTGGTGCAAACACATTTTCATCAATGTAATATTCAACTATCTCTCTAGCCAGTCTTGCTTTTCGCATGGCTGGTTTTACCTCTGTCAGCTCCAACTGTCTGCAAATTTCTAGCAGTTCTGTCTTTTTAAAAGACTTCAAAACCCCTACGGTTGGTGATGCCAAGAAATCATCCATTGCTGTTGTCAATATATATCTAGGAAAATTCACAAAAACAATTTCACAATTTGGAATGTTAGATTTTCAATAAATTACTCACACAATGGTCTATCCCGGACCTTGAGCCCCCAATTTGTTATGGCCCCAATTTGTTATTATGTTTATACACAACAGCAACAGCAAGGGATGACAAACACAGTTTTAACAACTAAAACACATTTAATTTTTAACGAAGACAAAGACTAATAACAACCTACAACTAAAGACCAAGATTGATAAATAAGAAAAAACAGAAATAATTACAGTCCCTTTTTAGTGGGGTGGCTTGGTGATGTCCTGGATGAAGAAAATGCTCAAACACAGTCAAAGAAATCCACAAAAGAAACGTCACAGGTCTTGAACAGAATGGCAGGTCTGGTCATCTTCTTGCAATTTCTCCTACTACTTTACTGTCTCAATTCTTTTCCTTATATACTCTTTTGCAGACCCCACCCACATTTAGACCTCTTTTTTTTAATTTTCTGAGACTTGCCCCAGACATGTCCAGGACATGTCTAAACATGACTCCAGTCTGAGCTTAACAAAAAAAAAAGGTAAATACTGTCATCTAGTGGCCTATATTCACATTACACAATTAAAAACAACGCACTCCTGACGAAGGGGTTGACAGAAACAGGTAAAGGCTGATGGAGTTGAGAGAAGTCTGGAGGAAATGTGTTACTGGGCAACAGCAGGTTCAGAAGCCACCAGGCTCGCTGACATAGACATAAGCAGAGGTACACTGAATGAGAATGGCTGGAGGACATGCACACATCCGTCTTACAACACGGCATTGATTTGGAAAAGTGCCACGGGGCTGACATTACAGCAGATCCGTGATGAATCAATTAGTTGCTCGGGAAAGGACATGACGACTGCAGTGCAGTGCAGAGCTGTCTTGCATATTAAGAAACACATCTGAGATTAAGAGTGGGGTCTCCTGCTCAATCTTTTGCTGACAAGAGCACCTCAGCCATCCACTCCCATGGGCTTGCCAGCTGGCGCCGAGTTGGGTTTTACGTGAGGGATTGGTGGCCACAGCCAGAGGTGATGGAAGAGTTTAATACATCTAAAAGAAGTAGCCAATCAATACAGTGAATGACCATTTGGCTCCAGGGGAAACAATTAATTGAAAGAACACACTAGCCGACGAGAGCGGAGAGGCACGTCCACCGGGGCCATCACCCCGGACAATAGTTTAACAATACCTCTATCCTCCAACTCACAAACTTATATGCATACACGCGCGTTCATGCACACACACAGACGTTTACGGTGCTATACTTATTAAGACATTGCATTAACTTCCATTCATTGTGGACAGCCTAACCCTAACCATAACAAAATCATGCCTAATCTTAACCATAACCTAACCTCAATTTACACCTGCGCCTTAATCTGAACCTGGACTTCAGAAATGACATTTTGCCTTCTTAGGGCCAGGCCTTCGTCCCCATGAGGACCACTGATCCGACGGGGTAAGTGCTCACACTGGAAAAGTTCCCCAGTAGGTGATAAAAATGCCCCCCCAGTACACACCCACACACGCACACACAGAGAAATACACACAACAGCACATGAACTACTTCCAGTCTTATTAAAAAAAATATCATCATTTCTCTTTCAGTAATATGTTTTCTGAAATGAAGACAAGAATGCATCTGCACTCCAAAACAATGTGAAATTATTCAACAAATCCCCATTGCACAAAGCTACTAGATTCTGTGGATTCTAAGCACTGTCAACATCTGAGGCAGTTCATAAATTAGGCTCACGGGATCACCGGCAAAGAAGACATAAACAACATCATAAATCATGCTGACTCGTGTAACACCACTACCGTTGTAGTAGAAGCCGCTGGGCGAAATTTGCATAATTGCACACAATCAATTATGCTGCTGAACCTACCATAACCATAACCAAACCCAGCTGCCAAGGCTTGATTTTGCATTACATGGCTATGAGTGAGTCAAGGAATGGCAATGAAAGCGGAGAAAACCACAAGCGAGAGACAGTTTTTCCATGAAATAGATTTCATTTTTTCCAAGCTATTTCTTGCTGTTATGATCCCGACAAGGAACCAAATGCCGATTAAGGGTACGATCCACAAGGGAGTATTTTTTCACAGTAATACAGCAGTTGAAGCGGGAAAGGCCGTAGCCCAGAACTAATGAGGACCATGACTGGAGTAATGACTGGAGAGGGTGAGGGAGCATTCGTGCTGAGCCCAGTGACTGTCCCGGGGTAGAAGCCAGGTGTTGAATCCCCCTCACAGTAGCAGGACTGCAGGACAGTAGAACCAAGGAGTTTTGCAGAAATGCAAACCCAATCCTGAAGACTGCGAAGGTGTTCCTAATAAACTGACTCAGAGGAACAGGTAGGAACAGTTGATCTACAAGAACAAAGTTCCAATCCTGGAGATAAATATGAAGGCTTGGGGGTTTGTTCCTATTAATAAGACTCCAAAGAGTAATTAAGTTTGGCTTTATTATTAATTTACCCAAAACCCACGGAGGAAAAGCTTAGCTCAATGCTAGAAGACACAAACTGACTGGAGGGCTTTTTTTTTTTTTTTACAATTTGGCGGCCATACTGAAATCACAATGAACTTATATAGACAGGATATTCACGAAAGGCGCGAGGCATAAAATGATAACACCTGGGAGCAAGGGAGGCGGCAAGGCGATAAATCAATTAAGGAAACAAAACTGCAAAAACACATGCAGACTGTTGGAACAGCGGAGGAACCAGGGACGTGCGCTCAGGATAGGCAGTGACTTCTCCTTCTTTATCGCAAGATTTTCTCAACCCCTTTCCACGGTTTCTAGGTTGGAGGAGAGTTCCTGCCTCAAGCGGAAGAGTTTAAGTATCTTAGGGTCTTGTTCACGAGTGAGGGAATGATGGAGCGTGAGATTGACAGACGGATCGGTGCAGCAGCAGCAGTAATGTGGTCATTGTACCAATCTGTCGTGGTGAAGAAGGAGCTGAGCCGAAAAGCAAAGCTCTAAATTTACCAGTCAATCGACGTTCCTACCCTCACCTATGGTTATGACCGAAAGAATGAGGTCTCGGATACAAGCGGCTGAAATGGGTTTCCTCCGCAGGGAGGCGGGGCGCTCCCTAAGAGAGAGGGTGAGGAGTTCTGTCACCCAGGAGGAGCTCAGAGTAGAGTCGCTGCTCCTCCACGTCGAGAGGAACCAGCTTGGGTGGCTCGAACATCTATATCTGATGCACCTTGGACGTCTTCCTGGTAAGGTGTTCCGGGCATGCCCCACCGGGAGGAGGCATCGGGGAAGACCCAGGACACGCTGGAGGAACTATGTTGCTCGGCAGGCCTGGGAACGCCTTGGGATTCCCCCGGGAGAACTGGAGGAAGTGTCCAGGGAGAGGGAAGTCTAGGCATCCCTGCTTAGACTGCTGCCCCCGCGACCCAGCCCCGGATAAGCAGAAGAAGATGGATGGATGGATGGACATTTCCATGTACTATGCCTGATTGTCAATCAATCAATCAATTTTTTTTCTGGTCAATTAAGCCTGTAATGATTAAGAGGTGATAGTGACAGAAAGATTAATTTACCTTTATGCTTTGATTCGAGACTAGAAGGAAGTAAATATTAAAAATTAATTAGGAAAAAATCAACTCTCTCGGTAATTCCGTATATTGATCTTTCGTTTACCGAATTATGAAAGAAGACTGAAACTCCCTATTTTTTAAAAAAGGCATTAAAAAGTACTTGTTTAAGGGGTAAATATTATCGTAAATATATTGACCACACATTGAACGCCGCATATGAAAGGTTTTACTATTAATGGCATTGTGTTAGCTTACTCTAAGCAAATATGAACAAACTTGCTGTCTCATGAGCATTTAAAGTTTGATGCATTGAGCAATGGCACGCCATTCTGCCGTTTAGTCTTGTAAATTAGTTAATCCTCAGATTGCTAATCAACCAAAGTAATAGAGTAGTTGTTTGTTTAACAACAATCTGTGTACATGGATTAGTTGTGTTAGTAAACTATGATACAAAATACAAATGTTAGCTTTGTTAGTTATCAGAGGAGTGAGACGAGGGAAGAAAACGAGAATCGAAGGAATATATTAAACACCAGAATTTATTTAAATCACCCGAAGTATGTGAGCACACTGACCGGGAAGACTGACTGAACCAACTAGATCACATGACAGGGGAGACAAGTGCAATGGAACTGAGAAATGGGATGAACTAAAACCTGAGAATTACAATAACCAAAATGAATAAATAAAAGACAAAATCATTAACACAGATCCTGAACATAAATATGAACATAAACATGACAAAAAACCATAAACATGACATAAAGTAAAATTAACACAAATTATCGCACTATCCAATATTCCTGGGCTCATACCCAATAAGCATTCCATTAGACTTTGCCACAGGCAGTGCTAAGGCAGCACTTTTTAATGTTACTGTTGATCTAGTATGGTCAGCAGACCCTAACTCTATAAAGTGTAACCTCTGATGCAATAAATCCTCAAAGGTTAAAATTTGTTAGGCAGAGTCCAAGAAACATATTATGAAATTACTTCTAGCAACTCAGTGTGATGAAATATATTATCCCACCATGATTGGTTGCTTGGACCAGTACTTTGCCCATTAGAAACACAACCCACCCACACTTCAGTTCAGGTAGATGAACTACCATTTCACTGCAATGCAGATGATACACAGATATACTGTATATTTCAGTTATATTAGGTTAAAAAAGTGTCACGTCCTGGATTAGTGGCTCGTAATGTATCAAGATTTGCATTCATCAGCCCCACATTATCGCAGGGGGATTGGCTCCAGTTCACTCCATTCTACTGCAAATCGCTTTGCATGGAAGCATCAGCTAAATTATTGTAATGTAATAAGGTTTCCTGCCACAAAAAAGAATAGGGAAACCAGGTCCTCAAGATTTCAATAGATCTTTGGCTGAAATAAATACTACTATAAAGGACCTTGCTGGCATTATTGACCAGGATAATCCTTTAAAAAAAACATATGTCCACATATCCAGATTGTACAATCATATCCAGAATAGCTTTTTTTCAGTCAAAGAACAGCTAAAATGAGTCTCGACCAATCACAAGGGGGTGAAGAGGAAGTGATCTGTGTATTTGGTACATCTAGGATAGTTTACTGCAACACAATGCTTATTACCTACCCTAACACTAGACCAAAGTGTCATCAGAATGTGTAGAATGCAGCTTCTCATATCTTGACTACAAAGAAGTATGAACTTACCACACAAGCACAAACTTTGCTCTAATGCCCATTGATTAAGTGTAGCTTTTGAGGCTGTGCCCCTAAATGTCAAAACGTTTCATGACCGCGCTCCAATGCACATATCTAACCTGCTTTTACCCTTTAAGGCCACCCTGTTCTCTAAATTCAAGAATTTATATAAACTGCACAGGTGTTTAAGCTTTCTCTGACATATTCCCCCTGTAGAAAGCGATTCCAAAATCTGAAAGTGAGCTTGGCAGAATAAAATTTTAAATCCACAATAAAAATGCACTTTTATGATCATAGGTATAATCAGTAACAGTCTGGAGACATGGTGGGCGAGTATTGTGGCCATAGAGAATCGTGGGGTGGCATATTTTCCTTATAGTCATCTGTCATTTTGACCCAACTTTGCTTGGGTTGTTTTTTAATTGTGGTTGGTTGTCTTCCTCTCCTGACTGCCTGGGTTCTCAGGCCTCAAACTAGAGGCTATACAACCACAGATTACCCCTGAAGGTCCCACTTTTGTGATTCCCAATTATGTGGATGTCTCTTCCATTAGTGTACAGTGTCCCTTTCTCGTTGCCTGTTCCACCCAACAATCACCACCTGACCCCACTCATCATCTGAGCTGGCGTCAAATTTTACATTCATTTTTTATCATACTGGGACACTCGAAATTTTTTTCTGATGCAATCATATGTTCAAGCTTATTTTAATACAAGCAAAAGTAATAGAAACACATGCACAGAAATGCTTGCAAGACACTGAAGGGGATAAAGAATCTTCAAGAAAACGAGGGCACGGAAGCTGTGTTAGTTTTGTAGTGGTTTTCATTCAGACATATTTTCATATTGCGAGGTTCCTCCATCCTCAAACAATTGGAGAGAGACAAATTCTTCAGAATTTCAGAGCATAAAGCCGAGTTCTTTTTGCGCAAGAAGAACTGACATTCTGCTTCTCACACCCAGTGTTTATACCTTCATCACAGGAAATATCTTCCAAATATGGTCTTTCCACCTTCTCACGCTACAATGGTTCAATAAAGTAATGTCTGCTTCTTACTTTTTTTTTAAATGGTACAACTATGTGGTGTCTGCATGTTACTTTTTTTCTCTTTTTATCTTTAGTTGGCATCCTTTGTAAAATAACAACTTCAAGGCTATTTCATTGTTTAAGTGGACTTTTAGTTGGGTCACAGGTTTTCCCAGAGACAGGCAAACCAAAACACTGCCAGCTTGCCTTGAAAACTGCAACCAAAAGATAACAACCCTCTTCCAGTGTGATATTGGAGCATGCATAACTATTTAATTTCTGCTGAATGATGGTGAATAATGCTGATGACTGAACAGATATTGTCTGAAATAAACTGAGCAAATGTCAAAGCTACAGAGGCCAACTGAATATGTGAATGTGAGCTGCTTGCATGTGTGTGTGTGTGTGTCCACTTTCGAATGGAATTGGAAAGAATAACGAGCTATGCTTCAGTTTTATTGTGTGATATAGGCCACTTCACTTTGGTGCTATACTCCACTTTCCGGACAGAATTGGGATGAATAACGAGCAACACTTCACATTTCAAATGGATTTGGAAAGACGTGCTGCTCCCGCGACGAGCATGCAGTTTTTTCACCGTGCTTCCTTAAATATATTTATAAATAAATTATAACCAATCAGGAATTGAGAATTTAATGCTACATCCGTTTCCATCAAACTAACTTCCGTTTCCATCAAACTCTCTCACAAAATCACTTATTCTCATTCACTTACACTATCATTCTGTTTTACATTCACTGTCGTTTTGTCACTTGAACAAGTTTAAGTTTCTGTGAGAGTATTATAGGGTGTGTGCGAGAGAATGATGGTGTGTGTGAGAGAGAATGATGTTGCGTGCGTGAGAGTATAATGGTGTGTGTGCGTGAGAGAATGATAGTGTGTGCGTGAGAGTATAATGGTGTGTGCGTGAGAGAATGATGGTATGCAAGTGAGAGAATGATGGTATGCGCGTGAGAGAATGATGGTGTGTGTGTGAGAGAATGATAGTGTGTACGTGAGAGTATAATGGTGTGTCTGTGAGAGAATGATGGTATGCACGTAAGAGAATGATGGTGTGTGTGTGAGAGAATGACAGTGTGTGCGTGAGAGTATAATGGTGTGTGCGTGAGAGAATGATGATATGCCTGAGTGAGTATAATGGTGTGTGTGTGTGAGAGAATGATAGTGTGTTCGTGAGAGTATAATGGTGTGTGTGTGTGAGAGAATGATGGTATGCGCGTGAGAGAACGATGGTTTATGTGACTATAATAGCATGTGCATGAGAGAATGATGGTGTGTGTATGAGAGAATGATGGTGTTGGAGTGACAGTATGATAGTACATGTGAAAGCAAGTATGGAATCTCTCTCAAACGGCCTCTCATACATTGGAATGACTGATACAGCGTACAAATGTGTTGGGGCATTTTTCAGTCCAAAAGTATGATAAAAAGTGTACAGATGATTTCTCAAAATACAATGAAGAGATGTACTGTGGTTATGCCCCACAACCATGCATTTTTAAAAAAATTTTTTTTTAGTAATTCAGCAAACATATGGATGTGTAGCTTGTGGTTTCTAAAGTAAAGTCTATATCTGCAAACGAATCCATCATAAATATCAATGCAGCATTGATATTTCAATGCCAATGAAAAAATTTGTATATTAAGTAATTTATTTTCTAACCATCCACAACTGGAAAAGAATTTTTCAGGCCCCCCCGCCATTCCCCCCAATGGACCCAAGTGCAGACTGCAGTAGAATGGCAAAAGCAGATTTATTAAGGGCAAAATCAGGGTCAGAGAGTCTTAGACAGTAACGAGCAAGTTGCAGCGCAAGAAGGAAAATCCTAATCGCAGTAAGAAAACAAGCCAAGGGATGAATACCACACAGGGGGAAGGCCTATAAAAGGATGATTGAGAATAATATGTTGAAAACCAGCCAAAGTCAACACTGGAAAATCTCAATCCACCAAGGGCTAAGCAAGCCTGTGATCGTAGACAAAAACAAATCTGAGCCAGAGATAAAAACACTGGGAAATACAAAGGCTCGTGAGAGTGACTAGAAAAGGCAACAGACTCAAAAAAGACAAGGTGAAAAACTGGGAAACTAATGACAAATTGGGGACTCAAATCAGGAGCACAGCAAACAGGGTAGGTTGACAAAGGACATGGTCACAAACAAGGGAATCAAATGAACTAATTGGGAGGACAATAGCAGGAGTACAAAAAACAAATGTGGAAACAGAAACACGGAATAGGAATAATAACAAAAAATCAGTGGTTAGCACTGTTGCCTCACAGCAAGAAGGTTGTGGGTTCGATTCCTGCCTGGGGCCTTTCTGTGTAGAGTTTGCATGTTCTCCCCGTGTTCGCGTGGGTTTTCTCTGGGTACTTTGGTCTCCCCCACCCACAAAAACATGCATCGTAGCACCGCTCCAACCAGTGCCCATGACCAGGAAAGGAACTAGCTTTAGAACTGGAGTTGGCCCCTGGGCGCTGCTCTGTGGCTGCCCACGGCTCCTAACCACAGGATGGGTCAAATGCAGAGGACAAATTACCCCACAGGGTTCAATAAAGTGTATCTCTTATCTCTCTCTCTTAAAAGACAAAATAAACGGATACATGGAACACTGACACAAATGGGGAAACACAAAGCAGGTGAGGAGACAGGCAAGGAGCCAATCAGGGACTGTAAAACAGGTGAGACACAAAGGAACTGAGCATAAGAGGGTGTGGCTACAAACAGGGAAGTGTGGAACCTTCAAGAAAACAGCGGGGAAGTAAAAGGGGATACGGAAAAAAAATAAACTAAATGAATAAACAAAACAATGGAACAATTCTCAAATAAATACATGATATTAAAAAAAACAAACTAAACACAACTAACAGAATATCAGCACTCTCCCCTCCCATCACTAGTTGGCAATATTGGAAGTGCGCGTAAAATCCCCCTCCGTCACCAACAAAAAAAGCTCCAGGCTATGCTATTAGAACGCTACTCTCAACAATGAGAACATTCCATCTCAGTGACAACCAAAAACACCATGATAAAATAATTTACAATTAGATGAACTCAGAGTGATTCAAACAATGCTTGAATTTTTGTACCCGACAGAGATGATTTTTATTTTTTGCTGGCTGAAAAAATAATATTAAAAAATAATTAAAGCTGTTAGAATAGCATTCAAAAACCAAGTCGCCTGATCAAAACAAAAACTCAAGTTCTGTCAGTCACCTTACGAGTGAATTATTATTATATTACTTTCATGAGCAGAATTCATGAAAGCTTGGCATCTAGGCTCTGACCATGACACACCTTGCAGCTTAATGCGTCAGGATATCTGCCCCTTCTGGGGTAAATTCCACAGGTAGTTGCTGAGAAAGAGCTGAGGTGTTAATTAGAAGCAGGCAAAATTGATGCAGCGCAGCAGCAGGCAGACGCATGTTTTGCCACGAAGGCTGAACAGAAAAGTAGCATATATAACACGCCAAAGAGAGACAGAGCAGTGTCTAATATCCATGGGTAAGTTTTACGGGAATGTGGGCATGTCTTGATGTGTCTGCCAGAACTAGCTCTCCAAGCTACGGCCCATTTTTGGCAAACAAGGAAACTTTGCGTTCATGTTTTTGATTAGAGCATATTTTTAATTAGGACACTACAAGGTAAAGCTGCATGCATGGAGATGTGTAAATGTACTCTCCTAACACTTCATTAAAGGCAAACAATGCAGTACTGCTGGTGGCCATGTGGGAAAACACAGGACCTGAGCAACTTGATCTTACAGCATTCCTCACTTTCTCATCCCTTCCCTACATCCTTTGCCACCAAACAGAAGCAAATCAGCTCCCCTCATTAGAATCCCCACACCCCCCCGCCCTACTCAGTCACACAGCCAACATATAGCTGCCACCTTCCAGCAGCCAAATTCCATCTCCTGCCTTAATTCCACAACATGCTGCCCTGATTCAGCCCGTGACTGTCAGGCGTTCCCCCAGAACTCCGCAGGCGAGGTTTCTCACAGCCTTACAGGCAAAATCAGCCTCCTCTCTCCATACTTGGATTCCCAGCAGCCACAAAAGCACAAGGAAACCGAGAAACTGTCCCAAGTTTTCGTTTTTCAATTTTTTTTCAGCAATTTTGTCCAGATACCATTCTTCTCATAGATTATCCTTCACTAAGGTAAGGGATTGAAAGGTGTTATGTAACAGAACTGAAGCATCTAGAATGGAGGGTAGGATGCGAGGGAAGAGTTCCTTCACATTATAACAGGCCCCATCTCTGGTCCAGAGGAGCTGTGTCTTTGCAACACGTGGGGATAGAAGGCGAATACATCATCAGCGCGGTGGAGAGAGGGGCGAGAAGAGTTTATCTGTTACTCTCCCACAAACTAGCCGGAGGCTTGCATGCTTCTGGAGCATTCTAAACGAGATCCAGGGGCAGGGACGGAAGAGCCAGCAGTTCGCCTGTGTGCAGAAATGCACAACGATGTCCAAAATGTGCTAAGCTGTCCAAAACATGCTATGCTCTCCCAAATGCACAATGCTGTCCAAGTTATAACCTCAGCAGTGGGGTGTCTGTCTATCAGAAATGCCGATTACTATGTTACTGCCACTCCTACCGAATCACGTCGGCAGGGAGGAGGTATGCTCATGATGTCTCTGCATCCTTCACATGTGAATGCCTTTGGTTATTCTCATTCCTACACAACCTGTATTGTACATAAGCAGGTGAGCCGACGCAAATGAAACTCCTGCCTTTGGCTCTGAATGCGATTCAAAATGAAAGGAATACCAGGGTGTGCCTGTGTCTAGTTTAGAAGCTGCATGTTAAGCAAGCCCTGAATGATGACAGAGTGATGATTCAGGCCTGAATTGACAATTAGACTTCATGAGAAAAAAGGAAAAAAAAAACGGGATTGAAAAAAGAAAAGAAAAACTGCTTGAGCTACACTGAGTAGTCACAGAAATGTGAAGGAACCATCTGCTGTTGCACATAATGGGAAATTAAATTGCCCTGCGTGTTTGTGTGTTGGAAGGAAGAGGAGGGGGAGGTAGGTCATTTACTGCCTGTCTAACATGAGATTTGAGACCATCTGCTGATTGTGAGTTAGCCTCTGGAAAAGGGGGTATGTGTACCACACTCCTGACAGCAGGTGCGTTGGTGTGGAGTGTTTTTCATTCAGCGTGCTCCACAGGTGCTGAAACATTTTTGTCTACCTTACAGGAAAAATAAAAATGTTCAGTAATTTTCCATTAGCAAAATCTTCACCATCCCACCCCTTTAATTACTGTTGTTGCAGAGAGCTTAACTGTGAAATAAGAGTTTTCCCACGAGTTTCGCCCGGTAAATACCAAACAAAGCAACCTGTAGTCATTAAAGTGAACTGGACGAGCCTAAATTAAACATTAAAGCTTTGAAATAAAAAATTAACAATAGTACCCATAGCCATATTGAGCACAGCGTATCACAATAATAATATGGAGCAGTTGTGCATGTGCACCCACACATGTATATACCCAGAAAGGTACACAGCAAGTACATTACCCCCACCAAGCTCCCAGGATGAGAGGAGACACTCTCTCTGCTCCTTGATTAAAAAGACTCCACAGGCTTCTGATGAGACTGGCCTTGTTGCCAATACACTGTCCAATAGCATGCTTTTAATGTAGTGAGTGGGAATTACCCAGATGTCTTTTGAAAATAAAACAGGCCAAGTTTACCCTTGGTCTTAGGAGTGTAGCCATTTTTTGCCTTACACACGCAAACATCTGCAAAGCCCCCTGTATGGTCCATCTTTCATGCTGTTCCTGCGTGATTACTGCAGCTCAATCATGAAAATAATGAAGACAGGACACAAAGCATGTAAGGTAAGGGAATATGCTAGACTTTTCCAAGTGCTTTGCTCTTCAGGCAATGCTGAATGACCTGGAGACATTTCACAATGCCACAAATAATTACAGTGACATGAAAAAGTATTCACCCCCCTTCTATTTCTCTGATATTTTCATATTTGTCACAGTTAAAGTTTATATGACACTTTTTTCCTGTTCTTGGTCACTTGAAATATGCAATAAATGAAAACTTTATGAGAAATGACAAAAACAATTTTTCAGTTACTTTATGCGGCCTGAAATACGCGGATACCCTCTAAAATTATCCCAGAGACTGGTTCTGAGAATGCCTACTCGTGATGTCAGTGTAACTGATTGCAGTTTCAATGTCCTTCAGCTAACATTAAGTCATTTCATGAAACTGATTTGAAATTCCAGGCATTTCAGAAAATGTCTGATACACAGTTTGCCAGTGACATATTCACCTAAACTGCCCTGGCACCAGCATCATGCTGAGTTAGCATCTATTTATTCAACTTATTGAGAATATGTTGGTATTAACCCACAAAACAAAAAAACTGCTATACGGCATAATCAAACGCATGAAGAAATCTAAAACAAATAACTAAGGGGCAATTCCACCAAAGATAAAAAAACATACTGGAACAACGTTTTGGTCACACAACTGAAATTACTGCATAAGAATTATGCTAATTGAAAATCATTCATTCCTTTGCATGAGCTAACCTGCAGTGGGATGAAAAATTAGCGATGCAATATCGTCAGTTAACTTGCAGTCATCCACTTTGTCAAACAAACATGCTTGAACCATACAGCGGGGAAAATAAGTGTTGAGCGCGTCAATATTTTTCTCCGTAAATATATTTCTAATGGGGCTATTGACATCAAATTTTCACCAGATGTTGGTAACAATCCAAGTAATCCCAAGTAGTCATTCAAGTAGAAGAGAGGTGTTGTTTGAAAGATGATTGGTTCTCCAAAATGAAGTTTTTCTGCATTCCGAGTGTTTGTTTCTGTTTTATCTACGTGAATTTGGAGTTAACCAAGTTATATTAGTGTTAAACAAGTAGTTCTGTCAATCACAAAGGCACAAGGACAAGGAAGCTTAGCTAAAATAATGTTTGTATTGAAAACTAAGCAATAAATGGTTTTTGATGTTAAAATACTCAAGTCCATGATTTTTCCACAGAAAGTCCAGCCATTTTGTCACAAAAAGTCCAAAACTACTTTTCTTGATTTCTCGGTAATAAAGGAGAATCATTCCAAAAAAAAAAAGGAGACTAACCATGTTTAGCCCCTTGAACTAGCGCATGAGTCCATAATAAGCTCCCTTGAAGAAAAAGTATCTGTAGCATGTTTTGAAAACTTTGACTATCAATATCTCAAAACGGACATTTTGTGACTTACATACTTCTTGCACGTAGGTCTTCAATTTTGATGTTTTTGAGCATTGCTTAATAATCCTTGAAATCTGAAGTTCTTGTATACAGGTTTTCAGGATCTGAAACGTCAATTTTTTTGAGATTGGGCCATTTCTGCTTTTCAACTGTGGTACTTTTTGCATCTGGCAAGAAAACTAGGCACACTGCGAGGGAAAAAAAGTTTTTAAACAAAATTTTCTGACTGAATGACTTTATTCAGAAAAACAAGATTTTCAGAAGCAGTGAATATTTTCTAGTTGAACGCATTCAATTATAAGGTCATAAACATGAGTGTAGGATGGTCATAAGTAGAACAAACAAACAAGCAGATATATCCTTGTCACATTTCGGGGATGCAAAGAATGTTTTATGCAATCTCTTTCAGCTTAGTGTAGCGTTTACAGTGGCAGCCAACAATGTGCTGGACTTAGGCAAGAATGTCTTTTTCTAAAGCAACGAGAATGAGCAAGGACATACTTCCATTCATGTTCAGTCAATAAGCACTGCATTAGAAAATGTATTAAAACATATATTGCTCAACAATCTCCGAACAAGATAGCCTTCAGCACACAGGCAACAACAACTCCGGTCCAAATTCTGTTGATTTATGTTCCAAAAGACGTAGAATACAGCTATAATTGCACCCACAGTATACTGGAACCAAAATGTAATGTAACTCAACTTTCAGTCCTGAGACGAGGAGTGGTCCAACACATCTGGATTTAGGTGTAGATAAAACAGACAGATACAGACACAGTGAGACAAACAAATATATGGTAATGTTCACTGATAGACCTAGATTTTAGATATATTGTATGTATCTCATTAAAATAACACATTGTATGCCTGAAAAGTCTCTGCACTAAATTATTAGACAGGAGTACTTTCATATCGATCACAATATTCTGACGCATATACACTGAACAAAAATATAAACGCAACACTTCTTATTGTGAGAAATATGACCATGTTCAGAAGCTGGATGGTTATTGTGCTGATGGATGAATGGTAGGACGATAGGCAGCAGCATCTCATTGTGAAATCACACTGCATTCAAGTTGCTGTTCATCAACTAGAGTAGGGTGCGATGTCCTTGGAATATTCCCACCCAAACCAGCACATCACCACCATGTGCCACCTTGCGCACCACAATGATGTCAGCATAACGATCCTCCATCCATCCGCTCTGTGAAGTTGGAAAAGTGACTTGTCTGTATAGAAAACAGTCCTCCATTGTGCCATTTGCCATCAAACGTGTCTATTCAATCAGTCAAACCAATTTTTTCGTTGAGCTGAGGAGAGGTCCAATCCACAAAGGGCAAAAGGTTTAAAGATATGGACTTCCTGGAGATTATTTTTCATGGTTTCAGCAAAAATAGGGTGATGGTGGGGACCTGCCGTCTCAACTGCAGTGGGAGTTACTGGTCTCAGAAGATCACAGAGATAAAGGACTCCATCTTTCACACTGCCCTACCCGTTGCCACTACCCGCTACCCATTAATTACACATTTAGCAGCTTCCACTATCCCTAAACGGTATCTTGCAGCCACACTACCTGCTATATATTATGCCAAATCCTTTATTTGCGATTGGAGGTGTGTCCGTGGGCGTGTTTATGCGCATTCCCTACAATTGCTATCTTGACTACACACGCTAGGCGAAGTGTATTGCGGGTCCTCAAACCACCTGCTACCCATTTGGGCTTTTTCAAGAGCGCGCCCAGGTGGCTTCAATGCGCGTCCACTTGGACATATGTGGACACGCATATGCGGCTCTACTTCCCGAATTAACTTGTCTATAAAACGCTACCTTGCTTTAGCTTCAGTTGAACCCCTGAGAAAATGGCAAGGATAGTACTAAATCGCCTTGATCGCCAGTTAAATAATAGAAGACGCCCAGAACGCGTGTACCGCCAGCGCACCAGCTACCTGAGCCTTTCAGGTAAGTCTATATTGTTTGTATTTTGTGTCAATAATTTTTTCGCTTTTATAATAATGAATAATTACAGCGCCCTCCATAATTATTGACACCCATGGTTAAAATGTGTTCAAAGCCTAAAAGTAAATTCAATTTTTATTGCTGAAGCATACTCTCACCTTCAACTCAAGTGAATTTTAAGGGGAAAAAAATCCCTGACTAATTTTTCATAAAATCACCTGTTCCACAATTATTGGCACCCCTAACAATTCCGAGGAAATAAATGTAATTGAAGTATTTCTGTCATTTCTACAGTAGTTTACAAAGTTGATCAGAGTATTTAGGAACATTTAATTAGTAATTCCTCACTTCCCGTTTCCCCAGGGTATAAATATGATGTGACACAGAGGCCATTTCTCTTATCCACTCTTCAACATGGGAAAGACAAAGAAACACAAAATAGCCACTGACCTGCAGCTGCCCATATCTACTGTCTGAGGAATCATTAAGAAGTTTAAAACAACTGGAACAGTGGTAAACAAGCCTGGACGAGGACACAAGGTTATTTTGCCACCACGCACAGTGAGGAGGATGGTAAGAGAAATAAAAAGTTCTCCAAAGCTCACTGTTAAAGAATTGCAATGACCCTAAACATGTGGCCAAATCTACAAAGAAATGGTTCACCAGACACAGAATCAAGCTCCTCCCATGGCCATCTCAGTCCCCAGACCTCAACCCCATTGAAAACCTGCGGAGTGAGCTGAAGAGGAGAGCGCAGAGGAGAGGACCCAGGTAGCTGGATGATTTAGAGGGAGAGTGCAAAGAGGAATGGTCGAAGATCCTTCTTTCTGTATTCTTCCATCTTGTGAAACATTATCGGAGAAGATTAGGTGCTGTTTTGTTGGCAAGGGGGTTGTACGAAGTATTAACATCAGGGGTGCTAATAATTTTTGCACACATGATTTGATGTAAAAGAATAATTTCTTAATGTGGGATTTTTTTCCCACTGAATAAATGCACTTGAATTAAAGGTTGGATTTTCCTCTTTTTTTCATTGTGGTCCTATATTATTTAGTAAAAAAACTGAATCTATTAGAAGCTAAAGAAGACATCTCAACCAGGGGTGCCAACAATTATGGAGGGCAGTGTATTATATATATTAATGATATATATTAGGCCTATATATAATATTCTAAAATTAAAATAATACAAGTATTATTTCCCACAGAACGAGAATGCGTGACAAAACTGTGCCTCTCCCGTCAGGCAGTGACGGAATTATGTCACCTGGATGCAGTCAATGTAGGCATTTATTTGGCTGTGGGTATTTTCTGAAATGGGATTTTGTTCGATGCTTCACTTCAGACAGGAGAGGGAGGGTTATTTGGGGATTAAGCATTATGTAAGAGGCGTTCCCCCGCCAAAGTTGCTATCTTGCACATCTGCCTATATCCCTAAAAAACCAGCGCTACCCGTTATATTATGCATAGGTGTGGTTTGGGCGTTACACTAGTTTAACCAATCAGTGTGCCAGGTGCCACTGCCTTTAGGAGCAGGCTGCGCTATCCCAAATCCTCAAACCGAAACCCGTGATGGAGAGAGGAAAGTCGCATGTTTCTCCGAAGACGAAGTTAAATTACTCGTGCATGAGGTCAAATCCAGACAGGGGAGGATCTGTTTTTGTTAAATTAATCATGAATTGTATTATAATTATTATTATTACTATTATTTGACATTGACATATTGTGTAATGTTTGGTATGTAATAAAAAAACATCAAGCCAAAACCTTTTGTGATTGAAACTTCAAAAAACAGAAAAAAAAAGAAAAAATGCATTTCGCCATGCACTTCCAACTCCCTCTCCCGTCTGAATGAAGCATCGAACAAAATCCCATTTTAGAAAAATATACAAAACCCAAAACCAGTGAAGTTGGCACGTTGTGTAAATCATAAATAAAAACAGAATACAATGATTTGCAAATCCTTTTCAACCTATATTCAATTGAATACACTGCAAAGACAAGTTACTTAATGTTCGAACAGGTGAACTTTGTAATTTTTTGCAAATATTAGCTCATTTGGAATTTGATGCCTGCAACATGTTTCAAAAAAGCTGGCACAAGTGGCAAAAAAGACTGAGAGAGTTGAGGAATGCTCATCAAACACTTATTTGGAACATCCCACAGGTGAACCGGCTAATTGGGAATAGGTGGGTGCCATGATTGGGTATAAAAGTAGCTTCCCTGAAATGCTCAGTCATTCTTAAACAAGGATAGGGCGAGGGTCACCACTTAGTGAACAAATGCGTGAGCTGATTGTCAAACAGTTTAAAAACAACATTCCTCAACGAGCTATTGCAAGAAATTTAGGAATTTCAACATCTACGGTCCGTAATATCGTCAAAAGGTTCAGAGAATCTGGAGAAATCACTGCACGTAAGCGACAAGGCCGAAAACCAACATTGAATGCCCATGACCTTCGATCCCTCGGGCGGTACTGCATCAAAGACCGACATCAGTGTGTAAAGGACATCACCACATGGGCTCAGGAACACTTCAGAAAACCACTGTCAGTAACTACAGTTCGTTGCTACATCTGCAAGTGCAAGTTAAAACTCTACAATGCAAAGCGAAAGCCATGTATCAACAGCACCCAGAAACGCCGCCGGCTTTGCTGGGCCCAAGCTCATCTAAGATGGACTGATGCAAAGTGGAAAAGTGTTCTGTGGTCTGACAAGTCCACATTTCAAATTGTTTTTGGAAACTGTGGACGTCGTGTCCTCCGGACCAAAGAGGAAAAGAACCATCCGGACTGTTATAGGCGCAAAGTTCAAAAGCCAGCATCTGTGATGGTATGGGGGTATATTAGTGCCCAAGGCATGGGCAACTTACACATATGTGAAGGCACCATTAATGCTGAAAGGTACATACAGGTTTTGGAGCAACATATGTTGCCATCCAAGCAACGTCTTTTTCATGGACGCCCCTGCTTATTTCAGCAAGACAATGCCAAGCCACATTCTGCTCACGTTACAACAGCATGGCTCCATAGTAAAAGAGTGCGGGTACTAGACTGGCCTGCCTGTAGTCCAGACCTGTCTCCCATTGAAAATGTGTGGCGCATTATGAAGCGTAAAATACGACAACGGAAACCCCGGACTGTTGAACAACTTAAGCTGTACATCAAGCAAGAATGGGAAAGAGTTCCACCTGAAAAGCTTCAAAAATTGGTCTCCTTAGTTCCCAAACGTTTACTGAGTGTCATGAAAAGGAAAGGCGATGTAACAAAGTGGTAAAAAGGCCCCTGTGCCAACTTTTTTGCAATGTGTTGCTGCCTTTAAATTCTAAGTTAATGATTATTTGCAAAAAAAAAAAAAGTTTCTCAGTTTGAACATTAAACATCTTGTCTTTGCAGTGTATTCAACTGAATATAAGTTGAAAAGGATTTGCAAATCATTGTATTCTGTTTTTATCTACGATTTACATAATGCGCCAACTTCACTGGTTTTGGGTTTGTAATTAGGTCTATGCACTGGCACTCAGCGACATAACTTTTTTCCTGCGAGAGCGGCATTAGAACTCTTCAGCGAATGAAGGTAATTCTGGTGACAAGTACATGGTTTCGTCCGTTTACATTTTCCAATCGGACAGCTGTCAATTTTTTACAGCAAGTTGCGTGACCGTGCTGCAAAAACAGGTGTGCATACTTATGGCCGAAATTACCTTCATTCGCAAAAAAAGTTCTGAAATGCCGCTCTCGCTGGAAAAAAAATACCGTTGCTGAGTGCCAGTGCATAGACCTATTTATAAATAAATTATTTTTCTGTTCTGAATGTAGCCCATTTGTCGAGGGAGTAGATTGCATAGGGGCAGAGAAGCCATGTTTTCAGTTGCCAAATGGATAGCGGGTGGTTTGAGGACACGCTATACGCTTTCCCTAATCTGTGTGGTCCAGATAGCAATTGAAGGGAAAGCGCATAAACACGCCTACAGGCACACCTCCAGGTGCAAATAGAGGATACGGCATAATGCATAGCGGGTAGTGTGGCCGCAAGATACCGTTTAGGGATAGTGGAAGCTGCTAAATGCATAATTCACGGGTAGCGGGTAGTGGCAACGGGTAGGGCAGTGTGAAAGATAGAACCCCAAGGGTTTACTCCTTGGTGCAATAATCCTTAATGTTTAATAGCTGAGAGTCACTTTCAGTACGTCAGATGTACTCACAAACAGTAGTCAGCAGGACCAGCAACGAGTGTCCCATTTATTTTTAGAATTAACCGAGTTAGCCACTGCGCATGCTCAATCTGATATTTCTAGTCGCCAAAAAGCAAAAAAAAAGAAAAAATTTTGAAGATGAGGCAAGTAATGTGCTGTGCAGAAAGAAAAAAATTTATCTTCCTAAGATGAGATAAGTAGAACAAGGGTTCCAAAACGGTAACCTGGCAAAGTAGTGTTGCTCTTAGAGGAAATATACCTTGAATGTGGAATCTTGTTGTTGTAATGCAAGCAAAAAAGGAGGAAGTATGGGAGAAATCTCACAGAAGTTAATATTCGTCCTCTAGAATGGCAAACAGATCCAAACTCAAATGCAGGAAGAAATGGGGAAAATGTGTTTTCTTTTCTCAAGTATTGTCTGCGCAACAGATGAATAACGCCAGCACTGTTTTAAATCTTGTTGTCCCTCCCTGAGAGTTAGGCCTTTGTGTCTCTAACTTATCGGACTGTAAGGAGGGCTGATAAGGCCAAATGTCCCTTCATGAATTGCCCTTTCTTTGAGTGAATGGACAATAAACTTTACTGGCCCTTCAAAGTCAATATTGTTTCTTCATGAATATGGCCCCAGGACTTCAGTTTGCGAGACTAATAACTTGCATAAAGAGCATTTAAAAATCATTTTAACTGTGTTGGAGAAGACATGTAACAGATACTAAAACACTTGAAATAGCAGATGGAAGACTTCCAGTGGCTTTTTTTATAGTTATGGCAAGATTGATGTTTTCTAGTTCAGCCAAGATGTGCATGAATTATGTTTGGGAAAGGAGTATCCAAAAACTGGCACACTGAGGAAACTCTGAAATCATGTAATTTCCCAAATTCAGCCATACATTTTATAATTTGACTTTTTACCAAAGCAAGCTTACATCTATCAGTTTTCATTATGAATAAACTGGGGCTTTGATTATTCTGTCTCATCTAAGCCAGAGGAAGAAGAAATATTCGAGGATGAGAACGGGCAAGGGGATTTGCACTCTTTTTTCTGGGATAATGCAGTTGCAAACGAAGGTAAAAAGTTACGTCACTTCCCATTCAGCGGATTTGCTGCACCAAAACCATGACAATCGCCGTCTTAATTTAGGGGGAAAAAATAGGGGAAGTAAATAAACCTTAACATCCTCCCAAGTCTTCAGAACCAGACTGAGTATGATGTTAGTCTATGGACGTGACCCTCTGGTAACAGTGGGTCACCTTCAGAACCGTATGATGCCTCATTTTCACTGCATGGTATAGCTCTATTTGACTTGACTTTCCCCCCTAAGAACCATACTCTTTTGGTTTCCCATAGGCAAAGGTTGTGGATAGTACTTGGAACTTTTTTTGGAATCACCTTGGCCCTTCCGAGCTGAGCTGATACTAAAAGCAATGTAGAGCATTGATAGATCAAAGAGAATCGTCATTAGCGTGACAGTGCAACACAGAACATCCAGCAGAAAGCTACCATCACACTTGCAGTTTTTCATTTGCTCAACAGGATCCACATTTTAAACACTGGTGGCCCACAAAACCATACAGTGGTCAGTTCACAAGGTGCAGATGCCCACCGGTTTGGTGGATGGATAAAGCACCTCGCAGATGGATAGAGCATCTCACAACGTCACTCTGACGCTCCACTAAAATCCCCACCTTACAGTCCACATTTTAAGTCCTTCATATAAACAGGAAAAGATCAATTAAGAAAGTTTCTCATTTTTAAGCACACCGAGGACAAAATGTCAGGTCGAACAATTGCAAGTGAAGATGGATCTTGGGAAACAGGGGTAAAGCCCCCAAAGCAATTTGGGTTTAAGGGCCGTGTTCAAAGTCCCAGCGGCCAAGCTTTGCCAAAATTTCTTCTCTCCAGATCAAGTGAGAAACACCAAACCCCCCCCCCAGCAACTTGAACCAGCAACTCTTTGATTCCCAGTCAAGCAACCCACTACCAGGCCATCCTGCCTCCACAATAAAGTATGTTTTTCCAGCCACTCATCAATTGTCTAACCTGCTTATTTCTGGTCAGGGTCACTACGAGCTGACGCCTATTCCAGCATGGAATGCGCAAGAGGCAGGAACACGCATCGACAGTTTGGCAATACATTGCAGGGATGACATACCTTTCACTCACCAGGGCTACTCATACCTATAAGTCTCCGAGTACGGTTAGACACACTCATTTTGTTGGACTGTCTTTAGCTTTGATCATCCCTTGCATTTGCTGTGGCATTGCTTCCACAATCTTCTACAACGATAAAACATTTATTTCCGGCCAGAAAAACTTTCATTTTTGGCTGAGATCTTGTATTGATGACGGCACTCCGTAAAGCCTTCTACAGCACATACCAAAGACATTCAAATGGCTGAGGTGAGGTTAGGACTCTGTAGTGGCCATTTCATGAGTGAAAATGATTCCTCATGCACGCTGAACAACTCTTTCACAAGTTGAGCCCTATGAAATTGGCATTGTCATCCTGGAATATGCCTGTGCTGTCAGCAATTAAAAAATCCATTGATGGGATAATCTAGTCATTCAGTACAATCAGGTAATCTGCTGACTTCATTTTATTGCTTCATAACGTTGCTGAGCCAAGACCTGACTAATTGAAACAATCCCACATCATAACACAATGGGCTCCATGCATGACGGGTGCATTGCTTCTTGGACTTCCTATCTTATCCTTTCATACTAAAACTTCCATTTCCAGTGATTTCAGCAGTTGTTTCTTTTACTTGATGCAGGCCAATTATACGCCCCCTTTGAAACACAGTTACCTATTTTCTTTTAACATGTTTTCTTCAGAAATGAGAAGCTACATACTGCTGTCATGGTTGAAAAAAAATTTGCCAACTGATACACATTAATCACTGCAATAATGATTCGGGCTTTTAAGTATTTGCTATTTTCAATCCAACTGGCTATTTTTTTTTTTTTTTTTTTTGGCCAAGCAGTGTAGCCTTGCATAAATGCCTTTGGGCTGTTACCCCATTGAAGTCAGGATGGACATGCAAATTCCACACAAAACGGTACCTTGCCAGACTTGAAGCCACAACCATCTTGCAGTGAGGCAACGATGCTGAGCTGCCGAGATGCCTCGCATTTAATCTGCTACCTTCAATTTTAATGGTTTACAGTATACCAGAATATAATGGCAAAATCTTAATGCTCATGTATTTCACAAATATGCAAAGAGCTATGACCTTAAAATACACCACTTAACTCATACAGAGGCAAAGTTACAATGACCCCTTCAGGCATTATTCAGCTGCTTAATATTATTTCTGACCGCGGAGCGATTATGCTGAGTATGATTTCTCTCTTCGGAAAAGAATGTGTAGGCTCGATCGAGAGAGCATTTCATTATCTCAAAATTAAAATGAGGTTGCATAGAATGTTTTAGGTTTTCGACAGTAGCTTTATTGCTGTCGGATAGAGTTGGTTTAATGGGCTGCATAGGCGGGAAATGCCATATAGTCGTGATAAGCGAACATACGAGAGTTTATGCCAATTCATAGCAATACGTCGAGTAAAAATAGGTCTTACATTTCGCACAGGGGAAAAACATTGAGGAGCAAAGTTAAGCTATGAAAACCTTTATTGCCATTGCTGAACAAAGCAGAAAATGTGCTCTGCTTCTGGAAAACCGTCTCAATCCTCCGTGCTCTGCTCGTTCAATGATTATTATTTTTATTTTTTCCCATTCCCATTCATTCCACATTCACAGAGTCTTGGCTTGGCTGCGTGTAAGCATTGATCGGTTCACATGCAGTCATTTTAAATCCTACAGTAAATTGTGCCATATAAAATGAACAATAACCCTTTATAATACTCCAAAAAAATAAAATAGCAAAGCAGCGAATTCATTCGCAAAATGCAAATTGTCAGTGGTATTCAGCTCTGTACTGCAATTACGATCATTTACAGCCAATTTCCACGGGGATTGTGTTCAGGAAGATTTAGCTTTGTGCCATCCCATCCCACAATTAGCAATATCGGAAAAACAATATTATTCAAGGGCAGAGGAACGTGGAACGCTGGAATCAATTGTATGCAAATATACTCTTCGCCTTCTCTGCTCCAGCCGCCACACTCAAGTGCCTGAGAAATTGAATGAATTTTTATTCCAGGAAAGCAGCCGTCTCACAATATGAGGAGGCTTTGGTAAAGGGCTGTGATCCGGTATTCTGATGCTCATTATCCTACGAGACCGCAGGCGTGAAGCCAAATGCAATTCAACAGAAACTTCTTATCGCCTTGTATTCCGTTAACAGGCAACGGATAACCAGGGTTGATGACCGAAGTCACGAAGTGTGCAAGCCCTTGAGATACGTAGTGACGTATTGTTGTCAGCTTCAAGCAAGAAAGTCATTTGTTACGCTGGCCATGTAGCATGGAGAGAAAAAGCTCTTGAAACAAGAAAATTCTCGATTACACTCAATCATGTTAGGTGCCAACAAGTGACCTGATTTTCCTTCAGTGGGAACTTGAATTTCACAACGAGTTATTGTTCAAGACGATACATTTTACATTTCCAGACGTCTCATAAATAAATAAATAAATAAATAACAGAATTTAAACAGTGTGACTCACGTACTCAATAAGGTCAATAAATATTTTGACATTGAGAATGTTAGCATATTGTTATTCTAGCAGTCAACAATAGAATATTGAAGTTCAAATTAAAAGATGAATATGAATGAACACATTTAGTTTATAAGTACCATTTTATTAGATCATTGTGGCTGCAATGCCCCCAAATTAAGGACGTTTCAAAAACAGCCAGAGGGTGAGAATGAGTGTAAGAAAGGAACTTGAATGGATATAATAAAATGGAAACACTCGACCCTGTAATGAGCGTGAGATTACTTTAACAGTCGCTTAAAATGCTAAACACACGCACAAGCACACGCACACCAGTGATTAAAGCCATTATTAATGAAAAACAACATTTAAAAAATTTATGAATTGAAAAAAAATGAACATTTTAAGAACATTTGATACTGAAAGTCCTCAAAAAATTCAGAATGTTCAGGTGCAGCCCTAAAAATAGACGTTCTTATTTTAAAAAGAGTATATAAGTCCAAAGTGCACATATTCACTTTAACATTAACAGGTAGGGCGCGCCCACACTATGACACACAAGCGCGCGCTAACGAAAAAAGTAGTATCAATATTAAAACTGCAGTCAAATCGTTATAATATGAGAATTTTCACAGCTAGCAACTTGCGACGCTAAAATTGTCTTCAGTCATTATTGTCACAAATCATGCGTCACCAAGAACAAAAATTTGAGCCATAGGCCAGTTGCTGGCTAACCTAACTAGTTTCGAAAAACTTGAGGGCAGCAATGATCGTTCTAAACCATTTTCCATTATGAGCCCCGAGTAGAGTCTAAAAGACAGATTGGCAGATAAGTCTTCCCTACGGATTTGTAAAGACAGGGTACTTAATTAATCATAAGAAAGAATAAAAAGATGAGGTTAGTAGAATAAATTCTCAGGTGAGCACTGCAGTATACGCTTGAAACAGCTGAACTACTGAGAAAGATATGAGAAGAGCGAATGTGATCATCATAGAGGAAGCGAGAGAGGATGAATGAACTGCTAACGAAGCTTCACCAAGTTGTAGCGACGCAGACAGAATTAAACGACATCGTGCATCCTTTCAAAAGGGAACACTCCTTCGCACGCATATTCGCGCGCATGCAAACATACACGCTGAACAACGCCTGCGCAACGGGCTAGCAGCAACGCACATGCATCACACACCATCTCACGCGCGCTCGCGCGCCCGTCGTACTGTAACTGCTGTAGTTTGCTCGTGTCCTATTGCGAAAAGACGGTTTCTAAGTGTAATCAGTTTCACCTGATAAGCGCGAGGACATGTGCGCTCGCTCGTCATTCGTATTAGTTTGGAACATTCCACGCAGTCAATCAAACACATGCTGAAATAATACATCAGAACACATGCATCTGAATTAAGTTTACCAGGTCTGTGGTCATATTCTGTTGCGTCGTGGCGATCATCCTTGCAGTTTTAAATAAGAGCTTTAAGCTAAATATACCGGCTCTCCGATTTGAAAAGCGGAACTCTTGGTTGATGCTTTAAGCCCCTCGATTCTTCAGCTCAGTGCCAGGAGCTCCTGTATCCTTTTGCATTAACTCGTGCAGCAAGGGGATGAGAACTGAGCTGGACAGACTCTCTCTCTCTCTCTCTCTCTCTCTCTCTCTCTCTCTCTCTCTCTCTCTCTCTCTCTCTCTCTCATTTTCACTCCTCCCAACAAACCAGCGACCTCAGCGCGTAGCAAGATGTCGCCTCTGTCAATACTATTGATCAGGAGGGAAATTAATCAAGACAAGTTGCCCTCTCGGTTCTTCCACTCGGTTTTGTGGAGAATGAACTGAAAACATAATAGGAAATAGTACAACCCCAATGCCGAAATAGTTGGGACAAAGTGTAAATTGTGAATAAAATCAAAACACAATGACTTTCAAATCACACCAGCCAGTCTTTTATTCACAATACAACAGAAATTTTACAACTTTACAAACAAAATCAGCTCATTTCAAATGTGATGGCTGCTACAGGTCTCGAAAAAGTTGGGTCAGGGGCCTGTTTACCACGGTGTAGCTTCCCCTCTTGTTTTTAACAGAGTGGAGGTGTTTGTGTTGTGATCCTGCTTTTTCTGTGTTTGCTTTGCCATGCTCCATGTTTATGCCATGTTCCATGTCTATTTTAAGTTCTGTGCCTGGCCTTGCCATGATGATTGTTTCAAGTGTTAAGTGACCTCTGCTGCATCTGACCATTCTTAGGATTATGTATTGTGTTATTGGTAATTAGGATTTCTGGTTTATTTTCATGTTTTAGTTTCATAGTCCCTTGCCATGTTTTCTTTTCATGGCCATATTTCAGTTTCCCTTACCATGTTTATTTTCCATGCCTTGCACTTTGTGTCCCCTGTCTTGTCATGTGTGTATCTCTGCTCACGGTCCCTTGTCTTGCGTGCCACTCATTCAGGTGATTTATTGGTTTCTAGGTTTAAATTTTCTTTCATTATCTCGTGTTCTTCCTTCCTCTTACTTTACTATCTTACTAACACATACTAACAGTTATTGTTTTCGCTAATTACTAACCCACACTAACTTTGTATATTTTGACTAATTTACAAACAAGCACTCGGGATTGTATAGCTGCACTTACTAATTGACTAATGATCTCTCAGCAGTCACCTGTAGAACCTGAATATTTGATTTAGCTCAAAACATGGGTCAAAAATCCTATTGTTGGAACACATGCTCATTACGCTGGTAAAATCTGAATGTTTGGGTGATCTGACACAATCCAGAGCGAGCAGTTAACTTTTACAATCTTACAGCCTGCCGGTGAGAGTGGCATCCTTTGTTCCCCACGGCGGGGGGTGGGAGCCATCAAGTCTAGCAGGCCCAGCATCTCTGGAACTCAAACTCACTGGTTTCATTGAAGTTAAAGCGCAGCTACTTCAATTGGCTTAAAACAACTTAAACCTCTATCAAATTCATATTTTGTTTATGTTCAATATCCTAAAAGGAACCTCTTATTTATCTCACTATTGGGCTATAATATTCCATTTTAAGGCTTTTCCATGACAACTGCATCATTTTAGCACATATTTATATCATGTTTGGTCTCTTTATTCTCGGGGGAGTCCAAGGAGTTGAATGGAACATGTTTCATTTCCCTTGGAATTATGGTTCATCGTTTGTAAGATTCATTCGGGCGACTACCTAGTCTGTCTATGCAAATTAATATCAACTAGGCCAGTAAAACTCTGATTCGGCCACCCCTTCCTCTACCTTGTTCGGAGGTGTGGTTTGGAGCCTTTAAAGGTACGAGATCCTGAGGGGGCGGGTCTTCTCTTCTTTCTTCGCTCTTCTTCCTGTCCTGTCCTTTCTTGGTCAACTTCTGACGTGCGAATAGGTAAGTGGGGAAAAGTCACATGTCACCTTGTTCCGGAGCGGGGAAGCATGTGAATTCTCCCCGACCACGTGGAGCGACTTTAGCTCCACGTGGTCATTCATCTTTTCCAGGTATGAAAATACTCTAAATCCTTCTAAATTATGTGTAATGGTAATTGGCTTATCGTTGATTTGTTTGATTCAAGTTGTGCCTACCTGGTGAATTAAATTATTGTTATTCCTTTTCCAGCTTGCGTGTTCTCATTGTGTATTCTTTCTGGCCTTGTTGCGATTGGGACTTAAGGGGAGACTCCTACCAAGACATGTGTAGGTAGCGATACTTCTAAGTTAGATTGAGATTGGGTTCTACCTATTAAGGGGTTATGAAATTATCGGCTCTTAAGATTTAGCTATTGGTTAATCTTTCTAAGGGGCCCTTTGATATACATAAACCTAGGTTCGTGGCACGTTCGTACTCAAGAGCTATTTGCCTGATGTTGCTACCGTGACAGTCTCTTCTATCCAATGGAAGTATTGTTGAATTAGACCAGGCAGTGACGCCTATTTTAACCCTAGGGGGTGTTTTGCTTAGTGACAATGGTTTTCGCAGACAGAGTTCGGGTGCGTAACTGCCCTGAGATTCACGCATGCTGTTTCAATTCTAATTCTAATTTGGAGTCAGATTTTTAACGAGGATATGGCTAAATTTTGTATTCTAACTGTTATATGGAGTCAGATAAATCGTAACCATTGCGCTTCCATGCCCCGTCCTCGAACGGTGAAAAATATCCATTATATTGTGATTCACACCAGCCAGAAGAATGCTCTAATTAAAGTTAGACCAGGAGAACACGTGAGGCCTTCCACCCCGGCAACATCCGCCTTTTGGTTGTTGCTCTTTTGGGGTTTTACACACCCTTTTCTAGGCTCCCCCTCCTTGCCTTTCCCTAATTATCTCTGCTGCTATTTTCTGTGGGTCTCCACTAATACTTTGTGCTTTCCTTTCAGTACACTTTAGTACTCCTTGACCGGAGCTGTTCTGTTCATAGGTTTGTCTTGTGATCCCTGTCTGCGTTTTGGCTACAGCCAAATTCATGTGATTAGTTTACTCCTAATGTGTCACTCCCTGATTGTTACCATTGATTGCACCTGTTCTCCCTGGTCATGTGTTCTCCCCGGATGTGTATATAAGATGTCTGTTTTATTCACTTCTTTGTCAGATTGTTCTTTCTTGTTTCCTGTGCCACGCTTCTCTCGCCTTGATTCATAGTGCTTTATCTTTCTGACTGGACCGTCCTTGATATCGAGCTTTGTCTATTCCCTGTACTGTTACCGCATTCTTGTTTTTTCTTTTTACCTCTTTGTCTGACTACGATTTCTGTGATTGCTGCCCTGTGTATGACTCTGGATTTCGCCCCTTGGACTCTGATTTTGGATTGCGGACTTTGTACTGTTGCCAGCTCTGTTGGGGGTTTCCCCCTTCAGAAATTAAGCCTCATTTTGCATTTTACTGCAGTTTGCTCTTGGTTCATTTTGTAAAAACCTCACAGTTTGGGCATTCAGGAAACAAGTTTCTTGAGTTTTGACATTGGAATTTGATCCCACTCATGATTAATACAGGCCTCCAGCTGCTGGAGAATTTTGGGTTTTCTTTGACGTACTTTTTGTTAATTATGCGCCAAATGTTCTCAATCGGTGAAAGATCAGGACTGCAGGCAGGCCAGTTCAGCACACGGACTCTTCTACTACGAAGCCATGCTGTTGTAATAGCTGCAGTATGTGGTTTTGCATTGTCCTGCTGAAATACACAAGCCCTTCCTTGGAATAAATGTCGTCTGGAGGGGAGAATATGTTGCTCTAAAACCTTTATATACCTTTCAGCATTCATGGTGCTTTTTTTAAACGTGCAAGTGTCCCACACCATATGAACTAATGCATCCCCATACCATCAGAGATGCTGGTTTTTGAACTTAATGCTGATAACAGGAAGGGTGGTCTTTCTCCTCATTAGCCTGGATGACATGACGCCAATGATTTCCAACAAGAATGTCAAATTTGGACTCGTCTGACCACAGGAAACTTTGCCACTTTGCTACAGTCCATTTTAAATGAGCCTAGGCCCACAGAACACGGCGGCGCTTCTGGATCATGCCCAGCAACGGCTTCATTTCTGCATCATAGAGTTTTAGGTGACATCTGTGGATGGCACGACAGACTGTGTTTACAGACAGTGGTTTCTTGAAGTATTTCTGGGCCCATTTAGTGATGTCAATGACAGAATCATGCCGGTGAGTGATGCAATCTTTTGATGATGTTATGCACTGTCTATGATGAGACCTTCAAAGCCTTTGCAATTTGATGTGGAGGAACATTGTTTTTAAAGTATTCCACATTTTTTTTAATGCAAGCCTTAACACTTTGGAGAGCCTCTGGCCATCTTTACTTCTGAGAGACTCAGCCTCTCTAAGACATCCCTTTTATAGCCAATCATGTTACACACCCAATGCCAGTTAACTTAATTACTTTGGTCTGAACTGGGCTTTAGACATCCACTATGTAAAGAGAGTGTATCCCTGCAAAAAATGTTCTATAGGACTTCTTTGGAATTCTATAGAATTCAATAGAACTCTCTAGAACATCAATGGAACTCTATAGAACATTTTAGTTGAACAGCATGTTCTATAGGATTTTCCGTATGTTCTAAAGGAATTTGCTAGAAACCTATAGAGCTCCTCAATGGAAAAGAAAGTCCTGTAAGATTATTGCTGTTCTATAAGATTGCAAATAAGACAAAAGGAAACTCTGGACACCTAAAGTTTAACAAGATACTCAAGATACAAGTAGTACTCTTGCCTACTTAAGGGGGAACTGCAGTGGTCAATTATACGTCTTCAGAAAGAGAAATGCAGTGCTACAGCTTGTATATTTCTTTGCCTTTTTCTCAGAAAAATATACAAACATTACAGATATTTAACTTTGAATAGAAGCAGGAGCGATGGACTATACAATCACGGATCTCTGTTGAGGTGGCACCGGACGTGACATCAGTGTGTTGACACTGCCTGGCAGAATTCCACAGGCATACAAGCCCTGTCCCGAGGGACGATATCATGAATCACGTGTGGTTTTGTTTACCTTAATCTATCCACCAAATATTTTACTCGAATGACTGTTCTATTAAATCCTCTACACACTTTATTGTTTTGATGTGGGCTATTTTCACCACTATGGCTGATTCGTTGGCCCTGAACTCCGTGCACTCCGAGGGTTGCAAAAAACTGACTGAGAGGATCTCGGTCCTGGAAGGACAGATTTCAGTCTTGCATTCCATCAAGGAAGATGATTTGTTTTTAGAATCCATTTTAAAATCCCAAGTAGACTATGCTGCTGTCTCTCTGATTCCACCTGAGGCAGAGCTCTCCGAGACAGTGGCAGAGTCGGAGAAATGGCCCCAGCTGGGGCTAAGCCGAAGATCAACAGTACGCCTGCTACCTCAACTCCTTGGACCAGTGTCCCGATGCACAGCCGACGCAGGAGGTGCATGTCTCCCTCCTGTTCCATATGGGTTACGGCTAACAAACTCGTTCCAAGTGTTGGAGGATCTCCAGACACAAGACTTATCCTGCCCTCCTCTGGCGGTGCCTGCTGATGCTGGGACCCCCTCACCCCTGACGACTGGCGATATCCGGGCGGTCAAACCCCCCGTTTCAAGGACAGCTTAATGGACCTCGACCCCAACATCGACTTACACGTCCCAGCGTAGGCTTCTGAAGGCGGCGGCAGGCAGACGCTCCGGTAGTCTCCCTAGCCCTGTGCCAGCTGGTAACGGCTCCCCTACTTCTGACGTCCCTGCCGCGTCTTACAACTTGCCCGCTATGGTTTCCCATTCTCAAGCAGCGCCTTCATCTCACAAGGTACTCTCCTGTCCCGATAAGTCTCAGCCGTCTCCTCGTCCCCTCTTTCCCCCGACTTCATTAATAGTCGGAGATTCCATCATCAGACGCGTCCGATTCTTCAACGCAACCTGTTTCCCAGTTATCCTAGATAAGCTCCCAGGGTTGCTGCGTTCATTGCCATTATCTCTGAAAAGAATCATAGTACATGTGGGGTCGAACGATACAGCTCGCCAACAGTCGCAGCGGACCAAGGGGGATTTTAATACACTTTATAATCTTTTAAAAAACTGTGGTTTGTCTGTTTTTATCTCTGGCCCTATTCCAATAGTGGATCGTGGAGTGGAGTGTTTTAGCCGGATCTTTAGCTTACATATTTGGCTCCAATCAGCCTCCAGAGTTACCAACATTGGTTTTATTGATAATTTTAACTTGTTTTGGGAGCGCCGCTCTTTTTTTCAAAGTCGACGGCGTCCACCCAAACAGACTGGGCAGCCGCATATTAGCGGGTAACTTGCAACAACACGCTGTGCACTCTTGTCCCAGAGATTGACTATTCGCATCCCGCAGGCACCTCATCTTTTATTTTCAATGACATCGTTATTTTATCTAATCTTGACTTTTTATTCCTGAGGGAAACTTGGCTGAGATGTGATGAGCACAGTCAGTTAATTGAACTCTGTCCCCCAAACTATGAGTTCATTAACTGTCCAAGATCCCATGACCATGGTGGTGGGTTGGCAGTTGTTTTTAAGAACCATTTTAACTGCAGTTCTGTAAATTTTGGTGCTTTCTCTAGTTTTGAATGACTTGCTTTTAAGATTGTTTGTACTACAAGCTCTGTTCATGCTATTATTATCTACCATCCGCCAAAACGTAAAAACGGTTGTCTTCGGGAGATTTCCGAGCTGTTATTCAAAGTTTCCACTGACTTCGATCATATCGTCATTTCAGGGGACTTTAATATTCATATACATAATACAAATGACTATGACTCAAGGGAGTTCATAAACCTACTGGAGGCTTTTGACTTCTCTCAGCACATGTCTGGACCCACCCATAACCGGGGCCATACCCTGGACCTGACTATTGGAAAGGGGCTTAATATTACTATTACCTCAGTCATGGATATTACAGCATCAGATCATTTTTGCATTTCAGTTGATGCCTCTTTTACTCCTCAAAAATTAACAGGAATGCAGGCAGTAAAAAAAATGCTCCATTGGCGTCAACACCTCTGATTATTTTACGGAATCTTTTGTTAAATCTACAATGTCTAACGTGGTACAGTCCACGCCAATATCCTCAAATGTCCTGGTACACACTTTTAATTTGAAAGTGAAAAGTTTCATTGACAAATTGCACCCTTAAAAACAAAAACAATCTTTAGAAAACAAAAAGCTCCTTGGACAAATGATATTCTTGTAATACAATTGAAAAAACAAAGTGGAGAAGCAGAGCATAAATTGAGAAAAACTAAGCTTCAAATCCACTTTGACATTTATAAAGATTGCCTCATCAATTACAATAAAGAAACAAAAACTGCTAGACAAGCATTTTTCTCAAGAATCAAAAATAATAATTTAAATAATGCAAAAGTGCTGTTCTCCACTGTTAATCGGCTCATTAACCCATCTTTTTCAACCCACCCTGACCTACTCTTTACTACTAAGTGCAAAGAATTTGGAACATTTTTCAACAACAAAGTCACCACCATCAGAAATAACATAAATTCTTGACAGAGATGCGTCACTCCCGCTTAATAATAGGACCTGTGATATGTCACATTTTGTTCTTGTGGACTCCTCATCACTTGAGTATGTGGTATTTAAGGTCAAATCCTCCACATGCTGTCTGGATCCACTTCCTACAACTTTTTTAAAGCCGTTTTTAGTTGTTTAAATAAAGAGGTCCTGCAAATTGTCAACTCTTCTTTGTCAAGTGCTCTTAAAACTGTTGTCATAAGACCATTATTAAAAAAGAACAGCCTCAATCTCACAATCTTAAGTAATTATAGACCAATCTCAAATTTTCCATTTCTTAGCAAGGTTCTCAAAAAAATTGTCCACAATCAACTGAACAACTACGTAATGAGTAATGACCTGTTTGATGATTTTCAGTCTCGTTTTAGATCCCACCATAGCACAGAAACTACTCTTGAAGGTAGTGAAGGTTTTAAATTATCTTCACATCACTATAGACTCCGGTAAAATCTCAATCCTTGTGCTCTTGGATCTCAGTGCCGCGTTCGACACTGTCAATTATGGGATCTTACTAGACAGACTGCACAATTGGGTGGGATTGTCGGGTTCTGTCCTTAACTGGCTTAAAACCTACATACTAGACAGGGACTTCTTTGTTTCCATTGAACATTTTGTGTCTGACAAAGTTGCTGTAACTTGTGGGGTTCCACAAGGTTCAATCCTAGGTCCACTACTCTTTAATTTATATATGCTTCTGCTTAAAAAAACATGACGTGCAATATCATAACTATGCGGACGACACACAGCTCTATATTTCCCTTTCTCTCGATGATTTGAGCACTGTAGAAACTCTAATTAAGTGCATTATGGACATTAATACATGAATGAACCAAAATTTTCTGCAACTTAACAGTGACAAAACTGAAATTATTATTATAGGTACAAAAACAAAGAGACAGAAAATCGCAGACCACCTCAAATCCTTTTCCCTTGACTGCAAAGAACATGCCAGAAATCTTGGGGTTATCATAGATACTGATCTTAACTTTCACAATCATATTAATAACGTCATAAGATTATCTTTCTTTCACCGAAAAAAAATTCAAAAATCAGAGGTTTCCTGCCATATTCCGACGCTGAAAAACTTCTTCATGCATTTGTAACTAGTAGACTTGACTATTGTAATGGTCTTTTTCTTGGACTCCCTCAAAAATCTATTGAAAGGCTGCAGCTCATTCAGAATGCTGCCGCATGAATTTTAACTAAAACCAAGAAAAATGAACATATCACTCTGCAAGGCTCTGAGGACCTTGCATTGGCTTCCGGTTTATGCCAGAATTGATTTTAAAATCCTTCTTATTGTTTACAGGGCACTGAATGGCCTTGCTCCAAATTATATACATAAAAAATGCTTGTCCCATATGAACCAACAAGAAGCCTTAGATCATCAGCCAATGGTCTTCTTGTAGCTCCTCGCATACACTGCAAAGCTGGAGAAGCTGCTTTCAGTTATTATGCCCCAAGTCCCAACCTACAGAGCACCTCTATGGAAAAGAAAGTCCTATAAGATTATTGCTGTTCTATAAGACCTTCCTATAGAACAACCTAGTTGGAAAACCTGTTCTATAGGACTTTGATGGTCTTTAGGACCTTCTAATAGAACAAAAGCTTAATGTGAAAGACATCTTAAATAAGGGTTAAATAAAAATAAATCTTATGAGTCCTTGCAATGCTCTGTCAAAGGGTCAATTTACCTTATGTGTACCCGGGTTCCAGAAGTGAGAAACTGGACTAATGGTATGAAAATGTGCAATATGCAGTGATATCCACGATACTGAAGTAGCAAAGAAATCTTGTTCCTTTTACTTTTAAGGTGTGCATATAAGCACATGGGGTACCAGGCAGATACCAACTTATTGATTCTCTGATCAGACCATTGATTGACTGACTGATCACACAACTTAGCAGTATTTCAGTTACGGTATATGAAGACCTCTTTCCATTTCCACGGCAACAATTCAAAAATATGAATGTAAGGCATTACAACTTTATTATGCTGTAATGGAAAACTTTTGTTCCTCTTTTGCTTACGAAGACAGAGTTATGTTGAAAGTTTGAGCTTTAGAACTTTTCCCTTATTACAAAAAATTCAATCAAATTATTCTTTTCTATTTACATGCAAGTGATTACAGATTATATGCAGATTTAGAATTAATTTGAATACAATTTGAGGTCTTCTAAGATATATTTCCACCATCTTTATACAAAACCCAAAACCAGTGAAGTTGGCACGTTATGTAAATCGTAGATAAAAACAGAATACAGTGATTTGCAAATCCTTTTCAACTTATATTCAATTGAATACACTGCAAAGACAAGATGTTTAATGTTCAAACTGAGAAACTTTTTTTTTTGCAAATAATCATTAACTTAGAATTTAAAGGCAGCAACACATTTCAAGTTGGCACAGGGGCCTTTTTACCACTGTCTTATATCGCCTTTCCTTTAAACGACACTCAGTAAACGTTTGGGAACTGAGGAGACCAATTTTAGAAGCTTTTCAGGTGGAACTCTTCCCCATTCTTGCTTGATGACAGCTTAAGTTGTTCAATAGTCCGGGGTCTCCGTTATCGTATTTTACGCTTCATAATGCGCCACATATTTTCAATGGGAGACAGGTCTGGACTACAGGCAGGCCAGTCTAGCACCCACACTCTTTTACTACGAAGCCATGCTGTTGTAACACGTGCAGAATGTGGCTTGACATTGTCTTGCTGAAATAAGCAGGGGCGTCCATGAAAAAGACGTTGCTTCGATGGCAACATATGTTGCTCCAAAACCTGTATGTACCTTTCAGCATTAGTGGTGCCTTCACATATGTGTAAGTTGTCCATGCCTTGGGCACTAATACACCCCCATACCATCACAGATGCTGGCTTTTGAACTTTGCGCCTATAACAGTCCGGATGGTTCTTTTCCTCTTTGGTCCGGAGGACACGACGTCCTCAGTTTCCAAAAACAATTTGAAATTTGGACTCGTCAGACCTCAGAACACTTTTCCACTTTGCATCAGTTCATCTTAGATGAGCTTGGGCCCAGCAAAGCCGGCGGCGTTTCTGGGTGCTGTTGATGAATGGTTTTCGCTTTGCATTGTAGAGTTTTAACTTGCACTTGCAGATGTAGCAACGAACTGTAGTTACTGACAGTGGTTTTCTGAAGTGTTCCTGAGCCCATGTGGTGATGTCCTTTACACACTGATGTTAGTTTTTGATGCAGTACCGCCTGAGGGATCGAAGGTCATGGGCATTCAATGTTGATTTTCGGCCTTGTCGCTTATGTGCAGTGATTTCTCCAGATTCTCTGAACCTTTTTACGATATTACGGACCGTAAATGATGAAATCCCTAAATTTCTTGCAATAGCTCGTTGAGGAATGTTGTTTTTAAACTGTTCGACAATCAGCTCACGCATTTGTTCACTAAGTGGTGACCCTCGCCCCATCCTTGTTTGTGAATGACTGAGCATTTCAGGGAAGTTGCTTTTATACCCAATCATGGCACCCACCTGTTCCGAATTAGCCCGTACACCTGTGGGATGTTCCAAATAAGTGTTTGATGAGCATTCCTCAACTCTCTCAGTCTTTTTTGCCACTTGTGCCAGCTTTTTTGAAACATGTTGCAGGCATCAAATTCCAAAGAAGCTAATATTTGCAAAAAATTACAAAGTTTACCTGTTCGAACATTAAGTAACTTGTTTTTGCAGTGTATTCAATTGAATATAGGTTGAAAAGGATTCGCAAATCATTGTATTCTGTTTTTATTTACGATTTACACAACGTGCCAACTTCACTGGTTTGGGTTTTGTGCATGTATCATGGTCACCTAACAGGATTGCTAACATGGCGTTCCTTTTCAGCCAAGGCACTCAGTTCCTTCAAATTTAATTCAGTTCAATTCAAATGCAATTCAAATAGATCAGGATTAGGGCTGGGTATTGATTCAAATTTCAAGAATGGATTCGATTCCGATTTGCTAGATTCAGAATCAGTTATCACAATTCAATACAATCCGATCCAATATCGATTCGGTTAATGTTATTTAAACTGTCTTTTATTTTAATTTTGTCATGGCCATTTGGCCTACAGACAACTGTGAACAACACTAGTAGGGTCAAAGTAAACTTTCGCTGCATGTTGTGCAGATTCTCCCGTCAGAATAGCAGCATCAGTGTGAAAACCAGCATGACTGACTAACCACTATCACCACTGCTTCCAATCCAATGCCGTCACTTATCAATATGAAAAACAATAACAAAGATACAGCCAGTGTAAATGTAAACAAAGCGCTGGTTACTGGCTTCAAAGTAACCAAACTATCACTATTCAGTGTTTCCCACAGACCAGGAAGCAATGTGTGGTGGAAGAAGCAGGGGGTGTGGGGGATGATTTTCATTTTGTTGGGGGCAGGGGGATTGCTTTCCATTTTGTTGAGCGTTGGGTGCATGGCACTGTTATTGTGCAAGTTTCGCGTCTTCCAGTATTTGTTATTTTTTTCCATTTTTTTTTTTTTTTTTTAAGTGCGCATGCATTATCAACAGCCAGCGATTGCGTAATGACTCAGAATTAACAGGAATCAATTTGTGGCGTGGGAAATATATTGGTTATATTAGAAGACCAATCTTTGGACATACAAATCGATCTTTAGGAATTAAAATGAGCATTAATCCAGAATCAGAGAATCGATTTTTTCAACACAGGCCTAATCAGGATCAAGTACATTGAAGGCTTTCCCAGTTGGCCATATAGCTCACTTGGTAAAAGCACCGGTTTGGGAAGCAGAACTGTCCAGGTGTGAGTCCCGATCAGAGTATCACACAAATGGCCATTACGCTACAGCGATGTATATTGGGAAGGGTAATATAACGTGGTGACTTTGTTTGTTGCCTTCGAGATTCCAGTGGGATTGAAGATTGTCATGAATTGGGAGCTTTGAGAGCTCTGTTTGTTGCTCTCGTCCGGGACGATATCGTTTGGCTCCCTATCAGATTCCAGGGCCAGCTGGCAGTAATTGGGGGCGTTGCCCGGACTCTATCTAAGCTCCAGTTTCACCTCGCGTTCCTTGCTAGAGTGTCAGTGCTTCTTTGGCGCTTTAGCCTGTAAGGTCTCTAGAGAGATTATTGTTAGGGACTTAGCTGCATACAGGATCAGTGTTAGTGAGTAAGGGAATCTTAGATTTTTTTCCCCCTTTCTTTTGTTTTCCTCGAGGTCGTCTGTTTTCTACCACGGACGGCGTCTGGTCCATTGGTAGCGCGAGTCTCGTTATTTCTATCTGTTTTTAGTCTCTCTACACGCTGTGAGATTTGCCTTTTTTATTTGGCCGCTGCTCTTGGCGTTCCAGCAGCTATCACAGAAAATACCAAATTACAAAAAAAAAATTTGTACAAGAACTGCTCTATAGAAAATTTCTATGGAACTGTTTCCTATAGAAATTTTTTATAGAACATTTTTTTCTATTGGACTCAAGGTACTAAAGTTCTATAGAATTCTACTGAACTGTCCAATAGGATTCCGATAGCTCATTTTTTGCTGGGTAGCTTGTTCCCGATGCTAGGGCATACGTTAGTGGAGTCGTTTTATTGGAAAGTAGCAGAAAAAATCTTTATGAAGTGACCTGGCAGTCTCATCGGTTGTGTTGTCCTCATAAATATGTGTAACGTTTCTGTGCTCTCACAGCTAAATGCTGTCATACATGGTTTACTGGCCATTCAGCAGGATTCAGTTTCTCTACCCAAAAAAAACGGGTAACTTACTGAAATAAGCGTGTGCTGGGTTTTTACTGAATACATACTACTGTAGATTACTTTTTATGTCAACATGATTTATTTCTGCTAGTTTGTTGGCCAGCAATGTTGACTGTTCACAACAGTAATGTCTAGCCTCAGTACCTTGGCTGTTTTTATAATGCAAACTTGCAAAATATCTCCACAGCCGCAAGCATAACAGCTTGCGTGCCTTCGCGTGCACAGCAGCCTCCTCTGGGGGAGGGTATTTAGGGCAGGAGTGGAGTGGAGAGGGAGGGCGAGGGATCTGAAAGTTTCGTTTTTTCAAATTTTCATGCTAAGTCCTCTCTCCCCATAGTTACCAACTGCAGCTTTAACGGGAAGAAACTTTGCTAAAATGATAACTATTTTTGATAACTGTTGTACAGTGACGTGCGGTGGAGGTTGGTTTGGTGAGGCAAAAACCTCCCCTTTGCTTGATTAGCAATCACACGATTAACTAGTTTAGATTTACTAGTTTAGTACTATTCGACAAAATGACGGGCCAGTTTAAGTTTCTGCGGCGTTATTACTCAGTACATCGAACCTGAAATGCTCAACAGCAGATTTGCGCTTACTAGCCTCCAGGAAGCCGAAGCAATGTCATCAAAAAATATTAACATAGTTCGACTTATGCAGAGTTCAGTGCTTAACCTCTTAAACTCCAGACTCACCGCAGCAAAATACCTACAACACCGCGCTAATTAAGTAGCAATATAGTCATATTACACATCAAATGAAACAGGAGAGCCTCTGCTACAAGCACATATAAGTCATTTTTACATACACCAAGCACAACTCAAACGCCAAGCATATTAATGTTCAAATATCAAAATCCGAGTAGCGTCAGAAAATCAACCCTCTCTCCACATTTCCATGTCTCCCTCTCTGATACTTCATGCTACACAAACAGAGATATACTCTATTCATTTTGGGTATGTCATTTTCAAACAGAAACCTAAAAAAGAGGCTGGGGCTTAAGAGGTTAATCAATAGCTTATAATGTATTCTCCTTTAAATACTCGGTTTTACACCCAAAAAAAAGCGGGCGTTTATTTTCAGTCTTCTTTCATAATCCGATTAACAAAATGTTTAAAAACAGAATTACCGAGCCAAGACTTTTTCCTGATTGATTATTCAGATTTCCATCCTTGCAGTCTCGAATTGCAGCGTATACGTGAATTAAGTTATTATCTCCTCGATGAACATCAGGCTTCCATAAGACTTGGTCTTAATTGTTTTCATTGTCAATCAGGGATAGTGTGTGGGAACAGGTTCACAAAATTCTGTGATAAAAGTTTGGGTCACTGCCTCATCTCACCACACGTCTCTGGCTTCCCGTAAGCAAGTACTCGCACATCTGCAGTTTCGTGAGCATTTCAAGTTCGATGTAGCCTACCGAGTAATAACGCCGCGGAAACTTAAAATGGCCCGTCATTCTGCCGAATAGTCTTTCTAAACTAGTTAATCGTCTGATGCAAATCGAGCAAAGGGAAGGTTTCTGCCTCACCAAACTAACCTCCGACTGCACGTCACTGCTGTTATAACTACCAATAACTTACCAGCTATCATGACAACGATTTTTACCAAAATTAAATATAATTCCAACACTAAGCAACCAAGTGACCTCACAGCAAAAACAGTTGATTGTTTATGTTTTGCATATGTGGTGCTAGCAAATCTGCAACTTTATTCTACGGCAGAGGCAATAATCATAAAAAAGTAGAGACTCCACAGATTCTAATCATATAAGGTTTATTGCTCTACAACCAAAACACACTGAATTAGCAGCCGAAAAACTCTTTGAGATTTCGAAATGGTTTCTGACTGTTTCCAGATAACTTATCCTGTGTAAGACAGTTCTTGTGAAAACAGTGACAAATCAAAGACATGACGTCAGAAATAGGGTTTCCCACCAGAAAACCACAGGTCAAATAGCTCTGCCCATTAATTATTTAAAGGTCTATTTAAACACAGATTTCAGAATAAAAGGGTACTAAAACAAGTAAAAATTATTCTACATCACAGCTTTGATTAAATGTTTGATATGGTGCAAACTCGTACTGTTCCCCCTTCAGTAAGTGTGCTCCATTCAACAAACAAACTTACTATATGAATAATACCGATGGAATATTTCAGTGCATAACATTTGCAAAAACATACAAACCAAATTACAGTGATGTGAAAAAAGTATTTGCCTCCTTCTTAATTTCTTCTGTTTTTGCTTATTGGCCTCACATATGATATGATCCAGGCAAAGAACCAAATGCAGAGTCAGAGAACAATCCATTGAAGGATTTTATTGACAGAATTACAGTAATTGCTGGGATGGGCAAGGCCCAGAATAGCAAGAGCACAGTCCAGTTCAGATGGTTTAATGCGGTAACGGTAAGGAGTGTGCTCACGCCTAGCTAGTGGCGTCCCAGGCAGATGCTAGGCGGTGTTCACCCTCACCAAAGCAGGATCATCAGACAGCAGGTCCATGGGTTTATGAGGGATGCAGTCCCAGTCCTTGAGATCGATGAAAGCTTTGGAGGTGTTCTTAATAAACTCAGCAGAGGAACATATTGGAGGGGCAGGTTCACAGGAATGTGGTCCCAGTCTTGGAGAGCAAGAATAAAACTTTGGAGTTTGTTCCTATTAATATTGCTTTGAAGAGTTCTTCCATATTTTAATATCATTAAAGGCTACAATAATTTCCAAAGACAATAAACTCTTTAACCTGATGAAATAAGCTGACTGGTCGCTTGAGGGCATATACACTGCCTTCCATAATTATTGGCACCTCGATTAAGATTTGTTCTTTAGCTTCTAATAAATTCAGTTTTTTTCTAAATAATATAGGACCACAATGGAAAAAAGAGGAAACTCCAACCTTTAATTCAAGAGCATTAATTCAGTGGGAAATAATTATTTTACATCAAATCATGTGTGCCACAATTATTAGCACCCCTGATGTTAATACTTTGTACAACCCCTTTTGCAAAAAAAACAGCACCTAATCTTCACCTTTAATGTTTCACAAGATGGGAGAATACAGAAAGAGGCATCTTTGACCATTCCTCTTCGCACAATCTCTCTAAATCATTCAGCGACCTAGGTCCTCTCCTCTATTCTCTCCTCTTCAGCTCACTCCACAAGTTTTCAAAGGGGTTGAAGTCTGGGGACTGAGATGGCCATGGGAGGAGCTTGATTCAGTGTCTGGAGAACCACAGATTTGTAGATTTGGCCTCATATTTAGGGTCATTATCTTGCTGAAAGACCCAGTGACAACCCATCTTCAGCTTTCGGGCAGAGGCCACCCGATTTTGATTTAAAATGCCCTGGTATTTCAAAGCATTCATGATGCCATGCAACCTAACAAGGTTCCCAGGGCCTCTGGAAGAGAAACAGGCCCACAGCATCACCGTTCCTCCCCCATACTTCACAGTGGGCATGAGGTGCTTTTCTGCATACTCATCTTTTGTTTTCTGCCAGTCCCACTTAGAGTGTTTGTTGCCAAAAAGCTCTATCTTGGTCTCATCTGACCAAAGCACATGTTCCCAGTTGAAGTCCCAGTACCGCTTAGCAAACTCCAATTGTTTGCGTTTATGATTGTGAGTGAGAAAAAGTTTTTTCCATGCATGCCTCCCAAACAGCTTGTAGGCATGTAGATAGCAACTGATGGTTGTTTTAGAGACTTTGTGACCCCAAAATGCTACCATTTGTTGCAATTCTTTAACAGTGAGCTTTGGAGAACTTTTTATTTCTCTTACCATCCTCCTCACTGTGCGTGATGGCAAAATAACCTTGCGTCCTCGTCCAGTTTGTTTACCAGTGTTCAAGTTGTTTTAAACTTCTTAATGATTCCTCTGACAGTAGTTATGAGCAGGTGCAGGTGAGTGGCTATTTTCTTGCAGCCATTGCCTGACTTGTGAAGGTCGACACAGATCTGCCTTAATTGAATGGTGTGTTCCTTTGTCTTTCCCATGTTGAAGAGTGGATAAGATAAATGGCCTCTTTATACGTCATATTTATACCCCAGAGAAACAGGAAGTGATGCATTACTTATTAAATCTTCCTAGATACTCTGATCAACTTTGTTAACAACTGTAGAAATGACAGAAATACTTCAATTACATTTATTTCCTCGGAGTTGTTAGGGGTGCCAATAATTGTGGAACAGGTGATTTTATGAAAAATAATTATTTCTTAGCCTGGGATTTTTTTCCCTTAAAATTCACTTGAGTTGAAGGTTACATTTTTTCTACAATTTTCAGTGTGAGAGTATGCTTCTGCAATAAAAATTTAATTTATTTTAAGGCTTCTAACACATCTTTACCATGGGTGCCAATAATTATGGAGGCCACTGTAGCAAGGACAATCAGGCAACTCAGCGAGATCCGGAGTAAGGCTATATATATATATATATATATATATATATATATATATATATATACATACCAGAGGATATACACCACAGGCATTGTCACGTTGATCATAACTATTTCATTTTACTTGCTTGAAGTATTTTGAACAACTACATTCAGAAGGATTAATTGAGCCCCTCAGAACAATAGTGGTCTAACTCAACGTTGACAACAAAATACTTTCTGACCATGAAAGCGAAGATTCAAAGGATGTCACTTCAAGACAGGTCTAAATATTTACTGGCATGCTGAATTTGACAATGGCGAAACTTTTGAAGCTGTTTTCTCAAAATTAGAGTTAGACCACTATTGTTCTGGGGGCCTCAATTCTGAGTTTGTATTTGCACAAAAGCAAAAAAAATAAAATAAAAATAAATAAATAAAAAAGCAAGGCTGACTACATCATAAAAGACAAGCTTCAGAGGTGACTTGGCCCATAATTTCACTGTGCCATTAGAGTTCACATTTGGTCACTCTGCAGTGTAAAGCAGGCACAGTCAGTCTCCCACTAGACCAGGCCAGTAACTGCAGCAAAATTCACGTGCCCTGCGGTGGTGGCTCGGTGCCCTGAGTCAGTCCCTCAGTGAAACAGTGCAGTAACTGCACTGGCATGCCACTGGCCCGCAACAGCAGTAGCACTACAGAACAGTTCATTAAATACTCCCTCTCCCTTTCCTTCAACAGCCCTCCCATCAATCGTTCGGGGACCTGAGAACACCAATCTTTTTCAGTTTCTTATGGATATTTTTCCTTGATATACGTCTTCAGCTGCTCTGACATTTGGGCTCCTAAGATTGCATAGGAATTGGTTCTGAATGGAGGAGAAGGAGAGCACAAGTATACACATATTATTGACCACCACCGCCCTCCCCCTAGTCAATGAACTGATGGAAGCACATACAGTAAGTTTGAATAAAAACAATATTCGCGGAAAATTTATGCCTATGCTTGCAGTGTAGAGGAATAACATGGGTAGAACTTAATATTTTCAATTGTCATTTGCTTTCTGCTGCACTTTTGGTGGTTTTCTGTACCTGATTGTTTGAACTGGTTTGACTGAATTATAAGACATGGAAAATGGTAACGGATCCCCAGTTGAGCGGTGGCGGGCCGTGCATTTTACACCTAGGCCTTCAGTAAGCCTCCCGCAGTTAACCTAAATCTCACTGCGGCAACAGCATAATGTCATAACATAACCCCCCCCACAAATTTCCAGTGACAGCATTCACACACAAAGCACTTTGCCACACTGTCAGCATTAATCAATCACTGCCTTTACCAAGAAACATGAAAAAACTCACAGCAACCAGTCACATCCAAGTAGACTACTTCGGAAAGACTACTGGGACACTAGCCAAGCTGCTGCTCATAAACACACCCATGCCTCAATGTGCAAGGGTACAGCCAGACACACACCAGCAGTAACGATCTAAAATAAAATCCAAAACTCATAAATAAAATGAAAAATTTATTAAACTCACAGCAACTGCTTGTTATTTGAAAATGAACTCCATCCTCCTTGCTTTCTTACAAAAATGATGAATGTCGCGGTCGTACCGCATATCAGTCCATTTGAGCTCCAATAAAAGGTCTTTCAGGATTGCCACGGAGGCCAGTGCTGACAGCTGAGCCTGCCCTGTTGCATTTCGCGAGTTAGTTTTGATGTTTAAAGGGCGGGAAATGACCGCTCCACAGAGGCAGTAGACACCGGGATGTTCACCACCAGATATGCCAGTGCGTGAAGTTGATGCATGCTCTCACATAGAAAGCATCGTTACTCAATTCACAGTGAATTTAAAAACCGCAGCTAGCTAGCTGTTAGCTCAAATGCGAATGTTTGTGACTCAGAGACTGTTTGAGTACCAGTGAAGGAGTCAGCTCAGTGCTAACTCTGAGTAAATTTTGGGTTTAATGCTCGCTAAATCTCGAAACAACAGCACAATTCACTATAGTGGTTGCATTACTTTCACATAACACGCCCACTCATGTAAGATCTAGCCTATTCAGACTGTTCCGTTAGTTAACTAACTAACCTGTTGTCAGCTAGTAACGTTCTTTCATAGGCAGAGGCCAGCTAGAAGGCTCTGTTGTGTCAAAGATTACGCCCCACTTGGCATACTCGCAATCTGATTGGTTAAAAATATGAGCTAAATCGTCCCGCTCTTTTTAATGTAAGAGGGAAGCAATCTACATTCTGAAGGCCTTGAGACTTGAGACCAGACCCATGAAGAGAGAGCCGCTTTGACCCAGAGACAGCAGAGAAAAAAATCTGATTGGATAAGATGGAGCTGGCCTTTATTAAAACTGTCTGCACTGTGTAAGCTGCGAAACTCGGAGTTAAGTAATGAAATAACTTTGATACAATGATTGAGGATTTTGATTGACTTTCTATTAATACATGTGGCTTTAATTTAGGTATTTATGAAGAAAACATAATTTTTTCAATTTATCTAGGCCAGCAGAGAAGGCCTGGCTGGCCCTGACGGCACACCACTGCAGTTGAGAAAGATAAAGTGAAACTGGGAAAAAAGCAGCGGGTTGTTATACCAATGATACTGTGGTATCCGCTTGCAGACTACTTTTGGCAGTAACCCATTATTAAGTTGGCTGATGATAGCATTTAACCCGCACAGGCATGTCTTCTTCAAGTGAAGTAGTGCACTGCATGGGACCCAGATAGGTGCCTATGATGTGCAGAAATTGGGGCTGTACAGTTGAAGAGAATTGAAGTCAGTTTGTGTGCAGCCCACAATTAAAAGGTATTGGTACTTGCATTAATTAGCATATTAGCTGTTGGTGGGGGTGGTTACTGATTTAGAAAAAGATCATGACACTATATACAAAAATATTATAACCCAACAAACAAAAGAGAAATTCAAAACAAAAGTATTGCATTTTGTTACAAACGGAGAAGAGTGTTGTGAAAGTGTCCTGCTATAAGAACTTACACATTACATGTTTGCACTGGCCTGATGCAACCACCCTGTGGACAGCTATAAAATACATATGTGTAAAACACCACACCTTTTAATTGTGGGTTGTATACATGCCCACCTCTATTCTCCTCTGTTAACCCAATACATGTGCATCATTGGCACCTATCTGGGTCCCAAACTGTGAACCTCTTCAGGAAGAGAAGTCACAAGGATGCCACTTAAATTAAACAACAGATCATTTAATAATGAGGGTACTGTCAAAAGCTGTCTACACGTAGACTATGAAATCTCTGCTTGTATGGAAATTGTGGGCTATTTATGACCGGCTCTATGCTTCAAATGCATGTTTCAAATATTGAATTTTCCAGTTCCTTATCATCTGTTCAAGTGAAGAACCAGGGAAAGAAAATGGTATTTGACTTGATCAGATGGATTAAATATGTCTTGTATGAATTATTGAATGTTGTTTCATTCCTGTCGAACTGATATCATGATTCAACGCATTGAGTGCCATCTGCTGGTTACTACACATAGTTTTTCTTTCGGCCTCATTTTCAGAATAAAATAACTTTACAATGTGAAATTAAGTACTTTTCTGCACTTCATGTCTGTATTAGGTGACCGGGTATCAACAGACTAAATGTGGGACAACCATTATTTTTGTGTGGGACAATGTGGGACACGCTGCCAATGCTGAAAGGTAGTCTTCAAGGGGCACTATCACAAGATGCGCATGTGGGAATCTTTGCTCCATAATTGTGCGCCTTACATTTTCGAGGAAGCAAAGAATTTTGAGGGCATTCAAGGAGCTTTGTCACGATTATTGCACATGCTCAGAGCGTACAGTCCATCCTGACAAAGTGAATCTGCTTGACAGCAAGTCATACCTGGTAGGCATACTGCAAGAGCACAACACTCAAGATTTCTTTCCTTTACACACGCATCCCCATTTGCTTTGTCCCGTTCTCTTTGTAGAGAAAGACCACTCAAACTTGCGAGGGATACAAATTCCCTAAGGTAATAATATTATTGGTAGTTTTAGGGCCAGTTTCACAGACATGGCTTAAGCGTAGTCCTGGACTAAGCAGAGTTTTGAATAAAGATTTTCTATTGAAAACTGAATTTAGTCTAGGATTAAGCTTAATCTGTGTCTGTGAAACCGGCCCTTAGTTTTGTGAGGAAGTGAGCTAAAACAGTGAGTTTTTCAGCAATGGAAAGAATCACTTGATCTGTTTCCTCAGGAATCATCTCCTGATTCATTCCCATTAATTTGAAGTAAATCTGAACATTTGACGTATTCTTATTTGGCAGAGATGCCCTGCTGGGACTTAGACCTGTCCCTGCCCTCTTACATCAACGCGGCCACCAGCCTGGACCAGCTCATGCAGGATGGCGGGTCCAGCCCAGAGGCCCCACCCAGCTGCCTAAGGAGGAGGGGGAGCCTATGGAACTGGGATTCCAGCAGGATTGGGCCAAATACCTGCACTGGGCTGAATACGCCCAGAATTCTCTTAAGAGCTTAACCACTTGACTATCGCCCCTTCCAGTGTGTACTCGGACGGCAACCTCCCCTGTGCCCATGGGACCAGAGCCAGACAAAAGTCTCGGCGTTGGACGCCTTGTTCAAGGAGGCGGAGAAGGTCTGGGAAACTACCAACGTCCAGATCCAAAGGGCTGTCTGCCACCAGAAAAACCAGGCAGACCAGGCGTGCACCCATTGTTCATTTCCACTGTCTGTTGTGCCGTGCTTTAAGACTGAGCTTCACACTTAGTCATTGCGAAGTCTCGTAAGCCACAAGCCTGTATTTACTCACTAGTCTTTTATAGACTTATCTCCCACATTTCACGGATATGTATCATAATTTTTGAACTTAGTGTGTTTATATTACTAATAATATTTTTCAAGAACCTTGACTCCTTGTTAAGTTTGTATTATATCCTGTTTTGCCTTCTTGTAGGGCTGAAGGCATAATAAATACAACCAAGTCCATCTTCGCACCTGAGTCCAGTCCTCAACTTCCTGTCCTCCGTGCACATCACTGGTGCTAAGAGCACAACCCCTCCAAAAGTGACCAATCCATGCTTCATACTACTATTTTGGTATTCTTGCGTCCTTGCCACTGAACTTTTCAAAACACTAATAACCTCAAACATGGAGTAGAGGTTTCCTTGTATGCATTGTACACAGGCGGTGAAAACAGATGACTTAGACACCACACATCCCTTTCTGCTGGTACAGTTTTTGATATGGCTCATCCTTTAATAGTTTCTCATTTGATAAACACTTTTAATATGTTAGTGTAGTACAGCTCATGTACATTAGTTTACAAATGGAAAAAGTATGCTTTTGTAATCATAAATTCTGTTATGCTGAATTTCAAAGAAACTGTCCACTCTGGCCAGGTTTCCCCAAATTCACCATATGCCACTTTAGTGAATTAGTGTTTGTATTGTTAGTGAAATTGATTTAGTACACATGACTCACAAGAAAAGCACAAACTCTAATATCCATCTTTTGTTCCTTTTTGCACACCAAAAACTGCATTGATTTCAACTATTATCCATCATGAGAGATTGTAATAAATGATCAATTAAATAATTGAGAGCAAGATTTACAGTTAAGTGTTAATACTTCAAGAATATAGTCATGGCTCAAGGTAAAGAAGAACTTGTAAGGACCCGTGGCCATAAGGCCAAGATTAATAAAATTGAAGCCAGTAAAACTTCAAAATACTTATATAAAAAGCACAACGCCCCCTAGGGGAACGCCAGGGACTCAGACACAGGTTCTTAAAATCGAGTTTTAAAATAACCACCAAGGTAGGAAATGACAGCAAAAAACGATTTAATAACACCCAAAAAAAAAACACTCTTGCCGTAAACCCAACCCACAGTCGCCCAAAGTCATAAAAGGAGTCAATAAAAAAAAAAAAAAAAAAAAACACTCTTGCCCTAAACTCAACCCAGTCGCCCAAAGTCATAAAAGGAGACAATAAAAAAAAAAAAAAAAAACTCGCACCACTCTTGCCCTAAACCCAACCCACAGTCGCCCAAAGTCATAAAAAGAGGAGTCAAAAAAAAAAAAAACTAGGCATGCAATGCACGGAATACCTCTCAGCCCAATGTCGAAGTTTTTGGAGACACCCGCCCGCCCGCCCGAAGGATAGCAATACCCCGTCAGCCTTGAGGGCTGAGGGGGACTAAAAATCTCTTGCGAATCAGCACAGTCCACCCAGCTTTCCGGAGTCCTGACACCACACCACAATCCACGGGGTTAAGTCCGTCTTGGCACTGATATTTCCGGAGCACACACTCTACGAACACAAAGGATAACTCGCCAGTGTCGTTTCGCAATTACAAGCGCGAGTAGCTTTAATCCTCAGGACACATACAAGCCGCCAATGAATTGATAGAAATACTCACGGTTTTCCCGGGTCGCAAGTATAACTAGCAACCCAGGCCAGAGTAGATTTGCTTTAGCGGTCAGTCTTGCAGCTCAATCAGTCAGTCTTGATACGCTTGATAAGTCTTGATAAGCTCCCTCATCTGATCTCAGCTGGGTGTTGCAGCTCCGTCACCACCACGCTGCCCCGCGGTCCGTCTCTGTTACTGTGCACGTGTGCTCCGCTGCTGCTAGGCGCCCCTCTTCCTCTCCTGTGACCCTTTTTATTCCAGTACTTTCGCAGTTATGTCCTCCTCCCCGCCACGAATTAGACATAGTCCTCTCCTCCCCATAGCGACCAGTTACGCCGTCCAAACTCACTACTCGTGCAGGTTATGCATCGTTAAATCCAATTAAGTCTAGATATGAAACACAAAAACCAAAACACAAAACCAAATCAAACGAATGAAATCATGCATAAATAAACACAAACATGCATAAACACTGCAAACACAATCAAAAACCCAGCACCTCTGCCTTATGACAAACTTACCTGTCAAATGACAAGTTTGCACAATGAAAAGAGGAAGCCGAATCTCCAGTGGGACATAGTTTTCAGTGACAAGCATACTGTAAATCACAGTAGAAATGGTAAACATAAGATGTACAATACAATATAAGAATAATATTTCAAATGTCGGCTCCGGTGTTTGATGCAGCAGTCAGTGCATTCAATGAGTAAAGTCAAAAGCCTGGATAAAGCAATAAAAGCTGCCTTTACTATTTTAGTCAGCACAGCGCTACAGCCTCTGGGTTGGCTGAACTGCATAGTTGGAACAACTGCAGAAGTCCGTATGCAATGTAGGCAAGGTGCAAAAAGTCCAGAGGCCATTATTCATTATGAGTCCTGGTGCAGGAGACAGTTTATATGTTGCAGACTCGCAACTTGTAGGGAAGGAGCTGTTCTGAGGTCTATTCATAATGTGTTTCTTGGTTTACTTGCGGCGCTATAAAAGGGACAAAATGACAACATGGCAGGGTTTTTGAATGTAAATTTGCCAATGTAAAGACCTCTCTATAAATATATGGTGCCCTTAGAACAGCACACAAATATTAAGTATAATAACTGAGAACTGTGAATTGTAATGTGTCAAAGTATTTACAATTCCTTAAAGGGAACCTAAGATGCTGATCCTTCTTTAAATACATATTAGTAATGTTATAATGTTGGTTGTCCACGCTCAACCTCTGAAAAGTTTCTAAACATAAGATACAGGGATTTAGCCGTAATCCAAGAACGTGATTTCGTGAGCGTGATTTCCTCTCTGAACAGCTCCTCCCGAGATCTTCATGAGATCTGGGCAAAACCTGACGTCAGGTCGTGCTGTCCAATTAGTGCAGACCAAGCCAGAGCCAAACATGGCGCTGGACCTGCCCACACCGGAAACTTTTCTAGCCGGCACTAACAACGGCAGATCAAACTAAGCCCTCGTAGCGTCTACACTTTTGGTAATACAAAAAAAGAACTGCAGATCATTTGAGGTACAGTTTTGTCAGTAGCTCTCCCAAAGCTACTTGTCCGTTTAATTTTGGAAACGAAGAAAAACAAATATTTCTCTTCCAAAAGACGATGCCACCAGAAATCACTGAGTGGCTTTTTTTGTTTGCTGGCAGCAAACAGCCATGGCCAAAGGGAACGTTAGCTGCTTGTGCTCAGCATTTCACCAAAAACAGCCTTGTCAATAAAGGATAATTTGACACAGGATATGTTGTGAATCTGCATCTCTGCCATGCTTTGTCTGTTCCATGTTTAAGTTTTGTGCCTGGCTTGCCATGTATGCCTTTTGTGTTTTAGTGACCACTGCCTGCCCCTGACCATCCCCATGATTATGTATTGTGTTTTGTTGTTTGATTTCTTGTTTTATTATGTTTCATGTTTCGTATTATTTTTGTCTTTGCCATGTTTTATAGTCTTGCCATGTTTCACAGTCTTGCCATGTTTCATAGCCTTGCCATTCTTTCATAGTCTTGTTGTGATTTCTAGTCCTGCACTTCGTTTACCCTGTCTTGTCTTGTGTAGGTCTTTGCCCACGGTCCCTTGTCTGACGTGCCACTCATTCGGGTGATTTCCTGGTTTCTGGGATTTCAATCTTTCTTCATTTCTCATTTTCTTCCTTCCTCTCTCTTTATGCTATCTACTAACCCTACTAACAGTTTATTGTTTTCGATAATTACTAACCCCGATTAACATTGTACATTTATACTAACTGACTAACTTGCACTCGGGATTGTATAGCTGCACATACTAATAGACTAACGATCTCTCAGCATTCGCCCAATCTGTATCTCCGCCCTCCTTGTCTATCACTAATTATCTCCACTGCGGTTTCCTCTTATATCTCTTGCTTTCCCTTTTCTTTAGACTGTACACTTTAGTACTCCTTAACCGGAGCCGTTTGTTCGTTCATAGGAATGTCTCGTTATCCCTGTCTGCGTTTCGGCATTCGCCAAATTCATGTAATTAGTTTTCCTCATGTGTCACTCCCATGTCATTGACTACACCTGTTTACCCTAGTCATGTGTTTAACCCGGATATGTATATAAGGTGTCTACACTTTTAGTTCCTTGTCAGATCGTCTTTACTCCTTTGTCTTGTGCTACGTTCCTCGCCTTGCTCACTGTGATATTTTCTTTCTGACTGGATTGCCCGACACTTGTTTTTTGGTTTGCCCTTTTGGATCTGATTGCCTTCGTGAGTTTTGACCTACTTTTTGCCCGACCACGTCTATTGTCTTTGCTGCCCTGGTATTTGGATTCGGACTGTTTACGGCTTATGAGTTTGTCTCTCCACTAAACCCACGCCTGTGTACCGAACCATTTTTGCCTGACCTTGAGTTGTGTTATTGGTGCCCTGGTTACAGTTTTGGACTTTGCCCTTTGGATTCTGTTTGTGGATTGTGGACATTGTACTGTTGCCAGCTCTGTTGGGGGGTTTCCCCCTTCAGAAATAAAGCCTCCATTTTGCATTCATCTGGTTCTCGCTCTTGGCTCATTTCGTAAAACCTTACATTACGATCTGACCATGACGGAGCCAGCGTCAGACCAGTCTCTGCAGGAGGCAGTGCACCAGCAGGGCACTCAGTTGGAGTTTCAGGAACGTCAGCTCCGTGCTTTAATGCAGCACATGCAAACCATGAGTCTCCAGTTGGCGGATCTTACTCGCTCAGTACAGGGAGCGCAGCAACTACAGTCACCCCAGCCTACCGTCTATACTCCTCCTGCTCCCGCTTCCGCCCCGCCCCTACCCAGCTGCGAACCACGTCTGCCACCGCCGGAGAGGTACGACGGGAACCCGGGAGCATGTCGGGCGTTTCTCACCCAGTGTGAGCTCATCCTCAGCCTGCAGCCTTCGTCCTTCCCCACCGAAAGAGCGCGAGTTGCTTTTATCATCACACAACTGACGGGAAGAGCTAAGCAGTGGGCTACAGCGGCTTGGGAAGCTGATCTCCCATGTGTACAGACTTTTCGTCTACTGGGTGAAGAGATGAGGCGGATCTTCGATCGCACCAAGTTGGGTCACGAGGCAGGACGAGAGATCCTACGCATGCGACAAGGTGGGCGTCCTGTAGCCGACTACGCCATTGATTTTCAGACGTTGGCCACCAACAGCAGATGGGGACAGAGAGCTCTTTATGATGCCTTCTTTGACGGATTATCCGAAGCACTTAAAGATGAGCTAGTGTCGCGGGAATTGCAGGAGAACTTGGACGACCTTGTCGACCTGGCTATTCGCGTGGATTCGCGATTGGAGGAGCGCCGACGCCTCGCTTCTCGCAGACGACCATATCCAGCTCCCCAGAGTACTCCGCCTCGATCACCCCCTATTGGCAGCCGCCCCCCTGAGCCAGAACCCATGCAATTGGGACATACGCGCATTCCTGTAGAGGAGAGGGATCGTCGCCGCCGTGATGGGGCCTGCTTTTACTGTGGCAAGGGAGGACACCTTATCGCTCAGTGCCCTAACAGGGAAAAAAAAAAAGAAGAGAAGAGGTCCTCCTGGTGCCCGCATAGCTACAGTAATAGGGGTGACGCCGGGACAGGAAACTAACAACCGCACATGCGTTCCTGTAACTTTGGAATGGGGGGGCGAGAGCAGATCCACCGAGGCTCTCGTGGACACCGGAGCGGAGGAAAATTTAATTGATGTGGAGCTGGCCCGGAAATGGGGGGTTCCCACAGAGAAGATCTTTCCTGATCGAGTGGCCAATTCGCTCAGCGGCCAGAGGATCGCTCAAATAACCCATACAACCAGCCCCATCAGACTCAAGGTGTCAGGGAACCACCACGAAACCATTCAGTTCCTCCTGTTACACTCTCCCCATGCTCCTATCGTTCTGGGCCATCCATGGATGGTCAAACACCTACCAGAGATCGACTGGCGCAAGAATGAGATTAAGGGATGGAGCCCCAACTGCTCCCTGACATGCCTCCGCAACGCCCTCGACCCTCTACACAACCCATCTCCGGAGGAGATTCCAGACCTGGAAAAGGTTCCTCTAGAATTCCATGACCTCAAGGAGGTTTTCTCAAAGTCTCGGGCCACCAGCTTACCACCTCACCGACCCTATGACTGCACCATAGACCTGAAGCCAGGTACTTTGCCCCCTAGAGGCCGACTCTATTCACTCTCCAGACCAGAGAACCAAGCTATGGAGAAGTATCTCTCAGAGTCTCTCGCTGCAGGCATTATACGCCCGTCTTCATCACCTGCTGGTGCGGGGTTTTTCTTCGTAGCTAAGAAGGATGGATCATTAAGACCCTGTATTGATTACCGTGGCCTCAATGAGATAACTATTAAGAACCGCTACCCACTTCCCCTCATGAACACCGCTTTTGATCTCCTACAAGGAGCCAAGATCTTTACTAAGCTCGACCTCCGGAATGCGTACCACTTAGTGCGAATCAGAGAGGGGGACGAATGGAAGACCGCCTTTAACACTCCCACGGGGCACTGGGAATATTTGGTTCTTCCTTTCGGGCTTACCAACGCTCCAGCAGTGTTTCAAAACCTCGTCAATGATGTCTTAAGAGACATGATAAACAAGTTTGTTTTTGTCTATCTTGACGATATTCTAATTTTTTCTGAATCCCAGGAGGACCATGTTAAGCATGTTCGCCAAGTGCTCCGTCGCCTCTTGGAGAACCGCCTTTTCGTGAAGGCCGAGAAGTGTGAGTTTTTTGTTGAAACCACCACCTTTTTGGGTTACATTATTTCTCCGAGCACCATTCGCATGGACCCAGTAAAGGTGGAGGCAGTTACCAAGTGGCCCCGACCTGAGGACCGTAAGTCACTCCAACGTTTCCTAGGATTTGCCAACTTCTACCGGCGGTTCATCAGGAACTATAGTTCGGTTGCAGCTCCTCTTACTGCTCTCACCTCCTCCAAATTCAAGTTTCGTTGGTCGGAGAAAGCAGAGGACGCCTTTAAGGAATTAAAAACCAGATTCACATCTGCACCCATCCTCACCATTCCCAACCCAGAGCTCCAGTTCATCGTCGAGGTGGATGCCTCCAATATTGGAGCTGGAGCCATCCTGTCTCAGAGGTCCACGGAGGATGGGAAAATCCATCCATGTGCCTTCTTCTCTCGCCGCCTCAGCTCAGCGGAGAGAAACTACGACATCGGCAACCGGGAGCTGTTAGCAGTGAAGTTGGCCTTGGAGGAATGGAGGCAATGGCTGGAAGGATCCAAAGTTCCCTTTATTGTCTGGACTGACCATAAGAATTTGGAGTACCTTCAGACGGCCAAGAGACTCAACCCACGACAAGCCAGGTGGGCATTATTTTTTTCCCGTTTCAATTTCCACATCGCTTTCAGACCAGGAAGTAAGAATGTTAAACCTGACGCCCTCTCACGCTGTTTTGAGATTAGAGAAGGAGGCCCTTGCAATGATACAGTACTCCCTAAGGAAGCGTTCATTAACGCTCTATGTTTTAATATTGAAAGAGAGGTCAAGGATGCCCAAGCTAATGCTGCTACCCCTAGTGCTTGCCCCACTAATTGCCTATATGTTCCAGCTGCTTTGCGCCCCAAGGTCCTGGAGTGGGGACACTCCTCCATGCTGTCCTGCCATCCTGGGGTACGCCGCACCAAGGACTTTATTCTCCAAAGATTTTGGTGGCCAGAGATAACTCAGGATGTTCAGGGTTTTGTAGCTGCTTGCTCGGTCTGCGCCCAGGCTAAGACATCACACCAGCCCCCTCAAGGTTTGCTTCAGCCCCTTCCTACACCACATCGCCCCTGGTCCCACATTGCACTAGATTTTGTCACTGGCCTTCCTCCTTCCAATCACCACACCACCATTCTCACGATAGTTGATAGATTCTCCAAAGCCATTCATTTAGTCCCCCTCACCAAGCTCCCTTCCGCTCAAGAAACCGCTAATCTCATCATTCAACACGTTATTAGACTTCACGGAATCCCCACCGACATCACTTCTGATCGTGGCCCCCAATTCACTGCTCTGTTTTGGAAAGCATTTTGTAAGTCACTTGGCACTTCAGTTAGTTTGTCATCAGGTTTTCACCCCCAAACTAATGGCCAGACCGAGCGAGCTAACCAGTCTGTGGAAAATGTTCTAAGGTGTTTATGTGTTAGGAACCCCTCCTCCTGGAGCCATCAATTGCCGTGGGTGGAATATGCCCTGAACAGCCACACCTCGGCTGCCTCCGGCGTTTCCCCCTTCAGGGCCTGCCTAGGCTACCAACCCCCGTTGTTCCCGTCTCAGGAGGAGGAAGTAGCCGTTCCTTCAGCTCGTGAGTTCGTGCGCAGGTGTAGACGCACCTGGATTACCACCCGCCAGGCCCTGCTCAGGTCAGTCTCCAGGATGAAGGAGCAGGCCGACAGGAGACGCACATCTGCCCCCACGTACCGACCTGGGCAACGGGTTTGGCTTTCTTCAAGGGACATTCCCCTCAGAGGTAACAGGGGTAAGCTTTTCCCCAAGTTCCTGGGCCCTTTCACCATTGAAAGGGTCCTAAGTCCCACTGCCGTTCGCCTCCGTCTCCCCCTGTCCATGCGACGCATACACCCCACTTTCCATGTGTCCCAGTTAAAACCTGCTGTAACCCACCACCTGTCCTCTGGACCTGATCCCCCTCCACCCGCCCGGATCATCGACGGAGGCGAAGTCTACACGGTCCGTGCCCTCCTGGACTCTCGTCGACGAGGCAGAGGTCTACAGTACCTCGTCGACTGGGAGGGCTACGGACCGGAACACCGCAGTTGGGTTCCTGCCCGACACATTCTGGATAAGACTTTAATAAGAGACTATCATGCTGCATCACGTTCTTCGAATTGAACGCCAGGAGGCGTTCGTTGGGGGGGGGGTTCTGTTGTGAATCTGCATCTCTGCCATGCTTTGTCTGTTCCATGTTTAAGTTTTGTGCCTGGCTTGCCATGTATGCCTTTTGTGTTTTAGTGACCACTGCCTGCCCCTGACCATCCCCATGATTATGTATTGTGTTTTGTTGTTTGATTTCTTGTTTTATTATGTTTCATGTTTCGTATTATTTTTGTCTTTGCCATGTTTTATAGTCTTGCCATGTTTCACAGTCTTGCCATGTTTCATAGCCTTGCCATTCTTTCATAGTCTTGTTGTGATTTCTAGTCCTGCACTTCGTTTACCCTGTCTTGTCTTGTGTAGGTCTTTGCCCACGGTCCCTTGTCTGACGTGCCACTCATTCGGGTGATTTCCTGGTTTCTGGGATTTCAATCTTTCTTCATTTCTCATTTTCTTCCTTCCTCTCTCTTTATGCTATCTACTAACCCTACTAACAGTTTATTGTTTTCGATAATTACTAACCCCGATTAACATTGTACATTTATACTAACTGACTAACTTGCACTCGGGATTGTATAGCTGCACATACTAATAGACTAACGATCTCTCAGCATTCGCCCAATCTGTATCTCCGCCCTCCTTGTCTATCACTAATTATCTCCACTGCGGTTTCCTCTTATATCTCTTGCTTTCCCTTTTCTTTAGACTGTACACTTTAGTACTCCTTAACCGGAGCCGTTTGTTCGTTCATAGGAATGTCTCGTTATCCCTGTCTGCGTTTTAGCATTCGCCAAATTCATGTAATTAGTTTTCCTCATGTGTCACTCCCATGTCATTGACTACACCTGTTTACCCTAGTCATGTGTTTAACCCGGATATGTATATAAGGTGTCTACACTTTTAGTTCCTTGTCAGATCGTCTTTACTCCTTTGTCTTGTGCTACGTTCCTCGCCTTGCTCACTGTGATATTTTCTTTCTGACTGGATTGCCCGACACTTGTTTTTTGGTTTGCCCTTTTGGATCTGATTGCCTTCGTGAGTTTTGACCTACTTTTTGCCCGACCACGTCTATTGTCTTTGCTGCCCTGGTATTTGGATTCGGACTGTTTACGGCTTATGAGTTTGTCTCTCCACCAAACCCACGCCTGTGTACCGAACCATTTTTGCCTGACCTTGAGTTGTGTTATTGGTGCCCTGGTTACAGTTTTGGACTTTGCCCTTTGGATTCTGTTTGTGGATTGTGGACATTGTACTGTTGCCAGCTCTGTTGGGGGGTTTCCCCCTTCAGAAATAAAGCCTCCATTTTGCATTCATCTGGTTCTCGCTCTTGGCTCATTTCGTAAAACCTTACAGGATAAGCATTTCAGCTGCTTCTCAAACCTGAAGCAGTCGCATCGATCAAACGCTCGGAGCCACAAGCTGTAAGTAACCATATAACAGCAAATAATGTAAGTGAAGCTAACGTGTTACGGGTGGCTAGCAGGACCGCTAGCGATAGTTTGCACTAACAACTGGCCTCGAACGCAGGCTTTGTAAAATATCTGAAGATAAAGTCTGTATCACTCGCGACTGTCCGTGACACACAGACACAGAAGCTGTAAGTTGCTTTTACTGCATAAGCCAACCTGACGTGATAGCCAGTTGATTGTGGCTGTAGCACAGTGGCTAATGTAGCCAAGTTACTGTTGCTAATGTCCTAAATATGCAAGAGTGATATCAGGGGAAATTCTACAGAAGGTGTGTGAACATAAACCTCATTTGAAGCTAACTTTTAATACTTGTTTGTAATTTGGATGCTTGGTACAGCTGTTCGCAGTAACAGAACTTGATGTCTGTAAAACCTGTATAAGGGTTTGTCTCCGTGGTTATGACCGCTCGGTTACCAGCTACTGCATGTTAGTTTGTGTGCCGTGCTAATTAAAAATGCTCCTGGTTAACTTATATGCAGTAATTCTGATCGGTATGCTCGTGTTACTTCGGTAAGCATCAATGTGGCAGTTTCATCATAACGGTGCCCGATTGTAGCCACTACAGTTAGTGATTGCTCCACTTATCCATGACCGAGATCAGCCGAATACTTCATAAATGTCTGGGCAAGCTCTCTGGTGCTACCATGAAAGCAATGGGAAACGCAGAAGCTCTACCTGTTTACAAATGATTTCTCTGCACTACCTAGACATAATTTCATCCCCCTTTAGAAATTGTTGTGGCTAATAAAAAGCTGAATAGACGGAGATTAAATAGGTAATTCTTTCCTGTAGAAGTGATCAATTCGCTAGCTCCACATAAGCAACTTGTCCATGCTAACAGAAACTTACAGTCTGCAAAACCTGTATTACGTTCATAACATAACCAAGCTCTCTCTAGCTGTCGTGTACTATCCATAAAGCTGCTTACAAATCAGACACGAAACAAATTTTTTGTGCGACAGATTAGCTGCATTCAAAGTCAATGCAAAGACGCGAATACAGGCCTTATGGGCGCGTTAAGCAGCTTTCACACCGGACGCGAAACAAATTTTTCGTGCGACAGATTACATTCAAAGTCATGACCGCTTATTAGCTACTGCATGTTAGTTTGCGTGCTCTGCTAATTAAAAATGCTCCTGGTTAACTTATATGCAGCAATTATGATCAGTATGCTTGTGTTACTTTGGTAAGCATCAATGTGGCTGTTTCATCAACATTGTAGCCACTATATGTTAAGCTAAACGGAGAAGTGCTGTATGTGTCTGCCGAGTTAGGCTGCAGTTTGACCAGACGTAGATTTCGCAGAGCTTGGGGTGCGTTTTTGGGTGCTTATGATACGATTGCTTTACTTATCCATGACCGGGGTTAGCCTGATATATCTCCAATGTCTGGGCAAGCTCTCTGATACTACTGGTGAAAGCAATAGGGAAGCGCACAGGCTATAACGTGTTCGGTATAACAAACGCTGCATTGCCATCGATTGAATATTAAATTCTTTCCTGTAAAAGTGATCGATTCGCTAGCTCCACATAAGCAACGGTTCACACAGACGGAACTTACGGTCTGTAAAACCTGTATTATGTTCATGACATAACTGGACCTCTGTCTACCTCTCGCATGCTATCCATAATGTGCCCATTTTCTGCGAGGAAAAGCTGGTCATTGCGAAGCAATAAGTAAACCATTACCGCGGGCAATTTCCGAAAAGGCCGTTTAGCTCGGAGCTTTTCGCCCCTCCGTCATATACCAGCTCGGAAGCTGTTCGTTTCTCCACGCTAACAACACACCCCAGCTATGCACACGAACCAGCAGGTCCCAATACACACTGAAGCAGTCCATAAGCTGTTGGTCCACTTTCAGCTGCTCCTCACTGTCCATGTTTCCCTCTAAACTCAGACCCACCGGATTTCTACGGTCTCCGGTCTACACATGTTGACCTGTTCTACAAATGTGTCTATGCGGGGTGGATTCTAGCTTCCCCTACATCTAGCTAGGAGTAGAAAAACCACTCAACTCACCAAAGGTTGCCGTAGCAAACTGTAGCCGATAGCAAATTCGTGCTTGAGGTGCCAGACTTTTGCACTGCGTCCTCCACTTTCGCCATTGCGTTTATTAGAACAAGTTAATTTCATTAGATCTATACACTTGTACTGCGTTTGATTGCAGAATTTCCCCGCTGATTCCTTTGCTCAGATGGCAGTCGCCTCTCACGTTTCACTCTGAGACCAGGAAAACTGCGTTCTGCTGCCTTGTCTGGCCTAGATCCACCCTTCACAGAGCTGGCCAGTCAGAGGAAAGTTGGCACACGGGGACTGGGGGCCATAGCAGAAGAGCCAGGCCAATGAGGCGTTTCAGGCAGAGACTACTTTGGACTACAAATGGGGTTTTTTAAGGATGGCAGTAAGAGCGAAATAAATACCCTTTTTTTACTTTGCGCGATGAGGAGTACTCTTGGGAAGTCAAAGACCAAAATATAAACTTGGAAAAATAGCAACGTCCAACATGGCAGAGAACATCGAAAACAATGGGGTGGGAAGCCTAGGGTGATTAGAGACAAAGACAGTGACGATAAGATAGGGTGTTGGGAACAAGGGAGAGCACAGCTGGGAAAACTGGAAAGTGTTGTGGCCAAAAGTTTAAGAAAAAAAATGTAACACTATGTTAACCTGAAATACTTCACCCAAGCATCCTCATCAAGCTTGTTTCCATGGTAAGCATCCGCATCAAGATTGTTCCCATGGTCTTTGCAGCTGTCTCATTCCATCAGTTTAGTTGTGAAAAGCAAAGTTTGCCGTGCTATTTTGAATTGCAAATTCAATAGAAATGCATTGTTTTAAATTACAGTACAGTGTTGTGATTCTGATCTGCCTGTCATGATTCTGATCTGCTTTGCCATGTCCCTGATCTGCTTAGCCATGTCTCATTATATTCTGTCTTGTTTGGATTTCGATCTCTGCTTTGCCTGACCATGCCTTGTATTATGTATTGTGATTTATATGCCTGATTATGTTCATATCTTGTCTAGTTTAGTTTTGCCATGTTTTGTATTTAGCCATATTCCATTCCTGCAGTTACATTCCGGTCCATGTTTTTGTTTTTGCCATGCATTGCACTTTGTCTCCCCCTGTCTGGTCTTCTGTTATGTGTTTGCTCACAGCCCCAGAATTGCGTGTCACACTTTCGGGTGATTTATTGGTTTCTGGATTTCAACCATTCCCTCCCATCTCGTTTACTTCCTTCGCCTTGCTTTTCTATTTTGCTAACCCATACTAACGGTTTGTTGTTTTTGATAATGTTAGTAACCTTAACTTACATTGTTTACTAAGTTACTAACGAGCACTATGGATTGTATAGCTGCACTCTACCAATTGACTAACGATCTCTCAGCACTCGCCCTGTTCTAGTCTCTGCCTCTAGTCTGCACTCAATTTACTTTGCTGTGCTTCTAGCAGATTCTCTGCACCTGTCTAATCACTGTTCTGCCCCTCACTCTGTGCACATAGAAATCCCTAACCGGATCTGTTTGTTCTGTCTATAGGCTTGTGATCCCTGTCCGCTTTTTGGCTTTTGCCCATTTCATGTGGTTAGGTTCTCCCTCATGTTCGCTCCTTTGTAATTAGTCTGACTTCCTTCTTCTCACAACATTTCCTTGTCAGAACGTTTCTCTCAGTTTGCTTGTGCCACGCTTTTCCTCGCCTTGTACTCTCAGTGATTCTATTCTGACTGGACTGTCCCTGTTTATGATTTTTGGCTTTGTGTTTTGGGTTATTGTTGCATCTGTGTTTTTGAACCCTTTTCTGCCCGACTATGAGTTGTGTTTGCTGCCCTGTTAACAGTTTGGATTACGCCCACTGGATTTTGGCCTCTGCTTCTCTGACATTCCTGTTCCTGCTTACCGAACCTATTTTTGCCCGACCACGAGTACTGTGATTGCTGCCCTGGTTTTCGACTCTGTTTTTGCCCCACTGGATTGTGGTGTGTGTGGGTGTGTGGTGTGATTTATTTATTTATTTTTTTTAAATTGTGGACTTTGTACCTTTTGCCTTCTGCCCTGCGGGGGTTTTCCCCCTCGCTTAATAAAATCACTTCTACTACACTGCTTGGTTCTCGAGACTGGTTGGAATGTCGGAATTTGGGGAAAATACAAGCTCCGACTTGGGCAATACATTCACTATACTTGGAGGCCCAATATATTCACATGATTATTAAACAGTGATGAAAATGTTACTTACCACAAATGAGATTTGTTTAAATTTCTGTCATTGATATGACAAGAGAACTCCTAATTCATCCATGCTACACAGTACAGCTTCACAGACATTCACAATAACTACCCATTCATATTTCCCATTCTGTCTATAGGCTTACACAGCTTGCTTTCAGCATTTCGCCACAGCCTTAGATGCAAAATGCCCATTAATACTCAGCATGCGCAGACTTGGGTGCAATTACACCCTTGGCGTTTCCAACACTAGTGGGCCAGTTTATTAACATGAGCTAAAGTCTGAAATTGATTCACTTATCACAGCCATCACTGAGTAACAAGTTGATAGCATAATCATAGGGTCCGTGTAGCAGAAGTGACGTACGTCGAGCTTTGCTGAATGCCAGAGGGAGGTCATGACAAATGGGAAGTACTCCCTTCAGGTCCAAGGGCTCCTCCAGTGGTCAGAGGAAGGCGGTACAGTGAGACTGGAAGCTGAATGAAGGCAGGATTGAGAATGTGACAAACATGGCAAACTCAATTCCAGTCCACATGTGGGTTGTGACATTCAAGCCAGGGCCTTCCCTGGCACCATCCATTGACACCATGAATGCATATGGTGACTCCATGATGAAAAATTCAAATCAAGGGTTTTATATGATTATGAAAATTCCACACTTACTGTCGGAACAATAACCACAGATTTAAGCGAATGATTTACCCTATAGCCATCCATTTCATTTTCAGGGGCGCACACAGAGATAAATTCACCTCCTGTTATCAGCGTTCAGTTCAAAAGCCAGCATCTGCATTAGTGTATATGGTGTGGGACACTTGCATGTTCTGAAAGCACCTGTTGTGAATCTGCATTTCGGTCATGCCTTTGCCTAGTTCCATGTTTAAGTTTTGTGCCTGGCCATGCCACGTATGCTGTTTGTGTTTAAGTGACCACTGCCTGCCTCTGACCATCCCCATGATTATGTATTGTGTTTTGTTGTTTGATTTCATGTTTTATTATGTTTCATGTTTTGTTATTATTTATGTCTTTGCTATGTTTTATAGTCTTGCCATGTTTCACAGCCTTTATTTTTGAAGAAGGATAGCCAACGCACACCAGAAGTTACGAGGTGCAGGTAATGGGTAGTAGTTGAGTTTGAAGCGAAGGATACCGCACACTCTTGTCCTGCTGCCAAGTTTTTATTCAGACAACGTTTCGGCCTGTATGGCCTTTCTCAAGTCTTGATACACCCCACTTTCCATGTGTCCCAGTTAAAACCTGCTGTAACCCACCACCTGTCCTCTGGACCTGATCCCCCTCCACCCGCCCGGATCATCGACGGAGGCGAAGTCTACACGGTCCGTGCCCTCCTGGACTCTCGTCGACGAGGCAGAGGTCTACAGTACCTCGTCGACTGGGAGGGCTACGGACCGGAACACCGCAGTTGGGTTCCTGCCCGACACATTCTGGATAAGACTTTAATAAGAGACTATCATGCTGCATCACGTTCTTCGAATTGAACGCCAGGAGGCGTTCGTTGGGGGGGGGGTTCTGTTGTGAATCTGCATCTCTGCCATGCTTTGTCTGTTCCATGTTTAAGTTTTGTGCCTGGCTTGCCATGTATGCCTTTTGTGTTTTAGTGACCACTGCCTGCCCCTGACCATCCCCATGATTATGTATTGTGTTTTGTTGTTTGATTTCTTGTTTTATTATGTTTCATGTTTCGTATTATTTTTGTCTTTGCCATGTTTTATAGTCTTGCCATGTTTCACAGTCTTGCCATGTTTCACAGCCTTGCCATGTTTTCATAGCCTTGCTTTTAGTTCTAGTCCTGCACTTCGTTTACCCTGTCTTGTCTTGTGTAGGTCTTTGCCCACGGTCCCTTGTCTGACGTGCCACTCATTCGGGTCATTTCCTGGTTTCTGGGATTTCGATCTTTCTTCATATCTCGTTTTTCTTCCTTCCTCTCTCTGTTACTATCCACTAACCATACTAACAGTTTATTGTTTTCGATTATTACTAACCAAGATTAACATTGTATATTTTTACTAACGGACTAACTTGCACTCGGGATTGTATAGCTGCACATACTAATAGACTAACGATCTCTCAGCATTCGCCCAATCTGTATCTCCGCCCTCCTTGCCTATCACTAATTATCTCTACTGCAGTTTCCACTTATATCTCAGGCTTTCCCTTTTCTTTAGACTGTACACTTTAGTACTCCTTAACCGGAGCCGTTTATTCGTTCATAGGAATGTCTCGTTATCCCTGTCTGAGTTTCGGCATTCGCCAGATTCATGTAATTAGATAAACCCTCATGTGTCAATCCTGATTATTGTTTCATTGATCGCACCTGTGCTCCCTTGTCATGTGTTCACCCCGGAGGTGTATATAAGGTGTCTGCACTTTTACTTCCTTGTCAGATCGTCTTTACTCCTTTGTCTTGTGCTACGTTCCTCGCCTTGCTCATTGTGATATTTTCTTTCTGACTGGATTGCCCGACACTTGTTTTTGGTTTGCCCTTTTGGATCTGATTGCCTTTGAGTTTTGCCCTATTTTTGCCCGACCACGTCTATTGTCTTTTGCTGCCCTGGTATTTGGATTCGGACTGTTTACGGCTAATGAGTTTGCCTCTCCACCAAACCCACGCCTGTGTGCCGAACCATTTTTGCCTGACCTTGAGTTTTGTTATTGGTGCCCTGGTTACAGTTTTGGATTTTGCCCTTTGGATTCTGCTTGTGGATTGTGGACATTGTACTGTTGCCAGCTCTGTTGGGGGGTTTCCCCCTTCAGAAATAAAGCCTCCATTTTGCATTTATCTGGTTCTCGCTCTTGGCTCATTTTGTAAAACCTCACAGCACCACGAATCCTGAAAGGTATATAAAGGATTTAGAGTAACATATGCTCCCCTCCAGACGACATCTATTCCAGGGAGGGCCTTGTGTATTTCAACAGGACAATGCAAAACCACATACTGCAGCTATTACAACAGCATGGCTTAGTAGTAGAGTCCGTGTGCTGAACTGGCCTACCTGCAGTCCTGATCTTTCTCCGATTGAGAATATTTGGCACATAATTAAACGAAAAGTCCGTCAAATGAGACTTAAATCTCTCCAGCAGCTGGAAGCCTGAATTAAACGAGTTGTATCAAATTTCAATGGCTAAACTCAAGAAACATGTCTCAATGTCCAGATGCCTCCACTCTGTTTAAAAGAAATGGGGATGCTACACCATGGTAAACAGACCCCTGTCCCAACTTTTTTGAGACCTGTAGCAGCCATCAAATTTGAAATGAGCTCGTTTTGTGGATAGAATTGTAAAATTTCTGTTTCAACATTTGCCGTATTATTTCTGTTCTATTGTGAATAAAATACTGGCTTGTGATTTGAAAGTCAATGCGTTTTGATTTTATTCGCAATTTACACTTTGTCCCTACTATTTCAGAATTGGGGTTGTATATTGCTGGTTCTTAGAAAAAGGTAGACTTCTGAAAAACTTTTGTTACAGCTTGGCCGTTTTCTTTGGTAGGCCTGAATCAAAGACAACTCTCTTTTCAATATTGGCCACTGCAGCTTTAAGGAGTAAAACTGAAATAGCGGGTTGTTGAAATTCAAGGCTGGAAATATAAAATCTTCTCATGAGAACAATATTAGGCCAATGTTATTGGAAGTTTGTCCCTTGGACCATGAGAATGGTTAGTCAGGATTTGGGTTATATATGGAACAATTAGTAAAAAAGCAAGGTCAACAAGATGCGAATGCGGTTTGTGTGTTTGTATTTTTTGTTTCATAATTATTATAATTATTAATTACCCTAGTGGAATAAGCGGGTATAGAAAATGGATGGATTATTATTAATTTTTATTAGTTTTATCTATTCTTTTGGCATTATGGACAATGGGGATGTGAGACCAAGCAAGGTTTTGTTGTGCTCAGTCTCAGCTGCTGCTTTAATGGCTTTGAGGGGTGGAACATCTGTATTTCAGTAATTTTGTTTAGAAGGAAAATGTTTATGGGTTCTTGGGCATCTGGGGGTAGAGGGGAATTGAGCAGCAGGTCATATTGCTAAGGCATGGAAAAATGTGGCGAGGGATGTTGATGTGGTTTTGGGCAAGATGGAGGGCCCAATTTTGCAGCAAAATCAGATACCGAATTAAAAATTGGAAGGAGGAATGGGGAAAAAGAATACGGGAAACAGCAGAGCACGAGGTATTACTTAGTCATGTGACCGTTTCAGTGAGGCATTGAAAATTAGTCGTAACTATTCACTTTTGCCAGACGAGGGCAGTAATCTCTTAATATCGTTTACAATGATATTTAAACTAAGAGAAGAAGATTGGGGAAAACAAACAAAATGGCAGCGCACGGAGATGCGGAGTCGAAACTGCGGCACGTGGGCAAGAAAAAGATTGTAAGTGAAAAAATATCTGTATCTTAATTAATGCGTTGATGCTTAGCAGCATTATAATAGCTAGAGTCATGCCAAATCATTTTGTAACTTGTAAAATGTATTTATTGCTTATCATCATAGCTGTCTTTTTTAGCTGGATGATTTGCTTTTGCTAAATTGGTTGGGCATGCTATATTTGATTTTAAAGTGAAGCGCCCCGAGAAACATGACTTAATTAATTTAATTATGACTATGTGTATGGAGCTATCATATCATGGACTTAAACATGAAAGGATCTTAATGCTAGCTATCTTTAATTACATGGCTATGTAGCTAGTAAGCGACGCTATCAGCTTCAAGTCGGTTTGACGGTCGAATTCGATCAGCTTTGGGAATAAGGTTTAGTGAGCGAGGTTGGTATGAAATAATGGAATTTGGGTGAGGTCCAAATCTCCAGACCATAATTTAGTTGCTCATCGTAATTAACAACTGTAATAGTTTTGTCCGAAAGGAGAACGATACAGGCTTTTTTGGTAGAAGAAAAATATTTCGATGTTTTTTTTTAATCAACCGGCAATGCGTATCGATAGCAAACCACTATGGAATTCGTGGGAATTGATCTGATTCTGTCCGTTACGCATTCGGGTCATTCCATGTCAAATGTCCGAATTTCAGAGAAACTTCCCACTTGACCATGTCAGATTTGTCTGAAAAAAATTCCTGCGGGTGCATACACTTCCTAGTAGGATAAATGCATAATTTTAGCACTCAGCTCCCAATAGTTTTGTCATTTAGAAATATTTTTGCAACTAAATTCCGGCCTTTTTTGAACAGCGATTTCTGAGGAGCCACTTTCACATGGCTATGTCTTTCACCGAAGTCCTTCAAATTTTCATGGATGAAAATGTGCTACTATAACTGAAGAAATAAGGACTTGCAAAGGTGTCCTTTCAGTTTATCGTATATTTTTGGGTGCTTAAAGTTGCTCGAAAAGTTCGCTCGGTAGGAATTTGAAGGACTGTAAAAGGCCCAATTTCAAAGACGGGGATTTGGTAGTACACATACAGCTTCCCATATATGTTTATTTTTTATTCTGATTCTGCCCCACTCTTATGAATAATCCAGAAAATATATCGGCTTGAAAATGAGGGGGAAAAATGTGTGCCATTTCTCACATTTTATGATAGAAAAGGACACCATCCGCCAACATAAAATTGACTGTTTTTGAAAGATTTGATGCCTCTTATTAACATATCCAAAATTTATAATGGTGTTCTGCTTTATTTTCTCAAAATAAATTTTTGAAAATATGTTGTGGACACAGCAAAATAATGGCATCGAAGGCATATTCAAACATTATTGTAAAATGCATATAAAACTCCACAAAATGCTTTATTTCATAAATTTTAATTTACACTTGAAGAATAACCCATATGCTGTGTTTAGATATTGAAATATTACAACCTTAACTGGGTCAAAAAAATCAAGTTTGTTATGAATTTGGAAGTGTTACAATGAATTTAATACAATATAGCAATCTTACAGAGGATGTGTTAAGAATGCCATTTTATTTGATTGCAGATTCATATTTTATATATATATATATATATATATATATATATATATATATATAATATAAAGTCAAGAAATGGCTACAATTCTGGTTATAAGTTTTTAAAGCATATATATATATATATATATATATATATATATATATATATATGCTTTAAAAACTTATAACCAGAATTGTAGCCATTTCTTGACTTTACCCATAACGACAACTTTGACGAAATCAGAATCACATAAAAAAAAAAAGACAAGAATCAACAATGACAAGTTTAACAACAAAATCAACAACAAAGCTCAACTCCAATCTCAGAATCGTGTGTGACCGCCATGTGCCTGCAACAAAGCCATCACTTATCTTGGCATGGACAGCTCCATTCTGTTGTTGCTGGGGAATAGCCTGCCTCTCCTGGAGAAGGGCTTCTTGGAGCCCTTCATTATCTAAACAACATCTTCAGCAGCATTTGCAACTTAATATTCTACTAGAATCAGAGATGCCATCTCTGGACTCATAGTGGCATTCACGTTCCTGTGCCGTAGTCAGCAATTATTCTATCAACGCGCACTGAAGAAATTCAGTCGCAGAATTTAAGTGGTTGTGCATTAAGTTAATCAGTTTCACGTGCATTATGGTGGATTTCCCCACTAGTGACACGGAAATCGATTATGACTTGGGAATTCTCTCGCTTGTCTTTACTGCGGCATTGAAAGCAATGGAATTGCATGAAGACGTTTCAAATGGACTTATTTCATTTAGACCTAAACAATTTAAATGCTCATGAAACGCATGCATTGTTTCCAATTCCTGAGTTAAGAGAAGCAGAGAAGTCCGGAGTCATAATCGCTTCCACGTTACTTGTGGTGAGGTCCACCTTTACGCAAGTGAAACTGAAACTTCAATGCACAAGGATTTTAATTCCGCGTGAGAATCTCATTAATAAGCGTTCATTGAATAATTGCGGCCTACGGTGAATAAGCCTAAAAAATGCGTGAGACCTACGCCGAATGCGCGAGACTTGGAATCTCTGTTGAATTTAGAATTTCAAGAAATTTCTGAAAATTGCTGTTTATGCGATCTCATTGTAGCCCTCCACTGACGCAAGCTTTATGTCTTACTTTACCAATTACCACTGATGATTATCTTATCAGTAGCCTACGTGCGGTTATTTTATTCAACTGACTGTCCCATTCTAAACTAGAACGGGCACTCGGTAGAGCGCATACCTTCGCCGACGCCACTGAATCCCTCGCCACATAACTCTGAGGACCAATTTTTATTTTTTTAAATGATCGATGAATGACAAGAGTACAATATATTTTTTTTTACATCAATACGCCTTTAAGTTCGAAAGGTAATGACCCCCCTGACCTTTGACCCCCAACCGCTAAGAAGGGTATTGACCCCATTGTACCGTGTTTCACATCACAGGATCGGGTATATAATTCTGCACATTTTGGCGTTGGTTTCATGCCGATCGGATAAAAATTGACCGAGATATGGCCGAAAGTCGGTTTTGACCTTTTCGTGGCCTTGACCTTGACCTTTGACCCGATCACTCCCAAAATCTAATCGATTGATCCTCAGGTCATGCCAAATCAACCCACCAAATATTAAGAAATTCCGTTTGGTACTTTTTGAGTTATTCGATACACATACATACACACAGACAGACAGACAGACAGACATACAAACAAATAAATACACGGGGATCAAAACATTACCTTCGTCAGCGAAGTCGCTGGCGAAGGTAATTAGAAACTGGTTGAGGGTTAATCTGCGTTATGGTAATGTCACTGGCTGTAGACAGGTTTATTTTTACGAAAGCAAACTGAACACTCGGACCTCAGTCGGCAAAACCGCATTTAATAGAAATTTTTCTTAGGCGTATCAAGCAGGACAGACAGAAAAAAAGCCATTTTGTGAGCTACATGAATTCAGAAGCTTCTTAAGACGTTGCCGTTTCCTGTCACAGTTAACGTGGATGGGGTAATGCTTGATAATTGCAGTGAACAATGTTAGATGAGGGGAGCGGGACAGCAAATCTACCGACTGATTCTCGCATCTAAACGAATTAACACGAAGTTGCTTATTGGGAAATGTAAATGGGAACAGGTTTGGAGAAGGAATGATGAAAGCAGGGCTAGGTAATCCTCCGATGGCAAGTCCAGGGTGCAAAAGTTTTAAAAAATCAGCTAAACCGTTACGATGAGAGATGGGGTTTGGACAAGGTTTTTTTTTCTTTTGTAATTTAGATTATTTGCATTCTTCGAATTTAACGTTGTCGCGCAGTTACGTTTGTCGGCTCTTCTCTAACACTTCATAATCATTATTGCCAACAGGCTAAATTGCTTGATTGTCATTTAGGCTCATTATACGGCAGCAGAAAGGTGAAAAGGTGATGAAAGCTGCTCAGCCTCGCCGACAATTAGAGGCGTTCAAATCTGAATCATCTTCCCGGAAGCACTTCAAATGATTGTCGTTTATTTCAAACTGCTTGTATGTTTAAAGATGAAATGGACGCAATTGTGTACACGCACAGCAAGTTGTCTCATTTCGCTTTAAGATCATCTCGATTCGATAACGTCACACCCATAGCACCTCCTCCCCCCCAAGATTGAAGTTCCATGCACTACAACTGAGTATAGATATGCACTCAAGGAGCAGGACACCGAAGTAGCTGAAAACTGCATGAAAGAGTTCGAATAATTCCTGTATTATCTGTGCTAATGATGCCATTAATGCTGTGCGTCTGCAAAAATTCCATATTTTCAAAAAATTTTTTTGAGAAAAAAAAGGAGAACACCACCACAAATTTTGGTTATGTTAATAAGACAGCTTATCTTTTGAAAACGGTCAATTTGATGTTTGTGGATGGTGTGTTTTTTGGCATAAAATGTTAAAAATAGCACAAAATATTTCATTTTGATTTTCACGCCTTAATATTTTCTAGATTATTCATAAGAGAGGAGCAGAATTGGAATACAAAATATATATGGGAAGCCGTATGTGTAATACTAAATCTCTTTCTTTGAAATTGGGCCTTTTATAATCCTTCAAATATGCTACCACAGAGCACAGAGTGAACCTTTCAAGCAACTTTAAGCACCCAAAAATGCATGATAAACTGAAGGGACACCTTTGTAAGTCCATATTCCTCAAGTTATAGTTGCACATTTTCACCCCTGAAAATTGGTAGGACTTTGCTGAAATACTTTTCTAGATATAGCCATGTGAAAGTGGCTCCTCAGAAATCGCTAATCAAAAAGGGCCGGAAGTTGGTTGCAAAAATATTTTTTAATGACAAAAGTATAAGGGGTTGAGAGCTAAAATTTTGGATTTATTCTATTAGGAGATGAATGCACCCACTGGAATTTTCTCCTCCTAATCTGAGATGGTCAGGTAGGAGCCATTCGGACATTTGACATGGGATGATGACTCATACCGAACTTGCATATTTGGACTGATTGTACTGTAGAATTGCCACAAATGGTGAGGCCACTAGTGATAAACCTCACCTGCTGAGTGAAAACTTTTCACCTTGTGACCAATTGTGAAATTCCCTCTCTGGTACAACAAAAGTCGGAAATATCTGAGAAGTGACGGAACGCGCGTCATTTAACTGTGCGGCCGGATCGAGAGTTATTTAAAGCTTCATTTTAACGGTCTGACTCCAATTGAGTTTATACTGAACCTTCCTCCACATTAACGCTAACATGCTGCACGCACTGTAGTGTGGCTCTGCAAGGACTGCAATCTAGCTATGTAGATGCGGACGTGCCTACGGCTGATATAGCCGGCAATAATACAATTAAATGTATTTGTGATGGCACTAACTGCAGGCGAGTCACTACAGGATCCTGATGCCCAAAGACCTGTGCTTGCGTCAGAACTGAAAATCCATAGCTGTGAAGTGGATATCAGTCAGAGAGGAACACTTGTACTGAAGTGTTCCTGAGCCCATGTGGTGATGTCCTTTACACACTGATGTCGGTTTTTGATGCAGTACCGCCTGAGGGATCGAAGGTCACAGGCATTCAATGTTGGTTTTCGGCCTTGTTGCTTACGTGCAGTGATTTCTCCAGATTCTCGGAACCTTTTGACGATATTACGGACCGTAGATGATGAAATCCCTAAATTTCTTGCAATAGCTCGTTGAGGAATGTTGTTTTTAAACTGATCGACAATCAGCTCACGCATTTGTTCACTAAGTGGTGACCCTCGCCCCATCCTTGTTTGTGAATGACTGAGCATTTCAGGGAAGCTACTTTTATACCCAATCATGGCACCCGCCTGTTCCCAATTAGCCCGTTCACCTGTGGGATGTTCCAAATAAGTGTTCGATGAGCATTCCTCAACTCTCTGTCTTTTTTGCCACTTGTGCCAGCTTTTTTGAAACATGTTGCAGTCATCAAATTCCAAATGAGGTAATATTTGCAAAAAATTACGAAGTTTACCTGTTCGAACATTAAGTAACTTGTCTTTGCAGTGTATTCAATTGAATATAGGTTGAAAAGGATTTGCAAATCATTGTATTCTGTTTTTATTTACAATTTACACAACGTGCCAACTTCACTGGTTTTGGGTTTTGTATTTGTGTGTACTGCTTATGTGTGTGTGTTATGTGTATGTGTCTGTGTGCACTGATCATGTGTTTGTGAACTGCTTGTGTGTGTGTGTGTGTGTGTGTGTGTGTTAGTTACTGCTGCTTACATAATTATATGATTATGGTTATTCAACATGGCATTTGTTCTACTGATTACTAATGAATATGAGAAATATTGAAATATAATCCTCAAAAAAACATTTTTTTTTTTCTTCGTTTATATACATCATTTTTAACTCCGAGATGGCAATGCTTTGTATGAAGAATAATGTCACATGTCTGCATTTTGGTTAGCGCGCTACTTTTCAAGGAAATAGAATTACACATATCCGGAGTCCTGATCTGCTCAGTCCTTCAGAATGAATTGGTAACAGTTTTCTGGTTGTTGTATTTCCGAGGCACCAAAACGGTACTGGGAGTGTGCAGAAAACAGAAGTGAGGATGCAGAGGATAAACGGAAGGAGGATGATCGAGGCGAACCAAAAGAAGATCTTGAGGAAGGACTGCCAGATTTGCAAAGGAAGAAAAAAAAGCCTGAAACCGCTCAAAAAAAGGGCATTTCTGGGGTAAGAATCCTGCAGAGATCACATTCGCTGCGGAGCACTTCTGTGACTGCCCTATGACTGCCTTACTGGGATGTTCTGTTACAGTGTCTGGGATTATTGTACTTCAGTCGTGTAATGCCTACTGTCCTTCATAACCTCCATTCTACTGTGAGCAGTTTGTTTGCTTAGATTACTTTTTCACAATACTACAGAAAGTGGACCCATTCCCAGGCCCCGCACCTGTTTCAGAAGAGAAGCTGAAAAAGTTTGAGAGGGGGAACACGACAAAGATGGTCAGTGCTTATTTTATTGATTGTCAGTTTGGGTACTGAATCAAAACCTGCAATAAGGTTGTTTGATAAACGTGCCTTGTCTCTCTCTCTTCAGTCTTCTGGAACCAGAGGTAGACTGAAAGACCGTCTGTCACGTGCTGAGGTTTACTCTGATCTTGCGCAGAAGCAGGCCGCACGCTATGACTTGCTGCTGCCGGAGGATGCCGGGTAATGAAAACAGTCACTGCTTTTATGGTGGCTTTAATTTCTTGCTGTTCACAGACCTGCTGCTTTGGTCTATCTCAGGATTTTATTTTCACTGCCACCTTTTTTCTCAGGTTTTTGGAGGGAGATGAGGGTGAGGACACATGCACCATCCTGCAGGAAGACATCGCAGAAGCTGTTGACATCACGTCCGGGGCAAAGGTCACATTTACTTTACTGTGTGAAATGAGTATCACGTGTTTTGCGAGTACATGATTTTGAAATATTTTTAATTTTGTAAATATTAAATGAAATTATTTTTTTCTTTTTTTTTTTCTTTTACTATTTCACAGACTACACAGTCAGTATTCACAATTGTCAGACAACTATTAGACAGCACATACATTGATCAAGATTAAAACCACCTGCCCCCTTGTGCTGGTAAAACGGCTCCATTAAACTGACATCACTTGAATTCCCAGACTAGGTGTTCCCCAGCAGAGCATTTCCCAGAGAATCACCCTCTATCCTTCAGCTTGTGTTTTTCCCACAATGCATCTTGATGCCATCTCTTCCCTGGTAAATTGTGCACACATACCCAGCTGAAGCACAAGATATAGAGGAAAATGGAGCTCATTGGATCATGTGGCCGCCTTCAGCTACTCTCAGGCCCAGTTCTGAAGCTCATATTCCCATTGGGGCCACTTAACTGGTTGACTGGGCAATTCGACTGGTCTGAAAGCTAAAAAATGCAATTCTCCACAGGGTATGAAATACTGTGTTGTGACACATTGTGTATGTAAAAAGTTTAGTAATTCCCTTAGACTTGTGCCACAGTCGCCCCTCTGCCGGCTGGGAGCAGATGGTATAGCTCTCCCCTAATCTGGTAAAACCTAGTAGCTCACTTTTTGGTGGAAATTGAGTTAGACCCATTTTTGCAGTTACGAAGCACCAAATAAAGTACCTACAGTCGTCATTGAGAATACCCATTCTCTTTTTTTTTAATTTTTTTTATTTTTTTTTTTAATATCCCCCGCCGCGCGTTTAGCACGAAGCGGGGGATATAGTATTCAGCTCCGTCCGTCCCGAACATTGTCAGCGCAATATCTCAAGAAGGAGTCAACCTATTTTAATTCTCTTTGGTTCCAACCTTCCTACTGGGAATGCGCAGACACCAGCCACTTTTGGTGACCTAACGGCGGGGGATATTGTCACTTTAGTGACAAACTGTTGTGTTTTTTATTTTATTTTTTTAAACGGCGAGTTTATCCTTAAGGACCTAAGTTTGTTTTCACTTTCATGAAAAAGTGAGTTACTAGGTTTTACCAGATTAGGGGAAAGCTGTCATAGCCCTCGCGCATCGATCAGCCTTGGACACCAAAAACTCTGTTGCCGGTTCATGATTTGTCCCTCCTTGGACCACTGTCAGTAAATACTCGCATCCACCGACAGGGAGCAGCACCCCAGCAATCTTATCACTTAAGAGATCCTCTGACCTAGTCACTTGGCTGTGGCGATTTTGCCCTTGTCAAAGTCCTTCAGTTCCCATTTCTCCCACATCCTACTCTTGAATAGAGGAAGTGACTGTTCTCTAACAATACAAGATCTGTCTGCAGACCTTGACATGTGCCATTGCCATTGAGATAATCAACATTATTTGCTTCATTTGCTAATGATTTTAATGTTAGATCTCATTGGTGCATAGTACACCGTCCAAATTAAAATAATAGAACTAATACAGATCACAGATGAATGCTTAGTTTCTTGAATTGTTGTCCTTCACCTCTGCATAATGCTGTGAGTTGTGTAATGAATGCTGTGTTGGGTCTGTGCATGCAGCATATGTACTGTCCCTACCCACCCCAAAGCCATTGACTGCAGTGGACATTACTGGCAGCATGATTATAAAAGTTAAAGTGTAATCAGGAGGAAAAGTGAATTTCTCATCTGATAAATGAACAAATGACTGTTAAACTGGCAGACCCATTGCTGAGTCTGCTTGCCTCCACTTTGTTTTGATTGTTAGTTATGTTTTACTGCTGTGAATTACTGCAGATGTGGGTCATTGACCTCTGGCTTTACTGACTCGAAACCCCTGCTTACTCATGTACTGGCAATAAAACTGTTGGGTTTTCTGTTCAGTTTTGAATGTATTGGTGGTTGCATTGAAATTAAATTGGTCATTCTGTCATTTCTATTGTTCATAGTTGCTATCAATCTCTGGAGCTTTTTTTTTTTTTTTAGAAAATTGACTGACCCCTCTCTTTCCTGCAGTACTTCAACTTGTCTCTCTCCCAATTTGGGCCGTACAGAGTGGATTATACGAAGAATGGTCGGTAGGTTTTGGCTCCTGTGTAATTAATAGCATCCTGAAACTAGCACATCCACTTGTGTCTACTCAGTGGTCACTTTAATAGGTGCACTTGCACTATAGTGCAAATATATACTCAGCCAGTCATGGTGCAGCACTTCAATGGATAAAAGCCTGCAGACACAGGAATTTTCATTGTTCAGGTCAAGCATCTGAAGAGGAAAGAAGTTTTGAGTGACATTGTTAAACCAGACCTCAATCAAATGGCGCCCTCATGGGATGCGGAATGAGATTCCTGGCATGAATGTGCAGTCAACAAATCTGCACTCACTGTGTGGTGCTACCGTATCAACATGGAATTGAGGCTGTTCTGGGAGCAAAGGGGGTCTACTACTAACATCTACTTTGTATTAGAAAGCTGTATCAATGTACTAATGTGGCCATCAAGTGTATTTTTGTGCAGAATGGGTTTATTTTCTCCGATAACCTTCAGTATTATTGTGGGAGCGCTGAGAGTTAATATTGATTGTTTTGTTGACATTTCGAACTCTTAAAGGTCATATTCTGTCAATTTTTGTACTCTTTGGAATGTAGGGAGCATACAAGCAACCCACGCACACGCACTCACGCTCAGAGTTGGACAATCCAGGTTCAGAAAGTAAAAGTCCTCCCCAGTATTTTGATCCAATCACCTGGATTTGCTAATTGAAGTAGCATTTCAGACCAGAAGTCAGACTAGTCAAGAAAATCAGCTGGTTTGAGTTCATGGGTGTAAGTGAAATATGGTGGGACTTTTACTTTCTTTTTTTTTTTACCCCTGAAATGTCCACCTACTCTCATACTTGTGGGCAGTTTACAGTCTATGATTGGCCTGAAATGCAAGTTTTTGGGGTGGAGGCGGGAACTTTACACAGGTAAAGCCTACATGAACACAGAGAGAACACGCATACTCCTCATAAAGGTCCCCGGCCTGAATTAAACTCCGAACCTTCGCACGAAGGCAGCAGAACTTCCCTTCCCACTGCCCCATATTGCATGCTTGTTAAGTAGTTTGTTGATAAAACTTGTATTTCTGTTTCAGCCATCTCCTGTTGGCTGGCAGACGAGGTCATGTGGCTTGTGTGGATTGGCAGTCTAAACAGCTGAAGTGTGAGATGAACGTCATGGAAACTGTGAATGATGTAAAGTAAGTACAGGTGTGCCCTTGCTCTGGTGAAGCGTGTTCATATGGCTTATACTGCTGGATAGCCTTAAAACAGAAATCCTTGGTGTATAAAAGTGAATTGCATCTTGCTTTTATTTTTTAAATGGCTCATCAAAAGAATGGAAATGGAGTCATGATAAATTTCTTTGTAATTATTAGCCTGTTGTTTAGAAAAGTCATCTTCAACCAACCCATAGCACCAGTCACAATTTTGGACGCACCCCAATTTTTTTAAACAATCAATTATGCAGTAATTCACATGAAATAAGCATATTTTATTTCACAATATAATGACAACATTTGAAATCTATCACACTAACCACCATTGAGATTATTGCTTAGAATACTTGTTTTTTTTTTTCTGCATGGATAGTCCCAGTGTGGTGTTCATCGTCGTTACGGCTGAAGGACGACTCTAGAAGCTTCCATAGATTCACTTGTGGTTTACTTCTGCTAGACCATTTTGTCCGATAAGTTCTTAACATGAATTTTTTTTTTTTTAATGTGTTGGAAAATAAAAAGTATTTCTGTTTATTTCCCTGAACACTGCTTTTTTTGTTAATTCTATCATTTCTGGCACTATTCAGTATGATGTAAATTCATTTTACCCCTTACTACATACCATTTGAGGTTCGATAAAGATCTTATACCACTTAAAGGCCCCCTGTTATGCTGTTTATTTTTCAAATAGTACATTCTTGGATGTGTACAAGGAAGGTTTATGGACTTTAAACTACAGAAAAAGTAAAAATCCTTGATTTCTATGCTATTTAGTAAAAAATCAATTGCTAATGGATTCTGATATTAAGGTCCAGCAACCATGACCTAATATTCAATTTATTGCGAATGACTGCTCAATTCTTCCAAAACTGTATGCCATTAAATGGTCATGCATTCTGTCTGTGCTTATTGACGAGTCTCGTACATCGCTTTTAGCTAAACGGGAAGTGATCTCTAAATACAAGTCTTATTTAACCCACTAGAAGTGTTTGACTGTGCCTGTATCTGCAGGGACCTTATCGTCTGCCAGTATTTCTTATTTTTATTTTTGCAGAACATTTGTGGGCGTCAGCCTTTGGTCAGTGGGTATGTAGCCCCAGCCAATTACAAGGCAGTGTCTGAGGGTGGGACATGGTGCTGCTCTGTAGCATTGCACTTCTGGTGACATTGAACTGGGAAGGAGGGGCCAATTTTGAATGCTGTGTTTAAAAACTGCAACTGACAAATCCTACTCGGTATACCTTCAAGCTTAGTGGGCATGTTGGGAACTGTTTTGTGTACCTGGGAAGGGTGGTCCAGGCTGAGGGTGGACTTGGAGTTGTTTGCCTACATTGCTATGGAAGTCCAAACAGATGGTTATGAGGGTATGGTTTTGGAATACGGATTGCATGCGTTTCTCTGCGGACTGAACTGACTGCGGACTGAGTGTTTATAAAGCCTCTTGACCTGCTGTGTAGTCAGAAAAGAAATGGATGTTTCACTTTCCTCAACCTTTAAATTTCACTGAAAAATGAAGTTCTACTGCAAAATTGAAGTGCCTTAACTTTAGAGTGGTCCTGTATGCATTCTGTCAGTATGTTGTGTCATCTGTGACTAACGCCCACTTAATGACTGCAATGACTGTGGGGGTGGGTGGGCGTTTCCATTATGGCCCTTGATTGAGCTACTGACCCCCCACAACGGCTCCAAGAGCTTTACCTTTATCCCTGTCTTCACTTGCAACTGTTTTGGCAATTCTCTCGGGGGATTTTTGAAAAAGGGATACATTCTCAATGGGACTCCCGGGTTAAATAAAGTGTAAAAAAAAAAAAAAATTCAATACAACATCATTATTTTTTCTTGCTCTACTTGTCCAGTTGTGACCCAATCTAAAAGCCATATAACATTACAAAATAATGTCTTTTAGCCAGAAGGAAACATATGGGCCAATGCATTAACAACGTGTTATCTTTCATTTTACTCAATTTACATGCGGAAGGCATTTTCGTCCAGCTGTGCTCCGAATGACTGATGTCTGCAATGTCCTTGAAAAACCTTTGTTGGTAGATCATTAATAATGTATGGTTTTCAATGCTGTAAAACCATTAGGGAATCAGTGTTCAATACCATTGCCTCATTTAGAGTGCGGTGATGTCTGTAAGCAGAGAGTCAGCACTGCCTCTTCTCCTCCAGGTGGCTCCATACTGAAGCCATGTATGCAGTGGCTCAGAAGAAGTGGTTGTACATCTATGACTCCAAAGGGATTGAGCTTCACTGCATTCGGAAATTCAACGATGTCCTGCGCCTACAGTTCCTGCCCTACCATTTCCTACTTGCCACAGCAGTGCGTACATTGAATTTGACTTTTAATTTTTTTATTTAATAGTCAGTCTAGCACAGGGGTCCCCAATCTTTCCCAGAAAAGGCCGGTGTGGGTGCAGGCTTTCATTGCAACCAAACAATTACACACCTGATACTACTAATTAACCCCTGGACTCTTTGCTAATATCCTTGACTAGTAGATTTAGGTGTGTAGCTGCTTGGCTGCAGTGAAAGCCTGCACCCACACCGGCCCCTTCTGGGAAAGACTGGGGACCCCTGGTCTAGCATGATTTTGATTTAGTCCAGATGTCTTTAAGACTGCAGTATGAGTCCACTTTGTTCCGCCCCTTTTAAATGGAACATCGAGTTACATTTCGTGTTTGCTGGTGCTCAGAAAATGCCATTGTTCAGTCTAATAATATATTTGGAAACCAGTTTGGCTGGGAGGGAAAGGCACAATTTTTTGTTGAAGTACCCAGCTGAGCTTTGTTACTCTGGTGAAGTGAATTTTGTGTCGCTGTGTGTCTGCCCATAATCCCTGCTTGCATTTTTCTTAGCAAGATTTTTTTGCTCCCAAGAGTGCTACAGGGTTTCTGCAATATCTGGACGTGTCTGTCGGGAAGGAAGTGGCTGCCATCTGCACTAAAGCTGGCCGTCTGGACGTAATGGCTCTTAACCCCCAGAATGCCATCATTCACCTCGGCCACCCCACTGGCACAGTGACTCTGTGGTCGCCGAATCAAAGGGAGCCCCTGGTTAAAATGCTATGTCATAAAGGTGGTGTGCGGTCCATTGCTGTGGATAAGACTGGAACGTAAGAACCTCGCATTGGAGTTTGAGCGCAGTGGTAGTAGTTTATGGTTCTGTAAATGTGAGTTATTGTAGATGACACGTTAAAAAAAAAAAAAAAAAAAAAAATTAGGACTCCAATCATGGGACAGTCATGATTGGCTGAAGTCATGTGGGTAGCATGAAAATCTAAAATTACTAGTACTTGCATCATGAAATGGACATTTATGGTGGCGGGGGGGTAGCAGCTGGAATTGTCAAAAAAAACTTTTTTTTTAATAGATTTATAACAAATAAATCTGCCTACCTGGCAGAAATTTGAGGTGGACAATTTTTGTTCTCAGTACGTTGAGGGAAGGCGGACCCTCTCGTACCTCGGACGCCTATGCTGGTACTGCTAGTTTCCCTTATTCTTTCTACCCATAGGTACATGGTGACCTCGGGGCTGGACAGGAAGCTGAAGGTTTTTGATATTCGTGCTTTCCAACCTCTGAAGTCCTACTTCCTGCCTGCGGGGGCCTCATGCCTCTCCCTGAGTCAGAGAGGACTGCTCTGTGCTGCCACCGGTAATATTGTTCAGGTGAGTGTGGGGTCAGTCCTGAGTGTGATCCAAGTACGCGATCTTATCTGAGCTGTCGGGCTACTGTCGACAGTCAACCAAACTTTATGGTCGCATCATTTTGCAAGGGGGGGGTCCTCTGTTAAGCTGATAATTACTGATGTGATGATGCATTTAGTGTCGTTTCCCAGTTGCTTGTTTCAGCTTATTTCTGTTCCTCACAGGTCCTTGCTTGTTTTAATGCTGGAAGAACAGGCTTCAATCACCAGCACAAACTGTCATTTAATTTCCTATTGAAAGAGTGGCAAAGTAATGTGTTTTAATGGCAAAGCTACTCATAGTAACTTCTCAATTTTGCTAAACCTCTGTGTGAAGCCTGATTGGTTAAGCGTTTAACTTTGCTTTATCGTGTTAAGAATTTGAAAAGCAAGAAAACCACTGGCAAACAAAGCATCCGTGCATGAAGGTATAGAAAGGAAGTCTTATTTAGCCAATTGGGGTTAAACAGCCTGATAACCAGCTGTAGGGTCTCATTTAAACATAAATATAAATTGACTAATGTTGAGGATTATATTTTAGTATTTCTCAACATATTCATCAGAAAATCAATAAACATAATTAATAACCATAATCATTGATCATAATCTGTAACCATACTATGTAAGCAGCAGTAACACACACACAGTTTGCTCCAATATTGCACTGGAAGAGGGCTGTTACATTTTGGTTGCAGTTTTCGAGGCAAGTTGGTAGTGTTTTGGTTTGCCTGTCTCTGGAATGACCGGCGACCCAACTAAATGTCCTCTTAAACAATGAAGTTGCCTTGTAGTTATTTTGCAAGGGATGCCAACCAATGAGAAAAGAAACAAGACTAGGCACAACCTAGTATACGGCTGTGCCGCCAAGTGCTGTATGAGAATGTGGGCCCAAGAAAAGGTTGCTTAATGAAGCAAAGCTCACGCAATTGTATGAAGTGCAAGTTTAGTAATGAGCTGGAGCTGATAATTTATTTAAAAAGTAGGTGGGGAGAGTGTGGGAGTGGGAGAGTGAGAGCGTGAAACGGTGAGTGTGTGGGAGTGAGTGAGGGAGTGGGAGGTGAGGGGAGTCTTGAGTAAGGAAAACGTATCAAAAGCAAGGCATACATTTGAATAAACAAAGAGCTTGAATAAGGGTAGCAGTTATTGATTTTGTGAACGTCAGTCTGAGGGAGATGGCAGCAGCAGATGTAGATGGCAGTTAAAGCATGTATGTATGTTCCTGAATCATAATGAAAAAAAGTTATCCTTACAGTTGTGCTAATTGAGGATATGACATCACTTTTGTGAACACATGGCAGTTCCTACATACAACGAACAACGAAACAACGAACAACGAACGTCCGTTTCCTTTTTTTATAAGCCCGTCTCAAGACGGGACGTATCATGTCATCACCCCCGTCCGTCCGTCTGTCCGTCCGTCCGTCTGTCTGTTTGCAATTTCTTGTCCGGGGCATAACTCCTGAGCCGCCTGAGCTACATTCGTGGTACTTCACATACACGTGCACCATCACTAGGCGCTGTGTCGCCATGATTTCGTTCGCCCGGTCAAGGTCACTGGCAAAGGTCAAAGGTCACATGGGGCCCAGATGGGGCTTGTCCGGAGCATAACTTCTCAACCGCTTCAGATACATCCATGATATTTCACACACACGTGTACCATCACTGTGCGGAGTGTCGCGTACCATGTTTACGGCACCTCCCTCCAAGGTCAAGGTCACGGACAAAGGTCAAAGCTCACATGGGGCTGTTGTCTGTTGGTATCATGTTGTCTGTCCATTTCCTGATCCATGTTCATGACGGGCGTATTATGCACTGTTGGCGGTGCTCTTCTTGTTCCCCATGTTTTTTCTTTGGGCATGTCATGGACAAAGAATCCACAGATTTGAGGAAAACTGCTTAGTGAATATGTTTGAGTGAAGGAGGGGTCATGTGTTTGCATTAGATATGGTTAAGTATGTGACCAAAAAATGCAATGAAATGCAGTTATTTTTAATGAATTTATGACCTACTGAAAGCTCTTGAAAAGGCCATGTAGTTGACACCACGATCATGAGAATTGGCAAAGAAATAAGAAAGTTTTGGAATTTTATATTGCCCCCAAATAGCGACTTGTTTGGTATTTATTTCAGTCACTGCGGATAAAAAAATGTGGGTTGCAAAGTGAGCAATTTAGGTCAGTTTTACCTCGAATATGGTAGACAGTAAAAAAAAAAGATATAATCAATGCTTAAGGAAATTAAATATAATACAAGAATTCTGGAAAGAATGCATAAAAGATTTTCATCAGTGACAGTTATAGCCTGACCAAGTATTGCTTTTCGTCACATGGCTCATATGATAATCAGAGGTGTATAAAGTACTGGAAAAAATACCTCAGTAAAAGTAAAAGTACCATTACTGAAAGTTACTTTGGTAAAAGTTGAAGTGACCCATAAGAAAATTATTTGAGTGAAAGTCACATTGAATATACTTAAGTATATTCTTTCACGAAATACTTTTGGTACCTAAGTATCAAAAGTGCGAGTATAAGTACAAAGTATTTTTTATAGTACGCATAGAAAGAAGCAAAGCAATCACTCTTTGTTCTCTCCTTGTTCTCTCCAATCAATTTTCAGGTGAATGAAAAATACAGTTTTCAGAAAACAAACAGGCAGTGTCTGCTTTATATGCTTCTTCTTCTTTGAGTTTACTGGCAGCTTAAAAACCACTATAATTGACTATAGTTTATAGTAGAATTACCTAGTTTTAATACCATGCTAGCCAATCGTCGATCAACCAGTCATTGAAGTTCTTCTCCACCGGCCAACCAATCGCTGAACAGCCAGCCAGCCAATCGCGAGCAAACCCAATCCTTGAAGTGCTTCCCATACGGCCGACCAATCGCTGAATTTCTTTTGGCCGGCCAGCCAATCATTAAACTTGATCACTCACTCAGTGACATTCTCATTTATAGGGGCCTGGCTGCTGCTCGGCCCAGCTCAAAAACAAGTAACACGCAGACATCACATTATTGTGCCATTGAAAAACAAGTAAGAAGCAGGGTCATTCCATATGAAATCACCCAAGCTTCTGATGGTCTCAGAAATGCTTCATTTGGTAATATTTTGTTGCCTGTGATGAGCAAATTAAATTGCAGGTGGTTTCAAGTTGATCTCTCGTTCCGTTCTCATTTTATGGGCCCATGAAAAAGGGGGCGTGGCCCACGTTAACCCTTTGGTCACCGTTTATGACCATTTTCAAAGGGTTATAACCAATGAAGTAATAAGGATACAATTTTCATTCTTTCAGGATATGTTTATTCTGTTCAATGGTCTGCAACAAACCTAATATAGTGATTAACCCTTTGAGTGCTTTGCAATTAACCCCTAAACCTTGAAATTTGGTGCCAAACATGTCGATTTCAAATGAAATATTATGCAAGTATCCTTAGAGTGTCCCCTTTGCCATTTACATTGGTGATAGTATACCTGACGGAGTTTCAAATGAAGGTAAAAACATCTTTCTATCTTCATCCAATTTGGAGAAACATTAACCCCTTTTCAGCTAATTACTGAAGCGGTGCACTTTTTGACCTTCATTTTGACCATGTGGGCCTGTTTTGATTTTCAAAAAGTTGGCCTCAAATGGAAATGTTGCGGAGAATATAATGTTTTTTCTTCCGTCCGCCTGTCCGTCCTTCCGAGGTTTGTCCGGGCCATAACTCTTAAACCGTTCAATATTTTTTATCCAAATTTGGTATATTATTGGATCTCATGGTGTAGATGCGCCTTTTGATAGTTTGGTCATTCTGAAATTTAAATTTTTTCCATTTTCCATGGTAACATGTTGAACTTGGTGCAAATTGATGGTAGGGACCTTGTCCGGACCACAACTCTGATACAATCAGAGATTTCGATACCAACCTTGTTATGGCGTTAGAACCCATGCTGTAGATGTGCCTTTTGATACTTTGGTCATTCTTCAATATTATTTCTTACTCTTTCCACAGTAACAAGGTGAACTTGCTTCAGAAAAGAGTAGGGACCTTGTCAGGGCCACAGCCCTTATACTATGACATCTCTACAGAACTAAGTGTATAATAATTACATCTTATAATGTTTATGTGTCTTTGGTACTTTGCTCATTCTTAGATTTTTTTTTCTGTTACCATGGTATCAACTTGAACATTGCAGATTGAGAGAAGGGAACTTTTTTTATTTACTACAATATAGTATCGATATAGTATAGATCCTATGATGTATTTTTCAGAGATATAGCTCATGAAAGTAGTTTGAGATTTGTCCATGTCTTAGATTTTTAAAGCTCTCTCCGCAGTAAGTTGCATACATGAACATTGGCTTATGACTAATGTAGTGCTAAGAGACCTTTGAAAATCTAGGCCATATATACTAAAGATGGGTTTATCCTCAAGTAATACAACTGTCACATGAACACTACTCAAGGTTATTATTTGTGTTATTGGTGATAAGAAATTCATCCTTCTCAAAATTTGAAATATTTCTTTAAAATGTCTTTAAAAGGACAAGCAAACCTACTTTTGGCCAACTTCACATTCAGCATTAGAAAATGCTTTTTCCTTCATATTATAGTTTGTACTGATATCAGTAAGTCATTTGCTGTCAACAGTAAATGTTTAAACCTGTTCCCCATATTTTTTAAATGTGTATTTACATCAATGAAATGTTGATGCCATAGCATAAAATAATTTCTCTTATATCCATCCTGATGGCCTTTCATCAAATACGTATGTGTATGATAGCTATTTTTACCTCATTATATGTTCAACTCAATAAATAGAAAGGGGATTCAAACCAACTGCTGGCAGGGAACATCATAGTGCTTCACAAGCACAGATTCTAGTTATTATTAACTGTATGACAAAATCCCCCAGCTGCTGACAAGTCTCTGAATACTGATGACTGAATTGGTAGCAAGCCAACTAGCTAGCTATTAAACTAACAGCACGTGTATGGAAAGGTAAAGTCTGCATTCTAATAGAGGATTGTCGTTAAATTCATTAAGAAATACGACATGCCGTCTTCATAAAAGTTCAGTAATTCCGTCTATGAAGAATGTTCCACAGTTGACATCTGTATAGTTGCAGCCATTAGCTGACATTCCATTTTATTTTGTATAGCAGCACTACCCCATTAAAAATTGACTTCCGTTAAAAATATTCACTTGTTCCATGTGTTCCTATTGACGTGTCTCTTACCTTTCCACTGGCTGAACTACTGATGGTTTCTAAATTCAGTCAGTTTGGTAGATGGTAGGGATGCACCGATACCGATACTGGTATCGGGTATCGGCCCGATCCAGCCCCTAAAAGCTGGATCGGGTATCTGAGGAAAGGTCCCGATCCGCGTTGCCGATCTAGGCGCCCGCACGCAAATTTTTTTCCCCCAAACGGTTCCTCCATAGAGTTTTTTTCTCGTCTCCTTATTGGTTGAAATATGTGAATTAATTATCTTACCACGTGCTTCTGTTGACTGTCGCCCATGTGGTATTGTTGACAAAATATAGCGTTGCTAATAGTGCGCCAGCACATTAGTGACCGTGCACCACAAAACCAGTCGTATGTCGCCCCCAGGTAACAATACTAGTAGTTTTGAGTACAAGTAGCCTACTAGTACTTCTAGTAGTTAGCGATAAATTATTGATATTTTATGCGCTGTGTGTTGGGTAACCACATCCATTGTAGTGAACGCTAGCTAGTTGACAAGCTGGCTAGCAAATTAATGCACGATTCAACATATTTTCCTGGACACCGGCAAGTGTGGAGAACAAAAGTCAATCGTTCCCTACTCTCGCTGCTGGTTGTAATGATTTGGCCGATCGGCGCAAGTAGTGAACAAGGGGAAACTCGAAAACCGGAACGAACATAATATTATTTAACGGGGTCAAGCTAGTTGACAAGCTGGCTAGCAAACTAATGCACAATTCAACATATTTTCCTGGACACCGGCAAGTGTGGAGGATAAAAGTCAATCGTTCCCTACTCTCGCTGCTGGTTGTAATGATTTGGCCGATCTGCGCAAATTGAGAACAAGGGAACTCTTTAACCGAAATTAAATTATTTAACTGGGACTTCGGGAGACTGAAGGATACATTCAAAATAGCCTGCTTTCATCGTATTATATCTACATTAGCGAGCCCAAATAGCCTGATGTGACATGACATTGCTTTTAAGTGAGTGTTCTGCATAAGACAAAAAGGTGACTAGAAGTCATATGCGACATGGACACATTAGCTGCTTTAAAAATTGTTACAGAAGTTCAAAGGCTACTTGAGCTAAACATTTTAGGTGGTTGTTACTGCAGGAGAATTTTTATTGTACTTAGTTGTACAGATAGAATTTTATTTTGTACTTGAATTTTTGTTGTCACTTTAAAAACTTGACGCTAAGGCTAAGTTATGTTGTAACAAACAAGGTTGTTGGCACCTTTGCACTTTTTTTTTCATTAAAGTGCCACTTTGTTTTCAATAAGCATTTAAAAACAGTTGTTATATAGTTTGCATTGGAATGTTACTCTGATGCACTTTGTTTTTCTCTATTACCAGTCCAGTCAACAGGGTATAAAAGTTTATGATTGAAAAGTATTTTCTTTAAATTCAGATGCATTCCTTTAACAGGCTCTTGAAATGTTACTCTGATGAACCTTCTTTGTTTTTCTCTATTACCAGTCCAGTCAACAGGATATAAAAGTTCATGATTAAAAAGTAATTTCTTTAAGTGTTGAAGCAGCAAGCATTTCTAACAGACTGTTTTTGAACATTTAAACATTCTAAAGTTTAAATAAATATGGACTTCAGAACTGCCATATGTACTCATTTTTTTTGCCCTTTACCCATAACATTACCATTCCTATCCCACAGTACAGCATACAGGTTATTATTTAACACTGGTATCGGATCGGTATCGGTATCGGCCGATACCTGAAGCCTAGGTATCGGTATCGGTATCGGGACCAGAAAAGTTGGATCGGTGCATCCCTAGTAGATGGATAACACTCAAAATTCAGTTAAAGTTTTCACTGAAATTGGAAACACTTGTTGGCAAACTAGCTAACTACCGATTCTCCTTGAAAATAAATGGAGGCCACCACTTCTTTGTATCTCAAAAAGCATCAAAAGGTCCCCTTTAATGTAAATTTTGTTGCCAGTCCTTTGTAATACTGACCTGGGTCACTAATAAAAAGCAGTCAGACAAACTGGATAAAATGCAAGTGTAGGTTTTTGCCGATTTAAGCCGAGATGTTGCAATAAAAATAGGGGTCGTATGTAGAGAGATTCAGACAATGGGTGGAACAGTTCACACAACCTTGTATGTGAAGTAGGAAGGGGAGCAAAATTTGAATGTCATGCCAAATGCCATGTCTTATGAAAAAGGCAGCCTGCAAAAAATTGACCGGGTTTTATTTCACCCTGTCGGTTGGTAGGTACTCTGATACCAAAATGCATGTGCATAGCCACTGAAAAAGTGAGTTATTAATTATATGTCTCCTTTAATGCCCAAAATATGACACTATGATATGGTCTTAAACTAATATTGAATAATATGATAGAGACTTTAATTTCTCATTAGTTGCATTTTGACTTCACTAAAGAGTGTGTGGAAATAAAAAAACCTATATCAATGTTTTTGGTTGATTTGGCGAAGAATTATTGGTTTTGGGAGTAGGAATATGTTTTTTTTATTTGCACCTGTGCATGTGGCCAATGTATTACTGACCAATTTATTAAGTTGTCAGCAACCTCTTTAATAGCTCCCGATGAATTACAGTGATCAGAAGTGAATTAAACCAAGCTGGGCGTTGTAAAATGATTCGTGGAATCATTTTGCATGGACCGTGCAGTGAGAATGAGAATTTATTGACCTTTATATATGAGCCTGGATTCATCTTCCAGCTTCATGTCCTTTAATTTCTTCTTTGGCGCATTAGTGGGAAATGAATCAGATGCAGAATTTTTACCCTCTCAAATTACTTTAATTATGCAAAACAAAAGATGAATCCTTTCTTTTGTGTTTTGGAAAAACCTAGTAAATCAAATTTTGGTCAAAGTTGAGTTAGGACTATTTTGTACTTACTTGGCTTCGCCTCATCACTTACAGTATGATGCATTAAAAATAATCCCTGGTTCCTTATATCTTGCTGCAGCAAAACCTGGCAAGTCATTGATATTTAACCCTTTTGTGCCCACAGACAGAAATTTCCATATTAGGCTAATTGGCTCCTGTGCCCAAATACATATTTTTCCATTTTTTTTAAATTGCTTTGTGGTCCTCTGTCTTATCTGTAAAAAGGGCCTGTGCATGTGAAGGCTTTCAGTCCAACTAAGCCATTACACACTGGATTCTCCTGATCAAGATCTTCAGCAAACATTCAAATTCAAACTGATCATGTATCATGTATTTGCTCTTGGTATGTGAAATTTGCTACATTAAATAAATGCTCCCAATTTGTGTTGTAACATATGAACCATTTCATGCCATGAAATGCAATGGCATCTCAGAATTTAATTTAAAAAAAAAAAACTTTGAGCATATCTGATCTCTGGTCTTAATTAACTTTGACAGAACTGTACTGTGGTTTTTATCAAGGCTGGTGCCTCCAAGTTAGTTCTGTGGTCAGAGAAATGCAATTTTCTTTCTTTTTATCAAAATCAGTTGTTTAATTACAAGGTTTTTTCCAAAACAATCAAGATTTCCCAAGTAAAGTTGCCATGAAAATGTACTGAAAAACAGTCTTGGGTCTCACAAAATGGCACAAAAATTGACTTCAGCATGCAGTTTTTAAAAAGATGTTAAGAAGGTGTTCAGTAGTTTCATAACATTTTGGAATTTTGCATAAATTGTGTGTGACAGCAGATGGTGGGCTTGTGGGTGATGAGACGCACTCGGCCATACTCCGCATCTAAAAAGCAGTTTCGCCCTTCTGCAGGTCTACCAGGATGTGTGCAACACTCCAGTGAAAAAGCCCTACATGGCTCATCGTGTGCGTGGCTCAGTGTGGGGAACCCAATTCTGCCCATTCGAGGACATCTTGGGAGTGGGACACGCAGAGGGCTTCACCAGCATGATCGTCCCCGGTCAGCATCTTGGATTAAGAACACGGAAGCTCAAAAATGCACATGACCAGTTTAATAATCTGTGTGATAAACATCGCCCCTCCTACTTTTCAGCCAATTATAGATACTCATTCATTGGGAGGGGATTGTCCGTATTCACCAATGGGAACTGCCCATTCAAAGCATTGATAAAGTTCAGTAATTGCATCCACATAAGCATGAGGGTGAGACATTCGGTACCTTCAGTGCTGACCTGGGCTTTGCACAATTACAGGTGCTGGGGAGCCCAATTTTGACGGCCTGGATGCCAACCCCTACCGCAGCGTTAAGCAGCGACAGGAGTGGGAGGTGAAGGCTCTGCTGGAGAAGATCCAGCCGGAGCTCATTGGGCTGGATCCAGGCCAGTTGAGTCTGGTGGACAGAGCCTCCTGGGAACAGCGGCACCAAGACAAAGTTCAGACCCTGGTAAGACCCCTTTATCAAAATGCCAAAATCAAAACCTCGGTGATACGAAAAAAATCAGCATCCGGGAAGCCAGTGGTCTTTGTTGTCCATGGGGGTGAACAGACAAGCTTGCTTATTTTGTTTTTCACAAATCAAACTTTATGCGGTTTCGGAGAAATGGCTGCCAAACATTAATGGCCGTGTGAAATTCGTCTGGGAAAGAGCTTGAAGGAGTATTCATCCTCTGGAACAAATGGTCTTTTCGTAAAACTTGCTGTATATGCAGTTGATAGGTGAGAAGAATAAGAAAAAAAAATTGAAATTGGTGCCTCTTGACCTGAGAAAACGAGCTGTGGTATTTATTTTGGCACAAAAGGTAACCTATAACCAGAATGCAATGGGCTTGTTGCTTTCCCAGAACTGAAAATTGGATGGGCACGGAACATCCCTTTACAACAGTTACTAGTGCTGACTTGTTCTCGGTCGTTTTGCTTTATTAACACATTTTCTAATGATGACCATAATCCATTGGAAATTTGAGACTTATTTTCTTAATGCTATCCAAGGATGATTAAATAACAGGTAAATTACAGAAGATTATTTATAAATTGGCCTATGCTTTACAAAAGGTGAATTGCTGTTGAACAAACTTGCAACACCTGATGGTGTGAAGTGTCTTCGGGAGTGAATGAATTAAAAAGGATTGAGAACAAGTCAGGACCGATAATTTGTTTGAAGGAATGTTTTGTGCCTGCCCAATTTTCAGTTCTGCTTATGTCAGTGTTGCAAAGTACCGAGATCAGTTCAGGTTTCATCACTTATGAACTGCATTTATCCTGCACTGCACTGCACTTATCCTGACAGAGACGTCAGTCTCGCCCTGCTAACTTCAGTGGTTTATTCCAGTTTATATTAGAGATTATAAGGTTTCAAAAAATGTGGAAACACAATCTGCAGTTCGAGCAAGAGTCAGAAATTGTCCACCGGATGACTAGTAACGCGTCGTCCGGCAGATGATTTCTGATGAATAAACGGAAAATTCTCGGCTACATTGACAAAAATTAGATATCATTCCATTTCATATAGTAACTACAATGTATTTGTACAAATCTGGTTGAAAATCAGCAAATTATCCCATAAACTGACTTGGTATTGATCAGTGATGCAATGTTATGGTTTGCAAAATCATCACCTCAACCATTGTTCTCGCCCTTTTCCGTTTTACTTGGCTCTCTTTGAAATAAAACTGTTGATTCACTCAATTACCAGTTTAAATCCAATTCGTTTTGATAGCATTTTCGTTTGTCACATTTTGAAATGTTAATTGGCAAGAAGTGGTGCAGATTTTCCTGAATACGTTTAATATATGTATATATAATTTTTTTTTTTTTGTTGGCTTTAATTTGGCCACTTTGTGCGAATGCAGAATAATTTGTAGGCCTTTGTCATATTCAATGCTTTAACAAGGTGTTTTTCATCTTGGATAAATTTTAAGCTGCTTCAAATTCAGAGCCATATTACAATGAATTTCTTTATTTCTGATTTATCTGTTATATTGTACAACAGTGATTCAATGAGAGGAGGTATTCAGAGATTTTTAGTAATAATTATTCAGATTGTTCGCATTCTTTCAATAGTGACCATACCATAGTGGCCTAGTTAGGTCTGTCTGCTTCTCCTTGTCCCTTCTTAATCATTATATGCTACATATTGGTTCATTGGGTAAATAAATTGCTTGATTATGTGTTAGGCAGAGTAAAGAGGAGCAGATTTCAGGTTGGCTAATGGTGCATTAAAGGTGATGGAAGCTGTCCAGTCTTGCTAGTACTGTAATTAGCTTATTTTAAAACACAATTTTCTTCTCAGAAGCATTTCAAATAGCCCCTGACATTTGATTGTCTTTTGTTTTAAGATCGCTTCAGGTTTGAGTCATAGTAAAGAAAAGTACCAAGCTCGTCTGTTGGCCCCTTAGCAGCAGTTGTTTTATTATGCTTAAAATTCTCACGATTCCATTTATCTTCCCACCCTAGAAATGGCATTGAGATTTATTCTGAAATGATGCAGACTGCAAGATTCAAATATCTCTCTTTGACATGAGAATGCTAACCAATGCAAACATACATGCTCAGTGTAATTATCAGTTGTTTTTCCATTTTGATAATATTTGAGTTTCATGAGGCATTTCTCTCCCAGATGGTTGAAAAAGGGTTGCCATTTTACCGGACCTTATTCAACACAAAATAATTTGGTCTGTCTACTCCTGCAAGGTGTCTGTGATGAGATTTCAAAGACGTGTGCCCTACATTTCTGCTGTTATAGATTGTACATTCCCTGGTGGCGCTGTTACTGATTGTGGCACACAGCTTCAAGCTTGAAATCAGGGATGTTCTACGCCACTAAATGTCTAACATCTAAAATGGTTAGCCTACTGGTGCATATTTGTCAAGTTGTGGCTTGCTGAAAATTTTATCAAACATTTTTGTGCTTTGGAGCCCACTGAGTCTTCACACTAAATTACTTCAGAACTTTAAAAGTTTTATACAATACTCATGTTGTAGTTTTCTCTTAGCAACTTGGTGCATGTCAGCAAGAACTCAAGATTTCTGAGGAATGAAAATTAAAAGGAAAAGGATCACACCTATTTCAATTACTCATTATATCCCCGAAATACGAGTTTTGGGGATATCCTGGTTTCGCCCCACCTGCCGCCGCCGCATTCACTGATTTTAGCTGTTAGCGTGATAACTCACAAAATTCTTTACATTGGCTTCTCATTTTTAGCATATGGGAAGCAGGGCTTGACATTAGCTTTTTGAGGCACTTGTCTTTCAGACAAGTAAATTTACTTTTCACTTGTCCAGGCTCAAAAGTCACTTGTCTGGGTATAATTGACAAAAATTAACTTTTTATGCCCTCTGAATCAAAGATTCGGGGGCATATTGTTTTTGGCCTGTCCATCTGTCTGTTTGTTATTCTTCCCCCAGCGTATAATACAGGGGGATATAGTCATGGGTGCAGTTGTCCGTCCCTCTGTCCACCCGCCTGTTTGTGAACATTTCGTTTCCGGGGCATAACTTGAAAACCGTTCAATATTTTTTATGAAACTTGGTGCACACATTAATCATGACCTGAAGTAGTGCCTTTTGCTTATCTGAAGTTGATTAATTTTGTGTTTTTTCTGGTTTCCAAGGAAACCTTTTGAACTTACAATTTTAGGATGGTATGGCCCGTTTCCGGTGCAGGTGACATTTTTATTCTTTCAATACGTGGGACCTAGGGGATATGCCATGTCCTGATGACTCCTGTTTGCATGCCCTATGGGACAGCAGTGTCATGTCTAAAGGCACTTGTCCCTTTGACCAAGGAAGATGAGCTGGAATAGAATAGGAATGATATAGGTGATTATTGAGGTGATTCAAATCATCAGGCTGTCATCAATCAGCTTTAGGGGGTGATTAACGCGCTGATCATTTGCATCACCTGTGCTGAAGCAGGGAGACCTCTAAAGCATGCAGGACAGGTGGGCCTCCAGGAGAGGGTTGGGGAACACTGCTTCACTGGGCACGGGGGTCCTTCAGCGCTCTCCCCTGCACTATATAGCTAATCTTTAACGTGCCCTCGGAACTTTGCAATTCTGCTGCCGCCTGTTAAGGGCTAGGTTCAAGGGGCCTAATCCCCTCCCCAACCCTTAGATTAGCGCTGCTGTCAGTAGTTGACATGACAAATTGAGACAATAGCTCCAGTTCGCTGGACATGCTCTCCGTTTAAAGGTGCAAGCCTCATCCCCAAGGGTTTTACCCTGAAGATTCGCCTGGCAAGTTTAGCAATCTGTGCGCACAGTTTAGCAATCTGTTCCCTCAGTTTAGCAATCTGTTCCCTCAGTTTAGTAATCTGTTCCCTCAGTTTAGTAATCTGTGCGCACATTTTAGCAATCTGTTCCCTCAGTTTAGTAATCTGTTCCCTCAGTTTAGTAATCTGTGCGCACATTTTAGCAATCTGTTCCCTCAGTTTAGCAATCTGTTCCCTCAGTTTAGTAATCTGTGCGCACATTTTAGTAATCTGTTCCCTCAGTTTAGCAATCTGTTCCCTCAGTTTAGTAATCTGTGCGCATATTTTAGTAATCTGTTCCCTCAGTTTAGCAATCTGTTCCCGCAGTTTAGCAATCTGTTCCCGCAGTTTAGCAATCTGTTCCCGCAGTTTAGCAATCTGTTCCCGCAGTTTAGCAATCTGTTCCCGCAGTTTAGTAAACTGTGCGCACATTTTAGTAATCTGTTCCCTCAGTTTAGCAATCTGTTCCCTCAGTTTAGCAATCTGTTCCCTCAGTTTAGTAAACTGTCCGCACAGTTTAGTAATCTGTTCCCTCAGTTTAGTAATCTGTTCCCTCAGTTTAGTAATCTGTGCGCATATTTTAGTAATCTGTTCCCTCAGTTTAGCAATCTGTTCCCGCAGTTTAGCAATCTGTTCCCGCAGTTTAGCAATCTGTTCCCTCAGTTTAGTAAACTGTGCGCACATTTTAGTAATCTGTTCCCTCAGTTTAGCAATCTGTTCCCTCAGTTTAGCAATCTGTTCCCTCAGTTTAGTAAACTGTCCGCACAGTTTAGTAATCTGTTCCCTCAGTTTAGTAATCTGTGTGCACAGTTTAGCAATCTGTTCCCTCAGTTTAGTACATGGCTTTTTTTTTTTTTTTTCTCGACTGACACCAGGGGGGGCTCCGTATAAAAATGAACGTATCGATCACAGAAATAAGATTCAGTGGCGCAAGAATAGATCAGGCCCGGTCTTGAAGCCGCTTTGACCGCAAGAAGCATGAAACTACTCGACGTTCGTGGAGACCGTGCGCGCCGTCCGCACCGCTGAAACCGCGCGAACTGCAAGAAGCATGAATCAAGCTTAAAACAACACACGTTTCAAAAACCAAAATATGAAGACCTGTTTCAGTGATGGAAAGTGAAGCCTGTTTCCTAGCGATAATGCGGAAGCGAGTTGTCCAGGCTATCGCAGCCAATTCTCTCGGACCAATCAGTGGGCTGCTGTTGTCGTCACGTAACAGATTTTACAATTTTTCTACTGCCAGTAATATACCAGTAGGTGATAAGCTTTGTTGGAATGTCAGTACTAAATAAATATTTTCATAATTTTGTAATAGATTTATTTTTTGAAGCGTGAATGTTATATGCCATTGCAATGCCTTGACTTTAGTTAGGTAAGTACACAGTACCATAAATGCAATGGTACTAAAAATTGGCATAATTTCTTTCGGTGTTTCAGTTTTCGGTTTTCGGCCTAGCGTTTCACATTTTCGGTTTCGGACAAAAATTTTCATTTCGGTGCATCCCTAGTTAATACTGACTAGTAGATAAAATGCCAAATAACATTTTAAGAAACTAAGATAACTACACCAAATTAAAACAAAATTAATCTTAACTACTGAAAAGCAAAAATTAAGGAATAAAAGTCAATCCACTTCGGAGCTGAAGCTGAAAAAGTGATTGTCTAATTTAGGTGGAAAAACAGAGCAGTGGGGTTTTCTGGCCAGTAAAACCCAACTTTTCTTCTTCGTGAAAATTGGAGTCCCGTATGATGTTAAGTTCTTCTGAGCGATGAAAAATTAATTTGAGGATCTATGCCCTTTCGTTCCTGTTGAGAACTCAAAGTTCCCCAAATGAGCGTAGTCTTTATCCAAAGTTTCTGTTGTCCCCTCTGTATAAGGAGGACCACAAATGACTGTCATTTGTCAGCCCTTGTCAAAATCAGACTACCTCCTCCTAGCAGCAGATTCTGGCCTTCACATCATCCTCATATTCCTTGACCTCAGTGCCGCCTTTGATACCACTCTTATACCAAGCTTAGAATATCACTGACGAGGGCCCGTCTGGCCAACAGGAGGCGCTTTAGCAACGAACAAAGCAACCATTTTTAATATCCCTTCCCGGCAGTCCCTTCACAATTTGCATCTCTGTAGCGCTTTAGCTAATCTTGCACTGCTCTGAAAAAGCTGCCGACCACTGCCGGTTGGTACGACCGGGGATCGAGCCCGCGCCATGGTAGTCACTACTGCAGCGCCTTAACCAAGTGAGCCAACCCGGCAGCTTCCATTCCTTTTCATACTTAACAATAGTTAACCGTTTACTGGCCGTTCTTTATGACCTGCTTTCAGTCACTGCACACTTTACGCTTACTGGCCATCCCCCTTCAGCTTCTGCACGCTCGGACAGATGTTTCCTGTTTTTCAGCCATCACGGCTCCAGTTCCCCCTTTTTTTTTCTTTCTCACATCTGTTCTTATGGGTTTACTTCATTCCACAATGGGTATCTTCCCCGCCCTGGGAGGCACTCCTATCTCCTTACTGCATTGTTGAAGAAGGGGGCAGGAGACCTTGTGCAATCAGCTTAGTCAAGGCTGGACAAGTTCTTCTATGCCCCACTAGCACATGAGTCATATGTAATCTTTTCTTTCGTGGATAAACTTTTTCTGCTAAAAAGTTGTGTTAGTTGGATAAAGATGGTACTTGGAATATAATTGCCATGGTTATAAATGTAATCACAGTAGAATATGTGAAACCAAATGATTAAGAATCTTATTGTCGGGGAAACAAGCTACATGGGCATACAATTTACTTAATTGCAGCTTTTAACCATGTTCTAGTGTTTCAGCTCTGAAAATTTCAATCAGCTATCTCTAATACACATGAAGTTATGAGGGCTCAAAAATGGGAAAAGGGACATGAGAAATTTCAACAAATCCCGGAGTAATTTGTGGGAAGCTGGAAGCTTGCATACTCATGTTCGTTCTTTCTCTCTCTCTTTCTTTCTCTCTCTCTCACTACATGCTACTCCTTACTCATACTACATACTTTCACCTAGAAGCTTCATTCTACCTAAAAAAAGCAGCTTGTTCTAAATTATGTTGCTTGTATTTAACATCTTGATATGTTTTCATACTTTTTTTAATTATGAATTTTAATTTCAATATTTTTCTCCCATAGGAAACAATGGAGCAAAGTTTTCAAAATTCAGCTATTTTCCGCTGTCTTTCACTCTGTCATACTTTTAGTGAGAAATTGCATTCAATCTGTAAAATGTTAAGCTTGGATAATATCTTCACCATTAAATTTTTTGTAAATTCTCTAATTTTTCATCAATTTTTGAAATAATTTTTTTACAATAAATTCTGGAAACTTATTGCGGTGACAAATGTTTGAGTGGCGAACAGCTGTAAGGTCATCGAGAAGTCTTCTCTTAAACTTGCTCCAACTCCCACAGTGTTCTCTCTGCATGAATATTTTTATATTGAAGTTGTTGAAAAAGTTGTACTGGTAACTAAAATATAACTATGGAAGCAATTGGACAGACGGTTTTGGCGATATGAACAGAAAAGCGACGGGAGCACCAACCGAAACTCCATTAACTCCTATATTAAGAGCTATTCCGTGAGAAAATGGCACTTTTTGAAGAAGTTGAGAAGTTGACCCCCCTGGAATTGAATTAAACTTGCCACAGGGGTAGATGTGGTAGTCTCACAGAAAAAGCCAAATTTTTAGGTCCGTACCTCTCTTGGTCTGCCGGTGGCGCCACCTGGAAGCCACTAAAGAGGCTCAGTTTTGCTTTTGACACCACATTTTACATCAATAATTATGACTTAAGGGTACAGACTACCAGATATGTTATACTTTTATCATGACCTGTGTAAGTCCAGTTAGACTTCAGCTCCATATCAGCACCAAGCTGGGTAACTACATTATCGAGCCAGAATTATTTGAGATATAATAATAATAATAATAACAATAATAATAAACATTGAAAATTGGAATAAAATAATATCCCAGACATATAGCAAACTAGAATGTTTTATTATGCATTTGCTCACAACAAGAGTATCATTTTCGGTGAAAAGTACCTTGGTATGTTGCTGTGTTTGTGCAAGGGACGGCCAGAAAGCTAGTCAAAATTAATTTTTAATGCATGTTTGCGGTATATTTTCTCTGTAACCCAGATTTGCACTGTGGGGGCAAATGCTGTTTGTTGCGCTTTTGGAGCTCTATTTTCAGGAATACCAACCATTTCTTCGGTAGTCTTTCCTGGAATGGCTCTTAAATGAGACAAGAAAATTCAGGTTGGAAAACCAAAACACAGTTTTATTACTTGCACCTGTTCCCACATTTTTGGCACCACACACAATTTTGACATATTTTGCTCAGCAGACTCTCCTCTTTAGTAGGGTGCCTTCATTTTGTAGATTGGGCTTACTATCTTTGTCACAGAAGTCGGAGTATGTAATAAACGCCTTTGCGAAATTCTCTGTTGGACCAGCTGCCTTAGCCATAAACATAAATGGCTCAGCATGACTCGGCGATATTGTCGCGTTGCGTTAGGTGCATATCATGGATACGGAACATTAGCGGTTCGCGTCCGCCCTCTGCTGGACTTTTTCCAGGCCTGAGTGTTATTATTGTTCGGAGTAAGATACGACTGGTACGACTGTTATTCTTCTGCGTCAAACTCAGGATAAGAATTTTGTCACTATCGCAGTTTGGAAGGGCAACTCAAACCTGCTCCAAGAGAGCACATTGAGCTCAGCAAAGACTGGTCTTCCTACTCTCTTTTTTTTTTTTTTTTTGCAGGGAGCGTCCATGAGAACACATTGCAGTAAAATTTTCAAAATCTCAATTACTTGTATCACCAAAACTTCTTCAGAGCTTAGGATTACATTACAGGCATATAGGAGGTCATGCACATGTATGTGAACTTTAATTAAGTGACCTTGAACTTGACATTTGATGCTTTAAAGGTCAAACTCCACACAAAATTTTCATAACTTGTATTATGACAATAAGTTTGCTTGCAGATATGCTACAGGACCCTTTTTTTTGGTTTATTTCTGCATCCCCATCTAGGGATTTGACCCGCTTGCTAAGGCAAAGTTTACACCGAAGTTTAAGACCAAAGGTCGCAGTTCATCAGGAAAGGTTCAGAAACGCAAGAAGCAAGTGGCCCACGAAGATCAAAGGGTAAGGAGCTCTTACAGCCTGTGCACACTAACAAGCCAGTGCCTATACTGGCTGGCTTATTCTGTGACACACTGCACTTTCCTACACACAAGTGCTCACTTGTACACCCCAAGTTCATGTCCTGTAGAAGACCGAAGCCGATCACTGAGGCACATGGACACCAAAGGGTGCATTGCCTCCATATGTTGTTCAATCAAGTTCACATCTGATTGCTTTTTATTATGTTTGTTCCCGTCATCACAGGATCAAATTCGGGAAACAGTGGAGCGACGGCAGAAAGAGAAGATTCTAAACACTGCTGGCGGAAGTTCAGCTCTTGATCGGTTCCAAAAGTAGGACAGAGAGCCATTGACCAGCAGAGGAACATTTTGTGCATTATACCAAATAATGCACTCCTAAATTCCGTTCGTATGAATAAATGGCCTCATTGTGAACAAAGGACCTTTCTGGTGGCTGGACTTGGACAGAGTTCTCCACCCCTCCCCCGCCATACCACCCCACATTTTGTACTTAATAAATTTTTTTATGTGGTAATGAGACATCCAAAGTCTTGAAATGTCAGGGGCTCCAGGGGCTTTGTCCTTGTTTCTGTCTATCCCTCCTTACTTTGAATAGTGCTTTCGGGAATTTCTCTCAGGACATCTTTGAAAAAGAGTGATTTGTTCTCAGTGGAAGTTCACTTGAGCTTCCCTGTTAAATAAAGGTTAAAAAACTAAATTATCTTGAAAAACATCAACTCACATTGAGATGCCCAGTCATGGGATAGTGACAAAATTGTGTAGATAATGATGAGAAGTAGCTATTTACAAAAAAAAAAACAAAAAAAAAAGACATGGTCTATAATGTCAGAAATCTAACTTGTCTCTTTGAGGTCATTTATGACCCCACACATCTTGTCATTGTTAATGTGTTGATCCTTTTTAAAGATGCAGTAAAATATTTATGAGAAATAGGTTAACTCTTTCCCCCTCACAGCCCTAAAAATAACACCGCAGTGTGGGGAGCTGGCTGCTGCAACCATATCACATCAGCAGCTCTGTCAGGAGATCACACCAAAACTGTTGACGTCTCGATCTCCCATAAGCTTAAAATGGAGTCGTCCACATTACCTATGAGGGAATCCCGGTGAGACATTGAGTCGATTGTTTGGTGATCGAGATCGGGCGTCGAGAGGCGCTTGTGGGGAAATAAGGGAAAGGTGTTCAGAGGCGCTAGTGGGGGGAAAGCGTTAACAAAGTCACCATAGATGACCTTGTTATGATTAACAGTGTTAAAATGGCTTGTAAATTCATATGGCTGGGGTCTTAAATGACCAAAAATGTCAATTGAAAATTAATAACACACCTTTGAAGCTGCAGATAAAAACTGAGCATTGACTTTTGCCTGGGGTTTTGTTAGTCAATTGCGCAATCACTTTTTGCTGCCTCAAGATGATGACACCCCAACAATGCTCCTGACCACATCTCATTTTCAGACCAACATGCACCAAAATGACCGCATATAGGTGAGTACATTCGCCATTTAAGCAACGTGGCTGCTGGATGGGAGAATGGTTAATGTATCTGTTAAAACCAGCAAAGACACTTGTGTTGCACTTGGCGCTGATCTGCGCTGAGTGAAAGAAAGAGCTTGAAGTGTTTCAGGTGTAATTTTGTCCAGAGGGCAACATTCAGGCAGTCTCGGCCATCAGGGCCCAAGGTATTTTAAAAAACATTTTTAAAATGTTCTCGTTCACAGGTTGTTTTCTCAATTTATAACTTCATAATTTAACATCTAATCAAATGTTTATATGTAAAAAATTAACCTTCTAATCCTGTTTGTGCTGTGAAGAATTATTTTGAAAGAAATCCCCTTTGTCTTCCTATGAGAATTTTTTGCCAGCCATGGATTTTCATGAGGAAAATTCTATCCTGTCAGCACTGTGATTGTTGGTCTAGCTGGGAACTTTGTCAAGCTAAAGTAAATGAGTGATTACCTTCAAGTGGTAGTAAAATTGACCAATCATGTCTTCCTTCTGAATGGCTGGGTTTTGCGATCGCAGACTTTGACGTTCAAAAACGTGTATATGAGTGGCACCTGGACAATCGCATAGTAGACATAATCGATTCTCTCAACAAGTGAATGTTGCTAAAGCTGATAAATTATGATAGGGATTTTTTTTCTCACTGGATCGCCACCGAGTGTGTTTATTGGGTAAATATATTCAATGTCCAACGGTTTAATGTAGCAAACTTAAAAGAGCAATATGTAAGAAATGTATGTTGATTAATCATGAAATGGCCCTGATATATCACCAGACATTAAGCTTTGATGTTAATTTCAAATACTTGTATCACTGACAACAGTAGTCCAGTCAGAATATTCTCATTACAAAGCTAAGTTGCAGCCCAGAACTAATGTTTATGTTGTCATCTTGTGTTTTGGCCTGTTGCGGCGCCCTCCACCCATCTTCCAATCACAAAGTCAGTAGCATTTCGGCATCCAGGTTGCCAGTTACCACTGAACTGCAGCAACCAGCGTTTCGGAGCACAAATGTCTGATGTTACTAAACCTAAAAGGCCTTGTTAGGATTCCGAAATGCATCATGACAAAGTCAGAAACAACAAGGATCTGTACAGGACATGCCTTTGAAAGATTGAGACAGGTGAAAGCAGAGAGGAATTTGAGGACCGATGCCAAAGTTGCTAATTTTCTCCTGGGCAGGTAAGATTCAGCTAGGTTTGGCTAACTTAATTCTATTTAATGTAGGTACGGACATTTCAAATATTCTCTGGAGTCGATTAACGTTATGTATGTTCATTCATGGTACATTAGTGTGTATGCAGGTGGGTCATCGAATTGACTAGGTGACAAATTGTGAAATGAGAACCAGGATCTTCATTGCTAACTTTAGCAATGCATCATTAGTCATTTTCTCTGACTTTATGCTGAGACGCTGTGGAAACCGTTCCAACATTGGCACAGCCAATATGGTAATATGAAATGTAATTGAGACTGTACATTTGTCAAATGAGTCCTCATTAATTCTTTACGCATATTACAGTATGGACTTTAGTGGGCCATCCACACAGAAGAGTGACAAGCAAGTTGACCAATATGACCGTTGCTAAAGTTAGTCATCAGTCTCGATCTTTTCTGAGCTGAACTGAACTGAACACAACCCTGTCAGAGCAAATCACTGGTGATATTGAAACGTAGCCATGGTAGCTCCGTGTAATAGACGTTCTTGCTGGATCCGGCAACCTAGCTGGTAACCTCTCGGGGAGAGGAGGAGGGGGATATTGCGCTCTGCACAATTTTTTTTTTTTAATAAATTTGGCATCTCCAATCCCACCCGAATTTGCAATGCCCAATTGGGGAACTATGTACAAAGCTTGCTCGTATGCGACCCCTTGCTGCCAACTCAGGATAGTGAAGACAGTTCACGGCTCTCCTCCGAAGCATGTGCCTGTCAGTCACTGATTCTTATACACTCGCTGGTTGAATCTTCGCAAGTTCAGAGCGAGGGCGGAGGATACCCGGACATGAACCAAGCCGGATTCTTCCTGACGAGCGCCCGTCTGGCCAACAGGAGGCGCTGGAGCAACGAACAAAGCTGTTATCGAATACCCAAATCCGGCAGTCCCTTCCCAATTTGTAACCCTGTAGCGCGATAGCCAATTGTGCGCTACTCTGAAAAAGCTGCCGACCCCTGCCGGTGGGTACGCCGAGGCTCGAACCCGCGACGTGGTGATCACCTCTGCACTGCTGCGCAGTGCCTTAACCGTGTGAGCCACCTGGCAGCCACGCTCTGCACTATTTTGAATGTGACTGCACTACCAGTTTTGGTCACAAACTTTACATGCTGCTCCTTTAACATTTTTGCAGATGGCTGTTGTGTCGCTTTAAATTATTCTGCAATGCTGTGGTCTGACTTCTATGGAATCAGAATGTGAAATATGTAAGGAACGGACAATTTTTTTTTTTTTTTTTCAAACCATATATCCCTGTCGGCTATGCCAGTGTTTTCTTGCCCAGTTTCTGTACATTTTAATTGTGGAGTTGTATAACATTGGATGCTTGGACACAGAGAATTAATTTTTCCTTTACTGTTGATTGTTGCTCGGACACTTCCACAAATGTACTCCCGCAAATTCTGCAATGGCATTAAACGCGCCTCCGAGAGGTCAGTGGAATTTGAGGTCAAGGTTCATTGCAGTTGACCTTTGGACGCCAAACTTCACGGGAAATCAAGCTGCTTCGCGCCGCTTAAGGTTGCGCCTCCGCTCATCCATGCAGTGTCGCATCCTTCATTGAAAACTGTGGTCTTGCGCTGCGTGATGTCGCGATTGCGCGTATGGCGTGAAAGCACTAAGACTAGAAACCACAGGCAGTTACTCGGCTTCCAAGCCCATTTACTGTTTGGGATTTCAGTTTATGCCTTCAGATCAGAACTCAGCACAAGCAGTCATTAAACGGTGTCAAGTTTGCATGTGGATTCCTTTGGGAATCGTTGCTTCAATTGCTTTCCTGTGAAGACATCAACTTAGGATCTATATACTGACATTCAATTCTCATGCTTTTCCTCTGCTGTAGAAAAATTCTTGTATTTAATTGTATCCGTAAACCAGATATTTAGTCACGACTAAAGGGATGATGAGGTGGGTGGCTAGACGCCCTGATGGAAGTAAAAGTAAGATCCATAAAAGGGCAGCGGCTCAGATGAGCCATTAACGGCCATCTAGCTATTGGGCGGATGGAGTGCGAGGCCTTGGCAGGCAATCCATCTAGGACAAGGAAAAGTCTGATGTAACACCTATGACTTGAGGACCTCTCTGTCACCATCCCAGCTCACTAGGCCATGGCTATGGAACGAAATTTGTTCCAACAGAAATTGAATTGAATTTTGGTTTTGAATTCAATTTAATTGGTTTTGAATTGAATTTAACCTGCTTTGAATTTGATTTTATCAGGTTTTGAATTGAATTTTGGGTTTGAATTGAATATAATTAGCTTTGAATTGAATTTTATCGGTTTTGAATTTGAGTGAACAAGTAATCTGAAACTGAAACCAATTATTTGTATTGAATTTAAGAGAGAACTTGAAGATTTACATTCAGTTCGCACATTCAAATTCAGTTCATAAAATTCAAATTCAGATCTCTAAATGCAAATTCAAGTTGAGTAACATCACATGAACGTGCATCGCGAGCTGCAGCCCCGCCTCCATCCCTCGTGGACTGCCTTATTTGGAATAAGGTGACCTGGAAGTGCACCTCAGAACGGATTCTAAAATCACCCAACTGTCTACGAAAACGTTTACCAAAACCTCGACTTTTTATCAGTTTAATATGATGAGCTAAAACAAATAATCTTCAGCAGTGAACTCCGAGTTGGCCCAAGATCATCAGTAAATGCACTCGCTAATTATCCCCCGCCGCACGATTAGCGCGAAGCGGGGAATAGAGTACTGGGCTCTGTACGTCCGTACGGACTCGCAAAATTTAGGCTGCGGGGGATATTGCCATGTTCATGGCAGACACTTGTTTTTGTCGTTTCTTCCGCTAAGTAAATAATGCTAACGCTAGTTAAGATTGAGTCACTTTTTCCCCCAGTCGGTATGTGTGAATGTGTTTAGCTGGTGAGCCCACACGTTTAAGCTCATGGGCTCATGCGTAACTCCGTATTGACACCGTATTTCAGCAGAGAGCATAGCCCCATACTCTTAACTGTATATTTTCGCACATGAGTGAATTTGCTCGTGCGTGAAGTACCGCTTCTAAAACGAAATATTTCTTGGACCAATTTCAGCTGCAACCCCTACTGGATAAATTGCAGTCTCTTCTCCTCGCGCGTATGTCATCATTTCGTGACTTAAGGTATTCTGAACCATTAAGCCATATGAAGTTGAAGTTAAAGTTCTGAACAGCTCTATCTAATTATTTTGATTTTTGACTGAATACAACGTTACACTTGAAGCCAACAAGCTTTTAAACGTGTAGGCTCGCCAGCTAAACACATTCACACAAACCGACTGGGAGAAAAAGTGACCCGATTGTAACTAACGTTTGCATTTTTACTACGCCGAAGACGAGCTAGAAATTAGTGAGTGCATTTACTGATGATGTTGGGCTAACTCAGGATTAACTGTCGAAGATTAATATGATGAGCTAAAACAAATCAACTGATAAAGTGCCGAAGTTTTGGTAAACGTTTTTCGGCGTATAGTTGGGTGGATTTGGAATACAAAAGGTGCGCTTCCCGGACATTATATAGGTCACCTTATTCGAAATAAGGCAAGCCACGAGGGACGGAGGCGGGGCTGCAGCTGGCGATGCGCATTCATGTGATGTTACTCAACTTGAATTTGAATGTAGAGAACTGAATTTGAATGTGTGAACTGAATAAAATGCTTCAAGTTTTATCTTAAATTCAATACAAATAATTGGATTCAGTTTCAGATTACTTGTGCATTCAATTTCAAAACTGAAAAATTCAATTCAAAGCCAATTCAATTCAAACCCAAACTTCAATTCAAAACCTGATAAAATTCAATTCCAAGCAGGTTAAATTCAATTAAATTTTTGTTGGAACAAATTTCGTTCCATACATGGCAGACGAACCCCGGGTGTAAAGTGTGGGCCCAGATCCGCACACACTGTACTTCACCTAGAAAATTCCATTGTGCAGGCCGTAGCACACGTCCACTACTGCAACCACCGACTCTTCCAGGCCTAGTAGCGATAGGAAAGGGGGGAAAACGGCTGGTGGAAGATGCTGGAAGCCGCAGCCCCAATCCTGTATGCAGGCAGTTCAGGACTTTGGTCACCTGATGTTGACCCGGAGACAACAATTTCACTCTGCAGCATCCTGAACGACCAATCAGCCTTCTTTAGGGATAGCACTACTTGCTCCACATGGAGAGGGGCCTTGAAAAGGTGGCCTAAAAAATGCTTGTCTCCTGTACACCCATTCGGCTAGCATCTTCTCATGCGGCCAAAGAACTTCAAAGAGGAAACAGTACACGCACTGCCAAAGGTGTCGCTGGACTGAAAGTTGCATGCTGGAACATCAGAACCATGCTTAACTCAGCATAGCAGTTGTCCAGAACGTCACTCTGCTCTCATTGTGCACGAACTGTCACAACTAGGCGCCAGTGACTTCACTTCACTGCTCTCAGTGAAGTTTTCTTTCCAGAGGAAGGGAGTCTCCCAAGAAAACTGCGTCAGATACACCCTCTATTAGTCAGGCAAACCAGCAACAGAGAGGCGCCTTTCAGGTGTCTGCTTCATGGTCAGTAACTCCATCTCTTCCAAACTTGAAATTCTGCCAACTGGTCACTCTGACTGCATCATTTCCATGCGCCTCCCACTGAGTACCGAGCAGCACGCCACGCTCTGCAGTGTGTACGCCCCGACTCTCCGAGCAGATCCTGCAGAAAAGGACTCGTTTTTTTTTTTTTTTTTTCCGACCTACGCTTTTGCAAAGCACCCCTGCAGATGACACAGTCATAATCCTGTGCGACTTCAACGCCAGAGTGGGCCGAGATTCAGAAGCCTGGAAAGGAGTTCTTGGGGAACATGGCGTTGGAAACTGCAACGATAATGGGCGCCTACTGCTGGAGTTCTGTCCAGAGCTACAACTCATCACAAACTCCATCTTGCAGCAAAGAGACAGTCTAAAAACAACTTGGATGCATCCTCGGTCCAAACACTGGCACCTCCTGGTGTGTCAGCGAGACCTAAATGACATCTTACACACCAGAGTAATGCCCAGTGCAGAATTTCATACTGACCCACCGCCTTGCTCACTGCAAACTTAAACTTCACTTTAAACCTAAACCAAAGAAGGGAGGGTCCAACCGGAAGAAGTTCAAGATCTGCATTTTCAGTCAGCTGAAGTGAAAGCTGACTTCCAGGCAGATCTACAATCAAAGCTTGAGGAATCTAGCTGCCCCACAGATCCCTCTCCAGAAACATTTTGGGAATAACTGAAAGCTGTCATTCTGCAGGTATCTGAGGAAGTCCTTGGGTTCACCAAAAAGAAGAACAAAGACTGGCTCGATTGAAAATAATGAGATCCAGGAAATGCTGATGAAGTAGAGGTCTGCTCATCAGGACCACTTGGTGCAACCATCTTGTCCTGTGAAGAAAGCTGCCTTCCTTCACCCATGGAGCAACCTCCAGCGTAAGCTTCGAGAGATCCAAAAAGAGTGGTGGACCAACCTTGCTGTGTGAACTCAGCTGTGTGCTGACACTGGCGACTAAAGGGGTTTTACAAAGCTCTGAGGGCAGTTCACGGCCCCACACACCAGGTCCAGAGCCCCTTGCGTAGCTGAGACGGCCAGGCGCTCCTCACAGACAGGGTGCCTATACTAAGCTGCTGGTCTGAACACTTCCAGGACCTCTTCAGCTCAAACCGCATTGTCCAGGACTCTGCAATTCTTCGCATTCCTCAACACCCAGGAAAAGTGGAACTAGATGAGCCACCCACCCTTGAAGAGACTATCAAAGCCAAAGAGCAGATGGAGTGGCAAGGCAGCAGAAGTTGATGGCATCCCTCCTGAGATTTGGGAGCATAGGGGACCTACGTTACACGCTAAACTCCATAAGGTCTTCATCTGTCGCTGGGAGCAGGGCAAGCTACCACAAGATCTCTGCGATGCAGTCATTATCACCCTATACAAAAATAAAGGAGAAAAGTCAGACTGCTCCAACCTCTGAGGATCATCCTGCTTTCCATTGCAGGAAAAATCTTTGCAAGGTACTGCTACTGACCATCGCTGTGGACCACCTCCCAGAAATCCAGTTCAGTTTTAGAGCCGACAGGAGCACAACAGACATGGTGTTTGTCCTCAGACAGCTCCAGAAGAAGTGCCGGAAGCAGAACAAAGGGCTATATGTAACATTTGTTGACCTGACCAAAGCCTTCAACACTGTTAGCAGGGAAGGACTGTGGCAGATCATGAAGTGACCCGACTGTCCCCAAAAGTTCCTCAGTATAGTCATCCAGCTGCATGAAGATCAGCATGGTCAGGTTCGACTGAACTGCGACTTATCAGAGCCATTAGTCTCATTGGTCCCAGGATGATGAAGACGGTGTTTACATCAAGTACTGTCTCGACGGCGACCTGTTCAACCTTGGACATCTACAGGCTCACACGAAGCAGCGCTTCCAACAGCGCTGCCTCTGCACCATCCAGAACATCCATTGGAGTGATTTCATTACCAACGTTAAGGCCCTCGAACAGGCAGGGCTCATCAGCATTGAGGTTATGCTGTTGAAGTCTCCTGCCCAGCGTAGCTGTAACGTTTCCAAAATGAAAGATCATCACCTGCCCAAGATCATTACATATGGCGAACTTTCCACTGGTCACTGCGACAGAGGGGCACCAAGGAAACGCTACAAGCACCGTTTCAAGAGGTCCCTCAGTGCCTGTCACATTGACCATCGCCAGTGGTCGACATTTGCTGCAGCCAGTGACACCTAGCGGCACACCATAAATGGGCTGCTTTCTTCCCTGGGGAACACCTATTGGGCCATCCTCAAGGAAAAACGACAGAGGAGGGTGAACCATGTAGCTGCGGCACCCATTCCCGATCAGACCTTCATCTGCCCGCCAGTGTAACCGGATCTGCTGAGCATGAACTCTGGACACAAAAGGGATGAGACATAAGGGTAACTAATCATAACAGTGAAAAGAGACAGAAAAATGGAAGAAAAAAAAGAATAGGTCTGTGTGTGTGCGTGCGTGTGTGTGCGTGTGTGTGCGTGTGTGTGTGTGTGTGTGTGTGTGTGTGCCCGCCTGTGCGCGTATGTATGTGTGGGACGAATATGAGGGAAGTGATGGGGGAAAAAAACAAAGCACATATTAATTAAGTTAAGAACAACACATAACCATGCACTGATATAATGAAGGTTGCTGCCAATATTGGGATGATGCTATGAAAAATAAAGATGATCATGATGGGCAAAGAAATGTATAAAAAGAAAAGGAAAAGAATTCTCTTCTGCTCTTTTTTTCCCTTTTTTTATTCTTAAAGTAATATTTTAAACACCTCTGTTGAATAAGGTGGTGGATGACTGGGGGGAGGAAAGGGAAAAAAATAATGAAGAGAAGTGATGATGATAGAAAAAATTTGATAAGCTTTATTGAAAAGAAAAAAATGAAAGAGTTATTGTTTTATAGATGAGTATGTTTGTGCGTACACGTGTGATTGTGTGAGTGTGGGTGCGTGTGCGTGCGTGTGTGAGAGAGAGAGAGAGCGTGTATCAGAGGGAAGGGGAGGTTGCGGTGAGTGTGTGGTTCTCTCTACCACCACAAAGCAGCCAGAATCTCATCCTCCCTGGGTGTTTCTTCATTTCCCTTTTTAGGGTTTTGGTTTACCACTCAGGCACAACCATTATGCCAGACTGTAATTAGCAACGCCACCACCCTCAGGAGGGGCCTTATTCCCATAGTCGGCAATATTTCAGTTGTTCTGTTGTGTGGATAGCAGGATTGATTTCTGGCCATTGATGCCACCAGCTGACTCCAGGGAATAGATATAGCCCAGCACTGCTGCCTGACACTGCTTTGGGGGACCAGGGGAAGGGGTTGGGGGTGCGTGTGTGTGCGTGTGTGTGCGTGTGTGTGTGGTAAGTGTACTGGTGTTGTGTACTACAAAAATAACTAGGGTAAAAAAGAAAGATGTAATGTGAATAGAAGCCACTAAATGGCAGTATTGACCTTTTCTTTTGTTAAGCCCAGACTGGAGCTACGTTGGGACATGTCCTGGGCATGTCCGAGATGGAAAGTCCCAGAGAAGTAAAAAAATGTCTAAAAGGTGGGAGGAGTCTGCAAAAGAGTATGTAAAGAGGAAAATTGAGAGAGTAAAGTAGTACGAGAAATTGCAAGGAGAAGGATGCATTTGACCAGACCTGTCACTCTGTTCAAGACCTGTGAAGCTTTTAGGGGATTTTTGCCTGTGTTGGAGCATTTTCCTCACCGGAACATCACCAAGCAACCCAACCAAAGGGACTAAATATTTTTTTTTTCTCTTTTTTTTTTTTTTCCCCCCTTCCTCCTTGTATACATCAATCTTGGTCAGTAGAGTAGATAGTAGATTAGTTAAACACATTTAATTAAACAAAGACTTTTAAGTTTTAAAATTGTGTCTGTCATCCCTTGCTGTTGTAAATGTCATAACAAATCGGGGCCATAACAAAAAGAAATGAAAACATGTAATGAAGAATTGTGATCATAATGCTGATTTATGGGGAGACAGGCGGAGGGGAGAAGAGGGCAGAAGATAACGGGGGAGGTGAGCTAGAGGGAATGCATGCGCCCGCCATGGGAGGTCAGATTTTATTTATTTATTATTTTTCTTTATATCTCCATTCCTGTATAATGCTGCAATAATGGAGACTGAGAATGGGGGGGAAAAACAATAATAACCCAAGAAAATAGGGGGGGGGGGGGGGGGGGGGGGGGGGGAAGGAGGATTTTTTAAATTAAAAAAAAAATAACAGGACAAATAACATAATACATGAGAGAAATACCACAAATATGTAGAGAGAAGGGAAAGAAATGTAAATGTATGAAATAAGGCCAGAAGAAATGGGAAAAAATTTCAATATAATAAAAGCAGCAACAGCCACATGAAAAATATTCAAAGAAATTACAGATTCAACAAAAGAACTGAAGGGAGAAGCGAGAAGGAGAGCCGACACGGAGTGTTTTTTTGTTTGTTTTGGTGTATGTAAAAAATGTGCGCATGAGTAATGGTCTATGTGTGTGGATATCTTGGTACACAGGCAGAGAGAGTCAATCGCTGTGATTGTTCAAGGTATCAAGACTTAATGTTATGTAAAATCGAATTCCAGATGTTGAGTTCAGTAGGTTGTTTTTTAAGGGAGCCACATAATTTTTCCATTGATATGTATTCAGTAAGCAAGTTATTCCAAAGTGTGTTTTTTTTTTTTTTTCCCCCCCCTCTCTCCTTGATTTCCAGTTCATAAGGATAGTTTTCTTGGCGATGGTTGGGGCAATAGATAGTATTCTGCTGGATGTGGTGTTCAGGTTGATGTCTGATAAGTCTCCAAGTAGGCAGAGCATGGGTGATGGTGGGATATGGCAGCTCAAAAGAAGTAGTGATCTGTGATACAGCGCCCTCAATAATTATTGGCACCCCTGGTTAAGATGTGTTAAAAGCCTTAAAATATTTCAATTTTTATTGAAGAAGCATACTCTCACACTGAAAATTGTTGAAAAATGTAACCTTCAACTCAAGTGAATTTTAAGGTAAAAAATTTCCCTGACTAAGAAATAATTATTTTTCATAAAATCACCTGTTCCACAATTATTAGCACCCCTAACAATTCCTAGGAAATTGTTGATTAGAGTATCTAGGAACATTTAATTAGTAATGAGCTGTATGTTTGTTATGGTGGACATAGAGAAGATTTTATTGCATACTTTGGTCCAGAGGTCGGCACTGGCGGTGATCTGGAAGTCTTGTGGACCCTACTCTTCTGTAAACTCATTAATCCCAAAAGGAAATCTTCGCCTTAATTCATTGCTTATTGAGACTGAACACCCAAATATCGCTGCAAGAGGTATCCACTGACAGCCAATTATATATGTAGCATCCCCTTAAGCAAGAGAAAAGAGTGTATTCCTTAAGTTAGACTGGTTGAATCACCAAATTCAATGAAATATGATGAAACCTCCAAATCTCACTTTTTAGAGGCACTTACCATTTTGTTCAATAAATTCAGAAGCTACACACGGCTTATTTTTCATCATCGGAAGATAAGTGTACTTCTAATGTGTCAAATCTGTGGCGCCCTTGTAATACTCAATATTTAATAGGTTAATGTCACCAAGGTTTGAAATGTTTGGAGCTCTACTAATTTGGTAATTTGGACGTTCTTTCTATTATCTGGTTTTTGTGTCGCCTGCGAAGCATAGCGGCACATAGGGATCACTTTGTCTGGCGTCTGTCTGTCTGTCTGTCCGGTAGTCACACTTTCAGTTGGTAGTCACACTTTCTCATAAGTGCTTCGCAGGCGACACGTGTTCACCTGAACACTCTAGTATTTTTGTTTTATTGATTGATTGATTGCTTTATGGTAACTTCGCACCCGGCAACATTTCATTATATGGCGACGGTTTTGTGTACTTCAGTATAAAACAGCTACTGGCAACAACTGAAAGTGTGCAGGCAGGATAAACTGAAAGTGCGGAGCAGGGCGGAGACAGATTAATAGGCAAACATAGAAAAAAAAAAAAGACTGGTTTTAAAAACGGTTTTTTCTAAAAACATAGGCCCAATATCTAAAAGTCTTAAGAGCTGCCCCACATCGATGACCTAATTAGGGCATGACCCATATAGATGACCCACTTAGGGCATAACAACCTAGTCAAGCCAATCTAATAACTTTTGCTGGGGGGAAATGAACTTTCACTGTATGACAGTGTCTACCAACTCCTTGGAGCCATTACAAGCTACAACTGTTGACTAATTAATCTAATTAATTGCCTTTATTGATGAGCCTCATGACTCATTAGGACAATATCTCGGAAATGGAGCCATGAGTACCATGCAGATGTATTATCGTTAGATATAAATACTCCAGAAATGCTAAAATGTGGCAACTGGGTTAATTCTCTAAAGGCTTGAATGTCATGAAGTGTGGTCGGTAGGTCAGCTGGGCCATTTACATGCCATCCTCAGAATCACTGTCATGGTCATTTGATTCCAATGGCATGGACACTGATTTTTCACTGTAGTGCAGTCCTGACACTCGCAAAGATCCGTACATGGGACACCATTTGAACGACACGAGCAGCGCTTTGTGTCACATTTCGTCTTTGCACATTTGTAGTGAACAATGTACAATGGTTCATCAGGGACTGGCTCTTTCTTCATCCAGCAGATGGTTACATGACCGCCATCCACAGTCCACCCATGATCTTGAGGGCTTGGTGCACTCATGTAGGTGTTGAGGGCGTGACGATGAACAGCTGCTCGATAGTTCGATCAAAGACAATGCTGCCATAGAGCATCACTTGTCGGTGGCATAGCATGATCCTCATTGGATCCAAGGCAGAACAGTCTGTAGCGGGCTTTGTCGACCAACACACATTTCTGTCCATACAGCGCGCAAACAAAAGTCTCTACTGCGTCTCTCAGGTCATCCAGTGGATTGAAACTCGACCCAAGCTTGATGAAGATGTCCTTGTATGCTGTGGATGAGACCATCAATTCAAAAGGCCGACATCATCCGCAAAAAGCAGAGATGAGATCCTATGGTCATCTAATCGGACTCCCTTCGACCTCTGGATGTATCTAGAAATTCGGTCCATAAAAATAATGAATAGAACTGGTGACAAAGGGCAACCCTGCCGGAGTCCAACATGTATCGGGAACAGGTCTGACTTGCTGTCGGCAATGCGAACCAAGGTCCTGCCCCGGCCATTCAGAGACCACGCAGACCTTAGTAGAGGGTCCCGGACTCCATACTCCCAAAGTACCTCCCACAGAATGCCATGAGGGACACAGTCGAATGCCTTCTCCAAGTCCACAAAACATGTGAACTGGTTGGGCAAACTCCCATGAACCCTCAAGCACCCTGCGGAGGGTATAGAGCTGGTCCAGTGTTCCACGACCAGGACGAAAACCGCATTATTCCTCCTGAATACGAGGTTCGACTATCGGCCAAATTCTCCTCTCCAGGACCCTGGAGACTTTACCAGGGAGGCTGAGGAGTGTGATCCCCCTATAGTTGGAGCACACCCTCTAGTCCCCCTTCTTAAATAGAGGGACCAGAGGCACTCTCCCCAACTGCCACATGATGTTGTAAAGGCGCGTCAACTAAGACAGCCCTACAACATCCAGGGACTTGAGGTACTCAGAGTGGATCTCAGCGACTTCAGCCCAAGTGATAGCCTATTGATTCTTTATGTTGATTAAATGTTTGGTTAAATTGTTTCCCTCTGCAAATAATTACAATACATCTCAATGTAGATATTAGCATAAATGCGCCTAATTAAAACAAATCAACAGCTTGTTAAAATCCTAAGACTGCAATTGTGGTCGGATCAAAAACCAGCATACACAGTGGGGCGCCAGGATTGAGTTTGAGAACCACTGGAACCTGACACTAAGTTTTAGTACTCACTCACGCTCAATTAGTGTGAGTGTCGCTTCTGAATATGAGCCTTAGCCTATCCTCCTCCACCCGCTGTTGGCTTTGTGCAATCAATTAAGCCAGGGATACGCTGTTTGGGATATGGCAATGCTTGCTTTGGTGTTGATCCAGGATCTCAGGATCCAACTTTTGTGCAATAGGCCCCAGATAAAGTTAAATGTAGAAATCCAAACTGTAATATTACGTCACATCAAACAGATATAAACCGTTTTTATTGCAATATAATTAAGATTTTGTTTAACTCCAGCCAAAAGCTGATTAAAAGGAGGCCTCAGACTTATTCTCAAAATTATGTCCCCGGATGGAAAGAGCAAGTAGACTGCTTACATAAGGCTGCGAGATCTGCATATACGTTATGGAGGGAAATGGGCAAACCTAGACAAGGAGTAGTGAGTGAAACTATGAAGCAATCTAGACATCAGTATGCATTAAGAAAATGTAAAGCAAATAAAAATAGAATTATAGCCGATCAGCTTGCTGAAAAACTGTAGTAAAAATGACAGATTTTTGGAAACATAGTAAAATGAACTTGCCTAATATAGTCTGTGAGGCCAGGGGCGAAGAGATTCTTCATATGTGGAAACAGCATTATGAATCTATATTTAATTGTGTCCATAATAGTAATGTGACCAATGTCTATGAGAACCTGAAGTATAGATACTTACCTTTTGATAGGAGTCTGGTGGTTCCTGCTCACGAAGTTTGTGAAGCTTTTCACTGTCTTCCTAATGGCAAAGCATGTGGAAGAGATGGTACATCATCTGAACATATTAAGTATGCTGGTCACCAGCTGCCTGTTGTACTATCTTTGTTTGTCTCTTCTGTTTTTATACATGGTTCTTTACCTAAAAGCCTTATGGATTCTATTATTGTCCCCATCATAAAGGATAAGAACAAAATTATTTCAGATAAAAATAACTATCGCCCTATATGTCTCTCTAATGTATGCTCAAAGTTAATTGAAGTCATTTTGCCTAATAGAATTGAAATATATTTATCTACTTGGGATAACCAGTTTAGTTTTAAAAGAAAACATGATACAGACGTGTGTGTGTGTGTGTGTGTGTGTGTGTGTTTGTGTGTATATATATGTCCTTAAGGAATTGATTTGGTATTACCTAAAACACGGTTCCGTAATGTGTGTCGCTTTTCCGGATGCCTCAAAAGCATATGATGGGGTCAATCATAAAAAATTAATACATTAATTGTCGCTAGTGGGATAGCCTCTCTTTGTGGTAAGACTCATTACATATCGGTACAGCCATCAATTATATTTTGTTAAGTGGGGTAATAACATCTCCTTAGGCTTTAATGTAAGTAATCGGGTGAGGCAAAGAGGAGTTTTATCCCTTTACTATTTAACTTTTACATGAGCAAACTGAGTACATCATTGAATGAGATCTCTGCTGGATGTTGCTGCGCTGGCAGATTAGTTATGTATGCAGATGACCTTTTTCTTTTTGCTCCTTCGGTAAAAGGTACCCAGAAGCTATTTGATGTCTGTTTTAATTTTGGTCGAAGTAATGATATTGTGTACAACAGTGAAAAATCCCAAGTTATGTTCTTTGACACATTGAAGATTTATAACTCTTCTAAATGCTTATGCTTGGGTCAATCAATCTTGAAGTATGTTTCAGTTATAAATATCTGGGATATATTATTAATAATACACTGTCTGATGAACTTGATATGAAATCTAAAGAAAGGTGCCTGTATGGTCAGTATAATGCATTTAGAAGACTAAATGGCCTCAATAGGTAGTGCAGTGCCAGTAGTATGTTTGTTTCAAATGGTATTAATTGCTTTGGTGCTACGTGTCAAAAACAGGTGTTCAGTTTTAAACAAAGGATAGAATCCTCTCGCAACTGTATCTTATCTCACATTGTTTCATCTGATATATACAGGGTATCTAATTTATTCAAACTATGGAATAAGAAGCTTTATGTGAACACCAGTTCCTCTATATGACCCACTGGACATCATGGTATTTTTCCTCTGGCTTTTATATTCTTACTTATTCTGCTGTTCTATATGTGTGCGAAATTAATTAATTTATTTATTATTATTATTATTATTATTTTTATTTTCTCTTCACTCTTTTAAAAACTATGACTTGTATCACAAAGTCGGAATTAAAGACTTGATTGATTAATCTGCTAGCTAAATTTAAATTATTTCCATCATATTATTAATTTTATTATTTGTTTGTTAAAGTATGGTTGTAAAAGCCAACTTGTGGCTTTTGCTTGAATCGTCCATTTTCCCTGGTGTACAACACGACCACTGGATGCAGTGATTTTCCTGGAGAAATGGCACTAACACGAGTTATGTCCAAAAGAAGCTTTACTTTCCTTGTGGATTGAATGGAAAGAGACATTTGTAAAACTTCATGCCACTAAAGTGGAATAATATGATAATATTCTTCAAAGTATTGCCTAATGCACAGCCGAGAATTACGTTGTCAATTTGTATTGCTAGCATGAAGACTGTGAGTTTAAGTTTGCATTATTTTTCATTCCGGGGACTAGATTACGTCACATTGGAGGATTGCATCAAGTTTTTACAGTTGTGTAACTTTCAGTTTGTTTTGTTTAGTTTGGAGAGGGAATGGATTGGTCATAATGAGGCCCTCTCATTTTGACTATCAAAAAACATAAAAAAATAATAATATTCATTTGCATTTGATGCAAAAGATTATACCTTGTGTGAAGACAGTTTGTTGCTATATGTGGAATGGCAGACGTGTCAGTCAACAGTAGCAAGAGGACAGTGCAGAACCCAGATGGAGAGCCACCGGGGAAAAAACTGAAGAGACCCAGGAGAAGTGAAACAAACTTCCTGCCAAACTTTCCGCAGGGCCAGGATACTTCAACACTTGAAAGCTGTAGACAGGTACTTGAAAATGAGATGAAGAAAAGGTCCCCAAATGCAGTTTATGTGAATCGGCTGATGAGCCAGACCTTCTCATTGAGGCGTAAATAAGTAGTGGAAGACCAGCCTTCTGTGAAGCACATGTTAGAACGCTGGCCAGCACTTTTCAAAAAACAACAGGTAAGCAGAGAGGTAGATAATAATAACCAAATTTATGTCTGTCTCGTGCAGTTTGTCTTCCAAAATGTCCTCATCTCTTTACTTTTGTACAAAATGTTGTGCTTGTATTCTGTGTTGTCCTAAAAGGTTTATGCAGAGTTCACCAGAGTGGCTAGTAGAGATCTTGAGCAAGACTTCTTTGAGTCCTTGGATCGCCATACCCCACGTTTCCTTGAGATCTTCAAATCTAAAAAGGGGATTGTTGGCCAGACACTTTCAGAGATCCTTACCCAGGTTGAAACAAGGATAAGCATTTATTCTCATTAATTTTTTCTCAGGGCAGGAAATTGTGCAAATTGTTCTTTTAGACAATGTTCAGTTGCGCGTGCACATGCATACACAATTTCTTCACTTCAAATTCTCTTTTCTAATGATCTTTATGCTTGGCTAAGCCAAACAGAGTTTAGCCTCACATTTAATGTACAGACATGACCGTGATATCAACCTTCTAATAGTTGACCAAGATTGCAAGTATAAAGACTGCTTATAAACATGTTGATCTATTCTATCTGACTTACTTTGGGAAAAAATGTGATGCTTTTCTTTTAGGAATTGCTTTTGCTTAGTTTTACTCTTTTTACCCACTTGTAGACCAATGACGTCATTGCCATTAGGACTGCTGTCCTGCGATGTCTCCCTGTTTTCTTTGGGGATTATGGAAGTGACTTCTACAAAGTCTGTTTTGTAAGTATTGTATAATTTGGTATGTTGGATGCTTTGCACTAGGAAGCAATGATTTTCACTTTTTTTTTTCTTTTTTTTTCACCATTCTTTATATCCACAGAACACTGATGCCACTGCAGACTTTACTCAGGTCCCTGTTGGGGTATTGACTGTTATACCTGAAGTCAGTCAGCTGCCAGGTCCAAATGCTCTACACCTGGAACCATGCAACATTGGTATTATTCTGGAAGGTACTGTCGTCATGGATGACATTGAAAGCCATGCTCATGCTATTTGCCTTATATTTGGACTAATGTATGCCCTTCATCTCGATTATCCAAAAACATTAAAAAACTTCTTTGACTTCATTCAGAGGGTGATGCTCAATCTGGGGGTGGGTAACCTGAGGCCAAAACTTCAGAGCTTGAAAAATACGCTTTTGCAGTAGGTGGGTTAACAGCAGGCAGCTGCAGATAACAGAAAAAGATGCTGAAGCATAGACACTTGATTCAACTGTTACACGCTGAATGTTTTCAACCAGTGACCACTGCCTAGTTCTGATGGTTAGTCAATCACAAACGGCTGATTTTTGGGCACGTTATATATCAGTTTGTATGGTTTTTCAATTTATGGGGCAAACAAAATCAAAACTGGCTTGTGAAGTTGGATGGTTCCAGGTGTTGGGCATTTGACCATTGGAGTTAATCATGTCAAATGTACATTCCAAACGGAGACTTGACTGGTGGTTCTGTTTTGTTTACGTTTTATGTAAATGTGACTAGTTTTTACTCATTAATAGTAAGATGTTTGCAGCTATTGTCTTCCTGTTTCAGTGCGAAAGCAGTTGGCTGAAGCTTGATTGTGATAAAACTGCTATTGAGTGCTGTTGAGATTTTTTTTATCCTTATTTCATGACTGAAAAGAGCTGATTTGTGTTGATTTTACAATTTAATTTGTAAATGGCCTTTGTTAAGATGCTGAGAATGATATTTTACTAAAATAAATAAATAATCCTGTGAACTTGTCATTCTTGGTTGTGCTTACTTTATTCATTTGAGGCAATCGGTTTCCTAGATTCTACTGAGTAAATTTTACTGTTCACATAAGTCAGACAAACTTGGATTTGGTAAGTTGGAACAACTTCAGAGAACTGAGTTGAAATGACTTCACTTAACTAAGTAAATACTGAACCATTAAAGTACACTGAACAATTAGATGTGAAGTAAACAAAACTTAAGACTATTGGTTATATTTACTTGCCTTTTTCAAGGCAACCGGTTTCCTAGATTTTTTTAAGTAAGGTCAACTTGTCAGATTTTAGAGTGTAGTATAAGATTGCATTATTTATAATTCACGCCAAAGCAATGCACGCCAAAGCCAAAGCAATCCCTCCATATTTTAGTTGTTTTGCTTGACATATTATTATTTGCACTGAGTAACACTGTTAGATTTAGCTGACTTCTGGTCAATGAGTTTATGATAAGGGAAATGTTTTGTTTTACCTCCAAGCTCTTCTTTGTTTTTCAGTAAGTCAATCCAAAATGACTTCAGCAGTGAATTTTTATGAAATTTCTGGCACTTTTTTGTCCCAAAATTGAAAATCAATAAATAAAAAAAACATGGGAATAAGTTTTATCCCATGTGAAAAAGTATTACACTTAATTATATTGAAAATATATTTGTTGCATACAAAAGTTTATTACAAATATACTTTTACTTTTTGTGCTTAATTTGTAATATATTTAACATATACTTTAAGAAAGTGTACTTCAAAATATTTGTGATTAATTTCATCTTCAATCTACTAAAATTAAACATACTTATTATGCAATAATTGGAGTTGTACTTTAGCTTACTTATTAGAAGTGTACCTTATTGTAAGTCTATTGTAAATTGTTCTAAAGTATACTTTTAAAAAGTATACTTTATTTCAAAGCACTTGTAGTAGTAGATTAGTATTTTTATTAAAAGTGTACTTTTTTGAGTCATTTGTAATATGGTTAATATACTTTAATAAAGTGCACTTAATTTGCACTACTTTGGAAGTGAACTTAGATACAGTGAAGTACATTTTTAATAAGTGTAAGTCTATCTAAATTGTTTTAAAATATACTTTCAAAAAGTGAAATTTATTTCAAAGCACTTAGACTAGTAGATTAGTATTCTTATTAAAAGTATATTTATTTGTAATATATAGTTGGTATACTTTATTAAAGTGCACTTTAACTTCACTTAATTGGAAGTGGATTTATGTACTTTTTAAAAATTGCAATTTATTGTAAATCTATTTTAAATTGTTCATACTTTATTTCAAAGTACTTACATTAGTCAAATAGTATTCTTAAGAAAAGTATCCTTATTTGAGTCATTTGTTATATACTGTTAGTACTTAATTAAAGTGCAGTTTCATTTTACTTATCTGGAAGTGAATTTAGCTACACTTAAAGTGCAAATGAAGTAGAATTTGTTTTAAGCTGTACTTCTTCATAGTTCTAACAGTGGTAATTTAGTGTACTTATGAAAGGAGTAATTATTTAGCAATACACTTTCTACATATTACATGTATGTGGTAGTACTTTTGTACATTTGTTTTCATTTCATTCCCAGTTATGTTAAAATGCACAAATACTTGATTGTCAGAAAAATATACGTTTATTTAGCCTATGGAAACACATTGTTACAGCACGTTATAGTCAATTTAAGCAGGGATTTTTTGTTCAATATCGCTTGGAAGAACATATCTTCTTCTTAATCCTGACAAATATGTATTTCATCAGTATTACATTGCAACAGATTTTTAGTCTAATTCATTTACAGAGGAATAGGGAGGCCTTTTCCCTTGACTCATATAGAAATATGACACAGTTAAAACAGTAAAAAAAAAAAAAAAAAATTCTAGTGTTAATGTTATAACAAGCGCAAATTCGCAATAGCTGCAACTTCATACATGCATGCATCCATTAAATTTCCAAACACAGAGGTCGGCGACATCCGGGCAATGCTAAGAAGGAAATGCAATAACAAGGGCTATGTCAAAGTTAATCAGTGATTATTTTTTATTGTAAATTTATGGCTGTTTTTGTTTTATTTTCTGACAATCTTACAAATGTTACTGGAACATTGTTTAATTGCCTGGATACCTCTTTTTAGAGGTTTTATGTTTTCATAAATAAATTTCAATTTGTTTTTCCAATAAATTGAAGTGTATTTCTTTCAATGAACTGATTTAGCACACTTTTAGTGTACAAGTTTTACCATAAATTAAGTAGACTGAAGTGAATGTGGTTACATTAAGTATACTTCTGTACCACTAACACAGTGCACTATACAGCACTAATACCTGCACCACCTACTGTACTTCAAATACACTTCTAAACCATACATCATAGTACAATGATATTATACTTGAAGAACAAACCTTTTGATGCTTTATTTGTGATATTACTTCACTATAAATGCATTTTTATTAACATAGTAGTGCACTTGAAAAGTAATACAAATAGTCAGAGAGTGCACTTGATCTAAACTTGAAGTATGATAAGTTTAATAATAAATGCATTAAAAATACAATCCTACACAACTATCAATTTAATTGTAAGGCCTTTTAAGTATATTTTGAACATACTGGTGGTCTAATACAATTGGACTGGAAGTGTATTTCAAATCAGGTGACGGTGTACTTGCGGAGGTATACTTTTGTACGCTTAAAGTTTGTAAAAAGTTGTTCCAATTTAACATACTATTTCAGGGTTCTCACGGATCCTTAAAAAGTCTTAAAAGGCATTAAATTCACAAATCTAAAAACAAGGCCTTAATTGGCATTAAAATGTCTTAAATAAATCTTTCAAAAGTCTTAAAAATGTGAACTCGTGATGAATTAGTGAACTCACTGAGAAAGCGCCTCAAAGAAAAAATGGCAGAATTGGCAGAGGTGGAGGAGGAACTGAAAAAAGCAGTGTCATATCAGTGAACGATATCGGCTTTAAAATTAAATATCGGACATCGGCCGTTCTGCTGATATCTGCCGATATACATACCCAAAACCAGTGAATTTGGCACGTTGTGTAAATTGTAGATAAAAACAGAATACAATGATTTGCAAATCCTTTTCAACTTATATTCAATTGAATACACTGCAAAGACAAGATGTTTAATGTTCAAACTGAGAAACTTTTTTTGTTGTTGAAAATAATCATTAATTTAGAATTTAAAGGCAGCAACACATTGCAAAAAAGTTGGCACAGGGGCCTTTTTATCACTGTGTTACATTGCCTTTCCTTTTAACGAAACTCAGTAAATGTTTGGGAACTGAGGAGACCAATTTTGTTTTTCAGGTGAAACTCTTTCCCATTCTTGCTTGATGTACAGCTTAAGTTGTTCAACAGTCCGGGGTCTCTGTTGTTGTATATAATGCACCACACATTTTCAATAGGAGACAGGTCTGGACTACAGGCAGGCCAGTCTAGTACCCAGACTCTTTTACTACGGAGCCATGCTGTTATAACACGTGCAGAATGTAGCTTGGCATTGTCTTGCTGGAATAAGCAGGGGCGTCCATGAAAAAGACGTTGCTTGGATGGCAACATATGTTGCTCCAAAACCTGTATGCACCTTTCAGCATATATGTAACACATATATGTAAGTTGCCCATGCCTTGGGCACTAATACACCTCCATACCATCACAGATGCTGGCTTTTGAACTTTGCGCCTATAACAGTCCGGATGGTTCTTTTCCTCTTCGCTCCGGAGGACACGACGTCCACAGTTTCTGAAAACAATTTGAAATGTGGACTCGTCAGACCACAGAACACTTCCACTTTCCATCAGTCCATCTTAGATGAGCTTGGGCCCAGCAAAGCCGGTGGCGTTTCTGGGTGCTGTTGATAAATGGCTTTCACTTGGCATTGTAGAGTTTTAACTTGCACTTGCAGATGTAGCAACGAACTGTAGTTACTGACAGTGGTTTTCTGAAGTGTTCCTGAGCCCGTGTGGCGATGTCCTTTACACACTGATGTTGGTTTTTGATGCAGTATCGCTTGAGGGGTCAAAGGTCACGGGCATTGCTGTACAGTTGTACAATGCACTTCATACATGTTCCTTGTGAATAGAGGTAAAATTGGTTGTGGGTGTTGTCATAAGTCTGTTTTAAGTAGGACAGGCTGCAAGTATCTTATTTTTGTTTTGTTTAAAAACAATTGTAATGAATAATTATGACATGTTTTAAATAACATAAATTGAGGTATTTTTCTTATTTTGCACAAGGAGTGATTACTGATGTTACATCATTTTCAGCTTTGTTTAATGTCTGCATTTGCCAGCAGGCCGACATGATGAAGAGTCTGCAGAATAATTCTGTCTGTTAATTCCCCTGCAGAAACTAGATGATCACTGCAATTAGATGTGGGGGAAAAAATATCGGTATCAGTATCGGATATCGGCCAAATGAGTTGTAAAATATTGGCATATCGGATATCGGCCAAAAATCTAATATCGTCCATCCCTAGTATTAATGTTTTTCAAAAAAACGTTTTCATTTGATCAAAAGGTCATATTTCATGTTCAAATAAACATTTGGGCAAAATTGTCCCGAATCCTATTATGAGGTGTTATTTTTCCATTTGTGTTTATTATGAAGTAGGTCTTAAATTTAGTATCAAATGGCATTAAAAACGTCTTAAAAAGTCTTGAATTTAACTTGCCCTAAGCTGTGGGAACCCTGTATTTACACTTTAAGTGTACTGAAGTGGTACACAAGTAGTACTCAATGACTGCTTGAGCACACTTAATTACACATAAAGGGGGCGAAAAAAGCATACACTATACTTAGTACAGTCTGTAAAAGTATAATTCAAGTATAGTATTTTCTCACCTGGGATTTCCAAATGATTGAAATCATTTTTCCAGTCTCAGTGATCCTCAAATCATGAGTCATAAAGCTTTAAACAGGGGTCATGCACAATTGGCAAGAATGGGCTTGATTTGGTATCCGTGCAAAAGAGTTAAATGGAGTTCACTAAAAGCAGGTCAGTGAACCAGGCTGAGCAAATGTCGCTCCATGCATTCACGTCCTGCTTAAATAGCCTATTTATACCACCTACATTCAGCAATCCTGGTCTGTCTCACTTGATGTCCCCCCCCTCCTGTTCCATCCTATTCATCTCACCCTGTCACTCCATAGGAACCCCAGGAGACTCCAATGGGCCTTTATGACTTCAAGAAAAGACGCCACCCTGAGTCTCGTCACCTGGGGCTCCACTTTAGCTTGCACCTACATCAGCACAAAATCCCAAGCCTATCCAATTCAATAAATATTGTTAACTATTATTTTGGGTGGTCTGGAATTCATTAAATGGTACGTATTATTTCTTCGGATTCTTATGTTTAAATCTTAACGGATAGTTGCTGCTATGTGTTTCACTGACGATGGGGAGAATCAGCATCTTTGCCACATACCCCTATGCAAAGTGAAGAGTTGAGGTAGCCGTTGGTGGTGATTGTGGCCATTGGTGATGTTTTTGTTACAGAAAATAAAAATTCCCAATTGTCAAATCAGTTTTCTGCATCCAGTGAGATAACAACTGTTGGTGAATTAGTGTGAGATGTGTAATAGATTAAGTTAAGCCTACGTAGGTCGTTAGATGAACGTCTTCCTTTAATAAAGCCAGTTTAGGCTGAGAGGAAAATGGGTGTAATAAAGGTTTTGATTTGTTTTTATTTATTTATTAATCCTATATATATCCTATATTTATAAAGTCCCATTTAGATTGAAATCTCTTTTTTTCAAGGGAGCCCTGGGCGTTGGTGGAGAGGGAGAGGACAAGTTGCACAGCCAATTAGATCAGGGGACGATTTGGAGGCAGGTTGAAAGAGCCAGGTTGGGCACCGGGGAACCCCCTACTCTTGTTGAAGAGTGTCATAGGATCTTTATTGACCACAGAGAGTCAGGACTTCGGTTTAATGTCGCAAAAAAAGGTTTTGTTAATGATTTTCATGTCAGTGCTGTTTGAAGACAAGTGGCAATAGCTTGATGGGGGAGGTAGGGCCTTCATCAGGTTTTAGTTAAAGAGCATACGACCTGTATTCATGCCGATGGGCAGTTTGGATTTTTGTTTAATTTCAGCCATTAATCTTTTGAAAACAGGGGCTAACATATGTATTCCAACCACAGGACAGGTCATAAATCATTGATACTGTTGCAGAATGTTGCCATTTATGGCATTATCATGGTTATGAATGTTATTATAATGCGAAATAAGCAACATGAAATCTAAAATAATGTAATATGTGAAAGACTCGTCAATAATTTTTCAATCAAATAGTAAAGCCTACAATACCCAATTGTACTGTGTTCTTGTGAAAGGAACAACAGTTTTAATTTATTCCACCCATCTACAGATTAAATTTAAATTTACTGATATTACTCTATTTGTTCAATGAAACTTATCATATAACTAGGCAGTCCGGTCAGCTACAATCACATGGGTGTAGCCTCCGAAAGCCAGCTTCTCCCCTTTTTTGCGCATTATTTGGCGAATACTGTCACCATGGCCACCGAAAGCAATAGGTGTCATAAGTGAAGTATTGCACATGTCCATTCCAAATATGCTGTACGCTGTACAGGTAGTGCCATCGACCAATTACTTTCATAGTTGGTATGGACATCTGTTATACTTCACTTATGTCACCTATTGATTTTGGTTGCCATAGTGACAGTATTGGCCGAATAATATGCAAATTAGTGGCAAAACATGAAGATTTCCTTGTGGACGCAGTACATGTTGCAGTTTTTCACAGATTACTTTCATATTTGCTATGGATGTGCTACACTTCACTTATGGTAATTAGCAATTTTGACTGACTGGCGAGAGTACTGGCCAAACTAGATTTAGTCAGTAAGGGCTTACAGGATACCCCCCGCAACAACAAATAGTCGGGCAGTACCACAGTCAATAGACCTTCCAGCAAGAAAAAAATTTTCAAAATCTGATGAGTAGGTTATGAGATCTAGGTCCGGACGCACAGACGCACGCACACACACACGGACGGACAAAGCAAGTCCAGTATACCCCCCTAAACTTGCGGGGGGTATAATAATTTGCAAATTTGCGGCAAAATGTCGAAATTTACTTGTGGATGCTGCACAGGCTGCAATTCTTGACCGATTACTTTCATATTTGGTATGGACATGTCTTACACTTCACTTATGACACCTATCGATTTTGGTTGCCGTGGTGACAGTATTGGCCGAATACTGCACCAAAAAGGGGTGAAGCGGGCTTTCGGGGGCTACACCCATGTGGTTGCATCTGAATGGACTGTCTAGTTATATTAGTAACAAATATAGTTTCCATAAATTGATATGAAGACCACAAAGGAAAAACGAGTCCAAATTTTGCATTGTTGCATATTTTATACATTGTATATAATTATAATATTTATAACAATATATAATAATATATAATATATATTTAAATAATTATATATACTCAGCAACAAAAGTTTCTGTGACACCATTTATGTATATGTTATAAATGACACGCAAAGATCTCAATGCAATCAATATGTTTATTTAACAGGAGAAACACTGACTTTTCAGTGCCAACGTCACTCAAAACGAAAAATGTCATTTTCATGCGTCATGAAGCACTTGTCTGACGTCTAACCAATTGTGACCTTCACACTTCAATACCGGGTGTGACTTCCTCGTGCCATGATGCAAGCAACGCATCTCCGGCGCATGGACCGAATCAGATGTGCCAGAAATTGCTGTGGGATGTCATTCCAAATCTGACGTAGACGTTGTCGCAATTCCTGGAGTGTAGCTGGCGGGTTATCCAACCGCCGCAAACGTCGATCCATCTCGTCCCAAAGATGCTCGATTGGGGACATGTCTGGGGATCTGGCTGGCCATGGCAGGACAATGACATGTTGTTGCATCAGATACTGCTGTACAATCCTTGCAACGTGTGGTCTGGCGTTATCATGTTGCAGCGTTATTCCGGGACCATGTTGCATCAAAAACGGTACCACCAATGGCCGTAGCACTTCATCGCGATATCTTTGACCTGTCAGATTTCCATCAATAACAAGCAAATCTGTTCTGTTTCTAGCCGTGATCCCTCCCCAAATCATGACACTACCACCTCCAAAACGATCAAATTCCTGAACACAGTTGTTGGCATAACGTTCTCCACGTCGACGGTATACACGTAAACGACCATCACATCGGTTAAGCATGAATCTTGATTCATCAGTGAAGAGTACAAGATCCCACTGACGTTGGATCCACCGTCGATGTTGTTGTGCCCACTGTAGACGCAGTCGTCGGTGTTGTACTGTGAGTATTGGACGTCTTGCTGGCCGACGTGGGACAATGCCAAAATGACGGAGACGGCGACGGATTGTCTGTGCAGACAGTCGCCTCAAACCAGGTATCGTTCTTGCAGTTATGGTTGCAGGTTGGAATCAATTTCGGAGATGGGTTGTTCGAATCCAGTTGTCCTGTCTGGGAGTGGTTACTCGTGGACGGCCGCTGCGAGGACGGTCTCTGACATGTCTTGTCTGCTGATGACGCTGCCATAAGTTCCAAATGGTGTTTCGGTGGACATTCAGGCGATGAGCAACTTCCCTCTGCGAGGTTCCGGATTCAATCATCCCAATGGCCCTCCACCGATCATTTTCAGACAGTCTTGGCATTTAGAGGGTAGAGTTCCTGATCCGAAATGGCTGTGTTTTCGATAAGTGATGCTTCCGTCGTTCATCAGGCACAATGTGAACATTCCAAAAATTCTCCTCTTTTATTGCCATCCACAAGCATGATTTACGCACATTTTCACGTGCAAAGTCATTTTCTCGCATTTTCATGATTTCCATTTCAATGTTGTGTTTACGTGTACTGTTTCAGTCTGATATCACCATGTATGACAATTTCATAATTGCGTTATGAAAAATAATTAACAATATTGGTGTCACAGAAACTTTTGTTGCTGAGTATACTATATTTTTTATTTTTTGCATATTTTTTCAGTGCTTTGTCACTAAGATCTTTTTGAGTTTTTTTTAATTCATCATTTCTCCACAACGTGAAAATGTGGCTCTAATCATTTTTCAGTTGTGGTCTTCATATGATCACTTGATTGCTTTTTGGGTTGATTGTGCAAAATGTCGTTGACAGTAGTGTCCGTAGGCCCCCTAATCCAGAGTTGCATGCATAATTGAGACCCACTGCATGTCCTTCACTAATGCATCATGATATGAAATCATAATGTGCCATAAATACCTACAAGTGCATAATAGTACATAGCAAAGGACAAGTTAGGCAGCAAAAACATTGTAGTTTTATATTGCACTTAAAACACTGACTTATGTGCAGATCTGAGGCACCTGATAAACACATTTGTGTTAAGTGCCGTCTAGCAATTTGTAGTTCATGAAAGTTGTTGGTCGATAAATTCATACTTCAGTAATTTGATTCTTGTTTGCCAAAAATTATTGTATTTTTTTACCGTTTATGGTATTATTTTTTTTTTTTATTATTATTTTTTTTTTATTTTATTTTATTTTTTTTAATAATTTGGCATCTCCAATCCCACCCGAATTTGGAATGCCCAATTGGGGAACTATGTACAAAGCTTGCTCGTATGCGACCCCTTGCTGCCAACTCAGGATAGTGAAGACAGTTCACGGCTCTCCTCCGAAGCACGTGCCTGTCAGCCACTGATTCTTATACACTCGCTGGTTGAATCTTCGCAAGTTCAGAGCGAGGGCGGAGGATACCCGGACATGAACCAAGCCGGATTCTTCCTGACAAGCGCCCGTCTGGCCAACAGGAGGCGCTGGAGCAACGAACAAAGCTGTTATCGAATGCCCAAATCCGGCAGTCCCTTCCCAATTTGTAACCCTGTAGCGCGATAGCCAATTGTGCGCTACTCTGAAAAAGCTGCCGACCCCTGCCGGTGGGTACGCCGAGGCTCGAACCCGCGACGTGGTGATCACCTCTGCACTGCAGCACAACCGTTTATGGTATTATGACCCTTGTCTGTCATGTCCGTAAGTCCCCCAATGTCTCACCTTATTCATTTAGCAATATTTTTTTTTTAAAAAACCATGATCAAATGAGGGGAAAATATGGACAAATAATTCCAAGACATGTAGGTACAATATGAAAGTACTTTGTTCAAAATATCAGCCACTTGAATTTTCAGCTTTAGTGCAACATCATTTGTACACCTAATTGTGTTTTAGCCTTAAAGCATTTCCAAGTCAGATTTATACAGCCATTGATTGCGTGGCTGGCCTCAGGACGCAACTAACGTTAGATTCCAAGCTAGAGGGCTAGTTAGCTATCTTGCTAGCTGATAAATGGCTGTGCAATGATTGTAACATTCACTAATAAATAAACGAGAGCTGGACTCGTGAGAGCCTATACCTCCGCCAGCATAGCTGGATTTGAACTTTGGCCTATATCTAAGCTGTACTTTGGCCTAGATATGCCTAAATTTAAACACTTGTTCCTTTTGTGCTACTATAACATCCTGCAAAGTGTGGTTAAAATCTATGCAACCATTTTGAGATATCCAGCTGACAGACAAACAAACAAATAAATAAACAAATGGAAGCAAAAATGTAACCTCCTTGATGGAGGTAATAATACCACATACCATGATGTAATTAACCCATTTGCGCAGACGCCAACTTTGGCTATTTGTGGATTTCCCAATTTAATGCCGAAAGGAACCTTCCTCTTGCCACTCCCAATACGCCATTAAGAAATGGCATCAATCCGACAAGGGATTCTGTAGTTATCCCACGGAAACGAAAAGTTAACGGATGACGGACGGACATGTTGTCGACATAATGCCCCCTTTCCTCTTTGGAGGGCAGGGGCATAATAAAAATGCCTTTTCTCCATAATAAAGTTGAGAGTTTTGTCCATTTTTCTTCTAAGTCTCCCAAGCCAGCACACACAGTCATTAAATAAACTGCTGATTAAACAGTCAGGTCACTCTGCAATTAAACCAGCAGTTCCAACTTCCGAGCTCACAAACTCATTTCAACACTTATAAAGAACAAGTACAACTCTCTAACTCAGTAATATCTGACTTCTGAAATATACCTTATTTTAACAGAATAGACATTCCACTTTCAGGGAAGATCAACCATTATATTGCCTCCCTGGATTCAACAGACTGGTGCAATGAACATACCAGGGCATCCACCCAAATGCATGGGCAGTTCACGTTTTAAACAAAAAGCAAAAGTAGCAGCCTAACCTTTTTCATGAATCTCTCCTCCAGAGACCGATGTATCCAGTAGAAGGAACCCTCTGGTCCTGTTTCACTCGGAATAATTCCCATTGACCATGTCCTTATCTCATTTAAATACTGTAAATGTAACTGAACACTTCAAGGCCAGTTTTGCAAGCCTTTTTTATCTATAAGTCATGTCTATTTCAGTCCCGTAATGCACGCGACATAGGCAGGATACAACCGAGCCTGCTGATACGCATGGGCTTATATGCTCTGTTTTTGTCCAATCAATGTGTTTTGCTTACTGTAGAATGTTTAAACACTCGGCAATTGGATAAGAAACAAGCCAATCAAAACATTGTTACCGGGGAAGTTTCACGAGGGCGTGAACTATAACTGTGCAGTTATGCAGTAGAGCCTGAGTGTTTAATTGAGTGATTGGCTATCAACACCAGAACTCGAATGGATATACAGAAGCGCTGAATTTGTCGATGAAGGAATCAACACGTAAATCCATGGTAAAGAACTACGCATTTTTTGAAAGAGATGACTGTAATTGACAGTAGAATGTGAGAGAATCAATACCATGTCAAATTTTTTGCTTCAGAAAACTGATTTTTCTGAACCACTAATTGCAATACCGTTGGCTCACTGCAGCTAAAGTGGTCGCTACACAGGACAACGATTTTTTCTATCACAATAGATCATTTTTTTAAAATGCTGGATTGATATTATGGCAAGGATATAGACCAGTTGGCACATCAGGCTTAGCTGAGGAGTTTAATTCATGCAACTCTTGAAAAACAGGGAGTGGTGTGAACTTCCCCATATTCAAAACCGCATTCGAACTCTGCTTGCATGTGAATATTCAATAACTAATCCGGGGTTGCTATCTTGTGGTCGAGTACAGTACCTGCATGCTTAAATTTGCAGTTCCATAGGCGCAACCGTCTATATCGGCAGAAAGGGGTCAAGTAATTTATAAATTGGGAGGAGCATTTCAATTGTTCTACATTGCTATGCTTCATGATAAATGTTCCTAATATAAATAATAAGCCTAGTTGTAAAAGGTTGTGTCCTTCATGATACTGGGTGACAAGTGCTTGACTGTGAAACAAGCTAGAAAACCTTGATTCATATTGAATTTCAAAAGCTGTCACTGCTGTCCAATTAATTCATGCGATCCCACATGGAAAGAACCTATATAAACATATAGGTTTTAATATAGGGCCAGATACAGGTTTTGCATATATGCAACATGCATAAAATTGGCCATTTTTTATATGGGTATATAGGTACAAACATGTACCTATAATATATGAAAACGGCTAATTAAAACTCCAGTTTTTTATATTTTTTTTTATTTTGTATTTCCAATCCCACCCGTATCTGGGGTATCTAATTAGGGAACTATGTACAAGTTCTTGGGCTTATTCACATATGTGGCCCCCTATTGACAACTCAGCAATTACTTTCTATATATTGGCTGGGCAAAATTTCCCATACTCAAAGCAGGGGCAGACAATTGGCACTCAAATTGAGATCAGAATTTTATTTATGAGTGCCCTAGCCAACAGGACGCACCTAGGGGAATTGTAATCAACATAACCCCTCCCAGCAGGCCCTTCGCAATTTGCATCGCTGTAGCGCAGGGATCGCGCTACGCGTTTGCCAAATCGTCATTGGCAAACGTTGCTCCAATCTGGCGACTAAAAACCTGAAGGTGACGAAAAATTTGGCTAATAGCATTATTTTGCTCCAGCAGTAAATAGAATCAATCTTCCTGTCTGTCATGTGTATCGTCTCTCATATTCCCCATTCCACTTCAAAAATCTGCTTCAGCCCCTCCGCTCAGTGATATTCCGATACACACTCCGCCGGGCCGCCCGCTCTCAATCTCACCATAACTGCATGCTTTCCGCTCATCACAATTTATGCAGAAACTGCTAGCGCCGCGGTGCGGTATACAGAACTACTTGGGGATTCCTGTTCGTCTAGTTGGGCCATATGCTGGTTCCCTGCGCCACAATATAGGCGCAAAATGGGAGCAAACTGTCACAAGACTGGCAGGAACCTACCATCTGTACCCAATTATCGCTTCCATACCCTGCACTCCAAGGTTCTTTATCATTATTATTAAAACAACATTGCAGTCTCTTGTGCATAAACTAGGATCAAAAGACCCCCCTCATCCAACCAGACCCTCATGTTCGTTGCCTGTTCACGTCATGCACGTGCTGGTAGTTGAGTATGCTCACTCCGTGGCCAGACTTTTTTTTCACCTTGACTAGAGTCATTGACAGGACCAGATTTTACCGATGTATTTTCTTTTCTTTTGCGTTCACTAGTTTTAAAGGAAATCTGACCTTTTCTAAGTAGAGTGAGTTTAATGCAAATTCATGCAGCAAATTCCACCCAAATATATTTGCAAAGCAATAAATAAAGGTTTCCTTTAGCACCTCTAAAATTGCGCTCTGACCGACACGGGTCCAATGCTCGGGACTCTTGGGTGTTTGTGTCAGAGATCGGAAGGTTTCTCTGAAAACGTATTTATTAATATGTCTCTAATTATTTAAACAGCCACTTGTAATAATTAATAAATCGCCTCCATTAATACGGACACCTAAAAAAATAGTAAGTACTGAATGCCATGTTCCCATCAAACAGTTCTTGTAAGGGAAAATTGTATTATTAAATTGTATTAAGTGCAATCTTTGTTAACAGAAGAAATAAAGATTGATTTTTGTCTTTTTACATCCTATATTTTTTCCTTTATTTCAACTTGTATTCGGCTAAGACAGGTAGAATTTGGCTAATTAAAATCCTGTTTGGCTAAAATATTAGCTCAAAGGTTTATGGACTCGCAGCTATCCCTCCTTGTAACGCATTAGCCAATTGCGCGCTACTTCTGAAAAGAGCTGCCGACCACTGCTGGTTGATACAAGGCGGGGATTAAAACCTATATGTTTATATAGGTTCTTTCCGTGTGGGAATTTAAGAATCCTTGCTATTTCATCCCTGTAGGAAAAAGTCTGGGACCTATAGTTGTTATACAAGCATCTCAAATAAAAGACAAGTGTCTGTTCATTAAAATTATGAACAGAAATGTAGACTTCGTCTTCAAATTCATTAACCACAGTGAAATGCTCAAATAGATGTGGGGATGAAAGTGACTTTTGAAAGGCAAGTTTACTTGAATGTATGTTCATCTGTGTACTTTTATTTTGTTATTTTTGTTTTATTTTGCTACATTTAGACTAAGGACCTCTGAGCCAAATTCATCTAGAAACTGCATTACAGACAAGATAGAAAACATTGCATTTGGTGGATGTAACAGTGTCGTGTATAACCTTTCAGTGGATGTCTTTGTGAACCCAATTTTATCTAATCTGGCAGTGACCTAAACTTGAAAAATGCTTAATTGATGAAATAAACATAATAAAACCATTTTTCTTTTAAACATTTCCTTCTCTTCCACAATACACAACTCGATCTTCATAGAATGGAAATAAGTATGGTCAAGAAAAAAAATTGATGATCTTGTTATTGTTAATGTTTCCAGAAAAAAATATGTAACAAATGGTATTAAATGTTTGTGTTGTTATCATAGCTTTTTGTCTCCTCTCACTTGCCATAGTTAATAATGACTGGTTTACACATTGCATGTCGTTGTCACATGTGAACATGTATTTAGGATCAAATGTGATGCCACGTGTTCACATGCAATTAATAAGTTATTGCGTGAAATTCTTGTTATTTCTGTAAGGGACTTTGGACTAATATGCAGATATTACCTTGAGAATAAAAAAGAGCTAGGCATCATGTGTGACAGTTGCAAAAGAGCTATGAGCTATGAGCTATTGTATGAGCTATACAATAGGTATGACAAACCTGCCACTGGGTATATGAGCTATATAGGAGACCTATATATCTTTTATAAGCACATATATGTACCTGAATGTGGCCTATATGCAGCATATATGCTGCATACATGCAGCATATAGGTTGCACATATGCGCATATATGTTCATATAGATTCTTTCCATGTGGAATATTTTAGCAGGCAACGTTATTCTGAAGCATACCTTTGATCACAATTGATTACAGCGGACAAGAAATGGGTATGAAGGAATCTGTAACTGCATGATAAAAAAATTTCGTTATAATTCTAAAATATGAAATCAATAACAAAAATGATATGGAAAAGTCATTAAAATAGCTGTCCTTAACATCTTGCCTTGCGGCCGGATGGCCAATTGCTGAGCGATGATCAAGAGTAAGGACAGATTCAGAGGATTTCGATCATTATTCCCAAATTGTGGACTCAAAAGGTATGGTTGCGGAAATCAGCCCATTTACAGCACCTAACTGGAAAACTTTTGTTGCCGATAGAATGTGTGCACAGAGTCATTCCACAGAACATGAAAAATAAATGAATTGATGTGATTAATCAAAGAATAAAAATATTAATTTGTCTTTGGTAACAGTTGTGATTCACTGGAATCAAAATAATTTTAAGTATTTGAGCTAATATTTTTCAAAATTGACAGAAATTAGCGGTCAAGAGGTTGGTTTATCAGCATAAGGAAAGTCCGTTCTTCTCTGGAGTAACAGTACATTTGAGCAGTGTCTCTCACTCAAGATCTGCCTGCCTGGTAACAGTCATTAGCATAGCAGACATGTCGGGCAACAACCTAACCCGTTATTTTCAATCTGATATTGTCCTGTGTTCTGACCAGAAAACTTACTAATTTTAATTTCCCACATCCGTTACGATATAAACTGCCTGATTTGTGCCAAAATCATTTTAATTAATTTAATTTTAAAAAACTACTTTGGTTCAAGTGGGTTTTATGCTCACTATATCTCTTATGTGTGCTGCACAAAATGAACATGAAATAAACGCATCAATCATTATTTGCTGTTAAAACAATGAACAACAATTATCCCACAAATCTCTCCAGTATTGTGAAAAGACACATATCAAAAATCAGATCATAAGTATTTGGAAACAAAATAGATGCCACATTCATACACTTCTTTTCTATCTATGATAGTTGAAGCACTGATTACTAAAACCCCACAAGTCATGTCAAGTGTAACTTCTGGAGTTTTAGTAATAGGTGCTTCAATTCTGGAGGCATCTCGCTTAGCATCATAAAAACAAAGACACACTCATTCGGATTATCTCTGTATAAAGGGAAAAGCCAGTATCTGCACTCAGACCCACTACTGCAAAAAATTTCCAGCGTGCACGCTATGCACGCTCATGTTACATAAGTGTCTCTACCAACTCTCACATTAAACCTACTCCCTTATATGCATTATTACTTTTCACCAATATATACTTGATAAAAGTGGTTCAAAGTGATAAAAGTAGTTAAGAGGGGTGTAAATTCTACCGGGGTCCAGAAAAAAGGTTTCAATGACTTTCAAGTCACTTCAGGTACAAAACTTTTTTGTGTCTTACAAGTGGTAGAAGGATAGACTGACAAACTCAGAAAATATAAGCCTAGAGTGATATATGGTATTAGAGTAGCACACAAAAGAATATGTCTGGGGTTTGATCGGACCCTACGCAGTAGGATGAGGGTTAAATGTTTGATGTAGTAACTAAGCTGATAGGGGAATTACTTTTCACATTAGACCAAGTAGGATTAGACGGCCTCTCATCAATACATGAAATCATTATTTAAATACTGCAGGTTGCACTTACTAAGGTTATGTTTGTCTAATAATAAAATTATATAGACCATCTAAACCATTTGTATGTGACAAATATGCACAAATGCAAAAAAATTGGGAATCCTTTTCACAGCTCGGTAGGTTGCGTAGATAAGGAATATGAACGTAAAAATTGAAAATGAATTTCCTAAATCCAAGTACATTAATATTTGGTAGTATGTGCTTGTTAATTTCACTTGCCTAATATTGTGTCACAACGGTCCGCATCATGATTATGAATTCTGAGGACTGGCCAGCTCCCACACCAATCAATAAAACTCAGTTCATTTCCCACCAGTTAGGAGCGAAGTCTTGTATAGTTTATTGTGTAGCTTACTGTTTATAACAGTTGGCTTACATATTTAGCAGACTATTGTTAGTCTAGCTTTCTTTGTAAATATTTGGGAATTGTTGTTTCCCTCATTCTTTGCTTTGCATTCATTTTTGAAGCCCCACTTCAGAAGTAATAAACAATGCCGTTATTTCTTTGCATTTGAATCCAATTGTCTTCGCTTTAATTTCAGTGCACACAACACAGTACAACCACTACACATTGAGTTAATTTCACATAAAATCTCCTACTCAGCTGTCTCCTCGGTCAGAGAAGACCCATTTTCGTCACCAGAAGGGTTCGAAGCAGCTGTCGGATTCTGCACAGGCCAAAGGATGCCCTTATACCCATCCATGAGCAGTAGGGTGGGGAATGTACATCCCTCCAGATGCGCAACATGTCTGTGGGAGAGGTGTGGTGCACAGATGCCATGGCTTGGTAGCAGCAGCGGTTATAGGGCAGGTGAGGGCCCCCTGAGAAACGTGGGCTGTGGGTGGGACGAATGCCGGCAGACCGAGCAGACAGTCCCACAAGTACATCCTCAGGCAGCAGGGTCCAATGAGGTGAAACAGCAGTAGTAGCCTGGGCGATCTTGAGAAAGGCAGATTTGGAGAGGATGTAAGCTGTTCCACTGCAGTAATCAGGGAAGAACTCTAGGGAATAGGCATCAGCAGGCACATAGTGCTTGCTGGTCGAATTGCGGTGTGGAGGCACCTTAAGGTTGACATGGCCCAAGTAAAGGTCACCCTCCATTCTATAGCTCAGGTAACGTATGACCACACCAGGGTTGAAAAAGACATCATCATCCACTTTAGCAAGGAAGCGTGTCTCTAGGCAGAAGCGACGAGTCCAGCCCAACATAGACAACGTTTTCATGGAGAGGTTAGCATAAGACTCTAAGAAGCGGCCCTGCACTAGGTCTCGGTGAGCTCGAGCCTCTTCCAAAAGTAGGTTCGACAGTCTAGGATCTGATGTTATACCCACCATGAATAAGGTAATGACCCTCCGACCACTGACCACAGTCTCGCCGCCCCAGGTGTTGCGGATGGCCTGCCGAGCCTTCTGGTTAGCTGGAGAAGTTATTACCATGGTGAGGAGGTAAGGGTTGGCACGCTGACAGACAAGTGGACTGGGCATCAGTAGATATTCCTCTTGATTTGGGGGGCTGATATTTAAACTTCTGACACTCGGCTGAACCCAAGCTGTGTCCATGACCAGAGAGATGCACCAGGACTCAATAGCTTCAACAAATAAAAGGGCTGGTAGAGCAGCACATGGCACTGTCAGGCAGAGCAGATAGGCTCTGCTACACCTCCATCTTCTCCACCAGAAAATCCACAGCTTCCTCCCCACCATCTTCACAAGTTCCAGGTCTCCTTAACTAGGTCTTCCATGTTCCACCAGTGCTGTCCTGTAAATGCATACAGTCCATTAATTTCTTTGTAACCAAAACCTTCATCAGTCCTTTCCACTACCCATCATCTGTCCAGCTGCGCTCTGAATAGCTGGAATTCTCCGCAAAGCTGTCCTGTTCATAGCGTTAGTCCCACTCCAGGGGCCTCAAATTCTGCTCACTAAGTGCTTCCTAACAAGATTTCTGTCCCAGAAGAAAGCTGCTGAAAAATAGTACGCAAATGCCTGTTACAAGAGAGGTTGTTCTGAATGCAAACGACGAAATAGAGAAGGGTGATTTTTAAAGCCCTCTCTTAGTGCAACCTATAAGCTTCGACGGTAACACAACGCTGTTAATGATATGCTTGTCTTCCGTCGGATGAGTAAAAAAATAATAAGACATGTAACGCATCACAATATAATTTAGAGACGCATATAGCGCGTAAAATAATGGTATTCATTCCACGTAGCCGAATAAAAAAAGAAGAAAAAATCGGGCAGTCATCAAAAAAAATAAAAATAAAAAAATAGCCAGCCTTCCCCCTTTACAAAAAACAAACAAACAAACAGCCAGCCTTCAATGAAAAACACCGTTGCATTTGATTAGCTTCCGCATTGAAGGCATTACAGATTTTGCAATGTTTTGCTATTGATGCGGCGGTATTTTGCCAGAACTGCATTCAAAAATGAAATGGCAAGAAACCTGAAATGCAGAGCCGTAAGTCAACGCAATCTAACGCAATAAAACCTTTCCACCAATAGGAAATTTGTAATTTAAGCCATGCACAAAAACCATATGTTTAACGTATCAAACCTCAAATCCATTTGATCCGATTGCTCTCTGCAACGCATCGCCGCAAACTCACGACTGACTGCGATGAAAAACCCGTTTGTCTTATCAGAACATTCCAGCACACACTGGCGCCCTCTTCCGGATACAGTCATATTGGCCAGTTTATGGCAGATTATGGAAATATATGTTTTTCGGTTGAGAAGTAATTTCATGCCGTTAAAATTCGGTTTACTAGTCCGCCGCCACCTGATGGCGAGGTTAGGGCCAGGGATTAGGCCGAGACTGTCCCTCCGTCCGCGCGTTAGATCTTCGGCAGGGGACGTTTGCGGTCTGACGGGCTTGTTTTCTTATCATTCTAATTACGTTTCCATCTTTCCCTGCTCATAACTCCATCATCAGTTTTTGAGGAAGGAAATTAAAGACAAACAACAAGTATGGGGCCCTAAAGCCATCAATTGATTACAGCGAGCATTTTGATAACTAATTGAAATTAATAATAATTTCCGAGATGTGGGAGACATAAGGTCTCATGTATCAACGGTACATGCGCGCAAAAAGATTGCTTACATTGTTACTCATGTCAAAGGTGTTTGAAATAGGCAAAATAGTGACATGGCTCATTTATACCCATAACCCATAAGTAAATGGTCAAATATTTTGCCTATTTTAAGCAGCTCTGTCATTGATTGATCGCAAAATAGTGATATGACTCATTGGTCCTCATGGCTCATCAGACCCCAGCCTCCCCTAATACTGACTGGTTAAATTTATTAAACACATAGGATTTAATAAAAGGCTAACTCGTTCAATTGGACGAATTACTTTATTCAAAGTAAGGATTTGGTTCCCCACAAGGAAAGAACCTATATTAACATATAGGTTTTAATATAGGGCCAGATATAGGTTTTGCATATATGCGACATGCAAAAAATTTACTGTTTTCATATATTATAGGTACATATAGGTACGTATATGTACCTATATGTACATACATGTACCTATAATACAGATCCCTCCATAATTATTGGCACCCCTGGTTAAGATGTGTTGAAAGCCTTAAAATAAATTCAATTTTTATTGCAGAAACATACTCTCACACTGAAAATTGTAGAAAAATGTCACCTTCAACTCAAGTGAATTTTAAGGGAAAAAAATCACTAAGAAATAATTATTTTTCGTAAAATCACCTGTTCCACAATTATTGGCACCTCTAACAATTCCTAGGAATTAAATGTAATTGAAGTATTTCTGTCATTTCTACAGTAGTTTACAAAGTTGATCAGAGTATCTAGGAACATTTAATTAGGAAATCATCACTTCCTGTTTTTCTGGGGTATAAATATGATGTGACACAGAGGCCTCTTCTCTTATCCACTCTTCAACATGGGAAAGACAAAGGAACACACCATTCAAGTAAGGCAGATGTGTGTCGACCTTCACAAGTCAGGCAATGGCTATAAAAAAATAGCCACTCGCCTGCACCTGCCCATATCTACTGTCAGAGGAATCATTACGAAGTTTAAAACAACTGGGACAGTGGTAAACAAGCCTGGACGAGGACCCAAGTTATTTCGCCACCACGAACAGTGAGGAGGATGGTAAGACAAATAAAAAGTTCTTCAAAGCTCACTGTTGAGGAATGGCAACAAATGGTAGCATCTTGGGGTCACAAAGTCTCAAAAAACAACCATCAGACTCTATCTACATGCCAACAAGTTGTTTGGGAGGCATGCACAGAAAAAACCTTTTCTCACTCAATCATAAACGCAAATGTCTGTAGTTCGCTAAACGGAACTGGGACCGTGTGCTTTGGTGAGATGAGACCTAGACCCTTTTTGGAAATAAACACTCTAAGTGGGTCTGGCGGAACACAAAAGATGAGTAGGCCTATGCAGAAAAGCACTTCATGCCAACTGCAAAGTATGGGGGAGGATCGGTGATGCTGTGGGCCGGTTTCTCTTCCAGAGGCCCTGGGAACCTTGTTAGGGTGCATGGCATCATGAACGCTTTGAAATACCAGGACATTTTAAATCAAAATCTGGTGGCCTCTGCCCGAAAGCTGTAGATGGGTCGTAACTGGGTCTTTTAGCAAGATAATGACTCAAAACATGTGGCTAAATCTACACAGAAATGGTTCACCAGACACAGAATCAAGCTCCTCCCATGGCCATATCAGTCCCCAGACCTCAACCCCATTGAAAACCTGTGGAGTGAGCTGAAGAGGAGAGTGCAGAGGAGAGGACCCAGGTCGCTGGATGATATAGAGAGATTGTGCAAATTGGAATGGTCGAAGATCCCTCTTTCTGCACTCTCCCATCTTGTGAAACATTAAAGGAGAAGATTAGATGCTGTTTTGTTGGCAAAAGGGGGTTGTACAAAGTATTAGCATCAGGGGTGCTAACAATTGTTGCACACATGATTTGATGTAAAAGAATTATTTCTTAATGTGGGTTTTTTTCCCACTGAATAAGTGCACTTGAATTAAAGGTTGGATTTTCCTCTTTTTTTCATTGTGGTCCAATATTATTTAGAAAAAAACCAAATTTATTAGAAGCTAAAGAACACATCTTAACCAGTAGTGCCAATAATTATGGAGGGTGCTATATATATATATATATATATATATATATATATATATATATATATATATATATATATACATACACACATATACATACTGACCAAAACTTCCAATGCAACACTCGGGTTTATTGCAACACACATCATTTTCTAACGAAAAATTTAACAATACATAACAAATATTAAGATTCAAATCAAAAACACAGTTTTAGAGTCAGGAATGAAGAACAGATTTTTCCTGGTTTCCAATTCATTGCATCAGTTGAAGGCGCAATTCTGGATCACCGAAGTCAGTATCTTGTATGGCCTCCTCTGGCGTCACACGCAGCCTGGATTCTGCAATGTATGGAATCAATCAAATGCTGAATTTCAGCCTGTGTGATGCAGTCCCATTCCTCCTGGAGTTCTTGACGCAACTGTTGGACTGTGGCTGGTTCTGGATCATGCCTTCTCACCTGGCGATCCAGAATATCCCATAGATGTTCTATAGGGTTTAAATCTGGGGAATACGCAGGCTAATCAAGAGGTTAAATATTATTCTGCCTCAGGTAGTCCTGACAGACTCTGGCAACATGTGGTTTCGCGTTACCCTGTTGCAGCGTTAGGCGATAGCGATGGACAAGTGGAACTGCGACAGGGGTAAGGATGTCGTCATGGTAACGGGCCGCACTGAGGTTTCCATCGATGAAAATGAGGTCTGTCTTGTGTCTACTGCTTATTCCAGCCCAAACCATCACACTGGGTCCACCCCAGCGGTCACACTGCAGGATGGTAGCGTCAGTATAACGTTCCAGTCGCCTACGCCATTCACGCAGTCTTCCGTCAGACACACTCCACTTGAACCTCGATTCATCGAAGAGTACCCTGTTCCACCTGAGAGCATTCCAGCCCAAATGTGCCCTTGACTATCGCAGACGGACGCAGCGACGTGCAGGAGTCAACACCAAACCACGGCGGGGACGTCGATCGTGCAAGTCGGCTTCATGCAGGCGGTTGCGTACGGTTTGGTCGCTAATCCAGTTCTGGTGACTACCTCTGGTCTGAGCAGCAGTGACTGTTGCTGGCAGGAAGCGATTGCGCAGGTGCTGGAGGCGAATATGGCGATCCTGCTGAGGGGTGGTGACACGTGGTCTGGGGGCACGTGGTCGATCACCGGAGCTTCTTGTTCCATTATACCGGCTCAAGAGATGTGATCTGGTCGACATGTGGACGCCCAGGTTTCTTGCAACCGTCTTTGCGACATTCCACCAGTGAGCATACCAACGGCTCCCTCTCGCTGATTTTGACCTTGGCGCGGCTTGGTCACACGTTGACCCAGGATGATGCAAAGGAATATTGAAGTTGCCCATTGCTACGGCTATTTATTGACCAAATTCTCGAAGGATTAGTCAATGAGTTCTACTCAACCCGACGGGATAGGCAAAATTCTAGACAATGTGCAATCAAGCGGAACGAGCTGCCCACACGACAAAATCAAAACAATTTTCTGAGCTTTAAGTTGTAGTTGATGTATCATGGCTCAAAACCAATATTCCATTTTATGTACACCAAATATTTCAAAATTGTATGTGTTGCGTTGGAAGTTATATATTTTTATATACGCACCACTTGAAAAAAGTCAATATTAAAGTTCAAATGAACTTCAATATAATTTTTATACAACAACAACACTACAGTGACGTCACCGACATGCCAGGTGCAAGAATTGCGAGAATTTCAAGTTAACTGTAACGCTAGGCAATTTTTTGCAAAAATGCAACATCTTGCACGCACACCACGGGAAAAATGAATTTCACTCTGAATTTGTGCAAACGTTGCCATTAAAAGCATGCGAATCCGAATAAAATTTCACTTCTTCACTGACACTTGTGAAACGTCGACACTATGCCGCGACTTAGAGCACCTGAACGGGAACGTGCCATAGGCATGCTTCAAATTGGTGCCAGCACCAGGGAAATTGCCAGACGACTACACTGCGCACACACAACGATCGCAAGACTCCAAAGGTTTCTGCAAACGGGGACCACTCGGGACCGTCCTCGACCGGGTCAACAACGTGTGACAACGGCATGTCAGGACCGTCAGATCGTACAGGATCATGTCCGAGACCGAACACTACTAGCGACAAGAACGGCTGCTCAAGTCCAAGGACGACGTGGATTCATTCACCCCAACACGGCACGGAACCGTCTGCGAGCTGCAGGCCTGCGTGCACGACGTCCTTATTTCGGCCCCATATTGACGGATCGTCACCGAAACCAGCGTCCACAGTGGGCAAACAGGCACCAGAATTGGCGACTACAACAATGGCACAGTGTCATCTTTTCTGACGAGTCACGATTTCACTTAAGGAACGCAGATGGCCGTATACGTGTTTGGTGGAGACATGGTGAACGTTATAACGCTGATTGTGTCATTCAAACGGACCGTTGGGGTGGTGGCAGCATTATGGTGTGGGGTGGAATAAGCTACCGTCACAGAACCCCTCTCCATATCTGCAGAGGAAGGTGAACGGCGTCCACTACCGGGACCAGGTGCTGCAGAACCATGTTGTGCCATTCTTCAACCAACACCACGATGTCCACACGTTCCAACAGGACAACGCTTGGGCACACACTGCAAGGGTGTCCATGCAGTACCTTGCACAGCAGAACATCCCTTATGGGATGAAATTGGACGCCGTCTTTCACGTCGACGCCAGATGGACAACATCCGAGAACTTGAGGTTGCCTTTGTTCAGGAGTGGAATGCTATCCCTCAGAACACTATCCAGAGACTGATCAACTCCATGCGACGACGATGCACCGCATGTGTCAATGCAAATGGCGGTCACACCCGTTATTGACTTTCCTGTTTGACCCCTACACCAGTTAAACCTCTCTCGCACATTAACATTATCTTGAATGATGTCTACATGTCTTCTTAAATCATTCATTATCTCAAATGCATCATACGTATATACTTCACAAATCAATCCGTGGAGCTATTCCAGATTGTGAGTGGTGCGTTTTCATTTGTACTGTTGTTTGTGCAGTTTGTGGTTGGCTGAGAAAGATGGGAAATCGTTGGTTTGCATCACAGATTCATCTGCATTGATTAAGCCAGGTCAAATTTCCATTACGTGTGCCAACCACCTTTAATCTGACATCTGTGAGGTACCGTTCAGGAACCACTCGAGAGAGACAAATCCAAAAAAAAAAAAAATGTGTGCCTTCATTGGAGTCCGAGTCAAAGCCAAAAAGCACAGGAATTGCCAAACCCCAATACGAAATCCAAAAACAGTATCGACTAGACAGGCCGGGGTCAGTACCAGTAAGACAGATTGGGCAGAGGCACAAAAACGTTAGGCAAAAAGTCGTAGTCGATGGGCGAAGCCAATGGTCATACACAGAGCATCCAAACACAAAACTCGTGGTCATACAAAAATAGGTCGAAATCCAGAAAGACAAAAACAGTACAAAAAGGGCAATGGCAAGAATCAAGGTCGGACTATCCAGTAGAAGCATAATCAATAATCAATGGCATACGAGGAGCTCTGCACAAAGAAATATTGATCAACGTTCTGACAAGAACAGTGAGTGAAAAGACTCCTAATATACACACAGGAAAGGTCACATGCTATACAGAGATCAGCTGTGGGGAATGAGGCTAATTACATCGGGAGAATCACATGAGGGAAGCCCTAATCACGGAAATTGGCGGGAGACAAAATACGAACGGGAATCACACCAACAGCCTATAACATTTAAACAGCTCCGGTCCAGGAGTTCTACGTGCACAGATAACAAGAGCAGGAAACTAATTACGCACGTGCGAGAGATTCTCGCTGAACATAGGGAGAGGACGGTGGAAAGCAAAGGGGCAGAGAATAGAACAGGGCGATTGCGAAGAGGTGCGGTTTTATAACTTAAACTAGAGTGCTTATTAGTAATTTAGTAATCGAATCTGTATATACACATGGTTAGTTGTGTTAGTATACTATAATACAAATGTTAGTCTTGTTAGTAGTCAGAACAGGAGAGTGAAGGGAGAAAACGAGATACGAAGGAATGTTTTAAACACCAGACTTCCTTTAAATCACCCGAGGTCAGTGAGCACGCAGACAGGGAGACGGACTGAACCAACTAGATCACAAGACAGGGGAGACAAGCGCAATGGGACTGAAACATGGAACGAACCAAAAACCAGAATGTTACAAAAACCAAAAAGAATAAATAAAAGACAATAATCATGAACACAAAACCAGCACATAAAACATGACCAAAAAACCAGAACCATAAAACATGATCAGACAGATCATTATCATAACAACAACAGGACAATCGATATAAATACTATAATTTACGTCCTGATTCAGATAGTTACATGAAATAGTGCTTCCTGTAATTATTTATTGCATTGAAATGTGCCTGACATTCTGGCAACCTGCCTGTGAGATTTCGGTGACGTGTGCACACTGTGCGGCGGTCAGCCAAATTACCACTGCACAGAAATTAAACCAGGGGCCTCATTTATCATTGTGGATACACCTTTTTTTTTACGCATTTTTCCACCGTTTTGTGCGTATGCACTTTTCTCCGCCAAATTTGGAATCTATCAAACCCAAAGCTGACGGGAAAAAGTATGGACATTTACACCTACCTGTATTTTTAGCATGGCGTACCTTGATTTACACCCTTTCTGAAGAACAGGAGGAATTGGCGACGCAGCTGCTGAGTCAGAGAATTGCAGTGTGCTTGGGAGAGAGGAGCGCGGATTATAGCCTATCTTAAAGCACAATCAAAGCCACAGCAAAGTCCGGCTTTCGTAATGTAATTGGAGCCATTGACTGCACTCACATCATGATTAGGGCACCATCGGTGAATGAATTCCTACACGTGAATCGCAAAAATGTGCGAACGATCAATACCAAAATCACAGTGTCAAGCATTCGGCGTCAGTCTCATGCATTTTTAGGCTTATTCACCGTAGTCTGCAATTATTATTTGAACGCTTAATGAGATTCTCGCGCGGAATTAAAATCCTTCTGCACTGAAGTTTCCGTTTCATTTGCGTATAGGTGCAACTCATCACAAATAACATGGAAAACGATTATGACTCCGGACTTCCCATGCTTATCTTTACTCAGGGATTGGAAACAATGCATGTGTTTCATGATCGTTTAAATTGTTTTAATGAAATAAGACCATTTCAAACATTTTTATGTAATTCCAGTGCTTTCAATCCCTCAGTAAAGACAAGCCTGAGAATTCCGGAGTCATAATCGATGTCAGTGTCATTAGTGGGAAAATCCACCATAATGCACGTGAAACTGATGCACAATGACTTAAATTCCGCAATTGAATTCAGTGTGGGTTGACTGAATAATTGCTGACTACGACGCAGGAACGTGAATGCCGCTAAGAGGAGAGACTCACGCCTAAGGTGTAAGCCTTGGCATCTCTGAATTCATGTGACTCCGACGAGCTCATAACGATTGTAGTGGTATGGTGGCCTGGATCTACACCTGATTCATTCATCCTGACACACAGCAGTGTGGGGGCGAGACTGGGGGCAGGCACTGCGCGCGACGGCTGGCTACTTGGTGAGTGCATGTAGGCTACACAGTTTACTCATTCATTTGAAAGCTGCTGCATATAATCATCTATTCAAGGCTGATACTCACCCCATCGTTGTGACTTACAGGTGATAGTGACTACTTCCTGAGGGAGTAGCTTCTAGTCCCCAGTCCAGACTCACAGGATGGTTAGGAACTCCAGTAAGATGAGTTCCATGCCCGCCCACAATGCAATGTGGAGTGTGTCATTTGGCATTGGTGCTGCCTGAGTGCATTGGGTGGTGAGCTCTTCTACCACCCACAATAGGTCAGCAATGTCATCTGGGCTAATGCCATCCTGCACAATGTGGCAGCGGGGCGTGGAGTTGTGCTGCCATCCAGCCTCCCTCCACCCCAGCATGTGGACCTAGACCAGAGGTGGGCTGTATCTGTCCCTGGTTTTCACACCAACGTCTGGTCTTTAATTAGTTGATTGTCTCAATTAGCCAAACCATTTATGAAATCTGACGTTTCATGTGCATTTCTTTAAATTATCATGAAACTACAAAGACTAGTCTTGCCTCCCTTCATAAAACATTTTCCTTTGATCGAATCATTGCGAAAATCTATATTTGTGCATGCAATCAATTAACTCAATTAGTCAGGGTAATTGATAGGAATAAAAACCTGCATACACACCGGCCCTCCAGGACCGTGATTGCCCACCCCTGACCTAGACCCACAGCCCCCTCCCCGTAATGAGTGTTTTTAGTGGGGACTAAGGACACGTGCTGCAGTAATGCGGCGGTTGTGAAGCCTCATGTTGACATAAAGAGTGTGTGTGTGTGTGTGTACATTCCTCGTACATTTGATATCCTCAAGTTGAGATAGAATTAAATTCATGTATATCAAACACGATAACTGTAATTTGTCCCTCTATGCAACTGAAACAAAACACACCGACTGCATTTGACAAATGATTCGACAAGAAAGTTTTTTTTTTTTATTATTATTATTTTTGCCTCTGTAAGACTTGTGACCGCATCACTCGGTGGTTTTATGCTTCTTGGTGAGGCCGGGGCTGTGGCTGATTAGATCAGATTTAATTTCCGGAGGAGAAATTTTTTGGTCCAACATTATGCGTTCATTTCTGTTGTGATTCTGTACGTGTTCTTAGTCAATGTTCTTGTTCCTAAAAATAAACCATAAGATGAAGCGATCATGCAGAATTAGTGCAAATACCTGACGAAGAGGACATTTTTCCTCGCCCGCACAAGCAGGTGTTTCTCACTCACTGAAAAGTTTAGCTTCTTTCTGCGTTTCCCATCCATGCTTCACCGTCTTCCACTGACGTCACTCCACAAATCCCCAGAGCACACACGGCTAATTTACATGCACATGCTCATTTGCATTGACCATATATGGTTGTGTCTGGGCGTGTAGAGGGTGAGATATGGGGCGCGTTCATGTACGCACTTTTTTTGGGTCCCGTGCGATTTATCATAGGAAGTTGCAGAGAGCTGTGTATACGCACAGTTTTATAGATTGGAAAAGGGTGTAAATATTTTGGATGTACGCCATTTCTGAATTTTCGCCGTAAGTGAAATTTAGTGGGACTTTCACACCCTTTTTGATAAATGAGGCCCCCGGTTGGAGCTGGCAAGCTTTCTGCGCAACTCCAGAGGAGACTTTTTCTACGAAATTGTCACTGCGTCTTGATGAATATGTGACACTTCCCCCTACTATGCCGCCACACCCATCTAGGCGCATGTCCGTCTACAAAATTGCCAAAATGGCTGCGCACGGTGTTGCACCACACAAAATTACCACTGTGCGGGCTGCGCCGGACAAAATTACCACTGCGTGGGCTGCGCCACCCAGCGCTGCGCTAAGAAATGAGAGCCCAAAGCCTTCATGTGGAGCAGAGATGTTTTCTTTCCATCAGGTTGTTGCTTCTTTTCCCCCCACATGAGTGACAGAGATCTGCCGGGTTGGCCTACCTGGTTCAAATCAAGTCTTTGAGCCTCCAGTAAATGCGGTTAATGATTTACGTAAGACCATCACTATCATGCCTGACTCATCTATCAGTGTTAGGGTCATTTCCAATCTCATTTTGTTGACCTTATCCAAGCGAATTGGAAAGTCAGGGTTTTGTCTGTAGAGCCTGAAAGTTTGATTTGGCTCACAACATATGTCAAAAATCATATTGTTGGAACACATGCTCATTACGCGTGTAAAATCTGAATGTGCGGGTGATCTGACACAATCCAGAGCCAGCAGTAAACTTTTATAATCCTACAGCCTGCCGGTGAGAGTGGCATCCTTTGTTCTGTTCACAGCAGGAAGCCGGAGCCTTTACGTCCAGGCTGCCCAGTGTTCCTCAGAGTTGTATCACAGTCCCCATTGAAGTTAATGCCTAGTTACATTAATCTGCTTAAAACAATCTAAATCTCTGTGAAATTCATAATATGTTTATGTTCACCATCCTATAAAGAAACCATTTATATATTTATAACACAATTGGACTATAATACTCCATTTTAAGGCTTTTCCATGACAACTGCATCATTTTAGCACATATTCCTATCATGTTTGGTCTTTTTATTCTTGGGGAAATCTAAGGAATTGAATGAAACATGTTTTATTTCCCTTAAAATTATGTCTCACTCTCTTTTTAGGAAGCTCCTGAAAAATTGGTTAGAATTTGCGCGGGCGATTGCCCTGGTGGTAACACCTTTGCGAGTGCAACTCTGATTCGGCTCCTACCTTGTTCAGAGGCGTGGCCTTGCTTCTTTAAAAGTACGAGATCCTAACCGGACGGGCTCTCTTCTTTCTCTCTCTTCTTTGTCAACATCCGACGCTCGTAGGTGAGTTGGGGGAAAGTCACATGACGCTTTGCTCTGCGGAGCGAGGGGGCATCTGAATTCTCCCTGGCCACGTGGGACGGCTTTAGCTCCATGAGGCCATTATCTTCTCCAGGTATGAAAATATAATCTAAATTATATGTAACTGGTATTTGGCTTAACGTTGATCTGTTTGATCCAAGTTTGTGCCTACCTGGTAATTAAATTATTGTTATTCCTTCTTTCAGCTTGCGTGGTCTCCATGACTCTTAATCTTTTTATTCTTCCTAGCCTTGTTACAACCGGTACTTAAGGGGGCGATTCCTTACCAGGGGCGTGCTGGGGATCCAATTCAGGCCGGGAGACTACCAAGCAAGCAGGCCACTGAAGTGTTGCGGTGGACGCAAAGCGCGCGCGGCGAAAAATTTGTGGGGGTTTTTCTTCAAAAAAAGATGACTTTAGGCAGCATTTAGAGTTGTCATAGCAACTACAACAACACTATTAGACTGACAGCCACACAACAACACTCTATTAAACACAACCATGACGACAGCTCCACACAGTCCTCCATACCAGAACTTTTGTCTTCTCTAATCTCTTCTCTACATCATACTGTGTCCTTTTGTTCTATATTATTTATATAATGCGCAGAATTACACAAAAACATGTTTGTATTATTTTGTCAGCAAATCGCTTAGATGTCATGCCAGCTTACAATAGCTAAAAAGAATACCAATATTGAATATAAAACTATTGTATTGGCTGTCCTAGAAGTCGATAGATGACGTCATTACCTAATTTGCATAATACACCTTGTGCATGTGTTTTGGAGTTGCCATGTGTTTTTTTCTATCGCTTAGTTTGGCATAGAATTCAGCCTTGCAATATATGCAGTATGCCCGAGTATCATCCCCAATAAACTGCTTCAACCTGCCTTTGAATTCAGGGTTTGATTCCCACTCCTTTCTGTACTTTTGACTGTACAGTTTAGACTGAGCCATGTTGAGCTAGAGGTTTAGCTTGTGTCATGGAGAAATGCAAACACACACGGAACTGTCTGGAGGAGGCGAGTATCTTTATTAATACAGTTATTTATTTAGACAAAAAAAATCACATTTATCCCGCCGTGACTGTTAACCAACACTGAGAAAAAGCGGCGAGTTCACATTAGCGATGCATTTGCAGTTCGGACACGAAGGGGTGAACATCTCCTGCTCCGACTCCAGCTAGGAGGGGCAGCTGCGAGAGAACTAGGCCGCCTGTGAGTGCTCTGTGACGGAGGACAGGCCGACGGAAGTACCCGCTGCATGTCGAGAGTAGTAACGATTAAAGTCCCTAAGTTGGCGACACTGGACGCGTCTCTCTCACTCATCCCCCCTCCTCTCGCAGACTGCTCCATGCGCTTCTCTACACTTCCAGTGTTTTGGCTGTGTAGAGGCGGGCCATAAAGCAACTAACCAGTCACAACACGAGTCCTCTAAAAGAAAAATGGTGATCGCCGTAATTCCGATCAATCCTACCCTCTGATCACAGAGTTCATGTTGGCTACGTGTGCACTATGCAGTGAGGGGGCGTGTTCTCTGTCAACATAGTGCTGCCAGCGCTGCTGCTGTTGCAACAAGTGTGTGTTGTCCGCCTGGAAACAGTGGGTCAGTGGCTGCATTTTATTTATTGGCAGCCAGGCAGGCCAATAAGGACACAGGCCACCGGGAAAAGTCCGAGGGTCCAGATGGGCCGGCACGCGCCTGTTCCGTAGCATTCCAGACTAGCGGATGTGTAGATAGCGGTTCATTTCAAGATGGACTGTAAATTATGTTCTACCCCTTAAAGCCGCATACTCATCTTCGATAGGATGACGATCGCCTAAATCACACAATAACTTTAAAATACTCTACCTAATAGATTAATCTCTCCGCAATGCAGTGATGCCTTTGAAAAAAATTAACTACATCAGGAAATGTTTGTATTTGACCGCAAAAGTGTGTAACCCTACTTCTTTTCGCCGCCAAAAAAACACACACATTTCCGTGACGTAGTACACGTGATAGCGATTATAGCGAATTGTTATTATATTAATAGCGATTTTTATGCAAATATGACACAGATACATCAAGTCAACAACCATCCTATTACAGTAGAGTCATCCAAACATCGCAATCATTTCTTTATGTCATATATGTTAGGCTATTTACCTCATGCGAATCCAAAAGACGACGACTTGGCTTCCTTGTTCGTTGCGCGACACGCTTATTTTTCCTTCCGGGTCTATTTTTAGCAACTGGCTGACAAGGGAAACCTCCTCAATAGTTTTATCTATATCGCTGGACTTGGGGGTTCTAAAATCGTGCGATTGTTCGTATTCGTTATATTTAGCCACTACGAACATAGGAAAGATCTCTAAAAAAATTCTCAAAATTAAGTCTTAATTAGTGAATCCGTGAGTATGCTGCTTTAAGGGTTAATCTCTTACAGGTCCTGAGGATTTGGCCCTCAAAGGTACCCATGGGCTTAAGCCGGTACCTGGGCGATCCCCTTAAAGCTGCAGTCAGTAACTTTGAGGAGAGAGAGGACTTCGCACAAAAATGTGAAAAAGCAACTTTCAGATCCCTCCCCCTCCCTCTCCACTGCACTCCTAAGACCCTCCCCCAGATGGCTACCGTGCACGCGAAGGCACGTGAGCTGTATGCATGCAACTGTGGAGAGATTTTGCACGTTCACATTATGAAAGCGGCCAAGTTCCAGAGGCGAGACGTGACTGTTCCGAACAGTCAACACTGCACTGGCCAACAAACCAGTGCGTAGTTAGACCTCAAAATTCCGGGGTGTTCCGAGCCGAAAAATCTTGTGCTGGAAAACCTTGAGGTATATCGGCACGCACAACGTCCCGTGCCCAAAAGCTTCACGTGCCAAAAAGCCTCGTTTGCCCAGACGTCTCATAATGGGACGAGGCTTTGAACACCGGGGCTAATATCCCTCCTTTTATTGAAAACAAGTCTTTGCCATTAACATGGCAATATCCCCCACCGCCTCAATATTATGTGTCCGTATGGACGAAGCCCAATTCTATATCCCCCGCTTCGCGCTAATCGCGCAGCGAGGGATAATAATTCACGTGCGATGGAAAAGATGATATTTTCCGCTTGTGAAGTGGTATTTACCAGTGTGTTGTGTTCACGTGCTTTTGTTGTTGTACTGGGAAATTGCCTAACCGCTCATTCTGGGAGACTGCTAGCTAGCATCTGTTCTGGGTAGATAAAACCAAACCATAACGCAAGGGCGTTACTGTCTCTCAAATTTTGGGGGGGACAAGATTTTAAGGGTCTTTTATTTATTTTTTTTACTCACAAGCAGACAATGTTCAACGCTGCGCAGTCTGTTAAGATAAAGGCTGAAATGCTCCAAAAACATGCATCTTCAAAAGATTTCTAATCAAGGTTTTGGTTACAATGTTACTTAACATTTTGTCTAGAAAAGGAGCACTGTCTAGGTGAGGAGAGTCCAATCTTATCAACAAAGGGCCGCTGTGTGTTTGTGTTTTCATTTTTGCCCAGCGCTACATCAACTGAATCATCTCATTAACTAATCGAGGTTCAATAAAAACCTTAATTACTAAAATCAGGTGCAGCACTTTTAAGTGCTTTTTCCATCGGATGCGAAACAAATTTTTCGCACCACAGATTACATTCAAAGTCAATGCAAAGACGCGAATACACGGTCATGCAAAAAATTTGTTTCACATCCAGTGGAAACCAGGGGGGAATTCCACGAAGCTGGCTAGCTGAGTAAGCCTGGGTTTTGCACAAAGTAAAACCCAAAAAGCTATCCTTATTTCAGTCCATGTTCCAGATTTGAATAGTTCCTAGGTTTTACTTTGAGCAAAAGCCAGGCTTACTCAGTTAGCAAGCTTTGTGGAATACCCCCAGCTTAGTAATGCTACACCCGATGTTAGTAATCAAGGGCTCAACACTAACTTTTTTTAATTACTCATTCTGGAAAGCAACATCAGATTTTTAACTTGCCAAAAGAAATATTTACATACAAAGAAAAAAAATAATAATAATAATAATAATAATAATAATAATAATAATTTAAAAAAACATTTCTCAATGACTGGGAACCTTTACATCCTCTCTATAGCAGGAGGTCAGCCAAGTGAAAACAAAAATTATGTTTTGAGTTCTGGTCTCTTCAGCATTCAAAAATCTTTTCTTTTACTGTTTTGTGAAACTATGACTTGTATTCCAGGTCATAATATTTTTCAAAGTGATTTCACTGTTGTGTCAATAAATACAAACATGTATATTTTTACACACTATGATTAATTATGAATTTTCACACTATTTTTCTACTCAAATCCTCATTTGTAACTTCACAGTCACCAATAAACACAAGGAAATGTACCCGTGTATAAGAAACACTTGAAAAATGATATTGCAAAAAAAAATTTACTTTGTACCCTTTTAAATTCTAATTAAGAAACTCACTTATTTACCCTTTAAATGTTTTAGTCTCACAAATTTAACTTGGGTTCACTTGAAATTCACCCAACAGGGAAAATAGACGCGAATAACTGGAAACATCAGAAACTCATTGGTTCAGCTCAAATTTCAACCATGAAATTAATTTAAGTAAAATTACTTTAAGAAACAATCACTATCAGCGAAATGAAAGCGTTGGCGCTAAACTAACGTTAAACCTTGGAAATGTTCAGAAAATAACCAAGCACTTGGCTTTGCATTGGGGACCAAACGTTAGTGCACATAAATCCTCGATTTCCTTCCGATGCAGTGACACTACCTCACGAATCCGTGAAACAGGAGAAGCCAATCGGAAGCGTTGAGAGGAGAAACCAGTGCAGCAGGTGGAACAGTCGCCCCCGCAGTTCAGCAAGTTCGTCCTCATTAGGCATTAGCAACGGTGGCGAAATGACAAGGCTCTTTCTTGGTGAAAGCTACGGCTAGTATTGTAGCGGAGTCTCTCACAATACTATCTTAAACGTCCACGTCTTCAAAGCCCACACGTTTTCAGACTTTATGAAAACAACAAACGCAGTATATTTACCCGGCAACTCTTCACTTCAAGATCGCCTTTAAACGAAAGTTTCGGCTGTTCAGTTCTCTCACCCCACACTCTTTATTTTTTCTAAATGCACAATCACCAACTGAAGGCTCCTTCTTGGTTAAAGGTGCAATCCCACCCGGCTTTTAGGTTGTTCTTGTTTTGAATTTCCCAACGAGTCGAGCACCGCCTCCGTCCAATCAGGAGTCTCCCCGAAAACATCCGGTGGCCGAACCGGGTCACATTGTCAGTTGTCGAAGTGGGCACTTCGTCCTCGCTGAAAACACTGTAGCTGTCAAAAAGAAAGCGAACTAAACCGCGACAAATCAAACGAATATAATTTCTGTATATACAATTTTCGTTCGTTTCAGGCCGGACGATCATGATATTTGTCAGCACTCACCGATTTGATCTTAAAGGGATATTTCAACATTTTTGCAAATTGGCCAATGGACACAATCCCTACAGTTATAGGGGTTGGTGCATAACCTTTAATTATCCGTGCCTTTTGTTTTGACATTCGGGGGGGGAGAGACGCGAGCTGCTCAGCGAACATGAGAGTGAACTTTATCAAATACACAACAGCTCCAAAACGCTCTCGTCGATAAAGTGTGACCACACAGTTACATACTAATATTAAGTAGATGTTTGATTTGTTTCATTTTTTGGGGGGGACGAACACCACCCTTTTGAATGTTGAGGGGGACATGTCCCCCCCATCCCCCCCACTAATAACGCCTATGCCATAACGGTATTTTTTTAAACTGACACTGAGTGTTAATTCATTATATTACAACTGCCAATGATACAACATTGTATGGATACGAAAAACTATCCCCTAACAGTAGCAAAAAACGTTAAATAGTGTACAATGCTTACCATTCACAAATCTTGCGCTGCTCTCCGCCATGTTGAAAAGGTCAAAGGTTATCTCTCGGCAACTCGTGTATCAAAATTTTCTACGAGTTGCCCAGTGGAAAATACCACATGGGGGGGTGTTCATGTGAACTTTTCACGTCGGCTTTTGGTATTTACCATAATTCCCTTAGCACATGAATGCAGTATTAGTCCTGGCAAATTCTAGATGGTTTACCTTCATTCACACGTTTTCCAATTCCAGAATAATCAATTGGCAGTTGAAGACACGGCTTCTCTCCTCCATGTGATCTAAAAGCGACAAAATAATAGGCTACATTCAGTACCGAAAAATTATTTGATTATAATTAGGTCTATGCACCATCACTCGGCGATGGCATTTCATGACTCTTCAGCGAATGAAGGTAATTTCGGAAACAAGTACATACACCTGTTTTTGGCAGCACGGTCGCTCAATTCGTAATAAAAAAATAGACAGCTGTCCGATTGGAAAATGTAAACTGATGAAACCACTTACTTGTCTGAAATGCCGTCTCCGAGTGCAGGTGCATAGACCTAATTATGATTAAATTATTTTTTTGTCCTGAATGCAGCCCATTATTTTGTCGCTTTTAGATTGCATGAAGAAGAGAAGCTGTCTCTTTGATTGCCACTTGATTATTCATGAATTGAAAAACGTGAAAATAACGGAAACCCATCTAGAATTAGCCAGGGTTAATAATTTTTTTAAAAAAGGAGGGATATTAGCCCCAGATTTTTCAGGTCCAACGACACGCCTGCCAACAAACGAGCAGAAATAAATCATGTCGACATGAAAAGTAATCTGCAGCAGTATGTATTCACTAAAAACCCAGCGCACACTTATTTCAGTAATTTACCCGTTTTTTGAGTACAGAAACTGTCGTGAATCCAGCTGAATGGCCAGTAAATCATGTATGTCAGCATTTAGCTGTGGGAGCACAGAAACGTTACACATATTTATAAGGACAACAACACAACTGATAAGACTGCCAGGTCACTTCATAAAGAGATTTTCTGCTGCTTTCTAATAAAACAACACCAGTGACGTTAGCCCTTGCATCCGAAACAAGCTAACGTTAGTTCGACTGCAACATCACAGTAAAATCACATGCACTGCGGAGTACTGTAACAATTACAAGACACTGGCTATTCAAACAGCGACTGTGCTTGTAAGCGACGTTCACTCGCTTATTTGCAAAGCAAAAATGAACCAACGAATAAAGCAGGGGTTTACCTGTCAAGGAGAGAAGTTGCAAACATTGCGCCAGTTTTTAATCCTTCCAGATCACAGAGTTCCTCCCACCTCTAAAAATCCACTCGGATGTTCATTCTGGTTTTATCCCAGGTTTAATTAAATTCTTTCTTTTGTGCTTTTTTCTTCTTGCTTCCTTTTTTACTTGTCTTAGCCGTGTGTGCTGTTTCTGGTAACTGAGGTATTGGTATTTTTTTCCTCACTGATGGTTCTAAGCTCCTAAATCCGCTCTCGGAGATTTGAACTTGACTGAGCACTGGTGTGAACTGAGGAGGAAGGGGGAGGGGCTGTCTGCAGCGCGTGCATGTGCACTGTTTGACGCCTGTAAGACACCATCCTGGCTCTAATTGGTTCTTTTTGGTCGGTCCGAACAATTCTTTTAAATTGCAGTAGGAGCATTAGGTGGGTTTAAAGGAGCCTTTTTTTAATTACAGAGTACTAGTTTTATGTAATACTATCTGTGCACAGTGACAGTTTTAGCAAAAATGACAAGAAGTTACTTTTCTAAAACTTACCAACTGCAGCTTTAAGGGGCCCTTTTCTTGCACATAAACCTGGGTTCGTGATGTGTTTATGCTCAGTGCCACTTTGTTTATGCCTAGATGCTGCGATCCTCCACCCTCTGAAATTTACACCGAACTTAAGATCCGGCAGTGACGCATATTTAACCCTAGGGGGCGTTTTGCTGAGTGACAATGGTTTTCACAGACAGAGTCTGGTTGCGTAACAGTCGTGAGATTCACACATGCTGTTCCAAAACAATAAATTCTAATTCTAATTTGGAGTCAGATATTTAGGGAGGATACAACTAAATTTTGTATTTTAACTGTTTAATGGAGTCAGATTGATTGTAATCGTTGCGTTTCTATGCCCCATCTTTGTACGGAGAAAATACCCATTATATTGTGATCCACACCAGCCAGGAAAGTGCTTAAATTAAAGTTAGTAAATTAGAACACGTGAGTCCTTCACTCACTGCAATGTCTGTAGTTGGTATTGCAAGCTGAGGTCTTACATGTCCATTTTATGCTTGTTCTGCCTCCTCGAATAAAGATTGCAATAAGTTCATTTTGATCTCTTTGAAAGAGATGGATTAATTGACCAGCTGGAAACTTACTTTACAGATCAGCCCCTGAAATAATGTGGAGTCCTGCTGCTGAAGGTGAGTAATGGTGTTGCATGATCACCTGTACACATTTAACTCTTTTCCTCCTGATGAGGGCTCGATATCATAAAGGCAATGAAATCAAAGTATGAGATGCTGCTTTTTTGGCTGTTGTGAAATACTCCATTTGCTGCACCAGTGATAAAATCGGAACTCTTCTAGAGGGATCGTCTAAGATTTACCTTTCTTTTTATTTCCCAGCATTTCTGAAACGGAGCACTGGTAGCCTAAAATGGATCAACAAACTACCTGAGTTCAGAGTCTGTCCTTGGAAACTTCTCTGATGAGTACATCATGCTGTGCTGCATCCAGATATAAAAAACTTGCAAGTGTTAAAATGACTTGGATATTCTGAATAAGTCCTTTTCAAGATCAGAATACTGATGCTCGCCTTCATCAACCCCCCCCCCCCCCCCCCACCACCACCACCAAGATGCAAACACTTAATCCAAAACAGGAAGCAAAAATGGGAACAGGATGAGTATAGTGCTAAACTGACTAAATTAGATCATTTTTTTACGCATGCTTCTGTTTCATCGAATGCTTGCAATGTTACCGTGCACCGAGAGGCTAAAGTAAGCTCACCATCTCCTAAATGTATAGTCATGTTCAACCCCAATTCCAAAATAGTTGGGACAAAGTGTAAATTGTGGATAAAATCGAAACACAATGACTTTCAAATCACACCAGTCAGTATTTAATTCACAATAGAACAAAGATTACATAGCAAATGTTGAAACTGAGAAATTTTATAATTTTATCCACAAAATCAGCTCATTTCAAATTTGATGGCTGCTACAGGTCTCAAAAAAGTTGGCACTGGGGCCTGTTTGCCATGGTGTAGCATCCCCTCTTGTTTTTAACACAGAGTGGAGTCATCTGGGCATTGAGGAGACAAGTTTCTTGACTTTAGCTATTGCAATATGATCCCACTCTTGTTTAATACAGGCTTCCAGCTGCTGGAGAGTTTTGGGTCTCCTTTGACAGGCTTTTTGTTTAACTATGTGCCAAATATTCTCAATTGGTAAAAGATCAGAACTGCAGGCAGGCCAGTTTAGCACACGGACTCTTCTACTACGAAGCCATGCTGTTGTAATAGCTGCAGTATGTGGTTTTGCATTGTCCTGCTGAAATAAACAAGGCCTTCCCTGGAATAGATGTCATCTGGGGGGAGCATTTGTTGCTCTAAACCTTTATTTACCTTTCAGCATTTATGGTGCTTTTTAAAACATGCAAGTGTCCCATACCATATGCACTAATGCATCCCCATACCATTAGAGATGCTGGCTTTTGAACTGAATGCTGATAACAGGCGGGGTGGTCTTTCTCCCCTTTGGCCCAGAGAACACAACGCCCATGATTTCCAACTTGAATGTCAAATTTGGACTCGCCCTGCCAGGGTAGCAAATCCCATTCAGGACATTCTTTGCAGTCAACTGTGGTTGACAGTGGCTTGAAATGTATGAAAAGTGCATAAAATGATAGATATTGCAAATTTGATTATTGAAAAAAACCCTCTATTTTCAACTTGCAATAAAATCTGAATGGGACAGAACACCATCCTAGAATTTTAATATGTTGTTTCGACACTTAAGATCTGTGTACAGGCCAAATTTGGTGATCCTAGGACCTGTCCCACATTTTCATTTTTGCCCCCGAAATTGAGCAAAAATGGCAAAATTTGAAATTTGAAGGGTCAATAATAGACAAAGTATGAAAAGTTACTAGCTCCATGAACTACAGAGTGGTAGTCAGGGTGTCTGACAATATATGGCAGCAATTTTAACTATGAAGGTAAAATATAACAGGCCAAAAGAGACCAACAAAATCGTCCTCGGAAAAAGTAAAAATGCCTTTTTTTCCATTTTGGGGCAGCCAAAATAACCATATTTATTAGATCAAACTCTGCCAAATTTTGGCCAGGTATTCTTTACAAAAATATCTAAGGGATTACCAAATTTCAGTCGTCTAAGTTGTATATCTTTCCAGTTACAGGCATTTGAAAACCTGTTCAGAATAAGGGGTGCGATTTTGGGCATGCACCCCCCTCTCATATTTATGGGGCTGAGGGTCACAACTTACATCAGAACCCTTAGAAAATTTGCAGATGTTCTCAAATATGGTCATTTCACAACTGGTTAAAATTTGAAGAAATTCTGAGACATCAACCTTTCTGCCATTGGTTGATTTGACATGGAATGACCCATGTATGATGTCCGGAGATTGGAATAATCAGAAAAGTTACACTGCTGTGCCTCGTGCATAATTATGCACGGACCCATGTCTCCCCATGAGACCAGCTGGGGATCACTGCAAGTATTTGTTATGAATATGCTCATTTTTAAGGGCAGGGGTCCTCAATCTTGTGCAGACAGGGCCAATGTGGGTGCAGGCTTTCATTCAAACCAAGCTGTTACACACCTGATACCACTAATCAATTTCTAAAGGCTTTGCTTAAGTTCTCCATTTCTAGATTTAGGTGTGTTACTGCTTGGTTGGAATGAAAGCCTGCACCCACACTGGCCCTCTCTGGATAAGATTGAAGACCACTGTAATAGTGTATATAATTAATATTTTCCTCATTAATAATGTATTTGCACTGGGGCCAATTACAATTATGTTATGCTATTGATCTTTTCAGTTGCTGTTGTGCTGTAGCATGAAGCCTGATGAAGGTCAGTGCAGAGTAGAGCTGGCTGCTTGAGTGATGTTTGCAGAGTCTTGTGAAATATCCTAAATAGCCACAAGTTGATTGGAGAGGGCTCAAATTGACTATTAAAGCTGATGAAGTACATCCTTCTGTTGACCAATCCGCACACCCTAGTACCTCTGGGTGTCATCTTGGCCAGAAATCTCCATTAATTACATTCCTTTTGGCTGGATTGTACTGTTCTGATCCAGACCAGGAATCAAATGCGAAGGCAGAATATAATCTAATACTTCAGTTTTTTGATAGCAATACAGTAGACAACATGACAGCGCCCAGAGGAGAATGCCATAGTTCAGTTTAGATGTAACCGGTGAGACTGTGTGAGCATAGCCTCTTCCCAGCCACTCGCTTTCCAGGAAGACTGCCAGATGGAGTGCAGACTTTGCCAGAGCCGAACTGTCTAAAAAATTTAGGTGGAATGCGCTTCCAATCTTCCAATGGTTGTGGAAAGCTTGGTAGCTTGTTCCTAATAAATTGGGCAGAGGAACATACTGAGAGTAGATTAACAGGAATGTGGTCTCAATCTTTAATACAGAGAGGAAGGCTTGAGAGCTTGGTCCTATTAACTAACTAGGAAGAGTACATCCATGTATCTCTAACATCATTAAAGGTTACAAATAAATCTCAGAGGATGAAGAGCTTATCTAGAAAATACTGACTGGTGCACAACTGCATATAGAAAGATACCATCAGGCAACTTGCAGACTTAAAGTACAGTGTCTAAATACGTCAACACACATGAAGATGGGGTAAACATGAATGAGACACAGCTAGTGAAAGGAAGCATGCAAGACGTAAACCAATCAAAAGAGACAATGCATCAACTAGACACAAACCACTGGATGGGTGGAGACACAGAATGGATCAAGAATGAATACCTCAAAAGGATTCTGTGGGGTAACATTGTCTGTTTTGTGAATTATATATGAGCACATTTTTTTAAATTTATTAACTTATGTAAATCCTGTTCTGCTCACATTACCAGTAGGGGGCGTTGGGCCTGAAGAAACAGGAACAAGATAATAGACATTGTAGGAATGGTCCATCTTGATCTTCAAATAGCCATTGATACAGAAGACAATAGGATCTTAGAAATGAAACTTGACACTTTTGGATCTAATGAATCAGCTATAGCCTGAGTTCAGCTCTGCTTAGATAAGTGTAAACAAACAGTGATATTTAGAGGTGCAATCTCATCACCTGTGAAAAGATGACATGGTGTACCACAGGGATTCATTTTAGGACCCTTACTAGTATTAATGTATTTCAATAAAATTCCATCTGAAGTGAAATGTGAAACACAATTATACTGCATATGGACAATACAGCCTTTCTAGTTTTGGGCTATAAAACAGAGGATATAGAGGAAAATCTCACCTCAGAGTTTGCATCAATCAGAGAATTCCTGATAAATAATGAACCATCCCATTATCTGATTCCATTCTTTTTGGCTCTACACACAAACTCCACAAACGTAATATTCAGGTGCAATGTGCTGGAAATATACCACAGGGTAAAAAGCAAGCGAAATACAGTACTTAGGTGTCACTATTGATCAATCTCCATCTGGAGAAGGCATGGCCGACGACATCATTAGTAAGTCAAACACCAAACTGAATTTCTCTATAGAGAAGCATGGAAATTGCTAATCCAATTCCTCTTTGTCTAATCTAGCACATCCTGGTACAATGGTTTAACCAATTATAAGGCCAGGCTACAGTGTACACAGAATGAAATTATTTGGTATCTCCTTTATGCACTGCCAAGAAGTGATATTGGTTTTCATGAATTTCAACATGTCTGTATGTTACCAGTGAAGGTAAGTGTTATCCGGCTAAAACTTAATCTCATTCTCAGTATCTTTGATCGTACTGTTCCAAATTATCTTTCAGATTTTTTTTTTTTTTGTGTTAGGGTGAAGTCACACTGGGGGAAAACAGGCCGTTTTTGGGCCGATGGATTGCAATAGACACACTTTTATGATTTCCATGAGCATCCGAATCAAATGGACGATAAGTGTTCAAGTTCCGTTGCTCTTCAGTCAACTGTGTGCCGCAATGTTGTTGACAAGCTGTAGATGAAAGTAGAAAACCAGCTAGGTGGAAGTCCATCTGGAATCAGTCACAATGTATCATATACCACCACATTTTGTGGTAATCTGTTGATAAAAGATGAAAGCCGTGACTGATTTGGCCTACTTTTTCATGTTTCTGCCAGAGTAGCCCCCTCCTGGGGTGGGTCTCAGTGGTATAACAGGCTGTGCACAGAGGAGCAGCCCCCCCTACTGGGGTGGGTCTCAGGGGTATAACAGGCTGTGCACAGAGGAGCAGCCCCCCTCCTGGGGTGGGTCTCAGGGGTATAACAGGCTGTGCACAGAGGAGCAGCCCCCCCTCCTGGGGTGGGTCTCAGGGGTATAACGGGCTGTGCACAGAGGAGCAGCCCCCCCTCCTGGGCTGGGTCACAGGGGTATAACAGGCTGTGTACAGAGGAGCAGCCCCCCCTCCTGGGGTGGGTCTCAGGGGTAAAACAGGTTGTGCACAGAGGAGCAGCCCCCCCTCCTGAGGTGGGTCTCAGGGGTAAAACAGGCTGTGCACAGAGGAGCAGCCTCCCCTCCTGCGGTGGGTCTCAGTGGTATAACAGACTGTGTACAGAGGAGCAGCCCCCTCCTGGGGTGGGTCTCAGTGGTATAACAGGCTGTGTACAGAGGAGCAGCCCCCCCCTCCTGGGGTGGGTCTCAGTGATAGGCTGTGCACAGAGGAGAGGGGGCACCTTTTCCCTTCTATCCTTTTGCTTATTTTGCTTTACTAATTTTGAACTAATCATTGCAATAAAACAAATCTATTATTCACCAGCCCTGGACTTTGACTCTCTTCAGTAAGGAACCGATCTGACTCCATGCAATGCACAATTCTGTATTTTTTATGTCTCAAACTTCTCAAAGTTACTGCAGATATTGAACAGAAAACCCCATATCTTAATTAAAAGGTGGGAAAATATATTAATATAACTACAAAGTAGAACAAAATTTAAAGGCTTGGATACTATGCAACATGGTTAACTGTAAGCATGTCACTTGAATAAATATGCAACATCATGGTGGTGTAATTAAGTTTAGACATATCAGTGTACCTTACAATTGTGATTGGACCAGGGAATTGGAAAGAGAAAGTTGCTAACAGGAGTAAGGAGGACTGGGCCATGTGATAGTGATGTGACTGACAGGGCAAACTTCAAGTTCCTTCATCCTGTTTATCATGTATTGAATAGAGAATAGTTGTAGTGAGTTGTGAGCTCCCAACGCTAGGGGTGAGCGTGTCGGGGTGCTGGCTACACTAAATGAAGGCCAACAGCAATTGAATTCAGGAAACAAGGATTTATTTTTCTCTGGGGCGGTCCCTTTAAGAGGTGATAGCCTCGGGTAGGGGAAAAAATGGGGGAAAATAAAAGTCGGCACAAGAGCCCAAACTATATATCAAAAGCCAGTGCAAGATGCGGCACCGGACTCCCTTCTTCAGCCCCAGGGATCAGCTATTGGCCGCCCTGGGAAACACAGGGGAAACAGAGGAAATTGCACGGTGAGTAAGGTTGGTGCTTGATAATTCACTCATGTGAATTCTTGGGTCTTCTTGTGCTTGGGTTCTTCTCTTTTTTCCCCTTTTCCAGGTTGTCTTGTCTTTAGTTAGTCCGTCCTGAGGATCCAGGAATATCAAAGTTCTGTCCAGCGCCTGTTCAGGTAGGTATCATATTGCCAGATATTCATCACCCAGAAATCAGTTGATGGCCAGTGTAGCACACTCACCCTCTGTCTTCTTGCAGGAATGCTACCCCCTCTGTGCTGCGTGCAGAGCCGCGCCTTAAATGTGTTTCCGGGTGACTGGACATTGCCCTCAGCTAGTGAGTTGGGAGCACTGGAATGCGGTGCTCTCCGTGGTCCTGACTGCTGTCCTCGTTCCTGAACCCTGCGTCACCTCATTGGGGATTTAGACGGCTTTGTACACTTTTCCTCTGGGCTGGCGTCCTTTCTGTCCCCCTCTAGGGGTCTGGCGTATCCCAGTGGCAGCCCGGGAAACCGCAGGTTGAAGTTGGGCACCACAGAGTAAATGAGTGCGTTAAACTATAACTTATCACCTTGGCCAACATCTTGTTCTGCCCCAGCTGCTCATCACTGCCACCAATCCCAGCCTCTCACCACCAGTCTCTGTTCTGGCCTGTCACCATCTCCCGGCTCTGCCCCAGCATCTCTCCATCACCTCTCTCCTCCATCTGAGCCCGATCATCTACTACAACCCCAATTCTGAAATAGTTGGGACGAAGAGTAAATTGTGAATGAAATCAAAATGCAATGACTTTCAGATCACATGAGCCAATATGTTATTCATAACAGAACATAGATAATATTTCAAATGTCAAAATTGAGACATTTTACATTTTTGTCCACAAAATGAGCTTATTTCAAATTTTCTTGCTGCAACAGGTCTCAAAAAAGTTGGGACGCCGGCAAAAAAAAGGACTGAAAAGGCAATTCATACATAAGAGAATCAGCTGAAAGAACATTTAGCAAGTAATTAAGTTAACTAGCATCAGGTGTGTAACATGATTGGCTATAAAAGGGATGTCTTAGAGAGGCTGAGACTCTCAGAGGTAAAGATGGCCAGAGGCTCTCCAACCTGTGAAGGCTTGAAGAAAAATATTGTGGAATACTTCAAAAACAATGATCCTCAACGTCAAATTGCAAAGGCTTTGAAGGTCTCATCTTCAACAGTGCATAACATCATCAAAAGATTCAGAGAAACTGGAAAAATCTCTTGGCGTAGGGGACAAGGCCGAAAACCTTTACTGGATGCCCATAATCTTCAGGCCCTCAGACGCCACTGCATCACTCACCCGCATGATTCTGTCATTGACATTACTCAATGAGCCCAGGAATACTTCAAGAAACCAATCTGTAAACACAGTCTGCCGTGCCACCCACAGATGCCACCTAAAACTGCATAATGCAAAAAGGAAGCCATTGTTGAGCATAATCCAAAAGTGCCACCGTGTTCTGTGGGCCAAGGCTCATTTAAAATGGACTGTAGCAAAGTGGCAAAGGTTCCTGTGGTCAGATTTGACCACAGATCCAAATTTGACATTCTTTTTGGAAATTATGGGCGTCTTGTCCGCCGGACAAAAGAGGAGAAGGACACCCCCCGTTATCAGCATTCAGTTCAAAAGCCTGCAACTCTGATGGTATGGGGATGCATTAGTGCATACGGCATGGGACACTTGCATGTTTTAAAAAGCACCATGAATGCTGAAAGGTATAGAAAGGTTTTAGAGCAACATATGCTCCCTTCTAGATGACATCTATTCCAGGGAAGGCCTTGTGTATTTCAGCAGGACAATGCAAATCCACATACTGCAGCTATTACAACAGTATGGCTTCGTAGTGGAAGAGTCCATGTGCTAAACTGGCCTGCCTGCAGTCCTGATTTTTCACTGATTGAGAACATTTGGCACATAATTAAACGAAAAGCCCGTTAAAGGAGACCCAAAACTCTCCAGCAGCTGGAAGCCTGTATTAAATAAGAGTGGGATTAAATTCCAATGGCTCAACTCAAGAAACCTGTCTCCTCAATGCCCAGGCGCCTCCACTCTATGTTAAAAAGAAGAGGGATGTTACACTATGGTAAACAGGCCCCTGTCCCAACTTTTTTGAGACCTGTAGCAGCCATCAAATTTGAAATGAGCTCATTCTGTATATAAAATTGTGAATGAATGAATAAAATTTCTCAGTTTCAACATTTGTAATGTTATCTCTGTTCTATTGTGAATAAAATACTGGCTGGTGTGACTTGAAAGTCACTGCATTTTGACAATTTACACTTGTCCCAACTATTTCGAAATTGGGGTTGTAATTATGTATTTTCATATGTGTGTTAAGTATACACTAGCCATCGAAAAAAAAAAAAGTTGCAGTTGCAGTGGATATAAATAAACAATTACTGTGATTGCCTCATTATTGCAGCAATTAATTTCTTTCAGCTGGCAATAATTTTTTTAACCATAACTGATGAAGAGCGTAGCTTCTGATTTATTCAGAAAAAAAATCATGTCAAAAGACATATCCCTTAATGGCAGAGAAGATGCTTCAGGTTTCCAGAAATGGCAAGTTATCCGCCCGTATCAAGCAAAGAAAACGATGCATGATGAAAACAAGCATAAGGAATCATTTTCACGCATGAATTGGGCACCACAATATGCTGACCTTAACCACTTTGAAAGTTATTAAGACGTGCTGAATAGTTGGGCTGAATGGCCTGTTCTCGCCACTTATGCTATGTTATTAATTTATTTCCACTCCACTGCCCACTAATCTATAACTACTGGAAGCAAGTCACTGACAGAATATCACTTATTATGGGCTGTAGTGTCCCACTCTCCCCATCGGTTTGTCGGCACGGATACCTCTCAGAAATCAACCTACCAGTTCATAATACAAAACCTGTACTCATTGCTCTAGCTATCACCAAGAAGACTCTTCTTTTAAACTGGAAAAGAAGAAAAAAAATAAACATATCACAATGCTTAAATCTACTCAAAGAGCACATCTCCATGGAAATTACATCTCATGAGCAGCAATCTTCATCATTTGAAAAAATGTGGGCACCTTTTATAAAATCTTTAAATCTGCCTGTGAATTAATCCCATTTCCTCAAATTAAAGGTTGTATCAGCGATTCTGAGCCAAAACATAATTTGTCAGGTACAGGAGATTTTTCGTCACAAACTGTTCGCAGCTCCTCTCATGAGTGGGCGGTGAAAAACTCCAGTCTCTGTAGGCCATCTACAACCAGGTAGACACTGAGAAAGATACACAAACTTGTGGGGACCTACCCGCATCCCCAAACATCAACAAAAGTGTTCCAACGAATCGGAGGGCAGGGGTGGGTCTTCTGCGCCAGTTCCGTGCTCATGCACGACAAGTGGGTGGGACTGAGCAATGAAACGAACGGGCAGTGGCACTGCCGAGGCGGCAGACTGAAGCACGGTGGAAGCTAAACCGAAAAAGAGACGCTTGAACGAGCGCATGTCGAGGAAAAAGGAATGCGATCACAGCCAGGTGAAGTCCTGAATAAATAGAGGGAAAGCATACCAACACTGGAGAGAATTCCGGGAGTTGAATAATTTTAATTCTGACGCCCAGGTCGCCTTGTTTCTACTGGGCAGGTGAGTAGAGCTGGTGCTAACTCCATTGGATGTGAATTGTAAATTGTCATCCCAAGCAAAATTGAGGGAAGCTTGTGTATTGTTTTTGTAAGGCTATTTTGCATAGATCATGCTGGACATAATGAATCAAACAGTAGAGAAAATTAGAAACAAATTTTTTGTGCAACAGAATACTTTCAAACACTTGTATTCGCGTCTTTGACTTTGAATGTAATCTGTCACACGAAAAATTCATTTCGCGTCCGGTGTGAAAGCAGCTTTACTCAGAAGTTTCACTTTAAGAAAAGTGCGTTCGTGTTCCAAGCTTCTGAAGGGGAGGGGCAAGCGGCTCTGTTGTGTTTTGAGAACGTGTCAACTGTCAACAATAGTGACATCATATTGCTGATACAGCCTTTAATCTATATATACATCATCCCCTTAAATATTCAAATTCAGTTTAAACCGATATAAATACCTGTACATTATCATTCTTTGCTTTCTGTTGTCTTTGAATTTTCTGTGTGGTACTGCGCATTATTATTAACCTCCGCCGAGGAGGTTTATGTTTTCGGTGCCGTTTGTTTGTTGGTTTGTCTGTTGGTTTGTTTGTTTGTGTACAAGATAACTCAAAAACTAATGGCCGGATTTTTATGAAATTTTCAGGGTAGGTGGGTATTAAGTCAAGGAAGAGGTGATTAAATTTTGGCATATCTAGGCCAAAGTAGTGCTGAGATATACTCCAAAGTTCAAGATTTCAAGTCTTTCCAATGGGCCAGAGTTCCAATTGCCGTGCTTTTGGCTTTGCTGCCCCCTGGCGGCGGAGGTTCTGCGCTCTCTGAGTGCTCTTCTAGTTGTTACTATTATTACTCTTGTTACTATTGTTACTATTGTTTTTTTTACTGGCATCTTTGAGACCATATTGTTTGTCCTACTCCCATTTGATATTTGTCTCACTTTTATTGATTTGTTTTTTTTTTTGCTGAATTGTTCTTTCCCTCTTTCTCTCGTAGTATTTATACTAGCATGTCCCCCTGTCTGCCTGATAGTCTGTCCTCTGTTTATGCATGCATTCATTCTTTTTTCTTTTGTTGTTGTTTGTTTTTGAGTGAACCCCCCTAGATTGGGGTAATCCCTTTTTTCATACCACTTCTCATATTTTTGAATTAAAGAATGAAGGAGAAGAAAAGGGAAGGAAAAGGAAGAGAGGGAGAAGTAAAGAAAGAGAAGAGGAAGGAAGAAGAAAGGAAAAAAAATAATAATAATAAATAAAGCTGACCTTCCATGGGAAGAAAGAGAAGGAAAGAAAAATAAAAAAAATGATCCAACAATAAGAGAGACTAGGCAAAAATGGCATCCAAGGGAGAGTTCCAAGGCAAACACCACTGCTGACCAAAAAGAACACAAAGGCTAGTCTCACATTTGCTAAAAAACATCTTGATGATCCCCAAGACTTTTGAGAGAATAGTCTGTGGGCTAAAAAGACAAAAGTTGAACTCTTTGGAACATGTGCATCCAGTTACATCTGGGGGTCTAAATTCGTTGACCAAGCACAAGCGTGGCGAATGGGGGAGCGCCACGCCAACAGGGTTTATCCAGGCGTATTTTGCAATTTCGTGCCTGAAGCAAGTACTTGTTTGTCCCGCCTCTATTTCTCCTGCCGGCGCAAGTGGCAAAGAGGGAGGAGAAAAGGCTTGAGTGGGTTTAACATAGCCGAGTCAAATATTCACCAATCAGATGAGCTCCTCTACTCACCTTTAAAATGTTGGAATAAAAAAGCCTCTGTCCTATATCTGCATGATGCTTTAATGTTGCATTTTTTCATGCTTCAGGTCTGTTTTCTGCACCACTTACATCTATATTAAGCATAAGAATATGAGTTAGCTGGCTAGCTAAGGCATTTGCAAATTATTACCATTAGCAAACTTGAATGGAATTTCAAAACGAAACTACGTCAGATCATTCAAACTTATGAAGTTGGAATGAAATAAGACGCTTGCTCATTTATTTCTTCTGCCTACATCATTGGGAAGAGAAACAATGGATAGCATGTTCCTATTATTACACCCTGTTGCTGCTTAAAATTTAACATGCATGGACAACAATGCAAGATAGGGAACACATTTATTTTCAATATGTGATCTTAACTTAGTACGAGATCATAGCAATCAGGCTGTATTCCTTTCCCCCACTAAATGCAATTAAACCTAAGTGACAATAAGAGTATTAAGCAGCTTGCACACTGGACACAAAACAAATTTTTTGCATGACAGATTCAATCAATCAATCAATCAATCAAAGTTTATTTATAGAGCACTTTACAACACTCGAGGTGACCAAAGTGCTTTCCAGTTAAAGATAGGTAATGAGATAAGAAATCAAAGCAGGTTAAAAGAAAGCAACATTCAAAGTCAATGGAAAGACGCAAATACACGTGTGTATTTGCATCTTTGCATTGACTTTGAATGTAATCAGTCATGCAAAAAATTTGTTTCGCGTCTGGTGTCAAAGCAGCTGAAGGACACATACCCACATAGCCTACACACACACTCACATGCTTATCTCTCTCTCTCTCTCTTTGATCTGACATCAGGGCAGTTGATATAGATTCTATAATTTATGTGCTGATTCAAATAGTTACATTAAACAGTGGTTACTTTAATTATTTATTGCACTGAAATGTGCCTGAAATTCTGGAAACCTGCCTGTGAGGTTTACACATATAATGTACTGTAAATAATAAAAAAAAAAAATTGAATTGAAATGTTTTCTCTAACTGACTTAATTCTACAGGTCTGCACTCTTTTGATGGGTTGACAAGGTGATGCAATACTGTTCATGACGGCCCCTAGTGGCCTGACTAAAACATTGCAAGTATTGTTTTTTGTTTTGTCTTCCCACAATGGAATCATGTATATAGGCAAATTGTTATTTAATTTTATTTATTTTTTCTTTTTGCACTCACTGGGGCTTATGTACTATTGTATTTTTGTGTTTATAAATTGTCCAAATATGCAACCTGTCCTTTTGACATCTACCATTTTGCAACGTCAACACCATTGACCAATAGGTGACTCAACTTTACACCTGAATTAGCAGGAGTCGTAGGACTAATGAACTGGTTGTTGTCAACCAATCACTGACTGGGGGACGATTTATAAGGGGTATCTTCACTCTGTTTGTGTAAGACTTGAGAAAGGCCACACAGGCCGAGACGTGGTCTGAATAAAAACTTGGCAGCAGGTCAAGAGTGTGTGCTATCCTTCTCTTCAAAGTCAATTACCACCCATTACCTGCACCTCGTAACCTCTGGTGTGCGGTGGCTTTCCTTCTTCAAGAAGTTTATGATCCCAGAAATGTATGGTTTTAGGCCCCAGCAGTTTTTCATTTGTCAGAATTATTTTTTTTGCTATTTAAAGGGTGAATTCTCATGAAGATTTTTTATGTTTGCAGCCCCTTTTCTCTACCAAAATGATAAAAATAAACTGAAATACGATGGGAGTCTAAATGCTTCAAGTGTCTTCATATGTTCTGCATCTAGGAAAGTAAAATAATTAGTTACTTTTTTTTTTTTTTTCTTCAGGAAATAATCTGCACCATTCTGCTAGCTACACAAACACACACACACACACAATGCTAAGAATGGCTGCTTTCTTTAAAAAAAATTTAACATCCCTAGATTTTTCTGGTGTTCGTTTACATCTTCCGAGGTTCTTTCTACTCAGACTTAAATAATACGCTACCTTCAAGACACACTCCTTATTAAATTGTCATTGATTATCAACCACAGGGTTATTATTATTATTTTTTTTGTAATGGAGGCAGACTCCTGTCAGTCAAGTTGTGGTCAACCTTGCAGTCCATCTGATCGCATGTCATTCACTCTGACCATAGCATGCTTAGCCGAACCAGTCAGAGGGCACCAGAATGGAGCTGACAGTTTGTGACTGAATTATTGAGCTTTCCGTTAGTTCGGCAGTCCAAACCATTTGAATGAACCTGAATGGTGTGGTATGTGTATAAGCCTTTACATTAACCCTTCTACTCCCGAATGTTCCAGAAACGTCTTTCCAAGTTGCAAACAAGTTGGTAGAACACCTCTGGGTTAAAAGGACAGTTTTCCCCAAAGTCAGCTAGTTCAATTGAACAGTGCCCCAGGACGGGGACGATGGCGTGTAATTAGTGAGTGTCTGTGCTGTGTGACGTACATGCCGCCTCAGCCCTTTCTGCAAAATCGGGCTCAGTCAATGCTTGCGCACTGACCTGTAGAATATTCCTGTCGAGTTTCATGACTATATGTCGACTAATAACAGAGGAGAAGCGCTTCAAAGTTAAGTCCACTAGAAGAACAACCAAAAAAGGAGAAACTGAGTGAGGTTTTTTTTTGGTTCCCTCATCCCGATTACAAAAATGCCCATTTATCCTCTTGCTTGCTTGTTTTTGTGCAAGTTGCAGAGTTTTGGAGATACCAGCTGTAGAGGTGTCTTGCTTATAATGGAGTATAATGGATCTAGATGGCACTTGGCTTGCGGTGCTCAAAGGGCCTGAAAAGTCCACTTGAAAAATCACTGCACAAGCCACTTATCCACGAGGAGACGCAGGCTTCCTTCTGCTCTGTAAGAATAGTTCCCACATGAAGCTGCTCAGAAAAAGTTCTGTGGATTTTCTCGAGTAACTGCATCATTATTTCTGGCGAGACTTTGCAGCTGAGTTTTCCAAATTTTATTTTGTTTTTTTTGTGTGCTTGGCATCACAGGCCAAGCACCATTTTGTTCTATTATGTTCAAAAGAGGGCAGAGTTATCTATTGCTGATATCTCCAAAACTCGACAGCTTACACCAGATCGATCTAGATGGATAAACAAAACTACAGGTAAGAGGAGAAATATGTATTCTGATATTCGGGTTAACTGTCTCCAAGTTTAAAATTCTCATAAATATATACATTATATATATATAAGTGCGGCCATTTTTATCCACCATCTTTGTTTGCTGTATCAGGACGGACGTCGGGAGCTCGAGTGAACAGTAGGTGAACTACAGTTGGAGATAATATTGTTCAAAAGTGTTTGAATACCCACATATTACAAGCATTTAAGGATGCTTTCATACTAGGGACTCGGGCACGGAACTGAGTACACTTGACTCCAAAGTCCAATTTATTTGGTAAGTGTGAACACAAGCATATTGTGCTCGGGCACGGTACGCAAGTCCACTAGGAAGAGGTGGACTCGGGCACGGTTCATCCGTACTCATACCAAATGTGAAAGTTACTGTACTTGAGCACGGAAATGGACTCATGCGTAACGCCTTAACTATTCGACTCTTGTTGTAGCAAACTTGGCGGCGAAAGGATCCCTCTGGACAGAGAAATTTAATGCAAATTAAATGCTTTTTTAAGAGAATTGCAAAATTCAAAAATTTTGTCAAGTATTACAGTAGAATTGAGTGTGTCGCCCATGAGACAGGGCTTGTAAATTATGCCAAAAGATGGGATAAGGTGAGATGGAAAGGATGAACAAATAATTACTAATGCAAAGGTAGAAAAGCACTGTGAATTTAATCGTTACTATGTTGTATTTTATTTATTATTGCGTGTTTTGTTTTGTCGGGTGATGGTAGGAGGACTCGTACATAATTATATAACTGACTTAATTAAAGTGGTCCTCCAGAGTGGGGGGTGGTGGCGGGTTTAAAAAAAATTAAATGCTTGCTCGAAATTTTGGCAGAAAAAAAAGTACAATCACAACTGGATACTATACACAAACACGCAGAGATTTTTGGATGAAATATTCAAGCAGTGGACCCCTTCCCATCAGCCAGACGAGTAACTGAAGAGGCTTTAACTACCATTTTTATACAATAAAGGACATCTTTTCATGTTTTCTCTAGTTGTCACATTCGTTTCTCATTTACGTCGCCACCCCAACGGGTGGCGTTAGGAGCAGGGAAAGGAAGAAGTCAGCAGTTTAAAGAGCTCTTCCTTTATTAGCCTGGACTGTAGTGACCTCCATTTTATATCAGCACAGCAACCTCCTCTGACATCACTGTATGGAAGGAATAAGTAACCAATAAGGATTCCACATACTTTTTTAATTTCTCGTGTCAAAAAACACTTTTATTAAAAGTTTTTACACTTTCGACACCACAGCTGCAGTAAAGAAATGGGACGAATGCAAAACCTGAGGACAGAGCTCCAAGTGCCATTTGCCCAAAATACATTTTCTACAGGCAATTCATGAGGAAAATGTTAAAGGTTTTCTACAAGATCTCAGTGCGACCAAACCAACAAGGCTCTTTGGCAAGTCACTCACATCAACATTTAGCAAAAAATGTGCTCTCATAACCTGTATATCTAAAAATTATTTCATCCAACAAAAAAATTGGTCTATTAGGACTGAGACGGATAAACATTTGAAATGCATGTTTTAACGGTATTGTATCTACTGAGACCAAAGATATTCCACCACCGACAGGCTCTGATATCCAGCCCATCCTGCCAAAGTGCACAGTACAATGCCTGATATATTTGATCTCACAAGATTTTAAATTTTCAATCAATTCACATTGAATATGCATTTAACTACATATAATTATGCAGGCCTTAGAGAACGCAATTCCACATCAGTCTGTAATGAGAAGATGCATTTACATTTCCTCAATGCATTTAGTATTGTCAAGCAGGGATATTTAAATGTTCTGGCAGCCAGTGAGCATCAAAGGTGGTGAGAGGTGCTTCGTGCTGGTGACAGAAAAATAAAAAGGACATTTTTCCAAGTTTGGTATAAAAAAAATAGCCACAAGCTTTTGTTCAGCACCTTAAATCAGCCCTCAGTTACATTTCCATCAAAATTGGAGCATTCCACCAAATTTCCAGCAGTCCTTGTAAATGTACTGATTTACCTCCCACCAAGAAGAGCAGTATATCTCCCAATAGTAATAGGTCAGAATAGAAGTGCCTCCATGTTATTCTAGCAGCTAAAATCATGGTCCTCATTTAGTGCACTTCCTAACAGGATTTATCGCATCAAATCAGATTAAACATTCTTCAACGGAAGAACTTTTACTATTTATTTGAATCTTTTGTGTGTGAAATTAGTCTTAAAAGTTTTCTTAGTTAAACGGTTCTGAGCTGTACAGAACAGTGTAATTACTAATTCGAATTGGGTCACAAATCGAGCACATCCAAACGCTTATATTTTGTTTAGATTATATTAATACTTAAACTCTGCCCTGAAATGATGTAAAATATATTCACTTTCAATAAAATGCACTCTCAAGAAGACTTCTGTGGGGGAAAAAATCTGCCAAAAGACCAATCTATTGAAAATAGCACACATATATCAATTCAGCCTTACAACAGGCTTTAGTACTCTTGCCAGTGATAGTCTTTCATTACCCAAAGACTATTTTATTAGATGGCCATTATTTCCTTTGTAACCGCCAATTACGTCTCTGAATGCAAATACGAATGAAGAACAGGTTTTAGTACAACCTACCAGTTACCTTTCACCATTTTTCAATGTGATGGGCAAAACACCTTCAGAACGGTGAAGGCATTGGAGTAAGTTGAACAAAGGCCACACGAAGGACACGGGAATTCAACGTCGATAAGTGACATTCCGGAGGGGGTTTTGTGCATTTAACGATTTCTATTGTTCAAGAATTATGTCAGCCAATCTCCCAAGTACTAGTGCAAAGGATCGTCACCGCTGTCGGGTGTGCGAGGACATTTTGCTTGGATTAAAACATGAACCACATGTGCATTAAAGGCTCTGTGGCAACCGCAATGCGATGCGCTCATTAGCCGAGGTTTCCTATGTTACAAAAACGTCACTCTATTCTTTGTCTATCTTTCGTTCGATAAGTCGTTCTTAATCAGAGACATCCTTTCAGATATTTGGTTAGCATTCGATTGCAAAAGTTTATTATTCTCTATATCAGTGTTTCTCAACTCCAGTCCTGGGGACCCACTGCCCTACACATTTGTCTGCCAGCTCAGCAATGGCATGATTCAGTCAATCAAATCCTAATCATCAGTCTCTTGCTAAATTGAAATAGGTGTGGTAAACCAGGGCTAGTACAATCATACATGATACTTTGGCAACTTTTTGAGTTAAGAAACACCATTTAAGAGGATTTGCAGGTTGACAAAATTTAACTTTGATGTCAGAGCGACAATTCATTATTTAAAAATATATTTTCATAATTATCTCAAGCTCAGGGGACCAAATATAAAATATTTTCTTATCTTTAACTCTGGCCTCCAGATTGAATGGATTAGGGTATTTCATGAAATAAAAAATGACCCAAATAGTGAAGTTAGTTTTCTGTTTACTTTAATTGCAACTTGTTCTACTTAGTGTGCTTAAGGTTAGGTCATTGTAAAATGCAGTTCTTAATCGGAAAGTTTAATGTCTTCATTGGGGACACCTGATTCAATGAACTAAGAGACTGACAATTGGTATTAGCTCATTAAGTGAATCATCCCACTGCTGAGCTGGAACACAAATTTATAGTGCTGTGGGTCCCCAGGACTGGAGTTGAGAACCACTGCTCTATATAGCCAATATTTTGCAGTTGGTGTAAATTTTAAGCATTTTTGATTGGTCGAACTATCGAGCGAATGAATGTTTTTTTTTTTTTACACAATGTTATGGCCCCAATTTGTTATTACATTTACAACATAACAGCAAGGGATGACAGACACAGTTTTAAAAACTTAAACACATTTAATGAAAAAAACAAAGACTAAACTACTATCAACACTTAAGACCAAGATTGAACACAACAAAAACAGAAATATTTACAGTTCCTCTTTGTTGGGGCGGCTTGGTGATGTCCTGGGCAAGGAAAAATGCTCTAACACAGGCAAAAATCCACAAAAGAAAACTTCACAGGTCTTGAACAGAATGACAGGTCTGGTCACACGTATCCTTCTTCTTGCAATTTCTCCTACTACTTTACTGTCTCAATTCTTTTCCTTATATACTCTTTTGCAGACCCCACCCACATTTAGACCTCTTTTTTTTAATTTTCGGGGACTTGCCCCAGACATGTCCAGGACATGTCTAAACATAGCTCCAGTCTGAGCTGAATAAAAAAAAAAGGTAAATACTGCCATCCAGTGGCCTATATTCACATTACAACAAAAACTAAACTTAACACGCTCCCATAACGGTTAACTCTTGGTAGTGATTGCACTTGCATCGATAACACACAAGTTTAAACCCAGGGACTGACCCAGGATTTGACTCCAGCTCTTCAATCACAACTTGTATCACCATTACTGATAGCTGGGACCATGGACCAAAAGCAATACAAAATGCACAAGTTGCATCCTGGTAGACGGAGTCTTTAAACATAGAAACTGAGCATGGTGATTGCAAAATCTGGAGAGTCCACTTTTCAGACCGCAACGTAATTTATTCCACCTTTTTTCGGAAAGACACCTTGTCTTTGGTTTCCTGCAGTTTCTCGGAGAGCTTGTCCTTGGTTTCTACCATCTTTCCAGAGATCCTGTCCTTGGTCTCTTCCATCTTTTCGGAGATCCTGTCCTTGGTCTCTTCCATCTTTTCTGTCAGGTGTTCTCTGGTCTCCTCCACCTTGTCCTGCAAGTACTCCTTGACTGGAGGCGGAGTCAAGAAGTAGCCGTGCTTGCGGAGGTATTTCACCATGAGCGATGTACCGCCCAACGTCACCGTGTACCTGGCTGGGGTGGCAATCTTCACCAAAACATGGACATAGGTCATACATCAATTATTGCCTTCATCTAAAATGAACTATAATCATTCATTTCAATCCAAAAAATTCTTTTTTTGGGGGAAAAGAACAATCTCATAATCTAATTGAAATTTCAACTTGACCAACAGTATGGCACAAGCATTTTCAGCACAGTGTCATGAAATGTAGAAGCTTTCAAAACTATCAAAAATAATGAAATTGAAAGTTCACGCATATAATGTACTGTAAATAATTAAAAACAAAAAATTTGGTTTAATCAATCTTTGTCTAAAAATTATGTACGCTGTCCTACAATTTTACTAAAAATTAATTGGTGGGCTCTTCCAGGTATATTTGATAACTTGCCACAGTTCTTAGGATAAACATCGCCATTCCATCTCTCTCTCGGACAAGGCTTCCCAAATCTGGACCTGGTTCTCCCTTTTTTCGGGCAATGAGTGAACAATTATTGCCATTGATTGGCCAGACTGACATCACAACTGACTCCAAGGTAAAGAAAGGGTGGAAAACCAGCAGTTCTCCACCCTAGAGGATCATGATTTGAGGAGCTTTGCTCTAGGAAATTCCAGACAGACTCCATGGTGTTTAGACTCAATCCAAGCAACCGATTCTGAGATTCCATACAGATATGCCATCCATGACTTCACTTAAATACAAATCATTCTGTGATGAATGTATTTTTTATATTCATGTTTGAAATCTGAAATATGCTTTTTTTGACAGACACAGTAAAGCAGAAAACAGTAAAATATATCCAGAGAAATCGAAAACCTTATTTACTTTTCAAAATCTATGGTGCTCAGATCCCTTACATGGTACTGCGCTTCCAAATGTTTCCTGACAACAATGCGCACTTAATTACAAATCAGACCATTTACATGCAAACAAGCTGGCGCGGTCACAAACACACACTGAAAGGCATTATTTATTCACATATTTTCCATGTTACTGTGTCCATGTTGTATACAGAATGCATTATAGCTCATTACCTTAAAATTGAATAAGATTTCCTGGTTATTACTTAGTACCAACACGGACAAAAAAACTCCAAAAAGTTAGCAATAATATTTAGCTTATTTAATGTGTTCATCGCATTGGCAAATTTACCAACCATGTTATCGCATTAATGCTCAACTATTGCTGTTCCATTTACGCATTCAGAAGCATTGTATTCTCACACTCGCAGCTATCCTGGGTAACCTTCTTTCTGAAATACATTATTGCTGATGGATAATTGTAACATTGAGCCATGTTTTTTTTTTCTGTCTTGTCAAAACAAAATGGAGGCGTAATTTCCATTTAACTCCCTTCCCATCTGAGAGTCAGAGTAAAAACCTTGCCATTTTATAAACTAGAGTTTCAACACTTTCAAACACTCAACAGTGATAGCAGGTACAAAATTTCAACCCCCCCAAAAAAACCGAATGAACGCAAGGAAGCCCATGTGAGCCTGAATCCTGGCCTGCACAACATGGAGGTCGACTCAAGGGATAAAACAGGAGAAAACAGAAAGAAATTGACGTGTGAAATAGGGCTTCGCCATTAACCGAATTGCGATTATTTTGAGCACAATAAAAGTAACTTCCACTATGAAGCCGACAGACGTGCTTGCTTATTACCTTTTCTATGACACATACCTAATGCGGTCATTTGAAATGCTTCCGGGAAGGAAACTGTGATTTGAAGTCCACTAATTTACCAGCGAGGTTGAACAGCCTCCATCGCCTTGGCCTAATTAGCTTACCTTAAATCAATTCCTGTGTACCTTGCCTAACCTGAAATCAAGCCATTAATTCATCCAACCGACTAATCAAAACCAAAATGCGGCCTATAATGATTAAGAAGAGATAATGAGTAGCGGACAGACCTAACCAGGCTGCCGTGTTAGATTGAAAGAATGTCAATAATCTGAATAAATAGCAGACGTCTGAATTCCACCTTTCATATAATTTTTTACATATCATTAAAAAGATTTCTTAAAAATAAAATCATATTAAGATGGTCCTGGTTTTTAAGTGGTTCAAAACATACGCAAAGTGGACAACATTTTGTGAAGCATATCAAACGAGAAGTGAGAGAAATGATTGTCGCATTGCACGCAACAGATAAATTCATCGAAGACAGGGCAAACACATTCAGGTAATTTACGTGCTGAACAACTGGTCTGCAAAGTCATCATCCTATACCTTACAATTGCTCTCACCCCCTTCCTAATTACTTTGCTCAATTCGCAATCAATCAGTTGATTTGCACAATTAGGCTAACGATTTAAATTGGTAGGTAGTCTGATTTATTTAGATATCATTTTTGTTTGTCAAATTTTGAAATTTAAGTAACCATGAAACATGACAGATTTGCCTGAATGTGTTAGCGGCAATTAGGCCTACTTTTATTGTGCTTAAAATAATCGTGATTCCGTTGATGAAAGATATCACAGGTTCCATTCGAAACACTCAGCCGCGACGCTTACCTTGTACATTGCATAGGCAGTTACCGCATAACCACCCCGAGTGTCTCTCAGCAGGCCAACAATAGCTTCAGGCAAACCGACGAACTCCAGAAACGGAACCACATTCACACCTCTTGCAACAAAAAGAAGAAAGATGAAAAATTAGTGCTGCGGATAAGTCTTTGCTCCCTTCCTGATTTCCTGCTCTGTTTCTGTTCCAAGTTCTGCTCTGACTAGAATCGCATGAATTCATAAATGCAACATAACTCCCTCCTAAATGATACACCTTTCAACCATTTAGCATCAATTTGAAAAAAAAAAAAAAAAAAAAAACACTTGAGGGGTGACATTTTCACAGAATTTCCCATATTTGTCACGCTTAAATATTTCAGCTCATCAAACTCATTTTAATATCAGAAAGAGATCAACCAAGTAAACACAAAATGCATTGTTCATATGATGACTAAATTTATTGAAGAGTAAAAGGTATCCAACCCCACCTTTCCCTAAGTGAAAAAGTATTTGCCCCATTAATTACTAAATAATTTTTTTTTTTAATTTTAATCCACAATTGTATTTAATTTCACCAGACACACCCTGGCATGATTACTGCCACCCCTATTAAATCTAAATATCACTTAAATATAACTTGTATGGCAAAGTGAAGTATAGGCAAAAAGCAGCATATCATACCGCGATCTAAAGAAATTCATGAACACTTGAGAAACAAAGTAGTTGACATCCATCAGTCAGGAAAGAGTTACAGAGCCATATCTAAGGCACTGGGACTCAAGCTAACCACTGTGAAACCCATAACCTACAAATGAGAAAACTTGAAACTGTGGTCAAACTTCCCAGGAGTGGCTGGTCAACAAAAATTCATCAAAGAGTTGCACTGACAACTCATCCAGGAGGCCTCAACAGAAAGCAGACCAACACTGAAAGAAGTGCAGACCTTACCTCAGTTGAGGTCGTGTTCACAATTCCGAAATTAGACAGAGACCGGGCAAAAATGGAAAAAAATTCAGCAGATCAAAGAAAACAAAAGGCTCATCGCACATTTGCCAAAGGACATCTTGATGACCCCTGACATTTTGGGATAATATTCTGTGGACTGAGTCAAAAGTGGAACTTTTTGAAAAACTTTGGTCCCGTTACATCAAGCATAAAGCTAAAACAGCATTCCACTATAAGGACATCTTTCAAAACATCTTCCAAACAGTCAAAGACGGTGGTGGTGGTGGGGTGGTGGTCTGAAGCTACTTTGCTGCATCAGGACCCGGTGGATTCACCATAATTTAAGAAATCATGAATTCTGCCAACTACCATAAAATCCTGAAGAGGTGTCCAGCCATCAGTTTGTGAACTAAAGTTCAAGTGCAGTTATGCAGCAGGACAAAGATCCAATGATCCGACGCACACAAGCAAGTTCACCACTGAATGGTTCAAAAGAAACAAACACAAGGTTTTGGAGTGGCCTAGTTAAAGTCTGAGCTTGAATTCGATTGTCATGCTGTGGAATGTCCCCAAACATTGCTTGAAAAATCTCCAATATGGCAGAATTAAAACAATTCTGCAAAGAAGAGTGAGCCTAAATTCCTCCACAGCATTGCAAGACTCATTGCCAGTTATCACAAACATTTGACTGCAGTTGTTTTCGCCTAAGGGAAGCATAACCTGTTAATAGATTTATGGGGGCTATTACTTTTTCACAAGGGTGATAAAGGTTCAGAATTACTCTTTGCCTTCAATAAATGAAATGATCATAAGCTGCATTTAGTGTTTACTTATGTTGTCTTTGTCTTAGTTGCATAAAGTGTATTGTACTGTATATAGCATATGGTACTGTATTGTATTGAACAAAGAAAACATACAGATTCCATGACAAACACATTTGGAATGGCTTGTAGGGAAAGTGACTGAAAGGAGCCGACACAAGGGACTATCCGATCCATTCTAAACATTGGTTTGTGGATCAAGTGTTTTTTTTTTGTTTTTTGTTAATCCCGACACCAAGAAAACCAATTCCACTTATCAAGGTTTTGAATAAGTGAGATGGAAATCAGACCTTGTAGTGATGGGTTACAACAAAAATTCGCACTCACACGGTCCCTTGTCAAATGAAGAGGAACACCACTGCCCTAAAATGTCAACCCTCCATGCTGAAATGACTCAGGCAGTTTTACAGGGACTCTTGGGTGAAGAAACCAATTCACTACTACAAAAATACATAGTGGACCAAATAGTCCAATTAAAATGGACTTAAAAGCATATAAATATGATGTTTAAGTTAAGGTATATAAAACTGTTTAACAACAGAGATTTAGGTGTTAAAAGTTGTAGTATTAACTCTCTGATTGCCACAATGGCTACAAAATTAGCAAATAATACCCAGGTGAGGAGTGCTCATAATTTAATTCAGTAGTCTTTATATTATTGGGGCCTCATTAGTCAGCTCAATGTGCCCCGTTTGTATGTATGTATTTATGTCTTTCATCAACCGACCGCTCGAAATTTGTTCGCCCCAAACATGCTCTGCATGCTACTAGTTACTATTATTATCATTATAATTACTACTTGATAATTTGATGGTTAATCAACAATAAAAACCAATAAATCTTAGTGCTCCGAACGTTAAAATACATCCGAATGACTAACATCAGGCATAGACAGTGTGGATGCAGACTCTTGTTTAATTTCAACACCAAGATACCAGATTCAGTTGATTAACTGATAATTTGCATTAATCAAGACCTTGATAAGCAGAATCAAATGTCTTAAAGCTGAATAAGATGGGACACCTGCAAGAAGCGACCACTGCAAAATTGACGTTCCCGCACAGACTCGAGCACTGGCGGAAGTTTTCTGGGATGCTACGATCATCAACTTCAGTACAAAGCAAAACGTGAATGAACAGGCATGATCTGTGGGAAAGATATTCTATCACTTACTTCATGGCACTGTAATAGAATGCCCCAAACCACACGTAGGAAGTCAAAAGATGCAACGGGATCATCACTTTTCCATACTGTTTGAATGTTTTCTTGAACCTCTGGACAAGGCTGATGGACTTGTCCTGGAGGGGATCAATCTCTGCAGAGTCCTCTGGGGGTGCTACACCAGCCTGTGTTGGTTCTCCAGGGTACTGTGTACCCGCTGCAGCCGAATTCTGCGGAGCTGTGGGCCGTGGCTCTTCCACAGCCTTCGCCTCATGTGGCTTGGCTGCCCTCAGCGCCGCTGAAGCGCTCACCCAGCGAGGGTTGGGGGCTCGCCCTCCAGCACACTCTACCCTCATAGGCAGCCATTCCGCACCAGGATGCCAAAGCACATGACGAAAGTTACCCGTCTGCCGCACAACCCTCTGGGTAAGGAGCCGCAGCATGTTTCCTCAACGTCACTTCGTATGTCCCTGTATGCAACGTCAATGCCAGCATTAAGGACACCTAAATGATTTATTAAATAACTGAGCGAATGAACATAACTATAACAATTGTACAGGAATGGGTAATGAACTTATTACATTAAAGATAGAAATACTGTCCACTCACTGTCCGTCCTTGCGATGTTCCCACGACGATGGTGGAAATCCACTGGTATGTGACGTCTTCAATATGGTGATCCTAATCACCACAAAGTCGTATCCAAAAGGTCTGTAATCCAAAGTCCAATTGCACTCAGCCGGTCTAGCTTTCAGGGGTAGCAGACCGGAGATGATTATCTTCACTTTCTCTCTTCCTGAGGGTATCTGTGTCAGGGTCTCTCAGTGTAAGAATGTTCCATTGGCTGCCAGTTCCCTTTATATAGGCCTTGTACTCCTGTATGATGTCATGATGTAGAATCCTGACTGACATCACAAAGAAGAATCTTGAAGGTGATAGAACTCTCCAGATGGCACCTGAAGAATCTTGCAGTCAGTAGAACCCTCTAAATGGCAGAATCTATGGTGTTCTCAGTCTCTAGTCATTATGTTTACAAGCACTCATGAATATTCATTACCCTTACATGAGTATACAGAAACTACTGGCTGTGCAAAATAATACAAGCAGGTGTTTTAAACCCTCGTTACGTAACACTGCATTTACACTGGCAAATTCTTATTGCTGACTTTATTTTTGACTTTGATGCAGATACGCTTATGTCATGGAAGATGTTCTTAATCTGGCCATATATTATGAAGGATTTTTTTTTCCTTTATGAATGGAAAAATTCTTTCATCATTGACAACAGTCGTTATCCATAGTCTTCTGAGCCTTTTGATGTAGGACTACTTCAACACACAGTACATACTTTATTTTTAACAATGTTAGTTGATTTGGCCACACTTAATGTTTCTACTATTCGTCTAAAGCCTTTTTGAAGATTTTTCCATGTAATGACTGGTAGTGACAGTTCTTTGAAATTCAGATTGAGAGATAACAGCAAAAGACTCCATAAGCAAATAACTAACTTGGAATCAATTCATCCTCTTACTTGTCGATGAAATATTGAGAGAATAGCACTCGCCTGCACATGGAACAGCTGGCCCACCAATTTGTTCCTGAAAAATGAGGAGGGGGGCACAATTTAAAAATACTGTGATCCGTACACCAGGGGTGTCAAACATACGGGCCGCCTGGGGGTTCAGTTCGGGCCCGGGGGATAAATCTGCATTATTTAAAAAAAAAAAAAAAGAATCTACTGTAATTTTCTTTCAAATCTGTAGTTCCTATATTGTCTGCTAGGGGCGCAGTGTTTTAGTACGCGCAGACAACATGACAGCAATACCGCGGCGGAACTAACACCAGGAGGTGGTAGCATTTACGTCTGTTCAGCGTCTGTTGGCGGAAATTGCATTATCAATTTTTCCTTTAGCCTCGCACCCTCATCAGCGAAATGTCTTTGTCAAAAAGGAGAAAAGTGGACACAGAGTGTCGGATTTTTCAAGAAAAACTGACACGTTCTTATATGTTCACGGAGGTTAATGGGAAACCCGTGTGCCTGGTGTGCCAGCAGCAAGTTTCGGTGCTTAAAGAATACAATATTCGGCGCCATTTTGAAACTCAGCATAGTGAAAAATACAACAGCTTGTAGGGCGAACTGAGAAAACAAAAGGTAAATGAAATGATGGTGCGTCTGAGGAAACATCAATCTGTTTTCACCCGGAGTCGAGAAGCCAGTGATGCTGCGGTGAAAGCCAGCTACCTAACTGCGAGACAAATAGCATTAGCATCAAAGCCGTGCAGTGATGGAGAGGTCGTTAAAAACTGCATGGTGACAGCTGCCGAAATTGTGTGTCCTGAGAAGCGAAATGCTTTTGCTAATATTAGCTTGACAAGAAATACCGTGGCAGACAGGATTTCGGAACTATCGGCCGATTTGGACCACCAACTGAAACACAAAGTGGAGTCATTTTCAGCATTTTCTGTTGCGATTGATGAGAGTACTGATATTACGGACGTCGCTCAACTGGCCATATTCATTCTTGGAATTGATAAGACTTTGACTGTCGCAGAGGAGTTTCTTGAGCTTGTGCCTATGACCGACACCACGACAGCTGAGGACATTTTCCGCTCCATAGTTGGAGCGCTGGACAGAATCGGGGCGGACTGGTCACGCGCCGTAAGCCTAGCTACCGCTAGCGCGCCGTCAATGATCGGTTAAAAGGCTGGTGTTGTGACGAAGTTCTGGGATAAAGTGCAAGCCACAAATGGAGGAAGTAATTTTTGGACATTTCACTGCATTTTGCATCAGGAGGCATTTTGCAGTAAATCGCTAAAAATGGATCATGTCCTGGAGGTGGTTGTTCGAACTGTTAATTTCGTCCGAGCCAGAGGTCTCAATCATAGTCAGTTTGACAACCTTCTCAGTGACTGCAACATTACCGATGGTGTGCCTTACCACACGGAAGTACGATGGTTAAGCAGAGGTGCTGTGCTGAAGCGCTTCTTTGATTTACGTGGCGAAATTGGACAATTCATGGAGAAAAAAGGTAAACCTGTGAGGGAATTACAGTGCCCAGTATGGCTGCAGGACCTTGCGTTTATGGTTGACATCGCTGAGCACTTGAATAATCTTAACAAAATGTTGCAAGGACGCAAAAAAAAAACGTAACACAGTATTATGACAGCATACGTGCATCCAAGTTAAAGCTCGGGTTATGGGAGACGCAGATGGCAAGCGGTGACCCTGCTCATTTTCCCTGTTTAAAAGATATGTGCGCAGCAAGCGTTACTTCTGACGCGAAACGGTACAAAGACAAGATTTCAGGGTTGTTGAGGGAGTTTGAGAAACGATTTCAGGTTTTTAGCGAACTCGAGACAGAATTTGTAGTTTTTCGCTCACCATTCACATTCAGAGCTCCTGATTTGCCCGTTGACATGCAACTTGAAATCATTGCTTTGCAGTGTGATGTAGAATTGAAGGACAAATTTGCCTCTGTGGGCTTGGGTACAATTTACAAGTATCTACCAGGCTATCCTACATTGACAGCACTGGCTGCAAAAATGTACCTACCTTTGTGAGCAAGTTTTCTCACTAATGAACATTAATAAAACGAAGCTGCGCTCAAAGCTCACACATAAGCACTAACATGAGATTCTGAAATTGGCTGCTTCTCTGGACATGGTGCCTAATATTGATGCACTTGCATTGTTTCCCACGGGACAGGAATGTATTTGTGGTGGTCTGGGGGGGTGGGGGGTGGGGGGGGGGGGGGTGCAGAGTTTGATTCCAAATACTATATACAGACACATTTAAACTGTAGTGCAATAAATACTCAGAGGATTAACCAAAAGTGTCAATATCACAATGTAAATGCTTTAATGAAAGTAGAATCCTGCATTTAAATTAGGAGTGAACTCATCCATAAAACTGTGTTTCAGCTTTGCTTGCTTGTGAATATTCAATAACTGATCCTGGTGTGCTATCTAGTGATAGTTTATTGTAACTGCGTGCATAAATTTGCAGCTTCATGTCCGCTGGCATTAACATTCGTACAAAGGTACCCTGTCGTGCACCGTTGTTCTTGAACGCGCCAAATCCAGATAATCCTTATGATGAATTACATTCATACTAGAATTTGTAACGAGTAACGAAGTGGGCTGTCAACATAACGAAGTGAAAGTATACTTTTTATCTTTTAAATGTAGTAGAGTAAAAATGTATGGCAAAACGCAAAGTACAAATCCTCAAAAAAAAAAAAAAACCTAAAGTAGGCTACTGTTCGTTACTATACACCTCTGTCACAAAGTGCGTTAGGACGCAACTCTTGGATTTTTCAGTTTTCCGGCATGGCAATTTTTCGAGCTTTAAGCCCAGTGTGTAATGCGCGAAAAAGGCTGTCTTTGTAAAGTCAGTCTGCAGTAAATCCGCCTCTGTCAGAGACCACCGAGAAGCTAAATGGCTAAAAAGAATGACTGGAGGGGGGACTTTAACCCTCTCCAGGCTCATGTTGCGAATTTGCAACAATAAATTAATTGATGACTGATGATAAAATATAAAGACCACTCAGGAAATGGTTTGATAAAGTTACTCTTCCAGCTCAGTATTGCAAAAATACAACATTAGTTCCACCTGCAGCCACAAGTGTATGGGAACTATTCTCCACGAATGAAAGATTTTTCATATCTCAATATAATAAATTGGGTTGGAGAGGGTTAAGCGGTAGCTGCTCAACTTGTTTGAACGTGAACACTACGAACAGCGTGAGTTAATGTCTCTGCACATGTTGAGCTTCCAGCTGTGTTATACATACACAGGCTAATGTAACGTGATATTGTTCGGGCCACTTTTGGACTTGTTTGCCCACATATTTGTACCAAGTCGTCCTACCGTCGTCTTTCGAACCATTGTGCTTGTGCTTCTTCTTCGTCTTCCGGCGGACCAGTGCTTAAGTGCGTCTTCTTTTGGGCTGCGTTCCAATCCGAAAAAATGCTTGCTTCGTCGTGTTCACTCGCCCTCCAATCGAGGGGGGAATCCCCAAAAAATCCCGGATGTAAAATGGCTGCCATTTGTAGGGTCGTTCCAATCCAGTTTTGCGGAGGGAAGGGTGCATTTTCATTTGCTCAAGCCCTCGATTATCCTCCCTCAAACGAAGCCAACAACGAACATCCCTCCAAGCTTTGATATTGCCGAGAATGCTTTGCTCATTCTCCCTCGGTCAAAATTTCACGTCCGCCATTGTTTTCAGATGGCAAAAGGAGGAATTGTGGCAGGGATATTACCACACCAATTTAAGAAATGTCTTCGAGTAGTGTGCAATTTATGACAGAGTTATATGCAAGTAGCGAAGTTTGGGGGTGAGGGGCATTGGTTTCGCATTATTTTTAAGCATTTGTGACTTAACGTTCATTTTTGCTGTAGCTATTTTCCCATAAAAAAATAACAAATGCCGCAGCAGTCAAACGAGCATGCCGTCTTCTACTTGCCACGAACAGGCGATACGCTTCTGCGTGAACTGTGAAAGGTTGAACGTACACATAGATATATCTATGGAACGTTCAGGCAACTAACTCACTCGGCTCCATGGCAACGCAAACTTCCGCTGGCTTGCTGACAAATGTAGAAGTGCGGAAAAAACCTGGCGATGGTCGTTCCAATCCGATTTCCCACAACCCTCCCCCTAAGTCCCCTCTGGCGGTACGCCACAAATAAATGAATGTATAGGAAACACTGACTTGTGCAAGGTAAACGATTCCAAGATTCAGGGGCAAATACTAAGCAAGACGAGTAATTGCTGTGGAAGTCATTCATTTGTTCAAATTGCTTTCCAGATGTTGAAAAAACAGTGTTTTTAAGTTCCACAAAGCTGTGCCTTAATGTTTTGCAACATTGTTACGATCACTGTGATCAGTTATGCATAACGCACTTAAATAAATGTTAAACTGAGTAAAAGTATTGTTAAAATTGCACATACATATAAGTTCTTTGGTTGTTCATAATGTATTTAGTAAAAGGAAAATTAATTTAATAAAGGTTTTTATAATTGACTTATTCTTCTTTGCACTAATTATTAGTATTAGTGCGTAATACAAAGAAAAAAGTGGACTTATTGTGAGTTCTGTGTAATTTTGCAATGAGTTTACTGGCCCGGCCTGCTTGAGATCAGATTAAGCTGTATTCGGCCCCCAGACCAAAATGAGTTTGACACCCCTGATTTAGATTATCTTAATACTTAAACTGCCCTGAAATTATGTAAAATATATTCACTTTCAATAAAATGCACTCTCAAGAAGACTTCTGGGGGAAAAAAATTCTGCCATCAGACCAATCTATTGAAAATAGCACACAAATATCAATTCAGCATTACAACAGACTTTAGTACTCTTGCCAGTGATGGTCTTTCATTACCCAAAGACTATTGTATTAGATGGCCATTATTTCCTTTGTAACCGCCACTTACGTCTCTGAATGCAAATACGAATGAAGAACAGGTTTTAATACAACCTACCAGTTACCTTTCACCTTTTTTCAATGTGATGGGCAAAACACCTTCAGAACGGTGAAGGCATTGGAGTAAGTTGAACAAAGGCCACACGAAGGACACGGGAATTCAACATCGATAAGTGACATCCCGGAGGGGGTTTTGTGCATTTAACGATTTCTATTGTTCAAGAATTATGTCAACCAATCTCCCAAGTACTAGTGCAAATGATCGTCACAGCTGTCGGATGTGCGAGGACATTTTGCTTGGATTAGAACATGAACCACATGTGCATAAAAGACTCCACAATGCAATGCGCTCATTAGCCGAGGTTTCCTATGTTGCAAAAACGCCACTTTATTCTTCGTCTATCTTTCGTTCGATAAGTTGTTGTTAATCAGAGACTTCCTTTCAGATATTTGGTTATCATTCCATTGCAAAAGTTTATTATTATTCTCTATATAGCCAATATTTTGCAGTTGGTGTAAAATTTTAAGCATTTTTGATTGGTCGAACTATCGAGCGAATGAGTGAATGTTTTTTTTTTTTTTACACAAAAACTAAACTTACCACGCTCCCATAATGGTTAACTCTTGGTAGTGATTGCACTAGCATCAATATCACACAAGTTTAAACCCAGGGACTGACCCAGGATTTGACTCCAGCTCTTCAATCACAACTTGTATCACCATTACTGATATCTGTGACTATGGACCAAAAACAATCAAAATGCGCAAGTTGCATCCTGGTAGACGGAGTCTTTAAACATAGAAACTGAGCATGGTGATTGCAAAATCTGGAGAGTCCACTTTTCAGACCGCAACATAATTTATTCCACCTTTTTTTCGGAAAGACACCTTGTCTTTGGTGTCCTGCAGTTTCTCAGAGAGCTTGTCCTTGGTTTCTACCATCTTTTCAGAGATCCTGTCCTTGGTCTCTTCCATCTTTTCAGAGATCCTGTCCTTGGTTTCTACCATCTTTTTTGGAGATCCTGTCCTTGGTCTCTTCCATCTTTTCAGAGATCCTGTCCTTGGTCTCTTCCATCTTTTCAGAGATCCTGTCCTTAGTCTCTTCTATCTTTTCAGAGATCCTGTCCTTGGTTTCTTCCATCTTTTCAGAGATCCTGTCCTTGGTCTCTTCCATCTTTTCAGAGATCCTGTCCTTGGTTTCTTCCATCTTTTCAGAGATCCTGTCCTTGGTCTCTTCCATCTTTTCAGAGATCCTGTCCTTGGTTTTTTCCATCATTTCAGAGATCCTGTCCTTGGTTTCTTCCATCTTTTCAGAGATCCTGTCCTTGGTTTCTTCCATCTTTGCAGAGATCCTGTCCTTGGTCTCTTCCATCTTTTCAGAGATCCTGTCCTTGGTTTGTTCCATCTTTTCAGAGATCCTGTCCTTGGTTTCTTCCATCTTTTCAGAGATCCTGTCCTTGGTTTCTTCCATCTTTACAGAGATCCTGTCCTTGGTCTCTTCCATCTTTTCAGAGATCCTGTCCTTGGTTTGTTCCATCTTTTCAGAGATCCTGTCTCTGGTTTCTACCATCTTTTCAGAGATCCTGTCCTTGGTTTCTTCCATCTTTTCAGAGATCCTGTCCTTGGTCTCTTCCATCTTTTCAGAGATCCTGTCCTTGGTTTTTTCCATCATTTCAGAGATCCTGTCCTTGGTTTCTTCCATCTTTTCAGAGATCCTGTCCTTGGTTTCTTCCATCTTTTCAGAGATCCTGTCCTTGGTTTCTACCATCTTTTCAGAGATCCTGTCCTTGGTCTCTTCCATCTTTTCAGAGATCCTGTCCTTAGTCTCTTCCATCTTTTCAGAGAGCCTGTCCTTGGTTTCTTCCATCTTTTCAGAGATCCTGTCCTTGGTTTCTTCCATCTTTTCAGAGATCCTGTCCTTGGTTTCTTCCATCTTTTCAGAGATCCTGTCCTTGGTCTCTTCCATCTTTTTTGTCAGGCGTTCTCTGGTCTCCTCCATCTTGTCCTGGAAGTACTCCTTGACTGGAGGTGGAGTCGAGAAGTAGCCGTGCTTGCGGAGGTATTTCTCCATGAGCGATGTACCGCCCAGTGTCACCGTGTACCTGGCTGGGGTGGCAATCTTCACCAAAACATGGACACAGGTCATACATCAATTATTGCCTTCATCTAAAATGAACTATAATCATTCATTTCAATCCAAAAAATTATTTTTTGAGGGGAAAAGAACAATCTCATAATCTAATTGAAATTTTAACTTGACCAACAGTATGGCACAAACATTTTCAGCCCAGTATCATAAAATGAAGAAGCTTTCAAAACAAAAAAAAATAATGAAATTGAAAGTTTACACAAATAATGTCCTGTAAATAATTAAAAATAAAAAAATTTGGTTCAATCAATCTTTCTCTAAAAATTATGTACGCTGTCCTACAATTTTACTAAAAAATTAATTGGTTGGCTCTTCCACGTATATTTGATAACTTGCCACAGTTCTTAGGATAAACATCTCCACTCCATCTCTCTCAGACAAGGCTTCCGAAATCTGGACCTCGGATCCAAATCCAGCCCTGGTTCTCCCTTTTTCCGGGCAATAAGTGAACAATTATTGCCATTGATTGGCCAGACTGACATCACAACTGACTCCAAGGTGAAGGGAGGGTAGAAAACCAGCAGTTCTCCATCCTAGAGGACCATGATTTGAGGAGCTTTGCTCTAGAAAATTCCAGACCGACTCCATGGTGTTTAGACTCAATCCAAGCAGCCGATTCTGAGATTACATCCAGATATACCATCCATGACTTCACTTAAATACAAAGCATTCTGTGATGAATGTATTTTTTACATTCATGTTTGAAATCTTAAATATGGTTTTTTTGACAGACACAGTAAAGTAGAAAACTGTAATATATATCCAGAGAAATCGAAAACCTTATTTACTTTTCAAAATCTATGGTGCTCAAATCCCTTACATGGTACTGCGCTTCCAAATGTTTCCTAACTAAAATGCGCAGTTCAGCCATCAGCAAAATGTATGGATGAGTTATTTAAAAATTAATAAAACAATTAACTTACATTTTACAAATCAATATTAATTTAAATGTAATTTTGAACACAGGCAGAAATTAATAATATTGCATTGACATTATACTTACAAATCAGACCATTTACATGCAAACATGCTGGGGCGGTCACAAACACACACTGAAAGGCATTATTTATTCACATATTTTCCATGTTACTGTGTCCCTGTGGTATACAGAATGCAGTATAGCTCATTACCTTAAAATTGAATAAGATTGCCTGGTTATTACTTAGTGCCAACACGGACAAAAAAACTCCGAAAAGCTAGCAATAATATTTACCTTATTTAATGTGTTCATCGCATTGGCAAATTTACCAACCATGTTATCGCATTAATGCTCAACTATTGCTGTTCCATTTACGCATTAAGATGCATTGTATTCTCACACTCGCAGCTATCCTGGGTAACCTTCTTTCGGAAATACATTTTTGCTGATGGATAATTGTAACATTGAGCCATGTTTTTTTTTTTTTTCTGTCTTGCCTAAACAAAATGGAGGCATAATTTCCATTAAACTCCCTTTAACTTAACCTTGCCATTTTATTAACTAGAGTTTCAACACTTTCAAGCACTCAACAGTGCTAGCAGGTAAAAAATTTCAACCCCCCCCCAAAAAAAACTGAATGAATGCAAAGAAGCCCATGTGACCCTGAATCCTGGCCTGCGCAACTTGGAGGTCGACTCAAGGGATAAAACAGGAAGAAATTGACGTGTGAAATAGGGCTTCACCATTAACCGAATTGTGATTATTTCGAGAACAATAAAACTAACTGCCACTATGAGGCAGACAGACGTGATTGCTTATTACCTTTTCTACGACACATACCTAATGCGATCATTTGAAATGCTTCCGGGAAGGAAACTGTGATTTGAAGTCCGCTAATTTACCAGCGAGGTTGAACAGCCTCCATTGCCTTGGCCTAATTAGTTTACCTTAAATCAATTCCTGTATTCTTTGCCTAACCTGCTATCAAGCCATTTATTCATCCAACCGACTAATCAAAACAAAAATGTGGCCTATAATGATTAAGAAGTGATAATGAGAAGCAGACAGACCTAACCAGGCTGCCGTGTTAGATGGAAAGAATGTCAATAATCTGAATAAATAGCAGACCTCTGAATTCCACCTTTCGTATAATTTTTACATATCATTAAAAAGATTTCTTAAAAATAAAATCATTTTAAGATGGTCCTGGTTTTTCAGTGGTTCAAAACATACGCAAAGTGGAAAACATTTTGTGAAGCATATCAAACGTGAAGTGAGAGAAATGATTGTCGCATTGCACGCAATAGATAAATTCAGCGAAGACTTGGCAAACACATTCAGGTAATTTACGTGCTGAACAACTGGTCTGCAAAGTTATCGTCCTCTACCTGACAATTGCTCTCACCCCCTTCCTAATTACTTTGCTCAATTTGCAATCAATCAGTTGATTTGCACAATTAGGCTAACGATTTTAAATTGGTAGGTAGTCTGATTTATTTAGATATCATTTTTGTTTGTCAAATTTTGAAATTTAAATAACCATGAAACAGATTTGCCTGAATGTGTTAGCGGCAATTACTTTTATTGTGCTTAAAATAATCTTGATTTGGTTAATCGCACAGCCCTAATGTGAAAGATATCACAGGTTCCATTAATAACACTCAGCCGCGACGCTTACCTTGTACATTGCATAGGCAGTTAGCGCATAACCACTCAGAGAGTCTCTCAGCAGGCCAACAATAGCTTCAGGCGAACCGACAAACTCCAGAAACGGAACCACATTCACACCTCTTGCAACAAAAAGAAGAAAGATGAAAAATTAGTACTGTGGATAAGTATTTGCCTCCTTCCTCATTTCCTCTATATTCTGCTCTGTTTCTGTTCCAAGTTCTGCTCTGACTAGTTTGAATTCATAAATGCAACATAATTCCCTCCTAAATGATACATCTTTCAACCATTTAGCATCAATTTGAAAAAAAATCACTTGAGGGGTGACATTTTCACAGAATTGCCCATATTTGTCACGCTTAAATATTTCAGCTCATCAAACTCATTTTAACCTCTTTCTGCAGGTGTAGACGCTCGCGTCTATAGATATGCAAATTTAAGCACTTAGTTACAGTACTCAACCACGAGATGGCACCCCCGGATCAGCTATTGAATATTCACAAGCAGGCAGAGCTGAAACGCGATTTAGAGTATGGAGAAGTTCCCTCCAATCCCTGTTTTTCAGGAGTAGCATGAATTAAACTCCTCAGCTAAGCCTGATGTGCAAACTGGTCAATATCCTTGCCCATAGCATCGATCCAGTAGTTTTAAAAAATTATCACTTGCGACAGAAAAAAACTTCGTACTCTGTAGCAACCATTTTAGCGGCAATGAGCCAACAGTATTCAAATTAGTGGTTAAAAAAATACGTTTTGTGAAGCAAAAAATCCAACATAGTATTGATTCTCTCACATTCTACTGTCAATTACAGTCATCAAACACAAAATATGCGTAGTTCCCTCCCGTGGATTAACGCGTATATTCCTCCATTGACAAATTCAGCGCTCCCTTCTATCCACCCAAGTACTGGTGTCGATAGCCAGTCACTCAATTATATACTCAGATGCATCTGCGTAACTCTACAGTTATAGTTCACGCCCTCGTGAAGCTTCCCCGGTAACGATGTATTGATAGACTCTTATCCAATTCCCGAGTGTTTAAACTTTCCTCAATAACTGAAATACATTGACCGGACAATAAGAATAGGATACAAAGCTCAGCGTAAAAGTAAGGTCGGTTGTGTTCTTCGAATGTTGGCCACAGTTGCGCAGCTGAAAATGATGCGATATCAAAGAAACAAAGACAGCCGAAACCGGCCTGAAGTGTTCAGTTTCTTTAACGAGATAAATGTCTTATGGACGCGTAAATTTATTTATTTTTTTATTTTACCCTTATTTAACCAGGGAAGTCCCATTGAGATTGAGATCTCTTTTTCAAGGGAGCCCTGGGGGAAGAGGTGGGGAGGGACAGAGGAATTGCACAGCCAATTAGATCAGGGGATGATTAGGTGGCAGATTGAATGAGCTAGGTTGGGACTTTAGCCATGACACCGGGGAGGACCCTACTCTTATCGAAGAGTGTCATAGGATCTTTAATGACCACTGTGAGTCAGGACCTCGGTTTAACGTCTCATCCGAAAGACGGCGTCTCCTTCAGTACAGTGTCCCCGTCACTGCACTGGGGCATTGGGGATTATCCCGCCAGAGGGAAGATTGCCACCTACTGGCCCACCAACACCTCTTCCAGCAGCAACCTGGTTTTCCTCAGTGGTCTCCCATCCAAGTACTGGCCAAGCCCACACCTGCTTAGCTTCAGCCACGCAGCTGAAGCAGATCAAATTGTGGTATGGCTGCTGGCTTGGGAATTATTGGGAATTATTCCGAATGAAACAGTACTAGAGGGTTCCTTCTACCCGATACATCTGTCTCTGGAGGAGGACATCAATGAAAAAAGCAGGTTATACTTCTACTCTGTTTGCATTTTGCTGTGTGATGTGAATATAGGCCACTAGATGGGAGTATTTACCTTCTTTTTTGTTAAGCCCAGACTGGAGCTATGTTTGCACATGTTCTGGGCATGTCTGGGGCAAGTCCCAGAAAATAAAAAAAAGAGGTCTAAATGTGGGTGGGGTCTGCAAAAGAGTATATAAGGAGTAGAATTGAGACAGTAAAGTAGTAGGAGAAATTGCAAGGAGAAGGATACATGTGACCAGACCTGTCATTCTGTTTAAGACCTGTGAAGCTTATAGTAGATTTTTGCCTGTGTTAGAGCATTTTCCTCACCCAGGACATCACCAAGGAACCCAACCAAAAGGGACTGTAAATATTTTTTTTTGTTGTTAATCAATCTTGGTCATTAGATTAATCTGTAGATTAGTTAGTTGTTAGTTGTTATTGTTAATTAAATGTGTTTAAGTTTTAAAATTGTGTCTGTCATCCCTTGCTGTTGTGGATGTTGTAAATGTAATAACAAATTGGGGCCATAACAAATTGGGGGCTCGTCCGGGAGAGAACATTGTGTGCGTCATTTATTGAAAATCTAACATTTCAAATTGTAAAATTGTTTTTGTGAATTTTCCTAGATATATATTGACAACAGCAATGGATGATTTCTTGGCATCACCAACCGTAGGGGTTTTGAAGTCTTTTAAAAAGACAGAACTGTTGGAAATATGCATACATTTGGAGCTGCCAGAGGTAAAACCAGCCATGCGAAAAGCAAGACTGGCTAGAGAGATAGTTGAATATTACATTGATGAAAATGTGTTTGCACCAGGAGATCTGGAACAATTTCCAGTGGAAAATCCAAATATAGAAATGGAACTTAAATTAAAAATGATAGAGATCAAAAGGGAGGAAAAAGAAAAACAAAGGCAGTTTGAGTTAGAAAAATTATCAAGAGAAGAGAAAAAAAGGGAGGAAAAAGAAAAACAAAGACAGTTTGAGTTAGAAAAATTAGTAAGAGAAGAGAAAAAAGAAAGGGAACAAAGAGAATTTGAGAGAGAGAAAGGGGAAAGAGCAGAAAGAGAGAGACAGACAGAGAGATTTTGAATTAGAGAAATTTGATAGAGAAGAAAGACTCAAAATGGAGCAACTAAAAATTAAAATTGAAACTAAAAATAAATTTTGTGTCAGTCAGGAGGTAAAACTGGTGCCTCCATTTTCGGAAAAGGACGTAGACAACTATTTCCAGTGTTTTGAAAAGGTAGCAAAGAGTTGCCAGTGGCCAAAGGAACACTGGCCTCTGATGTTGCAAACTGTCCTCAAGGGTAAAGCTCAACAAGCCTATTCGGCTTTGTCTGCAGATGATTCCTCTGATTATGAGGTTGTCAAAAAGGTTATTTTGAGAGCTTATGAGTTGGTTCCAGAGGCTTACCGACAGAAATTCAGAGGTCTGAAGAAATCTGAAAATCAGACTTATGTGGAATTTGCTAATGAGAAGAAGGTTTGCTTTGAGCGCTGGTGTACTTCTATGGAGGTCAAGGATGATTTCAACTCACTAAAAGAGATGGTGTTAGTTGAAGAATTTAAGAACTGTGTTAAGGATGATATTAAGACCTACCTTAATGAGAAGCAAGCACTGAATTTGCAATCAGCTGCCAAATTTGCAGATGAATATGTTCTCACTCATAAGTCCAAATTTCAGTCTAGCAGTATCAATTGATGGTTCCAATCTCAGAAAAAAGGTTACGGTGATACCCAAGATTCCTCACCCAAAGACAAAGACAAATCTGGTGATCGTGCTCAGAAATCCAGGAACAGGTCTGATCAAAGTATGAAAGCTGACAGTGACAAAAGTGGTCTAGTTTGCAGTTATTGCAAGAAATCTGGTCATGTTACAACTAACTGTTGGTTCCTAAAAGCTAAGAAAGAAAAAGAAAAGGATACCAAACCAAATGCCTTTGTGAAAACAAGGTTAGAAACCCCTGTAGTAGATGATCAATCTGCTAAATTGCCTGCTTCTTGTGGAGCTAAAAAGCCTGATACTGCTGACTTTGTGAGGGAGGAATTTCTTCCATTTGTGTCAGAGGGATTTGTGGCTCTGAATGAGCATTCTCCTCCTGTCCCCATATATATCCTAAGGGATACCGGAGCTTCTCAGTCACTTTTGTTGATGGACTCCTTGGAGTTACGTGATGAGACCGCTTCAGGGGATTTCATACTTGTACAAGGTATTGAAGCGAGGACTGTATCTGTACTCCTGCGCTCTATATTCTTGAAGTCAGATTTAGTTACAGGACAGGTAAAGGTGGGACTTATGTCAAGTCTACCTATCAAAGGTGTTTCTCTGTTGCTAGGCAATGACCTGGCTGGGGGCAAAGTAGTTCCCCCTGTACATCTTACTTCACAGCCGAGCACTGAAGATGGCGATGAGGACCCATCTCTGTATCCTTCTTGCGCAGTGACTCGTGCTATGTGGTGCCGTCCAGCACATTGAATAGTCATGACTCAGGTGGTTCGCCTTATGACTCTGTTCGGCCTACTATGGTTTCTCCGTTTGAGGACTTATCAGATACTTTTATCAGTTCTCTATTCAGCCAGCCAGATGGGTCTGGTGATTCTGATGTGTCTGGAGACTTGTCTCTGTCTAGAAAGGTTGATTGAGGAGCAAACTAATGATCCTGAAATTTGTGTACTAAGGAGGAGAACCCTTCCTGATAAAGAAATAGACACAGTTCCAGTTGGGTATTATCTCAAGGATGGTGTGTTGATGCGGAAGTGGCGCCCTCCTGATATCCCTGCCAATGCAGATTAGGCAGTGGTCAAGAAAATTGTTGTTCCGAATGTCTACAGGAATGAGATCTTAACAATGGCTCATAGTTTACCTTTAGGAAGTCATCTTGGTGTTAACAAGACTGTTGATAAGATCATGGAAAACTTCTTCTGGCCTGGGCTTCGTAAAGACGTTTCCAACTTTTGCAAAACCTGTCACACTTGTCAGGTAGTTGGAAAACCCCAGTTATACCCACCTATAGCTCAATTGCAGCCTATCCCAGCATTTGGGGAGCCCTTCTCTTAGGTCATTGTTGATTGTGTTGGTCCATTACCCAAGACTAGATCTGGAAATCAGTACTTGCTGACAATCATGTGTGCATCTACCAGATTCCCTGAAGTCATACCTCTATGCAACATCAAGGCAACTGCAATCTCAAAGGCTTTGATAAAGCTCTTCACGTTGTTTGGCTTTCCCAGGGAAATTCAGTCAGACCAAGGGGGCAATTTCACTTCCGGATTGTTTCAGCAGGTTGTGTATGAACTAGGTGCAAAGCAGATTCTTTCTAGTGCCTATCATCCAGAAAGTCAGGGTGCCTTAGAGCGGTTTCATTCCACTCTCAAGACAATGATGACTTATTGTTATGACCATGAGAAAGACTGGGAGGAAGGTGTTCATTTGCTGTTGTTTGCAGCTAGAGAAGCAGTGCAGGAGTCTACTGGATTCAGTCCGTTTGAGCTTATGTTTGGCCATGAAGTGAGAGGACCTTTGCTATTGTTGAGTGAACAATTGCAAGAGGAAGAGCCACATATAAGTCTGTTAGACTATGTAAGCAAGTTCAAGGAAGGATTGCGTGCAGCTTGTGACTTAGCCATAGAGAACTTGAAATCAAGTCAGGGAAAAATGAAAACTTGGTATGAACATAAGGCTAGAAGCCGTGAGTTTAAACCAGGAGACAAGGTCCTTGTGTTGTTTCCCTTGCAGTCCAATCCATTGCAGGCTAGATTTCATGGTCCTTATGAAATTTTGACAAACTCAATGATCTCAATTACATTATAAAGACTCCAGATAGGAGAAAGCCAAAGCAGTTGTGTCACATTAACATGCTGAAGCCTTATCATGATAGAAATGCTGGGGTTGCGGCTGTCACTTCAGATCCTCCAATGGCCGAGATTTGTGAAGATGAGGGGGAGTTTCAAAATGGTGAACCTAGAATTAAAGCTGAAGTTCTTTCATGTAAATTGTCAAACTATGAAGTGTTGCAAAATCTTGATCCGAAGATAAGATATTTTCAATATAAGCTAATATATAAGTTTCTAGCAACAAAAAAGATGCTAAATATCTGGGGAATTGAGCCGTCACCCCTCTGTCGATTCTGTCAAGAGGAAGCGGAGTCAGTAGTCCATTTGTTTTGGTACTGTCCTGTAACAGCCCTTTTTTGGATAAAGGTGCAAAATTGGATATCTCAGTATAATAGTATACAACTAGATTTATTTAAGGTATTACTGGGTGATGTAACTAAAGAAAAACACCAAATATGTAATATAATTGTATATCTTGCAAAAATATTTATTTTCAGGTTGACATCTGTTGGGGAGTTAAGACTTGAGAGATTCAAGAATTTTGTCATGTATTACAGTAGAATTGAGTGTGCGATGGCCTATGAGACGGGTCTTGTAATTTATGCCAAAAGATGGGATAAAATTCGGGAGGCTGAAGGTTGGGAATAACAAAGAGATGGAATGGATGAGCTAATGGTTACAAATGCCAAAAATATAAAACTCTGTGAATGTAATCCTTATCGTATTGTATTTTATTTTAGTTTTTTTTTTTTTAATTTTATTTTAATTTATTTTTTATTTTTTTGTTTTTTGTGGGTGTGTGTTTTGTTGGGTGATGGTAGGAGGATTCATACTTAATTATATAACTGATTAAATTAATAAAGTTGTCCTCCAAAGTGGGGGGGTGGTGGCGGGATAGAAAAAAAAAAAAAAATAATAAAAAAAAAAATCTTGATGTAAAACTCCAGCACTTGGAACCCTCACAGAGAGATCAGTTTGAGAGGTTGATCAAGAAATATGAGGATCTGTTTCCTGATGTTCCAAAGAGAGTTTCTATAGCCTCTCATGATGTAGATGTTGGTGATGCCAAACCTATAAAACAGCATCCGTACCGGATGAATCCTGAAAAGAGAAAGATTGCTGAGAAAGAGGTTGAGTACATGTTAGAACATGATATTATCAGACCCTCCAACTCAGATTGGAGTTCACCCTGTGTGCTAGTTCCAAAACCTGATGGAAGTACTAGATTCTGTACAGATTATCGCAAAGTCAATACTGTAACTAGAACTGATGTGTTTCCAATACCTAGGATTGATGATTGTACTGATAGAGTAGGGCTAGAAAGTTTCTGACCAGGATTGATTTATTGAAGGGTTATTAGTGTGTGCCTTTAACTGAGAGGGCCAAGAGCATCTCTGCTTTTGCCACACCATCTGGGTTGTACCAGTATGAAGTCCTACCCTTTGGCATGAAAAATGCCCCAGCCACGTTACAAAGGGTGATACAGTCTACAATCGCCTGATTGCCACACACGGGTGCGTACATCGACGACCTCATTCCAGAGAGCCTTCGATCACCTGAAGTCTCTGCTGTGTCACTTCCCCGTGCTCAAATCTCCTGACTTCAACAAACAGTTCTCCATCGCGGTCGATGCTAGCGACCAAGCTTGTGGATCTGTGCTCCTACAGAGAAGTGACTCTGATGACATGGAGCATCCCGTGGCATACTTCTCCAGGGAGTTCAATCGCCACCAAAGGAACTATTCCACAAGAGAGAAGGAGCTGTTGGCTCTGGTCCTTTCTTTACAACACTTTGAGGTTTATGTTTGTACTGGGCAAAAGCCAATGATTGTGTACACTGACCACAATCCGTTAATGTTTTTGAGTAAGATGAAAAACAAGAATCGGAGATTGTTGAATTGGAGTTTGATTTTACAGGAGTTTGACTTGGAAATTAAGCATGTAAAGGGTACTGACAATGTAATTGCTGATTGCTTATCCCGTGGTTCAGTATGTATATATATCACGTGTTTATTCGAATATTGTATGATATGCATATATAGACAAGTGTCCACATAACCATTTTGTATTGAAAAGAAAAAGTTTGCCTTTGAGTCAAAATTTTTCCCTTTTGGAATGGAGGTGTGATGTGAATATAGGCCTCTAGATGGCAGTATTTACATTTTTTTTGTTAAGCCCAGACTGGAGCTATGTTTGGACATGTTCAGGGCATGTCTGGGGCAAGTCCCAGAAAAAAAAAAAAAAAGAGGTCGAAATGTGGGTGGGGTCTGCAAAAGAGTATATAAGGAGTAGAATTGAGACAGTAAAGTAGTAGGAGAAATTGCAAGGAGAAGGATACATGTGACCAGACCTGTCATTCTGTTTAAGACCTGTGACGCTGATAGTGGATTTTTGCCTGTGTTAGAGCATTTTCCCCACCCAGGACATCACCAAGGAACCCAACCAAAAGGGACTGTAAATATTTTTTTTTGTTGTTAATCAATCTTGGTCATTAGATTAGTCAGTAGACTAGTTAGTTGTTAGTTGTATTTGTTAATTAAATGTGTTTAAGTTTTAAAATTGTGTCTGTCATCCCTTGCTGTTGTGGATGTTGTAAATGTAATAACAAATTGGGGCCATAACAGCTGTAATATGGCTTTTTGCTGAAGAATTTATACCGCGTTTAAAGACATCGAATGCCGAGGTTTTCGTTTCTCCAAATGCATGCAGCCCATGCGCGTTGGTAGATCCCTCGGTACGTTCATTACACCATTCTGTTGAATATGAAGGCAAATGTCGTTTGATTTTTCCTGAAAGTGACATTTCTGTACTGTTAAAATAAGGTGTATTTCAGAATTCAGATATTACAGAGTTAGTGAGTTTTTTCCCCTTATAAGGTGTAAGGTTATGAGCTCGGATGTGAGAGCGGTTAGCTTATCATTGCATATCATTGTATCATTTTAATCAGCACTTTATTTAATGCTTGGGGGACTTCGAAGAAAAATGTACAATATTGTTAACTTTATTATGGAGAAAAGGCATGTTTTGTGTTTGGAGAGGTTACTGGTGACCAATGATGTTCAACTGCACTGAGATTGATAAATTCATGCTAAACTCAACCAGAAAATCATTAGTTCATGCTGAATTTCATATCCCAAAAGTTAATTTGTGTTAAATATATGATTAATGTATGATTTGACAGTGAACCATTTTGATGGATCTGAGACTTCGGGGAGACACCTGGGTAGCTGTCTAATTTGGCTAATAGCAAGCAGGGAATCAAGAATGTAATGTTCTAGATGAATTGCACTTGTGGTCAAGAAGTTTATGATCCCAGAAATGTATAGTTTTAGGCCCCAGCAGTTTTTCATTTGTCAGTATTATTTTTTTTGCTATTTAAATGGTGAATTCTCATGAAGATTTTTTATGTTTGCAGCCCCTTTTCTCTACCAAAATGATAAAAATAAACTGAAATACGATGGGAGTCTGTATGCTTCAAGTGTCTTCATATGTTCTGCATCTAGAAAAGTAAAATAATTAGTTACTTTTTTTTTTTTTTCTTCAGGAAATAATCTGCACCATTCTGCGAGCTACACAAACACACACACACAATGCTAAGAATGGCTGCTTTCTTTCAAAAAAATTTAACATCCCTAGATTTTTCTGGTGTTCGTATACATCTTCCGAGGTTCTTTCTACTCAGACTTAAATAATACGCTACCTTCAAGACACACTCCTTTTTAAATTGTCATTGATTATCAACCACAGGGTTATTATTCTTTTTTTTTTGTAATGGAGGCAGACTCCTGTCAATCAAGTTTTGGTCAACCTTGCAGTCCATCTGATCGCATGTCATTCACTCTGACCATAGCATGCTTAACCGAACCAGTCAGAGGGCACCAGAATGGAGCTGACAGTTTGTGACTGAATTATTGAGCTTTCTGTAAGTTCGGCAGTCCAAACCATTTGAATGAACCTGAATGGTGTGGTATGTGAATAAGCCTTTACATTAACCCTTCTCCTCCCGAATGTTCCAGAAACATCTTTCCAAGTTGCAAACAAGTTGGTAGAACACCTCTGGGTTAAAAGGACAGTTTTCCCCAAAGTCAGCTAGTTCAATTGAACAGTGCCCCAGGACGGGGACGATGGCGTGTAATTAGTGAGTGTCTGTGCTGTGTGACGTACATGCCGCCTCTGCCCTTTCTGCAAAATCGGGCTCAGTCAATGCTTGCGCACTGACCTGTAGAATATTCCTGTCGAGTTTCATGACTATATGTTGACTAATAACAGAGGAGAAGCGCTTCAAAGTTAAGTCCACTAGAAGAACAACCCAAAAAAGGAGAAACTGAGTGAGGTTTTTTTTTTTGGTTCCCTCATCCCGATTACAAAAATGCACTTGGCTTGCGGTGCTCAAAGGGCCTGAAAAGTGCACTTGAAAAATCACTGCACAAGCCACTTATCCACGAGGAGACGCAGGCTTCCTTCTGCTCTGTAAGAATAGTTCCCACATGAAGCTGCTCAGAAAAAGTTCTGTGGATTTTCTCGAGTAACTGCATCATTATTTCTGACGAGACTTTGCAGCTGAGTTTTCCAAATTTTATTTTGTTTTTTTTTGTGTGCTTGGCATCACAGGCCAAGCACCATTTTGTTCTATTATGTTCAAAAGAGGGCAGAATTATCTTTTGCTGATATCTCCAAAACTCGACAGCTTGCACCAGATCGATCTAGATGGATAAACAAAACTACAGGTAAGAGGAGAAATATGTATTCTGATATTCGGGTTAACTGTCTCCAAGTTTAAAATTCTCATAAATATATACATTATATATATAAGTGCGGCCATTTTTATCCACCATCTTTGTTTGCTGTATCAGGACGGACGTCGGGAGCTCGAGTGAACAGTAGGTGAACTACAGTTGGAGATAATATTGTTCAAAAGTGTTTGAATACCCACATATTACAAGCATTTAAGGATGCTTTCATACTAGGGACTCGGGCACGGAACTGAGTACACTTGACTCCAAAGTCCAATTTATTTGGTAAGTGTGAACACAAGCATATTGTGCTCGGGCACGGTACGCAAGTCCACTAGGAAGAGGTGGACTCGGGCATGGTTCATCCGTACTCATACCAAATGTGAAAGTTACTGTACTTGAGCACGGAAATGGACTCTTGCGTAACGTCTTAACTATTCGACTCTTGTTGTAGCAAACTTGGCGGCGAAAGGATCCCTCTGGACAGAGAAATTTAATGCAAATTAAATGCTTTTTTTAGAGAATTGCAAAATTCAAAAATTTTGTCAAGTACTACAGTAGAATTGAGTGTGTCACCCATGAGACAGGGCTTGTAAATTATGCCAAAAGATGGGATAAGGTGAGATGGAAAGGATGAACTAATAATTACTAATGCAAAGGTAGAAAAGCACTGTGAATGTAATCGTTACTATGTTGTATTTTATTTATTATTGCGTGTTTTGTTTTGTCGGGTGATGGTAGGAGGACTCGTACATAGATATATCACTGGCTTAAAGTTGTCCTCCAGAGTGGGGGGTGGTGGCGGGTTTAAAAAAAATTAAATGCTTGCTCGAAATTTTGGCGGAAAAAAAAGTACAATCACAACTGGATACTATACACAAACACGCAGAGATTTTTGGATGAAATATTCAAGCAGTGGACCCCTTCCCATCAGCCAGACGAGTAACTGAAGAGGCTTTAACTACCATTTTTATACAATAAAGGACATCTTTTCATGTTTTCTCTAGTTGTCACATTCGTTTCTCATTTACGTCGCCACCCCAACGGGTGGCATTAGGAGCAGGGAAAGGAAGAAGTCAGCAGTTTAAAGAGCTCTTCCTTTATTAGCCTGGACTGTAGTGACATCCTTTTTATATCAGCACAGCAACCTCCTCTGACATCACTGTATGGAAGGAATAAGTAACCAATAAGGATTCCACATACTTTTTTAATTTCTCGTGTCAAAAAACACTTTTATTAAAAGTTTTTACACTTTTGACACCACAGCTGCAGTAAAGAAATGGGACGAATGCAAAACCTGAGGACAGAGCTCCAAGTGCCATTTGCCCAAAATACATTTTCTACAGGCAATTCATGAGGAAAATGTTAAAGGTTTTCTACAAGATCTCAGTGCGACCAAACCAGCAAGGCTCTTTGGCAAGTCACTCACATCAACATTAAGCAAAAAATGTGCTCTCATAACCTGTATATCTAAAAATTATTTCATCTAATAAAAAAATTGGTCTATTAGGACCGAGACGGATAAACATTTGAAATGCATGTTCTAACGGTATTGTATCTACTGAGAACAAAGATATTCCACCACCGACAGGCTCTGATATCCAGTCCATCCTGCCAAAGTGCACAGTACAATGCCTGATATATTTGATCTCACAAGATTTTAAATTTTCAATCAATTCACATTGAATATGCATTTAACTACATATAATTATGCAGGCCTTAGAGAAAGCAATTCCACATCAGTCTGTAATGAGACATTTACATTTCCTCAATGCATTTAGTATTGTCAAGCAGGGATATTTAAATGTTCTGGCAGCCAGTGAGCATCAAAGGTGGTGAGAGGTGCTTCGTGCTGGTGACAGAAAAATAAAAAGGACATTTTTCCAAGTTTGGTATAAAAAAAATAGCCACAAGCTTTTGTTCAGCACCTTAAATCAGCCCTCAGTTACATTTCCATCAAAATTGGAGCATTCCACCAAATTTCCAGCAGTCCTTGTAAATGTACTGATTTACCTCCCACCAAGAAGAGCAGTATATCTCCCAATAGTAATAGGTCAGAATAGAAGTGCCTCCATGTTATTCTAGCAGCTAAAATCATGGTCCTCATTTAGTGCACTTCCTAACAGGATTTATCGCATCAAATCGGATTAAACATTCTTCAACGGAAGAACTTTTACTATTTATTTGAATCTTTTGTGTGTGAAATTAGTCTTAAAAGTTTTCTTAGTTAAACGGTTCTGAGCTGTACAGAACAGTGTAATTACTAATTCGAATTGGGTCACAAATCGAGCACATCCAAACGCTTATATTTTGTTTAGATTATATTAATACTTAAACTCTGCCCTGAAATGATGTAAAATATATTCACTTTCAATAAAATGCACTCTCAAGAAGACTTCTGTGGGGGAAAAAATCTGCCAAAAGACCAATCTATTGAAAATAGCACACAAATATCAATTCAGCCTTACAACAGGCTTTAGTACTCTTGCCAGTGATAGTCTTTCATTACCCAAAGACTATTTTATTTGATGGCCATTATTTCCTTTGTAACCGCCAATTACGTCTCTGAATGCAAATACGAATGAAGAACAGGTTTTAGTACAACCTACCAGTTACCTTTCACCATTTTTCAATGTGATGGGCAAAACACCTTCAGAACGGTGAAGGCATTGGAGTAAGTTGAACAAAGGCCACACGAAGGACACGGGAATTCAACGTCGATAAGTGACATTCCGGAGGGGGTTTTGTGCATTTAACGATTTCTATTGTTCAAGAATTATGTCAGCCAATCTCCCAAGTACTAGTGCAAAGGATCGTCACCGCTGTCGGGTGTGCGAGGACATTTTGCTTGGATTAAAACATGAACCACATGTGCATTAAAGGCTCTGTGGCAACCGCAATGCAATGCGCTCATTAGCCGAGGTTTCCTATGTTACAAAAACGTCACTCTATTCTTTGTCTATCTTTCGTTCGATAAGTCGTTCTTAATCAGAGACATCCTTTCAGATATTTGGTTAGCATTCGATTGCAAAAGTTTATTATTCTCTATATCAGGGTTTCTCAACTCCAGTCCTGGGGACCCACTGCCCTACACATTTGTCTGCCAGCTCAGCAATGGCATGATTCAGTCAATCAAATCCTAATCATCAGTCTCTTGCTAAATTGAAATAGGTGTGGTAAACCAGGGCTAGTACAATCATACATGATACTTTGGCAACTTTTTGAGTTAAGAAACACCATTTAAGAGGATTTGCAGGTTGACAAAATTGAACTTTGATGTCAGAGCGACAATTCATTATTTAAAAATTTATTTTCATAATTATCTCAAGCTCAGGGGACCAAATATCAAATATTTTCTTATCTTTAACTCTGGCCTCCAGATTTAATGGATTAGGGTATTTCATGAAATAAAAAATGACCCAAATAGTGAAGTTAGTTTTCTGTTTACTTTAATTGCAACTTGTTCTACTTAGTGTGCTAAAGGTTAGGTCATTGTAAAATGCAGTTCTTAATCGGAAAGTTTAATGTCTTCATTGGGGACACCTGATTCAATGAACTAAGAGACTGACAATTGGTATTAGCTCATTAAGTGAATCATCCCACTGCTGAGCTGGAACACAAATTTATAGTGCTGTGGGTCCCCAGGACTGGAGTTGAGAACCACTGCTCTATATAGCCAATATTTTGCAGTTGGTGTAAATTTTAAGCATTTTTGATTGGTTGAACTATCGAGCGAATGAATGTTTTTTTTTTTTTTACACAATGTTATGGCCCCAATTTGTTATTATATTTACAACATAACAGCAACAGCAACAGCAAGGGATGACAGACACAGTTTTAAAAACTTAAACACATTTAATGAAAAAAACAAAGACTAAACTACTATCAACACTTAAGACCAAGATTGAACACAACAAAAACAGAAATATTTACAGTTCCTCTTTGTTGGGGTGGCTTGGTGATGTCCTGGGCAAGGAAAAATGCTCTAACACAGGCAAAAATCCACAAAAGAAAACTTCACAGGTCTTGAACAGAATGACAGGTCTGGTCACACGTATCCTTCTTCTTGCAATTTCTCCTACTACTTTACTGTCTCAATTCTTTTCCTTATATACTCTTTTGCAGACCCCACCCACATTTAGACCTCTTTTTTTTAATTTTCGGGGACTTGCCCCAGACATGTCCAGGACATGTCTAAACATAGCTCCAGTCTGAGCTGAATAAAAAAAAAAGGTAAATACTGCCATCCAGTGGCCTATATTCACATTACAACAAAAACTAAACTTAACACGCTCCCATAACGGTTAACTCTTGGTAGTGATTGCACTTGCATCGATAACACACAAGTTTAAACCCAGGGACTGACCCAGGATTTGACTCCAGCTCTTCAATCACAACTTGTATCACCATTACTGATAGCTGGGACCATGGACTAAAAGCAATACAAAATGCACAGTTGCATCCTGGTAGACGGAGTCTTTAAACATAGAAACTGAGCATGGTGATTGCAAAATCTGGAGAGTCCACTTTTCAGACCGCAACGTAATTTATTTCACCTTTTTTCGGAAAGACACCTTGTCTTTGGTTTCCTGCAGTTTCTCGGAGAGCTTGTCCTTGGTTTCTACCATCTTTCCAGAGATCCTGTCCTTGGTCTCTTCCATCTTTTCTGAGATCCTGTCCTTGGTCTCTTCCATCTTTTCTGTCAGGTGTTCTCTGGTCTCCACCACCTTGTCCTGCAAGTACTCCTTGACTGGAGGCGGAGTCAAGAAGTAGCCGTGCTTGCGGAGGTATTTCACCATGAGCGATGTACCGCCCAACGTCACCGTGTACCTGGCTGGGGTGGCAATCTTCACCAAAACATGGACATAGGTCATACATCAATTATTGCCTTCATCTAAAATGAACTATAATCATTCATTTCAATCCAAAAAATTCTTTTTTTGGGGGAAAAGAACAATCTCATAATCTAATTGAAATTTCAACTTGACCAACAGTATGGCACAAGCATTTTCAGCACAGTGTCATGAAGTTTAGAAGCTTTCAAAACTATCAAAAATAATGAAATTGAAAGTTCACGCATATAATGTACTGTAAATTATTAAAAACAAAAAATTTGGTTTAATCAATCTTTGTCTAAAAATTATGTACGCTGTCCTACAATTTTACTAAAAATTAATTGGTGGGCTCTTCCAGGTATATTTGATAACTTGCCACAGTTCTTAGGATAAACATCTCCATTCCATCTCTCTCTCGGACAAGGCTTCCCAAATCTGGACCTGGTTCTCCCTTTTTTCGGGCAATGAGTGAACAATTATTGCCATTGATTGGCCAGACTGACATCACAACTGACTCCAAGGTAAAGAAAGGGTGGAAAACCAGCAGTTCTCCACCCTAGAGGACCATGATTTGAGGAGCTTTGCTCTAGAAAATTCCAGACAGACTTCATGGTGTTTAGATTCAATCCAAGCAACCGATTCTGAGATTCCATCCAGATATGCCATCCATGACTTCACTTAAATACAAATCATTCTGTGATGAATGTATTTTTTATATTCATGTTTCAAATCTGAAATATGCTTTTTTTGACAGACACAGTAAAGCAGAAAACAGTAAAATATATCCAGAGAAATCGAAAACCTTATTTACTTTTCAAAATCTATGGTGCTCAGATCCCTTACATGGTACTGCGCTTCCAAATGTTTCCTGACAACAATGCGCACTTAATTACAAATCAGACCATTTACATGCAAACAAGCTGGCGCGGTCACAAACACACACTGAAAGGCATTATTTATTCACATATTTTCCATGTTACTGTGTCCATGTTGTATACAGAATGCATTATAGCTCATTACCTTAAAATTGAATAAGATTTCCTGGTTATTACTTAGTACCAACACGGACAAAAAAACTCCAAAAAGTTGGCAATAATATTTCGCTTATTTAATGTGTTCATCGCATTGGCAAATTTACCAACCATGTTATCGCATTAATGCTCAACTATTGCTGTTCCATTTACGCATTCAGAAGCATTGTATTCTCACACTCGCAGCTATCCTGGGTAACCTTCTTTCGGAAATACATTATTGCTGATGGATAATTGTAACATTGAGCCATGTTTTTTTCTGTCTTGTCAAAACAAAATGGAGGCGTAATTTCCATTTAACTCCCTTCCCATCTGAGAGTCAGAGTAAAAACCTTGCCATTTTATAAACTAGAGTTTCAACACTTTCAAACACTCAACAGTGATAGCAGGTACAAAATTTCAACCCCCCCAAAAAAACCGAATGAACGCAAGGAAGCCCATGTGAGCCTGAATCCTGACCTGCACAACATGGAGGTCGACTCAAGGGATAAAACAGGAGAAAACAGAAAGAAATTGACGTGTGAAATAGGGCTTCGCCATTTACCGAATTGCGATTATTTTGAGCACAATAAAAGTAACTTCCACTATGAAGCCGACAGACGTGCTTGCTTATTACCTTTTCTATGACACATACCTAATGCGGTCATTTGAAATGCTTCCGGGAAGGAAACTGTGATTTGAAGTCCACTAATTTACCAGCGAGGTTGAACAGCCTCCATCGCCTTGGCCTAATTAGCTTACCTTAAATCAATTCCTGTGTACTTTGCCTAACCTGAAATCAAGCCATTTATTCATCCAACCGACTAATCAAAACCAAAATGCGGCCTATAATGATTAAGAAGAGATAATGAGTTGCGGACAGACCTAACCAGGCTGCCGTGTTAGATTGAAAGAATGTCAATAATCTGAATAAATAGCAGACCTCTGAATTCCACCTTTTATATAATTTTTTACATATAATTAAAAAGATTTCTTAAAAATAAAATCATATTAAGATGGTCCTGGTTTTTAAGTGGTTCAAAACATACGCAAAGTGGACAACATTTTGTGAAGCATATCAAACGAGAAGTGAGAGAAATGATTGTCGCATTGCACGCAACAGATAAATTCATCGAAGACAGGGCAAACACATTCAGGTAATTTACGTGCTGAACAACTGGTCTGCAAAGTCATCATCCTATACCTTACAATTGCTCCCACCCCCTTCCTAATTACTTTGCTCAATTCGCAATCAATCAGTTGATTTGCACAATTAGGCTAACGATTTAAATTGGTAGGTAGTCTGATTTATTTAGATATCATTTTTGTTTGTCAAATTTTGAAATTTAAGTAACCATGAAACATGACAGATTTGCCTGAATGTGTTAACGGCAATTACTTTTATTGTGCTTAAAATAATCGTGATTCCGTTGATGAAAGATATCACAGGTTCCATTCGAAACACTCAGCCGCGACGCTTACCTTGTACATTGCATAGGCAGTTACCGCATAACCACCCCGAGTGTCTCTCAGCAGGCCAACAATAGCTTCAGGCAAACCGACGAACTCCAGAAACGGAACCACATTCACACCTCTTGCAACAAAAAGAAGAAAGATGAAAAATTAGTGCTGCGGATAAGTCTTTGCTCCCTTCCTGATTTCCTCTATTTTCTGCTCTGTTTCTGTTCCAAGTTCTGCTCTGACTAGAATCGCATGAATTCATAAATGCAACATAACTCCCTCCTAAATGATACACCTTTCAACCATTTAGCATCAATTTGAAAAAAAAAAAAAACACTTGAGGGGTGACATTTTCACAGAATTTCCCATATTTGTCACGCTTAAATATTTCAGCTCATCAAACTCATTTTAATATTAGAAAGAGATCAACCAAGTAAACACAAAATGCATTGTTCATATGATGACTAAATTTATTGAAGAGTAAAAGGTATCCAACCCCACCTTTCCCTAAGTGAAAAAGTATTTGCCCCATTAATTACTAAATAATTTTTTTTTTAAATTTTAATCCACAATTGTATTTAATTTCACCAGACACACCCTGGCATGATTACTGCCACCCCTATTAAATCTAAATATCACTTAAATATAACTTGTATGGCAAAGTGAAGTATAGGCAAAAAGCAGCATATCATACCGCGATCTAAAGAAATTCATGAACACTTGAGAAACAAAGTAGTTGACATCCATCAGTCAGGAAAGAGTTACAGAGCCATATCTAAGGCACTGGGACTCAAGCTAACCACTGTGAAACCCATAACCTACAAATGAGAAAACTTGAAACTGTGGTCAAACTTCCCAGGAGTGGCTGGTCAACAAAAATTCATCAAAGAGTTGCACTGACAACTCATCCAGGAGGCCTCAACAGAAAGCAGACCAACACTGAAAGAAGTGCAGACCTTACCTCAGTTGAGGTCGTGTTCACAATTCCGAAATTAGACAGAGACCGGGCAAAAATGGAAAAAAATACAGCAGATCAAAGAAAACAAAAGGCTCATCGCACATTTGCCAAAGAACATCTTGATGACCCCTGACATTTTGGGATAATATTCTGTGGACTGAGTCAAAAGTGGAACTTTTTGAAAAACTTTGGTCCCGTTACATCAAGCATAAAGCTAAAACAGCATTCCAATATAAGGACATCTTTCAAAACATCTTCCAAACAGTCAAAGACGGTGGTGGTGGTGGGGTGGTGGTCTGAAGCTACTTTGCTGCATCAGGACCCGGTGGATTCACCATAATTTAAGAAATCATGAATTCTGCCAACTACCATAAAATCCTGAAGAGGTGTCCAGCCGTCAGTTTGTGAACTAAAGTTCAAGTGCAGTTATGCAGCAGGACAAAGATCCAATGATCCGACGCACACAAGCAAGTTCACCACTGAATGGTTCAAAAGAAACAAACACAAGGTTTTGGAGTGGCCAAGTTAAAGTCTGAGCTTGAATTCGATTGTCATGCTGTGGAATGTCCCCAAACATTGCTTGAAAATCTCCAATATGGCAGAATTAAAACAATTCTGCAAAGAAGAGTGAGCCTAAATTCCTCCACAGCATTGCAAGACTCATTGCCAGTTATCACAAACATTTGACTGCAGTTGTTTTCGCCAAAGGGAAGCATAACCTGTTAATAGATTTATGGGGGCTATTACTTTTTCACAAGGGTGATAAAGGTTCAGAATTACTCTTTGCCTTCAATAAATGAAATGATCATAAGCTGCATTTAGTGTTTACTTATGTTGTCTTTGTCTTAGTAGGATAAAGTGTATTGTACTGTATATAGCATATGGTACTGTATTGTATTGAACAAAGAAAACATACAGATTCCATGACAAACACATTTGGAATGGCTTGTAGGGAAAGTGACTGAAAGGAGCCGACACAAGGGACTATCCGATCCATTCTAAACATTGGTTTGTGGATCAAGTGTTTTTTTTTTGTTTTTTGTTAATCCAGGCACTAAGAAAACCAATTCCACTTATCAAGGTTTTGAATAAGTGAGATGGAAATCAGACCTTGCAGTGATGGGTTACAACAAAAATTCGCACTCACACGGTCCCTTGTCAAATGAAGAGGAACACCACTGCCCAAAAATGTCAACCCTCCATGCTGAAATGACTCAGGCAGTTTTACAGGGACTCTTGGGTGAAGAAACCAATTCACTACTACAAAAATACATAGTGGACCAAATAGTCCAATTAAAATGGACTTAAAAGCATATAAATATGATGGTTAAGTTAAGGTATATAAAACTGTTTAACAACAAAGAGATTTAGGTGTTAAAAGTTGTAGTATTAACTCTCTGATTGCCACAATGGATACAAAATTAGCAAATAATACCCAGGTGAGGAGTGCTCATAATTTAATTCAGTGGTCTTTATATTATTGGGGCCTCATTAGTCAGCTCAATGTGCCCCGTTTGTATGTATGTATTTATGTCTTTCATCAACCGACCGCTCGAAATTTGTTCGCCCCAAACATGCTCTGCATGCTACTAGTTACTATTATTATCATTATAATTACTACTTGATAATTTGATGGTTAATCAACAATAAAAACCAATAAATCTTAGTGCTCCGAACGGTAAAATACATCCGAATGACTAACATCAGGCATAGACAGTGTGGATGCAGACTTTTGTTTAATTCCAACACCAAGATACCAGATTCAGTTGATTAACTGATAATTTGCATTAATCAAGACCTTGATAAGCAGAATCAAATGTCTTAAAGCTGAATAAGATGGGACACCTGCAAGAAGCGACCACTGCAAAATTGACGTTCCCGCACAGACTCGAGCACTGGCGGAAGTTTTCTGGGATGCTACGATCATCAACTTCAGTACAAAGCAAAACGTGAACGAACAGGCACGATCTGTGGGAAAGATATTCTATCACTTACTTCATGGCACTGTAATAGAATGCCCCAAACCACACGTAGGAAGTCAAAAGATGCAACGGGATCATCACTTTTCCATACTGTTTGAATGTTTTCTTGAACCTCTGGACAAGGCCGATGGACTTGTCCTGGAGGGGATCAATCTCTGCAGAGTCCTCTGGGGGTGCTACACCAGCCTGTGTTGGTTCTCCAGGGTACTGTGTACCCGCTGCAGCCGAATTCTGCGGAGCTGTGGGCCGTGGCTCTTCCACAGCCTTCGCCTCATGTGGCTTGGCTGCCCTCAGCGCCGCTGAAGCGCTCACCCAGCGAGGGTTGGGGGCTCGCCCTCCAGCGCACTCTACCCTCATAGGCAGCCATTCCGCACCAGGATGCCAAAGCACATGACGAAAGTTACCCGTCTGCCGCACAACCCTCTGGGTAAGGAGCCGCAGCATGTTTCCTCAACGTCACTTCGTATGTCCCTGTATGCAACGTCAATGCCAGCATTAAGGACACCTAAATGATTTATTAAATAACTGAGCAAATGAACATAACTATAACAATTGTACAGGAATGGGTAATGAACTTATTACATTAAAGATAGAAATACTGTCCACTCACTGTCCGTCCTTGCGATGTTCCCACGACGATGGTGGAAATCCACTGGTATGTGACGTCTTCAATATGGTGATCCTAATCACCACAAAGTCCGTATCCAAAAGGTCTGTAATCCAAAGTCCAATTGCACTCAGCCGGTCTAGCTTTCAGGGGTAGCAGACCGGAGATGATTATCTTCACTTTCTCTCTTCCTGAGTGTATCTGTGTCAGGGTCTCTCAGTGTAAGAATGTTCCATTGGCTGCCAGTTCCCTTTATATAGGCCTTGTACTCCTGTATGATTTCATGATGTAGAATCCTGACTGACATCACAAAGAAGAATCTTGAAGGTGATAGAACTCTCCAGATGGCACCTGAAGAATCTTGCAGTCAGTAGAACCCTCTAAATGGCAGAATCTATGGTGTTCTCAGTCTCTAGTCATTATGTTTACAAGCACTCATGAATATTCATTACCCTTACATGAGTATACAGAAACTACTGGCTGAGCAAAATAATACAAGCAGGTGTTTTAAACCCTCGTTACGTAACACTGCATTTACACTGTTTTATGGCCCCAATTTGTTATTACATTTATAACACAACAGCAACAGCAAGGGATGACAAACACAGTTTTAACAACTAAAACACATTTAATTTTTAACAAAGACAAAGACTAATAACAACCTACAACTAAAGACCAAGATTGATAAATAAGAAAAAAACAGAAATAATTACAGTCCCTTTTTGGTGGGGTGGCTTGGTGATGTCCTGGATGAAGAAAATGCTCAAACACAGGCAAAGAAATCCACAAAAGAAACGTCACAGGTCTTGAACAGAATGGCAGGTCTGGTCATCTTCTTGCAATTTCTCCTACTACTTTACTGTCTCAATTCTTTTCCTTATATACTCTTTTGCAGACCCCACCCACATTTAGACCTCTTTTTTTTTTAATTTTCTGAGACTTGCCCCAGACATGTCCAGGACATGTCTAAACATGACTCCAGTCTGAGCTTAACAAAAAAAGGTAAATACTGCCATCTAGGGGCCTATATTCACATTACACCTCCATTCCAAAAGGGAAAAATTTTGACTTATAAAGGCAAAATTTTTCTTTTCAATACAAAATGGTTAAGTGAACACTTGTCTATATATACATATCATACAATATTCAAACACATGATATACACATTCAAACACGGGATAAGCAATCAGCAATTACATTGTCTGTACCCTTCACATGCTTAATTTCCAAGTCAAACTCCTGTAAAATCAAACTCCAATTCAACAATCTCCGATTCTTGTTTTTCATCTTACTCAAAAACATTAACGGATTGTGGTCAGTGTACACAATCATTGGCTTTTGTCCTGTACAAACATAAACCTCAAAGTGTTGTAAAGAAAGGACCAGAGCCAACAGTTCCTTCTCTATTGTGGAATAGTTCCTTTGGTGGCGATTGAACTTCCTGGAGAAGTATGCCACGGGATGCTCAATGTCATCAGAGTCACTTCTCTGTAGGAGCACAGATCCACAAGCTTGGTCGCTAGCATTGACCGCGATGGAGAACGGTTTGTTGAAGTCAGTAGATTTGAGCACGGGGAAGTGACACAGCAGAGACTTCAGGCGATCGAAGGCTCTCTGGCATGCATCATCCCAGGTGAACTTTACGCCTTTTTTCAGTTGGTTAGTTAGACTGAGAGCAATCTCAGCAAAGTTCTTGCAGAACTTGCGGTAGTACCCGATCACTCCAAGGAAGCGGCGCAAAGCTTTTTTGTTGTGAGGAACTGGAAAGTCCATGATGGCTTGTACTTTAGCATTTATGGGTGCCACCTTACCCTGGCCTATGACATAGCCAAGATAGGTGACAGTAGCACAACCAAAGTCACTCTTGCTCAGGTTAACAGTCAGGTTAGCCTGGGTCAGGCGCTGGAACAACGTCTCTACATCTTTTAGATGTTCTTCCCAGGAGTCACTCCATGTGATCAGGTCATCGATGTATGCACCCGTGTGTGGCAATCCGGCGATTGTAGACTGTATCATCCTTTGGAACGTGGCTGGGGCATTTTTCATGCCAAAGGGTAGGACTTCATACTGGTACAACCCAGATGGTGTGGCAAAAGCAGAGATGCTCTTGGCCCTCTCAGTTAAAGGCACACACCAATAACCCTTCAATAAATCAATCTTGGTCAGAAACTTTGCTTGCCCTACACTATCAATACAATCATCAATCCTAGGTATTGGAAACACATCAGTTCTAGTTACAGCATTGACTTTGCGATAATCTGTACAGAATCTAGTACTTCCATCAGGTTTTGGAACTAGCACACAGGGTGAACTCCAATCGGAGTTGGAGGGTCTGATAATATCATGTTTTAACATGTACTCAACCTCTTTCTCAGCAATCTTTCTCTTTTCAGGATTCATCCGGTATGGATGCTGTTTTATTGGTTTGGCATCACCAACATCTACATCATGAGAGGCTATAGTAACTCTCTTTGGAACATCAGGAAACAAATCCTCATATTTCTTGATCAACCTTTCAAACTGATCTCTCTGTGAGGGTTCTAAGTGGTGGAGTTTTACATCAAGATTTTGCAACACTTGTGTTTGACAATTTACATGAAAGAACTTCAGCTTTAATTCTTGGTTCATCATCTTGAAACTCCCCCTCATCTTCACACGTTTCGACCATTGGAGAATCTGAAGTGACAGCTGCAACCCTAGCATTTCTGTCATGATAAGGCTTTAGCATGTTAATATGACACAATTGTTTTGGTTTTCTCCTATCTGGAGTCTTCACAATGTAATTGAGATCATTGAGTTTTGTCAGAATTTCATAAGGACCATGAAATCTAGCCTGCAATGGATTGGACTGCAAGGGAAACAACACAAGGACCTTGTCTCCTGGTTTAAACTCACGGCTTCTAGCCTTATGATCATACCAAGTTTTCATTTTTCCCTGACTTGATTTCAAGTTCTCTTTGGCAAGGTCACAAGCTGCACGCAATCTTTCCTTGAACTTGCTAACATAGTCTAACAGACTGATATGCGGCTCTTCCTCTTGCCATTGTTCACTCAATAATAGCAAAGGTCCTCTCACTTCATGACCAAACACTAGCTCAAATGGACTGAATCCAGTAGACTCCTGCACTGCTTCTCTAGCTGCAAACAACAGCAAATGAACCCCTTCATCCCAGTCTTTCTCATGGTCATAACAATAAGTCCTCATCATTGTCTTGAGAGTGGAATGAAACCGCTCTAAGGCACCCTGACTTTCTGGATGATAGGCACTAGAAAGAATCTGTTTTGCACCTAGTTCATACACAACCTGCTGAAACAATCCTGAAGTGAAATTGCTACCTTGGTCTGACTGAATTTCCCTGGGAAGACCAAACAACGTGAAGAACTTTATCAAAGCCTTCGAGATTGTAGTTGCCTTGATGTTACGTAGAGGTATGGCTTCGGGGAATCTGGTAGATGCACACATGATTGTCAACAAGTACTGATTTCCAGATCTAGTCTTAGGTAATGGACCAACGCAATCAACAATGACCCTAGAGAATGGCTCCCCAAATGCTGGGATAGGCTGCAATGGAGCTACAGGTGGGTCTAACTGGTGTTTTCCAACTACCTGACAAGTGTGACAGGTTTTGCAAAAGTTGGAAACGTCTTTCCGAAGCCCAGGCCAAAAGAAGTGTTTCATGATCTTATCAACAGTCTTGTTAACACCAAGATGACCTCCTAAAGGTAAACTATGAGCCATTGTTAAGATCTCATTCCTATAGACCTTCGGAACAACAATTTGCCTGACCACTGCCCAATCTGCATTGGCAGGGATATCAGGAGGGCGCCACTTCCGCATCAACACACCATCCTTGAGATAATACCCAACTGGAACTGCATCTATTTCTTTTTCAGGAAGGGCTCTCCTCTTTAGTACACAAATTTCAGGATCATTAGTTTGCTCCTCAATCAACCGCTTTCTGGACAGAGACAAGTCTCCAGACACATCAGAATCACCAGACCCATCCGGCTAGCTGAATAGAGAACTGATAAAAGTATCTGATAAGTCCTCAAACGGAGAAACCATAGTAGGCCAATCAGAGTCATGAGGCGAACCACCTGAGTCCTGACTATTCAATGTACTGGACGGCACCACAACATCATCTTCTTTAGCCTTCTTGGCCATAGCACGAGTCACTGCGCAAGAAGGATACAGAGATGGGTCCTCATCCCCATCTTCAGTGCTCGGCTGTGAAGTAAGATGTACAGGGGGAACTACTTTGCCCCCAGCCAGGTCATTGCCTAGCAACAGAGAAACACCCTTTATAGGTAGACTTGACATAAGTCCCACCTTTACCTGTCCTGTAACTAAATCTGACTTCAAGAATATAGAGCGCAGGGGTACAGATACAGTCCTCCCTTCAATACCTTGTACAAGTATGAAATCCCCTGAAGCGGTCTCATCACGTAACTCCAAGGAGTCCATCAACAAAAGTGACTGAGAAGCTCCGGTATCCCTGAGGATATATATGGGGACAGGAGTAGTATGCTCATTCAGAGCCACAAATCCCTCTGACACAAATGGAAGAAATTCCTCCCTCACAAAGTCAGCTGTATCAGGCTTTTTAGCCCCACAAGAAGCAGGCAATTTAGCAGATTGGTTATCTACTACAGGGGTTTCTAACCTTGTTTTCACAAAGGCATTTGGTTTGGTATCCTTTTCTTTTTCTTTCTTAGCTTTAAGGAACCAACAGTTAGTTGTAACATGACCAGATTTCTTGCAATAACTGCAAACTAGACCACTTCTGTCACTGTCAGCTTTCACACTTTGATCAGACCTGTTACTGGATTTTTGAGCACCATCACCAGATTTGTCTTTGTCTTTGGGTGAGGAATCTTGGGTATCACCATAACCCTTTTTCTGAAATTGGGACCATTTATTGTTACTGCTAGACTGAAATTTGGACTTCTGAGTGAGAACATATTCATCTGCAAATTTGGCAGCTGATTGCAAGTTCAGTGCTTGCTTCTCATTAAGGTAGGTCTTAACATCATCCTTAACACAGTTCTTGAATTCTTCAACTAACACCATCTCTTTTAGTGAGTTGAAATCATCCTTGACCTCCAAAGAAGTACACCAGCGCTCAAAGCAAACCTTCTTCTCATTAGCAAATTCCACATAAGTCTGATTTTCAGATTTCTTCAGACCTCTGAATTTCTGTCGGTAAGCCTCTGGAACCAACTCATAAGCTCTCTGTAATGTGAATATAGGCCACTAGATGGCAGTATTTACCTTTTTTTGTTAAGCTCAGACTGGAGTCATGTTTAGACATGTCCTGGACATGTCTGGGGCAAGTCTCAGAAAATTAAAAAAAAGAGGTCTAAATGTGGGTGGGGTCTGCAAAAGAGTATATAAGGAAAAGAATTGAGACAGTAAAGTAGTAGGAGAAATTGCAAGAAGATGACCAGACCTGCCATTCTGTTCAAGACCTGTGACGTTTCTTTTGTGGATTTCTTTGCCTGTGTTTGAGCATTTTCTTCATCCAGGACATCACCAAGCCACCCCACCAAAAAGGGACTGTAATTATTTCTGTTTTTTTCTTATTTATCAATCTTGGTCTTTAGTTGTAGGTTGTTATTAGTCTTTGTCTTTGTTAAAAATTAAATGTGTTTTAGTTGTTAAAACTGTGTTTGTCATCCCTTGCTGTTGCTGTTGTGTTATAAATGTAATAAGAAATTGGGGCCATAACAAATTGGGGGCTCAAGGTCCGGGATAGACCATTGTGTGAGTAATTTATTGAAAATCTAACATTCCAAATTGTGAAATTGTTTTTGTGAATTTTCCTAGATATATATTGACAACAGCAATGGATGATTTCTTGGCATCACCAACCGTAGGGGTTTTGAAGTCTTTTAAAAAGACAGAACTGCTAGAAATTTTCAGACAGTTGGAGCTGACAGAGGTAAAACCAGCCATGCGAAAAGCAAGACTGGCTAGAGAGATAGTTGAATATTACATTGATGAAAATGTGTTTGCACCAGGAGACCTGGAACAGTTTCCAGTGGAAAATCCAAATATAGAAATGGAACTTAAATTAAAAATGCTAGAGATTGAAAGGGAGGAAAGAGAAAAAGAAAGGGAGGAAAAAGAGAAAGAAAGGGAAGAAAGAGAAAAAGAAAGGGAGGAAAAAGAGAAACAAAGAGAATTTGAGAGGGAAGAAAAAGAAAAACAAAGGCAGTTTGAGTTAGAAAAATTAGCAAGAGAAGAAAAACAAAGAGAATTTGAGAGAGAGAAAGAGGAAAGAGCAGAAAGAGAGAGACAGAGACAGAGAGATTTTGAATTAGAGAAATTCGATAGAGAAGAAAGACTCCAAATGGAGCAACTAAAAATTAAAATTCAAACTAAAAATAAATTTCGTGCTAGCCAGGAGGTAAAACTGGTGCCTCCATTTTCGGAAAAGGATGTTGACAACTATTTCCAGTGTTTTGAAAAGGTAGCAAAGAGTTGCCAGTGGCCAAAGGAACACTGGCCTCTGATGTTGCAAACTGTCCTCAAGGGTAAAGCTCAACAAGCCTATTCGGCTTTGTCTGCAGATGATTCCTCTGATTATGAGGTTGTCAAAAAGGTTATTTTGAGAGCTTATGAGTTGGTTCCAGAGGCTTACCGACAGAAATTCAGAGGTCTGAAGAAATCTGAAAATCAGACTTATGTTGAATTTGCTAATGAAAAGCAGGTTTGCTTTGAACGCTGGTGTACTTCTATGGAGGTCAAGGATGATTTCAACTCACTAAAAGAGATGGTGTTAGTTGAAGAATTCAAGAACTGTGTTAAGGATGATGTTAAGACCTACCTTAATGAGAAGCAAGCACTGAACTTGCAATCAGCTGCCAAAATTTGCAGATGAATATGTTCTCACTCATAAGTCCAAATTTCAGTCTAGCAGTAACAATAAATGGTCCCAATTTCAGAAAAAGGGTTACGGTGATACCCAAGATTCCTCACCCAAAGACAAAGACAAATCTGGTGATGGTGCTCAGAAATCCAGTAACAGGTCTGATCAAAGTGTGAAAGCTGACAGTGACAAAAGTGGTCTAGTTTGCCGTTATTGCAAGAAATCTGGTCATGTTACAACTAACTGTTGGTTCCTTAAAGCTAAGAAAGAAAAAGAAAAGGATACCAAACCAAATGCCTTTGTGAAAACAAGGTTAGAAACCCCTGTAGTAGATAACCAATCTGCTAAATTGCCTGCTTCTTGTGGGGCTAAAAAGCCTAATACAGCTGACTTTGTGAGGGAGGAATTTCTTCCATTTGTGTCAGAGGGATTTGTGGCTCTGAATGAGCATACTACTCCTGTCCCCATATATATCCTAAGGGATACCGGAGCTTCTCAGTCACTTTTGTTGATGGACTCCTTGGAGTTACGTGATGAGACCGCTTCAGGGGATTTCATACTTGTACAAGGTATTGAAGGGAGGACTGTATCTGTACCCCTGCGCTCTATATTCTTGAAGTCAGATTTAGTTACAGGACAGGTAAAGGTGGGACTTATGTCAAGTCTACCTATAAAGGGTGTTTCTCTGTTGCTAGGCAATGACCTGGCTGGGGGCAAAGTAGTTCCCCCTGTACATCTTACTTCACAGCCGAGCACTGAAGATGGGGATGAGGACCCATCTCTGTATCCTTCTTGCGCAGTGACTCGTGCTATGGCCAAGAAGGCTAAAGAAGAAGATAATGTGGTGCCGTCCAGTACATTGAATAGTCAGGACTCAGGTGGTTCGCCTCATGACTCTGATTGGCCTACTATGGTTTCTCCGTTTGAGGACTTATCAGATACTTTTATCAGTTCTCTATTCAGCCAGCCGGATGGGTCTGGTGATTCTGATGTGTCTGGAGACTTGTCTCTGTCCAGAAAGCGGTTGATTGAGGAGCAAACTAATGATCCTGAAATTTGTGTACTAAAGAGGAGAGCCCTTCCTGAAAAAGAAATAGATGCAGTTCCAGTTGGGTATTATCTCAAGGATGGTGTGTTGATGCGGAAGTGGCGCCCTCCTGATATCCCTGCCAATGCAGATTGGGCAGTGGTCAGGCAAATTGTTGTTCCGAAGGTCTATAGGAATGAGATCTTAACAATGGCTCATAGTTTACCTTTAGGAGGTCATCTTGGTGTTAACAAGACTGTTGATAAGATCATGAAACACTTCTTTTGGCCTGGGCTTCGGAAAGACGTTTCCAACTTTTGCAAAACCTGTCACACTTGTCAGGTAGTTGGAAAAAACCAGTTAGACCCACCTGTAGCTCCATTGCAGCCTATCCCAGCATTTGGGGAGCCATTCTCTAGGGTCATTGTTGATTGCGTTGGTCCATTACCCAAGACTAGATCTGGAAATCAATACTTGTTGACAATCATGTGTGCATCTACCAGATTCCCCGAAGCCATACCTCTACGTAACATCAAGGCAACTGCAATCTCGAAGGCTTTGATAAAGTTCTTCACGTTGTTTGGTCTTCCCAGGGAAATTCAGTCAGACCAAGGTAGCAATTTCACTTCAGGATTGTTTCAGCAGGTTGTGTATGAACTAGGTGCAAAACAGATTCTTTCTAGTGCCTATCATCCAGAAAGTCAGGGTGCCTTAGAGCGGTTTCATTCCACTCTCAAGACAATGATGAGGACTTATTGTTATGACCATGAGAAAGACTGGGATGAAGGGGTTCATTTGCTGTTGTTTGCAGCTAGAGAAGCAGTGCAGGAGTCTTCTGGATTCAGTCCATTTGAGCTAGTGTTTGGTCATGAAGTGAGAGGACCTTTGCTATTATTGAGTGAACAATGGCAAGAGGAAGAGCCGCACATCAGTCTGTTAGACTATGTTAGCAAGTTCAAGGAAAGATTGCGTGCAGCTTGTGACCTTGCCAAAGAGAACTTGAAATCAAGTCAGGGAAAAATGAAAACTTGGTATGATCATAAGGCTAGAAGCCGTGAGTTTAAACCAGGAGAAAAGGTCCTTGTGTTGTTTCCCTTGCAGTCCAATCCATTGCAGGCTAGATTTCATGGTCCTTATGAAATTCTGACAAAACTCAATGATCTCAATTACATTGTGAAGACTCCAGATAGGAGAAAACCAAAACAATTGTGTCACATTAACATGCTGAAGCCTTATCATGACAGAAGTGCTAGGGTTGCAGCTGTCACTTCAGATTCTCCAATGGTCGAAACGTGTGAAGATGAGGGGGAGTTTCAAGATGATGAACCAAGAATTAAAGCTGAAGTTCTTTCATGTAAATTGTCAAACACTGAAGTGTTGCAAAATCTTGATGTAAAACTCCAGCACTTAGAACCCTCACAGAGAGATCAGTTTGAAAGGTTGATCAAGAAATATGAGGATTTGTTTCCTGATGTTCCAAAGAGAGTTACTATAGCCTCTCATGATGTAGATGTTGGTGATGCCAAACCAATAAAACAGCATCCATACCGGATGAATCCTGAAAAGAGAAAGATTGCTGAGAAAGAGGTTGAGTACATGTTAAAACATGATATTATCAGACCCTCCAACTCCGATTGGAGTTCACCCTGTGTGCTAGTTCCAAAACCTGATGGAAGTACTAGATTCTGTACAGATTATCGCAAAGTCAATGCTGTAACTAGAACTGATGTGTTTCCAATACCTAGGATTGATGATTGTATTGATAGTGTAGGGCAAGCAAAGTTTCTGACCAAGATTGATTTATTGAAGGGTTATTGGTGTGTGCCTTTAACTGAGAGGGCCAAGAGCATCTCTGCTTTTGCCACACCATCTGGATTGTACCAGTATGAAGTCCTACCCTTTGGCATGAAAAATGCCCCAGCCACGTTCCAAAGGATGATACAGTCTACAATCGCCGGATTGCCACACACGGGTGCGTACATCGATGACCTGATCACATGGAGTGACTCCTGGGAAGAACATCTAAAAGATGTAGAGACGTTGTTCCAGCGACTGACCCAGGCTAACCTGACTGTTAACCTGAACAAGAGTGACTTTGGTTGTGCTACTGTCACCTATCTTGGCTACGTCATAGGCCAGGGTAAGGTGGCACCCATAAATGCTAAAGTCCAAGCCATCATGGACTTTCCAGTTCCAGACAACAAAAAAGCTTTGCGCTGCTTCCTTGGAATGATCGGGTACTACCGCAAGTTCTGCAAGAACTTTGCTGAGATTGCTCTCAGTCTAACTAAGCAACTGAAGAAAGGCATAAAGTTCACCTGGGATGATGCATGCCAGAGAGCCTTCAATCACCTGAAGTCTCTGCTGTGTCACTTCCCCGTGCTCAAATCTCCTGACTTCAACAAACCGTTCTCCATCGCGGTCGATGCTAGCGACCAAGCTTGTGGATCTGTGCTCCTACAGAGAAGTGACTCTGATGACATTGAGCATCCCGTGGCATACTTCTCCAGGAAGTTCAATCGCCACCAAAGGAACTATTCCACAATAGAGAAGGAACTGTTGGCTCTGGTCCTTTCTTTACAACACTTTGAGGTTTATGTTTGTACAGGACAAAAGCCAATGATTGTGTACACTGACCACAATCCGTTAATGTTTTTGAGTAAGATGAAAAACAAGAATCGGAGATTGTTGAATTGGAGTTTGATTTTACAGGAGTTTGACTTGGAAATTAAGCATGTGAAGGGTACAGACAATGTAATTGCTGATTGCTTATCCCGTGTTTGAATGTGTATATATATATCATGTGTTTGAATATTGTATGATATGTATATATAGACAAGTGTTCACTTTACCATTTTGTATTGAAAAGAAAAATTTTGCCTTTATGAGTCAAAATTTTTCCCTTTTGGAATGGAGGTGTAATGTGAATATAGGCCACTAGATGGCAGTATTTACCTTTTTTTGTTAAGCTCAGACTGGAGTCATGTTTAGACATGTCCTGGACATGTCTGGGGCAAGTCTCAGAAAATTAAAAAAAAGAGGTCTAAATGTGGGTGGGGTCTGCAAAAGAGTATATAAGGAAAAGAATTGAGACAGTAAAGTAGTAGGAGAAATTGCAAGAAGATGACCAGACCTGCCATTCTGTTCAAGACCTGTGACGTTTCTTTTGTGGATTTCTTTGCCTGTGTTTGAGCATTTTCTTCATCCAGGACATCACCAAGCCACCCCACCAAAAAGGGACTGTAATTATTTCTGTTTTTTTCTTATTTATCAATCTTGGTCTTTAGTTGTAGGTTGTTATTAGTCTTTGTCTTTGTTAAAAATTAAATGTGTTTTAGTTGTTAAAACTGTGTTTGTCATCCCTTGCTGTTGCTGTTGTGTTATAAATGTAATAAGAAATTGGGGCCATAACATCTCAAAATAACCTTTTTGACAACCTCATAATCAGAGGAATCATCTGCAGACAAAGCCGAATAGGCTTGTTGAGCTTTACCCTTGAGGACAGTTTGCAACATCAGAGGCCAGTGTTCCTTTGACCACTGGCAACTCTTCGCTACCTTTTCAAAACACTGGAAATAGTTGTCAACATCCTTTTCTGAAAATGGAGGCATCAGTTTTACCTCCTGACTGGCACAAAATTTATTTTTAGTTTCAATTTTAATTTTTAGTTGCTCCATTTGGAGTCTTTCTTCTCTATCGAATTTCTCTAATTCAAAATCTCTCTGTCTCTGTCTCTCTCTTTCTGCTCTTTCCTCTTTCTCTCTCTCAAATTCTCTTTGTTTTTCTTCTCTTGCTAATTTTTCTAACTCAAACTGCCTTTGTTTTTCTTTTTCTTCCCTCTCAAATTCTCTGTTTTTCTTTTTCCTCCCTTTCTTTTTCTCTTTCCTCCCTTTCAATCTCTAGCATTTTTAATTTAAGTTCCATTTCTATATTTGGATTTTCCAATGGAAACTGTTCCAGATCTCCTGGTGCAAACACATTTTCATCAATGTAATATTCAACTATCTCTCTAGCCAGTCTTGCTTTTCGCATGGCTGGTTTTACCTCTGTCAGCTCCAACTGTCTGCAAATTTCTAGCAGTTCTGTCTTTTTAAAAGACTTCAAAACCCCTACGGTTGGTGATGCCAAGAAATCATCCATTGCTGTTGTCAATATATATCTAGGAAAATTCACAAAAACAATTTCACAATTTGGAATGTTAGATTTTCAATAAATTACTCACACAATGGTCTGTCCCGGACTTGAGCCCCCAATTTGTTATGGCCCCAATTTGTTATTACATTTATAACACAACAGCAACAGCAAGGGATGACAAACACAGTTTTAACAACTAAAACACATTTAATTTTTAACAAAGACAAAGACTAATAACAACCTACAACTAAAGACCAAGATTGATAAATAAGAAAAAAACAGAAATAATTACAGTCCCTTTTTGGTGGGGTGGCTTGGTGATGTCCTGGATGAAGAAAATGCTCAAACACAGGCAAAGAAATCCACAAAAGAAACGTCACAGGTCTTGAACAGAATGGCAGGTCTGGTCATCTTCTTGCAATTTCTCCTACTACTTTACTTTCTCAATTCTTTTCCTTATATACTCTTTTGCAGACCCCACCCACATTTAGACCCCCTTTTTTTTTAATTTTCTGAGACTTGCCCCAGACATGTCCAGGACATGTCTAAACATGACTCCAGTCTGAGCTTAACAAAAAAAGGTAAATACTGCCATCTAGGGGCCGATATTCACATTACAACTGGCAAATTCTTATTGCTGACTTTATTTTTGACTTTGATGCAGATACGCTTATGTCATGGAAGATGTTCTTAATCTGGCCATATATTATGAAGGATTTTTTTTTCCTTTATGAATGGAAAAATTCTTTCATCATTGACAACAGTCGTTATCCATAGTCTTCTGAGCCTTTTGATGTAGGACTACTTCAACACACAGTACGTACTTTATTTTTAACAATGTTAGTTGATTTGGCCACACTTAATGTTTCTACTATTCGTCTAAAGCCTTTTTGAAGATTTTTCCATGTAATGACTGGTAGTGACAGTTCTTTGAAATTCAGATTGAGAGATAACAGCAAAAGACTCCATAAGCAAATAACTAACTTGGAATCAATTCATCCTCTTACTTGTCGATGAAATATTGAGAGAATAGCACTCGCCTGCACATGGAACAGCTGGCCCACCAATTTGTTCCTGAAAAATGAGGAGGGGGGCACAATTTAGAAATACTGTGATCCGTACACCAGGGGTGTCAAACATACGGGCCGCCTGGGGGTTCAGTTCGGGCCCGGGGGATAAATCTGCATTATTTAAAAAAAAAAAAAAAGAATCTACTGTAATTTTCTTTCAAATCTGTAGTTCCTATATTGTCTGCTAGGGGCGCAGTGTTTTAGTACGCACAGACAACATGACAGCAATACTGCGGCGGAACTAACACCAGGAGGTGGTAGCATTTACGTCTGTTCAGCGTCTGTTGGCGGAAATGGCATTATCCATTTTTCCTTTAGCCTCGCACCCTCATCAGCGAAATGTCTTTGTCAAAAAGGAGAAAAGTGGACACAGAGTGTCGGATTTTTCAAGAAAAATTGACACGTTCTTATATGTTCACGGAGGTTAATGGGAAACCCGTGTGCCTGGTGTGCCAGCAGCAAGTTTCGGTGCTTAAAGAATACAATATTCGGCGCCATTTTGAAACTCAGCATGGTGAAAAATACAACAGCTTGCAGGGAGAACTGAGAAAACAAAATGTAAATGAAATGATGGTGCGTCCGAGGAAACGGCAATCTGTTTTCACCCGGAGTCGAGAAGCCAGTGATGCTGCGGTGAAAGCCAGCTACCTAACTGCGAGACAAATAGCATTAGCATCAAAGCCGTGCAGTGATGGAGAGGTCGTTAAAAACTGCATGCTGACGGCTGCCGAAATTGTGTGTCCTGAGAAGCGACATGCTTTTGCTAATATTAGCTTGACAAGAAATACCGTGGCAGACAGGATTTCGGAACTATCGGCCGATTTGGACCACCAACTGAAACGCAAAGTGGAGTCATTTTTAGCATTTTCAATTGCGATTGATGAGAGTACTGATATTATGGACGTCGCTCAACTGGCCATATTCCTTCTTGGAGTTGATAAGACTTTGACTGTCGCAGAGGAGTTTCTTGAGCTTGTGCCTATGACCGACACCACGACAGCTGAGGACATTTTCCGCTCCATAGTTGGAGCGCTGGACAGATTTGGGGCGGACTGGTCACGCGCCGTAAGCCTCGCTACTGCTGGCGCGCCGTCAATGATCGGTTAAAAGGCTGGTGTTGTGACGAAGTTCAGGGATAAAGTACCAACCACCAATGGAGGAGGTAATTTTTGGACATTTCACTGCATTTTGCATCAGGAGGCATTGTGCTGCAAATCGCTAAAAATGAATCACGTCCTGGAGGTGGTTGTCCGACCTGTTAATGTCATCTGAGCCAGAGCCAATCATAGTCAGTTTGACAACCTTCTCAGTGACTGCAACATTACCCATGGTGTGCCTTACCACACGGAAGTACGATGGTTAAGCAGAGGTGCAGTGCTGAAGTGCTTCTTTGATTTACGTGGCGAAATTGGACAATTCGTGGAGAAAAAAGGTAAACCTGTGAGGGAATTACAGTGCCCACTGTGGCTGCAGGACCTTGCGTTTATGGTTGACATCACTGAGCACTTGAATAATCTTAACAAAATGCTGCAAGGATGCAAAAAAATTGTAACTTAGTATTATGACAGCATACGTGCATCCAAGTAAAAGCTCGGGTTATGGGAGACGCAGATGGCAAGCGGTGACCCTGCTCATTTTCCCTGTTTAAAAGATATGTGCGCAGCAAGCGTTACTTCTGACGCGAAACGGTACAAAGACAAGATTTCAGGGTTGTTGAGGGAGTTTGAGAAACGATTTCAGGTTTTAAGCGAACTCGAGACAGAATTTGAAGTTTTTCGCTCACCATTCACAGTCAGAGCTCCTGATTTGCCCGTTGACATGCAACTTGAAATCGTTGCTTTGCCGTGTGATGTAGAATTGAAGGACAAATTTGCCTCTGTGGGCTTGGACACATTTTACAAGTACCGCTTACCAGGCTATCCTACATTGACAGCACTGGCTGCAAAAATGTACCTACCTTTGTGAGCAGGTTTTCTCACTAATGAACATTAACAATATACAGATACATTTAAACTGTAGTGCAATAAATACTCAGAGGATTAACCAAAAGTGTCAATATCACAATGTAAATGCTTTAATAAAAGTAGAATCCTGCATTTAAATTAGGAGTGAACTCATCCATAAAACTGTGTTTCAGCTTTGCTTGCTTGTGAATATTCAATGACTGATCCTGGTGTGTCATCTAGTGATAGTTTATTGTAACTGCGTGCATAAATTTGCAGCTTCATGTCCGCTGGCATGAACATTCGTTCAAAGGGACCCTGTGGAGCACCGTTGTTCTTGAACGCGCCAAATCCAGATAAATCTTATGATGAATTACATTCATATTTGAATTCTTAACGAGTAACGAAGTGGGCAGTGTCAACATAACGAAGTGAAAGTATACTTTTTATCTTTTAAATGTAGTAGAGTAAAAATGTAAGGCAAAACGCAAAGTACAAATCCTCAAAAAAAAAAAAAACTAAAGTAGGCTACTGTTCGTTACTATATACCTCTGTCACAATGCGCGTTAGGGCGCAACTCTTTTTCAGTTTTCCGGCATGGCAATTTTTCGAGCTTTAAGCCCTGTGTGTAATGTGCGAAAAAGGCTGTCTTCGTAAAGTCAGTCTGCAGTAAATCCGCCTCTGTCAAAGACCACCGAGAAGCTAAATGGCTAAAAAGAATGACTGGAGGGGGGACTTAAAAGCGGTAGCTGCTCAACTTGTTTGAACGTGAACACTACGAACAGCGTGAGTTAATGTCTCTGCACATGTTGAGCTTCCAGCTGTGTTATACATACACAGGCTAATGTAACGTGATATTGTTCGGGCCACTTTTGGACTTGTTTGCTCACGTACTGTACCAAGTCGTCCTACCGTCGTCTTTCGAACTATTGTGCTCGCGCTTCTTCGTCGTCTTCCGGCGGACCAGTGCTTAGTGCGTCTTCAATGGTTTTATTGGCGCAGTTACGATGCATACCGCCACCTACTGCACGGGCATTGTAACGACATAAAGCTACATTCCCAGGCAGTGAGTCCAATTAATGCTTTTATGAGCGAGGTCGAGCCAAAAACTGAAAAATCTATTCGTGGCGGAAATAATTTCTTTGTGGCGGTACGCCACAAATAAATGAACGTATAGGAAACACTGACTTGCGCATGGTAAACGATGCCAAGTTTCAGGGGCAAATACGAAGCAAGACGAGTAATTGCTGTGGAAGTCATTCATTTGTTCAAATTGCTTTCCAGATGTTGAAAAAACAGTGTTTTTAAGTTCCACAAAGCTGTGCCTAAATGTTTTGCAACATTGTTACTATCACTATGATCAGTTATGCATAACGCACTTAAATAAATGTTAAACTGAGTAAAAGTGTTGTTAAAATTGCACATACATATAAGTTCTTAGGTTGTTCATAATGCATTTAGTAAAAGGAAAATTAATTTAATAAAGGTTTTTATTATTGACTTATTCTTCTTTGCGCTAATTATTAGTATTAGTGCCTAATACAAAGAAAAGAAGTGGACTTTATTGTTAGTTACGTGTAATTTTGCAATGAGTTTACTGGCCCGGCCCGCTTGAGATCAGATTAAGCTGTATTCGGCCTCCAGACCAAAATGAGTTTGACACCCCTGCTCTAAGGGATTCTCTTCTGACTGGACCGTCTGACTTTTCGATTTTTGGCTTTGTTATTTTGGATGTATTGTTGCATCTGTGTTTTTTTACCCTTTTCTGCCTGACTACGAGTTCTATGACTGCTGCCCTGGTTACGGTTTGGATTACGCCCACTGGATTTTGGCTTTGCTTCTGTGATATACCTGTGCCTGTGAACCAAACCCATTTTTGTCCGACCACGAGTACTGTGATTGCTCAGGACAACTTGCTGTAATTGATGGAACCATGAATTCTGCTCTCTACCAGAAAATCCTGAAGGAGAATGTCCAACCATCAGTTTGTGACCTTAAGCTCAAGTGCACTTGGGCATGCAGCACGACAATGATCCAAAACACACTATCTAATCCACCTCTGAATGGCTTTTTTTTTTTATTTGGCATCTTCAATCCCACCCGCATCTGGAATGCCCAGTTGGTCAACTATGTACAAAGCTTGCTCGTATGCGACCCCTTGCTGCCAACTCAGGATAGTGAAGACAGCTCACGGCTCTCATCCGAAGCACGTGTCCGTCAGCCACTGCTTCTTATACACTCATTAGTTGAATCTTTGCAAGTTCAGAACGAGGGCGGAGGATACCCGGACATGAACAGACTTTGAATCTTCCTGACAAGCGCCTGTCTGGCCAACAGAAGGCGCTTGAGCAAAGAACAAAGCTGTTTATTTATTTTCCCTTACCCGGCAGTCCCTTCCCAATTTGAATCCCTGTAGCACGATGGCCAATTGTGCGCTACGCTGAAAAAGCTGCCGACCACTGCCGGCTGGTACGACCGCGGTTCAAACCCGCAACGTAATAGTCACTTTGGCACTGCAACGCAGTGCCTTAACCGAGTGAGCTATCCGGCAGCTCTCTGAATGAATTTTTAAAAAAAAAAAACAATGAAGGTTTTGGAGTGACCTAGTAGAAGACTGGACTTGAATCCGATTGAGATGCTGTGGCATGACCTTAAATGAGCCATTCATGCTCAAAAACCCTCCAATGTGGCTGAATTAAAACAATTCTGCAAAGAAGAGAGGGCCAAAATTCCTCCACGGTGATAAGAAAGACTCATTACCAGATAAACGCTTGATTGAAGTTTTTGTTACTGAGGGTGGCACAACCAGAAATTAGGTTTAGGGGGCAATTACTTTTTCACATAGGGCCAAGTAGGTTTGAATAGCTTTATCCCTCAATAAATGAAATCATCTAAAAACTGCATTTTGATTTACTTGGGTTAGCTTTGTCTAATATTAAAATTTGTTTGATCTGAAACAATTAAAGTGCGACAAATATGCAAAAAATAAGAAATCAGGAAGGAGGCAAATACTTTTTCAGAGCATTGTATGTTTATTTTGTCTGTCTTTGCCATATCCACTGTTGCGTTCACACATCACAATTATGACCCAATTTTGTTCATAGTTGGCAGAGGTAGTTGTGAGGTCACAAAGCCAATTAATTTTGGTTGGTGTTATATTGAATAATGATCAATAGAATAATTATGAATCCTAATAACACAAGGCTATACAAAATGGCCCATGTCTCATTTACTATTACACTTTGGGCCTAGGTTTGTATTGAGGACTAATAAGAGCTCCCTGTCTATTCATTTATCCATCTTTTTTCTATACCACTTCTTATAGGGTTGCGGGGGAGCTGGAGCCTGTCCCAGTTGACAGGGCGAAAGGCAGGGACACACCCTGGACAGCTCGCCTATCCATTGCTGGATGCACACATCATTCACGCACCATTCCCAAACTGACTTTTTTAAAATGGAATTTAGTTCATATCCACGAAGGAGTGCCTATAATTGTGGATACCATTGCATTTCTTCCCTGTATTTGTGAAGTTCAGACCTGGGTCTAATGTATGTCTTTAATATACCCTCAAATAATGAGTCTTAAAATTCATTATTTAAGAACAAGCCTTTTAATTGTTCAGTTCATTTCCCATCATGTTTAGAAATTATTTCAAGCAAGTATTTGAAATATACTTGTGAAAGCAAGATGCTAGTTATGAATAAGATTGACTGTCTCCCAATGTTTTGTGATTGCGTTTTAGATTCCCTGATTTTTGCGTCGTCATTCTTACTTTTTGTTGTATCTGTAATCTTTGTTTCTTTTCTTTTGAGTACTTTGTTGCACTGCTACCTTGAATGGGTCTCTCTCGTAAAAGAGCAGAGGGGACAATCCGGGTTCAGAAAGTAAAAGTCCTCCCCAGGATGTAGTTTCAACCTCCTGGATTTGCCAAATAAAACAGCTCTTCAGACCAGAGGTTGGACTAGTCAAGAAAATCAGCTGGTTGAGTTGATGGGTGGAAGTAAAACATGGTGGGACTTTCACTTTCTGACCCCTTGAATGTCCACCTCTGTAAAAGAGATACAATATTTCAAGGCACTGAAGTGTTAAATAAAAAGAGAAAATTTTTGGTGGACTTACTGCATTTATGAATAAAAACCAATGTAATTTTGATTGCTCATATCACACATTCTGATTACCTAATACACTCATTACTGTTCCTAACTTTGTCTTAATGCATATGTTCATAAGTATAATGAAATTCTAGTGTTGCTCCATATTAGATTTGAATACAAAATTGCATACAAGACGTGCATTCTATCTCTATACTCCAATGAAAAGCATTTAAAAAAATACTTGGAGCACATCACGGAAAAGTAATTCTGGAAATGAATTAGCATATGAACTTTAATTTTGTGTGAAAAGCATAAATGTGATGCCCTTATGTGAGGCCTCTGAAAGTTCGAATAAGAATTTCAAACACACAAATACAAACAGTGATTTGAAACAGCACATAATATCTTGAAAGTGATGAAAGTCATTAAGATGACGGTTTCGAATCATGGCTGGGAAACGCCCATGGTGCTCGCACTTTCTCTTTTATGATTAGAAATTGCCATTTCAATACGCAGAGTAGCGTGAATGCTAAAAAAAAGAGACAGAAAGGAATAAATAAAAAAATAAAATAAATAACCAGTATTAGCCAATCAATGTAGGTCTTTCGGGTGCAGACAGGATGACGTCACCACTGTCTGGCTCGCGCCGTCTGTGCGCTAGGAAGGAGAAGGGCGCTGGAGGAGGAAGAAGAAAAAACTCTCAGCATGCTGGCGGAACGGGGTCACGAACTATGACCTTTCACAGAAGAAAAACAATAACAAGTAATTTCTTTAAAAAAACGAGATCTAACAGCAGCATTGTTTATTTAAGGAGGTAAGCAGTTATTGCACTTTCAAATCCGCTTGCGGCAAGCAATATTGAAATGCTATCACGGCAAAGGGATGTTAATTACGCTTTTTAAGCTGGCTACTGGCCTCAGCGAGCCACGGCAAGTTTGAGATGTGCCTGATTTTCAAAGCCAGGCGATGCTGTCATGCGTATAATTTTGGGTTGAATCAATAAAACCTGATAAATTTATCGATTTTCGCCCTATGCGCTGGTTTATTGGAGTAAAACAGCAGCAGCCTCACCGGTTACGTGATCCAGAGAAGACAAAGAGGAGCATTGGTTGCTAATGTGGTTTGCTTGCGTGCTATCGCGCTGCTGAACCCGACCCTTTTACCTTTGCCATCCGAGGGACATGGGGTTGTTTTGCAGGGGTTGTATGCATAAACCGAAATATGGATGGCCACTTGTCGCCTGACAGGTTTTACTAGTGAATGTAAACGGACTAATCACGGACTTCTCGTGCTTTACGGCGCATTTTTACAGTCTAGTTACGTAGCTGCGCGACATATCTTGGCTTTATGCCAGATTCTCCATTTTGTTCCTTTTACTGTTCTTGAATTCGGTTTAATGTCGGCAGGAATTAGCTGTTGAATGACGTGGTGTATGACCTATCAGAGAGGTGTGTAATAATACATTCATTGTGCATCGAGCCAATGGCTGAGCAATGAATGGTTCAGCGCACGAACTGGTACTTCCCCTTACAGTTCGAAATGTATTACCAGCTGGGAATATAGAATAACATGCTAACTGTCGGTCTTCCACCTATAAGAACTTGAGGTAGTCGTATGAGCATAGGTTCAGTTCTGTAGTATTCTGCGAGAATTCAATGGTTACGTAACTCATGCATAAAAAAGTTTTTTGTTTTTTTTTTTTGCCTGTGGCTGTTGGGGAGTTGGGCATATAGGTGCTTTATGGCTATGGTTTCTTTCATTCAGAATATTGAACTTAGGTCGTGCTATTATTTTGTGGCACAGGGGCTTTCAAACTCTGTCTGTGAATGCTGGTTATCGCTCCAGCCACTTTTCCACTCCCAGGACTTGAACAAACTGTAAATTTTTCCAAACTGGAAGCTTAAACTGTGGAATTAATTACACTTCTTTCGGAAATAGCTATGCATGATATTAAACTACGTCATTCATGGGCATTTTGTTCTTATTGATTAAATATCAGACAGTAGATTTCAGGATGCTTATCATGGCATGACAAGAAATAAATTATAGTAACTAGTGAAATTTAAGACTGAGATTAATCCACAAGCTCTTGCACACTTGGCCACCAATTCCACTAGTCTGGAAGATAATGACTTTCACGAAAATGCAAATAAGACCCACCTGCATTGCATATACGTTTAAGAAAAAAATGGCAAATCATTGGATGTTCATTTATTTAGTTAACCCATTAACCCTTTAAGTATTTAAAGTGGCCAATTTACCTTATTTATGACCTGTTTTTGTTTTTATGTTGGCTAATTGTTCTGCTATAGAACCATAAGCGTAATATAAAAATTTTGAATCTTTGTGGCTTTGAAAAACAATGTTGGTATGAAGTGCAGTAGGAAGATAGATAGATATTTTATTAATCCCCACATGGGGAAATTCAGTTGTCCTTCAGTAGCATGTGCATATAGAAAGACAATAAATAAAAATAAAAGTACTCTAAAAGCCCAAGATTTAAACCACCCACACAAATTAAATCAAATCAATGGTGATCATTACAGAAAAGAATAGCAGCAGGAATGAAGGATCTCCTGAAGCGCTCCGTCCTACGCCGTGGGGAGAGGAGCCGCTCCGATCTTTTGCTCCTCTGAGTGGACAGAGTCCCATGCAGAGGGTGTCTGGTGTTACCCAGGATTGCTTGCACCTTTCTCCCCATACACCTCTCCACTACTGCCCTCACGGTGTCCAGTGACCCCCCGATCACTGACTGCGCCCACTTAACTAGCTTATCTAGCCTGTTTCAGTTTCTAACAGAGATGTTATTGCCCCAGCAGACAGCAGCATAGAAAAGGACAGCGGCAACAACAGAGTGGTAAAACACAGACAACACAATAATCGCTCTACATATAAAATGCATCTGTTTAATTAAAATGAACTGCTTATTGCAATTTCTGGAATTGCTTTTGTGGTTTGAATAAAAATCAGTGTACACAGGGGTCGTCCAGGACTAAGAGTGAAAACCACTGTTGTAGCACATTAGTCAACTCTATGCTCAAAACAATATAAACAGTAATATTGTTTATTAATCTTAAATTGCCAGTTGATCATCTATGATGATTATTTTTAAAATACAATTTGTTTTTTGTTTAATATTCAGTTATGAATTAGTGGTTGGGTTATCAGAACTACAAAACAGACACTTTATTTATTCTAATGTCCTTAGAAGTGCTCAATAATGTTACAACTGCATTTCCAAAAACGTTGGGACGCCGTGTATAAGGTAAATAAAAATAGAAATGCAATGATTTTCAAATCATTTAAACTTTATACTAATTTGAAAATAGAACAAAGGCAATATCAGATAGATATTTTATTGTTTTTCAGAAAACATGCTCATTTTGAATTTGATGCCAGCAATGCATTTCGAAGAAGTTGGCACAGGGGCATGTTTAACACTGTGTTGCATCACGTCTTCTTTAACCAACACTGTAAGCATTTGGGAATGAAGGAGACCAATTGCTGTAGTTTTTAAAGCAAAAGGTTTTCCTATTTTTTGCGCAAAATAGAATTTTACCTGCTAAATATTTGCAGACTTCTTCGTCATATTTTTCCTTTCATAATGCGCCAAATATTGTCAGTAGATGACAGGTCTGGACTGCAGACAGACCATTTTAGCATCCAGACTCTCTCACTGCAGAACCATGTCATTGAAATACATGCAGAATATGGTGTTTGACATGGTGTTGCTAAAATGAGCGAGGCCATCCCTTCACAAAGGTATCTGAATGGCAAACTTGTATATATCGTCCACCATTAATCGTGTCTTCTGGGATGCTCAAGTTACACATGCCAGTGTGCTGATGCACCCCCATACTATCAGGGATGCTGGCTTTTGAATAGTATACTGAGCGCTCCAATTTCACGATGGCTGCCGTCGATGCTCTCCCTGTTTGCCTTGCTTCCCACATATAAAAGCCCCAGTTCACGGCAGTAGAATCTCGCGCCCTTTCCCCGCATTGCCGAAAGTGCCCCTCGGCCAAAACACCTACGCAAAATAAATAAATCACACAGCATATCCTGTTTTTACCAGTTGGTTTGTCGGCCATAACAAAGGGAACACAAAACCTCGCTCTTCAAGGCTTAATGACTTAAACCTTTCGCAGTTTACTTTTCTTGATCAGCAGTTGCTCATACGAATTGGGAGGACAGACAAATTAATTTTCCATAGCAAATGACGACGCAAATTATCAATACATCTTTATAAATTAGTTTCCGAGGCTTATCGCAAGATGCCACGACATTCCGTTTTCTGCAATCTTAATATAGAAGTAAAGAATGCAATGTTAATTAGCTTTTTGGTTAATGAGCCTCATTAATCAATTTGCGACTCTATGCCGTTTCATGGGCTACTTGAGCGCGGAATTTATAAAAACGTAAGCCTATGGTAATTTATGTCGTAATTTGCGTCAAAGAAAACCCCTCATAATTTTGGGGGGCAATGTAGCCTATTGCAATGCTATCGAAAATAAATTTGACTGTCCTTCTACCAATTCGTATGAGCAACTGCTGATCAAGAAAAGTAAACTGCAAAAGGTTTAAGTCATTAAGCTTTGAAGGGCGAAGTTTTGGCTTCCTTTTGTTACGGCCGACGAACCGCCGCTGGTTTTCAAACTGTCTTTTTCGCCCTTTTCTTACTATCGTGGGCACAGAATTATTCTTGAATAATTTATGTATTTCCTCTATTTTTAACTCCGATCATGATGCCAACAGGTGAAAGGATCAAAAAAGAAAAAAAATGCTGAATTGCATTCGGCAGCCGCAAAGTGTGGCAAATTGAAGCAGTTATGGAGGTAGCCTGCTGAAATTCTCTTAGGTTGTGTGCTATGTGTTATTAAAGCTTGGGAAGTGGTTATTATAGCCAGTATGAAGCGCTGTTGTCAGTGTGAGTGTTGGAATGACAGGAGAGAGTCCAAATTTTGTGGGTGGCAGAAGATGGACAAAATGACTAAATATGATTATTTTTTCAATGACTTGGCGTTTGATTGGCGTGTCCTTTGCTTGTACTTGCATAACTGCAATGCCCAAACGACATCCCAGTGCAATACTGAGCCAATTTCCAAGACAGCAAGTAGGGAAAAATACGGGAAACAATTTCTTTCAAGAATTGGTTCTGATTTGCATAGCGCACGCTGATGGGCCACTTTATGTCAGGAACATCTGAGACTAAGGACCTTTACTTTTTATTAGCTAAAGTGATTACCTAAAGCTTCATGGTGGATTGCTGCTGTGCCCCCAAGGTAGCGGCAGATTTTGCTGTGGTGCCCCTTGTATGGAGGCACATTTGCCGTAGTGCCCTTAAATTTTCAGCATGGACCACAGCAACTTTTGTTGTGCCCCTTATCACCTGTAGTTCGAGGCCTGTTATAGCAAGCCGGATGGCTCCTCTCCTCTTTCACCAGAGGACGTGGTGTGCTTGTTGTCCAAAAAGAATTTCACATTTTGATCAGTCAGACTACTGGGCAATTTTCCACTTCGCCTCAGTACACTTTCAATGACTCGGCCAAGAAGGCAGCATTTCTGGATCTTGTTTATATACGGTTTAATCTCTACATGGCAGAGTTTTAACTTGCATTTGTGGATGCAGTAACAAACTGTACCGACTGTGGTTGACAGACGTGTTCCTGAGTCCATGCGTTGATTTCCACTATAGATTCCTGCCTGTTCTTAATGGAGTGCTGTCAGAATGAGTGCTATCAGAGCCATTCAAAATTGGATTTTGGCCTTGTACCAAGCATACAGAGATTTTTCTGGATTCTGGGTATCTTTTAATGATATTATGCACCATAGAGGATAGAATCCCCACATTCTTTGCCATTTTAAATTGGAAATGTTATTCTTAAATTGTTGAACTATTTCCCCATGTAGTCTATAATAAAGTGGTTAAGCCCTCACCATATTAATTTATGAAAGGCGTTTTATACCCAATCATGTTACTGACCTGTTGCAAAGTAATCTAATTAGCCGTGAGATGTTCTGCCAGTTGTCTTTCTTTTCTTAGCATCATACAACTTTTCTTGTCTTTTATTGTCCCGTGCCAACTTTTTTGAAACATTCAAAATGGGCACATATTTTTAAAAAAACAATAAAATCTCTCAGTTTCAACATTTAATGTATTGTCTTTGTACTATTATCAAATAAATATAAAGTTTAAATGACTTGCTACTCATTGCATTCTGTTTTTATTTACATTTTACACAGCATCCCAACTTTTTTGGAAATAGGGTTTTTTAAAAAAGAGGTCTGGCTGCAGTGCATTGTTTTTATTTTTTATTCTTTTTATGTCTGTGAAATCAGCTAATGAACTTGGAACTTTGTTTCTGCATAAGGGGCAAGTCACAGTATTTGAATTGTAGGCCTTTTGTGTCACTGACTGTCTATGGGCATTGAAGAGAAAAAACTTTTGGGGTCACAGTATTGACCCTGAGGGGCTGTGTGAGATGACAAGATGAATTTCAGTCTGACTATTTCCAGTGGCTTAAAAAATTGCATCGAATTTCCGTTTCGGACGGGACAGCTGGCGACATGACTTTCTAGTTGCTTTGGGGAAATGAGAAATTCTCTTCATTCATGCAGAATTCCAAACCATTTCCTCATTCACATGATGGCTAGAGAGTTTCTCTAGTACGTCAAATGAAAAATTCGAACAAAATGTTTTTTTTTTCGGCAATAGGCTCATTAAGCATCCGTTACGGACGGGACACTTCAAAACGTTACAGACGGGACGCTTTTGTTGGCCTTTGTTTTCTGGGCTATTTGACAGGTTTTTATGGAGTCTACGCGCCTAACATTTTCCAGTAGGACTGACAAATACATTTGGTACATAGATAGAACAGTTTTATTGGGAATCAATACTCAGAAATCAATACACAAATCAATAATCAACATGTGTGGAAAAGAGTAAGTTTTTAGTTTTTCTAAATTGATAATCATTTCTCATCAATTCTAGAGCACCTTACTAGTGATAACCAGTTGCCACCAATCAAACAGATTATTGATTTTATGCAAATGATCAAGATTTACAACATCCAATGAATAGCACCCTGCACCAGCAATGAAAAGTAGTATACAGTTTCACAAGCCCGTTAAATGTGGCACAAAAAGTGATTCAAGCCATCCATGAAAATTCCGATATGTACAAGACGGCGTAGGCAGATCATTAAATCAATAAAATCGATAGATTTCTGGCCGCATCTTTCGCCCTCGCTTCTTTTAGCCGTTCCTCATCTTCACATATCTTGGCTCTGTGGTCCTGCACCCGTTCCTTCATGGTCTTCGGCATGGTTGCAACTGATTCTGTCTTTGGGCCGGCCCATATTTATACATCTCTGAAGCATTACTGGCATCCCTTTGAATTTGACACCTTTGTCTAAACTGCGCCACATCAGTAACTTTCTATAACTTACAGGCCTTTGATTTGAATAGTGTTTGTTCTCACAAGGAATTTACTGTTGGTAACAATGTACAAACATGTCAGAAGTTTTTGTCAGGTGCCACGCGGACTCAATGTCACCCATGACAGCCAATTAGCAAATTAATTACATCAGTGACAACTTCAGTAATTAGTTATCACCAATAGACTTTTATGCACTTCTGCCACGATGCAAACTGAAGAGGGTTTTCGAGTTCACATTAATTCATCCTTAGAACTCTAAATTAGCACATTTAATCATGGTTCCTACCAAATCCGGACTCTCCGCGACCGTCTTTGTTACGGTTGGGACAAAATTTGAACCCTTTGTTTTCCGGATTGAATTTGTTTTTTTTTTTGGCCTGGAATGTGTTTACTACCATTGCTTATTATCCCTAGGAAGTGGAAGATTAACTGCAACGGTCTCTGATTCATATCAAAACAATAGGGGAAACTTTGAGCAGATTTTTTTCTAATTTGAAAACATTCCTTGATTTAAGTCCATTTTTTTCAGAAACACGGAAAAATATGCAGTTTTCGCATATGTATCACTCTATATCACATGTCAGTACACACTGACGCCAAATTTTATGATTGTACTCCAATAAGTAAAAGACATGGAGCCAAAAAACTGATGTCTCGTCCGTAACAATATTTTCTCTGATTTTCTCATTAATGACCTCATTTGCATATGAAAAACGTGAGTCACGAAATTGAATCATACATTATCGGGAGCTATAGGTATCCTAGATCAAGATGTCACACTTTTTTTTTTATAAAGATTCATAAATTATTTTTTCAACAGCCATGTCGCCAATACCGTGACTTGCCCCATAAAAATATTTGGTCTAGACTTCGGTACAAATTGATAAATGAAAATGTGGAATCCTTTCAGTCCTACAGCCTTGGCAAGCCTTCTTCTCCCCTCGTCTATCCCTAGCAGTGAATTCAGGTATCCGGTTTCTTAAGCTGCAGTGGAGAAACGTGTGAATGGGTGTGGCTGTCTCCTTAAATTACTTTTGTATGAAATTTTATTGTCAAATGAACTCATGCAGTCTCAGGGAGTATTACTGATTCATAAACCTCATAGAAGATGGCTGCGGCTGAGTTTGTTTGCATTACATAGTTAGAAAGTAAAGGAAGACTCTGGGTTCTTTTAAAAAGATCTGATGAAATTGTACTGCAATTTGCCCCTCATCTGGAAGGTTGGGGTGATTCCTTATGAAACTTGCTTAAATGATTTCTAAGAATTGAGTGTTGGTACTGCTTGAACAGCAGTACTTTACTTTGTGGCCATGTAGTTAAATTTCTGTACATTGTAGGACTGTATCCCTCCAAAATCATTTAGCTACAGAAATAGATGATAGGACTTCTAAATCTCCCAGCTACCTGCATTGCCCATGAAGCATGAGTGAACTTCCATTATTAGTTGGTCTGTTCGGAAGCACTTATGTAAATTAGCGGAGATCTCAGGATGTTGATGATGGTGAATTTTTTTTTTTTTTTTGATCAAATGTTTTTTATTTTAGAAATTGGGTCATTCCATGTCAAATCATCAGATATACAAAACATTTGTAACCATGTAGTCATAGATTGCTTCCATATTTTCACATTAGTGATTAACAAATCTGTAATTTCAGCTCATTTGGACCAAAAATGAATTTTTTGGAAATAATTTTCTAAGGGTACTGTCCGTCAGTTTTTTTTTTTTTGTCAGTTGATATTTTTCTTGTATTTTACATGACATAACTTTTTTATTATTACACCCTTAGCTTTGAAACTTTGCGTCTAAGCTAATGTTATACTGATTAATCAGAAAATGCAGTCCATTTTAAATCTTTCTTTATTGTGGAGCTATGAGGACACCAAAAATGCCTTTTGTTCAGTCAGTTCTATGTTTTGATCCCCAAAGCACTCCCACCATAAACCCTGGCATAGGCTCTCTGGCATTTTTTCCATTCATTTGTGTCTGCTGAATATAAATCAGGCTGAATTCACCATGAATTCATCACCAACTGCAGTCAATACCTTGCCAAATGTGAAAAAAATGCTAAAATGCCACCTGTTCTAACCCTCGTATCTCCAGGGGCACACCTTGGATTTTCCTCTGCTTTTTTTTAATATTGATTCCTCTATTATAGTAGAAAGACCAATCCAAAAAAAATTGTTGTATGTATGTATCTATGTATGCAGATGATACTACCTTTCTGTTGACACCTCAGTCCTTATCCTTACAAAGCCTAACACAGGACCTGGATCGTTTTTCCTGCTTGTCAGGCTTGAAGCCAAATTATGACAAATGCACAATACTTAGGATCGGTTCTCTGAAAAACACAACATTTACCTTACAGTGTAATTTACCCATAAAGTGGAAGAATGGATCAGTTGATATTCTTGGCATCCATGTTCCTGAAAGCATGGATAATCTCTCAGAAGTTAACTTCAATAAAAACTTGATAAAGTAGATAAAATTCTGCAGCCATGGGGAGGGAAATATTTAACACTTTATGGTAAAATCACCTTGATTAATTCCTTAGTGGTGTCTCAATTTCCATACTTGTTTATGACATTATCTTCACCAAGTGAATCATTTTTCAAACAATATGAGAAAAAAATCTTCAAATTTATATGGAGTGGTAAACCAGATAAAGTTAAGCGTGTATACTTTTACAATGAATATGAATCAGGTGGCCTAAAACTGTTAAATTTAAGAGCTTTGAATCTCTCACTCAAAGCCTCCCTGATTCCAAAGTTTTTTAAAAACCCTGGATGGTTCTCCCGGAGACTATTAGACAATGTACACCCGATTTTTAAAAAGGGACTGTTTCCCTTTCTACAGATTAAATGCCCCCAGTTCTCACAATTCAATAAAGAACTGGCCGACAATCTTTCCCCATTTTTAATGGAAGCCATACAAAGTTGGCTACAATTTCAATTCTATCCTCCAGAAAATACAGAGGAAATTTTTCAACAAATCATATGGTTCAATTCTAACATCTTGATTGGTTAGAAATTAATTTTTTGGAAAAATATGTTTGATTCTGGCATTATTTTTATAAATGATCTTGTGAATAATGAAGGTAAATTAATGTCATATGAAGAGTTAATTGACATTTATGGCAAGGTTTGCCCTCTACAAAAGTTCAACCAACTGGTTGCCGCCATACCGCTAAAATGGAAAAGAAGAATTGTTCGAGGAAGTAACAAGGAGCTTGTCTGTCGACCATTTATGAAAAACTTTCAGTGGATTGAAAAAACCGGCATAAATGGAATGATATACAAGTTTCACGTTGAATCAAGAAACCTGAGAGCTAATCCTCACAATATTTTAGATTCTTGGGAGTATATGCTAGATTTCCCAATTCCCTGGAACCAGGTCTTCAATTTAATTTACAAAACAACTATAAATTCGTCAATTAGATTTTTTCAGTTTAAATTGATATATAAATTTTTGGCCACTCAAAAGATGCTTCATATTTGGGGAATTGAGGAGTCCAACTTATGTAGATTTTGTGGCGAAGAGGTTGAGTCAGTGGAACATTTATTTTGGTACTGCCCCTGTGTAGGTCTGTTTTGGACAGGGGTTCAGAGGTGGCTGGCTTTATATTCAAGTAATTTTACACTGGACTTGCCCACCATTCTTCTGGGCAGTCTAAAAAATGGCTGCGGAAAAATAGTCAATATTTTAATACTTCTTGGCAAAATTTTCATTTTTAAATCAAAATCTGTGGACGCTCTGAGGATAGAGAGATTCAAAATCTTTGTAAAACATCACAGTAAAATTGAATGTATAATGGCACAAGAGAACAGTAGGTTAAGTGTGTATAAGGATAGATGGAGGGCGCTGAGAGTGGCAGAAGGATGGGAATGAAAATAAGTAATTGTATGAGTACATTAATATATGATATGTTGTATGACTATATTTGCTAAAGCATGTATCTTATGTATGTGTGTGTGTCTAGGTACGTTTATGTATGTATATATATATATCTATATGCTGTATGTATGTATATGTATATATGTATGCATATGTTTATGTATACATATATATAATTAGGATTAATGTAGGTATTGTGTAGGTATGTTCTTAATTTTCACTTCAATTTACTCATCTTTGTGTATGTTTACATTCTAATTTATGTCATTGTCCTTTCATTGTATCATCTGTAAATATGGGTTTAGGGTGTTGTGATGGGAGTAAAAGGGTGGGTGTGGGGTCTTTGAGAAATTTACTGTAATTGATTAAATTCAGTAGGCCCCCAAAATGGGGGGGGTGGTGGAGGGATTTAAAAAAAAATAAAAATAAAAAAAAAATTGTTGATGTGTTTTGACCAATGTAAATTTTGCAGGTGTCTGAACAGGGGTGAGGTAATCGCAAAAATCGCTTGGCATTTCCAGCTTCTTACACAATGTTAATGATTATTGAATCACAAAGTTCTCAATTCATCAATGCATGACACATTCACAGAAAGGTTAGTATATGCAGGTTGGTAGATCATGTTGGCAAGGAGAAACCTGAACCAGTTATTGATCATTAATTTCTGATTATTGCTATTGTTTTTAATGAAACGAGAGGACTTAAGCATTAACATGGAATGCTGGGTGCCATTCAATAACATTCTCTGAACTGTTCCAACTCTGGATGTCGCTGGGCGCACAGCCCGGCAGTTTAAGTTGGACAAACCTGGGACAGCTAACCTTGTTGTGCTCTTTGCTGCATTTAGGAAGCGATAACACTGTTATCATCATAACATCAAAGCATGGAATACAAAGTGTTAATTTGACAGTCAGTTTACAAGAATTAGTGTCAGTAAATTTTATTGATGCAAAGAAGTGTGATTTTCAAAAATTTTCTCACCCCTATTAATACAGTTTGGAAATTTATGTTGTTGAAGTCACATCAGCGATTTTTGTTTAGCTATGTCTACTATAATACAGGATTTAGTACAATTTAGTATTTGATTGCCTAATGATTGAAAACACTTAAAATGTTGCTGAGTTAAATGTGTAAGAAGCTTAAAGTGCCAAACACCTGCTAAATTTATATTGGCCAAAACACATCAACAATTTTTGGAGTGGTCTTTCTAATATAGTAAAGGAAATAGTTGAAAAAAAAAATAGAAGAGGGCCTATGGTACGTTTATATTGGGGGTGCTTTAGGGACCTAAACAAGGAACTGACTGAACAAAAGGTGCCTTTAGTGTCCTCATAGCTCCACACTAAAGAAAGATTTAAAATGGACTGCATTTTCTGATTTAGTAGTATAACGTTTGCTTAGATCCAAAGTTTCAAAGCCATAGGTGTAATATTAAAAAAGTTATGCCATGCTAAATACCAGAAAAATGTCAACTGTCGAAAAAACTGACGGACAGTACCCTTAGAAAATAATTCACCAAAAATTAATTTTTGGTCAGAATGAGCTGAAATTTCAGATTTCTCAGTGATATACTGTACATTTATACAGCTGCATAGAAAAAAGTAGCAAATTTGAGAAGGTGGTGGTGAGACCCATTTGACGATCTGACATGGAATAACCCAATTATATAATGTGAAAGAAAAATACATACAAAAAACAAAAAAGTGAAAATCCATAAACAGAAACCTTGACAAACAAACTACAACACAACAGCAACAACATCAAAAACTCAAACGCAACAAGGAAAGGGGAAAAAAAGGGAAATGTGGTTGGCGGCGGCGGCGCCGCAGGACCCAAAACCCCACAGTTTCGTTAATAGGACAGAGGCTAGACCACAGCCTTCAACTCTCAGCAGCTGCATGCCACAGTTACAGATTATTTTCCTTCGCTCCGCTTATACGGGCAATGCTCCATGTAGATAACATTGAGAATTATCAGAGTGGGAACCAACACAGGTATAGTCACAGAAAACATATTGCATAAATAAGAGGCTACTTCATTCCCAAAGTGAGCCACAGGTAGGCACTCCCAGAACATGTGCAGAAATGTTCCGTGGGCCCCCTGAGGACATAAAGAGTAAAGAGAATCTGTTGTAATTTTCATTAGATGCATTCTCCTAGGAGTAAGGTAAGTTCTATGCACATTGTTCGGATGAATTTGTTGGTGGTCTGGATTGCGGGAAGCCAGTAAAATGCAAACCCACACAGAGTCCAGGTTCAAATCCCTGGTCGATTCTAACTGTCTTTAAGTTCCTGAAATGATCTAAGACCATCACTGTCACCCAATACATAGATGCCTCTCCTTTCCCATTGTGAAAAATTAATTGGTCTATTCCCAATAAGAAGCTGTTTGTTATTAATTGGAGAATTATGATTATGGTGAATCTATACAGCATGTATCTATATTTACTGGCTTATCTCCAAACAGGTTCCACTGAAGGTCTTGAATCACCATGGCAACCAATACTGGCGGTGCTATCTTAGCAGATTGTGGTCACTGAGCTGGTGACGGAGGTGAGTGACATGCTAAGCAGGTAGTTTTTGTCATTCATGTCCCTATTTTCTGATTGTGGGATTGCCTTTTTATCTTTCTTTTACTGTATTGCACCAAATCAAGATAAAAGCAGAAGGTGGCCATATACTTCAGCATCTGAGGAATTGCTGCCCTCTAGGGATTTTCATGTACAACATTCTCTAAAGTTGGCAGGGAGTGGTGCAATAAAACAAAAGCATCTAGTGAGCTGTTGGTCCCAAAACAGTTTTTAGAAAGATCACTTGGTCAAATAAATACAGTTTTTTGCAGTAGTTTGCTGCACAGCATCTCTGAATAAACAATGCATTGAACCCTGTAGCGGTTGGCTTATAGCAGCCATCAGAAGACTACCTGGTTCCTCTGCTATCAGCCAGGAACTGGTAGATGAGAACATGGTGGGAACTTGTTTTCAAAAATTGGGTGATTAAAGATGGCGAAAATCTTACAAAATTATGAGTTTTTCCAAAAAGAGACTTCTTTGGAGAAAGGCTATGTAACACATACTTCACATCCCTGGTGATTGTTTTTGTCCTAGAAGGTGCACTATTTTCATGTGTGCATCCTGTTTATACTGTAAATACAGCAGGCTAAGGTTGATGTTTAACTGCTTTGGATGCACGAAAAGTTTTTTTTCTCTATACTTTAAACTCCAGAATGCGCCCGAACTGGCCACAGTTAAGATGGTTGTTATCCACATCTCATAAGAAAAGTGTTCCGGACAATCAGAAGAACAGTACACCTTAAATAATAATTAAGAATTGCTTTGTGTCAGCTGTATATGAGGGATCATGTGTCCAAATTCACATGGAGGGACTTTAAAGGACAGTGTTGTTTTCCCTACTGTCAACAGTGCATTTCTGCTGAGCATAAGGTGTGGGAATATTTTCCCAGGATTTGCTATCAAGTCTGTAAGAAGCTGCGTCACTGACTTCGGAAGGTTTATTAATTAATTTCTCATCCAACATATGGAAATTTGATTGAAGAGAGTTTAAGTGTTTCCAGTTTTCTTTTCAGGAGTAACTGAATGCTTATGATATACAATGAATCTCCTGGCTAATTTAGTGTGTTCTGGCGAAAACACTGGAGGCAGATGTCTGCTGCTGAGGAGTGTTTTTATTCACTGACTTGCTTTCTAAGAGCTGCTCTTGTTACTGAAAGCACATGATTATCATGTGGGGGGAATAAAGGCATCTTCAAAGCCTCTCTTTATCAAATTGTGTGTGGGGGGGGAGAATTCCTACAGGAGTTGCCCTATTCATCAGCGGCTTGCTATTTAACTAAAATTAAGATTGTAAACAATGTGCTAAAATCCATAAAATGTGGTAAAAAGGAGAATTTTAAGTTCTTTTTTAAAAGATTCTGGATTCTTTGGCTCCTTCAGATATTGTGGGAGGGCGTTCCACAGATGTGACGCAGCTGCACAGAACGCCCAGTCTCCCGTGGTCCTGAGTCTGGCTCTTGGAGGGTGGAGTTGGCAGGTAGCTGTGGAACGAAGGGAGCATGCTGGGTAGTGTAGAGTGACCAGGCCCTTTAGGTAGCTAAGGGCTTGGCCATGAATGGACTGGTAGGTGAGGAGAAGAATCTTGTGCTGAATTCTTTCTGTGATGGGGAACCAGTGGAGGGTGCAAAGGACTGGGGTGATGTGATTGTGTTTTTTGTTTTTGTTGGTAGTCTGGCAGCCTGTTCTGTAGTGTCTGAAATTTATGGAGGTGTTTGTTGGGAGTACCATACAGAAGTGCATTGCAATAATCCATTCGGGTGGAGATAGAGGCATGGATGAGTTTCTCCACATCAGAAAGGGTAAGGGATGGATGGAGACTTGCTGTATTTTTCAGGTGTAGAAATGAGGTTTTGCAGACGTGTTTGATACATTCCTCAAAAGTGAGGTGAGGGTCAAATCGAGCACTGAGGTTGGTGACTAAGAAAGATAGTGAGATGTCTTGTTTTGGGAAGCCTATGGAAGTTATCGAGGATGACTGGAGCTGATGTGGCCGAGACGGAGCATGTACGGGTGATCAAGGTGGGCCCAAGGGCTGACCCTTGAGGAACTCCAAAGGTGACTGTGTGTGTTTGGGATTTTGCCTCCCCGATGGAGACATATTTTGATCTCTTCGTGAGGTATGGGGTGGTCATGCTATATCTGAAAATCCAATGGTGTGATGAAGCTGGTGTAGAAAAATGTCATGGTCAAGAGTGCCAAATGAGGCGGATAGGTCAAGGAGGATGAGAAGAGATGGTGAACCTGAATCTGCGGCCATCACGGGGCTGGCGATTAGCGGTACCGCATTGCAAAATGCGATCAGTTTTTTTGAAATGCGCCAATCTGCGACAGGCTTTTGAAATCTACATCGCATATTTTGCAATACAGTCTTCGGAAAATGAGAATAAAAGTCTTCGTCCAGTTTTTAACAAAAAAGGGCTCCTACAGTCTCTTAATACCGTCCTGATCGGCCTCCACTCAGGCACTATGGATAACCTAAAGGCGCGACTCTGAAACCATGGCAGCGAAGGGAATGACCCCATTATTTTCCTACCCCCATGCCCGTCCCGCCCACAGAGCTAAAGAAAACACTAGAGTGGACAACGTCATCGGCTGAACCAACCGCAAAACGAGAGACGCGTCAGCCATCTTGTGTAAGGAATTAGCGAGGGAATTGCGCAAACACTGGACTGGTGTCACACATCAGGCTACAAGCACGGTCATTATTTAATAAATTATTATTTTGTTTACGGGTGTTTGTTGTCAGGAAATTCTTAATAGTTAAAATTCAAAAAATTTTATTTAATTTAAATATATGAAAGAGTTGTATATTTATGTCTAAGGAATGCTGTTTTCATATTTCGAACACGTACATTTGTATTTGTACCTTGAATTCCTGTAGTGCTCTAATTGTAGACTATGACACTTTTTATTTTAATAATTAAATTTTCATCTTGGTTCATAATAATTACCTGTATTAATGTCTTTCATAGTCAAAATATGATGTATGATAAAAATCATTCCTGAATATTCATTCATTCACAGCCTGAGCCAGGTGAGTGGCTTAGGTAGAACCAACTAAAACTTACTAATTCCTATTCAGTTACTGAGTTACTACATGTTAGCTGTAAGTGGGACCCATTTGGTAAGTCCAAATAGTTTTAATACTGCAATGCTACTGTAACTCAACTGCCTTGGTCTTCATTAGGCTATGTTGATGAGTGTTTGTACTGTTAGCTAAGTGTTCTAAGAGTTGGATAAAAAGTTAAAATGCATATACAAACGTTTTTAAGTTATATTTTTGCTACACAGTTCTTAAAAATGCAGTGGACCGCTAGAGATTGCGTAGCGTTTATGCTATGGAGTTATCTTTGCTTAAAGGATTCATTACCTGGAAAACAAATTTTTCCCAGTTATTGCATGTATACGTTAGTCTCTCACTCTCGCAAACTCGCCCAAGACAAATATCACAGACGAGAGCTAAAGGTTCTGGTGCACACGAATGCTCTGTAGTTGGCTGCCAGAATCCACATAAAAACTTTGTACCATTCCATTGACTTATGAGGCACAGAGGAACAAGTGGAATGCATTCATTTTTGCTGATAATGTTCCTGCAGCCCCTGCCACAAACCTATTCCTGCATGCTCATTTCACGTCGGACTCTTTCTCCAACTTAGGCCAGTACAAAGCTGGCTTAGCTCAAAACCTGTGCCTCCAGAAAGGTATTATTCCAACACTACGGAACACCCGCCACTTTAATATTGTCTGTAAATGTCAATTTTCACATTAGCAGACAACTTTGTTCCCCCAACTTCAGTGTTATCATTATATTACCATAAGCTATTGGATGGAGTGCGGTGCAGTTCAAAAGAAACTTGGCAGTATACCAAATACGTAAACATTACCCTCACAGCCCCAGGGCTCGCCTGACATGCCATATTTCTATAGATGTAGCGGGCTCACTTTCAGCTACAGTGAAGATACACATCATATGAAACTAGACAACCTAAGGAATCTATAGAGGTCAAAAACGCTGTTCTATGATGAAATGCTATGCTATGAAATAACGTTCGAAACATATGCTAAACCTTCGCTAGCAAAAAGCTAACTTTAGCTAGATAAGTTAATTTAGGTCAGCAATAACCGTGCACATTCTGTTAATTTGTTGATGGGTTGCTGTAGCTATATTGTTTTCTTTTCATGCCGTCCTAACGCAGCGTGTTACTCTTGATTATATGATCATGGAATTTCGATGTACTAACATTAGGTTGTACCCAATACGTAAACATTTCCCTAACAGCCCGAGGGCTCACCTGACATGCCGTATTTCCGTAGCTGCAGTGGACTCACTTTCAGCTAAAGTAAAGATACACACATCATATTAAACTAGACAACCTATGGAATCTATAGATGTCAAAAACACTATGCTATGTGAAGCGCACAACATAATGCTTCAAACATGCTCTTAATTTCTGCCATCGAAAAGCTAACGTTAGCTAGCTCGGTTAATTTAGGCCAGCATTAACCGTGCACATTCTGTAAATTTTTTGATGGATGGCTGTATAATATTGTCTTTTTATGCTGTCCAAATGCAGCGGGTTACTATTGATTATATGATCGTGGAACTTCGATTTACTAATGTTAGCTTGAATGTGACATTTATATTCCCCCTGTTTTTACCCCTCGGCCGACTCTGGCCGGAGAGGTATTGTCATCACCTGCGTGATCGTCGTCCGACGTCTGTCGTCCATCTATGATTTTGTCTGGGCCAGTACTCAGCATCTAATAATTGCAGCTTCACCAAATTTGGTATGGTAACTCACTATGACTCATAGATGTGCGATGTCAGGTTTTTTGCTGGATTTGACCTTTGACCTTAGCGCTGTGACCTTGACCCTGGAAATCTTGTCCGGGTCAGTACTCGGCAACTAATTATTGCAGCTTCTCCAAATTTGGTATGGTAACTCATTATGACCCATAGATGTGCACCGTCACATTTTTTGTTGGATTCGACCTTTGATCTTAGCACTGTCACCTTGACCTCGGAAATATTGCCTAGGTCAGTACTTGGCAACTAATTATTGCAGCTTCAGCAAATTTGGTATTGTAACTCACTATGACCCATACATGTGCAGCGTCAGGTTTTTTTGCTGGATTTGACCTTTGACCTCAGCTCTCTGACCTTGAACCTGGAAATCTTGTCCGGGTCAGCACTTGGCAACTAATTCTCACAGCTTCACCAAATTTGGAATGGTCACTCACTATGACCCACAGATGTGCAGTGTCAGGATTTTTGCTGGATTTGACCTTTGACCTTAGCGCTGTGACCTTGACCCTGGAAATATTGTCCGGGTCAATTCTCGGCAAGTAATTATGCCACATGGATGTTCACTGTCATATTTTTTCCTGGATTTCACCTTTGACCTTTGAGTTGTGACCTTGAGGCAGGAAATCTTTTAGGGGTCTGTACTCAGGAACTTCTGATCGCAGCTTCACCAAATTTGGTATAGTAAATCACTGACGCATAGATGTGCAACATCATGTTTTTTGCTGGATTTGAGCTTTGACCTTAGCGCTGTGACCTTGAGGCAGGAAATCTTGTCCGGGTTAGTATTCAGCAACTACTCATCACTGCTTCACCAAATTTGATAAAATAAATCACTGTGACACATGGATGTGCAAGGTCATGTTTTTTGCTGGATTTCACCTTTGACCTTAGCGCTTAGTGTGACCTTGCAGCCAGTAATCTTGTCTGGGCTGAGGGATATTCAGCAACGCATTATGTTCAGGCTATTTTGCTAGTACATCTCACGCAGGGCTCAGTGCATCACACTCAGATGGCAGGAGCACACCTAAGCCACCCAGAATGGTCGATTGATTCAGCCATGGTGAGGTCACACGTTGTGTTACTATGCACGTGTTGCTATGGCTGCACTTTCAAGCGACTCCTCCCTCCTCCCACCCTCTTCCCTTGCTCTGCTGCCTCCGCCCAGCCATGTCTTAATCTTCCGGCCAAGTTAAAATCTTGAAATTTCTTGCAAAAGCAAGATTGGCTTGAGAAAAATGGCAAAATAAATATAAATATTGTGTAATTTTTACAAATTACCGCAAAACATTATGTTTTGGACCCAAATCACGTATTTTTAACGGATGTAAACAGCAGGTTATGGATCCTTTAATGCCAGCCCTGCATCAGCCAGTCGTTGGTGACCCTGACCAAAGCTGTTTCCGTGCTCTGGCCAGATCGAAAGCCAGATTTTCATAAAGGTTGTTGGCTTTGAGGTGGTCATGACGCTGGGCGGCTTCCACTTTTTTTACTTTGGACAGGAATGGGAGATTTGCAATAGGCCTGTAGTTCGTGAGAATATCTGGGTCAAGGGTGGATTTCTTGAGGAGTGGTCTGATGACGACAGTTTTTATGGGGATGGAACAGAAACATCTTGGAGGGATTGGTTTGTTATTAAGGTGATTAGGGGAGCAATGGCGGAGATGTTCATTTTGACTAGAGCTGAGGGAAAGGGGTTGAGAGCACAAGTGGATGACTCCATCCTCCTGACAGTGTCCAGAACCTCCTGCTGGGAGACAGGGGAAAAGCAGCAGAGAAGCTGGGGGATATTAGGGTGTGGGACAGCAGTCTGGTGATGTGAAGCAGATGGTGATGACAGTGCAGAATGAATGGTAGTGATTTTGGTTCAAAAGGAGTCCATAAGTCTGTTGTAGTGGTCATCTGTTGAAAACAGAGTGGTGGGAGTGCGTGGTCTAAGAAGATGACTCACAGTGGAAAACAGATGTTTGGAGCTGACAGGGCTGTTCTTGATGATATTGGAGTAGTATGCAGATTGTGCCTCTCTCTGGGACAGTGAGTAGGCTAATTTATGAACAGTCAGACCCGAGGCTCTATAGCGGCGCTCAAGAGCGCGGCCGGTTGTTTTCATTTCCTGCAACACCCTGTCGTACCAGAGGGCAGAACGGAAGAAGCTGACGGACGGGGTTTGCCTGTTCCTTTGATCTCTGAAATTTAAACTAGACAGAAAACCTACTGAATATTTATTTGTCCATTGGAACCATATAAAATTGTAATTTTTTAGCTGCGACCAAGCAGCTCTATGAACGCTTCTGTCTGTCTGTCTGTCTGTCTGTGACACCTTTTTCACCATGTTCCTGTCGTCGTATCATCATGAAATTTTCTGGAGTTATTGACCTTCACCAAAGTGATGTCCATGCACAAGGTCGAGGTCAAAGGTCAAGTTCACAGAGGTCGCAACCTTGTTTGCAGGTTTTCGCGCTGTAACTCCAGTTAGAATTCATGGATCGCTATGAAATTTGGAAATAGCTTCTAAGCATACAGGAGGTGTTCCCTATTGTTTTTCAAGGTCATCCGTCTAATCACAAGGTCACAAAGGTAAAAAAAGTGTCAATTTTGCCCGATTTGACGGTTTTCGCACCGTAACTCAAGTTTAATTCAATGAATGGCTATGAAATCTTACAACAAGCTTCTTGGTATAGAGGAGGGGTTCCCTACTGATTTTCAAGGTCATCTGTCGAATCCCAAGGTCACAGCGGTCAAAAAAGTGTCGAATTTGCCCCGATTTCACAGTTTTCGCACCGTAACTCCACTTTAACTTGATGGATGGCTATTACATCTTAGAACAAGCTTCTTGGTACAGAGGAAGGGTCCCCTATTGATTTTCAAGGTCATTTGCCAATTTCGAGATCACACTTGTACAAGAAACCACCAGTCATGGACACTAGGCCTCGTGACGGATGCTAGGCGAGGTCGCAGCTATTAGATCCTTCTGATCTACTTGTTTTTCATCCCCTACCATAAAATAGAAGGGGAATTTAGAAATGCATGTTGACTTTCCACATATCTGTTCGTCTGTCCGTCACTCTTCTTTTCTGGGCCAGAATTCCTAAACCGTTCAATATTTCTCAACAAAATTTTAAATATGGATACATCATTGTCTGTCCTGTCCCTCTTCAACATTTTGTCGGAAGGCCAGATATCAGCCACCCCATTCTTTTCCCATGACAAAGTCATCTATATCCCCCGCCACTGCTATTTTTTTTCCGTGTTAACCAGGAAAACAAAATTGTTAATTTCCCTTGCATCAAAAGGCACAATTGCACCCCGTAGAGAACATGCATACCGAGTATCAGGATAATATCTTGGATAATTTCCAAGTTTTTCCCTGGAAAGAAAGCCTACGCCTTATTAGTTACATGAGAGACTTAAGTCCCTATTTGTTTCCATAATAATTGGGGGGGGGGAATTGTCAGATTTCCTAGTATCAAAAGGCACAATTACATCCCCAGGAGAACATGCATGCCAAGTTTCAAGACAATATTTTTGATACTTTCTGAGTTCTGCTCTGGAAATATAGCCTACCCCTTCCACATTACATGAGACACTCGGTCTCAATTTGTTTCCATGGTAACTGGAAAAAATAAAATGTGTCAAACTCTCTAGTATGAAAGGCACAACTACACCCCCTAGAGAACATGCATGCCAAGGTTCGAGGCAGTTACTTTCATACTTTCAGAGTTCTGTTCCAGTGAAAACTTTAGGAAAAATATACTTATGTTACTCAACTTTGAGACTTGCGGCGAAAGGCACGGCTTCATCCTTGTATGAAACATTGGCAAGTTAGCTTACGGACAATCCATGCTTTAGAGTTTGCTTGTCAGTCGCTCAGCATGTCACATCCATTCGCACAGGAATGTGTTAAAGTACTAAACAAAAATCGATGATTGCATTCATAATGCTGACAAGAAAAACATGCGTGACTAATATGGCTCGGCAGGTAATACATTTCAGCTGTGCACTGGTAATTGGCAACCTGACTGTAAGGCACGGATGAGGCAGAGATGTGGGATCATGTCGATTCCTCTTTGGTTACTGGGAACTTGACGGCTCTCTTGACCGTCACGTGGGGGAGCATCATTTGGTCATAGGGAGGACATACTGGAGGGGATTCTTTGGGCTATTGCCCCCCTCTCCCTCTGCACGGAGTCAGCGGGCATTGGTGCATGTGCAGACCCGTCTCACTTTGCGCTTTGGTGAAGGTCTTCACGCCAAGATGATGTGCGTATTTGTCTCACCATCTCCTGCTGGGAGAAACGCATAGCAGCATGAACGTGATCAGTCCGCGGGCTGAGGGGGGCTCGGGGTGCGATCAGGTGTGTGAGAAGCTGATCTCGGTTGCAGAAGGGGTGCAGGGTTCTGTGGGAGGCAGTTTCAGTGCTGTGAGAAAGTATTTGCCCCCTTCCTCATTTCTTATTTTTTGTTTGTCACACTTAAATGTTTTAGATCATCAAAAAAATATTTGACAAAGATAAGGCGAGTGAATACAAAATGCAGTTTTTAAATGATGATTTCATTTATTAAGGGGAAAAAAGCTATTCTAACCTTCCTGACCCTATGTGAAAAAGTAATCCCCCCCCCTTTTTTTTTAATCATAAATTAACAGTGATTAACCACATTTTTTTTTAGTTCAATTTCACTAGCCACTCCCAGGCCCGATTACTGCCAGACCTGGTTAATCAAGAAATCATTTAGATAGAACCCGTCCCACAAAATGAAGTTGGCTGAGAGATGTCAAAAAGCAACACATTATGCCGCAATCTAAAGAAATTCAAGAACATATGAGAAACAAAGTCATTGACATCTATCAGTCAGCAAAGGGTTTCAAAGTCATTTCTAAGGCTTTGGGACTCCAGCGAACCACTGTGAGAGCCATTATCTACAAATGGAGAAAACCTGGACCAGTGGTGAACCTTTCCAGGAGTGGCTGGCCTACCAAAATTACTCCAAGAGCGATCGACCACTCATCCAAGAGGTCACAAAAGAACCCAGAGCATCTAAAGAACTACAGGCCTCACTTGCCACAGTTAAAGTCAGAGTTCATGATTCAACAATAAGAAAGAGACTGGGCAAAAATAGCATCCATGGGAGGGTTCCAAGGCAAAAACCACTGACCAAAAAGAACACAAAAACTCCTCTCACATTTGCCAAAAGCATCTTGATGACCCCGTAGACTTTTGGAAAATATTCTGTGCACTGATGTGACAATAGTTGAACTTTTAGGAAGGTGTGCGTCCTGTTACATCTGGCGTGAAACTAACACAGCATTTTATTAAAAGAATATCATACCAACATCAATCATGGTAGGGCTATGTCCTTCTGTTAACAGTAACCACATATGATGGACTTTTCTTTATTGAATTAAATAAAAAGGAAAATTGTTTCTAAAAATTAGGGGTCTATCCTTAATGAGGTGACCAATCGTGCAGAGTGGATTAATTCAGCAATAAGTGCTATCATAAGGCTATCTTTTATTCTAAGCTGGCTTGTGGAAGCTTTATGGCAATTCAGATGATACGATTTGAATTTCATTTTAATTTTATTTGAGTGGATGTTTTACATTGACCTGCAGAGTCCTGATGGATCTTCCCCTTGAATCATTATAAGGAGACTTTTGGACTTCTTTTTCAGTTCATCAATACAAGCTTCATTTCTTAAGGGTAGACAAAATCCCCCAGATTTCAACACAGTATTATAATTTCCAGTCAAGCTCTGGCTTGTGCTCTCTTTTTGTAAATGCTTTTCTTTGCTCTGTGTCCTGTCATCTTTCATAATTTCCTAAGTAAGGAGGAGGGGCGAAAAAAGGAGCGTGGAAAAGTATTGGCACTGCTGCATTCTTTACTGTGAGCACCTTCCCTGATCAGCAATGAAACAAATGGCTGTACATTTTATATTGTTTTTTGGGGGAATTAAGTGACCTTATTGGTGAATTGGGGAGATCTTTGGCCGTTATTCTGTCCAGAATCTTTCACGAGCCTTTATTCTGCACTTGTGGACCACCAAAGCATACATTTTTGTTGGATAATGACTGAAGAATGAGAAGGCTTTTGCAGAATAGTAATTTTCTGGTCAGTTTACCATTTCATTATTGACTTTGTCACATACATGGGATTGGTGGCTTGCAGGAAGATCCATTCATGGCTGTCAAAAATCTGTCACTATATTTCTTCACTGATGAGGAATGATGATGATGCAGTGTAGTTCTCAAACAAGGGTCGCGCAATTTGACCTAACATAAAAATCTTCGATTTTTTCACTCAAAACCTGATTTTAGATTTTGATCAGTTTCTTTCCTTTGAAAAAAAAATGCAAAAGGCAAAGGAATCATTCAAATAAGTTTTGTTTTTATTTACATGATTAAAATGGTTAATCAAAACAAACAAAGAAGTGCAAACCTAACTTTTGATAAACCTCACCTCTTTTAAATTCTTCAGATTTTCTCAAATAAAAACTAACTTGGTATACAGTTGACCAAACAGTTCATGAATTGTATCCTGCTAATTAAATGCCCCAAATTTGCCACTTTTTCTCAAAAATGAGCCTTTTATTCAGATCTGAGGGGAGATTTCCAAAGACGAAATGAAGATTGACCCAATTTTGCCAATTAGAGGATGTGATGGGAGGTGGTCCAAACACGGAAGTCAAGTTGAAAACAATAGGTAAACAAGATGTTGTCTAAGAATGTTGTTTCCATAAATTGATGGAAACAAATATTTTTCACATCACAGGGATAAAAGGAACAATGTGACTAACAGCCTGAAGGCATGGTCCATCAAAAGTAGACCCTACAGACTGAGAGTTTTTATTATGCCATGGCGAAGAAAGGCGTCTGAAAATAGGTAGCCTTTGAACATGATGACAACACACGACCTTCATTCCACAGTGTGCACTCGACAAACAACACTGCCCTTAAACGTCAAATGAGGCCCTGTTTGTACAGCTGGCTGGCAAGTATGCTAAAGCGTTTCCTTATTTGAGTAGCAAGTTACACGAGCAACAGTTGTCATGGAAACTGTATTTAGTTAATTTATTGGCGAAATTGCTAGCAAGTCGGCTAGGGAATTATTCATCCCATTCATTGACTTGAACGGACTAGAAGTTTACACTTTTTTCATTCTCCAATTGCAGTTCCTGGTCTCGCTCCGGTTTTGCTGTCATCGATAAAGTTTCGATTTTACTCAAGATCTCATGATGGAAGATGGATTTTGTTTTGTTTTGAGTCATTTTTTGCATAAAATAATTTCTACACTCATTTTAGGATGGGCTTATTGAGCGGTGCCCACGGCTTCTCCAGCACAGAATAGATGGGGAAGCTTATTAACCGTTGGCTTACTAAGCAACAATATCATTAATTACCAACCCACAGCGATGTCCGGACTTTTCCTGTGACTAGGGATCTGGCTGATAAAAGCAGTCATCTTTGTGTTGTTGAGAGCAGATCACTGATTCTGATCCGGGCTCCGTGAAATCCCCTTGTTTCCACCATGCCTTTCGAATTGTTTTTGTTTTTTTGGAAATATTTGGACCGTGATGCCTTTGCTTGCATTGGCCTTATTGTTGCAGCAGTAAACAAGGCAGATAAGGGGTATTTTCCCATAGACGAATCCACAATTACAAATCACTGAATCCAATGACATTGACAATGCGTCCTCTGCCGCTGGCTAGATGCTTTCCGTGACATCATTGTTGGAAGATAGCCGAAAGAAAATTCTTTCTTTGATGGTCGCAATTTGCAGTGATTAAATTGTGAATAAATTTGTAAGGGGTGATTGTAATTTGAAATGACCAGTGCACAAAGGATGCATTTATATTGACGACTCAAAAAAAATCTTATTTTTGGATGAATAAGTATGCCTCTTGATGAAAATCTGCCTCTTGAAAAAATATTTTGTATCCCAGAAAAAAAATACTCTTTCAAAATTAAATACGTTATTTCAATGCCATATTAACTAAATCTCATGTATGATTTTGTTATTTAGCATGCAAATAATATATTTTTCATGATAAAGGAACCCCTTGTGCTTCAGCCCCTCTCTTGCCAGAGGTCGGTGCTCACAGAAAAGGACAAATTCAGAACAAATGAAGGAACAGACTGGAGCACTCGAATCACTTGCATCAGTTTATTGAGATGCCAAGACTAACGTTTCAGCGCACAGCGTCTTCCTCAGAGTCAAACTAGTATTGGTGAAGTTGGGACAGTTAAATAACTTCCTTCACACAGAGAATAACTTCCTATTGGAAAACTGTTAAGTTGGGAGGTATCAATAATGAAACAACACTGTGGTAATGCTCAATGAGTAGGTGTAATCTTAAACACCATCATTTCCTCCCATTAACAGAAATTTCAGCCGTAATGTATATACAGGACATAAATTACACATATATACATTTACAGAAAACAGGAAAGATTTAATTCTTCATTCAATCCATGTGGTTCCACAGTGTTCAATGTGTAAATCCAATATGCTTCTGTTTTGAGCAGTCTGTTAACGATATCCCCGCCCCTCTGGGAGGGAACAATTTTCTCAGTTCCCCTGAATTTAAGAGATGCTGGCGAACCATGATTTGCTTGGGCATAGTGCTTTGCTATTACGTAGTCCATATTCTGATTATCAACAGCAGCCTTGTGTTCAGCAATGCAGAGTTTGAGGACGTGTTTTGTTTGGCCTACGTAGACCAACAATAACTGAAAAACTCCACCAACGATCATCACAATTTTCGGTGAGGACATTGGAGTACAGTTACTACACAAGCCTTTCGATTTTGGCAGCGATCCAAAATCAAATATGGCTTCCAAAACCACCATCTTTAATTTCCATACTGCAGGATAACTCAAAAATGTTTCCGTCAATCAAAGCCATTTTTCCTATGTTGCTGGGTCTTGTATTCCTAGAAAGGCCTACAGATTTTCACGGCGTTTGCTTGCTTAGTATGGCCCCCACAACCGCCATCTTGAATTTTGTATTCCGCACGATAACTTGAAACACCCTCGTAAATCTACGCCATTTCTGCTCTGTTGCTTGGTCTTTTTTACTTACAGAAGCCCTTTGTGGGGCTGTTTTTGGTGAAATTTTGGTGAGTAGCTGACGAACAGTTCATCAAAAATTGGCGAATCCCTGCAAAGTCAGCGATATGTCAAATGTGGCGACTGTTTGGAGAACGGTTGGCAACTAATCGAAGAATAATCTGCGAATAGTCTACAAATAGGGTCCAAGATGGCGCTGGCTCATGGCGACACGCCGAGAACCACTCTCTCCCTCTTAGTCGCTTTAGCGCTAGTTTTAAGTTTTTTTTTGTGTCCACACACTCTGTAATTACTTATGACGACAGACTTTGCAGGATATAAGACTCTGTGTCTACAGTGCCCCCCCAGAGTTACTCAGTAACTTTGTGTTTCCCACGGGACCCAGGTGCAACGTTGTCGGACGCAAATACAGCGGGGGAGCTACAGTCAACTCACGCGAAAGCAGGGAGGACTAGGCAGACTACTCGCAATGCTGAGACCTCGCCCTACTCGGCCTCCTGTTCCAAGTATCTTGCTTGCTAATGTTCAATCTATTAGCAACAGACTGGACGAGCTTCACTGCCGTATTAACTCCCAGAGGGACACGAGTGAGTGCTGTGTGTTCTGCTTTTCCGAGACCTGACTTACATCTGACACGCCAGACACGGCTGTGCAACCAGATGGTTTCTCTCTCTGCCGATTTGACCGCCATGCAGAAATGACCGGCAAAGCAAAAGGCGGGGGAGTGTGTTTGCTGGTCAGCGACTCCTGGTGCACAGATATGGAGGTAATTTCTCGGTGTTGTTCACCAGTTCTCAAACATTTAACAATAAAATGCCAGCCATTCTACTTACCGAGAGAACTCCCCTCCGTCCTGATTACTGCTGTCTATATCCCACCACAAGCCAAGGCAACAGTAGCCCTTGAGGAATTATACATCACTATCAATGACTATGGGGACAAATACCCGCAGGCTATTTCCATCGTAGCGGGTGACTTCAACCACTGCAGCCTCAAATCAGTATTGCCGAAGTACTACCAACACGTCAGCTGTTCCACCAGAGGCGACAGGATTTTAGATCACTGCTACTCCACCATCAAGGGAGCGTACAGATCTATCCCTCGACCTCACTTTGGGAAATCGAACCATTCTTCTGTGCTAATGCTACCTGTCTACAAGCAGGAAGTTAAATGCGCAAAAGCCATCGTGAGGACGATTCAGCGCTGGTCAGAGGACGGCGAGCTCAGACTCCAGGCCTGTTTTGAAGCAACTGACTGGTCAGCTTTCAGGGACCCCCTGAATCTGGATGATAATACTGATGTTGTCACTGATTATGTGAAATTCTGCGCGCGACTATAGCTCTGCTTTTAACACTATTATACCATCTAAATAATGTTAAAATTGAAAGATCTGGGTCTCTGTAATTCCATCTGTAGGTGGATTTGTGATTATCTGACAGGCAGACCACAGACAGTACGTGCAAATACCAACTACTCATCCACAGTTGTTCTTAATACCGGTGCTCCTCAGGGCTGCTGCCTTTGTCCACTACTGTACAGATTGTTCACCTATGATTGTGTTGCTAAACACCTGTCTAACATAATCGTAAAATTTGCAGACAATACAACCGTTATTAGGACTTATCAGTAGCAACGATGAGGGTGCATATAAGGACGAGGTGGCAAATCTGTCTGTTTGGTGCAATAAAAATAACCTTTTTCTTAATCTAGCGAAAACAAAATAACTGATCTTTGACTTCAGGAGATCCAATTCCATCCACTCTCCTGTTCGTATTGACAATGCTGTTGTTGATATTGTGGACTCCTTTAAGTTCTTGGGCATATTCATCACTGACTCCCTTTGCTGGTTGCTGAACGTCAGCATGTTGATCAAGAAAACACAGCAGAGACTGTTCTTTCTGAGGTGTCTCAAGAAATATGGATTGTCCACAAATTCCTTCATCAACTTCTACAGATCAACTATTGAAAGCCTTCTCACAGGAAGCATACTGGTTACTAAGTTTTGTTCAAGGCGTTTCGATCCGATTGGCGGCCATATTTAAAATTACTTAATTGGCCATCTGGAAGCTATTTATGCACATGCTTGTGTCTAAGATATTCAATCTTAGACACATCCAGTGGAAACAGCTTGACATTAATAAATATATGGGCACTTTTCTTTGTTGTGCAATTGTGCAGATGTCAACTGACCTACCTTCGAAATTGTTGCTCTTAGTGTATGTGAATTAGGAAATGCCATGTAAATATTTTCTCAATTTGCTAATTACATGAGGGAGATTACAGTAATGACAATATTACAAATATTACGTTATATTGTCTGCTTGTACTTCATGGTGTACTAAAGTCGAAGTAACTATTGTTGATGTCTTCTCATGCTGATGATTCTGTGCATGATACACTGAATGCCAGAGAAATGTGTACTGATATTAATTTCTTCGAATACATTTTTTTATCGATGTTTTCGCTTTTGTGTTGTAATGGATGAGCAGCTGCTTAAGAGAAACCAACTGTGTCAGCATCTACTGATGCTACAAACAACCACTTGGTGTCAATTTACATTGTGATAAGTGTGAAACTAGTTTGAGTTAAACTGCTTCTTACACACCCTACTAGTTTGAGTTAAACTGCTTCTTACACACCCTTGAGTGGTCAGGTGAGCTACAGGGCCCGTGGCACTATTCTTTACATTTTGGCTTGACGTAGAGGTTATACGAGGGTAATGTTGCGTTTCTTTCCAGTATCAATGGTCAGACAGCTGCGGCTACCAAGGAAGTTTACGCAAGCAAAATTAATGTTAAAAAAAAAATGCAGTTTAAAATACTGAGTCCTGTTCTGAAGCATGGCAAATACAAGATTCGTCAGCTATTCCCAAACTATCCTGCAACTGTTCTCCAAACATCCAGACTGTTTGCCAACTATTCTGCAAGTATTCCTCAACAAGTCGCCACATTCCTGTGGGAGGATGATGATTATTGAAAAATAGTTCACGACTGCAGTGAATGTTTATGGATCATTTTGAGTTATTGACTGTATAAAAAGATGGACGCAGCACCGGGTCCATTAAAAGTGAGGCCGATGTGGAAATTTCAAAAATTTGCATTATACTTAATAGCCAGCAGATGGCGACATCAGTGGTTGCAGAAAGAAGTTCAATGCTGTTGAAGCCTATGAGAAAATGGCCCTACTTTGCCACCAAATTTATTATTTCAATAATGATTCTCCACATCATTTTATGGTATCTATCGCAAGCTTAAAGTCTCCTTCAATATATCGTGATGTTCATTTTTGAAAAGTGATTGTCCCAGGTAGACTAGACTAAAGGATAAAGCCAGAATATGCTTTAGGGGCATGGCTATCTTCTGGTCCTTGTCCGATACGGTCAGATTCAGAGCCACGCTCCTCCCTGGATCTTCAATTGACGCTCTTGTCCAATAGGAATCACATTCGGTTTCAAAATGACAAAATGGTGCTGTTCAAATTGCCAAAATCAAGGCTTCCGAAATGGTATGCTGAAACCAATGGGTGATGTCACAGTTGCTACGTCCATCTTTTAATACAGTCTATGGTTAGAGTACAGTTGGTGACTGTGGTGAGTATTTGCAGATCATATAGTGAAAAGACACAAAAGTGAGATTGGTGAATGGTTGATGAACACGGTGACTACTTGAAAACTATTTGCAGTATTTTTGCTGAATGAATGGCAAATGTGGCGAATGTCCATTTGCCAAAGTTGCCAACCATTCGCATATCCAGCGAGATACACACTTAAGTTGTTGTCATGGTTAATCATCTGTCATCTGGAACATTTTTTATCTTTTTTTCAGCTTGTTGAATTTTCCTGTACATTTGCTAGAACATGCTACTAGGCCATATCTCGTCATTTTCCTTGGATTTTTGATTGAATGGTTTTTGCCCATTTTATGGGCCCTTGAATTTTTGTCACCAATGTTGAAAGGTAGGACTTAAAAATGAAAATTTCTAAAAAAAAAAAAAAAAATTATTTCTAAAAAATTGTCTCAAATATTTTTCTAAATCGGTCAATAAACTCACCTTGGTTCCCTCAACGTACAATGTGAGTGCCATTTTGATTGAATTGACGAAAGTTGAACAATGACTTGTATCACCAAAATCATTTTAGATAGAGCCCAGGTTTGTATTAGAAACTTAGAGGAAGTCATTTATGAACTTTCATTGGGTGACCTTCATATAGACTGACGAAGGTCAAACTTGACTTATTTAAAAATTCAATGACTTGTATCACTAAAATGGTCACAGATAGAGCCTTGGATTGTATTACAGACATGTAGGAAGTCACATATGAACTTTCATTTGGCGACATTCAGCTCAACTGTTTGTGACCTTTGAAGGTCAAACTTGACATAGTGAAATTACAGTGACTTGCTTCACCAAAGCAGTTGCAGATAGAGCCAAGGGTTAAATTAGAGACATATAGACCTCTGAGATTCAGAATTGGCAAATTTCAATTAGTTGTATCACCAAAACTTCTACAGAGCTTAGGGCATTTACATGTATGTGAACCTTCATTTATTGATCTTGAACTTTTGATGCGTTGAAGGTCAGACTTAACCTGAAATTTTTATAACTTGCGTCACCTCTACAAGATTGCTTGCCACTAAGCTACAGGACCCTTGTTCCTATTTTTAAACATCGTCCTTAACCCTTTGATGCATATGCCTCACATTTGTGAGGTTTTTTACTCTCCCCTTCAAGCTTTCGCAAAGCACATCCCCTATTGACCAAGGGTAAAAGGCCTCATGCATCAAAGGGTTAACTATAAATTTTAGTTAATTGACAAAATGGATTTATCATCCAGCTATGTCAAACCCACCAAATAGTGTCATTAATTTAATTTAATTTAATTCCAGTTAAGGCTCAGCAGTGCAATAGTTGGTGTGGCATTGAAGAGTGGTACTCAATTTGGAAAAAAAAAGTTGCTTGTTGCAAAATATTGTGGTGAATCTGTAATATGTGACTTGTTAGCTCTTGTATGGTATATGGGATATGCTTATTAATAACTGCTAACTGGTCTCTGCTTTTACATATGAAGAGTTTGTTTCCAAAACGCAACATATCCAATTTACTCATTTAGAGTTAACCAGCTTTTTCTGTGTCAGCGCCTGTTGCATTTTATAGCAAAACACAAACTTTGACCGTGAAGAAATACGCCTTTTAGTATGAATTCCTACTTGGGGATTTTTGCGCCGTGTGTAAGAAGCAAAAGGCTATTGCTCTATGGTAATACCTCTATGTTTGTAATTTTGGCACTTTCTGCATTTTGGAAACAAACTCTTCATATATTCATTGCTTTTAAACAGGCTACAATTTCCTTGTGTATGGAGGAATCAAGGAAAAATTTTGTCAGTTCTTGCAGATCATGTCTTTCTGCAAGAAAGTGTAAGGACATGATACAGATTGCACAGCTGGAGTAATGTTTGCATTGTTATGTTTTCAGTTGCAAGCAATACAAGCCTCCTCCACAGACTGCTCAGTAATGAGTGGCTCTCCACAACGCATTCAGATCATTTCCACAGACTCAGCTGTCACCACACCACAGCGCATACAGGTACTGGCCTGCATTTCTTCCTGCAATCTGACACTGATGCAAGTGGTTCAGTATGCATTATTTGGGAATTTATGACTTAATAGAGACATCCCAGAATGCATTGAAAAGTGGGAGTACAGAATTGAATGCCGATTGGTGGAATAACTGTATTTACTGTTTCTGCCCTCAGATTGTAACTGACCAACAGACGGGTCAGAAGATCCAGATTGTCACGGCTGTGGACCCGTCCAGCACTTCCAAACAGCAGTTTATTTTGGCTTCTCCAGATGGGTCCAGTGCCGGAAAGGTGATCCTGGCCTCGCCAGAGACACAGAATGCCAAACAGCTCATCTTCACCACAGCTGATAGCCTTGTGCCTGGGCGAATACAGGTACGAGCTGTTCCCTCAAAAATCTGAAAATTAGGCCTGTTGTCTGGGCAAATACTGGTGCCCGCTCCTCCCCCCTGAAACTCAAAATTAGGCCTTATGCCTGGGAGAATACTGGTGCGAGCTGTCCCCCCCACCCCCCCCAAGACTCTAAATTAAGCCGTGTGGCAGGGATCAGAATCAGATCTCGAGTGCAGGCAATAAATCGGAACAGTCCACTGTTCAGACGGCAGACCGGAAGATTACCAGAAACCGAGGAGAACAGAATCATGAATCTTTAAGCCAGCCGTAGTCAAAAACAGAAAATCACAATACAGGCAGGGCAAGGCAATTAAAAAAAAAACCAGTGGAACAAAAACAGAATCAAACTGGGAAACTTTTAGAAATAACAAAGGCTCATAGTGTATACTCAGTGAAGGCAAACAAGCTCGCAACAAACTAAAGAACACTGGGGTTATATAAAGGGAAGATTGGGGAAACACGGAAGTTATAGCAGGTGTGTTTGCACAGGAAAGCGTGGCAAGGGGCATGATTACAACAGGGGAATCGGCAGAACTAATAAACTTGCAGAGCAGGGAAGATGAGTGTGGAAGTGAAGGTGGAAACAAGGGCACATTGGGACTGAACGGGGTGCGAGAATACAAATGGGAAAATAAAAACAGAAAAAAACAACAAATGAACACAGTGAAACATAATAATATGAAAAGTATTAAACAGATTCAAAACACTGATGCATTTTGCCAAGGCAAATACAGGCGCAAGCTGTTCCCCTTAAAACTCTGAATTAGGCCTTGAGCCTCGGAGAATACTATTTGCAAGCTGTTGCCCCTAAAATGCAGAGCAAGCCTTGTGCCTTGGCGAGTACAGTTGCAAATAGTTCCCTCTAAAATTTTAAATTAGGCCTTGTACCTGGCAAATACAGGTGTGAGCTGTTCCCCCGCAAACTCTAAATCACATTTTGTGCTGTTGAGCAATTTCATGTCTCTAATTTACTTACCTGTGTTTAATCTGTGGTTATGCTGATGATAATTCACAGTCATACGATGACCCCAGTGTTTTACTCGCTCCAGATTGTAACAGATGCAGCCTCAGTGGAGCGGCTGCTGGGTAAGGCAGGGGACATGGGCCGGCCTCAGCCTGTGGAGTACTGTGTGGTGTGTGGGGACAAGGCCTCAGGTACCAGACTCTGTTGCTCTCTTCTATTCATTTGGGTCACTCCTTACTCCTAAACACGCTGCCGATTCACTCACTCGGGCCTCAATTCAAACAGTCAGAAATTTCTCCTTAGCAATCCTGCGCTTTCTAAACATGTGTGTATGTAAACTGCGATTTTATCTTTGCTTACATGTCACGTCTGGCATTCATTTGTCACAGGGCGGCACTACGGAGCCGTGAGCTGCGAAGGCTGCAAAGGCTTCTTCAAGAGAAGCGTTCGCAAGAACCTGACGTACAGTTGTCGGAGTAACCAGGACTGCATTGTCAACAAGCACCACCGTAACCGCTGCCAGTTCTGTCGTCTGAAGAAATGCCTGGAAATGGGCATGAAGATGGAGTGTGAGTTTTTGTGCTCTCACACAAATGCACTGACACACCAGAACACGTGCGTGCACTGGCACACGTTCATTTTCGCCCTCATGCTGTAAAAGTACCTGTATGGGTTGTCGTGTCTTGGATTTGTTCTGGGGAATCGATCCGAATTCTGTGTCCCTCGCAGCTGTGCAGAGCGAGCGGAAACCAATCGAATTGCCGAGAGAAAAGCCTGCGAACTGTGCGGCCTCCACTGAGAAAATCTATATCAGGAAGGACCTGAGGAGTCCGCTCATTGCCACACCCACCTTCATCACAGATAAAGATGGCTCAAGGTGAGTCCTCCCTCTGCTCTGGCCGGAACTCTATGCAGTGCAACTTCTGTCTTGTGCTGCAAAACCAGTGTGAGTCCAATGCATTCGAATTTCAGCCCAGATAATTCTGCCTTCTGCAGGCCTCATTAAGCACAGGGCCTCCCTTGAATGAGTGTGGCGTTGCAAACTTTGGGACAGGAACTATAAAATGTGCTTGGAATAGCATGGATTAACAAGCAAATGTATTGTGTTGCCTTTGAGGAATCAGCTGGCCTGTCTATTTAACTCATTCTACCTCGGCTAAAGCATAGTGGTGCTGTTTATCTTGAAAAGAACCAAATGTTCTGAAAACACCAAGGGTTAGTCATTAATGCTATTGAACTGTGTCATTGAGTACCTTTGAGTTCTTATAGGACAAAGATTTGGGTTTGGTTACAGTGTCTTTAATCTGTGTCTTAGAATTGTGCATTTCATGTCAATAAAATGTTTTCTACTGTGATGTGCCAAACTGCATGTGAAGGTTGCTGTCTCCGGTGAAATTTTATTGGCTATTCAGCAATTTAAGGAAGCTTTTGAAGTAAGGCAGGCAGTGGAAAGCAGGTGGTGGACTGACTACATTTTGCATTTCTGTGATTTATCTTTACAGGTCTAGTCTTCTCGATCCTGGAATGCTGGTCAATATCCAGCAGCCATTGATACAGGCTGATGGAACATTACTTTTAGCCACAGACACAAAGGTATGAAGTCTGTCAGTGTGTTTGGACTTCCTGTTCTCCTTCCATGTAGTAGATGTGGCTGGTAATGTTATTTTCTGCATTTCAGGCTGAATCAAACCAAGGTGACCTGGGGACGCTAGCCAATGTAGTGACATCTCTCGCCAACCTGAATGACTCGCTGAACAACGGCGATGCCTCAGAAGTCCAGCAGGAGGAACAGTCAGCCAGTGAGATCACACGGTAATCGCGCGTCTTCACAAATGTGATCTTTTGGTGAGACCTTGTGAGCTTGACAGTGAAATAACTCTGTGAATTGCTAGCATGAAAATAGGGACCACATTGGAGATAGAAACAAAGAAAAATATTGGCTTTAGGTGTAGCAAATGCTATTCATGAAAAGAGGTGCCAGAGATGCTAAGGCAGGGTCTGAAAAGTGATTTTCGTACAAATTCGTACTGAAATCTTCGCGGATGTGTTCTCCTCATGACGATGAACGACTGACTAGCAGTTGTTGCTCTGGAAACTAAAGAAGTGATGGTCAACAGGAAATATGGGAGCCCTTCTCCTATCTCTGTCCGAATCCCGCCACTCAATTGAACAGGTAATGAATGTGAAATCATACCCAGGTGCCAATTGCCAAAAGTGATTGTAACCAAAAAGAACATGAGCCGCGTAAACAAATAAGCAATGCTAAGTGCACATTTTGGTTCCGACATTATGTGTATCCTTGTCAGATCAGTTCTCAATGGAAAGAGTCAAAGTCCGGGGCTGGTGAATAATAGTTTCGTTTATTGCAGTGATTACTTCAAAATTAGTAAAGCAAAATAACAAGCAAGAGAACGGAAGAAAGTGCCCCCTCTCCTCTGTGTGCACAGCCTGTTATACCCCCTCAGGGCAGAAGAAAGTGCCCCCTCTCCTCTGTGTGCACAGCCTGTTATACCCCCTCAGGGCAGAAGAAAGTGCCCCCTCTCCTCTGTGTGCACAGCCTGTTATACCCCCTCAGGACAGAAGAAAGTGCCCCCTCTCCTCTGTGTGCACAGCCTGTTATACCCCCTCAGGGCAGAAGAAAGTGCCCCCTCTCCTCTGTGTGCACAGCCTGTTATACCCCCTCAGGGCAGAAGAAAGTGCCCCCTCTCCTCTGTGTGCACAGCCTGTTATACCCCCTCAGGACAGACGAAAGGGCCCCCTCTCCTCTGTGTGCACAGCCTGTTATACCCCCTCAGGGCAGAAGAAAGTGCCCCCTCTCCTCTGTGTGCACAGCCTGTTATACCCCCTCAGGGCAGAAGAAAGTGCCCCCTCTCCTCTGTGTGCACAGCCTGTTATACCCCCTCAGGGCAGAAGAAAGTGCCCCCTCTCTTCTGTGCACAGTCTGTTATGCCCCCCTCTGGGCAGAAGAAAGTGCCCCCTCTCCTCTGTGTGCACAGCCTGTTATACCCCCCTCAGGGCAGAAGAAAGTGCCCCCTCTCCTCTGTGCACAGCTTGTTATGCCCCCCTCAGGGCAGAAGAAAGTGCCCCCTCTCCTCTGTGTGCAGAGCCTGTTATACCCCCCTCAGGGCAGAAGAAAGTGCCCCCTCTCCTCTGTGCACAGCTTGTTATGCCCCCCTCAGGGCAGAAGAAAGTGCCCCCTCTCCTCTGTGTGCAGAGCCTGTTATACCCCCCTCAGGGCAGAAGAAAGTGCCCCCTCTCCTCTGTGCACAGTCTGTTATGCCCCCCTCTGGGCAGAAGAAAGTGCCCCCTCTCCTCTGTGTGCACAGCCTGTTATACCCCCCTCAGGGCAGAAGAAAGTGCCCCCTCTCCTCTGTGTGCACAGCCTGTTATACTCCCTCAGGGCAGAAGAAAGTGCCCCCTCTCTTCTGTGCACAGTCTGTTATGCCCCCCTCTGGGCAGAAGAAAGTGCCCCCTCTCCTCTGTGTGCACAGCCTGTTATACCCCCCTCAGGGCAGAAGAAAGTGCCCCCTCTCCTCTGTGTGCACAGCCTGTTATACCCCCCTCAGGGCAGAAGAAAGTGCCCCCTCTCCTCTGTGTGCACAGCCTGTTATACCCCCTCAGGACAGAAGAAAGTGCCCCCTCTCCTCTGTGCACAGCTTGTTATGCCCCCCTCAGGGCAGAAGAAAGTGCCCCCTCTCCTCTGTGTGCAGAGCCTGTTATACCCCCCTCAGGGCAGAAGAAAGTGCCCCCTCTCCTCTGTGCACAGTCTGTTATGCCCCCCTCTGGGCAGAAGAAAGTGCCCCCTCTCCTCTGTGTGCACAGCCTCTTATACCCCCTCAGGGCAGAAGAAAGTGCCCCCTCTCTTCTGTGCACAGTCTGTTATACCCCCCTCAGGGCAGAAGAAAGTGCCCCCTCTCCTCTGTGTGCACAGCCTGTTATACCCCCCTCAGGGCAGAAGAAAGTGCCCCCTCTCCTCTGTGTGCACAGCCTGTTATACCCCCTCAGGGCAGAAGAAAGTGCCCCCTCTCCTCTGTGTTCACAGCCTGTTATACCCCCTAAAGTCTCAATAACAGCTCAGCAGTTTTAAAATTTCATGTCAATGAAAAGATTCCATGGTGTTTCCTTATCCTCGAGGGCACGCACTGGTCAAACTAACAAATCTTTGTTTGTTTCTGGGCTCATCTGTATGACCCGTGACACCTCCGTAAATTTAAACAAAGTCAGATAAGAGTACCAAATATGTTACAAAATCTTGAGGCACTTGAAAAAATTCTATAGAGATATGTGATCACACGTTCAAAAGTACAGTATAAAGTCCATTATTTCCGGCCCCACAATCCTGATCCCAGAATCAGATTTGCATACCCCAATCGGTCAAAGCAGTCAGACTGCAATCAGTCAAACAATATGGCCGCCACCGCCGCCATCTTGAAATCCTACGACACGCGATAACTGAACTTTGCTCCCTCTCACCAAGATTTCAACTGTGCTGCCTTGTCGTAGGTTTGCACTGTAGGAGTGCCTCTAGTTACAAAAGCCGCAACAATTTACATACTGGTATGGTCAGTGTGAAGTTTCATGTCATTTAATTATACGCCAAGTAACATTTGGCTTTTCTGATTAAGCGTTCCTTATTGTCTCTCCGCAGTGCCTTTGACACCCTGGCCAAAGCTCTCAACCCTACAGACTCCATCACAGGGCAGAACTTGGTGGAGGGTGTGGACGGGACAGGTGGGGCCACTATCCAGGTGATCAGTAGAGACCAGGCCACACCCATAATTGAAGTGGAGGGCCCACTGCTTACTGACACTCATGTTAGTTTTAAGGTTTGTATTATTACCCTTTCAGAATTCATTTTATCTGCCTAAACGTGGGCAGCATTTCCAAGGATTTTTGTCAGGATCTTAATGCACTCCAATGTACAAATACGATTTATGTGTTTATGTGCTAATAACTCAAGGGAGCACGAGAATAGCCAGTTTTCTGGGTCACATCCTTCCATTATTGTGCATGTTGCAATGTACTGGATTTGACCTGTCGGTCTGCAATACTGTGCAGGCGCATTGTGAGGCCACGGCCTTCAACATGGAAGGTAGGAATGGGATTGATCCAGTAGTGAACCTGTGATTATCAATGAGCCACTTGTTATCTCCCTGTAACAGCTAACAATGCCCAGCCCCATGCCAGAGTACCTGAATGTGCACTACATCTGTGAATCGGCGTCTCGATTACTCTTCCTCTCTATGCACTGGGCACGCTCCATCCCTGCATTCCAAGCACTTGGGTGAGCGCAGCTGCGCCTTGGTTTTACCCAGTTACACTCTGCCTCTGATTGGTTCTGCATCAAAACTGTGCATGTGTGTGTCTCAGTCAGGACTGTAATACCAGTCTGGTTCGGGCCTGCTGGAACGAGCTGTTCACCCTCGGGCTGGCGCAGTGTGCCCAGGTCATGAGCCTCTCCACCATCCTGGCTGCCATCGTCAACCACCTGCAGAACAGCATACAGGATGGTACGCCTGCCGGTTGCAGTCCAGTGCTTCATGTTCTTCAGTGTCCACCATTGCGGATTATTTTCCCCCACCTTCCTGTGATGAAAATCAATTTTTTTTTTATTTTGATTTCACATGGTAGAGAGGGAGTTACGAAAATCACTGCCGTACTTTTACTATTGACTCATAGATTGATCACTTCATAATGACTGTATACACTTCAGATCCAGACATGAGCTTCTTCCACGAATTCGCAGATTTCTGCTATTTTAAATTTTCTATTCCTCTTTTGTTTCTTCCTTCCACTAATTCACTACAAACAAATTAGTTAAAGTATCAGTAACCAGATATCCTATAACCCATTTTCATACTGGGAAAAAGAATTTGATTCTTGGTTTAAAAAAAAAAAATGGCGCGTTTCCGGGGTCCCCATAAGAATAAAGTATCGACATAATGTTGGCTACCAGGTTAACTTGCGGTTAAGGCACAGCTTTGCGGAGCAGTAGTGAACACCATGGCCTGGGTTTTATCCCCAGTCTTGCCAGCGCCGACAGTAGCCGGTGGTTAAACCCTTTATCGTGGAACTTATTTCTATTCTGCCACCTATTGATTGATGTCTGACTTACACCCACTCAGTAATTAATTAAGAACAGTAACACTTTACATAAAGGCCTAGATATTTTCAGTTCAAGTATGACCTATTTGACTTGAAACCATCCTTAAACCATATACTGTAGAGAACAATGATAATATGCTGACATGTTGTAATCCCAGGAAAAAACTAAGTTAATTTGACCTTAAACTACTGCCTCTCAGCATCAATTTGTTCAAATTTTCAGGAGGCTTCACCCCCTACACCCCACCGGGGAATTTCCCCTGGATGCCACCTATGGGACATCCGTTGCCACATGTTCATAGATTTTTTTTCAAACCTCAGGCTCATGTCTCCCCTCACTTGTTCCTCTGATTAAACTTTTTTCTTTCACATAGTATTTCCTTTTAATTGTTTATATGCTAGTTTTATCATGTGTGATTTGCTACATGTATCACCAGCGTATTGTGTGCCATCAAGTTGTGATGGTATATAAAAAGCAACTAAGAAAAGAAAACTGACATTTTTTAACTATCTTTGAATGTATTAAATTTAAAAGGGTACAAGACAGACTATTTAATAAAACTATTTCATTAACTAGAGCACTCGGCAACCGAGCACATGTATCCCCCGAAGGCCCCGCAGTTGGGCCCAGATGGTCCCAGAGTACCCAAAATCAATAGCTGTCTTGACCTTACCATAATACATGTCCGTGCAAAATTTGAAAAGAATCGGTGCACTTATGTGGGCTGTAGAGCGTTCACAAGAAAATCTCTGCAGACGCGGCGGATGCGTGACAAGGCCAAATCCATAGTATCCATAGTACAATGATAACAAATATTTTCACATTTTTTAATATACGATAATTTTTGAATATTTATTTGATACCTCCAATGCCTATCACAGAGATTATCTGTGAAGGGCCCGTCCATTTGCTAGCAATGATTGGTTTAGGCTTACCACTTTTCAAAAAAAAAAAAAAAACTGATTAAAGGGTCCTATAGTTTTTCTTCAGCATTTCTCAACATGAAATTGCAAATCTGTTATGGATTTCTTGCTCTACTGGGCATAATATTATTGAGGTCTACCATTGGAAAATTGCGACATATTATATGAGCAAAATATAACAAGAAAGATCCTGGCCATTTTTGCAGCAGAGGATTTGTACAAAGGAAGACAGAGGGAAAAATTCAGCCTTCAAAACTTGAGTAATTGGTTTTTAGCTTACCGGCCCTATGTCTTAATAGTTAATTTAATACTGTTTAATGATTATTTACAAATCACTGCTTTATTTTTTAGTTGTGCTTTCCATACTATCCTAGTTTTTTTTGTTTGGAGAACAGAACAAATGCTGCAGTTACATTGCCTTCTATAATTTAATTGCCACTGGTTGACATAGAGTGTTTCACATATCCTAGCATACTTTTCTGAAGAAAAAAATGAGCTTGAATATTATATACACAATTTAATAGACACTGAACATTGCAGTTAATAAGATATGAGCATATTTAATGAAAGGCGTTAGGGGAAATTAGATGATAGGAAAATTTCCTGTGAGTGTTCATTGCATTGCTAAAATAAAGAGTTTGATGATCCTTACTTTATGGCATTCTGTGTTATGTCTGAGTTGTAAGCCGAGTGTTCTGTTTCGTAGATAAACTGTCCGGGGACCGGATCAAACTGGTGATGGAGCACATCTGGAAGCTTCAAGAGTTCTGCAACAGCATGGCCAAACTGGACATTGATGGCTATGAGTACGCCTACCTGAAGGCCATCGTGCTATTCAGTCCAGGTTAGTTGAGAAAGGATGTTGCTACCTGAGAGTAAATGTAAAAATGACAGATGCTAATGACTTGGAATCACTTTTTCACTGTGTAGACTAGCACATTTCCATGATGTGCTGTACTTCAGTCCAATTCGTAGTATATCGGTTTGTTGTGGCGAATCAGTTTTTAGCTGTTGTTGACCTTGAAGCTGTCTAGTTTTATTAGTTGCATCCATAGGCGGTGATGGGAACTGAAAAACATAGCTCACTGCGATGTTTACTCACTGTGACTGGCTCTCTCCCACAGATCATCCAGGCCTCAGTAGCACCAGCCAGATTGAAAAATTTCAGGAGAAGGCCCAGATGGAGCTGCAAGACTATGTCCAAAAGACTTACCCTGATGACACCTACAGGTAAGGTCACGTATCCCTGCAATACCTGCAGAAAATGTCTCCTCTCCTGCTGTAACGCGCTGTTGCAGGCACATTTCTCAATGATGCCTATATTTCCATCCATTTATCCATTTTCAGTTGCTTATCTGGGACTTGGTTGCAGGGAAAGCAGCCTCAGCAAAGTAGCCCAGCCATCCGGCAAACTGTTCCCAGGCAAGCTGGGTGATGTAATTGCTCCAGCAAATCCTTGGTGTGCATCGGGGCCTCTGCCCTGTCGGACTTGTACGGAAAATCACCTCGGCTTACTTTCAAAGCGGAGGAGCAGTGGGTCTACTTAGAGCCTCTCCTGGATGTCTGAGCTCCTCACCCTATCTCTAAGGGTGAGCCCAGCTAAAGGTTAGGGTTGGAATATAGATCGACAAGTAGTTTGAGACCTTTACTTTTAGGCTCAGCTCCTTTCTCACCATGACGGACTGGTAAAACGCCCGCATCACTGTAGACACTGTACCAATCCGCCTGTCAATCTCCCACATCCATCTTATGCTCTCTTGTGAACAAGACCCTGTGATACCTAGTCTTCCACTTGGGGTCACAACTCACCGCCCACTCAGAGGGGACAATCCACCATTTTCCGGCAAAGAACCATGCCCTCAGATTTGTGATGGTTTTGCTCTCAGCTGCAACCTGCTCCAGTGTGTGCTGCAGGTCACTGCCCAATGAAGCCAACAGGATCACATCATCTGCTAATTGTACAGATGCAACCATGAGGCCACCAAACTGTGCACCCACTAATCCTCAGCTGTGCCTTGATATTCTGTCTATGAAAATCATGAGCAAGATCAATGACAAGGCACACCCTCGACGGAGTCCAATTTCTACTGGGAGCAAGTCCAAGTTAGTGCCAAGAATGTGGCACAACTCCGGCTTTGGTTGTACAGGGATCGGATGGCTCAAACTAATGGCCCCAGGGCCTAATAGTCTGGCAGAACCCCTACAGGAAACCTCATGGGACATGGTAATAAGCCTTCTATAAGACTACAAAACACATGTAGGCTATCATGACCCCTTCAGTATCTGTGTTAGGGCAAAAAGCTGGTCAACTCTTCCACGGCCAGAAGGGAACCTGCATTGCTCCTCCTGGAGGCGAGGTTCAGCAACTGGGTGAAGTCCTTTCCAATGCCCTGACATAAGCATTCCCTGGGAAGCTAAGCAGTGTGTGATCCCCCAGCAGTTGGAGCACCCCCTTCGGTCCCCTTTTTAAGAAATGGGAATGACCTCCTCTGGCTGCCGATCCAAGGGCACTGTACCTGTCATCGGTGAGATTTTGTACATGCGTCTCAGCCATGACAGACCAATAATATCCACTGCATTCACCAAATTGGAGCAAATCTCATCTATCCCTTTTGGCTTGCCATTGTGGAGCTTTTTGACTTCAGTGACTTCCACCAGGGAAATAGGCAAAGATTTGCCTGAGTCCTTTGTCCCTGCCTCCACCACGGAAGGTGTCTGCTGGATGCAGGAGTTCCTCAAAGTGGTCCTTCCACTGCTAAACACCATCCCCAGTCGAGGTCAGCAGATCCCCACCCCTGCTGAAAACAGCATGGGCAAAGCCCTGCGTCCCCTCCTGAGTCACCTGACGGTTTGCCAGCACTTTCTGGAGAATGCCCACTGCCCAGAAGTCTTTCTCCATTGCCTCCCAGAACTCTTCTCAAACCTACAATTAGCTTCTGAAGCTGTAGTGGCAGAAGTCCTTATAGGCTATCGAAGCCCAAAAGGCAATCTTCTTTAGCTTGATGGTCTCCCTCACTGCTGCTGGTGTGGGCCCTTGGGTTTTCGCCTCGGCACTGATAACCTTCAGACCCCAACTTAAGGCAGCTGCTTGAACAGGGTCCACTCGAACTCCCTGTCCCCAGCCCTTCCTGGGATGTGGGAAGAGAGTTTCCATAGGGAAACGTCGAGTACGTACACCTGTTTTTGCAGCACGGTCACGCAACTTGCTGTAAAAAATATACAGTTGTCTGATTGGAAAATGTAAATGGACACAGCCACGTAGTATTCACCAAAATTACCTTCATTCGCTGAACAGTTCTGAAATGCCGTCAACGAGTACCGGTGCATAGACCTAATTATAATTATCCCCCGCCGCGCGTTTAGCGTGAATTGGGGGATATAGTATTCAGCTCCGTCCGTATGTTCATCCGTACGTACGTCCGTCCGTCCGTCCCGAACATTGTCAGCGCGATATCTCAAGAAGGAGTCAACCTATTTCAATTCCTTTTGGTACCAACCTTCCTACTGGGAATGCGCAGACACCAGTCGTTTTGGTGACCTAACAGCGGGGGATATAGTCACTTTAGTGACAAACTCTTGTTAAATTATTTTTCTGTACTGAATGCAGCCCATTATATTGTGGCTTTTAGATTGCATGGGGGAGAGAAGCCGTGTCTTCAATTGCCATTTGATTATTCTTGAATTGGAAAACGTGTCACTAAAGGAAAACCATCTAGAATTAGCCAGGACTAATTTTTGTCAATAAAGGGATGGATATTAGCCCAGGTCTAACGCCGCCCCTGGCTTTCATATAAAAAGTACCACCAGAAGTCACTGCCGTCCTCTATTAGCACAAGAGCACAGTTGGTACCGAAGAATTGGTGCCATGTAACGTGAGCGAATGAGTATGTATTGTGGGGAGTAGTTGCCCTTGTGACCCATACTTTATGTCAAGCTTTGAGCACCCATGCTCTTAATCATAAATCCAAAGTGCAAGCTTTTATGCAGCTTCCTGATATTGATAGAGAGGGTGTGAGGACGCTTGCTACACTCTCTTCTATATTGTACTACCTTTGTTCCTTAGATTGGCCCGGATCCTGATGCGTCTCCCCGCCCTTCGGCTGATGAGTTCCAGCATCACAGAGGAGCTGTTCTTCACGGGCCTCATTGGGAATGTGCCCATCGACAGTATTATCCCTTACATCCTCAAGATGGAGACAGCGGAGTACAACAGCCAGATTACCGGCTCCTCAGTTTGACTCTTTTTCTCATAATCATCAACATTTAGTCACTGTTTAAAGCTGGCCCTTTTCTTTTTATACTTCTTTTTGAACAAATCTGAAATTTCCTTGTAATAATAGTACTAATAGTAATGAAAACTGCAACAAAAATAATAACGATAAGCATAAACATTTTTACCTGGCCTAGTTATGTGATCTGTCTCTCGATCTTCAGTATTTAGAGCTGATATATAAAGAATGCGATGCCTGTAGTTTTGTGGCGAGAAGTTGGTCTCGTTGTCCCGCTTTTTTTCAGATTCCATTGCCTGAATTATTTCATGTTTTGCTCATGAAATGGACTATTATTTGAGGCCCTCTTGGTTTCTTTTTCAGTTTCTTCAACCGATTTTCAATCGGTTTCAATTCAAATATCAGCGATATTTCAAAAACTCTCTGTAAATGCCTTTCAGTTTAAATCAATGTGAAAATTACGCTCATTAGTTGGTTATGTTGTGAGGTTATATAAACTGAAATGCTAATTCTGCTCTGGTAGCAAAATTATGCTGAAATATTTTGATAAGTAATATATGAATAAGATGCCATTGATTGTTGTCTTGAGAACCATGTAAATGTTATTCATTGAATACCGGTAAGTTTTTCTATGCTCAGAACGTAACGCTTCGGCTTACTGTGTGAACTGCATGTTTAACATGTAGAGACATATAGATGCTTTATTTTCACTCAAACCACGGGTCATCCGAATTTTTTTTGGGCAGTTGTGTGGTACTGTGGTTATTTAGCTGCTTTTATTAACATTTGCTAATCTGAGAAAGGCATTTCTAAATGAAGTGTTAGCGTGGTTTAGTTCTGCCAATTAAGCGGCTAAATTCCTGTTATGTCAAGATGAAGGGCAAGCTTTGAGAGTTGCAGAAGGTTTTAGCTGCCGTTCATTATTGGCATGTCTGTATTATGAACCATTTAGAGTAGGATTTGGTGAGCAAAGCAAAGTTTTATGGGTTCTGTCAAGTGAAAACTTGTCATTATGCATTCTGGAGCTAATAGAATAATGCTCCTAGTCCTTGCCCAAATTACATTAAGGTACGAAATAGAAACTAATTTTCACACTGAATAAATTAATAGAATTTTGTCTAAGTGTATGAGAGCCTATACTGGGAGATAATAGGAGTAATTGTTGGTAGAGGTACTTGGATTCCATAAATACATTCTTCTCTGTATTGTCAAGGTCATTTCACAGTATTATGGACATGCTTATCATCTGAAAACACTTGACGGAATGACGTAACTCGGATATCTCTTTGAAGTAGAGTGGTTGTAATTTATCGTTGGGTAAAATTTGATTGAAGAAATGAATGGCATTATTGTGTAAACTGCAATTCACTCATCCAAATATGGGAAAATGGTGTTTTGGAGGGGAAACATTTTTCAACTTTACCCCTTTCTGCAGATGTAGACGCCGGCGTCCGTAAATTCCAAAATTTAATTCCTAAACAATTCTGTAATTGAATTTCCAAATGTCTAGCTTCACTTGAATAATTTTCAAAAATCTCTTTGTCACAAATCCTGAGTTCCAAAGCTTAAATAGGCTCATGCACAACAGGAAAAATTGGCAAAATTTTGTATTCCGCGCAAAGGGGTTAAGGGCAAAATTTGAGAGAGTTGGAAAGAAAAAACTAGTTATACTGTACTAGTATACTAGTAATACTCTCCTTAAGTTATATAAAATTGCAGATTTTTTAATTTTGGTTTTTGGGAAAATGTTACTTAATTTTTGTTTCATTTTGGAATTTTCCCTTTGTAACATTTCGAGGTATAAAGGTTTCAATAACATCCTTATATTGGAGTCAACTATCTTGAAATCTGGTAAACTTCTGATTTAAGGATTGCTGTTTCTGAATGTGGTATTGAGGCAAAACTGGTGCACAAAAAACTGAATAATTCAGTGTAAAGATTTGTTACGGAGGGGAACTAGAGTACATGGAAAGTGTTGGGATATTCCTCGTCAAACAGATTACAAAGTCCGCATGGTTTACCTGCATGTATGCGAGATGTCTTGTCAAGCTGAACCCAATGCTCGTCCCCCAACACATCAGCATCCCTGACCTTCAAAGGTATATGCTTCTTAATTACAAAACAATACCCTATCGCCAGTCCCTCCCCAAAGCATGGAAATGATTAGATACTGTGCCCCAGATCAAAATTGATGGATATGTTTGTTTTAAGTTTCTGCGTGGTATAGGAGGGAGCACTTTTGATTGGCCCAGGTGAGATGACATTGGCACTGTTCATCCTAGCTATATTTTCTTTGGTCCGGTCAAGCTGGTGAGGCATGTTCCATTCGACTTTTTGGTGCATGAAATGATCAAGAAAGTCTCTTTTCTTGAATAAATATTGACTTGTCAAAAGTTTGTGCCTGGTAAAGATGACATTGTCCTTATCTTTTGCATCTCTGAGAATTCTAACTAGTTAGCACAGACAGTAGGACAGATTACAGTCAATCTTCTATTTGATCCTATTTTTCTTGAGGTTGCTTTTTTATGCATAGACTTCTATGCCTTGTGTTAGGGCTGTGTGATATGACGATATATATCGTGCCACGATAGAAAAATGTCTATCGATAGAAAAAGGGCTCTATCGTTTATATCGTTGTGTTACAAATCAAGTTGTTTCTGGTAATTTGTTATGGGAGTTTATGCCCATAGGCCACATTAACTGACTGCCTAACATACATAATAACACAGTTTAAAGTGATAGTCCACCCAAAAACTATAATTTTTAAATCAATTACTCAGCATTAGATGTCTCGAACGGACAAAGTTGTTTTTCACCTGGCGCAACTTTATGGCCACTGGAGAGTTTTGAAAAATTATCCTAATTCCTTTTCTTTGGAAGCAAACGGGGTCACCCAGTAGCAACGGCAAAACTCCACAAAACATCTGTTGACAAACTTTCAAACCATCGTCGAACACATCATCCAATATAATCCAAATCTGCTTTGTCCACACGTATCCTCTGAACTCCAGAAAAGCGATTAAAGCGGTTGCTATATCGATATATATATCCTTATCGGGATATCAGGTAACCTATATCGGGATATGAGATTTAGGTCATATCGCACAGCCCTACCTTGTGTTTATAACTGTTCTACTTATTGTATCTGTTTGGCTCTTATTCACTTAAAGTTAAGTAGAATTAATACAGTTAAGCGACTTGTTTCATTTATATTACTAGTGAGGCAAAATTTTTGTTGTCTGTAGCTTACCCTATAATAACTTTTTAAAGACAATCTATGATTGTTTATTGTATGATTTTCTTTGGAGAAGAATATTTTTGTTGGCAGTGTTGATAAGAACTCAGCAATTGCTGTACCTCATTGTTAAGTACCTATATTCAGCCTTTGTTTGCATGTTTGTTGTTACGATTGAAGAAAGACAACATTAAAAGGGTTGTGTCATGATTACTCTGCTTGTTCACAACTTTGAATGAAGTAATCCGCTCGACCGCAAGTCAAAACCTGGTTTCATCCTTGCAAATCTGTCATCGTTTTGCATGATATTTAAATATTTTAGTTACTCAGGCATTATGCTATTTATATCAAGGAGTTTTAAATGGAAATTTTAGGATTTGAAGCGCTATTTTAGCGCTCTAGCTGGAGTGTATTAATAATGTAAGCTGGTTTGCCACTACCAATAATCATAGAAGAATAAGGTATTTTTCCTCTGATTATCCGCGATTGGGAACCCATCTTACCCTTCAACCAAAGCGCATCCTTGAATTTCCACAGGAAAATCCTTAATATAAAAATCATAATGCCTGAGTAACTAGAATATATAAATACAATGCAAAATGAAGACGGATTGGCAAGGATGGAGTCAAATTATAACTTGCAGTCAAGCAGATTCACTTTGTTGGGATGTAAGTTCTGAGCATGTGCAGTAATCATGACACAGGTCCTTTAAAGTATCATTACCTTGCCATCATTTTTGTGGGGGGACAAAGCTTTCCCCTCCATTACATCACTCTCATGCATTTTGAAGTGCTCCAATGTGAGAACCAAATTTCAAAATTTCTTACTATTATAATTAAATGGTGTACTCAGTATTGTCTAGGTACAGCATGGAGCAATGTATACATAGTGTACCATTCCCGAGAGTTTGGGCAAATCATTGAAAGCAATTGTGACAATTCCCTGTTTCCTTCCATAACAGAAAATAAACCATTCTTTTTCTATCCAAAATAATGTGCGATCCACAGAAATTGATACTCATGCAATGTAAAGGTAGCCTTGCTATCAAACTGTTGGTGAAATGTAGGGACCACAAAACTTAGAAGAATCATGGACAAATAGAACTAACTCTCCCCTCCATAGCATGGCAAATACTGTGGAATGACCCATCATCTTCATTTTTGTTGCAAATGTGTATGAATCCACATACTTTCCTTCATGACTCACTAATTGTAATTTGCAGTTTTAGTTGGTTTCATTTATTCATTTGTCCTTAATTTTGGCTTTATACCCATTTCCTTACAAAGGCAGATGGTTTCATTTAGTGATAGTTGAGTTGTGGTGCAGGCAAAGAATTATTTAAAAAAACTGCCAATTTTGGAACAAATTATCATTAAATGTCAGCCCATACTGTGAGTGCAATCTAATGTATTTAAAGGCTATTTCCTCTGCTGCCTTGACAATCGAGTGCTGTGGGAGATTTTCATGTTCTGAGAGCATAATTTATATATATTTTTTTTTTCATGCATTCGTTTCTTTGTGAGTGAAATGATGCACCAAATCTCAATTTTTACAGTCCTCCAAGATTAAGTAGAGTTGTTCTAAACATTATTTACTGAAAGGAAGAAATACTGGGGGTCTTACAGTATGTGAAGGCATGTTTTGCCCACGACATTCTTTTTTTAAACTCATGTTTTTAATGTGTTTCACCAAATTGAAATGTTGTACATATATTCAAGCAATTATTGGAACTAACATTTGGTCTGTGCATTTTATTTCCCTTAATTGTGCTTTTTTTCTACTGCACGGTAAGTACTAAGATGTTGTTGTATATACAGTATCTTAATATAGTTTCAAAAACGTAAAATCTTTTATTTGTTTGAAAGCAAGTTTTCCTTCATAAAATGAAATCCGCCTAATGTGCAAGTGCTTAAATGCACAGTTTGACATGGAAGATTGCAAAACCATGTCTAACTATAAATATTACTGTTTTTGGTAAACCTGAATCACTGTCTCTTACTTTCTTTCAACAGAAATATATGTATGTTATTCGTTCTCTGGGTTAAAAACCTGCCAAGATTTTCATATGTATTTTTTTTTTTCCATGTGAATTGAGCTTTGTACTGTACACATGTAATTTCATTAAATGAGTGCATGTTCTTTTTTATTAAGAATGTTTTATAATCTAATGAGTGTCTTCGATTCTGGAGAAAGTGACATTGTTTTTTGTATATAGGGCATTGCAGTGCATGGAATAGCTTATGCATTTTATTAAATGCTGTAAAAATGTGGGGTTACTAAATTGTGGCTAAAATACTACTACCATACAGAGCAGTTTGTATAATTAAATTACATGAGGAAATTAAATTCTTATTTGCTTGTTAAGTATTCTGTATTCTCTGTGAAAATGAAAAAGTAAGTTAATGTGGTCAGTAAATTAAGTGCTTTTTTTCTGTACATCGATTAATTTTTACAAAATCAATTTTACTAGAACCGTATACTTTGTCAAATATGGACGTATAACCTATGATTACCGAAGAACAGCACTTTGCTTAACCCCTAATAAGGATAATGTGGGAATATTTATGTACACCTTTAACCAGAGATGCTTATTCCTCCTGAAAATGTAATGTCCTACATAATGGATATAATAAACTATGTGCACTGATGTAATTTGAGGCAGCTACAGCTTCACTGTTTTAAAAATGGGGTTATAAATAAAGTGCCGCAGTCACATGCAGCTAAACAAAGCAGTCTATTAATAGAGTTGTATTATATTCAGTCAAGCTGAAAAATGCTGGCATGGGCCCAGTGACAGTTTGTTTCATCTGTGTTTTGTAATGACTTAACCAGAACGCATTAATTTGTGGAGGAAATCAAGCTACTTGTTTATGATTAGTTTTTCTGGTGGTCTAACGTAGGCAGTCTGCTCCTCAGAGTTAGTTATTAATACATTGACCATACATACATTGTCAAAACAAACAGCAGACAGGGATATGTCAGAGGCAAATCAGTACAATTCAAAATGGATACTTACTGGCACGCTGACCCCCCTTCTTTTGCCACCTAAACCAGGTGACACACTGGATCACACCTGTGTGGCCCAGTTGATTCTGTAACAATGAATTTAAAACAACAATGAAACAGCTCTAAATTATAAGAGAAACAATAAAAATATGGGGCACTGGCTGCCCCAGAAGCTCCCACTGTTATGATAAACAAAATGTCAAAGGTTTTTGCTGCCGGACACATGCATGGACGGATGCATGCACGGATGGAGCCCGATACTGAAGCTCCCGTGCCACTCGGGCGGCAGGAGGTAATTAGGAGCCTGCAACTGAAAATGTTGATAAGATAAAGCAAATTGTCGAAGTTTTTGGTGATATTTTTAGGCCAATGACCTTGGAAAAATAGGCCAAGGTCACCGTAAGGCATGTCATTTGTAGGTCTTAATGAGATGCATGTCCAGAAAGAATTTGGAGCCTGTAACTGAAATAGTTGATGAGATAAAGCAAAATGATGAAGGTTTTGGTGATATTTTGAGCCCAGTGACCTTGAAAAAATAGGTAAAGGTCACCTTTTGGCACATCATTTGTTGGCCTTTAGAGATGCATGTCAAGTAAAAATTAGGAGCCTGTAACTGAAATAGCTGATGAGATACAGCAAAATGTCGATATTTTGGTGATATTTTTAGGCCAGTGACCTTGGAAAAATAGGCCAAGGTCACCGTAAGGCATGTCATTTGTAGGTCTTTATGAGATGCATGTCCAGAAAGAATTTGGAGCCTGTAACTGAAATAGTTGATGAGATTAAGCAAAATGTTGAAGTTTTTGGTGATATTTTGAGCCCAGTGACCTTGAAAAAATAGGTAAAGGTCACCTTTTGGCACATCATTTGTTGGCCTTTAGAGATGCATGTCCAGTAAAAACAAGCAGACAGAGTCGGCTATATCCCCCGCCTACTATTCTATTCTGAGAAAGGTGCAAACCCTAAAAGGCACATCTAGGCATGTTGATTGTTCCACACATAAAGTTTCGTTGAGCTGGGTTCAATAGTTTTTGAGTTCTGCTCCGGAAACAATGTCTATGCTGATTTGAAGTTGCGTTTCCATGGAAACAGGCAAAAATAAAATTCTGAGAAAGGTGCGAACCCTAAAAGGCATATCTAGGCATGGTGATTATTCCACACACAAATTTTAGTTGAGCTAGGTTCAGTAGCTTTTGAGTTCTGCTCCGGAAACAATTTCTATGCTGATTTGAAGTTGCGTTTCCATGGAAACGGGCAAAAATGAAATTCTGAGAAAGGTGCAAACCGTAAAAGGCACATCTAGGCATGTTGATTGTTCCACACATAAAGTTTCATTGAGCTAGGTTCAATAGTTTTTGAGTTCTGCTCCGGAAACCAAGTTTCCGGAAACCAAGTGGGACGGACGCACGCACACACGGACGAATGCACAGATGGTCGGAGCCCATTTCAATATCCCGCCTCAACTTCAGTTGGGGGGGATAATAATTAGGAGCCTGTAACTGAAATAGTTGATGAGATACAGCACAATGTCAATGTTTTTGGTGATATTTTTTAGCCAGTGACCTTGAAAAAATAGACCAAGGTCACCTTTAGGCATGTCATTTGTGGGGCTTTATGAGATGCATGTCCAGTAAAAATTTGGAGCCTGTAACTGAAATTGTTGATGAGATAAAGCGAAATTTGTTGATGGACGCATGCACACATGCACGCACGCACGGAGCCCGATACCATAGCTCCCACACCGTGAGCGACAAATAATGTAAAGTGATGGGCATGCAGAGATGGAATGGAATGCGCAATTGCATCTCTGCATGTAAATGGATAGGCATGCAGAGATGCAATTGCGCATTCCATTCCATCTATTACAATCAAGTCCGCACCCTTGTGGTCAACTGCAGAGGACATGAATAAATGTACAGCTGTATGCTCATTCCAAATTGCTGCTATTGAGGCCTGATGGCACACGGAATTAAAGATTTGGAATATTTGTTTGTTTTCCTGATGCAAGCAGCAAACCGGCAGCCTGAGTGTATTAACATCAACGCAGAGGACAGGATGTGATCGCGTGAGAAAATTATTCCTCTAGCTTTATGCGCCACCTGCCTTTCCCACAAAGAACGTAAGTCTCTCTGCTGTACACCGATTATTTTGGAGCAGACCTTAACAATACCGTAAAGGCTGTTCTTGTCTTCGATAGACAGACCACCGAATGAGCAAATAAAAGAAAAAGTTAAAATGCTCTCAAAGGATTGGTAAAAAAACATTGGATTCTTTCATCGAAAGAATTCAGCTTTCTCAGCAAGTCAATTCTTTGTTGACCTATTTGACTATACATTCAGTGTTTAAATCAAACTTTAACTGGGAGTCGAACACAGTCCCCAAATACTTGTAACTTCCACAATTTCAACATCCTCTCCATGGATCGAGCTTGCGTTCGGTGTTGCGCAGTTTTTCCTGAAATCTGTGACAAGTTCCTTCGTTTTTAACACGATGAGATTTAGGAAGTGTTCATCACACCAGTTTATGAAATCAGATCGAGCGATACCATGGTCCAACTCTGACCCTTGAGGAAGAGTCAAAAGTGCTTTGTCATTGGCAAATTTTACCAAGTAGCTGCCCTCTTTACGAGACCTGCAGCTGTCTGTATATGGAATGAAAAGAAGGGGTGAAAGCACACAACCCTGTGGGGAACCTGCGCTTGAAACCAAAACATCTGACAATAAGTTCAAAAGTTGTTAATAAGTTCAAAAGCAACAATAAAAGCTGATCAGGTAAGTTAAAATAAGCAGAAAGCCTTTCATTTAAGATATGTGGTTGCATCTTGTTAAAAGCTGAAGAAAAGTTGGCAACCAAAAGTCTCCTGCTTTTGGCTTCTCTAAGTGCTTGTAAATCCTGTCAATAATGAAGAGTTTTGCATCCTTTATCTGCTTCCCTTCTTGATTGGCAAACTGCAACGGGTCTAATTTATCACCCACAGGAAAACAGTCTCATCTTTCAAAATTTTGTCAAAGATTTTCCTGACAAGTGATGTGAGGGCAACTGGCCGAAACTCATTTAGTACTCTAGGATTTACTCCAACATCGTTCTGAATTAATAGTGTCCTGTATGCATGTCACCCACGCCATTTCAACTTACACACCCTCATACCATCACAGGCCGTGGTTTTGGACCTGACAAAGATCGCAGCTTGGGTTGTTGGTGTTGTCTTTGGTCAGGAGAGCACAGCAGCTGGTTTATCCAAAATGTTGAATTGTCAGATCACAAAACATGCTTCTGCAGTGCCTCTGTCCCTCTCTTATGACACTGAACCCAAAGAGGTCGGCAGCACTTTTAGGCAGTGTTGATGAACAGCTTAGGCTTTACATAGTAAACCTAAAAGTTGCATCTATGCATGCAGTGGCAAATGGTGTTGACTGACAGAGATTTACCAAAATATTTCTTTGCTCATTTAGTGATCCATTTGAGTTGCATGATGGTTCTTAAGATCGTGATTTCTGAGCGATTGGAGATCACTTGTATTCAGAAGTGGCTGTTGTTTCCAGCCGTGCCCTTTACACACTGTGCAACACAATAAGCTCACTCATTTAACATTATCTAATTATTACAACTGGTACACATAACCAATCTTACATTTCCCCTGCGTTAAACTGGAGACTGTTGCAGTCATCAGATTTGAAATTTGTTTATTTTCAATGAACAATAGAATTCAAAATTTAAAACACCAAATAATGTGTTCTTGAAGTTTGAAGTGCTTATAGTATAGTAGAGGGTGACAGAATTCCTCAGATCTCTCCTTTTTTGATTTCAGGAGCATTTTTCATTGTGCGCCAACTTCAAATTGGGGATTTACAAATACATGCAATATTCAAAGAAGTGGAATGTGTTGCTGGAATGAAGGTGGTTTGGGATTGTGTTGGCTACGAGGCGAATCATCTGTTTAGTGATGGATGCGCTGTAATAACAAGGCATTTATTTAAAAACATATTGGGGATGTGAACGTAGCGCGGGTATCTCGAGAATGGCTGTAATTGTGGGATGCATCTCTAAAAGACAAAGAGAAGATCGAATGTCAGAATATTTGTCCATTTTTGAATGAAGGACAGAACTCAAGGAAAAGGGGTAATAAGCAGAGATCCACTATGAATGGATCCAGGTTGTTTCTAGGTGGAAGACGATTGCGGTGTGAGGCAGTTGAAAAGTCACAGAATTGAATGAAATGGACACTAGATGTGTGTTATTAGAATTTGAGGCAGAATTGGCCTAATTAAAAGAATATTCATAGACACTGTTAGTTACAGAGTGAGAGTATTTGATAGGACTTTACTGAGGTGCCATAGGTGTCGGGCATGTTGTGCCAGTTTGTGGAGGATGTGTGCGAATATCTGGGAAAGACGGGTGTTCTGAGCAATGTGAGCAATAAAAAGAGCCGGCATTTAATTTTCATTGTGGTGGAAACCAAGTAGTGGGACCCATGCAGTGTGAGAGAAGGAAAATTTAAAGTGAGGTCAAATGAACACAAGCACAGAATCGGTCAGTTAAGTCCCTGCTGAAGCTTTGAAGACAATGAGAGCTGAAAAGGTAATTATAAGAGAAGGACAGGATATGCCAGGGATGTTAGGAAAAAGAGCAACAGATAAAGGAAAAATACATATTGATAGATGAGAGTTTTTGGGCGTATATTGGTTTGGCGAAGATGGCAATAAACTGCACTGGAGAAATTGTAATAAAGTCAGGAAGAATCAGAATGGTGGTAGAATGGCGTTTGATGGGGAGTTACCACATAGGGTGTACTTGGATTATGACAAGCTGAGGCAATATGAAAGGACTCCACTGAAATGTTAATTTTGTCAGAACTAGGCATGATACACTGGAGTAGGTGTGTGAAAGATGGGTGTGATGAGTGTGAACCTACGAAAGAACCGGCTAAATGTTTGCATTGTGGGGGAAATCAATGTAAGAGGAGGAAGATGAAATCCAGGATGTTTTGGTAAAGGGTGTTGGAGGGATTCTGATACTAGGGAAGTAGGAACAATGAAGAAAGTGTCTTGTTTTTTTTTAATACGCAGTAAAAACAATTTAATATAATATGCCCAGTAGATGGCGGTAATAAACATATGGATAGAAATACATAAACAAATGCCCAAAAAAGAAGAAGAAAAGGAGGCGGAGGAAGCATGCGTATTCTTTTGGTTGCTGATCTCCAACCCTGCAGAATCTGACAGCCGAAGTTTGGATGGTAGAAACTGAAGATCATTTCATCGTTTAAACATGCCTATGAAAGGAAGATTCCCTATTAGGAGAACATTAGAATACCTCCAGAAAGGGGATATTGTATTTAAAAATTCAGTGAGGGTCATGACGGTGAATTATAATACGCATGGTGAATTAAACGATGGGGCAAGGTCAGTACTACTGAGCGGCTAGCTAGTTAGCTAGCTCACCATGAACATTTATTTCAGTGTTACTGTGATACTGCGTGTTCATGTGTTTATTCTGCGATTTAACTGCCTGGTCGCTGTTACGGAAGGCTGCTGTAACTTTTTTCATCTCTCTTCCAGAAAGTTTGTATTTTTTAACGTTCCGCAAATTCAGTACAAAAATCCTTGGGTGCAAATTGTGATGTTCAAAAATATGACTCCATCGCCGTTCCTCAAGTTCTACCTCGGTAAGTACAGCCGGATGATTATCATCACATTTCTGTCTGAAATTGCTGTTTTGCACTGTCGTGCTCGGAGTCTTAATTGATAACTTTCGGGAAATGCGTGAAAATGTTGATATCAGTGAAATACTCGTATGTAAGTCTGATTTATATTTAATATTATATGAATTATCATAATTTATGAAATAATGGTGCGTAGTTGGTCAATGAAAACGAAAAAACTGCGGAGGTAATGTCTGAATATAACGTGAGCAATGGAAGAATGCAGCCATTTTTTACCGTCTTGGCATACTACTATTATTTCCTTAAATATAAGAATGTACCGTTCTTACCAAAGCGTGCACTTTGTTTTATGGTGAGAATTATTTAGAATGGTTGTGTTGCATTCTACAACCTATTTGCCGTTTTCTGTTATACATACAGATGATGGTGAGCAGGTTTTAGTGGATACAGAGGGGAAAGACCATAAAGAAATCACTCAGCATGTCCAAAAGATCTTGGGCAAGACCAAGTAAGTCCGAGCTGAAGCAGCCACAGCATCCATAGAATGAAACTCTCTGTTCTGTCTTCAAAGGCAAAAAAGTAAATAATAAAAAATCTAAATTGGTCCGTGTCAGCATTCAGTTTCATGTAGCAGAAGCATTCCCCGCACATTTATGTGACCCCGTCCGTGCCTCAGCTCTGAGCTCTGTAATTGCGTCTCCTCCTGCCCCCCCAGAGGGAGAGGAGAGACATTTTGTTCTAGGCCCGGTTCGCTTTCACGTCGGCTTTGTGTCCGTACCGTAATTCCAAAATCATTTGGATGATCTTAATGAAACTTTGCTTACTTACTATGAGGTCCTGCAGTGGTTCCTTTTGGTATGTGCCTGTCTGTCTCTGTCTGTCCATCCAGTGGGTTAAGCACGAAAGGGGAGCCGGGGGGGGGGGGGGGCATACATTTTAAAGAGTAAAAACATATTCTAGTTGGTAATTGTAATGGCAGGAACAGTTGGTTCATTTTACAAAAGGCTCATTCCATGTTGAATCACCTGCTTTTCTGGTCATAGCCTGTGAACTTTTTATAAAAAGTTTTATAAAAATGTTTACATTTTAGGCCTTTTTTTTTTTTTGGCTTGGCAGTTTATTTTTCCCCAACAACATGTCTTTGCAATCATTGTAACCCCAGGAAAATCTTAAAAGAAAACTAATTAAAGTATTCTCCCATTCAGATTTAACTTTTTAAGTTCACAATAATGATTGTAATGATGAGGGGAACTGAGATGGTCCCGGTTTCAGGCCTTACCAGGGTCTTACTGTCTTGAGCTGGCATGCCACCTAACAGTGAACTGTGGGGGGTTTGGTACTACAAAGGTCTAAAATTGGAATATGAGTGCACTTTATCTGCTCAGAAGCCTTGTTGTACTGATACTGAATAAATTGGAAAATTTAGACTGAAATTAAATTGTCTAGTATAATTTCAATATGTTCCTAGCCACAGAATACTGGGATTGTGATTTTAAAGATCGCCTGGTGAAAAAAAAGTTGGTTGGTTTTTCTACTTATAAAAATGGACCAGCGCTGCTGGGTTAGCTCAATGGTTAAGGCGCAGCAATTGCGATGTAGTAGTGACTGTTCGATCCCTAGTCGTTCCAACCAGCAGTGGTCGGCAGCTTTTTCAGAACAGCGTACCATTGGCTAAATGCGCTGAGGGAATCCAAATTGGAAAGTGAAATTTAAAAAATGCCTTGTCCGTTGCTCACGTGCCTCCTGTTGGCCAGCTGGGTGCTCGTCAGTGAGATTCTAAGTTTGCTCATGTTCGGGTATCCTCCGCCTCGTTCTGAACTTGCGATAGTTTCGACCAATGAGTGTGAAGTTGCAGGGGCTGACAGGCATGGATTCGGAGGAGAGCTGTGACTGTCTCTCTTCTGAGCTGGCAATAGGGTCTTGTACACAGTTCTCGGATTGGGCATCCCAAATTCGGGATTGGAGATGCCAAATTAAAAAAAAAAAAATTGACCAACATTTTTGACCAAGATGTGCTGTTGTCTAGTCAGGTTGCATTTGCCTCTAAACATCTCATGCTTGTAAAGATATTGGATTTGTTTGAATACTTTTCCGGCAGTGAAATTTGTAAATGGTCCTGTAAATCTTGGGAGCACAAGAAACTGAAAATTTGCTTTTATGGAAATTGACATGAAGTGTATCCATTTCCTAGCTGCAGTGTTTACAAAAATGAAGATTGTAAATGTTGTCTTTGATTTCTTCAGTCAGAATGGACCCTCTTAGCCAGTGTTTTGCTCTTTCTCACAGGATGCAAAACTTTCAAAATATCAGCTCGGTCTCATTTGCAAGGACACTTCATGAGTCGGTAGCATTTTTAGTGGTTGCATAGAACGGTCTCATTGCAGATGGAAGCGCTGGATCCTTGGGTGTTTCTGTAAGTCAAAGAAGGATCTTTAAATGGCTGAATTTCAAAAATGCTGTAGCATTGAATTTATCATCAAAGGACCTTTCCTATGTCCAGGAGCCTTATAAATTGTACAAAGGGCAAATATTGCGCTTAAAGGGGAGTGTACTTTTTAGCATTAATGCCTTCACAGAAGTGGTTTGTCCTTGTCGAGGGCACTGACACAACCCAATAACATGACAGAGCATGGTTTTTGAATTCGTTGCTGGTCCTTTTCATCTTTAGTTTGGAGCACTTGGCATCCATTTCCTCCAAAAAAAAGACTGACATATTTATTTGCCTAATTTCAATTCAAGTTTCCACAGGGTGATGATCCATCGCAGAAGCCAGTCTGAGCCCAGGAAAGTCGACGGCACTTCCAAACATTGCTGTCATATGACTTTCTTTTTCTTCAAGTTTACTTCAAGTTTTAACTGGCATTTGTGGATATGAGTGTGTCTTGTGGTACTTAACCCCTTGCATACGGGAAACGCACATAAGTGGGCTGGCTGACTGACCCGCGTACCGGGAACCGCAAATTCACAGAGTGCTCTGTTGACCACTGTGGCCTGATTCGAATATTCGGGCGCGCTGCCATGGCCGGGATTGTTGGCAGTCTCGTGACTATAGCTAAGGAAATATTTCATTCTTTGCCTGTTTGATGTGATGACTGCCAGAAAAAGTATTTTATCCGCAATTTTTGGATGGTGCCACAACACGACAATAGAAACTTAATTTTTATGCTTAAGTTTTTACACCGTATAAATGAATACAGAAAAATCACTCAGTCACATTCCATGTACACCCGTTACGTGTGGCATAGTTTATTACACTGTTCGACGCGCAAACTAACTTTTCAAGTGTCACATCTGAACCGGGACTCACAGCGAACTTTGTTCTTGGAACAGACAATGCACTGTTTCTGCGGTTTTTGGGTTTTTGCCATGGGTGGATGGCTTTCGGAGAAGTGTCCTCCAAGGAATCTGTTTGGAATTGGCGACTTCGGTTCATGGTCGGACTCAGTGGACACGAACAGATTGGCTAGATTAACTTGTTGTAACATGGCTTGAAAAGTACCGAAGTCGAAGATGTGAGATATAAGTCGAATTAAGTCGAATACAAACCCATATGCAAGGGGTTGAAAAAGATTTGCTGTGGTGAAACTGAGTCCAAGTTTATATCAAGCATGGATAAACGACTGTTCTTGATGCAGTGCCTTCTGAGTGATTGGATCTCACGGGAATTCAGCTTACGCTTGCCCCCTTGCCCTTTCTGCCAATTTCCTCTAGATTCCTGGAGTCTTTGAATTATATTTTGCACCTTACCTGGTGAAATATCCAAACTCCATCCTATCTATACTGGAACATTGTTTTTAAATCTGTCAATGAGTTTCGAATGCATTTGTAGGCAATCTGGCAACCCTCAGCCCATCTCCTGAAGGACTAGGCCTTTTCTGGATGTTGCTTTTGTGCCAAATCATGATTACAATCACCTGCTGACTAGAGATGTAACAATATTTAACCACACTTTCTTTATGCATAGTAAGACCACCTGCTGCCATGGGACGAATATCCAAGCATGCCATTTATCTTTATTCAACCTGATGCAGTCTTGAACGAATGGCTGCTGAAAGTGCCAATCATCAAAGGGCACGTGAAATGCTTCTGGAAAAAACTTGACTGACATTAGTATTTTTCAGCGACATGCTGAAGGGAGCCAAGTAAAAGACAACTGAATCGTCTCATTTTAACCAATTAGGCAGCTCTAATCCTGTACCCGTCAATTCTGCTCGATTAGCAATCAAACAGTGGATTCACTCATTTACTAAGTTAAATGAGTCTGTATTCTAGTTTATTAGTAAAGCATGTTGGTCACATTTTTTAATTTAAGTGGCCATAGAACAGCCCAGATTTGCATGAACGCGATTGCACGATTTTTTTTTTGTGTGGGCCATTACATTAGGCCATTTTTTTTTTTTTTGCAGTTGCGATAATTTATGTATGTGTATTTTTAACCCACAGCCATTTTTCAATTCTCAGTATTACTCTTTTTTGAGAATTTTAATGCTGAATTTTCATGAAGATTTTTTATGTTTGCAGCCTTATTTCCCAACCAAAATCATGAAAATAAACTGAAATACAATGGAATTAAAGTGTCTCTCGACTCAGTCGAGCCATTCCCTTCCTCTCTCTGAAGCTGCATGCTTGAAAAAACCTTAAATAAAGGAACGCACAAATGGCCAGATTTGGCTTCTGTGCAAAGTGGTTAAATTCAATTTTGCCAATTTTTGAGGTGAGAAATTGCCTGTGTAGATGCCCAGTTTCTTTTGTTTTTTTTTTTGTGAAAAGATGTTGAATTTAAAATTTGCTACCACGTTATTGGAGCGCAGAAGCTCAACAAACTAGACCGATATTAAGTTAACTTCCTTTTCCCTATGGAGCCCAGAGTGCACTGCTATTTATACAAAGCTCTGCATTGCATTTTAAGATCATATTACAGGAGCACCTCGTTTTGTTGAAATTCCACCTGATGTGGATTTTGTAGCCATTTTATCAACTGAAGATAAGAAACTTTGCCACAAGTTTTCATGTCAGATGGAAATGGGGGGGGGGGGGGGGGGGGATCCCCAAAATACTGCAATGAATATTTCAAACAATTAGTTGTCTTGATTGTTAGGGAAACACTCAGAATAATTGGCACTCATAAGCAGCCAATCATTTCTGTCGATTTCATGAAGTCATCAGCATCATTAATTTGAAGCTGCAGGATTTCACAAGTTTTCATCAAAATAATTTTATCACATAGAATGTAAACAATTTTTATCTGGAAAAACCAAATGGTATAGGTTCTGAAGTTATTTCTTGCTTGGAATGCGCTGAAATTTTAATATGTCTGAGGGTAAAACCGGACAACTGTTTGGATCGGGATTAATTGAATCCTTTCCTGGCCAAGACTAGATGCAGATGTGCACTTCCCTTTCAGGTAATCCCCTCTGTAATTTCAAATTGAAAATAAAACCTTTGTTTTTTTTAAAATATTTTGTCCAAATTTATTGCACTGTAGGTCTGTCGTGTGTTGCTGAAATTGCAAGGATGGATTTTTATGCCGGATGGAGCTTTCTGTTATTTAAAAGAAACTTTTTTTTCAAAAATGTAGGAAAAATACGGGAAAGTTGTTTTTATTTTAATCAGAATACGAAACAGCCATTATCCAACAAAAGAAAAGGTGAACTGTTGACAACTCCATCCGACACTAATGCCATTTCCATCTGACTCCAAAACAACCTGGACTGCAGAGTGAGAAGGGTTAATTCAAAAAAAAAAAAAATCAACCTTTTCCTTCAGTTTCAACTTGTGTCAAGTATTTAATTTTAATCCAGCCATTGGGATATCTCCAGTAACTTTTATGTATTATTTTCAATATTTTGTCAAAGTCACAGCATCAATTTTCACCAGAATCCGACACGAAAACCACACTTTTGGTGCTGCACAGACAGAGGGTTAAATTCTACTCTTGGGTTTCAAGTGGTGCAAACAGGGGGGGGGTTATTTAAGTAATTCAATGTGAATAGGAGCAGCGTATTACACCCTCAAATTTGTCATTTCCATCCAACATGAAAACAGACATCTTGAATAACACCCCCCGCTGACAATTACCGCACTAGGCACCTGACGCTTCCTTGCTGGAGTTTCATTTAAGCTTCTGAACGACGGGTTCCTATTAAGGAAGGAACATGTACTATGTATGTACTATGCACTCAGGTGATGGAAGCCTCCTTACAAATGATGTAGAACTGCCGTTTCACATTATGCATCTGATATGGAATCGAGGGACAGTACAGCCAGAGTTCTCAACCACATTTTCCTGTGCGGGCTCGGGCACATTATACAAAAACTAAAACCAGCAATCATGCAGCGAAATTAAAATTTCCTACTTACTTACACCACCCTCCAAAGTATAGTTGTGAGTTTTACCACGTGAAAAATCGCTTGAACCGTGCATCTATAATTGTGTTTTCACCTGCATGGACGCATACTGTAATCTCTCCTTGAGTGAAATGTTCGCACGATGGAGTCCTGAGCTCAAACAGACCAGTTACTTTATTTGACATGTTAAACTAAAAGTAAGTCTCTGTGCTTTTGAATGCAATCTTTTGCTTGAGTTCAAGTAATTCCTTTTCTTCCACAATTTCTCTTTACTCTAGAGAAGAGCTACAGGCTGAGGCCCTCGCCAAGATGGTTGCTTCTAACCCAGCAAACTTTGGGCCCAAGAAGTACTGCCTGAAGGAGTGCATGTGCGAGGTGGAGGGGCAAGTGCCATGCCCGGGCCTGATACCTCTGCCCAAAGAGATGACAGGCAAGTTTATTGCCAAGATGAAGGCAGCTGAGAGCTGAAGAGGAGTTGAGACTCCTGTATATACTGGACTCCTGTATTTTTGGACAATAAACACGACGAGGAATACCGTTCTTCATTTAAGAACACCTGAGCCTGTACTGTTTTATCTCCAGACATTCAGAGGTGGTTATTCATGAAAATGAACTGGAAATAATTAAAAGTATTATTTCCTTGGAATGAAGGTGAGTATTGTAATTATGATGAGGTTTATCTCTGAAACACTTCTCCTGGGAAAATAAGCGGGTTCCTCCCAGCCTTGGAACAGGGAATATCGGCTTTGTGGTAAAGTGCTTCTCCCGGCAATATTGGCATTCCATTAAGAAAGAAAATGTACCAACTTATATATTAAGCATTTCAGTTTTATTAGTGCAGAATGACTGAACCTGGTGACACCAATGAAATACAGGCAACTTAATCGTGAGCTTCTTTTTAAATGATTTGCCTTTATTACAAATAAGCTGGTCAACTGCATTTTTACCTTCACAATGAAGTAGTGTTTAAGTGTAACAACAGGGAAAGGAGAAACAAAACAGAAATGATAGTTAAACCATCCAGCACTGTTTGACAAAGAATGCACATTCAAATCGGACATGGAGTCTTTTCTGCTGTGTACGTATACTTTTGTGTTTAGTGTTAAACCATTAAAGTCTGCTATATTTAACAAAGACAATGTGCAAAATGGCCACCAGTTCTAGATAAATCTTTAAAAAAACAAAAAATAAAAAAATAACTCAAAAACAGACAAAGCCATTATTAATCTGATCTAGTCTCGAGCCGGACACCTCATGCATACAATAATGAGATCATCCATTTTCATCAGTCAAGTCCCTCACTGTGCCCTCTGGAGTACTGTTGTCATAGAAACGGTCGCCTTATGGCTGCAGGCTTAAAATGTGGTTATTTCCTGAAGACATGGTCTCCATGATTGAGAGAATTCCACAGTTAGGTGTTTCCATGTTGATTTATATTTTTGAACATGAAGGACCCGGGAAAGGTCTGAGCACAGTTCTGCTGTTAATAGTTCAAATCCCTTATTGAAATGTATCTTGATGTATGTTAATGTATGGAATTATTTTCCTTGTTGGGGTGTGTTTAAACTGCAGATTATCAGTGCATTACATTATTCATCTTTTGGAAGCATCATTAGGTTTATTCATAACGGTTTCTGCCTTTCCTGTTAGTCATTACATGGTTATGGCTGACAGGTTAAAAACGCTGTCTGGCCAGCTGTGTGTGTGTGTGTGTGTGTGTGTGTGTATATACATGCATCACTGCCTTCCTACACTAGCATGGGATATCCCACCAGTAAGTCCCACAGAATACACATCACCCCATCTCTACTTGCCTCCAATAAAATGACCTACCTGACAGGAACAAATTTTTGTTTTATTAGATATAATGCCTTAGTGTTATGAAACAGTTCTAGGACCATTATTCCATTTCAAATTTTGGTCCTTGGGTTTTCACTGGCCAGGTAATAAGATGCTAAATTTAAACATTTCTGTTTTCTTTGGAAATAGTACTGCTAACAAGCAAACTGGCTGCTCATTTTCGGGGAAAAAAGAAACCATGTTAATATTCTGAGAAAAAATGTTGTTGTGTACAAGTCGACTCACTTCTATGTCTAAAGGCTGATACATACTCCACCAGAACAGAGAAATGTACTGCTCTTGATGCTGCAAGAACAAAATGTCATTTTGTTCTTCCAGCCCTGGTTTCGGAGTTCTTGCAGCTTGTTCTCCACACATCTGGGCAGAACTTTTTTCTCGTGTGGTGTCCGAGAACTGTTGCATGATTGGTCAGAAAATGAAGTGGGCGCGTGACGTGTGCTGAAGTGGGAGGGTCCTTCCGGGAGTTCTGCACTTGAGTTTCTCGTGAAGTATGAAATGTCCCGGTCAAAACGAACTTAATTCTTGTTCTCGCAGCCTCGAGAACAAGAACAAATTTCTGTGTTCTTGTGGAGTATGTATCAAGCTTAAATGCCTAATCAATTGAAAATCTAGTCAGATTTTCCAGGTCTCTGAAATTTTCTCTGCAAGGACAGCAAAGGAACCATTTTTGTGCTACGTTCACATTAAAAGGCTGAAGTGACTCATCCAGTCTGTCCCTTAATGTGACAGATCTGAGGTTTTCTGGGCATGAGGGCACAGAAATCCATTTTTCAGTCAGAGAGTAAAATCAGAGTTCAGCCACTTTGTAGCCCTAGATCAAATACAAATTTGATACGTGGCCACTGGCCAGGTGACATGAATAAGAAAGATCAGATTGGAATCCATGTTGCTTTCTGCCTGTACATAAGCGCGGAGCGCTGTTAAACTAAAAAGCTAGCCTACTGGCTTTTTTCCGGCTTGTTATCATTACAGCTCTTAGCAGTGCAATATCCCATCCATATATTTGGTTCAAGCCCGTCTAGTTCTCGGAATCGAGTTAATACTGAGTGCTGTCACAATTATGATGTTTTTTGTTGCTGGTGACGCAGGTGACTCGTGCAAAAATGCATCAGTGTGCACATGCCTGCCATTTCAGAGGGCAGATGCATTCTTATTACAGATAGTTTCAGGTCCGCTCCAATTGTAAATGTAACCTGTCACTATAGGAAAATGTGATCAAGCAAAAAATTATAATTGAACAGCAAGACTTGTAATGTAAACGTAGCGGGAGGAGTATTTAAAATATGGAATGGGTTGTGTTGCACAGTACCTCAAAATATGGCCAGTTTCAAAAGGGTGATTATTACATTTATAAAGGCCTGGGTAAGGCCTTTCCCTCCGCTTGTTTAAAATGACTGAGAAAATGTTTTTCTCTGCATGAAGGTGAAAGTGAGAAGATGGCCATGCTGAATGGTTTTGCACTACACATAACCAGACCAAAGCACAGAATAACATGGTAAACTAGACAATAATTGTCCATATAGGCATGCATGAAAAAAATCTCTGACATCGAACAGAAGTGCATCAGGTCACAATATGACTTGGAAGTCAGGAAATGGCTATGCCGTATGCTTAAAAAAAGCAGACATCCATCTGGAATTGCATGTTTTCACTTGGTTTTATATAGAAATTCACAAAAATATGAAATTGGAGCATATTTCTATTTTAGTGACCTTCAGTCTTTATGCCTGTTCCTTATGTTAAAATGTATCTTGCTTTTGTAATGCAGAAGAAAGTTTTGATAATACACTTGTTCGGTCATCGGCTCAACACCCATCAGGTGACCTGGGTTGCTCTCTACTTGGACAAATTGGAGCTGGACATTAAAGCGTCTACATTTCAGAGGGCTCCATAAGCTTAACTGCCTGGTGTCAAACAAGGTGGACACCCATCTTATCGACATTATGCTCCTCTGAGCAAACGGAGACCACAACTTGCTCTACTGAGAGCTGTACTCTCCAAATTCCAGCAAAAGGAATCCATTAACTTGAAGCAAAATGCAACAACCAATGCTGACATAAATCATTTCCTCTTACTTCTCTGCTCCTGCAGGGTGCGCTGTAATTCTCTGAGGTTCTCTGACAGCAGCTCAACTTCGTCTGTGCGGCCGCTATGCTTGGCGTCAAAGATGTATGCCCGAATGTTATCAATCTGCTGAAGCAGAAGCTCTTCTTCTATGATGTCAGGTTCAGTGTCGTCCTCAAACGGGTTGGTGGAGATTTGTGTGTTGACCGTGGAATCTGAAGCCTCGTTGAAAGGGTTCAAGTCATTCTCATCCTCAAAAGGATTTCCGGGCCCCGCGACTCCTCTGTCTGTAGTGCTCTCCTGCTCTTCCGCCGCATCATCCTCGAAGGGGTTATACGCCTTGCCATTGGAAACTCTTTTTTGAGAATTTTCTTTGAGGATCTCCTCAGCGAATGGGTTAAATGGATCATCCTCAACCGGAGTGGACTTGTCTTCTTCAAAAGGGTTTAGGGAGGCAGCAGGCGGGGTGTTTAGCTTTGTGGAAGGCTTTGGCTGTTCATGCGCTCGCCCCTGTGGAGGCGGCGAATCTTCCTGACTCGCAGAGTCGTCACAAGCACCCATAGAGTGTGGTTTTAAAAGAGGACTGGTCTGTTTGCTGCTGCTCAAGTCTCCTACATGCTGGTCGTCATACTTGTCCTGACCCAGGACAGACCGCTCCTCCCGGAAATCCAGAGAGTGCTGGAAGGCTCCCCACTGCACTTCCTCCTCCTCCTGGAGGTGGAGCTGCTCTTGTTGTAGACTCTCTTCTTCTGCCATCTTCTTGGAAAGCTTGATGGCCAGCAAGGTCTGCTGCTGGTCGTACTCGTCCTGCAGCTGCCGCAGGTTCTCCTCCAACATGGCCACCTCGTCAATGCGCTGGGCGGCACGGGCCTGCTGCAGGAAGGACTGGATGTTGTCGATCTGCTGCAGCAGAGGGTCCTGGAACTCTCTGGTGTGCAGCACGCTGGAGGAGGGCAACCAGCCTCCAGCTTTTCTCATCACCGGCTTCTCCGGCTGGACGGACTCTCCATTTGTGTTGACCGTAGAACGGGACTTCTCCATTTCTGACCTCCTCTTCTGAGCTTCAAGAGCTGCCTGTAGTGCAAGACAGGACTCATACCTTTGTGTACGTAATCTTTCAACGAGGTGTAAACAGGGAACCAATTCTCACCATAGTGTTATAATAGAGAATTTTCTAGTCTTATAGTTTGAATTGGGTTTCACCAATTTTACATTTAAATTTGGACGCTTCTCACCTGTCTCTCCAGCTGCAGCCTCTTCTCTGTTTCTTGTTTCCTTTTCTCCTTCAACTCCTCATATTTCTCTTTTGTTGGTAAAGACATAAGCCCAAGCAGTTTTTCCTGAAACAGAATTTGTGTTTCAGTCTTGGCGAATTGTGAGATAAGTCAGTCGTTGGAACTGGGATTGCCCGCACGTAACCACAGTGCAAACCGTCAGTCTTTTAAGTGCCATCTCACCTGTACAAAAAGGGTGGCCGAGTATCGAACCATTTTTTGGAGCTGCTGGGCCTTTGGGCGAGGCGGGGGATCTTCTTTCATGCCAAGAGTGAGAATCTTCTTACTATATGCATTTGGAGAAAAAAAATAATAACTTCAGTGTTGGCTGTTTTTGATGTACATCCAATTCAACAGAAAGGCGAAACAGAGCAAAGGAAGTGTATACCTCAGTGCATCAATCAGTTCATAATATTTCTGTACTTCCATTCGAAGTCCGTTAGCATGCTCTAGATTGTAGGTGCTCTCCCCGGCGCTGTAAGCGAATATAAAAAAGCAGTTTTGAAAACCAACAATGAAAGCAAAATTTTGCTAATGAAGGCTAATACCTCAGGAATGTGATGTATTACTTTAAAGACTCCGCCATCTTGATGTACTCTGGGGCCTTCTCCTCCACCTTATCCATGCAGAGCCTCAGCCTCTGTGGAAATGACAACACCTTTGAGGATGCCCTTGTGAGGCCTTGCATTGCACTAAACAGAGACAGTGGCACTAGTATTGAACAGCACGGTAGACTCTGTTCTCTACAAGCGAGCTTCCTAAAGCATTTTACAGAACCATGTATGCTTTTTTAAATTTTAATTGGGCACAGTTATTGGATTATATTGAACAGGCTTTCATATAAACCTCATCTCTTCTAATCAAAGAGGAGAAACTGATCTCTGATAAGTTCCAGCTGTGGCCACATCTCTAATATGGCACAGAAGATGGGGTGCAGAACTGCGCCTGAAGGCCCCTGCCCTCGTACCTCGTAGAGCTTGACGATGTCCGGCACGTGGTCTTTCTCTTCCAGTTTCTGCTGCCTCTTCAGCAGGGTGTCCATGCAGTGGTTGCAGCAGCGCACGCGGTCGTCGTCCTTCTCCTCCAACATAGAAGTGACGCTGCTCAGGCTGCTGATGCTGCCACGGCGTGAACCAGGCGCGCTGCCCCCTGCTGATGCAGAGTGGGACTGCGACTGGCCTGGGCTGCCCGGAGCACACAGAGCCTCCCTGGTGCCACTGGTAAGCTTATCTGTGTTCGGCAAACAAGACCAGTGATGAAGGTGGTGATTAGGACGTGAGGCTAGTTTTAAAATGCATCAATCTCTTAGTGCATTTGCAAGACCTTTTTCTGAGTTGAATGTCACTGACTCTTAGGTCAAGAAATTATTCTGTGTTGCCAAGGCTTACATATCACTGAAGGAGACAAACTTTAACTTCAGTTCTTTGGCCTATCTCTCCAAGGAAGTTTAGAACAATCGTATTGTATTTATCTTTAAAGTCAGAATACATGAGTGGGGCGCATGAAAGAGTGTGTTTGTACTCACGTGCCAATGGCAGAGGCACAAACTGCATGCATTTCCTACACATGATGGACCCACAGAGGCGGCAGTGATGTCGTCTGTTACGAATGTTGAATTTGTTCCCGCAGTCTGGGCAGAATGGCACATCGGAGTCGCTCACCCACGAAACAACGGACTTCTCAATCGCTGAGGCAGACACAGTCCGTGAAAATGTTAGAGGTTTCTACAGCATGGTGGTGACAATACAGAGCTTGTTAATGATGGAAGAAACCAAACAGGAATGCCCAATATGCAGCCAACCTCTCAGGACATTTGACTGCAATACTGGCATACCTCTAATTTTGGCAGCATCGGAGTTGGTTCTGTCAAATGAAGTAATCTGAAAACAAGAGAAGAAAAGGAACATTTGGTCTTGTTTGTTACAATTAAAACAGTTTTGAAAATGTCATCTTTCACTGTAGCCCACAGATGAAGTTGGGCAGGTACAATGAATTCATGCTTGTTGTCTACGCTGCCACCCCCGCATCCATACACTTCTTTGTGGACACTCAACAGGCTGTAATTTTTGACCGATTATTTTCATATTTTGTATGGACGTGTCATACTTATGACACCTATCAATTTTGGTTGCCATGGCGACAGTATTGGCCAAATAATGAGCAAAAATGGGGAGAAGCGGGCTTTTGGGGGCTACACCCATGCGGTCGCAGCAACCAGACTGTCTAGTTTTATTTTCATTCACCATTTCTGCATTCATATTGAAACTTGAATGCCTAAAATCTGAGAAACTCATTATTAAAGCCAATATTTACATTTGAATTCATAGATCTCACCTTCTCCAGTCTGATGATTAACTTGTTGACTTCAATAACATAGTGGTCAATTCTTGCAGCCCGTTGTTTCTTGAAGCTTTCAATATGACTTCTAGTCGCCCCTAGAAGCAAGACGACATAAGGTCAACCTTATCATGGTTGAAATGGCAGAAAATGTGTTCATTTAAGCCCAACAGCACATTTAAGATTTTGAAGTGATTCTAGTGTGGCTTGTTTGACATTTTTATTGACAGTTTGTGAACGATGCGGCCATAATTTCTTCACAGATGTTCAAAGACATATCAGGATTCAACACAAAACATACCACCATTCGATCAAATTTATGCTTTTTTCAAACAAAGTTGCCACTTGCCAATTCAAAGCTGCTCCTCCATGCTTATTCTGGTTATGAATGCAGTCCTGTTCATGCAGAGATTGTATTAAGGATCTCAGAGGCCATCCTAGCACAGCCAGTCTCACCCAGTTCCTGGGGCTCCCACATGTAAGGATCCACTCCCCCATAGTAGAAGGATTCATAGCTCCCAGAGTCCACACGATCTTCCCCATCGCGCTTCAACAACTTATCCTTGGCCTTCTTGGCTTTCTGCACCAGACCTGCCAAACAGAGAGAAATTGTTTGTTATTTTTAAGTCAAGTCATAGGCTTAACCCATTAAGGCTACAGCACCCTCTAAAAAACATGCTGGAACCCAAGGCATTGTTTGACAACAATCTCCTGAAACCTGAGGGCTTTCTGAAGATTTTGACAGAATTGTCTATGTTCACCAAAATCTTCATTTCTCAAGCGTCGGAAGCAGACAGAAACATGAAATAAAATCCATTTGAGAACCGATACATTTTTTTATTATTATTATTATTATTATTATAGCCCCCTGACAAAGTCGGGGCTACTATGGATTTGGCCTCGTCACCCGCCGCCCCAGGGATTTCTTTGTGGACGCTCTACAGGCCACAAATTTAAAGCAATTTCTTTTACAATTTGTACGTTTATGGGCAGTGGTTAGGACAGATTGCTGATGGATTTTGGTTGCCATGGCAACACATTATTATTTAATACCATTATTATCATTTTTATTACTACCTCTAGATCATAGCAAATTAATATTTGCTTTTATGGAGTGGGTGATGACCGTAAAATGGAGGCCATCTTGATATCCAGCAAACTCGCAGAAATCCTCCTCCTCAAACATAGTTCTCACCAATAGCGGCTCTAGACCCGGGAATGGCGGGGCGCAGACACGTCCCTTTATGACAATTAGCCCTGGGTAGTTCTCAATCATTTTCCTTTACTGACGCGTTTTCCAATTATCGTACTTGGCAACTTAAGACACGGTCTCTCCATATGCGATGAAACAGCGATGAAATCGTGGGCTTAATTCAGCTCAGTGGCGGAACCTGAACTGAGAATTGTGACAAAACATCCGTTAAAAACAGTCGTTAGTCCTGACCTATTCTCAGTCATTTTCATGAGTAACCGAAGGTTCGCTCCGAGAGTGCTCCGCAGTTAACAGCTGCTGCTTGTTCTCCCCGATTACGTAATCATTCATCTGGACGCATATTTGCTGTATTTAAATCAAAGTTAGTCAAACTTGCATACCTGTCGCCTCTCACGCAAACAGTTTGAGCAGCATGCAGCCTATTTAACTTCCAAGTGCCACTTTTTTATCAACCCACACAATACCGAGAGTGAAAGGCGATATTTCACTGGAACACGGACCTGATCAATCAACGCGAAGCGCTGGCCTATTAATAAGTAAATTTTTTTTCTATACTGAATTTCGCCCATGATTTCATCGTTGTTCGATCACATATGGAGAGACCGTGTCTTAAGTTGCCAAGTACGATAATTGGAAAACGCGTCAGTAAAGGAAAATGATTGCGAACTACCCAGGACTAATTGTCATAATGGGACGTGTCTGCGCCCCGCCATTCCCGGGTCTAGAGCCGCTACTGGTTCTCACCCACGGAACCTTGGCTAATGGGTCAGCAGTTGGATCAGAACCCTTTAATTCTTTGTTTTCATCAAAGTACTTGCTGTACTCTGCATCAAAGTTCACTTGTCGCTAAGGGCGTTAGCCATTATCATGGTCAGCTTTGGAAACTTTTTTTTTTTTTTTAGAAGAATACTTACCGTAAAATGACATTGTCAAAGAAAATACATAATGTCCGCTGCCCAAAATAAGCCATTATTTTTTTTAAATTATTTTACTGTTATCCTCGTTCAAAAAAAATCACATAATCCAAAAAACTTCAGAAAATAATCAAACGATCAAAAAAATAGGAAATATTCAGCCCAGACTGGTGCATGAGGTCACGACGGCTAGACATGTCTTTCGAGTGCACGTAGTCTCTGTATAAGCATTTAAAGTTGTATTGAGGAATAGGAGTGTTTTGAGAGATACCAGTTGTTTAAGTTATGACTGATTGTTAGCTGGAAATCTATATTGAACCCTCAGCAATGCCAAAATCGGCAATCGGTACCTGACTGATGTGACCTTTCACCATTTTACCTTTACAACAAAAGAGCTACCAGACCGTGTGACATAGACATCTTCCTCCAGCCAAATTAACATGGCGGCTTTCTCCTGCTGTCTTATGCCCAACATTGACGCCCAGTTTGCGCCGCGCAAAAAAAAAAAAAACTTATTGGTTCGGATGGCAAAAATAATATATTTATTTGACAATGTAACTTGACCATAGTTTTATGTATCCTTTAAATAAAAAATCCCATAATTTCTCCTTCTGCATGTGTATTTCAGCAAATCACAATGAATTTCATTCGTCACGTTTCTTGAAAATGATACCCGAAATGCCAAAATATCGCCATGTCACCATTGTTAAAGCCGGTCTCGAAGGGTTCACTTCTGGGTGGGGCGTGAATCCATTGCGTGCGTCTGTCATGAAAGCAGTCCAAGCCACTCGGAGTCTGAACATTTACCAGTTGGTAAGAAAATGATTTAGGGACATTAGGAAGTAGAAAAATGTTAAGTAAATCACAGCTTTGACTCACTTTTCAGCTGGCCCCTGACATGGCGGTCCTCGCCCGCATGCTCCTCCTCATAGTGGTCCTGGAGCTGATAGAAGGACTGCAGGTCCTTCAGACACAGTGGACACAGGAAGCCTTCCTTAACCTCCCCTGGGGTGTCAAAAGGAGGCGGGTAGCTGGAGGCCATGCAGGAAGTTGCTGGGCTTCGGCTGATTGAGAGGAAGCGGAGTCTTCTGGGTCCCCAGGACGGTCAGCCGGGGCAGTATTTCACCGTGCGCAACACTGGTGACTCATTTCACCCCTCCTACTCTCCATAGCAGCACAGGACTCCCTGAAACACTGTGCCAGATTCCATGGGACACAATTATTTCCTCAATGGCAGGTCACAAACTGTAACAAATTTGCTACAGCATGTGTATGACTTCAACCTTCAAATAACGGTGCAAAGGGAAGCTAGAACACCAGCTTACATTGAAAGCTTGAAGACCATCCAATTATGCTCAAAGGGACTAAATGCATGTGAACTTAAAGAATGCCCATGCATTGAAGAAACCGAGCTCCTGAACTAATTTAATGAATCAAAGGGACTACATACCACTGCAGTTTAAAATTCTAAATGATCTCTACATCTATAGAACTTTTTTAGTTGCCGGCTGCATATGCCAATTAGCGCACATCCCATTTTGGTACATGGATACTACGACATAATTTCGTTACTTCCATGATACAATATGCACGACTTCCTTGGTCATGCGATGTAGCTAAATGGAAGGTGACATTCCATTCCGCATGGGCTTTAACTAACTTAATGAGTGAAACGTCCAATCAAATTAACGTACGGGCTGGAGAAGAGCATCGCACAGAAACCAAATTTGGAATCAATTGGTATGCATTAGTCACAAAAGCAAATATTTGGTCTGAAATATTCTATCAATGGCAAGTGATCAGTTTTTTCAACTGCCCTGCTCCGCGTAGTTCGTCACCAAACTGCGCTATTTAAACGCAATGGAAAACGCGATACTATCCACTGACATTAATCCAACATCCTCAGAAAAAAACACTAGAAAAACTGCGAAGATACATGGTCAAGAAAAAAAATAACAGTTCCAGCTTAAAAGGCAGGTAACACGTAAACGTGAACGTAGCTTTCACTGTAAGCGAAGTCACAAGTAGCGGAACAAACTTCGATCACCTCCAGCACCCAGTAAGAGTCTCATTACAGCTTTTATTCTGCATTCACAAACATGTAGCCAGCTAACATTTTCATGGTGCCCAGTTAGCTTGGTAGCAAGCTAGCTTAACACCATCCAGCGCGAATTTCAGCGATCAAAAGCCATGACTAGCTATCTAGCTACTGCATTTATAGTCGAATTTCTTGAAGCCAATTTAAAGTAGGTTGGGAAGCAGCATTACTCTCTGAGATCGTCTGATATAGGACGATCAGTTCGCCACTTTGTCTTACAAATAATGCAACGTTGCTAGCTAGCCACGAGCTATAGTTCGTGGACTGGCATGAATGTAACATCTTAAAAACGTTATATCAACCCAAAGATTTACTAAATAATTCATATTTTGCATAAATATGAATACCCTTCGTTGCTCCACAAATACTTACAGAGCACTTGCTGCAGTTTTGACAGCTTAAAGTCTCCAGTAGAGCAGCTGATGCCCCATCTCACGGGTGAAAGGTCACCAGCCCTACCCAGTCACATGATTTGTCATGTGGTTGCTTTAAAAAAAAAAAAAAACAATATCAAAAGAGAAATGGGACAAAATTCATCGCAGTAAGTGCAATAACAGTAAGTTTCTCCTCGCGAACTGTGCTGTTAAGCGGGCCCAAAACGTTTGGTAAAAGTGAAAAACACGTCTTGGCCCTCGCTGATGCAGTTGTGATCCAAATGTTTAAATTTAGATGCCGATAATACTCGTTATACATATCTTTCTTGGCTTGACGATTTGAGTTGAGATCAAGTGCGCATTCACATCTTTTAATTAACCATTTCTCTCGCCTTCGTTGGGCTTTCAAAGCACCGCTCAGAAAGTATTCACAGACAGCACACGAACAGCTGAAATTAGATGATCCAAAACGTGAAAAAAAAGTTCAGAGAAGGGTCATTGAGCTAATTCCGGGTATTAAAGTTGAGAGCTATAAGAAGAGGCTCTCTTTAGTTTTAGGAAATGGAGGCTTAGGGCTGATCTGATTGAGGTCTTTATATATGTTAAAGGGAATAACCAGTTCGACCGAGTGTTGTTGGTAGAACTCGGGGTCACAAATGGAATTTGACCAAAGGTAAATTTAGCACTGATATTCGGAAATATTTCTTCTCCCAAACAGTAATTTCGATGTGGAATAGCTTGCCTTACCATATTGTTGAGGCAAAGACCGTGGGAGTTTTCAAGAGCAGGCTTGACTCAAAGCTGGATACCATTGAGTATCTGAAGTGATAATATTCACAATAGTATAAAGAAACTGGCGAGCCTAGTTAGGCTGAACAGCCTCTTCTCACCATTCATGCTATGTTATGTTAAGTAAAAATTATTCTGAGTTTAATCGTGGGGCCTACTATAGGAGGTGCTCACCACGTGGTGGTGCTGCCAAATAACATTTGCGCGTTCGGTAGTGGCAACCTCAGGAGTATTGTTCTATTGATCGCAGTGCAAACAAGATAGTAAGCAATGTTTTGGCCTAAGTGAAGCTAGACAGCCTGTCAAAACAAAAATCTATCTGTTGTGCTGCTTACTGTGAAGGTAGTAATTATATGAGGTAAAACAGTTACTTTTATGGCTATGTATTTATGGTGATTATTATTATTGTTATTATTATTATCATCATCATTATTTTACTTATTTTGCACCCATCTCCCTTAATTAAATAACCCGCGTGCATTAGCTCCACTGGAACCCCTGACTGGCGATGCTCAAACAATACTAAATAAATAATTTAAGAAAATAAATATTATTATAGAAAAACGGAATATACCAACATGTGTGACATACTTTATTAATGTTTCGAATGAAACAACCAAAACCATTGCAATCATCTAATACAAGATAAATTTCAACGAAATCAAGGTTTCATAATAAGTGGTATGCCTCATTTAGTACTTAGTGCAGCCACCTCTTGCAAGGATAACAATATGGAGTATTTTCCCGTCATTTTTGACAAGGTTAAGACACATATGTATGGGGAATTTAGGACCATTCCTTTAGGCTGATCCTTTCATGATCCTTCACATTCTTGGGTTCATTTTTATCAACTTCCCTCTTCAACTCAGCCCACACATTTTCAATTGGATTGAGGTCTGGCGACTGAGATGGACATTGCGGAACATTGATTTTGTTGTCACGGAATCATTTATAAGACAAGTAATAAAAATAAAAGATAAGTTTTTTGCACTGTGAGTCATTTTCAAAATAAATGGCAACATTCAGCTAGGGTATGCAAAGTTTCGAGCACAAATGTATATACATATATTTCCTCTCTGAACTTAGATCAAGGCAGTTTGTACCACAAAAAATACACTTAATCTCCCGTTCTAATATTCATAACCCTCCTCAGCACATGCTTATTTGCCTAGTTCAAACTGTTCAGTTTGTTGAGTATTATGAATGCAGATTATACTGTGAATATGACGGTTTTATAAGGAGAGCATTGTAAACATGATTTGAAGCTGATGGCATTTTTCTGATGGTGATTATTCTACTGACAAGTGGCAACAATTGAGAGTCTTGCATTGTAATGGTGGGGGTGGTGGCACTCTCTGGAAAATGAGTGGTAATAACAGCTTGTAATGAGCATCAAAACGGCTAAAGAATAGAAAAGCACATCTTTCTCATCAAATTAGGATGGTTATTTTGAAGTTACGGTGATTCCAAGGACCCTGATTGGCAGGGACTCGAAAAGCATCAGAACATAAGATTTCTGGTGGGCTGAAGCCACCAATGTGATGCATTTTTACAGGACTGAAAATCATTGGTGGTTTGGCAGTGCCTAAATGACAAGAGTGTTTTGAATTGTTCTGTGGGTGTGTGCTTCTGCTAACCCGCAGATGCCACCCCCATCCCCTTAGTGGAACTTTACATTTCAGAACTATCCAGAAAAGCACAGGGGAACATTGATCTAAACCATTAATGTACAAAAGCCAAATACTATGCTACAATACCTGCATACCATGCTGGGTCCAAAGTGAACAATCGTTCAGTCACTCTGAGCTATCATTGTGTTGCGTATCACAACTATAGATATGTTTGTTTTGAATTTCTTGATACCAATAGACAGCATCCATCAACTTGATAACCAGTCAGGTCCGTAACTATTTTGATAGTGAAATAGTTCTTTGTCTCTTTGGTTCTGTTTGCCACCACAATGGTTTTAAAAGGAAAAAAATCAAGATGTGCTTGAAGTGTGCGCTATCTGCTTTAATTTAAGATTCTTGACAAAAATATTGCTGAACTCTGAAATATGGAAATGGCTAATGCAACATATTTTAATTTATAGTTCCCCCATCCCTCAATTTCTGGTGTGCAAAAGTAATTAGACAAACTATTATAACCATAAGTTTAATTGTCATACAACTTTAATATGCCATTGATTTTAAATGCAACAGAGCCTGCTGAACCTCATCCAGGCATTGACTGCAGCTGTCTGCAGTGTCTGCTAGTTTTTTTTTGGTTTTTTTTGCCCTTTGGTAAGGTCAGGTAATTGACTTGACCTTAGTGAGCATTTCTCTTCCTTGTATATAAAAGTATTGTGTTTCTTTGACTGTGGGCATCGAGTCCTTAATCGTCTGAAATGCTGTCCAATGAGTTTTGAAGCTTTTAGCTCAATATTAGCCGATAAAATAATTTGGTACAATTCAGGATTCATTCACCTGCTTTTGTTTGCTTTCACACCATCAATAAATACAAAGGAATCACTTCCATTGGCAGCCGTACATGCCCATACCATATCACTAACTCCTCCTTGTTTCACACATGAGGTGTTATGCTTCAGATAACGATCATTTTGTTTCTTTCTCCATACTCATACTCAGAAATTGATCTTGATCTCATATGTCCATAACATGCTCCAGAACTGCACTGGATTTGATGTCATGTTGCAAACTCTCAACTCATATCCCTGTTTTTCAAGCTCACTAATAATGTACAGCTTTAGCTAAACCCTTTGTATTAACTCTGGTGAGGTCTGAGATTGACCTGCCTGCTGGAGGGCATTCTTTGCAGGCCTGCGACTGAATCTCGGCTAATCAGGTTCCCAGCTGAGCGCTTCAGGTTGGGGGAGCAAAAACAAGACACCCTATACACAAAAAATCTCCTGTATTCTCTGCGGTACAGTATATTATGTGGTAGCAGATCATAAAGGGTAGTGGATCATTTGGTCTTTATCAGATGATACTTTCATTAACCCATCATTAAAACTGCCATATTAGGATTTGAATAAAAGGTCTGTTTACTGCAAACAAGCTCAATGTCAAGCGATGGAACAAATGGATTTTTCGTCACTGTTTTTGACGTTTCATATCATGGATGGTTAGAAATTGCGTGACCTGACCAACGCAAAAGAAAACGTTTTTTCTGGTTTGAGTAGAGGCGTACCTGTCGTTTCTTGTTCATTCGTGGTAAAGAATGCATTTTTAACCCCTTTGCGCTGAAGTCAAATTTGGCTATTTGTGCATCACTCTATTTAATGCTCTATAATTCAAGATTTGAGCTTCATAGAGAAGGGGAATATGGCTTAACTAAGACAGGACACTTGCAGCATTTAGAATTCCTTTGTATTCCAGTTTATTTTCATGATTTTGGTGGAGAATAAGGACTACAAACAAATCTTCATGAAAATTCAGCATGGAAATTATTATTATTTTTTTAAACTGATGATTTAAAAATGGCTGGGAGTTAAAACAATACATTTTAGGCATTATGAACTCCTAAACAACAAGTATTCTGCGTCTGAGCATGAAATTCTAAATTATGTACTCTTCAGGAGCCAAATAAGACAGCTCTCCAGGTGGCTCCCCAAACTCAGAGCCCTCAACATGGCACACTGTCAAATCATAAAATAATCATATTTTTAATACAAATCAACTTTTGATACATGAAATTCAATGCGAATTAGTTATTTTCTGGTTGAATTTAGCATGAGTTTATCAATATAGGTGCAGCTGGACATCAATGGTCACCAGCAACCTCTCCAAACACAAAACATGCCTTTTCTCCATGACCAAGTTTAGAATTTTGACCATTTTTCTTCGGAATCCCACAAGCCAGCCCAAGTGCTCGTTAAAGGAACTGCTTATTTCACGGTCAGAACATTCATTCTTCAATTAAAAGCTAGCAGTTCCCATATACCAGCTCGCAAGCTTATAAAACACTTACCACACCTTATAAGGAACAAGTATAACTCAATAAGACAGTAATATCTAAAATAAGAAATATTTTAACAGAACAGACATTCCACAATCAGGAAAAAGCCGGCAATATGCTACCCGAGATTGAACAGAAAGGTGCAAGGAACGTAGTAGGGGGGTCTACAACAGTGCTTGAGCTGTTGGCATTTTAAATAAGCCAGAACTTTGGCATTCAGTTTTGTTGAATATGGTATAAATTCTAAAACAAAAAGCCACATTGAGCAAAATGCCACCAAATGCAGTATTATTAGCAAAGAGAATAAAAAACAGCTAGCCATAAGTAAAATATGCAATTGTACTTACTCATAAAATGAAGAAAAACCTTTCCTTGTTGAGTTCATGTGCCAAAGACATTGAACTATCTGGTAGAAGAAACCCTCCAGTTCTGTTTCTTTTGGAATTATTCCCATTGACCATGTCCATACCTCAGATATTACCTGTGTCTTAAATACTGTCGCTGCATGAGCGTCCCTGGGGAAAATCAATACAAGTCAATTTGTTGATGGAGCCAGCGAATCCCAAAGCCTCCTTTGGAAACATGTCCACCAACAAGGTAAAGTAGCATATGTTACGCTATATTTGCAAAATATCATTACATTGCTTTGTTTATTGTGACAGAAAACTACAGTTCAGTGTTTCCCACCGACCAGCAAGTAATGTGGGGTGGCAGACCAATTTTTTTAAACAGATATGATTTTCATTTTGTTGAAGGGGAGCCTCTCAGTTTGAATAAAAGGCAGTTAAAGGGGTTGGCATATTCAGTGCTGTGAAAAAGTATTTGTATCACAAACCTCGTGTGAGTGCCTTTTATGTCTCCACCCATGTAGCAGTTTGCTTGTCTTGTAGAAGTATTGTCTGTTTTGATTGGTTTGTGTCTTGCATCCTTCCCTTTCACCAGCTGCGTCCCATTCATGGTTTCCACTCCTCGCATTTGTATTAATCTATTTTTATCCCCAGAGGTAAGCTGTACTCCCTGACCACCCAGGAGTCCCAAGCAATGAAGGAGTACATATATCAGTCTCTGGCTTCCGGAAAGATTTGGACTCCTCAGTTACCAGATGGCGCTGGTTTCTTTTTCTTGGCCCGAAAAGATGGGTCTCTAAGTCCCAAATTGACTATTGGGGACTTAATTCTTTCACCATTGTGAATTATTGCCCTTTATCTTTGATTGACTCAACATTCCCCAACCTCCAGGGCTGCCGCTTTTTTACCTAGCTGGACTTCTGCAATGCCTACCCCCTGGTGTGCAAGAGGGGAAGAGATGAGTGTTTCTAAGGAAAAGAAAGCCCTTTTTTCAGCTCTCACCCAAAAGAAGTAGACATTCCACTCGTTCCTTAAATATTTTTTGCGATTTTTTACGATTTCTATGTACCGAGTAATCAAACCTTAAATCTCTAAAATTTAAAACAACTAATTTGCAAAAGTTCATGAATGGCGCCATTCCATATGTTTTAGCCAATCAAAATGCACTGCGTGTGGCAATTTCCCGGATGGTATAACATGTTTGGACGCAACAAAATGAACTGATCAGTATTAAGTGTATACAAATTAGTCTTGGTTATCACTCTTGCTGCAGCTTAATTTTATGCGGAATGATCAAGGCTCGATATTACCTATCATTATTAGAACCTGAACGACAGAATCAGTCACAATGCCATTGTGTGCGGCTGTTGGTCGCTCCAACAAAACGGGAAACTCAGAAATACCTGTGGGCATAAGCTTGCACTGATTTATTAGTGAAGCCTGACTTGGTAAGATAGTGGTGCCCACACAGAATATCCTTTTAGAACTACAACTAGTCCTGACTAGTTCACGATCAATTTCCTTCATTGACTGGTTTTCCAATTCTAATCCGTTGATAACTGAGGACATGGCTTCTCTGCCACATGCGATCTAACAGCGACAAAATGTTGGGCTAAATTCAGAACAAGAAAATCATTTTCTCAAAAATAGGCCCATGCTTTATGAATGACAAACTGCTCTGAAACCTCCATGATACCTTTTTTGAACATCAGGTAATTTAACTTGCGCTTCATGACCGTTTAAATTGTTTAAATGAAATAGAAGACCATTTGAGACAGCTTTATGCAATTTCATAACTTCTGACCCCTGAGAAAAGAGAAGCGTGAGAATTCCGGAGTCATAATAGGTTTCCATGTTACTAGAGGAGAAACTACGTAAACTTACATGAAACTGAAAAATGTCCATGCACAAGGACTTCAATTCCAGATAATCTTGTAAATAAGCATTGATTGAATGACTGATTCCAGTGAAATATCAACTTTCTCTCTTGGTACAGCACTGCGTTGATGGAAAATGTGTCTCTCGATAACTAAATATAATTTTGTTTTCCGAAATAAAATGATAAAGTGTGAGATTGCTGACTACTGCGTGAGAACGTGATTTGTCACTTAAAAGCAAGAGACTCGAGCCACATGCATGAGAGTTGACAGGTAGGCAATTTTGAATAGCGCAGATTTAAATGCACCAAATTACTCGTCCACTTGAATGATTGTGTCAACTGGGAGAATTAGCAACACCTGACAATATGGAGTGTTCTCAGAGTGAAAATATTGATAATTATGAAAATGACTGAGCAAGTCAGGACTATATTTTAAAGGGGTGTCCCGTGCTCCACCAAATTTTCAATTCTCGCTACGCCATTGGTTTTATTTAATTTATGACCTCTGCGTGCTCAAGGGTTCAGGTGTCCGGGTGACACAGCAAGCTTCCCCGACTCCAACAAACATGGCGCATCACACACTGTATAAATCTGATCTTCTCAAGCTGATTTAGTTGTTAAAAACATTTTTCAAAAAATACTTAAGAACATTTTTGAATAGTAGGGGCAGTGCACTTTTATTGGGTAAAAGATGAAAAAAGGGTTTAACATTCGCTAAGCCTGCTAGGAATAACTGTTTGGACTTGCTTATACCCCTGCTGTGTTCCCGGAACTTCATAAATGATACCCTCTGAGACATGGTCTCCCAGTTCATCTGTGTACCTAGACGATATTCTGGTCTTCAAACAGACTCTGGAGGATCAGACCTGCCATACCTGCCTGGTAATTAAAAGACTGTTGGAGAACTAACTCTACTTAAATCCACAAAAGTGCAAGGGAATTTGTTCCATAAGGAGCTGCAGAGGTTCCTTGAGTTCACCAATTTTTTTTACCAACAGACTGACTGTTGAACAATACGAATGTGGTCCCAATCCTGGTGACTGAGAGTTAGGCTTGGGGGCTTACTCGTATTAAGGGCTGTATCAGCGATATGACGTCACTATTGCTGACAGTTGAAACACAACAGAGCCGCTCGCCCCTCCCCTTCAGAAGCTTGGAACATGAACGCGCTTTTCTTAAAGTGAAACTTTGTGTCTTTGCATTGACTTTGAAAGTAGTCTGTCGCGATAAAAAAATTTGTTTCGCGTTCGTTGTGAAAGCAGCTTAAGAATGGCTCACTCAGTTGGGTAAATGGCCGTGTACAGCTCGTGGTGATAAACGCCCAGTAGCAACAATGACCACCATTGCCAGACGATAAATTTACATCATTAGTGCTCGCAACAACAAGGTATCTGACAAGCATCATAGCTTAGCGTCACAAAATGAGTATTAACATCACATTGATCACCGCTTTTAGCTAAACTTATCACGCGGTTATACATTCATAGACGAATTTCAACTCTGAGTACTAACCAGAGAAAAAATATTATTACACCAACACAAACTCTGGTTTGATTAGACAGAATTAGCAAACTCACTATCTTGCCAACCAAGAGTTAGCAAAGGTTGCTAACTCGCTCCAAAGAGGAAATATCGATCTCTCTACTGTCAGATTCATTATGTCCAGCATGATCTCTGTAAGATAGCCTTACAAAAACAATACACAAGCTTCCCTCAATTTTGCTTGGGTTGGCAATTTGCAATTCACATCCAGCCGAGTTAGCACCAGCTCTACTCACCTCAAGTAGAAACAAGGCGACCTGGGTGTCAGAATTAAAACCATCCAACTCCCGGTATTCTCTCCGGCATTGGTATGCTTTCCCTATGTTTATTCGGGACTTTGCACAATTTAAACCAAAGTCAAATAGAGCCGCATGCTTTTTATAGCCTATTTCACCGCCAAGTGCCACTTTTTTCCCCACTCAATACCGAGAGTAATTTTGAATAACGTTGATTTAAATCAAGCAAACTTTTTTTTTGAGTGGGAAAAAAGTTGCACTTGGCGGTGAAATAGGCTATAAAAAGCATGCGGCTCTATTTGACTTTGATTTAAATTATGCAAACGCGTCCAGATGAATGATTGTCGTCTTACCTAATCGGGGAGAACAAGCAGCACCTGTTAAGTGCGGAACGCTCTCGGAGTGAACATTTTGTTAATCATGAAAATGACTGCGAGCAGGTCAGGACTAATAATTCTTAAAACAGATGTTACGTCCACCCCAATTCTCAGTTTTGCTGTATTTACCCCATGACTTCATCGCTGTTAGATCGCATGAGAAACCATGTCTTCAGTTGCCTATTACGATAATTGGAAAATGCGTCAATAAAGAAAAATAATTGAGAACTAGCCAGGACTATCCTAATTGTCATAAAGGGCCGTGTCTGTGCCACCCCAATTCCCGGTTCTAGCTTCGCCCCTGTATGAGAGTGAACTGCGAAGATTCCAGTGGTGGATGGTGAAATTGGTTGAGTACACAACATCTCTTGAAAATAATGATTTGTCTTGACCTAGTTTCAGTCATTTCTTTTGAAAGACATTATGTGAGCTCTGAAAACACTTGTACCATTAAGTGTAGCCAGTTCTAATTTAGTTGAGATGAGAACTAATGAGTTTTGATCTGTTTTCAATAATTTCCCTTCACTATCAAGTTCTCCAATTATAAGAATAAGCCATTAGCAGATAACTCTTTTACAGTATCTGTGGTCCTTTTTGAGCAAATTTCCTCCCAAACTAATATGCTTACTGCTCTTGAACCACTTTGACTACAGGCAAAATCATGATCTTGTTTGAAAGGTGACGCTCTGTAGATTGCTCTCAAATTGTCAAAATTGATGAGAATTTTGCCCGTATTAAGTAACAACACTGGAAATTAAGTTTTTGTCTAACAGAAAACGATTTTATGCTTTTTTCTGCCCCTGTAATGCTGTGACCAAGCCTTATAAGCCTAGAAAAATAATACAGACAAAGCCAGACACCTGAACAATAGCAGGTTCAAATAAAATGATTCTGTGACCAAAAATGAATATTTTATGGATTTTTTTCTTGGTTGTCTTCAAGTGTGTTCCAACAAACTATTTTGGAGAGTCCAAATTTCCCTGCGTTCCTAGCCAGGGTTGCATTCGCTTTTACAATAGTTTTAGAATTTCCTTATTTCAGGGAGTTTTTCTCATATGGAGCCAAATTTTGACTCAAATATTCCCTTCCAATTCCCTGCACTGGTGTGCAATCGTATATGATTGTTTTAATTAAAACAATGGAAGCAAAATTAGCAACAAATATCTGCAAAGGAGTAACATTGAATAAAATGCAATTTTGGGATGTTCTGTGCTTCTCCAATTATCAGCAAACCAGCAGCCACTGGAACATTCTGGATATTCCACTGTTGCTACAAGTACTCAAGTCAGTCATTGATATTTTCTGACTGTGTGCCTCTCATTACATCCGTTGTCTCATTTTACATTTAGTAGACATTCTCTGATTACTCGATTGTCATGACACATGAACTAGCTTGAACAATAATTTTTGTTGTACCTTTTATTAATTTTTTTCAAAAAAACAGGTAGAAGGCCTTCTAAGTGGAGTATTGCACTTAAACTTGGCAAATTAGGCTGAGAAAATAATTCTCTGTGATGAAAAGAATCATCAAGTACCATCTAGAGTCATTGCTCCATACATATCTCAGTTTCTCGTGCAAAACCCTCAGAGTCAGCCAAGTGCATGTATCAAAATTAAGATTTTTGGCCTTTTGATTATTAGTCATGATGTCTTGATTTCATGGCTATATGTAAGTTCAAGTGCAACTCATAAAATGTTGGGACAGTTGAGAAAATGCAAATGACAACAGAAAGCAGTGGATTCTAAATTTACTTTGACATGCATTTCATTAAAGACAACACAAAGACAAGGTATTTAATGTATATTCTGTATGTTTCTGAGTAAATGTACATCCATTCATGTCATTCAGGCCTGCAACGCTTTCCAAAAAAGGTTGGGACAAGGGCAATTTAGGACTAGCAATGAGGTAAAAAAAAAAAAGAAGAAGAAGATTTGAAATAGCCGATGGTATCAGATGATTGTAATCATGAGTAGTAAAAAAGCTGCATTCAGGAAAGGCCTGGTGTTTCAGGAGCAAAGATGAGCCAAGGATCTCCAATTTACTCGCAAAAGCGTGAAAAAAATCATTGCATTGTTAAAAAAAACAATATTCGCAAAGATAGGAAGGGATTTGGATATTTCAACTCTATAGTGCATAATATACATAATTACAAGATTCGAGGAAATGGAAGAACTCCTGTGTGTAAATGGACAGGATGCAACCCTAAGCTTCATACTCATGATCTACGATCTTTCAGATGACACTGCATCAAAAACTTTCAATTATTTACTAGAGCTGTCACCACGTAGGCTCAGGATTACTTTGGCAAACTTTTGTCAAGCATTACAATACGTACGTAGTTACTGCTACTGATTCCTCTGAAAACTAAACTGTAAGCCTCTTGTTAAGTGCCCAGAAGCTCTGTCAACTTCTCTGGGCTCGAAAGCATCTGCAATGGACCATCACACAGTCTTAATATATTTTATGGTCAGACAAATCAATATTTCAATACTTTTTTTTTGGAAGAAATTGATGTTGTCTGTTCCGGACCGAAGAAAAAACGGTAATCCTGACTGTTACCAGCAACAGGTCCAAAACCCATGCGCTGTCATAGTAGGGGGTTGTGTCAGTGTCCTTGGTAAGGGTAACTTGCACTTCTGTAAGAGCATCATTGATGCAGAAAAGTAGACTGAGATTTTGGAGTGACATTTACTGCCTTCAAGACAACATCTTACCCAGGGACACCCATTTACCTCCCCATTAACTTGTTTTGCACCTATGAATATGGCAGAATATACTATGAGTATGCTTTAAAGAGCTGGTCCAATATAATGTGTTTGTTATATGATTTTTTTTCTTCAGAATGGCCTTTTAAATTTATTCCAAGATTTGTTTTATTAGTTTGGTCCTACTTTTATTTTGCTGTGTAACAAACTAGCTACACGATCTTAACCTGGAACTGCAGAGTTGGTTTACTTCAGAATAAACCCACACCTGCTTGGTGGTCGTACTAATGGGAGAGTGTTTAGTGACACATTGAATTCAAAGACCTTCCCACCCAAAATACTGGGTCTACTTGTGTTTAAAATGGTTGAAAAATGATAATAACACAAAAACCAAATACAGAAATGACTAACAGAGATAGACCCTTTGATTACTGAGTATATGAATATGATGTGTTGGATGGAAACTTTGGATTTAAAATGCGTCTTTTAGACCAGTGGTTCACCAGACGGTGTGCCACGGCACACTGATGCATGGTCAGGCAAGTGCAGCTGTTCTGTGGGATTTTTTGACAATTACATTATCACTGTACAGATCAAGGGCAGTGTAATGAGCATAGAAAATTTGTACATTTTGTGGCCATGAGATGGCTATGACTTAATAATAGTTATAGTTATATAATAATTCCCATGATTTACTTGATTCATGGACACAAGATGTAACTTGTTTCCCCAATTTAATTAACTCGTACTCGCACGTTTGTTCATGAGGATCTCTTGATGCGGACCTTCTTCCAGTTAAGTGAATTGCCTATCAGGTAGCTGGCAAAAATTCTAAGATGGGCAGTTGAAGCCCCAAGAACCTCCTGATGCTTTTTCGTCATTGGTCTGCAAAAATATTGGGAGATTCAGACCTTCAGAGAGCACCAAAAGAGCTTGTTCTGTTAAATTGGTACTTGTGATTGCTAAACAGTATTACATGAGCTCATTTCTCACATCTTTTCACTATCTTGTATATCTATTAAATTGTGCGAGAAAGGCTTTAAAATGCATGTTATATATTTGTTTCTTCATCTTTTTATGATCATGAGCGCACAAAAAATGTAGCCTGCTATAACTGTTGAATTTCATGTGCTGATCATGCTTACTTAGTAAAGTCCTGAAATAAATATGCACATCAGTAAAAGTGTCAGTTTAATTACTATTATGGGTTAATTTTTCATACTGTTTATGTTGCAAGAGGGGCAATATTTATGCCCGGCTCAGTTATGTAACTATGAAAAATTATTATGGAACAAGGGATTGGATGCTTCTGGAACTAGGAGAAGGAAGAAAACACAAACTTCTTTTATTGATTTTTATTTGGAAAGTTGTTGCGTTTAATAGTATTGTGACTGTCGCAATAAATTGAACATCCAACCCTCCAACCGAAGTAAATACAAGACTAATTTTGTGACCTGCCTGGTTTGAATGGGTATACTGCTGCTTCGATGTAATTTTACAAAGTAAATTCTTGAATTATTTTGTTAATAAATATTTCATGAGTAATATGGTTGTTTCCTTATTGTATTTGGCATTAGTAAATAAAGATAAACATTTTACAATGATATGAGTGAAAATGGGTTATAGAGGCTATTTTGTGCAGATATGAATACAGGGGTGCCTTGCGATTTTGGCCTGTCCTTTAATGTGCCTTGAGCCCAAAAAGTTTGAAAACCAATGTTGTATAAGAAAGTGAGTCATTGCGTTTTCAGTGGATGTATGGGGAGATAAATTGCTAGCACTTTTTGAAACTTTACGGACTTGTAAATACTTTACAGTCCCCACTTTTTGAAATATGTTGTAATAGTCTATGTTAACGTGTTTATGTCATTCCATGAATCAATCAAATTCATTTGGTAAAACATTAAATAATGTGCTGTCATATTGTTTTCAACATAATGCTGGTCAATGATAATTTACAAATCACTACTTTAAGTTTTAATTTTAACATACTGTCCCAACTTTTTCTGATTTGAGGCTGTATTTCCACTGTTCAGTCAGCCAAATGCAATGTTATTAGCGTGATGAAATATACAGAAAATTGAATACAGAAGCCCTGTATGTTTGGTTAAACTCATTGCTCTCAAGGCATATCGCTGATACAGAAAGTATCTATACTTACTGCGGTTAACCAGAGGAACAGAGTTCTACTCCAAGATCTAACCATAGATTACACCAAAGTAATGGGAAATGCTGCGCTCCCAGGCTGGTTGCATATGAAGAGTCCATATGAACCGATTTTGGCGACAGATACGTGGTGCTAATCAAAGATGTTATGGTTATAACCAGTTCTGCAGTACCTTTTCATATGCAACATTCTTTGATGTAGTGCATGTAAGAATCAACAAATAATCCAAAGCTCACCTCAGAATTTGATGCAAAAAAGGGAATGTGAATGAAACCCCTGAAGTAGGACATGAGTTTGAGACTGTGCTCCAGGAAATTAAGGGTTGGCTGTACTTGCTGATGTACTTGCTTAATAATGGTATGGCAGTCTGTTCCTTAGCAGCTGTGTGAGTAATGTCTGACAACTGAGTTAACTTGAGAATCTTAAAAGGCACAGTAGAGTGGGACATTCTGACTTTTTGTGAATGATTGTATGATTTTACAGCGTATCATAGGTTGGGCTAATAAAGCCTTGCTAAATTTACAGATGCAGTTAGTGCAATTGTGTTCATTACTATGTCAAGTATTATAACCCCATTAACCTATATGACTTTATTTCTTCTCTTTACCTCCCCTGTTCATGACAAGTTTTAGAAATTGAACTCCACTTAATGTGCTCTCAAAAGTTCAACTTATCCATTGTTATCCATTGTAAGTTATCCATTGTCTTCACTAATTGTGATTTGAAACAAAACTTATCTTCAAGATGAGCTAACTAACATTTAGTTGAGTCAACTCATTTTTAAGGCAGCAAGTGAAGTTTCCTTTAAGTTTCCCTAGCTTGAAATGTATACGTGGTACAAGCAAGATAACTGTCAACTGATTAATTAAAGCTGTGGAATGAACTACAGATTCTACAGCTGTCACATACTGGCAGGAGAAATTTAATTTGCTCAGAAATTTTTCGTTATAGCAGTTGCTGGGGTATTGATTATCCAGTCTCAGGCACAAAGCATTGATACTTTCCTAGAATTACAAAACGGCGAGAGAGTAAGAATGAAAACAATCCTTTTCGTGTTCACATTTAGGATGCTACTTAAGTGCAGAACAAGAAAAGTCATATTAAAAAAGCAATGCTTTCTGTGCTGTGGGCCTATATGTAATGTTCCAATTTATATAAATTTATAATTTAAATACCGTATCCTCATTTACTCGGCAAATAATGAATAAATAAACAAACAAATAAATAAATAATGTAGCTAAAATATATGAGAGGAAAAAATTTGGGCCACTTTTATTTTGCTGATTGTGCTTTCATTATATTTAACAGAAGTCATTAAAACCATATGACAGGATATTGTACGCTGAGTGATTAGGCTTAGACATTTTTTTTTTCAAAATGCCATATGCAAGAAAGAATGTAGCTAATTTAAAATGATTGCGAAATTACGCAGAGAGATGTAACAATAGCCTCAATTTTTCTCTTAAGATTTGTGACATCTCGACAATAAAGGGGGAGGGTAAATGAACGCTGAAGACTACGTATTAACTCACCAAATGCTGTTGACATTAAACAACGAATTGACCCTAGAGGCTACATATTGGCCTCTGGACTCGTTTTGATACAGCCTGAACATGGGCGAGAATTGTTATTACTCCACGTTTATGTGGCCAATTATTTTGGGGATGAGATTATCTCAATTGGAATGTCCAAAAAATTCACTAGCCATCATCCTTTCCGTCTTGTCCTTACAAACTCTGAATTAACTCTCGAGGATTGGTTTCTGATGGGAGGTGTTACAGCTTACCCCGCTGGGAAACACTCTGTTCATTTCTTGATGCGGAATTATTTTTAACGTGACATTATTCGAACCCCGCCCTTTCCCATTAGCTGAAGTCTGCTGTTTATTTGCTTTGATGCCTATTTTCTCCATCTTAGAATCTGCGTTATTATGCGCTGAGAACGACCCTGGTTTTGTTAAAGGCGCTCTTATCATCATCATTATTATTATTTTATTATTGTTACTCATTTGTTTATTTATTTTATTCAGTTTAACTCAGAGAAAACCATCGGGGCAGATGTTAAACGACGAAAGTTCGAATGCGGTAACAATCCGTCGGGCGAGTCCTAATTTTCTCACCTGCGCGGTCAGTTCCACGTCATCCACACTGTAATTAACTAATAATTCATGAATGTTCAAAAATACTACCGTTCCGCAATGACATTTCAGCCATGCAGAACTGCTGGTGCAACTATGCAAGGTGCAGAGCCGGCGTAATGCGCAGTGTACAGTCCAAGTGATTTATTTGAATTTAACGTCAGTGTTTATGCTGTATGCGAACGCTTCTCCATAGTGATGGAACACTTTGTTTGCAACAGAAATTACCCTGTTTCAAGTGGCCCACAGCAAAGGGTAATAAATACATCACTAAATGTGAAATACTCTTTATTTTACTTATTTAGATGATATTGCGATTTTTACATTAAAATTATGCAGTCGCTCTCCCTCTTTACTCCTGCTCCACGGAGTCTTCGTATGCGAACCTTTTTCCTGGATGTTGTCTCTTATCGACTGCTCGGCTCTTAATTGCGTTGTCCAGTACCTGCAGCAGCAGGCTCGCTTTGCTGCAGCTGCTTGGATTATCGGAGAGACAGGGATCGTTGGAGGCGAAATCAAGACTCGTGCTATCCACAAAGCGTTTTCCGGGGTGCTGACGCTTCTCCAAATCAGACTGCTCACCTGAGTCCATTTCATCCCAGAGCCCGCGTCTGCCCGGGTGTTGACGTTTCTGATACATCAGGTAGCGTTTGCCAGGATGCTGCCTTTTGGAAAAGTCGTAAAGGTACGCCGCCTGAGAGGCAGAATTGTCAGGTAATTGTTCTAGTTGAGAGCGCTTTCCCGGGTGCTGCCGTCTTTGCAACTCAACATAATCGTCTGTCTCATCCTCTCGCCTTCCTGGATGTTGCCTCTTCTGGAGATCGTCGTAATCCTCAACGTCGTTCTCGTCGTCCCCTCGTTTTCCAGGATGTTGCCGCTTTTCTATTTCTTCTTGGTATCTCTTGCCCGGATGCTGTCTTTTCGCCATCCACTCTTGCTGAGAGGAGATCAGTTCTGTAATAATAATTTAAAAAGAAAAAAAAATTAGCCTACTTGCTTGTACAGGCTATACTTGAGCCTGAGATTAAAACTACTCATTTCCATAATTTCAAATAGATTGAAATGAACTAAATCATACTATTCAGACTCAGTAGCAGAGACATGCAATTAAATTGCATTTATTTTAAGGCGGTAAATTCAAATTTATAAAATGGGTTTATGCTTACCCAAGGCTATTGGACCATTTGTTGTAAAACAACCGTCTGTCTCTCTGAAGTGACTGATTTTTATATGACACTTAATTGTATTCAATTTCCCATTATGTCAATTTTTGGATTTAACGTTTTGGAAAAAGTTTTTATTTGAACTCAACTACTTAAATGGCCGTTAGTTTAGCAGTGAGTCTGCAATCATGCTCAACGCGCAAATGGTTCAATTTTTCTGAGTGGGTCTCCTAAATTTTAAAATGCATGTTAAGTTGAAGAAAGAAACAGTTTGCGCCTGCTCTACGAGTCTAAGAAAACTCTTCTCAACCTTTAGATAGACACAATGTCGCTATTATTTGAGATACTCTCTGAAGATGTTGAAAGACTACTCGAGCCAATTTTAAGAGTGGTTGTGTGGCGGCTCTGGAACCGATTATTATCATTATTACATATTTTTTCCATAGTTGGACAAAACATACCGTTTGTACCCTCGTTTTCCCCTATCTTTTTTAGTATTGTTCTCATTAATATATTATCCGCGCTCTGAAGCATCTCGTTCAAAGTTGCTCTGGTCTCCGCGTTCTCTCCGTCAGGGATGCTTTGTCCTCGATTCATGGCAAGATTGCATACCGTCAAAGTGGCGAGGAGGATCAGGCAAGCGGGATTCATGGCGAGATTGGCGCTAAAGAAGAATGAAAAAAAACTATATATCACATTGCATCTAACTTTTAAATCATGATTGTAAATATGGACGAAAAAGGAATCGAAACTTTCTCAGCACCGATTAGAAGCTGTGCGCTCCTTTTCAGCTCTGATAGTTCACTCAAATTGAAGGTAGCACCATACCATCAGGTTAAAAAAATAGAAAGGAACGCCTAGCTAATAGTAATAAGACTATAATCTGACTTACCCGTTGGGTTAAAGGTAGATGTAGAGTAGTTTTCGGACCTGCTTAAAATGCACCTCTCCCTCACTTTGAAATAGTAGCAGGCAAACAGGCTGACGATTTTTTTGAATGTATGCTTTGAATCCGAGGGCTGACCTGTTTGGTTCGGATGTGAAGTTAAGATACCATTATGCAGGCCTTGTGTCTCTTAATTTATAGTTGCGCCGCACCACCGTCATGCCGACGACCTGATACAATTTGGAGTGGCATCTCCGGCATCACTGATGTCATGCTTTCGCAAGCGTGCGCGTTCTTCGGTGCACTGCTGGTGCCGCTGTGCGGTCTTCACGTGCATGATATTACTTTGATCGACGTGGGCGAAGTTCCAGTTTGCGGGCGTAAGCCGCGCAACTGCATTGAAAGTAGAACTACAAGGGCCAAATATCTTCCTCCATATGCGATATCATTTCTGCTCTCCAGTGATTGTTTGTCTCTCGTTGCATTCAGAGAAAAGATTATTACAATTTCCAACCCCGCTCCCGCTCTGAAGCACATTTTTCATTTATTACAGCATCAAGCCTTTGCAACAAGACTTTGTGAATAAGTCTAAATTATTTATGAACATATAGTCTTTTGAATGTATTCCCAATCCTCCGTTCAAAAACGTTAATTTTCCTTCAGATTGCTTGTGTACATCTCTTTTGGCACTTTAGTTGTATAGTTCAGCTACATGAAAAATAGAAAGATTCAGAAATTCATGATCTTGAAATTTCTCACCTTTTATTTCAAAGACCTGAAATGTCAATCCAAATGTATTGACATTTTATATCAATTTATGCTCATTTCCATCTCACAAAAGAGCTTTTACTAATTTTTGTAGTTTCATGTCTGGATTAGCTTCAAATTGATGCCAAATTAGGATAAAAACATTTTAACCGTATATGAAATATTGGACCATATGTTTTCAGATGTAATTCTTCCAAAATTTCTGAAAAGTAGAGGAAAAACTCAATCTGCTGTGTCTGCATTTTAACAGGGGAAACAGAGCTATAGACAGCAGTGGGATTGAGGTGCTGAAAGCTGTTATAGGATCAAGTCATTGAATCACTGAGGTCTTTATCCTGATGGCCTTTTGGAATATTGACTGCATGACACTGGTTTGATGCAAATTCAGTGACTTGTCACCATGGCATAAATATTCAGCAAACATTCACATCACCTGAATAATGACATTCCCTGTCATTTTCAGGTGATGCAAATGGCATGGACAGGAAGAACAAAATTGTCTGAAGCCAATTTTTTCCCCATCAATGTATTTGAGACTATTGAGGGAAAATGGATGTCTTCACAACGTGAAATATGAACATATTGCTCTATAAGTTACGCTGAAAGATTATACAGTGTAATAATTAAAATGACAGGACAAATGAGTGAGGTCATGCCTGCCAAATATGTAATTGATAAGATTTCACAGTGAGGGGTAAAAAAAATCTATTAAGGCACTGAGAAATATTAGCCTTGGCATTTTAGTTCGTGACTTTTTTTTTATAAGGTGAGATAATGAATTAAATTAGCTACCGTATGTATGAACGAGTCATTCGCTAAAATAGAAGTCAAGGGGTGGGGGGTGTTTTAATAATGTTTTTCTCTGAACCTAAGTAAACACATTTTGAGAAATTTTTAATTGTATTAAGTGGACTAAAGCAATTCCACAACATGATTATTTCTTGTTAGAAACCTAAAAAAGTCAATAATCTAGGTGATGTGTGGCCACATGATTCATGATTGATCCTGCCTCCAACTGAGGCCATCAGCCAAAAGGATGTTGGTAACAGTTTAATAGCCCTCTGCCTCCATGCCCACTTCCTCTAGTCATTGCTGTGAGACAGCAGTGTGATACAGTTGTTACTAGAAAATATAGTACAAAAAAAGCTTTACGTGGACCAGTTCTCTTATGTCAGTTTACATCTCCCCAAGCACACATTAAATGAACTGTGGCTTCAGAGAGGAATGACTCCAGAACATCGGTGATGGATATTTTATACATATTCATGCATGCAAATCATTCTGCGAGAGGAAAGACTCTTCGGATACACTCTGATATCACAGCTCCCTTAGCTATTCCCAGAGTTGTAATACTCAATTAAGAAAGCTGTCATATCTCTATTTTCTCTCTCGTTGTGAAAGTAGCCTGTATTGGTGACTGGACGTTTCCTTATGCATTGTTTGCTATACCTACGATTTCTTTGATAACATTGTCTAGTTATTAAAGCTAAAGAAAATTTGATACAAAAATACCAAGGGGTCAGCTCAGCTTTAGAAAAGGATATATAGGTGTCTAGCTGCAGAGATTATTTTATTTTTTAGTTTTGGCTTGCCGCAAATAGACTATCAGCAGCCTGTTTTTCAGAGATCATATAAAAGCAGACCAAGAAATTGCGATTTGCGACCAGTTGAGCATGCTACTGTTACCAGGAAAGAAGTTGCAGTTTGTTTGATTTCATTTCAAGGAGTTCGACCTTTCAGCACTAAACAGGAAATGAATTGCTTTGTTTACCAGTAAATGAAAATATACAATCGATCAGCCAAAAGATTAAAACCACATGCCTGATATAGTGAAGGCCTCGTGCTGTAAAACGGCTCCATCAAACTGATGTCACTTCAATTCTCATACTCGGGGTTTCGCACCAGGGCATTTGCCAGAGTGTCACACTCCCTCCATCAGCTTGTCTTCTTCTCACAGTACATCCTGATGCCATCTCCTCCCAGCTAAATGGTGCACATGTGGTGGAGACAAGGTTCCGATGAGCCATTGGGACCAATGAGCCATGTCACAATTTTGCAATCAATCGATGACAGAGCTGCTTAAAATGGGCAAAATATTTGACCATTGACTGATGAGTCATGGGGATAAATGAGCCATATCACTATTTTGCCTATTTTAAACACCTTTGGCATCAATTGATCACAAAATAGTGGTATGGCTCATTGGTCCCCATGGCCCATCGGACTCCAGTCTCCCCTACCCAGCCAAAGCACATGATGTAAAAAAAAAAAAAAATTGGGACTCATTGGATCAGGTGACCTTATTCAATCGCTCCAAGGTCCAGTTCTGAAGCTCAGGCGCCCATTGGAAGCACCTTTAGAGGAAGACAGGGGTTAGAGTGGGCACTTTGACTGGTGTGCAAGCTAAAAATCTCAACATGCAGCAGGGTATGAGGTAATGTGTGTTGCGACACATTCCATGTGTAAATATTATTGAAATAGTGTACAACTTGTGCCACAGTTGTCATCCTGTTGGTTAAGCTCAGACGGAATTGCCTTCATTGTCTGCGTGAATTGATTATCCTTGGGCACTCTGTCACCAGTTCAAGTTTTGTCCCTCCTTGGACCACTCTCAGTAGGTACTCACATCTGCTGACAGCAAGCACCGCAGAAGTCTTGCCACTTTAGAGATGCTCTGACTCACACATTGGGCCACAATGATTTGGCTTTGTCAAAGTCATTCAGTTCCCATTTCTTCCATGTCCAACACATTGTATATTCAAACCAACTGTTCGTTTATCTTCTAAGATCTGTGTGCAGACCTGAACACGCGCTGTTGTTATGACATAATCAACATTATTCACTGCATCTGCGGGGTTTTAATGTTTTCATTAATTGGTGTATGTTTAACATGACGTGGGTAAAAATTAATGGGTGTAACGGACATTTACTATCATTATTAGTATTATTTCCCACCCCAAAGTGTTGTGGATATAGGAATGAGTGTCGTCCTTCCACGTATCTGGTCGACTTTCTGTCAGTCACATTTCTTTTCAAGTCCAGAACTCCTAAACTGTCTATTGTTTCTCAGCAAAATTCCATACATGGATAGAACTTATTGTGTAGATGTGCCTATTTCAAACTTCCATCCGTCCTTCTGTCCATCTGTCCTGCACTTCACTGCCTTTTATTTACAGGCCTGATATCCGTTATCCTGTGGTGGAGGATCTGAGTATTTCATGCTTGTTATATTTGAACCTTTTTGACATTTAAAATAAGTGTGTCTATAATGTACCTTTCCCTTTGGTTTCCAAACTGAAAACTAAACAGAAAACTGACTGAATGCTTATTTTGCCCATTGCAACCATATAACATTGACAGTTATCATCCCCGCCGCGAAGTGGAAGGGGGTTTAGGAATGAGTATTGTCCTTCCGCATATCTGTCCATCTGTCTGTCACTTTGATTTTCTAGGCCAGAACTCCTAAACCATTCGATATTTCTTGACAAATAAAAAAATTGATTCAGCTTATTGTATAGACGTGTCTTTTCAGTTCTTCAGTCCATCCTCCTGACCATCTGTCCGTCTCTGTTGTGATTCTGCCTTGTTGCTGTTTATTTTTGATTCTGCCATGTGTGGATTATGATCTCTTCTTTGCCTGACCATGCTTTGTATTTTGTTTTGGGATTTGCCTGGCCATGTTTGGTTTTTGCCTTGTCTCTGTTTGTTTTCACATTCCATCTTTGCTGTTTTACTCCGGTCCATGTTTTGTTTGTCACCATGCATTGCACTTCATCTTCCCCTGTTTGGTCTCATGTCATGTGATCACGCAGCCCCAGTATTGTGTGCCACACTTTCGGGTCTTTTCACAGCCAGCTCCTTATCAGAACGTTTGCCTCGGTTTACCTGTGCTGTGACTGTTTATGCCTTATACCAGGGGTGTCAAACTGATCTGTTGGAGTGAAAACCTGCAGCCTCTTGGCCCATTTACGGGTCAGTTTGACACCCCTGCCTTATACTCTCTGTGATTTACTTTTTGCTGGACCGTCCCTCATTACAGTTTTGGCTTTGTCTTGGATTTTTTTGCATCTGTGTATCAAACCTTTTTTTGCCCGAACACAAGTTTTGAGTTTGCTTCCATGATTACGACTTGGATTACGTCCCTGAGATTCTGATTTTTGCATTGTGGACTTTGTACTGTTGCCTGTTGCTCTGCGGGGTTTTTGGATTACTCGGTTCTCCCGTCTGGTTCCTGAGCGTAACCTCACAATCTCGCCACCGTGTTCTGTTTCCAGGCCAGATATCAGCCCTTCCATGGTGAAGGATTTGAGCATTGGATCGTTCCATGTAAAATTCAGCCAAATCTGAAAAAAATTCCCAACAGATCCTCTTGGAATCAGTTGTTGGTTTTTTAATTTTTTTTTATAGTACAATAACTTCAGTATATTTAATGAATCCTTGTCAAATTTTATTGTGATCTTGTAAATATTCTTCGAGTTACATGCTCAAAAAGTTCACGGTGGTAGTTCAAAATTTCTCAGGTCGTTTAATTTTTTCTAGCATTTTTGAGCCTTCATAACTTCATGTGTATTAGAGATAGTGAAATTGAATTTTCAGAGCTGAAAGACAAATTGATTGCATGCCCATTCTAGGTGTCACAATCTTTAGCCAAAATCTAGATTTTCATCAAGATTTGTTTTGTATCAAACTTCAATATCATGGAAACTATTTCAATAGCAACACTGCACCAGTTTAATCACTGTCATATAGTGTAGTAAAAACAAGTATTGGAACCATGAATGTGTCATGTGTTTTATTGTAATTCACCAGAGAAAATACTTTAAGTTCATTAGGAAAACTTCAATAGGTAATATCATTGTCGGCTGATGATCAAATCAAGTTATGACATATGAAAGATCTCACTTTCATCTACATTTTGATACCATGCTGATCTATGAAAATTTTTCTATGAAAATTATGTATGCTCTATGTAGCTCTTCATTGCCCCAAACTATCAGTATTTCAGAAAAAAATGTAATAAATGGATACATCTTATTGTGTAGGCGTGCCTTCTCATGCCTCTGTCCTGTCTGTCTGTCTGTCTGTCAGTCCCTCCACCACATATTGTATCCCGGCCAGATATCAGCCGTTCTGTTCTTTTGTAATTCAGAACTTGTAAACCATTCAAAATTTTTCAATAAATTTCATATTTTGCTACAATGGGCATGCACCATGATGTAATCTGTCTGGTTGTGGTGCTCTCTGTTTTGTGCAAAGTCAATCTACTAGATGTTTTTTGAGGGCCACAGGTGTTTGCCAGTAGTAGGTTGTTATAACTGGCAAATTTTTGATGTCTTAGACCTCTGTCATCTGCTTTTTTCTGAAAATGCTTCAAATGCATATATTGCCATTTTGTAATGACGCTCTTCATATATTCTATCACTATGGAGTTTAAAATATTTTACTAAACTAATAGGACTGATACTGTTGCCACTTTCACGGTTTAGAAAGTTTCCAATGTCCAATGGAAGCTGCTGAGATACATTCAAGATTCTCAATGAGCTTTAATGGGAATCATGTCATATCTTGCTTCAACATTCCTGGTGCCTAGAAGAGAAGTAATTGATTGTAGTGGCTCTGTAATGTTTCCTGTGGCACTATCACTCGACCACATTTAAAATTTACAAATGAAATACCTCAGACAGTTCTGATTGGAATAATGTTAAACCCTCAAGTGATTGTTCCTGGTGAACAGAGCTTATGTTGGTGACAGTAGGAACTATCCTGTAACACAACCAATAGGCCAAACTTTTCAATTAAAGAAATGCAATAACTTGAACAGTTTTAATGGGAATCCTGACAATTCTGCTGTTAATGTTCTGGGTGCATAGAGGAGAATCCTTTTTGGATTTGATTAGTCTGGAACTTTTACTGTCATCACCTTTAGACAGGACTTAATTCATTGCCAAATACAACAAGTCAATGTGTTCCCATGGGTACCAGATTAACATGTCTTGATGCATAAAATGTCCTATTGTTCTGGTGACACTATGACCATTCCTATAGTACAGGGGTGGGGAACCTCATCCAGTAAGGGCTGGTGTGAGTGCAGGTTTTTGTTCCAACCAGTCAATAACACCCCTGATTCCACTAATCAATGTCCTTAGCGAAGACTGCAGTTTTTTGATTGGTGGAATCAAGTAGGAACGGACGTGTGCACCCACAACAGCCATTTCTGGATAAGGTTCCCCACCCCTGCAGTAGTACCACCCATAGGCTAAACTTGACTTGCAATAAATGTGATAAGTTGTACAGTTTTATGGGAATGTGGGAGAATTTTCGGTGAACATTACTGGAGCCGAGGGTAGTTCCTCCCCTGATTTTCTGGACCCTTTACTCTTTCCTGTTGTGCAACCACCCGGTCAAATAATAAATATTGCCCATTGGGATAATGCTATTATTTCAGGGATATATGTTGCTCTCATCCAACGACAAATTTTCTCAAGTTCCTCACATTTCTTGAAATCTCCATCAAGCTCAGCTTTCAGCTTCATGCACCACTCACGAGACATTTATTTCACTGGAAGCACATTTGCGATTATAGTCTAATTACAATATCGGTGAAATGGTTTCACACATATTATGGAATCATCATCGCTGCCGTGTCCATATCCACGTCCACCGCAGATCCTTGATGTTCCATAACTCAAAAACTATTTGTATGCCTTTAGATGTTATCAAGATTGAGAACTGGATTGATTTTTGGCTTTGTATTGTTAATAATAATAATAATAATAATAATAATAATAATCAATTAATTAACCAAGAACATCTGACTTCCATCACATTGCCTGATATGTAAGCAATAACATTTTCAAATTTTGACATTTGATTCTTTCTGTCATGAAAGTTGATACTTTGGAATCATCATTGCCATGTTCGCGTCCGCTGTAGATACTTTGAGTTTACACAATTACTCAAAAACTATTCTATAAATCCTTTTTTCAAATTTTACATGTCATTAGATCTTATCAAGACAGAGATCTTGATTGATTTTGGGCTTTGTTTTATTAGTAATAATTAAATTCCTGGAACACCTGAGTACCATCGTATGGCCTGATATGTAAGCAATATTTCCTTGAACTTTTGCCATTTCATTCTTTCAGTCATGATCAATTATTGCCGAATACTTCATCTTAAATATCAATACTTTTTAATTAGTTCAGAAGTTGAATTTACTACTGAACACATGAAGAATGGTTAACAGCATTTTTTTCATTAAAAATAAGTAAATGGAGGCAATCTGAGCATATAAAGAGGTAAAACTAGGTTCAGTTTTTAATAATTTTATAAGGCTTTTTGAGATAATACTGTCAGCTTTCCTTTTGGTCAGCTTTCACTTGCGGGGGGTCGCCGATACACCCTTAGCTGTCGGGGGCCACAGGGTAGGCCTTGTTCACATTCATTCATCCAGAGTCGCACTGCTCTGACAGGCAGCATTCACCTCCTCTCAATCCCTGACTTTTGACAGCTGCTGGCTCCAGATTACAAAGTCTGTAAATTTAGTCTGCCCTGCAAAATGCATTTGAAGAAAAGATAACCCAGGAACTCCAGAACAAGTTTGCTTTTTCCCCTGTATGGAGGCTTTCACTATATCACAATAGTTAAAGTAAAAACTCATATCCTACGTCTACTTGTATTTCATGTTATCACGTTTGAAATCTTACTGACGTTACAAACTACAATGGATTGACCTGTATCACCGTGGGATTTTCAGTTTTCATTTATTTGAAGTGCTTTAGACAGTGATCCTGAGAGAACAAAGGAGATTTCCATAGAATTTTTCCTTTCTTCTTAATATGATAAGGGAAGCTCAACATTTCTATGTTATAACCGCTGCCGGAATTCTAGGAGGGCGTGTAACTTCTGATTCACAGGAATTTAATTTTGCAACTTGGATTCAGATCTAAGATGCACTTTGCCTGTGGAAGTGAAAGTTGTTGAGGGCTGTGGATACCAGGGTATAATTAAAAGGCACACAGCTCCTCTTTTTACACAAAGAGCAGGACCAAAGCAAAAGAACTGATCTGCCAAGCCAAAGAAAATTATACCAATTAGTCAGCAGGTTTGTGTGCTATTGTCAAGGACAGTTTTATTGCACGTAGCTTTAACTTTTACATCTGCAATACAATTCACCTTGGGTGTTGTAAACGTCATCCTTCATATCATCATCGCCTTGAGTTCAACATAACACTGGCAAAATTTTACATCAATGTCGCACAGCTTAAAGTTGTTGGACAGGTCTGCTACTTCATGAAACACACCGAGGTGCACCTGAACCATTAATGAGAAAATCCAGACTCTCATCGAGTTTGCATCCTTCACTTTTGGTTGACTAAGGTCTTCAACAGCAAAAACCTCTGCATATTTACTTAGGGAGCTGTCAATCAGTCAGTACTCTGACTCTATTATTTGGTTGTGCTGGACCCCTTGACCAGTGGGTCTGACCGTTGGTCCTGGGGACCCATTCCTGGGGGCCCATTGTGTGTGCTGGTTTTTGTCCCAAAAATGACTGCGATTGTAGAATTTTAATTTGTCTTAATTTGGTGCAATTTATGTTTAGAGCATTTGTTTTGCTTTCATTGCGGGATTGCAAGATTTGAATGAATGCCATACATTAGGTAAATGGCCTTTTTATTTTTTGTGGTTATTTTTGTCAAAATGTGGCTCAAGAGAGAAAATAACTGCTCTAAACATAAAATGTACACAACTAAGAGAAATCGACTGCTTCTCAATATCCTCCAATTACCATTGTGGTTGCAATAAAAGCGTACATACTCTGTGCGCCCCCAAGACGTTGAGTATCACTGCCCTAGACACCACTCCAGCCGTACAACATCTTAAGCATGCAGAGTTTTCAAGTCATCACGTTTAGAGACAGAATTCCTGGTATTGACTATTTGAACGCTTTAATATCATTTCAACGAAACAATGCTTGGCAGACCACATGCTCCCAACCTTTAACCCAGTCAGAATCAGATATGCCATGTGGTCGGTGAGGCCTGCTGGTAACCCTGTGGTCCCAAATGTTACTGTTAAAATCACCGTGAGGGGAGCTAAAGTATTATAAAAAGGAAAAAAAAGGATAATTCCCTGAGACGGTTGAAGAACCCTTGCCAACCTGGAAGCATGGGAGTCAGCATGTGTCATGAGGCCTGAACACCTAGTACTCCAACACACTCATCACAGAACTGTGCTGCATTAACACAGACACCAGCCGGTGCTAATGGAAAAATATCCATTCTGTAATGTTCTGATATTAAAAAATTCAGTGATCCAGCCAATATATACGTTGCCTGGCCAAAAAAAAAAAAATTTGCCCACTCTTCTATTTAGGTCGAATGCCTTTAGGTTAGAACATGGTATGCATTTGATGTGGCGTTGTTTCACATCAATCTTAGGCAAGGTTACATCATTTATTTCTGAACGGAATTCCATCAACTTTTGGCTGAGATCTTGTGTCGACAATGGGAGTGTCAATCCACTTCAAAATCCTTCTCCAGCACATCCCAAAACCTTTCAATGGGCTTAGGGCCAGACTCTGTGGTGGCCAATTCATGTATGTAAATGCTTGCTGAACCACTTTTTTACAGTTCGGGTCCAGTGAATCTTGGCATTGTCATTCTGGAGTATGCCTGTGCCACCATGGATTAAAAAAACCCATTGATGAGATAATAGTGACATTAGTAATAAAAGTAATGGCAATGTTTGTAGAAAGTAAGTGCTGTATGTATATGCTATGTCATGTTTTAAATCATTGCATTTGAATTCAGAACTTGCCGGAAAAGATTTCATGGCACAATTATATTTTCAGGATGTCTCCTTCATTTTAGTCGATTTCTTCATCTTCTCAAACTGAATCTTCCTTTTTCTGCTTCATTATCATCTTGTTCTTCTTATTTCTTCTCCCTCTTTTTCTCTTATTCTTTATTATTCTCAAGATCTTTGATTTAAAGAAACATCCTTGGTGTCACGTATTGGCTCAGCTACACTGGGCAGATTGCCTGGTTCATGCGGTCTTTCAGAGTTATCTGGTGTAATAACGAAACTGGAAAACCCGTCTTTAAAATGATTCAGAGGTTATGAGGTAGAAAAGATGCTGTGCGCGTGCAATCAATGTGGAGTTTTTCCAGACAGAATTTTTATTTGCTCTGACGTTAACCGAAAGCCACTCGTGAATGTCAGTACTGTGGATGGTCTTTAATCTTCCCATTAACTTATATATGCATCGCATTTGAGAAATCACTCGGAGAAATACTTAACTCCAGATACCGATGTGTATCATCACGTGAATTGCATATGTGAATGGAGTTCATTTCAGCAAATTTCTCCTACGACGCTCGTGAGAAGGAAATGCTTTAAACAAAAATGTTATTTGGCGCTATAAAAACTGCAAGATATGAGTATAAAAGGATGAGCAAAGTCTTCTTTTTGCTGAGAGGTGGATAAACCAAGCAAGCGATTGAAATACAGAATGACACCTCCAGCTCTCTTTGTTAGCAGGGTGCTGATGGAGTGAGAGGTCATGCCTCCAGCCATGTGATGTGAGAGATTTTCTAAATCCGTGGTCAGGGCCAGGACAATGACCCCGATAGGCCTGGTTCCCAACCGAGTTCGTCTGCCTGAAAACTATGGGGAACTCGGATACCTTCTCAACAAACTGCAGTGAGCTCAGATTTGATTTGATGGCCAGATTCCTTCATGAATATTAAGTGGAATCCAAGGGAGTCTCACACTGATTGACCTTTAATGGGAGTTGTTTCCTCTTCCAATGTATAAACACGCAGGTTGGTGGGAGGGCTGTAGAATTGATTGGAAGGCAGTAATGAGTTGGTATGCATGGCACAGCATATTTGAGTGGTGTGAAGGAAATAATATGAGAAGCAATGCTCACATTGCTCTCATTACTTGAAATTCGTGGCCTTTACAAACAGCCTTGCTGAAAGCAAAACACTCCCATGTGGATTCTTTTGAGAAATCAGGAAATAAATGATTAAACCTTGTTTTGTGGTTAACATTCTTATATTGTGGAAGCAGTGCTCAACTACATGGAATATTTACTCCCAATTGAAATGAGTGAGTCCTCCAAAACATCACAGATAGCATCCACAACTTTCTTATTAAGATTCCTTATTTAGGCTCTAAAAATGTAAATGTGGATTTTAAAATTCACTGTAATTGTTTTAGCTTATTCGAACAGCGAAATGTTTATTTAATTTTATGGTCATTTTTCAATGTTTCATGGAATATTTTCCAGCTGCTAATAGCAAATATATTAGTTTTTATTGACATAAAAGCTTATTATTTTCTTCAAAGTAATGAACAAATTTAACATTGTTTGGAAATGTGTATCAGAGTAAGGTTGGTTTTATGACCCACGTGTTGATCGTTGAATGGAGTGACAGTGAATTTGATTTTTTTTTAAGATGAGATGACAGTGGTGATTTGCATTCATGAATGTTCTGAAATAGATTGAATATAGCTTGTTCCCATTGTCACTTCTTTTGGAAAGAATCTTGAACCTGATGAGATAAGGAGTTCTTATTGATCACGGTCTGTCGTAATTTTTTTTTTTTTTGCGCACAATAAGTCTGTGTACTCCTAAGAAACTTGAACATTTTCTTGGCTATTTGAATCTTCTTTCTCTAGATATACCTGCTTGGCTGCACTGTCAGATCCTAGACTGTGAGCCTGAACCAAGACCAATCAATCTGTAAGTAGCAGGAAGGATGTTGCCTGGGATTAAAGAAATCAATACAGTTGTTAATGTTGGAACATGTACAGCGTCTGAAGTCTGCAGCATAATAGATGCTTTACTTGGGGTTGTTCTGCTGAAAAATAGTGCAAAAAACTACAACCCAAAACCAGTGAAGTTGGCACGTTGTGTAAATCGTAAATAAAAACAGAATACAATGATTTGCAAATCCTTTTCAGCCTATATTCAATTGAATACACTGCAAAGACAAGTTACTTAATGTTCCAACAGGTAAACTTTGTAATTTTTTGCAAATATTAGCTCATTTGGAATTTGATGCCTGCAACATGTTTCAAAAAAGGTGGCACAAGTGGCAAAAAAGACTGAGAGAGTTGAGGAATGCTCATCAACCACTTATTTGGAACATCCCACAGGAGAACGGGCTAATTGGGAACAGGTGGGTGCCATTATTGGGTATGAAAGCAGCTTCCCTGAAATGCTCAGTCATTCACAAACAAGGATGGGGCGAGGCTCACCACTTAGTGAACAAATGCGTGAGCTGATTTTCAAACAGTTTAAAAACAACATTCCTTAACAAGCTATTGCAAGAAATTTTGGGATTTTATCATCTACGGTCTGTAATATCGTCAAAAGTTTCTGAGAATCTGGAGAAATCACTGCACGTTAGCAACAAGGCTGAAAACCAACATGGAATGCCCTTGACCTTCGATCCCTCAGGCGGTACTGCATCAAAAACTGACATCAGTGTGTAAAGGACATCACCACATTGACTCAGGAACACTTCAGAAAACCACTGTCAGTAACTACAGTTCGTTGCTACATCTGCAAGTGCCAGTTAAAACTTTACAATGCAAAGCGAAAGCCATTTATCAACAGCACCCAGAAACGCCGCCGGCTTCGCTGGGCCCAAGCTCATCTAAGATGGACTGATGCAAAGTGGAAAAGTGTTCTGTGGTTTGACGAGTCCACATTTCAAATTGTTTTTGGAAACTGTGGACGTCATGTCCTCCGGACCAAAGAGGAAAAGAACCATCCGGACTGTTATAGGCGCAAAGTTCAAAAGCCAGCATCTGTGATGGTATGGGGGTGTATTAGTGCCCAAGGCATGGGCAACTTACACATATGTGAAGGCACCATTAATGCTGAAAGGTACATACAGGTTTTGGAGCGACATATGTTGCCATCCAAGCAACGTGTTTTTCATGGATGCCCCTGCTTATTTCAGCAAGACAATGCCAAGCCACATTCTGCACATGTTACAACAGCATGGCTCCGTAGTAAAAGAGTGCGGGTACTAGACTGGCCTGCCTGTAGTCCAGACCTGTCTCCCATTGAAAATGTGAGATGCATTATGAAGCGTTAAATACGACAACGGAGACCCCGGACTGTTGAACAACTTAAGCTGTACATCAAGCAAGAATGGGAAAGAGCTTCAAAAATTGGTCTCCTCAGTTCCCAAACGTTTACTGAGTGTCGTTAAAAGGAAAGGCGATGTAACACAGTGGTAAAAAGGCCTCTGTGCCAACTTTTTTGCAATGCGTTGCTGCCTTTAAATCCTAAGTTAATGATTATTTGCAAAAAAAAAAAAAGTTTCTCAGTTTGAACATTAAACATCTTGTCTTTGCAGTGTATTCAGTTGAATATAAGTTGAAAAGGATTTGAAAATCATTGTATTCTGTTTTTATCTACGATTTACATAACGTGCTAACTTCACTGGTTTTGGGTTTTGTAATTTTAACCTCTCATTCATCACTATGTCTTTTTTAGAAGTGCATGCAAAGGGAATTTGCTATTGTATTGATGAAAACAGTGTTCTCTTTCATAATATTTCGCTCGATGTCTCACTATGGGATGCACGCCTCGCTGCAGCCTCAGAAGCATTAATCTCATTACGCCAATCCTGATTGGCTGGTGAACGTGTCCGTCCGCCCAGGTGGTAAACCCACCTTAAATAGCTCATGCGGACGGCACCACGTCATTCAAACACCTCTTCTCACTCGGAGCATATCTCGCGTCCAGGGCTAGTTAGCTGAACTGTCCACAGACGGATTTTCTGTCGCCGGGCGCTACTAGCTTAGGATACCTTTTTGCTTCGTCGGTCACACCAGACCGGACTCAGTGCTCTCCGGCCCTACACGGCTTGGTCAGCACTGTCCTCGACGCCTCACCACGGCACGTCGAGTACCAAAGGCTAGCACACCAGTTACCTGTCGGTTTTCTTCACTCGACGCCTCACCACGGCACGTCAAGTACCGAAGGCTAGCACACCAGCTACCTCTCGGTTTTCTTCACTCGATGCCCCACCACGGCACGTCGAGCTCCGAGCGCTAGCACACCAGCTACCTCTCGGTTTTCTTCACTCGACGCCCCACCACGGCACGTCGAGCTCCGAGCGCTAGCACACCAGCTACCTCTCGGTTTTCTGCCTCGTCTCCCGGCTTGCACACCAGCTAGCTAGGAATGGAGGCCCAAAACCCCCATACCAAGGGGTACGGAGACTCCGGGACCCGTCCCTGTCGCTGTGGGAACAAGATCTCGAGTAAAGATCCACACCAGGTCTGCTCGAGCTGCCTGGGGCTGGAACACGCCCGTATGGCTTTCGAACTTCTCGGCTCGTGCCAACACTGCGCGGTGTTTACAGCGAAAAGTCTCCGCAGACGGCTAGCCCGCCAGGCTAGCTTGTCTGGAATCGACCCCCTCCTCCCCTCCGACGGTGCTGCCGCCGAGGGCAAGCAGGATTTGGCGGTCGCTACGGCGGCGATTCCGGAGGCTAGCGCCAGCTGGGGCTTCCAGCTCGACCTAGCCGCGGATCCCCCGTGTGAGGAAGACGTCCTAGAACTGGACTATGGGGACGATGAAGATGGCGTCTCTGAACTCCTCATATCAGAGGATGAGGAAGATGACGACGTCTTCATTACTCCGGCTCGGGCCGCGCAGCCCGCGGCCTCCGTCACCTCTCGGGATGGAGATGAGAGTAGCATACCAGCTTCTCCTCTCCCCAGCTCCGACATGCTCGACGTGTGCAAACGCGCTGCTGTCCGGCTGAACATCCCCTGGCCCATTGTCGTAGCTGAGACCACCAGATCCCGCTACGAGGGGAAGAAATTGCCCTTGGCTAAGAGTGCGACGAAACAACTTCTCCCCGTCTTCCCGGTGCTGCTAGATGAGGTTGCGCGCTCTTGGAAAGACCGCCCTTATAGCAGCAGGAGCCCAGTTCCCGGTGCCTCGTCCCTCGATTGTGAGGCGATGGAGAGCCTGGGTCTGCTCCGCATGCCTCCGATGGAGCCACTCGTGGCAGCGCACCTTCACCCCCGCCTGTCAGCGGTGTCCTCCCGGAGCCCCAGTCTGCCGTCCAAGTCGGACCGTTTTCAGTCAGCCTTGACTGAGAAGGCGTATAAGGCGGCTGCGCTTTCGGCCAGAGCGCTCAATGTCCTCTCCCTGCTCACGGCTTATCAGGCTGAGTTGTGCGAGGATTTTGTGCTAACTCAGGACCCAGCTACATGGGAGGAAATACCGGTCGTCACCGACCTGTGTCTCCGTGTCCAACGCTGCGCGGTCCAGGCCACGGGAAAAGCGCTGGGGACCATGGTCCTACAGGAACGGGCACGGTGGCTCAACCTCGCCAACCTGTCGGACAGGGAGAAGGATGACATCCTGGACATGCCCATTGTCCCGGAGGGGATCTTCGGTTCCGCGTTGGCTTCTATGCAACGGCGGTGCGAAGCTAAAAAGAAGGAGGATGAAGCTCTCAAGCTCTGCCTCCCTCGAAAGCCCCCTGCTCCTCTTCCGCCTGCTCAGCGTAAGACCTTTGCACAGGCTGCTTCACAGGATTCGCAGTTTAAAATGCCGAAACTGCGGAGGCCTCAGCCCGCCCCGCCTGCTCCGCCAGGTCGGCCCGGCTGGCCCAAAAAGCCCTCGGCCCCGGCTGCAGCTGCGCCTGCGCGACCCGCGCATACCGCCAGCAGCCAGGCCAGGAAAAAGAAGAGAGCGGCCTGACCCCCCCTCTCTCCACTGGTGACGCAGCTGGAAGTTCCCCGTTCTCCGGCTCCACCTGTTTGGCTTTCGGGCGTGCACCCAGGGGCTCCCCACGCCCCTATCTCCCAGCTGCCTCGGACCGTGCCAGTGCAAGCCGGGAGAGATGGACATTTGACGTCGCGGGGTTTAGCGGTTGCCCCCCTCTCATGTCCACAAGCACGCACATACACAAAAGTTTTCTCAAAGAGAATAAATTGTGTCCCGCTGTCGCAGCCAGGCCGAGTGCCGAGGGCGCAGCTGAAAATAAAGAAAGCCAAATCTGTCAAAATAAGCACGCCACCCGGGGGCCTTGTCATTCCGCCACAGGAGAGCGCCACCGCACTGCGGCTGGGCCCTCTTGTGGTGGGAGGACTGCAGGGCACGTCACCCGGGGGCTGTGTCATTCCGCCACAGGAGAGCGCCACCGCACTGCGGCTGGGCCCTCTTGTGGTGGAAGGGCTGCGGTGCACATCACCTCTCGCCCACAGATGGCGGAGATGGGTCGCACTGGCAGCCCCACCCTGGGTGTTGAGGACGATTTCGAGGGGGTACAGGCTGCAATTCGCCGCTGTCCCCCCGCGATTCGCCGGCGTTATACACTCCCAGGCGCGGGGAGAGTCAGCTCGTGTTTTACAGGAGGAAATTTTCTCACCGTTAAACAAAGGAGCAATCTGTGTTGTCCCTCCCGCACAATGTCAGAGCGGTTTCTACTCCAGGTATTTCCTAGTCCCCAAACGGGGGGGGAACGGTATTCGCCCTATCCTGGATTTACGGGCTCTGAACAAATATCTCAGGAAGTACAAGTTCAGGATGCTCACACACGCATCCCTGTTGCGTCTTGTACGTCAGAACGATTGGTTCACTTCAATCGATCTGAAAGACGCGTACTTCCACATTCCAATCTATCCTCCCCACAGAAAGTTTCTGAGGTTCGCTTTCCAGGGGATCTGCTACGAGTATCGCGTGCTCCCTTTCGGTCTGTCATTAAGCCCGAGGGTGTTCGTGCGGTGCACGGAGGCAGTAATAGCCCCGCTGAGACGGCAGGGCATCCGTCTGGCCACTTACCTGGACGATTGGCTGCTTTTGGCGCAATCGGAGCAGGAAGCCAGGGCGCACACGCGTATTCTCACACAGCACCTAGTCGATCTGGGTTTTGTGATAAACGCGGAGAAAAGCATGCTGTCCCCAGCGCAAGATGCTATCTTTCTGGGGTTATCCCTGAATTCGGTGTCTTTCACAGCTCGCCTCTCGGCGGAACGGGTGAGAGCTTTCAGGGCATGCCTCGCGCTTTTTTATCCAGGCAGGTTTGTTCCATTCAGATTGTGTCTTCGGTTACTCGGTCTGATGGCGTCTGCCATCCTCGTGATCCGTCTCGGTCGCCTCCACATGAGAGAATTCCAGCTTTGGGTGGCCTCATGCGGGCTAGATCCCGTGCGTCACGGCACGCGGAGAGTCTTGGTCACACTGGAATGCGCCAGGGCGCTGCGTCACTGGCGGACTCCGTCCTTTCTGACCCAGGGGGTCCCAATGGGCTCGGTCCTGTCCAGGAAGGTGGTCACTACAGACGCCAGCCTGACGGGCTGGGGCGGAATTCACGGGGGCCGGTCTGTGAGGGGCCGCTGGAGTGTGGGCCTCCAGCAGTCTCACATAAATTTTCTGGAACTTACAGCGGTGTTCCTCTCCCTGAAACATTTCCTTCCATCTCTCATGGGTCATCATGTCCTGGTGAGAACGGACAATACGACGACGGTGGCGTACATCAACCGTCAGGGGGGGTTGCGCTCCCGTCAGTTGCACATGCTGGCACGCAAACTGATCCTGTGGAGCTGCGGCCATCTCCTCTCCTTGAGAGCGACGCACGTCCCGGGAGTCTTGAACACAGGCGCGGACCTGTTGTCCAGGGGTGCGCCGGTGTATGGGGAGTGGACTCTGCACCCGGAGATTGTGGAACAGATATGGGCCCGGTTCGGTCGGGCCGCGGTAGATCTGTTCGCGGCGAGAGAAAACGCGCAGTGCGCGCTGTTTTACTCTCTGCGCGGCATGGATGCTCCCCTTGGCATAGACACACTAGCGCACGTCTGGCCGCACGAGCTTCTTTACGCGTTCCCTCCCCTGGCCTTGATATCCCCCACTCTGTCCAGAGTGAGGGAACGTGGTCACGCACTGATATTGATTGCTCCGCATTGGCCGGCGATGCATTGGCTAGCGGAAATATATCGGTTACTGTGCGCTCAGCCTTGGCAGCTCCCGCTGCGCAGGGACCTGCTATCGCAGGGGGGGGGGGGGCGATCCTCCACCCGCACCCGGAACGCCTGGCGTTGTGGGCGTGGCCCCTGAGTGGCTCAGTCTCTCGGCTGTGGGATTGTCACAGCGTGTGATTTCCACTATACAAAACGCTAGGGCCCCATCCACTAGGTCTTTGTATGACTGTAAGTGGAGGGTGTTTGAGGGGTGGTGTCACAGGAACGGCCACGTTTCTTTTCAGTGTCCGGTGAGTGCTATACTGTCATTCTTGCAGGACCTGATTGACAAAGGCAAAGCCTTCTCCACGATTAAGGTGTACTTGGCGGCGATCGCCGCCTGTCACGTGGGGTTTGAAAAGCAAACGGCGAGTCAGCACCCACTGGTTTGCCGTTTTATGAAGGGAGCGCGCAGGCTTCTCCCCGTGTCCAGACCACTGGTGCCACCGTGGGATCTGGCTGTGGTTCTCGAGGGGCTTAAGGGCCCTCCTTTTGAGCCACTGGAAGGGGCAGACTTGAAGCACGTGTCTTTCAAGGCTGTGTTGTTGCTGGCTCTGGCTTCAGCTAAGCGAGTTAGTGACATCCATGCGCTTTCGGTGCATCCTTCATGCGCTCAGCTCTTCCCGGGAGATGTAAGGTTGATTTTGAGGCCCAACCCGGCTTTTGTGCCTAAGGTGGTGGGCTCATGTTCTCCAATTGACCTTCTGGCCTTTGCTGCCTCAACAGAGGAGCAGCAGTCGCACGCGTTATGTCCAGTCCGTGCGGTGCGCATGTACATGGACAGGACTAGGGGATTCAGGAGGAGCGATCAGCTGTTCGTCTCCTGGGCTAATCCTCATAAAGGAAAACCTATCACTAAGCAGCGCCTATCCCATTGGGTGGTGGAGGCGATTGCTTTGGCCTATACGTGTCGGGGTTTGCAGCCGCCTGTGGGCATGCGGGCGCACTCGACTCGGGGCTTGGCCGCATCCTGGGCCTTATTCAGGGGAGTTTCTGTTCAGGACATCTGTGCAGCGGCGAGTTGGTCCTCGCCTCTTACTTTTGTCCGCTTTTATAAGCTGGACGTTTCCGCCCCGTGCGTGGCACGCGCGGTTCTGCTGTCCTGACTGGAACAGATTGCTTCTCTGTGGGTTGGTGGACGCTGGATAAGCTTGTCTGGCAATACGGGAGCTACGATATCCCATAGTGAGACATCGAGCGAAATATTATGAAAGAGAACTTTAGGTTATTTACATAACCCCGGTTCTCTGAGTAATATGAGTGAGATGTCTCACCAGACAACCCTTCTTGCTGGGGCGAGTGAGAAGAGGTGCTTATCTTGAATGACGTGGTGCCGTCCGCATGAGCTATTTAAGGTGGGTGTACCACCTGGGCAGACGGACACGTTCACCAGCCAATCAGGATTGGCGTAATGAGATTAATGCTTCTGAGGCTGCAGCGAGGCGTGCATCCCATAGTGAGACATCTCACTCATATTACTCAGAGAACCGGGGTTATGTAAATAACCTAAAGTTTTCTTGACATGGTAATATGCACTAAACAAACTTCTCCCAGTCTATGCTCTACCTAGCTCTCTTCAAAGGATGCCAAACTAGCTGGTAGTTGGGCATTATGCCACTTTATTACATTGTAACGCAGACATGTTATGAAAGAGACTGCTTCACAACAAACAAGGTGTTTCAGGCAGTTCAGGAGTTGTGTTTCCTGTTGGAGAGAATAAATCCCTTTCGTGTTGACTTGGGCTTTGTCAGATCGCAGTCATTTTTCATGCACAAAAACTGCACATCACATGAAAGGAAAGGGAAAAACCAAAAAAGGATAATATGCCCATTTTAAGCAGAGTCTAAGCCCTTTCATTAAGTTTATGAGTGGGTGGAGAAGCTTCTCTAGTAGACCTGGCATGGCTTGTGAGGTGTGCGTGTTGTTTGGATCTTTCTTTGCGGCTCTCGTCCGGGGATGATATCGAATTCCCGGGCCATCGAATTCTTTACCCAGCTGGTTGATTGAGCTGGGGCGGCGCTTCCCCTGAATCTATATGAGCAGGATGTTCGCCACGCCTCCTTCGCTAGATGGTCTGTGTTCAGATTCGCACTATAGCTGAAGATATCTTTAGTCAGGTTTGGTTGACTTTCTATCTTCTTATTGTTGGAGTTTCTTCTTCCTTTTTCTATCTCGCTTTGCTTCCATGGTTCGGACTATTATATGTCCTTTGGAAGCGTGAGTACTTGCATTCGGTCTATATTATTCTGTGTTTGTACTGTGTTCGTGCTACTCTCTTTCTCTCTGTCGTTGCGCTTGGCCTCCATATTCTACCGGCCATTACAAGACCTTTTTTAGGTAGCAGGGCAAATTTTACACGCATCCCCTCAATCAACTCTGGCTTCAGAAGAGGGGTCGGGGGTCCTGCTCTGGAAGCAATTTTGAAACTTACACTACAAATAGTGCATTCTGGTGCATTATGACTGTACAAACTCTATATCCCAAGTCATGGTTTTGTATGCCATTTTTACTTCAATTTTGAATTAAAGAAAATTTACATTTGCAATTTATTGCACAATAAATGTTACCAATAAATGTTACTGAAATAATCGAGTCAAGAAGTCTGTTCCATTGTATTACCCCCCTTGGAAATTCTCGCAGATGAGATATTGTTGTCCCTCTGTCGTCTGTCTGTATGTCTGTCTGTTTGTATTCCCATCGCTTGTCGCCGCTGTAGCTGGTGAATCGGAGGAACAGCCCTCAAATTCAAACAGGGTATGCATACAGAAGTCTATTTGATGTCAAGGTCATAGCTCCCATTTTGACCTGATTTTCAGTCATGCGCAAGAATTCTATAGTGCTGAGAACAATCCAGTTTTTTATTTTGCCATTTTGTCATGCATAATGGATTCACGTACTAATATATATTGTCGCGGTCACGTTTGTCTAGGGACATAATTTCGCTTGTAAAACAAGGCAGGCTGGCCTGGACTGGTGAAGGTAGAGGGAAAGCCAGGACTTACCTCCCCTCACGATGGCACCATGGCGTTCCAGGACAAGCTCAAGCTGCCTCTCGACCGGCAAATAGCTCCGCGTCGTTTGGTTCTTTGATTCAGTAAAGTGAGTTATTCTCTGAAAGCATGGCAGTCTGATCGGTGACGAGTTAAAATACAACAGAATCGCGTGGTCGGAATAACGAGAGTTTCGAGAAGGACCACCACTTCAGGGCTCTGGCATTTATCAAACATCACCTTTGATTTTGGCCTATTTAAAAGGGACACTCCTCCCATAACCAACCACTGCCCAATCAGGAGACAAGGCATTGTCCCGATTTCCCCAACCAGTCACCAATCACAGTGCACAGCCGCCAAGCCACTAAATGTGTGTTACCTATATCTATATTTAACGACAAAACATGGAAGCTATTAGTGTTTCTGTTATTATGCCTCATTCCCAGATCCGAGGGCACAACAATATACTGTGCCGCGAGAAAATATTTTCCCCTTTCCTGATTTCTTTTTCGTTTTTTGCATATTTCTCACTCTTAAATGTTTCAGATCATCAGATTTTAATATTAGACAAAAACAACCCAAGTAAATATGAAATGCAGTTTTTAAATGATGATTTCATTTGTTAAGGGAAAAAGCTGTCAAAACCTACCTAGCCCTGTGTGAAAAAGTAGTTGCCCGTAAACCCAAACCCACCCTCGGTGACAACACCAGCAATGAAGCGTTTGCAATAACTGGCAATGAGTGTGTCACATTGCTGCGGAGGAATTTCTGCCCACTCTTCTTAGCGGAATTGTTTTAATTTAGCCACATTGGAGGTTTTTCCAGCATGAACGGCCTGTTCAGGGTCATGCCACAGCATCTCAATTGGATTTAAGTCCAGACTTTGACTATGCCACTCCAAAATCTTCATTATGTTTTTTTAAGCCATTCAGAGGTGGACTTGCTGGTCTGTTTTGGATCATTTTCCTGCTGCATAACCCAAGTGCGTGTGAGCTTGAGGTCACAAACTGATGATATTCTCCTTCAGGATTTTCTGGTAGAGAGCAAAATTCATGGTTCCATCAATTATGGCAAGTCGTACAGGTCCTGAAGCAGCAAAACAGACCCAGACCATTACACTACCACCACCATGTTTGACTTTTGGTACAATTTTCTTTTTATGAAATGCTGTGTTAGTTTTACGCCAGATGTAACGGGACGCATACCTGCATAAGTTAAACTTTTGTCTCCTCAGTCCGCAGAATATTATCCAAAAAGTCTTGAGGATCATCAAGATTTTTCTTGGCAAATGTGAGATGGGCCTTTGTGTTCTTTTTGGTCAGCAGTGGTTTTTGCCTTGGAATCCTCCCATGGATGCCATTTTTGCCCAGTCTCTTTCTTATTGTTGAATCATGAACACTGACTTTAACTGAGGCAAGTAAGGCCTCCAGTTCTTTAGATGTTGTTCTGGGTCTTTTGTGGCCTCCTGGATGAATTGTCGATGTGCTCTTGGAGTAATTTTGGTAGGCCGACCACTCCTGTTCACCACTGTTCTAAGTTTTCTTCATTTGTGAGTAATGGCTCTCGCCGTGGTTCGCTGAAGTCCCAAAGCCTTAGAAATGGCTTTGTAACCCTTTCCAGATGAATAGATGTCAATTACTTTGTTTCTCATCTGTTCTTGAATTTACCATGAGCTCAAATGAAGTTAGTTGTCACTTTAATTAATGTAAGTTATAATTTATGTAAGCATTTTTACATATGTGCAGAGGAAGTGCTTAAATATTATTTAAAATTGGCTTATTTTTCTTCTGATATCTTATTGTACCATCATTGTTACATGTACGGTAATGATAATGTTTGATATACAGTATACCACGATTGCTGAAAAAAATCTCTTAACCCACTCTCATGACATTGAGCATCCTATTGACCTCAATTGAAAATGTATAGTTTGTTTTTCCGAGTTCCAGGTTTCGTGGCTGTTGAGAGGTGAAATTTTAGGTTTTTGCTTTGGCCCGATATTGTTTGAACTTATTTTATAGACGTGTTAATTGACCAGCGGACTGCACCAAATAACCAGGAAGTGAGTTTGTTGTCATAATTATTTGAGTTGAATTTAGGCTTTTCCAAGCAAAAAATTTTTGACACATTCGAAGGTAGAATAATTTACTGAAAACATATTGTCTCTTACATAAAAATGTGGGCCAAAATAGACTATGAATCCTGTAGCTGACTGGCAGCTATTGCTGGGACTGGCAGAGGGTTCTGAACTGAAGCATGCCTTGTTTGAAATTTCTTTGTGGATTTGTTGGATTGTCATGAAAAACAGTAGGTGCTTTGACCTTCTTGGGTAGATCAGGTGAAACAGTTGGCATTCACCAGGACCTGAATCATTCCTTAGCAGCCGGTTAATCTGTTTGGTGACAGATTCTCTTTCAGCGCTCAAAACTAAGTGCTGTTTTACACATTTAAACCTGTGTAAAAGGTTTTTGTGTTTTGTTTTCAATGTCACCAAAATACCCGATTGTTCCTGACGGGTTTTGATTTTTTTTTTGCTGAATCATAGACACCTGCACACCAGGAGAACAGCAGCTGAAGCACACAAACTTCCTCATTTTGGTCGCTTATTCAACTGCAACTTTGTGTCCTGGAGACTTCGCAATCGTAATGGTAAGAGCGCAGAGTCTGTTTGCAGAAAAACTTATTTGCTCCTGGAAACTCCACTTATAACCCCATTTCTATGAGTCACTCCAAGGCTTGTTCTGTGTTTCATTTTTCATCGTAGTGCAATCTGCTAGTATACCGCTGAGACTAACATCATTTTAGCCCTGAAGAAGATTATGCCTGTTGTTTTCTTCTATGCATCAAACTATGCTTTTTGTCATGGCTACTTTCTTGAAGTACCATGGAGCATGTCACAAGATTATTATTAATGTTGCTGGCTGACTGATTTTACATTGTGTCAGCTCAGCTATCTACTATAATAAAGTAGAAAAATGGCTTATTCAAACTGAACCGATTGAGATACTTGAAAAGTTTTTCCGTTCATGTAGCCGAATTTTGCCAGATATGCTCAGTCCACCCATGGTGTTAGTTTCGAAAGTCATTCAGAAGAAATGATTATATGTGGAGCTTAGCTTATTTTTCTCTAATTCATTTTGTGCTGATAAAGTCAGCCTATTTTTGAAAGCTATGAGTCTACTGGTTTGATAGTCATGGAATGATTCATAAGCTACACCCATTATTTTCAAATTACCTTGGAGTTAACCATTTGTGTTGAAATGAAATTTTCTTGATTGATGCTCCTGCAGGACTCACTACTAGTTGCTCTGAAACAGATTTGCATGGGGTATGCATTGATTCTTACAGGTCTGCGTGGAAGTCTTAGACAATGTATTTTCTCTGAATAAACTATTTTAAAACAACTCGATTTCCCTCTGCAATTTCTGGAATGTGCTTGCCAATCATTTAGACGTTACAACTTAAGGATTTTAAACCTAACAAATTACAGGACAAATCACACCTGTTGTGTGCGCTGGAATGCTTCAAATTGTAGGAAGCCTTGCTCAGATTAAATAAAAGTTTGATGAGTTTTGAACATTTTCACTGAAATGTGTGAGGCAACAGATATGCTCAATATACTGTAATTGGTTGAAAATTGAAGCTAAGGTAATCAAACTAAGTCATAACATTACTTGTCACTTATGGTAGCCGGCAGTATTAAAATCAGTGTCTATCATAATCTGGAAGCTATTGTCTGCATCATAATGGATCCATACATTACCATGAGAGGTAGACCCCTAAGATTCCTGGGCTGGACAGGCTTTTGCTAGGCACCAGAGGAAAACTCATGGGCTGGGCTGGCCAGCCATGGTTAGTGCTGCATCGCAGCAGGATGGTTTTGTTGCCTGGAAACAAGTGTTCCCAGGATTGTATCTGTCATTTAGTCACCAATGATAACCTTGGAGTTTGAACCTGACTAGACTATACCTGCAAGGGGGGTCTTTTCAGAAGCATCCTGCTGTGTTTCCCCTCTGATTGGTGCCTCTGAACCTCAGGGTCCATGCAGAAGGCATCAGTTTATCTCAGTTCTCAAGGGGAAGACCAGTCATATATTGTCAAGCCTCAAATCATCTACTGAAGGCAGATAATTTCAAATAATTGTCAGTTGTGAGTCCAAATGTGTATTGTGCGAGCTTTAACATTTTTAGACCCACATTTTTGGCCACAAGTAACAGCAAGCAGTAAGGGTTCAGAAAGTAAAAATCCTTCCCAGAACTTTATTCCAACCACCTGGATTTACTTTGGACAGGAGATTGGCTCTATGTGAGTGATCAGCTCATTCTGTGGGAGGAAGAAAAACTTGGCAGGACTTTCTTTACTTTCTGACCCCTGGATTTTACACTTCTGCTCTTGATTTGTTGATTCATGGCACCATCAATGGCGAACTCAACAGTGAACAATCTTTACAGTCTCAGCTGCCATATTTGTTCTTCTGGTTCTTATTAGAGTGATAGCGGTTTTGATAAACATTGGACAAGTGGATAGTCTTACAATATTGTGATAGAGGATGTTCTTAATTTCTGGAGGTTCTATTTGTCTCAAATTTAATACTGTAGCATGCCGAGGGGCATAAGGCAGGTTGGGACCTTAAAGTCAACCCAGAATTGGGCGAACTGTGAATAGCTGTACATTGGGGCTGAGGGGCACTGTCTTCGCCTTCACAGACGGGCGGGAGGCCGGTAGCCCGGCAGGCGGGAAAATTTTGCCCAGACCGTTTCTTAGTAACTACTTGGATTAGGAACTTGATTTTGCATCTGTACACTCGCCTTAGTGGGTAGGCATGCCTCGTGGTGGTTTTACCCGAATGACCTTTAACATTGGATCCGTGACCTTCACCTTTAAGACTTGATTATGCGTGATTTTGCATTATGTGGCATGCTTTGTCCAGGTTTTGTATCAAAATGACCCTGGCTCAAACACCTTCACCTTTGATTCAGTGTGTTGGGGCTGAGGGGTATTGCCTTCTGACCCGCGAAACACATTTTTCGACAGTTGGAGCTACGGGGATAAAGTTAATGTTCCAGCTGGGGGAAAATAGCGGGGAAACCGTCACCGTAACTTACATAGCCCAGGTATTGAACCAAATCCATTTCAATGTGTTGCTGTTGTTGCGTCCTATTGGCGAATAAAGCGGTAAAGAATCTAAAGATTAGAGCTGTGAGAACAGACCTCCTGCCTTCCGCGTAGTTTTTCAGTAGCCATCGCAGCAAAAAGATACAATATACATCATTGTGATCCCTCTAAGCAATAACGGAGCCCAAAAGGCTGTATTTTTCTTTTTACTTGTTTATTTTATTTATCTATTTATTTATTTTGCTATTGAAGTTGTCAGATTGAGCTTCATTATGTCATTGTGCCAAATAGTACATTTTTATATGTATATTTAATCACATTTCTATTGCTGAATACACAGTACTTCTACATAGAATGTATGTGATGCTTGGCGAGGAATGACCTACACAAGGAGAGAAAAGTTAAAAAAAAAAAAATGGATTGTGTTTGTGATTGGAAAAATTAATATCTGTCTACCTTAGCTCAATAAATGAGATGCGATTTGAATACTTTTATTATGATGGTAGAATTGGACCTTTTTGAATATTAACAATGCAAAGGCCAGCCTTGTTTGGCCCTTGTCTCGACTCTGTCTTTTGAGTAGTCTTATTTTGCTGGGCAAACTTGGCAGTCAATGTGTTTACTCAATCAAACAGATCTTCAGAGAGAAGTTATCGCAACTGTGATTGAGAGAATGTGGACTGAAGCGCGAATAGTCAGTAATTGAGAGGCTTGCTGCTGGCCTTTTAGTCAATAACTGATGCTGTGCTATCAAGGGGCTCACATGAAACGCTCAGTCTTGAAATCTTATGCACACCAGGAAAGAGTAGCCACCTGGATAAAAAGGTCTTGAGCTCAGTAACAAAACTAAAAGCTGTGTACCTTGTGTTTTGATACCTTCTTCACAAGTGGTGTCTGGACATAAGAGAATTTGTTACGTATTCTGATCAAAACGTCTGGGGCATAGACATCTCATAGATTTCTCAGCAAACAATAAATCATATCATACTGTGCGGTATATCCAATTTAATATTCCTCTGAGAGGTTTGCTATGCCTGCCTGTGGTGTATTCACAAAACCCTAGATCTGTCACTTCATTTTGAATCTACACTTAAATTATTTTTGTAATTTAAGACTTTTCACAATTTTAAACAAGCTTTAGCCAAACTGATTGAGTACCAGTGATAAAATCATTTGATTAACAATGTCATGTCCAAAGTTCACTCACAGAAGCCACATGATCTTTCCAGCAGTCATTTACCCAGCATGAAAAATTATTGACAATGCTACCACAAGATGCTTTAAGTTCCCCAACTTTGTAGTTCATGACTGACTTTGTGAGAGAAAGTATTCATTTAATGGTCATGGCCTATTTTATTCAAGCAGGGTATTTTCTAGTGTTCCTCTCAGCTTTATGAATTAATAAAGGTTTTGTACTTACTCATGTGCAGGGGAAGATGTTTTAAGTAGGGGGTGCTGCCAACCGAATGTAAAACTGTGCCTTCATTTATTATGATTTTTTTTTTTTTTTTTAAGCACAGCATGGCGGTGTTATGGCAATGCTGATGGATCACAACCTGTCCCTGTTTGAGATCACCTGATCCACAAAAAAAAACAGTTTATTATTAGAATTGCCCAGACTAATAGATAAGCGTATAATTCTCAATCAATTATTAATGAAGAAATGACTGAGAAACACCTGATAGGCACATTGAAAATCAGGTAATCATCCCCAAAAATGGATTTTTTAAATCCTTGGATAAAATCCTGAATTTAAATGAAGTGACTCATTGCATTAAATGAGTAACTTTTTAATTATTCAGTCAACTATCTTTAATGAACATTGCATGTCGGTTTTGCCAACATAAATACAGTTCGGCAGCAGGCTAATCCAATAAAAAGCATAAAATAATGATAGCCTAACAATTGTGCTTTAAGGATCATCATCAGCTTTCTTAAAATGCTGACATCTCTCCTCAGCGGGCACATGCAAGCCATTGTCAAGCTTTCGGTAATGAATGCATCCTCTACAAAACATGTCGTGATTACTGTGCCCTCTAAGCACTATTCATTCATGGCCCAGGAATTTAACACATCGGAATAAAAGTTCCAACACAGTCCTGGCAGTACGTTCATCCCAAGCTGCTAACTCATTCAGCATTGCACTAATGCACGTTTTTATATATCATAGTGCCCTTAGCAAACAAACTGTCACTGAAGTTGTGGTTGTGCAGCTCGTTGTGCAGTAATCGGTTTGTCACTGCTGTCTTGCAGATAAAGCATAGAGCACAGTCAGTTTCTTTGGAATAATGCAACCATCGCCATTTTTCAAACAAACCTTGTTGGAACGATTTGTCAAATCACTTTGTGCCAATTTCTCATCCGGGAAATTTGATGTTTGGTTGGAAGGACTCTTCGTGCATGACAGTGCTTAAGTTTGTGACCCATAGCTTCTCCCGAAGCTGATGCTCTCGATGAGCTCGGCTGTCATGGTGCTGGTGATAGCTTTGGCAGTGATAGTATTCCTCCCTCTGTCATTGTTTTTTTTCAACATTGTCCCCACATACAATAGTGACATTAGTATTTGTATCATTTACAGTCGTTTCCTTTGAGCTGATATCCCTTTGTGCAAGCTGTCGTTTGTAATTTTTGCTCCTCAATGTGTAACGTCTGGAGAAAGGAACCAACAGCAGGTGGTTCGGAATGCAAAATCATAGCCTTTATTGATGGTCTGAGTCCAAACCAGGTGATAACAATAACATAGTACTGAAGGGTAATCTAAAACAGGGTCCACAAACAGGCAGGAGGTCAAAAACCAAAGAGGCACAGAGCACAGCACCAAATTGCAAACCAGAGTCGACAGTCCAAAATCCGAGGTCATAAGCCAGGGCAGCAAAAGACAGGAATCGCGGTCGTACAGAAATGGGTCGATAACAGGAGGCAAACAAATCCAGACAGACCCAGACAGGTATCGGAATGGAATGGGTGGTGTCACTATCTCACAAACAGATCACTGGCACACAGGTGGCAGAGGAAATGTTGATCAACGTTCTGAAAAGAATGAACAGAAGTGAGGGAATCTCATGCACAAGGAAGGTAATGAGCGAGGCGGGGCATCAGGTGTGAGGGATGAGCTAAACATCACCTGAGAGGGGAAAATACAAGGGGTAATTAACAGTACAAAATGGGAAACAATGACAAAAACCAGTCTCACGAGACATCCTTAAACAACAACAGCTCTATTTAACAACAACAGCTCATTTTTACTGAACGCTTGAAGGTCAGAATTGAAAAGGTTAATGGAAAAGGTTTTTTTTTAATGCCATATTTTTGGTTGTTTTAACAAAATAAATAGAGGCAAATGTAAACATAGCATATTTTCAGTGACAGTTCCACAAAGACTAAGAGGCATAGAGATAATATACAGTCATCCTCCTTTGATTAAAATATTTTTTTATTATTATTTTCTATTTTGAATAATACATTTTAAGATATAAAGAATTTACGTAAATATTTATCCCATTCATCTCAATGGTATCTTAGACCTTAAGTTTCTACAATTTAATATTCCTGACACTGATAATCTATTTTTAATCTCAGTGCATCATAGAAATTATCAGCTGGGTGCTGCAGCCCCCTACCCCGTTCCCGAGCCCTTGTACTAACTTATCTCTTGTATTTATCCTGCTACGAACATATCAGTAGCCTCACTAATAAATGTTTACACACTTTTTTATTTTAATATACACTATCACTCAAAAGTTTGGGATCACTTGGAAATTTTCTTGTTTTCCATGGGAACACACATGAAATTGGTCTAAATAGGAAATATAGCAAATGAACAGAACATACTGACATTGTCTGAATTATAAATAATGATTTTAATGGAAAATGATGAATATGTACCTCAAACTTTGCCTTCATCAAAAAAAAAAAAAAACACCTTCAGTGTTGATACTGAAACTGGTGTTTGACGGGAACTATTTTGCGTAGCTGCTTGTTGACAACCTGTGAGGCGTTTTTGTCTTAAACTACACACTCTCAGATATTTGTCTTCTTGTACAGTTGTGCATCGGGGCCTCCCACTCCTTTTTTCTGTCCTTGTTAGTGCCAGTTTGTGCTACTCTCTGAAGGGAGTAGTTGACAGCATGGTAAGAGATTTTAAGTTTTCAATTTCTCGCATTGAATAGCCTTCTTTTCTAAGCACAACAATAGAGTGATGGGTCTCTAAAGCAAGTTCTTTCTTTCTGGCCCTTTTGTGCCTGTAAACAAACAAACAACTGCTGATGCTTCAGGTACTAAACCAACCTCAAGAATGCCATGCTCCGTTTTGCACTCCCTTTTTAGTTCAACGGTTTTCAGCTGTGCAACACATTTGCAGAAGGGTTTTCTAATAATCAATTAGCCTTATAAAATGCTTAACTTGGATTAGCAGCCATACCAGGAGATTTATGCGGAGGACTGAGAGTTGCTGATAGTAGACCTCTAAGCAAAAATGTACATAATTCTTTGAAAATCATCTGATTAATTTTAATCGTTCGTGAAATGGATAAAAATGTTTGTAAAATGGAAAAAATTGTTTATGAAATGCATAAAAATGTATTTTTCTTTGGAAAACAAAGAAATCTGCAAGTGATCCCAAACTTTTTAGCAGTAGTGTAGTAGTAAGTTCAGAAATTTTGTCAAAAGGTAAACATATCTTTTGCTCCTTTCACATTGAAAATGCGCAGAAAAGAAGCACAACATGTGTGCATCTAGTGTATTAAGAGGTCTTATTTGCCTCAGGGATTCGAGCAGGAATCATTGCCACCTGTGGCAGAATGCTTGATGGTTTCTTAATTATGACAATATGCCTCCGCAACCTGCAATACAATGGATAACAATTTGATTCTCCACTGAGATTTTGATGGGATTACAGAAGCAGTTCCTATGAACAGTGTTATGTCAAATTGTACTTATCTACAATGAAATGAAGTAAATGCTCCTTATCAACCAATAATCTTCACTCATGTCCAACATTTCACAAATTTTCATTCCCTTACTTTAAAAAATATTCCAGGGATTGAGTGTCTCTGGGTTTAACCTTAAGTAAATAACTGCCTAAGGCAGTGACAAGACTCGAACCCCCATAGTTAGGGCCACCATTTTGCTGCTGTACTTCTGGGCCTTTCCTGAAGGGATCAATTATGTTCTTTCAGGGAATTTATGGTATCCCAGGAGTCTCTCTCTTCTAGAATGTTCTAAAGCCATTCACGTCATCAGGGAACCATGTCAAATTTATAAGAGAGCAGGCCCACCATTGTAATTTTCTGAAAGCTCTGGCCTTCTGTCTGAATGGGCTCCAAGAACAAGGATGGGCTGTAATGAGGTTACGTACTTTGGTGATGAGACCATTGTTCTTGCCCAGAGATGAGCACTGAAAAAAGCTGTGCTCATCACTCATGCCTATTGTTCTGTGTACCTGCTCCTCTAATCCTTAAGAAACATACAGTATATTCCCTGATTAAATTGTGAAATCATTCTTCAAAGATCAAGAATGACAAACTATAAACCCCTCATGGTACAAAATGAAAACATACTACTTGTATTGTGTCTTGGGATCATTTTTACTGAACGCTTGAAGGTCAGAATTGAAAAGGTTAATGGAAAAGGTTTTTTTAATGCCATATTTTTGGTTGTTTTAACAAAATAAATAGAGACGAATGTAAACATAGCATATTTTCAGTGACAGTTCCACAAAGATTAAGAGGCATAGAGATAATATACAGTCATCCTCCTTTGATTTAATTTTCTTTTAATTAGCTATTTTGAATAATACATTTTAAGATATAAAGAATTTATGTAAATATTTATCCCATTCATCTCAGTGGTATCTTAGACCGTAAGTTTCAACAATCTAATATTCCTGACACTGATAATCTATTTTTAATCACAGTGCACCATAAAATTATCAGTTGGGTTTCAATTAATTGAAGACCCTGGCGCTAAAAGTACTCAAGTCACAAAATGTCCACTTTGAGAAAATTGAGAAAATTTACTCGGTTAATTAGAAAAGCTGTTTTTCTACCCTTACCTCAAGGTGTGGGAAAATGTGACTGAAGTACTTTTAGCACTAAGCTTTTCAATTTTACTTTAAAGGAAAAAGAGAGAGTTTCCTGTAATGCCTATTGAAGTTTCTGCCTTATCTTTTCACTTGTTCAGTCCTGAGAATTGTTTGTAAGAATGGAACAAATCACCGCTCATGCAAAAAAAAAAAATCTTTTTATCCATCAAGAGATCATTTGTCCCAGCCTGTGTGTCCCTGATTTCATTATGTTTCATGGAAGATTGTGGATAATAACCAATAGGGTTCATTGGATGCGAACAATTACTTGAAGAAATTACTTCCAGCCTTTTGAGAAGTACATGGCAGCCATCTGCTTATTTACATATGTCCACAAGGAAAAAAAAAAATCAATGGATACCTTGTTGTATTTCCCAGCACTTTATACATGCACCAATTAGCCATATTTGTAACCCCCTTTGCACCAGTGAATGAATGGCGGTGATTTGCAGGAAGTAGAAAAGATTCCTTGAGGACAGCGAATTTGATTACAGGAGCTTGTGTTCATGGCCCAGATTGATCCAGTTCTGCCTGTCATGAATGTGCCCAAAAAGGGGGACAGCTATTTGGAGTTGAGAAAGCAGAAAGATAAAACAGGATGGATCGGATTGCATCTGCCAGCTGTTCTGCCACAAGCAAACAATTAGTGTACTTTCAGGCCATTGTTTTTCCCAACAGAACAGTTTTTAGCAGTGGTATTCTTTGGCTGCTTTCATATAACTGAATACACCCAGGGCTGATGCAATCATTCAACAATAATTAGTCTTCAGCTTTCACTAGAACACAATCACTAGAACACTTTTTATTTTGAAGTAATAATTTTATTTGTGTGGAATGTAATAGAACTGATGGAACATATGTCATATTTGTGAGCAAAATAATAGAATTATTTAGTCCAAAATTACATAACCTAAAATAACATGAATGGCGAGAAACGGCCGTTCAGCCCAACTACGCTCACCAGTTTCTTTATACATGTGAATATATCCCTTCAGATACTCAAGGACAGGCTTTAGGTCAAGCCTGCTCTTGAAAACCCCTAAGGTCTCTGCCTCAACAATATGGTCAGGTAAGCTATTCCAGATTGAAATTACTCTTTGGGTGAAGAAATATTTCCGAATATCAGTGCTAAATTTACCTTTGGTCAACTTCCATTTGTGACCTCGAGTTCTACTCACAACACTTGGTTGAAGGAATCCTACATAATTCACTTTGTTAATCCCTTTAACATATTTAAAGACCTCAATCAAATCACCCCTGAGTCTCCTTTTCCCAAGACTAAGGAGATTAAGGATCTTCAGCCTCTTCTCGTAGCTTTCATCTTTTATACCTGGAATTAGCTTAGTGGCACTTCTCTGAACTTTCTCTAGAGCCTCTATATCTTTTTTAAAGTATGGTCCCCAGAAATGTACACAATACTCCAGATGTGGTCTGGCAGATGTGTTGTACAAAAGAAGTATCACCTCCTTAGATTTGTACTCAATACTTTTGGCAATTTATCCCAGCATCCGATTGGCTTTTTTAACTGCTACGCACAATGGCTAGAGTCTGTGAGGGTTTGGTCAACAATCACTCCCAGATCTTTCTCGTGTGCAGCACATTCCAGATTTAAACCTCCCATGAAGTCATCCTGTCTAATGTTTTTATTACCTACATGTACAACTTTGCATTTTGCTACATTAAATTTCATTTGCCACATTTCTGCCCAATTCTGGATTCTATCCAGTTCATCCTGAATCACTTTAGTGGACTCTAAACTATTTGCCAAACCCCCCAATTTAGTATCATCTGCAAATTTAGCTAAACTGCTCTTAATATTCCTATCAAGGTCATTATTATAGATGAGGAACAGCAGGGGTCCCAACACCGATCCCTGGCGGACGCCACTCCCCACCATACCTAGCTCAGATGAGATACCACTGACCACCACTCTCTGTGTTCTGTCCTGTAACCAGTTTTGAATCCACTCCAGAATACCTCCTGTAACTCCAAAGGTGCTCATTTTAAAAATTAGTCTCTTATGTGGTACTGTATCAAATGCTTTCTGAAAATCCAAGTATATGATGTCATAAGCCCTGCTTTGGTCATAAGTCTTGGTGGCCTCTTCAAAAAATTCCAGAAGGTTTGTCAGGCATGACCTTCCCTTATGGAAACCATTTTGGCTATCCCTCAAAATACTGTTACGTTCAAGAAATAAGTCCAGCTCATCTTTTATGATAGATTCCAATATTTTGCATGTAATTCAAGTTTAACCGACTGGCCTGTAATATCCTGGCTCGGTACGGTCCCCTTTCTTATATAATTGTATTATATTGCCCTGTTTCCAATCATTTGGTATTTCTCCAGTTTCTCCAGACTGTCTGAAGATGGCGTATAGCGGCTTAAAGATGATCTCACCAACTTCCCTGAGGACTCTAGGATATAAGCCATCAGGACCCGCCACCTTATCTGCCTTTAGCTTATGCAACTTGTGTACTTCGTTATACCGAACCTCAATTTCCGGTAAATAACCTTGAGCATTTAACATGCCCTCTGGCCAAATAAAGACCCCCTCTGAGGTAAAATTCTCAACAAAGTAACGGTTTAAGGCATCCGCAATATCCTTGTTATCATATTGCAGCGATCTGTTTTTATTCGTTATGCCCTTAACCTGCTCTTTAACTTTCCTTTTTCTGCTACAGTACTGAATGAAGCACTTAGGTTTAGTTTTTGCCCCCTCTGCAATTTGTCTTTCATACAGTCTTCTAGCATTCCTCAGCTCTTTTTTGACCACCGCCGGCATTTTACAGTATTCAGCCTTCGTGTTCTCATTGTTATCCTTTATGTACATCTTATAAAGATTCCTCTTTTCCCTCAAAATCTTACGAATACTTTTGGTCATCCACTGAGGATTCTGCTTTTTCAGCTTACTTTTGGACACCTTTGGAATGAATCTGCATTGTGATTCAAGTAAAACCCCCTTAAATCTTTCCCACATCTCATTTACGGACTCACAGTCCAGGAGTGTCTCCCATTTTATTTCACCTAGATATGAACACATCCTGTCAAAGTTTGCTTGCCTAAAATGAAAATTTTTGTTTTAGAATGCACCTTTTTAACTTTCCATGAAACATCAAAATTAACAGTAGAGTGATCACTTGTCCCAAGTGACTCCAGTACCTCAACATTGCTAATTCTATCTGGGTCATTACAGAGCACTAAGTCTACAATTGCCTTCTCTCTTGTAGGTTTATTAACATACTGTACCAAGAAATTATCATTTATAACATCTAGAAATTCTTTATCACCCCTACCCTGTCCTCTCACCATTTCACAATTGATACCAGGATAATTCAAGTCTCCCATAATAATAGTCCCTCCACCTCTACAAGCTTGCGTAATCCTCTTGAAGAGCATTTCATTGACTGTACTGTCCAAATTGATTGAATCTTGCCCTGCTAGCAAACGATTAGCAATTATTAATTAGTAATTGAAAATTTTAAAATCTTGTCAATGAAAACATATGTCACAACACTTGTGTGAATTCCTCTTGTGTGTCTTCGCAAGTTGGCATGAAATGTACATGTGCTGTGATTGGTTTATTATTACCTCCGCCAAGGTGGTTGTTTTTGCCAGTGTTGGTTTATTTGTCTGTCTGTGTACTGTCTGTCTGTCTGTCTGTCTGTGTACAGGATAACTTAAAAAGCACTGAATGAATATCTCTGAAATTTTGCGGTTGGTTTGCTGTTACATCAGGGATGGACCCTATTGATTTTGACTGTAATCGGTCAAACCATCTCAAACTCCTATGTCGCTGATGCCTTAAATTTCTTATGAGCCATTTTCACTATGCAAGATTTCGACTGTGCTGTCTTGGTGGAGATGTGCACTCTCTGATTGCCACTAGTCTCTTCCCATCAGCTTAATCTCGTCATACGGTTGTGTCCAAGACTCGCAGCCTGCTCTTGCTGAACCATTCAGTTTGCTCTTATTGTCCAGTTTGTTAGGAACAAGCCTCCAATCCTGAACTGAAGTCAGGACTTTGGCTGCGTTCCCCTCAAGCAACCTCTCCTTCATCTGAAGCAGTTCAGTTCTGACAGAGCCAGTGTAACACCTGGCAGCAACCCAGGCGCCTCGCCGGCGACAGCAACTCATGCTTAGCCAGTTATAACTATGTCGAAATGTCTAGCCTCCTGAGGTTCCATGCCCAATCTCAACCTTATTCCTGTCAATTAACTAATAAATCAGTTGGCTAGTGCTTCTGACTTTACTCTTGGCTCCTGGTCTGGACCATAACAATAAGAAATTTAAAACAAATTTATCTGCTGAAGTTTCTTAATCATGTGCTCTCGTATCTGGATCGTTTGAAATATTTAAACTTCTGATAAATATGGCAATGTTTTCACCATCAAAAATGAGCTAGGTTCCAACATTAGCATCACTTCACTCAATTTGAATATTGGGTGATCTTAAGAATACATTTTGGCCACCATGAGACATCCATGAACATTATACATTTCTGTTGAAAGAATATGCATCTTAGGTTTCCCCTTAAAAAGGTGAAAAGTCAGAAAAAAAGTTGTTTTTTCACATTGAAGTACAATGCCATATACATATTGTCATGGTTTAGAAGCGTTGAGAGCGTTGATATTGTTTTTTCTCCCAATCGGATTCCTGGGCCAGCTGGCATCAATTGAGGGTGTTACCCAGACCTTATTTAAGCTCTAGTTCCGCCTTGCAACCGTTGCAAAAGTGTCAGTGTTACTTTTGCGCTTTAGCCAGAAAGGTCTCTAGAAAGAGAATTGTTAAGGACGTTAGCTGCATATTTGAGGTTTAGTGATTGTGAGAAAGGGAATCTTTGTTTTAGTTTCCCTTTTCTTTTTGTACCTTCGGCCTCGCTTGCTTTCTACCTCGGACGACTTTCAGGTCCGTTGGTAGCGCGAGTCTCACATTTTTATTCTGTTTGAGTCTCCCCGTTCTCAGCTGTTTTTGCCTTTTAATTCTGGCCGCTGCATTTGGCGTCTGATACTGAACACCCATCACACATATTTTGTATCTGCTGGTTGCAGTACAGTATTGAAGGAACGTCACGCTTATATTGAGAGGGATATTCAAACCGAGAACCGTTTCATGGCCACGAGATTAGCCCACATCAAATGGCAATTGTCAAAAATTTTGGACATCATTTAAAACGCATTTCCCTGTAGTTTTGCAGGGCATATTTGTGATCATTGAAAACCTTGGGATCTCCACTAGAATTCAAAATAGGCCTGGAGGACCACAGGTTTGAATGTGTAAGCTGCATTTCATGGACGTTTATGTGGGTCTAAGGGTTTTATGGGGTTAATGTGGATTTTTGAAGACTGTATGTGGCGATGATCATCACGTGCTGCTCTGTGACTTCTCTCTTATTGACTGCGGCTCTACCCGCAGCTTTCTGGTGACTGGCCCCTGCTTATCTGAATGCCCTGATTAAGAAATAGAAATTACTCTCATATGTCATTTCAGCTGGTGTCAGGGGGAAGCCATAGCCCTGAATGTTGCGAGCACTGAGTGAAATAATGGCTCCCAGATCAGCTCCAGGGTTTTGAATGGAAAATATATTAAGGCTCACAAAGAGTGTGGGGTGTGCATCGTATGCCATATGAGTGATTGAGGTGCTTTCTCATGTCAAAAATATACTGGCTTTTAAATGGGGGCCCAGAGTCGTGAGCTCTTTGGGTGATTAAATAATTGAGCTTTGCTGTTTTGATAAAATGGTGGCTGCGCTTCGAAACATCTAGTTTGTGATCTTTTTATGGTCTTTTCTCAACCGTTAAACTAATTTCTTCAGAGAATAAATTCTCATAAAAAGTTAATTTTTTTTCGAGTAATTTATGAAGCTCTGAAGAGTCTGTTGGGTTGTCGGTCCACAGCAGTTGGAGATTAGAAAAATGGAAATTCATGAAAAAAGGAAGAATACCAAATACCTTTTATACCTTGAGTCACAGAGAATATTAACTCATAAAGCAACCTATAAAAATAATGTTAACCCAGGGTGCTCTGTGTAAAACACTAGTTAGCCATTTTGGCAGCTTTGCTACACTCTGCAGCAGGCTAAGTAGACTGCAAAGGGGTAGGCGAGGAGCATCAGTGCCCACAGTATGAGCCCATTCTTCCCTGTTTCTCTAAACACAGGCTAATTACTCCTTTCCAATATGTGAGCAAGGCATAGCCGAGGGGGGCAATTATTGCAATTATCATTTCAGCAATGCGTGGAGGCGATACTTCTGCTGTTATTGTGGTGCTGACAGGAATTAAAATTGGCGACTCAAAAGCAAACTCCCTCCCGCCACCCGCCTCAAGGATGCCATTGCTATGGGACTGAAGTTGAGAGTCACAATGCCACTCCCTTTTCATTGAGGTATACATTTTAAGTGATCTTTTCATCATGACAGATACATGCTGCCATCGGTATGCAGTATGCGCTATAATTTTGTGGACAGATCGGTGTAGTTGACTGGTGCAGAGAGGAATAAAAGGCCTCACAGCTTTTTAGCAGGTCTTAGTCCCTATACTTTGTGCAACGGACGTTTATGTATATGCTCTACAATTTTTCTCTCGAAGTATCTGTTTCGTTTAGCTCATAATACATAATGATGTTGGCTTTTAAATCACCGTGCACCAGTTTACAACTGAGTTTGGCACAGGTGTTGCCAATTTTTCATTCCTCATTAATCCAGAATAAATAATTAAGACTTAACTGACTGGACCCTACGCACAATTCTGCAGGTGTGAAGCAGGTGTGACAATTATTGACTTAAGCCGAAGGAAAGCCATTGGCCGCTGCTGAAAAGAAAACAGGGAGGGCAGCGTACATCCCTTGAGACCAATGATCATTGACCTGTTTTCAATCGTTGTTCTTAATTAATACGCTTTCCATAAATATGAGTAATCAGTCGGCAGTTAAACAGACTGTTTCCTTTTTAATGAAATGTCAGGGCCAGTAAATGATAAATTCCATAGAAAAATGTTTTATTCACTTGCATTAATAGGCTATTCGTCACAAAAAAAAAAAAATTTACTTTGGATTTTCTGCATTAAATTATGTCAATTAAACCTAGGGTTCGTGGTTGTTTAAATGAAAACGGAGATTTAAATGTGTTCATTTTTGCATCCAAATGACATGTTTTATGTTTCATCTTAAGAGAATTGGTTCCACCTGAGAGAGGTGAGTTTATTTATTTTTTTATTTATTTAACCTTTATTTAACCAGGGAAGTCCCGTTGCGATTGATATCTCTTTTGTCAAGGGAGCCCTGGGCGTTGAGGTGGAGAGGAAGAAGACTAGTTGCACAGCCTATTAGATCAGGGAATGATTAGGTGGCAGGTCGAAAAAGTCAGGTTGGGACATTAGCAATGACACCGGGGAACCCCCAGCTCTTGTCGAAGAGTGTCATAGGATCTTTAGTGACCACAGTGTGTCAGGACTTCAGTTTAATGTCTCATCTGAAAGACGGCGTCTCCTTCACTACAGCGTCCCCATCAATACACTGGGGCATTGGGCATTATTCCACCAAAGGGAAGAACGCAACTTACTGGCCCACCAACTCCCCTTTCAACAGCAACTTGGTTTTCCCAGGTGGTCTCCCATCCGAGTACTAATCAAGCCCACACCTGCTTGGCTTAGATTTTAAGTATCTCTAATCAAGCAAAATGATTGAAAACAGATCAACTAATTCTCTGTTTAAAGGCATGTTTTGTGCCTCCCTGCTTTCTGTCTATTGACCGCCACTGAGGAGCGCATAGCACTGAATTATCAGTCATTTCCATTGGAAGGAAAAAGGGAAACAATATTTAACAAACACTTCAAATTGTAGATGTTCCACAAGTATTATTCCTCTCGGGTTTCTGTTGTGGTTTAGCCTGGCTGCCTTGAGACTTCATAACAAAGGACGGAGGCTTGTTTGAAATGTTTACGCCAACAAAATGAAGCTGAACTTCCATAAGGTCAGAGGTGCTTTGTTTTCCATGCTCCAGCGTGCCTTGTCTTTGTTGTTAATGTAAAAAAGACATTCATTAAGGCCACAGTTATTCAGCCCAGAACGAGGCTCTGTTGGCGTGAATATCAAATAGCCGCTAAGTGTAAATTATGCATATCTATTTAGTCCTACTCTCAGTACCCTGTCGCAACTCAGTTCACTGATGTATGTAAAGCTACAGGGACTATCGATGTCTGACAGCTACATGGGGACGCGTCACTCAGTGTCTCCACAGGTGCTCTACAGAGTCTCTCAAGCCATCAACAGAAAGTCACAGAGCACACCAGGTTTCTGAGCTAGTAATATAATAAAGCACATTTTCATGCACCGGTGTGCAGCTGTTTCTGATGTAATGGAAGCAACGTAATGAAACCATAAAGGATACATTGCACAACTATCAAGAATCTGCTGTAAATCCTCTACTTTTGGATTTCCCTAGGGGACTAGCATCACTGTGACACCTGCCTCCTACAGACCCCTTCCCATTCCCCAGCTTGTCCCTTTTAGCTAGACTCTCTGCCTGACAGACAAAGACTGATGTCAAGAGCCCACTCACTGACAGCTAGTGACTCATAACCATTGGGGCGGATGTGTGTGTGTGTGTGTGTGTGTGTGTGTGTGGGGGGGGTACAAAACAATCTGTGAATATAAATCAGCCAACAGAAAACTTCAGAACTTCATTTTTTCCTATTGTGAGGCTTGGGAGATGTTGTGGTAGTTTCCTCGGGGTATTCAAAAAGTAATCTGAAAAGCAATGGAAATCTGACACATTTGAATTGCTGTGGAAACCTAGCCTGCTTCAGCATTATATTTGCCTGGTATATAATATTAAGTCTGGAAATAAAGCTGTGGTTTTGATTATGTACTTTGAGTAGTAGATAAGCTCAGGCATATACTGTACCAATTAAAATGATGAAAAGGAGTTTTTTCATTTCTCTCTTATCGCCTGAGCTGTAGTCATTTATTGAGACCTAAGTGTTTAATGAATTAATGTAAGGCAATGCATGTGTCGCAGGCTGAAGGAGGGCCCAGGTGGGGACTTGAGCCTCCAGACTCCCGTGTAATAGTCAAACACACTGACCACATCGCCAAAGAGCCAGGCTTGTTGGTGAGGTAGTGTACTTATTTGGAGACATTTCCAGTGACAGGACCCTTCAACTGTCACATCTCTCCCCTTCTTTCATGATCATGTCCACACACCCCATGCTGCCATCCATTAGGATCTCCCAGATCCTGCCGATTACGCTAGAATGTGGCAGGCCAAAGGAGGTACTTTAACCTCCAGACTCCCGAGTAATAGTCAAACACGCTGACCAAGTCGCCAAAGAACCAGGCTCGTTGGCAAGGTAGCCAGGGCCCGTACTTATTAGGAGACGTTTCCTGTGACAGGACCCTTCAACTGTCACACATGTTTTATAGGTTAAAGTTTGTTTAGTTTATTATCATAATTATATCCCCGAACGCCGAATGGCATTCCGGGGGATATTATGTTTTTGGTCCGGCTATCGCCACCGTCGCCGCACTACGTGTTAACGCAATAACTTCAGTAATATTTCAATTACAAATTCCAAATTTTGCACATAAGTATCATGAAGAGGAAGAACTAATTCGATTTTGGACAATTTACAATGTCTAGATTGGCCACCAGGGGCCAAAAACTGATCTACATGTTAACGCGATAACTGCAATAATATTTCAATGAGAAATTCCAAGTTTGGCATATACGGTAGTATCATGAAGAGGAAGAACTGATTCGATTTTGGACAATTTACAATTTCTAGATTGGCCACCAGGGGCCAAAAACTGAAAAAATCACAGTTTTTATCATATCTCTGGAAATATTTGTCCGATTCACCTCAAATCAAGTGCAAATGAAAGGTCATGACCTGAGGATGTGTCCCACGATGACATACCTGTTTGGATCAAAATTTTGACACAAGGTGGAGCTTTGTCACATAAAATTCACTATTTTTGCTATATCTTTGGAACTATTTCTCCAATTCACAAAGTCACTTCACTTCCGGTGCAGGGTGACTCGGTGAAAACAAAACCGACATGGCCAGTGAAACCGAATTGAAAGTGATGCGAACGAAGTAATAATTCCTCAAAAAACATGCCCAAGTCGGGTGTAGCGTTTGGTTGTTCGAATCACAACATGAAACAGGGAGAGAAAATTTCATTTCATGCATTTCCAAAGGAAAGTAAGCGGCGTGAAGCATGAATAAAAGCTGTCAAAAGACAGAACCCTGATGCAAACATACCAATTCTACCGCTTTTGGCAGTAGACTACCACTTTCGGGGCGTTTCATTCTGAGAAAAACTCCCCAAAAGCGGTAGAGTTGGCATGTATGCGCTATTAAATGTTAAAACGGCTTGCCATAATGCGCCAGCAGGTGGGAATCATCAGCTCATTCAGTGCTATGTGGGAAGCATTTTATTGGAGGTGAAATAGTAAATAGCTAAATATTTCATTAGCTGGGAATTGACTGGGAATTACTTTTGCCATTTGCAGTCATGCTTTTAATTTACAACTCTAAGCACCTGCAATATTTAGCGTCTGTGACACGATGATGATCAAAATCGTCAAATGACATCCCTAGTACCTTACAACAACTCCCACACTCTGTATTTAGTCGCGAAAAAGAAAAATTGCAGATACAAATTCTAATGAGGTGGATTAGAAAGTGACAGTTGTTGATGAGATAACACGGAGACGAACACACAGGTTTAATTGTTTTCATCGAGTGCCTAGTTGGACCAGCCGGAAGTGACGATACCGCGACTTTGAGAATTGACATGAAACGATGTGCAACTGCACGGTCATGACCTCACAACGTGTCACATGATGACATCATACCTGTATGGTTCAACATTTTGCCACCAGGTGGCACTTTGTGATGGAAAATTACCATTTTGGCCATATCTTCAGAACCATTTGACCGATTGACCTGAAATTTTGTTCAAATGAAAGCCTATTCAAGGTCTATTCAAGGATTGGGGAATTGGAGGATTGGGGGCGTTCGGGGATATACCCCCAGCCGTCGTCTCCGACAGCATAAGCCTAGTTATTATTATTGCGACTGACATTGGGCTTACTGGAATAATAATGGAAAGACCAGGCTCAAGAAACTCGTTGTTAGAACAATAATTCTTCCATTCTGCTGTGCGATGAACAACTTTCCAAAGTATGCAGTTGGCATTTGCAGTGATAGGAATATGATTACCTCTGTAACTGATGTGTCTCAGGTTCCCTCACTTCAACACCAGGCTACCAGATCTTGCTGACTTAAACACCATTGCCCAGCTGATGAGCCTCTCAAGGCCATGCAGCATTCATCTGTTATCTGGACTCACCCGCTGTGGCAGCTGTGATTAAATCATATTCGAGGCCTTTGGCAGTTTCCAGATGCCATAACAAAACTGTTTTTCAATTAGATCTCTTGGCAGAAGCAATTTCATCCCTGCTGAGAGAGGATTAACCGCAATGGTGCTTTCCATCTTGACACTACTCTTCAGGTAGTGCCAAAAATGATAAAAGTGCTTTTTTTTTCAATCATCATAGTATCTTAGAAAAGAAATGGCATGCATGTTATGGCTTCAGTTTAAGAATTGACCTTAGCTTGCATTCAAAAGACTGCATTTTTTAAAATTTTTTATTTCTGAGGTGTGTTTTTCCTAATATGATGATGGTATGAAAGGTGCCACTTTTCCTTTCGAATCCCTTTCGTGCCTCCTCTCATCCAGTAGCTGATGTGTCTTTTAGATATATTGTCTCATTTGATTGGTCTACGTCTAGTGTGCTTTCCCCACCAGCTGTTAAGAATTTGTGTTTCCCTTTCCTTTCATGTGTGTGTTTGCATCATATACTTCTTTATTTGAGAGTGCAAGTTGCTGGATTGTAGCTTGCTATATGCCCTTTAGCAACCAGTTAGTATTACCCAATAAAAGCTTGTTGTCTTGTATTACTTTGTAATCTATAATGATAGTCAAATACGGAAGTTCTCTTCCTAGTTCTGTTTATTAAAACAAGCTCCTAAGCCTTAGTCTCTGTCTACAGGATTGGGACCGCGATCCTATTAAATCATCTCGCTGCTCTTTTGCCCAGTTTATTAGGAACAGATCATAAATCTTTTGCGGTCATCAGGATTGGGACTGGGTTCATCGCGCAGATCAGGAATGCCTTCCCAGATAGCAAGCACCTCCGCTCCGGATCTGCCTGGATCTACTCCTACTGATCCGGCTCAGAGCCGGGGCAGATCCGGAGCGGAGGTGCTTGCTATCTGGATTACTACTTCAGGACATGCCTGCCTTCCAGGAGCAAAGGAATCATTGTAGCTGACCAGCTCGTGCCTTCCTAGTGGGACAGAGGGTCTAGCTCGCCACAAAGGATGGCCCTCTCCAGGAGATGTCGGAGAAGCCTGTCCCCGGTTCATTGGCCCATTCACCAGGAGTATTACCCTCATCTGCTGTCAGTCTCTTCTTTCCCATTCCCGTCATAATTTTTAGCCAGTGTTTCATATCTCGAGAATTAAACCCATGTCTCTGTCTCCCTAGAGCCCTCATTCCAGCTCCACACCTCCTCCTAGGCTCATCAATGGTGGCCCCTCCAAGCGTCAGATTCTGGATGTTTGGTGCAGGGGACTTGTTTGCCAATTCTTGGTGGTCGGGCCTCTCACTGAGGAACATTCCTGGGTCGCCGATTATCAAATCTTGGACCACTCCCTGGTTTGTAATTTCCTGCATCAGTGTCCAGGTTCCACTGCTAGGCCGCCAGGTGGCACCCCCTTGAGGGAGAGGCACAGTCACAACCCTCATGTGAATCCCTTTTGTGTCTCCTCCCAGCTAGCAGCTTGCGTGTCTCATAGATATCATCTTCTTTGATTGGACTACAACCCCAATTCTGAAATAGTTGGGAAAAAGTCCAAATTGTGAATAAAATCAAAACGCAATGACTTTCAAATCACATCAGCTAGTATTTTATTCACAATAGGAAAGAGATTACATAGTGTGAGAGTTGAAAGGTCTGGTCACTAGAAATGTCTCCTAGTAAGTACATGGCCTGGCTACATTGCCAGCAAGCCTGGCTCTTTGGTGATGTGATCAGTGTGTTTGACTCTTAACTGGGAGTTTGGGGTTCAATTCCCTGTCCAGGGTGTAGCATCCCCTCTTCTTTTTAACACAGAGTGGAGGTGTCTGGGCATTTTTGGAGACAAGTTTCTTGAGTGTAGCCATTGGAATTTGATCCCACTCTTATTTAATACAGGCTTCCAGATGCTGGAGAGTTTTGGGTCTCCTTTGACGGACTTTGTTTATTTATGCGCCAAATGTTCTCAGTTGGTGAAAGATCAGGACTGCAGGCAGGCCACTTCTGCAAACAGACTCTTCTACTACGAAACCATGCTGTTGTAATCGCTGCAGTATGTGGTTTTGCATTGTCCTGCTGAAATACACAAGGCCTTCTCTGGAATAGATGTCATCTGGAGGGGAGCATATGTGGCTCTAAAACCTTTATATACCTTTCAGCATTCATGCTGCTTTTTAAAACATGCATGTGTCCCACACCATATACACTAATGCATCCCCATACCATCAGAGATGCTGGCTTTTGAACTGAACGCTGATAACAGGAGGGGTGGTCTTTCTCCTTTTTAGCCCGGAGAACACGATGCCCATGATTTCCAAGAAAAATGTTAAATTTGGACTTGCCTGACCACAGGACACTTTGCCACTGTCCATTTTAAATGAGTTTTGGCCCACAGAACACAGCAGCACTTCTGGATCATGCTCTACAATGGCTTCCTTTTTGCATGATTGTGATGATACGCTCGGAGGAACCAGTCGCAACTGAGGGATAATCCAAAAATCGTTAGCCTTTATAACAAAATGGGTCAGGACAAGACACAAGGATTGCCAAGCCAAAAACGAAATCCAAAAAGCAAAGTCGACTAGAGAGGCCGAGGTCAAAAACAGTAAATCAGAAGTGCGACGGTACATTGACAGCAGGTTAAAATGGTAGTTTTAATCCAGAGCAGAGGGTCATACACTGGGCATCCAAAAACAGAAAATGTCGTCTGACAGAAAATGGGTCAAAATCCAAAAAAGACAAAACAAGAACAGAAGGGCAATGGCAAACTCGAGGTCGGGCAAAAACAGTCGTGAAGAGGCAAGTAACAAAAAGCATACAAGGAGCTCTGTACAGATGAAAATTGATCAACGTTCTGACAAGGGATGAACTGCAGTGAAGACTTTAAGTAGACAATAGGGAAGTCGCATGCTATGCAGGGAACAGGTGAATTGGATAAGACTAATTACAGAGGTAAGCACACATAGGGTAGTCCTAAACCACAAACAATTGGAAAAAACCAAAACGCAGACAGGATCCGCGTAGACAGCCTATGACAGATAAACAGCTCCGGTCAAGGAGTTCTAAGTGCACAGTTAAGATTCCAGGACAGAGAGAGAGGCGCACCTGAGGTGCGTGAGCTGTAATCAAAGCAGAGTACAGGGAAAGTAAACGGGGCAGAGTTACAGAACAGAGCAGAGCAGGGCAGAGTTAGTTACATTAACAAACAGTGATATCTACACACCTAATCAAAACACGTGAATGTTAGTTGGTTAGTTAATATACAGATAAAGGGATTGGTCTACAGTAAAATTACCAGCACTAAGTAAACAGCCTAGCAGTTAATATGGTCATTTCAGAAAAGCGGGAAGGAAGGTAAAAAGAGACTTGAAGGAAGTTTGTGAAATACCGGAAAACTTCCAAAATCACCCGAAGCGTGTCTGCACGCAGACAGGGGAGTGCACTGGCATGATAACACAAATCACATCAGACTTTACAGGGGAGGCAATGTGCTGTGCAATAATGGAATGGAATAAATAAACATGAAAATAATAAATACAGAAACAGACAGTTACAGAATCATAATGATAAGGTTTTAGTTGGTATCTGTGGATGGCACGGCAGACTGTGTTTACAGACAGTGGTTTCTTGAAGTGTTCCTGGTCCGATTTAAGTAAGGAAAATGACACAATCATAGCGGTGTGTGATGCAGTGGCGTCTGAGGGCCCAAAGATCATGGGCATCCAGTAAAGGTCTTCGGCCTTATCCCTTACGCACAGAGATTTTTCCAGTTTCTCTGAATTTTTTGATGATGTTTTGCACTGGTGATGATGAGACCTTCAAAGCCTTTGCAATTTGACTTTGATTAACATAGTTTTAAAGTATTCCTCAATTTTTTTACACAAGCCATCACAGGTTGGAGAGCCTCTGGCCATCTTTAATTCTGAGAGACTCAGCCTCTTAGACATCCCTTTTATAGCCAATAATGTTACTCACCTAATGCCAGTTAACGTAATTGCTTCCTAAATGTACTTCTTATATACCTCTTATATGTTAATTGCTTTTTCAGCCCTTTTTTGCCTGTGTCCCATCTTTTTTGCGACCTGTTACACCCAGAAAGATTGAAATAAGCCCATTTTGTGGATAAAAATGAAAAATGTCCCAGTTTCAACATTTGAGATGTTATCTATGTTCTATTGTAAATAACATATTGGCTCATGTGATCTGAAAATCATTGCATTTTGATTTTATTCACAATTACACTTTGTCCCAATTATTTTGGAATTGGAGTTGTACAACCTGCCTGCTTTTCCCCACCAGCTGTTAAGATTTTGTGTTTCCCCATCTCCTCATGCATGTGTTGGATCTCCTCATGCATTTGTTTGATCTCCTCATGCACGTGTTGGTGCACATACAGTGAGAATATAAGTTGTTGGATTGTCACTTGCTATATGCCATATAGAAACCCAGCAGTATTTCCAAATAAATGTCCTCTGACTCAGAATTTGGTACCTGGCCTGGATCCTATCAAATACATTTGATTCGATATACAGAAATCTAAAAACAAATATTCAAGGTCAGTTGATCCGATCTGCAAGAGTATGTATTTGACATTGTTTTTCCGTTTATTTTATTGAAAAGAAAATTGCCCGATGGCTGACATTATTCTTTCTTCCACAGCCTCTTTTTAGAAAAATGCTCATAATATTTATGTGGAGTGTAATTCAGGAAGAAAAACATATTATATGATTCAAAGAACCAAGCTTTTGTTTACTGCATTTGTTGAAAGTGTTATAGAATCCCTTCATTGGTCTGTTACAAGATATCTATTTGATCAGAGTGGGGTTAAGATGATGTTAGTGGTTCAGTATGCGCTGGTTACCTTTGCTTCCATCTCGAGTCAAAGTTGTTGAGCCCCATGATTATATTCAGTATTTTTTATTTGCATATATGTTATGTGTTTTTGCAATCTCATTGTGACAATGCCACCACAGCTGAAGGATTCCATCAACGCAACATTATAACTGAAATGACCAGAAAATTATTTTTGAATGAGGTTGCTTGAGTAAACATTTTCTGGGGCTTGATGTTCTCAAACAGAGTAGTTCATATGGCGTATTTATTTTCCCTCTGTGCCAATGACAGGCTTATGTTTACTTGGTTAAAAAAAGAGAGCGGAAGAGGCGAGATGCGTGTGGAGGACATTAAAAAGCTAAAGATAGAGTGAGAGAAGGAAAGAGTGTGGCAGCACAGGATGGCTCATCGGCTGTGAGTTGTCCCCCTGCCGAGGACGGGCTGGGCTGCCCCTTCGCTTGCGTCTGATTCACCTCTCTGCGCACTGGGAAAATCGGGGATGTGGAGTGTTCAGTGGCTTTGGAGTGAGTGCGCGTTTAGAGGGACGGTGGAGTGGGACATGGTAATAAGTATGAGAGAGGCGAAGGCACACAAAGCCGCACAGGCAAGCACGAACACATAATGGAAATCCAGAGTGCTGCCTAACGGCATAATAAGCAACGCTAGAGTGAGGTCACACCTCCTGCCCAGCCATCTCTCTGAGAGCCCGCAGAAAAACAAGAGAGGGGAGTAATGCGGGAGAAATAACTTTCCTCTTACCAGTGAGCTGTCTGCCGAAGTGTATTAACGAGCAAAATGATGGATAAAACCAGTCAGCAAAGACGTACAGAATCTGCCCGTAACACAATACAGCGCACTCCCCTTGGCCTGCCATTCACAGGCACGTATTCACAATAATTGCATTTTAACAATGTTATTTGATTCGTGTTCTTGTTAGCAGAGTATTGCCGAGTGAGTTGCACTGTTGCTCCCCAAAGGTTGATTTTGGATTTTGCCTGCACGTACACCGATGAAATTATCACCATTGATTTGACATTTACATTATTAGATCTATGTCCATAGTTCTTTGGTTCACCTGTTCGGCCGCGTATTCAATATTCTCGCAGCGGTGCCTATTGAAACGGCTATTATAAAGCCCCGTCTCAATACAAAAAGAGAATTAAATTTAATTGGAGGGACAATAAGAGGGACAGGCTTTCCACTTGAGAATTTTAGAAAATGCAGAAATTTACAGAAGCTTACAATGTATGACTAATGAGCTGATTTCTGAGGATCTAATGAGTTTTTAAGGACATCGAGTGCTGCTGCAAAGTGAGACACTCTCACTTAAGGCTGATGTATTGCTTGGGTAATCAGGGGCAGCCCTTATTTCTGGGGGAAGTGACAGCAGAACTGGATCTAGCTGGCTGCAGTGCGGAAGGTGTGTCTGCAACTCTGCATGTAATGAGGGACGCATGTCCGCTACAAAATGAGTAGATTTCCTCAAAACATCCACTGTAGCAGTGGATAGCAGCAGGGAATAATTGCCTGTCCTATTTCTAAAAGGAGATGGCGGAACTAGCACACAATATACATATTCTCCTCTTATTCTTCGATACAATTTGTAATTGCACTTTCAAAATTCATTTCTTTTCTCTGGGGGCTCCCCAATGTCAGATGCATAATTGCTTCCCTCCTCAGTTTAACCGTGTAGTATGCATTTTAATGTGACCGCATACTAAATTGAGGAACTTGCGAGATCTTTTCACTTGGCAAAGGAAATTATCCAGCAAACCCCAATATCAATGTTTAGCAAAGGCTCTAATTTTCTTCACTGTCTAGATGTCATATTACTTCTTACCATTAATGGTATTTGCAATCTGCGTGCTGAATTGGGGAATTCTGTATGTGTACGTGTGCTTTAGCAAACAAATAGCATAAATAGAAGCTAGCGCAACAGGCATAGTTCTGACAGGACTTGCACTCAGCTCAATTTGAAGCTCCAAATGCCATAGACCCTCTCCGCTTCAGTGCCCTTAATGCAGCAGTCCTGCTTTTGTACTCTAACTGGTTCCTCGACACTGCTGCAAACTTTGTAGTACATTATGCACTTTGTAATATTTTCCTAAGTTTTTGCAAGGATGGTTTGCTCCTGAGGTGAACCTTTGTTGCCATTATGGGGCAGAAAGGGAATTTTCCTCTTTTCCCCATCATTTAGTACTCAATCTGACTCGACCTCCACAGTCCATAGCATTATTTAGGGATTCTAAGAATGTGGAGAAATTTCTGTGCTTCAAGATGATAGATACAAGATCATTATGGAAACGAAGTTTTAAAATACATCAATAGGTCTTCCTGAAAGCTTCAGATGAACCTATTATTATTATTATTATTGATATTATTTATTATTTTTTTTCCCAAAAAGAATTACATATATTTGGATTTTAGCAATTTTTTTGATAGTTTTGTCAGGTCTGAGATGAGTCTTTGTTTATCATGATCCCCAACGGCAATAGCACCACTGAGCCAGTGGCATTACAACACTGAAGTGCTATCCCCGTTGCTGGATTCCTGTGGTCGCCAATTCGTTATATGGTCAGTGAGGAATGGCAGATTACAGGTGTGTGCACCTGGCTTCCTGGCCACCCTCAAATGCAAAATTGCCAGTAACTCTGTTATCATACATAACGGCTCAGCAAACAAAACAGGAACTTGCCCCACTGTTGAATATTCATGCAGCTTCTGGTTGTTGGTGTAAGCTGAAGGACGAAAAAGGGACAAGGGCCGAGAAGTCACATTTTATTTAATTCCATTTTAGGGCAACATATGCTGCCTTCAAATCAAGATCTTTTCCAAGGACGTTTGTGCAAATTCAACACAACAATGTAAAACTGGACTCTGCATGCATCGCAGAGGGATGGCTGCTTTAAAAGAGGCTGCGGGAGCTGGACTGGCCTGTGTGCAGTCTCCACTCGGCCCCAACAGAGAATTTGTGGTGCATTTTGAAAAGCAAAATGTGCCAATAAAGACTCCATACTGTTGCAGACCTTATGACTTGTTTGCAAGAGGAATGGGACAAAATAACACCTAAAACTGCTGGATTGGCATGGTTCATATCCTGTTAAGCCCTCCAGTCAGTTTGAATCTCCTAATATTAAGCTACACCCCTCTTCTACACTTTTTTGGTAAGTTAATGATAAAGACAAATGTAATTTTTTTTTTTTTATTGGAGTCTGAATTATGAGAACCAGCTCCCAAGCCTTTATATTGGCTTTCAAGATTGGGACCACAGTCTTGTTAAACTATTAGTCCTGTCTGTTCCTGAAAAAATGGGTGGAGCTTGCCGGTGGGGTGGGGGTGGGGTGTCTGAAATAACTTATAACAAAGTTTACTTCCACCTCTCTGCACAAGGATTTCATCCCTTGAAATGGGATTCTGAGGAAAACCTATCAAAGCCACTTCCCAAGACATGTAATAATGGAAAAACATTTCAATAAAAACATTTAGAATTGCAGTATATTTAGTAACAGGGATGTGCTGGAAGGGTATGCAGTGACTAGTATGGGCCTACCTTTTAGGCAGTGTTACTCAGTGGCTGGCCAACCAAAATTCTTTCAAGAGTGCCGTGACAACTCATTCAGGAGGTTACAAAAGAATCCAGGTTAGAATCTAAAAAACTACAGGCCTCAATTGCCTTAATTAAATTCAGTGTTCATGATTACATAATAAGAGAGTAACTGGGAAAAAATAACATCTATGATAGAGCTGAAGGGCGAAAACTACGACTGACCAAAACAAATGCAAAAGTTCGTCTCACATTTGCCAAAAAAAAAAAAACATCTTGGTTTTTCCCAAGACTTCTGGGATAATATGCTATGGACTGATAAGCTTTAAGTGGAACCTTTTGGAAGGCATGAGTTCCGTTACATCTGGTGTGCGCTAACACAGCATTCCATAATATGATCACCATACCAATAGTCAAACACAGTTGTTGCAGTATGGATGACTGGGGGTGCCTTGCTGCTTCAAGAGCTGGGCAACTTGCCATAATTGATGGAACCGTTAATTGTACTTAAGTTTCTTCCTGAAAATCCTGAAGGAGAATGCCCAGCCGTCAGCCGTGACCTAAAGCTGGAGCGCAGTTGCCTTATGCAGTGGAACAGTCATCCAAAGCCCACAAGCAATTCAATCACTGAATGGCGCTAAGGACGCAAAATGAAGGTTTTAGCGTGGCATATGCAAGTCATGACTTGAATCCTATGGAGATGCTGTGGCATGACCTTAAATAGTTCACATTTGTAAACCATCTAATGTGGCTGAGTGAAAACAATTCTGAAAAGGAAAGTAAGCCAAACTTATTCCACAGAGATAACATTGCCTTTAATCACAAATGTTTAATAGCAGTTGTTGCTGCCTAGTGTGGCACAATAAGCGATTGGTTTTAGGGGGTCATTATTTTTTCATGTGGTGGTGTAGGTTTTGAAAAAGTCTTTACCTTCAATAAATAAAATGATTATTCAAAAACTGCATTTTGTGTTTACTGACATTGGGCCTAATGCAGCAATATTCTCTGAAATTTCTCTTATATTTTCTCTTATTCTTTTGCTAAGAGAAAAAATAAGAGAAAATTTGTTCTTATATCGCTTCTTGCATGAGGCCCATTGTCTCTCTTGTATGTTAAAATTCGTTGGATGGTCTGAAACATTTAAGTACAACTATAAAAAATAAACAAAAACAGCTGAAATTGGGAAGGGGACAAATACTTTTTCACAGTAACTTAATTTTTAATTGGTTAAAACCTGACCTTTAACCAAATACAGTGAAATGTTGCTCCCCGTGCAACTAGGCAGTGTTTCATTAACTTTTCACCATGGAACTAATCACAAAGACACGGTTTCATTATCTGACTGATCACAATGGGAGGCCCCTCAATTATAGCTGATGGGGAACAGTCCTCATGCTGCACTTGCTTTTTCGCAGTCAGAATTGTATTGCCAGTTAATGTCTCACTTTTTCCATATTGGTATTTGCATTCGGTTGCGTAACAGTCCAAGAATATTTTGGAAAAAATAATGCTTTCTATTTTATAAATAGTGAAATGATGCATACTTATCGTTTATTGAAGAGTTATGTCATCCATCTCCAGAGGAGGCCTTTCAGTCAGCTGTTCTGGAAAAATAGCCAGCAGCCATACCACTATTTGATCTGCTACAGCTGCGTGGCTGGAGCTATGCAGGTATGAGCTTGGTTACTGCTTGGATGGGTGACCACCTCGGAAAACAAATTTCTGTGGGAAGCGGTATTGTAGGTAGGTTGCGATCAAAAATTCCCCAGTGCAGTGATGGGGATACTCTACTGTATTTTGTATGAGACCTTAAACCAAGATTCTAACTCACTGTCGTCATTAAATATCCTATGACACTCGTTGATCACAGTTGGGGGATCCCTGGTGTCATGGTTTAAGTCCCAACTTGGCTCTTTCGACCCGCCACCTAATCATCCCCTGATCTAATTGGCTATGCCAATTGCCCTCTCCCTCTCCACCTCAAACCCCAGGGCGCCCTTGCAAAAGAGATTATCCTGGTTGAATAAGAGTTGAATATAAAATGTGAAGATGATTAAATGTCTCAGTGGAAATAAATTAGTGACAGCTGGTATCCTTTTATGATCTCGAAGGTCAAGTCATTTTCATTCGCACAAAACTGTAATTTGCATCGTTGCTTACAGGGCAAATTCATTGCTCTTGGGTTGATTAGGAATTCCAGTGAAGAGTGGCTCCATTGTAACGTCACAAGAGACATAATCGCCAGATCTTGCGCAGGAATATTATTCCCGCGGCGCTCTTTTTTTCATGCTGAAAAACATGATATTTTACAACTGATATGTAGAGCTGTCACTGTGCGCCCTACGATGGATTGGCAAGCTGTTCAGGGTGGGTCCCTGCCTTGGCCCGTAGTCAGCTGGGATAGGCTCCAGCTCGCCCCGTGACCCTAGTGAGGAATAAGCGGGTATAGAAAATGGATGGATGTAGAGCTGTCACAACCCAAGTCTCCGTAATTGCCTCTTACCCCTTTCCAGCAATCTGTGTGTCTTGTAGAGGTATTGTCTCCTTGATTGGTTTGGCATCTTGCATGCCTCCCTTTATCTAGGTGTAATCCATTTCTATGTCCCGGTGTAATCCATTTCTATGTCCCATTTCCTTGTGTTTCTATGGTGTATATAAGCCTTACTTCTGTTTTGCTGAGTTGCTGGATTGTCGTGCTTAATGTCTTTAAGCTACCAGTTAGTTTACGTCTTCTTCTTTAGAATTGTGTTGCCCTTTTTGGAAATTAACCTTCATGAAAGTGAAATTAGCCACAACTCTTTCAAACTTAATCAATAGGAACACACGCCCAAGCCTCATTATCAGTCTCCAGGATTGGGACAGTGTTCCCGTAAACCTGCATCCAGCTTGTTCTTCTGCCCAGTTTATTAGGAACACCTTCAAAACCTTCATCAGTCTCCAGGATTGGAATTGTGTTCACCCTTGCTATCTGACGGTCCTGCTTTAACGAGGGTTAGCGCCATCAGGCTTCTGCCTTGGAATGTCACTGACTGGGAGCGGACATGCCAAGTGCCGTCATCGTGCTATAGCACCTTAGCAAGACTCTTCCTGTTCTTGGAACAACTCTCCCTGTTGTTGCAGTATTCCTATTACCAAACACCCTGATTGGATTGCACCCTGAATCTGCATCTAATTCCTTGTCTGGATCACAACAAGAGCTATGTTTGTAGCAGAGTAAGTTTCCTTACATTACCTTACTAATATCTCAATTTTTAGTGATAATCTGTTTCGTGTATGACTGTCGGTGAAGTTTAGGCATTGGTGATCATGCCCTGTAAATTCCTTTTGATTATGAAGTAGTCATTTTCTTCTGTCATTTTTTGATGGGCCATAAATTAAAACCATGAACTGAATAAACAGTTTTTAACATAGTGGGGCGGCATCGCTCAGGAGGTAGAGTGGGCGGCCCAGGAATCAGTTCCAGGTTCGATCCCCGGTTCCTCCAGAGAACGTGTCGAAGTGTCCTTGAGCAAGACACTGAGCCCCGCACTGCTCCCGATGTTCAGAGTGGCGCCTTGCATGGCAGCCTCCGACATCAGGGTGAATGTGAGGCATAGTTGTAAAGCGCTTTGGGGTCATATCATGTGACTAGAAAGCGCTACATAAATACAGTCCACTTACCATTTACCATTTATAATATATAAAATTCCATCATGTTTCTGTTTCATTTGCCATTCAGCCCCGGATTTGGTTTGGTAAGTGAATTTTAGTCATTGGCCTACAACACATATTTTGTATGATTATGTGTTAACAAGTTGTTGCTATATTGTTTTTTCACAAAACATATGCAGGCGATTTTCCAAACAGAGAAAAACATCTTGCGCAAACTTGTTTTAACATGTATAATTTGCCCTGTCTTACAGCCGTTTATTCTAATTTTGTCATGAAATTCTGTGTGATTACCTGTTTGTTCTTTTGCAAGATTTGTAATATACAATTAATCTGCATTCGACTTCACACGCTGTAAAACTGTGGAACATGTGACATGTTTATAATCTAAACACCAGTATGTAAAAGCTAAATGCCTGGTGATTATTTTTTTAAAATAGGCGTTCTCATTCAAAACACTGCAAGGTTTATTGGATGTTGTGATCAAGGTTTTTCAGATTTGATGAATACACTTCAAAACTGAATCGAAACACTGTGACATGTTTAAAAAGTGTTACAAAATAGTCTTTAGCAAATGTTAAGAACTTTTGGTGTTACAGTGTACATTTCAGCCTGACAATAAAACTGGTTTGTAACTAGGTCTCTTTGTGTCTTTCTTACATTTATTGTGTTATATTTATCCTCCACCATACCTTTCTTTCTGGCATTGTGCATTGTTTTCATGATTTTTTCCCTTTATTTCCTTCTGGTAGAAGGTTTGTGGGTGGATAGAAGGCAATGTGCTCTGACTGCCTCCAGGTGCAGGTTGAGATGAGTGACTAACTGAGGACTGAGCCCCTTGCTGTAAATGGGATGTACCCTGGGGAAATCTCACTCGCACGTCTGCCATCTCCCACTCTCTTGCCTCTACTGTTCTTGATGTTGTTTTGCAGAAGACACAAATACATTCAGGAGACCACAAGTTGTGAGTAGTGTAGATCTCACGGGGGTGTTACACAGATAGCCCCCCCCCCCCCCACCTCCACCCCCCCAGTGTGTAAGCAGGGATCATATAGAAGTATTTTTGAATGCATCTTTTAAGGTACAGCACAATATGGAAAAAATCGCTGCATTGAAATTGTACAGATACCTATAGCACTTAAAAGAACAGTTTAACCCCTTTCTGCAGATGTAGACGCTCGCGTCTATAGACATGCAAATGTAAACACTTAAGTTACAGTACTCGACCACAAGATGGCACCCCCGGATCAGCTATTGGATATTCACAAGCAGGCAGAGCTGAAACGCGATTTATAGTATGGAGAAGTTCCCTCCAATCCCTGTTTTTCAGGAGTAGCATGGATTAAACTCCTCAGCTAAGCCTGATGTGCAAACTAGTCAATAACCTTGCCCATAGTATCGATCCAGTAGTTTTAAAAAATTATCACTTGCGACAGAAAAAAAACGTACTACTCTGTAGCAACCATTTTAGCTACAGTGAGCCAACAGTATTCCAATTAGTGGTTAAATAAATACGTTTTGTGAAGAAAAAAATCCGACATAGTATTGCTTCTCTCACATTCTACTGTCAGTTACAATCATCACACACAAAATATGCGTAGTTCCCTCCCATGGATTAACGCTTAGATTCCTCCATCGACAAATTCAGCGCTCCCTTCTATCCACCGAAGTACTGGTGTCGATAGCCAGTCACTCAATGATATACTCAGATTCATCTGCGTAACTCTACAGTCATAGTTCACGTCCTCGTGAAGCTTCCCCGGTAACGATGTGTTGACAGACTCGTTTCTTATCCCATTCCCCAGTGTCTTAACTTTCCTCTATAACTGAAATACATTGATCGGACAATAAGAATGGGATACAAAGCTAAGCGTAAAAGTAAGGTCGGTTGTATTCTTCGAATGTTGGCCGCGGTTGCGCAGCTGAAAATGATGCGATATCAAAGAAATAAAGACACTCGAGACCGTTCTGAAGTGTTCAGTTTCATTTACGAGATTTAAATGTTGTATGGACGCGGTCAACGGGAATTATTCCGAATGAAACAGAACTGGAACGTTCCTTCTACCCGATACATCTGTCACTGGAGGGGGGCATCAATGAAGAAAACAGGTTATACTTCTACTCTGTTTGCATTTTGCTTAATTTGGCTTTTTGCTGTAGAATCTATACCGCGTTTAAAGACATCGAATGCCGAGGTTTTCGTTTCTCCAAATGCATACATCCCACGCAGGTCGGTAGATCCCTCGGTACGTTCATTACACCACTCTGATGAATATGGAGGCATATGTCGTTGTATTTTTTTCCTGAAAGTGAAATTTCTGTTCTGTTAAAATAAGGTGTATTTCAGAATTCAGATATTACTGAGTTAGTGAGTTTTCACCCTTATAAGGTGTAAGGTTATGAGCTCGGATGTGAGAGCGGTTAGCTTTTTATTCATATCATGTTTGGTCTTGCGTGAATGTTATAGCTGTTAAATCTGCACTTCATTTAATGCTTGGGGTACTTCGAAGAGAAATGGACAATATTGTTAACTTTATTATGGAGAAAAGGCATGTTTTGAGAGGTTACTGGTGACCAATGATGTTCCACTGCACTGATATTGATTAATTCATGCAAAACTCAACCAGAAAATCATTAGTTCATGCCGAATTTCAAGCCCCAAAAGTTTATTTGTGTTAAATATATGATTCATGTTTGATTTGACAGTTAAAAATGTTGATGGATGTCAGACTTTGGAGAGACACCTGGATAGCTGTCTAATTTGTCTCATAGCAAGCGGGTAATCTAAAATGGAATGTTAAAGATGAATTGTACTTGTGGTCAAGAAGTTTATGATCCCAGAAATGTATAGTTTTAGGCCCCAGCAGTTTTTCAATTGTCAGCATTATTTTTTTTTCTATTTCAATGGTGAATTCTCATGAAGATTTTTTATGTTTGCAGCCCCTTTTCTCCAACAAAATCATAAAAATAAACTATAATTTGATGGGAGTCTAAATGCTTCAAGTGTCTAGACTCAATTGAGCCAAAGTTTTCCTGTCTGTAAAGCTGCAATCTTAAATTATAAAGCCTTAAATCAGGTAACACCTAAAAAGCCAGATTTGGCTTCTGCGCAAAGGGGTTAAGGACTGAGATTATGGATTGCTGTGAGGAGCCCCGGTTCTTTCGAGCATCTGTGACCATTCACCTTTAAAGATCTAAACATCGTTTAACTCAGAGCAAAATTGGTTTGGAATTGGTTTACATGATGAGGGTGTGTATGGATGAGCGGCTGTTTTTTTTCTCTGCAATAAGGTGTACTCTCAGAGTGCATTTCAAATGCATTAAAAAATCCATGGTAATAAGGGTGCGATGAGAATTGATTGCTTTTTGAACACTTTGGATTGGAAAAGACAGTTGCATTATCTTAACCTGTTGGGGATCACTGAGATTTTGTGTATAGTTCTTTCCCATTATTAATTGTTTATCATTTCAAGCACCCAAATAACTCATACATCCTTAAGGTACAACTGAAAGAAAACAGTTAAAAGTTCAGGCAGAATGTTTATTTTATTTCTTGCAGTAACAAGGTTGAACTGGTGAACAATGAAATACGATACAGAAAAGCACACTCATGATTGGATGACTTTGGCTGCCAATCAATCATTGGACAGCAGATGGGTAAACGCAGAGGTGCAATCTGCCAATTAGCTGGCTGTACTTAATTATTCTCTGCTCTACTCTGCTATTTTCGGTCATAGAAGAATTAGTCTACAAATTTCAATTATGCTATTTTTGATAAAATATTGTTTCACTCTTGAAATCCAATAAAATGCAGTTGTTTTTGTTGACAAACAGCGCAGAAAATGCTTTTCCAGCTTGATTCGATGTAAATGTGATTTAATTATGGCAATATGGTCTTAGTTTAATCCCTCAACAGTGTTCTTTAAGATAGTTTTTTTTTTTCAACAGGTGACTGTTTTTGTACTTGTAAAATGTCTACTATCTACAGCAACATCTGATCGCTGCTAAACTAAGCTGAATCGTATATTATGTTTGGCTCAACAAACAAAAAACAAAACACTGCTATGAATGCTTCAGCGAATTCTTTGAAATTGCTGAAACTGTGACAGTCCTTAAAACAAAGGTGTAACGTTTATATTCAGGTCTGTCATCAGCATGAATCTATGACAAAGTCCAATAGCTGCTTTTGTTTCGGGTGTATAAGTTGACTTTTTGCCCATTAGCACGCAGGGCGCATGGAGTGGATGTCAATCTCAGTTTCTGCTTTGTTGTGGGTCTGCATAATAGTTTTAATACGAAGGCCGCCAGCATTTAATCTATTGCATTTTGCAGAAGTGCACTGCATCCAATTCCCCATATAAATTACCCTCCTCCATGATATCAATTCCAAAATGCTGTTTTTGTCATCTTTGTCACTGACTCTGAGAAACAGGCATGGGATTGGAAAAGACAATGCCCAAGTAATCAGTCTTATTCTGAGGGAAAAAGCAAATCATTTTTCATTGTAATCTGATCCCACCTATAGGAACTTATGAATCTCAGTCTCTACTGTTCCACCAACTCTTGCGACATGGAAGTACCCCTTTTTCTATTCAAATGCATGTAGTGGATTCTGATAGTCAACATTTAACAGCCCTTAACACTGGATAAAATTTTATAAACCCCGAGACCTTGATTCAGTTTGCCATCTACCAAAGAATATCTCATTAGAATGTACTGTGAAGTCAATCACAAGTGAGAATCATTGGATTTATGATTTCTGAACCAGTGCTCAGAAAGCTCTGACTTACACAAAGACCATAAAATCTTGCCAATGCATAAAGGCCACTGTTGTCCTGACGAAAATTCAAGTGATTCACTACCACAGGCCTGACCTAGGCGCCTCCGCTGTTTTCACTTTGCATAAACCATTTCCCTGCAGGTATTTCATCCGCGCTCGCTATTTATGCTAATTCAATAATTTTTCTCATTGTGCATTCTGTCTGCTCACCCATCTCTTTTTCAGTGACAGTCTTAATCAAGCGCTTGATATTGGCCCCCCTTTGGAGAAGACTGGTTTCAATCATTTAGATAACTCAGCCAAAGCTCTTAAGAAATGCTTATCAGCTGTCTGTCTCAATATGTAACATTATCAAAGTTTCAAAATATCCTGACATTTTCTCAATAAACCAGATATGTGCACTTTGCAGAAGTTGTCTTTGATGACATAAATATGTATAATGCGAACAGAGAATTTCAGAAATGAGAGATATTTAACCAATAGTTCTCAGCACCGATTATAAACATCCCTTGCTGAGGCTGTCATTTTGAAGACGATACACTCTTTTATGGAGTTTTCCCGGAAAGTGAAATTAAATTTTTTTTCCACCGCCATTGCATAAAGCAAACGCGATAAATGTCATTCAACATTGCTCTGAGAGGCAGTCCTGCTCGTTCCTCTCTCTGTCAATGTTGCTCTCCCCCCAACAGCTGACTTGCTGTGCTAGTGGAAGCCGAAATATACCTGCCCGTGATGAAGAGTTGGAGTTCAACACTGCTACGCCGCAATCACGTCTTTTGTGCCGTCGCTTTGTTTTTTTAAACTGTCGCTTTCTTCTCACAGCTGCACATACAGTAGTAACATTCAGGCAGCTTTGTCTGTCAGCTGTAGTTCTTTTCCCTCGCTTTTGTCAACAGGTGGTGACAGCATGGCTGGCCCAGCACATCTCTATTTTTTGGCTGGACCTCTTGTATCATTATTCTTTTTTATGATGACCTTGGACTCCTGTATTAAATATTTTTTGCCTCCTGGGTCTAATGTTGTAATAACTGCCTGCCACAAATTGTGGCAAAATGGCCTCTTCGGACTGCACTAAGCATTCCTCACCCTGCTGCACTGAAAAAGTATTTGGTCAATAAAGATATTAAGCATGCTTTTCCTAGCCTCCGTTTAGGACATCTTACGTGGTTTGCTTCCCTCACACACTAAAGTTTGTGCACATCAGCCAGGTTTAGTGTTCAAACAATCAGGGAGAAGTTACAGGCACATACTGTTGTGGGAGGTAAGTGAAACACGTAGGGCATCTGTAATGGAGGCTAACCAACACCAACACCAACAAAATGTTCAAAAGGTGGAATTTCGCCAAATTTCTTCAGTGTTGAAGTTTAACTGAACTTCTTTAGCTGCAGCACGGCACGCTGCGGTTGGGGCTTTGGTCGTTAAACATTTGACACGGGGCTGGTCGTTATCATGGTAAAGTCACTTGATCTCCTTTATGTTCTTATTCAGGGGAAACCCAGGAGGACTATCATTTTGCAAGAAATTTGATTTGCTTATTTCACATGATGCCATTACATCACAGAACTCAAAACCCGACTCGAGTGCGCAGACGCTTGTGTGTGAGGGAAGCGAACCACGTAAGACGTCTGCAAAAGAGGCTGTACTTTTACCCTGTGATACACAAACCCCACAATCAACTTAGTCACCATCTAATGATTCATAAAAGCAAAGAATGCATTTATCTAATTAAAAGACATACCATCAATTTATATTCCGTATATAACCATCTCAACAATTGGATTGAAAGGGATATTGGATTAAAAATGGAAAATAATGTAGGGATGAAGAGATGAAACAACATCAGAATCAAATGAATTGTTCAAGGTAGTGCATTAATATTTATAAGTAGCATCATTGCCACATTTATGCGCAATCTATTGATCTATGTGTAATGTTACAGCCAAAGAACCAGAAACAAGCAGTTGTAGAAAAAAAAATCAAAATCCTTTATTCAGTCCGAGTCCAGGCCAGAGATAACGTACTGTACCAATCACAATCCAAAGCTCAGGGTTGTGGGACAGGCAGAGGTCGGTAACAATAGATCAGATTGGCGACGGCACATTAACAGTCGGCAAAAATCAGAGTAGATGAGACGTAGCAAAAATCAAGAAACCAGGGCAGCAAAAACCAAGAATCGTAGTCAGGCAGGCGGGCTCAAAACCAAAACAACAGATAGGGCACAGGCTGAAATCGGAAGTCAGGCAAAGTGTGTCTCAAATAAACTGGCGTACGGGTCTCTCGGCACAGGATAAATGATCAACGTTCTGGAAGGGAAAGAACAGAAATGCAGGGCTTGAATGCAGAAGTCACATGCTATGGGGAAACAGGTGGTGGGAGTGACAGATAACGAGCAATGAAGATGAGCACATGAGGAAGCCCTGACACAATGACTGGCAAAAGCCAACACGCGGACTGGGAACACAGACAACCTATGACATATAAACGGCTCCAGTTATGCAGTTCTATGTGGACAGATCAGAGAGTGCAGGATAGCAATAAAGCATGTGCGAAAGATTTCGCGGAAACACTGGAAGATGAAGGGAAAGCAAAGCAAGGGGCGGAGATTAGAACAGGGCGAGTGCTGAGGTTACGTTAGTAGTAGTAGCAGTGCAACTTTACAAATTAACCCAGGTGCTCGTTAGTAGTAAGTACACAGTATTTAGTGAGAATAATACAAATAATAAATATTAGTATTATTTGTAATCAATGAAACCAGAGCAAAGGAAGTAAACGAGAATTTAAGTAATTATGTGAAACACCGGCTTACAGCCATAGCACCTAGAAAACGTCTGATCTTGTCTGATCTTGGCAGCTAAGCCGGGTAGGGCCTGGTTAGTACTTGGAAGGGTGACCACCTGGGAATGCAGTGGTTAGCATTGCTGCCTCACAGCAAGAAGGTTGTGGGTTCGAATCTGGCCTGGGGCCTCTCTGTGTGGAGTTTGCAAGTTCTCCCCGTGTTCGTGTGGGTTTCCTCCAGGCACTCCGGTTTCCTCCCACAGTCCAAAGACATGCATGTCAGGTTAATTGGAGACACTAAATTGCCTGGAGGTATGAGTGTGAGAGTGAATGGTCTGTGAATGGTGTGTGCGCCCTCCGATGGATTGGCAACCTATCCAGGGTGGGCCCCTGCCTTTGCCCGTAGTCAGCTGGGAAAGGCTCCAGTTCACCCCGTGACCCCAGTGAGGAGTAAGTGGGTATAGAGAATGGATGGATGGATGTGAAACACCAAAAACCACTGAAATCACCCAAAGCCTGTGGGCACACAGATTGGGGAGAAGACAGGGATAGACACTGGTGCACAGACCGGAAAATAAACAAATGGCAAAAACAGAAACTGGGATATAGACTGGTATAATATATATAAATATATATATTATATATATTTATATATAAATATATAATATATATAAATTAAAAATAACAAAAACAGGTGGCAGGCTCAGGTAGAATCATAACAATATGTATGTATTTTGCATATAAAGTACAATTTGCTGTGACTCTTTTCTGTCCCATGCTGTTCAGTGCATTCTTTTCTAATTATCAGAGATGAAATGTATGAAGATATATTTTTCGTGTTTTTTCTTTGATCTTCATCCAAACCCTTTTGAGTGGCAGTAGTTAGGAATGAGCTGCCTTTGCAAGTTTTTCCTTGTCATTAATATATATTTCAATTTCAACTTTCTCCCCTCCCATAATATTCCCTGCCATTGTTCCAGTTCAGAAACTGGTTGCACGCATTCTTTTGAGGTGCAAGTGCACCCATTTTCATTGTACTAAAGCAACCAATTGGCAGATTACTTATCAGGAGGTTGGGAGCTGGCTTGCTAATTGGAGGACTCAGAGGTTTCTAGATGCCGGAGTCGTATTCCCTTTAATTGCTACATTCTGTAATTGCCAGCGAATGTCTCAGAGCTTCATCAAATGCAGGAGGGCAAGCGGAGCATGTAATCCATTTCCTTGGAGCCACATTATCGAAGCAGCTGGAGTTGAAAGACGCGAGGAACGAAAAAAAAGTGGATAGACTGTAATGAGCGCTACTGTTACGGTCATCTCCATGCCATGCATCCCTGTATTCATCCAAGTTTTTACTTCTCTGCTAAAGAGCAACCACAGTCAAAGTTATCAAGTAGGGACACTTGAAAATTTTACTCTTGGCTGGACGGTGTGAACCAACGGCAAATTGGCCGTCAAATGATATGTGATGTGTTGAAATTATTTCCTTCCCAGCTTAGATCCAATATTCGTATCTTTGTGTGACCAACCACAGCATCCAAGACCATTGTAATGGCCATATTAACCAACGATCTGCTATAGGCTCCAACTTCATAGGTGTTGGCAAAATACAATTTAAAAGTCCGAGGAGAGCTGGAGATGTGCGTTCGGTCCACCATTAAAATGTAAATTTAAAAGTATGATTTTCACTGTTGGAGTACCTGGACAATTGGGTAACTCATTTATAAGGTTTAGACACAAACTTCATTAATACTAATGTGTAGTTACAACTATTAACAACTAAAAATTTCAGGCTGCAATGTAAAATGGAACACTAGTACCAAATGGTAATAATGAAATGGGCCGGGTAGCCTACTTACAGTGGGGAGATTCTATCACAGACCCCAATAGATACCACCACGCGAGCACACGAGAGTACTAACACCACAATTTGCACTGCAATTTTACACTGCAAGGAGAAGCAAATCTCAAAAAAAACCTCAAGTGACCAACGCCATTAGGCCAGCCACACCACATACAAGGAGGTGGATCCCACACAAACTCCCCACTGCTTATCCTGCTACCTGTAGAGAACATAAGCAGTGCTTTGACAAAACTATGAGTTTCATAGTTTCACAGGAGTATAAAGAACGCTCCTGAATTTACTTAGGGGCAGTGTAGCTGTTGTGTCAGAGACCACAGACGAACCACAGACGGGTTCAGGCAAGGCAGCAGCCTGGCATTTAGTCTCGTTCACTCTGGGGTCCTGATTATAGGAGACACTGGGAGGGTCATCTGTCTGACTGCTCTGGCTCAAACAGGGAGGAGGCAAAGGCTGAATTTCCTCATCAGTGTGGGGCGACAGAGTTTGCAGTCAGGATCAACCAGGACAGAGCTTCACTACAGCTATACAAACCAAACAGCGCTGCCACACATCCACCAGAATTCAGGTCAAGAGGCACTGGTTGCCCACACCTGTTCATAAAGGCAGGAAACTCAGGCAAAGAGGCACTGATTGCACTCACCTGTCCTAGTAAAGCAGGAAACACTCCCTAACCTTACCAACAGAGGGCAGTGCTCTTAAACTCCATACCAGCCCCAGTGACTTGGAGAGAAAACTAGACTACGCAAAGCCTTGCAGTAATATGGCTTAACGGTCAGTCACAGCAAAACAAAGCACGTAGTGCTTTAACTAATTTGGATACGCGTGGTTTTTGTGCCAAAATGCTTAGTTCCTGGTGCGCTGTTGGCTGTGAAAATTGTGCAAACCACACAGAAATATGTTTTTTATTATTCTCTCTAAAATTGTATTTTTACTGATATTTATGGATAATTATGCCATGGTCTGGGTGAATACTCTTTTCTGATTGGCTGGCAGGTATGCATTAAATCCATTAAAGCTTCATGTCGGGTGGTTATTCTCCTCCGCGTTGTGCCTTAAAACCGTGTGATGCACACCTACGAGTTGATTATCCCTTACATATTTGAGTTTTTTGATTATCGGTTTACCTGATTTTGAGCATATTAGTTACATCCTGAAAGCTTTTCACTCATACGTAAGTATGTCTTTATTTGAAAAAGTGCCCCACAGCAATGTTGTTATAATTATTTTTTTATGATTTATTTCTGAACAGGGGCGTTTACTATATTTACTGTCCAATTTGCCCTTTGGTTTTGCCATGACCAGAAACTGGCGACTATATGACCGTGGCGAAAACGCCCCAAAAATGGAGAGAGTGCAGTCTAGTTTTTTCTTTATGTCACTGGTCAGCCCTCTCATATGTATTTTATGTAAAATTGTATTGATAACAGAAGGACAGTTTTTGATGAATCAATTATTTGTTGCAAAGACTACATTTATGAGCACTGTTGGGGAAGTTACTCCCACAGAATACTTACAGTATAACCTTTGTGACTAACAGTATAACCTTTAAATACAAGTAAAACATTATTTTACAATATTGTTTTCAATGTGAGTTCACGTCTGCATTAAACCTTAAGAGAGGCGCAAAAGGACAAGGTATTAGGAACATATGACTACAACAGAAAAAAAAAACCAAAAAAGGAATATTGGCTTAGCCACCACATACCATAAACCAGGACACCTTTTACCACAGGTGTTATAGATTTTTTTTTTTTTTTTTGTCATACAAATGTCAGGCTAAAAAGAAGAACATTTTTCTGTATGCTGATATTGTTATTGCTGCAGCTGCACATTAGGCAGTATCTCATTGCTTAACAAAATGTTTGCCTTCTCTAAATGTTCCCTCAGGTTTCATTAATTTTCTGACCATGAACAGTTCCTTAGTGCTGGACAAAACAAAATGTCATGGAGGGTGAATGGTTGTGGGACCTTTCTTTTTGGACAGCACACTAAAGTTCCATACATTTCTGGCTGATACCTCAATATCATCTCGCAATCATCCCTTCTTCAGCATAATTTTCTTTTACCTTTATAGAAGCAATCTCATAATATGCAGAACTGTTCCCATAGCCCCGAGCGAAGAATCGTAATAATGATATTGTATATTTTATCATGAAAAAGTGATTTTATCATTTTTTTTTCAGAAAGCGAACGTTCTGTGATCCTGCATCCAACATAAACACCCATTTTGTGTTTGTGTGTGTGTCTGTGAGTATGAGTGTGTGTACTGGTATGTGTGTGCGCACCTGTATGTTTGCATGTGAACTTCTCTAAAGTTGTTTAGTAACCGCTCGCGGTTCATTGGAATGGGCACTGCATACTCACAGTGACAGTCACTTTCATGTGGAAGTATATTCGACACTGCATAGGAACGATCGCAGTCGTGCATCCTCACCCTCTTCAGAGGGCGATAGCCCATGTCAGGTGGAATGCTAATGGCTTCCTTGTTCGTCATGAGCTCATTTACTATGCTTGCTGTCAGAACGCAGCTCGATTGAAAAGGATATGGAGAGGTCCTGACCTTTTCAGCATTCCTTATCCTTTTACTGTCAGAATACTAAAGAGGGGGTCACTGACATTTTACATATATATATATATATATATATATATATATATATATACAGTGCTTAGCAAATTTATTAGACCTCCACCTAATGTAAAGTTTATGCCACACAGCTGCCCTAAATTAACGGTGTTGGTAATAACCAAAATTTTTATGTGTCTGTAATGGTTAATCCACCAGTATATGCAAGCTCTTTAACTGAAATTATATCTCACAGCAAGAGGGTTGTGGGTTCGAATCCAGCCTGGGGCCTTTCTGTGTGGAGTTTGCATGTTCTCCCTGTGTTCGCATGGGTTTTCTCCGGGTACTCTGGTTTCCTCCCACAGTCCAAACACATGCATATCAGGTTAATTGGAGACATCAAATTGCCCAAAGGTATGAGTGTGAGAGTGAATGGTCTGTGAATGGTGTGCGCGCCCTGTGATGGATTGGCAAGCTGTTCAGGGTGGGTCCCTGCCTTTGCCTGTAGTCAGCTGGGATAGGCTCCAGCTCGCCCCGCGACCCTAGTGAGGAATAAGCGGGTATAGAAAATGGATGGGATGGATGAATTTTCGAATTTACCGTTTTACAAAAAAGCTGCAAAAATTAGTTATTATTTAAGTAAGTTATTTTCTTGCATTCCTGAACATAAAAATATCAGTTTTAGTTGTTGAATGCAAAAATGCTAACTGTTATGAAGCTAAAGAAAGAATAAATATTTGTGTTTTCTCTTTTTTTTATGACAGGTGGTCTAATAAGTTTGTTCAGCATTATATATATATATATATATATATTTTTATATTTATTTATACATTTATATATATATATATATATATACATATATATTAAACTTTTCATAAAAATAAAGGGAACACTTAAACAACACAAGATAACTCCAACTGTTCCCTTTATTTTTTTGAGCAGTATATATATATATATATATATATATATATATATATATATATATATATATATTACACACACACACACACACACAAATGATCCAGAGCATTATGATCACCTGCCTTACATGGTGTTGGTCCTCCACATTCAGCAAAAATGGCTCCATCAAAATTATATCCAGTGGACCAACAGAAAATTTCCCATAGCACCACACCCTGCACCCACTTGTCTTCTTACTGCAGTGCATCTGGGTTCCCTCTCATCCTCACGCAAAATGCCTATGTGTGGCGTACATGAAAACAAGACTTACTGGACCCTCTTTCATCACACCAAGGTCCACCTCAGATGGTAAACATGCCCTATTATGTAGAATAGGTAGTGGACAGGGGTTAACATGAGCACCCTGACCAGTTTGCAGCCAAATAGCCCAAACCTGTCCTCAAGCCATAGGCAAAATAGGTTGATTATTCTCATTTACGATCCATAGAAGCATTTCCTAAAATCGCGCCCCTACTGGCAGCAGGAAGGTACTGTAAGAATTACAGTTTCAGTTCCAGATACAGTTTGTCACCTATACACTTAAAATAACAGTTCGGGTAAGGATTAGGGTTGGGGTTAGGGTAACGGTTAGAATTAGGATTAGGGATAGGATTAGGTTTCGGTCACGAATTTACTGACGGCGACGCTTACGATCAAAAACAGATTGTAGTTATTTAAATGACCTCTAGAGGTTACTTAATCCCAAACACAACATCTAGTCATAATGTGCTGCTTGCCAAGCGACCTTTGCGGGCAAATTGTGTTGGAGGACAGGCTCCTTATGCCAGTTGCCCTTCTGAGGGTTTGAGCTGGATGGGAAAACCTTCATTACCCACACAAATTGAAGAGCCTTGGGCATCAAACAGCCTGTAACTGGTTTGTAGATTGTCCCTATTCAGATCACTGTTGGTAGGTACTCACCACTGTTGAGAGCCTTCAAACCTTGCCGCTTCAGAGGTGCTCCACCCCACTCACTGTTATTCATGGAAAATTAGACTAACCCGAGCTCTATTTGGGACAAGACCACAGCTTACAATTTAGTGCCCGCGTTGTTTATAACATAGCACACTCAGGGTGGATTTAAGAGTAGAACTGTTGAAGGAACCTTTCTGATTTGGAGACACAGTAAAAGGAAAATGAACTATATTTTTAATTATTATTTTATTACTGATGGAGCTGTATTGATTTTGGTCCGTTGAAATAAACTGATAACTGGCGAATATATTAAGTTTCACTGGTCATACACTACGGAAATCAATGCGTTCAGGAGGACTGAAAGTGAATTTACAATCATTTTCATTTAAGTTCTCAGTAAATAATATATTTCAAGCCATCTGACAAACATCCTTCCTAAGTCATTCAAAACTTACTGAAGAGGTTTTGCCTGGATTTCTAGCATGAATTGATAAAGACTACAGACAAAAGACACCATTTACACTGCATAGCTCACCTTTTCATTGTTTGCACTTTCCATATCAGTTAATGCAAGAGAATGTATAGGAGCCATTTGTGAGCTGGATTCCATTTTGAAGGGCAGACTTCTTAATATCAGAGGAAGACAGCAGATTTGTTATGCCAGAGGACCAAAGTTCTGGGGTTCTTCTTCTCAAAACACCAGCACTTGTCCAAATTAGTATTGACGCGCACACACACACACACACACACACACAAACATAACTGGGCCTCTGTTGAAAATACCGAATGCTGTCCAAATTACAACATTAATTCCACATTCCAGCGTCAAATTTCCTGGCTTGGAAGATTTTCTCTGAGTGTTTTTTTTTTTTTGGTACGGACACTCTTACTTCAAAAGGCCGATTTGCCCGAAGAGAACACCAGACTTACCACCATTGACTTTTTGGAGGTGATTTCTTTCGTCCAACGACAGTACAAAAACGATGCACTGAACTGATATGGTTTCATTTTTATGTTTTGCACCACTAGAGCAATAGCCACACCTTTGGAAATAAGCAGTACACTCAAAAAAATAATTCGTTGGGTGAACATAATAAAATTATGGAAAGTATTTCCACCCAATCATAATACGTTAATTTAGCAACAAATTCTTTTATTGAGTGACATAAATGTAAATATGCTGGTTCAACATAAGGTGTTGGTGTTACTATTACTCAATTACAAGGGTTAAGTCCAACATAATAATCATTTGTTGGGTGAACATACAAAATTTATGGAAAGTATTTCCACCAATCATTCACACACAGCCATACAGAGGTGTTCCTATATTGCATGTTTTTTGTGGGTGGGGGAAACCTGAGTACCCAGAGGAAACCCACGCAAACATGCAAACTCCACACAGAAAGGCCTCGGGCCAAATTCGAACCCACAACCTTCTTGCTGTGAGGCAGTAGTGCTAACCACTGTGCCACCGTGCCACCATGCCACCCAAGTGTGGGTGTGCCTAAGTGTGCCTAAGCCACCCTCTGTTCTGGAGTTGTACACGCCATTTGATATCTGACCCAAAAATTATTAGGTTCTGTCAGCATAACTGAATTTAGTAAATGTTAAGTTATTGCACATCATGCTAAAATAACATTACTTAATGATGTTCAACCACAAAACATGGCTATATATGGTAGAAGCAACATGTTACACTTACATTAATTTAGCAGACACCCAATCTGGTTTTTTTGAGTGTATAGTCAACATGGACTCATGACAAAGTGTGATCCACAGTTCTCCTGTGATCTGGAAAAACCTAGTACATATGCCACTTTTGGGAGAAACTGAGTTTGCACTTCATTTGCAGTAATTAAGAGTTGTCAGGATCATAAAACAGTAGCTAGAGTTATTTAAACTGCCAAAATCAAATTTATTTTTCAGCTGGGAAAAGTCCAGAATTGAAAGGTTTTTGTTCAGTTGCAAGAATACTTGCCACTGATAAATTCATTAGGTTTTTTCAGACCACAGGAGAGTTTAGGCTGACAAAAATTGTTGTAAAAATTCAAAGCAGAGGGTCATACATGGGGCATCCAAAAACAGTAGACGTGGTCAGACAGAAATAGGTCAAAAATCCAAAAAGACAAAAACAAGAACATAAGGGCTTTGGCATAATCGAGGTCGGACAAAACAGTCGTGAAGAAACAATAATCAATTGGCATACAAGAGGCTCTGCACAAAGGAATATTGATCAACAAAATGTCTGTCTAGGAGCGCTTCCTGGACTCAAAAGTCATTTAATTGAGGTGCTCTTTGGATGGGACATTTAATATGCAAACCAAGAAAAACTCCAAGGCACTCTGATTTAACAAAACTTAAAAAGCCTTTATTAACATGGCTTGGTCATATTAACCTTAAAAAACTCCCACGCGTTTCGGCATCAAGCCTTTGTCAGGGAGTCAAACAGTTCTCAAAAGGAAGGAGAGGTTCTTAAGAAGCAGCAGTCCACCAATCAGGAGCCTCCACCTGGCAGATGTGCAGTTCTTGTGACAAGTGTAATTTTCCACAAAATCCAGCAAGTGCCAATCCTTGTATCCCAAAGATAAATAAATAGTCAACAGTCACACAGAAAGTAAAACATTCAAACCAAATTATAGTCAAGTTAAAAGCAAACTACGCAGTGAGGGAGTGCAAAACCAGCAATCAGATAAAAACACTGAAATCTAGGTCCTCATTTAGGCCTGGATATATTGTAGCCTGCAATTTGTAGATCCAAAAAGTTTACTACTGATTCAGCTGTCTCTGTCTGTCTCATTTCTTAAAGACAGTGGAATGTGATCAATCCCACATGCCTGCAAGGTGGATGGATTACTGTTTGATGATCCATGTAGTGTCTTGCCATGGGGAAGTTTATGTTGCCTGTGCGGATGGCATAGATGTGTTCAGCCTGCCTGTCTTGTAAACGTTGTTTTGTTCTTCCTACATAGAAAACTTTGCACAAAGGGCATTCCAGTCTATAGATGACAAATGAGGTTTTGCAGTTTATGAAATGATTAATAGTGAATTGTTTTTGAGATACAACATCTTGGAAAGTCTTAGTTTGTGTTACATTTGCAAAGTGATTACAGTTATGGCATTTGGAAGACCCTCTGGGCCTGGAGCCCATGTTTGTCTTTACCATCTGGTTTCAGATAACTGTGGACCAGTTTATCTTGTCAAGCCTTGGTTGTCACTGGGGCAGTACCCTGAAAGGTTCTGCTGTTGTACCTTAGAAGTGGGTTTTTATTTGTTTTTCAACATAAAAGTACCCTTTAGACCCTAAAAAGTTTCACACAGGTACCTTGAGGTTCTATAATCAGCCCTAAAGGGTACATAATACCTTGGGGAACAGAAATAGACTCCTGCTGTACCCCTATTTCTGAAAGTGTACAAAACAAGTGTCCAAGCAAGCCAACAATCACAGCACCGTTTCAACATCAACACAAAGCGTCACGCATTCTGATCTTATTTCGTCCATTTTATCACTCTTTCAAACTCAATCATAGAGTAAAAACAAATATAACAAAGGTGTTTTCCGCTGTCTACCAATAATTTAAGGCTTAATATAAGAGAGATGCCAAGTCTCACGCATTCGGCGTAGGTCTCACGCATGTTTTAGGCTTATTCACCGTAGTCCGCAATTATTCATTGAACGCTTAATGAGATTCTCACACAGTATTAAGTTCCTTGTGCATTGAATTTCCAGTTTCACTTGCGTAAAGGTGGACCTCACCACAAGTAAGATGGAAAGCAATTATGACTCCGGACTTCTCTGCTTCTCTTAACTCAGGAATTGGAAACAATGCATGTGTTTCATGATCGTTTAAATTTTTTTAATGAAATAAGACAATTTGAAACATTTTTATGCAATTCCATTGCTTTCATTCCCTCAGTAAAGACGAGAAGGAGAATTCCCGAGTCATAATCGATTTCCGTGTCACTAGTGGGGAAATGCACCATATTGCATGTAAAACTGATTAACTTAATGCACAATGACTTAAATTCCGCAAATGAATTTCTTCAGTGCACATAATGAATAATTGCTGACCACAGCACAGGAACTTGAACGCCACTAAGAGGAGAGACTGACACCTAATGCGTGAGACTTGGCATCTCTGATATCAATTCAATAAATATTTATTTCCATCGAAGAAGTCTGCTACGTCCGCTCACAACGACCATACACCTGAGCGAGTTTGTTTACAAGATACCGCTTTATGTCTTCGCGATCACGCTGTGGAATTGAATATTCATAACCGTCTTGGTCTTGCCTCTGGTTGCAGCGCTACCTGTTTTCGTCAGAAAACAGACTTAGCCCCAGACTATTTCTGTTTGTGTTCTCGCTGGCCTTCTAACCCTACCAATTTGCGGTGCTTGATAGTCCCGTAGTATCGGTGGGGGTAGCCCACTTTCCAAAAACCCAGTGAGAAAAGAAGTGGTGCTAAGCTTAACCCCGTGAAATTGGTGGGGCTAAAGTGGGGCCTTAGCCCCACCAATTGCCAGGGCCAAGCAAAATTTTTGCTTGTGAGAAAGGCCTAAAGATGACAGAGCTTCTCTTCTTCCCCCATTGAACCTCCCCTCCACAAAAGCTTGCCATCACTGTTGACGGCACAGCAGTAGCTGCCCATTGCTCTGCAAGGAACCTGTGGGTCATCTTGGACAGCAAACCGGACTTCAACAAGCAGGTTACGGGAACAACACGATCCTGCAAAATTCTTCTGTACAACATCAGAAAGATTTGACCATACTTGACCACCTACTTAACACAGCTCCTAATCCAAGCCACAGTGATGTCCCACCTAGACTACTGAAACTGTTTGCTTTCCTGCTCGACCATCCTGTGCCTTTCAACCCCAGCAGCTCATCCAGAATGCTGCTGCTCATCTCGTCTTCAGCCTCACCAAGTTATCCCACATGACCCCCTTGCTGAAATTCCTACACTGGTGGACAGTTGCAGCCAGAGTCAGATTCAAAGTCTTTTCAAAGGCTTTTGCTGCAGCAAACAAGACAGCCTCTCCCTACCTACAAGAGGTAATCACCCCATAAACACCTGCTTGGCCACTTTGTTCTGCTCAACAGGAGGACTCCATCCCCCTGGCCTCCTTCACAATGCCAATCCCTCATCCAGAACACTTGGCTTTTCCCATCATGCTCTGCAGTGGTGGACTGACCTACCCATCTCCCTACAAAGTGTTCAGTCTCTGCAGATCCTCCATCTTGACGTAAAGACTCATCTGTTTAGACTGTACTTGACCTAGAACCCCCCTTCCCTGCACAAAAAAACCTGCTCTGTGGTGTGAGTATAAGAACAATAACTTATTGTTTGAAACAGACAGGCACAGATAACAAAAGAAAAGTAAAACAAAATTTTAAGGGAACAAGACAATAGCAGAGCAGGGGAATACTGACAGGTTATTGAAACAAAAGCTGATTCAAAGGTAATGTAAGTGGCTTGAGCCTGAAAAAGAAAACAATTGTTTTTAAACACCAATTACAAAGGGGTTTTTATTGAAGAAGAGTGCTTTATAAATGTGAAATATGTACCGTGTTAGATTAAACACATGACTGCTGTGGAACAATTTAAGTTCAGTGAAATTTCACTTGTGCCAACTAATCAGGCTCTGATACAAAGCAAAGCATTCCCTCTGTGAAGTTTCAAGTCTACATAGAACATGACGCAGAAAACTCTACAGCACAGTTGTAACGTTCCGTGTCCTATGATATTCAGTGACCAAGAAGGCCCTTTGCCTGGGGGTAAACTGTGGACGCACCATGCTTAGCAGTGCCAGGTCATTACGACCAATGCACAGGCAAGATTCATATGCCTGTTTTTAAGTTCAAATGACTACGTAACCCATTATGACATGCACGGTCAATTTCATATCCAGCCCTGGTCATTTGGCACAAGTCAGATTTCACTTGAGTCCCTTAATTGTCCTCTGTGCAGTCATGCCTGAAACCTAATGAGGTGTAACTGGTACCAATATCAGCGGACAGATCTGCGGCAAAAGTACAAAATATGTTGTATACATGTATATTGCTACACCATCACAAAATGACCGGTTAAAAAGTGTATTCTTTTTTTTTTTACTCACTCTGTATATATATATATATTGGACTAACCGTTTATTTGTAAACCATATCATATCTCCATTTGTGATCCTGGAAATAAAATATCAAAACGTCTTGGAGTCAGGAATATTGCAACTCCAGAAGTGTCATTGGAAGCAGCAATGTTTCAAAACTCATAGGATCATCTGAAGAACGTCTAGCTGTAACCTCATTGCAGGAGCGTATCGACTGCTTGGCCATCCACTCCTTCTCTGGGCTTTTCACTAGCCATCATTCACTAAAGGCGCCTGAGAGTAATTAATTGACAGGAGCTGAGGGGAGCTCGCAATTGTGTTAGTCTATCTCAATGAACCGGGCTGTCCAGACCTATTCCCACAGGCTAATATGCTCCATTATCCCCCCCTGCTGAAGGACTCAAGGCTCACAAACAACCGAATGTACCAGCTGCACTCTTCGGCCATTTCAGCCAATAAAATTGATTCCCCCCTCCCTTTTTTACAGAGCACAGGTGGGGAAAAAAACAACAATTTCATTGGCCCATCTCCATGAAGATCTTCATGCTATAATCACAACTCCTTTTCTATCTTCCAGAAAAAAGGTTTCTGTTTGACTGCCCACACAGCTGTAATGTCAAGAAAACGGTTTTATGACTTAATAAAATCTATCCATAACAATGTATGGCTGCCTCAGCAGAGATCTTTTACTGTCATCTCACTTAAACTTGTCAAATTTTTTTAGTCCACAGAAAGTTAAATTTTTCTTTTTGCGCTGTCTTTGATGGCCAGGAATAACCAACAGTATCAGCAGTATTTTGAGGAAAGAAATATTATTTTTTATACTGAATGACTTACATTACTACCCACTAAATTGTAAGAAGTAAGAACATGGAAGGAACACATAAAGCCAGTATTTTTAAATGAAATTACCAGCACACAAGTGAAAATAGTGACCATTTCAAAACCGTATGTTTTATGCTTATAGAAAATAGCATTTAATAAGCATTTTGTGTCCTGTTGCTCACTGATTATTCTGTCAACTCTGCTTCTGTTGACTCTGCTATTTGTAATAAATCACAAGTAACAGCATGGTTGGCATGACTTTGCGTTAATCACCCCCTCTGTTCTTCTCCTTTTTACATTCATGAATTGCATGAAGCCTCAGACAGGATAGATGTATTTAAAAATATGTGGATCCTGCCAACCTATCTTTCCAAACTCACTATCAGCATTAATGTGATTAGCAAAATATGGAAGTCTGCCTATGTTCTCCCTGTGTGGGGGAAGGCCACTCTGTTAAATACAAATGTAATTAAAGCCCCATCTCCAAGTTGTCAGTTCACTTCAGTAAGTGAAGGGTTAAAGGATTTTTTAATGTAAAGATGGAATTCTATCCAGTCATCAGTCTAACTTGAGAGAGCAACATCATACTATCTCTGCGACAGTGAAAGTGGTGATTGGCATTATTAGCGTTAGATAAGATACAGAGCTTCCCCTATTATCGATACTGGTAGCAATCTTATTCTGAAATTGAGGCAAACTAGTATTGGTATATCCAACCAGGCAGTGGGATGGTTTGCAAACTATTTCTGTGTCCAATTTGATGAGCTGCCCTCTAACTGAAAAACATTAGTAATGGCATACCCCAGGACACAGTTTTTGGTCCTCTGTTTTTTCAATTCATATTAATGATTAAGGTCAAAATGTAGGAGGCGCAGATTTTCATTTTTATGCAGATAACACTGTGATAGATTGTGCCTATTCCTACATTACACAAATTGCAGGATGTTTTTTTAATATTATACAAATTCAGCTTTCTTGTCTAAAGCTAGTTTGAAATACTAACAAAACAAAGGTAATGCATTTCTAAAATAATAGAAAGAAGCCTGTGATTACTGGGATAGTATGACTGCTCAGGAAAGTAAATTAGATGTAGTCTTCAGTTTTAAACATCTCTATCGAGCTTGATGACTGCCTTTGGTTTTCATCCTCAAATTGAAAATCTCCATTAAAAGTTAAGATCGAAGTTCAGGTTTCAGTCTTCTTTTTTGATGCAAGAAGGATATTGGTCGCTGTTACTTTTATTTACAGGTTCTTGATTATGGTGAACTGGTTTACATGAATGTACAAAATTTGCATGGTGCTTGCAAACATTAAATACCCGGAACCGGAACCCCGGAATTGTCGCTTGCGGCTATATTTCTTGTGTTGTCTGTGCCAATTTATGCTGCCATTCTTGTCCGGTCTCCCTTAAAAAATGTAATTGATCTTAACAGGACCAATCTGGCTAAATATGGTAAACAAACAGACAAACAAATCATAAAACTAGCCCAAACTGGTGGCAGGCAAGAGACTTGTCGTTAGCCAAATGTTTACCACACACACCAGCAAGGTAATTTAATGGGTGAGGGTTGAGGGTGTTTAAGGGGTGAAGGAGTGACCATGTCCTAGCCTTTGTGACACAAGGGACGTTGTGATTAGCCTAAATAGTCATTTTCTTGCATGTCATTATTTTAAGATTAATTTCAGGGAACGTATTTTAGCTTAGTGAAAATTTTATTTATTTATTAAGAATCAATTACTTTAGGCAGGGAATGCATCTCATCATATCAGCTTCTGCTTGATCACATTTAATTAGTCATTTTGCAGTGACTATTGATGATTTTTGTTGTTTTAATTCTTTCTAGTTTGTATAGGTATATGTCATCATCAGAAATGTTGGAAGTGCTCCATTTTGCCTTTTTGAATTTATTGAGGAAATTTTGCTGTGTATATATATACTGTGTTTCGTTTCATTCATTCATTCATAAGTTCTTATATTTCAATAAATTAAAGTGTAAATTATTGGCAGTGGCAATTGGTTGGTGTGACCATTTTTTAACTGCCAAGGCTACCACTTAAAAAGGCTGCATGTTCCTGATGAGCACTATTCCAGTAGCTGATATCATCTTTGAACCTCATTGCTTGTGGTAAATACACAGTAGCTTACAGCATAAAGTTTTAGTATTATTATGTAAAGTTTGCTGCATCAAAATGAATCATAAATGTACATGTATAAATGTATTTAAATGTATTTTTCTGTTTCTTTAACACTTTTTTTGTTACTGTGGCTCAGTTGGCCCAGTCAATCACCAGATTTGTATTCAGCTGAACACGCATTTTTTCATACTGAAGAAGAGAATGAAGGCGAAAAGCCCTTGAACAGCTGCAGTTCAGCCCTAGTTGAGCGCCGCCTGGGAAAATACCCAGTGTTTGGTAATGTCTCTGCATCACAGAGTCAATCATGCAATGGATATGCAACCAAAATGTACTGTAATAATTACTACTTTACATTATTTTAAACTGATTCATCAAAAAATGGGAGTGGGATGATGTGGGGGACTATGTACAAAAATTGCTGCCTTTTCTAAACATTTCATCTAATATGGATGAAAAGACCCCCCCAAAAATGCTGATATTCTGCGCTTCAACCACATCCTCATTCCATCCTTTCAAACACAAAGTGCTAGAGTACATGACCAAAATAAAAATAAGTCACTGTAAAATGAATTATGGTGTTCAGGGTATATTCATCATACCTTCTATTTTCTGACTGATCAAATGAGAGCACAGATGGCTCCCATTAAGTTTTGATACACTATTTCATATACTGTGTCTACAGTTGATAGAAGAAGGCTACTAGCCCTCTCTGGAATTGCAGGTTTTGAAATGTGAAGCCAGAAATATACATTAAATAACTGATTTGTTTTTCCATCTTTAATATATCCTTCCAAATAACATGATTCAAGAGAGGAAAAACAAACCGTTACTAAATGGAAAAAAATGTATATCACAGCTCTACAGTCAGTCAATGTACCCCAAACTAATACTACATTATTTATTACAGCAGCAACCTTTTGTGAAGATGTCTGTACTCCATTTCTCCTGTGATCTAGAAAAACCTACTGAGTTTATCAGTGGCAGGTATTCTTGCAAATGAACAAATACCTTTAGATTCTGGACTTTTCCCAACCAAAAAAAATTCCAAAGGTTATTTTGACAGTTCAAATAACTCTAATAGCTGGTGTTTTAAGATCCTCGCCACTCTTAATTACTGCAAATGGGGTTCAAACTCAGTTTCTCCCAAAACTGACGTATGCACTAGGTTTTTCCAGATCACAGGAGATTTTTCCATCAAAACTTTTCAATTTTTTACCACTCCTCTTTGGAAAAAAATACTTGGGTGTACGCAGGGACAAAGCCAAATTCTGCTAGAATATGCAAGTGGCTGGTTAATTTGTTTTACTCATCAGCCATAAAAATAATGGTACCCTATTGAGTGGCTGGTAAAATTTGAACCTTCACTAGCCATTTAGCCAGAACATAAAAAAGGTCATTGTGCACCCTGGGTGTACATGTCTTTTCAGGGCATTCCACCGGTTTTTGATGAGATTTGGAGACCTGAAGCCAAGACTTTGTGGACTAGAATGTGTGCTTTTGGGTCAGCGTCATACTGGAAGGAGTAATTCTTCTTAATTTTCAGCTTTTTGACAGTGGCCAAGAGGTTTTGTGCCAAAATCCATGATAGGCCTACATTGTATTACTTCTACTGCTCTTTACCACTGACCTGGTTTTATTTGAAGAGAAGCAGCCCGAAAGTATGATGTTTCAACTTTGCATGCCTCATCGTTGACATTTTTTTTTTTACTAAAGTTTTGGAAGTTCAATTCAAGGATGGAAAAGGTCTGACATTTATGCTGTTGTTGCTCTGGCTCTAAATTTCAATAACCTTCAAATTCAATAAGAGAGAGTAGGCTTTTTTATATCCACTATAAATAATACCTGGAGCAAATGTTTCTGCCGCTTTCATTGCGCTACTAAATATCTATCCAGCTGAACTCCTCCAAGTATGAGCAAAATGTGAGGGAAAGAAGTTGGCTTCACAGGTTTTTGCCTTTTTTTAAATTGTGCTTTCCATAATGAATCTGCCCGCATCTCCTTATAATTGGAGGAATGTCTCAGGGGATCTCCTCAGGCAACAGGCAAGGCTTGTGCCAGTGTGAGTGGAACCTGGTGCTGGGGTTGCCAGACAGAGTAATCATTTCTGAATCCCATTTGCACTGCCACTGATGGTAGTTTAATGATATTTTAGTTTATACAAAGTAGCAGACTTATGAACCCACACCCTGAGCCAACCAGAGGTGAAGGGGCTGCGCCTATTGAACCTTGTTGCTGTCAGATTTTCATACTACATGCCCTCCAGGGAGTGTAATCAACCACCCTCTCCCCTGATTCAGCTTTAGGAGGTATAGGCAAAGGTGTACGGAGAAGCATGTTGTGACAAATTTACAATAAATAGAACATAAAACGCAATGCTAAAGTACCCTTGGCCGTATGGGCATAAGACAAGGAATGACAACATCTTAAGGGTTTTTTAATGTATGCCTATGTAACACAATGTGTTTAATACTTTCGGGCTTGAGAGAAGTTTCAGGAGTCAAAAGGAAGACAGAGGTAATTGTCCAATTTCATCTAGGACCTGGCAGGTTATATGGACAGTGTGGAACAGGACAGCTGGGACTAGAGTTTGGCATTCAGAATATGAAGTCTGACATGATGCGCAGTCCTCAAAATTCAAAGTTATGTTGAAGGTGACTGAACATTTTGGTTGATAATGTTGCTACATCAAATTGTTATTAGAAGGTGTTTAAAGTAGGCAAACGCCATGTATCTTCCATGTCCTCCAACTTGATTATCCAGTGAATTCACCTTATGAATTTGACACAGCTACACCAAAAAATGTCATGGTAGTGCAAAGGCGAAATGAAACTAACACTGTCCAGAAATAATGTGACCTTTCTCCCGATTAACCACGTCAAGGTCATCCACCTTTAATGTTCTGCAAGCTGATTATCCAGAACATACACGCAGTAAATTTTACGTTGCAACAAAAAAAAATAGTTGATGTAATGAAGGAAACAGTGTTTACAAAGAACGTGACCTTTTGACCCCTTAAAGTAGGTGAAGGTTACCCTTCTTTGAACTTGTTCAAGCTATATGTCCCAAGAACAGTGCCTGTGAATTTCATTACCTTGAGATTAAAAGGAAAGGAGTGAATGTCTACACAGACGGACGGACAGACGGATGCAAGGTCTTCACAATACCAGATGGCCATACTTTGGCCTGGGGTAAAAATCTAATTCTCTAATAAATGCACCCTTTAAATTCCATTTAATTGAAATTTCATTTATCTTTGGAATCCTTGTTTTTCAGCACAGCTTTACAAGGTCTATATTTGCACACTTAATAAGAATGTCCAAAAAGCACTGGTAAATCAGTATTCTGTACCGTATCTGGACTTGTTTGTACTTGACTTGATTTTCAAATTGGAGAATTCACCGGATAGAACTATATTCATATTTTACTTCCATATTTGTTTCATATTCAACTGTGCCTATCAGGCACACCCACTGCAAGAATTAATTTTTCTGTATCACATCTGAAACTACCATCTGAATTCAATACAATCAAAGCACAGCTGGTGACTTGAAACAGAAAAATTAAACAAAGTAGGTCTGATTTTTTAAATTTCTCAATCAAAAAAAGTATTGTTGCTACAGACAGGTTCGGTCTTGCTGTATGGACAATCATACATTTACTTTGATTTCTCATTAATTGGCTGGTCTGACCGCCTGCATTCATGTGCCCATCAGCGTGAATCTGTTCATACATACCAGAAAGAGTACTGTAGGTTTTTATGCCCACTGTGCCATGCATTTACATATGTGTATGTATCTCTGCATCATAGACCATTACCGTTACTGCATGTATAGATTTCTGAGTTTATGTGGCTGATTTCATGACATTGTTATTGTCCCAGCAGTGTTCGGTTACTGGTTGTGCCTTGTGTTTATTTGTCAGTGATGTGCTGCGCACTTACCAACTGCTACTTTGTGTCAAGTTAATTTGAATTTGGACAGTGAAATGCTCTGCGATTCTTTAATTAACGTGAACTTGACCGAGTGGTGTATCCACACTGCTACTGGATTATTGATTTATTATTTACAGCAGACTGAAAATGAGTGGGAAAACAGAAGTACGCTGCTACAGTATATCTGAAAAAATAATGTTGCTTGTCCTACTAAGCTGAACGACCATTAAAAAAATCTTTCATCCTTCACCAGTGCTTTACTGGAGGAATTGATTACCTATCAGAGATGGTAGAAGCTTGAAAATGCTATTTGCATCATTCAGGCCGGACTAGATGGCAGAACGTAAGATAAATATGCATCATTTTATCTTTGGAATTCATGATAATATCATACATTCTGTGCGCTCTGACAGAACTCAATAGTCCACTATTAGTTCACCAACATACACTATGGAGCCAAAACAGTGTGAACACTTTAATGAAACCACATTGACATACATAGAATTCAGAAATTTTAGTTTCTACATATTTTAAAGGAGGACTATACTGATCTACACATTTTGACTTAATCTTATAGTAATTAACTCCAACATAATATCCACGATCGATTTTTTTGTCCATACATACCCCCTGTTCTTTTAAATGATCGTTAATTAGCCGGAATTGCTATTTCTCAGGAGGCTGCCATTAACGCTGCAAGTGGCATGAGAACTTGCGAGATCATAACGTCACTGCGGCTGCCGCATGCATTCATGTGCATAAGGCATGCGATGTCAAAATGTCTGAATACCAATTTGAAATTGTTCATTGAGCAAATCAACTGTTTGATTGCAAATTGAGCCAAGTAAATGGGAAGGGGGTGAAAGCTATTGTCAAGTAGAGGAGGATGATTTTGAAGACCTTAACTTTGCTTAGTTCAGCACGCAGTTTGCCTGACTGTGTTTGCTTGATTATCACATTTGGTCATTGTGTGCAAATTTTGTTCAGTTATTCATTAAAAAATGTGTAAAATTTGCAGCACAAATTTGCCTGAACGTATTTTCCCTGTCTTCAGTGCATTTGTCCATTGCTTGTAATGCGAAATTAATTTCTCTCTCACATTCACGTTTGATGCGCTTCACACAATGTTTTCTACTTTGCTTATATTTTTCGACGCTTAAAAACCAGGGCCATCTTAACATGATTTTATTTTTAAGAAATCTTTTTTAATAATACGTGAAAGTTTTCCGACGAGAGGTGGAATTCAGAGGTCTACTATTTTGAGATTTTATAATTACAAAAATGCAAAAACAAAGCGCGAATGTACTCTTCCCAATAGAGAAAGCAGTTCGGATAATTGTTTGTCTGCCTGAGATTATGGCAAGCACTAGCTGGGTGCGGTCACGTGACTGCAGCCCTGGATCTCATTGGCTGGATAGGCCTGGGTGGGCTGTGCTCTGGATCAGTCTATTCATGGCGCTGACAGCTGCACTGACATCACCATTAGGGCGCCCCCATAGATACATATATTTATATCTATGGGCGAACCAAGCGGATCAAGGGTGAATTTTCGTCTGCTGTGGTGAAAATGGCGCGGTCCACTAGTTTTGTAAAATCGCTCATAAAAATTTAAGAAATCGCAAAATAAAGAAAAAGAGCTTTCATCATGATATATTGAAATAACACCCAACTTTCCCAGCCATGATAGTCCTGCTTTAAATTTAAATTGAATGTGGAATAAATTAGTGAATATGTGCTGATAGGACAGACTTTCAGCTATCATTCGATGATATTTGCATACAATTCTGGCCCAGGACTGGGAAATATGTGTCCTCATCCCTTCTCAGCTCTAAAAGAGCCTTCAGCAAGGGAGAATGTGAAGGCGCAGACAAAATTGTCATGGTGTAACAATAATACAGATTTGAATGCAGTAAGCTCTAATGCTATCTAAATGCAGTAAACAATGCTATCAGCCCATACTGGCAAACTAATATGAAATTCAATTACATTAACAAATATTTAGAATTTAAATTTCTTATGTTCAGTATGTCAGTGAAGTTTCAGTGCAATGTCCACATTTTTGGCTATCTAATGCTCATACAAGCCCTGTTTAAAACCTTGGCAATCAAAGCCTCACTGTTATTATGCAAAATGACCTTCCTCATGGTCCTTAGCTGTAAAGGTAACCACAAATCTTTTGTAGCTTCAAAGTAAGAGACTTGGGGAGCCTTAAATACTAAGTATGCTAGGACTTCCAAGAAGTGTGGATTCTTGGTTCAAGCTTGAACAGCCATGCATTTTGTTTCAGTTTCTCCTTATCACCACTCATTTCGAAATGCGAGCCCCAAGTGTTACTCTGGGGCAGTTCCAACTCTCAGGTGCCCCCTGACCCTGATTCCGCACCAACAGATTGTTGCATCCCCAACACCTCCTGACACTTTTATTTTTTTATTGTCCCACTCCCAAAAATTTGTCAGACTAAGCAAATAAAATGAAAACCCTTGTATATCAAGGAGACAATGAGGTGCTGCTTCTGTATTGTCTCTCTTCCACTCGTACATTCACTCCCGGGAATCACACTAACACTAGCTCTGTTTTAGCAAGTGCGCCGCTGAGGAGTTTATGGGACACTGGGCCTGAGAGCAAGTATACTGGCCCTGATTGCTGCAGACACATAAATGACTGTACTAGACTGTAGCGCGACAATTTATTATGGATGGCTGCATGGTGGGCCTAATTGGATGGACAGTGTGCCTAATTGACTACTTTGAGTGGTTATGCCAGTCACCAACCCTGGGAGGGCATTTCTTGAGTGGCTGGTTTTACATCGTGCTTACTGTCTGAAGATTCTCCAACTTCCGTCCCTATTAAAATTGCTGTGACATTCCGACCTTCTGATGAAGCCTTCACTGGTATTGACTGGTGTTTTTTCACAAATTTTTGTTGAGTTTATCCTGAATTATTATGATTTTTTTTTCCTTCCTGAGGTTTTATTTTTACATATAGTACATGTTGGGAGTGCATAAAATTAACCCTTCAATGTCCATTCGCAGAGCTTGCTTTCAGTCCAGTGGTGAGCTCACATCAGCCAGCAACTGATGCTGCAGAACTAATAAAGAATAACAAATTAATTTGAGGCATAAACAAGTAAGTTTGGACTTTCTCGTGGATTTTTTTTCCATCTGAAGTGCCGTACGTTAGAGTGATAGGGTTGTAGATCAAACTTTGTGAACAGGACTTAAATGGATTTTCTTTTATTGAAATGAATGAAGGTTGTGTGTTAAAATTCTGGTACTGTTGTAAGAGTATTCTTCTGTTTTTGTGAGGAGTGCTGATGTATTTCAGTGCTTCAAAACAAAATCTAGGCCTAAAACACACCAATTCAGCACAATATGCTACCAGTCACAAATCATGTGCGTTTAATGCTGGCCCGATGTTAGGGTCTTTTTTTTGTCTCTGTCTCAAGCTTTAAAGTCCACTATCATGCTCATACCTGTATTTTTGCAATTAACTATAGTCTGTTAGCAATTCTACTTAGAGCAATCCATGTATGACATTGGCTTCCCCAGTTAACCCTAATTGCAAACCAATAGTAGTTGTTTTCCGCAATCTGATTAGTTAATTATCCTTGTCGAATAGTGTTGGACATCCCTGAAATGACAGGACCTTTTCACCTGCTCATGAATACATTAGCATGCAGAGGTGTATAATCCAGGGGTCAGAAAGTAAAAATTGACCATGTTTTCATTCCAACCGTAAACTCCTGTCAGCAGATTTGACTTGTTAGTTTTACCACCCAGCTGAGGAATAGTGTCAGCTGCCAGGTCTTTTGTGGCTGGAACAATATCCTGGGATGGACTTTTACTTTCTGAACCTGGATTATACACCTCTGTTAGCATGAAAACGGACCTACGTTCGCTCATTCAGCCCATCAGTTCACCTTGACAGGTTGCGGAAATCTAGCGCGTGACTCGATGACCTAATTGTGACGGATCACGTCGCCATACAAAAGAGTCCGTGCAAAAAACGCTTCTTTCTCGCTTATGGTTTACAATATTGATAAATAGTTACGTTTGTGAAATTTATGGTTTACAATATCGATAAATAGTTACGTTTGTGAAATTTCCTGGGATTCATTGGAATTCAACACCCAAAAATGGGTTGAAATCCAGAAAGACAAAAACAATACAAAAGGGGCAATGGCAAGAATCAAGGTCGGACAATCCAGTAGAAGCGAAACAACATTCAATGGCATACGAGGCGCTCTGCACAGAGAAGGATTGATCAACGTTCGGACAAGACCTGTGAGTGAAAAGACTGCTAATATACACACAGGGAAGGTCACGTGCTATACAGAAAACAGGTGTAGGGAATCAGGCTTATTAAATCGGGAGAATCACATGAGGGAAGCCCTAACCACGAAAATTGGCGAAAGACAAAATATGACTGGGAATCACACAAACAGCCAATGACATTTAAACAGCTCCGCTCCAGGAGTTCTACGTGCAAAGATAACGAGCACAGGAGAGTGATTAAGCACGTGCGAGAGATTCTCGCTGAAGCTGAGGAGAGGACAGAGACAGGCTGAGGGGCGGAGTATATTACAGGGCCATTGCGGAGAGGGAATCAGTCTAAATTAGTAACGGTGCAACTTTACATATTAAACTAGCGTGCTCATTAGTAAGTTAGTAATCTTATATTCATGGATTAATTGTGTTAGTAAACTATGATACAATATACAAATGTTAGTCTTGTTAGTAATCAGAACAGAAAGGCGAAGTGAGAAAATGAGATTCAAAGGAATATTTTAAACACCTGAATTCATTTAAATCACCCGAAGTCAGTGAGCACACAGACAGGGAAGACGGACTGAACCAACTAGATCACAAGACAGGGGAGACAAGTGCAATGGAACTGAGAAATGGAATGAACCAAAAACCAGCATGTTACAATAACCAAAAAGAAAAAATAAAAGACAATAATCATGAACACAGAACCAGCACATAAACATCACCAAAAACCATAACCATGTCTATTAGGGTCTGAGGCCATTTGCATTTTCGTTAGAATAAACTTGTAGGATTGCTATGGCAAAAGCCCTATTTCCAGTGGACTAGTATTACCCGGGGACCTCTGGTAATAATTGCAGAGGTGGTCTGTGATCTTAATCCTGTGTTAATCGGCCATGTCCATAATTTGTAAAGTAAAAATTCCTGCATAAATTACCTACCATATTTTGGGAAGCACAGAGGTCATCTGATAATATTAGTCCGTCCAAATCAGCATCTCAGTCATTTTGGGAGGATTTTTTTTGTTGTCTCTGTGCCTTTTTCCTGCCTCTCACTGTCAAGAATTGCGGAGGCTATGGTGAAAATTATAAACCAAAGTTTTAACTGCATTTTGGGTGTAAATTCAGGAGACTCATCCAGCTACATAGCACGGGGGCCCATTTGCAGAAAGAGAAAAATCTAATCTGTCACAAGAGAGAAATCTCAAAATACAATAAAACGGATGATATGCATGGCAACATGCAGTTCGGAACATTTTTCTATCTTTAAACACGCTCAGTGCAAACAGTGTTCAGGAAGAAGATGTTAAAGTGAAGCTGTGACATTTTCAATTATATCGGGCGGGGAGGAATAATGTTTTTATATTCTAGTAAAATGCAGACTTTGCTTATCCCGTGCAAATGAGGTGCACAAAACACAGACGTGAGATGGTCAAAGATTTTCCTTAACTAAGTAAAATCTTTGAGATGGTCATTTCTAAGTCACATAAGGGGCTTTAAATTCGTAGACCAGGCACAAGCGCGGCGAATGGGGGTGCGTCGCCTCAACGGAGTGTGTCCAGGCGTATGTTGCAATTTCCTGCCCGGCGTAGCCTGGCGCAAGTACTCCTCTGTCCCGCCTTAGTCCCTCCTGCCGGCGCAAGTGGCAAAGAAGGCGTGTTTGGGTATAACACAGCCGATCTTCACCAATCAAATGAGCTCCTCTCCTCACCTTTAATGTGTTGGAATATAGAAGCCTCTGTCCTATATCTGCATGATGCATTAATGTTGCATTTTACTTTGCTGCCTCAGGTATGTTTTCTGCACCACTTACGTCTATATTAAGCATTACGAATATGAGTAAGCTGGCTAGCTAGGGCATTCGCAAATTATTACCATTAGCGAACTTGAATGGAATTTCAAAACAGAACTACGTCAGATCATTTAAACTTATGAAGTTGGAATGAAATACGACAGTTGCTCATTTATTTCTTCTGCCTGCATCATTGGGAAGAGAAACGATGGATGGCGTGTTCCTATTATTACACCCTGTTGCTGCTTAAAATTTTGGGATTAACATGCATGGACAACAATGCAAGATACGTTACACATTTATTTTCAATATGTGATCTTAACTCCGTACGAGATCATAGCAATCAGGCTGTATTCCTTTCCCCCACTAAAAACGATAAAACATAAGTGACAATAATAGTAGCCTATTATTAAATTGCTTGCACACTGGACGTGAAACAAATTTTGCGCACAACAGATTGCGTTGCTGCATTGAACGCAGTGCCTACGTGTCCGAAAGTCTGACAGGGTTTTAATATATCTTCGTGTCCGACAGTCGATTATTGTTTTTCATTTCTTCAAATCTACTGACGCTTTTAGATATTAAATGCGAATGTTTTGATAAGAGGGCCCAGTTCTTCAAGATGAGTACCGAGATTTTCAATCAATGTTTCTGTTTAAGCTCAGCTCAATTAAGTGAGTCGACATTGGCGCAAGACCATGTACAATGCCTCCGTGTCTGACAGCCAAAAAAAAAGGGGATGATTAGAACAGATTGATAACGAAATAAAGAATAAAAAGAAACATTTTAAGAACATTAAATGAGCACAGCGATTTATTTATTTGCGGGTCATCTTTTTTGGATGTTCTGTTTGTTGCTGATATATTTTTATTCTTTATTTTGTTATAAATCTGTACTCATATCAATACTTTCACTTTTTGCTGGCAGCCGGACATGGAGTATTTTGCATTTTGCGTCGGACAGTTTTAATATGCAGTTTTGCGATAATTTATTCACACCTTCAATGGTCATGGAATTGATTTGCTCACTGACTACAAGCACTGTTTTACCAGTGCTGCGCAAATAAAGCGTGACTCTGTTTGATCCATCTGACTAATTTTAAAAGAAAGACAGAATAAAGACTGTTGTCTATCTTCAACGGAAGAAAACAGACAAAAAGACCAAGAAAGTTGATAGCTATCAATTTGAATTTTGTGAAGGTCGAACACAAACATGGCCTAGTTTGCACGTCTAATAATTCCTGGAATACTCGAAAAATTAGAGCTTTTACGACTTTCGGACACGGAGCTATATTAAAAACCTGTCCGACTATCGCGTCTTTGCATTGACTTTGTCTGTAATCAGTCGTGCGAAAAATTCATTTCGCGTCCAGTGTGCAAGCGGCTTTACTAAGCATAGAATGCAATCATTATACGCACTGCCTGATACCGAGGCAGTTTGTGGTTGGCTGAGAAAGATGTGAAGTTGTCACTGATTCAGCTGTGCTGATTATGCCAGGTCGAGTTTCCATTACGCGTGCCAACCGCCTTTGATGTGACATCAGGACAATCGATATAGATACTATCATTTATGTGCTGTATCAGATAGTTGCATTAAACAGTAGTTGTTGTAATTATTTATTGCATTGAAATGTGCCTGACATTCTGGAAACCTGCGTGTGAGGTTTCGGTGACGTGTGCACACTGTGCGCCAGCCAAATTACCACTGCACAGAAAGTAAACCAGGCTGGGGCTGGCGATCTTTCTGCGCAACTGCAGCAAAGACTTTTTTTACGAAATTGTCACCGCGTCTAGATGAATATGTGACACCTGCCCCTACTATGCCGCCACACCCATCTTGGTGCACGTTCGTCGACCAAAGGCTGCGCACGGTGTTACACCTCGTGAAATTACCACTGCACGGGCTGCGCCGGACGAAATTACCACTGCGTGGGCTGCGTCAAGCTACGCCACGCTGCGTCAAGAAATTAGAGCCCTATGTCCCCAGGTAGACCTGTGCGAATAGGGCTCATGTGAATTCGCATATCATAGCACGCAGGGTCCGATGCTATCCGACCAGTATTAGTGAGAATGTAGAGAAATGAACACCGAACAAGTAAATAGCAGTGTCTCACCCTAATCTGAATCCTTTTTTCAGTAGTTCCTTTCTCCTTCTGTTCTCTTTTCGACCCACACACTGTTACTGTCATTATATCGGAGATGGCCTCTGATTTCAGTCATGTCAACCTGGTTACGCCAAAGTCCAAATACAGACTCCACTCAAAAGCCTTCTCCTCGAAGTGAGCGCTGCATAAAACGCTGCGCTCATGAGGTCTGTCACACTTTGCTTGAGTCAGTTTAACTTTTGCTGTCCAAATTTTCCATACCTTTTTCTTCTTTGGAAAAGGCGGGAAGGCTGAAGCCGTCTTTTGATACATGACTGCATCCACCAGCAATGAACCTTTTTGCCATTGTTCTCTTTCGAAAGTTTTACAAACTGATCGCAAACCTTTAGACACAGCTGAAAAAAGTGAAGTCTATACACGTCGTACATCATGTACCTGGGAGATACTGGCTAAAACGAATGAGCTGTCAGGGCTGCCTTTCCCCAGTTATGTACAGATGTAGCGATTTGACATCAACTTTTATTGACATAAAATAATCAGGGGAAAAAATCTGCATAACGAAAAATCTTTACAGAAACCTGGGAAGAAATGATGGAACTAAATTGGAATTAGTTTAATGTTTAGAATTTATGTGATTTCAAATCAATGTCAAAAACTGGCCTTGATACCAGTAGAATGATTAATCCCTAGATAATTGTAAATCCTTATCCATCGTCTATTTCGCCTCTTCCTCACTAAAGCCGCAGGGGAACTGGAGTTTATCCCAGCTGTCTATGGGCGAACGAGAGGAACACATTTGAAGCAGCTCGCCAACCCATCGCAGGGCGCATCCACTGTTCATCCACCAATCAGGTTCACATTCATGACTACAGACAATTTCGAGCCTCTTACTGGCCTGACATGAATGTCTTTGGACTTTGGAGGAAACAGGATTACCCTGAGGAAATCCAGGAGATCACGGTGAGAAAATTCAAACTCAACACAGAAAGGCCCCAGGCCCGATTTGAGCCCACAATCATATTTAAGCGAGTTGGCAGTGCTACCCACAGTGCTGACAAGCCACCCTGTAAATCCCCAGATATGTAACTTTTCTGTTCACTTTACACCTTGCTTGATCCACAGTATTCGATTTCATCTCTTCTAGAATTTGCGGCAGGGGTTGGCCATAGAAGACGTGGCGTTTCTTTGCCGTACCATGGATAATGGAGCCTTTAGAGTTTCTCTAACACAACGAAACCGTGTTCTCACCCAATTTTTTACACATCTCCTTATAGGATAATGCAAAATTGCATCAATCAGAAGCTGAGTGGAGATGGAATACATTTAGCCCATTGTACATTTAATAGATGTTAGTGCAATTCTCAGTTGTATACTATGGCATTGAGCTCAGAGCTCTTCTCGTATGCCGCACGGCTGGGACTCTCCATTCAATCTAGACTGAAGCTATTTTTCACACTGCATGGAAATTATGACAGAGAGTGTCTGGGGATCTTTAAACTTCTGCCTAGTGAAGTGCCTCAAAAAAAGCAAGGAATCCCTTTGCAGGTTGCAGAGAATTTCCAATATGTTACATAAGTCCAAATTAGCTCTAATGTAATATCAAGGTGTTAGCATAATCCCTGAAACACGAAATTCCTTTGCTCCCCTGCTGAAAACTATTTGCATTCACCACAAGCCAAGACACACCAGCCCTGACAGTAACAGGCAGCTGAAAATTGAGTCTCGCAGGTCTGGAGAGAAATCATAGCTAGGGAATGAGTAAATGGTCAATTCTGTGTATTGGTACAAGAGTACAGTTGCATGCATTGTGATTTTTAGGAGCTAAGTACCGTACCATATTAATCGACGCAGTTGAGCACAATTGAGAAGTGGACTAAGCGTCACAACTTATGTCTTATTAATGAGTTTCTTTTCTGTCCGTCCCAGCAGTCTTTTACAGTTGAGCTTTACAGTTGATCTCCCTTAATTGATTCATTGTCTTTTCTTATTCCTGCCTCCCAATGTGAATATTTGTGTGCCCTTACTCTGTCATCGATTGTCTCAGTCGCATCTCAGTCTTTAGTAGGTTGTTAAGTTTCACTCCTTAGGAATCCCTCCAGTCAGGACATGCCTTCTAGCTCTGAGCATTGTGCTCTTCCTCCGTGTGTCTGGTGAAGGTAATGAAAAAATCCTCTGTAATGCTTCTCAGTCAATTTAACAGGAACAACCTCTCAAGGACTGGGTCCATGTTCCTCTTAAGACCCCGTTCCTGCTTGTACCTCTTCAGAGTCTATTTAGTTGTAACACCTTTCAAGCCTTCATTGGTCTCCAGGATTGTGACTGTTAAACCCTTCATTTCTGTTTGCAAGCAGTTCCGTATGAGGAAATAGGATTGTCTTCCTGGCTTCTGCTCTGGGGCAGTTTCTGGCTTTGATGCAAAATGCCCCTTCCTATTCCAGTTATACAACCAGCTTTGCTGGACTGCTGCTCCTCAGCTTTGTTCTCCCTCTGTTACCACTTAGCTTAGCTTAGCTTAGTAAACTTTATTATCCCCACAAGGGGGCAATTTGTTTTACAGCCAGCAGAAAGAAAAAACAGCACAGCAATACAAACAGACAACTTGCACATTCACCACGAGTTATAATAAATAAATAAAAACATTCCTGTTAATAAAATTGCTTTTAAACATTGTTCCCCGAATCTGTGTTTGGTTCTTTGTCTGGATCTTAACACCCAGGAGATGGTGGAAATAACATCTAATGTACTGTTAAAACCGGTTAAAAATTGAGATCATTACTGTGCAATATTTACAAATGTAGACTCGGAGACTGAGGGAATTGTTGGTACACAAAGCTGTATCAATGCATTTAAAACGTTCCAGATTGAAGGCGCACATGAAAATGATTGAACGTGCACCGTCGGTGCAGTGTGTACACTAATTCGCCATTATATTCACAGGACACTTGAGAGGCAAATGCAAATCAAAATGCTTATTAACAAACGGTAATTTGAAAACTTTTGCTCTTACTCCCTTTCCTTCCTTTGCTGTGTTCTTTTACGCCAGAAATGCCTCCGCTGATGTAGTGAGGACAGATGTGATTCAGTGGATGGAAGATTGGCTAAATATGCATTCTTTAGAGCCTCAGAATTGCGGACATGGGTTCTGACAATCATGATCATTTCAAGCGCGATAATAAAACTGCCACCATGGGACACACAGATGAATTTGCTCCTTTTCTTTTCGATGACATACTATGCAGTCTTGAACAAATGGCAATCAAACGTCAGAGGCCATTTAAAATGCTTCCAGGAAAAAAATTGTATTTTGAAGTCAGCAAATTACCTGTAAGGCTTTTAAAGGCATAATTAAGCTACAATAAACCTGTTCCCATGTAATTTGCCTCACGAACTATCAAGCAATTTATTTCCTCAACCCAACCTGTCAAATCCAATATGTAGCCCATGATGATTAAGAAGTGATAATAAGCAGACTTAAAGCTACCGTGTAATCTGCATAATAAGATAAATTAAGATTAATTAGTAAAGGAATTGAAATAGGTCTGATTGCAGCCACAGTAGGGCATTCCCGTTGCTCCCTGCATGGACTGCCATATTATTCTTTGAGAAATCGAAGAAGTAGGCGACCAGATGAAGTGAATTTGGCAGTTGCAAGGATGTCCGAAATGGGCCAATCTGTAGGAGGGTTTTTTTTTGCCAGCAGGACCTAACCCCAACCTGAATATATAGCTTGCCAAAGAAGCGACAATGAAGTGTGGGAACAGAACATTCTGAGGTCAGTCCTGGGTTTCCTGTTGTGTGTAACAGGGTGTTCTGGTTCTGTGTAAACCGGCAATCTACTTTGGCATTCCTGTCTTGCAATAAAAGCGCACTGCCGAACTTAAAAGGACTTAGCTGAACTCCTATGTTAAAAGTAGAGGGGGTGTGGTTGAATTTGATATTGAGGATGATGTATTTAATCTACGTGCTTATCCAGGGTATCTGCAGAGATTGGATGATGAGGGACCAATCAGAGACTTTTGCTGACAACCACCTGTTAAACCTATTTATTCTTTGTAAGGAAATGTCTACATTATTGTGCATGAGAATGATGTGACTCATTGAAATGATGACTTTTCTCAAAAGGCTGGCTTCTTAAAATAACAAAGACAATATTTTTGCAAACACACCATATAAAAGTAAAAGGAAACCTGATGAACTACTAAATAATGTGGGGTCTGAATTGTTATAAACAGCCGACTTTTTTTTTTTGCCTGTTATGTTAACTGGCATCTTTTTCGCCAGTTATTTCAATTGTAATTTTTTCAATTTGTTTATAACAGAGGTTCTGTGTATGTTAGCAGTAAACCATCATTAAATGCCTGCAGGAGTCTACTTACAATTAAAATAATAGGGAGAAAATTCGTTAACTTAGTTGTTAAATTGAATCAATTTATAACAGTGTGGAGAGTGATTCCACAGTTTGACGAATGATCCTACTCTCGAATGTCTGAGAAATGCTCAGTTTGTGTACGCTACTTTATTGCATTTTGCCAGTGGCCACATTGTGCAAGGTCGTCCAGAATTGTACAGTCGTTCTGAGGTCCAAAATCAAGGTATGTGTGGATATTTTGTTTCCTATTTGAAGACAGTGATATGAAAACAGGAAAAGCAACTCATTTCCTATTTCCTATTTGAAGAGAGTAAAAAAATAATAATTTTTTCCTCTCTTCTCAGGACTTGACTCTCTATGTCCGCCTTGTTTCTTGGCCAGCAGGCTCATTCTCAGGGTGACACCCTCCATGCTGAAAGGATCTGTTTCCATGCTGCTGAGAGAAAGAGGAGGAAGTCCAGCTCCCAATCTGACTAGTCTCCTAACCAATCTCTCCATCGATCACCCTAAAAATCAATCAATTATGGAGTCAATTTCATGCATGTTTAAGAAACGCATCTATACTCCATTCTATTCGTCCACCTGTATTGCAACATATCTTTTATACTGTCCCAATTCTACTCTCCCGTCTGGTGCGACATCCCTCCTCCAAATCCGCTTTTCAACTTTATCATTTGCTTCTCATTTATATTCCACTCCCCTGTACAGGATCCTTGGGGATTTCGATGGAGAATTGACAACTCCAAGAGGAGACATTTCCTTCATTCTGAGTCACTCGGGGCTCTTAGTGATGCAGCATCTGATTCCAGCCAATCCCACATCAGCCTGACCAGAGCTCATCAGAGAAAGCATCTGTCTGAACAAATCTTTCAATTTTAATGTGAGATGTAACTTCTCATGTTTTTCCCTATCAGAAGTAGAACATTGTTGTTTATATTAAGTCTCCATCTGCTTGACAAGTGAAATTTTCATATCCCACTGGCAAAATTAGAGATGAGTCAAATTGTCAAGTGTCATTGGCACAATTTTGTCTTACTGAGAGTAAAGTAATTGAAAGTAGTGATTTAAGTCTAAATATGGGGCAACAATGCTCGGTAAGATAGATAATTTTATTTATTTTCTGCAGTGAAATGTAATCCACTGTTTTACAATTTTCCAGCCAGCACAGCTGGGGCTCTCCTACTAAAGTTACGTTCCTACTGAGAATTTATTCTTCTGGGGAGTTTTTTAAACACAACTGTTAGTGGATTTGGCTCCTAATTGGGAGAATTTTATCTCATTTTGTATTTTGGAGATTTAGGCCGGGTGCCACCATTTTGTTACAACACAAAAGATCTTAATTCTACGTAAAGCGCTATACACATAGATTAAATTGTATTGAATGCTGTGTAATTTGTCAAAATAAACCATTCGACAAACCAATCTACTTAAATTCTGAGGTGTGGATACTTAATCATTCATAAACTCGGAATTTCTAACCCCCATCAACTGTTCTTCAATTGTCATCAGTCCCTTACGACACCTCTTAGTTCACTTTAGTTTACCTTTGCTGCACATGACTTTGCCATTTTGTGGATTAGAGAGTCCAAAATATGCGGTTCCTTCACATCTACAACCACCAGCACAGTCCCACCCTCTGTCTTCCCATCCCCTTCTCCGCTCCCTCTTCCCTCACTGACTTACATGTTTCCAAGCTTCTGCTCACACTTCACCTTACTACCCGCGCTCTTGACCCTGTTCCTTCATTTCTCCTCCTGTCAACCCCACCAGACACCCACCCTTTCGACCCCTCGCTTGTCAAAACTCCTTACCATCAGGATCTTTCCCTTCTGGACCCTTTTTTTCTTCCAGAGCTACTGTCGCATTTCTTTTCTTTCTCAGTTAATGCACGGTGTTGTGTGTTACTGTGGTTATACGCTTCTGCTGAATTCCTGCAGTGTAATGCACAGTTACCATTGTTTGTGTTGAATGGGTATTTCGTATTAAGATCGGGATTTTCAAGTATTTCACTGTTTCCATGGAGTGAACCTCCATCGAAATTGATAGGAAGAGATTTAAATTGGGTCACACGTTAGATGAACTGTTGCTCATAACAGCTTTATACGTTATTTGTAATGCCTTCATAAATGAGACATAATGTCGTCATAAAGCATACATAAGGCAATGTCATGCTTTGTCAAGGGTGCAATAACACATCCTGATTCAGCATGTGATGCCAGATGTGGCAATGACAGTGTCTCCTAGCTGAGAATGTCACCCTTTATAGCATTTAGCCACCAGCTAAGTGACATTGTCAGTTATATCACATCTTGAATCATATGCTGAATAAGGATGAGTAATTTCACCCTTTACAAAGCATGACATTTGCTTTTGTATGATTTCTTATTTATGGATCCTTTAGGCTGTCAGATAGAAAACAAGCAAATTCATTTTCCTTTTTTTCATGACGAGTGCTTTTAATAAATGAAGTGCTTTGCTCAAATTATTGCTTAAATAAATATTCAAAGAACAAAAAAGCACTGAGTTTTGTGATGCATTTGTTGACATAGGCAGCCTTAAGAATTTACTTACTGATTCATCTGCAATAAATCCAGGCTAAATGGCGTGGTTGCTTTTGTGTAGTCCAAAACGTTTCACCAGATACAAATCACTATTCAAACATGAACAATTAAAAAAAGATAAACTTTTCATAATCATCAAATGGAGATTATAGTGATAATTATTCGTGCAACTGTTATGTTATCTCATTTCTGTCGCGTATTGATTTGCACGATTAAATATCTTTGATAATACTGCCATCTGTTGGACGGTAGTAATAAGAATCTAACATCACCCCCTCAAATCAGGCGCAAGTGGGGACTTCGTGGGAATGCGCAGTGCAGCTTTTCATCTATCTCTCTTTCGAATTCTGTTTTTGTCAAGATTCTGCTGTGATTATTTTTCTGTATTCAATCTGATAGTTAAATGCTCAGCGAATGGTGCTGAAGTTAAACTAGTTTCTCGAAATCCAATAATAGTTCAGTGTAGCATCAAAAATATGTACCATCAATTTTACAGAACATATGAATTTTTAGTGACTCAGTTGTCCTTTAATCATGCATAAGATACTTTAAAATTTCCAGAGAGCACAGTGATTTTGAAAAGAAAATTAAAAATGCTCGTACTTGAAATTTTTTCTTGCACAAAAAGTTTACGGCCTGTTAAAGCCTAGCGGTTGTGGTTGTGGTTGGAACTAAAGGCAACATGCACAGTGGGCTCCCGGGGCTAACGCTGGGAGACCACTGGTCCATGGAATCAAAGCTCCATCTACTGTTTGGAATGAAGGATAGCAGGAAACAAATAATATGGGCTTAGAAAGTGCTCAAACTTCACCATGCAAAATGGAAAAAATTCTACTTCCACGAGAGAGAAAAATATGATGCCCCTCCTACCCAGAGACTTTAGTTGTTGTTGTTATTTGATTATATATGATATCAACCAACCAACCAACCGTTTGCCCACAAATACAAACCCCAATTCCCATGAAGTTGGGACTTTTGGTAAAAAGAGAATAAAAACAGAGTACAATGATTTTCAAATCTCAAAAACCCACATTTGATTCACAATAGAAAATAGACAACATATCAGATGTTGAAAGGGAGACATTTTACCATTTCATGAAAAATATTAGATCATTTTGAATTTGATGGCTGCAACACATTTCAAAAAAGTTTGGGCAGGAGCAATAATAGGCTATAAAAGTGGTACTAATAAATAAAAAACAGCTGGAGGAGCATTTTGCAACTAAATAGGTTAATTGGCAAGTATGCATGACTGGGTATAAAAAGAGCATTTTAGTAAGGCATAGTCTCTCAGAAGTAAAAATTGGCAGAGGTTCACCAATCTGTAAAAAACTGCATCTAAATTTCAGAAATTGTTCCTCAATGCAGAATTGACTTTGAATATCCCACCATCTACAGTACATAATATCCTCAAAAGATTTGGAGAATCTGGAGAAATCTCTGTGGGCAAGGGACAAGGCCGAAGGTCAATACTGGACGCTCATGACCTTCAGGCCCTCAGGTGGCACCGCATTAAAAATAGTGCCAAAGCCACTGCGCCCACTTGGCCAAATGTGGCCAAAATGGAACACCCCCTATTGGCCAAAGTATCGGTCCAAATGAGTTGAAAATCGAACTTGGTCTTAACCTTAAGACGCTATATACACAAACGCAATATGAAAAGGATCGGTTAAAAAACTGAAGACGCTAGAGTGCAGACAAGCCAAAAGTTTACACATGCACGCACAGACGCATGACAGACCACCACTAAAGACCCCGAGCATAGCATAAGTCCCTTGGGCCTTTTGACCTTTTAGCTCGTAAAATAAGGGCTGTTTGAAGTTTTGCAGAAAAAGCCCCCTGATGGCCAAGCCGAGAATCACAGCATGCCCAAAATCAATCTGGGGCTAGATCTTGTACCCATATACATGCATATGAAATATGAAAAGGATCCATTGAAAACTGAAGGCACTATTGCAGTGAAACAAATCTGTGCATTTTATGACCTTTGACCTATATAAACTTGAAATTTACGTCAAGTCAAAAATCCATTAGATATATGATGAACCTTTGGCAGAACAACCTACAGTAAATATTTGAGCATCTTAGCTTGTAGAATAAGGGATGCTAGAGCTGTATGAACTTTTGCAGAAAAAGCCCCCTGGTGGCCAAACCAAGAATTAAAGCATGCCCAAAATGGAACTCAAGTTAGATCTTGAGCCCATATACATGCATATAAAAGATGAAAAGGATCCATTGAAAACTGAAGGCACTATTGCACTGAAAGAAAATCTGTATGTTTTACAACCTTTGACGCACATAACCTTTAAATTTAGGTCAAATCAAAAACCCATTACATACATGATGAACCCTTGGCAGAACAACCTACAGTAAAAATTTGAGCTACTTAGCTTGTAGAATAAGGGAGCTAGAGGTGTTTAATTTTTTGCAGAAAAGGCTGCCTGGTGGCCAAACCAAGAATCACAGCATGTACAAAATCAAACTCAGGCTAGATCTTGGGCCCACAGACATGCATATAAAATATGGAAAGGATCCATTAAGAACTGAGGGCGCTACTGCGCTGAAACAAAATCGACATATTTTATGACCTTTTGACCTCTACAACTTTTAAATTTAGGTCAAAGCAGAAACCCCTTATATATATATGATGAACCTTTGGCAGAACAACCTAGAGTAAAAATTTGAGCACCTTAGCTTGTAGACTAAGAGAACTAGAGCTGTTTGAATTTTTGAAGAAAAAGCCGCCTGGTGGCCAAACCAAGATTCGCAGTATGCCCAAAATCAGACAAGAGCTAGATCTTGGGCCATATACATGCACATAAAATATGAAAAGGATCCATGGAAAACTGAAAGCTGTATCGCGCTGAAGCGACAATTGTGGCGCACGCATGGACGCACGGAAGCACGACAGACCACCACTAGTGACCCTAAGCACAGCATAAGCCCGATTGGGCCTGTCGGCCAAACGGGCTCAAAAAATAGTCATGATTCTGCGCTGGAATACACGGCATGGGCTCAGGAACACTTCCAGAAATCATTGCCTGTGAACATAACTTGCCGTGTAATTTACAAATCCAAGCTAAAGCTGTATCATGCCAAGAAGAAGCCATATGTGAACACGATCCAGAAAGGTTGACGTTTTCTATGAATCAAAGCTCATTTAAAATGGATTGAAGCAAAATAGGAAACTGTCCTGTGGTCAGATGAATCAAAATTTGACATTCTTTTTGGAAACAATGGACACTGTGTCATGTGGACTAGAGAGGAGAGGGACCACCCAAATTGTTATCATCGCACAGTTCAAAATCTGTATTTCTGATGGTATGGGATTACATTAGTTCCCATGGTGTGGGCAGCTTACATATCTGTAAAGGCACTGTCAGTGCTGAAAAGTATTTTAGAGGTTTTACAACAACATATGCTCCCATCCAGACAACTTTTCTTTCAGAGAAAGCCTTGCATATTTCAGCAAGACAATGCTAAACCACATACTGCATCCATCACAATAGAAGAGTCGAGGTGCTGAACTAGCCTGCCTGCAGTCCAGACCAGGCAAAGAAGACCCAGGACTGTTGAGCAGCTAGAATCCTACATCAGAAAACAGTAGGTCAACATTTCTCTCCCAAAACTCTAGCAATTGGTCTCCTCACTCCCAAGATGTTTAAAGGCTGTTGTTAAAAGAGGGGATGCCACACAATGGTAAACATGGCCCTGTCCCAACTTTTCTGAGATGCTGGCCTGTTGCCAATTAACCTAATTAGTTGTAAAATGCTCCTCCAGCTATTTTTTATTCGTACCACTTACTTTTCCAGCCTTTTGTTTCCCCTGTTCAAAGTGTTTTTTAAACGTTGCTGCCATAAAATTCAAAATGAGCTAATACTTTTCATGAAATGGTAAAATGTCTCACTTTCATCAACTAATATGTTGTCTATGTTCTATTGTGAATAAAATGTGGGTTTATGAGATTTGCTAATCATTGTATTCTGTTTTTATTCACGTTTTACATGATGTCCCAACTTCATTGGAATTGGGGATTGTACAATCTACGCTTCTGCATCAGTGTTTTTTGGAATCTCTGGCATAGTGACATTTTGTTTGTTGCACGAAGCATTTGTAGTATGCTCTTTCAGAGGATAAAAAGACATACTTTCAATGGTACTCTCTATGTGTTCGCCAGAAGTAGGGCTAATATTAATGGTTTTTGATCCAATTATTTTTACATAAATATGCAAATATTGATATGTTTTTCTCATCAAGTACTTTTGAAATACTTGGAATTTATGGGCTTATTATCGAGCAGAATTTGGAACTACCCTCCATCCTTTGCAGATGGAGTATTGGAATGAATCTCGATGTAATTCTGGTTGCCATGGTTACCATGGGAAGAAGCTTCAGCTTGCTGAAAAGACATTATACACAAACGACTAAAATCACATTACAGATGCAGAAAGATCAACTTTATATCATTCGTTTGCCTGCATGATGCGTCCAGCAGGCTGCGTGCACGTGAGCTGAATTGTCGAGTAGGTATGAAATGGTAAGAAAAAAAGTAATGAGACTGACAGTCAATGGTAATCTCTCATCTCCCTTCAACCAGCAAAGCATTATTCGAAATGTGTAAATAGATATGGTGTGAGGTACAGTTCAGGAACCACATGCAAGAGACAGTAATCCAAAAAACGCATACCTTTAATGGAGTCCGAGTCAAAGCAAAAAAGCACAAGAATTGCCAAGCCACAATACGAAATCCAAAAACAGTGTCGACTAGACAGGCAGGGGTCAGAACCAGTAAGACAGATGAGCAAAGGCACAAAAACGATAGGCAAAAAGTTGTAGTCGATGAACAAATCCAAGGGTCATACACAGGGCATCCAAACACAGAAATCGTAGTCATACAAAAAGGGTTGAAATCCAAAAAGACAAAAACAGTACAAAAAGGGCAAGGCAAGAATCGAAGTCGGACAATCCAGTAGAAGAAAAACGATACTCAATGGCATACAAGGCGCTCTGCACAATGAAATATTGATGAACGTTCTGACAAGAGCTGTGAGTGAAATGACTGCTTAAATACACATAGGGGAAGTCACATGCTACAAAGGGGAAGCAGGTGAATTGGATCAGACTAATTACAAAGGAATGAACACGAGGAAGTGCCTGATTACAAGAAATTGGCAAAAGCCAAAACGCAGACAGGGATCAAGATGACCACCTATTGACAAACATACGGCTCCGGTTTGGGAGTTCTACTGTGTACAGAGTGAGAGGCAGAACAGTGATTAGCAAGGTGCAGAAAATCTGCTGAAGCACAGCAAAGTAAATTGAGTGAAGGCAAGAGGCGGAGACTAGAATAGGGCAAATGCTGAGAGCTTGTTAGTCAATTAGTAATGTGCAGCTATACAATCCGTAGTGCTTGTTAGTAAGTTAGTTTTGTACTATAAACAGTGTTAGTCTTGGTTAATAAGTTTAACTAAAACAACAAACATTTATTGTAAGTAAAATATACTCAGCAACAAAAGTTTCTGTGACACCAATATCGTTAATTATTTTTCATAACGCAATTATGAAATTGTCATACATGGTGATATCAGACTGAAACAGTACACGTAAACACAACATTGAAATGGAAATCATGAAAATGCGAGAAAATGACTTTGCACGTGAAAATGTGCGTAAATCATGCTTGTGGATGGCAATAAAAGAGGAGAATTTTTGGAATGTTCACATTGTGCCTGATGAACGACGGAAGCATCACTTATCGAAAACACAGCCATTTCGGATCAGGGACTCTACCCTCTAAATGCCAAGACTGTCTGAAAATGATCGGTGGAGGGCCATTGGGATGATTGAATCCGGAACCTCGCAGAGGGAAGTTGCTCATCGCCTGAATGTCCACCGAAACACCATTTGGAACTTATGGCAGCGTCATCAGCAGACAAGACATGTCAGAGACCATCCTCGCAGCGGCCGTCCACGAGTAACCACTCCCAGACAGGACAACTGGATTCGAACAACCCATCTCCGAAATCGATTCCAACCTGCAACCATAACTGCAAGAACGATACCTGGTTTGAGGCGACTGTCTGCACAGACAATCCGTCGCCGTCTCCGTCATTTTGGCATTGTCCCACGTTGGCCAGCAAGACGTCCAATACTCACAGTACAACACCGACGACTGCGTCTACAGTGGGCACAACAACATCGACGGTGGATCCAACGTCAGTGGGATCTTGTACTCTTCACTGATGAATCAAGATTCATGCTTAACCGATGTGATGGTCGTTTACGTGTATACCGTCGACGTGGAGAACGTTATGCCAACAACTGTGTTCAGGAATTTGATCGTTTTGGAGGTGGTAGTGTCATGATTTGGGGAGGGATCACGGCTAGAAACAGAACAGATTTGCTTGTTATTGATGGAAATCTGACAGGTCAAAGATATCGCGATGAAGTGCTACGGCCAATTGGTGGTACCGTTTTTGATGCAACATGGTCCCGGAATAACGCTGCAACATGATAACGCCACACCACACGTTGCAAGGATTGTACAGCAGTATCTGATGCAAAAACATGTCAATGTCCTGCCATGGCCAGCCAGATCCCCAGACATGTCCCCAATCGAGCATCTTTGGGACGAGATGGATCGACGTTTGCGGCGGTTGGATAACCCGCCAGCTACACTCCAGGAATTGCGACAACGTCTACGTCAGATTTGGAATGACATCCCACAGCAATTTCTGGCACATCTGATTCGGTCCATGCGCCGGAGATGCGTTGCTTGCATCATGGCACGAGGAAGTCACACCCGGTATTGAAGTGTGAAGGTCACAATTGGTTAGACGTCAGACAAGTGCTTCATGACGCATGAAAATGACATTTTTCGTTTTGAGTGACGTTGGCACTGAAAAGTCAGTGTTTCTCCTGTTAAATAAACATATTGATTGCATTGAGATCTTTGCGTGTCATTTATAACATACACATAAATGGTGTCACAGAAACTTTTGTTGCTGAGTATAGAAAAGCAAGGTGAAGGAATTAAACGAGATTGGAAGGAATGGTTGAAATCCCAGAAGCCATGAAATCACCTGAAAGTGTGGCACACAATACTGGGGCAGTGAGCGGTCACATGACAAAAGACTAGACAGGGGGAGTAAAAGTGAAATGCATGGTATGAGACAAAACATGGACCGGAATATAACTGAGGGAATGGACTATGGGAGAATATGCAAGAATAAACAGGAACAAAACATGGCATGGATCAAGACATGGGAAAACATGAACAGAACAAGGCAGAATCATAACATGGCAGTTCATATGAACCCCCTCCTTACTACTGATGAAATTTTCTGTTTATTTTTACAGAATGCTTCCCCCTCTATTAACGTGATCTTCCGGCAATCAACATTTTCACTTTTATACAGTGGGTGAGGTTACGGATCTTTTGACAAAAAACAGGAATCGGGGGATCAATCAATGCTGGCAGCAGGTGGCAATGAAAAAGTAGGCACTGGTGGGGAGAGCGTTGAAATATTTTTCTGCATTTAGCTGTGATCTTAATTTTGGTGACGTGAAAAGTTGTGCTTCTTGGTAGGTGAAATGTATTGTTGTGTCAATGAGGAGGAACAGCTTCATTAAAAAAAAAAACAAATTCATTTGTATGCCATCTGTCCACAGTTTGCATACAGATACTTTGCTCTTGATCACAACATTTCTCCCACAAGAACACATTAGCAAGCAGAATACCATACAGAAACAAATTCAGGAACTGCTGTTGGAGGAGCAGAGCTCAGTTGCTGGGGCGAGCAGACTGCAGCATGGAGTCAGGATCTTGGAGTCGTAGTCAAGTAGGCAGAGTTCAGAAACCTGGCGGGCTGTCAAGGTTTGCTATGTGCACTTTGCTTTCTTTGTCACTCTCGTCCCTGACGATATCGTTTTCTTTCCACATCGGATTTTTACCCAGCTGGCTGATTACTCCTGGGCGGTTCTTCCCGGAGTCAATTTAAGACGGAAGTCGCGTCGCCTCCTTCGCTGGAGTGTCTGATTTGACTTTGATCATTTTGACTTGATATATTTCTAGTCAGGGGTTTGCCGATTTATATACATATTCTTTGTCTCTGGGAAGCTTAGCTTCTTTAGGTTATTTGGCACCGTTGTTGGGTGCCTTGTTGGTTTTCTCTTTTATTGAGATTTCTTTTCTATCTGGTTGCGCGTTTCGTTTCTGGAACTTAAGCCTGTCGTTTATTCAGAAACGCGAGTTCCTTTCCTCTTATTTCGCCCAATCACTTGCAGCTGCATCGGCTTGCTGCTTAGTGCAGCATCGCCTGCGGCATCTGATACTCCACTCTAACCAGCCATAACACAGGCAGAACTCAGTCAAAATAAAAAATAAAAAAGCAGCATCGGGAATTGTTGTCAGTGGCGGCTGCAAAGTCAGATAAGGAAGTGCAGGAACAAACTGGAGTTCAAACTGGCTTCGGAAAAGAGAATAAACAGCAGAACTGAAACAGTCTTAAATAGCGCAGAAGCAAATGAGACAGCCGTGCACTGACTGAAAGTACAAAGGCGCACATACATGCACATCAAGTGAATTAACATAAAACAAGTTGGGAGAAACATGAAAAACCGCAACGACACGGCAAAAGACAAGAGAACATAAGGCAACACAGGATAAGCGATGCACAGAGGGATAGGTAAACAAACAGAAGTGGCATTGAACGCATAGAAAACCATTTGGAAACGGATAAAACGTGATGCGGACCAGAATGCAGATCTGCTGAACACTAACACCAATTCCGTTTGCCCGACCTACAGCAAATAAATAAATCAATCAATCAATCAATCAATTAATGAAAAAAATGAAAAATCCGTTGACATGTTCATTTGTTCACATCATGCGTTGCCCCTTAATGCCGGTTATGTTTTGTTCCTTTAGAACCGGGGTGGGGAACCTTACCCAGAAAGGGCTGGTGTGGGTGCAGGTTTTCAGTCCAACCAGGTAGCTTCACACCTGAATCTGCTAATCAAGGTCCAAAGAAAAGATTCCAGAGGTTGATCAGTAGAATCAGGTGTGTAACTGCTTGATTGGTATGAAAGCCTACACCCACAGCGGCCCTTTCCAAATAATGTTCCCCACCCGTTTTAGGATTTCATACCTCTTAAAATATGGGGTCAGCATATATTTTGATGTGTCAGAGTTTTCAGCTTGCCCACTCAAAACTTCAAAAATATTATCTCTGTGTTTTTAATGGTAAGTTCACAATGGAACATCCTTATGGTGGGCACATTTTTTACAATCGTAAGCTTTAAATGTAAAAAAAAAAATCCTCTTGCTAAGTTGTTGTACTATTCATAGGATCTATCCCTGAGTGAAGAATATCATTTGAAAATGTATGTGGAACAATGGGTCACGTTTACCATTCGTAGATTAATTTTGTGTATATCAATTGAGGTTGTTTAGAATAAAGCAAGATCAAACTTTTCAGACCACTTGACATTGTTTTCAGGGAAAATGGCCAGTTACAACTGAAAATGTAAAATTAATCCGTTTATGCAAAAAAACCTGCAAAAATTTCATAATGAGGCAGGCAGACATTTTGGATTTTTTCAGAAACTCACCTTGTTCTCCTATCTATGACTATCAGTGGCGAGTGAGAACTTTAGTCGCTGGTGCAGCAGTCTTCATTCCGATCTCAAGGACAGATAAACAAGAAAAATTTAACAGTATCAAACAATCACTTCAAATTCCACAAAGCCAAAGAAAGATTAAAGCTCTGATGATCAAAAAGGTTCAAACATCAAAAACAGATAAAATAACAGGCGACTAAAACCACATCCATAATTCAAAGACAAAGCCCAAAACAAAGTTCAGGTTTTTCCTCAAAGGACAGCCCAAAGGCAAACTCAAACAAATCCTAAAAGGGAGAATCAAAAAATCAGATACTTTGATGTGAGGAGAGGAGGTCAATGCCAGGCAAAACAGAACAACAGCATTTTTTTTAGCAATACATACCTAAGTTAAAGAGGTTAATAAGAACGACTGGCAATCACAGAGACTTTGCAAAGCCTGAGACTAAGATTGTGGTTTAAATAAACAGGCATAAAAAGGAAACAAGGCATATGACACAAAGATAACAAGACACTGTTCAGACAATTAACATAGTGGGCAAAAACACCAAAGTGATTGTGAAGAATTTAGTCTCCCTCGCAACGTCTGGTGTAAAAACTAAAGTCCTGACGATCAACTTATGGTAGATGTGACTACTGCTGTCCATGGTCCTGAAGGAAGCCTCTGATCCCCAGAGCTGATGTGGAGTAACTATGTCCTGCTTTGCTGTGCCTAGATACTGCATTCCCTGGTTTACCACTTGAAATGACTGCCTCATGTTCCATGATAGATATGTTTTTTTCGGCTGGATATTATTTGCGGAACATAAAAAATATATCATGGTATGATGAAACTACGGTATTCCACGCACAGCAAAAAGTTAGCCAATGAATAAAATTTTTGTACTGCTTCATTACATAGTGAACTTCAAGAATGAGAGAGTGATGTCTCTGTAACCCTTCAATTCAAGTAATTCTGTGTCGTGAACATTGAAACTTTTTCCATGCACGTCTCTTTCTGTCCCGGTTAGACCCCGTTCTGTTGTCATCCACTCAAGGAAACAGAAGCACAGTCAGAGTACAATCCAGTGAGAGTATTTATTAATAGGAACACGGTTATGACTGGAGAAAGGGCTGAAGCTCAGAACAAGGAGACAGCCCAGCCTCGGTGGTATAGACTGGTGAGGGTAATGGGCGTGGGCACACCTGCCCTCAGCCAGTGGTGTCCCGGGAAAGAAGCCTGGTGGTAATAACCCCTGCTGAGGCCGGACTGTCAGACTGCAGATCTGAAGGGTTTAGCAGGAACACAATCCCAATACTAAAGATCGATGAATGTTTGGGAGGTGTTCCTAATAAACTGGTCAGAGGAACAGACCGTAAAGGCAGGTTAACAGGAATATAGTCCCAATCCCGGAGACCCATAATAAGGCTTGGGAGTTTGTTCCAATTAATAAAGCTCTGAAAAGTGAAAACGTATTTCACTGTCATAAAGGTTACGATAATTTCTAAAGATAGTATTAAGCTCTTACTCTAGGGGACATAAACTGACAGGTTGCTTAGAGTAATACAATGTGACAATCCAGCAACTCTGCTGGACAGAAGTATAAAATATACGCACCATAGGAACACAAGGGAATGGGGCATACAATGGATTACACCTGGACGAGGGGAGGCACACAAGTATTCAAACCACTTAAGGAGACAATATCTCGCAGGATGCTGGGAAGGGGGAGGAAACGATTAGCAAAACACATCGGTTATGACAGTTTATGCTTTTCTTTCAAGACAGTAATGCACAAGTATCAAGAAATTTTTTTTGCTTTTTCGTCATTTTTAAACCAAAATATCTACAAACCCAATACCGAATTAGTTGGGAGGAAGTGTAAATTGTGAATAAAATAAAAATGCAAGGACTTTCACATCACATGAGCCAATATGTTATTTACAATAGAACATAGATAACATTTCAAATGTTGAAATTGATACATTTTACGTTTTAATCCACAAAATGAACTCATTTCAAACTTGATGGCTGATAGTTGATGGATTTTAGCCCTTTTTGCCCGTGTCCCAAACTTTTCTGAGACCTGTTGCAGCCAGAAAATTTCTGTACAAATCGCAGCGGAGGATGGTTGCTTCCACGGAGTCATCCATTAATTTATATTTTCTTGTCTTTTGCAATCGAAATCTAAATCTTTTCTGAAATTTTGAGAGATAGTAAATGAGTCCTCTCAGCTCATTAAACTTTTATTCCAGAGAGTGAACATTATGCTCGTAAGATTAAAAGTCAGTAACACTGTGCACGGTTGACTAACAATTAATCGTCTTCAAATTGTCACATCCCCCTTTCCAACAGCCTTCATGTCTTTTGTGTTTGTATCTCATTTAATTGATTTATTGCCATCTTTCCCCCCCCCCCCTCCCAGGTGTAACTTATTATCTGTCCCATTCCTTGTTTGTGTAGTTTTCTCTTGTGGAGTGACTGGATTGTAACGCTTTGTCTCTCTAAAGCCAACCAGTCAGTTTATCTTCCAGTTTTGAGCAAGACTCTTCTTTTGTATGTTAATCAGTACTTTATTAATAGAGAAAAATGTAAATTCTCTTTGGATACTAATTTAATCAGGACAGACCAATGATTTGGTAAAGGTGAACATTTATTTAAAATTACAGAATAATAGATTAATGGCTGTGATTATAGCCTTTAAGTCTTTGGCGCTCAGACACAACAGGGAGATTTCACAATTGTGGAGCCTCTAGCCTGAGGCGCAGCTGGATAAATCCCCCCATGTAGTCCTGACACTGGTGGTGGCTGATGTAGATGCACCTACAGAGGCTAGGCGGTGATGGGGAGGTGGAGGGTGTATGGGTTGGCAGCCCGTGTGCATTAGAAACAGGGACATATCTAAAAAGATGACCCCGAGAGGATAGGCCAGGGCTATTCAACATTATCCTGCAAGGGCCGGTGTGGGCACAGGCTTTCATTCCATCCAAGCATTACACACCTAATACTGCTAATCAGGGTCTTTAGCAAAGACTCCTGGGGTTGATTAGTGGTGTCAGGTGTGTAAACTGCTTGGTGGGAATGAAAGCCTGCACCCACACCGGCCCTTTCTGGACACGGTTGAATAGCCCTGGGATAGGCCAACAATGTAGGTATGTTGTGGTGTTATAGGATGGATTAGATCAGCTGATGATTTCATTGACTGCCCCGCATGATTGCAGCTAGAATGAAAGCATGTGTTAAAAGTGAGAGCAGATCAAATGAAAATAGATTGGGGAGAGCGTGCAAAGGAGGGTCTGCCTGACTGAACTTGCGCAAAGCCTCATTTGATTGGAACAAACTCTCAAGCCTTAATACTGGACTCCAGGATTGGGCCTGCATTCCTGTTAATCACCGGTTCCCATCTGTTTCTCTCAGCTAGTTTCTGAGGAACTTATCCCAAGCCTTCATCGATCTCCAGATTTGGGACTGCATTTCTGCTAAACTCTTTCGTCTCGCTTCGGCGAGGGGTATTCACCATCTGACTTCTGTCCCAGGATGGCAACTGGTTGGGCATGAACATGCCCCTAACACTCTATAGTGGCAGAAGAGCGTAAAGGCACTGTTCAGTCAGTGAAAACAACTATTTGAAACTACAGCGTGTTTCTCAAATTCGAGATGTTTTGGGCTGTTGCAGCGCTTTTAGCCTTGTCAGCCACCGTAGGAATCCTAAACTTCTTCCTCGAAGATGAACAGGGAAATTTTTTTTAACATACATTTGTTATGGGCTATTTGAAACTTTCTTTACACAGACATGCATACATGTTGTCCTGTACGACATGCACTGTGTCCCAAACGCCACATTTTCACATATTGCTTTTTTCATCAATTTTTGCAACATTTATACTCCTAATAGGTTTCAAAGGAGAAATACAGCGATTTTCTTAATGTATCTAATGTATTTTCAACTTGTTTAAGAGATGTCCAGTACAACACTTTTGCATGTCCCGTACGACATTGTTCACAAAAAAGTTTGAGGTGCATATTTCCAATAAAGATCATTTCAATGTTAAAACTGCATTAAAGTGTTCTTATGTGTTAACAATGTTCATTAAGTAGCATTTCAATCACATTCATCCACACAACTCGCATAGTTTTTGGTCTAAACTGAATTTTCCAAAAAGTCGACACTCACTTTGCTCTCTTATTTACCAGAAAGTGATAAATCTTCATTAGTTGTGATATTTTCACGGTTCATCTCACTAGTACACTATCATTACCCTAATACAAACCGTCATTGGGATTGTTTAATCACAAAGCTAGGAAACATTCTCTGGATGTCCCGTATGACAAATAGGGAATCACGCAGTAGCACTACCTCTAACATTTTTTTATTTTCTCATCATTATATCCTCCATTAAACTGCCTTCATTTACCACATCTTGCAACTTCAAGGACCCCTTCCAACCATAATACCTTGCAAGCCTTTGTTGTTGTTTTCATTTCAGCCACGGCCCTGAAACGTGAAGAAAGGTCAAGAGATCCGAGACGATTGCGCTAAGATGGAAGAAGACCGTGACATATGCGTGGACATAAATGTTGAAGAAATGGAGACTGAAGGACTATCAACATCCGTCAATATATAGAGTACACCTGTTGCACCAAGCGGGCAAAGGAACAAAGAATTAGTTGAAAATAAAAATATAATAAAAAAACTAGCCAGATATAAGCAATGGTAATTCTAAACAGCGTTTCTGGCAGTTAAAGACCTTGGTAAAGCAAACACACAAGGATGGACAAGTATTTCTATTCAACATACAATAGTCAGAATTTAGATGGCAGATATATGGATATCGCACTTTGCGCACGCAAGGTATTGTGGTTGTGAGGGATTCTTTCACAGCTACAGCCTTCAAAATTGTCTCACATTTTAGACTTTCTCAAAGCATGAATGTTAATGTCTCTGTCCCCTCCACGATACACATACGCTGAGACGCACAAAGCATTTTTCCTCTTATTTCCATCACTTTATCCAACATATAACCTGAATGGTCAATCTTTGATCTTTCATTTTTGAACCATTTGTCAAGGAGACTTGGATACTGGGTTGTTAGAGTCAGGACAAGGTCACAAGTTAATGTTGAAGCCCCACTCCCTTTCCTAATTGGTCAATATTTGATCCTTCATAACTATAGAACCATTTGTCATGGAGTTGCAGTCTGGGTTACTGGACTCAGGAAAGAGTTACATGTTAATTTTCAAAGCCACACCCCCATTTCTGACGGGCTTGGCTTTTATCTGCCATAACTATTGAACCATATGCTGTCGAGAGTTTGGGATAAGGATGCTGAACTCAAGAGAGGATCGGATATGAATTGAGAAAGACCTGCCTCCTTTTCTGGTTGACCTTAATTTCTCTTCATAACTATTGAACTGTTTGTGTGACGTAGCGTTCAGGAACCACATGCATGAGAGAAATCCAAAAAACGTATGCTTTTAACGAAGTCCAAGTCAAAGCCAAAAAAAAAACCCCACAAACAAGAATTGCCAAGCCACGATACGAAATCAAAAAACAGTATCGACTAGACAGGGGTCAGAACCAGGAAGACAGATGAGCAAAGGTACAGAAACGGTGGGCAAAAAGTCGTAGTCGATGAACAAAGCCAAGGGTCATACACAGGGAATCCAAACACAGAAATCGTGGTCAAACAAAAATGGGTCGAAATCCAGAAAGACAAAAAACATTACAAGAAAGGCAATAGCAAGAATTGAAGTCGGACAAACCAGTCAAAGAAAAACAATACTCAATGGCATACATGGGGCTCTGCACAAAGAAATATTGATCAATGTTGTGACGAAGTCAGAACTGCAATGAGGACTCTTAAATAGATGGGAGGGAAGTCACATGCTACGCAGGGAACAGGTGAGCTGGATCAAACTAATTACCACGGGAGAATCACATGAGGGAAACCCTAACCACGAAAATTGGCGAAAGGCAAGACACGGACAGGAATCACACAGACAGCCTATAACATTAAAGCAGCTCTAGTCAAGGAGTTCGTAGTGCACTGCTAATGAGTACAGGAAAGTAATTAAGCTTGTGCGAGAGAACTCGCAGAAACGCAGGGGGTGACAGGTAAAGCTGAGCAAGAGGCAGAGACTAGAACAGGGCAATAGCTGAGAGGGAACAGTAAGGCGAAGGAAGTAAACAAGAATCGAAGGAATATATTAAACAGCAGAAATCATTTAAATCACCCGAAGTATGTGAGCACACAGACCGGAAAGATGGACTGAACCAACTAAATCACAAGACAGGGGAGACAAGTGCAATGGAACTGAGAAATGGAATGGACTAAAACCTGAGAATTACAATAACCAAAAAGAATAAATATAAAAAATCATGAACACTGAACTTGAACATAAACATGAACATAAACATGAATAAAAACAATAACCATGACAGTTTGTCATAGAGAGTTTGGCTTGGTTTTTGGATGCAGGGAGGGGTCACAAATGAATTTACAAATCTCTGCCCCCTTTCCTGATTGGCTTAGATTTTCTCCTTTACACTATTGATCCATGTATCATAGAGAATATAGGTTTGGTTTATTGGACTCCAGAAGCGGTCATGTTTATTGATGATGCCCCCTTTTCTGACTGGCTTACCTTATATCCCTCATAGCGAATGAAATGTGTATTATAGAGATTTCGAGACGGGGTTCTTTTAAATCTTAACATCGTTCTATTGTAAAAGCTTGGATTGTGAAGCCAATTTTGTTGAAAAAGTTTATGTTTTAGTCAGTTATGCCAAGATCAATCTTTTGGTTCTGTTTCACCATATGATAAAGCAGTCTATCATTGCTCTGTACTGTGGTGTAAAAATAGTCATGAAGTAAAATATAGCATGAAAAGTTATAACTTCCCTTTCAACAAAAATACACTTAATACCCTCTATTCCATCTAAGTCTTTATAACATACACTGTCAGGCCAAAAAAAAAGTAGCTCACTCTTTTTTCGACTGCCTTTAGCTTTGATCACTGCATAAATTTGACTTGTCATTGTTTTGAAAAATCTTATGCAATGTTACAAAATGTGGGCTGTAAACCATGACATAAAGTGAATAATGCAACCTGTGATTTGCATGTGACAGATGATTAAACGTTGGATTTCTCTTTTTATTTGTGAGAAAAAATAAATTAACTGAAAGGTTAATGTCTTATAACGATTTTAACTTGTCTTTAATCAGTAAGCATTGAAGGGATTGTACTTAAGGATATAAAGACTCAATATGATTTTGAATGGAAATGGCCACTGAAAATGAGGCCAAGCATTCAAAGGTAACAGCAATAATAATTTGTCACGTTATCAAAGTTTAGGCTGTGTTTCTGACCCATGTATTTCAACCTTGGTAAATAAAATTAACCATTTTGTTAAAATAAAATAAAAAAAAACACACACACACACATTTCAAAGTAATTACAAACCTCTAAGTAGGACCGTATGGGTAATTCCTCATATGCGATCAATTGATGGGTATAGTTTGGGGTAAACAATGACCTCATCCTCATAGCCATCTCTTGAATTTACATACATCATTAATCTGCTAAGAACTTGGCAGAGGGGAGCCAAGTGCAGGATCAACGATGAGTCACTAGGGTGCGTTTCTAATTAGGAGAATGGGGAGAACTGGAAGAAGGTTTAGAGAACCTGACGTATCTAATTCACTCATAAGTAATTTACTCACTCATAATTTAGCTCACTGGAAGGGCGGAAACCTGCCATTTAGAGTATGCGTGCAACCCCTTCTAGCAAGATGATCCAGCGCTGACTGGGACAAAACTCACAACCCATATACCCAAGACAATTAGTGGCAACAGCTGATCACACTAAGGGAATAAAGAGCCAATCATTTTAACAGGAACAACCTGCAAGACTGCTGTGGAGAAGTGCCAATTAAGCAGACTTGCAAGTTGTGACATAATCATAAAATACACTATACTTTGATTTTAAAATTAATTCAGCCAGATCTAGTGATTGAGTAGTGTTTATAGTACTTGTGTGCGAGCCATAGCCATAGGCCCATGAGTAAAAAAGAAATGGGCGATGGAATTGGAAAATTTAACTGTGTTTATTTTTACAGGGCGTGGCCGAGTTCAGAGAGGACGATGTGCATGAATTTTACGCAACAATACAAAACTGGTGACAGGCTAATGACTCAGTGTGTCAGCAACGGATAACGATGTGCTTTTATCGCATCTTTGAGGGATGATATTTGTTGTATCGTGGTCATTGTCTGCCATTTTGATGCTCGTTTTAGGCTACAACTTCCCCACCAAGGATCATATGGATTTGAACGTTGCTATCCACAATTAATCAAAACCCAACAGTATCAGAATTCATCCTTTTCGTCAGACCTGACTTGACATGCACCCTCTCCCCGAAATCTTCAACAGCCAGTTCCAAAACCTGGCACGTCTGCGATTCTCAGTCACGTTGCCTTGATTAAGACTAAGCACCACACATATAAATTATCATAAAGGGACGTATTCTACCGTATGAATACAAGGGACTAACTCCACGCTGACATCTTCGCTGAGAGATGGTTGCGTTAATCTTAATATTATTGTCATTTAGCTAGTTGAATCCATTAACTTGCGTAAACAGGGGCACTTTTAACCCTGCAACAGCATTTTCTGTGAGCGAACACGCGCAAAACACGATATAAGAAAAAATAAATGTGTAATAATTTAGTAATAAACTGCTGAACGGTCCACCGATCAAAGGCCCTTCGCGACATAACTTGAGAACGACATGAATAGCTTTATAACCACGCTGCACTCCCCCGCCCATTAAAACGATGGTTTGTTCCTGCACTACTCTGGTGACGTCTTGCGTGAGATACACGCTCGTACGTCACGGTCGGAGTAATCAGTCAGGAGAGATGACCGCACATCAGCAGTATCCTCCGAGCTCTCCCGTAAGTGTGTCATTTTGGAAATGCTTTTCTTTTTAAAACGGTCAAAAATTGCTGCTTTAGGCCAATTCGTCGATCGCAGTGCAGTTTACATGCGTTATAATGGAAACTACTGAATTTGCAAAAGCTGTACCCTCATCAGTCGCATTGCTAGCTAAGTGTTGGTTTAGCTAGCGGCAATTAGCTTTCTGGCCGGCTAAGCGGTCTAAGCTAAATGGCACCACCACCGTTTAAGGTTGTGCCAATGTAGTCATCGTTATTCAGCCGGACTCTCTTTGGGGTGTGTGCTCTGGGGTGTAAGCTGGTCACTGACTGTGGAAAAATGAACTGCAAATGCTGTAACGTTACACTGAACCAATCAGTGAGTCGTGTAACTAACCAGGAAAGCACGTTGTCAAAAGTGAGAACTTTTTTCCATCAGCTGCCAGGCTGTTATGTTTATGTTGTCACGTCGGTTCTCTTGTCTGTTAGCGTGCTAACGTTAACTCTATCGCGACTTGAGTTCGTTCCAATGCACCTGGCTGCCCTTCCCTATAGACACTGCATGTGGTCGCTGGCATCATGCTGTCATTTCATCCTCATCGAGAATCTGCCCAGATTGCTGGAATTTCGGTCTCAGTGGCTGCCTGTCCAACTAGCTGGCTGGCTAGTTCTTCTGAATAACTGCAATATCGTGGAATGGGGCGACTTTGTTTTGAAACATCACGGATGAACTTTCTCAAAAAGACAACTTTATATTTTTGTATGGGCGGTTCTGATCTTTGTTTATGTAACTGGTACGTTACTGTTAGCATGCTAGAATTGGCTTGTTAGTCGGCTGCATCCAGTGGAACTTAATCTCATTGCTGGCCAGCGAGCCTCAGTCAGCCAGGTAATGTCCTGAGGCTTCTTGAGGGATGTTTGACCGTACGTTACTGGGTGTTTTTAAAAGGTTGGTTTTATCAATGTCGATAGGTGGATAACTTGCTTGCTGTGGCCTCAGTCTCCGCAGAGACTAGTGAGCTGTAACATACTGTGTACAATATGGCTCTAGAATTATCGGCACCCCTGGCTGGAAATGCACGAAATATACTACTGAAAAAAGTATCATCGTAGAGAGATGCTAAATATGTCAACATGCGTGAAATACTGTAGTTTGTCAATAAGTAAATAGAACCAAACAAACATATATTTGAATCGAAAAGCTGTTTCATTTTAATCAAGGTTTCACAATTAGTGGTACTCCTAAGGATCATTGTAACTGACATCTACCTAAGGAATGAAATTCATAGTCACATTTTGAGGAACTATATTGTGTCAGTGCAGAAGGTTTAAATCTGAGGTAAAACGATTGAAAAATCCTTTTAACATCCTGCAACATGAAGGAAAGAAAAGAACTGGCCATTCAACTGAGACAGATGGTAGCAGATGGCCTGGTACTGGCTACATAAAGATCCCCCTCGTCGGTTGAGGATGCACACGTTTTGCCGATCAGCGTGGATAGGAGGATGGTGAGAGAAGCAAAAAAAAAAAAAAAATCCCAAGATTCATAGTGAAAAAATTGGAGGCATCTTTGAGTCACTAGACTGTAGAAAGCTCTGAGGTGCCACCTCCATAACTGCAGATTCTCTGACACAGAAGCAAGCATTGGCAGTTTACTGACATCATTTAAATTGATATGACTAGGTAAAGGTGCTGTGACTAGGTGAGACCTAAATTGAACATTTTGGTCAGATACATCATAGGCATGTTTGAAGCAGAAATGGAAATGCATAGAGGGAAAGACACCTCACACCCTTGCCAAAATGTGTTTCTACTTCTGTGATGTTTTGGGCAGTTGTAATTTTAGTTGCATTGGGTGAAATCAACAGCTTAATGGATTCCACCATGTATCAGGCAATTTGGGCAGACAAGCTGGTTACCTCTGTCAGAAGGCTGAGTCCGCGCTGTGGGTGGACCTTTAAGCAAGACATTGAACCAAAGCACATTTCAAAACTCGCACAGAATTGGTTCTCAGACAAAATAATCAATGTTCTGGGCCCAGTCCATCACCAGACCGGCAGAAAACCTTTGAGTTAAACTGAAGAGGCCTGTTGATAAGTGCAGGCTCCAATACATGGCTGATCTCAAGAGGATCTGAATAGAGAAATGGTGTACAATCACTCAGAATGTGTGCATTAGCCCCTTAAACTCAGATTTTTGCTTGAATGTACCCTTAAATATGTTCAAAATCAGAAAAAGCACTGTTTTCCTTTTTGAAGGAAGATGTCTCATGTATAATCTGTATCTGCTGGTTACAGTGCTTCACTGACTCATCATCGCACTTAGGCCTATACTGAGTTAAATATTCCAACCCTGGACACCATGTTTTTATGGCTATACCATTACATCAAATGGAAAATATCTAAATCTTGTGTCATTTTATAATTAATTCCATGTGATTCAGAAGGACATATTTGGGATCTTTGGAAACCTTGGGATTTCTACCAGAATTTAAAGTGGGCTTAAAATTCCTCAGGTTTGAATTAAGCAGTTGCATTTGTTGAAGCCATATGGCTCCGTAGATTTTATGGGGTTAACCATATCATGGTACAGGGAAGAATTCCATGCTGTTGTGCTTGTCAGAGATTGTTGCACTAACCTACAAACCAGGAGAGCCGAAAGTTATGAAACCTTAATTTTGATACATTTGTTTATTTAAGTAACTGTATGATTTTGGTTGGTTGCTTTGGAATATTTAAAAAACAACTTCTTTGCATTTTGAGTATGTTACTTTAATTATTTTTGTTGCGTTTCTTTTGTATATTCAGTCAGATTTCAATAATTTTCTTGCCCACATGTAGACAAGCTTGGTAAACGAAACCTTAGCAGTTGTCCCGCTAGCTACCTGGCTAACTATCCACTAAATGCAACAGTGCTCTCATCACTTGTTTGGCTTTATAACATTATTTGAAGCATTTGGTCTGCAAATGATCTTTTAACATTTAATCTTTGGTTTCTGATTTGCAGAATGTTTAATTTTCTTCAGCCCGAGGTGAAGAGTGGAAGTACAGAAGTCATTGCTGAAATCGGGCAACTGTTCTGGCGACAAGTTTTTTTGAGGATTATTGCTGAAATTTTATTCAATTTACAAAATTTGAAGACTTGCTGTGGGATTACATGCAGAATTTTTTTCTTTTCTCTCTACACCAAGAAGAAAGAAATTCAACTTTAATGGTTGGAATTGAAGGTATGCATTGAAGGCTTTTTCTCTGTTTTGAACTTATAACATTACGCTGTTGTTAACTGACTATGCTGTTGCATTTAGTTGTTTATGCATTTTAAATGATAGTTGGTCACAGGGATGCCACATAAACTATAACCGTTATGATTACTGGGTGGATGCTCTCTGACCCGCACCAGTGAAAGGATGCGCGATTCTAGTGCCCTGCAGGAGTGGCAAGAAATGGCTATTCATATCCAGCTCTGTGGGCCGGGCCACAGTGATGATGCTGGCCCTTCTGCCTTGGCTACTGAGCCATTGCTGCATTCTCAAATGATCTTGATATGAGCTTATCATGCTCATGCGATAATGCCTAGTTGTGGCCTATTTTTGCCAGTACAATAACTAGTTTGATGTTTATGACTTTTTAACCACTCTTGCCGTGTCAGTAAGCAAATGGCCAGTTCGTGATGATTATATAAATGATTAATGTTTCTGCAGCGTGTTTATTTATGTAATTTTCCCTGGATGGTAGTCATGTTTAGTATGGCTCAGGTGATGCATATAACTGAACTGCAGATATAAAATCGCTTGGATAATCGCCTGTGATTGTATGTGGCACTGGGGTCACATCAATTCATGCATTTTGACTAATGTGCAATCGCCAGCGTTGATGAGCTATGGGTTTGTGAACACTGCTGATGCCATTTGCAGTGATACCTCAGATGTCCAATATCAAGTGATCCTGCATTCCAGTTTCAGTTATTTCTTGGATTTCAGGTTTTATAGAGCGGAATAAGCAGAAAAGACATGAAACTATAAAAAAACAAAAAACAAAAAAGAAACCCTCTTCTTCTGGTACTATAACTATTATACATTTTCTTATTTCACATATTGTGAGGAAGAATCATAAAATTGGTTTTCTGGTTATGTTTTTATGTTTGTGAAATGGCATACAGATCTTTTCACCTTGGGAATCAGTACTGTTTGCTCTAGCCCTTTTGCCCATAGACTCCCCCCCCTTCACCTTAATTACTGCAAATGACAATCCTGGCTGTGTTAATGAAGACGTCATTTGATGCCTTGGGGACACCCGAGTTTTCAATCAGTGGGAAGGCTGAGAAAAAAGTTCCACATGGTATACATTTAGGCGTCATATGAAGTCATGGGGAAAAGAGCTAGAATGTAAAACTTTACCTTTTCATACTTTTGAGCTCCATAAATATGGATAGGCTGAGGAATTTGCACCTGTCACCAGCTGGAATGCTGGTAAAATTTGAAAGTGGCTGGTACATTCCAGACACAAAATAATGATTTACTATCGAATGGCTGATGAAATAACATTTGTCTTTCAGTAGCTGGTAGTTCATATTTGAAAATTTCCCACCCTTGATATGAGTAATATTTGTCGTTTCACTGCTTATCTGCGGCATTTTCTGGAGCAGTCATGCTGCTGAAATTTTCTCCTTTTAATATTGACTTTTGTTGCGGCAAGATATTGCAGCACAATTTTTTTTCCTGTTGGAAGACCTGAGTCCTGTTACTCATCGCTCCTTTTCACACACTTTCAAGTGTGAGCTTCATGCCTTGGAAAGCAATTGCATTAATAAAGCAAAGCATAATGGCTTTCCTCCCAGATGATGGTGCACGTCCAACAAGTGCTTTTCAGTGTTATTCCTTATGGAGATGTGCCTCCTCAGACTGCACTTCAGACATACTCTTCTTTGGGCCTACTTTTGATTACCAACACACAACAATACCCTCCAGTTTCTTTCAAAGAGTCATCTGGTTGCTTGAGTTTGATAATGTTGATATCCTGGGGACATAGGGACATCTTTTGTGATGAGAGGGGCTATTTTTGTTTGAGGCTCACTGATGTTACTTTGTTCTTGGACTGTTGGGTCTTTTAGGCCTTTGCCTGTTGATCTTATTCCGTGACCTGAAAAACTCTTCTGTTTGTTTCTGAGAGTTGAGATGTTTTGTGCTTTGTCCTCTCAAGATTGTTGAAACTTTGCTTGATTAATTTAGAATAACAAGTTGAACTGTAACGTTTCTGTGTCATGTCATATCCTCCCACAATCTGTGTAGGTACTCAATTAGCACAATCACCTGACTTGTCTCACGACTTTAGTTAAATGTCACATTTAACAATGCAATTGAATTTTCCTGATGCCTGGAGAGGAAGTAAATGATGCACGGTTACGGTTGAAAGAAAAACGTGTGTCAGTGAGTCTGTCTTTGCACACTTTTTGCAGACCAATTTGGTTTGTTCTATACAGTTATTAGATTTTTTTCACCTACGATAATAGACTTTTTTTTAAAAACAAATCTACTGCTGTCTTAATGGATGTAGACCAACAAGAGCAGTCGTCAGCTGTGGCCCCGTCCACCGGGAGTTGAGAGAGCAGTGAGCCTCATATGATAGATGTTATCCGCGGATCAACTGATGATTTTTTGAGTGTGAACATGCCAGTGGAGAACCTGAAGAGAGCCAATTGTTTGGATAAGCATATTGTCAGTGGAAGGGCTGTCCTCTCTTCAAACCTGTTTTGGCTGAAGTAGCCTGCGTGCTGAGTAGCTGCTAATGGAAAATTAGTATGAATAATTACCGGGCGGGTTAGCTGTTAGCATGTCTGGTCCCTGACGAGTCAACAGGAAGTTATGGAGTGGATTGTCACTTAATTGTTTTTCTTGATCAGTTTGTTTTTATTGCTTGTTGAGAAGCGACTGAGAGCGTGTAAACGGCACTTCTGACTGAGCGAGGGAGAGGCACTGGGCTCCCTGAAATTTTATAGAGCACCCCAGGTGCCACTCTAAAATTCTGTTGTGTGATTTGCTATGAGCAAATGAAAGGCGGGGCCATATTTTGCTTCCACGCTGTAGCATAGGCTGCTTTGGTATTGACATGAACCTGAGCACCCTTTACAAAACTTCGTGCCCATTAGCTTTCCTTCACTTGACTGACTAAACCTTAACATTGCTCGCCTGTGGAGGAGCTTAGTATGCTGTATGGGCGTTATAGCATCTTCACACTACAAACGAAGCATCTGAAAGACAACTGACAGTCACAAGGTGTGGAGCTAACCCCACTGCCACTAAAAACCATGCAAGAAAGAATACCTTCTTTTTCTATGATTGTTCGCAGTTGGCAAACCAGTTTACATTTTCCCTCAGCCAAAGCGCTAAAATAACATTTTGAATCCTCAAATTTCCATGCAAAACTCCTTATAAAAACCATCATGCCTGAGTAACTAAAGTGTACTGTATAACTACAGTTCAAAACGAAGATGGATTGGCAAGAATGGAATCAAATTATGATTTTTAGTCAAGCAGATTCACTATGTTAGGATGTCTGTTCTGAGCATGCGCAGTAATCGTGACAAGGCTCCTTTAAGTCCACACCACAGGGAGTCGGCCTGTTTTTCGCCAGAGCAGCTCTTGAACTGCCTTGTTTGTTGTCCAGTCTTCTCCTCTGTATCTTGTTTACTGCACAATCTAACACATTTGCATAATGCCAGTCTAACGGCTAGTTCAGCTAGCCCTCAAACAAAAGTAGCGTGGCTGGAGACTGGGAAGAGAGTGATTAGTGAGTGTCACTCAACATGCTGAGAAGACACGGTTTTGTTCAGCATGAAGGCAAATATCTTTGTATGGATTTTGAAAAGATGAAGAAACTTAGAAGTTTTGAATAAAATTTATTTTTATCTCTATTTCTCAGCAGTCCCACCTAAACCTTTTATAGCGTTTGTTTTATTTGACTGAGGACTGCTTCCTGAGCTGCGGTTGGTTGATCACAACTGTGTGAGCTTTGAGGGTGGGATCCTTACAGACACAGGAACCAAAATAGCCAGTTTCAGCCTGAGTGAGTTTGAGGTGCTGCACTCAGCTTGAAATGCTGTAGCTAGATGCTTTTAAATCATAAAAAATGTGTAAATATTTGTACATGGGCCACAAAAATGAAAACACTAAACTGGAAAACGGGCATAATATGACCCCTGTAAGCATCTATTGATAATTTTGCATTATGTGCGGCCCAAGACATTGTCTTTATCTCTTAAAAACTCCCTTTTCACTGGTCTTTGTGCTAAATTGTATGTCTGTGATTGAAAATTTGTGCTGTTAATTGGCAAGTTTGGCAACTATGTGGTTTTTAATGTCTTAGCGGTTTTTTGGTCTCTCTTATGCATTTGGTGCATATTTTTGACAGCTAGTAGAGTTGTTGCCTAAATAGAATGCTTGCTTTTTATAACAGTTTAATTGAGGGTTATTGCAATTATACACAGATGTACTGATATGACTCGCATGACATCATGGTCTGTCCTTGGGGCTCTGATGCTTTCATTTTTGTTTTTTTTCCAGCTTGATTTTCTCTTAGAAAGAATAAAAACTGAACTGTGACTAAAAAAAATGTGGGTCTGGTCTTATCACTTGGGTTTTCGTGTTATTTGCATTGTATACACTGCTGCATTTTCCCGCTAGTAAGAACAGTCATTTTGGGGAAAATATAATTTTGAAATATCGACTATTGAATATTGTTCAAAAACAACTATATTCTAATATTACTATTAAGAAGATTAGACCAATGGGCTCAGTGTAATATCTGTTTGAAGATTTGGTTGATGTACGCCTAATGGTCAAAAAGGCTTTTAAAGGAAAATTCCATTCCTTTCTGTCGGCCCCCTCCATTTGCCTTTAAAGGCCAATTTTTTTTTTTTTTTTGGTAAGTAATTGCAGAGAGGAGCCACTCTGCCTTTGGCAGCTACCGGCTGTCTTTTGTGGTATGCTGGCATTCCCTTAGTTCTGACCAAAAATACTAAATTTTACTGTCCCAACAGCATTGAAGTGAAAGCCCTTTATCTCCGAGCGAGTGAGCTGTGCCAGCCATACTCTTTACAAACAATGGATATCGCGTGCTTTTCATTGATTAGTTGTGACTGGCTCAGGGCACAATGTCCTTCTGTGGCCTTTGTTGCTTTTTACTGCCTGTTATAACTTTATTACTTCCTGATGCTTAGAAAAATGTTTATCTTAGGAGAGTTGTGTTTGTATAAGCTTTATTAATTATGTTTTGTTTGGGAGAGTGTGCCCAATAAAACTTACCAAAAGGAAGGATTGACAAGCAGAATAGTTATGTGAGTGTAGTGAATAATTTCCTTGCACTTATGCAAAGTTACATAACATTCTCTTCATTAAATTGCTCATGACTTCAGTCCACTCCAAGCTTTCATGAGCTATCCAAGCTTTCACTATCCAAAGACTCCCTATTGACGCATCATACGTTGTTTGCCTGGTACTGTGATTAACGGTCCTGAATCATGAATCTGATTTGAATTTAATTTTATATTATTTGTGTCTAGAATTCACTACAAAATCCACTTTAGTGGGTGCACAAACTGCAACTGTAAACAAAGCATCAGGTACTCAGTCAGTCAGACAATGCCCAATTCACACACAGTTACTCAATCCACTGTTGTCTTTCGAGATGGGGATAGTCAGAGGTACAGTGTTAACTACTATTCATGCTTACTTAAAGTAAAGTTATGTGGCTTTTCATTGGTCATTCTTGTATTCTTGATGTCTAGAAAAAAAAAGGTTTAAATGTGTCATTGTTCCAAAACAAAAAAACACTTGAGCTCTCTCATGCTGGCCATTTCTGTGGTACCTGTCTGTGAGACACTCCATTTAGGTCCTTACCCTGCCTTCCCGAAAACCTCAGTGTGCTGTAATTGGTCAACTTGATTACTCACTTGTGATTGGTCCACCGTTCTTGCGTGTGTCCGGAAATGTCACGCCCCTTACCATAAAGGGATTTCTGCTCCAGATTGTAACTGAGCTCTAGAAACAAATACCGATGTAGCCTGATGGGTGTAACCTTGATTCAAGGGCGTGTCAAACTATCTGCTTGGTGCGAAAATTCAAATGGTGACATCACCAATTGATGAAAAGTGGCCAGAAGCTATTGGGGTGTTTCACTCAGCTCTGGAACAGAGTGTTTTCCGGCAGAGAGCGCCTCTTCTAGAGATGACTCTGAGTTGTTTTCCGACTCAGACCCTTTAAATGCGCATAAAAATGATATGATTCACACTACAACATTAAATTAATGAAAAACCATAATAGGTGCACTTTAAACCATTCTGTTAAGAGGTCTAGTCTGCAAGGAAAATAATAACTGGGTTTTCAGGGTTAGGACAGTGGTCCACTTCTTATTGGGGTACGTCACCATGATGACACAGGCTGCATACGTAACCTGCTCAGGAGTAGGTTATGTTTATGATAACAAATTGCTGACCAATCGATGTCATCACCATTCAAAGTAGATCCCACAGACCTTGTTGCTCCGATGTTGTGAGGATCACTTAGGATAGTGAAAGTTTTTGAAGACCGCCAAAACCCTTTAGGTTTCCCTGATCAGTATCTATATGAAAGATATGTTCTCAGGAGAGGGAGTATCTTTGTAAGCTTCCTGAACCATGTTGCCAGCGTGACACATCGAAGTTATGCGCTTACATTCTGCTGGCTTTATGGCTGGTGTGTTTTACTACAGGTACAGATTCCTTTTTTTCCTGTTTCAATTTCATTGTTCTATAGCTCTTTGCATCCTGATATCACCCTTAATCAGAGACTGATAAAACCACTAAAGCCTTGTACTTGTTGACCTTGTAAGATTTGCAAGTAAGGCGACTTACTGGTTTGAATTGTTTTCATGCCTTTTCCTTGGCAAAAGCCACAGCTGAAGGCATTTGTTTTTCCATCCTGATCTCCTGGATGCAATATCTCTGGAATACATGGAGTGAATTTCTTCAAATTTGGCACAAATGTTTAGTTGAACTCAGGAGTGAACTGGTAAGATTTTGGTAGATTTTGGTCTTCAAAGGTCAAGGGTGCTGTGACCTTAACTTTGTCTCATTATTGCAAACACAATATCTCCGGACAGCCCCGAGGGATTTTCTTCAAATTGGGCAATTTGGACTCTGATGAACTGTTTAGATTTTGTTTGTCAAATGACTGAGTTGCTGTGACCTTAAGTCTGTCGCTTTGCCATGAATGTGATGTGTTTGGAATGCCTGGGAGGAATTTTTTCAAATTAGGCACAATAGTCAACTTGGACTTCAGGATGAACTGATTAAAATTTTGTGGTCAAAGGTCAAGGTCACTGTGACCTTAATGTTGAACACACAAAAGTTATCTGATTGTTTTCCGTTTCTCTTGAACTTACATGCTAAAAGATATTAGCCCATGGCAGCAAAGCTGAGACAATGGGGAGAACAATGAATAACGAATTACTTTTCCAGATACGCTGGGCTATGCCACTGCAGCTGAGAATGAAAGGCATTATCTCTAGTTTTATTTTGTCTTTATTAGGTCCCAAGACCATGTATCACTGCTGGGGTTGGAGCTGAAAGAATTAGGCTAAAATTGTTTTACATGTCATTAGAATACATCTAAGCTACACATTCATTTAATGGAATTCACGATTGTAATTCCAATCAGATCTACTTGTGCCTTAATGATGGAGCAGTGATACTGATAAGCCTATAAACTTGCGCATTCACTCAGTCAGCAATTTTATGCCATCTTTCCTTCCTGCCTTCGGCTGCAGCAGCAGCTGTGTTGCATTTAGCTTGCATTAGATTTTTAAATTCTTCATTTTTGTTTGATATTAATATTATCTTATCTTGGGTGAAATGTGCGGCTTTGGCAGACTTGTCTGTGTTCGCAATTCGCCTTATGGTGCAGTCACCCCCCCTTTTACATGAGTGCACTCTTAGCTGGGTTGGGAAAATCTGGGTTGAGTTGAGGGGTTGATAACTGCTGTCGCGTGATCACTTGGCATGATTGCGGTTGTCAGGATTAATGATGGCCGGTAATGAAAAGATATCCTGGATTAATTGAACTTGTGTACTTGTAGTGCAGGCCTCGGGTCCTTGGGTTGGGAAGGATTGCTTGCATGGGGATGGGTATCGGTGTCGCTACTACTGGTGCAATCCCCAAAAAAATTGCGCTCTGACAGAATGGATTGTGGAGAAGCAGTACCAGTGAACTTTAGTTCATTCACTCTGAAGTATGGCTGTCGTGTTTGCGGCGCTGTTATAATAAATGGCTTCTCCATTGTAAACTGAAAGAATGTATTAACTCCTGCCTCTCAGAATCCGGTACTTTCGCAAGGCAGGGTAGCAAAGTAATTCAAGAACAGAAAGTTTGGCAAAGCTCTATACAAGACCGATGTAACGAGAACTCCAGTGTTGGGTTATATTAAAGTTCATTCATGCTGAGATGTATTGGTGCCGAGATCTGCATGTGTATGCAGTATTTCCACACACCTGCACTCATCCCTGCGTCAGCATATGCACCTTTACTCCTTTTAGGTCACCTGTTCATGTCACCTGCAGCTCTCTCCTGAGCATCTGCGTACTCTGTGTGCCCTACCTTAGCCTCCTCCATTTCAATCGCACTTGCTCCTCTGCTTTCTTTTTGGCCTATACACTCTGTGTTTTTTCTTTTTCTCTCTGGGTCCCCATACTGGTACAGTGTCCTTTCCTGATGGCTTACTAGGTGCTCAGAGTAAGAAGCTTCCTCCTGGGTGAGAAAGTGGGCCAAATGGGCAGTTTAGTATGGAGGAAGAGGTTTCAGAGTCCAGATTTGGATGCTCTGGAGAATATTTGTTCTCACATTAAGCACAAACGCACCTTTAAACATTTTCCAACCACTCATCAACTTCTTGAAGCCATGAACATTGAGTTGGAACAACATTGACTTTTCTTTCTCTTCAAAGTTGTTTGCAAATTTACGCACAAAGCTTTAACATTTAAGGAAATTAAAGGGAAATACTATTCCATACTACGGTACTTTATCTGTGAAAAATGAACAGAGTACTGTGCTGTGCTTTGTAAGAGAGGTTTATGCATTCTATGGCACAAGGGTAGGTGCGTCCTTGCCATTCGCTGCATCGCCATTGGGGAAAGAAATCTATTTGTGATGAAAGATCTCATATGGCTCTTTGCCACAATGGCGTAAGCTTTCCAACAGTGCTTTCATGGTAAATAATTCTATTCTGAGCACATCACGCTGTTACCAGGTTCCCCTCTCTGAGCGGGGCGTGAACTTGCAATTCCCAAACCACATAGCTATGGGAGAAGTTTTGTCATCGCTGATTGGTCACTTTCAAAGTGATCACAGCCTCATGGCCTCCTTCAACCTTGGTTACCGTAACTTCTGTTATCTGAAGAGGAAGCAGACAGTTCAAGTTGAGACATTATTTAATAGCTAGCCAATTTCTGCGTAACTGCGGTATGTTTGCAATCGCGTATTGCATTACTCCAGATTATATGGCCATCTTGCAAGCTAGCTTACGCTATTTAAGGAAAATCTTTGTCAGTGATCAAGCTAGCTAACGTATCAAAACCTGAAAGTAAAGTTCAGATGCATGGAAGTGCTGCAAAACATCAGAGAAGTTCATGCCTATTACAGCTTGCTAAGTTGGTATAGGGGCAAAGCCAAGGTATTTTGCTTAAATATGACGATTTTGCACAAAGATTTTCCTCAGTTAACGTTTGCTATCTAGTTATATGGCTATAATATAAAGGGTTACAGGAAACCAATGCATGTTCTGGAGGATGTTTCACTGGACCTTTCTAAATCCGCATAGGAGCCTCTTGAGATATCTATGATGGTTTTGATTCTGTTAAGAGTTCTGGTGACAGACATTTTACTGCAATCTGTCTTTCAACTTTTATTTGTCTTTCCAGTGGTATTGTGATGCCGAATTTGAGATTATAGATTTTATCTATATTTATTCATGATGTACTTTTTATTGCAGCAGATTGAAATGTTTGTGGTTTTCTTCAAGAGTAAGTCCAAATGTTAGTGCCAATCTTTAAAGGTATTAGTGGAATCAAATGGAGACTTAGTTTTGCTGATCAGTTATTACAAAAATAAATATATCTGCCCTTAAATAAATGACCTAGTCTTACATGCATGTTCAGAAATGAATGTGTGCAGTTCATGCAATAAATTTGTAGTTCGTATTCGTTGCTGATATTGCTCAACAAGGCAGATGCATATACTGAGTTTATGTTGAGAAGTCGCACGTGGAACACAGTGTTTCGATTGTGTGGCTAAAAAGTTTTCTTTGTGGTAAAACATTATCAAAAAATTCACTCAGCACCAGGTGTTGTCTGTACCCGTCTAACCCCTGATCACACGCTCATTATATTGTGATGGACAAAATATGTTTCTTTAGGAGCTTTTAAAACTACTCTTCACTCCCCTGGAGTCCTTGGGGGACCACAGGAGCTGCAAAGCTGGGCCACTCAGTCCCTGCTGGACTTCACTCAAACCATTCAGCTCCTGATTCAGTCCAACAAAAGCAAATGCCAAACAGCAAGCCTTGCATTATTTGTTCTGCCGGCTGATGTGAATGTAATGTACATGGCAGCATTTGCCAGAAGGCCCATTGTTATCGAGTGCAGTCCGCGTGGCACCTCTGATAGTGCAGCAGTGTTATGGAGCTCTGTGGCGTCCTGCTGAATCATCACTGACTGCACGTTTCTGGAACAAGCCACAGCAGCGTTCAGGATACACATTTGTCTTACGGGAAGCAGGTCAGCCAGTTCCAGAAACTGCTGTGCTCTACCTGTCGCATAAATGTGGATGACCTGGAAATGAGTTGTGTGGAGCCTTGAAACTGTTACTAAGGTAAAGGGACCTGTAATTTTGCATGAATAATATTGTAGATGCTTATTCTGCTTAATTGTACCTTCTAAAGTTACTCAGATTCCTCCACCCATCCCAATGTGGGTTTATAAATGGTTGATTGTTTTACGAAATCAGGTCAGTCTTGACTCCCCTTTGCAACCGTTTCCTCAATTCTGTCATCCCCATCCATTCTCTACTGTAAGGTAAGTGCTCATGACCTCACGATGGAACAGGACTGGATGTAGCGTCTCAAAAGAGCAACTGAGGACACCCCAGCAGCTGAATAAACCGTGCTCATTTTAATGGTGGCTTTTGCTTTGTTGCGATTCAAGTTTCACCATGTAAAGGTTGACCTCCTTAACTATAGTTGCTCTCCAGGTCTGTTCTGTTCATTGTTCTACTCCCATTATATCAACAATGTACAGAGATAGTGGTGTAATTTGAGAATTCAATCATGTAAACAAGTGTTTTTTTTTGGGACTTGTTGTCCCACCTTAAATGGTCTTCTCTGTTACTGATTAACCTGGCAGGAAGGAAATTGCAAATGGCTGGTTATTTGAGTACTGGGAGGAGCACAGCACTCTCAACATAAGTGTTGACAAATATGGCTGATATGGTTTATATTTTTCTTAACTGCCAGCCAAGGTTGAAACATAGTGGGGGAGGCAGGTTAGAAAGTTAATTTTAGTGAAATCAGACATTAGGTTTTCTTGACTGAAACTGTTATTTCTAAAATTGTGGGATTATTTCCTCTATTTTATTTAGTCGTTTAGCTGATGCTATACTGTAAATAACAGATTTTTTTTTAACAACCTTCCAAGTCAACAGCTTTGCCCCTAAGCTATAGTCTGCCCCTTTATTCTCTGCAATATTCATGCTCACTAAAATGAGAGATTCTAAAAATATTCAAAATTGGCCAATATCCTGCCTGTATGGTGTGGTGAATTACATCACACCTGAAATATTGCTGAAAGACCTGTACACCTCTGGTCTGTGCCCTGGATCAGTTCTGGCCATTTCATAAATCCAACATTTTGTTATAGGAAATGGGCTCGAGGAGATAGGATTGCTGCACGTTTAGCGCGAAGTGGGGGATATAGTATTCAGCTCCATCCGTACTTACGTACGTCAGTCCGTCCGTCCCGAACATTGTCTGCGCGATATCTCAAGAAGGAGTCAACCTATTTCAATTCTTTTTGGTACCAACCTTCCTAGTGGGAATGCGGCGACACCAGTCGGTTTTGGTGACCTAACGGCGGGAGATATAGTCACTTTAGTGACAAACTCTTGTTTTTTCTGAAAGGTGGTATTACGTCAGTATGGGAAAATTGCCTATGAAATCTCTTGGTTCCTTACCATATTGACTGTGTGGAGAGATGTATGTGGGACTAGAAAATGCATTTGTTTTTTGTATTACACATGCTCGGAGAGATGTGGGCCAAATTTAGATGAGCACCCCCTAAAACCAGCATATGGGGATAAATCAATGAGTAACTCTCAATTATCACAGTGCTACTTCTAAAATTTATAACTGTTATTGTTGCTGCCATCCCAAGGAACAATTTGACACCAAACATGGCTTAATTGCTTTGAAAATATGAGACCCTGGAGGAATTGAAGCTGTAAAAAGCATAATTTGGCTACAGTTTTTCATCACAAATTGAAAGTTTGACATTAAAATTAATGTAGTACCCAAACATTTGGTAAAAAGTAGGTGCATTATGCCCAGTTCGTGCAGGTTTAAAATCAACATGTCAGACTTGTTGCAGCCAACCATTCAAATTTTTTAGTGGTGTAGCATTATAGCTATTATATTTTTAGGCGATATAAGCATTGTTTCACGAGACACATAGTGCCCTGAAAAATTGATTGAACCCAAATATCAATTAAATTTGTTTAATTGGTTGATAAGTGAGCAGTGACTTTTGCATCGGGCCATGGAGGGTTGGACAGGTTTCTCCTTCAGTAAATTAAATCATCATTTAAACACTGCATTTTTGTTTACATGGGTTGTTTTTACTCATTTAGTATTATAATTAGTTTGTGATACCTTTTAAGTGTGACAATTATGGAAAAAAATTAAAGAAATCGAATAGGGGTGAATACTTTTTCACAGCATTGAGGGAGTATGTACTGTTTCTTTCATGTCACTTGGAGTGATTTCATGGCAAATTGTCCCTTCAGCCGTTGGATTTATGTACAAAACCCAAAACCAGTGAAGTTGGCACGTTGTGTTAATCGTAAATATAAACCGAATACAATGATTTGCAAATCTTTTTCAACCTATATTCAATTGAATATACTCCAAAGACAAGTTACTTAATGTTCGAACAGGTCAACTTTGTAATTTTTTGCAAACATTAGCTCATTTGGAATTTGATGCCTGCAACATGTTTCAAAAAAGCTGGCACAAGTGGCAGAAAAGACTGAGAGAGTTGAGGAATGCTCATCAAACACTTATTTGGAACATCCCACAGGTGAACGGGCTAATTGGGAACAGGTGGGTGCCATTAAATGCTCCCTGAAATGCTCAGTCATTCACAAACAAGGATGGGGTGAGGGTCACCACTTAGTGAACAAATGCGTGAAAACAATATTCCTCAACGAGCTATTGCAAGACATTTAGGGATTTCATCATCTACGGTCCGTAATATCGTCAAAAGGTTCAGAGAATCTGGAGAAATCACTGCACGTAAGCGACAAGGCTGAAAACCAACATTGAATGCCCGTGACCTTCGATCCCTCGGGCAGTACTGCATCAAAAACCGACATCAGTGCGTAAAGGACATCACCACATGGGCTCAGGAGCACTTCAGAAAACCACTGTCAGTAACTACAGTTCGTCGCTACATCTGCAAGTGCAAGTTAAAACTCTACAATGCAAAGCGAAAGCCTTTTATCAACAGCACCCAGAAACGCCACTGGCTTCGCTGGGCCCAAGCTCAACTAAGATGGACTGATGCAAAGTGGAAAAGTGTTCTGTGGTCTGACGAGTCCACATTTCAAATTGTTTTTGGAAACTGTGGATGTCGTGTCCTCCGGACCAAAGAGGAAAAGAACCATCCGGACTGTTTTAGGCGCAAAGTTCAAAAGCCAGCATCTGTGATGGTATGGGGGTGTATTAGTGCCCAAGGCATGGGCAACTTACACATATGTGAAGGCACCATTAATGCTGAAAGGTACATACAGGTTTTGGAGCAACATATGTTGCCATCCAAGCAACGTGTTTTTCATGGACGCCCCTGCTTATTTCAGCAAGACAATGCCAAGCCTCATTCTGGACGTGTTACAACAGCATGGCTCTGTAGTAAAAGAGTGCAGGTACTAGACTGGCCTGCCTGTAGTCCAGACCTATCTCCCATTGAAAATGTGTGGCGCATTATGAAGCGTAAAATACAACAACGGAGACCCCGGACTGTTGAACAACTTAAGCTGTACATCAAGCAAGAATGGGAAAGAGTTCCACCTGAAAAGCCTCAAAAATGGGTCTCCTCAGTTCCCAAACGTTTACTGAGTGTCGTTAAAAGGAAAGGCGATGTAACACAGTGGTAAAAAGGCCCCTGTGCCAACTTTTTTGCAATGTGTTGCTGCCTTTAAATTCTAAGTTAATGATTATTTGCAAAAAAAAAAGAACATTAAACATCTTGTCTTTGCAGTGTATTCAATTGAATATAAGTGGAAAGGGATTTGCAAATCATTGTATTCTGTTTTTATCTACGATTTACATAACGTGCCAACTTCACTGGTTTTGGGTTTTGTATGTTGGCACTATAAAAAGCCTAGAAAACTTTACTGATCAAGTTTCTGTACAAAGAATTTGCACATTCAGCTTCTTACTGCTTGACCCAAATAACTTGCATGGCAGACTGTCTGGACAGATCTTCTTTTTGCCTGTATTCAACCATGTCTAGTCCTCTGTTTGCATAATTTTCCACAGTGGCTGTTATGTGGAGGATGTTGCAACTGCACTGAACCGACAGAAATATCTGTCATGAATCTGAGGTCTGTAAACTTGCGTGGCATTCGTTCATGTCTGACGAGAGCCTTGGAGAGCTGGGCGTGTACTGGCAGTCTGATTTGTTCCAGCACTAACACTATGGGAAAAATGAGAGGGTAGATTATTGCAGGGTGATTCAGTGAGTAACCATGACATCAGGAAGTTCTTAAATTCCATCATCTGCAACAAGTCATTAGAATGGAAAGATGTAAACTGCAAGCAATGACTCATCAGGCTCTGGGTGGCTTAATGTATTGTGCCGTAATGGCAGGGGATGATGATCCTCTGACTCTTGAAACTCTGGAAATTCACCCAGCCTGTCTAACCGTTGTGTCTTTAATCCGGTTTAGTGAATTCCCGTTTGCCCATGTGTGTGCACAATGGCTGCTAATTGGGTGGACCTCTCACATGTTCAGAACCTGACGAGGTGATTGGTTCAGATTTCACACCATTGGGTGACGAGAGAACAGTTGAGCTTTAAGGACAAGAGTTTGATCCTGTACTGATGAGTCTCTGTCTGCTGGCACTAATAATAGTGATCCTTACTGTGAATACTGCTGAGAAAATATTGGCAATATTTCACTTATGGAAAAGATGTTAGCATTCAGTTGCATAAATATAGTGAATTATGAGAATAATGTTTTTATTTAAGAGTAGGACGATGAGTTGAACGATGAGTTTGAGCTGCATTGTCTTATGGCTCAGTAATGCCACACATGGAGTGACTGATGCAATGGCTGCTCTTTAGGGTAGATTCTTCCAGAAATACAGTAGCATTGCTCTGACCAGTGTGATGCTCAGTAAACATATGAACTTTACCAGTCCCATACATTACTGTGCTGTGGGTAATATAGCTAATGCTTATTTAATGCTTATGAAACTTATCCTCCCTTCGCATGCATTTATTTAAACTTTATTTGATGGGGAATACAGAGTGGGTTACAGACATTGAGGTAATCGTTTTATCTAAAAGCAATTCAAATTTTATACAGTTCATTATTGTCTTGTACTTTTTTGCTGATAGAAACATCACAGAGTGAGGTGGGGATGAGGTATTGAAGTGTAAGACTTTTGTACTTGTGTTTGTACTGTCATAGTGCACAGAATCACCCTCTCGACAGTGAGATGATGCAGAAGTTCCCATATCCCTATCTTAATTACCTCAATAAAGCTGCTCTTTGTATTTCCACAAGCTCTCACGTACTATCACATTAAATCGGCATGTTTCTGTTATGCTATTTGTGTGAGCAGTTACTGTCTGAATCATTTGTGGGGAAAGTGGTAGGCGACTTCTTTGTACGCTGACTGATGCAGAGGTATGGTAAGATTGTAGCTTCGTTTCTGAAACTGCTTACTCAGTTTGAAACATAAACATGAATCAATAACTTTTCTCCCTCCTTCACTGAGTGGTCTGGTACAGGATTGATTTGTAGTGGTGCGCAAGTAAATGGAAGTGTTGGCGACATGTTAGAGTGCGTTTCATGCTTTCACTCCGCTTTGGCCTGCTCTATGGGGCATCTTGTGTGAAGACTTAACTGGAGCTGTTGTGTTGTGCTCCTGTTACAACACGCCCCACTGCCCTGTCGTCAGTAGCACGGCTGCACTGCACGCTGGTTTATGATGTGGGAGCTGTTGGCTAGAATATCAATGCATATAGCCTGTCGCAGCAGCTGCCCTACAGTTTACAGATGGTGGCCCAGTGGAAAGTTCTGGTTTTTACCCTGTTCTTTATTGTAATGAATCATGACTGTTGTCTTGCATTCTCAGATAGAGGATCGTGTTGCTTGGTTACCCTGTGTGTTTGGAAATGACAGATTTGTAATCTTCAGACTGTTTGTTTTCTTGATCTCAGTCACCATTACAAGTAGGCTGCCATTCTTAAGTTTGTGTGTAAAGTGGTGAACAAAATGACAGTATGCAATTTTTTTTTCCCCTGAATTGTGCATAATAATTTTGAGATAACACGGTGCAAGTGACTGGCAGTTATGTGTTTACAGCTACAAGCCCATAGCTGCTGAGTCTGCAATGATTAATGAAATATGGTCTCCTCTCCTTCTCACCGCAGGTGACCCTGGACTCTGAGTCGGGCTGGGCTGAGCAGGCCTTATGGTAGGTATGGATTTCCCTCCTAAGAAACTCTGTGCACAAATGTAAAGGCATTTCTGTTCAGGCTGGTCTATCACCAAGTAGCCTGCAAACAGGCCAGTAGTCGCTTAAGGCAGCTTTTGCCGAGCTTGCGAGACTAGCGCCTGCAGTGATCCTTGTATTTTTTTTTTAGTTCTGCCCACCTTTTGAGTACGAGGCTTTTTCCGCAGGCAGCACGGCCAGAACATCTCTGCCATTCATTAAACTCTTAATTGCAAGCCCTTGCTCTGTCTTCAATTCTCAGACTCTAGAGCACCTTGAAGATATCGTTTCTACAGCTCTCTTTGAGAGGATCTTTATGATCTATATTCTCAGGCGACGGTTTGTTGAATTGAATACCTGGGGCTGTTTCTTGCCTCGTTTGCTGTCTCGCAGTCACATGCTCTAAATTGACCAATCAGTATTTTGCGTTTAGATCTCAATGGAAATGCTCAAATCTTCAAAGGACCATTGCAGGCCCTCCTTTTCCTCGCTCCCCTCAATCCCAAACTTTTGACCGAGCACCACAGGAACTCCAAATTCGAGAATGAGCACCACTAAAAGACCAGCCGAGGGCCTGTCTGCAGGCTAATCACCAAGGAACATTCTGGAATTGGCTATATTCATTCAATTGATTTACATAAGCCTGATCCAATACTGAACTCTGTTTTAAAAGGAAATTCTCAGCACAAAAGTGAATTTTGTCCAAAACTAAGCTCAGTTTGTTTCAGTGAAGCCAACCCTTTAAGTTCAGCCACGGTAAAGTAATTACAGCTGTGCAAATTGAAAGTGTGCAAATTGAAACGGGGGGGGGAAGTCGTCTTGAAAATGTTTTGCTATCGTAAGAAAACATATAGCAAAGGTGACATTGTAAAAGCATCAAAAATCACATTTGTTTGCACTTCGCGATAGGCCGAGATATTCGCGGCAAATCAGTCAGGAACTTGTTTGAAATGCATGCAGATATTAGGGTCTGTTTGCTCAACATGTGCACGTGTGTGTATTCTGTTTAACTGACCCTGTTTCACGGAGCATAATTTGCTGCATGAAGGGTTGATATTAATGCAGTTTCGTGTAAGTAATCTATGACCTCAACACTGCTGCTTTGATAAATCTTTCTTGAATAACACAGGCAAAAAGCGCTTTTCAATTCTCAACTTAGAATATACCTTTCGTTTCTCTTGAAATAACATTTGCTAAAAGGAAATAATTATAGATAATCTCTGCTTTACGATGAATAGTCGATGAGCCTGCTTCAGTAATGTCCGCCAGTATTTACAGAATATAAAAAAAGTACTTACCAGTAAAATTATTATCATGATAATTATCATGATTATTGCAATGATTGTAAGCATCACTATATGATATCATCGCTTGAATGTAGCATAATCTAGTTTTTTTCTAGAAGAATAAAACATAAAAATTAACATTATTTTCATTTTTCATCCTCTTATTCGACTGTTGGTGCCAGGCATGCAACATTCCCAGCCTGAGGGAGGCGTTTTAGATCATTTTTGGCTTTTTTTTTTTTTTTTTGGACTTGGACCTTAACCTTGACCCAATTTGGTTGATCGTTTAATCTGCTGATCCTTCGACCATTGCATACCTTTTCTGAAATTTGTGTTATGTTATCAAACTATTTTTGAATGAAATGGCTCTCAGGCATGCAAACAAACACATGCCACTGAAAATAATACCCTTCCTGCTTCAGACGGGGTAAATGTTTCCGCCGTATTTAAGAATTGAAACTATGTGAGGGCTACCTAAACAAAGAAGGGAAAATAAGGACACTTGATGAAAGTCCTTGTTTGCTGGTAATGTGAGCAATGATCTTGGTTGGCTGCTGTGCTCGTGTTTTAGTGAATTTAAAATTCAAAATGTGATTATGTGCTGCCTGTGCCAGTGCTTAAGTGCTTCTTTACAGTCTGTTCCTAATGGAGCCCGTATTGCCTGATGTTGTATATTGTTTTGTACTAAGTGTGACATGATGATGTGATTTTCAAATTCGTCCCTGTTTTGAGAGATCTTTCGTCCCATATTATGCTGTTATTCCCCCTTCCCACTGCAGTTAGTGTATTTTTGCTCATCCAAATGGGGAGGTTCATCAACTTTATAGCAAAAAGGGAAAGGTAAAAATCCATACTATCCAGGTCATTCTCTGCCTATCATTCTCTCCCCTCTGATGAATAGTGGAGATCCCATCTATGGTAGGACTGCTACCCTGCCTTTGAGCTTTCTCCCACTCCTGTGTGCCGAGTTCAGTTCTGTCAATAAAGGGCTGTAACTGTTGAAATTTAATGCAGAGGAACGATAATACAATTTGCAAATCACAAATCTATCTGGAACTCTTCCATTAAGTTTTGAAAGATTCCCTTTTCAAAAAACCGACAGGAGTCAATTACAGAACGAACACTACCTTCAAAAGAAAGACAAACAGAAGGACGGACAGACGGACATTGCCACAAAGCTTTCACTGAGCACTGCTCTGATTTTCTGGTGTCCGACTCTTAGTGTGCAGAAGACTGTTAGTGCTACGGGGGTTTGAGAGCTTGGGAAATCCAGCAGGTCTGTGGGAGGGAGAAGGGAACATGGAGCTGACAGGAGGGAACTATGCGCAGCTGATCCATTTGTGACTTAGACATCAGGAATTTCAAACAGTGTTATTCAAACACTGAAGGGGAGAATTTGCATCTAACGACAAAAACAGGAGGCCTTCAAATTTAACCTTACCTCGGCCTTACCTTACAGTGTTGACCATTGCACTGTTACTCCTAAATGGTCAACCATATTTTCCATGGTACGGTTGTGAAGATCTTGTTACTGATCCTTTGGTGTCATCTGCTCAGATATGTTTCATCAAAAGGCCTGATATGACATTTGTAATTGATTTGTATTTGACGTATATTAGAGCATGATGTTTTTTTTACCTTTATTTTAACCAGGGAAGTCCTGTTGAGATTGAAATCTTTTTTTTTTTTTTTTTTTTTCCAAGGGAGCCCTGGAGGTTGAGGTGGGGAGGGAGAGGACAAGTTGCACAGCCAATTAGATCAGGGGATGATTTAGAGGCAGGTTGATAGAGCCAGGTTGGGAATTTAGCCATGACATCGGAGAGCCCCCAACTCTTGTTGAAGAGTGTCATAGGATCTTTAATGACTAGAGAGAGTCAGGACTTCGGTTTAACGTCTCATCCAAAAGACGGATTTTTTTGATTGTGCTATGGATAGCAGACCTTATTTTTAGCTGCGACCAAGCAGCTCTATAAACGCTTCTGTCTGTCTGTCTGTCTGTCCGTCTGTCCGACCGTCTGTTTGTCCGTCCGTCTGTGACACTTTTTTGACCATGTTCCTGTCGTCGTATCATCATGAAATTTTCAGGAGTTATTGACCTTCACCAAAGTGATGTCCATGCACAAGGTCGAGGTCAAAGGTCAAGTTCACAGAGGTCACGACCTTGTTTGCGGGTTTTCGCGCTGTAACTCCAGTTAGAATTCATGGATCGCTATGAAATTTTGCAAATAGCTTCTAGGCATAGAGGAGGTGTTCCCTATTGTTTTTCAAGGTCATTTGTCAAATCCCAAGGTCACAAAGGCAAAAAAGTGTCAGTTTTGCCCGATTTGACAGTTTTCGCACCGTAACTCAAGTTTAATACAATGAATGGCGATGAAATCTTACAACAAGCTTCTTGGTATAGAGGAGGGGTTCCCTATTGATTTTCAAGGTCATCTATCGAATCCCAAGGTCACACCGGTCAAAAAAGTGTCGATTTTGCCCCAATTTCACAGTTCTCGCACCGTTACTCCACTTCAACTTGATGGATGGCTATTACATCTTAGAACAAGCTTCTTGGTACAGAGGAAGGGTCCCCTATTGATTTTCAAGGTCATTTGCCAATTTCGAGATCACACTTGTACAAGAAACCACCAGTCATGGACACTAGGCCACGTGACGGATGCTAGGCGAGGTCGCAGCTATTAGATCCTTCTGATCTACTTGTTGTGATTGTAAATGTTATTTTATGAAATAAATAAAAATGGGCAAGGCCATCGCTGACTCCCTCGTTTCCGCCCCCCCCGCCCCACAGCTCTGAACCGCGCGCTGCTGCAGATCCGAGGCGCCCCCGCGATGAGGCGCGGCACCAGCCTCCAGAGCCGCCGCAGCAAGGCCCCCGGGGACCCCCCCAAGGGCAGCCCCCAGATCCACCGCCGCGGCACCCAGGAGGCCCTCATCCAGGCTGGCCGCCCCCGCTCCTCCTCCACCACCGACACCCCCAGCAGCCCGGCCCTGATGGAGGCGCTGCTGGGCTCCGGATACCCCTCCTCTGAGGAGCCTGAGAGGGTGAGTACCATGGGGAGGCGGGCAAATGGAGCTTTGTAAACACCCTGCCAGGTTTTTAAGCAAGCAGTCCTGCCCAGACACAATTAGTCAGTTGCCACGTAATTCTGCTGCTATCTGCCAGCAGCTATGCCAATTTTCTCCATGATCCCTCGACAGTTATAGAGTGCTGAGGTGACCGCATCATTGTGACGTATATTCTGGTGTTGAAAGTAAAATTCCTGTGGAAATTTACAATGGGGTTTGGGAACTTTCCGGCATTACTCGAAAAAGAATTATTTTTATGTGCCAGTACACTTTGAGATTAACTTCGGGGAGTATACAAATGCGAGAGATCACGTTAAATTTGTAATTAATTGTCAATAATGTATGACATTACACTTGTAGTCCTGTTTGTAGTCCTTTTTTGCAAATTGCGTATTCACTACACAGGCATGCGAATAGCAATGATACTTTGCTATTCATTTAAATTGGTGCCAGCTAAATAACTTGATAACTAGCTAAGTTGGCTTAACCAAGTAGGACATCCAGTAGTTATCTAATTGGCTAGCTTCCTCACCAGACTGTCTTGCTTTTAAGATGGAAGCTGCCAGCACCATGCTAATGCAAATCTGAACTAATGCCAAGTTTGGTTTTGGAACCAGGTAGATCATGGAACATGTGGTTTTTATACAAATAAGGGAGTTGGCATGTCGGCCAGGAATTGAAATGGTATAAATGATAGTTGACTACTATCAAGAAAAGCAACCTGTGTAAGTTACTTGGAAATATGATGCTCGATCTTGAAATTGATGGAGGCTTGAAAATTGCGGAAAGTGCTCAAAGCGTGAGCTTTTAGGAATTCCTGTGGCCGAAATAAATGGGAATTTTTACTTCCTACATCAGTGTAACGTTGTCACCTCAGTTCTCTATATCACTACCTGTTCTCACACATGCTGGTTTAAGTAGTCACATTCACCTTTAAAGCAGCAGCACACTGTGGACTGAAGCATAGTGCACTGAGAGGGCTGCTGTACGTAAACCTGGCAGCGGTTTGGCTGTGTGACTTGGCCGAGGTCAGCGAGTACCGAGCCCTTGCAGTCGGTGCTGATGCACTGCCACTGGCCGCGGCCACGCCCATGCGCTTGTGTGCTTCTCTGAGGTGGCGCCTTGTGATTGGGGCTGGAGGAAGGGGTGTGTGCGGTGTTTGGGTGGAATCTGTGCCTGCTCTTTCCTGGCTCATTCTCCTCACGGTGGTTTTGCACCAGTGCAACAGCTGCAGCTTTGAAGCTTTATGCAGCCGCACTGAAGCATGTTGGTTCTTTAGCTGGGAAAGTGTACCTTGCAAATATACTGGTACAAAAATATAGTGACTAACTTAATTACTCTTATTACCTTCTGCTATCATTGCTGAATTTAGATGAGTGGGACAAATCCAGCTAATTAATGACTGTGTCAAAGTGAGGTGCTGTAACTCTGGTGGATTACACTGTCAGAACAGCATCTTACTTTTGAAAGCAGACTTGGGCCTCTTTCTTGCTATTTTGCAGAAACTGACCAAGAATGTTACCGGCTACCTTTCGCTTAGGAGGACTAGGGACTTTTGCCTGCTAATGTGCACAACTAGTCTTGGCATCTGACCTGCCAGCATGTGTAGATGCAGAATAGTCTCTTTTCTGCTAGCATGTTTAGCAATGGACTTGGGCCTCATACCTGCTAGCACATGTATTGTCAGACTAGGGCGTCTTTTCTTTGCGCGTATTTAAACAGACTTTGGCCTCTGACGTGGTAATAGGTATCGAAACTGACTCGGGCTACCTATCTGATAGCATGTGTTGAGACAGGCGTGGGTCACTTGTCTCATAACATATGTAGAGACGGAGCTCTTGGGCCGATGGTGGACCTTCAATCCTGCCTCTTAGTCTTGCTGAACGAGAAAAGAACAAATCCTTGAGCAGGTCTCAAGTAGGTGTTTGAAGTACTTTTATGATCTGACTCTCGGCCTTCTTGTGATTACATTTTGTGAATGCGTTCATGCGTGCCTGCGTGTGTGTGTGTGGTGGGGGGTTGCGTGGGAGTGTGTGGACTCTAAGCAGCACCACATATCAGCTGGCTTGAGAGGGTGTACGTGCAAATCCCCCTTTTTCTCCTACTCTACCTGCTGTCGTTCCTGGTTTGGGAGCTTCTGCAACACCTCCACCACCCCCCACCCCCACCCCCACTCTGGCTCCCTGAGGCTGCCGGATTATTTTCCCGTCTACAGAAGGATTAATCCTGGCCCTGACTCCAGGTCGGATCCCAACTGCCTGTGTCAGCTGCCAGCTCCATGGTGCCTGCTGGGCATGCCAGCAAGGGAGTGTTTGCAATTAGCTGTTATCTTTATACAGAAACGATGCCAGCAAACGGTGATGCATTTTATTGCAGTCCCTGTCTGTCGTGCGTATGCAGGAGAGATCATTGCAAAATCATACACTGGTGCTCCCATGGAGCAGGGATTGTCCCACCATTGCTGTTCTAATGTGGAGATCAAGCCTCCTGCAAGGAGTGGGCCAGATATTGGTATAAACAATTTAATGGGAAAATTTTGTGCGGCAGCCTGAATTTGGCTGTATTGTCCATACCAGTGGGTAGCGCTGTCGACTCACATTAAGTCATTGAAGTCGTTAAATAAAGAATCGGTGCTTCTGATTGGCAAGATCTGTACTGTTTACTCCCAGGTAACGAGAGTTTGGAAATTCAGCAGTTCTCATCTCTCGAGGACCATGAGATAATGATTACTGATGATGGTTTTTGCTCCAACCCTAACTAAACACTCCTCATTCAAGTGCTGGAGATCTCATGGAGCTGCTTATGAGTGGAGTCTAGTATGCCAAATTACCCATGGAGATTACGTACAGCACTGGAGATCCCTAGGAACAGAGTTGATGACCAGTAACCTACACAGACTCTGGCTGAAGTCCGCTGCTTGGTCTGTACATCTTTATGAGCCCTCAGGACTGTATGGGCCGAAGCAAAGAATCTGGGCCTTGTTATACTTTTTTTAATTCTCTAATTTCATCTGATAGGGGCAACCACTCAATGCACTGAATAGCCTGTGCTTCATTGCTTTAAAATTGATTAGCCTAATTTTGGCTTATTGCAAATTACACTGGCATGGTTGGGTTTGCCCTATATACTGTGGGCTGTGGACACATTTACCCCATCAGCGCAGGTTGTCATTGAGGCCGTATTTAATCTTTTAATCATGATGTTTGCTAGGTAAGTGTTCCTGCTCCTTTCCGGACTGTGTAACGGTTTACCACCGAAAGCCCAAAAAAACTTAAGTATTTGATTGACAAGATATCAGGTTACAATGGTTACAGGCTGGTTAAGTTAACTGACACTTTGGTTTTGAAAGTTTATTTTTTCAGGATCCCCCAATATATTTATTTTTTGCCATTTTAAACTTGACCCAGAAGTGTTCTGCTCGCATATTTGCTACTGGGAAAATTTGATATCAAGTTTCTTAGGAAAGCTTGAGAGGGAAAGGGTTAAATTAGTGGTGAATGGTTTGGTGCTGAAGGAGAGGCTTGGCAGAACCTTGGCCTGGGAAATTATCGCTTACTCTGTGGTTCGCTCTGTTTCTCACCCGAGCCAGTGAACGAGAGTGCACAGACAAAATGCGCACACCCTCGCCCACACGCGATGAGGGACGAACTGCACATAAGTCCAGTTTATACATGACTGCAGCGGAGTACATCCTGCTTCCAACCCCCACTGCAAATTAACGTGATTATCATGTATGGCTGAGCTGATGTAAGATTAATTTAAAGTGGCCTTTGTATCTGGGCTGGAAAGGACAGTGGCTCGACATGGAAATGCGTCTACAAGCACGTGAAGCTTGCCGGTACAAGCCGGTCACGTTTGATTTGGTTAAAAATCGGCACAAACATGTCTCCTCGCGGTTAATCCCGGCGTGTGGGCAGAGGCTGTTATGTCACAGTTGGGTGGGCCGTGGTGTGTTGTTGTAAAAGTCGATGTGTTGTTTCAGCCAGCGCGCGCTTCATTACTCCCATGAAAGTGGCTTTGCGGAATTCGGCGCGCTCCAGTGAGACGGGATCAGCTTGCCTTCAGAGGTCAAGGAACTTGATATCCAATCAGAGTTCTCAGCCGAGATGTAGGGAGGGGGCGCCGGGCCTGTTTGTGCTGCAGGGCTATGGGCCCAGAACCTTTTGAGGTGCGCTCAAGTGTCACATTTGGGGTTCAGGTTCGCCGCCCACATGTTTGTGCTATGTTGTTAATGTTGGACTGCACCAAGGTCATCGAAAAAAATACTCTTCTACCTTGACTTAGTGAGGCCAGAGAATTGAGCATAACTCATGGGAGTCAGAGCGGGTAGCTTATTTGAAGGTGACTTTCCCACAGAATTGGGTCCTTTCCCCGTAGAACTTTCCAGAAGCTTGGCCTCTGGAGACCTGCCTGCAGTGTAGCTTAGCGCATTCCTCACAGCGGTTCCTATAGCTCGCTCATTTTAGTGCAGCTGGCGCTGCTGAAGCGCCGCTAACCTCGCTGGGCCGGGTCCGGGCGGCGCTGGCTCCTACAGGCCCAACTCGGAGAGGCACTCGGTGCCAGGAGCCGCCGTCTTCCCCCTGCCCCCACGCTCACTGCACTCCATTCAGCAACCGAACGCCCCGCGACCTGGAGTGGAGCCCCACTGTGAAGGCCTCCTTTGTTATCCGCTGCCTGGGCTGGAGGGAGAGGGCGAGTTGAACGTGTTTGTGGCTCAGAGTGACCTTGATCAGGAGGGAGGGGGTGACCTTCTCTATGGTCCCAGGTTCTTTCACAGCCCTGGCCATTAGTGTGATGCTGTATGGCAGCATCTTGAGTGTCTTCAAGATATAAACCCCGATTCCAATGAAGTTGGGACATTGTGTGAATAAAAACAGAACACAATGATTTGCAAATCCTTTTCAGCCTATATTCAATTGAGAACACTACAAAGACAAGATATTTAACTTTCAAGCTGATAAACATAATTGTTTTTTCAGAAATATTCACTCATTTTGAATTTGATGCCTGCAACATGTTCCAAAAAAGCTGGGACAGGGCATGTTCACCACTGTGTTACATCACCTTTCCTTTTAACAACACTCAATTAGCGTTTGGAAACTGAGGACACTAATTGTAGAAGCTTTGTAGGTGGAATTCTTTCCCATTCTTGCTTCATGTATGACTTCAGTTGCTCAACAGTCCGGGGACTCTTTTGTTGTATTTTGTGCTTTAAAATGCGCCACATATTTTCCTTGGGAGACAGTTCTGGATTGCGGGCAGCCCAGTCTATTACCCAATACCCACACTCTTTTACGACAAAGCCATGCTGTTATAACATGCAGTATGTTGCTTGACAGTGTCTTGCTGAAATAAGCAGGGAAGTCCCTGAAAAAGACGTTTCTTGGATGGCAGCATATGTTGCTCCAGAACCTGTATGTACCTTTCAGCATTAATGGTGCCTTCACAGATGTGCGAGTTACCCACGCCATGGGCACTAACACATCCCCATACCATCACAGATGCTGGCTTTTGAACTTTACGCTGATAACAGTCTGGATTGTCCTTTTCCTCTTTAGCCCGGAGGACACGAAGTCCATGATTTCCCTAAACAGTTTGAAATGTGGACTCGTCAGACCATAGCACACCTTTCCACTTTTATCAGTCGATCTGAGATGAAGTTGGGCCCAGAGAAGCTGGCGGCGTTTCTGGGTGTTTTTGATGTTTGGCTTTCGCTTTGCATGGTAGAGTTTTAAGTTTTGCACTTGTAGATGTGGCGACAAACTTTGTTAACTGACAATGGTTTTCTGAAGTGTCACTGAGCCCACATGGTAATATCTTTTATTGAATGATGTTGGTTTTTAATGCAATACCGTCTGAAGGACCGACTGTCACGAGCAATCAATGTTGGTTTTCGGCCTTGCCGCTTTATTGTAGAGATTTGTCTGGATTCTCTGAATCTTTTGATGATTTTATGGACGGTAGATGATTAAATCCCTAAATTTCTTGTAATTGCACATTGAGAAACATTGTTTTTATACTGTTGGGCTATTTGCTCATGCAGTTGTTCACAAAGCGGTGAGCCTCACCCCATCCTTGCTTGTGAATGACTGAGCCTTTCAGGGATGCTCCTTTTATACCTAATTATGACACTCACCTGTTTCCAATTAACCTGTTCACCTGTGGAATGTTCCAAACAGGTATTTTTTGAGCATTCCTCAGCTTTGCCAGTCTTTTGTTACCCCTGCCCCAGTTTTTTTGAACGTGTTACAGGCATCAAATTCAAAACGAGTGAATATTTAAAAAGAAAAAACAAAGTTAATCATTTTGAACATGAAAAATCTTGTCTTTGTAGTGTACTCAATTGAACGTAGGTGGAAAAGGATTTGCAAATCGGTGTATTCTGTTTTTATTCACGTTTTGCACAACGTCGCAACTTCATTGAAATTGGCTTGTGTTATTTGTGCAATTCTTTACATACCTTCCATACAAATCTGTCAGTTTGCGCCTTGCAGCCTTGCACAGTTTGTGACTTCAGAGTGATGTACAAATATCCTGCATGGTAGAGTGCAGGGAAATATTTTGGATTAATGTAACGTTGTGTCATTGATTTTTCTTTCTTTTCTTCAAAAATGAATAGGGCCCACTCTCCTTTCGGGGAATGTTTGATGTTTAATGTTTTTTTTTTTTTTTTGAGTTGGATGGAGGCATTGCGGTCCCATTAATGCAGCATAGGGTCAAAGGGCAGGTTTTGGTGCCCCGCCCTGACTGTCAGGGGCCTCCTATTTCAGACAGTCCCCTCAGTAAGGTCAAGAGGTCTAGTGTGGAGAATGTCGTGCCCCAGTTGGACCCATAACTGTAACATGACCCAGACCATCTGAATGCTGAAGAGGTCTGCTGCTCATCACGATTTTATTTTTAGACTCATTTTGGCGGCATTTACAGGGCGAAGATGTGCAGATAAAGATGTTCAGAATGTAGAGTGACACAATGGTGCATTTATCTAGAATGTTCATCTACCGGCATGTCACCTGTGCTGATATCGGTCTACTTCTGTCAGATATTTGTGCTCTGAAGAAACAGTATGTGTGTTTGATTTTTTTTTCTTTCTTTTTTTGGTTGGGTCCTTATGCATGTTTTTATTTGCTGAAGATGTGGTTCTACATCAGAAACCTTCACAATATGCCCAGTTTTTAACTTCAAAATATATTTCTGCTGCTTATTCTCCTCATTTTTTTTGTATATAGACCTTTTTTTGTGGCAGCTCTTCGATATCCTGGGCCACTTACTGTACAGCATGCCCTCGTTAAATCTTGCAAACCACGAGATCTCTGCATTCATGCATTTTTCACGCTGTGTGGAAGATTAAGCATGCGTTTAGTTTGAGACGTGCTGTATGACATACAATCTTTCTTTACGTGCGCAGCAAGACTGTTGTCTTTAATTAATGCAATGAATTATACACTTCTACTGCAAAATGGAGAGGCAACTGAACAGTTATTTTCTGTAAGTGTACGAAAAAAAAAAACTGTCATACTGAAATTAATTTCAGCCCGTCTGCACCAGGGATCGCTGACACTGGTTCTGGAGCCCCAGGGCATGATGGTGTTAGTTCTCACCACCCTCTTTAGACCCAAGAAACCAGGCGAGATGAGCAAACTCCATAGTTGGCTTCTGTAATTGATCAAATTAGAGCCGGTTTCTGTAAGGTTCAGGAAGTTTGAACCGGGGTGTGATGCACAACGGCACAAATTTCACTCAAACGTTTTTTGAAAGCAGATGTATGACCGCTAGTAAGGAAATTGAACTTCCAGTCCTCAATACGCCTTCCGTAATTTTTTGGGGAACCCTGAAGGGTAGGGCTTCCCATGGGCATTTTGAAGAAAATCCGTAATTAAGATTTTCATGTGCTAGCTTTTCAGTGTACCGTTACCCTCAAAGATGATCTCAGATATGGTTGTGTGGGCTAAAGTAGTGACCGGGATGTTGCAGTAGTGCACTGAAAAAACATTTTTTTTGGCCATTTTTATTCACATTTGTGGGGTTATTTTCGGTTGTGTCCCGAGTCGCCCATCATGATTCCTGCAGGAGCAGACAGCTTCGTATCTGTAGCATGTCGTTGGTAGCGTGGGTGACTTGGGCAGCTTGTTTATAGGTGGCACTTAAGTCACCAAAAATGTGAAAATGGGTCATTTTCTCCGCTCATTTGTTCAACGCACTCCCAGTCATTGCTGGGTGCCATGTTGCGGTTTGCGTTATTTTTTCTGTACTTTGCCTGTGTGTGCAGGAGAGTACATTTCCCATGACACTGTTGCGTGATTCTTTAGCTTTGGTTACTTCAACCTTTTGTTTCATAATGTGGTTTGTTTTGAAACAGGAATGTTTTGCATCACACCTAAAGTCAGTGTTTTCAGTTGTTAGTTTATCCTTTATTTAACTAGGGAAGTCCGGTTAAGATCAAAATCTCATTTTCAAAGGAGCCCTGGGGCTTCAGGTGGAGAGGGAGAGGACAAATTGCATAGCTAATAAAAGAGCCAGGTTGGGAATAAAGCCGCGACACTGGAGAGCCCCCCACTTTTATTGAAGAGTGTCATTGGAACTTTAATGTCCAATGTGATTCAGTTTAACAAGTCATCCACAAGACCGCGTCTCCTTAACTACAGTGTCCCCATCACTGCACTGGGGCATTGGGGATTATCTCACCAGAGGGAAGATCACCACCTACTGGCCCGCCAACACCTCTCTGAGTAACAACTTAATTTGTTTCTGGTGGTCTCCCATCCAGGTATTAACCAAACCCACGCCCGCTTAGCTTCAGCCACGCGGCTAGAACGGATCAATTAGTGGTACTGGTGTGTTGATCATTTCACAATACACGTTGTCAGCGCAACTTTTGCAATGTTCATTGCGTAGGATTGTTTTAGTTCTTTTGTTTTCACTGGTCAGCTTGCAGATATCAGCTCGACACATTCCTCCCTGCAGACACAAGTGCAGGTCTGAGGCAGGCCACTGACTGTGGCTTTCGCAGTCTGTCGTTCTGTCTGAATTCCTCTCATCACCTCTGGAACTTACTGTTGTACTTTAATTTATGACCATTTTAATGAGTTTATGATTAAACGTTCCTTGTGAATCGTTTCCATTATGTCGTGACGATTCCCTTTTTATTTTTTTAGTCACAGCTTCCTCGTTAGAGTGGAGGCCTAATACTTTCGCGGTTACGTAATATGCTGAAAACTGAATGCAGCCAGTGATGTGATGATTAATTGACTCTGCCCAATGAATCAGGCTTGATTCAGGATGCTGAACAGGGTTGAGCACGACATTACCGTGATTAATGTGAGCCGTGTATAACTGTCTCGCACTGACTGCTGTTTCCAGATTATGGGCTTCATTTATAAAACTTCACGTGGCTTCAGCGCAAAAAGTGAGCATTGGCATGGAAATTGGGGAAAAAAAACTGATTTATATAATAACCAGGAGTACGCACACTGGCATACAGTTTCAATTTTATAAATCGCAACCTTTTTGAAAAGGCGCAATGTACAAGCTGTGGCTCCTACCCTATTGCCTCCCCTGATTACCCATAAATAGTTGATGCAAATCACCTCATGAATATGTAGTGAGCTCCAGAATTATTGACACTCCTAACTGGAAATGTATCAAAAGTTCTGTGACAATATAAATGATTACAATATAGCTGCGAGTAGTCCTGCTGGTCAGAGTCTCCATGGCAACTTGATAATGATCATGTTAAAAGTGTGGCTGTAAACACTGATAGCAGGTTTTATGTGAATTCGGCAAGGGCTGGGTGTTACTGAGATATGAGCTCATGTCCTGTTTGGGTTGCTCGCTTTTCATTTGGCTGCAACCAAGAAACTGTTTCAAAAATATGAAATCCCCGTCATCGCTTTTGTGAGATATGACCTTGCTTCCTGTTTGGTGGCTTTGTCGTCAATTTTGAATGGCTCTTATGAGTGAACGCTTTCAACAATCGAAAATCCATTTGATCATTTTTGTGCGGCTTGTTCTGAAGATAGTCTTTGCCGATATTGATGAAAACCGGATTATTTATGTCTTTTAAATTCTTCAAAAAATGTAATGTTGCAGAAAATCCAGTGCAATAGAAATTAACATCATAGGGTGCGTTGAACTCAGCTTGATCCAAGGAATCTGACAAAACCTCTTTTTTTTTTTTAAATCAATACAGTTTAAAAATTATTTGCGTAAAAGCACCTCTAACTTTGACCTGCTAGAGTGCTTGAGGCAAAGGCGGAAAACTTGGTGAAGAGAATGAGGGGGCAGAACTTAATTAGGGTGCCAAATTTGAGAAGGTTTTTACTGTACCGCTGTCGGGGTGCCAGATGCATTAAGAAGATGAAGCTGAAGATGATGATGATGATGATGATGATCATGATGATGATTCATAGCTGTGCTGCCTGGCATTCAATCATGGGCAGGAACCCAAAATGCCAAAATGTGGGCAGTGCTGGAGTTTGTTAATGTTTTGTATCAATGAAACCAACCAAAATTATGAAAAATCAAGGTTCCCCAATTAATGGCACCCCTGTTTTAGTTCTTTGTGCAACCAGCTCTGCCAGGGAAAGGATTGAAAGGATAGCATGGAAGCTTTGGTTGTATAATAGGGAATACAGTCATGGAGATTTGGATCATTATATCCCCAGAAATACGAGTTTCAGAGATATCATGGTTTTGCCCCACCCACCGCCGTCGCCGCGTCCGCAAATTTTAGCCGTTAGCGAGATAACTTTTGGGCAAGTATGCACTCCTAGGTTTACCACGAGGTGGCGCTATATATTGAAAAAATCAGTTTTTTAACCATATCTTTGGAACAATTACTTACACAGACGTCAAATTTACCTCATATTCTGGGTCTAATAAAGGGGGCTTCGAGGATTAGGGAATTTTGGGGATAATACCCCTTGCTGTCAGCTGCCGACAGCCTAAGCCTAGTTCCTCTATGCAGATTCTTGCAAGTTCAGTCATTCTCGGGTTTATGCTTACCATTTACCCTCCACAGTTAAGTCAGCAGGTTTTGATCAGACTGAGGTCTGTGACTGAGAGGGCTGTGATATGCTACAGTATTAGTCTCTCTTTTGAGCTATGCATACCTCTTATGTTCGATGCTTTGATTTTAGAATATGCACAAGCAGTAGATGGCTGTCATCATGCTAATTAAGCCTATCCTTAAATCCTTTTTTATGTCATCATAGGCCTGATTGTTCAGATTTTTTTTTGGGGTCACTTTGCCTTTCAGAGGAAGCTCAACCATTTTTATTGGAGCAGAAAGGGTGTTCAGTGCCGCCTAGAGTATAGTTTTGAGATACTGGAAAATGCACTGTTGGTGATTTTGCATAAGCCCTCGTTTCACATTTACTCGTCTCAGAAAATGACTGAGAGAAGTGTGTTTAGTGCCGTGAGGGGAATATGCGAGTGTGTCGAAGCAGTTTACAGTGCACAGCAGCTGCCCCCAGTGGAGCACTGGCGCGGTCGCTAATGCCTCCCATGTTGGTGCTTACACAAAGTGTACAGGATCCAGCCTTTTTTATTACCCTGCCTTGACTGCAGATGGAAACAGTTTAGTTGTGTTTTAAGTAGCTGAAAAGCTGCTTTCCTCAGTGTAGCGTTCAGTTTATTGTTAGCACAGCTCTCTGAGGGAGGCGGGGAAGCGGTGTTTCCTGTTCTGTGTTGTGCTGTTAAGCCTAGCCTCCTGTTCCCGGTGCCAGCTGACTCCCAGCTGTGTGGACTGTGCTACTGCTGAGGTTACCTGTGCCGGCTAATATGACTGGGCCTGTGTTCACTGGAGTGTGAGTAGCCGGTGACTGGGTAAGACCAAGGTCCCTTTTACAGTTATAAAAGCCTTCATCTTACAGCTCAACCTCTGGCTTAGCAAGCCGGTTTGTTTCCAGACATCAAGCACGGAGGCGCTGTACAGTGCAGTCCTTTTATAACATTATTGACTCCTTTATTGATTTGGTGTCTCTGTATGGTTTTAGATCTACTGAGTTGGGTTTCCTCGGTGTGTGAGTGTTGAACAGGGCTAATTCTTGATTTATCAAAGCTTCTATTGGCTCAATTACATGTTTTTTTGGTCACAGTAGTGTGTCTGTTGAATAATTGTTTCCCTCTATCCCTGTATTTTTGTCTCTCCATCTCTCTTATGACTCCATGAGTGCTCCTCATAACGCTTACTCACACGTCCTCGCGTCCTCTCTCTTTCCATGACCTAGAAATCGGTCATCCTCCTCCATCGTGGAGGATCTTCCTCTCCCTTAAATGCACCTTGAGGAGATGAGGAGTAAGGAGAGGAGACATTTGAAGGAGCTCAGAGTGAGGAAATACTGGCGTATCCTAGGAGGAAACGTATCTTGTAAAGTGACATATAAATCGTGCACCTCCACGTGTGACATTGCTTATTAGAATGAAGGATTTCTCATTTGTCAGCTTTTGTCCGCTCTGTCCTGGAGGCTCTTCCTTGCATCTCTCGCAGATCTTTGCCGGAAAAGACCCAAGTCAGGGAAGCAAGGAGACACGTTAGCTTAATGAAAAGCACCCCATATCCATCTTCTCTTCCTTCCTTTCTTTCCTACCTTGTTGCTCCTAGTTTTTTTTCCACTATGGGTCTGCCCTCCAATGTTAGTCGATTGCACTATACACTCCATGTCTCGCGTGATTGGATGGATCAGGGAGTTTCTCCCCGGAGAATACTCTCATGCAGTGCTCTCACATTGCTAGAGCATGGGTGCTCTGAGTTGTCTGGGTCTTTTGTGAAACCTGGCCTCTCACCTTACTGCTGCTCATTGGGAAACGTAGTTCTTTGAGCCCGAATACAGCTGCTCCTCTGCTCCTGCATTTCTCAGTCATGGCAGCATCGAGCACTCGGACCGAACCGATCTGGCCTCTGAGTCAAGTATATCCACCATGGATCAACTGTGGATCAACTGTGATATATGATACAGGAAGCAGAACATTAAAAACATTTTAATGATGTTTACATTAAAATTCCATTAGTGTTGCAGTTGGTTTCTTACAGCTCCATTGAAACTGATAAAAAAGCAATGCGCTTAGTATACCACCAGATTGATCAATTTAGCTGTTAAAATTGTCAGGTACTTTCCTGGACCCACCTACAGTTGTTCAACAACTGCAGTTGAAGGACTACATGTGTTAGGTTGCATTATTTTGAACTTTGCTAGAGAATGTGTGCACGCAAGATGAAGAACGATTGCTTTGCGAGTACAAAGGAGAGAAAGACGGAGTGTTTGAGTACGAGACGGAGGGCGTGGACTCGTTTGAGAAAGGAACGCGGTGTCTGAATGACTTAGTGTGCCTGTGCATTTGTTTAAAGAGGAAACGCACTACTGCATGTATGTGAGAGAGAACTTTCTGTTTAAGAGGGTTCAAGCTTGTGTGAAAAGGGATTGTCTCACGGCGAGGTGTGACCTGTGCGAAACCGCAGTTCTGCAGCATAAGCCCTTTCTAAATTTGCCAGTCTCCGGTGCTCTCTCTCTCTCAATGCTGTACACACTGGCAGCACAAATATGCTGGTTGAAGCTGCTTTCGCATCGGACGCGAAACGAATTTTTCGCGAGACAGATTGCATTCAAAGTCAATGCAAAGATGCGAATACACGCGAAACGTGTGTATTCGCGTCTTCGCATTGACTTTGAATGTAATCTGTCGCGCGAAAAAAAAGAACGAATTTTACGTGTATTCGCGTCTTCGCATTGACTTTGAACGTAATCTGTCTTGCGAAAAATTTGTTTCGCGTCCGGTGCGAAAGCGGCTTTAGACAGCTCCCTATAATGTTATCACTCCTGTCCCTCTCTTCAAGTTGAGGGTTAAAGAGCGTTTTTCTGTGCTGTGGTTCGGTCTTCTGTTGTCCAGAGTGGTTACGCTCAGTGTCTTCTGGATCAGATGATTCCCAGCAGTGGGATATGGAGTCGCCTGTTGGGTAGCAAACTCTCAAGCCATATGCAGTCCTCCCTTCTGACACACACACACACACACACACACACACACACACACACACACTCTCTCTCTCTCTCTCTCTCTCTCTCTCTCTCCTGGCTTCCATTCCAGAAAACAGAGTCTGCTGTCTGATTTCCCATAGAAAAAAGGTAAAAATAATATGGTACCTTAGCACTGGAGAAGTACAGGATCTGTCTGATTAGAATTTTCCTGGAGGAAGTACTTGTTATAGGAACACTCCTGTATGGCTGTGTGTGAATGTTTGGTGGTGGTCGGAGGGGCTGTAGGCGCATACAGGCAGCCCCGCTTCCGTCAGTCTGCCCCAGGGGAGCTGTGGCTACAGAAAAAATGTAGTTTACCACCATCAGAGCGTGAATGTGTGAGTGAATGAATAATGTATCCATTGTGTAGCGTCTTTGAGTGCCCAGAAAAGCGCTATATAAAACTGATGCATTATTGTTACGCAGTGAGCAGATTCTCAAGTCATATTTCTGGAAACAAATCCCCTTTTGAAAGTGTTTCTGATTGCTGTCCTGAGTTCCCTGGTAAACACGAGGCAGACTTTTGAGTGACATCATTGTTCAGTGTTAACAGGCTGTAGTTGAATCTTGATCAGACTCTAGTTCTGCCGTGGTTAATATAACCGCTTCCTGCTTGTGTTACTAGATGCCTTTACTGAGGTGCTTACATAGTTGCTTGGCTGTTCAGAGTAGCGCACGCTCACGTAAAGGCGCGATTAGCGTGTTTTTGCTCGTAACGTACGGCCTTGGCTCCGCCTTTGCCCTGCACCCACGGTTCATATAACGGACTCTGCAGGTGCCGGGTCCAGAGCGAGCATGTGCTGATCTGCACGTTACGTGGGAGGAATCACTCACTCTAGCTTGTAGGGATTTGATTGAGTGCGCTTCTTTATGGGGGCGAAGTGCGAATGGCGGCCATGGTGTGGAGCGGTGATGGGTTTGCGGTGACGGGACGCGGTGCGGGGTGCGCGGTGCTGGTGTGCGTTCCCCCGGCTCACGGGGCGCTGGTGGTGGAGGTGTGTGTGTGTGTGCGGGCGCCCGTTTAGGTGGCGCTGCTGACCGTGTTGTTTTCTGTGAAAGGACTCCTTCCAGGCAAGACGAGTTTCCACTCAGAGCGACAGCATCCTCTTTTCCTGGCTGTCGGCAGGACACAAGCGAGCCTCCGTCTGCCCCCCAGGGGTGAGTGAGCGTGCGTGTGTGTCTGCGTTTCTGTCTGTGTGTGTCTCTGTGTGTATGTGTGTGTGCATCTGTCTGTGTCAATTTATGTCGTCTTGCGTTTCCGATGAAAATGTCATGAAATACCGGTATAATCTTGATCAAGAATTTTCTTTGACATTATTGTATGTAAATTACGGTAAAACGTGTAAACATGTCTGCGTGTGGGTATGTGAGTGCATGTGTGTGTGACACACGCACACACATGCACACACACTGATCCGCCATAACATTATGACATTATGACCACTGATATGGGAAGTGATTAGATGTAAGTGAAAACGGGTGAACTAGTGACAGGTTCACGGGCAGCCAGGGCTCACTGATCCGCGTGGGGAGCAAAGACTGGCCTGTGTGATCCAACAGAATAGCTACTGTAGCTCAAATTGCTGAAAGAGTTCATACTGGTTCTGATAGAAAGGTGTCAGAACACAATGGACATTGTATATGAGGCTGTATAGCCGCAGGTCGGTCAGGATGCCCATACTGACCCCCGTCCACCGCCATAAGCGCCTACTGTGGATACATCAGCGTCAAAACTGTACCATGGAGCAATGGAAGAAGGTGGCCTGGTCATATGAATCATGTTTTCCTTTACATCTTGTGGATGGCCAGGCACATGGGCGTTTTTTCACCAGAGGAAGACGGTGCATCAGGATGCACAATGGGAAGGAGGCGGTGTGACGCTTTGGGCAATGTTCTGCCGAATCCTTTGGTTCTGCCATTCACATGGATGTTACTTTGACATGTAACACCTGCCTAAACATTGTTGCAGACCAACTACACCCCTTCATGGAAATAATATTCACTTATGGCACCGTCCTCTTTCAGCATGTAAAAGCACCCTGCCACACTGCAAAAAAATGGTTCCGGAATGGTTTGAGGACACAACGATGAGGTCAAGGTGTTGACTCAGCCTCCAAATCCACAAATCTCACCGCAGTCGAGCATCTGTGGATGCGCTGGGGAAACGGGTCCAATCCATAGAGGCCCCACCTCGCAACTTACTGAACTTAAAGGATCTGCTGCTACAGTCTTGGTTCTAGATACCACAGCACACCTTCAGAGGTCTGGTGGAGTCCATGATTCAGTGAGTTAGGGCTGTTTTAGCGGCAAAAGGTGACCTACGCGATGTAAGGCAGGTGGCCATAATGTTACGGCTGATATTGTAAATGTGTCTAACATCCTTTCTTGTTATTCAATTTAGTACATTTTTTAAAAATATAATGCAGTACACCCTATTTTAGTTGACTGTGTAAGAGAACTTGGTTCAGTGCCAGGAAAAAGTATTTGCCCCCTCCTGATTTTTTTTTTCTTATTTATGCTTGTCATGTTTAAAGGCACATTATCATGGTACAGCAAGTCACCCTCAACACCTGCATAAATATACAAAATCAATCATGTGTTGTGGAAATTTTCATGTTCGGTCATCCTTTCGAATGGTTTAGATGCTGTTGATAAGCTTATGGAAAGCTCCATGACCCTTCTAGCAGACGGTATTTTTGAGGAAATACCGTTAGGGGCGCTGTAAATAGTGAGGTCATCCCGACTCACTATGGCTGTCATTTTCGTCTGTACTGCATTCACGCATTATACATTGTTATGAAAATACTTGAATGTTACGCATCTTTTATGTGATATCCGGCTATTAAAACGAATCACCTGCCTAGAAAGAAAATGGGTAAGTTAGATTTCCTGCCCTTAGACCTCGACTATGTCTGCATGACTGATATTCTGGCACACATGACAATGACACAAACTCACTGTGCGGTACGGTAGCCGATCCCGAGGATATACATGATATTAAGGATCTTACGAGTAAGCCTGTCACATAAAGCTTATGAAACGAGTAGAGTAAATTTTTCGTGTGTTGCGAGCTTTATGTTTGTACTGAGCTACATCACTCCGATACACTGTCGTGAGTCAGAGATTCACAGTCGAATTTGCCGTGGTTTTTAAATTCACATTCATCACTGACAAACTAATGTTACATAATGGTCATGGAGAGGTACTCCGTGCATGCTGGCTAGCAAGCTCATTTTACAAAAATTGCCATGGAGAGACTGTGATTGTACGGTGTGTATACTGTATATGGTGTATATGCTGAGCAGCCGGAGAGACGTCATAGCTAAGCGCTGAAAAAGAGACTGCTCTTATGAAATGGTGCGCCCCATTCAAGGGAGAATAGCCCGATTGCTAGCACCCTTTGTTCGATATTTGAATTTCATGGGGGTTGAATCACCTGGCAAAGGTTAGAAGTTGAATGTACTGTTATCTGGGAATGATTTAAGCAGTAAATTGTATTGGGTGATAATGTCCCTTTAAATGTGATCATCCAACTAATTTGATGTAAGACTAAGACAACTTCAATAGACATGAAACGCAGTTTTCAAATGATAATTATATCCCCGAATTACGAGTTTCGGGGATATTATGGTTTCGCGCCGCCGCATCCGCAGATTTTAGCCGTTAGCACGATAACTCACAAAATACTTTACACTGACTTCTCATTTTTAGCATATGGGTAGATATGGTAGAGAGGATGAATTGATAAGATTTTGGGTGAGTATGCACTCCTAGGTTTGCCACCAGTTGGCACTATATATTGAAAAAATCAGTTTTTTAACCATATCTCTGGAACAATTACTTACACAGCCCTAGAAAAATGCCTCATATTGTAGGTGTAGTAAAGGGGAATCTAATAAAGGGGGCTTTGAGGATTGGAGAATTTCGGGGATATACCCCTTGCTGTCTGCCGCTGACAGCGTAGGCCTTGTTTTATTTGTTTTAGGTAAGGAGTTTTTCAAAACCTTTACCACCCATGTGAGGAAATAATTGCCCTTTTATGTCTAGTAATTGTTTCTGCCTTCCTTGGCTGCCAACACTGCATTCAACTCTTTGCGATAACTGCTGTAGAGGAATTTTGGCTCGCTCATTTTGCAGAATTGTTTCAGTTCAGCCACACTGGAGGATTTTCGGGCATGAACCGCCTGTTTAAAGTGATGCCCCTGCATCTCAATTACATTTAGTCAGGACTTGACCACTCCAAAACCGTCATTTTGCTTCTTTTGAACCATTCAGAGGTGGACTTGTTTGTGTGTTTTGGATCATTGTCTTGCTCCGTAACCCAGCTGTGCTTGAGCTTTTGGTCACAAACTCATTGCTCGACAATCTCCTTCAGGACTTTCTGTTAGACAGGAGAATTCAAGGTTCCATCAGTTGATATATCGCCCGAGTCCTGAAGCAGCACAGCAGCCTAGACCATCATACTACCACCACCATGTTTGACTATTGGTATGATGTTCTTATTGTGGAATATAGAGTTTGATAGCTTTTCGATAGCGTCTGGTTAGACCAGGCTAGTGCCTAGAATCTTCTTTACTCACTTGCAGTGGTACAAGAGTTGGGCTGTGGTAGCGTGTTATGGGAAGTTGGCCAAATTTCTAAGGCATTCATTGTGAATTCAGTTAGATCCAGATGTTTTCTGCCGTTTTGTTCTGCTGGAGTGATATTGACTGAGTTTGTGGTAAATCAGAATGATCATTCTTTGACTGCAAAACAAAATTTCACTCTTGGGACAGAATGTTTGCTAAATACTTCATTTCTTTACGGAAAAAGAGAGAATTTTGAGAGACTGCTCTTCTACCTCTTCTTCCTGCACCCGGTTCTCATCTTACTCTTCTTCATCTGGATGCTCTTTCTTTTCTTGCAAGTTTATAAACTGGTCAGCTGCCAATATTTTCATTTTTATTTTAAATCTGCTCATGTGTTTGCAGTCTGCTCTTATGTTTCCAATCACTCATTCGTGAAAGAAGCACTGATGACAAAAATTGAGTGCCAAGTATTTTTGAGAAGTGTGTGTCCATACACAGGTATGTCTGTCTATGAGTTTGTGTGTGTGTGTGTGTGTGTGTACTGTACATAAGTGTGCCTCTTCACTGTGTGTGGCCTCTTGTCTACATCTTTCTCTCTTTGAAATTATTAGGAATACTGATTGCTTCGGTTTTTCAAAACATTGCTTGTGTTACTGTTCATTTCTCAAGTACACTGAACAAAAATATAAACGCCCCATGTCAAAATTTTGAGTTTTTATTACCATTAGGGTTATGCAATATATGAAGTGAATCAAAATTCATTTTTGTCAATGAATAATCTTCAGATCACTGTCCATTACATCTTGATATTGGCATCTGCAAAGGAGTGACAATCCTTTGAACACGTTGGGGGTCAGGTTGAAGAAATTGAATGTTCAATATCTTGTGTGTCCACCGTTTGCATCTCTCAGAGCAACACATCTCCTTCGCATCGAGTTGATCAGGTTGTCTATCGTGGCCTGTGGAATGTAATTCCATTCTTCCCAGAGGACCAGTCCCAGTGGACTGGCGCACATCATCCAGAACTGGAACACGGTCGCGGACGCGTCAATCCAGAACATCCCAAAGATGCTCTATGGGTGACATGTCCGGGGAATACGCAGGCCAGTCCAGAAGTGGAATGTGCTCTGCTTCAAGGAACTGCATGCAGACCGCTCTGGTGGACATCCCTGCATCCAGCATGCCAATGGCACATTCCCACATGACCCGAGACATTTGAGGCATGATGAATTTTGACAAAATTTGTCATTTTAGGGTGGCCTGTTAGTGTCCTCAGTATAAGGAGTGTCTGGGTACTGCTCATTCTGTCTGATCACCACCTGGAAATGCCACACCCATGTACTGAGTGAATTCACTGAGCAAATGCTCACTGACCGAGAGATGGATTAAAAAAATTGTACGCAAATCAAAAGAAATATCCCGATTGTACAAGTAAAAGTCATCATATGCTCACTTAGAGTTGTTAACTCCATGTGGCATCAATATTTCACATGGGGTGTTCATATTTTTGTTCAGTGTACTTTAATTTTGTTCTTGAAATTGAGCATGAAAAATGGATTATCTCGCCGTCTCAGGCCTTGCTGTGTGAATGCGCCGGCTGTTTTAGCCAGTGCTTGCGAGATGTTTTGAAGCCCCATTTGTTCAGCAAACGTTATTTTGTCACTTCAACCACTAGAGGGCGCAGCTAGACTTCCAATGTGTTGACTGATGAAGAATTCTGTTAGTGTTCGTTAACATCTCTTGAAACAGATTAAATCTGGAATTCTGGATGAAAATTATCATGGGAAAGTTACTCTTATGCTTATGGCTCGAAATGATTCAAGGCGCGCTGTGCTCAGTTGGTGTTTTTCATTTCTTTGGCATTCTATTAATCTGATGAAAGATTGAAACACCAGCCAGCTAGTCCATGTAGGACCCAGCTGTTGAGAATAAAACTTTCTCTATACATTTTTATTGTTCCTATGGTGAAAATCCCTGTTCAGTTATAGTGTAGGGTTGATGCTTTAGTTAGGTTTGTGTCAAGCATGTAGAATTTGACTGTGAACAAATAAATAAATAAATAAAAATTTATGAAGTTGATGCTCTGGCTGCAGACATGGTTTTGACATTTACCAGGCTTGTTTACATATCGCACATTCACCTGTCTTATATTCGTATGTCGCACTCACCTGGTTTTTGTTCATATCTCACATTTACCTGACTTATGTTCATATCTCACATTTACCTAGGTCTGTATTCAAAACTCATATTTACCTGGTCTATGGTAATGTCACATTAACCTACATCATATTATAATCTCATTCACCTGGGCCTGTATTCATACCGCACATACACCAGGGCCTGCATTCATATCACATTCACCTGGATTATATTCACGGCTCACGTTCACCTGGCCTCTTTTCATATCTCAAATTCTCCTGAATTGAATGTGTGTCTTTCAACTATAGATTAGGTGAATGCATCTCACACTCACTTAACTTACATTCATTTATCATATTCCCTTGGCTGGCTTCTCTTGTGAGCGAAGGGAGGCCGGTACAGTTGAAGGAGATCACACCTCTCTCTGCTTGGCAGTTGTTTTGAGTCAGTAAAAGCGAAAAACGTGACCCACTGTGTTCCCGTGTGGTTTTACGGTCCGCTGCAAAGCGGCTTGTAAAAGGGGAAAACAATTTTATTAACCTTCTGCTCATCTATTGTGGCTCACGCTCCTCTTCTGTGTTCTGCTTTCTGAAGCCAGTGAACTGTGCGCTGATTTTAGTTTCAGCACTTCTGTATGAATCAATGGCCCAAACTGGAGGCTTCATCTGTTCTGAGTGATACTGCATTGATCACGGCTCCACGGTGATTGTTGCCCTGGTGTCACTGTGGTGCTCTGCATGTCCGTATTGATCTTCGGTCTTTTATCTTCGCTCCAGAGTCACTGGTGTTCTAACTGTGGGAAAATTCAACCCAAACTGCAAATTCACAACCAGCTGTGAACCTCAAACTCTGATCCTCTGTTTTCAAGGGGTTTTGTTACTAGTTGATTATAGTTTTACAACATGAATATAATGTACATTGTCCACATGTACAGCATGAACAGGGGTACATGAAGTATCTACGCTACCAGTAAAAAGCTTTTGCACTTTTTTTGCAAGATCTTTTCAAGTCTTTATCCTACATATGTGTTTACAGCAAAGAAATTACTGGAACCCAATAATTATCCATTACAAATAATACATTTACAAGAAAAATCCACATGGAATCCAGCTCAGATGATTGAAATGATCAGCTCACTAACAAACCCCCTGAAGCTGCTTGATAATGAGTAGATGATTTGAATCGCCTGTGCTGGAGCAGGGAGATCTAACACATGCAGGACAGCTGGACCTCCAGGAGAGGTCTGAGAAGCACAGAATTAGACCATCATTACTGATCTGCTTAAATATTAACAGAATGATGGATCCTGGTTTTTCTGAATTTTTTTTTTTTTTGTTTTGTTTTGTTATATACATGGTTTATACACTGGGCTTCAGTTTTCCTACCTTTCTGTTACACAACCATTATAAGACTATTACAAAAGAAGAAAATATAAAAAATTGTTGCAATTACAGAAAATATTGGGGTTTGCAAAAACTTTAGACTGGTAGTGCACCATGTATACCTCTTTGTTTACAGGAAAATCATGCGTTTACTGTTGCAGATTCCACCCTTGTGTGACTAGTGTCACAGTGATGTGAGAGAAATTAGGAAATGGGCTGCATCTGTAAGATGGCTGCAGTGATTTTTGTGCAGAAGCCTTTATGAAGTGAATGTGGACTGTACTGTAGACTGAGTGGGAGGAACACTCCGATACACTGGACCGACCAACTCTGTGGTGTCTGATGTAATAATGCTATGAGCTGCCCTGTGGCCAGAGCGCAGTGTAGTTAAGATATCCACACATTTCAGCGCGGGTGTGTGAATCACAGAGAGCGGTGGTCCTCAGCAGCCACCGGTCGATGATGAAATCGTGCAGCGGAGAGCCGTCTATGACCGCAGCCCTGAGTAGTGGTGGATTGAAACCGTCGGTCCATCACTCTCACGCCAGGTCAGACGGGCACTTACTCAAGAAACCCGGCGAGCTGAGAGGAGTAGCTGTGAAAGTGCTCGAGTGGCTGAGTGACGCACACTCGTCTGTGCTGAAGGACGAGCCTCACATCGTACCTCGTGGCTGGTGAGCCCCTTACTGGAGAGTCTGTGAAAGTCCCTATCCCATCACCTGCTGGGGCAGAGGTTAAACCCGACCACGCGGCTACATCAGTCCCCCAGGCTGCTCCATTGCATTAACGCCCTGAAGCGTGCTGTTGCTGCGACATAGCTGGCCCATTCTGCACTGGTTCTGCTCCTACGGTGGGAGACGCAGTAGAGCAATGGTCAAATGCGCTTAACCCTTTGAGCGCTGAATAGGGAGCTCTGTTGAACAAGTTGCCACATGAAAGGTTTTCAACAGCATTTGATTTTGATATCTCGCATCATTCGACAACTATAGTTGCCTATAGCGCTCTCAGGGTTAACTTGGGATCAACGGTTCTGAGTTTGAGTCGTTGCCGCGGCTCTCGCAGTGTGTTCTTTGGCAAAAACACTTCTTTCCCACAGTGCCTCACTCCACCCAGGTCTATAAATGGTTACCAGCAAATTGTCAGGGAAACCAGACTATGTGCTGGGGGAGTAACCTGTGATAGACTAGCATCCCATCCAAGGCGGAGTAGTGATACTCTGAGGGGCTTCATGCTGCGGAAAGCAGGGTTAATCACCGGCCTGATGAGCCACCAGGCTCGGGACAGGCTGTGCCTTTTTGTCAGGTCTTAGGAGCCCCAGCAGGGATTTTTTCTGGTCTGAAGACATGATACATTTGCTGTGTTATCTCATCGGAGGGGAAAGTGAACTAACCCTATCTGCTGTGGCCATCTCTTCTGTTCGGGCTGCTGCGGAAGGACTGGGGCTTCCTCAAACGCTCCAGTAAATGTCAGCACTCCTCCGTTTACACTGTGTCCGTCATCCTCCTGTATTTAAAGCTGACTTTATCTCATCGCTGCAGATTAGGCTGTAGTGCAGTCTGTGATGTTATGCTCAGTCGACTTCCTTGAGATGATTAGACTCGCATTCATCAGTGTGTTTATAAGGCTGGTTTGTAGTTCTTATCTCGATTAGGGATGCCTCAAGTATTATCTTACAGCAGTAACCTTGTCTGTGGTTTCTGAAAGGTGACCAGCTTTGAATATTGAAACTCATGATTTCATGTCATGAACCCCCCCCCCCCGCCTTTCCCACCTTGGGGCAACAATCCCTCCTTCCCCCAATCAGGTTCTGCACACAGTCTTCTTCTTCTGTGGTCCCCTTAATTTAGCTGCGTTACTCCCCTGACCCTTCTCCTGCCCTGTAGTAGTGAGAGATATTGGCGTGTGGAGAGAGTAACTGCATCTGCAGTGAGTGCTGGGGACCTGGATGTGCACTGATGCCAGACTGGCCCTTTTTTTGGCTGTTTCATTCCTTATCTGGCCCTCGGGCCTGTCTCAGTGAGGGTAGGATACGCAACACCGTTCACGCTTAAACACTGCGCTACTGCAGCCTTGGGTTGTGTGCGCAGTCTGGTGTTCTGCATTCAGTAGAATGGAAGTGTGTGTGAGTGTGAGTGATGGTGTGTGCGCGTGTGCGCATACGTGTGTGGTAGTGTGAGCGATGGTGTGTGTGTGTTCTATGCGTGCGTGCGTGCGTTCGTGCTTGTCCGTATGCCTGTGTTCATACATGTTTGTATTGAACCGTTTGTGTGTGTGTGTGTGTGTGTGTGTGTGTGTGTGTGTGTGTGTGTGTGTGTGTGGACTTGTGTTTTTGTGAGTGCTCTGACAGTTGGAGCGACCTTCGCCGTCTCCTGCAGTCCTGTTGTGTTGATCCTGGCCCTGATTGGCTCGTACACTGTTTTTGTAAGCAAAGATATCTGTCGCCTGAGGACTGTCTGTAGATGGTCTCCCCTGTGCCTGACTGTTAGAGACGGGAGCTGAGCCCCGTCTGGGCCGGAGTGTGTGTGTGCTACGGACTCTTCCTGTGGACGCACCGGCCTCTGCATGTGTCGTGCTGCCCGCCGTCGCCTGTCAGGCTTCGTAACCGTTTAAATTTACCACAGCTCAACACTGCGCAGCCTTCAGCGGTGACAGGAGCAGGTGCTCAAGGGCTGCTGGGATAGCGTTACCTGGCAGTGATGCACTACAGAGGGGGCGTGCTTCTCACCGGTGATGAGTTCTCCGACTGGAGCTCTTCATGAGAGTTGGGTTTCATACTCATATCTACCAGTCTAAATACACTGACTTTATCGTTTCCCTTAGTATTTGGGGGCGTAAATGCATTTAAGGTGTAAGGCTTCAAAGGTTTGCTGTTTTTTGTTTTTTTTGCCTCGGAGCACTCACTCACTGACCCTGAGTAGTGTTTAGTAATAGATGCCTGAATTCGCCCAATAGCTGCGCGCGTGAACGCTGGCTGTGTGTGTTTGTGTTTGTGTGCGTGTTTGTGTGCGTGTGTGTGTGTGTGTGTTTGTGTGCGTGTTTGTGTGTGTGTGTGTGTGTGTGTGTGTGTGTGTGTGTGTGTGTGTGTGTGTGTGTGTGTGTGTGTGTGTGTGTGTGTGTGTGTGTGTAAACCTGCTGGAGATTGCATGCTCTGTGGGCAGACCTCCAGGTTTGGCATCAGGTGCCTGACGGAGCCGGGGTTAGAGCACCTGCAGGGGAGATGGGGCGGATCTGAGCCCTGTGTGTTTTAGGGAGAGAGGAAGCAGAGGTGCCCCCGGGGCCTGGGGCGGGGATGTGCGGGGGGGTGGTAACACAGATCATGGGACTGAAGGCTGGTGCTGATGTCTGCAGGCTGAGGCTCGCTGTCTGAGCGGCTCTGCTAATGCCCTGGTGGGACCCTCCCTCGGCTGCGGTGTGTGTGTGTGCGTGTGTGAGAGAGAGAGGACAGAGGGGGGTAGGGCGAGAGAAAAATGGGGTGGGGGGGAATGAGGAGAGGAGCATGTGTGCATTTCTTATTCTTCTTCAGATCTCTTGGGAGAATTTTCCGGAAGGCCTGTGTAAGAGCTCGGGTGTGCACACCCTCTTTGTTCACGGCCTTCCTTATCCCTCCATTACTCTCTCGCTCTCACACACACACACACACACACACGCACACGCACACGCACACGCACTCACGCGCGCGCGAACACACTCACTCACCTGCCCCCCCCCCTCCTGTAGTCTGCCTGACGCAGCACCCACTGCCGTCGACAGCGCTGTGTTGAGAGGGGAGATACTGACTGCGCCCCGGCGAGAGAAGCGGACTTCTTGCCCCCACCCCCCTTTAACTGCCCCTCCCCCTTCCCCCCTCACCACAGCGTAGCGCTGGTCTGAGTGACAGGAAATGAGAGCTCCGCCCCGCCTTGTGTGTGTGTGTGTGTGTGTGTGTGCCGGAGAGCGTGGCTGCGTGCTCGACGGGGCGGGAGCCGACGGAGCTCTGGGACGGAGCAGAGGGGAGGAGGAGCGGTGCGGAGCGGCCTGAGAGCACACACACACACTGGAGCTGCCCTCTGTCTGACACAGGACACACACTCTCTCTCTTTCTCTCCTGCACCCTCTGTGGATTATACACACACTCTAGCATTATGTAGCGCGCTCGTCTCCTCCGCCCGTATCCCAGCGTCCTCTCTGCTTGCGGGGACGGTGTCCGGTTTGTGTGGAGTCGGGAGAACGCGGAGAGGCCAGGATGGTGCAGCGCTTCAGCCTCCGCAGACAGTACTCGAAGGTAAGCCGCGCGCCACTTCCTGTTTTTAACGCGGCGCGGCGTCCGGGGAGACGGTGTGAGCGCAGCGCTGGCTCCTGACACCTTGACATTGTGTCTGTTTGCGTTATCAGCTGGTGGTGATACCGCTGACTTGAACAAGAGTAGCACCACTGATACTGACGTGACCTGTTGTGTACTGAACTCCATTATCACCATTACAGTAAACTGTAATGAAGTGTGCAGTTAGGGGCTTTACTGAAGGGGATTTGGCACCTACTTCCTGTGCATGTCTGGCTTTGTTGGGCAACACAACTCGCTTTGGTGGAGTGGTCCGTGTTTGGCCTGGATTCAGGAACCCCGTGAAGAGTTTTGTCCAGGTCATTTTAAATGGGTGGATGGGGGGGCCACCTGTCGCCAGGGGTAACGGTGGGTGGCCATGCCCCTTTTTTTGGGGTCAGTGAGGTCTCTGGGCTCTCTAGGCAGCGCACGGACTGGGCGGCCCTCTCTGCACTCGACCCCTGAGACGTGTCACAGCTGCAGCTGCTGAGATCACTAACAAAGCGAATATTGGACACTAAAGCATTTCACGAAGTTGACTGGAGGGCATATTTCAGAGCACCATCATTTCTGAAAGAAAAAGACTGCCGTCAGCACTGGAAGAGAGACATTTCCCCAGTGTCTGTTTTGAGCTCGAGTCTTTGTTAAAGTTTGCAGCTTTACCTGGGGACCTGAGTGTGAGGAGTCTCCCCATGGGGTATCTGGAGTGGAACACGGGCCGCTGAAGTTACAGCGCTAACTGACGTTAGCATGCACTCCCTGTAAAAAAGACACATCTCGTTAGAATCTCAGTTTTAGTGCCTGGAGCCAGCTGCCTAGCAGTAGGCTACAGCTGTATGTCTCTGCATAGGTCCATTCTATTTTTCTTTTCATCGCTTCGTAAATCTTAAAGTGACACAAAGGTTTGTTCTTTTTACACTAGACAGTGGGACACAGTAAAGTAAAGAACGCTAAGTTATGTTCAGTAGCACCTTAAAGCATTCATTAAGTATTTGACTGGCTTGTGTTTAATAAAAGCCTGAGAGCTTTGACAGTCTCCAGTGTGCGAGGCACTAAGCAGTAATATTTACTACTGGTGATATTGTCTCCTCGCTGGCGGTATAAATGCTTCAAGTCTCCTTTGTCTCTCCTTTTTTTTTTTTTTTTAAATCAATATTTGAGAGACCCAGCGGAGAAGAAGAGATGGGCGTTCAGATAGGAGTCACTGTGCATAATGGCTGGAGGGTTAGGATCACTGAATGCTTTCAGTCTGTTTGAATAGCGCATGTAAAATGACTTTACGGATTCGGTAAAGGTCAGAGCGCTCGTATCGCTTGGTGAGAAGTGTCGTTCCCCGCAGCCCTCCCTGTGGACAGGGAGTCGTTTTTTTTCGCCATCGTTTTATTGTGTTTTGCGGAGACATCAATCCGGGGACTCGTACTAAAGTCCACCCCCCGGGCTGTTGGAAGTTTCTCCCTCATGTTGATATGCTTCAGGGCGTACTGTCGGCCTGTTCAGACTCATAAGTGCTCAGACGCGACGAGCAAGTGGCGTCTGTCTCTCCAACTGGGGCGCCTCTCTGGACGCTTGTGTCTTCCAAACTTAGCTGCAGGTTATTTCAACGTGAGAAAGTCCTTTTCACTCATTTCTGATCAAGGAATCCAGACTAACCTGGTCTATTTTTTGTGTTTTGACTTTGAGGAATGGCTATCATGCAGAGAACTGCAAAAAATGCCTGTCTCTTAGTCTATTGTTATCTTAGCTTCCCGAGCTTTTGGTATGTATACTAGCTCTAGTGGCTACTGTGTTTGTCTCCCTCTTACTGTCTGTTCTCAAATCAGTTTTAACGTGCAAATGGCGACTTTCCTAAATATAAGAAACCCTGAATGTAAGAGCTGCTCTGCCCCACGAAGCCGAAGTGCAGTAACTACACACTGGATAAAATGCAAGTTGTGCAGTTCTGGGCCTGAAAGTAAATGGATGTCAGTGTTTATTTGGATAGTGATGATACCATAGCAAGTTCATTTGCCATAATCTATCATAGATTAGCCAACTATTCGTATGTTGGGATAGCAAACCAACTCTGAAGCCATTTTTTTACTGCTGAAATTATTCTGTAGTTACTGCACTTAGCCTTTGTAGGGCAGAGCTCTCTACTTAGTCATTTTCAGGGTAGACTGAAAATCCTTCGGTTCTTTTCGGTGGTGCTGCTGCTGCCGCTTTCTGATTGGCTTTTAATTAATTTCAGTCGACAGAGGAGGGGTCAAAGGGCAAAATATCACCAAAGCTCCCCGGGGGGGGTTGAACTCTAAGCCAATGCTGTGCACCTGGAGCTATCGACAGAATTATTGATTTGGTATCAATCACTTGAATGCCATCCGCCGGCATCTCTGTGTTTGTTTCTCTCATCCTCTCCCTCCCTCACTTTTTCTTTTCTCTGTCTCTTTGGCTCCCCGTTCTGTGTACACGAGTCCGTCTCTGCCTGTCTGGGAGCATGGCCTGGGCACACTGGACGGTACTAGAGCCGCGCACTGGGCTGTGTGCCATACGGAAATCAGCTTGTGGGCTCAGCGTGCAGAATCCCAGAGGATGCTGGGATAGGCTGTTAGAGCTGTACTCCGCCAAAGTGCACGGGGGAGAGTTTGATGGATCCTTACTCCAGGGAACCAGTGCTTTTCAGAGATGGTTGGAGGGGGTTGATAAAGCACTGAATAAAGAAGCCGGTTTTTTCGGCTGCCGTGTGTCTCAGGCATGGCGTGTTCGCTGCGGTGAGACGGGAGTTCATCTGAGTCTATCGCCGCGGTCACGTGCGCTCGTTTGAAGCCGGGAGCCGAGCAGCCGGTTTACAGAGCCTGAGGCTGCCGTGCGCACAGGAACTACTGCTGCTTCTCGGCGTACGGTGCGGAGAGACGTGCGGACGGCGGTTACAGAACTCCGTTTCCCTGGATTTTTCATCCCAAAATTTTTCTTCCCCTAATGACAAAGAAACGTGCCGCCATTGCTGACAGGGTTAGGGTTAGGGATGGTGTTATAATGCAGGAAGAGGGTAAAACATCAGTGGGATGAAACATCCAGTGACGAAGAGTCCGGAGACAAAAAGTTCATGGGGATGAAAAGTCCGGGGACGAAGAGTCCTAGAATCACAGCCGACCCGCGCGGTACGGTTACTCTGGCTGAATTTTGGCTGCTGTTGACAGCGGTGAGGGGCTAGGCTCTTGCCGCAGTGGTGTGTGCAGGGCTGATGTCCTCTGTCGATGTTTTTCGGGGACACACTGTGAAACAGAGCTTCCTAAGGCTCGGTCGGAGTGAGTAGGCAGCGATGGGGTGCAGGCTGCAGTACAGGACGGTCCCCTGGGCGTCCGTGTCACAGCTCGTGCCCTTTACCCAGGCGGCAGCCATTATCTCTTCGGGTTATGCTGAAGACATCACCTCTCTTAGGTCATTTAGTCAATAGTAATGGAGGTTTTTGGCTTCATCCAGTTCTCTCTGCTCTTATAACAGCCACTGTTTTATTTACTCGGTGTCCTGTAGTTCAGTGTTTTAGATTAATCAGGTCTTTAATTGTTTTACTGCTAATTCTGAATGAAAAAAGGAGGCTTAAAATAGAAGGATGTATTCAGACGACTGATATAAAATGGAAAGAATAGCAGCCAGCGTTCATGGAAATGTTTTGTCTGAATCATATGAAGGCTTATTCTGTTTCGTGTAAATTAACGTTGTGGCTTTCTAACTTCATTTCCTGGCCTGTTCGAGCTTTACTGTCATTTTGTCTATGAGGGTGACCTCAGCACAGAAATGCAGGCATGTTGGGCTAAGGTAGGCCTGCTTTAAATTACACACGCTCTCCATTTGCTGTCAGTGTGGGGTTATTTATGTGAACGAACCATGAGATGTTACCGGTGTTCACAGTATGTGTTCTGCATATGATTGTCTGTCCTGAGCTTTTCTTACGGTCGGAGCGTAAGTGTTCAATTTCCTCTTTACATAATCCGTGTCTTGCTTTTATTGTAAATCAAATCTATGGACATTCGGTTGAATTGAACTAATGTGTCCATTCTGTGTCCGCTCTTCGTATCAGCGCGCGCACACACACGCACTAGCGCACGCGCAGCATTATTTTGTCCGTGCCTGTTCTAAAGTGCCCTGTATCTTTCGGCATTCTCGGGGGGCCGTTGACCTTTCGATTGGAATACACAGACCTTGGATATTGGTTACCTGTCAACTCTGACCCTTGGCAGTCATCGATCTGATCCTCTTGACCCTGCTGCGATGCAATATCTGACCGGTCATCTCTCATATGGCTATTTAGTCAAAAGAAAATGCTAGAAATTTGCTTTGCAGAGAAGTAATTATCAGGGATAAAAAAAATAAAATGGAAGAAAGAAAGAATATTTTTTTTTAGTTCAGTTTCCGCTTGATATATTCTGTCTTTACTTGGTCGCCATTTTCGAAAGTTCTTTGAAAGGCAAATGACATTCATCATTACATCAAAAATCCTCTCTTGTTTTTGTAAAGTGGGTGAACTCATCTCATTAGAATGCATGTGCTCACCAACTTGGTGTACTTAGAAGGGAATGACTTCATGTTTTTCAAGTATCTCTATGTGTGACAATCACTGCAAATAAATGCATCCCCTGACAAACACAGGCAATCTAACTCAAATGTATGTATGAAGGTTAAGGTCTATGTATAGTAGAGGTGATATACAGTGTCTAGCAGCATGCCGTGTAGGAATCGATCTTGGGTGTGACTTCTCCCACTCGGCCAAACCCAAGTATCTCATTACACCACGGCTGCCTTTACGGTGCGGAGTCACTCCAGCCTATGTAGGTCACCACAGTGCCTATCTATGAGTGCAACTGGCCCATGTGCGCTATCTCCTGGGCTAACTCCCCTCGCTGTAACAGGACCCTGAGAGCCCCCTGGTTTCCCTGGCAGAGCTCTGGTTACTTTTTCAGGCGTACCGGCATCATCTGTGTCCAGGGGACTTCACCTCTCGCTCAGGGTTCGGATTCCTGAACACGTCGTGGACCAGCGCAGCTGAGGGATGCAAAGCATTTTCTTTTTAATCGGACGACTCGTCATTTTTCCTCTTGTTGGTCTCAGTGGTTTTGCTGAAAGCAAAAATGTAGCCTCATTTTCACCAAGCAGTTTGGTTCGGTTTAGTACAGATAGTTATACATTAGGATGGTTCTTATTGCATTTCCCTTTTCAAAATTTTCGAAGGGTACTAAAGGAACTGTTAGTTTGTCCCGTGTTTCGATACTTCTCCGCTTGGCTACCTAGCACGCTAATCCTACACTAGAAAGCATAGCAAGAAACACTGCAGTCCGTCGATGGGGCAAGAGAGGATTGTCACGCCTGCTTGACCAAGGATGTGGCTGCCGCTGCCATCACCATCCTGTAACCGCCCTGCCTCGTACTGTCAGCGGGGGAAACGCAAACCAAACCAAATGCGGATTTTGCAGCTCTTCTCAGGGTACTATACAGAAAGACTTTGGTGGAACTGTAGCTAGCCAGGTGTGTAGAGCGCAGTGACCAGGTGGGGGCTTAGTGCTGGAGGAGGGCAACACAGGCCTTGTATGTTTGGTACAGTACGAGCTGCAGCGTGGAGCTGCGTAGCACTCAGACTTTAAGAGTTTGGCACGTCGTGAATGAGAACCTCTTCGAGTCTGAGGCGAGCAGCAGCGCAAACAGCCAATTTCTCCAGCCCGGCTGAGTGCCTTTTCAAGTGAACCAGCTCTCAGGTAACGCCATTACGGCATTGTGACTTTCAGTTAGTTAAATTCTAACTGGGAGAGCTGAGAGTGGGTGGTGAGGGCTGGTGTTTGCCTTATGACGCCTGCACGGTCGCTGCATGCACTCTCGTGTTTACCTTGGCCTGCAGTGACGGGGAAAAGAGAGGGACTGTCGACGATAACATCGTTTGGCTCCGTGTTCCCTTGAGCGTGGCATCAGGAGATGACCGGCTGCTCCATCTGCTTCCATCTCATCAATTAGAGGAACAGAGCGCTGCCAATATCGTCGAGGCCACTTGGAGAACCTTGGGAACTGACCTTGCCTACAAGCTCATTTTTATCCTTTGTTGTTTTTTAAGATGGATTTCACACTGGTCAGTTTTGTGGAACGCCATATATTTTTCATCTCTTGTCCGTGTTGTGACACGAGCAATAAAAACGTTCACCTGGGAGCATTCTGGTCGAGTATCTTACAGAGCGTAAGCACTGGGACTGTTGCCTTTGCTGAAGACCTATGGTCAGCTTCAGTAATGGACTGTAATGCCAGTTTGGAGCCTTGGAAATGAAGTTCTGCAAATCCTAACGATGTGTAGGATTATGTAACTGGTCTGATGGAACCAAAGCATGAAAAGCTAAAACGTACATGACTGAATGTATACTGTGCTTCTGTGCGCTAACCTAAAACGTTCGGAAGATGTTTATGCAACACTCCCGCATATTCTATATATGGTCCTAATCTGCAATCGAACCATGTGTGAAGAGTGATTCAGCTTCCACAATCATTCCTCCTCAGTGACTTGCTATCAGAATGCTTTTTGTTCAATCGTTTCATTGTAGCAAGAAAACAACTTCAAGGCTTGTTTTTTTTTTTTTTTTTTTTGAATGTACGGCTGTGACTGTTGGCTCCGGCTGCCTGTCACGGGTGTGGTCACTTCATGCTCTGACTCATGTTATTCCAGAAAAAGACTCATTCAGCCACAGATGAATGCCTTTAAATGGCTGGAAACGGCCCATTAATCTGCATTAACTTCCTGATTAAGCTGACCGTCTTTCACAACCCCCAGAGACTCATATACCAGGCCATTAATCAAGCCCATGCTAATGGGAGTGGGTGGGAGGGAGGTTACAAGCGTTAGCCTTTAGCGGAGTCCCTCACTTTTTGGCTTGGGGCTGTTTGTTTGCCCTGCCTACTACCCTACTTTCCTCTGCGAAACACCGCGGTAAGTTTGCCGTTTATCACACCATGGGCTTTATAATTAACCGGGAAGGAAGACGTTTCATGCAGGTGGATCCATTTTCTGGTGTCAGTGATGCACACGTCCGCACTGCCTGTTCCATTAACGCTCTTCACGCAACCCGCTTCCACGCTCTGGCTCCTCCTCCCTAGCTCGTATCAGGCGTGTCCATAGCGACCAGAAGGCGTTCACGCATTAGCAAGGCCTCGCTCACTCCTTCAGCTGCTCGGAAACGGTGCGCCAGGACGTCACCAGCGTATAAAAATGGAAAAGAAATGTAAATGTAATGAGCGGGGCGGAGGGGAGGGGGCCCGATGGAGCGCCGCTCGCGGCTGCTTCTGTTTTCTAGGAAATGCTGGAGAGTCTGTGCTGCTTTTTTACTACCACTGCGAGCTGCGGTATCTGTTCATGCTGTTTTCGGCTGAGGCCAGGAGTGTGCTGTCTCAGTGCTTTTAGCATTTTCTGCTAACGGCTAACAAACTTCCATCTCCTGCATTAGGTTACAGTCGCCCCTCCGTTTGCCTGCGGTTACTGATTAATAGACGGCGACTCCAGTCCAGGCAGTCAGGACGCGTGGGATCGGTTGTGGGGGTTGTGCCACGGAGGGTGAAGCAGGAGGTGAAGGCGGAGCAGAGGCGGGGGCACGGGGTGTATGCCCTGTTCCATCTCTCCACACTCCGCCCCTCCCAGGTCATTGGCTGCAGCACTGCCCTTCCGTTTCCCTCCGCTTCAGGGGGCCCTGCTGTGGCCGTATGCACTGGCATGTCTGTGAAAGTCACAGTGACATTCAGCCCACCCCTCTGTCACCAGATAAGCGACTGGATCCTCCTCCTTTTCACTTGAGTCCTTGTTCCAGGTGTCTGCCTCCCTCCTTATGGGCTCTTCTCTGAGGAAAAGCAATCAGCTGTGTTACTGACTGCTCTCGCACTGCCGGTACAGTGACAGCACGTCTCAGCAGGTCACAGCGGGGTTAGTCGGTGCAGGCTGGCCTTGTGAACGAGTGCAGGATGCATTTAAACTTCCTCTGCGGTTCAGCGCACGTAAGCATTGTGTGCTCTGTTAGATTTGCAGCCTTCTGATTCACCGCTAATCTGATCTCTGCGAAGAAGGGGTGCTTGTGAAATTCACCCCCCCATTTCCTGCCCAGCACCCTAAGTGCGAAGCTTGAGAGACAAAATGCAGGCTGAGACGCTTTGACCTGAAATTTGCCTATTGGTGATGTACAATGCATCTTAGGTCCTATTGTACAGTTTAGTCCAGTTTTCTCTAACACAGCTCATGTAGATTTGTATAGATGTTGTGACATTGCTGCTGCAGACACTGTGGAGATTAGTAAAAGAATCATCTTCAACTCACTGTCACTTCAACCATAAGTATCTGGAGTTGGTTTCATCCCTATCGGAACTACAACTCACGGGATCTTACAGTTGCAATCAAAATTATTCAACCCCCGCTGCAAATTAGGTTTACTGGCACAATGTACAAACTTTCAGATGTTTGCGATGAACAAATCAAACAAGAACAATTTTAAATAGCTGAACACAACAAATATTACAAGTGTCTTCTCCAAATTCAACACAAAATGCCACTTTTAATATACTACTGCAAGCTCAAAATTATTTAACCCCTTCATGACAAGCATCTTTAATACTTAATAGAGCACTCTTTTGTCACTATGACCTGCTGGAAATATGATGCACAGGCAGACAACAGCTTCTGGCAGCATTCCCAAGGAATCGAAGCCCAGTCCTCATGGACAATGGCCTCCAGTTCACTAATATTCTAGGGTTTGCATGCGGCAACTGCCTCTTTCAAATCCCAGCAGAGATTTTACATGGGGCTCAAGTGAGGAGAATGTGATAGGCTCTCTAGAACCTTCCCTGACTTCTTCTGAAACCAAGCCTTGGTCGATGTTGAGGTATGCTTAGGATCATTGTCCTGTTAGAAGGTCCAATGATGCCCAAGCGCCAGCTTCCAAACAGACGACATGACATTTTCTCCTTTGATATCCTGGTACTTGACTGAATCCATCTTGCCCTCCACACTTTGCTGGTTTCCAGGGTGTACTTTTCAGCATATGCTTCTTTATTCATCCTGCAGACAAATCACTGATTCATAAGCCTGAAAGGTTCCACAGAACGGTATCCTGAAACTTCTGTGGCTCATTTATATGGTTTTGAGCATTTTGGAGCTTGTGCTTTTGGGTCAGTTGTGGTGTGTGTCTTGGAAACCTTCAGCGTTTAGTATGCGCCCTACTGTGCGGCCTGAAACCTCAGTGCCTCTTGCCTCCAAGTCTTGCTGCAGGTGTCCTGCGGTTACCCGAGGGTTTTTGACCACCTGTCTCATCAGGAATCTGGTGGCAGCCATTCATAGCATCCTCTTTCTACCACATCCTGTTACTGTAGCCACTCTTCCTTTAACTCTGAACTTGCAAACTATGCTTCCAACTGTATCTCTATGAACATTCAGTGCTTGTCCTACCTTTTTGTATCCTTTTCCTTGTTTGTGCCAGGCAATGATATCCTCTATTAGCTTTTTGGACAATTCTCTTGACAGCCATATGTCTGATATGCAACCAAATGTCACTGTCAACAAACCCCTAGCGAGTGCAAGTATTTGCTGTGTTCTATCTCAACCTGATACAACTAATTAAGTTCTTGATTAGCTGCATTAGATGTGATTGAGACAATACCTGACTTGCAAATATGCTGTTATGACAGATTCTATTCAGGGGGTTGAATAATTTTGAGACTGCAGTAATTATTAAAAGTGGCATTTTGAGTCAAGTTTGGAGAAACCACTTGTGATATTAGTTGTGTTGACCTATATCAAATGTTCTTGTTTAATCTGTTCATCACAAACAGCTGAAATTGTAATTTTGCCAGTAAACCCAATTTGGAAAGGGGGTTGAATAATTTTGATTGTAACTGTATTTAGAATCTCTGCAAATCAAATTTTACAATATTCCTACTGTGAGATGTCAGTAATTTAGCTGGAGGACTTGCTATTTCTTCAATGCTACTTGCTTTGTACATCCAGAATGCAACATGCTGGCTTTGACGAGCAGTTGGGAGTGTGACCATTATCTCTGGAATAATTTCTTTAAGAAGAAGCAGTAGCTAGCTAATGTTGCTCGACAAAAGTCATTTTTGGTAACGTGGGAAAAAATCAGTCAGAAGCCTGACGAGACAGTGACTGAAAAATTTCATTCGGTACAGTATTACACATATTGTATTGGAAAGTTAAACCCTGAAATAGATTGTACATTGACTCTGGACAATTTATAACAGGATAAAAGTATTTTTCCTTGTAGCATTCAAGGTCTATTGAAATATTTTTATCCTAATATTCCAATGTTGATGAAACACTCACGACTGGTGATTGGTAGCAATCGAGTTCTAGGACGTAACATTTCTAAAATTTTCAGAATAACACTCTAATAAATCTTTTAGCAGTACGGCCTGAGCGGATGCCTTCAGTACAGAGTGACAGTAATAGTGTTTGGGATGGGTTGGATGATTTTGAGCTGGAACAGGTTTCAGAATAATCGAGTTCTTATATGCTGACAGCTCACAGTGCCTCTTCTGCTAAGGTGACTATTGTCCCTGCTGAACGTACGAGTGTCCAGTGGATTTGTGAGCATGTATCGTGCTCACAACGTTGTAGAGATAATATTGGATTTTGTTACTGCTTCCCTCGACTCTGATTGCATGGATTGGAAAGAGCCTTAGATTAGTTGTAATACTATTGTATACTGCCTAGATGCTCATCTGTGTGGATGAATAATGGATGAGTCAGTGACGACTCCATCTTGCTTTTCTCTTCTGTGCTTTTCTCTTTCCTTCCTGTCTCCTCTTCTTCTTCCTCTCTCTCTCTCTCTCTCTCTCTCCCCCTCTCCCCCCCTCCCCCCTCTGCCTCTGTATTAGCCAGCACTCGGGGTGCCCAGCTGTAGGAGATGAGATATTTGAGTGGGCCTGGATGCAGGCTGTACTGTGGGGATTTGGCACTGGTTAGTGGGCCAGTGTTAATCACTGCTCTCCTGTCCTGGTTTTGCCAGACAGCCCAGTTTTTCCCCTGTGGGCTTGTGTGTGCATGTGGGTGAGCAGGTGTGTCTGCTGGTGTGAGCGCATGTTTGAGTGTGTGCGTTCGCCTGTGCAAGTCTGTGTGCATGTGAATGTGTTGCCGTGTGTGAGAGTTTGTGTGTTTTTCAGCTCGCACCTTTTTCGCGCGTGTTTGTATGTGTTCTCGTGTGTGTCGGTATGCCTGCTTGTGTTTGTGCGTGTGTGTTTTTGCAGATATTTTTTTGTGCTGCAGTTGCGCATGTGTGTTTTTGCAGATAGGTTTTTGTGCTGCATTTGTGCATGTGTGTTTGTGTGTATTTGTGTATGTGATTGTGAGCGTTGGCATGAATTTTTGTGGTTGTTTTTGTATGTGTGGTTGTGCTTGTGTGTTTGTCTGTGTATGTGTTTGGTGTTTGTTGGTGTTCAGAGTCAGCCATCTGTTTGTCTGTCAACTCGATCTGCAGCCCATTTTCTCTCCATGACTCTGCTTTAGTGAGATTTCTCATGCTGTGCCTTAGACCTTTATCGGGGGGCACATGCATCAGCAAGCTAACAGAGCAAACAAGCGTGTACGCGTGAGGAAGTGTGCGCCGCACAATGCACGCAGTCGAGTTTGCGACGTTCAGCGAGACTGCGTTAACACTGTGGAGGTGGACATGCGGCGCGTGGCTGTTTTGGCCGCTTGACTCCGTCTCCTGCCCAGCGGGACTCGCATGCTTACGCAGGTCAGGTCTGTTTAAAACGCCTGAGAGGTGCAGGTACACGAGCTGAGGCAGGAACTCCCAGTGACGCTCAGAATTCCCTGTTTGTGACATTAGTGGGGCAGCTTTTCATCATCTCTTCTTCCCCATCATCTTTTTTGTGCATCAACCCTTTTCCCAGCTGCTGTTTTTGCCCTGCCTGTGATTTGTTAGTCCCGCTGCTGTGCTGCAGGAAGTGGTGGGAGGGGCCTCTCATTGTTTTCTGTAGCTTTCTCACAGCTGGCACTGACCTCATTTCCTGTTTGGGTGCTCATGTGGCTGAACGCCTTGTTTGAGGTCTTTTGTTGGCACGATAGCAGTTGAAGTGCAGCAGTCTTCAGCTCCCAGTGGCAGGAGTGCTGAAAGCATGCAGTGCAATGCACTCTGGACTATTGCATGCGCACAGACTCATTATATCCCAGGGAGCACAGTACACTCAAACACAATGCACACTAGAACTCAGAGAGTATTGTACACTCAGACACAGTGCACACTTGAACTCGGAGAGTAACGTACAGTCACTGTGACCCACTGTGCTGGTTTTTGCTCTAACCGAAATTTATGATCTCAGATTTTTAGCAAGCTGTTCAATTTTTAATTCATTGCTTGTCAGATTAGGCCTTTTATCCCGTTAAACCACATTATGACATGACAGAAATGACATATGCATTCCATGGGATTTCAAAGCCTAACATTTGTGTAGTTTATTTTGATGTATTCCACATAAGCACACCAAGTTAAGGTGGCAGTATGTTTTATGTGAGCAAATGCAAGACTGCAGTCAATCTGTATTCTGGTAAGTAGGGTTCTGAGTGAAGTTGTTCAGGTTCTTTCCTGAAACCAAACAAGTGACATTTAACGGGTTTGATTCATTATTATTTTGACTAATCCTTTACTCCTGTCTTTGAATTCTTAATTGCCTATTAATCGTTAGCTTTAATGACCTTGGGTCTGTAATTTTATTGATTAAAAGCCAATTCATAGATTCATGTCATCAATTGCAAATTTCCACTTTTTATGCTAGAGAAGTAATTTCCAATTTGGCGCACTGTGATGTTTTTCATCATGAGTCCATTTTTAACGTGGTTTAGAAGGATAAATATTTAGTGTGAACAAGAATAGTGCAATTAAGAACAATTAACAACTCCTTAGCATTCTCAGATTGGAGCTGCAGTTGAAACAAAAACCAGTAGATGCAGTGGGTCCCCAGGACTGAGTTTGGGAACCACTGACCTATGGTGCACAGTACACTCAGACAGTGCATACTTTAACCCAGGGAGTATGTTACACTTGAATATAGTGCACTGTATAACAGGGGTAGTATTTGGCATTAAAAAAGCACTCATGCTATAACCAAGGGACTATATTACACTTAGGCACGGTGCATACTATAACCAAGGGAGTAAAGTACACTAAACACAGTGCATATTGTAACCCAGGGAGTGTGGTACACTACAGGTCGAAAGTTTGGGGCCTCCCTCAGATTTTTAAGGGTGCACCAAGTGCAATGTGCCCCCTTGGTTCTGGGGAAGGCATTTATACAGCATGCCTTCTTGTTACATAAAATTGTTCACGTCCTAGTGAAACATAAAATCATGTGACACAAAGGCATTGGAACTCAATTATAAAACATTGTGGTCAGTGATCAATCAGTCAAGACGGCTTTAAAATGTGGTCTGAGGTCTTGAATTCACCCAAAACCTATTGGCTTCCTATATTTTATGCACTGAAGTCATTTCATGTGCAAAAAATAAGAATTGAATTTTTTTTTTTTTTTTTTTTAATCTGAGGGTGGCCCCTAACTTTTGGCCTGTACTGTACTCTCGAATGCAGTGTACCCTATTACTGAGGGGGTGTGGTACGGTAAAAAGCAGTGCAGACTACAACCAAGGGAGTACAGTACACTCCGACTCACACATGAAATAACTCGCATTGTGTTCTATTCGGTATTGTATGCACTTTGACTCTGAGCTCATGAGCAATAAGAGGCAATAAGTCTGAAATTTTACTCCTGTTGCATTGATTCTGAAACACTATATAAAGACTAGATCGTTGGATGCATGCCGTTCATTCTGTGTTTGTCACTACTTTTTTGTGAGTAGCACTTACTTTATTATTTTTGCTGCGACATTGATCATTGATTTCACTCACCAAAACATCTGTCTTTATGTCTGTTGAGTGGATCCATTATTGCATATGGCCGTATTAATAAGCCATCAACCGGTTATAAAAATTCTCTAGTATCGTAGCCTGCACTCTCCCAGGCCATTGGGTAATTAATTACCCATGTCTGTCTCTTGTTAGCCTGCTCACTGTATTGATAAGAGTTAATCAGTCATCGCTGAGTAATGTCCTGTACATAATGGCGAGCTCTCAGGTTGACGGGACCGGGTGAGAGATTGAGTGATTAGTCGTAGGTGTGGAATGTCCTGTCTCGGATCTATGGGCAATGTTTAACTGTGGCCCGGTAACCCGTTGTGCTTGTCATACTAATCCGTTCTGCCTTTTGTCGGTCCCTCCTGACTTCATTTCCTGTATTTCTGCGGTGGTGTTCAGATGTTTTTGAGAAGGTCCTGGTGCTCTGTGAGTGCTGATCACCCTCTTCTCTGCTTCAAAGCGCTAATTCCATTGTGCAGAATAGAAATCATGCCAATTTCTCCTGTTGTGCTTGAGCCTATTTAAGGCTTTATAATTCAGTAATTGTGTCACGGAGACTGGAGAAAATTATTCCAGTGAATCGAGGCGTTTGGAAATTCAATTACGGAATTGTTTAGCAATTAAATTTCAGAATTCATTGATGCAGGTTAACAAAGTTAACAAAATCACACGGTGGCCATAGTCTGTGAACTTCATGGGTTTAATTTTGATGGCCTCATGCAAGAAGAGTGTAAGTGACATTTTAAAAATTTTAAAAACTGCCACAGCACCACCTGTTTAAAAAAATTGCCTGTAGGTACGACCTTTGAAAAAAAATTTACCCCTTTAGCATCGGAATTTAGACTCGAGACTAGGTCAGGAGATGGGCTAGTCTCCGTTATTCTAAAACCACCAAAGAAGTCATTTTTGATCGAGGTGTCACTGACGCCCTTCTTGCTTGACGTCATCGCTTTATAAAGGATTTCTGTCGATGACATCCTGTTGACATAACAGGCCTGGCCTGTCCTGAATAATGCTGATTTCTTTGTATATTCTGTAAGTCATTATTTGTTTGCGCTGATTCAGCGTGACTGCATCATAAGTTCCGGGTGCAGTTTGTCTTCCTCATATTTTACCTGCTCCAGTAAACATGCTGAAAGGTATCACAGCAGTGTCTCTCCTGTGATGTTGGTCCACATGTACCTTTTTTAACGTTCCCTGACCCCTGCCTCCCCGTCCTTCTATCTGAGGCCTGTTGACCCAGCCTTTTGTTGCTGAAGAGCTGGCAGCCACTCTTTCGTACGGCGGCCATTACACTACAGTCCCGTCTGACTCGCCGCAATGCTAAACTGTACATCCCTCAGTAAAGTTCCTGTCAATGTACAATGAACGTATCAGTCATTGTAATATAAAACACCTGCAAAGTTGTGTAAGAAGGGTGGTCCTCTTGGCCATTTTTTTTTTCCGTTTCATTTTGATAAAAGCTCAGGAATGCACACAGGAAATGAGCTGCCATGAGGATGTTTAGTTTTCTTGCCCAGACCCAGATCTTCTCCTGACCCTGCGCGGTGGAATGTTTTGGGTACGTCTGGGAGCGCTCGGCGACGCGCTGTGGAGTGTGGGAGCTGCTCACCGTCAGCCTGTAGCAGTGTCGGAGCAGCGGCTCCGATTTGTATCCATCATGCTCAAGTTCATTGTTTTTTTTTTTGTTTTTTTCCCCCCCTTTTTCCCCCACCCTTAGTTCCACAGAACTGTTTATCCCCCTGCAAAGCGACTTGCTCCCATCCACTCAAAAGGAAGATGCCGTCGCACATGATTCTTCTGACTCATGTGACTGCTAGCCCTCGCCTCTTTGCTCAATGCACTCGCGCTACCAATTGCACATTGCCTATACCGTCGGAGGATCATATAGTCAGCGTACTATTTAGTGAGTGTAGCTACACGCTTAAGGGTACTGACTGCATCTGCTAAATATGGTACCTGTGACTGCAGAGATGGAAGAAACCCAGGGGGGATGTGAAGCCCCCCCCCCCTCTCTTTTCACCACTCAGACTATTCCCCGGTTACAGCCCCTCCCCCCACTGAATCACCGTCTCCACTACACTCCCTAATGAATACCTGCATATGGGGAGATTAGTGAAACGGTCGGGGTGGAGGATTATGCATTTCAAATGGAAGCCTCCAGTATCTTCTCTGGGTGCACAATCGAGACCCTGCTTTTCTCTTAGCGGAGTCCCTCTCTAATCTCTGCCTGAGATTATTTACCTTTGTTTCTGTCCTTGGTTTTGTAATAAACAAGATTGAGGAATAAGCAATAGTCCAGTACAGTAACCCCTTCAGAATCCCAGCCTGTCCGTTACCTTTACAATAAAATCTGTGATGCGCGTAGAGTGAAAACATTATTGTGAAGGTTACTTTAGAGGCATACAGATAAATGAAAAGCAAACGGGGAAGTTCTTTTTCCGTTACCTTTGATCTCATATCTATGGTGTGTTCCTAGAGTCATTTGCGTCCCTTTGACTGGTGATGCGAGTATTACACTCTAAGAGATGCAATCCATCCGAAACCCTGGCACTTCCTTGAAAAGTAATGACTTAAATGAACGGTGAAGTGCTGTTTTCTGACACTCAAAGCTAGCAGCTCGAGGGAGACTCAAGTTTTTTTGTTTATACAGATGTTCTCTGATGCTGGAGGAAGGGTCTGTTTGATTAGAGAAGCGAGGCAGACTGAATCACGATTCATCCGTTTACGGATTCTGAAACCCTAATTTGTCCCCTCTTGCATAATTCAGTGATTTTATTACCTGATTATGCAGCTTCATTTCTCACAGCAGTCACCGCTTCGTGCTTCGCTTTGATTGGGTACACAACAGGCAGCCTGCTGCGTGATGGGCTATGAGCACCTGATCTGTTTATTTTTTAATATTTTGCCCACTGAAACGTGATTCAAGCATGTATCAAAAAGTGAGGATTCTGGTCTTGCAGGGGCATTAGTTTCCACAGAGTTGTTGACAACTTGCAGTGTTGCCCACAAACGGCATCGAAACCCATGAGCCTTACAGTTACCTCCACCTAGTGGACAAATTGAATACTCTGCGTACCGTTCTTCCATAGGTGTGCCACACATATTCTAACTGAATTTATGCCTTGAATATGGATTGTATAGAACTTTATTATTGGTAGAATTGTGCTGCAGTTTTGACCAAATTTTGCCTGAGCCTGTTAAGGTGTAAATATAATTCATAATGAAAATATTATTTTAATTACATTTCCCTTTCTCTCTGGCCAGTTTGTGCAGTGTCACTGCAGAATCTTCCCTCAAATCCCCCAACAGAATAACCACAAGGTCATTTCATTCTTTTGTTTTGCTGACACCGGCTATTATGCGCGGGGCTCTAATTAAATGCTTGTGTGTCAGAGAGTTGTAAAAGTAATAAAAGATGGTTGTCGCTCGTCTGCGTGATATTAAAATCCCAATTGTCTGCTGATTCAATCAGTATCTGCTGCCTTCTTTTCTTCTCGTGTCTGGGCTGCTGCTCCCGAGTTATTTTCCTGTGGAATTAAATCAAAACGCTCGTCCTCTGCTGTCTGCAGAAACCAAGCTGCTAACGTGTTACCTCAGATGAACTCTATAGGCTCTTTCTGTGAACCCCGCAAATTTTCCCTCCATTTGCTTGCACATGGCTGACTTACAGAAAACCAAGGATTCGATCTAAAAACCTTCCTAGTTCCTACTCTTCGACATGTCGTCACTCCTCGAGAACTAATGCTTAACCTAACTCAGCTTTTATACCAGAGACATGCTTTGATTAACCCCTTTGCTCAGAATACAAATATTACCAATTTTGTTCCTGTTATGCATGAGCCTATTTAGGCTTTATAACTCAGTATTTGTGTTACAGAGACTCTAGAAAATTATTCCAGTGAGGCAAGACATAGGAAATTCAATTACAGTATAATTTAGGAATAAAATTTCGGAATTTATGGATGCCGGTGTCCGTATGAGGGGTTAGGCATCACCTTTAAGTTGACGTTGGCGCTGCCATGTTTTCACCTCTCTTGACTTGCACTCTAGCGCAACACATGCCTGTTCTCTGCAAGTGTCTCGTAGCCTTATCGCTGAATCTGTCTTTAGACGGGCCAGTCTTGCCATCTGAAGTTGGCTGACTGGGGCAAAGTATTTAACCAGCAGTGGGAAAATTGGGGGGGGGGGGATTCTGGGTTGATTATATTATTGCTCGTCATTTCCTGTTGCTGAATAGGCTGGCACAGTTTTCTTTTTTCCACCCACTCAATCTCGCCGAGCCCGTTGCCCCTATTTCCCCACTGTGGTGTGGGAACTCTTTGTGGCTTATGCAATCTGATTGAAATGACCATAAATGGATTTAGTAAACTGGGCCCTCTCAACATGCCTGACTTTCCTCATGACTATGTCCATGAATGCACAGACTGATTTTAACCACATTACCTTGTTCCTGCAAACCAGACTAGTCCCTGTGAATAAACACGGCGCTACATCTCTCTAACCCAGGGGAATATAGTATTTCAGTGTTAGCCCAGCTTTACACACTCCTACTCTGTGATATTAGAATATAATTCAAAGCTCTGTGAAGAGAGTGGACGTTTAATAAAAATAGCAGGATTTTTATGAGTTTCCCTCCGTTGGTCTTTAGATGTGGTGGGGGTGAGTTTATGTCTGAATGCCTGCAGGGCTTGTCTGTTTGTGATGAGGTTGAACATTAGCCACTGGATGTTCAGTTGCTCATATTCTCCTGATTGACTGGAGTCGGGCCTTCACAGAAGTGCACGTTTAGATTTGTCATTAAGACTGTGGTGACTGACTCCGTCACAATGGATGGAGTCTGTTAATGACCTCTGAACTATTTATATAACTTAATGACTTCATTCATTAATGAAATATAAAAGGGTCCTTTGAACAAGATGTGCAATGCTTGGTGTGTGTTTTCAGGGTCACTGTGTCTATAGAAAATTATCGTTGTGAATGTTTGCTTTTTTTCTCTATGGATGAAGACGGAATTGGCTTTGCTCTCATTATATAAACAGTTCCCTCTGATAACCCAAATAACTGGAACTGCGCTCTGTTTTTCTGAATGGGCCTTCCTCAGCCTGCTTACAATGGCCCTGTCCTGCTGCGGCCTCCGCATTCAGCACAGACCGGCGGACCCGGCTCTTCTCCATCACCCCCCCGTCCCCAAAACCCTCCTCTCCCCCCTCCTCTACCAATGCCTCTGACCTCCCCTGGAACTTTCTGGCCCACTCTGTTACCTCGTACATGACTGATTCCGCATGGTTGGCTGACTCAGTCTCTCAGAGAGGGGTCCAATTCTGTGCCTAGTTTTTTTTTTTTATTTATTTTTTTTTTCTGGAACCTTCTATAATACTGCTCATGTTCTACTTGAAACTTCCACTCTCAAGTTAAAGGTTTTTCTAGAGCCCAGCACTCTTGAGCTAAACCCCAGACTTTTGAAATTCAGGTTAAATGTATACTGGACCTTCAGTGTTGGTTTCGTTTGGAATTCTTTTCAAAATCTTTGGACGATTTCCTAGTGCCTCTCTATTTATTGTGTGATGAAGTGGGCTTGCATTAACCCGTAGAGCACTGAAATAAATTAAATATATATATATATATATATATATATATACACGCACACACACACACACACACACACACACACACACACACACATTAAATTACCTTGTGCTGTCGAAAACCTATCATATGGCAACTTTTTTTTAAACAACTTGCCTCATGATAGAATTTCAGCAACTTTGAATTTGATAGCTGACATTGTTAAGGAACACGATTTTTATTAGGCACTCAAAGGGTCAATTATGTTTCCTTTCTGGGTGTGTGATTGAAGTGAAGTGTAAGCATCATATAATGATATCCCCTGTACCCAAAGACCTGAAGGGCTGGTGGGGAGGTCCTAGTGGCCTTGGGGTCATTTGGGGTTTTCCCTCTCATCAGTATGCAGAAACCTGGACAACTGGTATTTGAGAAGAGTTTCACTCCAGCAGTGTGAACGCATTCCAAGCTGAGCATTTGAATGACATTTCTTTTAGCACTCAAATACTCAAGCAATGTCCAACCTTTTTCAACCTTTCATCAGAATTTGAGATTCGTGATGAATACAGTTTGATGCCATCGCTAGTCATTTTAGGGCACGATTTTGCTTTGAATCATCATTTGCTGCTGGCATGCCATAATTATTTGTTGTAAATGCGGTAGAAATCTGAGCCTACATTAGATTTTCCGCATCTTTGACATTTTGGTTCTGTTCCTCTACAGCTGCAGCACAATAGTTGACATAATGTCGAATTTCTGGAGTGCCTGGAGACTGTTAGCTCATCCCTGAGGAATGTCACACAATACTGAGCATGGGCATGGAGGAACCCTGTATTAGCATGTATTCAATTAGCATGTAGTCAAAGGTTTTTTTAGTTTGCCTATTGCACATGGGCCTGAGCTTGTTGTGCTGTGGATGTGTAACATTCGGTACTTTACCCCAAAACATAGAAGAAGATTCAGAAGCTGCATTTAAACTGACACAGAGCCACTGGACCAATGTGTTTTATGCTGACACTGCTCCTAAAATCTGCTCTCTGGAGGAATAATCTTTCTAAATGAGTCTCTTTATTTTTTACGACATGAGAACTCCCCTGTTAACCATTGAAGAATGTTTAAATTGCTGCCTCAGACCAAAAAAAGATTTTATTTAGCCACATTTCTACTTGGTCCCGATAGCTTAGTTAGAAAGTAAGAGGAACAGCTGCAATGTTTTGTTTATTTAAGTGTAATTAAATTGTGTTCTCAAGAGATGTTATCAACTTAACAAGAGGCTCCTCAGAGCTTGTACTCGGGCCGGGTCTAGGCCTGGGCCAGTCGCGAAACCGCGGATGCACATGAGCAGGACAATCTAGCCCCCCTCCCCCCCCCAAAAAAATAGAAGAATGGAGCCGAAACTTGGTCTTGTGGCCTAACAGCCCGAGTAACTAATGCAAATAATACCAGTCAGTTCTGAGAACAATGCTTTGAAAGGGCAACCTTGCTTTCTGCTCAGTACTGTAATTAAATGTATAGCCTGTGTTGTAATGAGATGTTTGGCCCTTAGAGAAATTCCTGCTCTCATGTCTGAGTGAGTGATGAGTGAGTGAAGGATGGGGAATTCGGAACAGGAATGAGGTGATGCATGTCAGTCAGATGCATGACCTCATGCAGGGAGGGTGTAAGAGAACAGCCAAACAAAAACATTTTTTGTATTTCTGAAGCCTGAAAGCACTCATTCTTTAAATTACTGAACATCACCAGCACTTGGGAGATGTTATTATTGAGAGCAACGTACGATAGTGAAGAGCATCAGTGTTGCACTTTGGAATACAAAAATATGCTGTCACTCATAACGCTCAGAGGCCCATTTAAAATCAATCAATCTAACGTTAACCTTGTGTAGAGCCGACGATATTAGCAGAAGAGATATCCCGTTGACAGGTGATCATTATGCATCCTGCTACCTGCATTTTGAAAGGAGACCAGGGAAATGGGATGGGAGAGTATACAGGGGCTGGGGGTGCCCTAGTGCTGGCTAAAGAGATGAGTGAGTGAATATGTGTTCAGGGGTTTTTAGCTTTGTGATGCTCAAATGCTAGTGCTTTTTTTTTTTTTTTCTTATTCTTTTCCGTTTTTTTTGCGGGGGTGGGGGGGTGGGGTGGGGTATTACCAGGGGCGCAGACTGGACACATGACTCGGGAGGCATGTACATGACTTAAGTAGGCTTACTGGGGTCTAGGTTCCGAGAAGTAGAAGAACCGCATGCCTTTATATCAGCCAGAGCAACCAATTATTGACTAAAACTGCTCCCTCAGAGGCCTCAATAGGCCAGCTCCAGCATTTTGATTCTGTCATTGTAAGAGAATGTGCTTAAGTGCGCTTGACTTGGGTCTGAAAGGTCTTGAGTTCAAGTCCTGGCCACGGCTGTTGCGGTGTTATGTTGGGCGATTCACTTCATTCCCATAGCGCCTCACTCCACCCGGATGTATGACTGGCTACCAGCAAATTGTCACGGAAACCTGAATAAGAGCTGGGGGAGTAACTTTTGATGGACTAGCATGCCATCCAGAGGGAGTAACCATACTCCTAGGTGCTTCATGCGACAGAAACCAGGGTTAAGCACCAGGCCTATTGGGCCACTTGGCTTGGAACAGACAAACTATTGAGGGAGAATTACTGGAGAAAGCTGGAGAACGGGAGTGTGTCAGCCATGTCTGGGGTGGCTGCACCACTGAGGCTGAGCTGCTGATGGAGGCAGGGAGGCCAGCTGGAGGGAAGCTGTGCTAGCCCAGATATGAGGTTACCGGAGCCTGGACTGAGACTGTTCACATTAATGCTGATGTTCTGCCCAGATTCAATCTTTCTGCTATGACTCATCCTTGAACGTGACTCGTATCCGTCAGCTGTCTGAACAGCCTTCTTTGCTGACCCTTCCCGTAAGTGCACGTTACACTACAGGGGGGGAAAAAAAGACGTCAAATGTGTACACAGGCCCACTGAAGTCCATCTGCTGTAAACACAGAAGATCCTATCTGACCTGCCTCATTGCGGACACATGGCTGCAGATCAGATCTAGGACCATGTATGGAAGTGTTCCAGATCCTATCTGAGAGAGAAATCCAATTTTTGTGTCCACTATGGTCAGAAGAACTCAGATCTCTGTCACATACGCCAAAAAATCAGATTTACGGTCATCTTTCAGTGCGATCGCGTTCTGAGAGCTGGGTTGAGTCGGTTGGGAGAAAGGGATGGATTATTATTCCTCCACCACACACAATGGGCGGGAGGCAAACAGTTCTCCAGTCGTCCGTTCATCTGTTATTCCATCTGTGCATCACCCGTATATTGACCACGCAACATCTACTAAAGGAGTGGACTGATTTTGACCAAATCCGACATAGTAACTCCCCATGGAGGGTGGCTGAACTGATTAGGTTTTGGAGGTAGTCATCAGGTCAAGGGTCAAAGGTTAAGGTCACCTAAGGTCAGCTTGTATGCAGGGACAGAAGATCAACATATAGGGCATTATGTAGCTATGGCAAGCTGAAGCATCGCGATCAATGCCTTGCATTGAGTTGTATGTTGTTATGTCTGTATTTTAATTCATGCCCTTCTACAGAGTGACATGAGTCGAATTCTTATTCAAAAAGCACATGTGTGCCACAGAACATTGTCAATGCAGTTTGAACCTCCAATCTCTGATTCTTATTTGTTTATTGTGCACAAGAGAATGCTGGGCTCAAAACATTAGTTTAGCCATATTGATTTACCATTAGCTTTATTGCTTGCTTCATCAGTGAAACATTGCAGTGAAGTTGTCAGATGTTCCTATGGTAGTACTTCGCAAGCTACCCTCATGCTGTGCCGCGGAAGCACTTTACTATGAACACTTTCTTTTATATGAGCTAATTAGTCAGAAAGTGTTTGTTTCAACTTGTGGTTATCTGATACGGGGTTCTTTGTTCATGTTTTCTGGCTGGAAAAGTCATGTTTTCATACTTCCAGCTTGAATTCCACCCCTTGTTTTCAGGAGAGTGGAGGTTTGACAAATGATTGCAGTATTCAGCTACAGCCATTTTAAGCAAGACTTTGTGTAGCTCCTAATGGTCTATTTATCCAGTTTGTCATTCCAACATTAAAAGCTGTTGCTACATGTAATGACATCATAACATTTGATGTTAGGGCCACATGAACACATCTCCACTACATGGAACCACTTGGTCTTGCATAAGCAACTTTTTCCTGTAAACTTGCTGTGTGGGTAATATTGCTTTTCCTTGTCCTTGCTCGTTAATTCTCTCATTCATTCCCTCGTGACCCCACACACACACACACACACACACACACACACAGGCTCTCTATGCGAGGCTTTGGCAGCATGAGCTGAGCATTAGTTTTGCTCCACTCCCCGCTTCCCTTCTCTGCTAATTGGTTGCGAGCGTACGCACAATCTCGCTCATCCCTATTTTCTCTCTCGCACTGCTATTTTTTTTCGTCATTCGCCATTCCGGCCATTTGACTACCTAATTGTTGGGCTGTGGACTTGAGGAAAAAGATGTCTGCCGATGATCAATTGGTTGAGTTTTATCCTTAAGATTGATAGTAGCCTTGAAAACTTTCAATTACTGCGCGTCTTCGGTCCGTCCTCGGACCGTTTATAATGAAATCTCGCTAAAACTCTGAGAGAAGAGTCTTAATGCCAGGACTTGATTGGGCAGCTGGTATAATATTATCATTGTAGCCCTTTCGCGAGCATTTTTTTGGCACTGAAGTTCCTTTTCTTTGTCCGCCGTGAAGCAAGCCCTGGGGTAGTCCTGGCCCTGAAACTTCGGAGGAAGAAAAGTTTCAACCCCCTCCGACCGCTCTGTTACTTGCTCTCTCTTCTTCTTTCCTGCTCGGTCTCTCTCACTCTCTCTCGCTCATTCTCTTTTCCTCTCACACACTCTCACACAGAGGCAGACTGTAGCCGAGCTGCTTTTCTGTACGGGGGCTTGTTCCTCTTGCGGTTGCTCCGGAGCCTTCTACTCGCTGGGCGGTCTGGGTGCTCTGGTAAGCGGAGCTGACTGCGCTCGCTCGGCGAGGGATGAGTCTGGCGGGTCCTTAAAACTGTAGCGCTCCTCCGGACGCCCCCCAAGTGTTTCGCCTCATTACGCCCTCCAGCGGACGCCGACGCGGGCTGCCCCGGGCCGCAGCGGAAGGACATGCCCATGGAGGTCATACTCAGCCTGGTAACTGCTGACTGTTCTTCTCAGCCCGCCAACCGCAGCACTGTGAGTGATATCTTTCACAGTGTGTGAGAGGCAAGGGGCTCCTATGTGTTGATATGGTCTGACACAGTACTCATGTGTTAGTGCTTCTTGACTTAAGGTGTGTGACAGTTGTTGCTCTTGCTGACTATATGCACTAAGTGCTATACGTGAAGTCTGTTTGAATACTTGAAATATGAGTGTCAATGCAAAGTTTCGATTTTCTGACTTGTGATTTAGGCATCATCAGCCTGTTTGCCGGGAATGCGCAGCGAGGATTTCCCCTTTTTCAGTCTACCCCCTGATTTTGGGCATTGTGGTAAAACAGGAAAAGAAGCAATAGCCTTTCCTGCTGAATCCGCAGAAGTGCCTATTTTTAAAGACATGAGGTAATGGTTTGACATGATATGAGTCCATCAGTGGCATTTTGCCTCTGGAATGTGGTGAAAGGGCACTGCTCGCAAACTGCAAAACCATGGAAGAAGAAAATCTTTTGGCATCTGATTGATTTTGGTTTTGGTTCAATTGTTTTTAGTATTTCATAGACCTAAGTGTTGTTTTAAAATTCAAAGTTTTTGAGTCGCGAGGCAGTGAAAAGGTTAGCGTTTTGTCGTTTTGTTTGCTGTAAGGGGCCCACTTTTTGAAAGCCTGTGTGAGCTGCTCTTTGAGGATAGTGAGGGGAGCGGGGGGAGTTTCTAGAACAGACTGGTGGGGAGAGTTTGGCCTGGTTTGTGAGCTGCATAGCTGCATGCCCAGTGCCACGCACTGTTATGTAATTGTACATAAATGCTGAATGGAGGGCATTGTTGCTGGATTTCCTCCACTTAATGGACAAAAAAAAACAAAAAACGGATTTCCATTTTAAAAAAGTGGCCTTTTGTGAAAATATTAGGGGCAGGCTCAGATTGGCCAGGGCCTGTGTTTGTTCATGAGGGATGGGAAATGATACTCCAGAGCTGAGAGGAGGGCCCTTCTGGGGTCATTGAGAGCCTCCAGCCTGAGCCTCCATTACTGCACCACTCTGTCTTTTGCCCTCCTCCTGCTCAACAATGACCCCAACTCGGAGGAAGCGAGGACGGTATGGTAAATGCTCACAAAAGAGTCCTGCTCACAGGACGCAGAGACCTTTAAATTTACTTTGACTTGTATTTCATCGCAGACGGAGGGAAGAAAAGGAATTTAATGTTTTGTCTGGTCTGCTTCATTTTATTTGTAAATATTATACGTCCCTTCCTGCCAATGAAGCCTGCAACAGTTTCACGTTTCACGTGTGTGACGGTGGATTTCACAAATGATATGAAAACTGATTATGACTCCGGATTTGGAATTAAGTAATAATGAAGATACAGTTCGGCAGAGCAGGATGTGCTCACAGCAAACAGAAGTTAACATCGTAGTTTATCGTTTTGCAAAGTGAACAGAATATTTTTTTCTCTGCACACATTGCATTAAGAGGAAAGCAGCGCGTTTTACTGCCAATGGCCAGTCTTTATTCATCGGAAAACGTGATAATCAAGCAAAATGATTGACAACGGGTCAAGAAATATTGGCGCTCATTTTAACTTAACAAGGAAAACTGGTGACACCTGATTGTCCTTAAGATTTTTGGAATTTATGTAAAGTAATTTTACATAGGCTTGGCAGTTTCTGTGTTGCTGTGGCGGTGCGCCACGATCAATTACATGTAGCGGAAACCTTGTCATGTGACTACATGAGCTCAGGATTACTTCTGAAAACCTTTGTCAAGTACTAAAATATGTAGTTGCATTCACAAATGCCACTCTACTGCGCAAAAATTAAGTCTTAAAGGGGTCGGATTATATCACTAGGTGCACAGACAATGAATCATTACAGGGCCTCTTAAAACCTGTTCCTTCTTCACAACGCATGGGGAAGTGACCACCCTGCAGGCAAGAAGGCCCGATCAACCTCAGCTTAACGGTTTATCAGTTCCCTCGTTATTCTGGGTGGTCACTCCCCATTGTGCTGTCAGGGAAGACTGATTTTGAATTTGCTTGTAATGGCTAATTGGCTCTGCACCTGGTGACATGATAACGGACCGTTGACAGTGTCCAGCACTGCCAATAACTTCTCTGGGCTTGGTGATGTCTGTGATGGACCATCACGCTGTAGAAACCTGTATTTTGGTCAGACAAGTCAATATTTTGGTTTTTTTTTTTTCGAAGAAATGGATGACATTTGCTCCAGACCAATGAAAAAAAGGACCATCCTGGCCGTTACCAGCAAGTGTTCCAAATTCCTTGGTTTGGTGATAGTATGGGGTCGTGTCAGAGTCCTTGGGAAAAGTAACTTGCGCTTCTGTGTACGTACTGTTCATGCTGAAAAGTACACTGAGATTTCGGAGCAACTTATGACATTTTTTCCCAGGGACGCTTGTGTTATGACCCGGCTTGTAAAGGGAAAGAGAGCGACACACAGAATGAATCCGATGGGCAGGACAGTTGAGAGGACATTTATTAGGGCGGCAAAAGGCAAAAGTAGTGGCAGAACAAACAGAAATGGGATGGTGGGTGCTGTCAAATAAAAGAAAAATATAACAAAGAAGGACTTTGAAACAAAAATAACTAGCTTCTTTAGTTCAGTAGGTGAAGTGATAAACAACAGAATTAACCTTTAGAAAATAAAATGCTGGCTGACTATGCTGTGAGCATAAAACAGAAACACAAAGTGATCAGCACCCCTCAAACCCAGTGTGCACTAATACAGGGAATAAAAACCTCAAACTGAGTGCAGGAGACCAAAAATCAGCATTGAATCTGACCCTGGCCCAAATCTGGGTAACACAATTGGCAAACTCCACTGACATCAAAACTTAATCAAACAATCAACACAAACTCTGTTACGAATTCTAACAATGGTGTCTGCCAGCGACTGATGGCCAAGCACAGCTTTTAAATTCTTCTGACCAGTTGTCACCCGCTAATTGGTGGGGTGGAAGGCGGGCTGCTCCAATCAGCTACCAGGGAAAGGCAAAAAGGGAGAAGGAGCCACCAACTAGTCCACTGGCAGCCAATCACGAGCAGGGACAGCACTCTCAACTTTACCAGTCCTGAAACAAGCGACAGCAGGCACAGACACTACAACAGCAAAGAAAAGTGGAAAACCCCAAGGCCAGGGGCTGTAACAGCTTGTGTATTTCAACAAGACAGTGCTGAACCGCATTCTGCACACGCATACACGCTCTCTGAGTGCCCCCTAATTTTCAATTAAATACTGGTCGAAGATGGTATACACAAACTACAGCTTCATTTTTAAATTTGTTTTCATATACTGTTGGGGAGGTGAAGTTGAATTGATTTATGAGCAGTTTCTGATTACAGATGTCCTCGCTTATGGTCCTGCACCCTATACCAAACACTGTGCATCATCTGTTAAAACCCCTCACTTGTCCAATACGTCACATTGATTTATTCAATTTATTAATTGCCATCAAAGATATCAGTTCACAATTAAATTTTCAAATTCAATAATAGGCACAGTTGGAGCAGCCTTTATCAAAAAGCACAACTCAGAATCTGATTCAAAATTAGGAAATTTAACGAGAGTTACGAGAGAAAATGCTCCATGCATATCTACGGACCAAGATCGACGACCTTAAACAAGAGTTAAACAAGCATGAACAATCAAAGAAGAAGGGAAGTATGGAAAACACCAAACTTAAGTTTCTATTTCCTGAAATTGTCCCCAGAAAGGCTAAAATCGGTGTTTCCGTTCTTCTGATGATGAAGACAGATATTACCCCCCCCCATCCAATCCACTGAGGTAGAAAATCCTTGTTGGTTTTCTGCGTGTCAAAAAGCCATCTACCGAGTAAGAGCCCACAAACTGACCATTCTTGTATTAAGATTTCCTTCAGTTATCAGGAGCAGAGTTCAGCACTATGGAATTTTCAGCAGGAAGTCCATGGAGATATTTACAACTGTGACGTTTTAAAGTCAAGGTTTGGGTTACTTTGTCGAGCTCCACTAGAAGTAGAGCAGTTGAGAAATATCATGAAGATTTTTGTTGAGGGTCATGAGGTTTCCAAACGCTACAAAATATTGTTGTCTATCTGGGGAAATAAAATGATGGCAGCTCTAAAAAGTGTTGGGGAAAGGGATTTGGGTGTATTCTTTGAAAGAGATGAATGGGCTCAGATCTGTGGTAATTTTAGTTCTTTGTTGAGGGATTTGAGGATAAGACTGATAGAGCTTAAAATTCTGCATCGGTATTATTGGACCCTGAACCGGCTGTATAGACTTGAACTGAAGGAAATGTTGGAAATGTAAGACAGGGGAGGGTATTTTTAATTCATGCTCTCTGGTTGTGTTCAAACATCCAATATTTCTGGAAGAAGATCCACACTTATATTACAAAAGTGATATGGTCAAATTTCGACTTTTGTCCAAAGCTTCACGTTTTGGATGATGGTGGAGTTCTGTCCCTGCTATGTCGTGGCTTGGAGGAATGGACCCTGGCAGCAGTAATGACAGGGTGACAAAATATTCTCAGAAATTGGAAAGCACCTGCAATACCTGCCTTTGAGGATTGGTTATGTGTCATGGGAAACGTTGCTGCATATGAAAGAATGTCATTTATGTAATATGGTAGGAAGATATTGGCTTAAATGGGGAAGATATGTTGTTTTTTAGAAGGGCACAAGAGTAAGCATAAGATGGAAACAATTGAGCAATCACCTACTTTGGTGGATTTGTATATTTTTAGATGCTTAAAGTTATTGTATTGTGGATTGTATTGTATATTGCTATTTTTGGTTTTGTTTTGTTTTTTTTTCTTTTGTTCATTTTTTAATGAATCCACAGGGATGTTTTAGTGTATCGTATATCCCTTTTGCTCCAGGGGTTACACTGGCTGGAGTGGGAGTAGTGGGGAAAGATGGGATATGTATTTGTGCATTATGTTGCATAGGCATCCTTGTGTATATAGAAAATAAAAATTTCAAGTATTAAAAAAATATATATCCATGGATTTATTCTTTTTCCAATGGGACCAAACTCATTATAGTTGGATGTAATGAATCTCTGTTATCAAATATCTTTGAAAATTTTATTTGAGCTTCAAAAAAATAAGTGACATGAGCAAATCTTGGGCAGCACTCGGGGTACAAAAAAAAACAAAATAAATAAATAAGATAAAAAATGGCACCCACTGTTGTCTCGTTGGTGGTCACAAGGCTGCAACAGTGGTCTTGGATGTTGTATTATGGATTGTAGGGGTGTAAAAATCATAGTTTATTGTATTTGGTTTGACTTTAAATGGTCTTGGGAATGCCTGTTGGAGTGCATGCAGGGCAAGGTGGATCAGACAAACCTCAGAGTTTTGGAGGGACAGGACCTTATGTAAGAGAATGCACAAGTCTTTACCTATCTGATTATTCTGTCTGCCTCTTAAGTTTTGGTCAAAAACACCAAAACTAAACTTCAGTGACCTGACAATGCTGTCCCAGCTTTTTAAAATTGGGGGTTGTGGTACATTCTGACCAATTGCTGTTTGGATAGTTTGTATTGTGGGGTTTTTATATATATTTACAGATGATTCCTACCCGGTTAGCTTTCTTCTTGTCATGTTTATTTTTAAGGAGGGCTGTTTCCTCAAATGCTAATTAAATTTGAAATGGTGGGCCTAACTGCCTTTTTTTGCTTTGAATGAGGATATTCCCTGGTGTCAAGTTTGACATGGTTGACAATTCTGTGGAAGCATATTTTTCTACCTTTGTATATCACTTATGCAAAATTGTGATTACTAGTTTTTTTGAAAGGGCAAAACTGCAAAAGGATCAGTTTTACGATTTATTGTTATATTATAAGTTAGTATTATATATTATATGTTGAGTAATAATTTGCCCTTTGGGAGAATAAAATCGCTGGAAAATTACAGCATCCAGCTCTCAGCCACTTTGCTCTTAGTGTCATAATCAGAGCCAGTGAAATACCTGTACCCACGAACTTGCACATAACCCTGGGCCTGTTTTAGATTTGTTGTGCAATGGCTGTTTTTCTATCCAAAGGGCAGGGTCCGTGATCTTAGAAAAGCCTGTTACCTCACCAGCTACAGAACAAGGGCCCGTTCACATGAAGGCGAAGCATATTAACGTGCCTAGCCCGAGACCCCCCCCCCTCTAAATCCACTGGGACCTCAGCAAACTCGGGGCTCTCAGCCCCTCCATTAATCCCATCCACTCCTTCCTCCGTGAATTACTGAAAACAGCCATGTCATGCCCGTCTCGCCTGCGGGTGAGGGTCGGAGCTTCATGCCATTAGGCAGTAATTCTGATTCTGATGTGCCCCACTGTGGCCCCCACACTGAGTTTCTCACAGCTATGAGCATTTCTCAGCAGCAGAGCTATAAGCATAGATGGATGGGCGTGGGTGTAGTGCGCCCTGGCTGTGTCAGTGTGCTGGGGTCTGGTGTGAGGGTGGTCAGTGTGCTGGGGCCTGGTGTGAGGGTGACTCTTGGTAGGTCTGCCAGTGATTTGTTCGCCATTAGCCTTGTCACCACTGTATGCCCTGTAAGATGTTTCTTGTTGGGTCTGCGGGTGATGGATTGACATCGAACTGTTGGCACTTTCTTTCTTTGAGGCTCATTTGGTCACTGGTGCCACCCTGGATGGCTCAGGTATAAGTCAAAAATACTTTATTCTCCTGTAAATTCAAAATGGTAAAAAAAAATGGTGGGTAGAATTGAAATCCTGAGCCTCTAAGCTTTAAAATGGTATATCATTTGGCTGGATTGGTTGAGGATTTCAGTCATACTTTACAAATGAAGGATTCAAAATTTGTTCGAAAATTCCATAGGGCCAGTTAATATATTAAAGGTATACTGAATAGGATTTTCCCTAAAAACAATGTATTGACTCATATGAAAATAATACTTCTCAATTATTACTTATAACCCACTAGAAATGTATTGTGTTTGTGTCTGTTGAGACCCTGTGTTTGCTTATTTTTCTCTGTATGGGAACTTTCTGGTAGTCAGCCTTGGGCCAATGGATGTTTGGTCTCCTGCCAGTTACAGTGCGCAGGGTGTTGGGGCGGGACATAGCGAAGCATTGCAGGTTAGCGCTTCTGATGTCACTGAGCCGGGAAGGAGAAGCCGACTGCGAATATTGTGTGTGTCACTCAGTCGGAACTGACAAATCCTACTCCGCAAACCTTTAAAATGAGTAATACAAAACAACGTATTTTCTTTCAAGTAAATATTTGCTTAATACTTGTTCCTGCCGCCCTCGCCCCCAACTTCGCCCAATTATTTGTCCAAGAGTTGATTGTTTGGCTGGTGTGCTATGTGGACAATAGAGCAATGTTTTGCTGATGAAACCTTGAACAGGTTATGTCAGTGCATCTATCATGCTTAGTGGACGACTTTGGCTGGGCATTTGTACTGCAGACTCTTCCTCCACATTTCACAAAATAGCAGTGCCCTAGTACTGAACTTCAGCGTGTTGACATTCTTTAACCCTAATCCAATGAAAATCAGTGGCTGATGTCACAGTAACTTGGATTATAGTTTCTAAACAGTATGCGGTTTGGCATTTAGCTGTGTCACTGTTACTGGCCTTCTAAGAGCGTAGCCCATGTTAGGTCTGCGGATGATGGATTAGTTATTAACCATTTCACTAATGCTGGTCCTTCAAGAGAGCGGGCCCTTTTTGTTTGTGAGAGATGTATTTACTGTTTTCATTTAACTGTTAGCGGTAATTACGAAGGTGATCAATGTTATGTCTGTGGGTGATGCATTAGCCTTTTAGCTGCTGCAGGCCCTTAAACTGGGTGGATCATGTTTTGTCTATGGGCGATGTATTAGCAGTTAGCCGTATAACTGCTGCTGACCCCTTAAGAGGGTGGTTCTTGTTTTATATGTGGTCCTAAATTGGTTGTAATAATTAATAGGCCTAATAGTAATAATAGTACTATATATTTGTAATAATAATAGAAGGCCTATATATTTCATAATAGTATATAATTGTAATATTAGATGTAGGCCACTCCTTTTGCTGTTTATTACGAGAAAATACACATCCATTTGTGTGAAATGACGACCAATTTCACCAGGAAACACTCATCAGTGCCAAAAATCGAACATTTGTGCGTACCGCAGATTCAGTAATGTCGGTGGCATTTTTTTTTTTTTTTTTTAAATTTGGCATCTTCAATCCCACCCGAATCTGGAATGCCCAATTGGTGAACTATGTACAACACTTGCTCGTATGCGACCCCTTGCTGCCAACTCAGGATAGTGAGACAGTTCACGGCTCTCCTCCGAAGCACGTGCCTGTCTGCCACTGATTCTTATACACTCATCGGTTGAATCTTCGCAAGTTCAGAACTAGGGCGGAGGATATCGGTGGCATTTTAATCATTCATTTTTGGACAGTCTTAAGCGTCATGCAGCACACAATAGAGAAAAGGCACTTTCATTTGTGTTAATATGAAAGGCATTAACACTGTCTTTAAAGTCATTTGCGACAATCAACGAACATTAAAGTGCATTTAAAGTGCACAAAAATCTTTTTTCAATTGAACAGTAGCCTACATTTTGCTCATTATTGCATTGTCAGTGTGATGTAAGATTAGGTATGCCCTCTCAATTTGATAATTACTGTGCAACAATGAGCAAAATGTAGGCTACTGTTCAGTTGAAAAAAGGTTTTTGTGAATTGAATGTTAAGAAAATTCAATTGTTTGTACAATGGAGTGAATTTTTGTGCACTAACTTGGTCCAGAAATGTTATTGAAAGTCAAACGGTGTGGTAAAAATGTAAAATGCACTTTAATGTTCGTTGATTGTTACAAATGATTTTAAAGAAGGTGTTAATGCCTTTCACATTAATACAAATGGCAGTATTTTTTTCCTCTATTCCGTGCCAAATGATGCCAAAGAATGTCCAAAAATGAATGATTGAAATGCCAATGACGTTACTGAATCTGCAGTATGCAGATTCGAGATGAGCGCCGTGAAAAGCCGCTCTGGGGCTTCCCTGCTCTAGTTACTTCGCCCTATCCCTACTAACCTCCCCTTGCTTTGCAAATAGACCCGCAAACCAGTGAAAGGTTGTAGTGGGAGGACGAAGTAGTTTCGGAAAGGGCTGCGCTGAGGTGAATGTGTTTATGGGCATGACGATGGAGATCGTGACGGAAGCTCCTTCGAGGAGTTGGGAAACCATGTGGATAGGCTCTTAAGTTATTTGCACTTGAAATGTTTAAATGATTGACATGATTTTTTTAAAAAAAGTTAAATTAAAATAATTAACACTGCTCAAGCTAAGTTATGGTGATTGTTGACGCACCCCTTTCAGCCCTCACGTTCCCAGTGCCCCCCGAAGTTGCTAGTACGCCCCCGTTGAGAAACCCTAGTATAACTGCTGCCGGGCCTTTAAGAAAGTGGCCCGTGTGCTGTCTATGGGCGATGTATTAACAGTTAGCCGTATAACTGCTGCTGGCCCTTTAAGAGGATGGTCCATGTTTCATGTGGTCGATGTCCTTTACCGCATAACTGCTGCTGGAACTTTAAGAGAGTTGGCCGTGTTGTATCTGGGGGTGATGTATTAGCAGTTAGCCACATCACTGCTGTCAGCCCTTTAAGAGAGCAGCCTGTGTGCTGCCTATGGGTGATGTATTAGCCGTTAGCCGTATGACTGCTGCCGGCCCTTTAAGAGAGTGGCCCTTGTTTTATGGGTGATGTATCAGTAATTCACTGTAGAACTGCTGCAGGGCTTCCTGGGAATCCACATTGGGGAGAACCTGACCTGGAGCGTGAATACCTCTGAGCTGCTGAAAAAGGCACAGCAGAGACTACACTTTCTGAGGGTGCTAAGGATGAACAATATCACCCAGAGACTGCTGGTGTCCTTTTATCAGTGCTCTATAGAGGGCATTTTGACGTACTGTATATGTGTGTGGTACACCAGCTGCACGATGGCTCAGAGGAAAACGCTCCAGAGGGTCATCAACACGGCCCAGAAGATCATCGGCTGCCCTCTCCTCACTCTGGAAGAACTGCACAGTTCCCGCTGTCTCAGGAAAGCAAAGAACATTATAAAAGACTTTTCACACCCTGGTCACTCCCTGTTCGAACTGCTGCCTTCGGGCAGAAGATTCAGATCAATTAAAACAAGGACAAACAGTTTAAGAGGTAGCTTTTACCCCACAGCAGTAACCATGCTAAATACAACTACAAACACAACACTTGCTGCTAGTTAAAAACTAAATGGGCCTGTGCAATGGATGAATGTTTGAATGGTTGATTGTGTGTTTTTTATTCAGATGTTGCTTATTTATTTATTTATTTTTAGATGGTTTTATAGTTTTATATGATGCACTGGTATGTTGGCACTTTAAATTTCGTTGTTACTGTTTACAATGACAATAAAGACTATTCTATTCTATTCTATTAATAAAGGTTGGCTGTGTTGTATCTGTGGGGTATGAATTCGCTGGAAGGCATGTGTGACTGCTGCTGGCCCTTTAAGTGGGCGGTCCATATTGTGTATGTGGGTGATGTATTTGTCGTTCACCATATAACTGCTGTGTCGGCGGTGTTGTATCTGGGGGTGACGTATTAGCAGTTAGCTGTATAACTGCTGCCGGCCCTCTAAGAGGGTGGCCCGTACTGTGTCTGTCTGATGGATCTTGTAGTGATGGTGCTGCTGACTGGGGGAGGGGAGAGGGGAGCGATGGTTGAGTGGAATGGGCTGTGCTGTGCTGTGCTGTGGGGTGCTGGGATGTGGTCCATCAGTGTGCCAATCAGCTCTGTATCTGCTGCCACAGCAGTGCTAAACTGCCCTGTTTAAAGGCTGCAGTTCCAGAGGTACGGCAAGGCTGACACAGATACAGCGCTCTCGGACCGGGCTGTGAACGTGTGTGTGTGTGTGTGTGTGCGACTTTCTTTACGAGTGTCTATCTGAGTGTGTCTGCATGTTGGAATAAGACTACAGTGCAGCTATTGAGCCCGGGACCATGCAGTGCTCTCAGCGTTTGTGGCGGCAGCGGGAATGTTTCCATGCCACAGCTGCTCCTGCTGCAGACGGCCACTGTGGAGCCTCAGCCAGGTGAGATCAGCAAGGATTAAGCGGAGAATAGAGAGAGAGAAAGAGAGAGAGAGAGAGAGAGAGAGGGCGATAGAGAGTGGGGAGCAAGTGCGAGTGGGTAAGGCGTTGGTCGGTGAAAGAGGGAGGAAGAGATTTGGCTCTCTCCTCCGGGAGGCTAACTTCTTTCATTCGCTTATTGCAGTCTGTTTGCCTCTTACTTTGCAATAGCTCCAGCAAAGAGATGTTTGGTTGTTTTAAGTCAGCAGTTATGTTTCCTCTGAATAATATGTAGTCAGATTACATTGCAGACGTTCTGGGAAAGGTTTTAGGAAGCCTTAAGTGTGAAGTTAGAACATATGAGTACATGAAAGAGGAATGAGTTGTCCTGCTAGATCATAAAGTCGTTATCATAGCTTCTCTTTGGAGGTGGGGCCAATTTACCCCACTGTTTAAATTATTTAGGATGGAGATGTTGTTGTAAAGAGAGTTCATTTGCACAGTCAATATTAAAGCTCTTATGTTATTTTTAGTGTCCTTGGATGTTTTATAATAAACAGACTGTTTGACAGTATCCATTTAAGTAGCTAATGCTTACCTTAAGTGTTTAGATGTAAACATCACCTGTCTATGATGGAACAATTTAGTTCATTCTGAAGGTCATGGGCGGCTGGCAGCCCCTCATTGTTGTGTACATGATGTCCCACAGCAGTTCAGGCTTTTTTATTGTCCACACTTTTGTATGATAATGGTGCTGAAAACCACCAGAAGCCCCAAAGCTTTCAGCTTGTGTTTCATTCTTCACATCAAATACTTTTTGAAATGGTTCTTTGCAAATGAGTTCATTTTAAACCAGTGTGCTTCTTGCGGACATGGAAGTTATCCGCCAATCCATTCTGAGAGCTGGCATTGTACCTGATGGTGTGATGTGTGGTCTCATCTAAGAGACATGAAGCAAATGCTGAAATTTACTGTTTTGATTTAGAATTGCTTTCTGCTCTATTAACAAAACAAGCCTCCTACATCCTGTCAGCTGATTCACCAGGAAGTACAACTGTCTGATTCTTAAGCACGCCTCCATCAGATTTCTGCCCTAAAGCTGATTTCAAAAAAACAACAACAAATATTCTAGCCTTCTCTTCTGCAGGTACATGCCGGTTGAGCTTTGCAGTGGTTTGATTTATTTATGGCTTATGTGTGCTTTTAACACTCCTGTACCTTACCCTAAGTGAACTGCCGTAAGCTTTATCTCACTTTATGAACGTTACCTTCTTGCAGTCTGTGCTATTTGTGCCTTTTCGCTATGAATAATTTTCCATATTGATAGCGTGAGTCTATATTGGGGTAAAGCCACACATAAGCAGCACAACTTATTTGCATTTTCTTGTCGTTCCTCTTCAAACCTTCTCAGGATTGTGGCTTTTTGCAGCACTTGGGTGCAAATAAAGTCAGGATTGAATGAGCAGTATTGGATTTTTCTCAGCGAGTGAGGCTGTGTGTTTGAAGGCAGTTTGAGTCCATTAGAGGTGTAGATCGCCTGGCCCGTGTTCAGCTGATCAGTGAGATGGGCTGGGATCTCCTGGCCTCTCCTCCATCTCTCACACGCGTGAATGTGCTGCTGCTGACGGCACCGCATTGGGGATTTCTGGCCTCGGATGACTTCAGGCGTCTCATCGCGGGTCGATTTACCAACGTCTTGCAGAGTCATCAGTGCACCTGAGGCCAGGAATATGGAGGCACAGGCTGGCTACCAGGAATTTTTGTTGCAAGTTCAAGATCCTGTTCTTGAATATTGACACTGATGGTTTATCAGGCTGCCTAAAATGTTGTATGACTTGAACTCATCAAGAAACGCTATGCCACTCTAACCGATGTAACGAGACAATGATGTTTGAAGCGTCCTGATGGAATTTGCGAGTATGCTGTCAGCATTCCGTCACGTAGGCCGGCACTGTAGCAGATGCCTGAAAAGATGAGTCATTGAACTGCAACATGTGATCATTATAGATATTTTGGGCAGGTGACATGGCGGTTCTTCTGCAGCTGTTCCATGATTGTTTTATTGAATCAGTGTTCGGTGTGATTGTGTGAGGCTGTCACTGCCTCCACATTAGTTTCCTGTTTTTCTCTGCCGAAGGGTACTTCAGGGTAATGACACCAAATTTTTGCTTGAGAAGCTATCTTTTTAACTTCAGCCATTTCGTGAACTTGAACCTCTATCCTCTGCTGTCTCAACAGTTCCATTGTTGTCATTCAGCATTAAGGTCTTCTCTTGACCGACTTATCCTTTTTATTCAGTTCAATGAAAATGATGCTGCCCCGCGACAATTATTTTACTGTCCAGTTCATTTGATACGCTGACTTCTTAATTGGAGTATATTCGTGAGCCTATTTACCGGGTGATTCCGGACAATTTAAAATGTTCAATTGTCTGTAAACAGCAAATATAAGCACTTGAATATACTCCTCGTTTAATATTTTTTATGGTTATTTGTATTAGCGGTATTTGGCTTGTTGTGTGTGTTTTATAGTTACATTGGTTAATTGTGGGTTTTATATTCTGTATTTTTTAGCAAAGAATTTACTGGTATGTTGAGGCTCAGTTTGTACACTTCAGGGTCAAAGTGTCACAAATTTAGAAGTTGTGGTAATGTCAGTGGACACAACCCTTGGTTGAGTAATTACTTCAGTATGTCCTAACCTGGAGAACTGTGCATTTCATTTATTATCACGTGAAACCTGTCCCTAAATCAAAGGTCTATAATTGCAGGCTGTAGCCTTATCAACCTGTCTGCAATTGACCTGCTTGCGCCATTTACAGACCTTTAGTTATAGACCTTGACACACCTGTACCACCGAAATGGACCAATAACGCATGAAATCTGTTTCAAAATTACAAAAAAATGAATAAATAAATCTGAGATTGTCGCAAAACCTTCCTGGATTTTGACGTTTTGAACAATGAATGGCGTTGGTCTCACAAGTTTGGCGGTTGTAGATTTATTGCCAGCAGGTTGAGAGCCCGTAATGGAATGAGGAGCGAGAGAGGAAAAAAAACTTGTATGTGCATTTCACACATTCTTGCAATTTTATGTATTCATTCATTAGTACATGCATCTTGGCTCATCTATGGCTAGGAAGAAACTAGCAACATAGTGTAGCCTATGTTTAATGGCTCCTTTCGGGTTTCGGTCTCAAACCGTTTCATATTCCTCAGTAAGATGATTGCAACTCATTAAATGGTCCCTGTTTTTTCACCCAGACAGTTTGCTTCTCGCATAATTATGTCCTCTGTTAAAAATACTTGGTACAGTGCTTCGTTTTGTTCTTTTTCGTGGTGATGCAGTGCCTTACGTCAAGGTTAGAGAGACCGTTCGCCCCAAAAGGAAAATACATATTTTCCCCTTTGCCTGTAGAGCTATAAATTCGTCTAGAATGTTTTGGTGCGCGTAATTTTGATGTTACCGGTCATACCTGCCTCTTTGTATTGTAATTGAATGGAATTTCACTTGTCATGTGGGAGTCAAGGCGCCATCAAGCGTAGTTGTAGTTCGTAGGACAGACAGTGCGGTTAAAAGGAAATAGATGCTTGGCCATTTTAAACAGGTTTTGGAATAGACGTTGCTTTTGAATTTTTAAAATGTATTATTTGGCGCTTTGAATACCGCAAGACCAAGTGCTACTTAAACCCATCTCATTCGAGAGAAGGCATACATCTGTACGACCGATATCCCCGAAAATAGGTTATTTTTTTCACCAGGACAATCTATAATAGCACGACAGGTAAGGGGAAATATACACATTTTTATGTATGCTGGGATGAACTGTCCCTTTAAATCATAACCGGTCAAAATTGAAGTTTGGTCTGCTCATCTTTTCTCCGGTCCAGTTTAGGATTGGCAGTGTAATATTGGGAAACCCCTTTGTGACTCTGAAACTGGCCGAACTAGACCGGCAACGAAGCCGACCCGACCTCATAGACTCGCTCACATTAGTTGGCTGACAATAGTTACGTTGATAAGATCTCGCGGCCGCCCTCTCTTGTCCTGCCTTCAGTGTGGCAGTATCATCTCAGCGCGCTCGCCATTGGTCAGGTATTTCTCCTCGCGCTCACGGCACACTGACTTCGTTTGATAGAAGCGTCTGAGTTTCGGAGCGTTCAGAGTTTCAAAACAAGTCACGGTACAAATATAGATCGCCGGAGTTCAGTCTGCACGGGGATTTCTGAATGAGGTCGCCAGTTATGTTCGCAATCCTTGCTGGAAAATGCACTGGAAATTGTTGCATCGTCTGACGAAGAGGGTGAGATTTTGCTTCATTGTGTTTTGCATGTACTTCCCAAAAGTATTTTTGCGATTGTCAGTTTCGGTACAGCGGAATGGTTTAGGAACGGCTCACGCGATTAGAAGGAACGGATGTGTCTTTTTTGATTGACGGCCGTTTTAGCACTTGCACTGACTGTTGCTCTCAGTGTAATGTTAATTTAATTTTCATAGATCCTACGTTTTCTCCGCTCGCTACAGGTGTTATGCCTTAACACGTTTAATATAGTCCATAACAAGATGGGCAATGTACGTTGATTCCTTCATTCTGAATTATATCGGCATTGTCTGCTTAACTTAGTATATATTAACGTTTCAAAAACCGCACGAAGTTTAACTTTATTGATGACAGAGAATGTCGCGGATATATTAACGTTTCAAAAACCGCACGAAGTTTAACTTTATTGATGACAGAGAATGTCGCGGAGTGTCTCGCAGGTTTTCATTTGTGTGGTTTCATTTCCAAAGATATATCCTAAAGAGGAACTTCTACTTAATCGGAGATTAATTCATAGAAGTCTGCATCACGTTATTGCATTTTTTTTTTGGAAACACCCGATTTACTAATAAGTTGATTTCTAGAAAGTTATGCGCATCAAATGAGAGTTTTTCTGCTCTATGCTGCGTGAAAGCAAAATGTTTTCAGGTATAAGACGTTTTATGGACGTTTCTTCAGGCTCATTTGATTTTAGCCTGCTTTTTGTAGCGCTGCAGTAGTCATGCTTTTCCCTCGAGGGTTCGTGTTAATGGCTCATATGGCTTTGCATGGTCCCCGTTAAATACATCTTAAAAATGTGGCCTTCAAGAAATGTTTTGGAATTACATTTCTAACAACTGGAACATTAGTATGTCAGTAGAACAAAACATTATGGCTGTTGTCTCTCTCTGTTTAGCTTCCTTTGATATGTTTGTTGTGATATTGTCATTCTACGTTGTTGATTTTATGCCAGAGAAGGTCTCTTTCAGAAATGCTCATCAGCAGGTTTGTTGCGAAGTCCCAGAGACGGTCCTTTATCTTTCAACCCTTCACGACTCACGCAGACTCCTTTCTCCCTCCTCAGATCGAGCGGCTGGAAGTGAGTGGCCTGGCCCAGCCGGCTGGCGCGCTAGCCTGCGGCGCTGATGGCTCGTACGCGGCCGACGTGGTGGACAGCACGCCGGACCCGCAGCGCACCAAGCAGGTCATCACGCAGCTGCAGCAGAAAATCCTGCGGCTGACGGAGCAGATCAAGATCGAGCAGACGGAGAGCGACAGCAACGTGGCCGAGTACCTGAAGTTGGCCAACAATGCAGACAAGCAGCAGAGCGCCCGCATCAAGCAGGTCTTCGAGAAGAAGAACCAGAAGTCCGCGCAGACCATCCAGCAGCTGCAGAGGAAGCTGGAGCACTACCGCCGTAAGCTGCGCGAGGTGGAGCACAACGGCATCCCGCGCCAGCCCAAGGACGTCTTTCGGGACATGCACCAGGGCCTGAAGGACGTTGGGGCCAAGGTGACGGGCTTCAGCGAGGGCGTGGTGGACAGCGTGAAGGGCGGGCTGTCCAGCTTCTCCCATGCCACACACTCGGCGGCCGGGGCCGTGGTGTCCAAACCTCGAGAGATCGCTTCGCTCTTCCGGAACAAGTTCGGCAGCGCGGACAACATCTCGTCCCTGAAGGACTCCCTCGACGAGTCGCAGGGGGAGGACGGCTCGCGGACCCTGGGCATCGGGGGCCAGCTGCAGTCCAGTCCCAAGTACGGCAGCGACGACGACTGCTCCAGCGCAACCTCGGGCTCTGCTGGTGCCAACAGCACAACCGGGGCCCCCGGGGGCCCTCCCAGCTCTAAGACCAACGTACTGGAAAGCACGCCCAGCTCAGGGTTGGACGCGCTTTTCCATGAGCTTCAGGAGATCCGCGATACTCAGAACCGCCTAGAAGAGTCATTTGAGAGCCTCAAAACACACTACCAGAAAGACAACACCTTAATCATGGAGGCCCTGCAGGAAGAGCGCTTCAGGTGACTTAGATGTTTTTATGCTTATTCTGCAGGATTCAGTGTGTGGATTTGTGCTTCCTGGTGCATAGTTAAACATTCAAACTATTAAGAATAGTGATTTAACCCTTAAAGCACTGAATGCAACTGTTGTTATTCACATGATGTAAGATATCACAATCAAAGCTGTCGAAAACCTATCATGTGGCGACTTGTTTGAAAGAGCTCCTGCAGGGGTGCAATTTTAAAACTTTTAAACAAGTTGCGCATGATAGGTTTTCAACAGGACAATATAATAAAATTTATATATTTTTAAATTTATTTCAGCACACTAAGGGTTAATCCGTTAAACTCAAATTTTCACCCTTAAAATAACCCTTTTTTTCCCTTCATATTGTAGTGCAGTGTCACATACACATTCAGTATCTGCTTGTCGCAGCACTTCACTGAAGCTACATTGCGTTTATATTTAGAGAAATAGTCAAACCCAGGCAGCATGTAATCACGGCCTCAGCACTACATCATATAAAACATATGAAGATCTTGTATATCATTTTATACAAATTTCCCTGCAGTTCAACTGGACATATTTAGGGTCATTAGAAACCTTGAGATCTGCACTATAATTTAAAATTGGCCCAAAGTTCCAGAGGTTTGAATACATCAGCTGCATTTGACAGACCTGTTGGTTTTATGCAGGTAAAATGGGCAGAGGTGTGTGGTTTCCATTAGCGCCTCGTAGTATGAATATACATTACCTGTCAAGTTTGGACACGCTTTGTTAATGTCACAGCACTCTGTTTTTAGAGAAATTTAACCGGCTTAACTTCTCTATATGATCTCAAATGGAATCTTGTAAAAGGTAAACAGTCAGAAGTGAAAAGAGAATAACTGACTTGTTTGAATAGTGTCCAAAATGTTAGACTTGTCAAAGATGCCATTTGCAAAGTAAACAGACAAATAAACACCTATTTTCCAACAGCCAAATTAAAGTCAATTGGTTTTGGGACTTATTGGGCAAAAAGGTTGATGGAAAGCACACCTCCAGCACAGCACGTCTTTGGGAAGTTGGACAACTGTGCCACTGCAAATTCATTAAAGTCATATGACTGCCCTTGTTAAAAAATAACGAGAGAATGCTCTGCAATTATGACAACAAATGGTGGTTAGTTAGCTGGATAAAAAAATTAGATCATTTTTTGTTTGCAAAAGAAAGGCTGCTTATTTTTTAACATATATTGTAAGAAAAATGTGGGTGTTTCCAAACTTTTGACGGGTGCTGTATAGCAGGTACAGACTTTATGTATTTATAGTTCAATGGAAAAAATCTATTTGTACCAGGGACTTCCTCTTTAATAAGCATTTTGAAAGTTCTGCCTCTTGATTGCTGAGGCATTTACATCAGTATTGCTGAGGAACCAAGGTGCAGAGTTGGCCTACAGTGTCATCGGCAGATTTCCCCCAAAAGACACTGCAGTTTAAGGTCCTCCTTGTATTGCTGTTGACCAGTCCATGTCATGTATATTAAACGCACCATTCTGTGCCTGTTGAACATACAGTGCTTAACAAATGTATAAGACCACCACCCAATGTAAGGTTTATGCCACAGCTGCCCTAAATTAATGATGTTGGTAATCACCAAAATAATTTCTATGTTTCTGTAATGGTTAATCCACCAGTATGCACAAGCTCTTTAACTAGCATTATTTTTAATACTGAAATATAATTATTGTTGTTATCCATGAATTTTCAAATTTACCGTTTTACAAAAACACAGAAAAAAATAGTGAAGGACATTATTATCCCCCGCCCGAAGTGTGAGGGGGATATAGGTTTGAGCTCCGTCCGTCCGAAAAGGGGACAGCTTTTCTATTAGAGATAGAACAACCAAACTTGGTGTGTAGCTTCAGACCATCAAAGCCTCGATGGAGTTCGAAAATGAGGTGCGCGCAATTCAGGCATTTGGCGGGGGATGTTGTTGACCATGTCTACTTGTTATTTCTTCATTAAGATGCCAATTAACCATTATTTTCTTGCATCACTGAACATAAAAAATAGTTTTAGTGGTTGAATGCAAGAATGCAAGCGGACCAATCCCAAAGGAGGTCATACAAAATATAGTCTTTTTTTTTTTTTTTTTGATGTGTGAATAAAGACTATTAAGTGGTTTAATTTTGTGATTTGGCAAAGAAATAACAAAATCATTTTTAGTATTAAACAAGTTCTCGACAGATTTCTTAAATATTTTTGTTTTCTCTTTTTTTTATGACGGGTGGTCTGATAAATTTGTTAAGCACTGTACAGGGATCGCTGGTAATGGAGTGGGCTCCCTACTGAATGGCAGTGTCAGGTTTGTGCTGAGAGTCGGCGCTGTAGAGAGTTGGACACTGTCGACCGGCTCAGGCCCAGCGGGGCTGCTTCAGAAAAGCAGTGCACCTGTAATGACGCCATGACAGCCAGTCTTTTCCGTTTTAATGGCATGACAGAGAGACTGTGATGCACATGCTTCAGATTTGTGTTTGTGTTCAGAAGCTCGCCCTCCCCTCAAGGCACATTAAAGTCCTACTGAGAGTGAAGCTGCTGAATGCCTTTTAGTTTTTTGTTTAGCTGCTTCCATAGATTTAGAGCTTTATTGTCAAAGTATTCAGCATTTGTGATATGGATGTCCAAGCACACTTTCAGAAGTATTAACACACACTTCAGGGGTCTTTCTGCACTTCTCCTACTGGCATTTTGTCCTGGGTAAAGGAGTATTTACCTATGCAAATGTGAGTGTGTGTTCCTGTCAGAACAGGAGGGAGGAGCTTGGTTATTTCCTGATGGGTACCCTCATACCCTCTGGCTGAATACTGCTCCCCTGCATGCGCTCTGGATTGGCCAGGGCTTGTCGGTGGAAGGTGGAACGATGGATGCTATAGGTTAATGATTAATCTGCTGAGATACTGACTACATGTGAGGCTCTGGTTGAGCTGTGTACTCTGAGCAGTGGACTATGACTTTGCATTCAGTGTGGAGGTAATCGAGGATTTCACACCAAAGACACAAGCATTATCTTTATGTACACTTACTATCATCTTTGAGGAACTTTAGTTTATCTCTAGATAAAGTCTAACTTGAAATTCAGTTCCCGGCCATTGGTGACCTGGTGTTGTTGTATCTTAAACAGTACAGTTTACTAATGATTATAGTTACTGAATACATTGTTTGTGAAGTGACTTCACATCAGGTTTCCTGTATATCCTAACTGGCCACACATCCAGTGTTACTCATCTGAAAACTCTGTAGTCATCAGTCTGATTAGTGAGCCCTGCAGGTCCTACTGTGTGCATATCACACTGGGGATTGGCCATTTCCCGCATGTGCTTTTAGTCTGATAAAAATGTGATTGGTCTTTGGTGTTGATGCATGAGGCTAGAGATAGTCGGAGATTCAGGGATATTATCCTAATGAAGAGCCTGATTGTTGACTCTGATGGCACGTCCGCAACAAGAAGGATAACTATAGTGATAACTTGAAGTACGTCATTATAAAAGATCGCTGACCTGGATAGACAGTGGGATCCTCACCTTAACTGCGAAAGTTACGAATCATATTGTTTGGATCACTTTACTTCAGCTGATTCTTTTTTTTTTTTTCTCCAGCTTAATGAACGACAGAATCTCTGACTGCCCATTACAATACATCTGCATTTTCAGGTTTTCATGTTCAAAATGGTTGATGACACAGACCTTTATGGTTTATCAGTGCGGAACTGCAGATTTGTTTGGCTTGGTAAAGGGGTAACGGATGCTCAGAAACACTACGTATTTGCCCATAATGTAAGAAATAAATAAAGTAAAATTATAAACTATGCATCAAAAGATAGGCATTAGTCCAATTTAAAACATATTTGAAAATTTACGCTCGCAAAAGAAACTTGACACTACCAAAGACTCCTAGGTAACAGATGCACTCAGAATTAACACTGCCTTGACCGAACAAACTCCGTTTTAATTATGTTTGTAGTTCTGGTTTTCGGTGTGAGCAAGCTTGATGTGTCCTTGTGCATTTTAATTAACGAGAAGGTGTGCATTCCACGGTTTTAATGCACGAAGCGGAGGCAAATTGCCTCCGCGAAGTATCCCATGGTCATTTGCCAGCAATATCAAATCGCAGCATTGAGAAATTTTTGGTGAAAGTTTTGCACTAAAAAAAAAAAACGACCTTACAGGCGCCGCGCCCTCTCATATTCAATAGCCTACTATAGGCCAAGTTAAATTGAACCAGCTATCTTAGTTCATGTTACGTTCATGGAGAAAGCTTTTTTTTTTGCACGCGCTTACCTCCGTTTACCAGCTGATTTGATTACTGATTCCAGTAACTGATTATGCATAAGGCAACATTATGTACGATTATGCAGACTGTAGCTAACTTGCGACCCACAATTACAATGAACTTATGACGGTTTCCGCAGTCAGAGAGCTGAAATCAGTCTGCTGGCAGAGCACGTAGCTAGCCAACTGTCAGCAGTTGCTGACACGTTAGCTTCCTTTGTAACCGTACACAATTACAATCGTTTAATGAATAAAGCCTGATTACTTCGCTGCTATAATATTTCCGGTCATTATCGCTTGATTACCTATAGTTAACCGCCCCTCAGGACGCAACGCCGCTAAATTTACTGGAAATAAGTGAGCAGCTAGATTTCCGTTGTACCCAGCCGAATACCAGATCTAACGTTGCTAGGGTCAGAAGTTGGCTAGTGGATGAATTTCGAATGGTGAAACGACCGTAGCAAAACTACCTGTGTGGTTCCACGGTTTTAATGCATACCTGCCAGCCAATCAGAAAAAAGAATTCACCCAGACCATGGTATAAGTGGTTATATACTCCATGTACTTGTGTAAACTGTGTGCTTGTGTAGGCTGTGTGCACGTGTACTCTGTGCGCTTGTGTACCTTGTGTACAAGTGTACTCCGTGCTTGGGCTCCGTGTGCACGTGGACTCTGTGCTTGGGCTCTGTGCTTGTGTAGGCTGTGCTTGTGTACCCTGTGTGCTTGGGCGCTGTGTGCTTGTGTGTTTTTGGTTGTATTCTCTGTGCATTAGCATACTCTGCATTTGTATGCTCTGTGTGCTCGTGTACTTTGTGGTTGTTTATAAAACGGGTGCTTCCCATCCTTAAATGTGATTGGCTAAGCCATGTTCCATGCCAGTATAAATTCACTGTAACCTACTGCTTCTCAGGACTTACTCCTTTAATATCCCATGTACAGGGATAGCCTGGGTGCTTGACACACGCTGTGGGTGTGTGGTGCGCAGGAAGTGCGGCACTGAAGATGACTCTCCCCCTGCTTGTGTGCTTAGGTGCGAGCGGCTGGAGGAGCAGCTGAACGACCTGACGGAGCTGCACCAGAACGAGATCCTCAACCTGAAGCAGGAGCTGGCCAGCATGGAGGAGAAGATCGCCTACCAGTCGTACGAGCGCGCGCGGGACATCCAGGTGAGGTGGCAGGGTCAGGCCCGTGACGGAGAGCACTTTCACCGAATATCACTGCTCACGTGCAGACTCAACCCCGCCCCTCAACAAAAACACTTCGCATCAGGAAGTTCTGTACAGGGAAGAATGTTGTGTGTATTTCCTGCGCTCTAGTTGAGATGATGTCTTCTTTATCGTGCAATTTTATTTCCTCGACAAACGGCTATTTCTAATCACGGCGTTGAGTTGCGTATGGTGGCCTCATTACTTCAGCTTGTTGTTATGGAGCAAGATGACCTCGACAGAATTTATCGCACCACCCTGTACCCTGGCACTCCGAGCTCTGATACCGCTCTTATCACTCAGGAGCGTCGGTAACATTAGATTCTCCTTACTGGAGATTGACCATCTGTGTATGATTCTCCTTTACGCTCACCTGAAATCACGGAAACCCCAAATAACCAATCGTGGGCTACATTTGGAACCCATGTTTGTTGAAAAAGGAGGTTCTTGTGATTGTTCTGCCGGTGATAAATTCCATTATGTCACCTCTGAAGGGTCGACAGGCTGATTTATGTTCACGAATCATAATGTTGATTATCATAGCAATATTCAAAGTGAACGCACATTTTCAACTCTGATATTGACTGGATTCAGTGCAAAAATGAAGCTAAAATGTGTCATTATAAGAACACGCTGTTTTCAACAGCGGATTCATTGTAACGCGCATTTTCTTTGACTATTGCTACGATGTCAATCACTGTGTAAATATTACTATTTATTAACATAAATTGCTGTGTGGGTGCTGTGGATTCTGTGGAGAAATCAAATTCTGATGGAGCAGCTTTCGGCTTAAACCGGTTTGATTGAGTCTCTAGCTCACCTGATCCAAGAGCCTCTCTTCAGCGTAATCCTCATGTACCCCGTCTACGGACTGACCACGATTCTGCCCTTTCAGAGCCGGTAGTCAGCAACAGGAAACCGATTGCCGCACTGGTGTGAACAGATGAAAATGCACCATATTTTTCCCTGGCTTCTCACTGTCAGAATCACCTACACCCAGGAGTGTTACAGAAATAACCCCTTCTGTGGCTCTTCTTTCTTTATGACCCGTTTGGTTCTGGTCTCAGTGGAGTCGGCAGAGGATTACTGAAGGCTGCTGAGCCAATGTTGTAAAGTCACCTTTTACACCAAGACAATATGGCTGCATCCCTGTTGGACCATGAGAGCTCTCAGAGTTGACTTCTTACTGCTTGTCAGAAGTGCTAGTCACCGGCTAATATTTTTGTGTGAAAAACCTTCTATTGTTTTTTGTAGACTCTAGAAAGTGTTTCATGTTCCGTCTGAAGTTGCCATCTAGTCTCTCCTAGAAAAAAAGATAAAAAACTGCATTCTGAGGAGCAAGTAGACTGGTATGGTAACAGACTTGGCCTGCTGAGTTTGTGCGTATTTGCAGTGCAATGACATTTTATGGTGGCGCAGTTATTTCGGTGTATTTTACCTGACCAGTAATCTTGTTGTATCAACATTATCAGTGAGCACGCTTGCCTGACATGAGTTTATTAGCTTTTGCAAACGTAATAAAGCACTAAAGTTCAGGCCATAAAGCTTTAGCCTGGCTCTTTAGTTCAGTGCAAGTGGGAGGCGACGGTTGCGCTTTTGATGAGGTAATGTTGGTTTTGTTTACCAACTCTGAGCCGAGCATGACCCGAACACCCTGCAGGCCTGTGCGGTGTGCCAGCGCAGTTAATCACACAGGTTTCTGCGGAATCTCACTTATGGGGTAGAACAGGAAAAGAACAAAGACTGGAGCTATTGTGTTGAGGAATGAGAGAGAAACAATGAGCCATTGAAAGGAGTCCATGTTGGCAAAGATGATGACAGCAGACCAGGAAATTGTGTCTTTAGTCCTGGCGCTGTGCATGTGTGTGCGCTTACAGGAGCATGTGTCTGTTTATATGTGTAAGAAAAGGAGACTAAGAGAGAGATATGAAGGAAAGAATATTGTTTGTAGCCTCCTGTACCCTGGAAGTAAGGTGAATGTATGCCGTCTTGTGGTCAAACTTGGAACTGCAGCCTGGAATTGTCTTGAGGAAATGTATCCATTGTTTCATCGTGCAGTCGTTTTTAACTAACTCAGTACATTTGAAAAACTGATGGTGCATTGGTAGAGGAGTTTTGAACCCGTCTTGGCTGCCTCGGTGTGTAGTTTTGTGGAAAGAGGGGTCTTCAACAATGGGCTGCACATGGGACGCGAGCAGCGATGTGTGTGACCTGGGAGGGGCGTTGCCTGACCGCGCATCTCTGTGTTCTTCCTGCAGGAGGCACTAGAGGCCTGCCAGACGCGCATCTCCAAGATGGAGCTGCAGCAGCAGCAGCAGCAGGTGGTGCAGCTGGAGGGGCTGGAGAACGCCACGGCGCGGACGCTGCTCGGCAAGTTCATTAACGTGCTGCTGGCCTTCATGGCCGTGCTGCTGGTCTTCGTCTCCACCGTGGCCAACTGCGTGGTGCCCCTCATGAAGACCCGAAACCGCACCTTCAGCACTTTCTTCCTGGTGGTCATGCTGGCTTTCCTCTGGAAAAACTGGGACGCCATCTCGGGATACATGGACCGCTTCCTGCAGCCGCCCAGATAACCGCCTTGGAGGAGCGGCGAGGGGGAGATCTGACGACGACGAAACTCGGCACAAATAACCCAGGGTGGGTGGGGGGGGGGGGCGGTCTGAGCGGCCTGACTTTGTTTTAAAGGACAGGAGTGAATCTGTTTACATTTTGGAGAAAAAGTAATTATTTTTTTTTCTTTCTTTCTCGCTTTTCGCGTCGCAAAACGTTTCTCCGTTTCTAGAAGTTCTTCAGATGACACTGTTTATTACTATGATGATTATTATTATTGTGGTATCTGATTGAGTTCGGTGTAGCATTACGTTTCTCACACTAGCCCTGAAGATGGGGGGAGGGGTGGTGATGCGTCTCTGCGGGAGACCCCCCCGAGAATCTGCCTCCGCTGTGAAGAGCGAGCACATTCCACCGAGGGGTGCGGCGCCCACCCCTGTCCCAGACGGAGTGCCCGACGGCCGCTCGCACGCCTCTGGAGCCACCCACCACGGAGAAATCGCGCCAGGGCCGCGCCGAAGGACGCTCAGCTGAACCCACCTCTCCCTCATCTGCACTCTTTTTTTCTTTTTCTCGTCACTCCAGTCGGCTTGGAGACAGAAGGAGGACGCTCCGATTTCTCCCGGGAGACTAAAAACTATGAATGAAACAAACAACAAAAAAAAAACTGACGACACAAGTCAGACGAACATACTTGAAGAGCATCATGCTCAAAAGACTCTCAGTGCTTCCGTACTGTTTCTATTAGTGATGAATTGAAGTCAATTTTAGTTGTTTTTTATTTTTTAAGAAATGAATAAAAGGCTGTTTTAAATGAAAGTAATGAGTGAGTGATTGAGAGCCTGTGGGAGAGGGGGGGTAAGATCGCAGGGACGTCAGAAAGAGGGCTGCGCGCTTACTTCCTGTTGAGCTTCAGGCTTTCTGCCGCAGTACTAAACCCCGGCTCTCTGCTAAAACGCCTCCGCTTTCTCTTTGCTCTACACCCTGGGAGCCTGCTTTCCTCCACCTGTCCTGCCGTAGATCCAAGTCCTCTCGCTGCCACTCTCTATTTCCCTGCAAGCGCCAAGAACCTTCATCTCCTCAGGTGATACTGTAGCACGACTACGTTTGGTTCGCCTTGTCAAGCGGTTTCTCCTCTAGCGGGGTGCTTGGCGGCTGCGGTAGAGAGTAGCACACGGTTGGGAATCTTTTGAGCCACTTGTGGTCAGGAAGGTGGATGTTTGTTTATGGGAATTGGTTGGGGGAGGAGGGTCAGCGGTCAATTGAAAGAACTTTACTTCCTGCGTTCTTTATCGCACGGGCATGTTCAAGCGTGGTTAAACTTAACACCTTGGTGATGTGAGCTGACCCAAGTGACTTCATTCAGAGACAGGTCGGCTGTAGAGGTTACCATGCCGGCTTTTGCAGAAGACTCGGGGAAACTCTCATATCCTCTCTTTGATACCTTTGCTCTGTACGTTGGCAACAGTTAAGAGTCTCTCTCCACCTGGACACTTACCTCGGGGGACAGGGGGGATGTCCTTTCCTTTCATCATCTTTTGTGCCAAAACCAGTTTGATGGCAAGTACAGTTTTTACAAATTAGACCTAACTGTTTGTTTACAATGAAACCTTGCACTGTTCCATGAGGGGCGGAGTTATTTTTGTATTTTTCAAAAGTTCGCACTCATTTATTGTGGGTCTCGGTATCCGTAAATGTGCATAATATTGACTGTACATCCAGTCTACTCTGCCAGAGGGATGTTTTCCGTTCTGCAAGTAATGCTGTGCCATCCCCATCCCCATTGAGCCTGACCTCTGACCTCTCCATGACCCCCTGCCTTTCTTCTTCCCTTTCTTCTGCATGCTCTTTCTCTGGTCACCTGCGTGTTGCTAGCATATCTGACCTGTAGAGTGCCACTGCCCTTGAGTGTGTGCCAGGCTGCTTGTGTATCTGAATAAAGTCTGCCATAATATGCCATTCCGGAGTACAGAAGTAAGCAGGGTGTAATCAGGGTGTATGTGCTAACGTCAGCATATTCTCCCAAGGTGTTGTCATGCACGAAGAGGGTGATGTCAGTTGGCGGATGGTTTGATTGTCAGTGTTGTAGAGACGGAAGCCATTGCGCCCTCTGGTGGTTCCAGTGACGAGTGTACTTTGTAATGAGGGACTGTGATGACCTCGCCGTGATCTCACCATGTGAGACACGCGAGAGTGGAAGGGTAGCGAACTACTCCAGTGCCTTTTGTGTTTTTTTTTTCCGTTTTTTTTTTTTTTATATATAATTATGTGAATAATAAAGTGGAGCATTCCTGGTTTACTTGTTTGAGACAGTATCTTTTTTGAATGGGACTTTGCACTGTTTTTTTGAAAAATATAAGATGAATTCTGTATTGTTTCCTGCATTCAACTTGCCTCAAAGCCTGCATGTGATTTTTGTCATGGTATGAATGACAAAGTGTGTACACAGCATTTGCCAAAAATATTGCAGAATTGACAAATGTTTAAAGGATTATTTCCTCTGGAGAGATGGGTCCCTTATTTCTCCGCCACTGTTTTGCAGACAGCCCTGTGAACTGCAGTGCATCTTATTCAACCATTTGAGATACTTGCCTTTAAAGCAGTGTTGTTATGTTTCCTTTTCTGTGTGTCAGTGCAGGGTATTTCACGCTGCATCTGCAGCATTAGATAAATTAAAGGGTCTGTGGCGGTTTGCCCAAATCTCATATGCATTCTTTCTAGTTTTGCTTTGGTTTTGAGGGTATGAACTGGGAATTGTGAATAATTTTGTGCTTCCTGACTGGTGGATTCGGACTTTTACAGCGCGATGTTGAGTTGTTTTCCTGTTTTTAAAACCGAATGTGAAATCATTTGAAGGAAGAGTAATTGGCCATTTGTGCCAAATTGGTATGTGTGTCCAGAATAATCTCCATTCAGGAGATGCATGAACTGCATTATAATTGTATATTGATTTATTTTATTTTCATTATTTTATTTTATTTTTGTTGCTACATTTTCTCAATGGTTAATTTAGTGCAGGAAAGCAACTTCCTATTTGCACAGTATTTGAAAATGGCCAAACTTGGCCTAACTGCCTTCAGTAAAAAAAATGTTTAAAAAGTTTGAAAATATCGTGAACAAGATACACATATACCTAATTGGGTGCAGATTAGTGAAGAAATCTGGCCAATTTATGTCCTTCCTTACATGGAGTTGATAATTTAATGGTCATGTGGCAGTTTGTTACTCTCACTGATACCTTTGTAGGTCAGAGTATGAAATACTGCCCATGTCTTGTGTTTTTTTTTTTTTCTTTCTTAGTTATTTTTTAATATTTCCAGGTATAGTGCTAAAAAGGCAAATGAAAAAAAGATACTGTCTCAAAAATATCATTTTTGTTGTCCTCACTGCGACATGCTGTAAAACTAAGGAAAGTGATGACTTGGTGAGCCCCCTAGTGGCGGTGTGTTGTTTTTAATAAGTATTACTTGAGGAAATCAAAATAGTCCTGTACATGTGCGTGTTGTGTGCAAGGTGGTACAGTACCATTAGTAGGTGTCTCTTTAAGCCCTGAGAGCGATCTCGCCTGTTATTTGACTCACGTACACGGGTTGGAAGTATGGTAATAAGAAAATAAATTGCTTGTGGAAGTAACTTTAGTTTTAGAGTCAAAGCTGCTAATTGTAAAGGAAGCTTACTGAAGATTTATATTGATGTTCTGTTCCAGTCTGTCACAAGATTTATGTGGCTGTTTCCATGTACAATTAAACTGAAATAAAGACCTCAGCTGTAATTTTACATGGTCTTTTCATTGTGGCGGTTTTTAATTTCACGCTCGCGAAACAGACATCCTCCTTGCTATTGTCGAGCGGATCGTGTAAGGCGCCCCCTGTGTCAAGTGTCGTTGCGACTTCCTGCGCTGATGTGTAAGACTGCGCTTTGGGTCGTCTTCTGCCGCTGGTGTGCCAGCAGTGTTTTACGGCAATAATCTGTGCAGATGGTGTAGTGGGAGGCTGATCAGACTCTGATGCTGGTTTCTCGGGGCTATCCTCCCCACTTTTAGGCACACGCCCTCCCGAGTCTAATGCATGGATGAGCACTGCGTAAGATTCAATGCCACACAGACGCTCGGGCGGGCCCCGCACTGTAAATGTACCCAGGTCATGCGAGAACTTACCTTTTTAAGTATTCGCACATGCATGTACAATAGTAGCAATTTTTTCCACTGTTAAACACCTCCTAGTACCAGTAGCCATGCAGCTTAGTCATATTACAAAATGAATGAAAACATTTAGAGGCATTATATATTTTCAGTTCACTATGTACTGAGTGTGCAAAGCTTGTATGTATACTGTTCTGCTGAAGTTTTTAATCACCTAGGAAACTAGATGCTTTCAGTCAACAGATTCGTGTTACACTAGTAAAAACAGCCGAGCTATTAATAATGATCTATGATGTTGAAAACTATTATCATGGTTTGAAGTGTGTGTGTGTGTGTGTGTGTGTTTGTTTGTTTGTTTGTTTGTTATTTCGTTTTTGCATAATCGCAAAGCCACATTTTAGCTGTATTTATTCTCGCGTTCCAGCAAACACTCCCACCTCTCCTGCAATAATGCTTCTAATTTGCAATCCAATTCCAAAAAGTTGGTTCATTATGGACACTTATTTAAAGCATCATAAAGGATTTATTTGAAAAGCCCATTCACCCATTATTAATAACACCACAACAACACAGTATTTGATGCTTTAACTTATTAATTCAATTTTTTTGGAGAAAATAAATGCTCATTTCAAATCTTATGACTGCAACAGACAAAAGAAATTGGCACTCAGACATTTTAGTAGTAAATTATGTGATAAGTTGGAATAATGGTATGGCATGAAACCGGTGATGTTAAACAGGTGGGTTAATAGTGTTATAATATAAAAGGCGCCTGCAAGGAGGTGGAGGCTTATAATTTGCCAACAGATGCATGAGCTTATTATTGATCACTTTAAGAGCCATGCACTAAATGATCATTGGATTTCCGGTATTACACTCTCTACAGTGGTATAGTGTAATTGAAAGATAGATGAAATCCCATCAAATCTTGGTGCACAAAGTGCTCAACCAAAAACCACATCTCAATGCTCTTGATCTTCCATCTTCCAGACATCACTGACTTAAGAACTGTTATACAACTGGAATTAACATCACAACATGGGCTCGGAAATGCTTTGATAGACCTTTGTCAGTCAAGGGCATTTTCCGCTTCCTCCACAGATGTTTGTTTTAAAAGCTTTATTACGCAAAGCAAAGCCTTAAATCAACAGTGTCCAAAAGCACTGCCGATTTCTCTGGGCTTGGTGTCATCTGAGGTGGACGTTTGTACAGTGGAAGCACATTTTGTCAGCCATTGAGTCAAAATTTTGAATTTGAAGGAGTTTAAAAAAAAAAGAAACATCACCTTGTTCTCTGGACCAACGGCAACAAGGGCAACTCAAATCTTTTGGGGTGTGTCTGTGCACGAGGTGTGAGTGGCATTAGCAAGAGCACCGTTAATGCACGCAGATTAGCATGAAATTTGGAGCGACAAATGCAGATTCAATCAAATTCCAGCAAGATGATGCCAGACCACATTCTACACCGATTGCAAGTGAATGGCTTGTTGAATTGGACTACCTGTTGTCAGCCTCTGTCTCCAATAAAGAATTTATTTAGAATTATGATGTACAATATATGGCAACAAAGGCCCTAGACAATTAACAATTACACAGTTGGAGCTCTGCATAATTCACGAATAGGGAAATATTCCACTTGCTAGATTGGTCAAATCGGTATCCTCAGCACCTGAAAGCTTAATGAAAGTGAGTGTCAAACACGTGGTGTTGCAACATATGGGTGAACAGTCTACTGTGTAAGACTTACCATGTAAGAACATCATATCATGAGTCGAACTATTTTCAAAATAGATGGTGAGTATATTTTGATTGTATTTGTTTTTTACTAGTTGTACCAACTATTTTCTGTGTTGTTTTATACAAAATTGATGCCAGAGCCATTACTCCTGTTACGTTATGCATGGGAGGAAATTAAAAATGAAATTTAAGTTGTTATGGTATTTAGTATATGGCATTTATTAAAACTATTTTGGTTCAAAAACTGCCAAATACAAGCTTATTCTCAAAACATTTCATCCATCCATCATGTAAACCACTTCATCCTCTCGATGGCTGAGGGGGAGCTTGGGGCCCATCCCACCTGACTGAGCAATAGGCAGGGTCGCACCGTGGACAGCTCATCAATCCATCTCAGGGCACTTATCTTGGTCACTCACCCTTACTGGCAATTTTGTCACCAATTAGCCTGACATGCATGCCCGTGGGCTGCGAGAAAAAACGCACAGTCCAATCTGTGGGAGGAAGAAAATGCAAACTCTCGGCAGTAAGGCCTCAGCCCAGACATGAACCCACAACCTTTTTGCTGTGAGGCAACCTTTCAGTCATTCTTTTTTTTTTTTAAGAGATTCCATGCATAAGCAGGTTAAGAAAATGAAGATTTCATTCTAAGATGGGCATCTGTTTTGAGAGATATTCTAAAATAGGTCTTGCAGGGGCAGAAAGATGAGTAGAAATCCTGGAAGCACAACTGCACAAGCATGCAAGTACATTATAATCTTTATATACCTCATAGGTCCTCAGTCGGCAGATTGTATAGTAGTGTCCATCTAACTTAAGAATCTGTCACACTTAAAATACTACTCCATAAAAATAATTGTAATCTGTGATATCATAAATATTTTTACTGATTTTACTCAGTAAAAACATTTATCATAAATGTTTTTACTGAGAGAGAAGCGAATGTAACTAAGCGTAACTCTTTTGTCCACAAGGGGGAGACCTTTCTCTTTTTGTGCCAATATTACCCAAGTCAGTTTGTTCAAAATTTCCCACATATTGAATTGTTTAGAATCTAACTCTAGGGGGGGAAATGAGAAATGAGTTCACTGATATCAATTGCGTCGTTTTAATACCAGCAGCATTCAAGCGGCCTTAAGCTATACATGATAGGTCGCCTCGACACACAACAATGTGGCTGTGAAAAGAAATGTGTTAATTCCACATGAAGTCTGTTACATTAGGTCATACCCACACACCCACTGAGATTTCTCAGCGCACCGGGTAAAAAAACACTAGCATGTCCCTTCTTGCAACACTCTGCTTCTTTTACCTTGTTAATCATGCTTTTATGTACAAAATGTGTGCTGCATTGCATTTTTTTTTTTTTTTTTTTGTAATTAGAGGCAGTTTACAGTATAAAGCTTGATGTAGGATGATGTTCTGTGCAAGCAGGCTTATGCAAATTATAGCATTTGTCTCAGCTAAATTAAACAAACTGTGATGTTGCCGTGTTTTTCCACCCTGACTGCTGTTTCCTGTAGGTGTTATGTTGACCTCAAGAGAGTGAAAGAGAGATAGAGAGAGATAGAGATGTCTGCCTGCAACACAATGAAAAAGAAGATTCTGTGCTCAGTCTCCGCTCCTTTTGGAGGACTGTAGCGCAGAACTTGTGGGAAATGCAAACAAAAGACACTGAGGTGATGAGGGTCTGCAGACTGAAAACATGCTCATGCCTCTCTCCTCCGCCTAAACCCATGCCTCTGCTGCTCAATATACAGATTGCAAAATTAGCAGTGATATGTTATCACAGTGTTCTTATTACCATTGCCACAGGATTCTTACTTTCATACACATCTAAAATGGGCTGAGAGAACAATCCAGACACTAACGCGCATAATGTCCATCTGTATTTGAAAACACACAGATAAAAATTATGAGGAAAAAAACACAATATTTGTAGACTCAATAAACAGCCACCCATATCTAGAGTGGCTCTCACACAAATAACATCACTGTCCCTGCTTCTCAGGCATAAATAAAGCACCCCCAAAATGGCATAATCTATAATATATTTGAGGTCGATGTCTGTCTGTCTGTGTGTATGTACACGGATTTCTCCTACGTTTCTCAACCGATTATCACCAAATTTGGTGTGAATATCCACTTGGACACCAGGAAGGACTTGACGTCGCCCGATTTTTGAAAAACGGTCATGCACGCAAAAAAACGGCAATTTCACTCCGGGTAGCGGGCAGCAGCTAGTTGTATATAAAGTGCAAACTTGACTGATTGACTGTAATGTACATGAAAATAAATAGCACTGTATAGATTGCATTACTCTGAGTGGAAACCCAAGTGAGTCAGAGGAGATGTTAGGCAGTCAAAAGCGATGGGTTTTTTTTGATCTGCATTGGCAGATGTGTGATCATCTTGCTCATTCCATGGTACGGTGACACTGCGGCATTTCCTCTTTCATGTGTGAAATTTGCGGTGTACCTTTGCACTTGAAACATTTACTTGTTTATAATTTATCATTTATCTTCAGTGATGCAGTTTTGATCGCAGAGTATTGTAATAGGAACAATGTGTCCTTGAAAATGATTATATTTTGATTCTCAATCAGTCTGGTACATAAAATCCCCCAGTTGTACAGAGTATCGATGCAAAAACAACAAGGGCTTTTGCAGGTACAGTATCTCCTACTTCAAGTTATTGATTACATTTAATCTCTGTTTGGAAATGGACAGACACGTTTGGTGCCTGAACAGAATGACTGGCCTCAGTTTTATCTGGGGAAAACAGATTTGGAAGGCCAAAAGCTTTTCTCCCAGGCCTCCCCATCTAAACTGGCGTGCACGGCTTCACACTGTTTTCAGAGACAACAAGGCCACCATATCAGTCACTCGGGACACAGCAACAGGAAGTTCCTGCTCTCCTTCAATAAAGCAATATATTTTAACCTCTTCAGTTAGTCATTTGAATGAGTTCTACACTGTCCACAAAAAAAGGAGTCTGTAAACCATGAGCTATATCATAATTAACAGTGCTTTAACACAAAAATTCAAATTCCGGAAGAAAGTGGCTTATCAACAAAACCTGCGTTCATTAAATAAAATGCATTTCTCCAGAGCATTACAACCCCCACCAAGCAAGAAAACGTCCAAACGACGTCTTTTAGAGGTCTTCCACGAGCGTATAAATGACATCCCCTGAGGAGCCAGAATGAAAATTTTTATGACGTCTTTTTATGTCCTCTGGACGTCCCGTATTAACGTCCACCAGACCTCTGCACAAGGTAAAAAAAAAAAATTAGTTCAAATGAGGTCATTCTTTTCAACGTCAACTGCACACGCATTTTAGAGATACTGGACGGAAAAAAAAGGATTCACTTAGACCTAGCTGTTGTTTCCCTCACGATGCTTCCCTATCTCTCCGATTGTTTAATTAGCTCTTAGAGATCGCTCTGAAACAACTGATACACTCTCAGATATAGGGGTACAGCAGGAGTCCATTCCTGTTCCCCAAGGTATTAGGTACCCTTTAGGGCTAATTATAGGACCTTGAAGTACCTGTGTGAACCTTTTTAGGTTTTTTAAGGTACTTTTTTCATTTGTTTTGGAACATAAAAGTATCTTTTAGACCCTAAAAAGATTCACACAGGTACCTTGAGGTCCTTTAATTAGCCCTAAAGGGTACATAAGTGCTGAATGTACCTTGGGGAACAGAAATGGACTCCTGCTGTACCTCTATTTCTGAGAGTATATGAATTTCCATCATTTTATACAAGCTATGCTTCTAACTGCAGTACTGAGAAGATCTGAACCTACGAACTGGCAATCATTGCGCTATATTCCCTACCGCATGCGCCCCGAAGTTTGGTTTCATACGAGGAGGAGTTAAGATGCCTTTCCCAAGGATTATGTTCCACGTGTCATTAAACAAAGTCGTAATATGAAAATTATGTACCGCATAATGTTGGAAAAATAAAAACAATTAATAAATATTTTAACATGAAATTTTGTGTTTTAGTGTTATTATAGTCGGCTGTTTTTTGTTTGTTTGTTCGTTTAATGTGGCAACTCGCCCCGCAGTGGGGTTAATTGGGGAAAGAGATCGGCTATCTGCAGTGCGGACAAGCGAAGCAGGCACTGCGGCGGGGCAGATAAGAGAAACACTTCTGCTATTTTCCCTACAACTGGGCCAATAAGAGATTTCATTCTATAATCCGTCCCAGTCTTTGAACTTTCGCACCGAAGCGCAGCGCGACGAATAGCCTCTTCCTTGTTTGTTTGTTTATTAGTTAGTAATAAACTTTAAAAACCTTGCAAATCTCGATTGCTGCAATACTTTGTGCCGCACGTAATTAGGCCTACTGTTATGCGCTTTTCACATGAGTATCCTCTCTGCCATCCTTCTCAAGTGCAATGGTCCTTAGTCCCACCCCCAGGTTATATAGCTACGATTGTGAATCAATCTTGACCCAAACAGTAAACATGAGACGTCGGCCCGACGTGCAGATCAAGTCGGAAATTTGTATGAGTCACATTCAACAGTCTTAATCGCTGTTTAACTTCATGAACACCCTTATAGTCCCGTCCCTATATAATAAAGAACCCACCACTTCCTGTAGCTCAACATATGCACTCTTGAAACACTCTACAGTGTTAACTCAGATTGCACCAAAGATATGTGGTTCTGTATTCGGACGTCAAAATAAGGTATTTCTGGACGTCTATTGACGTGCAAGACAGATTCAGGAAATAGATACTTTTCACAGTTGCCATTTTACATGTCAAAGCTGGGCAAGCACCGATGTAATTAGGCTAATAAAAGTGATTATGGTTCCATTGCATATAGGTGTGTTACATTCCAGTAAGACAGCAACCACAACATAAGGGCCATATGACTCCGAAACACCTGAGAGGAATGAGACCATATTTATTACACCTGTGCTTGATGCATGACATGTAAAATTGGCCTCTGTGAAACAGGTCGGACATGAGCAAACAATTCATAAGCAAGAATTGGAGACCGTGCATGGGGTGGCTCTTATAAATTGCCGACATGATCTGCAAGTCGTGCGGGCGTCTCATGTTTGCTGGGTTAATAGGCCTAATAATAATAATCATCATCATCATCATCACCAACAACCTCTGTGCTCTCGCTCCAGTTCTTGCCGATTAATTGTTTAATTACTTGTCGAACCTTTTTTACAAAGGCCATTTTGTCATGTCAAAGCAGCAAGCACAGGTGGAAAAAAACATTTTAATTATGGTCTCATTCCATTTCGGTGTTTCGGGACCATATTGCCCTCGCACTGTGGTTGCCGTCTCACTAGAGTAGTTGTGGCACACCGATATGGAATCGAATCATGGTCAATTTTATTAGCCAATCATACATTTGCTAACCCTGCTTTATCTTGTAAAATGGCAACTGTGAAAACAACCTAAATCCTGCACCTGTCTTGCACGTCAATAGACGTCCAAAAATACCTTATATTGACATATAAGTGTAGAACCACATATCAGTTGTGTCATCTGAATTCACACTACAGGGTGTTTTATTTTGAAGAGAATATACGTTGAGCCAGAGGAAGTGGTGGGTTCTGTATTGTGGAGACAGGACTATGGGGATGTTCATGCTCTTAAACAACAATACAAACTGTTGAATGCGATCTTAAAAATTGCTGACGTGATCTGCACGTCAGGCAGACGATCTGCTGAGGTTCAGTCTAAGGTTCGATCTTGAACCCTATTTGTGCGTCATATTGACAAACAGATATGGTCCTGGACCGACCAACGCGATATAGACATGATCTGCACATCGGGCGGACGTCTCATGTTTTGCTGGGACTATTATAGAGACTGTGTTTTTACATTGTCTATAGACCACATAACCAGCTGAATGTTTTAGCGATGATCAGCTAATGTTCCAAACAAGCTGGTTTACAGTGTTTCAAGCTGTGTTCAGGACTTTTCAAAATTTTTCCATAGCTGGCCTGTTGGTGGTCAAAGCGGGTCAAAATCTGAATGAGCCACTTTAGCCGGTCAGTTAGTGGTGCTGAACAGCGGGTTGGCCAGAGTTCTGTCAAATTTTGCTACCTATCAAAATATGCTACCTCGCGGATCTGCACGGACGCAAACCTAAAATCTTGCGCTGTTTCTTCGCTCATATCTTAAGTATCTCCAAAAATCATAAAAATATTTTGAAAAAATCATAAAAGTGAAACAAACTTATCCAACTAATTATAACATCTGCTTATGTTATAATGAGCTAACAAATAACAAAGTTATGACTGTAAACTGATTAATATTGCAAAATTAAGGCGAAAACAAAGACTTTATCACTTTGTATTACGGTAGCATTTTTTCACAAGGCAGCACAAATAGAACACCGCCCATATAGCAATATTGGCCTGGCCCGGGTCTGGCCCACATATTGCACTTTTCACGGCCCAGTTCTGGCCCATATATAGCAAGAACAATGGCCCTTTAGCAGCCCAGATCTGGTTTGCCGAAGCTGGCCCACACATGGGTCAGCAGAGGGCCAGCTTCGGACACAATTGGCCCACATGTGGCATGCCATCATATAAACGGTGCCATCATTGCCGGACCTGGCCCACATCCGGTCAACATACCACTTGCCATGCCAGCAGTCACCCAGCAGTGCCGACTTGAAGCCAGATCTGGGCCAGACCCGACTGCTATGTGGGCGGCTTTGTCCGAAACACAGCATAAACCACCTTCTCCAGCTGATTTTAGCCAGATTTTCCAGCTGGGTACGCACACAGATATATACGCAATTATCTTTTTTTTCTTTCTTACTTTCTTTTTTTTTTATTAACTGCAGTATAGTAAAACAAAATTAACGTCCATCATGCCGTGAGACTAACATAGCTCCAGGATTGGGCCACAGAGTGAAGCTAATTTTGCTGTCATAAATTAATTTGAATTTTGTATGGAGAATTTTATTTGAAATATAACGCAGTGTTGGACTAATTTTGAATCTAGGTCCGCAAAGCTGCCACAAGTAAACCTGCACCGTTGTCTGCTCTGTTTGCAGTAGGCTACATCCTGTAAGCCTATATATTTGTCAGATAAAAGCGATAAGTGATGACACCAATTTTTGGTCTTCCGTTTGGTGTTAGGTACAAAGAAGCGTGACCAGAACGAAGCGCTCCGTCACACTTTTTCGGAAATGTAAACCCTTGATGGTCACGACCCGTGACCTCCGCACTCTAGGGTGCGCCCAAACAGCGCAGCATGCAGCATGCACGTATGCTTTCCCCCACCCCCCACGTGTGCGAGTCCTATTTGCGGCAATCAATCAGTTCGTGCGTTATCAGAGCACTTCCCTGTCCAACCACGCCGTCCCGATTAGCAGCAGGGACTAGGCCAAGGTAAACATCGACAGACTCTGTCCAGTGCTTATCGTCGCAAATAATAGCCTGAAGTAGTGCGCGGACGCTCCAGCGGAACCTGTCGCCGCAAGTTTTGGAATCGCCTTCGGTGCCCGGGAAAGAGGACGGTTTAAAAATTACAACCACATCGAAGCTTGAGGTCGTGGTCATGCTCAAAACATCTCCTTCGATTCCCTTCTCAGACATGTCAGCATTATCTTATATTTCCGCGGCAACAGATAGAAAGGAGGATTTGCTGAATGAAATAAGAATCTCGCGTTGATGATTGGTAACGCACATCGAATGTTGAGCTTTTGTAACAAACTTTGATTAACCATTTAAAGGAATTAGGCGAGCTAATAATTACACACGGAGTATTTATTGCGCAGCGACCAGGTCCGAAAGTCGGACGCTCTAAGGAGATTTGACCCGTTCCTAAGCCGATGAGCTCATCATCTGAACGTCTTAATAATTGTATTTAATTCGGCTATATTTGGGCTTTCATGGAAGCGTTAGTCATATTTTTGACTCACATGCACAAAAAAAAACAAAAAAAAAAACGGGCAATGCAGAGCATCCCCACTGTTGTTGCGAACAGGAGAGCAGGAGAGCTCAAGAGAAGGTGCGCCAGTCCATCTGTTTGCATTTTGAAAGCAGTCAGTTGCACAGATGGAAAGTCTGTGTACCCGTAGCCTCCGTATCTAATGTTTGTGATGACAAAATTCTGGTGCCACCAAAGGTTTTAACCCACTTAATCCGATCTGCAAAGGTAGCCTATAGTCGCCAATGCTGCTTTACTTTTACGTTCTCCCTCAAACAAAAATATGCATTAAAAAAAAAAAAACAACGATTCGAATTAAGTGTTCGATAAATGAAACAAATCTTTACTGTAATTCGCAGTAGGCTATCACATAATGCTGTAGAATATTTAAATATGACTTTCCTAATAATTCCTTTCTGAGTTCTTATCATGCGATTAATTAACGAAATAGCCCAATTAGCTATCTTCACTTATTTTGGCAACCCCTATAAATATGTAGCTTGAGAGGGTGAACGAACACGAATTGGTTGAGTATAGGCGAAGTATCATATATCATTGGAGGAATGGATAAATAATGTGAACAAGGCATTTTCCAAAGAATTTGTCCAGCTAAATTTATACCGTGAACAGAAATCTGAGTGGAAAGCGTTCACCTAGTGGGGCTTCGCTACGAAAAGGAAGCACGACTCCTCATCACGTCATTCTGAGTTTAGGCGTTCGGCAGGAAACAGGGTTTCCTCTTGGATTGTTGTAGTGAGAACAACACCATATTTTTCATTACTCAATGCAACCCTCGGCACATATCACGGTGAATCTAGCGAGAAGGAAAAATGTGTCCTTCGGAAAATATATTTTTGTTTCTAAGCGTCTGGTTTCTCGGCACCCGATGGACTATCCATCAGCGCATTGCTAATGCGCTGCAAATCCAACAAGCGTTCCCGTCTCCGAATCCGACCAACAATTTTGTTGTGGATGAAGTTTCCAAAAAAGTATATCTTGCGTCAGTCAATAGAATCTACCAGCTGAACGCCTCTTTACATATGGAAGTTGAGAAAAGAACCGGTCCGGTGGAGGACAACTTGCTTTGCCATGCGCCACAGCTGCCACAGGCGCCCTGTGAACACCGTAAGACGCTGACCGATAACTTTAATAAACTGCTGCAAATGGATAGAGAGCAGGGCGTTCTCGTCGTTTGCGGCTCCGTATACCAAGGATTCTGTGAACTTCGAAAGATGGAGAATGTTTCTGAAATCGCCGTTGAATTTCCTCCCCAGGGTGCCAAAACTGTTTTCCCCAGTATGTTGAACATCGCTGCTAATCATCCTAATGCTTCAACAGTTGGGCTCATTTTTCGAAGTCACCGTGGAAATGCCCGACTTTTGGTAGGAGCTACTTACACAGGAATGGGAACCCCGTTTTTCCCCAAAAACCACAGTAAAGAAGACTTAAGATTTGAAAATACACCTGAGATTGCCATTCGCTCCTTAAATATTAAGGATCTCTCTCGGCTTTTTACTTATGATATCAATCCATCAGAGGATAACGTCTTTAAGATAAAGCAAGAAGTGAAGACGAAAAACAAGCTTAATTTCGTCCATGCATTTATTCAAAAGACATACTCCTACATCGCCATAAATAATGACGCTAATGTGGGTCACAAGGAGAGTCAACCTAATAGTATACTTGCGAGGATTTGCCTGGACACTGGGAATCCACGAAAGCCGTCAAGCGAAAGCAGAAAACTGACAGAGTCATACATTCAAATGGGTCTACAGTGTGGTTCAAATGGGAATATATACAATAGAGTTATATCGGTATATCCTGCGGAGTTATATGATGTGTATGGACATGGATCGGCGCACTTTTTATTCGGAGTCTTTGCCAAATCAAATAAAAATTCTGCTTTGTGCGTTTACAAGTTTTCGGATATTGAGGAAGTAATTCGGCAAGGGAGAAAGAACTGTTCGAATTCCCCCAGCTCCGGTGATGTACAGGTGTTGGACAGCGTCATTCAAGGTTCCGGCGCCGTGTGCGTTCAAAAAGGAAATTTAGTGGTAAGTCAGTGAAATAATTCAACTCGTCTTGATTTAGATTTTTGAAAGTTTATCATACACATTTAAAAAAGTTGATGAAGCCAAAATAAGCTCTTTGGATCATTGGCTTGGTCTTTTGAAATCGTGATTTTGCATCCGAGGGCAGTTTCACCGCCTATTTAGCATCATAAATGGCTTTGAATTGCGCGAATAAAAAGCATTTTCCCCTCCTTGAAACATAAAACCGAAGAATGCCAGAAACTGCTCCATTTCACGGGTGCCTTCTGCTTTAGTTATTACAAGAGGGATCGTTGAAGCATGCGGAGGTTATGGGAACTGCACTGGGGTCTGTGAAAATCAGCTGTGCGTCAAAATTCCTCTTCTAAGGTCAAGTTTGTCTGTTTTGTCCTAAGGAAAATGCAATTTCGAAAGTTCCACGTTTTGTTGACCACTGGTGCCTGCTAGGCCCACTTGAGAACTGCAATGAGCTGCTGAGGAAAACCATTTAGTGTAGCATTAATTTGAGAGGGCTGCATTTTACAAAAAAAAAGGGGGAGGGGGGGCCTAAGCGCGTTGAAACTTAATTAGTTGACCAAGGCTATTCAGTTTCATGACGTGAGTTCAATTAATACTGGGTATTTTGCTGTAGATTATTTGCTGTTTTTTTTCCCCGAAGGTCAAAATGTCATTATATTTTCAAATGTTTTTTTTTCTCTTCAAGACATTTGGCCTAATTAATGTGTGATGCTGACGTCACTGACCTGAAAACACTATGCCCGCTCTGGCTCTGGCATGACGACTAGTCAAACCTGCGCGTGTGGGCTTGGATTATGAGTTTTCAGGTTGGGTCTAGCCTGACTTTACAGACTTACCAAGTAGCCACCAGGACCGTTCAGACCCACCAAAGCCAGTCTCCTCTGTTGCGGAAGGTTGTAATGGATCCTAGTATGATCCGCATGCTTCTTGGAGTCTGCATCTGACCACCTAAGCGGAAAAAACACAAGATTAAACGTAAATTAAACAGGCCTCTTTTTTGTATAATATCTTTAAGTGATACCGCAATTAATAAGACATATGACTCATATTGACCTGGAAATGAAACTGAAAAAAAGATGCTTGGAAAAACCTGTCGACAAAAGTTTAATTTGTCTGGGGTTCGTTTCCAAAAAACATAGTTGCTAGCTAAGTTAGCAACTTAGCCTACTTAGTTCGTCTATTCACAGTCAGTGGTCCCAACTATGTAAGTTAGCTTCTGTGCTTTCGTGAAACGCACCCGTTTTGCTATGCAGTGAATTTGTCATCCTTATGCGCGATTGTGTGTGCACGCGCATGTTTGTGTGCGTGTGTCCGTGATGAGTGAGTGAATGTTAACTTTGATAGTTATGTAGGCTATTAAATTGAAAATAAGAATTATCATAAGGTGAGTGTGCTGTTATTTAAAAAAATATATATATTCTTATGCATTTGAACTGCCAGATTTATAATACCTTTGAGGGCTGCGGGCCTCAATCAGTCAAACGGACAGGGCGAGTTTTTTTGTAATTTGATTTTCAGTGCTGTAGGCCCTGTGCTGCAAGGCGTTGAAGAAATGGTATGTGATAAAATGTAGTGGTAAGAAGCAGTGGGAGTGTGATGGGGAATTCTGGCCTGGTTCTCTCCCTCTCAGAGCTGAAACACTGCTACCCCACCTGAGTTAACCAGGCCACCGCAGGTCAGCGCTTTGCAGAGTTTAGTCCCGCAAATTTATTTCCTCTTTTTCCGGCAGCAATTGGTCGCCACATGGCTACACAAATTTCACAGAATATTCGAGCAAAACTGATTTAATAATTGTCCTTCGGCATTTTTAAAAAACCTTACGACAGCATTCGAAGGTCCATATATAGGGGAGAGCCGCCTCAACCGTAACGTTTTTCACTTTTCACTAAGAGATCGTTTTACCTACATATGTAATATTTTTAGGCAAAGCACCAACACATGTCTGCTATCTTAAACCACTTTAAGTTATTGAATTGATAAAACAGGTATTGAATAATATAACTGAAAGCGCGTTTGAGTCTTAATTGTAACCACAGGAGTTACAATTGTAACAATGCTTAAAAAGTAGCATCAACTCATCGTTTTCAGGTTAAATCAATTATATTTCTTTCAGGCAATTGTTTAACGTTTCTTTAACACTAATAATGTGATAAGAATGTCCTATCAAAAAATATTGTATATTCTTAAAACTTGCCAGATGTACCAGTTGGAGTGTTTGTGCGAGCTCCTTAGAAGGAAAATGCATTGATTGTGCCTACAAAGTTACGACTTTGACTGATGGAGTTCTAAAAATGTTATACAACCCTAATTTAACTTAAAATATAATTGAATAACAGCTTTCTGAACACAGAATATTGGCAAATATGACACAAGTTTGGTAAAAGTCCCATTCATACCTGCACTGGTACCCCTGCAGGGTCAATTATGTAGCAACACCCCAATCACTTTTTTTTTTTTTTTTTTTTAACAGTCTATGCTATAGAAAAACAGTATTTGTATTTTATAGTTTTATTGCAAAAATCCAAAATAGACTACAATAAAATGTGCCTACAGACAAAACCAAATAGGTTAGCTTATTGAATTTCAAGGTAGGACTAAGCCTACATCTCAGTGCAAAGAATACTATATGTGCCATTCAGCATATAGTGGATTTTTTAAAATGTGCATTTTTGTGGGGACATTCTGTGAAACAAACAAAAAAGCGAACAAAGAGCAAAATTATTTGAGCTGTGCTGGCAAATGTCTGCCATTGTCTCAAATGTAATGTGTTACAACTGTGGCGCTCGGTGCACCGTTCATTTGGCGTTGTTTACAGAATGGACCTAACAATCATAATGTGTTAAAACGATGCAAACTAGTAACGAACATATACATACCGACACCCAAGTGGATTTTAGGTCTGTAACATTAAAGAAAAGATCTGTAGTCAAAAAATACTGTGGGAGTGAATTTTTACCTACTTTGTGGAACACCAACTTCTCTGGCGATATCGCCCTGCAGCATGGATGAAAAGACTTGCAACTTCCTGGGCACATGCATTACGGTACTCGTCACATGCTGACATGATGTCATCACGAGCGCATTAACCAATCAAGAGAAAATGTGCATGTTACGATTGTGACACGTTACAATCAAGGCGGCTCTCCCCTGCAGTATATACATCTAATTTATTGTCAAATTATGCATTTCACTCTTATTCAACACTACTCATATCTTTGGGGTCAGATTGACCGCATTCAATGTGTATGGTCTGTAAAAAAACATGGTTCACATACTTTTCCAAACATGAAAATGTGAAACTAACTTTTAAAAAATTGAATTTAAGTTATGTACAAATGTTGTATAAATCAGTGTTGTTGGGGGCTCATTTTTACCAAGCTCTGATGTGATGTGAAACCACCATTTTAGATTTTTTTTTTTTGTGTGTGTTAGTAATTACTGAGTACAGGTTCACATTCATTTCAAATTCATTCTCATTCATTTCACAGTTGTCCTGTAAAATCAATACTTGTTGCAAGAGGGAAGGATGGGTGACACTTTCAGTTACAGATATCTTCTGTGGGTTTTTTTCTGGGGTTAAAGTGACCCCAGACCAAAAAAGTTAGTTAAGAAGATAATAGGAGGATTAAAGTATCCACCTCCCAGTATGCAACTCCTGTTTACAGATTGTCTCATATGCCTAGTCGGAAATATTAAAATGATATAATATGTAGGAAGTGTAATGTGCAAGAAATCATACTGCCAATTTCTCAGGCTTTCAAATGTGTTTGTAATGTTTTTAAGCCCAGGAATCCTCAGATTAGCAGGTGAAGGTTGATTTGAAATCACACCATGAAGTGATCTTAGTAGTTTGTCGATGAAGCTTAGTTTGGGGGGGGGGTAATCAAGACAGGACCACGTTTAATGCTTATAGTGCAGGTGACGCATTGCAAAAGTTTCCTCTCATTTCAGGTTTTGCCATTAAAAATACCTGTTTGTTACTCTTTTTATAAGAATTTATATAAGAATGTTGACCCACCAGTCCCACCAGCTACAACTGAACAAAATGACAAAAAAAGTGCATTTTGGTTCCTGCTGAAAGAAATATGATGTAGGCCTCGTCCATACATACGCCCATCTTTATAATAAAAAAAAAAAAACAGGTATTTTTTTCCTTTTTCAAAAAAATCACCATCCATAATAAGATGCAAAATACTATGAAGCACTGTCAAGAGCATGTCAAACCAATGATGATGGTGATGGTATAATTTAATGTAAAACCAGGTAGGCCAATCACACCCATACACATTGACATCACAAGCCAACAACTCAGTTTTCCCTGTTCGCATGCAAACAATAAAAATGGAGTTGATAGAATCTTCATCCTGGGAGGCATTTTCCAGTAGGTCTGAAAATGCTGTTTGCATGTGTGGACGAAAGGCCAAAATGCACAGAAATTGCTATGTTTTCAAAACTATCCATTTACGTGTGGACAAGGCCTTATACTTGAAGCTGGTAACCAGTAATGCTAGTTTTTCTAAACATACTACCTAGTATTTTTTGGCTGGACCAACTTGACATTGGTTCTGTGGTCCAACTAGAACACGGCTGTGTGAAACAGCTGGCTGCTGAAAAATTCAGTTGCTTGCAGTTTGCTGGAGCTCCTGGAGTATCAAGTACATGAAGTGATTTAATTATATCTCAGTGACCACTAAGACCTCCATTTTTATTTGGAAATGCATTATTATGGCTCAAAATTCTGGAATTTAGTTGGCTTAACTGCAACATGTCTACTGGCAAAGAAAACTCAAATTTGGCCAAACTTAGGTCAAATACGTCATGTGTGGAAAACACATATGATATGATGACATATGATAATTTCAAAACAAACAGAAATATTATTGAAATGTGAATAATTAAATCCATTTGTCATTTTAGGCAACAAAATTAAGCCTTCTGTCTTCATGGCGAAACTGACTCCTGTTTAATACCGTAGCCAGGTCTATGACTTCATCATATACTTTACTGTACATTTTTTTTTCTCCCAAATGTGATCTCATGCTCTTGTCATTTTTAATATATTGGTACAAGTACCATGGACTTAATTTTCTCTTTATGTTGGCATCTGAAGATGGTCTTAATTTGAATTTACTGTCAATTACAGGATGAAACTATCTGTCAGTGATTATGCTGATCTATTTTTGAAATTATTATTAACTTGCAGATGTGAATTTATCAGCTGCCCTCACTTGTTTTTGTTTAATCATCATACAACATCTTTAACACTGTTGAACAATTTGGTCATTTCAAATCTGGATTTCCCTCTACATCTTCAACAAAACATTTAATGTATTCTTTCTGAACGTGTACATTGACTTGTATATAGGATTATAATCCTAGTTTACGCCAAGTCTTACATATGTAGGGTACACCATTTACCCAAAAATGAGATGAACAAGATGCGAAAAATGTCTTTATTGTTTTCCTGCATGATCTTTCATTCAAAAGTTTTTCAAAAATCTAGCCTTTAATTGAAGACTCATAATTCAAAAAAACATTAAGTTCTTATCATGAAAGACAAGAATTCAATATTTTGTGTAGCCTCCTTTTGTCCGGATGCCAACTCTGAGTGTTGCCCTACAATGCGTAATGAACACATGGCATGCAGAATATCTCCAGATTTTTCAGATTCCGAGATCAACACTTGTGAACCCTCCTCTTCAGCTCACCCCTCTGATTTTTCATGAAGTTAAGCTCATATGATTGTGATGGCCATGGGAAAATCTTTACTCAGCGGTTGGCAAACCATTGTAGTGCAGATTTTGAGGAGGGCTTTGAATCATTGTTCTGCTGGAAAGTACAACCATGGCCCATATTAAGCTTCCTGGCCGAGGCTGTTAGATTTTCATTTAATATCTGCTGGTATTTAATGGATTCCATGATACCAAGTATTCTATCAAAATATCCACTGCCTTTGGTAGAAAACAGCCTCACAACGTCAAAGATCCACCACCAAGCTTCACGGTGAATATGAGGTGGTTTTTTGGTTTGGGTATCTTTCTGTCTATGCTAAACCCACCTTTGACGTGTGTCACCAACAATGTTAAGTTTTTGTCTCATCTGACCCTGCAACCTTGTAACCCTGTAACCTTATACCCCAGTCCCATTGAAGGTTAATGTTTGGCAAACTGGAAACTTCAGTTTGTTGTTGACTGAAAGCAGATAATTTTTTTCTGGCCGTCCTATGAAAAAACCTATGGTGATGTGCATAGAGTTTCATGGTAGTTATGCAGACTTTTTGACCACAAGACTCAATTATCATACGTGATTCCCCTAGTGTGATTCTTGGTGAATCTTTTGCCAGTCAAATCATCTACCTGAAGTGCATGGGGTCAATGTGCACGCATGCTCTCTTCCAGGTTGATTTTATTTATTATTTTTTTTGCATCTCTCGTCCTTTTAAATTTCTTGATTATTGTCCTCATAGTGGAAATAGGTATTTTCAAATGTTTTGATAGTTTCTCGCATTCATTTCCTGATTTGCCTTGCTCAATAACGTTTCGTCACATATCGCCACTATGGTGTCGAGTCTTTCCACAGTGATGAATGACTAAGGGAAATTGGCCTATGTCTCCTCATATTCATACCCTAGTGAAACAGAAAGTGGTCGACCATTTAAGCATTTCTGGACAAACAGGTGAACTTAGAAATTCAAAATATGACTGCAAATACACTTCTGTTACATTTTAATCATAGAAATTTATAGGGGTTCCAAAAACAGTGGTGTTCAAGTTTTGGAGAAAAATATTAATGTAATGTCAACCTTTTTTTTTCTTTCAATAGTTTTAAATGAAACGTCAAGATTTCTGTGAACATTTTATGCGAAAGGATAAATTGCAAGAACATTTTTTCTTAGTTTTGCTCATACTCATTAAGAGTGCCCATAGTTCTGGAGGGCATTGAATTTCCCGTGTCAACAGAAACACTTTGCATTGTTGTACCTCTGCAGTGCCTGATTAAATTGTGCGCCAATTATTTGCTTGACGGTTGACAGTTGTGCAGACTGAATGCTTGTTTGAATTCAGGCTGGAAATGGTGCCTTCATCAACCCTTGCCAAAAATACAAAAAAAGACAGTGAGTAACTGCCGACAATACATACTGAAGTATATTTAGTCAGTTGAGAGCCTCTCGTGATTTATTATGATATCAATTGCATTCTTGTTCCAAAAATCTATATCATTTGGATTAAACATTTGATACTAAATGAGATGAACATAATTCAGTAGAGGAAAAAAAAAATTAATGTTAAAAATGCATCAATTTTCAGTTCTAAGAGTGACAGATTGGACTTAATGCATGAATCTCAGCATTTAATGTGTGAGACATGAGGTTCCTGCAGTTACTGATGTGTGCTGCCAAATATATTCCTTGTGATGATTATAATGATATACTGTATTTTACACCTTATGGACCCACTGGTTATCTTGCTTGTTTTGTACTAAGCTAAATAACACAAAATGAGTATAAAATGAAAATATCCGTGGGTTGCTATTTTGTCTGACTAAACTGTGAATTCCATTTTTATGATTTAGTCCCGTATGTATTTGGATGGTCATTCTGTGAGTATCACCTGCTCTTCATAGATTTAATTGTTTCCAGACAATTCACTTTTGAGTTTACTATCAATATCACTGCCTTTCTGGGCTAGCTAACCTTCAGTTTTCACAGACTCTATGTATATTTGGGGCATGGATTGCCTCTGCACTTAAGCATGTACTGATGCAGTATGTACTGATGCTCAGTGACAGAAGGAGCTGAAAACCATTTAATATATCCCCATTTTCTCTGTAGTATGTAATGCCTTATCATATATGACGTATCTATGCTCATTGCAATCATCTGCTGTCACAGCCTTAGTGTATCTTTAACCGTCTCCTCCCCCTTTGCAGCAACCTGTCTGTCTTTTAGGGGTATTGTCTCCTTAACTGGTTTGGCGTCCTACGTGCCTCCCTTTATCCAGTTGTAATTGATTTGTATGCCACATTCCCTTGTGTTGTTGTGGTGAATATAAGCTCTAGTTCTGAATTGCAGAGTTGCTGGATTTCTCCAGAAATGATTGTACCCTTTATGACGGTGAAATACCCAATCACTCTTTGGAACTTTATTAGTGGCAGCAAACTCTCGAGCCTTTCTATTGGTCTCCAGGATTGGGACCTCGTTTGTGTTTCCCCGCCTTTCCAGTTTGATCCTCTGCTCAGTTTATTAGGAACACGTCCCAAACCTTCAACAGTCTCCTGGATTGAGAGTGCACTCCTGTTAAACCCTATGGACCTGCTGTCTGACAGTCCCACTTCGGTGAGGGTTAACACCACCAGACCTCTACCCCGGTACGCCTCTTGGTAGGCGTGGACATGCACTTTACCCTCACCACAGTATAACCACCTGAGCTGGGCTGTGCTTCTCCTGGTCTTGTCTTTGGCCCTTCCTCTGTTGTTACTGTTTCCCATCAGTGAACACCCTCATGTACCCTGAATCTGCATCTGGTTCCCTGTCTGGATAATAACATTTTCTCTATCTTAAAAAATAAAGAAAGCTAGGAAACAAAACTATGTCTAAACCTAATATTTGGCTGGACTGTTTATGGTTAATGTGCGAAATTGTGGGCATGTTGCTGGTACAGTCAGGAACCACTATGAAGGCTGCTACGGATTAGTTGAAAACTGTGGGGATCTGTGCGGATCTGCTTTCAATGCCTCCTGCTGACATTACAGAAAATGCCAGATCAGGTTGAAAGAGCAGTGGGCAATAGGGAAGTACACTTGGCAGGGCGACCAGTGGTGCAACTTCATCAGTCACTTTCTCACTCACTCAATCAGTCAGGGACATCTGCAGATGTTGGGCTGGATTTGGCAGGTCCTGACAGAAATGTCATGTGGTTTATTAGCACAACCAAAATTTTAAGAAATAGGGCACATTACAAAAAATAGAAATAAAACCAAATAGGAGTGATTCAAATGTCAATGCACTCTCTACAATAATGAAACACTACAGCAACTCATTATTGAATCTCCATAGAAAGTCAGGGATACTATGGATTTACAATCCTGAATCAAAAAAGATGGGACAGTATGTTAAATTAAAATAAAAATTTAGAGGAGTGATTTGCAGATCATCTTTGACTTGCATTATGTTGAAAACAATACAACAGCACATTATTTTATGGTTACAAACTCGTCAGTTTTGATTCTTAATATACATCAAATAAAGTAGGGACTGTTAAGTGTTTACCTCTTTGTAATTTTGCTATTCCTTTATAAATAATAAAAAGTTAATGAATGTTTGGAGACTGAAGATATCAAGTAATTAAACGTGTTGGGTGTAATTTAGTTCCATTTTTCTTGCAAACATGTCTTAATGTGTGCGACAGTGCAAGGTTTGTTGTCGCATTTTCCATTTGTTGGGACAAGTCAGGACTGCTGGTAGGCCAGTCCAGCATTCACCTGCAGCCATCTTTTGTAATGAGCCCAGTCTCAACCCCACTGGTGAAATAGTGACGCTACCTGACCAAGCGTCCATCTACGATGAAAAAAGAGGCTTTTGGCTTCCTTTTTTGACGCCAATTTAAAACAAACCCTTCCCTCTTACCCCTAACACTTCATCCAAACCCTTACCCTAAACGTCAAATAAGGATGCCAAAATCCTTCTTTTTGTCATATATCGACGTTTGGTCAGGTAGCATCACTATATGGCGAGTCGCGATGAGAATGTGTTGTTGTGATGCATGCTGAATGCAGTTTTGCATTGTCGTGTTGAAATAAGCTGGGGCGTCTGCGGAAAAGATGTTGTCTTGAAGGCACCATATTTTGCTCCAAAATCTCAGTGCACTTTTCAGCTCTAACCGCTTAAAACCAATGGACCCATTTATGAGTTCTTCAAATGCTGCTGCTGTACCCACACCTGTAGAACTTCAGGCCTATTTGAAATTATAGTGGAGATCTCAAGGTTTCCAGTGATCCCAAATATGTCCAACTGGGTTACGGTTAAATGCATATAAAATGATGAACAAGATCTAGATATTTTCCATTTGATATAAAGCTGTGGCCATAAAAACATGGTGTCCTGGGTTCGATCATTTCTTTCATCACATGTGTGATTTTGCCTCAGTGAAGTATTTTAACCAGGTGATACAGAATATGAATGTGACGTTGTTATGCAATATAAGATTAATGTTTTTTTCTTTTTAAGTGTTGAATCTATCAAGAGAAAACTTAAGTGAAAAAGTCAGAATCTTAGAAGTTAAAGATGCCTTCATTGAAGTGCGAGTACCCTTGCCAAGATAGAACATTGATAGAACATTGCTCTTGGACTTGTTGCTAGTAACAGCCTGGATGTTGCTTGTAACAGTCCATTTCTTCTTTGCTCTGAAGAACACCACATCTGTTTATTCAAAAAAAAAGATCTGAAATACTGAAATATTGATTTGTCTGAACGCAATACATGTTTCCTCTGTCCATGGTCCACCGCAGATGCCTTTGTGCCCATATAAGTTGATGGTGCTTCTGGACACTGCTAACATAAAGTTTCCTTTTTGCACTGTAAATCTGTTGCTGGCATTTGTGGATGTCACAAAGTATTGAAGTGCTTGACAAGGTTTGCTGGTGTAATCCGGAGCCCATGTGATTTTATCACTTACAGATAAATGATGGCTTTTGATGCAGTGCTATCTGAGTGGTTGAAAATCTGTGGTATCCATCTTAGCCTTACTTCCTTCCCCTTCACGCATAGAAATTCCTCCATATTTTTTAAAACTTTAAATTATGTTCTGTACCATGGTAGAATATCCGAATCCTTTCATATTTTTTCTTTAAGGGCCATCGTTTTTAAATCTTTCCATGACTTTTTCATGCATTTGTATAGGCAGAGTATCACCAGGAAGGAAACCCAGTTTCTGATGATGACAGTGTGTTCTAGACTTCAGACACTCTTTGGCTGCAAAGGACTTGTAGCCGAGTAATAAAATGAGAATTGACATTGTAATTGCATCTAGCTAATTAATTTCGAGCCACTAAATTCGGGGTTGCGGTCAAAGGGCGTAAAAATGCATAGCCTGTCATCTTGACAGTTCCTACGAACAGTTCCTACGATATATCTAGATTATATCCACTTTGGTGTAATAAGAAGCCAAAATGAGGAAAATTTTAATCACTGCTCAAATACTTATGGACCTGACCGTACTTTGTGCACATAAGAGGTGTCAGCCTGAACTTTGGTACAATGAATCTGTTTAGCTGGGGACACAAGTCCCCCTTTCTCTTCTGCACAGCCAGGAAAATGCTCCCAGAGCCAAGATAGGGCAGCAGTTGGGGGAATTTTGTTACATCTGAGGGAAATCAGATGTAATTAGAAGCCCCCTCTACACCTAAAAGCTATTGTGATGGAATGCAGATTTAATCTTCTGCTGTCATGAAGCGGAAAATGTGGGCGTCAAGAATTTTCCAGATGTGCAGGATATTTGTATGGAAGCAATTGAAAATGGACTAATCGTTACATTAGACAAAAATAAGTTTTTTGTTCCAATCACCAAAAGTAGATTTTGCATGGAAAGATGCTGAAAGAACAGCAGCATTTACTAGCAGGTTTTAGATGAATATGTTGCAGGATATCTGCTATAAGTTTAAAATTCAATGATGGTTTTATCTTGGAACTGGAAGATAATCCAAACATTGTCTGTAAGTCCATGTATGCGGACCATAAAATAAAAAAAATATTTTTGGTGACGATCTCAGTCCCCTGACCTAAAGCCAGAGACTCTGCATTGAGGAAAGGCTTCAATATTGGACAACTTTTCTGAATAACCATGTTCAAGTCATATGATAATTCACTCTGTGCAGTGGAATCATAAGTAGATTATATAAGTTCCTCTCAGCAGGAACATATATATATATATATTTATAAATTTGAGTAGAAAACATTTGGTGAAAATTTTGAATTTCATCCAGCCTTTTTTAATGTTGACATCCTATATTCATCATATTCATTGATGATGCCAATAATTGTGGAGACAAATGTACATGTTGGGAATGTTCCATGAACTTGCTTAAATGTCTGCTGTGAAAATGATTTATTTCACCCTCACTGATTCCTAAATACTGAGTGTTATGCAACTCCAGCTTTTCGATGATGCGGATAAGGATAAAACCATTATGGCTTCTAACTCACTCGTGCCTCTATCTGCGCAGTTGCAGCCGGAGCAGCTGGACTGTGGGGCTGCGCACCTGCAGCACCCTCTTGCCCTTCGCAGACCGTTGAAGGCGGTGCCCATGGTGGAGGCTGTGGGGCTCACCTCTGTGGCTGTTGAGAATGTGCACAATCATACCGTGGTCTTCCTTGGCACCAGTAATGCCCGGCTGTACAAGGTAAGACCATCTGTCTGCACAGAACAAGATTTAATAGATCATACTGTCTCAGATACAGTTATGCTCAAAGGTTTGCATACCCCAGCTGAATTTGTGAAATGTTGCCATTTATTTTGAAAATATGACTCATCATGCTAAAAACTTGTCTTTTATTTATGGGTAGTCATCATGTGAAATCATGTATTATCAGGTAGGCGTTTGGCTCGTTTTTATATCTAGCTGATAACTGTAATCTTCCAAATGGCCCTGATCATAAGTTTACATACCCTTGAATGTTTGACCTTGTTATATAGAGACACCCCTGCGATGGATTGGCAAGCTGTTCAGGGTGGGTCCCTGCCTTTGCCCGTAGTCAGCTGGGATAGGCTTCAGCTCGCCCCGTGACCCTAGTGAGGAATAAGCGGGTATAGAAAATGGATGGATGGATATAGAGACACAAGGTGACACTCTCAGTTTTAAATAGCTATGAAGGGTTAATTAGCCACACATTTTGACATTGTAGTCAGCGTCTGTGTACAATCCTGAGTTTGTTAGCTCCCGAGTGGATCCACTGATCTGGCTAGACACTGAGCCATGGGGAGCAGAGAACTGTCTAAAGACCTTCGTAACAAGGCAGTGCAGTGTTTCAAAGATGGGAGAGGACAGAAAAAGATATACTAAGACTTGAAAATGCCAGTCAGTACTGTACAGTCTGTGATTGAGAGGTGGAAAATTATGGGATATGACGATACCAAGCCTAGGTCAGGTAGGCCATGAAAGATTTCAGCTCAAACTGCCTGGAGAATTGTTTGGGATACAAAAAAAACTCCACAAGCTACCTCAAGAGAAATACAGGATGCTCTGGAAAAAGATGGACTGGTTGTTTCAAAGAGCACAATAAGGAGGTACTTGGGACAACTATGAGCTGCATGGTCGAGTTGCTAGAAGGAAGCCATTATTGTGCCAATCCCACAAAAAAGCCTGCCTAAAATATGCTAGACAATACCTTGACACTCATCACAACTACTGGAATACATTCATCTGGAGTGAAGATCAGCGCTATGTTTGGAGAGCAGCCAACAAGGTGAAAAATATACCATTCGCTCTGTAAAGCAAGGTGGTGGCTCTCTGATGTTTTGGGTGTGCGTGAGCTCTAAAGGCACAGGAAATCTTATGAAAATTGATGGCAAGATGAATGCAGCATGCTATCAGAAAATACTGGCAGACAATTTGCATTCGTCAGCATGAAAGCTGCGCATGGGATGCACTTGGACTTTCCAGCATGACAATGATTCAAAGCACAAGACCAAGCTGACCCTCCAGTGGTTACAGAGGAAAAAGGGGAAGGTTCTGGAGTGGCTATCACAGTCTCCTGACCCAGATTTCATCAAACCGCTTAGGGGAGATCTCAAATGTGCAGTTCATGCAAAACGACCAAAGAATTTTCAGGAGCTGGAGGCATTCTGCGAGCAAGAATGGGCAGCTATACCACCTGAGAGGATTAGGGGCCTCACTGACAACTTTCACAAAAGACTGCTCGTTATTATTGATGCTAAAGGGGGCCACACACAGTATTAAGAACTAAGGGTATGCACACTTTTGAACAGGGTCATTTCTCTGCCCCCTCCCCCTTATTATCATGTTTTATTTGATGATTGTGCCATTCTACATGGCCTACAGTTGAATAAGAATCCAATATGAAACAAAAGAAATGTGTTTTGCCTGGTCATTTATGATTTCTTTTGAAAAAATGTTATCTATTTTACAAATTCAGCCAGGGTATGCAACCTTTTGAGCACAACTGTATCCAGTCCAGGTGTTCTCTTCTGGTACTACTGTATAATTGTTCTTGTTTTGAAATAAATGTTCCCAGATCAGTTTTGTCTGCTCCTCATTCAGAGCACATCCCTGGATTGTGATTGTGTTGCATCTGAGTATTTGAAGTATTAACACGTGAAGTGAAAATAGATTTTTATGGTTTGGAGTAAAATGAAATTGAAATTATTGTAAATCCTTTTAGATCTCAGTTGCTTTTGCCCATTTTTGTAAATTTGTAAATGTGGGGGCTTTGTTCTGTCAAAGAGTTATAGAAAATTTAAGTGAGAATAATGGATAAATGATTATAGACATAAATAATTTGGTAACAATCCTATAGTGATAGAAGTAGCACGCTGAGGTGAGGACATTTTAAAGGCTGCATGATTTCATCCTTTCGGAACTGTTTGGGGCGGTGGAGGTCCCCTGTTTGCTGACGGTTGAGGTTTTTTCTCAGGATTTGGGCATTTATTGTCTGACTCATCAACACAGGCTGCTCAGCTCAAACTGTGCAGGGAAATGTGGGCTCAGAAACATCTGTGGGAACTCAAACTCTTTGAAATCCTCTTGATTTACCAAAAAAAAACCTTGTTTATGTATAATTTGCTTCCAAAATCACAATTTGATGAAGTATCTTGCCACAAGAGTGCTAACTGGATGCGGCTACAGTTGCTCAACTGGATATGTAATCCAAAAAACAAGAATCGAGTATCAAAACATAAAATAAACCAAAAATGATTTGATGTTATTACTTTGCAATAGACTTGGATTTTGAAACACTAGGCATTTTTTTATCTGGAGGCGCTCCTTTGTTTTTGAATATGTGTGTTTGTGTGTGTGTGTGTGTGTGTGTGTGTGTTTGCTTGTACTTGCTACGTACTGTGGACAGGCATGAGTTTTTAACCAACAAAGTGAAGTCTTTGGGAAGTGAATGTAATCACAAAGATATAAGTACAAGGATGTGTGTGTGTGTGTGTGTGTGTGTGTGTGTGTGCGTGCACGTGTATGTGTGCGCGAGTGTGTGTTTGTTTGCTTTCACTTTCCCTTGGGGTACCTCTGCTCCCAAAAAAATATTGTTTACGTGTTAATTTTAGTTGTAGATTACTTCAGGCAGTGATTTATTTAAAAAACAAAGTTGTATTGTATGGTACACAGCCCCACTGTTGAATGTTTCCACCTACAGCTTCTATATATTTGTCTGAATGTGATTTTTGTCAGTCAGTCTGTCTTTATGTCCGTCAGCATGCCTGGCCCTCTGTCTCCTCCCCTGCCCACCCTCTCTATCATCCCAAGGTCAGCCCAACCCCCAGTCACTCTCTGTTGACCCACACACTCACTCAAAATTTTTTTTCAGTCTAGTGCTTTTGAATAGATGTGGCTCCTTCGTGCTTTGTTGGAAAGATACACACTCCTTGAACTGCAGGTGCTTGATCTACCTTGCAAGAATCCAAGCTAGTCTCTTCCTGCTCTCTTGGGTCCGGGTTTTGCACGTATGGTACCACTACTTTTAAGCAGTGAACAGAAAGCTCAGTTACAGTTTTTGCGTTCAACTGGATGATTCTATTTCATCTTTACAACTTTGAGGGCTATGTTTTTTTGTGGTTTTTTTTTTTTTTGAATCGTCTATTTGCTCCGTCTGCTTTGTGTTTACAACACATTTTACTTCTAACACTGTTTGCAGTAGCTACAGTTGCTGGAATGGAATCTGTGCATTTTTGTTGACGGGAGAGAAAAAAAGGGAACTTCACAGATTGTCATCCACAGTCTGGCTAACTAGTGTGATGCTTATTGAATTGCAGGAAGTTCATTAACACAAGCTATTACACAACAGCACCCTTTCTCACTTAAAGATATGCAAGCATGTCTGCCAACAGAATTTCACCAACAGCGCGTGTTTGCATATGTGAATTATTTTATGTTTCCGTGATGCAATGGTTATTAGCGAAAGGGCCTTCTGAATTGAATGCCTGTTTAAAAAATTTGTGTCTGCCAAACCAAATAATAGATTGATTCATTTTCATTTTAGTAAGCCATGTCTTTGCAAGATATGGAAACAATGCACGCTTAAATCAGACTACCACCAAACTAAACATAACATCTCTCAGAAACCCAAGTTACCGAATAGAATTGTTTTGTACGCAGAACCTCTCAATATTTACAATTTATAGTAAAAGACAGCTTTCACCTGAAGTGAACTGCAACCGAAATAACTATCCCTTAGGTTTAACAAAAAAAAAAAATTGGGGGAATTTTAAGACGCAATTGAACTGAATGATAAGTGTTTAAACATCTGGATCAAAACACTCACAAAATCTACCATTGTAGCATTGACACCTATAGCTCTTCAAAGGCAGAAGGTAAAAAAAGCTCTCACTGAAGACGCAAAGTGTCTGCTTTCCCATGAGAGTTCTGACACTCAACAGCCCAACACACCGCTGTTATAACGATCTGTGAGGGGCATATTCACCATTACAACAAATTGCTCTGCTACATAACCAAACAAATGCCATTACACTGCTATTAAAACACTACAAAAACAACTCTTTGTTGATACTGCAGAGATAAGTCAACATCGTAGGTATAAACAGCTAATGGTGAAATTAGTTCAAAATTAAGTTTATTCTGGGACTTAAAATGTCAAAACACCATCCGGGGTTCCAGAAGGAAGCAAACTGGAGCCTGGATAAAGTTAATCTTTGTGAATAGCGCCACAGAAGAGATATACATAGTCTCGTGCATGAATAGATGTGGAGGCTTTTGGGGCAAAACAGCACATATCCCAAAAAATACTTTTGAAAAAAATTACGTTTTTATTCATTCAATCACATGTTGTTTTACTGTATTCATTTTAAGCATAGGCCTTTTGGGTGGAAGAGCACTAGCTTGTGCAATAACCATTTTAAGCTAACAACCTGGTTAAAACGAATAGAAATTTAATACAAAATGACATATGCTATGGTCATTTCAACATCACTGTCATGTTACTGCCACAATATTCCTCAGCCTCTCATTGGCTAAACCTATTTGAGGAATGCAGAGATGGCAACCTTCAAGTTTTTTATTGTTTGGTTGCGTTCTTGTTATTTGAAACCTTGTATAAGTTCACAAAAAAAATCCTGAAAATATACAAACTGGACTCTATATAGTTAATACTTTCATTTAACATTGTTTTTGTGTGAAAGTTGTTTTTTGCTTTTGGAGATTTTAATTAAGTGCAATATATGATAGCATCATGGATAATACTATATATAGATTATCAAGATGCTGGCTGAGAATCAATGATTGTTACCCTTTGAGGCATGAGATATTTTCAGTCCTGAGTTAATTTGTAAGGTAGGTTGATCGCCCTGTATTTTGCTGTCAGATTTCATTTTCAACACCTTTGAACTTGTGGAAGCTTGTGACGGGTTGCATAAAGTGTTTCAAGCATTTTGTTCTTTCTTCAGCTGAACCTCCACAGGAACCTGACCCTGGCCAATCAACCATCGCTAAAGCTGCCTTCTGGCGAGTCCGTCCACCACATCATGACATTTGATCCCAGTGACAGAAACTACCTTTATCTGATGACCACAAATCATGTGAGTCTTGGAACTATTGTTTTTCTCTTGTTCAATTAAAATTAAGGGGCAGACTGAATACATTTAATCGTGCTCATTTTAGACATGTTAAAGTATCAAAGTCCTTATTATATTTCAGGAATAAATGTCTTTTGGAAATCTCACTACACACTGGTGCAAGTTCTTGATCTAACCTTGCAATGGGATGTTTGTGTCCTGCATTGGTAAATTAATGTAAAATGTACACTTCTTCCCTTAGCTGTTGCGGGTTAAAGTGTCCAACTGTGATCAGTACTCCAGCTGCAGTGAATGCCTGGGTGCCAGTGATGCCTACTGTGGGTGGTGTACACTGGAGAGCAGGTAAGAATGGATCCAGTTAATCACATGTTGTCTCATTTTGAACCATTGGCAGTCAGTTAGCATGTAGTTGACCATAAATAGTATGTAGTAAATTTTATGAGTGCTATTATAGCTGAAACAACATATTATTTACCATTACTTCAAAACAGTTGGTAAACCTCCTGCATTGAAAACAATGAATAACTTTCTGTTCACTTTTGAATCAGTTGACATTGACGTTGCTGGGTGGTCCATCTTGCTTACACTCTTGGATCCAGTGGAGACACATAATTGCCCAATATTGTCTGCTTAGGGAGGGCTTTCTCGTCTGGAAATCATGGTGAATGCATTCAGTTAATTTTATGGGAGGAATTTATTTACTATTGTTTCCATGAATAGTACAGAGAGCAGATTCTCAAAAGTGAGACAACTGTCATAGACTATAGACGTTTAGTCAGTAGCCTGGCATCTGATGGTAGGGGAGAGAGAGAGAGAGAGAGAGAGAGAGAGATATCTGGGGAAGGGGAATTTTGGTCTGGAACACCTCCAGTCGGTCTCAGCTGGCACTACGACTGGGACCGGCTTTGTTGAGCTAGCAACAAAGCCTTGTTCATAACCAAAAGCATTACACCAGGGTCTTCTGTGAAGGAAATGTCAGATTCTTTTCAAAATCCTTTAGAGCTGATGTCATGTATGTCTGGCATCAAGTTGGCTTTTGTTGGTCGTAGTTGGTTAACAGTGTTTCCCAGGGGCCTGAAAATGTGAGTGGAGATGAGCGGCTTTGGGAGGCCGCCAGAGTCCAGAAGTGTTTAAGTGTTCATTTCGCTTACTCACCTTCACAACTGTTTCTGGAAAACTGGCGCTAGATGACGATTCGTTGCTTTATTATTACGTGCGGTGGGTGTTGGAGAGATAATCTATGGATTTAAATAAGAGTCGTAGATGTGGAAAATTTTCAGGACTTCTGCTCTTGTCTCGCAGTAATTTGCCTGAGATTATAAAAGCGAGCTTTTAGTACATATTTTATTTCCGTTTGTTTTGGACGGCTGTGTTACTCTGGAGATTGCTGGCTATGTGAGTCTGCTGACAGATGAGAAACATTGTACTGTGTGCTGTGTTTATGTTGTTTCACAGAGGGAAGCTAAAAAATCCCCCATTATGGCTCAGACCCATACTGTCTCCCCAGGGGGGGCGTGGGCTGGTCAGTGAATCACGGCTGCATATGAGTTCAGAGTCCACATCCGGACACTGGCAGCTTTCTCTCTCTGCAGCCCAGACAATTAAGCCAAGCTATTCTTAGTTCTGGGGGTTGATCCCCTAAACCCCCTTCCCTCATATTGTTCCCCATAGCGAAAAAAGGGTAGAGGCGTTTCCACTTTAAGGTTCAGAAAAACAGCAGGATCGGGGGCAGATTGCACAATCGCCCGAAATGACCATGTTTTCATCACATTATCAGAAATGTGGAGTGAAGCTGTCTTCATACCTCTGTTACTCCACTTTTATTCGAAGATAATGCACTCTTAGACTCTGTTTTTGAAAATTCATTATCGGTCTGAAACTCTGGTAAGCACCAAACTGCTTCAGTCACCAGTCAAATAAATCTCTGCTAAATTAAAGAAACAAATGATAAAGTAACAAAAACATCATTATTGTCTAACTCTCTATTAAAGTGCGAGCAGGTATTATGTGTACAAGATACGTTATAATTTTCTGCTCTTTAACAAGCGCTTCTTTTGTTCTGCCTCTGAAGGTCATTGTGTCCTTGGTATATTTACTGTAGTGGGAAGTGAATTGCTCTGAGGGTACAAGAGGCCTGTTTCTGTTTTTAATGGTGATCAGAGGTAAAAAAAAAAAAAATAACAGCCCACCCAGGCTGATAGTACTCTAATCCCATTAAATGGTTCTGATCTTCTGAGCCAGAGGGGGTTGTTGTTATGGAGACTTGTATGCCAATGAAGTAAATCCACTACAGTGGTGCATGCATTGACAGCCAGCCCTCATGTGATCTATTAAACTGAGTTTGATGAAATGAAACTGAAAGACATAAAGAGCAATGCAAGCCCAAAAAATTGCTTCCTGTTTTCTTAAGTTAGTGATATCATTCATAACAGGTTTGAAACATAGGTTGTATGTGAAGTAGGTGATTGTGTAAGACCACTTCCACATACACCCACTGCCTGGAGCTTAGGCTGCTACTTAGACCGCATTTAAAATGTATGTACTGGCACTGGTGTGAACCCTAGGTGGTCCATAAGTGTCGGACTGCAAATACTTGACAGAGGCATCACTGCGACCCACACTTTCTGTGGAAAGAGGAACCAACATTTCAGCAACAGTCAACTGCAAATGACTGTACTGCTACTGATAAACAATCCCTGCATCCTGTGCTGTCCATTAATAACTGAAAAACAGAAAACTGGTTTTGACTTGATTTAAGTAAACTATGCTGTCAGTGATTTTCTGGCCCAGACCTGCAGTGCGGGGCACACATCAGTCAGGAATTGACTTTCCTGTGAGGTACTTTAATTATCTTTAGGCTTTAACTGCTAAATTATCAGCCACAACAGCGATGTTGATGTAGTTTTCAGATGGGTTGTGCATGTGTCATCAGGGCAGACTTCAGCAAAACTAGCCTAAATCTGAGACACAATTGCTATGGAAGATTTTTTTCGGTCTTTTTGTAGGTGTCTTTATGTCTGTCTCTCTGTCTGTGTTCCTGTTTGTGAACAATTCTTGTGAATTCAGTAGCATGGCATCCTTTTAAGATGCAGTCACAAAACTTTACAGGAGTGTAGCTGGGATTGAAATGAAGGCTGAGTTCAGAAGTGGGTGTGGTCTGAGTATGCACTCACTGAACACGTTATAATGAGGACTGCTATACTGAAAACAATACCAGCATCACTGCCCTGGCTGGTATAATCCCAGATGGTCTTTAGTCAAAAATGATAGTCAGAAATGACACATGATAGTCTATGTATTCTATATACTCATGTACATGTTACATGTAATCCACCCTATTCTTGAAGATCGACTGCCCTGTAGGCTTAAATTTAACAAATTTTGCTCATTTCGCTCCACTAATTAGCAGCTCAACAAGATCCATATTCTATTGAATGCGGTTGTTAGGATTGGGATTAACACCTACAGAATGATATGTGAGCCTTTTTTTTTTGTAATAACTAAAAAAGAAAATTTCCTAAGAATTTAATGAACAGCCTATAATTGGAACATCATCAGAATGTGCGTTGGACAAAATAAATCCCCTTGAATTCCACTGAACCTTGCTGATCCTTTGTTTCTTGTGCAGATGTTCCATCCGGGAGGAGTGTGCTGCCACATCACAGCTTCGGACCTGGATCGGACTTAGGGAGGGTCTTCATCAATGTCCCGCAATGACCATCACTCCACCTGAGATCAGTGTTATCTCTGACATCACGGTACGGGCTGCTGCCTCATGACTAGTTTAAATAGTCCTGGTGAGAGGATTTGATTGGGTGCACAAGTGCACTGCAAAAATGATAAGATAAAAATACTAGGTAAGATGAATTTACTTATTTTAAGACTTAAATCACTTATTTCGTTGACCATTTTTCTTAGTAAGACAAAACAAATGTCTTGCTTTGAGGCAATTTTTAGTAGCTTGTCAATGGGGTAAGTAAATTTCACTTGTCAAGTCAAATAGTAACTTGTTTTAAGTTTTTTTTTCACAAAACAAGTTACTATTTGACTTGACAAGTGAAATTTACTTACCCCATTGACAAGCTACTAAAAATTGCCTCAAAGCAAGACATTTGTTTTGTCTTACTAAGAAAAATGGTCAACGAAATAAGTGATTTAAGTCTTAAAATAAGTAAAATCATCTTACCTAGTATTTTTATCTTATCATTTTTTGCAGTGTGAAACTTGCCACAGAAGGCCCTTGTGAGCCCAATAGCTTGCAGCCAACTGGACACTTCAGTTTATAGGTATTGAAATGAGGGCCATTTCTTCATGATTGGCAGAATGGCAATGGTTGTGGAGGCACAAAACATCCCTTTAAACTGATAATTAGTCTTGACCTATTTTTGATCATTTTATTTATCAACAATTTTTCCAATCAACAGAATAATCCATTGACAGTCTAAGTCACAGCTTCTCTCTAAATCATAATTCAATGTAGAAAAATTTCTTATTCATTAAATATGCTATGTGGAAAAGCCTCTCTGGAGCTTACAAGTAAGCATTTGGCACGTCCTGCTCTGTAGGCTATCTAACCTGTGCTTCATGATTGGTGAAATTAAAATAAATAAAGCAAAGAATTGCAAAGTGTGTCCACAATTTTGAATAATGTTGTATGAAATGCACACAATTATCGATTTTTGCCCACCAGATGCCAGTGGCATAGCATGCAGTGCGTAAATAATTTACCATATCCTTCCGTGGTCCAACACCATCGCTAAATTCACCCATGTTACGATGCCTGTGATTCTCAATTGCAAGCCTCTATATATATATATATGTGTGTGTAAGCGTGTGTGTTCCTGTGCTTGTATGCGTACATGTGTGTGTATACATACGTGTGTGTGTGCGTGTTTGTGCGTGTGTTTTTGTGTGCAAGCGCCGGTGTGCGGATTTGTGCATAGTACGTGTGTGTGCATGTGAGTATTTGAGTGTGTGTGTGTGTGTGCATATGCATGCTTTTTTGAGTTTGTGTGTCTGTGTGTGTGCACGTGCGTGTGAGTATGTGCGTGCACCCTTGTACTTCTATCCTAATGGGGGCATTACATTGACTTGCATTCATTCTTTATGTGTCTCTACAGCCTATCGGTAATTTTAACAATAAGCAATGCTTGCCAAACCCAAACCCTTACCCTAATTTAACCTATCCCTGATTCTAACCTTACCCCTTACTCTTACTGATTTCACAATTTGCCTTTTTAATTTGGGAACATATCTTTACTTCCCAAAAATGGCCCCACTCTGTAGGAAAAAAAAACATTTTCTTGTTCTCATTTTTTATCAAGTACAAGAACACGCGAGCGCGCGCATGTGTGTGTGTGTGTGCGCGCGTGTGTGTGCGTCTTTGTGGGTGTCTTTGTGGGTGTGAGGGGGAGTTTCATTCAGTGACAGTCAGACTTACTCACATGGATCTCACAGCTGCCTGTCTGTATGCCACTCAAATATATCCCTCCTTGAGAAACAGGAAGCTGCAGCTGAATCAGACTGTCTCATACACAGGATTAGGAAAAAAGACTAAAGATACTGGAGTCATGCTGATGAAGCTTTGTCTGAAGTGGACAAGCAGCAATGTTGCAATAGATTTACGGTGGTGGGTCACATTTACTATGCTGTATAACCCCTATTCCATCTGTTTCACAGCACAAGAGGCCTGCAGTGTAGTTTATTACACCCATCTATACAACCCACTTTTCTCTCTTCTCGTTCTCATGCTCTCCATCCCAGAATGTGGGTATCCTGATAAATGGCAGTGTCCCAGACCTGCTTGGCTCCAGGGTGGAGTGTGACTACGGTTTGGGGTTCTCCACTGCAGCCACTGTGCACTTTGACTCCGGGCCATCCCAAATTCAGACCTGCCCCCTGCTGCCCCGTGAGAAATACCCCAGGATCCCTGACGACAGGGGTAGGCACCTCTGACCTCTGGTGTTTTTGGTTTCTCTTTTTTGTTAGCTTTTTCACTCAGAGAAACGATAATATAAACTTCGCTCCAGTAAGAGAAATCAGAAGAAAGCTCACCACCAAAACCAGTATGGTTCCACAATCTGACTCAGATTAGTATATTCAGTTTCCTGTTCTTTCATATAGTATCACATTCTGGTTTTTATTATGGTTTTACAACACCGGTGCCATGCAGTTGATGTCCTGTGCTACTCATATGCTCAACAGAATCATATTCAAAATGTATTCTTCTCCATACATTTCCTATTTTTTGTATGGAGGCCTTCTACAGAAACGTCTCAGCTTGATAATCATTTAATGCAGATGGAAGATACTGTGACAGATAAAATGTTATATGTTTAATGACTATGTTTAAAGTCCTTTGACAATGAAGCAATCTTGTCAGAGTTCTGGATTAGGAAATGAGTATGTATTAGTACTGACTCGTTAGCTCTTTTCCTGGTAGGTGGTCATTAATTCCTTCCCTGGATCTGTCTTGCAGACCACATCATTGTTCCCATGGCTATTAAGGTGAATGGCATGTCTGTGGTTTCTGGGAACTTTACCATCTATGACTGTGAGAAGACTGGGATGATACACCGCAAGACAGCGTAAGCCTTTTTATTGTCGACACGTCTGTATCAAACAAATACACAAATCCTACACAGGAAGTCACGGCCCCAGCCACTTATATCCTGTAGAAATGTTTGGCAGCGGTGCTGTGAGTATTAATTCTCCCTTAGATCAAGTACGGCTTCGCACTCCTCTTGAACTCTGTCTGAAAGTACAACCCCACTTTCAAAAAAGTTGGGAAGCTGTGTATATTGTAAATAAAAACAGAATGCAATGACTTGCAAATCTCATAAACCCACATTTTATTCTCAATAGAACACAGACATATCAAAAGATTCAGATATTCTGGAGAAACTTTGAAAAACATTGAGGAATATTTTTCTGAAATTGTTCCACTAGTTTTTATACAGATTGGTGTCCATCTTTACTTCTGAGAGACTCTGCCTCTCTAAAATGCTCTTTTATTACACTCCGTCATGGTACTGACCTGTTGCCAATTAACATCATTGGTTGCAAAATGCTCCCCCAGTTTGTTATTAGTACCAATTACTTTTCCAGCCTTTTGTTGCCCCTCTCCCAACTTGTTTTGAGATGTGTTACTGCCATCGAATTCAAAATGAGCTATTATTTTTCATGAAATGGTAAAATGTCTCATTTTCAACATCTGATATGTTGTCTATGTTCTATTTTAAATAAAATGTGGGTTCATGAGATTTGCAAATCATTGCATCCTGTTTTTATTTACATTTTACACAGCATCCCAACTTTTTTGGAATCGGGGTTGCATTTTTTAATGAGTTTTATAGTGAATGGCTTCATGTTGAATAAAGAGATGACAGCAAGTTGAATTTACAAGGCATTTGAATAAAAGGAAATTCAGTACGACCAGTCTGGCCAAAGCTAACTAATATCTTTTTTGTCCGAGCTGGACAGCGAAAAGAATGGCAAATGCATGGCTGCAGGTACTGTGCGTGCAGTGCTGCATGCATTAATCTTGTAGCGAGATAAACTGGGGTGCGACCACTTCCGCACGCTAGAAGTCACGCCTGCTGCCCGCTTCTCAGCGTGTGCGACGTAAAAGTGCGAAGGCAGGCTGCGTATGGTTTGAGGTGATAATGAGAAGAGGCAAGGCATCTTCATGTACTTGCGAGCTTCTTGTTAAATGTTTTTTTTTTTGTGGTTTCTGAGGAAATTTTCAAATATGCCATTTTCTTTTTTGTCAAGAGCTCACAAGCAATGCGCTATTTGTGTCACAGTTTTTTTTTTAAAGCTCTAGTCTTGTTTCTGTGCTAAAGCAATCCTTTCACAGTGGGATCTGAGCAGTTCAAGTAGGTGAAAAGATAATGACTTGCAGACGCTTAGATTCCAAAGTGCCTGCGATGTCAGTCATACCATACTGTACTCGTAGTGTTGAAACATGCTAGCTTTTTAGAAATGATTAAGGATATCTGTTTAGCTGGCTCTTTGCAAGCCGTGATAAACGTGCTCTGCTGGATGTTAAGGGAGTTTGAGTCCGTTAGAAGCCGCTCAGAGACATGCTGTTTGACAAATGAGGTCCCTGATAACTCCACTGTGAATGGGACACCTGCATACTATCACTTCTGAAGGCCCAAGATATTCCATAAGCTTGGATTTCCCAAGTAAAGCTTTCACACCTTTTGGATATCAGGCATTTCTCTCCCGTCTGTATGTTGTCAAGTCACACTCAGCACTTGGGGGTTTTGACTGATCACGGGATGGGCAAATATAGGCAATCAAAGATATCTGCCCTCATTTCAGGTCTGGAGGTGGAAACACCTGGTGTTTTACCTTTTTTCATGACATACAAAGCTAATTGTCTGTTGTCCATTTCAGTTGCTCACTTAGGTTGCTGGCTATGTTGTCATGGCTCAGCAGTCTTCTGTGATGTGTTTCTCCCTACATCTGCACAATTTTTCAACCTTAGAGATGTGTTTACTCACGTTTTAGTGGAAGTTACCTAGGCTACAGCCAGCAGCTGTGAATAGTGCTTATGGGCCAATGTAAACAGTTAGCCCTATTACTAGCCATAGTAACAGGACTCTGAAGAAGACATTTTGCCTCATTTCTGCTGACAAAGCAGTTAGCGACATCAATCACTTTAGGGGGGATTTGACCCATTTCAGGAGTGCATGAGAATCCTCTGGAAGTCTCTCAGGAGCATTTTGGCCCATTACAGGTGCAGGAGCTGTTTGAATGCCAGATGGAGGTGTTACTGGAACCAGGAGAAGAATGTCTGTGTGTCCAGTAAAGAGGACTTGAAGGACAGCCTTCTTGAGGTGAGGAATGTTTTTGCGTGTTAATGCTCCAATTAGAGATAATACCATCCCTTGTGTCACAAGCAAACAGTCAAAGAACTCTCCCGCTGCTCTGCTAAAAATAAACGACCGCAGTTGATGAGTACAGTTAACAGTTGATGTTATAATTGTTTGGAAGCTCTGCGGCAGTTGCTTAATTTATACCACCCAATGCTTCTTGCGTGGTGTCATAACATGTCAGAAACAGATTTAGATAATCAGGAGTTTTGAGAGTTGTGATGGAAATAATGCAGGAGGCCACACATAAGTATTCTTTGTAGATTGTCAGGGAAACTAACATGACATGGTATGGAAAGCAGTATCAGGGATCACATTTGGTGAATTTGAAATTGTGAAATAAAAGCATCTCTCTTTTTTTTTCTTTTCGGTGTTAAGACACTCGAACTTTTCCACTTCGGCTTTTAACATAAACAGTAAAAAATGACTGTCTGATGCAACACAGCATGTCATAAATCTGTTTTAAAAAGAACCCAGATGTGTTCTGATTCAAATTGTCTCCGCTGGCTACTTTTTTCTCCAGAGTCCAGAATTGTGTCCAAGCCTGGTGGCCTCGGAAGTTCCTCCATCCCCCTCGGGAACGTCCCAGGACATCATCGTGTCGCTCAACAACACTGAGGAGGTAAAGATAAACGGCCCCAATGCAGATCCAGCCTGCGTCTCACGACACAAGAAATTCACACGCAGGCTGGGTTTCCTTCTGAAGTCAGCTGGGAATGGAAGTTTGTAAAATGAGTATTGTTTAGTACATGCAGTATAGAACTGTAAACAGCCTTGTGTGGATTCTCACTGGCGAAGCAAAGCCCCCCCCTCCCTATTTCACATACACTTCTGTTAGACTGTGAGTCAGACCCACACGGGGACTGAGACTGTGGTTTCAGCTGCAGTTCTTAACTAGGCCACTTCTGCCAGGAGGCTGGGAGATGCCCTGGACTGCTCAGTGCTGTCGGATAAGATGCAAAGGCAGGGACAGACTGCAAACACCAACACAGTGCCAGTCCTCACTTGGATGCCTTTCCCTTCCTTTGTGTACTGGCACACGAGCACACAGTCTGAGTGATGTAGTTAGCCCTGGTAATTTTTTATTTTTTTTTGGTCAGCATTTGCTGGTTGAGAGGACAATCCTTTCTGAGATTACAATTGTCTAAGAATCATGTGGTGTCAGACATAGCATTATTTGGTTATTGATTTATTTATGAATTATGGTGAGTATAGTAATCATGCAGATGAGGTAAGAAGTGCAGAGCGGTGGCCACAGTCCTTGTGTAAAAGAGTGGCCTTGTGCTTGATTTTCAACAGACATGTCTGTTGGAGGTTGATTGAAAATTTACAACCGTATATGGCTAAAGCCCATTTTCTTACTTGAGTGTGCTTGTGTGTGTGTGTATGTGTTTGTGTGTGTGTGCGTGTGTGTGTGTGTGTGTGTGTGCATGTGTTTGTGTGTGCGTGCGTATGTGTGTGTCTGTGCATGTGTTTGTGTCTGTGTGTGCGTGTGGGCATATGTGCATATGTGCACGTGTGTGTGTTTGTGCGTGTGTGTGCATGCGTGTGCGCTCGTGCACATGCGTATGTGTGTGGGCGCGCGCATGTTTGTGTGTGTGCTTATGTGTGTGTTTGTGTGTGTGTGCATGTGTTTGTGTGTGCGTGCGTATGTGTGTGTCTGTGCATGTGTTTGTGTCTGTGTGTGCGTGTGGGCATATGTGCATATGTGCACGTGTGTGTGTTTGTGCCTGTGTGTGAATGCGTGTGCGCTTGTGCACATGCGTATGTGTGTGGGTGCGCGCATGTTTGTGTGTGTGTTTGTGCGTGTGCATATGTGTGTGTGGTATCTTTTGTTGTGAGCAGGGGACCGCTTTGGGCTGTGATTTTGGAAGCGGACAGCTGTATGACGCGAGGTGGCTCGGTCCCTCGGAGGTGCAGTGTAGCGGTGTGACAGTAAGTACAGAACAGCTCACCCTCCGAGAGCTGTCACTCATCTCTGCTTTGGCTTCTTTCGCCGTCGAGCGAAATCAGAGCCGTGCTGGTGTGCTGCCTCGGTCTAAAGCCGAATCAGAAACATGTGGGAGTACCCTGATGAACACTGAGCTGAGAATAACCAGTGCAGCATTCATTTCAACAAGCAGCAAAATCTGTGAACAAAAATGATTTTACTTCTCTTAAAAGTTTCCCAGGTAATCTGATTAGGGACAGTTGATGTATGGTGTTTTTTTTTTGGTTGAACATACTAATTCGTATCATATTCTTGCATTTTAGCTGTAAATTCAAGGAATCAGTGAGATCACTGAAATACTCATCGATATTCCATCATGCATCGCAGGAATTTGTATGCGAATGGTTTCTCCAGGGGTTTCGTGACTATAAGTACGGTATTACTGCCCGTATTTACAGGAAATGTTTTGAAAGACGTTACAAGAGCCTCCTCAATTTTGCCAGTATTCAAGGTCTTAATTGTATAATTTGACCATTATTACCATCAAGTTCTGTAGGTTGGTGAATCCCCTCTGTGCTCCTTTCACACTCAGAACTGATTTCTCTTACCAGCTAACCACAGCACAAAGGAGCCAGGTGTTCTATCTGCATCTGCAAAGAAGGGATCACCCCAACACCTATATCGACAGCCCAATTCCCCTTGCAGGTCTGTAAGCCAGCGCAGATACGGTACACATTGCACAAAAGGACTCATTGTTCGCCTTCACTTCAGTTTCAACAGACAATGACGCTCTTCTGAAGCATGTTTGTATGCGTTAGTCAATACCTTGTGTGGTCGAGAGAGCTTGGGGTGCAACCACAACAAAATAAACAGAATAGCTGTGGTGTCCCTCTTCGGTTTACTTCTGGTCCTCAGTTACACCTCCTTTGTTAAATTTTGCTGACCGTGAAGCTATGCTACGTGCTGTCTGTAATTGATTGTAGAATAGGCCATAAAGATGAAATATCTACGTTTTTTTGGTGGTTTTATTTGAACTGTAAGTAACCGGTGGAGATTCATGGGTAATGCATGCCTTTTCAGCAAATTAGCATGACAGGCAAAATAACAGAGCATCAAGCTGTACTTCATCATTAGGATAAATGTCTGGTTGTTCAGCAGGGGGAGACTATCTGTGCCGGGCTCCGAGGGGAGGACCATAACTCTTCTTCACACACACTTTGACTCTGTCTGTAACTCTCTCTCTTCTTTAGTGGAGGTGTATAACTGTGGGATGGGGAGTGCAGACTGTTCACAGTGTTGGGGAAGAGAGGACCAAGGCCACCTCTGTGCCTGGTGTGAGGGCTCTTGCAGACCTCGGGATGGCTGTAGGCCCCTCAGGAGCCAATGTCCCGACCCCGAGATTCACAAGGTACCTCCTCCTGCTGCGGCTCACAACCCACGGTGTCAAACCGCCCCCAAATTACCTCAGTGGGGCGTAAATTTTGCGCTGCTTTTCTTGTCATGACTGTGATGGGAGGGTTTGGTGGAAACGCTGAAAACACCTACCTATCGTCCATCTTTAAACACAAAAGACTCGCACTGCACTGCTGTCGGGAGTTGTTAAATGTGCCGAATTCTCTCAGCTCCCTTTGGCGGTTACAGTGGGGGTCCTTGCCTTCCTTCAAAACAGGAAACGGTGTTTCAGATATTGGGAGAACAATGGCCTGAATGATTTCATTATTGTGACCGACTTATTTTTTTAAAGGGTTGTCTAAGAGCAGCATTTCATGCTTGATCATTAAGACTTCAGCACTTTTGTATGACTATTTTTATTGTGTAATCGATGAGAAATATTTTCCTTGAGGTTTCCATCCACAAAGTGACCCCCCTCTCGGCTGAATGAAAAGCACTGGTCATTACCAGCATAGTTTTCATGTCAATTTCGGTTTGCTTGAAGACTCGCAGTTCTTCCATGTGTCTGAGCTGATTTTTTTGTTGATGTTCATATCTGCTGTGCTGTATTGAGATGGGAAGTATGGTTCATGTGAAGTCTAATCGGCCCTGCTAAGTGTTTCCTGCTGATAAGCTGCCGGCCCAGAGAATAAATGCATTTGTCGCATGGATTTGCCCACTGGTGATGTCTCCATAGCCACTCATACATTCAACTGCTGCTGTGTTCTGTAGTCCTAAGCTGCCCTGTGATGTCCTGCTATCATTTGAATCAGTCTGGACATGACTGCTGCAGACTATCCTTGGGTGTGCGGTGTGTCTTTTTCACAGAAAATGCCTCCCCGGGGAGCTCCAAATATGTGCTTATATAACATCATCAGCATAAAATGTATGGCGTGCTGTATATAAATACCATAATGCTTCAACTGCAAAAACGGCAAGACTTGTGCTGTTCTCTACTAAGAAAAAAAGAGCAGTTGTCTCTGTCATTTGTTTGCTCTAGATGCCTTAGTGTTTTTATATCCTGTCATTAATTTTGGCTGAAGGTGTCTGAAATTGCGCAGAGACCTGGTTGAGTAAGCTTACTATATTCTTCTGCCCTGAAAACGTGTCTTAATTATTTTTTTATCTAATTAATAGTATGAAATCAGGCATTATTTTGGACTTTGAAGTGGACAGTATGTGATGTCAGAAGCACTGTTGGCAATCTATACGCCGGCATGCTCTCGCAGATATTAATCTCAGCGACGACTGCGCCCATGAGAGCAGAAACCGCAAGCTGAAGCCGAATTGACTGTTTCTGGGAGAGCGGATGTCAGTCAGCAGGTTTATCACCAGTCCTCCCACAGTCTCACACAGGTGTTGTTCTCTGCCTCAGTTTAGCAGAGAAGGTGTCTGTGGTGTGCAGGCCTAGTCTTGCTACAGTTTAGCTGAAGTCAAAGCTGTGGGCTGATTTATGTGTTTTTTTCAAAACTGTTGAATCTGCAAGCATGATTCGTTTGCCCGCCTCAAGGACTGCACAGAGTTTGTTTTCATGTACAAATATGGTCTGCTTTCATACAGGAACAATTGTGGTGCTGCTTAGTGTAACACAGAGGGTCACTCTGGTCTGAGAAAAGCAGAATAGTCGCTATACATCAAAGGTCTGGGCAAGGTTCTGCCTCTCTGGATTTCCATGCTACACTTAGCATTGATTGCAGATTGTTTGCTCTGAATGGCGTGTGATGACTATCGGACAACGTTTCACTGGCGATCTAAAGAATGGCGCTTTTGCATTCCATTTTCCAAAACTTGAAACCCGTGGGGAGATGTGGGGAGGACCTAAACGGTTGTAGTGCCACTTGCTGTAAATGACCAAGGCTGTTCCTCAGCTGAGGAGAGCGGGCCAGCCAGCAGACCCGTGACGCACCGCTGTGTCAGGATGCTAGCACATGCAAATTAGCGGTTTTGAGGAAGCTTATTACCAGGGACTCATGTCTCTTCTCACATGAAGGTGAGAAGCACAGCCACACTTCAGCATGCTCTGGGCCTTTGAGAGTTTCGCTGAAGCCGAGATTTAAGCTGTAAGCCTGAGCATCAGAATCTGACTCATAAGTGGCTGCTCTCCGAAAATAAACCTCTTGCCTACTGAGCATAAGGAGGGAAACATGTCTTTTTGATTAGCAGCTAAGGCTTCCGCCGAGGGATAAATGTACAGATTTGTTTTCCCTGTTTTAAATTCTGGGTAATTCACTGCTCCGTAAAAAAAAAAAATGAAAATAAAATACTTGACCCACATTGTCTAAATGTTTCCAGTGGTCATTAATGAGAGGACAAAGGCTGTAGGTGGCATTCGTCGAGCAGCTTCAACTGGTTCTCACTGGTTGCCCTGTAAAAGTTAGATTTCCCTCTGACCTAGTTCTGTACTCTCCTGACTTCCTGTTAACCCCCCGCTCCTCTTCTGCCCACAGATCTGGCCACTGAGTGGGCCGGTGGAGGGGGGGACGGAGCTCTCAATCCAAGGAAGGAACCTGGGTCGCAGGGTGGAGGATGTGGGCGTGACCATTGGAGCGGTGCCCTGCAGGCCACTCAAGGCCCGATATAATGTCTCAGTGCAGTGAGTGCCCAATCCGAACCCCCCCCCCCTTCTCCATTACAGTGAATTTTACATTATCCACTGTGTAGTGCAGCACTGATGCAGGTCGCTAGTCAGTGGTCCAAGGCTAATTTTGGCCTGAAGTACTCTGGTTGATGGAGTTGAGTGAATTCAGTGCCATTATATGTAAGCAGTTCAACAGTGTGACTTCCTTCCTTTGCTGTTTATACATACATTACAGTATACTGTATTGTACAATTATTGACTTCAGTTGAGGTGAATCCAATTATTTATCCACCGTGGACAAGTGATGTTACTAATATCTAATATCACTTGTCCAAGGTTATGAAATTATTGGACTCACCGATAATTGAAGCCAATATCTGTTTTATTGTACGACCCTTCTTGTAAATATAAAATAAATGATCTTCACTGTCGTGGTGGGGAGTAATCGTGTGGATATCAGTTGCTCCATGGAAGCAACACCAAATACAGACACAATCAGGTGCTCCCGCTGGGAGGCCTAATCTAGTTTTTGCTCAAGGACATCAGATTGTCATATTCACCTCTCGCGCACTTTTGAATATCACTGTTTACAATGACTGGCGGAGCTCGCCTTGACCAATCAGGAGAGAGCAAATCCTTATGTCATATAATAAAGAAATTTATGGTATCTGCCTTTGTTCATTGCCATGTAGCAATAATGTCGTTGAGATCATACTCTGTCGTTGCTTTGGTGCAGACGGAAGCCCATCATGAGTGAATGCCCTGATAGTCACCCTTGCCCTCACTGCTCTCTGAACCTCTGCCATAAGCAATAATATCCTTCCACCGCCTTGTTTAACAAGCAACACGTAATTGTACTCGGCAGGTCTCAGCGTTTGTTACTTCTCCGTGGTTGACGTAGACTGGGTTGTGGGAGAGTGAAGCGCTGGAGTTATCTGGGGGTCACCCTCGTGGTCTGCCGTGGTGCTTTCTGTCAGGCACAGCTATGGCAGGCCGCATTTCACCGATGTGATGTCACCCGCCTAACTCTCTCCTGATTAGATCAGAGTTTTCCACCCTCTATGTTATGACAGGGCATGCGCTTCCATTACAGTATTTCTTAGCGTAGAAGGGTCAGTCTTAGGTCGTAAATCACAACATGTCATTTCGTAGACCGCAGACGCACGCTGAGACGGCACCTGTTTATGACTCAAAGGCGGTGCTGTTATAACAGGTGTTTGCCCATGTCTTCAGAGCTCACGCGTTAAACGGTTTAAGGGAACAGCAGTTAAAAGTGGCATACGGGGAGCGAGCCGCTAGCTGAGCTACACGTTTAAACCAATTTCCATTTGAAGAGACTGACTCCAGGGCCTCTAAAAATCCCTCAGTGCTCTGGAGAGTGGCTGTCAGCTTGTCCCTCATTAACGTAAGCACTCGCCCGGGCTTTTGAGAGTCTCTCCTCCTGGTCTTGATTATTGTGACATATTCCTGGAGGCGCCTGCAGCTCCGCTGGCTCTCACTGTTGGTTCACCATCACTTTCTGCCCCGTCACAGGGGCACCAGGGGGTTAAACTCAGACTCACTAAAGAAAACTGAAAGCAGTACTCAAAATAGCCAAATCATTAGAATGGTCTGTGTTACAGTTCATTCCCCTTTAATGTGTCTCATGTTGATGGCGAGTGAGTTCTCTGAAAGCAGATTGACAGCACCCCCTGTTGTTGTCATCGGTTCTGTTGTATAGCACCAAGCACCAAACGAGCCAGACCCACCTCATTGCAAAGACCCTCTCAAATTCACTCCTCTTTCCTGCCCATATGTTACTGCTTAGGCGATACAGCCCAATATTTCCTGGCAGGTGTTTTGTGAGCGGCACTTATAAGTGCCTGATCAAAAAAAAAATGAAAATAGCTGCTATCGTCCAAAAAAATTTCTGATAGGTGGCCGAGTTTGAAAGTTTGATTTGGCTTCTCATTCGACGGGGACATGGCTTCCATCTGGGACGAGGAGTTACTGAGTTACTGCACCAGCATGTTGCCTGGCAGTCACATCTGTCAGTAGAGTCTGTTTTTGGTGCCTTCTTTTCTTCCATGAAGATTTGGCACCCCCTGAATATCTCACTGCCAGTCACTGAATCTATTCTGGAATATTTTAAAGCTGTTTAAAGAGGGGTGTTAATTACTGCCGCGTGGTGTGCCGTGGTGTTCAATTCTGCCATTTATGTGTTTTTCTGCAGGCTGGTATGTGTGACAGGAGAGACTAGGCTCCAAATGTCAGATGTGGTGAGCGTCACTGTGGCCCATAATGCCGTGGGGAGGTCTCAGGAGATCTACACGTACTTGGTGAGGCTGCTTTCGTTCTCTTTCTCGCTCCCTTGGTCTTTTCGTCTGTCACTCTGCATTTTTTTTTTTGCATTGTGGCAGCAGACCTACTCTGTCCGAGTATCGTTAACAGCTGCTTCTCATAATAATCTTGCATGCATGTAACATGGGAATCTTCAAATGTTTCTCAAAGTCTTACAAACATTATTACTCTCTCTTTGAACTTGAGGCCAATAGAAACAGTTGTGTCTGTTGTTGCAAGGGCCTTCTCTTGAGTGAATTGCATCAACAATTAAGGCAGTCCTTTGAGTGTTAATTGACCTTGACTCGAATGCTCTCCCCACGGGTTTCGAACATCCAGTCCACGGAAACAAATGTAGATCCCTTTCGTTTATTTTGTTTATTTTTTAGCGGGTGGCTTTCTCGTCTTAATGGACTGCTTCGTAGGATGATAAGATTTAAACATGATACTGCCTTGGACACATCTTACAAAACAAACAGCAGGCAGTCTGTGCAGTTAGGGGGGGGTGCTTTGCACAAGCCCTGTCTGTAGGAGGTGATCTCCTAGTGCTGGTGCTTCTCGCGGCTGAGGGATGCTGTATCCGCCGAGGGGCAGGAAGGACGCCAGCGCTCAGCCTCCTTCCTCCAGCCCCCGGCTTCGGAAACATCTGCCCCTGTGAATGCTGGCTGCGCGTAGAGTGCGGTCCCGCGGATCCTCTCAGACAATAGGCATCTGCCGGCCCCTCCCCGCCCCTTCCCTCGCTTGAGGAAGTGGATCCTGAGTGAGGGAATGGTGTGTGTCTGCTGGGGTGGCTGGACAGGCGGTCTCAGGAGGAATTGCAGGAAGGCTTCGGAATGCACACGTCCTGTTTCGCCTCATGCAAACTCTTGCAGATGCTGCAAGACCAGCTGCATTAAGTCAGACCGTTGGACTGGATGAACCTACTCCAAATCAGAGTGTAGGACTGGATAAGACAGCGCCAAATCAGACTGTGGGACTGGATTAAATTACACCAAATCAGACTCTAGGACTTGATAAAACTAATCCAGATCAGAGTGTAGGACTGGATAAAGCTACACAGAATCAGAGTGTAGGACTTGATAAGACTAATCCAGATCAGAGTGTAGGACTGGATAAAGCTACACCAAATCTGAGTGCTGAAGTGGATAAAACTGCACCAAATCAGAGTGTAGGACAGGATAAAACTACACAAAATCAAAGCGTCATACTGGATGAAACAGCGACAAATTGGTGTATAGCATGGGATAAAACTATGCTAAATCAGAGTGTAGGTCTCAGTAAAACTACAGTAAATCGAAGTCTGGGACTGTATAAGACTACACCAAATCAGAGCATGGGACTGGGTGAAGATTCGCCAAATGACAGTGTAGGACTGGGTAACACTAGATTTTTTCAGAGTGTAGCTTTGAGGTCAAGTTTAAGTCAAACTTTTTTGACCCCATGCAGCCAAGGCAAATGGGCTGGTGCAGTGCAGGATGTAAGGGACATGCTACACATCTGACAGTACTGCCCAGGTCAAGGTCATTGGCAGGAGTTTTACCCAACATTTACCCAAGTTTTACCCGGCCTCGCATGATTTTACCTTATGTGACCCATGGTATTTCTCTTTGATTTTTAAAACATGTAATTTTAGTCATATAATATTGAGGTTTGAAAGATGGTCATTTTGTCTTAACAGTACATAGTCATTCCTTTGTACCTTTTGAGGTGCTTTGGACGCATGTCCTGTAAGTAATGTATTTTACTGATGGCTGTGTCCTGTGAACAGTTCATTGGTTACTGGCAACGAATAAGAAAAGAGTATAGACATACTAATGATGTATATATATATATATATATATATATATATACTGTGTATATACTGTGAATATATATATATATATATATATATATAATATATGCACAAAATCTTTAAAGATATTGCACAATTACAACAGGAGATTTTGGTTCAGTTGTAGACTTCTGATATAAAGTCCAGTTTGGCTATCTTGTTTATAATTCATATGGTGTAGTTAAGTGTAGCTTAAGTTTATACAAATTTTCCTGTATTGCTTTGACACAAGCATGATGATTCACTGAGATAAAGCGCGCTACAGTGCCCTCCGTGATTATTGGCACCCCTGGTTAAGATGTGTTAAAAGCCTTAAAATAAATTCAATTTTTGTTGCAGAAGCATACTCTCACACTGAAAATTGTAGAAAAATGTAACCTTCAACCCAAGTGAATTTTAAGGGAAAAAAATCCCTGAGTAAGAAATAATTATTTTTCATAAAATCACCTGTTCCTCAATTATTGGCACCCCTAACAACTCCTAGGAATTAAATGTAATTGTAGTTTTTCTGTCATTTCTACTGTAGTTTACAAAGTTGATCAGAGTATCTCGGAACATTTAATTAGTAAACCATCACTTCCTGTTTCCCTGGGGTATAAATATGACGTGCCACGGAGGCCATTTCTCTTATCCACTCTTCAACATGGGAAAGACAAAGGAACACACCATTCAAGTAAGGCAGATGTGTGTCGACCTTCACAAGTCAGGCAATGGCTACAAGAAAATAGCCACTCGCCTGCACCTGCCCATATCTACTGTCAGAGGAATCATGAAGAAGTTTAAAACAACTGGAACAGTGGTAAACATGCTTGGACGAGGAAGCAAGGTTATTTTGCCACCACGCACAGTGAGGAGGATGGTAAGAGAAATAGAAAGTTCTCCAAAGCTAACTGTTAAAGAATTGCAACAAATGGTAGCATCTTGGGGTCACTAAGTCTCCAAAACAACCATTAGGCATTATCTACATGCTAACAAGCTTTTTGGGAGGCATGCACGGAAAAAACCTTTTCTCACTCAAAATCATACATGCAAATGTCTGAAGTTTGCTAAGCAGGACTGGGACTTCAACTGGGACCGTGTGCTTTGGTCAGATGAGACCAAGATAGAGCTTTTTGGCAACAAACACTAAGTGGGTCTGGCGGAACACAAAAGATGAGTATGCAGAAAAGCACCTCATGCCCACTGTGAAGTATGGGGGAGGATCGGTGATGCTGTGAGCCTGTTTCTCTTCCAGAGGCCCTGGGAACCTTGTTTGGTTGCATGGCATCATGAACGCTTTGAAATACCGGGACATTTTAAATCAAAATCTGGTGGCCTCTGCCCGAAAGCTGAAGATGGGTCGTCACTGGGTCTTTCAGCAAGATAATGACCCTGAACATGTGGCCAAATCTACACAGAAATGGTTCACCAGACACAGAATCAAGCTCCTCCCATGGCCATCTCAGTCCCCAGACCTCAACCCCATTGAAAACCTGTGGGGTGAGCTGAAGAGGAGAGTGCAGAGGAGAGGACCCAGGTCGCTGGATGATTAAGAGAGATTGTGCAAAGAGGAATGGTCGAAGATCCCTCTTTCGGTATTCTACCATCGTGTGAAACATTATAGGAGCAGATTAGGTGCTGTTTTGTTGGCAAAAGGGGGTTGTACAAAGTATTAACATCAGGGGTGCTAATAATTGTGGCACACATGATTTGATGTAAAAGATGTAAAAATATCCCACTGAATAAATGCACTTAAGGCTGGATTTTCCTCTTTTTTCATTGTGGTCCTATATTATTTATAAAAAAACTGAATTTATCAGAAGCTAAAGAACACATCTTAACCAGGGGTGCCAATAATTATGGAGGACGCTGTAAATATTCTCAGGACATGTGTCCTATGAGTAATGAATTGCTGTTAGTTTCCATAGGTAGATTTGATGAGCTTTACTGAAAATTTGACGCATGAAGCAAATACACTGCAAAAAATGAAAAGAAAAAATAATAAGATAAATTTACTTATTTTAAGACTTTAAAAAAGTTTCTATTTGCTTTACAAGTGAAAATTTACTTACCCCATTGGCAAGATAGTCAAAATAACCTCAAATCAAGCAAAAATCCTTAGTCTTACAAAGAAAAATAGTGATTGAAATAAGTGTTTTAAGTCTTAAAATAAGTAAATTCATCTTACTTAGTATTTTTTTCTTTTCATTTGTTGCAGTGTAAAGCATGATCTGTCCTGTAAGTCCTGCTCAATGGTGGAAGATAATTCAGTAACTAACATCATAGTGTGGAATGTAGTTATTTTAACAGCAGCTTTCTCAATGATGGTCAATTTATAGCATCAATTTGCATGCAACAATGGGTTAAAAAGACCCCAAACTGGAACTTACTGCAGATAGTTGAGCTTTTTTGCATTAATTATAAGTCTGAATGCCTAAGTACCATCCCAGAGCTGCAGCATGTGCTCTATAACAGGCATGGGAACACCAACCTGATTGGGCTTTGCAGAATATATTTATTGTAAAATACCATAATGTTGGTATTTTTAAAGCAACCCTGTGAGCATACCAGGGTTTAGTCTTTTTAATCCATCAGGATAACATATTAAATATTCCATAATCACAGAAATAGTTTTAAATGACATGCTTACTGATATCTCTTCTATGCCTCCTTCCCCAGATCCCGAGAATTATTTCCATGGAACCCAGGAATGGGTCCCGTTCAGGGGGGACCAGAGTCGCCATCAGAGGTGAACATCTCGATGCAGGGTCCCAGGTGCGAGTGAGGGTCAATGACTCAGAGGACTGTGCTATTATCACGTAAGGCCTCATTTTAAACATGCTATGCTATAACCTGAATCATCCTGTTTAGTGTGTCCGCTCTAAAACCTCCAGAATTGATTAAATCCAAATTTTATGTCATTGACATGCTAAACTGTTTCTTCATTTGAATTGTTTGTTTACTGCTTTATTTTGAAGCCAGAAAGTTAGACAGTTTTGTCTCTGGTGTTCTCTTCGTGTATGACTGTAGCATCGGATATCGGCTATGGTATCCAGTTATGTCATCATTGTTTTTTTGGTTGTGTTTTTGCATTTGTGATCGTTTCACTGCTGTTTTTAGTGATGCTCAGAGGTGTGTGGTTGTCTCAGCTGGGAGGATGTGCAGTGATTTTGCTGTGTGGCTGCATTACGTGCAGGCGACACTCAGAAGTCATTGTATGCAAAATGCCAGCCGCAGATGAGCCAAGCGCTGACCCGGTTCCTGTGTGTGTGGAGTTTGACGAGCTGCCCTGTCAGAGCGACCGCCTCAGTGCACTGTATACTTACGAGAAAGACCCGAGTATCAGCAATATCCACCCCACCAAGAGCCACCTCAGGTGCCCTCTCTCTCATGTTATTTACACTGCTCTCTCAGCCTGCTTTTACCCCAATGTTCTGATGGAATCAGCTTTAGCAGGTTCAACATAGCAGCATTGCCTATATTTTCTTTGTGCAGCCCTTCTGAGACATGTTATCAAGTTAAACTGCATGTTTTGAATAGTGCTCATTTTGTTAGAAGCGCTTGTCAAGCTGATAAAACAGCGCAAAACAGGTACTATTTTAGATATTAAAAAGGCTCTTGTATCTGTGAGACACGAAACACGACTTAAGGTTTGAGCGCTCAATCCTCCTTACAGTTGTTTTAGTTTAACATGCTGTACTTTTTTCTCCCTTGTCAAATGTTGTTACTGTGCCAGTGCAACAATTTCACAGTTTGCCTGACATCATCGTCCTCCACGTAGCCAGAGTCGAGGCTTCACTACTGTTTAAGTGTGAACTCAGCGTAGTTTGATGGGCACCATGCGAAATCAGCTTGGCTTTTTGATTTGACCCATAGGAGCCACACGGGATAAGGAGGGGTGTTTGATTGGCATGTGTGCTGACCCAGGTCCTGACAGGGGCTGTTTTTGTTTCAGTGGGGGCCGCATCATTACAGTGACAGGCCAGGGTTTTGACCTGGTGCAGACTGTGACCATGGAGGTCACTGGGATGGACAGCCGGCCTGTTGGGAATGTATGTCACTTTACATACTGCTGTGCAACATCAGAGAATCCTTCACTGCAAAATGCATAGATAAATGTATTTATCAAAGTTACAATTCATGCTGGTTTTTGAGCCACTCGTGTCGATTTATCAGCTGCTTCAGTTCTATTTTGGCACTTTGTGATTATGGGTAGGATTAACCGTTAGAGTGATAAATACAAATAGTGTTGCTCAATGATGTAAGAAATTCTAATTCAAAGCTGTTGAAAACCTATTAAGTGGCAACCAGGGTGGCATCCTATGTAGCCGCAAAAAACCACACAAGATAATTTAATTTATCATTCTGTGAAAATTTATTTCAGTGCTCAAAGAGTTAAGATTCATTGACCCAGTTGTGATTGCTGACAGTTTTGATTCTTCACATTGAAAACAGGCTTTTTTTATGATTTATTTAGTTTTGAGAACTGCTCAAATAAACTGGCAGGTAATCAGAAGCAAACTGTCTCCTCGCAGTAATCAATTCTTTGGCTGCCTGCTTTGAGCACGAGTCACATCCAACACGAAGCCAAATGTGGTTTAAAAATAAACAGCTCTGAATGCCTGCTTCATCAAGCAAAAGCTCTTCACTTGTTCTCTTCGCCCTGGGTATCAGTTCTGATGCAGACATCTGGTAGCACCTCTCACTTATATTTATTTAGGCATTATGATTTTAGATTAGCTCCATTTTGGGTGAAACAGAATCCAGTCATTCTCATAAAAGGAAATGTACCTTGAGAGAGGAATATGAGATGTATCCTCTCCCTGTTCGCAGGCCTGCCAGGTCAGGAGTTCCACCATCATCGTCTGTCCGTCTCCACCGTTTCCCGAGGCCGCGAGGGCCATGGTGGTGAGGTTCTTTCTGAATGAGGTGTTGTACACGGGGGCCAATCCTGTCCCCAGTGGCGCTGTGGAGGAGGACACTGAACTTCAGGGGGGCCGCGTCTTCGCCATGGACTACCTTGAAGACCCCGAGTTCTTCACTGCCAACAAGGAGGCGCTCATTAAGCACCACCCTGGGGCACCGCTCAACCTCATCATCAACGTGAGCATCCCTGAGGGACCCTCAAATTTAGCAGATCAAACACGCGTTATTCAACCCCGTGGGGTAATTAGTCCTCTGTATTTGACCTGTCCTAGATACAGTGGGCAGCTGCTGTGCAGCTCTGTAGGATCAACTCCAGCTCTAAAGCCGGAGCCTGGGTCAGGGGCGCAGGCAGGAGTGTTCATATAGTGTGTGTGTGTGTGTGTGTGTGTGTGTTTAGGCCAGCTTCTTGTAACACTGAAGTTGGAGTGGATGCTGGATTTCTATGGGGATACTTAAGCTCCAGACCCATGAGATATTTAAACTTCATCCATATCAATATCATAGTGATGCTCTGTGTGACTGAACAATTTGAGTATTTATTTGTTTCCTGCGCATTTTCCTACGCCTAGGAGGTTTTTTTTTTTTTTAATAACTCAGCGATCTTCACAGGGTTCAGCCCAGCCATTTGTCCTGATTTTCTTTAAAGTTTTTTTTGCAGACGTGTCTCTCTAAAAAGTATAAAATGAATAAAAATGGAATTGTAGGATTGTAAGGGCTATCTGCAATTGTAACTATTTTTTACAGTCTCACCCGGCACTGTTTTTGTCATGATGTGACTATGATTGGTTAGTTAAGCTGACCCGGCATCAAATGATTGCGGAGATCTGATCTGCATAACGTAGAGCTTTTCTTTGTTATTCAACTACAGTGAAGCTCTAAAAATAGTTTATTTTCAAATGAGCAATGACACTGCGCCCTTGGGACTTGGGGTATTGGAGAGCTCCAATCAACTGTGAGAGAACTGCGAGAACAGAAACAGGAAGTTTAAATGAGGGCTGTGGATATTTACCATCAGGATGAAATGTGACTTAAAAAATAGTGAGTGTGTGGGGAGAGCAGTGCTGTGGGCCAGTGAGACTCGGTTAGTTGCTGACGCTACACAGTTAGGTTTCTTTCATCACTGTTAGTCGTCGCTTGGAAATACAAATCCCCTAATTGCATCATTAAAATAGCCATTTCTGTCATCAATTTGATGCTTTTTTTGTTTGCTGACAGGGTAGAAAGCCAGTGTAAGTACAAAATATAAGTAAAAAAATGAATTCTGTAAAAGCACCTCAGAGTCTGTTTCACTATTAATTTGTTTCCAATCTTGTGTGGGTCGTGCTGTTCTCAGTGGCAAAACAGAAAACATGCAGAGTCATGGCCTTTGACCCAAAATACACTTATTTTTTTCCGCACGCAAGGTTTTTCTTTCGCTGATCTGAATTCCTGTCTAAAAAAATCTCTTCTGTGATGAGATTCAGAATTGAAAAAAAGATTTGGTTTAATCAGCGTACGGTTTTATAAAAATACCAAAACATGGAGGGTTGCTGGGATGAGAATTCGTGTGGCTTTGAATGTGGTCCGTTTCTGCCTCGTGTGTCGAAAGAGGAAGGAACTGGGCTTGTCAAATTTGCTGCCTCTGTCCCATCTGAGGAAGGCTGAGGGGGCGAGCGGTTGTTTTTTTGGAGTGGAACAACAGATTGTGAGGAAGCATTTGTTGACGAAGAAGCAGGGGTTGGCATCCTGAGATGGGAGAGGGCCAGTGAGCTCAATCAGTAAACGGGAAGTTGAGCGAGAATAAATATGACCGTTTTCCGCACGCTCGGCCCTCTTATTGTTTTCTGTCTATCGTTTCACTGACCCGCCCGATCACCTCCTCTTCCACCGTCCTAATGTGATATCAAGTGGTCAGAGAGAGGTTGGAGTCGGTCTAGCCAGATACCCCCCTCAGAATCACTGCCTCCCGTCTGGATCTGTAACCCCCGTGTGGTTGTTTGAACCTAAATGCCATTTAATGCCTTTATTTAAACCCTTTCAAGTCGCTGTTATCAACATTCATTATATATTTATGTCTGTGACTGAAAATGCCAAGCACCTGTTGGTGGATGAGTTTTCAAATATTTTTTGCTGCATCAAAAGGTTAACTGTTTTTTGCCACTTTAACTCGTTTTATGTATTATGTTGGCGCAATGCAAGGAAATATGTTGTTCTTGATTTTTTGCAGATGTGTAATTACGCTTGTAGAACAACTTGTCTGAATTCCTGTAACCCTTAGAGTGCTGAATAATTTTTCAAGGAATTAAGAATGTAATTATCCTGAGCTGGTGAAAATCTATCAGGTGGCGGCCATCTTACATCATTTGGCTACTATAGTTGCCTAAAGCGCTCCAAGGGGTAATTCTATTTTATAAATACTGAGGGTTTTGGTTTGTCTGACTGAAGGTAATGTTATTGTTTGGTCTGAAACAGAAAAAGCAGAATCAGTTGGACCTGGAACCAGCAGAATACACCGTGATGATTGGCTCCATACCTTGTGAAATCAGGTTCAATTACGAGCAGCTATTTCACTGCACCATCAATGGCACCCTCAGCTCCAGTGAGGCAGAGCTCCCAGTCACTGTAAGTACTAACATGCCTACCACGAGTGAGAAAATTTTGCATCTTTCGGTAAAATATAACAGAGCATTCTGCCTCTTGTGAGGAAAATGACACTTCTGTTCCCCAGAGATGAATGTCTTTATGAATTTACGGTAATCTGGTTGGCTCGTTATAGAGTTTAAATCTTCTTTTTATGAGCTGAATTATTCAGAGAATATTGTGCACATGAGTAATTTCACTAAAGACTACATTAATGAAGGCGCAGACACCTCTGATTAACACCAGAGCATTGTGTTAAGCTCAGTCATTTGCACTAATATTTAATTCATGCATAAAGAGAAGTTGCCAAGATAATTTATTTGAGACGCCATTTTATATCTGCAGTATCCAGGCCTCTTTTATGTTCCAGTCACATAGTACTATGCTGATAATATAAAATTTCATTTGTTAGGTGGTGCCTGGATCTGACAAACAGGAACCAATCCTTTTCCTATTTATCCATGTTTCCTGGTTTTTCAGGGAGCTTACTGAGTGAGAAATAGAAGCATGTCTCCTATTCTGCTTTTGATCCATCAAGAACTCGCCATAACAGCAGGTTAAATTTGGCCCAGCCTGACAAACAAGGGTGGGCAGCACAGCATGGTGGCATTTTTTGGCTCCATCACAAAGAAAGCAAAGGATTTAAACAATTCTGTTATTAGACGCCCATAAATATACAGAAGTAATTAGCAGGAGAAAAATGGTCTGGGTGCTCAGGGTTTGGAGGTTGTCCAGGATGTCATAACACAGATGGATGGGCTTCTGCGGCGGTCCTCTTCGTCTGTTTGCATGAAATCTTAAAACGGCGCACTTGTGTGGGGAAACCGTTAGTTTTTTCTCTGTAGAAATACCCTTTTCTATGTCCGTTGGCACCCGATGGCGTTGTTTTGCGGAGCGTCATTTTCTTCCACTCGAAACAGGAACACGGAACAATGCCGCAGTTCTATCTCACGAGTTATTCCATTCAATTCAGCGTTTTCAAAAATAAACAAAAAATAGCTGTACAAATAAACGCGCTCGGCTATGTTGAGACTCAACTCCTGCCAGTCCCCTGTAGGAAAGGAGAGCGTGTCTATGGCACAGCAAATGGAAACTAAACAGGATAAACTAGGGAAACTGAACGCACATGCTCACTGAAAAGCAGAACTCTTTTGATGTTTCAGTGTGTTACTAGTTTTCATGCTGGTGGTGCGTTGAAATGTATGATTTATTTTGTTCTGAGTGAAATCTTTGGTTTTCCCCAGTAGGCCCTCACTCATGACCACACATACTGGTGACAATGGGGAAAATATTGTGACATCAGTAGTATTTCACATAAAGATGACCGCAAAGACCCTTATGTACATGACTTCATGAAATTGTAGCTTGAGGAAGGTCACTGTGGTTATTGCTTTGTGCCATGGAATTCTGAGGTCGTTTTTCTAAGTGAATTTGACTGTCCTGCTTCCAAATGTGTGTGCGTGTGTATATGTGTGTTTGTGTGTGGTTATAGTATCTATATTCATGTTTCTGGGTCTCAAATTAACAGGTGCGGGTTGGTAACTTCTATAAGACCATTGCCATGGTGCAGTTGGGAAGCAGGGAGCCGGCCATCGTGGTGTCTGCAGTGGTGTGTGTAATACTGCTGCTGCCGTGCACTGTGGGTAAGTCCCTGGTGTCAGAGCTGTGAGGAATCCAGATGTGCATTATGATACATACTAGAGTTTAATGGAAAAATTTACTAAATCACATTTTTGAGGAAAATGATTTTGATGTTACTTCAGACTTACTGGCTTCTTTGGCATTATTTCACACTGGAACTGTATTGATATAATGCACAGGTTTCCAAAAAACACAAAACAAAGGAATGGCAGAAGGCACGGCCTTATTGATGGGGTTGGATATGTTTTCCCCATGTTTTTCAAAATGTCTGAAATGTGACTTACTCGCTTTTTACATTTAACGATGAGCGCAATTAGCAAACTTCCCACAGAGAGAGTTCTACACCAGAGTGAGACTGTGTCCTGTGCAGCTTTTCTCTCTCGCAGTATCTTGAAGGAGAAGTTGATGATGTTGTTTCAGGTGACATAATCTGGCAAATCGGCTTTTTAGAATTGTCCGAGCTTAAGTCAGCATGGACTAATTGCAGGTGTGTGGAGATATGAGTAGCCTACGCTAGAATACTGTTTATGAAGTCAGTAGTTTTGATCCTGGATGCTGATCCAAAAGTCCTACAATACACATTTTGTAGTAACAACTATGATGCAGCACACCTGTTCACTTATCACTGCGCACCCATAAAGGTCGACAGCAGCTCACATGTCTGCCAGTGTAGGTGACCGTAAATTGTTGCATAGCTATGCCATGTATTGTTTTTATGGCAGGTACTGCATGTTCTACCAGAAGGATGGCACTTCATTAATTTGCTTGATTAAATATCATCCTAATGAAAATGTTTGTCATTAACATTTTTTGTATGGAGTGACTCTTTCATTACAGCAGTAATCCCCGTGAGGCCATGGTTTTCGGTGGTTTTTTCGTACAGATAGGGGATTTTAGGCTCTCCGCACCACATCGTGCCTCACAGCGCCCCGTAGCTGTTCTGAAATCACTGAAAACCACATCCTGTTGGGCCTTTTTGCTTTGACATGAGTTTCTCCGCAGTATTTCTCCCCTCGTTATCTACCTTACCGGCTACTTCTCTCTCTCCTACCTAACTGTATGTAGTGCATGCTATTGATAAACCTGTTTATACTTTTGCATCGTTGTTTGCCAGTCATGTCCTCTCTCCGCCCGTACTTTCAGCCCTGGTGGTGTACTGCACGAAGAGCCGTAGAGCTGAGCGCTACTGGCAGAAGACCCTGATGCAGATGGAGGAGATGGAGTCTCAGATCCGAGAGGAGATCCGCAAAGGTTTCTCTCTGTCTCTCACTCTGTCTTTTGCTACCTCTCTCCCCCTGTAACTCACTCTCTCTCCCTCTATCTCTCCCTCTCTCTCACTCTCTCTCTGTCTCACACACACAGGCACACACACTCACACACACTCTCACGCATTGAAGCTTCAAAGCGTTGTCCGAGTACCAAGCTGAGGGCGTCATTTTGGCCCCTTCCCCACAAAAGCATGCGCCGCTTCCACGGCGTCTGACTTTAATCTCATCTCTAATGACACCAGGGGGGCCTCTTGCGCTTGAAAATGCCATTAAAGCCCCATTGAAGTTTTCTCAAATATTGCGCATAGGCCAGACGAGAGAAGCCAGAAGTGAAGAGCTTTATAGATAGCGCCTTTGTGTGTGTGTGTGTGTGTGTGTGTGTGTGTGTGCGTGTGTGTTCGTGTCAGCTTTCGAAAGTTTCTGCGATGTAAGTGTGAGTCACAAAAACACTCGCATGCACTCGGCAGTCCTGCTGGTTTTGTTATGGCTACCCTGTCAGGCGGTGTGTGTAGGAGGGGGGGCGGGGCGCGGGAATGTGGGGGCGACTGCGAAGCTGGGGTAGAACAGGCCCGTCTGCAGGCCCGCGGACCTGTCGGGCGTCTGCCAAATTTATGGCGGGTCTGGAGAGGAGCGGAGTGGAGGCAGAACAGCGCCTCTGTCATCGCGGCAGCACAGCTTGCTGCTCCGCTCCCATTAAACAGACTCTTTAAGGCACAGCGAGAGAGTCCCTGTGCTGCATCTGGTGCGATTTACAGCAGTTACTTAGCGGAAATCGTGGTGGTCTGGCATTCTATAGGGGTGTGAAATATGACATAAATATGATGCTAGCACAGTTAGCATTTTTAGCAATTATGTAGTGTCTTTGTGTCATCTCTTAGAAAATGTAAAGTTGAACTTGTGTTTTGCACTTGTGCCATTGACTTGATAAAAGCACTATACAAATAAAATTTTATATGTTTTTTCCCCAAATGTGCAATACCCAAATTAGCGGTTGTCGTGTCGGGGGATGTTTAATGAGAGGCAGCGCTCGTGTGGAACCGCTGCGTTTTCCCACATTGACCGCCAATGTCTTGTTTCTCCTCCGCAGGATTTGCTGAGCTGCAGACTGACATGACAGATCTCACCAAAGAGTTAAACCGCAGCCAGGGCATCCCCTTTCTAGAGTACAAACAGTTTGTCACACGGACCTTCTTTCCGAAGGTGGGTATTATATTCCTCTTAGGGAACCATGGGCTTGTTCCAGGCAGGAGCAGAGCTGGGCTTTGGCTCAAGTACTCCACGCACTTCCCTCCTACACACACATGCACACTCGAAATTTCGAGATACTGAGAAAACTGGGTCAGAATCTGGGGAAAAGTGGAAGATCTGTGGTTGCAGTCCGCAGACATGAGGGGGAGGGCATTGTTAAGTGCTGAAAACCCAAGCTAATGTATCTTGAGCACTTTTATTGTTGCCTCAGCACTTACTGTTTCTCCATGGGGGCACCAAGTCCAAAACAGTCAACCTTTCCCCTTTGTTCTTCCTCTTGAATAATGTGTTCACATCTTAAGAGCAGTAAAAATTTTCTTTGTACGTCCGACACATATGTTTTAAATATTTTATTGTTAGGTTTTCATTAAACTATTATTGCACGGTGTCAATGAGAAGTGTGCAGTAAAAATAACAATTGCTTGACATTCAGTTTTGCCCTTAGAGATGATGTGCTGTATTTTGAAATGAATATACGGAAAAAACCAAAAAGGATACAGCTTTCCTTTTTTGAAAATTTATGTGACCTTATATGCGATTTAAATTCAGAAGCATTCTTTGTAGAGCCACTTTAGCCGCTCTAAACTTCAAAGGCATCAGCGTTTCAAAGAGACAGTGTGAGTGTGACCAGCAGGCACCTGCAACTGAGAAGTGGAAGTGCTGAAAATAGAAAACAGGACTTGCTTAAGGGCACTGAAACTAATACACTATATTTGCGGCTTTGTCTACCATCTAAATGCATCCAGAAGATTTTAAATGGAAAAAAATATGTAGTTTGTCACATTTAATTTAGGTCTGGTTATTAAACAGTTGCAAGTTTATTGTTTTTGGTGTCATGCGCCCCAGAGGGTTCCATCTGAGCATGCAATATTCTTTTCTCCATCATTGGTTCAGACGTCTTATTTATGTTTGTGCCGCACTCTCCCACGGTGGGCCATAACTCATTGTGCTGGTTTCCTGGGATATGGCCTCTCTTGTAGTGGCCTGGCTGTTTGTTTTTTCATTTTTGGAGACAGTGTGAGATTTTGCGCACTCTACATGTCGCGCTGACAGTGTGCATGTCATGCAGATGTGCTCTGACTATGAGAGGAGTCTCGTCCAGCCCGTCTATGAGAACCACGTTCACGGACCACGAGCTTTGCCCGAGACACATCCCCTTCTGCAGGACTGGCAGGTGGGTGCGCCTGAAACTTCATCTCTCGCGTAAATTTCTGATTCTTTAAGAGGTGGGTGAGTTAACCATTAAAGTCAGTATTTCAGGTCTGAAGTAGAGACTGCAGTTACTGTTGGAACAGACAATGGCCACTTACGTTGTCAGTGCAACTTCTGTTTGAGCTGTTGTGTAAACCTGACTAATCCTATTTATAGTTTCTGTGGTACTGATAACAAAGAACTGGACAATGTCAGCAGTATTTAGGGTATTTGCTTACCAGATAAGTATTTATAAGGAATGTTGCACTTCCCTCACAGTGTAAAGGATATTTGCCATGTCAATAGTGCGAAAGCATGTCTTATCGACAACCCCAATTCCAAAAAAGTTTGGGTGTTACGAAAAATGTAAATAAAAACAGAATGCAATGATTTGCAAATCTCTTAAACTGACATTTTATTCACAATGGAACATAAACAACATACCAGATGTTGAAAGTGAGACATTTTACCATTTCATGAAAAATATTATCTCATTTTGAATTTGATGGCAGCAACAAATCTCAAAAAAGTTGGGATAGGGCTATGTTTACCGTTGTTCAGTATATCCTCTTCTTTGAACAACAGTCTGTAAACGTTTGTGAGGATACCAATTGCTGAAGTTTTGGGAGATGAATGTTGTCCTACTCATCAGATGTAGGATTCTAGCTGCTCAACTGTCTTGGGTCTTCTTTGCTGGATTTTTCATTTTATGACGCACCAAATGTTTTCTATTAGTGAATGGTCTGGGCTGCAGGTAGGCCAGTTCAGCACTCTACTACTGACTCTTCTACTGCGAAGCCATACTGTTGTGCTTGATGCAATATGTGATTTGGCATTGTTTTGCAGAAATATGCAAGGCCTTCCTTGAAAGAGACGCTGTCTGTTTGGGACCATATGTTATTGTGAAACTTCTAAATACTTTTCAGCACTGATAGTGCCTTTACAGATATGTAAGCTGCCCATGTCATAGGCACTAATGTAACCCAATACCATCACTGATGTAGGCTTTTGAACTGTGTGCTGATAACAAGCTGGATGGTCCCTTTGCTCTTTAGACCGTAGGACATGGCACCCGTGGTTTCTAAAAGAAATTCAAATTTCGATTCATTTGACCACCGAACAGTTTTCCATTCTGCCCCAGTCCATTTTAAATGAACGTTGGCCCAGAGAAGATTGCGGAGTTTCAGGATTGTGTTCACATATTGCTTCCTCTTTGCCTGATACAGCTTTAGCTTGCATTTGTAGATTGCATGGCAAGCTGTGTTCACAGACAGTGATTTTTGGAAGTGTTCCTGAGCCCGAGGGCCCGAAAATCACGAGTATTCAATAATGACCTTTGAACTTCTCCTTTGGGCACAGAGATTTCTCCAGATTCTTCAAATCTTTGATGATATTATGTACTATAAATTCAAAGTCTTCATTCCACAATTTTTAGACGCAGTTTTTTGCAGATTGGTGATACTCTGTCCATCAAAACTTCTGAGAGACTCTGCCTTAATAAAAATGCTCTTTTAATACCCAGTCATCTTACTGACCTGTTGCCAATTAACCTCATTAGTTGCAAAATGCTCCTCCAGATGTTTTATATTAGTTTTGCTTACTTTTCCGGCCTCTCCCAACGTTTTTGAGATTTGTTGCTGCCATCAAGTTCAAAATGAGCTAATGTTTTTCATGAAATGGTGAAATATCTCACTTTCAACATTCTATATTTTGTCTATGCTCTATCGCAAATAAAATGTGGCTTTATGAGATTTGCAAATCATTTCATTCTGTTCTTATTTACAATTCACACAGCATCCCAACTTTTTCGGAATTTGGGGTTGTAAAAGCAAGAGGCTGTGGGCTTACATTTCATCAAATCTCTATTTTCTGGATCAGTCACGTGTTCGTGTTTTGAAAGAGGGTCCCCACTGCTGTCTCTCAGCCTGTTAATCAGTGAAATCTGTCTGCATTTGATTAAGTGGTCTGTGATGAAATGGCCTTCCGAGACGCCACTTTAAGGTCCCAGTGTATAAATCCATAAATACAATGTGCATTTATCTTCATCTACTATTCTGCCCTCTTTTTGTCTGAACTTATGGCTTCTAAGAATAACAGTCTAAGGGGATAGCATTGTAGCATTGTTTAATTGTGTTGCATGTCCCACACGATCATCATTATACAGTATGCTGTATTTATGTTGCTTTAAATTACCATTTTATTTCATAATTGGTATGTATATTTCAGAACAAGTGAGTATTCTCCAGGTTCATTTTCAGACAGTCACTGCTCTCCAACTGTCTGTTAATGAGAGAGTGTTATGGAGTGTAATTCTACCAGAGAATTACTTCACTTTCTTGTCCTATTTCATTACTGTCACATTACAGGGCAGGCTATCTGTGGTTTTGCCTTATCCATCAGCCGCTCAGGCTGATACTGTCCCATAATGGGGCACAAAGGCATAGGAGTGGTTTTGAAAGGGGGATGTTTAATGCTTCCTGTACCTCCATCTGCTTCATCCTTCATGGGTTGTCCTCATTGTGTCCGTTTGTCCGTTAGTTGTTGCGCAACCTCAGTTTATCAATGTACTGCCTCCTCACTGCAGCCTTCTAGCACTGCCCGGCCCAACACGGAGGAAGGGATTGCCCTGTTTTCAACACTGCTCAACAACAAGCACTTCCTCATTACCTTTGTCCACGCACTGGAGCAGCAGAAGGACTTTGCGGTTCGAGACAGGTGATCTACGCTTCTAAAAGACCTTACTCTTAAATGTTCCAGGGGTGGGAGTGTGGGTCAAACATTCCTTTACCATGTTCCAGAAAAAAATCTTTGTGGTGAAAAGTTTGCAAAACACTGTATCAGTATTCAAGTGAATACCTGACTACATTTTGTTGAAAAGTGAGTTTAAAGAGTTAGCCAAGCTCTACTGGGGTAAAACCTGAGTGAACTGTATTGGACTTATCCTAATCTCTGTGGGTCTCTTTAAAGATTTCCACCCCACTAGATTTCTAGATTCCAGATTTTACCTTTCTGAAGTTTAAATGTTAATCCTGATAAGGAATGCGGAGTCACATTTGTGCGTTACAGCTCTACAGCTCTGCTGTGTCATTCAGAAATTCAGGAAGGAGGGAGTTGATGGAGCGTCCTATCAAGTGCTTGAGGTGGTTAGCTGGTGTAATGGAGGTCATGCTTTATACATGGCTGCGATAGGCAGGTACCACAGGTGCAAAAACAGGGAACTGTATCCAGTTTGTTGAAATGCTCCCTCTTCAAAGGAGTTGTCAGACATTGCAGCCTATCATTACGCCAAGAACTTCAGCTGGACACTCCACCCAGGAGGACATTAATTATACATTTTATATGAGACACACACACTTTGCTTCCATTCAGCATGAATTAAAGATTAATAGCATAAATAAATGCCTTTTTGAAAATGCCGATTATCCGCAATAGACGGCACGGTTGGAAAAAAATAGCTGTCACAATGCATGGTGACCGTTATCTGCTCTGCTATGAAAGGACCTTTGTTGTAAATCCCCCCCTCTCCCTCCCAGCGCTATCTGATCTATCATCAATAGAAACAGTGTTTTTGAGAAAATGTGGTCAAGATGACTGCCCATGCATGTGTTTCCGTTAGTTTTCGTGTGTGTGAGCATGCACATGTACGTGTGTGTGTGTGCAGGCTTGTGTCTTTGTGTGCGGATATCTCTCTTTGTTTGACTGTGTGTGTGTCTGTTCCCTGCTCAGGTGTAGTTTGGCATCCCTGCTCACCATTGCCCTGCACGGTAAGCTGGAGTACTACACCAGCATCATGAAGGACCTGCTGGTGGACCTCATTGACGCCTCTGCCTCGAAGAACCCCAAGCTGATGCTCCGTCGCACCGAGTCTGTGGTGGAGAAAATGCTGACCAACTGGATGTCCATCTGCATGTACAGCTACCTCAAGGCAAGTCCAGCCATCTCATCCCAGAGATTAATTTTGATTTCATCCTGAGGCCCTAGCATCCGGTTACTGATGCTAGCATCTTTTGTTTTTTTTTTCTTTTTAATAAATTTGGCATCTCCAATCCCACCCGAATCTGGAATGCCCAATTGGGGAACTATGTACAAAGCTTGCTCGTATGCGACCCCCTGCTGCCAACTCAGGATAGTGAGACTGTTCACGGCTCTCCTCCGAAGCACGTGCCTGTCTGCCACTGATTCTTATACACTCGTTGGTTGAATCTTCGCAAGTTCAGAACTAGGGCGGAGGATACCCGGACATGAACCAACCCGGAGTCTTCCTGACACGCGCCGGCCAACAGGAGGCGCTGGAGCAACGAACAAAGCTATTATTATATACCCAAATCCGTTAGTCCCCTCCCAATTTGAAACCCTTTAGCGCGGTAGCCAATTGTGCGCTACTCTGAAAAAGCTGCCGACCCCTGCCGGTGGGTACGCCGGGGCTCGAACTGGCAACGTGGTGATCACCTCTGCACTGCAGAGCAGTGCCTTAACCGTGTGAGCCACCCGGCAGCCTGACGCTAGCATCTTGACGATGTTCCATCCTGGGTGTGACTGGATGATGTCTTGCTATTGCTGTGTCATGTGAGCAGGAAAAGGCATAGTCCTTGAAAGCTTGTCCTCTCTGTGGTCTTTCCTCCAGGAGACAGTGGGTGAGCCCTTCTTCCTGCTTCTCTGTGCCATCAAACAGCAGATCAACAAGGGCTCCATTGATGCCATCACCGGCAAGGCCCGCTATACTCTGAATGAGGAGTGGCTGCTGAGGGAAAACATAGAGGCCAAGCCCCAGGTAAGGAAGTGCCGCTGAGCAAACACTGATGCCACTTCCTGCTTAAAATTGTTTACGTGGTGGCGAAGTTAGATAACTCATTTACTGTGAAGTAACACAGGAAACGCCTCCGATGTAATCTTGGCTTGCTCTGATAAGGGTTTAGCTCGTCAGTTATAATTAGCCATGTAACGCATTGGAAATCTAGTCTAGTCTAGCAAATGAATGAAGGAGAGAAATGAACAGTGACAGAGGATTATGGGTACTAACTGAGGTATGTTCTTTGGGAAACCTCATCATTACACCTTAATTTCAGATTGGTGTCACAATCCTCATGTTTTCTTAATTCCTCCTCCTCCTTTCCAGCAGTCTGCATGTGTTTTTTTTACATCCTTTAAGTGTATTAATACCACATTTCGCTCCTTTGCTCCCAGGTGTGTCATTTTTATTCCGGCTCCTTTAGTGTGATTGTCTGATCTATATAAGCTTAGTTAGTATCTAGTATGGTTGCTGGATTGTAGTGCTGTATCCACCGCCAAGCCTTCAGGCATCTTCTACTTCTGAGCTGTGCTCTTCGTCTGCGTGTTGACGTGTTTTCGACAACGCATCATGTTTTGAGCCATGCTCGTCTTCCGTGTGTTTTGATGAAATACTGATGAGGAAAGACGCTGTTGTTGTTATTCCGAGTCAGTTAATTAGGAACATCTCCCTAACCTTCATCAGTCACAAGGATAGGGGCTGCGTTCCTGCTAAACCATTTGGTTCTGCTGTTGAACAGTCCTGCTATGATGAGGGGAATTCAACACCTGGCCTCTGCCCCAGTATGGCCTCTGGCCTGGGTGTGGACGTGTCCCTACCCTCTCCAGTCATTTCCAACTAAGCTGGACAGCCCCGTTCTCTGTTCTGGGGTTAGGCCCATCACCATACTTATATCATTCCATATCTAGAAATACTCCCCTGGGAATTTTATTTCGAATCTGCATCTGGTTCCTTGTCTGGATCATGAAAAGTAGGATAAGTAATATATGTTGAAACTGAAACCGGGGTGTGTTTTGGACACTGACATTGTCCCTGTTTGCTGGGACCAGAACATCAATGTGTCGTTCCAAGGCTGCGGAACGGACTCCCTGATGGTGCGCGTGATGAACACAGACACCATCTGCCAGGTCAAGGAGAAGATTTTGGAGGCCTTCTATAAGAATCTGCCTTTCTCACAGTGGCCCCGCGCTGAGGACGTAGACCTGGGTAAGGAGATGTGCGCACTCCTCTACACCTACAGTACCAGTCCAAAGTTTGAAAGCACCCACCTTTTCAAGCTATGCACAGACAAGAAACAAAATCCACATTTTGCAAAAAAATAAATAAATAAACCTGAGATTGACTCCAGCATGACAGAAGAGTTTCTCACAGCTGTGCTGCACTTGCAGCTTGCTTCTCCATGGCCTTCTGTCCAATTAATCCTAATTAGCTTGATTTTAATTCGCAATTTGAAAAATAAAAAGGATTCGTCAGTCTTCTTATTTTCCAAATATGGATGTTTCTGGCAAATCACACAGTATACTGGCTAGTAAATTATGATAAAATGTATACTGTATATATATTGTGCGTGTATATTTTGGATATACATATATATATATATATATATATATATATATATTTTTTTTTTTTACCTCAGACTATGTATGCCTTACCTAGAGCCATTATAGGTTGTTACCAAGGTCCAACCATTTAAATTTCACCAAAGACACAGTATTAAAACAGAAGTAAAGCGTGTCGGAACTTTTGACCTATACTGCACGAGATCCACTGCTAAACCACTGACCAGCCACAAGCATGATAGCTATACCACAGTATAGCTCAAAGCTTGGGAATTTAGAGGAATAATATTTCCCATGGTCAAAGCTCAACTTAGACATGAATGCTATCATTCAGCATAGCCAATTAGCATGCCCCATAATTACCTTATGCATTGCCTCCAGCGATGTCTAAGCCCAGGCTACAAGCTCCTCTTGACTTACTATTTACTATTTTTGGGAAGCCAAGGATGAATGAGAATCATAACCCGAGCAAAAAGGCAAACTCATGCCAAGCAGATAATTCTTTTGAGGCTGGCTGATGTATGATTCGTGTTTGCAACCGTACACATTCCCCTCAGGGTGAGTTTTCCAAGAAAGTGCAGCGGATGCCTTTGACTGTGTGTATTTTGCATTTCTCTGCTTCTACCTGACCCCTGACCCTATTCAGAGTGGTTTGCTTCTGCTGGGAAAAGCCAAATTCTCAGGGACCTGGACAACACCTCCGTCATGGAGGACGGCAGGAAGAAGCTCAACACGGTCTTCCACTACAAGGTGAGCACCCTCTGCCACGTGCAAATGCATGCTTCCCCTTCCTTTGTTCAGACGTAATCCAGCCGCTCTCGTGGCCGGCTTGCTGCGAGGGAGCTGAGATCACGCTGATGAGGATGCCATGAGATGTTTGTGCGACTGTGCGCTCGAAGATGGACACTTTGTGTGGTATGCACAAACAGACGAGGTGAGGTCTCTGACCTTGGGTTTCCATAGCACTCTGTGTAGTTTTAGGCGTGCCACAGGGACCAAGCTGTGAAATCAATGGAGCGTGTATTGTCTTGGCTGGTTGGGTTGCTGTTCAATCCATTCCATCGTATGTTGACTTTATTGAGCGCGCCCCCCCAGCTCCAGCTGTCACACACGTGATATGTGTTCCATCCGTCAAACTGCCCTTCCCCCTTCCAGATTCCTGAGGGAGCCTCCTTGGCCATGAGCCTGAAGGATATGCGTGAAAACACTTTGGAAAGAGGTACAGCAAACGCTCCGTTTTAAACACCCCAGTTCACTTCCTCGGTTCTGCTCAAAGTTTTTCTACATTCAATCATTTATTCAAACCTAGCTGCAACATGTGCTATTGCTCACAACATGATGGTTTTCAACTATTTGGCAAGTGCACTCAGTCTTACTGGACATTGGATATGGAGACTACCAGACAAAAGTTTATGGACACATTACTCGTGTCTTTTATTCACTTCTTGGTGAAGCAAGCAGTTTTTACTCAAGAGAATAAACTCAAATGGCACAATGTGAATTGTGTGAAGACAAAAAAGAAGTTAATTTATTGGATGGTGACATATATTTTGAAGGTAATAAAAATGCATTTGGCAAAATAACTCAGTGAAGAAATTGTTTTCATTTTCCTACGACGGATGTAAAATCAGCCTACTTAGATGCTGATTGGGCTGAAAAATCAAGAGGAAGCAAACCACATCCTAGGAAAGTTCTGGAGTTAAACTTCAGGAGTCGTGTTGTGTTAACTCTCAGAACCATGTCTAAAATTGAATTTTTTCATCTCCGACTGCTTAAAAATTATTTGTGTATGAAAACTTTTGACCAGTGGTGTACCATATCAACCATCATATCTGCTTAAAAAATCAATTTTTATAAATCTTTTTTTTAGTCTGACGATGGCTGAAGTGGTTAAAACTTTAAGTAAGCTTTTGGTATATTTTCTAAATTGGCAAAACGCTGTTTTACATTCATACTGTGTCTTTTTAGAATTCATGCACTGTTGTTAAATCTCTTGAATCTCATACCTTGTTTAGTTTTGCATTTCCTTCCAATACGTACAACCTCTATACAAAGTATTTCTACCGTGGCGGTCGCCTCTCTTTATTCCGGTATCGCTTGAGAATGTGCCTGAAGGAGGTTGCCATCTCTTCGCTTTCAATGAACACCACTAGTGAAGTAAACAAAACAACAACCAGCTGTTGAGTTATTGCACTGACCGCAGAAACATCATTGAGGCAGATGAACATCAGCAGCGGAATTGCATGTATACTCTGGTCCAAACGGAAAGCTAGACAGGGAAAAGGCTTGTGCAAAATGGAAAATTATAATCGCCGCGTGAGATTACCTTGGTAATATAAACAGAGTAGGGGAGATAGGGAGGATCTCCATTACTCAAGGAAAACAATGTGGAGCTTTAAGGGTTCACCGTTGCTGTCAGGGGCTTATTTCTCATTCATGCCTAGCCAAATGTGGTGCATTACAAAGGACGCATTAATCTTGTTCTTCGTGCTCTAATACAAACCAGCTTGTGTTTGCGGCCCTGGCTCCAGGATCAAATAGGTAAATCTAGCAGGCGGGTGAACGACACCTGCCTGCCAAACAGACGTATTGTAAAAAATGTGTTGTCAATGAGTGGTTTGCTGAGACCACCAGCAATGAACAGGCTTAGGTAACTGTCTCTCTGTCTCCGATAATGACCCTGCAGTATTACGAACCCATCTGCCTGGCTCCAGAGGCAATTATCTGCCACTATGTCACTGTCTATCCTGACCAAACATGATTGATAGCCTGACTGCAATTGAATGATGTCCTTTGTTTTGATGTGTTTCACTCAACAGTTAAGGATTTGGACACGGAAAAGTACGTTCACCTGGTAAGTATTTCCATTTGTACAGACTCTTACAGAATGATGCTCTCAAACCTACGCACAAGCGCCGACACACTAACGTTCACACGCATAAGCACAAATAGGCATATACACACGAACGCGAACAGTCGCGCACTCACTCAATCACGACCGCACATGCACACGCACAAAAGACCTGTGCCAGAAGGCTCTGCGAGGCGGCTGTGCTGTGATTCATTAGATGGGAATTTTTTTGTCTGGTAGGTGTCTGGTGGCAGTAGGAGCCACTGTGTGGGTTATGACTGCGTGAGGAAGTAAATGCAGGTTATAATGATTTGAGGGGTGAGGTAAAATGAGGTTTCAATTCAAAATCATGTTAAGCTTTTGTTATGCTTTTTGGAGATGAGTCATTCATTTCTGTTGATAATTCGTGAAGCCAAGTGTTGCCAAATTAAATCGGCTTAAATAATTGTACATGATTCTCGTCTCTAAATAGAATCCTTAGAGCAATTTGGATCATTAGTAGCTGTCCGTGCATATAAATACAGTCAAAGTGTGAAATTTATTTTTTTGAAGGTTTGAGATAAATTTGAGATGTAACTAATTCGTCTGTTCCTGGGGCCTTTAGTCTGAAAAATGGTGACGATTCCTTAAGTTTGGATTATAATTTTTCTCAATTCAATTATATTGTTTTGCCTTTTTACTGCAGTATGCTGTAGATCAGTCACACATTATATTGCTAATGCGCACATTAATAATTATTATCCACGCGAAAATATCTGTTTGGACCAACCCAATACATACAGTACAACCGTAATAGTCTCACATGTCCAGGAATGGATCTGTCCATTCAAATGTCATAGTAAGTACCCTGGTTTTGTGCAGATCAGTATGTAGAACAGAAATGATGAGATATAATTGTTCTGCAGACGTCAGTGTTTAACTGATGACAACGTTAAGCCTCAGCTGAAATTTAGTCTGTGTCTTGCCTCTCAAGGTCCCTCCTCATGATGAGTTGAATGAGACAAAGAAGTCCCACCGGCACAGCCACCGAAAAAAGGTCCTGCCCGAGATCTACCTGACCCGACTGCTGTCAACAAAGGTACGCCATATCTGCCTTTACTCTGAGGTCCTCCTTTCTGATACCTCAGTGGGTCTGAGTTGGGTCTGGGCCATCCTGGTCATTTAAATGTTCTCCTTCCGAAGGGTACGCTACAGAAGTTCCTGGATGACCTGTTCCAGGCCATTCTCAGCATCCCACCAGAGAAGCCACCTTTGGCTATCAAATACTTCTTTGACTTTCTCGAGGAGCAGGCGGACAAGAGAGGCATTACAGACCCTGACACCATGCACATTTGGAAGACAAACAGGTAGGCATGACATTCACTGCCATCCAGAGAAAACTCAGGAGTAGTTAGTGTTGGGCTATATCTATGGTTTTATTTGGACTGAGTGGACACTGCACAAAGGATCATGTTTGAAAGAGGTTATTGTGAAACTTTTGAGATCTTTGACTCTGTGGCCTGGTTATTTTTTCACAGCTTGCCTCTGCGTTTTTGGGTGAACATTCTGAAGAATCCTCAGTTTGTGTTCGACATCGATAAGACGGACCACATGGATGCATGTCTGTCAGTTATTGCTCAGGCTTTCATTGATGCCTGCTCCATCTCCGACCTCCAGCTAGGCAAGGTGAGAACTTCACAGCCCCACGGTTCTGCTTTTGTCTGTAGCAGAGCACGCAACTCCAAAGCCAGGAGACGCCCGGAGAGGCAGGCTTCAAAGTGATCTCGCACACATCAGCTCTTATCAAATACATCCTGACCTACATGATACAACCTCTGCCCGTGTCTCAGGAAATGAGCCTCAAAAAAAACCTCGCCACTAACCAGAGCCTAAATTCCATTCACTTTAAGCCACAATCTAAACTGTGCTGCATCCAAATTCGTGCTCAGATGGCCCTGTTGTAAAAAGAACATTGAAAATAACTTAGTTCCTCATTCGCCATGTCAAGAGCCCTTGTCTTCTCTTGGAGACATCATGCAGTTTTGGTTTCATCAGTTATGGGGGGGTGACGGAGGAAGTGCCTCTCTGACCATTTCCTTGCAGGAAGCATTGTTATCTCAAAACCTGCAGACGGTCAGTGTGGGGGCAAGGTTACACAGCAGATGGAGACAATCCGCAGGAAGTCGCCCTGTGGACAGGAAGGAAAGGCTGGTTTTTTAGACCACTGAGGCGCTGGAGAGTGTACTTGAACACACACACACACATACACCCACATACACACACACTCTCACACACACACACACGCACACGCACACACAGGCATGGATACAAACACTTATTAACATCTGTCTACCTGCTTCTCAGGAGTAGGAGCTTTTTTGGGAAACAGTCAGAAAATAGAATTAATGAGACATTGATGGTGATATTTTGTGATAAATCCTTCAGTCAATGAAAATATGAAACGTTTTATTTTCAAACAATCCATCTTTGATTGAAGATTTTTTTAACGCCCACAGAACACGGAGAATTGTTTACCATGGAAAAGTTCACTCTGTTTTCTCTGGGGGATAGGACTATTTTGGTGATGTGGCAAATGGAAATTTTTGTTTCCTCATTGCAATGCACTAAAGGAGATGGGTTTTATTAAAAGTATGGTATTTCCCTGGAGAAAGTGAAATAATATTTTTTTATTTATCAATAATATACCACACAGTAAATGAAACGGAGGGCAATGTAGGCACTGTTGAAAACTGCTGAATGGCTGTAAAGTACATTAAGTAACAAAGTGGTGCTGGATAATCCAATAAAATGAACAAAATGGCAGTATTCTAATGCTGTTTGTGTTTACACAAATTAATCATCGGTTTTGGTCATGATTATTCACTATGGTTTAAATGTTTTGTTTAGAGCTGCCTGAATAACAGTAAATAAAAAAATTTATTTTTTGATTGGGTTAACACAATATTGGATTGGATGCATTTTATCCAGATAGTTGCCAGTGAGTTGTCCCATCATTTATGAGTTTAAGTGAAGGGCTGAACTGAAGGAGCCACGGTCAGTGACATGTCTTACTTTCAGGACTCTCCCACTAATAAGCTGCTCTACGCCAAGGAAATCCCAGAATACAAAAAGAGGGTGCAGTGTTATTACCGGCAGATCCAGGAGATGGCACCACTGAGTGAGCAGGAAATGAATGCACACCTGGCAGAGGAGTCCAGGGTGAGATAACCATTCACATCTCGGTCTGTGGCCCAGTGATATACAAGCTCATATGACTTGAATAATGAAGGCTTAAAACTGGACCGTGACATAAGCCCACAAAAGCAGTGATCAGCAGTTCTGTGTGCATAATTGCTGCATGTGCCTTTGTAGTCCATATGCCTGGACTCAATAAACACTTCTCCTTAAGTCTGACTCAGCAAGCTAGTTATTTTCCTCATAAAGTACAATTTGGCGTCTTCATCTACGCGATCGCTGATGGCCATTGCTGTCCATTTGACGGTGTTAAATTGGTTATAGGCTGTGTCTCCATGTGAGCTTATATTGTAAAATTTCCACTTTTTGCTCTTACTTATTTTTGATAATTTTTTGAGACACATTTCATAGATTGTTGGAAGCTGCAAAAAAGGAAAACATATTCACTTAAATGACACCACTATGATTCATGTCTAATTTTCTTCCCACAGAAATACAGGAATGAATTCAACACAAATTTGGCTCTGACCGAAATCTATCAATATGCCAAGAGATATCGTAATCAAGTAAGTAATCTTCAACTGTTTCACCATAAACTGGATGTATCAGCCAACGTGATCAGCTAGGTTTCACAACGGAAGACTGAACAAAGATTGAACTCAAAGCAGGTTGAAACAAGGCAAGAGAGCTTACAGGGACTTTCATGCTTTAAACTCATTTTTAGAATGCTGATGAGAAGCCAGTGGACACAAACTTTTGCTGTTTTGTTTGGCATCAAGAAACTTTTGATTGCATAAATAAGATGTTGTGCTTTAAATAGATTTCTCCAAAAGTTTGCGACCTCAGCCTTCACAAGCATTCCTTGCGCTCAACATGTGTACCTTCTTTCTAATTTTAGAATTATTTCTGTCTTTAATACTGCCTGAGAACATCCCTGAGGGCTTTGTAAATGATGCTTGCCTTAGTGAAACGTGTTGGGGGTTTAGTGTGCATTAGCAGATCAGATGAGCGTATATAAAAGTACTCATTCACTTCCTGTCTGTGGCTCGGCAGGTGGTGAATGCGCTGGACGCTAACCCCACAGCTCGACGCACGCAGCTGCAGCACAAGTTTGAGCAAGTCATTGCCCTGGTGGAGGACAACATCTACGAGTGCAGTAGTGAAGCATGAGGTTCAGGTTCTGGCTAACTGTGTAAGCCCTGCACAATGACTCTCCCCTCCTGTATCCTGTGAGCCACTGCACTCAACCTTATCCTTTACTCTACTATCCCATAATTCCATCGGTCTCCTGTACGCACGATAGAGCTGCCTACGAAGACATTCCAACCTGCAGAACCGGACCTCTTGGACGCACATGGCCAATGAGCCCTGGAACTTCTGAAGAGACAAAGCAAAACCAAAATCGAACTAGCAAACACTCATCAGTTCCCCAACCAAAGGGAAGCCTCAGCTCCCTTAGTGAACTTCATCCTGTTCTGAGTGTCATTGTGAATGGAATACCGACCTTTGCTTCAATACTGGAGACATGATAAAGCTTGCATTTCTTTTTACACTATGAATGGGACTTTGAAAATGGGTGCTTTTGAGAGGTTGGTCTTGCCTTTTTACCTGCTTCAGATAGGGTTGGTTAATTTAGGTCCTCCTTCCATCTTATTATTTTCAGGGCATCAAAACCCAGGTTTCCCTTTGTTGAAAATGGCCCAGGAAAAATATGGATGCAATCACAGACATTGGCACCTTTGATGGTGAAGATGAGCCGACAATGCACTGTACTGTAAAATATGTGTTCATAGCAATATTTATAGATCTGTCCTATGTTTTCTATGTTTGTATGTCCATTAATATGATTATATGAAGGTAAAAGAACCTAAATGAAACGACATATCCTTCTGGCTTGTGGTGTGGAGAGAGTAGAGAGAATTCTCCATCCATCGACCAAAATCTCAATAATTTTGGATACGAGAAAATTGCAGATTGAATAGAAGGCCTATTTTTTTTAAGGACGTAAAAGTATTTACCGCTGGACCGGACTGGCCAGCAAGCTAAACTACTGAGAGTGTGGACTTTAGACTATGTGGCAGGTGTTGAATACCAAGGTGTTTCACCAGAGGTTTTGTGCTTTCTGTTTTCTTCTCTTGCCTGGAAAGTGAAAGTAAAAAGAGAATAACATGATTAAATAAAAGAGCTTTGTTTAAATAGTCTTTTTGTCTTAACAATTTAATTTATTTCCGCAAGGTCACATTATGCTATCGCACAACTTAAAGGTGCTACATGCGACTTTTTTGCGAGTAACAATCACTTTCTGTTGCAAAAGTATGAACGGACTGAAACTTCAGTACAAAAAAATGAGACCTCTCTCAACTATCTTGGTTACCTATAAAACAGCCAGCAGACTGATTCTTATGTGGAGGTTTTGGGTCAGATTTGGCACAAAAATCCAAAACGAGTGATGTTGAAGTGTGCTCCACAGTGCCGTTTGTTTCTTTTCCCTCCACTATAGTGGCAGGTGTCCAACAGTAGCCAACAATTTTACTTTAGAAATCTTGTCCATTACTGTCAACTGATGACTGAAAACAGTGACAGTTAAATAAACAATGGTATGCTGTAATGATAGAGCAAGGTGAATTACTTTGAAATGAAATGAAGAGGACATTATGGCTTGACTAATGTCAAAAATGTCTCTTCTTTCAAACCAGTTTGGTTAGGTCTACTTTGTGGCCACATTTTGTGTGAATGAACTCCAGTGAAGCGCAACTCATCCCACTCCTATTATCTGTTTATAACTGATGTTACTTAATGAATTCCAGAATACACCTAAAATAGTAGTTAACAGTATTTATTGAATTGGACAGGCAAGGGAATTTGTGCTGATGTAGGATGGAAAAAAGTCTAGTTGCTGATGGGGAGCCCCAGGCGACGAGACTAAGGGTGACGGTAGCATCTCTTAGAGGCATAAAGGCTACTTTGAGTCCCCTGGGGTTCCTGTAGAGTGACAGGGTGAGATGAATAGAAGGTAACAGGAGGAAGGGACCTTGAATGAGACAGACCAGGATTGTAGAATGAAGGCAGTGTAAATAGGCTGGTTGATTAAGACGTAGACAAATGGAATGATGTCTTAGGCGTGGTCTGGTTCACTAACCTGAGTTCAGTTAACTCCATTTATTGTAGTCTCAATCCATTGCCAGATGCATTTGGGACATTAATGTTAGCTGACCGTGAAAATTGTTTATTCGATTATGCTGAAACATTGGTGCATCGATTAAGTGAGAGTTGTAATGGACGTCTTCACATCAATTGACCTATGACTAAGCCCCGCCCCCTCCACTGACTCGTCCCAACAAACAACATTTTTGAACAGTGTTATGGCCCCAATTTGTTATTACATTTATAACACAACAGCAACAGCAAGGGATGACAAACACAGTTTTAACAACTAAAACACATTTAATTTTTAACAAAGACAAAGACTAATAACAACCTACAACTAAAGACCAAGATTGATAAATAAGAAAAAAACAGAAATAATTACAATCCCTTTTTGGTGGGGTGGCTTGGTGATGTCCTGGATGAAGAAAATGCTCAAACACAGGCAAAGAAATCCACAAAAGAAACGTCACAGGTCTTGAACAGAATGGCAGGTCTGGTCATCTTCTTGCAATTTCTCCTACTACTTTACTGTCTCAATTCTTTTCCTTATATACTCTTTTGCAGACCCCACCCACATTTAGACCTCTTTTTTTTAATTTTCTGAGACTTGCCCCAGACATGTCCAGGACATGTCTAAACATGACTCCAGTCTGAGCTTAACAAAAAAAGGTAAATACTGCCATCTAGTGGCCTATATTCACATTACAACAGGCACTAATGGCTGGTATCGCAGGCGGAGATATTTTTCAGGATGCCATCAATGATTTTTGGCGATAGAAGGCTCAAATATCATCAAGAAGTCAGCAAAAAGGGTTACACTATGCATTGGAGGGATACATTAATGAATTTAGAGTGGAGAGGGTCAACAAAAAGTTTAACTTAGAAGCTAAAATTTTCAGGTGTCAGTACAAACGCGATAAACGACATCTCGTTTCCGTCACCCTCTCACACAACAAGATAGAGGATCAGCATTGTTCTTGAACTGCAGGGTATAAATTTAATTTACGTATTATTATTGCTACCAAATTTAAGAAATCTAACCTGACGTGACTGAACTAAGTAAACAAGGTGACATGGTGAACAACGCAGCTAGGAGCTCACTTTATACCAACTTCCGTCAGCACTGAAGTTAGCCATAGAGTTTACTAACTTTAGCTAACGTTAGCCAACTTAACGATGTAAAAGATAACTTTACATTAATCTCCAGCGAAGTGACTAGATGTCGCCTTAAACACGATGTTGACTTAGCTTGGAACAAATGTAGACATCCTTGTTGACCTTTGTTAGCTACATTAAGCTGATAGTGGGGTCTTCCATAAAGTTTTATCCAGAGGAGACACTTCTCTCGGTTATGATGTGGCTTTGGGAAGGGCATGCAGTACACCCTATCACCCGGCCTCTCGGGATACCTCGTATCAGAGATACATATACCCCAAGCACAGCATTTGACCTTTTTTTTTTTTTTTTTTTACTTAGAAACATTTTAAAACCCCATAAAAGCAAACGATTCAGTTTCCGTAATGCATATCAATGGAAGTTCAGGCTCAGAATGTCTGGGTATTTGGGGAGAGAATTTGCACTATTATTGGCTCAAGGCATTTGAGGGCGGGGCTTAGCTATAGGTCAGTTATAACGAGTGGCTACACATCTTATTAATATTATTCTGTCTGGTTCACTTACTGTTAGCATTATCATCCAGAGAATATATCAATGCTGAAATCGCTCAGCCGCTCGATTCTCCAGTTGTGATGCATTGAGATTCTTTTGCCAGTCAGACCATCCTCCTCACAGTGTGCGGGGTGAATGTACATACATGTCCTTTTCAAGGTGGATTCTCCTGTTGCTTTAAACCTTTTAAGTATTGACCTGATAGTGGAAATGGATATTTTTAACTTTAGAGATTCTCTTAAATCTATTTCCTGATTTGCGCATGTCAACAGGTTTTTGTTCAAGTTTGTCATGGTGTTTATACCCCAGCGAAACAAGAGGTCATGGTTGAACATTTTCAGAATTTCAATTCAAACAGGTGAACTTACAACAGATATGATTTGGATAAAAATATTTAATGTCAACATTTTTTTCATTCAACAATATTACATCAATGAAAATGTAAGATTACTGTGAATATTTTGAGTGACAGACTAAGAGAATAAACTGCAAAGACATTCACTAAGGGTACCAATAATTTTTGAGGCAAATGTAAGTTAACAAATAACTAACATAAAACAGCAAATGCTTGCTTCATCGTCAAATGTTTCAGATCCATTTGATTCAAGCTTATTTCAGGACCACGACCGAACATTCATTTAGCTGTCCGTAACTGCTGACTGTACAATACATTTACATGCATATTACACACATGAATTCAACATTCTCTCTCGATCATCTCATTAAACATTATGACAAAGAGAGGGAGTACTGGAAGCCATGTCTTCAGCCAGTGACTTCAGCTTCATATCTCATTGGGCCATAAAAAAGTTACTTGGTTGGCTTCCCTGCCCGCCCAACAAAAAACACTTCTGCCTCCGATTTCTTTTTTATTTTTTGTTTTGAAAAAAATCTGTTAAAATCTTGAAAGCGAGTCCCTGTCCATGCAGTAGACAATCTGTTCAGCTTTCACTCAGTCTGTGCATGCTATGAAATTGAATGCTGGCAGCGCCGCTGCACAGTACCACTTTTGGAATAGGCAGATTTGATTCTTTATATTATAACATTTACTAGGGATTTGAATTTGCAGCACTATTTGGATTTCAAACTCTGATTATAATAAAATAAAATGTTTAAAAGACCTCCTGCCTGCCTCACAAAATTGAAATTTGGAGGGCGTAAACCAACTACTTTCTACTTTCTGTGTGATTGAGGTGGTCAGTAAAAGCTGAGGGGCACGAGGGCCTGGCCAAGGGGTACCAGACTCAGGCTGGAGCCACCTGGCTGGTGGAGACAGTAGAAGATCTGGTCTTGGTTGAAGCAGTGGTTGTGTCCTCCTCTCCAAACGGGTTCTTCCCACAGCAGACAGTGGTGATCATGCAGTTACGAAACTGTGGGTGCAGGGACAGGAGCGTGGACTTTACATGCAGAGTAACTGTGTGGCTCGATGCACTAGCATGCGCACTTACATAAGCTAATGCACAAGTAGGAATGTGAACGCAGAGGCCTGCATAGAGATGTGCGGTGTCATGCAAGTGTGCACTCGACGACGACATGACTGCACCAGCAAAAATGCACTCAAGTAGACGTCTACTGCTAGTGCGCACTCGTATGAGCATGTGGACTCATATTTGTGCGCTCAAGTAGATGTGGACTTTTGCAAGCGTGCACTCATATGTATGTGTGTTCACACAATTGTGCACTCAAATTGATGTGTAATCAAGCAAGTGTGCACTCATATAAGCATGTGGACTCAAGCAAGTAGACATCTGCATTCACACCGATATATAAAGCCACACAAGTGATATAGAAGTTGCATGCCCCCAGGCAGTATTACCTGTCTGTTGAATAGGATGTAGATGACAGGGTTATAAAGGGCGGCACTCTTTGCAAAGAATGCTGGGACAGTCATGCAGACAGGACCGAAGTCTACCCCTTGATTAGCAAAGATGTACCAGGCCACACTGGCATAAGGCACCCAACACACCAGGAATGATATCACCATGACAACCACCATGCGAGTCACTTCTTTTTCAGCCCGTTGGGTTGTCTCGGACTCCTGCTGCTGCGCTGCTGCCTGTACACACACACACACACACACACACAGATGCACACAAAAGCAAACGTGCATACACACACACCACACTCACATACATACATACATGAATATATACAAGCATATGCACATACAAGCACAAATATACACGCAAACACAACACATGAACACACACACAAGCAAATGCAAAGATTAAAATGCATGAACACACACATAAACATACATACATGTAAACACATAAAAGAATGTATACATGCAAGCACAAATGAACACGTAAACACACACACATGCACAAACATGCATAAACACACATACACACAGATGCAGACAGATACACACACATGATCAAACATACATTCAGGGACACACACTCAAACGCACGTACACAGGCACCCACAAAAACAAACAGAGATGTGTAAATACACACAAGCACATACACGCAGGCAGACAAACTCATGCATATACACACACAAATACAGGCACACACACACACACAGAGTTATGTTATACTGTGTAACGGCTACCAGTTTCCAAGGAAACTGTCTTTACTGTGTATCAACACAAACTCTTATGCAAGTCAATCTCTACTTAACCACGAGGTGGGACTGACTATGAGGAAAGAGTCATACCGCCCGGACAGTGCAGAGCAGGCGGCTGTAGCAGAAGAATATGATGATCAGAGGAATGGTGAAGTGCAGTATGAACATGTAGATGACGAAAGAGGCATTATTCAGCTCAGGCTTACGCGTGTAGTAGTCTATTCCACAGGAGCACTGCATACCCTCTGGGATGTACCTGCAGTCAAGGTCAAAGTGACCGTAATTGCACAAATATTTATTAGCAAGTGCATGCCAACAAACATTATGCATGATCACCGGGACATTAAGGTAGGTATACAGTCCTAAAATAGGCTCTTTTTTTTATTGTTTTTGACATTTTTATGAAAATAACATTCAGTAAGTTCATAGTGTGTGTACTTGATAGGACTATCAAAAATATTGACTTTTGTTTTTTGTCAATTTCTCAAAAATGTTGATTTTGACCTGCCAAGCATTGCTTCAAACACAATTTCTCCTCTTCCTCTCATGCTATCATTGTGAAACTTGGAATATAAGTTCACCAGATGCATGTCTATGGACTGATTAGGCATTTTGAAGAGATCATTTGTGTAACTCTAGATTTTGTGGTAATTAGGTGCCCAATAAAGTAAAAAAAAAAACCCATATTTTATTTCACCGAAATGTTATTTCTGAAATCCCTCCGATCAGAACATGCACTATATAGTCATAAATGATCTGTGAAAATTTGAGATTAAAGGAATAAAACGTTTTAGAGATATCCAGCCAGAGGTGCTTGATCAAGTTCCACATTACGGTAGCCAACTCGGGACCTAATTAGCACAATTTATGTAAATGAGCCATCACTTTAATTCTGAATTTAGTAGTTGTTCATATGATGTTGGTACTAAATTGTTATGAATGAAAGAGAAATAAATGTCTTTGGCAGTAAATACCTACCTTAAAGCTATGCTGTTATGTTAAAGCTTGAACAAACATACTAAAAACTGAACACACTGCTGGCATCTGGTAGGACTTACAGAAAGAACAATGAACTTTTCACATATGAACAATATTTTAAGCATTAACTGGGTACATGGCTGGACATTAAATGCTATTGTACATGCTTGTAAGAAGAAAGAATTGTGCACACGACGTATAGGCGCAAGGCAATCAAATAAGACATGTCAATGGGGAAGGGAAGGGATGCCTGCACACTTACTCCAAGCCACCAAGAATATCTCTATTTAATTAGAACAACGTCTCGATCCAACCCTGATCTTCCTCTGTTGGATCGAAATGTTGCCCTAATTTAATGAATAAAATTTTTCTTGGTGGCTTGGAGTAAGTCAGCAGGCATCACTTCTTTTCTCTACTGTACATGCGTGTCACATTTTGAAGAAGTGCCCTGAATTGCCTTGCAGGTGCTCGTGAGGGTCATCCCAGTTTAACATCAGAGGCGCAATTCTCTCCGGACGGTAATGAGAGTTACAGAAGTGGAAGGAAGGAAGGACAGCCTGCATACCTGGACCAGCCCAGCAGAGGAGGCATAGCGCAAGTAAGAGCCATGATCCAAGTTAGCATCACCCCCACGACAGCGTGCGTCTCCCCGAGGCGGAAGGTGGACACAGGCTTGCAGACCACGATATATCTCTCAATAGCCAGGACCACCAGCGACCAGAGGGCAATCTCACCTGCCAACAGCCCCCAGGCAACACAGAGAGTCACAAAATAACAGCTGTCTGTGCACTCAAGCCTCTACAGGAACCTAGCATGTGCACAGTGCAGCATTTTATCGAGGTCAAACCATATTGCCATTTTAAATATCAAGATATCAGCATAAAGCACTGCAGATGCAGCCTGTTAATTATACACTGCAGTGTCCTGTCAAAAAGAGGCAAGTGACATCTTCAGTCATGGACGACTATTATAGGAGGCGAGTTTCAGAAATGCATAATTGAAGATCTCACCAATGTACCCTCTTTCTACTGAGGAGAGAGGAGCTGAAAATGTGATGAGTGAATCAATCAAATAATTGCAAAGGAAGAGACTAAGGGTATATGTCAGAATTGATGTTAGTTTTACAATTGATTTAAGCAAATGAATGAAACTCATAAAACATTGCAGGCTCTGTCCGTCCAAATTAATGTGGACACCATACCAGCATGTTACGGTAAACGAATTGACAAACCTTCCATTGTGAAAGGCCTCCAAATTAATTTTTAATAAGACTATACAGATTCAAAAAAACCATCCTTTTACCACTGTATTACAGTCTAGTCTCTCTCATGCTCTCAATGAACGCACTACCAATTTCTGCGACACTAAACAGAAGAATCGCGAAGAGAATGATTCAACAGTGAAGCTCACCGCCCAAGGTAGCGAAGAAACCCTCGATGCTGCAGGCCACAGGGCCCAGGGCGAAGTAGCCGTGAAGCGCTGTGTACAGGGTGGTGGTGAAACCGCCGACCACCATGAAGAGATCCGCCACCGCCAGGTTCAGCAGCACGTAGTTCAGAGGCGTCCGAAGCCTCTTGTGCTGGACGGTGACATAGAGGGTGAGGAAGTTGATGGGGAAGGCCGTGATGATGAGGAAAAGCATGTACGCGGCCAGTAAGGAATACTGCCAGGGCTCTGCCAGGTAGTACTGGGGGTACTCGAAAGGGCTGCGCACGACCCCTGTCTTGTTGGACATGGGGACATAAAAGTTGGGACCCTCCGTTCCATTCATCACTCCAACAGTTTCCCCCCCCTACTGCGACAACGGTTGTTCACCAACAGTCGTTCGCCTTAAGACCAAGGCAGGAGCATTCTGCAGTGTCGGATGAACGCTATGTTCCCTTTTAAGTTATTGTGTAGGATTAGTAAGAGAATACGCAGGTGGGTGTCAGAAAAGGATTTAGGTCACTCTGAACAGCAGTAATCCAGAGAAAAAGTAATTGCCTTCATTGAAGTTGTGTAAGTGCCAATCGTGACATCAGGGTCAGAGCTAAGAGAGCCTGCACATCATAGCGCTTAAGCACAAGGGATGACAAGGTCTGCACAGACCAACTGGTTTTTTGCTAGGCTAACGGATCCATATCATACTCCTGTACGAGTAGCATCTTAAATTATATGCTGTAGGAGTAATTCACTAGGAGCGAGGTACAGTAATCATGCTGTCAATCAATGTCCTCAGTGCATTTAAAAAAAAAACGAGGGTCAAGAACATTCTTCAACACATATCTTCGTGATAGGATCAGTGGAGAAGTAAGCAATGAACTCCATCTTCATTTGCATGACACAACCCTTAAAAAATTTGACTTGTTTATTTATACTAAAGCCTGCAGACAAGTCCGCTGGCCAGCAAGCAACACTAATCAGGTTCCCAAAGGCTCCTTGGCTTGAAGCCTTCCTGGCTTGAAACGAAAACGGACAAGAAAATAAACATGGATGCTAATGACTGTCAGTGCCTGGTAACTGGGGCTGTACACACTCAGATACTGTACTTGCTTGAGCAGGGATTTTAGTGAGGTATGTGCTCTCAGAGAGCTCTTCCACTGAGACAGCTTAATACCCCAGTAAACATTCTGACATTAAGAAGTCTTTGTCAGAGCAGCTTTCAAGAGCGGTGCTTGTCACAAAACTGCTGGGTATTCCACAGTAAATTACTGAGCGAGCGCACACATTCGCCCACACACGCATATACTGTACGTGCACACAAAATGCCAGGACACTGGGTGAAAAATACACACATTTACTGCACTGTTTGCGAGAAGAAAAAATGATTTAGAAGCATTATAGAGGTAATATATTTATTTATAAAATACACATAAAAGAAAAACAATCATCTCAATGTCTTTTGTATATACAGTTTACAGTGAAGATTCAAAAAGGGCCAAATCACAACATGCATCAATTGACAAATATGGTAAAAAACCCTAAAAAGCTGTACAGCTCTGTCCATTATTGGTCATATTAAATATTACAGTTGATCATAGACACACTAGAGTACACTTAAAAAGGAATGTTCAATATTTCATAGCGACTCTGAAACATTTTCTTTTATATAGTAGATATTAAAGGTTATTTGTACAAAATACAACAGTAATAAAATCTACCCTTCGCCCCCCTTCACCAAAATGATGTAACCTCCTTGCAAAAATCCTGAGAGACCTGATTTATTTAATCCTATAAGTCTGATCTGCAGAGAGAGGTGCTCTTGTAATGGAGCGTAACGCCTCCTGAGTATGGAGAGAAGGGGAAAAGGCAGCAGGGGATAATAACTGCCGCAGAAATTAGCCCAAGTCAGCCTTAGCAGGGTCCGGGTCAGCTGGTCTCGTCGATGGGCCGCCTGCAGTACGGACAGCAGTTCTGCTGCAGGACCAGGAGCTCGTAGTCCTCGCTGTGAAACATCTGTTGGGAAGGTGGAAAACACAAGGCGGTCATAAGAAGAGGGAAATGTGGGAAAAAAACAGGTCACAGTTCTGGTGGTGGGGGGGAGGAAACCAGAGGCACTTAAAGGAAACGACACAGCTATAAGCCTGGAGCCTCTGGAGTAGGAGTATAAAAAAACAAACGATATACTGCTAGAAATGTGCTTTTGGATGAATTCAGCTATACTGTTCATACTGGCAGAGGGGGGGATAGGAAGAATATTGACATTAGAGCAACAAATATTTTGCTTGGAAACCGTCAACGGATATTAACTACCTAAACTCTAACTTTTCATTTATGGTTTCCCTTAAGTAGGTTCTAAGTAAAAATAAAGCATTTTTTTCATATTGTAGGCTAATGTCCCGAATTTTGTATCTGCTAGTTTTAGCGCTTTACCTAAGCTACGTCGCATATACATACTTGAGAGAAATCTTCAAAACGCAGGATGCCATGTTTTATGTCCACAGCATTACATCAAATTTAGAATTTCCAGATCTTGTACATCATTTTATAAACATTTCACTGTAATTCAGCGAGAAATATTTGACATCGGTGGAAACTTGGCATCTCCAATAAATTATAAAACAGGCCTGAGGCTCCACAGGTGAGAATACAGCAGCTGCATTAGATGAGGTTTATGGGATTAAGGAGGGCCTACGGGCTGCTGGGAAATTGGTTCAGGCCAGATTGATTTATCACCTGCTCATACAAGGTAGTGCCCCAATTTTTATCCAAAATTTGAACTCCTGTTCCTTTTAAAGCAAGTTTTGTTCAGTGATGTTGATAGGTTTTCAATTTAGTGAGGTGATTTGAGTGGTTTCCTGGGAAATTCCATGGGTCCCCAATAAAAAAATATTATTTCTTTCAATTACTTATGCTCTTCTATTTCTTAAATTGTAGTGTTAAACTCCTTTGATGGTGGTATGGTATGATATGGTTATAATTAACGGATATATTCATGTATGTTCAAAATGTATCTGAAATTAAACAAATAAAATTCCAAGTCTGAAAAGTTTATCGCAAAACAACTGTCACAGTGGCATGACACAAAATTCAAATAAAATAGCATTTTTGCAGCAATATAAATAGCAAAGAAATAAATTACTAAAATTCACATGAAAACAAAATGGTGTCTGTAGTACCAAAATAAATTATCAATAAAAGTGCTGATTTTAACATAGAAACAAAACATTCTCATCACCATGTCAGAGTCAACAAATAAATTGTCAGCAAAATAACACCAAAATCTTCTTGTCTGAACATCAACTAAATCAAATGAACTGAGTCGATCATTGTCAAACTTTTAGCATAAAAATGAAACTTAACTAACACAGTGGAAAGTATGTTGAGAAAAATAAAATGACGCAGATACGTTTGTGGCGAGAGGGTTGAAACAGCGCTTGTCAGGTCTGCTGACAGCAATATTTCTTTTGCCAGCTGTGATTTTAAACACGAGTTGTTGTTCACTATGGGCCGATTTCACAAAGGCATTTTAGCGTAATTTTTAAACGCATGTTAAAATGCCGTAGGATAGCAAAACGAACGTTTAAACACCATCTCACAAGATGGGATCACCGCCGCGGATAACCTTGCGTTTAGCCCTCAGACTGAACAAGTGCGGTCAAATTAGGACAACCTGCCATGGCATAATGGGCATGTCCAATTGTAACCGGTTAATAACCCCGTATATAAGGGTAGTTGCACTGTGGACACACATTTCGCGCAGAGATGTCGGCAAATGAAATGGTGGTGAGAATTTCACTTCGCTTCGAAGACTGTCAAACTTTCTTTGCCTGTCTTGTGGAAGTGAGCAAGATGCTGATGTCAGACGCATCCTTCACCAAAATCGTCTCATTCTCGACATTCGTGGTGACTTCACTCTCATTCATGCTTTCATTATCGGTGAAGAGTAAAAAAGCAGCTCGGACTTCACTCACGGTAGCCTCTTTACAAAATGTAAACGTGGATGTAAACGAAAAACGTGGCCTTGAAAAACCTCCATGTTAAGCGAATAAGAGACTGAATAAAGCAACTAATTCATGCATTCATTTCATTTTTGCATTTCTTTTCCAGAAAAGGCGCAATTCTTGCTCAAAATCTACCACGCAACCCGATGAAGGCAGGTCAGCGTCACTTATTTAGGTCCAAATCAATCTGTGGTTGTAGTTTGCGCGAGTTAAACAAACCTTCACGAGCGTTTAAGTTTTCTTTTGTTTGACCGCAGGCGTTTAAAATATTTAGACGCACGCGGACAGTTGCTCCTTGAGAAACGGTGATTAAAATTAAACTCATGCTAAATGCGCGATTAAGAAAGACATCCGCGTGTAAACCTTAAAAGGCTTTTGCGAAATCGGCTCATTTTTCCCTTGAAAAGCGATACAATGAGGTGCGTCCCTGGGACGCATGGATAGTGAGTTTAATGCGTCAGGGACGCAGGACGCGTACTTAGCATTGTCATGGTTTGGTGGCTTTGAGAGCTTTCTTTGCTGCATCGTCCGGGATGACATCGGTTTGCTCTCTGTCTGATTCTCGGGCCAGCTGCCATTAATTGGGGGCGTCGCCCGGATTCTATTTAAGCCCTTGTTCCGCCTCAATTCCCTTGCAAGAGTGTCAGTGCTATGTTTCGCACTTTCGCCGGTAAGGTCTCCAGTAAGAGAGCTTTTAGAGTTTAGTAGCATATTTGAGGAAGAGTTCTAGTTAGTAGGGGAATCTTTGTGTGTTCCTCTTTCTGTTCGTCCTGTCGAGCTCGCTTTGCTTCCTTGCCACGGACTACATCTTGGTCAGTTGGAAGCGCGACTCTCGTTCTCCTGTTTTGTTTGTTTGTCTCTCTCTCTCCCTTCTGCGCGTCCTCCTTTATTTCTGGCCACTGCCTTTGGCGTCTCAAACTTACCACCCATCACAAGCAACAACATTGTTTGTTGAAATTGGGAGAAAAAAATAAAGCCATGGCACTGAAGCTCAGCTCTAAATTTTTAATTAATCAATGCACAGGACATAAATGTGCATCCACAAGAAAATATTTACGTTTTGCCACTAATTTGCATATTATTTGGCCAATACTGTCGCCATGGCAACCAAAATGGATAGGTGTCTTAAGTGAAGTATAACACACGTCCATACCAAATTTGAAACGCCAAAAATCAATTTTCTCCAAAAAATGGTCCGATCTGAAAAATTCTTTCCTGGCCTGGATTCCCTACATTAACGCGAATGTTTTGGCATGGGTAACTAGTTTATTGATGCTGACTTTAGAGGTGCACACACGGACAGACAGACAGATGGACAGACAGACCACAAACTGATGATAATACCCTTGGGCCTGAAGTCGGGCCGAGGGTAAAAACTGAGGGCAAAATGCCCAAAGAGAAAAGAGATAGAAGACAACTGCTTTTTCAGGGAAGAAACCCAGCATCTGCTGATGTTTATGGGTTCAAGAATTGGAGCAGCCTTAGACTGCAAAAGATCTGCAACAAAGTATTGAGAATGAAAATTTCATTTATGATCATCTTAGCTTGTCTGTAAGTCCCCAAAACTGAGTAACAGTGAACAAAACTTGTCATTCCGAACTGATATAAACAATATTTTTGGTATAACCCCGCAATTAAAGCTAAAAATCCACTGATCAAGCGTATCATTATTGATATGTTTCAAATCCATTGCGGAGGCAAACGGAGCCAAAATGATTAGAACTGCTTCATTCCCCAAATACTAATGAACCTGACTGAATACTACCAGCCAAAATTCAAAATATATTGTGATATAAATTTGAGGCCATGTCATATAGTTTAGCTCTAAAGCCCAGCAGGGCCAGTGATAAAGACACTCAGCTTTAGGATGTCAAACAAAGCTCCTGATGCTCCAGTGATTAAAGATCTTAGGCCATTCCTCAGAAACAGGTGGTTAAAAATCCAGTACTTGGCTTAAATCCCAGCCAGCCTCTCACAATAAGGCCATCTAACCTAATCCTCCAAGGCTGAATAAATCCCTCCCTCTCCAATTTAGTTGAAAGTCGGCTATGCATTCTGCCAAAATATGGCAACCATATATCAGCCAGGGAGGTGATAAAAGTCAGTATATCTCACTGCAGTATTAATCACGATGGCTTTTAGTACAAATGTGTAAGCCAACAGTTAATCAAAAAACATTTTGCGTTTATGCCCGCTCAAGATGATTCACACGCTTACTTAACACAGAAATCATTTCACAATACTTTGACCTACGATTTCCATCCACTTTAGACATAAAGTGAAGAGTTAGTAATGTCCCTGCAAACTACAGAAGACATAGAGGAGCAAAAAAATCCTACAGAAAAAGAAGAAAACATTATATGGAGCAGCAGATGCGCTCATATTGGATTATGGGGAAAAAATACGTTCGTTTTTTATAAATCTTAATGAATAAAAACGTAATGATCAAGAAAATTTGGCTGCACAAGATGGCAGGGGTATCCCCCATACTGGGACAAGATTCTTCCCTAGCAATAGATGATCGTAACGAAAATCGATGGGCGGTGTGATCTTACTACCCCTAATAAACCCACCAACTTTAAGAAAAATCAGGTTTAATTTATATCCAGCACAGCAATCACAAGAATGAACAATAAACACTAAAGAAAGTGTAATCAATAGTATCCTCCAAAACTTTTGTTCTGGAGATGCAACAACAAATAAATCAAGGGCAAATACGCCCTCACATCCTCCAAGGGCAGTGGAGAGACAGCAGGAAGGTGGGGATGGACAGAGGGGAAAGGAATAAAGAGCGTGCGTCAGAGCAGCACCTGAAAGCAGGAAGGGCACATGGTGATGCTGACGTCGGGCAGTAGGGAGCGGTAGTACTGCCAGCTGAGCGGTTTGGGCCAGCGCTTGATCAGAACGTCCCTGCGGCTCATGGAGCGCAGCACTCCCCGGCTCACCACCACCGGCACGAACTCCGAGCCGCCTTGCTGCGAACACACAGCCCACGCACACAAAAACACAAGCGAATATCGACCCAGTCATCTCAGGCCAGTGAGTAAACACCGAAAACTCAGTGAAAAGTTCTACAAAATTATACCAAAGACTCTGTGGGCAGGTGGAGAAAAGGACCACGTGAACTATAGCTGTGGGCTTTCAGAAATGTTTCGGAACCCCTAGAGAGAGATTTTTTCCTTTGCCTTGAAGGAAAAGCTCACCTCGAAGGTGAGCTTGGCCATGAAAGGGTCGTCTTCTGGGTCATCTATGCCGTCATCGAGCTTCAGAGTCTGGGATTCTGATAGAATTTTTTAAAATACAAAAAAAGAAAATAAACCATTTAATATGCGTAATTGTCTATATGGAATACAAAAATATATATAGTGTTGCACATTAAAATTCAAGCAAGACAGGGCCAGTCTCTCAGGTCAAATTCTCCAGTAGCTACTCAGACACAATAGGATAAAAATGTTTGTAATTACTGGTTGATGTTTTCCGTGTAATTGAATATATTGTTCAAAACAAAGCAGAAGACTCATTACTCCAGTAATTACAGGAGAGTTTACAACCCCTTGATGCTGATAAAAAGGGCTGTTCAATTGTAATCAATCTGTCTATATAAAGCAGCATAATTACATTTCTGAAAAGTGAATTATTTACTGAAGAAAATTACAGGGGCATTGAAGAGCAGATAATGACAAGGTAGCGCTATGTGTTTTTTTTTTTTTTGTTGTTTAGAGAAATGTAAAAGTAATCAGATATTTTGAGTCTAAAATGTTGATTTGAGAAGGGCAGTAGCAAAGAATGCTCAAGGTCTATAGCAGACATGCAACACGCAATACCCAGAAATATATACAAAAACAAATTTGGAAAAAAAAAATCATACAGACTACATCCATATCCACTGTATATTACATTATATAATAGCAATAATAATAATAATAATATTACATGAGACAAACATAAAACATAACATTCCCATATTAACAGTCAGCACCAAAATTCACTGGACAGCGACAAAGTTTTGTTATTTTCGTTCTGTTGGCCGAGTCGATCATTCGATTTGAATCAAACTGAATACGCCTTTTACAAGCTGAGGAGCAGACTGGGGGAAAAATATCCCCAAAACCAGCAGGCACTGAGGATGGCTGCAGCACAGGCCTGGCAGAGCATCACAGGGCGACGTCTATGAGTCACCGACTTCACGCAGTCATTTCACACATACAACCAGATATAAATAAAAAAATTCCTCTGCCTAATGTCAAACTGTCCAATATTTTTAATGAGCCTAAAAATAGAGGGGAGTACGTACAAGAAGGTGCTGTTCTGAAGGGTTCCTCCAATATGGATAAAAGCAGCCTCAAAGCCAAAAGTCTGCGCTTCAACATCATTGCCATCTTATCCTTTCAAACTTGCTACAGCGCTAGAGCACAATCCCCCAAAAAAAGTGAAGCTGTCATTAAATTACGGTGCTCACTGCAAATACTGTGCAGAGCGATAGGTCAGGATACTGTGCGTGTAAATATATAGGATTAAAACAGTGACTAATAGGGTGTTAACCAGACCACTCACGGGATTTGGTTTTCTTACAGCAAGATGTAATATTTTCTCCATACAATGATTGCGCAACCCTGTTTCCCAAAAAGGTGGGATGCTGTGCAAAATGTAAGTAAACAAGTGCACCGCCTATCGGCGAATGCCGTATTGCTGCGCAATACTAGTCCCCTACTGGTGTATGCATATTATATTTCCTAAAAAGTAGGTGAAAGTGACCTGAATAGGGTACATGACACACCCTCTCCCCAAGATGCATCCACACACCAACTTTGATGTTCTTAGGTCATACGGTATTGAAGTTATGGAGCGGACACGACTGCGGGCTTACGGACTGATGGACGGACGGAGTGCAATCCTATAGGTCCCCTCCGTTTCCGGTAGGGGACTAATGACAGAATGCTATGTTTTGCAGGTCATTTTAACCACATATTTAGTTGAAAATAGCACATAAACAAGAGCAGTCAGAGACAGCAATATACACCCGTCACGCAGCAGTTTGATGGGAAGGTACATCTTCACTGTGTCTCCTTAGTTTGTTTGCCTCAGCATGTTTTTTAGCTTCTCTCTTTCGAATTTCTTCATTCTGTCGCCTTACTTTGTGTGCTTCTGCATCCTTTTTAGCTTCCTCTTTTCTAAACTCCTCATTCTGTCGCTTTCTTTTGCGGGCCTCTGCATCCTTGCTAGCTTCTTTCTTTCGAAATTCTTCACTTTGTGTCCTTAGTTTGTTTGCCTCAGCATGTTTTTTAGCTTCTCTCTTTTGAATTTCTTCATTCCGTTGCCTTACTTTATGTACTCTTTTTGTCGATCACGGGGCATAAAAGGGTTAATTTTGAGAAAAAGGGTGATCCAATCAGGCTGCTTTCTGAACTCATCAAAGTTCCACCTGATGTGGTCATGCTGTGTGAATTGTATTGTGAACATAAGCAACAGACAGACTCTTTTTGTCGATTTTGGGGCATAAAAGGGTTAATTTTGAGAAAGAGGGTGATCCAATCAGGCTGATTTTTGAGCTCATCAAATGTCCACCTGATATGATCATGCTGTGTGAATTTGGATAAAATCGATTGAGAATTGGCGGAGTTATTGTGAACACAAGCAACGGACAGACAGACAGACAGACATCATGATTCCATAATACGTCCCGTCTTATGACGGGCGTATAAAAAAAACATGTCAAATGCTGAAACTGATAAATTTTCCTGTTCTTTTGAAAAATGTCTTTATATTTTTTTATTTGATGCCAACAACACATTCCAAAAAAGTTGGGACAGGGGCAACAAATGACTGAAAAAAATGAATGATGCTTGAAAAAAAAAAAAAAACACTTGGCGGAACATCTCACAGCGAATTGGGTTAAGCAGCAGAAGGTCAGTAACATGATTGGATATAAAAAGAGCATTCCAGAGAGGCCGAGTCTGCCAGAAGTAAAGATAGCGAGGGCTTCACCACAGTGTAAAAGACTGCACGGCAATGTAGTTCAATGATTTCAGAATAAAATTTCTCTGTATAAAATTTAAAAAAAAAAAAAAATTGGGGATTTCATCATCTATGATACATAATATCATTAAAAGACTCAGAGAATCCTGAGAAATCTCTGTATATGAGGGTCACGGCCAACAAAAGATATTGAATGACCGTCATCTTTAGGCAGTGCTGCATTAAAAACAGAGAGGGTTCTGTCGTGGAAATCACTAAACAGAATCAGAAACACTTCTGAGATCCAGTGTGAGTAAATGCACTTTGTTGCTGCATTCACAAATGCAAGTTAACAATCTACTGTGTAAACATGAAACCATACATAAACAAGATCCAGATATGCTGCGGCCTTCTCTGGGCCCAAACTCGTTTACGAAGGACCAAGGCAAAGTGAATAACTGTCCTATTGTCAGACCAATAAAAAGGTGTAATCTGTCTTTGAAAAAGAATAAAGGGACCATCCGGCCTGTTCTCATAGTGCAATTGAAAAGCCAGCATCTCAGATGGTCAGGGGGTGCATTAATGCACATGGTATGGACTTGCGCATCTGTGAAGAAAACATTAATGCCATACAATATACACGGCTTTTGGAGCAACATGCCCCACAGGCCAAAATATTTTGAACACCCTGCATTTTTCAGAATTTGGCTGGGTTTTTTCATCTTATAGTTAATTTTCAGCAACAAAGGCACACAAAATGCCAAAGGGACAATTGCATTTGCTAAAAATGTTACTGGCTAACAACTGTACATCTTGAAATTAAACTTTCAACACGTATTCATCCTTAGCCTGGATTAAAGCCCCTCAGACATGGGGTGTTTCGCCGGTGAAAATGTTGGAGATCTCATAGAAATAAAGGGCACCATGAATAAGGAAGTGTGCTATTCCATCCTCCAATGCGATGCTATTCCCTCAGGGCAAAAACTGGTCGGTCAGAACTTCGTGCTTCAGCAGGACAATGACCGAAAGCGCTCCTCCAAGCTGTGCCAAAGATATCTTGACAAAAAGGAAGAAGTAGGAGAGCTTCAGAAGATGGTGTGGCCCCCATGGTCACCAGATTTGTCACCCATTGAGTCGCTGTGGGATGAACTTGATCGAGCAGTCAGGGAAGTGTGCTCATCAAGTTCAAAAGAGCTCATCAAGGAACTCTTGAAAACCTGGAATAAGTTACCAGGAAGCTCTCTCCTTAAACCACTGGAAAGAATGCCTAAGATAAGGCTGTAATCAAGGTTAAGGGAGGGTACACCTTTGTAGAAAGTTGAATTTGAATATGTATATCTCAAAGCAAATAATTTTGTACATTTAAAATTAAGATATGAGTTTCTATGTTATTCTGTTTTTTTATTGTGGCTGAAACTATACTTTAAGAAAAACCAGCCAACTTCTGAAAAATGCAGGGTGTTCATAATATTTTTGCCAGGTATTCGTAATATTTTGATGTCTTTGTCAGAATGACCCTTCTTATTTCAGCAAGACAATTCCAAAACACATTGTGCACTTGCTACAACAACATGGCTCTGTAGCAGAAGAGTCCAGGTGCTAAACTGGCCTGCCGGCAGTCCAGATCTGTCACTCAAAGAAAACATATGACAAAAAATTTCATATGAAAACATACGAAAAAATATGACAAAGGAGGCCACGAAGTATTGAGCAATGGAAAACCTACATCAAGCAAGAATGAGAAAACATTTTGATTTTAAAACTACAGTTGATCTCCTCAGTTCCCAAATGCTAACTGAGCTTTGTTAAAAGAACACAGCGGTAAACATGCCTTTGTCCCAACTTTGCTGCAAAGAGTTGCAAGTATCAAATTCAAAAGGAGCATATATTTTCAAAAAACAATTAAATTTCTCAGTTTCAACAATTGATATGTTTTCTTTGTACTACGTTCAATTAAATTTGGAGTTTAAATCATTAGTAAAATCATGGCATTCTGTTTTTATTTACATTTTACACAGCATCCCAACTTTTTGGAATGTGGGTTGTAGATCTTCCCATTATCACCAATGACTTTATTAAATTAAATTAACTATGACGTGTTTGATAATTTCAAATAGCTCAACAAGTCTGTCTGTTAATGGCTACTTCATGCTGTCACCCAAATAATTAGCTAAACAGCTATTTTTCAGAGGTTACCACTCAGTGCCCTTGAGGGCAGGCAATTAATCCTGGAGGATAAAAGGTTTGCATCATTAGGACTAGTCTAAACAGCCGCCATAAACCTATTAACTCAGAAGGCTAAGATGACTTGGGGGGAGAGAGTTTATGGTGCTTAAAGGCAGGTACTTAGCCTGGAAACCATACAAATCTGCGAGCTCATGCTTTATTTTTGCTTTGTAATGTTTTATTTAGCAAATGCGTCTGGCAACCCTCTCATTGAAACAGATTTTCGACTGACCATCTTGTTGTTGGGCCATAACAGTGTTTCTAATATGGGGCGGGTTGGTTTGATACAATGATGTTGAGTATTTTTGTAAATAATCAAGATGGCTGGCACTGATGTTGAACGGTCTGTGGAACCTGCAATCTCAACAGTATTAAACAAACTGTACGGAGTATTTTCTCCAAAAGAAGAACAAATGACTGCGATGCTTCCAAAAGAATTCGGCACAAGTTTAATTTACCTAACGGCCCATTTGTCACCAGAGGGAAAATAGAACAGCCACAGCGAAAACCCAGTGGTTATTGTTCATGTTATGTACAAATGGTAATGTTAAGTGTTGACTACTAAATCATGTCAGGTCAAATGTATGTTACTTTGTTCTGGAAGAGTTGGTTGACCCAATTGCATTCAGAGTCATTTTGGTTTGGGCCCATTGTCAACGTCACTCATAAATTGCGAATGAATTGGGAGGCTCCAGGCTAATTCGCATTTGCGAATTGGTCTAGCCATGCCAGGCTAGCAGGTATTAGTAAAATCAGGACAAAATAAAGCATATTTTAGGATAAAAAGAATTATTTTTCTGCAGCAAATTATGCCAAATTATGCAGTACATGTCAAAAATCCAAAAAAAATAAAAAAAATAAAAAATAAAATAATGTAACAATTTTACAATCACCCAAAGGGATACCAGCTTGTGTGATGAGCTCAAGTTAGCACACAGAAATCGTGATGGGTTCAGACCCATGTGTGCCATCAGAATGATGGCAACCAAAACAAACAAACAAAAAAAAAACGCAAAGAATTTTCTTCACTGATTCAGTAGAAAATGAGCCAGAATGGAGCACAGTAAGGAGCAACAACAGAAAAGAGCGTATACCACAAAACGCCTAAACCGTTAAATTGCATTGAAAGCGCGAAAAATTTGTAAACCCACTCTGACTTTCCTGGATTACTGAGCAAACGCATTGCATTAGCACCCAGGGTTTCTATTCCATACACCAACCAGTCATGCAGCTGGCAAGATATATTATTTTTTTTTGGAAGGGAATTCCTCATATTTTGGTCCAAAAAAGGAAAGTTTTATAAATGCACTATATGATGCTAAATCATAAGTTCATATGCTTATCTGTTTAAACTCAACTCAAAAATTTAAGGATAAATTCTCCAGACTGTACCAAAGATTAACTTGACGTTTTGACTATGTGCCCTGTTACCACTTATTCGGTTAAAAAAAAAACAAAGCTTTATTACTCTTAAACCATATAAAAACACGTGATATATTTAACATGACACCCCAGCTGAATTCCTGCTACCTGCCTTTAAGCGAATGAGGGCCTGAAGAATCGAAAACAGCCAATCACAGCTGAGGGACTCCAAGAGGACGAGAAAAGGAACTTCCCCATAGACCCAACCCCGCCCGGGACACGTGAATTAGACAGGCAAACAGTCTCTACCCTGCTGACCACAGTGCTCGAGGTCACCACACAAGTGGGAGCTGCAGCACTTTGAATATTGCGTCACAAGGCTGGGGTAACATCCAGTGGAAGATCCAGCTGGGCTCAGTGCTTTCCCAGACAAGCATCACTGGCTGTGCACAGAGCCCTGTTTGCAGAGCCACTCTGGGTACTTTAGTCTAGTGGGGGGGCTTTTCTGGTGGTGCGTGTCTGGTATGCAAGAGAGCTGAAGGTTATGTTGCTATAGTCTCAGGGCTTCAGAATGAATACCTCCTGTACCCATCTCCTGCCACCTGGCTCCCCTCCTGTCCGTGGGCGGTACCTCCAGGTCGATGAGCGACACTGCCTCCTCATCACTAATGCCCTCCTCCAGGTAAAACTCCACCAACGGCAGGACCTCTGTAGAAACAAAAACGCACAACTAATTCCCCACGCCCAAGAAACACACCCAGGACCGCCACCATCCAGTAACAACCCAATTCTAAGCAATGCAGCACTGCCAAATATTGCTACAGTTCCCACTTCTGAAATGATAAGCCACTCGACTGCAGCGGAGAGGCTTTTCAGTCGAGAAAACACACTTCACCTTGGCCTCCTGCCAGCGCTGCTTCATGGCCACTTCACTGTCCTTGGCGCAATAGCGGTCGGTATGATTTATTAATACCCCTAGTAGCTGTTCATCATCGAGCAGTAGCCCGTATTCCCACGGAGAAAACTGACAGATGTGCAGACATTTGCATGATTACACAACTGTATGAGAGCCCTGCACTAACTGGCCATCCCTGCCTGTGGCCACCATCGCTGAGACGGCTTAGGGGTGGTGTAAGGATGGTTTAGAGACCCATCCTGTCCCTTTGTGAGTGAGGTCACATCCTCTGCCTGTAGATTCTCAGACAGCAGTAATCTAGACCTCCGCTTGTGACACATTCCTCCTGAAATGGACTCCCGCCATCATCACGCTTTCCTCCCGGGTCCCGGTTTGTCTCCGCCCCCTCTCAGCTACGGCTCAACTCCACCCGCTCCCGCTGTTCAGGCTCTTGTTACCGCCTGCTCTCACTTCCTAGCCCTTATCCCGACGGGCTCGCCACTTGTGGTAATTTTCACCGCAGTCTCCTCCAGCTGCCACAAAGACATCTGTTCATTTATACCTTCTGTCCTCAAAGAGCCCTTCCATAAACCTGCCCCTGCAGTTACCACAAATTCCCCTCAACAACTTAAAATACATTACATTCGAGGCAATCAAACCAGTAAACCCTTTACCAGACAGGCTTTTTACAATATATCACCATGCTTGGGAAAAAAAACAGGTTTTTGACATTAAGGATGCTAAATTATTCATGTCTTGATGCCAATATCTTCTGGATCCATTTGTATCTTTTTTTTCCCCATGGTGAAGTCCTTCTTAATTGTCACGGCGATGATTCGCAAAAACGCGTTCGCGCAATTAGCTAATGCAATTAAATCTCACCTCGAAGGGCTACCTGCCAAACAAATAATTATAAACACAATTGCAATCAAGGCTGAGTGTGTGATGCCGCTGAGGGGGAGGGGAGAGCAGCGAGCAGCGCCTCAAAATGGCTCCACCCACCGTATGAGGAGGCAGAGAAGATGAACGGCTGCCTGCAGTTGATGCACACGTTGCCCTGGTTGTTCAGCAGCGGGTTGTTGGTGGAGCACCGATAACACATTGGAACAAGGTCCTGTTCGGCAAAGACACACACAGACAGGCATATGAACAGGCACGCACACAGGTCCACAAAACTGATCATTAATGCTATTTGGCATGTTAGCACGCAACTATGGAGAATGCAAGAGATTTGAAAGCTTACGTGCACAGGATATACAAGGCGTGTTTCATAGCAGTAACGCAGTGAAAAGGATGCCATTAAATAACATCAGCACTCTCTGAAAAAATATTACAATCTTCCATATTTATTGGTATGATGGGCGAGACCCAAGCCTGATAACACAGGATTCATTAAAGAGAAAGTTGAAATTTGGTATCCAGTGCATTCATACATCTCTCAAGTATCTTTGTCTTCAACACATAGTCTTAGTGGACTCATACCTTTTTAACAATTTAAGATAATTCTCCTGGGTCTGTGAAAGAGGGTCCTTAAGTTTGCAGGGGGAAAAAATGCCAGTTTCACATGTGCAGCCAGTCTCCAGTCTCTCATTTTCTCCCCCCAGTAATTGAACTGTTTTGAATGTGCGATGAGTCAGTGAAAATGAGGCTCTGCTCTGATTAGCCGTCTAATCGCGGTGGGAGATGAACAATGGCTGCCAAAACCCAAACAAGCCCATACTAAGCCGTACTACACAAATGACATCAAAAAAAAGCACATAATCAAAACAGGTCATTAAAGAAGATGACTCCTTAAAAAGTATGCTACAATGACTTAGACATTCTGGTTTCACATTCTGCCAGTTTGGGCTGAGAAAGGACCAAATTATATATCTAAGCACAAGAAAAAAAAAATGTGATTTTCATAATATTTCCAATCCACTTTTTCCAGACAGAACAATACAAAAGTTTTCCACTAAGATGACATGAGACAATTTCTCTCCACATTTGCAAAAGGGGAAAGTCAATTTCACTAGCAGGGCAAACAGTTCAATTATACTTAAATTTTCTAATTCAGAGGTAAAAAAAAAAAAAAAAAAAAGAGATTTTACATCTCATTGAAACAGTTAACACTTGACAAGACTCATATCGCGAGGTGGCTGTCATCCAAGGGCATGTTGGGTAATGAGCCCACCTCGCTGTCATGGAAGGGCTTGGATCGCACGGTGAGACAGCCCAACTCCATGGACTCCTGGAAGCAGGCTGGGATGCGTAGGCCCTGCAGTTTCTCGTAAGCATGACGCGCCAGCTTAAACGCACCCAAGGCTTTGCTCTGCTTCGCCAGGGCGTACAGCGTGTTTCTACAGCACGGTCAAGGAGGGCCAGACACAATGTCTTTACACATCCCTACAATGCCATTTCCATACACTAGAAGGACCACAGCTGCATCCACAAGTCCTAAAAGTAGGTACCGCAGATTTCATCCATTGTGAATCCCTCTCTCATGAAAAGCCCCCACTGAAAAGAACACGAGGTCAATCGCTTGCAGCTGCTGAGCTAAATAGAATTATTGTATTAGCTTAAACAAGCAATCCCAATTCATACAGCCCAATTCCTGTGATTTTAAATAAGGTCACTAGTCCCTTTTTGTTCATATTATGTTTAGAGTAACAGCAATTATATAATGTCATCAAATTTTCTAAATATAAGACTTAGGAAGGAAATTTATAAAGAGATCAAAGTCCCAGAGATAGCAGGTTCAGAATGGGCCAGCTGTTGTGCTTTGTTTCTGAAGGTCACTGCTTCCCTCTCTTGTTATTCCCGGTTACCGGACAGCATTCCTGAGAGAAGTAATCACGGCTTTGTTTTGGTTGCAGAAGATCAGCTTCAGCCTGACATCCTGCTCTACATCTCTTTTCCATAGCTGGGTGTGTTTACTCTCCCCAGTTAGCGCCAGCAGCCACACACCAATTATTTCCCCTAAGGCTCATCAGTCAACCAATCCAATTTGTACAGCTCATTTCACTAAAAATGTGGCACAGCAAATACAGTGTAGCTGAAGATGCATGCTAAAATGCCAGCCAGAGGCAGGAACATGACATCGACCAGGACGGCGTCTGCTTCTACAACAGCTGAATACAGGTGTTGTAATAATTCAGTCTGGACTCTAAGACCCCGTGTTAAAAGGCTGAGAGCATTACAGGGGTATCTGACCGGCACTTTCACAGAAATAACAGAGTGGGCTAATAGTGGTAAATGAGGGTGAAAAAAAGATTTAAAAAAAAATATCACAGCACGATGAAAAAAACATATTTTAATTGATTCAATCATTTAAAAAAAATTAATTCCACTAATTACAAAACCATGTTATTTTGTCCACAATACAAATTAGCGTGACCCAGTGAAGTATGAATAGAGTTGCATTGGTAAAACAGAAGGACTGAGAAGGACTTTCCAATCACAGAAGGATACACTTTGGAGATGCCAGGCGGGACATCTTTGGTGAGGTTGTGCAGAAGGAATCTGGAGATGTTGAAGAGGGTTTCGGGAAGATGGGAACTGAAAGGTTCATCCTGAAAACAAACCAGGAACAGAATTTCTGCCTTTTGGTTGTACGCCTCCACCAACCTGTCAAGTTGCAGTTTAAACCATGTCTGTCAGGACTCATGCTGTGAAAACCTGGACATAATTTAATGTACAATAAAAGAGCATTTTTTTGGCCAAATGAAAGTTATAACAACAGTATACTGACATGAATGATTCCAAAGAATACTGTCAAGTGAGAAACGCTCAGTCTTCACTTATAGACCATTTTTACTAAGGAACACAGAGGACTGATGGACAGCTTTGTCGCATGATACAACGACAATCACCTGAAGTTCAATCTTAGCAAATCAAAGAGAATCAAACTTTGAATGCAACTTTAGGTTGGCTTGACAAGGCAAAACCATTATCATTAGAAAGACGCAAGCACTGCATGCAAACCAGTACCCAACTCTCTACGACAAATGGGTCAATGGTTACGCAGGATGAACGCGATGCCATTCAGCAAAGGGGGCAGGGCCTCATCAATTTACATGCCACCATTTGCTGAGTCCAACAACCAAAACCCCAACTCTCAATGACACATGGAACAATAGCTGCAAAGAGAAAAACTGAGCCATTCCGGAAAGGGGCATGGCTTTGTAGATTAATATGTGATCCCTTCCTGCATCCAAAAATATAACCCCAAACTATGACAAACAAAAATAATAAAATATCTGCCTAACAGGAAAAGGAGCAAGACACATCTGATCACATCTGATCCTTCCCTGAGTCCAACATCACAATCCCCAACTTTATATGAGAAACAGTTCATAAGTCATAAAAGATCAAAGATTGTCCATAAGTGGGATGGAGTGATGAAAAAAGGAGAAGCATTTACAGTGTTTCTGTGTGCATGTGTATGGTGGGGGGAGCTGAGACCTCAACATCCATCCACTGGGAAAGTCTTCAGCACACTCTCAGAAATAGGGGTACAGCAGGAGTCCGTTTCGGTTCCCCAAGGTATTGTGTACCCTTTAGGTCTAATTATAGGACCTCAAGGCACCTGTGTGAACCTTTTTAGGGTCTAAAATGTACTTTTATGTTCCAAACCAAATAAAAACCCACTTCTAAGGTACAACAGCAGTACCTTTGAAGGTACTGCCCCAGTGACAACCAAGGCTTGGTAAGGCAAGGGTTTTTATTTGTTTTGAAACATAAAAGTACCTTTTAGACCCTAAAAAGGTTCACACAGGTACCTCGAGGTCCTACAATTAGCCCTTAAGGGTACATATGTGCTGAATGTACCTTGGGGAACAGAAATGGACTGCAACTGTACCCGCATTTCTGAGAGTGTGTGAAGCAAGTTTGAAGGCTCAAGCAAGACTACAAGCTGCAAGACTTGGTAAATGAATGGAGAATGGAGTTATACAAAAAGAAAACTAAGGGGGGGAAAAAGCTACAAAAATATCTGAATTCATTTTTAGGGACAGAGTGAAGCTGTAAAGGAAGTGTGGAGGCTGTAGCCATCAAATTATGTAATTACAAAGGCATTTGAAAATGAATGGAAGTCTCCTGAGCTAAACAAGATGGCGAGAAAAAGGAGAGATGGAAAAGGGTGGATCATCCAGACTTGAAAAATCGGACCCAATCTGAAGATGCACTGCAGGTTTGATGCTTCTAGCAGAGAAAATTTATGAGCAGTTTTAATACATGGCCCATGTTAAGTTGAGGATCAAGGATGAGACAGACGAGAGGTCATCTTAACCTCAGACCTTCACCCACCAAAGTCTACTCACTTTATCTTTGAGTCCCAATGGACATTTGTGCCAAATTTGGAAAAGAATTCTGTCCAGACATTCTTGTGTTATGCGTTCACTACGATGAGTAAGACTTGAGGTCACAGCGAGCTTGACCTTTGACCACCAAAATCTCATCAGTTCATCTTTGAGTCCAAGTTGGCAAATTTGCCACGTGAGGAAATACCCTCGATGCATTTCGGATATATCACATTAAAAAAATTGGGACGGACGGCCGTACCGTGCGGGCATACAGCCTGAGACACACATGGTAGCATGTTTTTAATCAACTTCAGCGCACAGTCGTGCCCTATTTTCCATCCCCACAACTTTTCCATTACAATGGTAAACTTTGAGCACCAGGACGCGCTCCTGCTGGTGTATGCAAAACCAAAAGTGAGCATTTAGACACTGTTTGATCATACATTTGGGAGAATCATGAGTAAGTTGCGCGTTTCCTGTTCTGGAATCAATCACAGCCCCAAACAGGAAATGCTACTTGGGACGGTGACAAGAGCAGGGGGAAACAGAGATGGAGGCGGGAAGGCAGCAGACAGCATGCGGCAGGAAAGGCAGCTGACAAACTGAGGGTTACCGGCAGCACCCTGGAGACAGTGGGGGACTTTACCATGTAACACTGGATATCGTGCCATACGCTGCAAGGACCTTAACACTGTGTGGCAAATGCCTGACTCATACCAGACTGAGTGGTAAGAATCTTACTGTGTAATGATGAGTAAATGGTTAATGAGGTAAATGCCCAGTAAATAGTAGTGCGGGGGATAGTAATGATGGCGAGAGCCTAACTGTGTATCGCTGAACAGAATGGTAAACATGGTACAGCTCAGCCAAATGCTGGAAGCTGTGAAACTTCGTCAGCATCTCCTCTTTCTTCGAATCGTTTTCTGTAACACAAAAAAAAAAAGCAAACGGGGAAATGAAAGAAGTAAACACGGCCACCACAATTCAGCATTTACAAACAATCACGAGAAGCGATAACAATCTGGAAGAGAGAGCACAGCAACAAAGCCAAACAAAAAGTTCTTTTGTCAGGCTTTCAAATAAACCCTCGTCATTCATAGGCGTTCCCCCGAAACACCCATTACCCATAATCCCTCTAGTGAACGTGTCAGCATCGTGTGCTGAATCCACAGTGAGAGAGGAGCTAACCTCGTGCAATGTCCAGACACTGCATGGACAGCATCCAGTAGTAGTAAGCTGCGTCGTTGAACCGGCTCTCCACCACTGCATTGTGGGTAAGCTGCTCCAGCACCTTGACCGCCTCTCCCTGCCGGCCAGCTTTGTGGAATGCTGAGATCGGAGTCGTAATTAGGAGTGTTATTGCGGTGCCGTATCACGAGTAATTACAATATTATAAACTCATTCCTGCTTCGTAATGGCAAGGCCAACTCCAGCCAATGGGAGCCGTAAGGCCAGGTCAGGGTTTCCTTCCAGCTGGCCTACCCAATACCACGTCTGCCTTCCACTCATCAAGCCAGAACACCACAGGAATGCTAAAACATCATTACAAGTCAGGCAAAGCTGTTGCCAAGGGTTTTACAGCCTCTATAAAGCATGCACAGCTCTGGCTCTCCACTTAATGTCTATGTGTCCAAGACCATTTGTCATTTAACTATATATGCATAGTATATTCATGTATAACGTCAGTATATATGTAGTATATATAGAAACCTTATTTTAGGGCAACGATCATTCATTCGAGTGCGACACAGTCGTAAACAAAAAGACCCCGATTCAGTACTGCTTCAGCTCTTTGCGAAGGACGGAAACCTAAACCTTTTTTTCTTCATTAGAGGGGTATGAATGCCCAAATTAACAACAGGCCCAATAAATAACCCTGCCAGTGACCTGTCTCAACAGCGCTTGCTTTGGGTCAGGATATATTAGCGGCAAATATTTGTTCACGCAGCGAGGCGAAGAAAGTGGAGGCAGCTGCAGCTTGTTAAAGAAAGCCCACTGTAACAATGATAAATTTCTGCAGCAGACTGATCCCGACGATTCGCAGGTATAATTACTGTGTGCTGCGCGCTCCGGGGATTTACCATCATAGCGTGCAGGTGAGTGCAGAGCAGGAAAGTGGGAGGCAGATGTGAACTCAATTATAATCAGAAATCACAAAGAGAGTGTTTCTGTGGATTACAGTCACAATCAACAGTATTTAGACTGCTTCAGTTGGAGAAGAAGGTTAGCCAAACATGGAGGTCTTAATCCTAATTACCTGAAATATCTGCAGTAATTTCAACAATCGTACAGGAACACTCTGCAGTGAGACAATGTCCATCCCACAAACTGCATAAACACTGCAAACCAACCTTCCAGTGACCCATTAACTTTGCTACAGCTCTTTGGCGCCGCCATGTTGTGATAATTTAGAGCAGGAATCTGAGCAGTACGACTACAGAGGCCAAGTCATCCACTGAGCATTATGGATGCAGTAATGTGCACTATCAACATAAAAGTTTGGTCACACTTTAAATGAAGTATTGCTCATAAAGCCTTTATACAGCATGTATAATGCTTTCATAGAAGAGACATAATGTCTTCATAAATCATACACAAGCAAATGCCATGCTTTGTAAAGGGCGAAATAACGCATCCTTATTCAGCATGTTATGCCAGATGTCACATAACTGACAATGTCAGATAGTGTAGTGGCTAAATACTACAAAGGGTGACCTTATCAGCTATGTGACATTGTCATTGTCACATCTGGCATCACATGCTGAATACGGATGCATTATTTCACCCTTTACAAAGCATGACATTTGCTTATGTATGATTTATGAAGACATTATGTCTCATTTATGAAGGCATTTATGAATACATGCTGAATAAAGCCTTTATGAGCAACAACTCATGTAAAGTGTGACCAAAATTTCTGTACTGTCCAAACAACACAAGAGCTTTATAAAATCACATGGACAGACAACTGGACTTAGAAAAAGCACATATCAAGCATACAGTTTAACGCAGGAAAAAATGACAGAATTGGTTTTTTTTTTTTTAATTTTGGCATCTCTAATCCCACCCAGATCTGGAATGCCCAATTAGCAAACCAAGTACGGGAGAATGCTCATATGCGACTTATGCTACCATCTCGGAAGAGCGGAGACAGTTCGCAGCTCTTCTCTTAAGCACGCGCCTGCCTGCCACTGCACCTTAACACTCACAGCTCGAAACTTCGCAAACTCAGAACGAGGGAAGAGGAAACTTCAACACGAGCCAGATTGGCATTTTACTGATGAGCACCCCGATGGCTAACGGGAGGCACATGAGCAACGAAAATGCTATGACCCAGACCAGCAGCATCCCTCTTGTTTTTCCTTGCAGCACAAAGCCAGTTGAGCGCTGCTCTGAAAAAGCTACCAGCCACTTCAAGCACTGGCACGGCTCGGATTCGAACCCAGGCCATGGTGTTCACTACTGCTCCGCAAAGCGGTGCACCGAACTTTTGACCCACACTGCAGCCAGACACGGTGGCGCGAGGCCTCCGAGCGTAGCTCTTCTGAGCGTATAGTGAGTATGCACAGTGGCTGCAACCATAAGCCGTGGGGGTATGAGCGGTTCAACAGGAAACTCACCTTTCTGCGCTTCCTCGAAACGGTCATTCTCAGCCAGCCACTGGGCGTAGGGCACATAGACGTCATCCTTGAACTGAGGGTGCTTCTCAACCAGCTCGAAGGCCTGCATGGAGCAGAGGTCACAGCCAGGTCACGCAGGTGTTTGTCCCCATTGGAGCATCTGTAACTCCGAGTCCTTTATAGGCAACACAACTCTCTGGACTGGCCAAATATTATTTCACTACTCTCGAACCAGACAATGTTTTGAATGGAGCCACGTACGAGAGACAAAGGAAATTACATGGCCCCATGTGTTTTGTAACACATACCTCATTGAACCAGTGCAGTGGGTCTTCAGCTGGCTTGCATTTAGAAATATTAGCCCTTTTAATATTTTATTGCATTCAAAAATGTGATTATTTTGCTAAACTGCCCTGATAAGTGTTGCTCTCAGCCAGAAGTTCTGACTGAGTTCTGAGTGAATGATCGGACAGCCAGCATAAACCCACTGATCAGTTTTACTGGCAGTAAAAAAACCAAGAAAGAGCTGATCCCTTGAAAATGTACAAAGAAAAGGAACCACAAGCCAAGTGTCTAAATTGAATTCACTCGTCTCACTCCAGACATCTGAGGTTTTATAGCAGATAAAATTAAGATTCTTTCACTGATGTCACTTTCGTTCAGAGCAAAAATAGCAGTCTAAATGTGTTTATGAGAGGCAACATTTCTTCATGCCCAGTCATACTCTGTTCCCCATTTGGAAGGACTGATTGAGAGCAACTCGAGCACAAGAGCATTCTTGTGTGCTGTTCATACTAATGATATCCAGATCAACTAACCGCAAGCCCCATTTCAATGACATAATCGCAACTGACTCCTCTAAAGCCAGCCTGATTACGACTGAAGAATGCAGTGATTGAACTGCATAGGCACAGTGTTTATGGCATAAATTATTTGTGTCTGGCGCACGCAATCCGGATGCAGATGAGTAAATAAAGGCTTAGCCACTGCTCATCTCATACCAGAAGCGTAGTTCAAGGGAAGGATTTCAGCCACTGCTTTTCTCATAGCAGATGTGCAGCTCAAGGTAAGGAATTCAGCAACCGTTCATCTCAAAACAGAAGTGCATTTCATGGTAAGGAATTCAGCGACGGCTCATCTCAAAGCAGATGCAGAGTTCAAGGTAAGGATTTCAGCCGCTGCTCATCTCATAGCAGAAATGCAGTTCACACTAAGGATTTCATGCGCTGCTCATCTCACAGCAGAAATGCAGTTCACAGTAAAGATTTCAGCCACTGCTCATCTCATAGCAGAAATGCAGTTCACAGTAAGGATTTCAGCCGCTGCTCATCTCACAGCAGAAATGCAGTTCACAGTAAAGATTTCAGCCACTGCTCATCTCATAGCAGAAATGTAGTTCATAGTAAAGTTTTCAGCCACTGCTCATCTCATAACAGAAATGCAGTTCACAGTAAAGATTTCAGCAACTGCTCATCTCATAGCAGAAATGCAGTTCATAGTAAAGATTTCAGCCACTGCTCATCTCATAGCAGAAATGCAGTTCACAGTAAAGATTTCAGCCACTGCTCATCTCATAGCAAAAATGCAGTTCACAGTAAAGATTACAGCCACTGCTCATCTCATAGCAGAAGAGCAGTTCATGCTAAGGATTTCAGCATTGGCACATCCCATAACAGAAGCGCAGTACACTGTAAAGATTTCAGCAACGGCTCATCTCATAGCAGCAGGTCACTTCACGGGAAGGAATTCAGCAACGGCTCATGTCATGACAGAAGTGCATTTCACAGTGCGGATTTCAGCAGCAGCTCATCTCATAGCAAAAGTGCAGTTCACAGTAAGGATTTCACCCACTGCTCATCTCATAGCAGCAAGGCAGCTCACAGTAAAGATTTCAGCAACTGCTCATCTCATAGCAGATGAGCAGTTTAAAGTAAGGATTTCAGGCGCTGCTCATCTCATAGCAGAAACACAGTTCAGAGTGAGGATTTCAGCAACGGCTCATCTCATAGCAGAAATGCAGTTAACAGTAAGGATTTCAGCCACTGCTCACCTCATAGCAGAAGTGCAGTTCATGGTAAAGATTTCAGCAATAGCTCATCCCATAACAGAAGTGCGGTTCACTGCAAAGAATTCAGCAGCAGCTCATCTCATAGCAGAAGTGCAGGTCACAGTAAGGACTTCAGCCATTGCTCATCTCATAGCAGCAGGGCAGTTCACAGTAAGGACTTTAGCCCCTTGCTCATCTGATGGCAGCAGGGCAATTCACGGAAAAGATTTCAGCAAAGGCTCATCACATAGCAGAAGCGCAGTTCACTGTAAGGATTTCAGCCCCTGCTCGTCTCCTAGCAGAGGTGCGCTTCAGGGCAAGAAATTCAGCCCCTGCTCGTCTCATAGCAGAAGTCCAGTTCAAGGTAAGGATATTTTGGATGGGCCGACCACTGTTCAGGTGGCATGAAGCACCATTTTAGGCTGTCCTTTGTATGTGAAAACTAAAGTAAGCAGTGCAAAAGAGAAAATCATGCCGGCTAATCGTCGAGGTGGGGTGATTAGGAGTGAATGTTGGGCTTTCTGGTAATAATGCTCAAGGGGGCACAACCATAACCTATGGCAGAGAAGTCTCTAACCTCATCCCAGTAACAGGCATCCACATGTAGAAGGACCAGGGCTCGCAGGTCCCCCATCTTTGAGTACGTCTCTGCTGCATAGCCATGATGCTTCAGTTTCTTGAAGTAAGTGGCGCACTTAGCCAGCGGCTCCCGCTCTGCCTTATCCAGTTTCCGGGCGATGTCAATCAACCTGCGGAGATGAGACAAGGTCCCCAAGATACTTCTTGTGTAAACAGCAGTTACATTAAAAGGTACAAAAGGGTTTCTGACAGACGTTCTCAATCAGCTGCCAGATTGTACCCAACTTCTAATGATTATTTTATCCTTCCAGAGCCACATTATATATTTAGACTTTTTTTTTATTGTTCGCTGACAGATTTATGCTTCCGTTTCTTGTGATATTGGACCAACTGCTCCAGGACATGGAAAACCTATAAAAAGAAGATATTTTCTCAGTTCCATCTTTGGCTTCTGTTTTAGAGGAGAGCTTAAGGAAAAACAGCATAATATGACAAGTAAGATTAAAATCTGTTGAATGTAATCATAGCATTGTGAAGGAAATCAGAATGTTCGCATGGTTTATTGCTCGCGCCAGAAACAAACCAGCAATTTTGGTTGCTGCCAAAAGTAGAAAATATGAAAAGCTTGTTCACGGCTCTGTAAACAAGCATTTCATATTTTCTACTTTTTTACATTTTCACACTCAATTCCAGATCTGTGATCAGGATTTCATCCAAGAACCTAACATATCATAAAGTACAGTTTTTAATTGACCATTTCATTTATTGACAGAGAAAAATGTAAAAATTTAGCGGCTAGTGGTGTAACGAAACGCCGACACAGTATCATATCGCAATACAAAGCCTCCAATGCGATACATCGATTTGGAAGGGCATGTATCAGGATACACAAGGCTTTTTAAGTTAGTCCACATACTTTCTTAAATGCAGAAAAAGCAACATTTTCTATCGCTTTAAATGAAACGTAGTGACCGGCCTCACATTCCGCGTGACTGCATCGCTCCAACTGCACTTTGTTGTAGTGTTGTTTCAACTTGTTTGAGGTTAAGTTTCCAGACTTCACGTTTGCTACTAATGATAATTAGTTTGCAATATTACCGTTTCTTCTAGAGAATACTCGTGGATAGGTATCAGCTCTTATCAGTTTTTTAAGTTAAAGACATTGACCTGAACAGTAAACATACAGTGGTACCAAAAGGTAAACCAACTGTATTCCTTTTTTTTAATAAACTTCAAAAGCCTTGTATTGGGAAATTTTTCAGTGTTGCTTCTTACTTGTAAGTAGAAAGAAAATCAGCAGTAAAATAATATGTAGTGTATCGGGATATGTATCGTATCGCGATCCCTGTATCGAGATGCGTATCGTGACCCCACCGTATTGTTACACCTCGGTTAGTGGCCCTTGGTTAAAATGTAATTGCCCCCTCTTAGTTACTCAAGCCAAATTTCACATTACTTCAACAGAACCTTTCTTGCCATGTGAAATAGGCCAAAAGGTCTCAACAAGCCCAACGGTATGATGTGATCTAAAATCCTGAAGGAGACAAGAAATACTGCATTGAAATAGATCAGTCTAGGCAGCATTGCAAAGCCAGTTCTAAGGCTCTGTGAGCAAAGCAAAACTCAACTGAACCATTATCACCAAATGCACAAAATCTGGAATAGTAGTGAATCCATCCAGGAGTGGCCAGCCAAACCAACATCCTCCAAGACGGCACTGACCCCTCATCCGTGAAGTCACAGAAGAATCCAGACATTCAAGGAGCAGCAGGCCTCAAATAGGCTTTACATGCTTGGTTCCACTATTAAACAGAGACTATGCAAAAATGGTATCCATGGAGGAGTCGTGCAGTCAAGACCACTTTGGGCCAAGACAAACGTAAAGGTTCATCATATATTTGCCAAAAACAATCATATGTAGAACTTTTTAGTCGATGTTGGTCCTGTTAAATCTGGAGTAAAGCTAACACCGAGATCTACAATAATAACATCATACCAATAGTCAAACTTGAAAGGTGGTAGTGTGATGGAGCAGGGATAATTTGCTGCTTCAGTGCCTGGGTGACTTGCTACAAATGAAAGAATAATGAATTCTGCGCTGTATCTGAAATCCCTGAGGGAGAATTTTTGGACATGAGTCTGTCAACTGAAGCTCAATAGCAATTTGCTCATTCAGGAAGACAACAATCAGAGCCCCTCTGAATGGCTTAAAAGAAACAAAAAGATTTGAGTGGCCCAGTTCAGGTACTGACTTAAATCCCATAGTGGTGCAGTGGGAAGACCTTAAACGGGTAGTTTATACTCAAAAGCCCCCAAATGTGGCCGAATAAAAGCAATTCGGAGAATAGCAGCAGGCCAAAATGCCTCCACAGCAATGTAAAAAGCAGATCTCCAGTTGTCAAAAGCAGTTGGATGCAGTTGCAGTAGCTGAAGATGGCACACAACCAGTTTAAGTTAACTTCACTTCAAGAAAAGAAATGATAACTGAAAAATTATATTTTTGGAATATTTACACATAACTCTTGGTGTAATAATACATTTTATTATAAAGATCCAGCACAATTTAGTAAATGTCGTGTGGCGCACAAGCGAAAATAGAGAGAAGTGGGGAAATGCTTTTCAAGGCACTATAGAAGAGAAACAAAAACATTTTCCCTGGTCTACCCTTTATTCTGACACCTTATAAAAATGTACACTCCCATTTGAAAATCCAGCACAATTTCAAATTCTAATATGAATACTGGTGTTATAAATTCATATTTGACTTTGCTCGGAGGAACACATGCAGCAGCAGTCATAACAAACTGCACATCTGGGATGTGTAACCAGCTTGCCTATTAATGATGAAGATGTGATTAAGGCAATGAGTGTCTGTCACTTGTGAGAATAATGACAGAATAATTAGTCACCATGCAGAATGAGAACACGTACCATCTGTGTAAAATTAATTATTATGTTAAAAAGCTGTCTAACAGCAAGTATCACCGATGAAATTAAACTGCAAGTAAACACAAGCGATGCAATGACATCACTTCTGACTTGTATAAAAAAATTAATAAATAAAATCATTTGCAGTGATAATGACACTACGCACTTTCAAACTTGCCTGCCAAGTTCCTAAAGCTTAACAAACTTCGCATAAACAGTTTAACCCATTCAGACTGAGGGCGACCTCTGAAGCAACATTAAAAAACCTAAGGCATTGTTTGAAAACAAATACACCAGAGGGTTTTCAGAAAAACCTGACAGGATTGTCAACGTAGACGAAAACGTTTCTCAGCTTCCATTTCTCAGCTTCCACATCCCATAAAAACATGAAATAAAAATCATTTGAGAGCTCAAACTATTGGCTTTAATTAGAAATAATTTCATTTGCCTGCACATTCATTAACATATTTTAAAAAAGCTTTAAGCAAAAAAAAAAAAAAAAAAGCATTTTACAGCAATTTGTTTAGAAGCCGCTGTTTTAAACAAGAGTTGTCAGAAAGACAACAAAGCTCGGCGGGGCAAGGTTAAAGTTTTTCTGCACGCGGACGGACGCGGACGCCGGGTGTGCGACAATAGCTCTCCAGACATTACTCGTCCCGGCGAGCTAAAAAGTAGCACTGTAATAAAGAGGTGATGTTGCTCTCCTCGATCAGGTCATTGTCCCTGTCTGAAATGCAGCTTTGGAAACTTTTTTATTGTTTACACAGGTGAAAAAAATTTAAAAACACAGACTCAAGAATGCATTTTGCCTTCCCCGCTAGCTTCATAGCAAGTCACAAAGTACTTCATCTGTCACGTTTCTTGAAAATGTTGGTATCATCTAAAATGCGGTCACGTCGCATCAGATCTTAAAGGGAGAAGCATGCAGACTTCACATCAGGTCATAATGGGTTAAACTACATGAAAATAACTTCAATATGAATTATCATCATTATTATTAGCAGTAGCAGTAGTAGTGGTAGTAATAGTAGTAGTAATAGTAGTAGTAGTGTTAGTATTGTTGCATTATTATTTCCTTATAAATTCACAATTCTTTTCTTAAGTATTGAAATATTTCCAGACAAACCAAGTTCCACTTCCCATAACCGTAGGTTCTGCCAATTCCATTTTCTTCTCTCGTTCCTTTTACTTTCATTATGTATCCAACATGAATTATTATTGTTATTGCTCTTGTTATTATTATGATGATCTTAACTGTTAATGACAAATAATAACTCTGAATTTGTGGTCCAAAATGAATATGACTGACAGGGCAATACGAACAGATTATTCCATTCAATCATTATTCTCCTCCCCCCACTCTTTAAACCACCCACTACTTTAATAGTTCTTTGATTAAATCATTGTACAAATGTATTTAATCATAATTAATCCTTATTTCTGCATAAAAAAACATTTTTCAAACCAAGAGGCTATGTGACAAAAATAAAGAATTTAACAGAATCTAAGCTACCTAGTTAACCAGCTTTTCTAGATTAATAGTAACAGCTGGTGTCCTTCACTATTGCTTAACTGCCTTCATCCTCCTTCCGATAGCAAATTATGAATCCTATCCTCAGGCAGATTTAAACAGCAAAAGTTATTTACAACCTATTACAATATTCTCAAAGATTTTGGATGACTTGTTTTTCAACATGTGTGGCTAAAAAAAAGGGCTAGAACAAGCAAAAGATTATGCTGTCCCTTTAAATTAAACAACACTGTACGCATCATGGCACTGGAGTGAAACGGCACAACAGGCAAAACTACTCAAGCCCCTGACATCCAGCCCTGGCCAAGTAGCCACAGTTAGGTGACATCAGATGTCCAAGAGAATACATTTACTGACAGACTAATAGCAGGTCTTGAGAAACCAAACAACGAAACGTTACAGAAACATTACAGAGATGATATCCCAGCAGTCCTTCAGGCCAAAGTAAACAGAAAAGGGCAACGAATACCACAGTAGTGTGGGAGACTCGGTTTTTTACTGCTTGGCTGTGATTTGGTTGAGAGTGAAACAGTAATACGGAAAAAAACGCAGCGTAGATTCTAACAGGGAGAAGCTGAGAGTCAGGAAGTGAGGCAGCAGCGATTCAGATAGGCAGTCTTATCCCGCACCCTACATCCCGCTCAGATACACGGCGCTCTTTCCCATGACTCGGACATGGCCTCGGCTCAACAGTTCCATTTTAGAATATGGGGGGGGGGGTAAGCAGGCAGGGGGCGCGCTGCTCCTGCCAGCAGCTCCTGGGACTCTGTGAGGACCTTACACACGGAGCCATTCAGATTAAAGTTATCAGCACGGTGAGCACTAAACGAGGGCCTCAATCAGCATCATAGTCTTGAAATCTTCCCTTTCCTCCCCTTTCCACGTAACCCTAATTTGAGATGAGGCCTGCTGCTGTACGGTAAGACTGTACTGCATGACTGTGTGAGAGAGTGTGTGAGTGTGTATGTGAGTGCGAGTATGAGCTTGTGTCAGGGTGTTGGGGGAGAGAAAGAAGCAATGAGAGGTAGAGAAAGAGGGAGAAAATGTCACCCACATGTCCACCCAGCCGTGGTCCCCGATGATGTCGATGGCCTTAAGGTGTTCCCCGGCTGACAGGTACATTTCGGCGGCGGCGCGCGGCTCGTTGATGTTCTTCGCCCAGTCGGCCTGCTTAGTGATCAGCAGCTTTGTGTCCTTCGGGTCTGCAGAGCCCAGGAACTCCTGTACATGTGAATACACACACACGCACGCACGCACGCACGCACGCGCGCGCGCACACACACACACACACACACACACACACACACACACACACACGCGCGCGCAATCACACGCGCACACACAATCACACACACACACACACACACACACACAGGTCAGCACCACGAGAGGGCCAGATTCCCACTGCGATCCACAAACAGGGCCCCCGCCTCCGTCCCAGTGCACACCAAACACAGATGGCCGCTCAGCCACTAAAAATACTAAAAATATACAGAACCAAGAACAAAAACACAGAGGGAAAGATAACAGGGGATCCATCCTGTCTCATCATTTCTATTGCCATTGAGGCCCACCGAACCAAAGACTGGACACTCAATAGAGACTCACCCATGAGACAGCTCAACTTTGGATGACCCCAACTGAATCTTGCACAAAAAAAAACAGTTTATCCCCCTGGCAATACTGAAAAAAAAAAAAAAAGCACTTCCCCCATTTCATCTGGTGATTAAATTACGTGCAGTTTTAGAAGAGTTCTGCATGAAAAGAAGTAAACAGAGAGTGGATAAAAAGGAGACGGCAGCAGATAAAGATTGGAGGTATGGCCAAGAGGAAGCATCGAGGGAACGTCCACATGAGGTAAGGCCGGCGTGACAGCAGGAACAGAACTGCTGTGTTAGGGCACAGCGCCTCACGCTGGTGTATTCAGACACGCGCAGGTCTGTGTACATGCAGAAAGCTCAGTAGCGCCTAACCCTGGTGTATTCAGACACATGCAGGTCTGTGCACATGCAGAAAGCTCAGTAGCGCCTCACCTTGGCGTACTCAAACATGCGCAGGTCTGTGTACATGCTGAGGGCACGGGGTTCATTGCCAGTCTTCTTGTAGAGCTTGGCAGCCTCGTGGAATTTCCCATGGTAGGCAAACACCTCGGCCAGGAACAGCTCATTGTTGCTTTCGCCCCGCTTCTTCCTCTCCTATAAATCAGTCACACACCGCACACATGCGCACACACACACATGCACACACACGCACGCACGGGTGCACGAAACAAGCACAAAATATGCGCACACACAGACACACAAAGTGAACACAAAACACACACACACACAGACTGCCAGTTATGAATCACCGTTTCAGTTGATGCTACATTCTCACACTACAAAACATAACCTTCAAAGGACTGCAAAATCAAAGATTTGACAATTATGTATTTTTTATCATTGTCATTGTGCCAAAGGCTAAAGTATCTTATCACACATCCAGAGATTGAAAACATGATTGCGTGTGTCTTTTCGTGGATCGTGTTTCTCATAATTAGGCGGATGGTCCTCAAACACCCTGAGGGACTTCATTTCCAACAGGGACTGGTTCATCAATCGCCACCACAAACTACGCTTTCCTTTTCTCACTGTTCTGAGGCAGGCATTCACAGTGTTGTTCAGTCTCACTAAAGTACACACAACTAGCCTCCACTCCCTGGGTCTTGGTGGTCATCTGAAACTCTCAAACGGATTCAATCATGGTGATTTTTCCCAAGGTGCATCTTGCGTGGGCCCCTCCACGCTGCGGTCCGATAGGCTTCCACACCCCTGCTTGACCACAAAGCAGCTTTGAGGAAAGACAACAGCCTGGGAACCATCATGGACGCCCAGTCTCGCCCACTGTTTTGGAAGCCGAGCTAGAAAATCGCTCTAACCAAGGGGAACCCCGCTTTCTGAGGTCATGTGAACACTGTCTGTAATCCAAAGTGGAGCAGGATTCACATTTCAAGAGAAGCCGCTGCCCCAATAGCAGACAGATGAATCACTGTTATATTAATAAATGCTGTCAACGAGGGAGGCCCTCTGATATCCAGGTCTGCAGTACTTGAACAGAAAAGTAATGAGTTCCTGATGGAAAACTACACAAAAGTCAAAGAGACTGCTTACCTCAATGCTGTTTATGAGTTCCAGATAGCGCAAATCCCGAACACGAATGAAGGCCTAGGGGGGAGGGGGAGGGAAGGAGAATGGAAATATGATGGCAAAATCTACGAATGTAGATCCAGTTTCACTCCATTACATAGTCCTCTCGCTATTCCTCGCCTTATTTAAGGTCACTTTGATTCAAGGTGAAACCAAGCAGACTCTAATCATGTCTTTCTTCGAGGAGACAAGCCAGCAAATCCATACATGTGCCACTCAAGTCTATGAGTGTGCATGGCAGTGCGTGAGAGGAAATCTACATTTCGTTTGCGCCATCTATTGGTGATAAATGGCATTGCTTATATTGGACAAACTAGGCTAAAAACCGGGTTGTTGTATGTTGTAAAAAAACGTTATACTATATTTTAGACCCTGTCTGAGGTGTTCTTGTGCCTCCAGCACAACTTGGTCATTACGTCCAAATGATTCACAGATTATTTTGTGCGCTTGCGTCGCCTTTGAGGCACACATGCCGCAAATCGAACCCAGTGAAGCCATTTGAGTGGGGAAAAACCACAGATACAGGCAGCGACGCGTCTGAGAGCCGGAGCCAGGCTGACCTTTTTGGCCGTATCGAAGTCCAGGCCCTCCAGAGCCTCAGTGGCCAGGTCCCTCCAATCACTGTCCGTCACTCCCAGGCAGGCGATCTGATAGGCCTCTTTGAACATCTTCTTCTCCAGGTACTGGTACATGGGCGCCGACTGCGGAGGAGTAAAAACCAGTCTTAACCCTTAGATCGCTAAATGCAGCCATTGTTGCCAAAAGATGTAAAATATCAAAATCAGATGCTGTTGAAAACCTATCATGTGGCAGCTTGTTTTAAAGAGCTCCAGCAGAGGAGCGCTTTTAAACAAGTTGCCACATGATAGGTTTTCAAAAGCACAAGATATTTTATTTATTTATTTATTTCAGCGCTCTGAGGGTCAACCTTCTGCAGTGATTAACTCCAAAATCCAACTTTCTCTTCACTATCCACAAACACCAGCAGTGGTTCTAGTTTTTAAAAGCATCCAATTTCAAACGCAGAGAGAGAGTCGTCTTACGGACTGTTATGTAATTTGCAATAACTTATTGACTACAGGCAGACCGATAAGAATCATACAATAAGGTATCCTAGAAGAGGACCTCAGAAAACTGTCAGCACATCAAATTTATTACAGAAAGTGAAAGTGAGGCTTCCAATGCAGCAGAACAGGCCAAGTCTCCCAAAGTTAGCAGGCCGGTACCTGGGGGACCTCCACGGCAGACATGGAGTACACGTGCAGGCAGAAGATCTTGGAGCCGTTGTAGCCCACAACAAAGCCCTGCAGCTTCTGCTGGTGCACCGGGAAGTTGCTGGCCTTGATGTTGAGGTAGCCGTTGCCGGAGAAACAGAGCATGTCCTCACACTGGGTGTTCCACGCCACGCTGTTAGCATTGGGCTCCTGAAAGGGAGGGTTGGAAAGCTACAGCTCGAGGAGGCGGGACACCGCTGCCTGAGCCCGTGAAGAGAACCTGTCCGACATTGTCAAAATACTCCTGAAGGTCAACATGTTTGAATCTCTATAATAGCAGTTGCCCCGGTACTTCTATTACTATTCTTGTTATGGTTCCTATTGTTCTTTGACTGCCTGTTTCCTGAATTTTTACTTCATTTCGTTTTTGATGCGTTTGTCTCTGCAAAGTGCTTTTGCTTGGATAACAGCAATATAATTAGTATTAGTATTCACTAACGGGCAGAGAGCTAGGCACTCCGCCGCGTACCATGCCGAGTTCCCAGAAGCAGATTGGCAGGCATATGGTAAGGATCACGGTGGAATACCTGAATCAGTGGTGGTGTCAGATATAATGTGCTCACGCTGGGCTCACTCGCTCACCTGGAAGAGCAGCTCCTTGGTACGGAGGTCGTACACCAGGCAGGTGTTGTGCTCGTCCACCACAGCCAGCTTATTGCGGGAGGCACTCATATCCAGGCAGCGCACAGAGGTGGACTGTTTCAGCAAGGTGATGGCGAAAGGGTTGTCCACAAAGATCTTGAGGATCTGCAAAACAGGACTGTGTTATAAAATTACATCAATTAGCCAGAACATTACGACCATCTGTCTAATATTGTATAGGTCCCCGATTTGACTCCAAAAACAGCCCTGACCCACAGAGGCATGGACTCCACCAGAGCTCTGAAGGTGTGCTGTGGTATCTGGCACTAAGACGTCAGCAGCAGATCCTTTATGTCCGGTAAGTTGCGAGGAGGGGCCTCCATGGACCAGACTTGTTTGTCCAGCACATCCACAGATGCTGGAATGGATTAAGTTACAGGGAATTTACAGGCCAACTCCACACCTTGAACTCTTTGCGTTCCTCAAACTATTTCCGAACCATTTTCACAGTGTGGCAGGGGGCGTTATGCAGCTGAAAGAGGCCACTGCCATTAGGAAATACTGTTTCCATGGAGGCGTGTACTTGGTCTGCAACATTTTTTAGGTAGGTGTTACATGTCAAAGTGACATCCATGAGATGGCAGGACCCAAGGTTTCCAAGCAGAACTTTGCCCAAAGCATCACTCTGCATCTGCTGGCTTGCCCTCTTCCCATAGTGCATTTTGGTGCCATGTCTTCCTCTGGGAAGCAACGCACAGGCACCCTGCTACTCACAAAGAAAACATGATTCATCAGACCAGGTTACCTTCTTCCATTGCTCCGTGGTCCAGATTTGATGCTCATGTGCCCACTGTAGGCGCTTATGGCAGTGGACAGGGGTCAGCATTGGCACAAGGGTCAAAATATTCACTTTCTGCCTAATATATCCCACCCACTGACGGGTGCCACTGTCACAAAATAATCGATCTTATTCACTTCACCTGTCTGTGGTCATAGTGTTATGGCTGACTGGTGCTTGCCCCTTTTTCCTGATTCAAACACATCAAATTCAAGGACAAAATATTCACTTGCTGTCCAATACATCCCACCCAGTGATAGGTGCCATTTTAATGAGATAATCAATGTTATTCACCTCACCTGCCAGTGGTCATAATGTTGTGGCTGATTGGTGCACATGTGATTACTCATCCAATTACTCTCATGCTTTGTGCAGCAGTACTAGTGTTTTTGCTGCAAAAGTCCTTCTGAGAGGGGAATATATTACACACTGAAATGCATACAGTTCTTTGGCAGATTACTCAGCGCAGCCCTGAGACTTACAGCCCCGTTCTTCAGGCCAACCAGGAGCCCCTCTCTGCCGGGAGGGCCGCCGATCACCTTGATGTAGCGAATGAGAGACTCCATCAGCCATTCTTTCTCCTTCACGCTGGTGAAAGAGAGACACTGCAGCCTTTTCTCCTGCAACACAGTTACAAAACCCATCAGTCACGGCACAGACCGTCTGAACACAGGCAAGGATCACAGCAAGTACAGTCTCAGAACAGGCTTAGTTAGCAGCAAATACAACCTCAAAGTAGGTCTGATTTATAGCAAGGCACAGCTTAAAGAGTACTGGTTAACACCAAGTACAGTCTCAAAGCAGGACTAGTTAACAGCAAGTAGTCTCAAAGCAGGCCTGGTTAGCAGCAAATACAACCTCAAAGCAGGCCTGGTTTATAGCAAGACACAGCCTCCAAGGAGGACTGGTTAACAGCAAGTGCAGCCTCACAGCAGGACTGGTTAACAGCAAGTACAGTCTCAAAGCAGACCTGGTTAGCAGCAAATACAACTTCAAAGCAGGCCTGGTTTATAGCAAGGCACAGCCTCCAAGGAGGACTGGTTAACAGCAAGTACAGTCTCAAAGCAGGACTGGTTAACAGCAAGTACAGTCTCAAAGCAGGACTGGTTAACAGCAAGTACAGTCTCAATACAGGCCTACTCAACTTACAGTAATGCCTGGTTCACAGCAAGTGTACACTCAGTTCAGGCCAAGTTGACAGCTAGAAAAGTTCAAATTCAGGCCTGCTTACCAGCAAACAAAGTCACATGGAGAGTTCAGGCACAGAACATACATCAAAAGCACAGGTCTGAGACGAAGAGTAATAGCTCACGTTCTCCTTAGCGCGCAGACTTGCACTATGCTCAAAACCACAAGACAGGTCCAGACAGTGTTATAAAGTCATGCACTAGATGCGGGAGGTAAGGTTTTCATTTCAAGTCCCAGTTCCCAACAAAGCAAAGAGGAAACGCTCCAACTGCCCTATCCTATTATGCATTTCTGCAACCCATAAGACGAAAAAACCACATGTGGGAAATAGCATTTTCATATTTGGGGGTCAATTCTTCCAGGGTCTACTTTATTCAGCCAAAAGAACCAAAACCAAAAGCCACAGAGCAGACTTGGCTTTGAGGGAACAATATGAAATTTTACAGCGGTGTCATGGATCATTTTCACCGCGTCCTCATAGGCTCTCATGTCCACAGGAGGAGAGAAGTGAGCAAAGCACAGATGTGACAGCAAAAAACACCAACCGAAACACCAGCCTCCCAAGGGAGCCCGCGCTAAACTTCAGCACACCATATGAAACATTTTTCATGCCCAATTCTCACAATAAAATTCTGAATTTGAACGCATATCCTGTAGCCCATTTCTTCGCAACATTAATTTTGGAGACTAGCCAGCCGAAGACACGCCTCACAGCTCAGTCCTTCAACCTTACCAAAGCGAATGGCTTTACCTGGCATAAAATGATGTGCTGAGAGCAGACCACCAGCAAGTTGCACTCAAACCTCCTGCCGATCTTCTCCTTCACACGGTAGTGCATGTCCGAGGAGTCGTCCGAGTAAAGCTCATATATCAGGATCTTCTCCGGGAGCTGTATTGCCAGGCGGTTCCTGTAGATGGCGATCTTCTTCACAAGTTCTCGGCACTTAATCCTCACTGCCGACAGACATGCCACTATCGGTGATCTTAGACACTCTATGCCAGAGGTCTCCAACCCTGTTCCTGGAGGCCTACCATCCTGTGTGTTTTTACTCCAACCCAAGTCAGCACCTCTGATTCGGCTAATTAGCTTCTCATCGAGATCTCTTCCTGGGAAATGAGGTGTGCTTTGCTTTGCTAGGAGAGAAAACCTTCAGAATGGTAGCGCTCCAGGATGAGGGCGAGAGACCACCCCTCTATGCACATGGATCCATAAAGATAACCAGTGTTGCCAGAGCCGACATTTGTGTGCGACCATGAAGAATTGGCCAAAGTGCAGGGTTTCGATGGACTGCACTGAAACAAACTCGAACCTTTTCTGATGAAGTGGTAGCCAAACAGCTGAAAGGAAGCAGCGGCCTGCTGGATCCAATTCAAGTGAAACATGAGCTGGACTGAGCCCAGCCAGTGTCACAGTGTTGAGAAAAGATAATCATATTCCACTGCATTTGCCAAATGATTTTATCAAAAGCAACATTCAACAAATTCATATTGATGGCTATTGGAACGACTAAAAAAACCAGGTATAAAGTCACACCAGGTAAAGTTCTCAAAAGTATTAACAGCATAACATTGAGATGAAAGTACAATTACGAATAATGCTGTGACTATTTAAAGATAAAGTCAACTCTAACCTGCCATTGCAGCAGAAAAAAAATGGAAGACAAAAATAAAAGCAAACCAACAGGTGAGTTGAACCATCTTAAAGTGGAGCGGAGATCAAAGGCATATAAAAAATATGCCATACAAGCGTACACTAAACAATTTAACATTTTATTTCTCTAAATTCCTTTTATCTCTGCTTCAAAAATAACATTAGGGAATGTTAATGTACTATACTGGCGTTACCAAGAGAGGCAAATTAGCTAGAAACACCCTTGACTACTGTGAGCAGCTAGATAAATATGGGAACGTGCAAAATGTCTGAGCAGCGACGAAGCGTGAAACACCATAATGAAGATTATACCCTTCTGCTCGGTGATGAGGTGCTGAACAATGACATCAGTCATGTTGTCTCGGTAAGCGTAGCGGTCCTTGTAGAGCCCGTGAACGGTGCTGAAGATGAGCTGGTAGAAGGCGATGGTGCCATCTTGGCAGCCCAACACCTGGAGCAGAAAAGACACGATAGCTTTTTCAGAGGCTGTCGACATTTTCACACACCTCCATTTGCACAAGTTTAAAATTAGAAAACGCGAATAGCACGCTGTCATGGTTGTATTAACACACTATTCGGCAACATGATCTGACAACACTCTAAGTCTCCAGACACACAGCGCTCTTTTCAAAGAACGTCTTGGTGTGATATTCCAGCTGCGCATTATGACGCTCGAAGCAGTTGTGTTAACGCTGAAAAACACCGCAGTTAAACTTCTCTAAATAGAAGCAGAGAATTTAACAGGAGAAAGCCAGACTGCAGTTTTTGCTTGCTTTGCATGAAGGGAGCAAGGTACCCACCACATAGTTGGAGTCTGGCTTGACCCTGCAAGTCCAAACCCAGGAGTTCTGCTCTCCAATAGTGCCCAACCGAACCCCGTCTTTGGTGTAGAGGGAGGCCTGTTTGTCAGAGCCGCTCATTATGATGTACTCCCCCTTAGAGAAGTAGCTCACGCAGCAAGGGTCATAATTCAGAGTCCGGTCCTTTCCAATCTGAGATTAGGGGGAAAGCAAGGTTCAACACAGAATCGCTATGGGAGCCATTTCCGTTTGCTTGCTAGGCACTGGCAGATCACAACTTTCAATCAAATTCTGTAGTCCCCTGAGTGCATTAGAAAAATATGAGCTCTCAGTGGCCTCCCTGGGGTATGCCTGTACAGTACTTTCAAACGTCTGATGAGAGCTCTCTGCTGTACATCTGTTTCTGCTTACAGTCAAACACAGCACACAGACATTCCAGCTGGATTTTTCCCTAAACAAACCATTGTAAATCTCTTCTCCTTTTGTACTATATGAAATACATCAAATTACAGCATACTGATTGGGAAAAATGAAAGGATATTTCATGTGTACAGCCATTGTTAGGCAAACCCCATGTTGTCAAACCCCAAATTGCATGCAACCAGCCCATTTTCCAAAATAATTTAGCAGTTGATAAGCACTGGAAAGACTGAACAGAAGAGACATTTATTTTAAGGACTGCAAACTCTAAGTAATTAGTACTGGCAAGCAATTTACTCCATGATGAACATAGTTTACAAATGACCGTTATTTTATTTTGGGTACAAAATACATTCCAATAGAAAGCCACAATTTTTACAGTACATAACACTGCATAGTGCTGTATATCTACAGAACTATTATAGGTCAAGGAAAGAAAAATCTCCCAAATGTCTCCCAATATTTTCACAACTTTGAATAGGGTTTAATATGTAGTAACCGATGCACACAGTACATTCTGAATGTACGTTTACCCTCCGTTTCCATGTTGAAAATTCTGTCTGAAATCAGACCAGATGAAGACTATATTGCTCAGCTGTATTTGAATGCGCTTTCACAGTGGAACAGCTTGCGATGGCATATCGCCTGAAAACACAGCCGTAGAAGGATGCAGCCTATGCTTTTATCAAGGGCCCAGATCTACTTGTGTTTAAAACAAGTTAGAAATTATAATTACACAAAAATCAAGCATTAAAATGACAAATAGAAACAGAGCCCTTTTTAATTGAGCGTATTAACATAATGGTATGTAAGAAACTTCACATTTGGAACGCATTGTTTCTATTTATGCGAGTTTGTAGCTTTTTCAATGCAAGTGATCGGTAAATCTCAAACACCTCCGCTTCATCACAGAGGAATGGAATCTTGTGGAGTTAATTGCAAAATGCATTATACACATTGGTAATGGCATATTAAGCCTTAATTTGAAAGTTGTGGAAATACTGCTTTAAAGGGGCTACCAGGAGTCGGAAATTTCCATCAGTTCACTAAAGAGAACTCACAGAAAGGAGTCTCACCCAGTGAGAGAAAGAGAACATCACAAGGATCTGGAGACCCTACTCTCCTATCTTTGCTTAATACAACACCGTTCCTGCCCCACAGTCTGCTATTAGAAAGCAACAGCTTTAAACCAGACAGCTAAACACACAGATATTAGCCTGGTCTCCAGCATTAACACAATTACCTGCTTGCCACTGAGCTGATAAAAGGACAGACGTTGACCCCAGTCAGCAACAGCCAAGATGTCATTGTGTTCGTCCCTGTATGGAACACACAACAGGTAAAGTCTCTATCCATCCACAGCATCTGAAGTGAAGCTCAGAGAAGCAAAAGGACAAAACAAACTCCTCTGATTGGTCTGAAATGGCTCAGGCCTTACTAGTACCCCACACAACAGAACTCAAGGAGAGTTGGGATAAACAGCATGGAGAGAAAAACACTAACATTCACTACAGCTCAAAGAAAGCAGAATCATTTTCGAAGCGACCTTGGAATGTTCTTCTGTTGACATGCTGAACTACCACAGATAACATGAAATATATGAACTCGTGTTTCTCTTGTGCAGAAGAACAACTGAAGATGGAGGCTCCCAAACAGTCCCGGGGCCTTACTGTGATGTTCCAAATTAAAGGTTAATCCCAGATCTTTAGAGAGCTGTAGAGGTACATGAAGTATGAGCTCTTCATCATTAGAGAGAATTCTACCCCCTAAAGTCACAGTATGTGAGAAATTGCAATGCAACCCATGAAGAATAACACGTCCTGATTTGTGTTCTGCTCGCTGTGCCAAATGATTACAGAAAAGGTGACGACTCCTTTAATCAAATGACTGATCAATGTTAATCAACAGGATGTCAATTTGGCTATTGATGGACTGGAGTGTTTCCTTTCTTTTATAATTCTTTCGTTGAATTTATCAACAAAACGCGGGCATGGCTCACCATCATTTGATTGGTTTTTTTTTTTTAATTCTTTAAAATTTTCCTGATAATTAGTTTCAGTGACCAGGAGTCCATACTTTGACCAGTTAGGAGTCTTAAAAATATGTTTCATTTCAAACAATCATCACCAAATCTTTCAATAGAATTCTTATTACGTTATAATGCAAGTCTCTATGGCATTGCTATTTCTGATATAGCATTGCTTAAGTCAGTCATAAATCCCTCAAAACAGGAAGAGCATGTAATTCAGCAATAACATTAGCCGTAAGTGCCCGACCGATATGGGATTTGAGAGACCAATGCCGACATTGATATTGATCGTTTTTGGGACACTATAGCCGGATAGCTAGCGACACTCAAACTCGTGGTGTCCTCATGCGTGATTATGGAGCTGGGTAACAGGCCACAGAAATCAGTTAACTTCTTACAAATAATATAAATAATAATAAATAAACCAGTAAAGAAGACCATTTTGAAATTAATGAGTACAGTAACTATCCCACTCACATCGACCAGTTCTGCAGTTCTGGCTCTATTATGGCATTTTTAACATCGTCTCACAATCAGAACAAGGTTTTTTGATAAATGCAATCTTCTTGCAAGCTGAAGGACATTTTCTTACAAATGTGCCGATGCAGATTTTCTCACAAATTGAAGAGAGTGAAATTGTTTGAACGTATTACAAAGTAGATAATTATCTTGCACTTCCTGAGAAATGGTCTTTTGTACATGCAGAACGATTTCTGTTTGTTTGACAGTCAGGTTTTATCTTTGAAAAGCAGATTATATTTCTTTGCAAAAATAAATGCACCTGTTAAACATGTTCCATTTGTTTGAAAGCTTCTACAGAGAGAGAGCAAGTCTGTTCTGAGCCTAGTGGCTCATCAGACATGGTGCTTCACCCTGGTTTCAGCAGCATGAAGCGGCCAAAAGTACTGCTACTCCTGCTGGATGGGATGCTAGTCCCTGAAAGGTTACTCCCCCAGCCCCGCAGGTTTCCCTGACAATTTTCCAGTACCCAATACAACTGGGTGGAGTGAGGCACTATGGGTGAGAAGTTTTTTTGCCCAACAACACACAGCGAAAACCGTGGAAAGGACTCTAACTCAAGACCTTTCAGGCCCCAGTCATGCACACTAAACCACTGCACTACCGTGGCTTCCCTTCATGAAAGATTCCTAGGTTAACCCTACAGTTATACTGTTATACTCACTGTTATACTATACTGTGTGAAAGTCTGCAGTGGATAAAAGCTTGACAAAAGTTAAACACAATGTTTCGTCAGCAAATATCCTTATTACATTAAGACAGAGCTGGGAAAGCAGTTACGTGTTTCTACTTGGAGTATTTCTACCTTGGGAATCACCACAAAGTTGGGCCTACATAGCTCAGTTACACATCCCCAAAATGGCTCAGGCCGCACTTTCTTTCCAACTATTGATGTTCACGGAGTGCATATGGTTGGTATACAACTATTATGTGTGTAGTGGGCAAGCTGAAGCAACTGAAAAGGTGTGCAGAGTAATAACTAACTGACTGAATGCATGAATGCCACCTGCCTGACATGACAAGAAGTTGCGCATCAAGGCTGTATAATAAATTTGTAAATGCATATAAATATACTCGTGTACACATATAATACACATATACACACGCATTATTAATATACAACCCCAATTCCAAAATAATTGGGGCAAAGAGCAAATTGTGAATACAATCAAAATGTAATGACTTTCAGTTCACATGAGCCAAAGTTACTTACAATAGAACATAGATAACATTTCAAATGCTGAAACTGAGATATTTTATATTTTTATCTAAAAATGAGCTTGTTTCAAATATTCTGGCTGCAACAGGTCTCAAAAAAGTTGGGACACATGCAATAAAGGGCTTGAAAAAGCAATTCATATGTAAGAAAATCACCTGAAGGAACATTTAGCAAGTAATTAAGTTAATTGGCATCAGGTGTTTAACATGATTGGCTATAAAAGGCTCGCGTAAAAAAAAAACTGTGGAATACTTTAACAAGAAGAGCACCGCCAACGGTGCATAATACGCCTGTCATGAACATGGATCAGGAAGTGGACAGACAACATGATACCAATATCCAACAGACAACAGCCCCATGTGAGCTTTGACCTTTGTCCGTGACCTTAACCTTGGAGGGAGGGCCGTAAATATGGTACGTGACACTCCGCTCAGTGATGGTACACGTGTGTGTGAAATATCATGGATGTATCTGAAGCGGTTGAGAAGTTATGCTCCGGACAAGCCCCATCTGGGCCCCATGTGACCTTTGACCTTTGCCAGTGACCTTGACCTTGACCGGGTGAACGAAATCATGGTGCGCAACACAGCGCCTGGTGATGGTGCACGTGCATGTGAAGTATCACGAATGTAGCTGAAGCGGCTCAGGAGTTATGCCCCGGACAAGAAATTGTTAACAGACAACAGACAGACGGACGGACGGACAGACGGACGGACGGGGTTGATGACATAATACGTCCCGTCTTAAGACGGGCGTATAATAAAAACTATGTTCTTCAATGTCAAATTGCAAAGGCTTTGAAGGTCTCATCATCGACAGTGGATAACATCATCAAAAGATTCAGAGAAACTGGAAAAATCTGTGCGTAAGGGACAAGGCTGAAGACCTTTACTGGATGCCCGTGATCTTCGGGCTCTCAGACGCCACTGCATCTCAGACCGGCATGATTCTGTCATTGACATTACTAAATGGGCCCAGGAATACTTCAAGAAACCACTGTCTGTAAACACAGTCCGCCATGCCATCCACAGATGCCACCTAAAACTCTATCATGCAAAAAGGAAGCCATTGTTGAGCATGATCCAGAAGCGCCACCATGTTCTGTGGGCCAAGGCTCATTCAAAATGGACTGTAGTAACATGCTCCCCTCCAGATGACATCTATTCCAGAGAAGGCCTTGTGAATTTCAGCAGGACAATGCAGAACCACATACTGCAGCTATTACAACAGCATGACTTCATAGCAGAAGAGTCTGTGTGCTGAACTGGCCTGCCTGCAGTCCTGATCTTTCACCGATTGAGAACATTTGGCGCATAATTAAACGAAAAGTAAGTCAAAGGAGACACAAAACTCTCCAGCAGCTGGAAGTCTGTATTAAACAAGAGTGTGATCTAATACCAAAGGCTAAACTCAAGAAACTTGTCTCCTCAATGCACAGACGCCTCCACTCGGTGTTAAAAAGAAGAGGGGATGCTACACCATGATAACAGGCCCCTGTCCCAACTTTTTTGAGACCTGTAGCAGCCATAAAATTTGAAATGAGCCAATTTTGTGGATGAAATTGTAAAATTTATCTAATATATTTCGGAACTGGGGTTGCATATATATACACATATATATACACACACATACATACGCACGCACAAAAACACACTGAAGACAGATAATGGAAGTGGAGCTGAAAATGTGGAATTAACAATATGGCAACACTTAAAATTCATTTCACAAATATATACTGATAAATCAGACACTGCAGAGACGGTGGACAAAAGTTGTTGCCAAATCATCAAGTTTTTTATGACTTAATACAGGTCTCATTAGGGCATAAATAACGTGTGTGTCCTGTCCACCCCGTGCTCTGATGCGCTTGAAGACGGTGCGACATTGACAAACACAAATGGGGGTATGGCTGTCCAATGGTGCTGCAAGGCTTGGGTGAGTTCAGCGAAATTACGGGCGGCTGATGCTGGCATCAAAGGCATCGACCAACTATGTCCCAGATATGGTCTATTGGGTTTATTTCTGGTAATCTGAAAGGCCACTCGAACACTTGGCCAAGGTTATTTTGAACTTGTGTAAATTGTGCAGTATGAAGTTGTGTATTATCATGCTGAATCACACACACATGCATACATACATATACACAGCATACGCTACATACATATATTAGTTGTACATATTGGTCACATTTCGACCTTGACTACTCACACAGATTGGGTTAAAAAATGCAACTATCACCCCGATATATTGGTTGGGCAGCAACAGTCAGAAGGTAAAATCACAGCCTTTTTCCAGCGCTCTTATTGTGGCACAAAGTGTCAGTTAATAGAGCTGTGGCTCCGAGCACCACGTTCTTCTGTGGCCTGTATCCCCGCCTCCTGCAGCTGCTCTCAATAGGCCAGTGGTTCCCAAACTCGGGCCTGGGGCCCCGTGTGTATGCGCGGTTTTATTCAAACCACAGTTGCAATCATACAATTTTAACAAACAGTTGATCTGCCCTAATTAAGTGCACTTACGTACGTTTAGGGCAGATATTTATCCTTTTAAGCCCATTTTGACATATCATACATTCCATTAAAAATTTAATATCCACATTGAAAGACAGTGTACTGGAAACAATTATGAACAAATGCACCGGAAAAACAATTTAGCTGAAAATTTTAATTGAAGTAAACAAATAAATAGGTTTTTTGTAGTGAAACTGTAGAAAAATGGTAACAAAAACTAACTATTTATTAGGCAAACAAATAAGACAGTCACACCTGTTTTGTGTCATGTTTAAGTAATTAAGTTCTGACAAATTATTTTGAAAGAAGTCAAAATGTGTTCAGTAATGACCGTGTTCACAATGCTGCTCATCAATTCCAGTTTAAAACTTTTTGAAGCTTTAGAGAAGTTAAGATCCACTTCTTGTGACAGATATGGGTCACTTTATTCAGCAACCACTGCCATCAAGCATCAAAGACAATTGTAGGTATAGTGCAGTTCTGTGTACCTACAGCAACCATTTATCATCCAAAATATGCCCATTTTCTGGCAAAAAATGTAATATTTGAAAAGGGGCATCAGTTTACCTGTGTAAAAACCTTATCTACAAGTGAGGAATAGTGTTAATTTTGATACCGGAGGATCTGTAATGAACTCTACTTTCCAGTGATATATAATATGTTACATCTATGTTGAGATTTCAAGGGGATGCTTGAATGAAATTTTACTAACATGAAAGAACTGCACAGTTTAACCTCACCTTGGGACCTGAGCATTTGATTCAATCATTTTAGCCAAAATTGCTTAGAATACCACTTTGTTCATCTAAGATTTTGTAGAATCGTATATGTTCTCATTATCACATCCTTTTTTTTGTAACCAGCCTGAACATACCGGCTTAAGTTTTCCGTCCCACGGTGTCTGTCCATAACAGTGTAAATTTCTCCTTATTGGAGAGTGCTATCGTAATTATTCCATAGTGGGAGAAATATCTACTAAAAAGGAATGTTACACAAGGTTTGCCCCCAAAATTCTGACTGGCCCCTGAACCACAGAAATTTTACTCTTTCCGTCCCGGACGGACATGCTGTGGGACACTTTCACTTGTGCTTTTATACATTTATTTTTTTGCAATGTTTCTTGGTACTAATATGATTTCAACAATTTCCTAATGGTTAAAAGAGGTTATAGGATAAATTCATTAATGGATGGAGTAAAATGAGCATTGCGCACACAATCACATTCACCTCTGATTGCATCAGATGATCGGCAGTGATTCATGCCCTAATTAATCCAACCAATACCCCACTGATCAACTCAAGTGTGCCAAAGAATCAGAATCAGATATTCTTCACTTTTAAATGCCATGTAATTGTAATCGATCAGCTGCCAATTGAATTGATGGATCCAGGGAATGCAAGGGTCCCACAATGTCAATCCATCACAAATCCATCTACTCGTACAATCATTGCAAAAATATGTGAAAACTTATTTCTTAATAAATATGATAAATTGGCTGGGGCAGCACCCCAGCAGCATGTTTTCCAATTTCTTAAAATGTGTTGATGTCCATAAAACAGCTGGGATTGATAAAATTTCTTTTGAAAGGAAGGAAGAGAGTTTGCACCTGATGACCTGATAGAAGTTGCAAAATCCAGTTGTTTCATTGGTTATAATAGAAACGTGACACTTTCCAATTCCGTGCAAAATTACCAAGTGCCAAGTGACAATAATAATTACAATAATTTTGTCTGCCACTGTCAAGTGAAAATTTGCTCAAGTTTGAAGACACTTGCGGGGACGGGGAGACAATTAATTTGAACCTTCCTTTGGGCTAAACAAAGGACACCAGAAACATCTTTGACACTATGCTCCATCTTGGGGCAGCGGCCACAGACATTTTGACAAAATCTCCAATTCGCCTATTTGCAGTGATGTTCAGGGGCCCATAAAAATGTTAACAAAGAAGATAGAGCCTTGAAATTAGTTGAGTCTCAAGCCCTCTCAGGATATTTTAACATGCCAAAGACAGTATTATGGCACTCTTTGCCAATGTCCGAATATAAGGGGACGAATGTTCAAAAATATATTAGTATGGGGCGCCGTTACCAATATGTCAGATCTGACAAAACCAGACATGTGCCATGGAGAAGTTTCTTGAAATGGTATATACGTCTTATGTACATTGTGAATACACCGATTTTGTTTTGGCTCCATCTTGGTTTAACTAGTAATGCCAATAGGTGGCTCCCCACCATACCACCTTATTCAGATCTCGCAAAACAAGACATTTGCCATCGAGAAATCTCTTGAAATGAAATATGTGCAATGTATACACAGTGAGAACAAGGTGGTGCGGTGGAGCGCCACCTCTTGACCTTACTGGTTAAAACCAGCATGGTGCCAAAACAAAATCAGTATTTTCACAATGCGCATAAGACACATATTCCATTTCAAGAATCTTCTCCATGGCACATGTCTGGTTTTGTCAGATCTGACATTTTGGTAACAGCATCCCCTATACGGATATACTTTTGATACATTCGTCCCCTTATATCCCAACATAAGCAAAGAGTCCCCTAAAACTTCCTTTGGCAGGTTAAAACATCCTGAGAGGGCTGGAGACTCAGTTAATTTCAAGGCTCTGTCTTCTTGGTTAACATTTTTATGGGCCCCTGAACATCACTGCAAATAGGCAAATTGGAAATTTTGTTAAAATGTCTGTAGCCGCTGCTCCAAGATGGAGTATAGTGACAAAGATGTTTTTTTTTTTGTTTAGACCAAAGGAAGGTTCAAATTAATTGTCTCCCCGTCCCCACAGGTGTCTGCTTATTAATGTTAATCCACTGTGCAAACAGAAAAAAAATTAGCCCGCACCTAACTTTGGGAGTTAATATCTCAAAACACCAAAAAAAAAAAAATTGTCAGACTAAATACCTCAAAATTTTTTTCATCTTTAATGTCTGAAAAGGAAACAGGTAAAATGAATTTGGTACTGGCCTGGTTCAAAAATTAAAATAAGTCTGAATTTCTAAAAATACGCTGAACAAAAATATAAAAGCCCCATTTTTTTTGTTTTTATTAACATTAGGGTTATGCAATATATGAAGTGAATCAAAATTCATTTTTGTTAATGACTAATCTTCAGATCACCGTCCATTACATCTTGATATTGGCATCTGCAAAGGAGTGACAATCCTTTGAACACGTTGGGGGTCAGGTTGAAGAAATTGAATGTTCAATATCTTGTGTGTCCACCATCTGCGTCTCTCTGAGCAACACATCTCCTTCGCATGGAGTTGATAAGGTTGTCAATCATGGCCTGTGGAATGTTATTCCATTCTTCCCGGAGGGCCACACGAAGCTGGCGCACATTATCCGGAACTGTGAACACGGTCGCGGACACGTCGATCCAGAACGTCCAAAAGATGCTCTATGGGCGACATGTCCGGGGAATACGCAGGCCAGTCCAGAAGTGGAATATGCTCTGCTTCAAGGAACTGCATGCAGACCGCTCTGGTGGACATCCCTGCATCCAGCATGCCAATGGCACATTCCCACATGACCCGAGACATTTGAGGCATGATGAATTTTGACAAAATTTGACATTTTTGGGTGGCCTTTTATTGTGCCCAGTATAAGGAGTGTCTGGGTGCTGCTCATTCTGTCTGATCACTGTCTGGAAATGTCACACCCATGTACTCAGTGAAATCACTGCATCACTGAGCAAATGCTCACTGACAGAGAGATGGATTTAAAATGGTACACAAATCAAGAGACATATCCCTATTGTACGAGTAAAAGTCAGCAAATGTTCACTTAGAGTTGTTAACTCCACGTGGCATCAATATTTGACATGGGGCATTCATATTTTTGTTCAGTGTATTTTGTCTTGTTATACACAGATTTCTGGTCATTGCACGTATAACCATCATGATCACCGGGTGGCACTCTCACATTTACAAAATTTGGGTATCCCAGTATCAAATACAATCATAACGTCTATGGCACATTTATGCAGTTATCCACAATGTTCCTTCAAAAATGGGGTATTTTTTTCCAAAAATGCTCAATTTGGTACCCAACTTGTCCACTTCTCAGCGGTGTTGTAGCCATATCGATAAAAATGGTGAACACAAACTCCAGGATTTTCTGTTACACGGATATGGGCACTATTCTCCCAAATTTCATGCAATTCTGCGATGTCAACTCCGCTAAGTAAAAGTGCTATTCTCTCAGAATGTGGCTCTGAAATCTTGGATAGTTCTTGTGAAACTTTTTTTGCATTTATAGGAATTTGATAGGAAGATGGAGGCTTTGGTCCTTTCTCCCAAACCAATCGGAGTAGTGGCAGACCCTAAATCCAACAGTCACCCCAATGGTTTGGATGAGCTGACCAAAACCAAGAGTGAACCCAAAAACAATTCTTTCAACAATTTTTAGTACATTTCAAGGAAAATAATTGAAGTTCTTAGTTTTATAAGACTGTTTGCTACTAAGATGAACTGATAGCTGTACTAACTGATATCATACTTTTTCTCAAATGTTCAATCAGGATTGGATTTCAATTTGTCATGTGACAAATTCCCAATGTGGGACTGTCCCACAATGTCTGAGCATCACACATATTTCATCCATTTTGCCTGCTTTATGGTAGACTTCCTGGCAAAAAGTTTTCCATGGGGCTTTAGCACTACTAAGTTACAGTAACCTGAATGAAGTTTTTTCTGCTCAGAAGTTAGTTGGAACGTGAAATGAAATAATGCAGCTTCTTGCAAATGATGAAATTATGGAGTTGTCAATACTGACTACCCAATGTTGAGAAAGAATCCTTCATTTGATTACATCCTATAGAATTGCCCATACCCTAAACTAACTTAAAAAGTTGGTCTTATTCCTCAGTGCGAACACTCGGCTTTGTGGTTCAGTGATGTCTAATGTGGCAGGAATATCAATTTTAAGCCTATTTTCAATAAACATGAAGCGTAAATTGATAGTTCCGGTGAAAAGGTTGTTTCCACACCTATTGTTCCCAGTTGCATAGGTTATGTACTCCTAAAAAATCAGAAGTTTTTGGAATACAGAAAGGTTTATTTTACTCTCCTGGTGTTACACATATGATGACCAGCATTGTGCACACGCTCTGACTTAATTTGGCATCTAGTGGTGTCAAAGTCTAATTTGGTCTGTTTAGAAATGTTTTCACCTGAAATTCAAAACAGTTCAGAAAAAAACACGCTAAATTCAAAGGTCTTTTCTTCTTTAAGGCACACATGGCTGTGTCCATAAAAATGTTGGTCAACATGGTAAATAACTGCTTTAAACATGAAATTCAGCTAACGAGGACAAATTAAAAGCCTGTTAAAATATTAAAATTGCAAGTGTGGTACAAACAAAAGCCAGCATATGCAGGGGGGCCCAGGACAAAGTTTGGGAACCACTGCACTAGGCCATTCACTTCCCCTAAATCCTGTTTTTCCTGTTCTGAGTGAGCGCCCCCTAGTGTTTTCACATGAATCGAGCCACCAAACAATCACACTAGTCAATGACATTAACACACTCAGAGTAAGAAAAAAAACAACTGAAGACTTAAAATGATTACAGACTGACTTACAAGAACCATAAGCAAAATGTTGTTGACTTGATTATAAAACAACTTTTTTCAATGAATTATAGCTTCCATATTTACGGCACTATATTGAATGTGACATCTAAGATAACATTTTTAATGTCATTAATATTTGTCATAAGCACTTTTTTTTCATATTGGCAGAGGTATATCAGTCAAACTGAATGAGGAAATCACGCTCCATAAAAAAGTAGAATTTCTTGACACGTCACTGGATTCAATTCTACTTTTCAAATTCAACATTTTTTTTTAATTCACACTGATGACTGAAAGAAATAATTCACCACAGCTCTGATGACAATGGTTCATAAAGGAGTACATGCCATTTCATCCACCTAGACTCATCGCCAACTCATCTGAGCCTTTAGCCCCATAAAGAAAGGACAGGTTCTTGACATACTTTGAAGGGTTCCAGGCGATGGACCAGATGGGAGAGGTAGAGCCACCAGGTCGCTCAATCTTCACCTTCTCTTCCCCGTTTTTATTTCGGATGCTCACCATTCCATTCATCATCCCCAGGGCCAGGTACTGCCCATCATTGGTCCACCTGCAATTACACAGCCCCTTTGGTCAGTGGTATATGCATCAAAGCTAGAGCACAAATCAACTACATGTGCGCAATGTGCTTCACAATTAACCAATTACTATAATGAGAGGTGTAACATAGGAGTAACACCAAAGATAATATTGTTAAGGCATAAGCAGCAGGCTGTTAGTAGATCCACAAACCTACCCGCAGCACGTGACTTTGCTGCTGACCTTGTGCTTAGAAACAGACTTCTGCTCCGGGGACCAAAGGCCTAAAAAAAAAGAATCGATACAAAAACAACCAGTCATCTCCACTGTGGCACATAAATGATTTCTTCAAAAGCAAAGGGAGTGCGATGCGGTCTTTCCCTTTTCTGTGGTAACATAGTTGGTGCAGTGAAATGGAAATATTGTCTCAGAAGGTCATGGTGTTTTAGTTAAAAACCCTGAACCACTCACCAAAATCACCCGAGGAACATGATGCCAGTTGGTGTGTAACTGGGTTATACGCAACGCACTGTATTGAGTCATTGTGTCTGGCGCAGAAACACAGAACAAATAGAGGTTTAATATGATTCACCAGGTGACGGCAATATGATGGAACAGAAAGTACTTCATGAATAATATACATTGTAACATATGATCACCCCGAAAGTCAACACTCACGTGTATTTCAATATCCCTTCCAGTTTTGACGTCCAAATGATGATGCTCTTGTCTGCTGATCCTGATGCAAATCTTTTTCCTTGAGAAACATACAGCATCCATGTCACTTCAAAGGCTTGATGTAGAATTTTTGACACAATAAAGCATCTATGGTAGCGCAGTGCACTCACCATCTTTGGCATAAGCCACACAGTAGACGGTGTCTTTGTGTCCTTTCAGCGGTTGTATAAGTGTTCCATCTGAAGTATCATACACCTAAAACATGACTGTGTTAGCGTGTTCTTATCATGAAACGAAATATTCACGCCATTCACTCCTCATATTCAACACTATGCTACATGGTCAAATAACAAACAGCAACTTATACGGCCAGTCCAAAAAAAAATCGCACACCATAATATTTTGCTGTGTCACCTTTAGCATTGATCACTGCGCACACTCGTGGTATTTTTTGCACAATCTTCTACAATGTTTCAACATTTAATTCTGACCAGATTTGAATTCACTTTTAGCCAAGATATTGTATTGATGATGGGTGAGTCAAACCACTCCTTTAAGCCTTCTCCACTGCATCCCAAAGACTTTCACTTGGCTATGGTCCGGACACTGAGGAGGCAAATTCAGGTGTGAAAATTATTCCACATGCTCGATGACCCACTCTTTCACAATTTGAGCCCTGTGAATCCTGGCGTTGTCATCCTGGAATATGCCGCAGCCATCAGGGATGAAAAAGTCCATTGATGGGTTACTGGTCATTCAGTATAGTGAAGTAGTCTGCTGTGTGGGGCCAAAAATAATGGACTTACACTCCAATTGAGAGCGTGTGATCACATATCTTAGTTGAACTTTTTAAAATGCCTTAAGATTTTGTAATGCGTTTGTTATTCCTATCCCACTTAGTTTAAATTTAGAGGGATGTCAAATGACCTCTAAATGAGGCCAAAAACAGTCAGGAAGATTTGTTGGTTTGACCAGTGTGTGCCCTCATGGATAAGGAGACATCACAGTAAAATGGAATCTTTTCATTGACTTAAAATTTTAAAAATGCTGAGCTGTAATCGGGACTTGTGACCTCAGAGGAGCAGTCCCCCCTCCAGGGGTGGGTCTCAGGGTTATAACAGGCTGTTCAGAGGAGCAGCCCCCCCCTTCCCCTCCTGGGGTGGGTCCAGGGGTATAATAGGCTGTGCACAGAGGAGCAGCCCCCCCCATCCTGGGGTGGGTCTCAGGGGTATAATAGGCTGTGCACAGAGGAGCAGCCCCCCCTCCTGGGGTGGGTCTCAGGGGTAAAACAGGCTGTGCACAGAGGAGCAGCCCCCCCTCCTGGGGTGGGTCTCAGGGGTATAACAGACTGTGTACAGAGGAGCAGCCCCCCCTCCTGGGGTGGGTCACAGGGGTATAACAGACTGTGTACAGAGGAGCAGCCCCCCCTTCTGGGGTGGGTCTCAGGGGTATAACAGGCCGTGTACAGAGGAGCAGCCCCCCCTCCTGGGGTGAGTCACAGGGGTATAACAGACTGTGTACAGAGGAGCAGCCCCCCCTCCTGGGGTGAGTCACAGGGGTATAACAGACTGTGTACAGAGGAGCAGCCCCCCCTCCTGGGGTGGGTCTCAGGGGTATAACAGGCTGTGTACAGAGGAGCAGTCCCCCCACCTGGGGTGGGTCACAGGGGTATAACAGGCTGTGCACAGAGGAGCAGCCCCCCCTCCTGGGGTGGGTCACAGGGGTATAACAGGCTGTGTACAGAGGAGCAGCCCCCTCCTGGGGTGGGTCACAGGGGTATAACAGGCCGTGTACAGAGGAGCAGCCCCCCCTCCTGGGGTGGGTCACAGGGGTATAACAGACTGTGTACAGAGGAGCAGCCCCCCCTTCTGGGGTGGGTCTCAGGGGTATAACAGGCTGTGTACAGAGGAGCAGCCCCCCCTCTTGGGGTGGGTCTCAGGGATATAACAGGCTGTGCACAAAGGAGAGGGGGCACCTTTTCCCTTCTATCCTTTTGCTAATTTTTCTTTACTAATTTTGAACTAATCATTGCAATTAAACAAAACCATTATTCGCCACCCCGGGACTTTGACTCTCTTCAGTAAGGAACCGATCTGACATGCAAATTCATTTTATAGTCTCAGAACAGTGCTGAGCCTAGACCTGACCATCTGAAGGAACCCCAGATCATAACACTGCCTGCAGAGGCTTGTACAGAGGGCATTATGCATGACAGGTGCATCACTTCAAGGGCTGCTTACACTGACATGCCAATCACTCTGGAATAGGGCAAATCTGGACTCATTAGACTTTTTTCCATTGCTCCTCAGTCCAATCTTTATGCTCCCTTGCAAACTGAGGTCATTTTTTTCCAATAAACCTAACTAATAAGTGGCATTCTTGTGGCCATGCAGCTGTTCTGTCCCAATCCCCAAGTTCCTGTTGCATCGTGTGAGCGGAAATATTCTTACCTTCATAGTTAAACATTGCCTTGCTTTCTACATATTTTTTCAAAGATGAGACTTCACAGAGCATTTTGGTGATCCCCGATTAGGATCGGTCATGATTTTTCTCCAACCCATTTCTCCCGTGCAGCTGACTGTTCACCAAGATTCTTCCAAGTTTTAGTAAATTGCTTAACAATTCCGGAACCCATTCCAGTGATTTCAGCAATGTGTACAGCCATTTTATTCGCTTAATGCTGGCCAAAAAATGTGGCCCTCTCAAAACACAGTAAAATCTTTTCACTGAACATAGGACATGTTTTTTTGAAGAAATGAGAGGTTACACAGAACTAGTCAGGATTAAAAACAATTATTGCCAGCTGAAACATATTCAACACGGTACTAATTATTCAATCATAGACTCTAGATTATTTGCTTTTCTTGACGGGCAGTGCATGTGTCTTAATTTTAGAAGATACAATGAAAAAAAACTTTGAAAAATGAATGTCATATTTGAAACGGCACCACGTACCAGCACTCGGTTGCCTGCAGCCACTATGAGTTGAGTTCCATCCGGCTTGAAGGCGAGGTCATAAATGCTGCAGTGAGAGAGCAGGGTGGATGACACGTGATTTTAAGGGATAAATGTTGCAATCTAACATTCTGGAAATTAAGTATCTGCGAAAGTTAAATGGATAACTAACAATCCAAGAAAGTACAGCTAACTTGTAATTCCACATTAAATTCGTGGAACAATTTGTTTCGTTTCCTTACGTGTTACATATATTGGGGAATCAAATCAATTCAAGCATGCACAATTGCAAACATGATCAGAATAATTTCTTCCATTATGATTGCGTAGTTATGTGATACTTCTATACCAAAGCAACTGTTAGCCAGCTAGCCAACTTTGCTAGCTAGCTAATATTATGCCAGCTGGCCAAACTATTACCATTTCTAACCAAGAGAGAACATACGCGTCCGAATGAGGACTACAGACATGCAGATGGAGTGAACACCATCTAATTTTAGATAACTCCTGATTGCAACTGTGCCGCAAATTAGCTTTAATACAAACTAACGTAAACACTCATTGCATCTGCTCAAGGAGGAATCACAGTTTACATAGTAACCACCGTTGCTACCCCGGCCAGGAGCGAGATTCCTTTCTGCGACAGGCCAGAGATGTCTCTGCACGAAAAAGAAACGAAAAGCCCTCCTACCATTGCTCTACTTTGTCTCGGTCGTGTACTTTATCTATCCAGGTAGGAACTGCCCTCATGATGGTTTTTCGTCTCTTTAACGGGGTAAGTCCTCTGCGTTCTGCATATCACACATACCGTGAGCCAACGTTACTTCATACGTCAGTCAATGCAGGCTTCTGAGCATGCGCACAGCTTTGCCTGAACCGCGCAGGGAAACAGCGGAGCTGCGCTCCAGAGCGCGTATTGAATTTTGTGCTGTCCTGTCATCTGCTGCGGTAGATTCAGTGGAAAGTCAGTGATCTAAAGTAGGATCTAGTTAGCTAGCTAATGCATATGTGTAAATTGCTCATAACTCTCCATTAAAGTTTTTCCATTAGCTGCTTTCACACTGGACACGAAAGAATTATTCGCTCAATAGATTACATTCGAAGTCAATGCAAAGACGCGCGTCTTCGCATTGACTTTTAATGTAATCTTCAGCGCGAAAAAATCGTTTCGCGTCCGGTGTGAAAGCGGCTTTAATGTTGAACGTGTACCTGCTGGACGATTTAACTCGGGCGTTTCGTCGGTAAAGCACTTCCAGTAAACTGATAAGTGAAGTATCGTTAGCTAGCTAGCTTATCAGCTTCGTCATAACATTTTGGAAACCGATGTCAACATCACTTAGCTGCAAGCTAGCTATCTGGCTAGACAACAGTTTGCTAACGTGATAAATAATAAAACAAACTGCAACAGCTGGCTCGCCAAAGGTAAGATGCTTAAATGACGTTTTGTTTTGCTATGTTACGACGTTAATGAATTAATTTATATTTTTTCAACATTGGAGCTATGGCCTTGGAAATAATTCCATCTTGCAGAGTGGATCAAGCTGAAAATTTTGACATCTATGTTGCTATATCTATGATAAACAGCTGAGGAGCTACTGGCCCTCAAAGTTGAATCAAAATCCCATATCCTTATAGGTGAACCTGAGACCCATGCGTTCATATAAGCAAAACATTCAGACTTACTTCTAACAATGTAAAATTGCGCATCATTTTATAGCCTTAACCAATGTTTAGCAATTACGAAGGGAAAATATTTTAATATAAATAGTAAATGATGCTGTGAGCCAAGAGCCATGTGCTCCAGTTTACAAACACCAGCGGACACGTCATCTTTGGATCAAAATATCTCAACTCTCGCATGGAATTCGAAGAAGCCGTTTACAACAGCATTAGAAAACATCTGTATCTTTGAACTGAAAGTGATTATAAGAAACGGTACTGCCCGATTGGCTTCGTTATCACCGTCAAGCAAGAGGCAACTTCACCGGTTCACGGACTCAAGAAGGCAAAATTTGCATTTGGAAAAAAATATTTCATATTAAATTCAGGTTTGCGGAACCGACTGAGATCATTTCCGAGGCGGTATGCGTTCGCTATTTTGCATTATTTACTTAACAAGATAGGGTCCCTCTTGCAGCTAATGTCCTGCGGAGGTCAACGATGAGCGCATCTCAAGAGCGTTAGATAAACTCAGGCTCGCCATCTAGCGGAAATGTGAGTGCCTAGTACAGAGGAATGTTCAGGGGAATTAGCTATCTGGGTAGCTACTGTACTTACGTTTGACAGTCACAGCCCAGGTGGGCTGGCCAGCAAGAGAGCCGTAAAAAAATCGCTTACTGTCATTGTAAACTTCATGTAAGAACACATAAATCTCTTTGCATGGTGTTTCAACAAATCTGAGCAGCTGTTACCATAACCATTTGAGAGGCAGTTTTAGCAGTATTATTTCGAAACTTTGAGTCAGTATTCTAGGACTTCATCATCAGATCATGATAATCCTTAAGATACATTAATCATCAGTTCCACATATCATGACAGGGTATCGAGACAGTAATTTTTCTGAAATAAAGTGAATCTATATGACTCAGTTGTGTGCTGTGTGATGTAGTGTATTGCGATAATAGAATGATCTCTGTTATCACAGGGACAATTCTGCAATAAACAAAATAAGATGCTGACCGCTGTGAAGGATTCTGGGATGTGGACCCAGCTGAAACAGGCAGGTAATTCGTGTGCTGCTTGTGTAAGTAAGACTGGCCCTGACCCTGGCCCTGAGGCACCCTGCACTGAAAACACTGCACCCTGCAATGACGCACAGTGCTCGGAAAACTCCGGACCCTGCTGTGACTCGTCCACTAAAAACAGCGAGGAGCACAAGTCAGAGACTGTAGAAACCAGCCCTCCTACCACGGTGCCACTGGGCTGGATGAAAGTTGTTAAACAGCGAAAAAAGGGGAAAACTGCTGGCAAAATGGACGTATATATTATAAGGTAGAGTATTATGGATTTGTTGTTTTTTTTTTTTTTTGAGACTTTGGAATGCATTTGTACGTCAATGAGCTAAAACATTACGAGTCAAACCTATTGACATCTAGGGAATTCGGAGGCCTGGCCAACTTCTTTGTCATGCTCCTCAAATCTTTCGAGCACACACTGTTGTGTGGCTGGGTGCCTTATCCTACTGACTGAGTCTATTGCCATCAGGGAAATCTGCTGCCATGAAGGGGCGTAACATGTCTGCGACACTGTTTAGACGGGAGGCACATGTCAAATTGATGTCCACGTAATGCCCGGACCCAGGGTCTCCCAACAGAACATTGCAGAGAGCATCATACTATCTCTAGCAGTATATCTTCTTCCCGCAGTGCATCCTTGTGCCTTCTCTTTCCCAAGTAAATGTGCTTCATGTCATGTATATAAACCTAGCTTACCAGATGACCCTCACTTCCTCCAAGGTCCAGTATGGACACTCTCGTACCCATTGTAGGTGCTTTCAACTGTAGTTGTGTTAGAATGAGCGATCTGACCTGCCTGCTGCTACAAAGCCCCATTTGCTGCGGGGTGTGATGCATTGAGTTTAGCAGTACATCCCTCCTGTAACCATTATTAAAATTTCATGCGACTTGTGCCACGGTCACACAGTCTATGCATTCTGACCAGACAGGATAGCCTTCAGTGCTCTTGTGCGTCCGCAAGCCTTGTGCGCAAATTCCCTGTAGCCTGTTTGTGGTTTTGAAGTTGTCAGGCCGCTGATAGTAGGTACTATCCACCGCTGACTGAGAGCACCCCACCACCCTTGCCATGTTAGCAATGTTCCTACCCAATCATCTGCCATGACTATTCGGCTCATTGTAAAGTCATTCAGATTTTTGTGCCTGCCCATTTCTCCCACATGGACTATGAGAGCTGACTGTTCACTTTCAGTCTAATGGATCCCAGACCTTGACATGCACCATTGTTCCAAGATAATCAATGTAGTTGGCTTTATGTTCATCTGTGGTCGTATTGTTTTAGTTCATCAGTGTATATTCATCCAGGAAATTGCCTGTTTCGCTTGTTGCGCACCAGAATAAATAACAATTTTGTCTGAAACGCCTTTCTCATGTGTAGTGCTTTTGTAAGGGTTTAGAATTTTTCTGTCTATTATGGGCAGTTTTGCATTTCTTCATGAGGCAGAGACACGGTCCTCTTGAATTTAGAAATGAAAATATCCTCTTGCATTGAATCTATTTAATCAGTTTATTTGTAGCTTAAGATGGCAGTATATCACTTGGGTTGTTTTAACCACGTTTGCATTTCATAGTCCTCAGGGTCAAAAGTTCAGGTCGAGGTCCGCCCTGAAGGATTTCCTCCTCAGCAATGAAAACCTGAGCCTTTGCTTGGATGACTTTGATTTCACTGTGAATGGTGGATGTGGAAGCTCTCCTTCATGCCTGGATGCCAAGGAGGTCAAAGCATTGAGCAGTGATGATAGCCCACCGACTGAGAAAGCAAAGACTGATGATGCTACTGCTGCCCTCGAGAAGAGCATTGTCAGGGGCAGGCAGAACAGGAAACGACCTGCTTCCAGTGACCACAAAGCTGGACTTACATCTGACACAGATGAGGGCGGTGAGATGGAAGGGTTCTGCGATGGCATTCAGGAAGGAAAGGGTAAGTTTTGCCCAGCAGGCAGTGGCCCTGAAAAGAGCCCAAAGAGATGTGGTCCACTCAGGGAGAAGTTACTCAAAGCGGCTAAAGCCCAGGATGCTAAGCTCCTCAACGGTCAGCAAACCCCCTGTAATCCCCCTGAAAAGTCGGCCACTGAGAGTTCCCTCCTGGAGCCTCCTGTAAGGATCACTGTTACTGAGCCTGCAGTGGACTGCAAGACAGAAACTGAGATGGATTCTGGAATTGACTCCATATCTGAGAGGCCTCATGAAGGCCCACTGTCTCCCAAGCACAGTGAGGGCAGCTCAACTTCAGGAACACAGCTGCAGAGTAGTAAGGGTCTGCTTTCCATAAGAAATCTTGTGCATACACTGAGTGTAAATCTGACAGTGATAAGACAATGTCACTATTTGTTGACGGTTGCTGTACCATTGTGGGTTCTTGAGTAATCTTGCAGAACATAGCCATAGCCTTTTAATATTATCATGTGATAAGGAATTGACATTGTGCTTTAATTCAGCTGTGTTTTCTAGGCCCAGGATTGAAGACAAAGATTGAAAAAAGGAAAACGAGTCCGTACTTCAGTGGGAAGTTGGCTAGAGAAGGTGAGACAGCCTTGTGTTCGAGAATTAGAAACCAAACTGGCAGATTTATTTGCCATCTCACTGTACAGTGCTGTGTTCCCCTGTAGCTCCAAGCCCTCCCAGACGCAAGGCCTATAAAAAGTGGGTCCCGCCTCGCTCCCCTTTCAACCTGGTACAGGAGACACTCTTCCACGACCCTTGGAAGCTCCTGATTGCCACCATCTTCCTCAACAAGACCACTGGTGAGTTGGTGAACCATTGCAAGCAAAACGGAGAATGTAGCAGGATCAAGTCCCTTATGCAGGGCCTTTCCAAAATTGAGGTGTGGCTCTGCTCAAAAAATTTATCATGTGAAACCTTTATTACCTTTATTATCCCCCACCATGACGTAAAGTGGTGCAGGGGATATTGAAATAGAGCTTGTCCATCTGCCCGTCCAGACAAGTTGGGATGCGTTTTCTCTGAAATTACTTTACTATCATTTTTTGCGTGTATGGTACTAGTCATGACCATAATTTTGTTCGAAAACAGAATACCATTGGGGGGGGGGGTTACTAATGACAATTTCCACTTGTTTAACTTAACTTACAGCAGACTGTATCCTGTTCCTTTGATTGTGATTGGAAATCTTTGCTTTTCGCAGGTAAGATGGCCATCCCAGTGCTCTGGAACTTCTTTGATCGCTACCCATCTCCTGAAGTGGCCAGTCAAAGCCAATGGGAGCCCATAGCTGAGCTTTTGAAATCTCTGGGCCTGAATCAGCTGAGAGCCAAAACCATTGTCAGGTTTTCTGGTAGGTGCAGCTTTATATATCATAACCCACAGCAAAGTGCTTGACAGGAGCAGCTTTTATATTGCCTGGGTCAACACTGCACTGTTTCCTTATTTCCCCTCGGAGTCTCCAGCAGCATTGCCTTCCATTAAAGTAGTATTGAGGAAGTGTTGAGTGGGGGTGCAGTAATGGTTTTGGGAAGGATATCAGAAGAATCTTGCTAATGCTATTTTATAGTGGTTTTGTTCCTTCTCTTTCCAATTTGGAAACCTTAAATGTATTCAACCTCTGCTGTTGATCCAGGAGACATACAAGTGCAGGGGTGGCTCAAGTGGTGACTTGGTGGCCAGAAAACCAGTAGAGGTCACTGTTACACAATGTCACAGTCTCACCCTGTACATCTATCTATCTATAAAGCAAGAAGCGTCTGTCTGTGTGTCTGTGGCTGGCATATGTTTCTGACTGTTTGTCAGATCGGCCTAAGCTTTCGAATATGGCTTGCGCATGGCACGATGTTGCGCATCCTTCATTCTGAAGCTTTTTCGATTTATTTTCAAAAAGTCACAATCCCATACGCATGTGTAACCTATCTAGCTTGTAGCGCTCTCGCTCTCAGCTATAGCCACTCCTCAGGAAAAGTTAAAAGATCCCATATGCTACTGCTATACCGCTCTTGGTCACCCGAAAGTTTGCATAGGCTTATGGGACTCTTATCTGTGAGTAGGCTATTTCTTAAGTTTCACCACGCTGTTCTCATCTGACCATCTTGCTTGCTGACGTGGCTTGAACCTGGTCTGATTGACTCAAACTCTGCCTAAAGTTCCCAAACCAAAGCATGCTTTCAATATTTCATTTTCATGTCAAGATCTTCTTTACGTTTCAAAGTACTGCATATTTGCAGTCTTCATTGATACTCCTGTAGTTTTTTATAGCATGCGCTTGTGGATAGGCTATTTGTTGCTTTATCGCATTAATTTTGAGAACGCTGTCCATTCTCTTCCCTGTGATTTCACTTGCTAGCGTTTTTAACCTATTGCTAGATACTGCTCAAAATGCTGCATTAGCAGTTTATTTTGTCCCTATCTTCCTCTGACAAATAAACACTGGTCTCAGAAGCTAACACTGCCTCATTTGGCCATCCATGAAAAAGCTGCTGAAGCTCCCACTTTTCTATAGGAATGCATACTTCATCTGCACTGCACTAGTTTTCCAAAAGCAAGAGTGCTTTTGATCGCAACTTGCATTGTTCAACCATATGCGGTCAGTGGTTCTAATAATAAATAAATAAATAATAATAATAAATAATAAAGTGAGCATCTGCACTTTTGGGAACTGGACCCCTGGCAGAGTGACAGCCTCCCCTGAGCATCACCAGCAGTGACTCTGTATCACCTGCACCGTGACAATCCATACTCCATCACCTGACCTGGGATCAGCCATGCTCTGGATTCTTGACATCCATCCATCTCTGAACACCTGGCAGTGGAGGGTATCAGTCTGAGAATAACCTCACCCTACTTATCCCTCTGCAGATGAGTATCTCAACAAGAAGTGGCGCTACCCCATCGAGCTGCACGGCATCGGAAAGTATGGAAACGACTCGTACAGAATCTTTTGCATCGGGGAGTGGAGGCAGGTGTGTTCTGAAAATGGGGATTGATGTTTCTGCTAAGTTCTTGAGCCAATAGATATTACCCAGCAACCAACGGAGACAGTCAAAGCAATGGGGAGACTGGAACAATAAAAGTTTCTGTGTAAATGTAAAAGTAATTATCCCACCTCAGACAAGAATACTTGGATGGCATTGGTCGAAAGCAGTCACGTGGGAACCCCATATATTCCCATGTTAAGTCCCTGAGCCCATACATGGCGTGCTAGTAGGTCATCTCCCTTAGCATCTCTTGAGCAACTGAAATGGCGTGCATGTTCAAGAAAGTTCTTCGGTGGGATAAATTCCTCACACAGTTTGTTAGAGGGCCAGTACAGAAATATATTGGGATCAGTAAATTGCATATTGGGCGAGGCGTAGGACACTTACTGACCCCATATATTTCCGTGTTGGCCCGCTAACAAACTGCGTGACTTATAATGTAAGTTTTGTTTTTGAGCACAGGAACTTTTTTACAAAAGCATTTGGAGTCCGTTTATGTGTTGTTTTCATTTTTCACCTTTTACTTGTGGTGACATTGATATTGTGTTTTGTGTTTGATCAGGTCACCCCTCAAGATCACATGCTGAACAAGTACCATGCCTGGCTGTGGGAGAATCATGAGAAACTCGGAATCTGATTCCAGAGGACAGTGATAAATTACTGAGAAATGCTTTGAAACTATTTGCAAAGGCATAGGCTACGCCTCTCATATTAATGTTTTAATGAAGCTAGACAATCTACTACTTACTAGGTAATGCTGCCCAATGGTATAGCCCAAGTTTTCATGAGCTTTTAAAAATGCTGAAGTCCACGAGGCTCTAAAATGCAGAAGAAACAGTATTTCTTGTGCCTGTTTGTCTGTACTTGAAGTATTTTTATGATAACCAAAGGTTTTTGTATTAGGTTTCTTTGTGTTCTTTTTAGCAGTTATTTTCTTAATTATGTTTGTATACACTGACATAATGGATTGTTTCATGGGATGGTTTTATTCATATGCCTCTGCAAAAATACTGATATCTGCTGGGAAGTGTGATCACTTGCAAGAGTTTGGTAAAAGTGAAATGCAGGCAAAAACCCTCACATTATCACAATAAATAAATAAATGCATTTAAACTATCAAAAACTAATGGACCTTCTTTTTAACAACCTGAAGGAGTGTGAAGCACAAACATGACCTGAAATATTTTTTATTAGATTCCCAAAACCAGCAAGAAGTTTTTTTTTTCCCTAAAGATAAAAAAAATCTTTGAGAGCGTAGGTCAAATAATTTCACTTTGAATTTTTTTTTTTAATTAGATGTTGAATGATTCATAAAGTGGTCCACAAATATTTATTTAGACGAGCCAAGGAATGTACGCAGGGAACCATAGTTTGTAGTCTGTCCTCTTACATGCTGCATTCCGTTGCAGACTTTTTTCTTAATGTCACTAAAATGTTCTGTTAAAATGTTCTGCCTTATGCACGAGGCCAGTCGGGACGATAGGTGTTCCGTAAAAGTAAATCTAACGCTGATCATTTTGTTTAGGTATAGAGGTGGACTGAATTTCACTTGCACTTTTTACAATACTTCCTACGACAATGTTTTTTGAGCGATTGGCCTGCACAGGCCTGCAACTCGGGGACAGTAGGCTATACTTGCATTCAAAGGGTGCGTTCGCGTTTAGCTAATTATAATGCACATGCAAGGGAGGGCATATCCTCTTACACTTGCAAGGCGGTTTTTCAAAGTGGAGAAACAATGGACTGCAGTGTCCCAGCCGCGTATTATTTCTGTATCCAAGAGGCCGTTTTCTAATATGCCTTTACTCACTTAAGGTCCGTGAAACCGTAGGAAACCGAGGGGCTAAATCTGGTAAAAAGCCATTGCCTCGTCGTATTTTAAATAAAATATGTAGGCCTACTGGCGGTTGTGAACAAGCGACTTATGATGAAAAGACCGACACATTGACATGTTCCCAAGCCAACCGTTGCCACCGTCAATAAATACACGTGAGTAATCGTTTCTTTTTTGAAAATTGTCTGTGTACGGCTATTTTTCAACGCGTTAATTCAATCTATGTAAGACAGCAAAATGAAGAAAAACTGGGAACGTTGAGTTAAAATGAATCTGAAAGCAGTTATTTATCTCTGACCTATATTTAGCGGAAAACAACGCAACAGCACATTATTTGATATTTCATCGATATTTCTAAACACACATTTAAATGATGATTTTTGCAACGTTGGCCATTCGCAAAAAAAAAAAAATTGGACGAAATAGCCTATTTTCCATTTGCATAACCTTCTCAAAGCACTGTAAACACTTAGGGACTGAAGACACAAAGTGATTGTTTCAGATGTAATTTTGTCTTATTTTTCCAGCAAATAGGCCAAGTCGTTGGGTGTCCAACAGTACGGGGTCTTAAAGTGCAAATTAATTTAATTCTCTATGATAAAACGAACCTGGTATACGTTTGGCCGAACATTTTTTGAACAGCATCTTGCTAATCAAATGCCCCAAACTTTCCGCTTTTTCTCAAAAACGAGCCTTTTATTGAGGTCCGAGCAGAGATTTCCTAAAACAAAATGAAGATTGACCCAAATTTGTCAACTAGCGGATGTGGCGTAACGGTAGGTGTTCCCAAGGCGAAAGTTGAGCTGAAAATAAGATGTTGTCAGAGAATACTATTTCCATAAATGGATGAACACACTTTTTTCACATCAGACGGGTTAAAGAACGTGACAATCAGCCTGTCGGCATGGTGCACCTAAACTACTTCACCGAGAGTTTCATGAGACCATGACGTGGTGTCCGAGTAGGTAGCCTACATACAACCTATGCCTATTAGTCCATGGGCCAAATCATATATTGCTACCATCTCAGGTGGCAAAACCTCATTGTGATTTTCTGACAGCCAGATGCCTCAAGTTGATGAATTCGGATGGTAGCCTTTTCAAATGAGTAGCTTTCTGGTAGTGTTCAGGCTCGGAACATGAGAGTGTGCTGTAAATTTGAAGACCGAAATATTGGGGTAGGGAAAACCTAAATGTCTGTAGTTTCACACTGGATTGACCAAGTTTAATAAATTCTACCTCAAAATGTTTGCCCAAGTCTTTCCTACATGCCTACGAACACTTTATGTCAATTAGTGCCATAATTAGGTCAGCTGAGGTCGAAAGGTCACATTTTTAGTATTGCCCAAAATTTGCCATGGAAGAATAAATCACCGAAAAACAATGAAGATATTGAACAAATCTCACTCAAAACCTTCAGAAATCACACTTTGGGCATCTAGAGACAATTCAGACAGGCCAATGCCCAGTTATTTAGAAAAGAACTGAGTCTGTATCAATGTTTATGGAATGTAATTTCACAGAAGCCCACGTTAACCTGAAATTTAGGACTGACTTAAGACACAAATTGAAAGTCCACCTACTTTCTTATATCAACACAAAATTATTACAGTCAATCATCCTCGTCTTCATCTCCTGAATTGATATCAACTGTCATCTGAGCCTCGACATTATCAGCTTGCATATTCTCGCAGGTCTGCAACTTGCACATTGGCGTGCACTTCAACTTGTTATCCAAGCACACATTCTCCTTCTTTGCAAACTTGCTTGCGCCGACAGGCCATCATTTCAAGCACAGCGTCTGGTGCTGGGTTTCCATCCATCCAGTCGATACCAAGATCTCCATTCTCATCTCTCTTCTACCCGTGACCATCTGGATCTGGAATTGCTGGTTTCTTTTCAAGGCTTCTCTTCCATACACCAGCTTGATCATTTGCGTGCTTGACATGCTTATTGAGGGTACCCTGACAAGGTGGTAAAAGTTATGAATCTACCTCACCTCTCTTGGTGAAGAACAACTCATGTCACGCCTCTGTTTTAGTAGATGGTGCGTACGAGAAGCATGTGAGGTGTTGTAAAAGTGCAAAGGTTTCAGTTGAAACCTCCCAAGTGTTTCCCAAGTTCAGCAAAGGCTCCAAGGAAAAAGTCATTTGACCTTAATTTGTCCAGTGGTCCTATCTTACCACGTTCAACAAAAGGCGCTAACAGAATCACACCCAGAAAAGGCATGAAAACCAATCAGTGCGCCACAGATGTCATCTCCAATAGCCCGCTGTAGCTGGGAAATGTCCGTGAACTGCATGCGAGTTTTTGTTCCACGCTTCTGGTACAATGTCGCTGAAATGTCCTTTGCAAATGAAAGAAGCAGGACAAAGACATCTGTGTCCTCGGAGACTGCGACAACATTTTGAGATCTCTTGTCAGCTGCATGTTTTGCACGAAAAATCAGCCATGTGTCACCAGCCTCTTCCTGTGTCAACTCAAGCTCCTTTATCTCCCTGTTCCGCCCACTGGTGATTTGCCAGCATTTTGTGACACTTGAAACAGCAAGAACTTTGTCTTGAATCAGTTGCCTCTTGCTCGCCGATTTCCAATCTTCAACGAGGAGTTCAATCAGCTTTGTTTTATTGGTGGCATCTGATGGAAAGTTTCTCCACTTCTTGATTCTGTGTCCTGGCACTATCGTACTGACCCTAATGCCACTGCCTGATCCTCGTTTTTGCCTTTTTTGGTACTTTTGGTACGTTTTTGGTACTTCAGCTGCAGTCCTGACTAAATATACATGTAACCTACCAAACAATGTATATAATACCTGCCAAAGCTGGTTTCTTCCATTCTACGATATGTAAGAAAAGTTCATGAGGTATCAATATTCTATATGAATACCTGGTATCTGTGAGCTGAAACGTGACCTCTAGGCCTTAGCATTTGTCCCCATGTGACCTGCCTTCATCTACATTGAAATAAAATAATTCATAAATTAACCCCTTTCTGCAGATGTACTCGCTCGCATCTATAGAACTGCAAATTTAAGGACGTAGTTACAGTACTCGACCACGAGATGGCACCCCCGGATGAGTTATTGAATATTCACAAGCAAGCTGAACTGAAAGACGATTGAGAGTATGGAGAAGTTCCCTCCAATCCCTGTTTTTCAGGAGTTGCATGAATTAAACACCTCAGCTAAGCCTGATGTGCAAATTGGTCAATATCCTCGCCCGTAGTAGCCTATCGATCCAGCAGTCTAAAAAAATGATCTATTGCGTCAGAAAAAATCATTGTCCTGTGTAGCAACCACTTCAGCTACAGTGAGCCAACGATATACCAATTAATGGTTCAGAAATATCAGTTTTCTGAAGCAAAAAATTCTACATGGTATTGATTATCTCAGATTCTACTGTCAATTACAGTAATCTCTGTCAAAAAATACATAGTTCTCTACTGTGGATTTACGTGTAGATTCCTTCATCAATAAATTCAGCACTTCCTTATATCCTCCTGAGTAATGGCGTTGATAGCCAATCACTCAAATATACACTCAGGCTCATCTTCGTAACTGCGCAATTACACTTCATGCCCACTTGAAATTTCCCCGGTAACAATGTATTGATTGGCTCGTTTCTTATCCAATTCCCCAGTGTTTAAACATTCTGCAGTAACACATTGATTGGACAAACACAGAGCATACAAGCCTATGCGTATCAGCAGGCTCGGTTGCATCCTGTCTACGTTGCGCACATTACGTGGCTTAAATAGATGCGATTTAGAGCAAAGAAGGCTCACAAAACTGGCCTAGAAGTGTTCAGTTACATTTACAGGATTTAAATGAGATAAGGACATGGTCAATGGGAATTATTTCGAATGGAACAGGACTGGAGGGTTCCTTCTACTGGATACATTGGTTTCTGGAGGAGGGATTCATGAAAAAGGTTAGGCTTCTTTTGCTTTTTACTTTTGCTTTTCATTTTGGAATGAATACCGAATTCTACAAAGTCGAATGCCGAGGTTTTTTTCCTGTTTAAAACGTGAACTTCCCATGCATTTGGATGGACCCCCTAATACGTTCATTGCACGGTTCTGTTGAATACAGGGAGGAAATATATAGTTTTATCTACCCTGAAAGTGGAATGTCTATTCTGTTAAAATAAGGTATATTTCAGAATTCAGATATCACTGAGTTAGTGAGTTGTACTTGTTCCTTATAAGTGTTGAAATGAGTTTGTGAGCTCGGATGTCAGAACTGCCGGTTTTATTGCAGAGTGAATGTCCTGACCGTTTAATCAGCAGTTTATTTATTGACTGTGTGTGCTGGCTTGGGGGGCTTAAAACAAAAATGGACAAAACTCTAAACTTTATTTTGGAGAAAAGGCATTTTTTGTGTTTGGAGAGGTTACTGGTGACCACTGATTTTCAGCTGCACTTTTATTGATAAATTCATGCTAAACTCAACCAGAAAATCAGTAGTTCATATAAAATTTCATGCCTCAAAACCTTATTTGTGTCAAATACATGATTTTTTAATGATTTGACAGTACATAATTTTGAGACTTCGGGGAGACACTTGGATAGCTGTGTAATTTGGCTAATAGCATGTAGGTAATCTAGAATGTAATTTTGGAGATTAATCCTACTTGTGGTAAAGGAGTTTATGATCTGAGAAATGTGTAGATTTAAGCCCCAGCAGTTTTTCCATTCTCAGTATTATTTTTTTGCAATTTTAATGGTGAATTCTGATGAAGTTTTTTATGTTTGCAGTCCATTTACCAAAATCATGAAATTAAACTGAAATACAATGCAATTCTAAATTCTGTAAGTGTCTTTTCTGAGTAAAGCCACAGTTTTTCTCTTTATGAAGCTTTAATCTTGAATTATACAGCATTAAATTGGGTAACCCATATATAGCCAAATTTGGCTTCTGCGCAAAGGGGTTAATGACTTCACTCTCTAATACAGAAACATGTCTGTCAAGAATGATTTTGTGATATCTCAGTATGCAGTTATCCGCAGAAAGTTTTTTTGCTTGAGCCGTCATCCACAGTCGGTGCATTATTGCAACTTTTAAAATAGCTCAGGTACCAATTGATGGGGTAAAATACCTTGATGATAAAAGCATGTACGTCCAGGTGCATTGTCTCCAGGTGCCCAAAGTGTGATTTCAGAATGTTTTGAATGAGATCTGTTCAATAAATTCACTAACAGTTTGTGTCTTCAATCAATTTCAGGTTAACTTGGGTCTCTCTGAAATTACATTCGATAAACATTGATAGACTCAGTTCTTGAGTGCAAACCTCCGCCAAGGCAGCACAATCTAAATGTCCATGAGTGGAAGCAAAGTTGAGTTATCGCGTGTGATAGGATTTCAAGATGGCTGCCGTGGCGGCCATATTGTTTCAGTGATCGTGGTCAAAATCAATGGGGTTCGTCCTTGATGTAATAGCAATGCACCCACAAAATTTCAGACAAATCCGTGCATGAGTTATGTTGTTCACAAACAGACGAACGGACAGACAAACAAACAGACAATCAGGGGAGAGAATAGTGAGAGAATAGTGTCACTGCGTGCATAAATAGAGCAGCTCCATGGCGGCTGGCTTCTACAACTGCACTGACGGGTAATGGATCGGACCGAACATATACTCGCACTCGCACGTTCGAACTGAAGACATTGAAACCAGTGACCACAAAAATGGTCAAATGTTATTTCAAACAATGCAAATGTTATTTCAATCGTATTTCATTTTGAGTCCACATTAGTTCTTTGTAAATTTTCTTGTTGCAAATGAAATTACTTCAGTTCATTTATTCATGCACTCATTATTCTTCGTAAATTATGACGACAGGCTGAGCCATGAAGTTATGTCCGCGAATATTCCGGAGGTTTAGCTTATCTTAACGGTGACGCTGGCAGACCGATGCTGATGACCTAGGGAGCCTGTATTGTAATTCAAACACTACCTTTGCTAAGCAGTAATTTCATTTAAGGTACACTGCAAACAATGGCATATCGCATTCATGAACGTATGTTTCACTTTTTAACGTTACATTTCTATCGAATGCTTCTTTGTGTTTGATTGTTTGACAAAGAGAGCACCATTTTAAGAGTGCCGTATTAGCTTACACCTGGCATTGAAAATAAAAATGCAATGCAATGCATTAAATAGAGTGGCGAGCGTATGCACATTTTACACTGAATTTGATGGCAGAACAGATTGTTAGAACATGGGGTAATTGTGTGATCACTGCTGAGCAGAAAGGATTCCATAAGGAAAAATGACAGAGTATCAAAACTCATCGCTTCATGAGGCGACATCTGTGATAACCTTAAGAGCGAGCTGATTCATCAATACCCGCCACTTTATTTCTTTCACAATTTTCTTAAATCAGCAACAGCATCACTAAACTTTCTTGAAGGGGGAACATGATTTGACTGGGACCAGAATCGGGCACAGAATCGTTTCCTGGACACAAAATCCACCCATACGTTTTGATGTGTCGTTTTTTTAATTTTTTTTTTTATTTATGAACCATGATGCCTCCGCTTGCATTAGCCCTATTGTTGCAGCCATAAACAAGACAGGTATTTGGCATTTTCTTAAGGGAATAATCCACAATTACTGAGTTCAATGCCATTGGCAAGGTACACTGCCCGGCCAAAAAAAAAAAGTCGCAGACTCAAAAATTTAGTTGGAATCCCTGTAGCTTTGATTACAGTGCATATTCGTCTTGCCATTGTTTTGACAACTATATGCAATGCCAGAACATTTATTTTCGATCAGAAATGCCATAATTTTTGGCTGAGATCTTGTCTTCTCGACATAGTGGTTGAACCACTCGGTAGTCTTTCTTGTGCACATCCCAGTAACTTTTAATGCGTTTAAGGTCAGGAATTTGTGGTGGCAAATTTGTTTGTGAAAATGATTCCTCATACTTATTTTCGTCTTTCATGGTTTTCTTTGCTAAATACAGGCCAATAACTTGCCCGTTCTGAAATAATGTAACATCTTTTCCACCATCAAAGGATGTGTCTTCCGACATGATTTTTGAAGGAATAACTAGCGACGTGCTTCATCATTCAGGGTTAAAATGATTATTGTCAGCTGAAACATGTTAATTACCGGAATAATTATCCAATTATAGAATTTTTTCAATAATTTCCAAACGGTGACTTTTTTTTTGGCCGGGCAGTGTATAATCTCTGCCACTGGTTAAATTCCTTCCGTGACGTCATGGCCATGGATAAATTATTTCCAATATGATTGCGAAATGACCAGTGCCCAAAGGATGTATTTACAGTCAAGATTTCAAGGTCCAAATCTTATTTTTGGATGATCAAGCACATTTATCATTGTGGTCTTCGTAATTTAAATTACCTTTGTCGAATTTCTCGAACTTGCCTCTTTGTCTTTGAGTCAGAAATGGCTTTCTTATTGCAACCCTTTCAAATACCCTATGGTCATGGAGATGGTGTTTGATGGTGCTTTTTTTAATCCTGGTGACCTCAAAATTTTACTCCCAATTCAAACTGGGAGGGATTTTTTAAAAAATTAATAAAAAATAAGTTTGTTGTGGCTTATTTTAACTTGAACAAGTTGAGTTTCATTCCTGGTTTAAATATGGTAATTTTATTTTCAATATAGTTTAAGGATACCATTAATTTTGTATGCTAAATCAATGATAATAATAACATTGATTTGGAGAAAATAGATTTTTAATTGAGTAATATATAATTTTGGTTGGGTCTATTGAAACAATAAAAAGTAGAGCGTTTTTTATGCAACAATTCAGTTTTTCTTATTACCCTTCGGCTGGTGGGTTATTGTAGTCATCTGCTTGTCTGTCTGTCGTCTGTCGTCCATCCATGACTTTGTCCGGCCCAGTACTCAGCAAATAAAGATCGCAGCTTCACCAAATTTGGTATGGTAACTCACTAATGACCCATAGATCTGCAATGTCAGGTTTTTTTTGCTGGATTTGACCTTTGACCTTAGCGCTGTGACCTTGACCCTGGAAATCTTGCCCGGGTCAGTACTCGGCAAGTAATTATCGCAGCTTCACCAAATTTGGTATGGTAACTCACTATAACCCAAAGATGTGCAAAGTCAGGTTTTTTTTTTTGCTGGATTTGACCTTTGACCTTAGCTCTGCAACCTTGACCTTTTTATTGTGTTATTTATGCATTTACAGTCATGGATGCAAATAATTCTGGAGCCCGCTGTATATTTAAGATGGGCCAAAACATTAGTTCACAATCTTCATAAGTACTGCAAAATAAGACAAACTGTTTGTTCAACAGGTTCCCGAAAGGTTGATCCTGCAGTGTCCATGTTTTTACCAGCATGAAGTTACGTAAGGGCATTTTTATTGACACACTATTCTTATTAATGTAAAGGAAATGCCACGTCGCCGACAGCAATGTCTGTTAAAAATAAAATAATTAAACCTTGTGATTCTTATTTAACATTATTTTTCATTATTTCCCCATCACAGCTGGAGTCTCTGTTCCCTCCACACCAGTGTCCTTCATCCACGCTACCCCGATTCAGCGACAACGTTACGTCGTCACACCCCTCGCATTACCTATAATCTGTCCGGCTACTGTTCCTCTCTCCATTAACCAGGTGCGCAGTGAGGCAATTTTTGGCTTTCTGCTTATTTCACAAGAACAGGATGGTGAGCAGGGGGGCCTTTAATCCTGAGTTTCTTCATTTTTCATTTAAGGAAAAAGCTACAGTAGGTAAGAGGAGAGCAGCGAGCACGTCATGTCGTAATCTGCAGCTGCCACTCCAAAGGTCCACACAACATCGCATTCATTTAGCTGCTACTTTCATCCGAAGGGATTAGCACTAGCTTAGGCTCCCCACCAATCCCACCAGGGCCAATACCCCCTCGGAGAAGGGCCCAACATCTGCATTGATGTTATTCTGGCTGCACTGGGGATGTAGCTGCCAGTCTTTTGACTCGGTCAAACACCTAAACCACTTGCTTATTGACCATTCAAATTGGTATAATTGCACGACAAAAGCAGATGATGCGTAACTTGCCAATGTTGGTAATTTATTTCACCGCGTTGTATGTCTTGCTCTTCTTATATGCACATTGTTTCATTTGCCTTACTGAACATTGTGTGTTTACTTGTTAATCACGCTCATTGAATCCATTTCCACCTGCTGTAATTCACAAAAATATGAAGGTATAATTACTTTTCATTTTCATAACTATTTGAGCATGTCCAAAAAAGCCAGCTCTTCTTTCCAAAGTAACAGTACCTCTTCAGTACAGGTGCTCATTTTTGACTGTCATACGTTCACTTGCTCTGCACTTCTTTTTGCAGTTTTCCCAAGACCGATAAGAGTAAAATTGGTCAGTTCAGAAACAAATTAATGTCTAAATAGATCAGTAAAAAGGGTGAAGTAAAAGCTGCATTTTTCTCATCACTGTGCATCCGGTCAGTGTGGGCCTCGACTGGACCCCTTGCATCCTCACCAACTCTGCAGACGGACCGTGAGTCTGGAAACACCCGCAGTGCATCATCATAACCACCAGAGGGCAGTGGTGATGCAGCAAAAAGAGTACAACAGGTGAGAGGGCAAAATTCGCTGGGGTACCCCCCCCGTTTCTGCCTTTGCCCATTCTAATTTTTCTTTGACATGTAAATTTACATAGAGTCAAATTCATAATATTTATGGGAAATAATTTCAGGAATAAGGAAATGATTCATTTTGGTTCAAAAATCCTAATATTAATCCTTATTTCTTACAACAACAATCTTCGCAGGTTTCACCAGGCATGGCAGAGGCCGTTCTATGGTTCTCAGGCAGAGAAGGAGGAGTACAGGTAAAACAGCTGAAACCACATCTTAACAGATGAGATGTTTCCCCTCAGATGATGAATTATCCTTCATATCAGCCTGTTCAGCAGGGGAAAAAAAGAAAACATTAAAAACATTTGGCAGGAGGGGGCACTTTATTAAGGAAACCAAGTGGAGCCTGTTTTTCCTAGGAAGGAAGTGCGGGACGTACTGAAGAGGCAGATGAGGGAGAAGTGGGAGGCTCGAGAATTGCAGCTGGCCAATCAAATGAAAGAGCTGGAGAGTCTGCACGAAGCACTCCATCAGGCAAAGGCCAAAGAGCGAGAGCAGCTGTCCTCCAGGGCCAAGGAGATGAGACAGTTCAGAGAAGAGAACAAGAGGGTAAGGGTTAATGTGAGGCAAGAACTCAGGCACGCTCTGGAGCCCATGGTTAGCCCACATCACACTGCTATTTAAACCCCCAGTGCATGGTACAAATAGTGCCAATTTTTCCTGTCGTGCATGAGCCTATTTAAGGCTTTGTAATTCAGCACTTATGTCACAGAGACTGGGGAAATTATTCCAGTGAAGCAAGACATTTCGAAATTCAATTACAGAATTATTTACCAAATAAATTTTGGAATTAATGGATGCCGGCGTCTTAAAACCCAATTCCAAAATAGTTGAGACGAAGTGTAAATTGTGAATAAAATCAAAATGCAATGACTTTCAGATCACGTGAGCCAATATGTTATTTACAATAGAACAAAAATAACATTTTACATTTTTATCCACAAAATGAGCTTATTTCAAATTTTCTGGCTGCAACAGGTCTCAAAAAAGTTGAGACGCAGGCAAGAAAGGGCTGAAAAAGCAGTTAATGTAAGAGAATCAGCTGAAAGAACATTTAGCGAGTAATTAAGTTAGCTGGCATCAGGTGTGTAACATGATTGGCTATAAAAGGAATTTCTTAGAGAGGCTGAGTCTCGCAAAAGTAAAGATGGCCAGAAGCTTTCCAACCTGGGAAGACTTGCGTAAAAAAAATTGTGGAATATTTTAAAAATGTTCCTCAACGTCAAATTCCAAAGCCTTTGAAGGTCTCATCATCAACAGTGCATAACATCATCAAAAGATGTAGAGAAACGGGAGAAATCTCTGTGCGTAAGGGACAAAGCCGAAGACCTTTACTGGATGCCCGTGATCTTTGGGCCCTCAGGCGCCACTGCATCACTCACCGGCATGATTTTGTCGTTGACATCACTAAATGGGCCCAGGAATACTTCAAGAAACCACTGTCTGTAAACACAGTCCACCATGCCATCCACACGTCACCTAAAACTCTATCATGCAGAAAGATGCCATTGTTGAGCATGATCCAGAAGCTTCACTGTGTTCTGTGGGCCAAGGCTCAATTAAAATGGACTGTAGCTAAGTGGCAAAGTGTCCTGTGGTCAAACGAGTCCAAATTTGACATTCTTGTTGGAAATCATTGGCGTCACGTCGTCCAGGCTAAAGAGGGGAAAGACCAGCCTACCTGTTATCAGCATTCAGTTCAAAAGCCAGCATCTCTGATGGTATGTGGATGCATTAGTGCATATGGTGTGGAACACTTGCATGTTTTAAAAAGCACCATGAATGCTGAAAAGTAAATAAAGGTTTTAGACCAGGGATGGGCAACTGCGGTCCTGGAGGGCCAGTGTGTATGCAGGTTTTTATTTCTATCAATCACTTTGACTAATTGAATTAATTCGTTGCATACACATATAATTTGTGCAAAGGTTTGATCAAAGAAAAATGTTTTATGTAGGGAGACAAGAACAGTCTTTGGTGGTCATTCATGATAATTTAAAGAAATACGCCATAAATGTCAGATTTCATAAATTGTTTGGCTAATTTAGATAAACCAGTAATTAAAGGCCAGACGGTGGTGTGAAAACCAGGGACAGATACGGCCTCGTTGCCCATCCCTGTTTTCGACCAACATATACTCCCCTCCAGACGACATCTATTCCAGGGAAGGCCTTGTGTATTTCAGCAGGACAATGCAAAACCACATACTGCAGCTATTACAACAGCACGGCTTTGTAGTAGAAGAGTCAGTGTGCTGAACTGGTCTGCCTGCAGTCCTGATCTTTTACCGATTGAGAACATTTGGCGCATAATTGAACGAAAAGTCCGTCAAAAGAGCCCCAAAATCTCCAGCAGCTGGAAACCTATTGAAGAGTGGGATCAAATTCCAATGGCTAAACTTAAGAAACTTGTCTCCTCAATGCCCAGACGCCTCCACTCTGTGTTAAAGGGGATGCTACACCATGGTACATAGGCCCCTGTCCCAACTTTTTTGAGATGGGTAGCAGCCAACAAATTTGAAATGAGCTCATTTTGTGGATAAAATTGTAAAATTTCTCAATTTCAACATTTGCCATGTTATCTCTGTTCTATTGTGAATAAAATACTGGCTGGTGTGATTTGAAAGTCATTGCTTTTTGATTTTATTCACAATTTACGCTTTGTCCCAACTATTTCGGAATTGGGTTTATTTGCACAATGGAGTTAATGTGACACCATACTATATGCTAAATTAGGGATGACAATTAATACAAGTCCATGGACCAAGGCTAAGAAAAGCTAATTAGCAACTTGTCCATTGACTTCAATTCACGGTCATCACAAGGCTAGCATGCAGCATGGTGTGTCCCTTTAGTTTAGCTTTATTGGGAATTGCTCAGAAACAAATTAAACGGTTCTGCATTAGCGTTATAGGAGAATGGCTGTGGAAATCGTGCTCTTAATTTGCTGCCTACAATTGTAAGAATTACTGTCAAGGCCATTTCTGTGTTTTGAATTTCGCAACATTGTACCCTAGAAAAGCCCAATTGCTTTCAAACCACCCTAACAGGTGAGACAGGCAGGCCGCGCTCCACAGTGTAGTATTCACAAGCGCTGGCTACGGACACATCGATTGACTGAGCCCAAAATCAGTTTCCTATGCCAGTTAGATCCATTGCGCTCAGTTAGCCACACTAGCACGTTTTCCAAACTTCTTTGGTGGCCCTCTTGCTCTCTCGTCTCTGCAGCTGATGGAACAGTCCTGGAGGGATAAAGCGGTCAGCCGGTCTGTGGAGATCCTGAGAGATCGAGAACTACTGCAGTACAACCCCTTAAACTGGAGCTGTACCCTCAAATAACGCAGCCTCACCCCATATCTATGGCATCCCACCCCGCACGCCCAGTCAAGAAAGGCTGACAGTCTGATAAATAACAAGTACCTGTAGTGACAAATGCAATTTTCAACAAACAGATTTCATACAAATAAAACCCAGAACTATGATACAGTTTCCTTTTTTAATAATGATAACAATGCAAAGAAGTGCAGTTTTCCTGATGTATGTGTACAGGTAAGGTAAAGCACCACAGCAGGCTAAAAGAGATGCAGGCGGTTTTCACATTGTCAATAATTTACAGGTATAGCTAATGGCATAATTACAAACACCTCGCCACAGGTAGAGAGCAGCTCACAGACGCAGCTGAAGGAGTGCGTCTAAACGACCGACTGGACGGATAAAAGGCGTACATTTGAGTACACGCACAAACACACATCTCAGTGAGGTAAGTGACTAGTGAGGCAAAAACACAGGGAACATTTTCGCTACACTGTGAAATCCAGATGGACGGACGGACAAAATAAACAAGCTTTAGTGAGCTGCCATTACTGATAACCATGGAAAAAATGAAAAACATTGTCTTAGCCATTGACGGTCAGAGCAGAGATGGGAGAGCGGCATTTCAAATCCATGCTACTGGAAAAAGATAATTGAATAAAGCCCTTCTCTTAACAGCACATATCAGCCCAATTTTGACAAAAGGATGCCAGTTAAATTGACATGCATGTCAATTGCTTGCTTGCTTCCTTTTGTCAAGGTTGAGCCGACATCCACCAAGCACTAGTGAACTCTTTTTGAATAATAAAGCTGAAAATTTCTGATGGAGTACAATTGATGACATTAAGATGCAGAAGAATTTAGCTGCAGGTAAACTTGCACTCAGACCTACAACACAGATGCAGAGTAAAATTCCAGATATGTGTGGCATTATTAACAATAACCTAAAACTTTAAAAACTATTCAAACATGATGGTGAGAAAATAAATAAGACCACTTCAGTGCAGGTGAAGCAACAAAATATTCCAATAATACGTCAACCCAAACACTCACAAGCCTCAGTACATTTTCTCTCTCACTCAGGCACGCACGTACTGTACAGACACACACACCCCACCCCCCCACCCCACACACACACACGCGCGCAAACACTCTATTGCTGCTGGGTCTGCAGACAACCATGGGTAGCAAAGCTGTAGTGACAGCATCACGGTGCACTAAAAATCCTTCCTGAAAAAGAAAAAAAATAAAATAAAAACAATTCCACTCTCGGTTCCTCATTTGGCTAAAACACACACTAGCCTTCATGTATATCTAAATCTCATGCACTCAACAGTTCCTCAGTAAAAAAAAAAATGGAACCAACAGTAGTTTCATGTATTTTCCCCTCAGCTCATGCCACAGGGTGTAAGTCTTCCACAGGATAAGGCTGTTTTATGCTTGCAAGCATCTGTCAACAATGTCTGATGACCGAAATGATGTCCGCGAGGCAGAAAGAACAGTGTTGTTGAACAGTGTCTCATGCCAGTGGAGTATTTGTAAAGTCGTAAACACTGTTGTTGGTTGTCTAATATATTCATTGGCTAGATGGACAAAAAGTTCTGTTGTCATAGTGATAGACTGAGGTCCAACTGATTTTTAGGCCAGAGGTGACGCAATAGCTTTGGCAAAAAGATCGGTTGGTTATGAAAAAATACATATACAGTAAGGTAAATGTAAGTGAAATAAAGAATAAAGAATAGAGTTAAGGAGAGTCTGCCAGAATTTGACTCGTCAAGGAGGGACTTCAAGGACATCCAAAAAAACAAGTGCAACGCAGAGCGTGGCATATGCCCCCGTCTGTATGTTGATCAAGGGCATATTGAGATGGCTGCTGTGGCGGCCATATTAGATATCGCACGATACTGGTTTTCGGACCTTCCTCTAGCCACTCCCAATACACCATTAAGAAATGGCATCAATCGGATGAGGGATTCTATAGTTATCCCATGGAAACGAGAAGTTTGCGGACGACAGACGGATGACGGACGGACAACAGACGGACACGGTGTCGACATAATGCTCCCTTTCCTCTTTGGAGGGCGGGGGCATAATAAAAACTATGAACTCCCGGGAGAAACTGGTGTCAGACACTTTGCTTTAAGCATAAATAATCGCATGCCGTCAGACACATTTCTCTAGACACCTGTCGACACACATCTATCAAGCATAAAACAGCCTTTTCAGGTTAGGCTCCCCACAGGATTTGTAGCGGATATTTCAACAAGGTTTGGACACTTCAGCATCTCAATGCTCCCTAACAATCACCCCCCACCACCCAAAAAAAAATCTCACATTTGAAATAACATGGAGGGTTATGAGCAGCTTGGGTGGGGGAGGGGAGGGTTGAGTCCTGAGGTTTCAAGCACAATTTCTTTGTTGAGGGATTGGTGGGACGACTTTCCGCAATTTTGAGTCCTCCCACCCCTCCAGTGCAATGCTTAATTACGATAAACCATCACTGGGGCTGCCGGGCTGTTCGGCTTTGGCCAGAGAGTGAACGACCGTTCCCTCCTCAGGGCAAGGGCTCAGTATGAAAGTCCCACACCCACTCCAGTGTATTTGCCCCCCTTACAACACCTAATACCATATTCTCACTGGACCCGCCGTCAACCCCCCTTCCCAAAACTCCTTACATTCACTGCACATCCCCTCCCTACCCCTTTTCTTATCGCATCCCGCCCCCCGATAGGCTAGCGTCCCTTCAAAAATCCATCCAGCATGCGATCCCCTTTCTCCGACAGCCAGTATCCGGCCATGGCGGCCACGCCCCCAATGAAGATGGCGGTAAAGACCATGTCCCCTTTGGCGGCCAGCGTGGCCAGCGCGCAGATCACCACGCCGAAAAACATCTGCTGAAGCACCTGCACCTCGTCGTCTGTCATGTCCTCGAACAGGCCCTTCTCTGGAGCCACTGAGAGAGGGAGGAGGGAGAGAGTGAGAGAGAGAGGAGAGCGAAGACAAGGGGCGATAGAAGAGGTTAGAGAGAGAGAGAGAGAGAGAGAGAGAGAGAGGTATTTAAAGAGGAAATACAGGCCACCTACCTTGTTTGTTATAAACTGATAGAAATTACATTACTGAAAAAGAATACAATATCCAAATGGGCCGAAAATGCGGTTATTCCGCATTATTTTGATGTTTATGCGACCCACTCGGTGACCGCATGAAAAACGGAGGCGGGCGAGGCTGGACAGTCACGTGTCCGCATGACGTCACGGGCGGAACACGCCGAGGGCTGCTGAAGAGAGTAGACTAGAAGTAACAATGGCGGATGCTGACTTCGAGTGCGTTGATGTGGATTTATCTTGTTCCTTTTTAGCTCGCCGGGACAAGTAACGTCCGGAGAGCTATTGTCGTACCCCCGGTGTCCGCGTCCGTCCGCGTGCGGAAAAGCTTTAACCTTGCCCCGGCGAGCTTTGTTGTCTTCCTGACAACTCTTGTTATCAGTGGATGATAGTTTTGACGCAGTGCATGACTATTTACTTCCAATGTCAATATCTCAAAGTATGTAGTGTTGACAGGGGAGGGGGTGGTCACATCATCACACTCCACTCGTACCTTACGACCGGTATATATTTAAAAAAATTATTTTCCCATTTTCTTCTTACATTACATTATCGATTTATCATCGAAATTTTTTTTTTATATTGCATTTATTGAGCGGGACATTGAGTGGAGAGAACTGGTCCTGTATGTATGTCCCAAATGGGTGAGAATATCGTCAGCTGCAGACCAAAGCGTGGCAGTCGCCCAGTTCCGGTTATGGAAATGACATCTGCAATATTGTGTACATTCTGGCGTGGAATATTGAGGTCATTTCCCAGCTCAAAATACTGAACATTTTGAAAATAAATAACGAAAAACTCAAAATAAATGACGAGATCTGGTCGCCCACCAGTAGTCATTTCGGCACCGAGTTATTTCAGCACCCAGTTATTTCGGCACTTGGCATGGTATTTCGGCACTTGTGCACGACGTTTCGGCACTTGTGTGAGAGGCCTCGGCACTTCTGTAGGAAATTTCGGCACTTCTGTAAAAAACACTCGGCACTCAAAACTACGAAAGAGAGAGAGAGAGAGAGCTGACACCTGGTGTAGATGTACTACTAGTATTTGTCAATACAAAAAGTTGAGTTACTGGCCAAGAAGCAGCCTCCGCCGGCGCGTAGTTACCGCCATCACGCGCAAGACACTACATAACAAGGTAACCGGGCACGAGGTTGTGTGTCTTGCGCGTGACAAAAGCCCGCAACCAGGGGCGTAGATTTAACTGGGAGTTGGTAGGGACTTTGACGGGGCCTTTATGACAATTAGTCCTGGCCAGTTCTCAATTATTTTCCTTCATCGACGCATTTTCAAATGATCGTAATTGGCAACCGAAGACACAGCTGCTCTCCATATGCAATTAAACTCTACTCTAAGTGTTGATGCAACCCTGAACTTTTTGCAGTCCATAATGAACAGGTGCTGCTTGTTCTCTCCGATTAAGCAAGACGGCAATCGGTCATCGGGATGCGTATTTGCTGCGTTTAAATCAACGTTATTCAAAATTGCTTTCCTGTCCAGTCACAGGCAAGCCGTAAATTAATTTTCTGAACTTAATGTACCCCACCGCATCATCGCTGGATGCTGTTAGATCATATATAGAGAGGTACCGTGTCTTCAATTGCCAATTACGATAATTTGAAAAGGCGTCGATGAAGGAAAATAATTGTAAACTGGCCAGGGCTGATTGTCATAAAGGCCGTGTCAAAGTCCCTACCAACTCCCAGTTCAATCTACGCCCCTGCCCGCAACACACCTCGCCGGCATTCTGCAAACTCATAGGCCTTGGAACTGATTCTACGATTGTTCAACACGCTTGAAATGCCGATTGATCCGCTGAATAATCCTCACTAAATTATGGTAAACTACATAATGTGCGCGCGGGTGTTCTGCCGATGACGTCTCGCAGCGCGAATCTCGCATTGTCCCGTTCATTCTCGTTTACTTCTCGCGTCGGAGCTGCTGAGCAGATGTCATTTTAAAGTATTGTTCTGAGGTAGAGAAAGATTTTTTTTGGCAGTTGTGCTGCAATTTATGAATCTATACTACATATACAAAAGATTGAGCAGATTTTTTTAAATTTCAAAATCTGCCCGTATTCCCTCTTTAATGAGAGCTGAAGCTCAGACTCTTTCTTCACACACAGCACAGGTGTCGGGTCAGTGCCCAATAAAGGCTTCAATGTGCATCATCATAAATATGTCATTAGAATTTTTCAACAGACCACATGATGATGTAAACATCATGACCAGCAAGGGACTGAATGAATTTTAAATGACCGTTCCAAGAAAAAAAAAAATCTATTCTTCAAAGGTTCGGTGTATAAAACTGTGCACACTGTGTATGTCAGTGTGTAAAGCTGTGTGCACACTGAGCATGAGAATAGAGCTGTGTGCGCAATATGCATGTATATGTGTGTGTGCGTGTGCGTGTGTGTGTGCGTGTGTGTGCGTGTGTGTGTGTTTATAGAGCTGTACGCATAGTGTATGAGAGTAGAGCTGTGTGCACAGAGTGCGTGTTTGTAGAGTTGTGTGTGTGTAGAGCTGTGCGCACAGTCTATCCGAGTAGAATGTGTTCACAGTGTGTGTGTTTGTAGAGCTGTGTGCAGTGTGTGTGCGCGCGTGTCCATGTAGAGCTGGGTGCAGTGTGTGTAGTACCAGTTTCACTCACACGGGGGCAGGTTTTCTACACAGATGCTGTCCTTGCGTTGGTAGCCCTCTGCACACTCACAGTGGAAGGACCCCTCCTCGTTTACACAAACCTCGTTCAGGCCAGGACACGCGATGGCTCGCTCAGCGCACTCATCCACATCTGAGCGAGAGAGAGGGGGAGAGAGAAAGGAGAGACAAATCAGTATGCCTCCCTCAGGAGTACACAGGTCACTCGAGACCGTAATTAGAATGCCTCTCTGAGGAGAATGTAGTTCACCATTTCTGCTTCGCTCAGAAAAAATTCAAGCAAGCATTTATACACCACTATTTGCAAGAAATGCACTCTATGAGCAGTTAACAGCCCAGTGATATACAAAATCGATGGCTGCTTTATCAGGCAATCCTTCCAAAAACAAGGAAGGACCCCCTTTGCACTAAGAAGAGCCTCAATTCTTTGATGAATTGACTCAGCAAGGAGCTGAAAACATTCCTTTGAGATTCGGACATGACCGCATGACGCAGTTGCAGCAGATCAGTTGGCTTTACAATTATAATGTGAATCTCCCATACAAGCACAACCTAAAGTTGCTCTATTGGATTGAGATCTGGTGACTATGGAGGTACAGTGGCGTAGACTGAACTCAGAATAATGTTTGCGGATCGAGTTTAAGATGTTGTGTAGATCGTGACATGTCGCGTTACCCTGCAGGAGAAGTAAGGATAGGCTGTGGTTATAAAAGGACACATGTGGTCAGTAGCACTACTCAGTAAGTGACCTCGAAAAAACTGTTCTTGTGTCCTTACACTGCAAAAAAAAAAAAAAAAAAAAAAAGTCTGAGCAAACATTTAAATCTTGTAATATGACTTAAATATAATACTTATTTCTATTACTTTTTTTAGAGAAACTATCTTACATCAGTGGAAGATTTTAAGATAATTTTGACTCATTTCTAGATTTGTTCATCCTCATGGGTAAATCATTATGTTTTTGTAGTCTAAATGCAAGATTGAAATGCTTGGAAAGATTTTGTTTTGCAGTATAAATGAGATCGCAGAAAAATGTGTCATCTACGAGTACCCGATTTTTGTATACAGCCAAGCTCATTTTGTCAGGGAAATTGATGGAGATGAACACCATCACCCCTCCAGCCCTCCCCGTCTCCGCTCTGCAGACTGCTGTGCCAGAGAATCCAAGGAGATCAGCAGTTTTTCAGACGCTCAAATCACACTGTCTGGCACCAACAACCACTCCACAATCAAAATCACATCAGTTCTTCCCCATTACAATATTTGATCTGTACAGCAACAACCGCTTGACCATGAATTCGTGTTGTTCTAAAAGAAGAGATTTGCTTTAAACTAGAGAGTGTTTTGAAGGCAAAAAAGAACAAATTTCTCCCACCCCCACCCCAACCCAGCCACCCCTCACTGATGTTCACAGACATTGAGGAAGAAACTAGAAAAGTTAACTCAAAATAGCAAAAGGCACATCTGCACAGCCTGATGTAAATGTGTGCACATTTTCAAGGAAAAGTGTTTCAGTTATGGTCTGGAAATGGTAGGAACGCAGACACGGACTCCCACACACGAGACCGGACAAAAATAATATGTCCCTCCCTTTGGGGGGGGAGAGAACATAACAGGTGTACCTAATAAAGTGGCCTATGACATTATCTTCAGACAGCTATTCACCAAAAAGCCCTGGCAGGCAAATTAAGTAATCAGCGATTATTATTCTAAAACATTAACACCCTCATCACTGCGCTCAATGAGGAAATTGCATTGATTGTACAAAATGGCCTCTCTGAGGGATAAAGCTTCAGAAGGAGATCAAACAGGATGCAATTCTGCATTCGAGCAGGAAGATCTAGTTCCTACGACAGACACTTGATACTACACAGTCAACAACCAACCATCTCATGAACACTCATCCCCGAGTAAACGAAACGCCCACAGGAATGTCACAAAAACTTGTATTCCTCGTTTTTTATTAGGCAAGATGCCGTTTGACTTGACATAAATGCAAATAAATATTTTTGAGAAATCCGATCAGGTATCTACATCGTTACAGAAGTTTCCTTGTTACACATAATCAGGTTGTAGTAAAATATCGTATTACGGCTCTATGGACAGAGCGGCGGGGATGAAACTTCCACAGTTGGAGAGATACTCTGCAGAACTCCAAACTCACCCAGACACTTGGCTCCAGTTAGCCTGTAGCCACGAGAACACTTCCTGCAGCGGGCTGGTCCGCTCCCCATGCAGCCCACACAGGCCTGGTCACAGCCTGAGGAGGAGGAATCTCCATCAGCGTACATCCAACACGGAGTCATCACTGCGACTACGGTACCAGACACCCCGCAGCCTCTCCAAACTCCCCAACAGCGCCCTCCTCCACAGCTCAGCCGCATCTCACCTTTAGCCTTACTACTCAAACCCCATTTCCACTCCAAACCCACCCCACCTGTGCCCACACTGCTTCACCGCAAAAACTAAATCTTACCAAGCAGTTTATTCTTGAATTTAGATTTAAAAAATATATTTACAATACATTTTTTCTTTAAAAAAAAAATTCTGCCCCTAATGGTACTGTGCAAAGGTTTTAGGCACATTTAAAGCGATTTCCTAGGGCAAATATGCTTGAAAAAAATCATGAAATAAAAAGGTTCCAATGACAGAGAAATGTACTAAACAGAGCTTTAACTGTTATAAACTGTATCAAACCAATATTTGGTGTATCTACCTCTTGCCAAAAAATCTGGGACACTGTCCTGTTGTCCTATAGTTTCTAAGATGATTGGCTTTTTGCTTGTCCCAAACAGAGTGGAGAACTTGCCACTGTTATTCTGCAGGCTGACTGTCTCACTTGCGTCTGTCCCTCCGAGAAATTACAAACAGCCATGATGATGTTGACATCAAGGCTCTGTCAAGGCTATGTTATCTGTATCGACTGTTTCTTTTCATGAAATACAAGTATTTATTTATAAAACTTCTCTTTAAATGATCATTTTGAATTTCAAATGTACTTTGTATATTCAGCATCTCTTATGTGGACAACAAAGGGTAAACATATAAAGCAGATTTTAATTGTAATAAATATAGGGTGCCTAAAACTTTTGCACAGATACGTGAGATAATTTTGACCGTTTGTCCATGGGGGTAAGATAATTTCACCCACCCCACTGACAAATCTAGCACCGAGTCAAAATTCTCACATCGGTGGCAGTAAAAATGCAACTGAAGTGTTTTAGGATGAAAATGCTGCTCAGATTTTGTTTTTGCAGTGTTGCTCCCCCCATACGTCCACGTCCCGTTGCACTTGAATGATACAGTGAGGGAACCCTACCTCTGCATTCATAGGACCCATCCGTGTTAAAGCAGTACGTGTTGGAGGGACACCGCGCCAGTTCTGTTCCGCACTCGTCGATGTCTGAAAGGCAGGAGGAAGCGTTACGGGACTGATGGGCCCGCAGGAGCTCCGAACGGGGAGACCTGGAGCAACATTACAGTCCAAACTCACCCACACACTTGTGGTCATGAAGACTCCAGCCTGGTTTACAGTCCAGGCATTTGTAGTCCTCTGGGCCTGTGCACTTCTTACAGGCACGGTAGCATGCTAAATAAATAAAAAACACACACAGAAAAGCAGAAAGGCTGTTTTAAAAACACACATCACAACTGGATCACTGCGAGAGGTCATCAAGATATTAGAGTCAGGTTGTGTGGTCTGGTCAGATGTCAAAGAAACCTTCTGTTCCCCAAGAGACCAGCTTAAGACAGCAGTGGGATAAGTGAGGAGTGTTTCTGTAGTTTTATGCACTGTCGGGCCAAAAAAACAAGTAGCTGTTTGAATTGAAAGAAGCAAATACTTGTGAGCCAACGAATGGACCATCCTTCCAGCAATTAATATGTTTCAGCAGGCAACAATTCTTTCAACCCTGTCTGATACAGCGCGCAGCTTCTGATTTAATACGAAAGCATGTCAGCAGACACAGCCCACGGTCGAGGACAAGAAGTTACGGTGTTTCAAATTATTGACCAGCATCAATCAAAGAAAACGAATCAAAGATATAAATTAAATGATATGAATTAACTGGTATCAGGTTAAGAACTGTCCAACACATTATTGAAAACAGGAAGGATAGTGGTGGACTGTCAACTTCATGTAAGAAATGGGTTGGAAAAAATAATGAAAGATCACGATCGCAGATCACTGAAAGACTCTGTGAAGTCTCATCGAAAGTAATGAACAGTTGAACACAAGTTTAATTGTGCAAGAAGAGCATTTTTACAAGCTCGTTGTGACAGGAACTTGCAGGATTGAGACTAAACAGCTGCGAGGCCACGAGAAAGCCACTTATTAGTGGGCTAATTGGGAGGAAAAAAACTTCAGTTTACTACAGAGCATAAAGATTGGACTGTAGAGTAATGAGAAAAGGTCATGTGGTGTGATGAATTCAGATTTACCCAGATCTAGAGTGATGGGTGCATCAGGGTAATGGAGTGACACACCCGTCATGCATAGTGACTGCTGTACAAGCCTCTGGAACCAGTGTTATGATTTGGTGCGGCTTCAACTGGTCAGGTCTGGGCTCAGCAATGTTATGCAGCTATAAAATGAAGTCAGCACACCACCTGAAATACCGAATGACCAGGCAATCACATCAGTTGATTTGTTTTCATGCTCTGACAGCACAGGCATATTCCAGGGTGACAATGCTGAGATTAATTTGACTTAAATAATGAAAAAGTGCTTCTGGGGCATGAGGAATCATTTTCATGTGTAAATTGCCCACCAGAGAGTCCCAACCTTAATCAAAGGAAAGTCTCTGGGATGAGCGGGAGAGAGCTTTATGGAGTGGTTAGACTCTCCTGTCAGTAATACAAAATTTTGGCCAAAAATTAATGCAACTTGTCAGAAAGAAATGTGGTAACATTGCACAAGATTGTAGGAAAAAAATGCCATGATGAATGGACGCAGTGTTCAAAGCGATATTTTTTTGGCCAGGCAGTGGAGGTGCCTAATGTTTACCTGTGAGTGAAAGGGGACTGTTTACCTGTAGGTGATGGGCATTTAGAGTTTTTCTCTGCGGGTGATAGGTGTTCAGTGTTACCCGTGAGTGATCGGTGTCCAGTGCTTCCCTGGAGGTCATTGGCGCTCAGTGTTTACCTCTGGGAGGTAGGTGTCAAGTGCATACCTGTTTGTGATTGGCTACCAATGAGAAACACTTGACGATATTTAAAGTCGCCTCCATCTTGATAAGTCGATTGACGAGCAAGAACGAATAGATTGCAATCTGTTCCCCTATCCTTCCTATTCGTTCATGCTCGTCAATCGCCTTATCGTGACTTTCAAGATGGAGTAGAATGGAAACTACCTCAAGGTACTGTTTGCGTAAACACTCTTTTTTTAATAAACTACCTGTGCATTTTCAAAGTTCTCAGTGCTTCGTTTTAAATGTCAGGACCCTCAAAATTCTACTAATGAAGTGTGGAGCTACTTTGAGCCTTGTTAATGATGAAAAAAATAGCGATTTCTTTGCATGGCAATGCTATGCCCGATTCACTACCATTGTAAGCCTGTTGGGAGCTTCGGGTAAAAAGCCATGTATTTCGAAATGTTGTGTGCGCACAGAGGTAAGGTATTCGACAAAAGTTAGTACTCGTCATCATGTTTCAATACACCCCAAGTCAGTTTCACACTGGAGTTCTCCTTTAAACAGCAGAGGAAATATGCATCACAAAGTGTAATGTAGCGGGAGTTTCAAATGCAGTCAGTACCTGCACAGGAAGCCTGAGTGTGATTGGAGGTCTTTTCTCTGTAGTAGCCATCTGCACAGTTCTGGCACAGTGGCCCAGAGTAACCAGGGTCACAAACACACTCTCCGCCCCCCAGGCGCGTGCCCTCCCCCTCACAACGACCCAGACCACCACACACTCCGTCAGGTCCCACAGGACACTCTGGGGAAAAAAAAAACAACATTTAGCCGCAAACTATCAAGGACTAAAGGCTGATGGTCCATCTGTGGACGTGTATGAAATCGGACATCACTAGGAGACATGACTGTACCTGCACAGTCAGGTCCGTATCTCCCCGGTGCACAACACAGCCTAAGTTCATCAATGCACAACCACTCAAACAGATCTGGGGCCTCCTCCTGCCTGTATAAAGAAAGACACAAGCGCACAACCACATTCAACAAGATGTGTTTGTGAAACACTGATGCCCCCATACATAACATGCACATGCTAACCATTAAAGGCCTATCATGAGTCAATCAAAGGTTTAAGGTCAAGGTTACAAGGTCAACATTCATTACCTCATCAGAAAGGCCTTATCCTGAGGAATACATATGCCAGGTGTCAAATGCCTATTACTAGCTAATGAAAAGTTATGGCCCATGTTAAAGTTTTTGTCACCAAACGTCATGCTCCAAGGTCAAGGTCACAAGGTCAAAAGTCATGACCCCATCTGAAATGCCTTCTCACAAGCAATGCATATGCCAAGTATCAAAGTCCTACCATGAGCCGAGCAAAAGTTATAGCCATCGCAAAGTGTGGACAGACAGACAGACGGACAGGTGAAAAACTATATGCCCCCGAAACTTCGTTTACGGGGGCATAAAAACGTGTAAACAAGGCAGATTCTCAGATGGGTTTAATAGTAAAGCCTCTGACCCACTTCAGTACAATGTGTTCATCTACCAATCTCTGAGGTGAACTTGCCACTGCAATACACTTAAGACAGTGACAGAAATCCACCGATTTTAGCTGCAGGTTTGGCTCACTAGGTAAAGACTTCGCACAGCAGCGCAGGAGTGACCATAATGGCATCGGATTGGATATAGCTGTGCAAGTGCAGCTGTGGCCAGCATCCTTCGAAAAGCAGCACATAATTGGCTTTGTGCTGCTCAGGGACATGGGAGGAATAGTCAGTTGAGAATAGCATTGTTCATCGCTCGAACACCTCCTGCTGGCTAATCGAGCGCTTGTCAATAACATTCAAAGCGAGCACACGCTCCGGTCTCCTCCGCCCTCGTTCTGAGCAAGCGTGGTTTGAAGCTTTGAGTGTAAACAAGCAACGGCTGACAAACACGTTTCTCCCGAGATGGCAGCATGAGTTGCGTGCGAGCAGGCTGGCACATAGTTTGCTGATTGGATATTCCAGATTCTGGTGAGACTGGAGAAGCCTTTTTTTTTTTTTTAAGAAAAGAAGAAACTGATAAATAAATACATGGCCAAAATGGCCAATGTTTTGGCTCCATCTGGCATAACTCAAAAGTGATATTGAGAATGTGCAACTCGCACCCAAACTTTTAATACATCCTGAGCGCATCTCAAAGTGTAGGCTGCAGCCTTTCGAAGGCTGCATTTTACGGGGTCGTCACCAAATTCCATCCATCAAACTGACATGACATCATTTCACCTCTGTTAAACAGCTTTGGTTTAAGCGAGTCGTCTCTGCGTTTCCCAACCCTTACCTTAACTCTAACCCCGAAACGTAAACCTAGCCCTAAATCTAACCCTAACCATAAATTTATCCTTATCTCTACCAAGAAATGTTTGTAAGGTCGTTGGGAGTATATGACGACGGCAACAAATACAGCCTTCGAAGGATGCAGCCTAGGCTTTGAGACGCACCCCCTGAGCTATATCGGGTCACAGAAACAGCCGCCTCCATACCTGTGAAACCACCAGGTCTCCACTTGATCCTCGATCTGCTCCAGTAGTCTGTTGCACTCGAAGTCTGTGCTCTCGCATGCCGACTCCACAATTTCCAAAAGCCGGGTCTCGCTGACAGTGGGAAAGACGCACAGAGCGTAAGGCATTATTTGGAAGAAAGCCACCGAAACATGCTTTAAACAGCACTTGCAGTGCACTCTAACCTACATACTGCACTGCCGGCACGTGGCCTACTTTCCACAGGGACTTTCAGCTCAAGCTACAAGTCACCTACAGGGGCCTGCCAGGAAAAGCACTCAGAACACAAATGGCTCCATTCCTACACCATTAGTGGTAGCAGCATTTGCGAGGATTGTTTTGATGCAACTCACTTAATCCTCCATCATACTTCTTTCACTTCTGGAACATACAGTGCCAGTCAAAAGTTTGGACACACTTTGGTAATGTCACAGCACCGTTTTTAAAGAAATTTTAGCTGCTTACCTTCTCTATATAATCTCAAATTGAATCTAGTAAGAGGTAAACAGTCAGAAGTTAAAAGAGAATAATTTACTTGTTTGAATAGTAACCAAAATTTTGGAATTCTCCAAGAAGCCATATTTTGCGAAGTAAAACACACAAACAAGCTACTTTTTATTATCAAACGGCCAAATTAAAGTCAAACTGTTTTGGGACTTGAAGGACAAAATGATCAATGAGAGGCGAACTATTGTGCGGCACATCTTTGGGAACTTAGACAGCCACTCAGCTGCTAACTCATTATAGCCATATAACTGCCCTTTAAAAAAAAAAAAAGGAATAATAAAAATATGAGTATGCTCAGCAATTATAATAACATGCTTTTTATTCTCTTAACAAGTAACACTGGGCCACATCTGACACTCTAGAGCATTTTTGGAGTGCACGTAATGTTGATTTTAAAAAACCATTGAAAAAAGGTCAAGGCCAATTATTAGCCAACCCGCCAATGGTACATACAGCTAAATTTTATGAGAAATGCCCAGACGAAATGATATGACATACCAAACCAGGCAATGAAAGTTTATAGATGAAAACAAATACGTAGCAAAGCAGAGATGTGCGCTTAAAATTACACACTGTGCGTTAGTACAGCAATAACAGACTACGTATTCCCATTAACTGAAGATCACAACGGCAGGCCAGTTATGTGAGCATGAAAACCAAAATTACAAACATAATGCAACAAGGCCACAACCAGAGAAAAACACTGATTATTCTCACACAATGCAAACCTTTATAAGGCTGAATTACACGTATTATATAGAGCATCTAGCAAAAAGGCAGTGCAATACTTGTTGCTGCTTTTAAGTAAACACACCCCAGAGCGCAGCAGGATGAAAGCCCACCCACCTGCGCGCATATTTGGCCAGTTTTTCTTCCTCCCATGCTGTGTTCCCACCCCCGAAATTCTTATTAGCCGTTCGCTCCAGACCCTGAAAGAAAAGACACATCCAGCAGTTCACACAGCTGTAACCAAGGAAAGAAAACAGCAGGAGATCCATGCATAATAACACAAATGCAAGCCCTACCCTCATGAAGTTCTCTGTGAGCTTGCGACAGGCTTGGCAGGGGGCGGTCTTTACACGCACCACAGACAGCACCGAACACAGCACTACAGCCAGCAGGAGGGGCCTTGGTGACCACATCACTTCAGGATAGCCACTGTCGGAGAGCTAAGGAGTTAGGTGAAGGGGATGAATAGTAATCTTTCTCTGATCATTCTCAACAACAATAATCTCTGATGCGTGATATAAAAATGAGGACAGTGAGTGGATTGAGCCAATATGACGGGAGTGAAGAGCAGTTTGCAATGTAACCCCAATCGTGCCTTTGAGGGCTTGTTTTAACATTCTGACATTTACTGCCCCAGCGGGGTCAAATGCCGTGCCATTGACAAAGCCTGCAAATATAGAAATCACCAGACACCACTTGTCTTCTACCGCTGCTTGCATCAAAACTTTCTTTTGTCTTACCTTGTGTCTGATATCGGCGTAACAACGACATATTGAAGTTTCGTTCGGCACCAACCATTCATCGTAACTCCCTCTTGTTCCGAAGAATAAGTCTGGAAAAGGCAAAACTTCGCCCCTGAAATCTAACTTACTGCACAGAATCGTTCACGGCACAGCCATGAAATTGTCACACGCACGCTGATTGGCTGGCGCTTGAGAGACCTGGCAGGCCTCTCGAACGCCAGCCAATCAGCGCGCGTGTCAGAATCTCATGGCAGTGCGGAGTTTTGCCGTGAACGATTCCGGGCAGGAAGTTAGATTTCGGGGGTGAAGTTTTGCCTTTTCCGGATTTTTCGGAACGAGAGGGAGTTACGATCGAAACTTTAATATTTCATTGTTACGCCGATACCAGACACAAGGTAAGACAAAAGAAAGTTTTGACGCTAGCAGCGGTAGAAGACAAGTGGCGTCGGTGATTTCCATTTTTGCAGGTTTTGTCAATGGCGCGGCATGGGACTCCGTTGGGCCAGTAAATGTCAGAATGTTAAAACAAGCCCTCGGGGGCACGAATGGGGCTATTTGCAATGCAATCCTGAGGCTAACGTATATACACACAGGCTAAAACAGATTTATACCCGTTTAGTGTTGCACCATGAATGAAGGAACAATCATTTTCTGATAAAAATTAAAAAATGTATTCTTTGATTTTGTGGACAACAAACCAGTAAAATCTACGAATTTCTCTATACACCAGCTTCTCAACAATTATGGAGCTTTACGCCGGTTGAAATGTACCAAACTGTCAGGAGAGTGCGCTTAAGTTGTGGTCCAGAAAATGCATCGAGGAGAGAGCGACGGCCAGCAGCAATGTCCATACCGGGGAATTGTGGGGGTAGGGAGGCCGCCCAGTATAATCAGCTGTTCCAAAAACCTCCCCGAACAGTTGCAGAACACCGTGGCAGTCACAGGATTTGGCTTGAATGAATGGGAACTGCATTTTTATTACTTTTCCGAATGAAAATCGTGGTAATACCACATCAGCAATCATAACAACGACATATCCAAGTTCCAAAAAATTATTTTGTATAAGCCGCCATATGTTACCCAGCTAGCAAACTGACCTGGGAAGATCAGTCAGTCAATGAAGCAGCCTGGCCAAGTATCGTTTCTTCTGACAGCTGTTCAGTGTAGTAATGCACAGTTATCACTATCGACCACTATATCAGTGAACGCAAGCTATGCAACCTGCGAGGAAGCAAACTAGCGAAAGAACGCAGGAAACGGGAACAATTAGAGACACTGACCTGGCTAATCACATCTAGCTAACATTAGCCCTGTGCCAATGAAAGCTAACGTGCACTTTCAAGGTAGCCAGATGCGAGATCGCTATATACGCCCGTTAAGATGACCAGTTTGCCACATTGCGCGATTCATTCAACAACACTAATCTGCAGAAGACTTTTCTCAGCATTACTAATTGCAGCTAACAGCATCGTCACTCGTGACAATGAATTATGTTATATCTCAATAGAATTAATAAAAATGCATGCATCATGATAGGTTACTGACCAGAGCTAAACAGCTAACGCTGTATGTTTCAGTGGATTAAGCGTTAGCTGGCCATGCTAGATGCTATAATAGCGCTAGCTGGCTAACAAGCCGATACCGTTATGACAGATCCGTAAGTCAGATAATGAGGCGTGCGGTGATTTTTATTGCAGAAGCTTACCTTTCGCTTCGTTTGGGAAATAAATGTCAGATCATATATTTTAATGGACGGCTGAGGGTGCTCGGGGACCCAGCTCCGTGATCATTAAGGTACTACTGATTGAAAGTCTTCCCCGGCCTCGCTCAGCTGGACGGCCACACCGGGCTATTATAATTCTCGGTGCTTCTGTCAGCCTGTGTTCGGTCCTGCCCGCTGTACCAGCCCAACAGATCCCGCCCCAATCCACTGGGACAGAACACCTCGTCCAATCACATCCCGCCGTGTGCTCAAAAAGGAGGGATTTAATATTACGCCTGTACTAGTGGTGTTCCAATCCACATCAGAGGCAGTTCAATGAACTGAAACGCAATTATTCGCAAAACACTTATAGCAAAATAGCACATACTTTATTGAATAAACACCACAACATTACGGTTAAACACTTTGTCACTCAAATTCACACTTAATTCGTTTGTTACATTACCCTTCTGCTGTAGTGCACAGCTTTTACATAAATAGCCTGAAAACAACATTTAACACAGAATTTACAAAAACAAAAAAAGAGTTTTCGATAAAAAAGAGGAGGAATTACGTGCAACAGTAACAGCTCACGGTCCAGACACAAACTGCAAAACAGTGAAGCACTAACGTGAAATGTTCTCTCGCATTTTCCTCACTCATGTTGCAGAAGCAATGTAGTTTAACTTCATTTTCAATGGAACATTCCAATATAGTGGGTTCAGAATATGCCGTTTTCTTCAAGGGATATGGGCAAGCATATATTATGCTAGAAATTAAAACCGAATATTCTTGAGATGATTCTGAAAAACCCAGTCAACAGATATGCAGTTGGTAATGCATATACAGTGGAGAAAATTAGTATTGAATATGTCAACATTTTTCTCAGGAAATACATTTCTAATAGGGCTATTGACATGAAATTCTCGCCAGATGCTGGTAACAACCCAAGTAATTCACACATACAAAGAAATCAAAACAAATAAGTTACTACAATAAGTTATATGTAATAAAGTGGAATGACCCAGGGAATAAGTATTGAACGCATGAATAAAAGGAGGAGCAAAAAGGAATAGAAAGCAAAGAAACCAACTGAAATCTGTCAGCATTTAGAAAGGAATCCTGCCCCCTATTAGTGCAAATTAATATCAGCTGGTTTAGTCCAAATTGATGGCCGATAAAAAGGATTCTCCTGACCAAGCTGTCTCACAAGAAGCATCTCATGATGGGCAAAAGCAAAGAGCTCTCTCAAGACCTTCGCAACCTTATTGTTGCAAAACATACTGATGGCATTGTTACAGATGTATTTCTAAACTTCTGAATGTCCCAGTGAGCACCGATGGGGCCATAATCCAAAAGTGAAAAGAACATAATTTCACAATAAACCCACCACGACCAGGTGCTTCTCGCAAGATTTCAAGAGAATAATGAGAAGAGCTGTCCAAGAGCCAAGGACGACTCGCAGGAAGCTTCTGAAAGACCTGGAATTAGCAGGCACAGTTGTTTTAAAGAAAACAAGTATTGCACTCAACCGTCATGGCCTCTATGCACGCTCACCGCGCAAGACTCCATTGCTGAAGAAAAAGTATGTTGAAGCTCATTTGAAGTTTGCTGCACAACATTTGTACAAGCCCATGAAATACTGGGCGAATACACTCTGGTCAAATGACACCAAAATTGAACTCTGGATGCCAAACACAGTGGCACAGATAGAACTGGGAAATGGGGGGGGGGGGCACAGATATGTCCTTTATGACAACAATTAGTCCTGGCTAGTTCTCAATCATTTTCCTTTATTGACGCGTTTTCCGATTATCGTAACTGGCAACTGAAGACACGGTTTCTCTCCATATTCGATCTAACAGCGATGAAATCACGGGCTAACTTCAGTATAGAAATGGGCTACTTGCGTGAGGGTCGACAGGTTTGCAATTTTGAATAACATTGATTTAAATGCAGCAAATACGCAACCAGATGAATGATTGCCGTCTTACTTAATCGGAGAGAACAAGCAGCACCTGTTAAGAGTGGAGTGCTCTCGCAGTGAACCTTTTGTTAATCACGAAAATGACTGAGAACAGGTCAGGACTAATAATTGTTTAAAAGAGATGTTTTGTCCACCCAAATTCTCAGTTTTTACTGAATTTTTTTACTGAATTTACCCCATGATTCCATTGCTGTTAGATCGCATATGGAGAGAAACCGTGTCTTCAGTTGCCAGTTACAACTACACATCACCCCAAAACACCATACCAACCTCAAAGTTTGGAGGTGGCAACATCATGGTGTGGGGCTGTTTTTCAGCATATGGTACTGGCTGACTTCATATAATGGAAGGACAGATGAATGGAGAGATGTACCGAGACATTCTTGATAAGAATCTGCTTCCATCTACCAGGATGCTGAAGATGAAAGGAGGGTAGACATTTAAGCAAGACAATGATTCCAAAGACACAGCCAAGGAAATCCCAGTTGGTTTCAGAGAATGAAAATAAAGCTGCTAGAATGGCTGAGTCAATCACCCAAATCGAATCCAATTGAAAATCTATGGAAAGAACTGAAGATCAGAGTTCATAGAAGAGATCCCCAAAACCCTCAAGATTTAAAGACCGTTTGTGTGGAAGAATGGGCCAAAATTACACCTGAGCAATGCATGCGACTAGTTTCTCCATACAGGAGGCGTCTTGAAGCTGTCATGACTAACAAACGCTTTTCTATTCAGTATTAAATAAATTTCAGTAAGCATGTTCAATACTTTTTCTCTGTGTCATTCCACTCTATGACGCATAATTTAATTTCAGGATTTATTTGTTTTGATTTCTTTGTGTGTGTCTGGATTACTTGAGTTGTCACTGTCGTCTGGTGAAATTTTCATGTCAAAAGACTCAATAAAAAATTATTTACCGAGAAAAATGTTGACGCGTTCAATACTAATTTTTTTTTTGACCAATACAGGGGCTTTTTTTCTTGAGCTTCAAATCCTCAGCTTAACGACTATCCCACAAATCAAATTATTTAAATCTTGAAAAAAATGTATGGAAATTACTGATACAGATTTTTTTTCATGGAAGAAGAGGAGATCTCCCTCTGAATAACAACACCAACTGTAGGGTGATGCACAACAATAAATGGCATTGAGAAGTTAATGCTTTCGCAGCAAATCTGCTCTCTGTATTACCTGTCATATACTGAAACAGAAATTAAGCGATCAGATGTGATTGGACGGTATATATATTCTACCAGTCTGTCAGCAGGCTGACAAAATAGCCCAGGAGAACAATGATTGTACTGTTTATATGGTTTCACAAATGTAGTATTACAAAGAATTTATCACTCAAATCCTGGGAGGTTAAAACAGGCATCCAGTGCTTGCAATAACTCGAATACAAATAAGACACAAAATACTTATGATCAGACAAATATTGTGCCTTTGGTACGGGAGTGCCTGTATTTTTTTTAGTGCTTGTAGGCTTAATAAGCCCTCTAACCCTTCACATGAAGGGACCACCCTCCACTCTCCATCCTACACCCTACACCCAGGCCATGTTTCCAGATTTGGGGCTTGAGTTGGGGCTGGAAGGCTGTGGTGTGTGACACGGTTGTAGCGGTACAGTTTCCCAAGCATCCTCCATGCCTCCTGCAGCGTTGCCCTGGGAAAACCCCAGTAGCCGGAATCCCCCCGAACTCCCGAAACCCCGCAGCCCCACTGCCAGTGCTCGAGAGGCTGCCCGCAATCCCCCCGCCCGGCGCCGTCGGCTGGGCCCCCCACGCGCCCCCGCCAGCTCCGTCAGGAACCCCAGGCTCTGGGAGGGCAGGCTGAAGAGGGGCAGGCCTCGAAAGAGCTCAGGCAGCGGCTGGCCGTTCTCCAGCGGGAGCGCGGGCAGGGACTCAAACTGCGCCAGCATGAAGCGCTCTCCGGCGCGGCCCTGCAGGTAGTCCGCCAAAACGCAGCTCAGTGAGGCGCTGAAGACGTCTGCGTAAGGGGAGCTGTGGGAAGTACGAGAGCCCTCCTGCTCATCATCACTACGGCCCTCGTCCCTGTCCCGCCCCCTCCGTCCCCACTCCTCCGCCCGCTCCAGGGCAGCGCGCGTGAGGATTAACACCACCTTTCCCCCGTGCCTCTGTAGCCGATCCAGCCGCGAATGCAGCCAAGGCACCGGCCCCAGGATGCTCAGCTCTCCCCGGCTCCACAGGTCCAGAGACACCACGAAGCCCAAAGCGGACAGGGACGAGCCCAGCCTGGACACCAGCCCAGGGAGGACCTGGTCTGAGTCTGGTGGGTACAGCAGCACCACCTGCCCTCCGCCCACAGCACCTGGAGGAGGGGGGGATAGCATGTCATAGTGGGATAAACATGGGATGAGACTCAGAGGGAGAGAGAGGAGGTGAAATGCAAGGGGGAGGATGGCGGATAAGACATGCAGTACTGTGCAAAAGTCTTAGGCACCCTGCACTTTTTAAAATTCAAATCTCTATTAGATGTTTACTTTTTGTTTCCAGATTAGAGTTCCTGCAGATAAAAAGTAAATTAGAAATTCCAAATGCTAATATAAAGAAATGTTTCAGAAATGAATGTTTGTTTTCCATTACAAATAGTTGATACAGATATTATAGTCTTGACAGAGCCAGAACCCTCAACCACTGCAGCATATCTGCTACAGAAAGTGAAAGGGTTAACACCCTGTTGGTTTTGTTTCTTATTGCCAAATAAACATTTGAGAATAACCTGAATGGTACGTCACTTTAATTTTTCTATTCCATTATTACCCAATGTAACAAATCTGCTACATTTTGGAAAGATGGGCCAAAGATTCAAAAAAAAATTTTTTTTCGCTATTTTTTCCAAATATTGGCCCATAATCAACATATTTGCCTCGGGAAATAATTTTTATACAGTTGGAAAGGGACTTGGTTAACAGAGGGTTAATGTCAACATCATCATGGCTGTTTGTAATTCCTTGGAGGGAGAGACCGAAGTGAGACAGTCAGTCTGCAGAATAACAGTGGCAAGTTCTCCACTCTGTTTGGGACAAGCAAAAAGCCAATCATCTTATAAACTATAGTACAAAAGGACAGTGCCCCAAATTTTTTGGCAAAAGGTAATCACACCAAATATTGATTTGATTTAGTTTCTGACAGTCTGCAGTTCTGTTTAGTACATTTCTCAGTTGTTAGAAACTTTTAATTTCATAATTTTTGCAAGCATATTTGCCCTAAGAAATTACTCTAAATGTGCCTAAGACTTTTGCACAGTACCGTATATGGACAGAGAGGGAAACAGAACTGCTCACCTCTTATGTCCTCATCTTTGCAGCACTTCCACACCCAACCTGTAAGACAGTTGAGCAGCACAGGCACCGTTATATTACAGGCAGGTTACTGAAATTAGTTACCAAAAAACAAAATCATTTTGAGAAATAGAAATTTTTCTCAAACTAAAGAATGAATTATGCCCCTCCCAACCCCTGTTATAACAGAATTTAAAAAAAAAAAAACAGAATTTTCAAATAATTTAAAAAAGTATTTACATATTTTTTATACAACATTTATAGCCTTTTATTATTCTTTACATACTTCTCAAATGATTTTAATGTTTTTACATTCATTTATTCATGAATACTCAGGTTTGGACTGATAGCTTCAGGAAAGAAAGGATGCATCCTGGCATCCATTTTCAATCCTGGGCCGAGGCTTGGAAAACAGCCTGTGACTACTGTGCAACCAAGCATGTCCAGATGTGATGGAAGCAATGCACAACCCTAATTCCCAAAAAGTTGGCACATCATGGAAAGTAAAAAGAAAATGAAAAAGGACTGATTTGAAAAGTCCATTAATTGTTGAATATATTTAAAACAGTACAACACAGTATTTTTTGTTCTAACATATAGATTTAATTGCTTATTGGGAATAAACAATGTGATCACTGCCACAGAGGCCAAAAGAATTAGCATAGTCTACTGTTTACCAGTGTGTAATATCACCATGTCTTTTATCGCACATAAAGAATTCGTGCACTGAAGACTCCAGTTGGCCAAGTCCAGCGAGCAGCATTTCTCCCTGTCCTCCATGACGCAGGTCTTAATTTGTTCAACTGAATGGGGCCTTTGTTGCCCAACATTTCACGACATTATGTATGATACATTCCCAATCATAGAGGGCTAAGAACGGCTGGCAGGTCAATCAAGCACTCACACCTCTTGTTTAAGCAATTGTGCACTTGTAATCCATGCAGAATGCGGTTTGGTGCTGTTTTGCAGGAAAATACCCTGGAACACACAACTTCAAGAGAGCAGCATATGTTGCTTAAAAAAAACATAGAAATCTATCTGCATTAACGGCATCTGAGCAAACATGCAAGCCACCCACGCAATGTGCACAGGCACACCCCCATACCATGACACCACTCGAAATGTTGACTTTTCAGACGACAAATCGCCCTTCGATGGTGCTTCTGTCAATAGCCGATGAAAACAAGCCCAAAGAGGTTAGAAAGACTTTTGGACAGCTTTTGGGTGACACGGTTGTGTGGAGGTTGACGCTGCTGGCTCATAATAAGGAAATTCTGGTTTGAGTCCTGGTCGACCAGGACCGATCCTTGTGGAGTTAGAATTGTTCTCGCCATATTTGAGTGGGTTTCCTCTGAGTACTCTGGTCCCCCACCCCCCCCACCCCCCCCCTGCAACTACAGGTTGCAGTGATTCACTGAAGCTATATCACATTTATATTGAGAAAAATATTCAAACCCAGGAAGCCATGTTTTAAAGACCACGGCATTACATCAAACGGGAAATATCTGGATCTTATAAAAAATTTCAAACAAATTTCTTTGTAATTCAGCAGGATTTATCTGGGATTGTTGAGCCCTTGGGATCTCCCTTAAAATAGCCCAGAAGTTCCACTGGTTTGAATACAGCTGCTGCATTTGACAGATCCATAAATGGGTCCGTAGATTTTATGCTGTTTAAGTATCAAATTATGTGTTGCTATAGTGTTTCAAAAATCATAGAGGTCAATGGAATTTTCAAGTCATTTTTCTTTTATTCTTTCTGCATTTTCCACAATGTGCCAGCTTTTTGGAATTGGGGATGTACAACCTCTTTTCCAAAAAAGTTGTGACACTGCATATAGTGTAAATAAATGTATATATGTGTGTGTGTGTTCAATACACACCTTTAAGAATGCCCTGCAACAGGTAGGCTCCTAGGATTGCCAGGCAGAGTAACAGTACACTCATCAGAACTGTCTGGCTCCAGTAACTTCTAGGGGCTGCACAGCGACAATTTACACCATTGAGTAAGTCAACTCAGCTACTGCATTCAACATTTTATTAGTTACACAGTTTGTTAGAGGGCCAATACAGGAAACTTAGGGGTCAGTAAATGCCATATTGGGCTCGGCGAGATTTACTGACCTCATATATTTCCGTATTGTGGCCCTCTAACAAACTGTGTAACGAATTTATCCCACCAAAGACCTTTTTTTCCACATGCACGCCATTTTGGCTGCTCCAGAGATGCTCAGGGTGGCTATCTACTCGCACGCCGTGTATGGGCTCAGAGACTAAATATGGGAATATACGGGGTTTCCACATGACTGCTTTCGACCAATCCCGTCCAAGTATTGTTTTCTGAGGTGGGATAATGCAGAATATATACTCCATATTTACTGAACCAGGATATAAAACATTGCTGTACAAGCCATTCGAAATTAAATAATGAGCGCACATTCACACAAAACCATTATTTTTTCATATCTACTATCATGAGCCTGCCAGACAGTCTGAAACTGAAGTACTTTGGTAAGTGTATGTGTGCTGGAAGAAACTTGAACTAAAATGACAGAATGAAATGGTGCAGCCCTTTAAAAATGAAACACGTACCTGCAAAAGGACAAAATGGGCCCAGTTCACTGTCCATTCCCTGCACTTTTCCCTACAACCAAACACAAACAATTACCTCAGAGGCTGCCCAGTCATTATAAATAAGTAAAAGGAAAATGAAGAGAAAGAACAACGGAGTCATACCAGGACACATAATGAAGGATGGGGTTCAACGTTGCCAAATTCCCCTTTTAGCTGCAAGTACAGATAAACAGTTAAAGGAAATCTAACAGAATTACAGTTACTTTTTTCACTGCGGTTGAATTATTCTTAACACCCTTCTGAGCCAAAAGTTTCATTCTGTAATGTCCCGGTAAGCTCCTCCCTCTCATCACAGCCAGAGTCATTTCAGTCTAATCTACTTCATATGGTATTTTATCCCAAAGCCAGTCAATGCATGAAAAAGAGGCTTTGCTGGATGAGCCATGCAGCATCCCAGCCCAGTAAATGGAATGAATATAAAGTGAGCACCATAATTCATTGGACAGTGACACACTTTCTGTTATTTCAGTTTTGCTGCCAGAGTCAATGACCGCATCTGAATCCCAGCTGTATACATATGCATTCTACAGTCTGAAGAGGAGGCAAGTTGAGCCTGTATTATATTTGCTGAGGGCAAGATCAAAGGCAGAAAGTCCCTGGTACAAGCAGGAAATTGGAGATTGCTGCAGTTTTGCTGCAGTGGGATTTATTTTGTCCACAATTTTGTCCATCACAAATGGCATATTTATCGCATTCGCCCAGTTTGGTATATTCCTGCTCTAACATAGGTGTATTTGTGACATAGGTGGTCGAACTTCAAATTAGGGGGATGTGTCAATGAATAAAGGTGGTGCTGCCCCAATTTTCCTGTCAAAGACCTCACTTGGGTTTTGACTCACCCAGGCTACTTTTTAAAGCAAACGCTGCAGCACCGTCACATAAGAAAGGTAAAATGCACATATTTTTTAGGATGCACAATAATATTTCTGATCTCTACAGTGAATTGCGCAAGTCAAACTAAGAAGGGTCATCACTACTTTATGACTCCACTTTGCGCATGAAGTCTTCTTGTTGTCTGCCATTTCTTTTGGTGTGTCAGGGAATATCAGCTAAGTGTCAGAGCAATCAGCTGGTGCTGTGGATGGCTAACAGGTCCTGCCCGCAAAGTAAAAAGATATTCTTAAAAAGGGGGAAGTGTGAGAGTGACCTGAGCAGTGTCCAAGTTTAACCAAGTTTTTATTTATTTATTTGTTTTTTTTTTTGTTTAAATATATATTTTAAAAATAAAATGCTACAGTGGAATTAGCATAATGCCGCACATTTAAAACATTGAATGTATCCGATTATGCTCACCGTTGATGAGAACAGAGGTTGTGCTCCTCTATGTCCGGTGAGACCTTTGTTTTTCCTTTTTGCAACGGTTTCGTTTTTTCTTGTCGACCAGGCATTTTGTATTTCTTGTCTAGTTGAAGATCTCTTATTGTTTTTGATTCCATATTGATTATTTTTGTGTTTCCATTGGGATTCTTGAGTGCCTCTGTTTTTCGTTCCGATATTAAAATTTTTTTTCGGTTGGGCTGTGGAAGGAACTGACTTCAGTTAATTCGACAATGGATTGAACACATGGATGCTTATCAATCTTTTTTCTATTTTGGTGTAGGGTTTGGAACTAAAATGTATTATGGGTTTTGAGTGGGGTTGTGGTTTTTCTGTATCCAATACACTGGGGTTGAAAACAGTCGTTTGTTTCGTGGTTTATTTTTCCATGTTTGCCTTTTATTTCTGTGGGACAGTATCAAATTAATCGATAATGATGGTCAAGCTTAACCCATTGTTTTTATTTCGTAACCTTTCCCATTACTCAGTGTTGATTGTTTTATTATTTTAATACCGCAAATGCCATTTTGTATATGGCTTAAATTGCCAACATTTTTTCGTATTACATGTCGAATGATCTCAAACCCTCCAAATGAATTCACGCATTGCTACATTAGAGCGCAATCTCAGAGGACCAAGGGAGTCGGTAGCAATGCAAGTTGGGTCCTTGTTCTTCATCTGACAAAATTCCCAGTTTACTATGGAATTAACACGCTGGTTGAAAAGGGAATGATAGCGGCTCGCAAACCCCACCCACAGTTAATTATTTTGTCTTAGTCCAACCCCTTAGGAAATCATAAGCTAGAACCTTCTGTCACAAAATTACCAAATGGAGTTAGACACGCCCAGTTTTAATCTGCGATACCATTACATCTTGCTTTTGCTGACTGCGTTTGGGTCCTTAAAAAATGAGGCCCATTATGTTAAACAGCCCAATGTTGTTTCATGCACCCAAAATTTGGGGAGAGGGACCATGCCCAAAAGTTGCTTCATATAAAATGGATGAAAACACCATCAAATTACAGCAGACATTCAAAATGTCATCCTCATTTTCATTGTTTCCTTTCAAACTCAAAGTGTTCAAGTATAGAATAAAAATATCACCATTGTCTAATAATTTATAATGCTCACTTTAAATACATTAGCTGATGAGATATGCACCTCTGAAATGTAAACATTTCATTTAAAGATGTCAAATCATGTGACCAGGAGCACAATTAACCATGACAAGCCATTTCAAAATCTGTTTCTTTGCAACATCACATGGTGAAGTGACCATTCAGAGGCAAGAAGGAATGATCAACTTCAGCCAGCCAGGTAATCACTTCCTTCATTATTCTGGGTGATCCCTCCCCCTTATGATGTCACAGGGGGAATATTTGAAATGGCTTGTAATAGCAAATTGGCTGTGCACCTAGTGAAATGATAGTGGACCATTTAAATAACTGCAGACATCACCAAAGCCTTTAAAGACTAATACCAAAAACAGTACCCCATTACACATCTATTGGCACATTGCATTTCCCCAACAGTTCAGTCTAAACCACATACCCAGTACCCTTGACTGCTCCCTTGCCAGTCTGATAGTGTACTGTTCTGCAGCCACAGTCTGGAGCCCTCCACCTCTCCACACCCCTGCCCAGGCCCTCCGGTCCCCTTTCTGCACAGCCACAGCTCAGCCTGCACCCGGCAGGGAGACCTCAGGGTCCAGGACAGGGCCGTGCCATTCATGTTTCTCTGCGCAGGGACCACAGACACTGACACATTGTCCCAGATGTTCCTCAGGAGCTCTAGCAGAAAGAGGAATATCTGCATTCATGAAGCCCAAAATATTGACTGCTCACACCAGCTGATTTTGACAACAGAAAGTTTGGGCTGAATAGCCTGTTCCCCAGGCTGAATGGCCTATTCTCATCACTCTGTAATGTAATGTAATATAATGTTATGTTAAGTTATGTTATCAACACATGCCCTGTTGCAAGAGCAATGAGTGACATCCACTGAACCTATGCACAGATGCAACGATGAGCCAGAACATGGTGACCACTCACAAATGAAGTGAAAAATGTCCCCTAACAATGGCACATGTCACGGTCTGTGCACAAACCATAGATGGTAAGTGAATCATTGGTTTTTGTAATTGCTGAGTTGGATGAAAGAGAACAGGACCAGAGTGACTTCAGCAAGGGGCAAATTGTTTTGGCCTGATTAACGTGTCAGAGCATCTCTGAGGTAGCAAGGCCCGTGGGGTGCCCTCAGTCAGCAGTGGTGAGTAACTATTGACACTGGACTGAGGGAAGTCAAACTACAAACCTGTGACAGGGTATTGGGTGCCCAAGGTTTATCAAGACACAAGTGCAACAAAGGCTGTCTCATCTGGTTTAAACTGACAGAAAGGCAACTATGGCACTTGTCAAAGAAAGAGGCTAAACTGGACCTTGGAATAATGGAGGAACGTCAACTCCGTCAGATGAGCCCCGTTTTCTTTTATATTGTCTACACTGGCCAGGTATGAGTTTTCCATTTAAAGGTGCCCTGTGTAAGAATTGAGGTCAAAATATCCAAAAAATGAGCTAGACATAACAAAAGAATGAGAAGAAATAAGGTTAATGATGTCATGATGACAAGGTATAGTGCTGCAGAGATATCAACCTGAATCAACACTGTAAATCACTAGCTGCGCACGGTCCTGTGTCATAATACCAGTTTCTGCCATGGGTGGCGGTATGCAGGCAATATAACAGCCAGCCAAACTGCAGTGCACAAATAAAATCGCATGGCTTGAGGGCATACTTGAACCTGATGTCAATTGTGTGGAAGGTACATTAGCTAAGAAGCTTGAAATGGCTTTGATGATAATGAACCCTAAATGAATGCAAGAAACGTAACGGAAAACTTTGCATAATGTAATGAAACATGACAGAATGTTTAGTTGTGACTAATGATATTTGATTGCTAGAAGAGGTCTTGCTGATGAAGTCTGCATACCAGGCAAACTGGTTGCATACTGTGAAATTCTCATCAGGCAGACCACCTACTTAATGTTCTAAAATGGTGTTGTCCCTAGTTTTACTTGTACATGTGCAGCTAAGATTACTTCATAATTTTGAACTCAGCTATAACTGTTTTGACGACGTATGGTGAAGTGATGGTCAACTAATAGTGGTGATTGACCGGCCAGCTGATTTTGGGATCATCAGACTGGTTATGGTAAAGTCCGGCATTAGATAGATTTATTCACGCAAATGTTGGTTCAGCATTAGCGCTTAACATTAGCTAACGTTATGTTGACGCTAGCTTGCTCAACAGCAGCGAATGTTATCTAGCTCATGAATTTATTTCGAATGAACATATCAACTGACATTCGTTCATGTGTTTACATTTCAGAGTTTTGGAGTCAGAGCGGCCCTGTTTCGACTGTAGATAGTCGGCTATGGGGTCGTTTGGGAGATGGAGGCGAATCATGAACAGTGGGCTTGATGGGAGGAGAGACTGGCGTTTCTCAGTTGTTAGGCTAGGGTAGACCAACTCACTTTCTACAGGTATACTGCCCCCTTATTCTTTTGAGTGTGTAGAGTATGAATTTAATTTTTGGCTGTCCATTACACAGGGCACCTTTAAAGCTGCAGTTGGTAAGTCAAACTTTTTGTCATTTTTGCTTAAACTGTCACTGTGTACAGACAGCATTACATAAAACTAGTACTCTGTAATTTAAAAAGCCACCTACTACTCCTACTGCAATTTAAAAGAATCGTTTGGACAGCCTAAAAAGAACCAGTTAGAGCCAGGATGGTGTCTGACAGCTATCAAACAGTGCACATACACACGCTGCAGACAGCCCTCTTCCCCTTCCTCCTCAGTTCACGCCAGTGTTCAGTCAAGCTCTTTTCTCCGAGAGAGGGTTCAGGAGCTTAAAGAAAATAATGTCGCAACAACAACCATCAGCGAGGAAAAAAATACCGATACCGCTGTTACCGACAACAGCACACATGGCTAAGACAAGTAAGAACTCCGTGATCTGGAAGGATTAAAAACCGATGCAAAGTTGGAAACTTTTCTGCTTGACAGGCAAACCCCTGCTTTATTCGTTGGTTCCTTAGAGGTTATTTTTGTGGGAATTTTTTCCTTTATTTGACAGTTGTACAGTGTAGAGAGACAGGAAGGTTGGGGAGAAGAATGGGGAAGACATGCAGCAAATGACCTGAGCTGGAATCGATCCCAGGTTGCTGCGGTAAGGACACAGCCTTTATTGTACGCCCGCTTAGACTGATGAACAACCAGGGTGCCCCTAAAAGATGATTTTTTTGGGAATTTTTCCATTATTTGACAGTTGCACAGTGTAGAGGCTTTATTCATTGGTTCATTTTTGCTCCACAATGCTCTGCAAATAAGCGAGTTGGCGTCATGCACATGCACAGCTGGTACTAACCCCAGCCCTAACTAGCATCAATTCATTTTCACTCTGCAAATAAGCGTGTGAACGTCGCTTACAAGCACAGTCGCTGTTCGAATAGCCAGAGTCTTGTAATGGTTACAGTACTCCGTAGTGCGTGTGACATTACTGTGATGCTGCAGTCGAGCAAATGTTAGCTTGTTTCCAATGCTAGGGCTAACGTTACTGGCGTCGTTTTATTAGAAAGTAGCAGAAAACATCTGTATGAAGTGACCTGGCAGTCTAATCGGTTGTTTTGTTGTCCACATAGATATGTTTAACGTTTCAATGCTCTCACAGCTAAATGCTGTCATACATGGTTTACTGGCCATTCAGCAGGATTCACGACAGTTTCTGTACTCAAAAAATCGGGTAACTTGCTGAAATAAGTGTGTGCTGGGTTTTTACTGAATACATACTGCTGTAGATTACTTTTCATGTCGACATGATTTATTTCCGCTCGTTTGTTGGCCAGCAGTGATGACTGTTCACAACAGCAATGTCTAGCCTCGGCAACTTGGTCGCATTCATAACAGCCGTCTGCGGAGGGTCTTAGGGCAGGAGTGCAGTGGAGAGGGAGGGGGAGGGATCTGAAAGGTGCATTTTTTCAAATTTTTATGCCAAGTCCTCTCTCTCCTCAAAGTTACCAACTGCAGCTTTAACTGAGGAAGGGATACCACCAGGATGCATTGTGGGAGGAAGACAAGTCAATGGAGGGAGTATGATGCTCTGGGAAATGTTCTGTTAGGAAACTGAGTATGGGAGTCAAGTGCACTTCAGTTAAAGAGCTGTTTTGGCAGCATGCAGAGAGCGAACAGCCTATCACACGGGTGGTCATAATGTTTTGGCTCATCTGCACACGCAGCCATTGATCAGTTTGCATACAGGGGTTTTTCATATGTTTCTCATATAAAAGGTTTTATGGCCTTATCCAAGGAACAATTTGTAAAATGTTCAGTCCCTTCTAATCTGCTGCCTTGTGACAAAACGGCCTGACTTAAGCTTCAGCCATTTGGGATTTGAAGGAGTTTATTGTCTTTAGCCACAGTTTTTCTCTCGGCGTCGTATGGCGGTTGAGAGCAAGCCAGTGCTCAGAAACATGGGCTGTGCAGCCCCCTTACCTGTGTGGTTCTTAAAGGGACAGGTGCCCACACGCAGAGCATTAGCTTTTATCCACCACACCTGGTGTGAAAGAGAGAGAAAGAGGAGAGGAGGGGGGATGGAGAGAGGGTGAAGGAATGCGCCTCATCTTAACCTGGTCCCAATGATGATATGTGCACATAAACACAAGACCATGTGGCTGACTTCACCAGCACTACAAAAAACATACAGAAGCAGGCAGAGTGTATGTTCAAGACAGCAGACCTCTAGAGCTATTGAGGTCTAGGGGTTTCTGAATAGTCAATCCAAACACACAAGACTGTCCCTCTTAATTCTGAGGAACACATAAGCGATAATTGAATTTTCACCAGAAATGCTCTACCTCCAGCTCTAGCTAAAAACAGCCCATGAAAACAGAGAGCGAAGCGCCTTTACATTTCACATTGACAAAGTGGTCTTTACAGTGATTTAAAGATTAAAGAGGCTATTGTACCTGAAAGCACAGGCAGGGAGTGACAGAGGGCAGTGGAATCATAATTTTCTCATGTGATGAGTTCTGTATGGAAAAGAATATAGAAATTAACCAGCGGCACTCTGAGAGTGCAAACCCCTGCCAAGGCAGCACGGTCAAAATCTTGTCGAGTGAACATGGGTCACTGAGTGAAAGAAATGGGTAAGAAATTAAAGGTATCTGCGACATAGGATTTCAAGATGGCTCCCATGGCGGCTGTATTGTTTGATGAAGCACATTCCAAACTGATTGGTCTCACATCAGAGACGGAATCTATCAACCCACAAAATTTGAGCCAAGTTCAGTTATCGCATGCCATAAGATTTCAAGATGGCTGCCGTGGCAGTTTGACCAATCACAGTCAAAATCAATAGGGTCCATCCCTGAAGAAATAGCAGCCCACCCACAAAATTCAGAGATATCCGTTCATTACTAACTGAGTTATCTTTTACACAAACAGACAGATAAATCAACGGCGTAAAAAAAAAACATAAACTCCTTGGTGAAGGGGATGATACAGACCCATTACCAATTTCAATTAACTTATAAAGATTTATGCATATTGCCTTACACATTGAATACTGTAAATAAATATCAGGAGCAGAGAAATGACTCTTGAAACACATCAAAAGTTAAACCAGCTGCTATGGCAGGTTAAAGACAAGAAGACCAACTGACCAGTTGTTGGTAACTGCAGACTCCACTAACTTCATACATCTGACACAGTCCCACTGAAAAAGAGTAGTTCTTGTCCTCCTCAGCCAGTTGCAGCATGACCACTCCATTCTTCTCATCGATCACAGTGAGCAGGCTGGGCGCTTTTAGACAAAAGTATCATTCGTGCATTTGATAGGCTCAGTTGAACACAATGTGGCATGCTGTTAGATGTCGTGGTGAAATATTTTCATAAAGACATACTCTTCGACGTTATCATACAGACTGATGCAAAGCAGGTGCAGCACTGCATCTATGCAGTAGCAAAGTCTTACCATTACATTCTTTGACAATCCTCTTCAGAGCTCCGGAACACACTGTGGAGGGAGAGTGTTTAGGCAATGTTTTCCCCATCGAAACTTCACTAACACTCAAACAACCACAAGCAAGACCAGTGAGAATCAGACTTAGGAAAGTTAAAGGCATAAAAATTGAAATCAATGTAGCGCATATGCAAATATCTTAATAAATTCTTTCTATAATGCAGGAGAAAACACAGGGAATCCAGTGGACCTCATCTTGCTCTAAGAGCACTCTGGTCGCTCAATTAATATAGCTGTTTGGTCAAAAATATATGCATTTGGGCAAAAATTAAGCACCAAAATCCTTAAAACAAGTTCCGCTTCACTGAAGGACTAAATTAACAACACTAACAAACATTGTCAAATTGTAGGAAATATGGCTTGGAAATCCTTCCTGGCATACAAAATCAGTTTGAAATGAATTTAATCCTTACTTCGCTCTTTTTAGCTTCTAAAGAAAAAAAGCTTTTAACTCTTTTCCCATGCAAAGGCTGCTCCCTGCATTTCGCCACATTGACAACAAATGATGAAAACTGGGGAGGCTACGAGAAGGTCCATTGGTATACATATAGGTTTCATATGTAGTCATTATTTGGCAATGAAAGTTTTCAGAAGAGCCACTCAGCTGCTAACAATCAGCAAGTGCAATTATAAGTACAGTTCATGACAAAGCCTTTTAAATGTGAACCTTGATGCAAATGCAATTGCAGGACTCGCTAATTTATTAGGAAAAATTCATTTTGTAATTGGGTGTGCTTACATTAACATTATAATAGGGAATCAAATTCTCCAAGAAGCAGCACCTGGGTGCTCCAAAATTTCCAGCTGAGTTATAATAAAAGGCCAAATCAGATACAAAACAGTTCATTGTGTGCGTGTTTGAGAGGAGATGGACTGCGCACCGAGTGTGTGTGTTGCATTGAGGGGAGGAAGGATGTACATTTACCTTCTTCCACAGAGGGTACAGTGATGTCTCCATGGGTGGATTTGGCACTGACAAATACAGGAGTGCCAAACTGCAACTTATCAGATACCACTAGCGACAGCCACATCTATAGGAGACACGTATTATAGGGGAAAGGGTCAGGTAAAGAGTGGGCTTATAGGCTTCAGCATTATCAGAGAAGCGAGGTTGAGCAGAATTCAGTGCAATTTCCAAATACAGCACTTTTAGCAGATAGACACCCTCGTTGAAGGTCAGGTACTTTGAATACTGAACGCAAGAGCATCAATTATAATAATCCCTCATTTATCCAACATATAAAGTCAATTTATTCCATTTTATTTATTAATTATCATCAAAGATGTCAATTAACAATTAAATTGCAAAATTTGTAGATAGGCAGAGCAACCAGCTGGATCAACCTTTACCAAAAAGCACAAATCAGAGCTTGAATCAGAAGTAGGAAATTTAATGTTCAAAGTCGCAACAGAATATACAATGTCTATGTCTACAGACGTGGACAAGCAATCAAGAAAAGAAAGATGGAAAACACCAAACCAATGCTTGCATCTCTTAAAATTGCCCCAAGGAAGGCCATAATCTAAGTTTCAGAATCAAAAGACAGCCAGATTTTCTGATGGAAAAAGGCAGATATCAACCCCAAAATCCACTCCACAGACATCAAAACTCCTGGTTGTTTCCTTTTTGTCAAAAAAGTACAGTGCAAAGATCTATATTGTTATGTGGTTAGAAAGAGGGAGGGCAAAGGCATCCCTTTTCTTGGTGATAAAAGCAGGCTGTGCTAATTGGTGGAGCCGTGGATGTCTGAAGATGTGAGCAATGGTAAATTGTCTCTTGTGAAACTGGGCATTCATGCATTAAAATGTCCTACTGTTATTGGGAGCAGAGCTGAGCACTGTGGAAATTTTAATAAAGAAATTCATAGATTAGATCTCTCTCTAATGAGACCAACATGAATACGGCAGGAGGCAATGAAGTTCAGTGATCAAATACCTCTTAAAATTTTTCTATTGCTTTTAAAAACATAAGAGGTATGGGCGGTATTAAGGGGTACAAAAAAACAATTAAGCAACATTAAAATAAAAATTAACTATATAAAAAGAGGACAAGCGCTAGTCTTATCGGTGGTCCCAAGGCTGCAACAATGGTATCCTCTCTTGTCTTAGGAATTGCAGGTGTGTTAACTCATATTCATGACCCTCTGTTTGACCGTCATCACCCTTCAGGGGTCACCCTTTGAATGCTTGTAGCAGTATGTGTGGGGCAGAGACTGAACAAACTAAATTCCTCTTGATGAGGGGGACCAGACCCATCACCAAAGAATGTACAGTATATACAAGTCAATACCAATCTATTACTCTGTCGGACTCTGTTAGGTTTAGTCAAAATCACCAAAATTGCGTATAGTATAGTAATATTTACAGGACTATCAATTACTTTGCAATAAAATTAAATCACCATTTTGTGCAAATTAATCAGGAGTAAACAAACATGTACTCTAAGCAGCAAGAAACAATTTACCTCAGACTTATGATCCTCCACACTAGGGGGCAGTGTGAACTCTAGAGCCTTGCACTCATCCAAAAAGTTTGGGATGGTGTAACACACATTTATTGAGAATTCTGCAACACGTAATTGAAAGAGGCAAACAAATGAAAAAACACAGTGACTCTCAAACACAAACTGCTAGGCTATGGGACAATATACATAAAAAACAAAACCAGGATATGCAGCTTCATGGATGAGATTTTTTTTCATCTAACCTGATTGGCTGGGTGGCCTATCTTGGCCACTTCCCCCTCCCTCCTCCATCTCCAAGGTTTCTTCATCCACCCGGTAACCTGAAAATTCCTGGTCATCATGGATTGCTGCCAAGCAGGACATTAAAAACACAGTTGAGACTGGTGACTGGCTGAGAAACAAACACAGACAGGCCTGAACACTAGCTTTCTTGCAGGAGTTGCTGTGCGCAAAACAGACGACTTTTACCTGCGACAGTGAGGTAAATACGGATCTGTAAACAAGGCCTGCAGTCCTTGCCGCTGCGGCAGCACAGCAGGGCTTTGAGCTCCAGGCCACTAACATCCACTTCTGAGCCACGACTGGATAAATCCTCCGCTACAAATAGCAAACAAACACAGCCACATCTAAACCGCTGACACACAGGCAAAGCCACATTAATGCATATTCAAAACACACAAACCGCAGGTGCAAACAAACGTACAATTGTATCGCAAACAAATAGCTAGATGTTTTCATTAGGGAAGCTAGTGCCAAAGCACAGAGCTGTTGCATATCTTACTTACCTGGTGCATACATTCCATAATGTGTCGTCTGTTGGGGCCCCATGTCTGTCTAATTTTTTTTTTTTAAGTCAAGGATGGTGAGTCTCCCCTATACCAGGGATCAGTCCTTCCCTGATCATCTCTGACCATAATCTTACATTTTCGAGTCAAGTCGGCTCGATTTGTGGAGCCTTATACCATCAGCACGGTCAAAAATAGCAGACTTCTGGCTTGGCTCATTCAGTTAAGGCACCACGTGCAGTACAGAGAGACCAGCATTGCTTCAGACCAAAACTAGCCGTACCGATGCTGACTGCGGCCTGCAGCCTCATGAAAGCAGCATGCAGTTGGTTTTGTATTGCTCAGGGAAATGAGAGGGATACAGTCAATTTCAGCTGTGTACACTGCCAGTCAAAAGTTTTTTCACACCCTATGATCTTGTCAAGTCTTTATCTTACATGTATGTCTACAACAAAGAAACACTGCAAAAAATGATAAGATAAAAATACTTATCTAGATGAATTTACTTATTTTAAGACTTAAAACACTTATTTCTATCACCATTTTTCTTAGGAAGACAAAAAAAAATTCTTTTTTACTAGCTTGCCAGTGGGGTAAGTAAATTTCACTTGTCAAGTCAAATAGAAACTTGTTTTAAGTTTTTTTCTTATAACTTCAGTTTTCCTGCTTCTCTCTTATACAACCAATATGAGACTATTACACAAGAGCAAAACATGAAAAACTGTAACAATTACAGAAAATATTTTTATGTGCAAAAACTTTTGACTGGCAGTGTAGTGTGTTGCTTAAGCGGCTCCTACTGGTCAGCAGGTCACATCTCAGTATTATTCTGAGTGGGTACATGTTCAGGTTTCTTTTGCCCTTGTTCTGTGTATGTGAGGTTTGAAACTATGAGTGAAAAGAAGCTTTGGCTGCCATCTGCATGCTTCAGAGGAAAACCTTAAACTGTCTGCGCCCTCCTGAGTATGTTTTCGTTCAAGAGTGCTTGTTGGGATCAAAGAGGCCAAATTTATTTACTTAAAAATGCAAACTGATGCCACTGCATTATCGACACACAAATGTGGCTTAAATCCCTTATTCAACACTGACCAATCAACAACAATTTGCACAACCAATTATTTGGAGAGAATTACGTGTTTCTCTTGCCGCTGTCACATGCCCCTGATCTGACAAATCTGCTCTGCAGCAGGCCACACCCCCTTTACTGAGCCTCTCCCAAAAAGATCGACTCACCTTCCACTCTGCAGTCTGTCAGGCCCTAAAGGGAGAAAATATTATGGTTTCACCGTGAACATTATAATGTCATGCACATACATATAATGCTAAGGAGAAGTGTTCCTTCCCGATTTCTTCTATATTTGCATATTTTTCACACATAAACATTTCAGTTCATCAGAGTAGTTCAATATAAAGCAAAGGTTACACAAGTAAAAACAAAATGCAGTTTTAAAATAATCATTCATAAATGGAAGAAAGTTATCCAACCAAACCAGGCCCATGTGAAAATGAAATTGCTCCCGTAGTTACTATATCAACCCATGAAACAAATTTAATTGATGACAATGTTTAACTTTACTGGACACCCCCAGGCATGATTGCTGCCAGCTAAATTTAACATGACTTAAATAGAACCTGTCTGCCAATGTGATGCAGGCAAAAAGCAGCACATGATGCCACAATTTAAACAAATTCAGAAACAGTAAAGCAACACAGTTGTTGACATTTATCAATCTGAAATCTCATTTCTACGGCTCTGGAAGACAGCAAACGAGATGAGAGCCATTATCTACCAACGGACAAATCTAAGAAGTAAGTACAGAGGTGAGCCTTCCCAGGAGTGACTGGCCAACCAAAATTCCTCTAAGAGTGCATTGGCTACTCATGCAGGAGGTCAAAAAAGAACCTGGATTAACATCTGAAGTACTATAGGCCTCGCTTGCACATAATTCCACAAGAAGAAAGACACGGCCCAAAAAGGGCATCAATGGGAGAGCTGCAAGGCAAAAACCAGTGCTGACCAAACGGAACACGAAGGCTTGTTTTGCAAAATATATCTTGAAGACCTCCAAGACTGACGGGCTAATTTTCTATGGACTGACAAGACAAGAGTTGTACTTTTTCAAAGACACGAGCCCTGCTATATCCAATGCAAAATTAACTTAGCATTCCACAATTTGAACGTCATACCTACAGTCAAACAAGGTGGTGGTAGTGTGATGGTCTGAGGCTGCTTCGATGCTTCAGGACCTGGGCAACTTGTCAAAATTGTTAGAACAATTAATTTTTCTCATGGCCAGAAAATCCAAAAGGACAATATCCAGCCTTTAGTCAGTGACGTAAAGCTACAGTGCAGTTGGGTTACGCAATAGAACAATGACCTGAGACACAGAGGAATGGCACAAAATGTTATGATTCTGTTGTTGCCAGGCCATGTTTTTGTTATGACTCTCCTTTTACCAGGCCATGTTTTGATTTATTCCATGTCATGTCTTGTAGATTTCCTGTTTTGCCTTGTCTTGTCCTTTTCCTGCCATTACTCATATTACACCTCCTTTACAATTGATCGTACGGGCTTCTACGGCCAGTCCGCGGCCAAAAATTGGGGGTTTTGGCTGCATGCTGCACGATGCACGCACAATGTCTGCTGCGATTAGGGTGCCCGTAGACTGCCCGTACAGCCAAATTTTGGAAAACCTGTATGCAGGTTTTTTCCACGGGGGCCGTACGGATCAGTCACCCGTGGCCAGGACGCAAGAGACAAGTACTTTACAAGTACTTTAAAAGTACGAGAGACGTAGTTTGATGCAGGGAGTTATTTTAGAAAAAAACCGCACGGCATAAGTAAGTTAAAAGTACTTTTCCCATACTGCTATTGACCCTCACTCCAAGTACAATTTTAAATTACTACCCGCAAGACAAACGTACGGTACACGCATGAGCATCGTACATGCAAAGAACGATAAACATACTTGTTTCGCAAATTATTGGCGTGTACAGTACGTCAGAAGTAAGGAGCACGTAGCAAACGCAAGAGTCCCTCACGTGCAACGCAGATCCAGTATCTCCTCTGTCTTCCCCTCATCTGTCGTCGATATATCAGGAGCACCAGGGCATCTTGTTCCATTCTTCGTTCCCTCTGACGCTCAACCAATGGATCATTCATGATCTCGATGATGTGATGGAGGTTAATTGATGATGTAACAATTGTAGCAACTTTTATAGGACCCCCAGACCATCACGGGACCTGTTGATGCCTTGATGAACAAGTACTTGTATCCTGCAATTATCGCAAGTTACACTTAAGTCACTGGCACTTTTCACTTACAATCACCAACACGTACGTGTTTCGTACATCTCCCGTACTTGAATCGTGCATGCCATGCATGTGACTCTTGCGTTACCAGCGTGTCACTTGCGACCATAAATTGTCCATGATCGTCACGGGAGCCGTAGCTATCGCAAGGCAATCGAACGAAGCACGTATTGAACAAGTACTTCACACTTTCAACCAGTTAGGAAAACCACGAGCCAAAAGATCGGTCTACGGCTGGAATTCGATCGTAGCCACAAACTGATCGCAGGGCTCGTAGAACCCGTATGATCGTACGGGCAAATGTAAACGAGTTTTTAACTGTTCAGATTATCATTCTGGTTTATGTGTTTCCCCATGCCCTGCATTGCACTTTGTCTCCCCAGTCTGGTCATATGTGTTGAGAGAGTTTTGTTCCCCAGTTTTGCGTGCCACGTTTTCAGGTGATTTCATGGTTTCTGGGTTTCCAATTATTCCTTCCAATCTCGTTTGCTTCCTTCACCTTGCTGTTCTGTCTTTACAAATAAATACGAACAGTTTATTATTTTGGATAAATTATTAACATTAACTAACATTGTTTATAGCTCTAACTTACTAACGAGCACTAGGGATTGTATAGCAGCACATTACTAATTGACTAACGAGCTCTCAGCACTCACTCTGCTCCTATCTCCGCCCTTTGCCTCCACTCAATTTACTTTGCTGCAATTCGGCGATTCCCTGCACTGTGTTAAACATTGTTCTGCCTCTCACTCTGTGCACTTTAGAACTCCCTAAACGGAGCCATTTGTTTGTCATAGGCTGTCTGTGTAATCCCTGTCCGCGTTTTGACTTTCTCCAATTTCATGTGGAGATTTCATTTTCATTTCATTTCTTGTTCATTCCTTTGTTAATTAGTCTGATCCAGCTAACCTGTTCCCTATTATAGCATGTGACAGTCAGATCACAGCCAGCTCTTGTCAGAACGTTTTTGCTTGTGTTACACTGTCCTCTGGCGCCGAACTCTATAACCACATGATCTTAAACCGAATACATGACAAAGTTGATGCCGTGCTGAGAAACAATCAAGCTGGTTTCTGGAAGAACGGAAGTAGTGTAGAGCAAATTCACATAGTTAGGAGACTACTCGAAGGGGCTTGTCGCAACAACCTTCGAATTATGGCCACCTTTGTCGATTACTCAAAAGCATTCAACTCTATCGACCGTCAGAAGATGTTCCTGATACTTCAGAACTATGGTATCCCAGAGAAAATGGTGAATGCAATAACTGCTCTCTACAATAACACCAAATCCTCTGTTCTGCTAGACGGGCAAAGTAGCTCCAGCCTCCCAGTCAACACCGGGGCCCTACAAGGCGATGTACTATAGCCCCTTTTCTGTTTATCATAGTCATCGACTGGGTTCTGTGCCCCTCCTCAGTTGACAGTGATGATTTTGCTACCAAGCTAAGACAGTGACGTAGACACCCGGCCGCTAAATTAGCCAACTTGGAATTTGCAGACGACATCAGCCTGTTGGCTGACTCTATTCACAGGGCCCAGTGCCAAATTGCAAACCTCAACCATATTTCTGGGACAGTGGGTCTGAAAATAACTACCAAGAAGACAGAATTCATCACTCACAACATCAGCAAGGAAACTGCCTATATTAAAGTTAACAATACTTGCATCAAGAAGATGGATGACTTCAAATACCTTGGCTCATACATCTCCACTACCGAGGAAGTAAGGAATAAGGAAGGCTAAAGCGTGGAATGCTTTCTGGACTCTTGAAAAGCTGCGGAAGTCGAAGACCCCATCATCTATAAAGATCAAACTCTTTAAAGGCACTATCCAGCACCCGCCATGACCTGAATTGGGATGTAACACCGATCAGCTAATTATACAAAAAATTGATAGGTACACATGTATAGTATATACCCTAAGGATCATTTTCCACATTATAGCATATTTAATAAAATTTTAGTGTTTTTAGGAATTAATGACACGAGTCAATAATTCACAACGGTCGGCTATGACGTATATTTAGAACCACGGTCACGTGATGGTCTTTCCCAACAAAGACGGCGACAAGACCAACAACAAGGAAGAGGGGCGAAAGGTATTTGCGGTGTGTAGTCGCGCTTCAGCATTCGGTACATATGTCTCCTTTGTCTAAATTTTACAGATATCAAGCTGGCGTTGTTTCAACTCCCATGAAAAGCCCAACTCACAGCGGCCACAAAGAATTATCCGCTTTCAACGCGGTGTGTTTATTTCCTGATAGCATACGGAAGCAGTCAGCCAGAAGCTCTTCTGCGCATGTCAGTGATGTCACGCTGACCGAATTTGAAACGCTGTGGTGTAGAAGCGAGTACGATGTAGATCAGTGGCGCGTCTGTAACCCTGACAGAATTCCCTCGAGAAATAATAGATATATTTTTTCTCTTTAATTGAAAAAGGTGGCAAACAATCTCTTATTAGGTTGTTTAAATGGTACAACCATGAAAAATGGCCTTTGTAGACCCCCAAAACGCGCTGGATAGTGCCTTTAAAGCCTCAGTCCTGAACTAGTTCTTGAACGGTAGTGAATCATGGGTTCTTACAGAGGCGCTCTTCAAAAATGCGGATGCATTTGCAACATCATGTAACCGTATCATGCTGGGGTACAAACGAGAAGACCGTATATCCAACGATACGGTATATTCCCAGGTCGGGGAACAACCATTAAGGTTCACCATCCAAGAACATCCGCTCAAATTCATTGGCCACTGTCTACGCCGGAACGCTAACGAGCCAGTTCGGCAATATGCCTTATTCTCCCCATCACAAGGCAAAACATCCAGAGGGATTCAGACCCGCCTCTACCACCAATATATTGGAGCCCTCATAAACAAGGACACACCACCATCGATATCAGAGTTGGAAGCTGCTGCACAAGCCCGAGAAAATTGGAAGAGGATGTCTGCCGCCAGTAGGAACCCACATCGTGACCCTCAGCCGAACAGATGACGTTTATGCCCTGTATTCATAGCGTTATACTTCTGACTGGAACGTCCCGGATTTTGATTCTGCCTCTGCCTATGATTATACTTTGCCTGTGAAGCGAACCTGCTCTGCCTGACTTCAAGATTTGTGATTGCTGCCCTGTTAACGAACCGCTTCTGTCTCTCTGGATTGTGTTTTTGGATTCTGGACTTTGTATCATTGCCTACAATCCTGCTGGGGTTTTCACCCCTAAGTTCAATAAAACCAATTTTGCTGCACTTCCTGGTACTCACGTGTGGTTCCAGAACGCACCCTCACAAAAAAGGAATAAAATGACGGTTTTGGAGTGGTCTAGTCAAAGTCCTGATTTGAATCCAGTTGAGATGCTGCGGCTTAACCTTACACAGGCAGTACACACTCAAAAACCCTCCAGTGTGGTTGAATTAAAACAATTCTGCGAGGAGGAGCAGGCTGATATTCCCCCACAGTGATGAAAACACTCCTTACCAGATGTCACAAATGTCTGATAGCAGTTGATACAGCTAAGGGTAGCACAATCAGTTGATAGGTTTACAAGGGCAATTATTTTTCTACATGGCTGATACAGTTTTTGAAAAACTCTTTACCTTCATGAAATCACCATTTAAAAGCTGTATTTCACGTTTATTTTACGTTAATTTTTTTAGATGAACTGAACATTATATATTAAAAAAATTCCAAAATTAATTAAATTGAGAAGGGGGCAAATACTTTTTCACATCAATGTACATATAAACACCCAGCAAAATATCTGAAGCTCCAAGAGATTAATACATAAGCACTTTAGCACTTTTTTCACTTCATCGGTGTCCATCAATTCTACTTTCTGCTCTCTTCACTGCTTCATCTAAAAAGCCTTTCTTTATGAAATACCATATACATTAACAAATATCGCGGTAACAGGCAGCGCCATTTCTGACCAAATAATGCATAACAGATGCCCATAGGAATCATTGATGTCTTAAAAGAGACATTAAAAGAGCAGCTATTTCACTATTTCGCTATCGCAGCATTCTAAGCTTCAATGCTAATGTGCCTTCTCGATCACGCCACAACGAGACTGTAACCTTGGGAACAGTCCACCTCCGTGGAATTTGAACACAAGCCATGGGATTGTGTGTCGTATTCTGCTGGGGCCATAAATAAGATATGAGGACTAAACCATTGCCTTTCTAGCGCTGACTGTGAGAATTGTGAGGTCCCATTTAATTTAACTGGTTCTCTCTACAGGGTTGATAGGAAGTCCCTGAGGTGATTTCTGAATAGAGGAACAAATTCTGTAGAACAAAGAGCCCAGATTGAGTGAATGCAGACTTGTGGCTGGTAGCCCCATTGTATAACACAATCAGCACTTAATTTGCCAAAGGACGGGACGCTTTCAGTCAGACGGGAGGACAGGGTCTCATCAAGTACCAATGACCCCCTCCCCCCCATACCATCACACACACACACACACACACACACACACACACACACACAAAATCACAGACAAACCAGCTCTTAATGTCTGCCGATTTGTGATGTCTAGAGAAATAATAACTACGACCTGTGAGCAAATAGTCTGACAACAAAAAGGGATACGGAGGGCGGACTGTCAATTTTCATTTTATGGCATTTATAATACCAACCCTTTCAAATAATTGTCATTGCTAAACCTCGCATTCAAATTATTTATCAAAGAAGCCATAAAACATGCACAAAAAGCCCATCTCCGACTTCCCCTTCCAGAGGGCAATGTAGACGCGACGCCTTCCTCTCTGCTGAACTCAACTTTATGTATGCAACAATTCTGTTCTCAAGCAAATCTATACATAACAACCAAGAACACTGACCATATATTGACTTCATTTTGTCTGGGAAACACAAAAATTGGGACAATTTGTTCAATTATTTGTACAATCATGTATCTTGCATGCAGAGCACATTTGCATACAATTATACCTCACAGACATCCAAATATAACTCTTCGCAGTAAGGGCAACATGTCTGCTATATTTACCTGTGCACAGGTAAGTTGAGGATTCTGGTTATATTCAATCTTTTCCAGGACTGTGGCAGAGGCGCACAGCATGATTGAAAGAAGCACCACAGGCTGCAGCTGGCGGAACAGGGTCCGGTCCGACTTTCCCATCCTCCCTGCAGTCACCGTGTGCAGCTGCAGTGTGAGGTTGTCCAGGTGGCGCAGGTGATGATGTATCGGCTCTCATTCCTGTTACTTCTCAAAGAGTCAAACTCCATGGTCAGCGCAGTCCATCTCTAGGTTGCAGGTTTGCTTGCATTCTTTCACCATCATTGGTACATTCACCGACAGGCAAATGGATTCAGACAATCTGACCACTGCTGGGGTGTGGTGTTGCTTGCAGATTCAGGCAAGAGCTGGCAACAGTTCAAAATCCTGAAATCTGACACCAGAGGAACTATGTTCACAACTCTAGTTGTTACCTGTTGGAGAGACACACAAAGAGGCACTAAGAAAGTCTGGGAGTTGAACAGTAGAAAAAAATAATAAATGTGCAAAATACATGCTAATCAGGGAAAATTCTCAGACATTAGTGCTGTTGCAAAGTCCATGGAAAAGCCAATAAGAACTTGCAGAGAACCTCTTGTGCTCCCAGTGAAATTTCTAACTGTCACTTCTTGCACACTGTTCCAGTTCCTCCTCTCTATTCAACGGTCACTTGATTTCCCTCTGTGCTGAATACAGTTAAAAATTCATAGGGATGGAAAACTACCCACTGACAATTTTTTTTAAATTGTGACCATCTATAGCACAGCTGCCTCAAACAATGTTGTCAAAAGCTGCGAGCATAGCTACCTGTGAGTGATATTAAATCTGTAGTGTTAGCAAAAGATGATAGAAGGACAGATTCTAAATGCTAGGCTTCAATTTATAAATCCAAAATTTTGGAGTTTTTTTTTTTTTCAAAGTTATTATATTCATGGATGTCAAAAAGGGAGGATTATAACTTTTGAGTAAAAATTAACATAAAATCCATCGTTTCTGGGCCATTTGCTGCCAGTCATTCTCTCTTCTCGGTAGAGGAGGTTGTTTTGAGGGGCCATTCCCTCTGGCAAAATAAGTTCAGTTCTGATTGGCTGATGAATAGAGCTACCAGCCCCTTACACCATGTATCAATGGATAGGGGTTGAAATTACGAGGCTAGAAAATCCACTTTTGTGAATCAGGCCATTTCTCAAAGCATTTGCTGCAGCCTTCCATTGTGAATGCGCTTTCAAATACATTTGAGAATAGCAGCCTTCATCTTGCCTGATATAGGGCAAAATTATCGGCTTGTTTACACTTTGTTTTCATGTTGACAATTCCGTATGACTTTTTAAATGTGAAGAAGTTGCATTTCTTGGCTGTACTTGAATGCGCCTTCATAATGGTATATGCTGCCATGATGTAGGAGCTCAAAAATGCAGCCTATGAAGGCTGTAGCCAATGCTTTGAGAATCAGCTTCTATGTATGCGCGCACTGCAACCGAATGAGGCAATGCATCAGCCCGTGCGCAGGGAAATCGTGGAGGCATACCGGTACCATTTCTCTGGCATTTCTGTTTAAAGGGAAACTTACACCGTTCCCATTGTTTGATTAATCATGAAATGTCCAACCTCCTTGGCACAATTCACTTAAGCTAATAGGCAGTTTGTACTTCATAAATTCTATGCCGGCACGACCGCTTTGATTGACACACCCAGGATTTGCCGAGATTTATAGCCAAACAAATGATGGTAGTTAGCACAGATTCCATGGAGATGGTGAGAATGAACACAAGTCGGAATAAACTCAATGGCAGCAGTTCAGATAAAGGAGGTTTTGCAGGGTGCAGGCAAATTTGCCCACTGTCCAATTTGAACCATCTTCTGGTTATCTATACCTACTTGTGGGACTGTCCAGAAAATAGATTTGAAATGTGAAATTTGCATACAGGAAGTGAACTGTGACCTATTTAGTGATTTCAAGATTTTTGTGGGACAAGGCCTCGAATAGTCCATATTTAAACCCACGATTGTTCTGAAAAACCAGATGATTTTTAATGGCTACACAACAACATGAGGGACATTTTGATACCAAACATAAGTATATATGTGAAAAAGTGAAGAAGTTTCAGACAATTTTCCATTGAAAAATGCATCTGTCTTGACCAAAATTGATGCAAAATGTAAAGTTCATCTTGAAAAACAACCAGGTTCCTATAAAGACACACCTCCCAGACAGCACACATATGTCTCGCTGACGTCGGCACGATGAATAAAGTTGCTTCGGCAAGACGTATTATGGAGAGCATTTGCTAATTGGGGATACGTCGCTGAGACATTGGCATTTGCCAAATTTGCCATTTGCCAAATGCCAATGTCTCGGCGACGTATTCCCAGTTAGCAAACTGTCGAGATGCTCATGATTCCAAAAGATAATTTTTCAATTATACAATTTGGGTTTAGAGAATGCAGGAGCACCGCGTTTGTTGTAGGCCTACGCTGCTTAATGACATGACGTCTTATTTTAAATTGCGTGACTCGCCAGTTTACATATGTAGTCTGGATGCAGAAAAATGTTTTGATAGCATCTGGCACAGTGCCTTATTGTATAAATTATGGAATAACGTCCCACAACATCAATGGTTACTTCTGTATCGATGGTACAATAATCTCAAAGCCACTGTTTATTGGAATAACGAATACAGTGATGTCTTTACTGTTATGCGTGGCACCCGCCAGGGAAGCATATTATCACCGCACTTACTGTATTTCATGTATTCCTTAATGATTTACTAGTGGATCTATCAAAATCGGGCCACGATTTATGTATTGGTAGCAATGAACTTGGCGCGTTTGCCAATGCTGATGACGTGACACTATTCAGTGCTACAGTAACTGGACTCCAATCATTGATTGACATGTGTGTGAATTATTCTAGTGGTTGGAGGTTCAATTTTGGGTTGAGAAAATCAAAGTATATGATTTCCGGCAACAATAAATTTATTTCTGTGCCACACTGGCGAGTGGGGAATTCCGATATGGAAAATGTGACAATTCTAGAGACACTAGGTGTCATGTTTTCCAGCGATGGTCATTGTGACGCTCATGTTAATAATAGAATCAGAAAGTGCCGCCAATCTTCCTACAGTCTTGATGATGCTGGCATGCCGTATCCTGGCTTGCCGGTTGATATCAAGGTCTACCTATGAAATACTGTATGCCGCACTACATTACTGTACGGACTTGACACAATATCTTTGAATGAATCATGTTGTAAAAAATTAGAATCCTCTCAGGGATCTCTAATTAAACGGGCTCTTGGCCTAAGCTCTTGCAGTCATCATTCTAAACTGCATAATGCGTTATAACTCATTTGTCAAAGAAACTGTCAAACACATGAATATGTCTCTGTGGAAACGAGTCTTTCCTGTCGACTCTCCTGTCAGAGATTTGTGCTCCTATTTCTTATCACTGTTTTGCATCACAGGAGATGCATTCCAAATACGCCAGCAGGTAGGATCTTACATATGGGTTTCTCCCCAGTGTATATTGCACTTAAAGGGTATTTGCCTAAACATGTTAAAAGTGCTCATTTGGAAATGGAGGATGGTATTGTTGATTCTCTGAGACGTCTTGTTCATGACCCAGAATTTCTGAATCGTAATTCCAGCTCCCATTATCTTGTATCCCTGTTAACTAGGGTATATTAATATGAATTCATTATTAGCCTTGCGTAGTGAATACCGTTGTAGTCCCTGTGTTATTATGATTTCTGCATGTTACAGGTCAAAGGTCACTGTCAGTCCGTACTCTCATGACACGTTGCTAGCCTGCGTAGCTTTTAATAACTATATGTCATAAATAGTGCCGTGTTGCTAGTCCTGTCGATCTAGTCACTGGTCTCGGGCTTCAGTCTGTATCGTGTATGCCATAATGTGTTTTTTTACTTGTTTGCCTGTCTTAACTTTTTTTAGTGTACAGTCATGTACTTGATGTGCGCGTATGGAGTATGATGTTTTAATGTATGTTTTCCTGAAGAAATAAATAAATAAATAAAGGGGTGAAGGTAGTAGCCTATTATGCGCCTAAGCAGGCAAGTGCACAAACGTGCATACTCTCTGTTTGTTACACACACAGTGGTGAGCAGCGCGCACACACATGCAAACAATTGAAAATGAAAAGATTACAATTTCAGCCATTACTATGGTGTAAATCAAAATATCTTGAAAATAGATGCCATAATGGCAAGTAAGATCAACTGCTCAACTGTGCGACTGCGTGGCCCATCATTGAATACTCTGAGTCTGATGTATTTGAGACATCGAGGAACAAATTCCATCAACATCCAGGTGATTTGCAGTTAAACATGCAAGGTTACACAAGTATTGTATGTATTCATAAATTATTCTTTAAAAAGTCATGAGTGCTTAATACTGGCGAATTAATGTTTTAATGCGGTTTCCTTTAGCACCTACTCAGCTCTCCTCCACTCAACTCTACTCGGTTTTTAGGGTTTTCCATTAGGTCGTAGTGCCTAGTACCAGGCACTTTTTTAGTGCTTACCCGGCCGGGGTTCCAAGCGAGCTGAGTCGAGCCAAAAATGTGATGTCAACAGACTGCAGGCCACTGACTGGCCAGGGAGTGATGCTTGCTACGATGACCCCACCCACATGGAGGCGGTTCTCAATTGTAATGGAAAAAGGACCGAAACCAAGTAGAGTCGAATAGAGGTGAGTAGTGCTAAAACTGTGCAATGGAAAAGCGGCATTTCTCAACTCCAGTCGTGGAGAGCCTCAGCCCTACATGTTTGTGTTCCAGCACAGCAATGGCATGATTCTGTTAATCAGCTCATTTTAACCATCAGTCTCTTGGATCATCGAATCAGGTGTCCCAGATTAAGAAATCCTGCCATAAGAATTAAACTCAGAGCATTTCGATGATCATTTAAAATGGACTGTAGCAAAGTGGCAAAGTGTCCAAAGGTGAGACGAGTCCAAATTTGACATACTTGTTGGAAATAGCCTAATCTAATATTTGGTCCACCAATGTTTACATGTGGACAGGACATTGTAAGGCCATGCCTCCAGGCTTCTAACCCACCGGTCTATGAAAACCTGGACTGCATTCTCAGCCCCAGGATCATTGCGCGCGGCTGTTGTTCATTTCCACTGTGTGGTAGTGTTGTGCTCCTTATTGAATCTCTAGTCTTGTATAGACTTATCTCCTGCGAATCGTGTGTATATAGTATAACCCTTGATTTAAGTGCTGTGTATCGTTTCTTTCAGCACTTTTTATTATGCCCCCGCCCTCCAAAGAGGAAAGGGGGCATTATGTGGACACCATGTCCGTCCGTCGTCCGTCCGTCTGTCGTCCGTTAACTTTTCGTTTCCATGGGATAACTATAGAATCCCTCATCCGATTGATGCCTTTTCTTAATGGCGTATTGGGAGTGGCTAGAGGAAGGTTCCTTTCGAAAACCAGCATCATGTGATATCTAATATGGCTGCCAAGGCAGCCATCTCAATATGCCCTTGATCAACATACAGGCGGGGGCATATGCCACGCTCTGCGTTGCTCTTGTATATTTATACTAAGGAATCTCATTTCCTTTTTCTTTTTGATTGTAATACATTGTTACTGTAGCTAAAGCCCAGTGTCTGTATTACTAATAGTGTCATTCAGGAGCCTTGATTCCTTATTTGATTTGTATTGCTTCCTGCATGCCTTCTCGCTGTGCCAAAGGCATATTAAACATAACCCAGTCCATCCTTGCACCAGATTCCAGTCCTCAACTTTCCGTCCTCCCTCTAGACAGCGCTTTAACTGAGTGTTTATGTCTTCATGTGGACACAGATTTCATTGGAAAATAAAGGAGGAAAAACTCCATTTTTAAAAATACACCAGTATGTGCAGCCTAGGTCTCAAAGTAAGCTTTGGATTTATTAATTATGTGTGTTTTTGCCATCTTTTAAATATTGTGTATTGCATTCACATTGTCTGTGTGGCCAGCTGGTGATCTCTATGCCATTTCTCAATGAAAAATGTCTTAATCATTAAAGGCTTATACATCAGTCTCAATTATGCAGTAAATAAATTGTTTGATTGACAAACAGACAACCTTAAATAAGGTTGAGAGCAATAATGAATGGGTTTCAGAGATTAATGATCTTTCACATACCTGCGCAGTTCCTGCATAAGCCATAAATGTCATAGAGAGCTGTTGGGTTTTGGCTTTGGGCCACCGGTGCACACGGATATCTTTACTAAAGGGAACAATAGACCGATTACTCTGAAGCAAAATAACCATTCCCTTGGAAAATAGTCATGACATAAAAAATGGTAAAACTGAACATAAAAGTGCAATGGCTGCCGGATAGCTCACTCGGTAAAGCATCGCGTTGCGAAGCAGAAGTGACTATCACGTTGCGGGTTCGTGCCCTGCTTCGTACCAACCGGCAGTGGTCGGCAGCTTTTTCAGAGTAGGGCACAATTGGCTATAGCGCAACAGGGTTGCAAATTGGGAAGGGACTGTCGGGAAGGGAAAATAATAGTTGCCTTGTTCGTTGCTCAAGCGCCTCCTGTTGGCCAGACAGGCGCTCGTCAGGAAGATTCTAAGTCTGTTCATGTCCGTCCGGGTATCTTCCGCCCTCGTTCTGAACTTGCAAAGATTCAGTGTATAACAGTGAGTGTATAAGAAGCAGCTGACAGACGGGTGCTTCGGAGGAGAGCCGCGAACTGTCGCCACTCTCCTGAGTTCGCAGCAATGGGTCACATACGAGCAAGTGTTGTACACAGTTCATCAACTGGGCATTCCAGATTTGGCTGGGATTGGAGATGCCAAATTTATATATATTAAAAAAAACTGTACACAAAAGCATAAACACATTGTATCCCCCCACCCCCCCAATTCAAAATTTTTTTCAATTCAAATGGTTTATTGGCATAACATTTAATACTGCAGAACCATAATGGAACAACAAAAATTTTGTGACAATATTGTAACATTTACTGATATAATATTAATACAAAGTTGAAGACTATTATCACTAATTCATTAATGATAATAATGGAAAGAGGTATTGTGGTAAAAAATCTCTCTCTCTAAAAAAAAAACACATATACACACACACACACACACACACACACACACCCATATGCTTCATACATGGAATAGGAAATTGCTGACTAAAATCGCTGCCTTTGAGGTTTTAATCCTATCTCTATGGTCTTCTATGTCTGCCACTCAGTTTAAGTACTTGCATTTTTGGTCCTCCCAGCACAAACAGATCACTTTCTTATGGAAAACCTGCCTAAATGATCTTTCATTGCTGAGTCATTTCAGAGGAGCATGTTTTAAATCATTCTCTGTCTCTATAACTGCCTTGGATTTTAAACCATTTCATCATCATGCTAGTTTGTAAATTAAGTCTGACCCAATCCTTCTAGAGGTTGAGGGACGGCCCTGCAAAAAATGTTCGATCGGACTTCTATGGAAGTCTATAGAATTCTGTAGAACATCAATGGAACAGCATGTTCTATAGGATTTTCCATGTGTTCTGAAGGAATTTGCTCTAAAAACCTATAGAACACCTCTTTGGAAAAGAAGTCCTATAATATTATTGCTGTTCTATAAGACCTTCCTATAGAGCACCCAAGTTGAAAAACCTGTTCTGTAGGACTTTGATGGTGTTTACGACCTTCTAATAGAACAAAAGCTTAATGGAAAAGACATCCTATGACTCCTTGCAATGCTCTGTCAAAGGGTCCATTTACCTAATACGTACCCGGGTTCTAGAAGTGAGAGACCGGACTATTGTTCTGAAAATGTGCGTTATGCAGTGATATCCACTATACTGAAAGTAGCATGGAAATCTTGACCCTTTTAACTTTAAGGTGTGCTTGAGCACATGGGGTACCAGGCACATACCTACCCATTGATTCTCTGATCAGACCATTGATTGACTGACTGATCACACAATTCAGCAGTATTTCAGTTACGGTACATGAAGACCTCTTTCCATTTCCACGGCAACAATTCAAAAATATAAATGTAAGGCATTACAACTTTATTATGCTGTAATGGAAAACTTGTGTTCCTCTTTTGCTTACGAAGACAGAATTATGTTGAAAGTTTGAGCTTTTGAACTTTTCCCTTAATTTTAAAAATTAAGTCAAATTATTCCTTTCCATTCACATGTATGTGATTGCAGATTATATGCAGATTTAGAATTAATTTGAATACAATTTGAGGTCTGCTAAGACATATTCCCACCATCTTTATACATGTATCATGGTCTCCTAACAGGATTACTAACATGGTGTTCCTTTTCAGCCAAGGGACTCAGTTCCTTCAAATTTAATTCAGTTCGAGTCAAATGCAATTCAAATAGATCAGGATCAAGTGCCATCAGCATTTTTCTGGTTGCCAGATAGTTCACTCGGTTAAAGCACCGTGATGTGGAGCAGAAGTGTCCAGGTTTTAGCCCTGGTCAGAGTTGCACGCAGTTGGCAATTGCGCCACAGGAATGCAAATTGGGAAGGGTTTGCCTGGAAGGATTAATATAACATGGTTGCTTTATTTGTCGCCTTCCAGATTTGAGTGGGATTGATGATGCCAAATTAGGGGGGGGGGGAAAAGCTCTACAAGAGCTGTTTCTATAGAACTTTTTTCTATAGGACTTTAGGTACTAAAGTTCTATAGAAATTCTATTGAACTGTCCTATAGGATTCATATCGAACAATTTTTGCAGGATTTTTTTTTTCTGCTTCATGAAGCAAAGATGGTGTGAGTACCTGACTTTTGTCACCACATATGAGCCCACTAATATTCTACCTGCTCCACGAATAAGTAAAACATTTCAACACAGATGAAGTAAGGGATATATTAATACAGAAATGTGTTTCTCTTTGACCTGTGAATGTTAATTGACATACGTATCCTTATCACATAACTGTAGTTCCTTTTCTACATCCCATGATATATATTTGATATTATCCAAGGCACACATCCCTTTTGTGAAAATCTCATTGGCTGGGAGCGTCAGAAAAAATAATCGCACCACGTTATGTCATGGTGTTAATATTTAGCCAAACTGAAAACCAACAGCAACGCTGGTTAAATCAGTATGGCTTAGCACTGTAGCAAGCAAGCTAAATGCCTCTCTCATAACTTAGTTAATATTACTTAGCTAGATTGCTAGTATGCTAGCAGTACCTTTCCAGAGCCATTGTGTAACTTTAGATTGCTAACATCAGCTAGCTACTCAGTTGATTGTGAATTTGGAAACCATTGCTTGTTGAAATGCAAATGTCTGTGACTCACTGACTGACTGAGTAGCTGAGTGATGGAGTTAGCTCAATGCTAACAAATAATGGCACTTACTGTACCATTAAGGTGCTAATAGAGATCATGTTTGTTTTCTATTAAATTACACAATTTAGTTAAGTGATTTACAGAATCTTTTAATCGAGATCATCTCATATTAAAGTTATGAAACTTGTTGAGTATATTTTCACTTAAACTTTAGTCAGCTCATTTCATAACTTTAATATGACATGACCACTCGTGTAAGATCCTCTATTGCTGACACCCAGCATGAAAAAGTTATAGTATCTTTTATTTTGCATAGTAAATGTGCCATGGATGACACAAACTATTATTTGGTATTGATATTTTCAAAAATGGATTGTATTTTTATTAAATGTCATTTGCTGCATAAATTCCTACATCACAAACTATATGTGTCGGGAGGAAGAAAATAAATTCCTGTGTCTACAGGAGAATAAATCATCAGGTTTAATGAGAGTTTGATCGGCAATTCAGCTCATGCTTATCTTTTATAAAATTATGACAAAGCTATGCCTTAAAGGACTCATCTTTGCATATTTTTATATTTATGTGCGGTAACAGCATCGGCTTAACATACTTGGAAAAGCAGTACAATACATCTAAGTGATTTGATTCACAGTACACACGTACACACACACACACACACATATCCCTCTCTCTCTCTCTCGTGGGCATTAGTGTTTTTCGCAGCAACATATTAAAAAACCTTAGAAGAAACACACAGGCTGGAATTAAATATCACATTATAACCTCATCTTCCAGAGGGTAGAGAGCTAAGTTCGCTGAGATTATTACCACCTTATAAACAAATTGATTCATTATTATACACTCAACAAAAATATAAACGCAACACTTTTGTTTTTGCTCCCATTTGTCATGAGATGGACTCAAAGATCTAAAATTCATTCCAGATACACAATATTACCATTTCTCTCAAACATTGTTCACAAATCTGTCTAAATGTGTGATAGTGAGCACTTTTGCTTTGCTGAGACAATCCATCCCATCTCACAGGTGTGCCACATCAAGATGCTCATCAGACACCATGATTAGTGCACAGGTGTACCTTATACTGCCCACAATAAAAGGCCACTCTGAAATGTGCAGTTTTGTCTCACAGCAAAATGCCACAGATGGCGCAAGCATTGAGGGAGCGTGCAATTGGCATGCTGACAGCAGGAATGTCAACCAGATCTGTTGCTCGGGCATTGAATGTTCATTTCTCCACCATAAGCCGTCTCCAAAGGCGTTTCAGAGAATATGGCAGTACATCCAACCGGCCTCACAACCGCAGACCATGTGTAACCACACCAGCCCAGGACCTCCACATCCAGCAGGTTCACCTCCAAGATCGTTTGAGACCAGCTACTCAGACAGCTGCTGAAACAACTGGATTGCATCAGCAAAGAATTTCCACACAAACTGTCAGAAACCGTCTCAGGGAAGCTCAACTGCATGCTCGTCGTCCTCATCGGGGTCTTAACCTGACTCCAGATCGTCGCCGTAACAGACTTGAGTGGGCAAATGCTCACATTCGATGGCGTCTGGCACGTTGGAGAGGTGTTCTCTTCACGGATGAATCTCGGGTTACATTGTTCAGGGTAGATGGCAGACAGCATGTGTGGCATCGTGTGGGTGAGCGCTTTGCTGATGTCAATGTTGTGGATCGAGTGGCTCATGGTGGTGGTGGGGTTATGGTATGGTCAGGCATCTGTTATGGACGAAGAACACAGGTGCATTTTATTGATGGCATTTTGAATGCACAGAGATACCGTGATGAGATCCTGAGGCCCATTGTTGTGCCATACATCCATGAACATCACCATGTTTCAGCAAGATAATGCACGGCCCCATGTTGCAAGGATCTGTACACAATTCTTGGGAGCTGAAAATGTCCCAGTTCTTGCATGGCCAGCATACTCACCGGACATGTCACCCATTGAGCATGTTTGGGATATGCTTGACCGGCGTATACGACAGCGCGTACCAGTTCCCACTAATATCCAGCAACTTCGCACAGCCATTGAAGAGGAGTGGACCAACATTCCACAGGCCGCAATTGACAATTTGATAAACTCTATGCGAAGAAGATGTGTTGCACTGCATGAGGCAAATGGTGGTCACACCAGATACTGACTGGTTCTGAGTCCCCAGACCCCCAATAAAGCAAAAACTGCACATTTCAGGGTGGCCTTTTATTGTGGACAGTCTAAGGTACACCTGTGCACTAATCATGGTGTCTGATGAGCATCTTGATGTGGCACACCTGTGAGGTGGGATGGATTGTCTCAGCAAGCAAAAGTGCTCACTATCACACATTTAGACAGATTTGTGAACAATGTTTGAGAGAAATGGTAATATTGTGTATCTGGAATGAATTTTAGATCTTTGAGTCCATCTCATGACAAATGGGAGCAAAAACAAAAGTGTTGCGTTTATATTTTTGTTGAGTGTATATTATTGTACCTCCTCTCAAGGAATTCGGCCTATCTATTTCATGGTCAATATCCAGACATACCAGTTGCCAGTGTAAAATTATAGGCAGAGGTCATGGCCCTCCATTCCAAAGATTGTGTGAGAGCTGAAGTCTCTGATCTGTCTCTCAGTTATAATACAACCCAATTCCGAAATAGCTGGGACAAAGTGTAAATTGTGAATAAAATCAAAAATGCAACGACTTTCAAATCACACCAGCCAGTATTTTATACGCAATAAAACAGAGATTGCATAGCAAATGTTGAAACTGAGAAATTTCACAATTTTATTCACAAAATGAACTCATTTCAAATTTGATGGCTGCTACATGTCTCAAAAAAGTTGGGACAGGAGCCTGTTTACCATGGTGTAGCATCCCCTCTTCTTTTTAACACAGAGTGGAGGCATCTGGGCATTGAGAAGACAAGTTTCTAGAGTTTAGCCATTGGAATTTGATCCCTCTCCTGTTTAATACGGGCTTGCAGCTGCTGGAGAGTTTTGGGTCTCCTTTGACAGACTTTTTCGTTAAATTATGCGCCAAATGTTCTCAATCGGTGAAAGATCAGGACTGCAGGCAGGCCAGTTCAGCACAAGGACTCTTTTACTATGAAGCCATGCTGTTGTAACAGCTGCAGTATGTGGTTTTGCATTGTCCTGCTGAAATACACAAGGCCTTCCCTGGAATAGATGTCATCTGGAGGGGAGCATATGTTGCTCTAAAACCTTTCTTTACCTTTCAGCATTCATGGTGGTTTTTAAAACATGCAAGTATCCCACACCATATGCACTAATGCATCCCCATACCATCTGAGATGCTGGCTTTTGAACTGAACGCTGATAACAGGAGGGGTGGTCTTTCTCCTCTTTAGCCCAGAGGACATAACGCTCATGATTTCCCACAATAATTTCAAATTTGGACTTGTCTGACCACAGGACACTCTGCCAATTTGCGACAGTCCATTTTAAATGAGCCTTGGCCCACAGAACAAGGCGGCGTTTCTGGATCATGCTCAACAATGGCCTTTTTGCATGATTGAGTTTTAGGTGGCATCTGTGGAAGGCACGGCAGACTGTGTTTATAGACAGTGGTCTCTTGAAATATTTCTGGGCCCATTTAGTGATATCAATGACAGAATCATGCCGGTGAGTGATGCAGTGGCGTCTGAGGAAGATCACGGGCATCCAGTAAAGGTCTTCGGCCTTGGCCCTTATGCATAGAGATTTTTCCAGTTTCTCAGAATCTTTTGATGATGTTATACACTGTCGATTATGAGACTTTCAAAGCCTTTGCAATTTGTTGTTGAGGAACATTGCTTTTTAAAGTATTCCACAAGTTTTTTACACAAGCCTTCACAGGTTGGAGAGGCTCTGGCCATCTTTACTACTGAGAGACTCAGTCTCTCTAAGACATCCCTTTTATAGCCATTCATGTTACAAACCTGAAGCTTTTTATTTTGTACATAAATGATATCGCCTCTACTCTAAAAAACTGCCAAGCCCATTTTTTTTGCTGATGATACGATTGTCTATTGTATAGCAGATTCTGTACAACAGGCAACTGAAAGACCAAATAGCATTAAATGTTCTGCAAGAGACACTCTTAAGCCTTAAACTCATTTTTAATGCAAGCAAGACTAAATTGATGCTTTTTACAAATGCAAAAAATATTGACCCTGATAGTCCATGCATCACCATGGCAAATGGCTCCTCCATTGAGTGTTTTCCTTCCCTAATCTTAACAAATAGTCTGGTTTCTCACTTCTAGAACCCAGGTACACATAGGGTAAATTGACCCTTCGACAGAGCATTGCAAAGATTCATAAGATTTATTTTTATTTAACCCTAATTTAAGATGTCTTTCCCATTAGGCTTTTGTTCTATTAGAAGGTCCTAAAGACCATCAAAGTCCTATAGAACAGGTTTTTACAACTAGGTTGTTCTATAGGAAGGTCTTATAGAACAGCAATAATCTTATAAGACTTTCTTTTCCATAGAGGTGCTCTGTAGGCTTCTAGCAAATTCCTATCAAACACACGTAAAATCCTATATAACATGCTGTTCTACTAAAATGTTCTATAGAGTTTCATTGATGTTCTATAGAAGTCCTATAGAAAAATCTTTGAAGGGCATGCACTACAATGCAGAAAGATGGTGAATATAAGGAGGTTCAGTAATATTTCCTTGTCTGAAAATCTAACTGTGTAAATAGATTCAACATTTTCATGGCTTTTTTGAATATCGTTCTGACATAATACACTTACATCTCTCTCTCTCTCTCTCTCTCTCTCTCTCTCGATCAATAGAATTCAAAATTCGCAGAAAACACCGGAGAAATGTGAAAGAAACTAAACCCTCCACTGTTGGCTAAAAACATTTGGGCAGTTGCGACGGGTACGGCCGTTCTTCAAAGCATTTCAATGTGGAGAGGTACGGCAGTCCCCATTTCAAGCCCTGCCCTAACCTAACCCTGACCCTAACTCTAACCCCAAACCATAATCCCGAATCCTTATCCTAATCCCTTGAAATCGACTGCCGTACCAATAAAAACTACCGTGTCTCTAAACACTGCGAAACATTAAACCTCGCAAACGTCGAACGAATCTCTAATATTCGCGTTGAGAACATTTACAGTGGGCAGATAAGAATTCGTAGCTCCATCTTTACTCACCTTTGCATGAACAGCTGAGAGAATATCCAATCGGAAAATATCAGAACAGGAAAAAAAATTCCATGGGCCAAAACAGTAGAATTTACAGCCTAAATGTAAATACAAAGAAGTTGCCAGTGAACCTGTATCATCAGCAGATAAGCTTATAGTTTTGTATTTCCCGACTGTGCCGAAATCCTCACAGTTTAAAAGTTTGTTTCTAGTGTATTAGTATCTGTCTCCAAGTCTTGACACCGATCGCTGGTGCGGTAACCGACAGACACGCCCCGTACACACGGATTCCTATCGGACAAAGGTAAGGACTGCACGCGAAGGAGTGGATTGGTAGAAAAAAAAGTATTGCCTATGCTTGCTCTGGAAAGAATTACACCTCAATAGGCATCTTTTCAATTTCCGAAAATGTCATTTGCAAACCTCGAAAAGAGTGCTGACAACAAGTAGTACGAGGATGATGATGGTAAAATATTAGGTAGGCTAACCAAGACTAGTTTAGTCCCCTATTTGCAGAAGGGAACCCACCCTAACACAGGAGAGAACTTACTAACTCCTCATAGAAAGGCCCCTCGACATAGAAAGGTCCAGATTTGATCCCACATCCTTTTGGTTATGACAGTGCAACTCACTGTGCCAATTATAATCCCATAATTATAATTGTTATTATTATTGAGATGAAACATAATAATTGTGGTAGAGGATATTTCAGTTCCAACGGGGTATGAAATGAATGAGATAATGGGTGGAGGACTGATGGAAAGAACAAAAATTCAGAGTGAATCTGACCTTTTTTATTGATAGCCTATAATGAACGTTCTGCTCTGATGAACTTTGTCAGGCAAGACACCAAGCTGTTTTGTACAGATTAAATATTAACAGAACATAGTTGTCCAAAGTTTGCCATTAACTCTGGTGTTTCGTTGAATATTTGATATGCAGAGAAGTTCCACTGATGCTTGTATTCTCAGCACACCGTTATGTAAGAGTGTAGGAGACACAGTCCACGTCTGGACACAGCAGTTGAGCAGATTTGCAAGAAAATATTGTTTTGTAACAAATCCTTTATTGAACCTTAAATTTATCCCCCCAAAGAAACCTCAGATCAAACCCTGAAACCTGGAAGATAAATATCTGTTGGACTCTTGTGGAACTTCCTATCTGTGCGAAGCAGTGGGTAGACCTGTTACCTTATAGCAGGAAGGTTGTGGGATCGAATCCGGCCTGGGGCCTTTCACTGGGGAGTTTGCGTGCTCTCCTTGTGTTCGCTTGGGTTTACTGCTCGTGGCCTGGTTTCCTCCCACAGTCTTCCAAAACCATGAATCCAAGGTTATTTAATGCCACTCTAAATTGCCCATGTGAGTAAATGGTGTTTGAGCCCTGAAATGGATTAGCAATCTGCACGGGTATGTTCCTGACTTTTATCCACAGTTAGCTGGGATAGGCTCCAGCTCCCCCGCAAATCCTAATGAGGTAGAAGCAGTTTAGATCATAGATGGATGGAATACCAGTTGTACATGTAGGCTGATCTGTAGAACGGGCATTTCTAATCCAGTCAGTCTTGAGGTCCCCGATGTCTGCTGGTTTTTGGTCTGACCACAAGTGCAATCACATAGGATCATAATAAGCACTTAAGTAGTCTTAATTAGGTTCATTCATGTTTAGACCATTTATTTACCTTCTTAAGCTATATTTTGACTGAATATCCATGTGTGCCATGAAGAATAAAAATTCTACACCCACAATGTGGTATGTAAGTCTGAAACAAGTGCATTAAAGGAGGAAGTGCCTGTGATGCATTAACACAGAAATAACCCTTTATTAGGCAAAAAAAAAAAGATTCATATGCAAACCTGTTTTGTGTCATGTTTATGTTCTTAAGTTCCAGCAAAATATTCTGATAAAACTGTTAAAATACTTGTCTTCAACAATGTAATTTAATCGGTTTAAAAAATTTGATATCCTAAAATTACTTGCTATCATTGTTCACGATATTCACCGATATTTCTGTCAAAATGCGGATTAGAAAAGGTAAATTACTACTATAAGCATGAAAAACATCTAATGAACAGCTTGTTGAACTCCTGAAATTTCAGATGTGGTTGGAATAAAACCAGTAAACATGGCACAAGGACTCACATTGAGAACCAACACTTTCCCTGGAATGTCTGTTTGCATTCTGACACTCTGATACATATATCTGGAATGTAAGAACTCAACAACTACCAGTAATAGAAAAGCACTTCCTTTAAATGAGCCCATTGCGTAATTTTGTCCGCTGAGAGAAACCAAAAGCTAAAAAAGAAATCTTTTTACCCTATTTTTTGAAATAAGAACTTCACGGAGAGTAAAATGAACAACATTACACACATATTATGACAGATGAGTTTCTTAAATGACACTTCTGCGCTATTCTATTCCCATTTCCTGTACGATGGCCAATTTACATACGCAGATCAGCCGTAACATTATGACCACCTGCCTCATACTGTGTAGGTCCCCCTTTTGCTGCCAAAAAAGCCCTCTGCCTTCGAGGCATGGACTCCTCCAGATCTCTGAAGGTGTGCTGTGGTATCTGGCACTAAGCCTTCAGCAGCAGATCCTTTAATTCCTTAAGTTGCAAGGAGGGGCCTCCATTGATCAGACTTGTTTGTCCAGCACATCCACAGATGCTGGAATGGATTAAGATCTGGGGAATTTACAGGCCAAGTCCACACCTTGACCTCATTTTTGTGTCCTCAAACAATTCCTGAACCATTTTTGCAGAGTGGCAGGGGGCGTAAAGCAGATGAAAAGGGCCGCTGCCATTAGGAAGTACCATTTCCATGAAGGGGTGTACTTGGTCTGCAACAATGTTGAGGTAAGTGGTACATGTCAAAGTGACATCCATGTGAATAGCAGAACCCAAGGTTTTAAAGATGACTGGCACTCACGAGAGGGTCCAATCAATACTTAATACTATGAAAATGCACAGAAGCAGAAAACAAAAGGACTTAAGGTTTCCCAACAGAACATTGCCCAAAGCATCACACTGCCTCCACTGGCTTACCTTCTTCCCATAATGCATCTCTGTAGTAAGTCTTTCCCAAGTATGGGATGCACACACACTGGGCCATCCACATGATGTAAAACAAACATGATTCATCAGACCAGGCCTCCTTCTTCCACTGCTCTGTGGTCCAGTTCTGATGCTCACATGACCACTGCAGGCGCTTTAGGTGGAGAACAGGGGTCAGCATGGGCACCCTGACCAGTCTGCAGCGATACACTCCAAACCCACTGTAAGTTTTGACACCTTTCTATCAGAACCATCATTAATTTTTTCAGCAATATGAGTTACAGTAGTTCTTCAGATGGATTGGACCAAATGGCCCAGCCTTTGCTCCCCACACATACCAATGAGCCTTGGCTGCCCATGAATCGGTCTCCAGTTCACCGATTTTTCTCCCTTGGACCACTTTTGGCTGGTACTGACCACTACAGACCAGAAACACTTCAAAAAAGCCACAGTTTTGGAGATGCTCTGACCCAGTCATCTTGCAATCACAATTTGGCGCTCGTCAGTCATCACAACCCTACGCTTGTCCATTTTTCTTGCTTCTAACACATCAACTTTCAGGACAAAATGTTCACGTACTGCCTACTGTTTCCCATCTGCTGACAGGTGCCACTTTAACAATGATAATATAAGTTGTACAGCTCTTTCAAGGGGTATATGGCGTGATGTACCCAGGCGAAGCCGAGGGGAACATAGATTCAGAGGCAGGGTACATCACGCCATATACCCCCTTGAAAGAGCTGTACAACGTTTTTATCTTACTGTTTTTATCTTATGGTGGCAACCTAAATATTGTTCTTAGATCCATATAAAAGTGACTCAGCGTCCCAGCCAGGCGAACGCTGTCGAAGCATTCAAAGTCCACATCTTCTCCTTTTTCTGTTAGGTATTCACGCAACATAGACGAAGATAAGGTATTTGACTTTTTTGTATTTTGGGGGACCACTTTTGCGCGTTTCTCAAGAATGTCGTCGTCTGTGTGACTAGCGAAACTTTTCGATGCCATTTTGACAGCTGTCAAAAGCAGCCGAGACGCGGTAAACAATTCTGATTTACGGTCCGTTACATCGGCAAACAAGCAGTTGAATCGTATTCAAGGAATTCAAAATGATACTCTCACGGGGTATATGATCATATACCCCGTGAGACTCACAGGGCACATGGAAAAGAATTAAACGTCTGTCAGCCAATCAAAATAAAGGATTTTAACAATAGGTAAGATAATCCATGTTATTCACCTGTCAGTGTTATGGCTGATTGGTGGGTAATTATGGTGTCAGTGCAAGAGAGATGAGACAAATTGCAGTCTCCTCTAAATATGTGAAGTCCGTCAATTCTCTTCTGTCCACTAACCAGTCCAAGAGCTATGAGCTATGATCACACAAACCTTTACAATCATGTCTGTAAGTATTTGGACAGTGACACTTCTTTGTCTCTGTTCTGTACTCCACCACCACAATGGATCAAACAGTAAAAAATCCAGATGTGTTTGAAGCATAATTTTGGCCGAACTGCTTTTATTCATAATCTCTCAAATTTAGAGCACAAGAGTTATTAGAAAAGCCAAAATAATTACAAATTATCTATTTTAATCCGTGGTTGAAAATCAATAACCGCCTGCGGTCTGGAACCCTCTGACATCACAAGATGCAGAGTCTCTTTCCTGGTGATGCTCTGCCAGGTCATCACTGCAGCTTTTTTCAGTTCAAGCTTGCTTTTGGGGCGTTTTGCCCTCAGTAAATACAACCCAGTCTCAAGTGGTTTGGTCAGGTGATTGACTCCGCCATTGTGCATCACTGTACTTCTTTGCCTAAAAAAATCTTAGGTTGCTTTTGCAGTTTGCCTCAGTATAATCTATCTGTACAGTAAAGAAGGATTTTATAAAAATCAGAATTGGGCTCAATCTCCGCCACAGAATGATCCATATACAAATCAGAATTCATCCTGCCACATTCGTCACATCATCAAATTAATAAAGAGAAACATACATGCCCATACCATAACACTACCTCTACCAGCAGGGAAATAATTTTGCTGTCATCCACCACAGTCTTTATATAAGGTCTTCTGAATCGTTTCGTCTGCCTGAGTACATCAGTGCATGTTTTTCCATCTCTCTGATGGATTTGCTTCGATCTCTGCCTAATGATGGCTTGTGTCTCTGGCAGTGACTGGCCTTTGGAAATCATCCCGACAGTTAACAGTAACAGATTCTAAATGCAAATACCATGCTTGAAATCAACACCAAATCTTTTATCAGCTTGTAACGTAAATGAAGGGATATCGCAAAGTTGACCATGGAACAGCCAAGCGGCTAATTCGAGCAATCGTCAATCCGAAAAAAGTGCCCTGATGTTGCAGTCACGTCCCATTTCTGGCGCTTTATGGGATAGTTCAGTGGCTGTGATGCTTCCAGTCTCACAGAGCTGCGGAAGGTTACCTTAGAATGCGTGGTTATGGATACTTGGCTGTACGATACCAAGCGTAGAGGCCGCATTTAGAAGCTTTCAGCTGGGGAACAGTCATCTTCTCGAACTTTCACATGGTGATATTCAGATGATTGATATAGTTTCTAGTATAATTTTTAGCGTTAACGTCAACAATCACTGATGATTGTCGATCAGTGCTTCTCAAACCTCTCCTGGAGTATCAGCTCTCCCGCATGTATTAGATCTCTCCCCGCCAGCACGTATGAAGATGCTCATTATCAAGCATCGTCACGGATAACGAGCTGATCATTTGACTCACCAGAGCTGGAGCAGGCAGAGCTCTAAAACAAGCAGGAGAAGTGGTATCCCAGGAAAGGTTTGAAATGCACTGATGTAGATGATAAGATAGCTATAATTCAATGTTATTATGCGCACTAATAGACTTAAGCACTAGCAAGCTGTGCACCGGAAGAGTGGTAGCCTCAGAAGTCTAAGAAATTTCTGGAAAAAAGCTAGAAATGGCAGGTTTTTTTTTGTATTGAGGACTGCTCGAATTGTCCAATGTCGTTTGGTCCCATTGACAAGGAGGAACCACATAAAAAAGTTCAGTAACTCCTACATTCAATCATTTGAATATAAATTCTCAAAATAAAGTTAAAAGATGCTCACAATAAGGCCTAGACAGCCAACATAATGCATTTTTCAATGTCCAAATATTTATGAAGCTGAATATATTTATAGCAGAATAGTCAGCAAGAACACCAGTAAGATATAGGATAGTGTCATCACTGGTCAGTGTTCTGCTATTTCGCCTGCTTGAGCGGTTTGAATTCATTCTTCTTTTTTGATGATTTTTTTTCACTGCTGAGTGTGGGACGTGACCTGTTCCATGCCAAGTATTGGCATATTTGAGAGATAGAAAGAAGACACATTGAAGCTCAACTTCTGACAAAGCACTTCCAAGCTTCCACAGAATAGTCTTTTTTTACAGGGCAGCACTGGCAGCATTATCGCCACTGGAAACTCATGTCCTGTATAACTGACTGCACTTTGCATTTCTCCAGCTAATACTGTTAAAAGTTGCACAGTTTATTTCTGCTATGACAAGGTGAAGTTCAAGTTCTTCATACTTGTGTGGGTACTCCAAGGCTTTTCTCCTCACATGGAGTGGTTTGCACTGTCCACTTTCTAAAGAGCCATAGCAATGGAAGCCTGGCCAGCTTGAATGGCTTTTGTTCTCTCCCTAGTTGCCATAGCAACTTAACTGTCACACCTTAACTTCCTCTTCCAGTGGCCTAATTTGGGGCAGCCACATCCTCAGTTGTTGTGCTAATCGAAGGGCCAGGATTTTGGAGAACAAGGCAGCCCAGCAGGAGCACAGGTTTCTCCTCCTCCCTCCAACTGCTCCCCCCTGTAGCTCCCACAGAAGTCCTCCAAAATCCCGGGGCAAACAGTACTGCGGGACTCCCCTTAGCTCCAGGGGGATATGATGACTCTGAGACAGGCCCTGAAAATACACAAGAGCAAAGCCGAGGCCCTCTCTACCCTCCTGCAGCTCGCCCTGCAAGCAGGCCAGCGCTGCTCTCAGGATGGGCACAGTCGCTGAGCTGGGCTCCTGCAGTCCATCTGACCGGGACTGTCCACTCGATTTCCCCCGATGCACCTTCATTCCTTTCTCGCCCACCGCATCACTATTCCTCGAGTCTCGCTGCTTTTCTTCCTTGTTCTTTTTCTCTCCCGCCATTTCCCCTTTTCCTCCGTCTTTCTTCCAGCACCAATAGGTGTCGCTTGCCTCCGGGCTCCAGGCAATCAGGACCCTGCCTCCCGCTGCTCTGACAGCCTCACACTGTCCATACAGCCAGGGCAGAGGCCCCAGCTTTGTGACCCCGCCGGTGCTCTGGGCCCATAGTGCCATCCTCACGGCTACGCACAGCTCCCCCTGCAGGAGGGAGGCCAAAGCGCACACAGCAGACACCTGCGACATCTGCTCCGAAGAACACACCAGTAGCACCGGCTTCTGTCTCAGCTGCCAAGCTAAAGAAATAAAGCAAAACAGGGTTTTTTGATCCATCATTAGAAAAGACAAAAAAATTCAGGGCATAATATACTATAATAAAATATGGTGCTAGAAGCAGAATGGCTTTATGAGTCTAAACCCACAAAGAAACCACAATTATATTGAGGGTATTTTCCCTATAAACAGGTGAACTAAAATGCAGAATATGCAATTATTTGCTAAAGGCCTTGTTTTATCACATGTTCTGAAGCAAAGGGGTCAAAAAAATATAGAAAGACTGGATTCTATATGGATTGAATCTATATATCTTGCTATAGCTTTTTGCTGAATCTAAATAAAAATAATTAATTGCTTTAGTAAATTTTCACCACATTTTAAATGCAAACAATACATCAATACCATATTTGTTGAAAAACCCTGAGCAATTGCTGCTCGTAGACTAACCTGAGAGTCCTCTTCTGACAGTATAGTAAGTCAGGCATGAGAGAGTCATCATGAATGCCACAAGGACCACTGACGCCACAGCAACGAGACCCCATCTTCTGTGTGAGGCTGGGAAGAGATGGGACAAGAATTTCAAAAAAGATCCTCCATACATTAGACACTATCAGCTCAGCATGCAAGTTTGAGTCACATAGCACAAAAAGGACACAGCCAGCTTGTTTTAAAATGAGAAGCAAGTAATACTTTCATTTAACTGTAATGCTTAGAATCTCCATCTGCTTGAGTGTCTATGCGCATATGTATGTATGCAGTGCCCGAAATGGGCCAACACTTAGCGGTGCTAAGTACCCAGTTCTCTGAATTTCATCCACTAGTGCACACTAGTATTCTGACTTTTTACAGTACTGCCACCTCCTGGTGAGTCTAGGTACGCCACCTCTAACACACCCTTAAAGGGATAGTTCGGATTTTTTTTACATGAAGTCGTATAAAATACCCTTTAGCAGTGTAGTGCATGAAAGGTGATTTTTTTTTTTTTTTTTTTTTGTTAATGAATCTTGTGAGTGGAGTTCTTGCCTCTCGAAGTTTTGTATGAAGAATTTCTGGCTAGTTTGCTGAGGTCACAAAAATGAAAAGTTTTGCTTCCCAAAACAACGTGCTTAAAAGAGTATTATATTTCAGCCACAAAACCATGGCCAGGGAATATTATGACTCCTGTCAAGGAGATTATGCTTTACTTTCAGTTTGTATGTATGTTTTCAGCAACCTTGCGGAAAAAGTTAAGAACAGATGTTTATGACATTTTTACCAGAGATGTGTCTTGGCCCCACTCTGTCAGAAGTGATTTCATTTTGGGAGTAATCCAGATCAAATTCTGAGTCCTGGAATTTTTTTTATATACTTAGGTGGTGGTGCATAATAAAGCTACTCGTTTGTGTCCCACACATGGGGCCTTGGTGGAGGTATAGCCTCTCTAAATGCTTGTTACATATTTGTGACACTTTGATGTTTCCAATCATAAAATTAATTTTAAAATTAGACAACAGAACCCCAATAAACACAAAATGCAGTTTTTAAATGATGTCTTCATTAATTGAGGGAAAAAAGCTATCTAACCTAACCTGGACCTGTGTGAAAAACATAATTTTCCCCCTTAGTTACTAAATCAGCCAATTAAATTAATGTAATTGATAACTGGGCTCAATTTCACCAGACAAAGCCAGGCAAAATTACTGCTAGCGCTGCTGAATCTAAAGAGCACTTAACTAGAACCTCTCTAGCAATGTGAAGTAAGCAAAGAGCAGCTTAAATGCTGGGATCTAAAAAAATTCAAGAAAAAATGAGAAACGAAGGCCTCACCGACCTCCGTTAAAGTCAGCGTTCATGATTCCACAATAAGAAAGAGACCAGGCAAAAACCTCCGCTGACCAATAAGAACATAAAGGCTCGTCTCACATTTGCCAAAAAAATCTTAATTTTTTTGGAATAATGTTCTGTGGAGTGATAAGTCAAAATTGGAACTTTTTGAAAAACTTTGATCTTGTTACATTTGGCATAAAGCTCATATAGCATTCCACAATATGAACATCACACCAACAGTCAAACGCTGTCGTGGTATTGTGATGGTCTGCGGCCGCTTTGCTGCCAAAGGACCTGGGCAACTTGCCACAAGTAGGGAGTTTTAGATTTGTCTGGATGTGATTTCATCTACTTCCACCAGTTTGGAAGGGTGTGGCTAACTATAAAGCTGACAACCACCGTTGACCAAAAGTAGCAGCAATTTAGATTTCACTTAACACTTCTATCAACACAATCTGTCACAAGACTAATGTCATTTAAAATAAGTCATGCGACAAGTACCAGTTTGTTACTTTTGTCCTTATTTTTGACTAAGATTAATTTGCCCATCCACAAAAATAATCTATTTAACAAACATTAAACAAAACAATGAACAAATAGTAACAGAGGCAGGGGTATACAAAAAATACACAAGAGAAAAAAAAATTGTTTACATGAAAACTTAATCAGTTTTATAAATGTTTACAGTTTTAACAGCTTTTCTGGTAAGAGGAATATATCAATTTTATCAATATCAGGTGGACGGCTGCTCCATCTTTCCTTCCCCTGAAGTCCGCAACCTGGGTGTCATTCTGGACACTCTCACTCTCTCTCCTTTCAGTCACACATCAAATCCATCACTAAATCTGCCTTCTTCCACCTCAAGAACATTTCCAGACTCTGTATCTGTCAGACCCCGTCACTGAATCCCTCATCCATGCCTTCATCTCTTCCCTCCTTGACTATTGCAATGGAGTCCTGTCCGGGCTACCTGACACTATCCTGGACAGGCTCCAGTACCTGCAGAACTCCGCTGCCAGGGTTCTCACCCATACCAAGCCCTGGCAGGACATCACCCCCATCCTGGCCCGCCTGCACAGGCTCCCGGTCAAACACTGCATCACATACAAACTCCTCCTCACCTATAAATCCCTTCACAGCCTGGCCCCCCAGTACCTCTCCGATCTCCTCCACCACTACATCCCATCCCGATCTCTGAGGTCCGCTAACATGGGCCTCTTCACTGAACCTGGTGCCAAAATCCGGACCTTTGAGTACAGAACTTTTAGCATTGCGGCCCCCACCCTCTGGAATGCTCTCCCCAAGGTCATCCATGACTCCCCAACCCTGGACATATTCAAAACTGCGCTCAAAACCCACCTGTTCACCGTTTCTTTCAATATTTAGTCTTTGGTTAGCTTGTAGGCTCATTATCTGGTTACTTGTTTTTGTCTTTAGTGTGTCTGTTCTGTCCCTTCTGTCTCTCTGGTTCTGTCCTGCGTGTTCCACCCTCTGTAAAGTGACCTTGGGGTTAAGAAAGGCGCTATATAAAATATAGTTATAATGATTATTATTATTATACAAAAGTAATTATTATTATTATTACTAATAATAATAATATGTCTTCTTCCCATTCTTTCTAATAAATCTAAAATGAAGGTGGTTTATTGGTAATTAAGTGGCATCGCAACAACAACAGTGGCAAACTTTCATGGGGTTATGCACCGGTGGACATCATAAATGTAGGATAATTTGATGTACAAAGAAAAAAAGCCAACCAACCCTGAATTCTGCCACTCAAATTACTCAATATTCATAGCGTTCAGCAGCCTCGTAGTCTGAAACTACAGTCACAGCGCCTTAAATTCCAGATATGAACAACGGTCCACATGTGTGGGTGGGGGGCAAAAATGGGACGCATAGCCCACACAGTGTTCAGTCCAGGGGCAGTCGACATCCTGAACGCAATAAATCTAAAAGTTGGTATTAATGGAACCATGAATTCTGCTGTCGACCAGGTAATCCTGCAAGAGAATGCCTGGCCACCAGTTCGTGACCTAAAACTCTACCGCAGTTGGGTTATGCAGCTGTACAGTGATCCGAAGCAGACAAGCAAGTCTGCTTTCAATAGCTTAAAACAAATCAAGGTTTTAGAGTAGACAAATCAAAATCCAATTTAAAATTAAGAGAGGGTCAAAATTCCTCCAAAAGAGATGAAAATGACTCGTTGCCAGTTATCAAACGTTTGCAGTTATTGCCGCCTGAGCAGTTTTCAGATTTAGGGGTGCAATCATTTTTTCTCATGGGTCGTATGGGTTTTGAATAACTCGACTTTCAATGAATGACATCAACATTTAAAAATAGGTGCGCAAAGCACGGAATACCCCTCAGCCCGATGTCGAAGTTTTTGGAGACGCCCGACCGCATGAACGATAGCAATACCCCGTCAGCCTTGAGGGCTGAGGGGTAATAATAGAAACATTGTGTTTCATTCATGAAACGTTAGTAAATTTGTGCGTAGATTTGCACATAGAAGCCTACGCCACTAAAAACCTACTCCGGATTCACGAACTCCGCGGGAAACAGATCTGATCGTAAACACGTGTGTATGATCATGAATGCCAATCCATGGTAAACTAACAGTGAGCTCCCAGTAATCAGCCCATGAATTGCCAATGACCACCATATAACGAGGTGTAGATGCATCCAGTAGACCTGTCAGTCATGGCGCAAAGAAAGAGAGAGAGAGAAAGAAAAAAAGAATTATTCCGAATCAGAAATAGAAATAATTTTGGGTGGAGTCAAGAAAAACATTTTATTTTCATCTGTTAGCAGTGTTGTGACAAAAAGTCGCAAGTGCCATTCCTGATGAAACCTGTTTTTCTGCACCACGAAGTACTACAGCGACTAATTCACAATCATGAACCTAATTTGAATTTTAAAACGCTAATTGCCAACAAATGTAACTAAATGTGTTATATTTTTCATCGTTTGTCCTGTTTAGGCTATATCACGTGTTTCAAATACATCTGCATATCGTATACATAACAGAGCGCAATATAAATTAAAATTGTCATTTCCAATAGTGACAAGCAGTATTTATGTGCATTCTTATATTTACACATGCACTACGCGTGGTCAGCAGCACGTGTGGATTTTGTTAGTAACAACAACGAAAAGATCGGAGCTACTAAAATATTGATGAATGCGGAGGTGAACGTAAATTTCCATCAGCGGACAGTTTACACACAAATTCGTTCTGCTCATGTTTCATGAATTATGTGCAACCCAGCAGGCACACGACCGACCTTCAATGTAGAAATATGGCTGAAATCATGTCAGTTCTCGTTTCAACGTTGAAACGCGATTGAAGCAACGTTTAACTCTAATGGTTGTAAAAAGGTTAACAAGATGATCTCAAACAAACACTGAAATTTGAACAAGATTTGTTTCACCGTTGAAAAAACATTGAAACAACGTTGGGTAAGAGTACCACACACAACCTCCAGCAAAATCGAAAAAAATCAACTTTTTTGGCTTTCCTTAATGTTTAGATACCAAGTCAAATATTCGGGTGTGGAAAAACGTTGAGTGCACATCCAGTTAAGAGAATTTACACTTTTATTTCTAGAGCGTCTATACATGCGGCAAGTTTATAAAGGTGGCAGGCATGACACTGTTGACCTAACCTTAACGCAACTCATAGGGGATGCTATCCCTATCCCGGTGCCTAACCTTAACCCAACTCAGCCACAAACAATGGTTTGTTCTGCTCAGATTATTCTACCCAGGATCACTGGATCAGCCGACTCACCAGCATGAAAGACATCAAAATGGATATTCACATGACGTCTCCTTATTGACAACAATAAACAAAAGGAAACAAGAGCCATCTGGCAATGGCGGATCCCCCCGGATGAAGGTTGTGTAACCTACAGGTTGTGTGGACAGACGGACGGACCGAAACCCCCAAAAGGCACAACTAAACCATAAGGAGAAGCTCCATACCAAATTTGGTGTTTGTAAGTGGTATAGTTTTGGAGTTCTGGTCCGGAAATGATTTTATTACAGACGGACGGACGGACACACTGATCGCTATATAAACATAAAAAATATGTAAATAAATAAATATATCAGGCTCAAATCCCGCTGCAGGCACTAATGTAATGCTTAACTTAACATGTAAACCTTTGTTCATAGCCTCATTGATGGAGGAAAAAAATAAGAAAGAAAACATAAAAAAAGAAGGTCAGAAGAAGTTGAAGAGATCGTACACAGAGTGAATGTCACGAGGGAAGAGTACGGAGGTGGAAATGGGAATTACCGCAAAATATTTTTCCCCCATCATTCTAAACCCCCTTCTCACTCATAAAAACCCCCAAAAATATCTGTGCCCCCTTTTAAAATCGTTCTGGCCAACAAAAAAAAAACCCAAAAAAGTGGAGGTTTGTGTATGGCACTCATGCCTAACGTTGAAAAAAACAGTGCAAAATCAACATTGATTCATCTTTCAAAATCAAAACATAATTCAACGGTGATTCAACTATGATGCATGACATTGATTTAACAGTGAAAAAACCTTAAAATGCCAGCTGGGAAGGTTTACTTCTGAATTCATCCACATCTGAATCCATGAGGGCCAAGTGGGATGCCATTTAACCTTATTCGTGAGCGAATCATGATTATGTGTGATCTCTGCACTGTCCTCTGAAATGTTTTGGGTCACCAGCAACCTTTGATATTAATACAAATTGCCTGTACCCAACAAAAAAAAAGACAGTCATGTCATTGAACAGCTGAATTAGGATAATGGCAACATTTTTGGTTCTATCTATCTAGAGTATGGTCCATAAATGTTTGGACAGAGCGGAGCATGTCATCACCCATGATCGCGGTCAGCCTTTACAAGCTACGGCTCATTGATTGCAATTAACTTTACAACCAAACACTTCTTCATTTCACCAGAGTTTCTCCTGGTACTCCCCCCACCCACAAAACATGCAATATAGGAACACTCCTGTATGGCTGTGTGCGAATGTTTGGTGGTGGTCGGAGGGGCCGTAGGCGCATACTGGCAGCCCCGCTTCCGTCAGTCTGCCCCAGGGCAGCTGTGGCCACAAAAACGTAGTTTACCACCATCAGAGCGTGAAAGTGTGAGTGAATGAATAATGTATCCATTGTGAAGTGTCTGAGTGCCCAGAAAAGCAGAAAAGCGCTATATATAAAATTGATGCATTATTATTATTATTAGAGTCCACGGGCATGTGCGAATAGTTAGCTGCTTAATGCTAGCTGCTCAATGATCAACCAACATGGGTGGACAGCCAACAGAAATGGCGTGTAAGTTTGCATACCAGCATAGCATTAATAATGTTACCGCAGGAAAAATGCCTCCGCAAATTAAATCCATGCTGTGCTTCCTAACCGCGGTAGAAACAGGAAAGTTGTTGCTGAATGGGTACTGCACTAGTTAAGAAAACGCACAAATATACACATATGATCATAGTTTACAACAAAAAAGGAAATGAACAGGACATGAGTGCGGAGAATAGCTACTGGCAAAAATATGGTTGATCTGCGGTTCCAACAGAGTAATGGGTAAAAAAAAGTCTTAGCCAACTCCAACAATGTGTTCTGCTTGTGTGAGTCTGTGACTGTGTGTGTGTGTATGTTTGTGTATTGTGTGTGCGCGCGCATATGCATTTGTATTAATATGTCATACAAGGCAGGTATAGTTGAAAAAGTCAGCAATAGGGCAGCACTCACATTGGGGACACAGAATTCTCCTCCCAGTGAGAAAGGGTGCAGATCTCCACACCTGCATATCAAAGGAAATCACTTTACATTCCGTCAGACAGCGTAGTGAAAGCACAACTGAACCCCATTGCCCTCCAATCATGGTCCTCCAGCTAGGGTTCTCTACAGCAAGTGTGTTAATAATGAACAAATACAAAGAATCATCTTTAAATCACTTGAGGTCTGGTGGCAGCCTGAATGAAAAGAAAAATGGCCTGAAATTGTTACGTTTACTTTGTTCTAAGTCATGTTTGCAGGAGAAGTGCATGTACATTCAAATAGAGAGAAAAGCCTGGATCCGGCTCTCCGTTCTTACCTGCACACAAAGCCCTGGAGACAACGTGCCGAAAGGGAGCCTGAGTTCTGCCTCAGTGGAGTTCCCCTTTGAGAGACAACGCAGTAGCACCCATTAATTAAACTGAGAGAGAGTCAGGACTCACTTCATTCCTAAAACAATCGATCTGTGCCAGTACCAACGCAATGAATGTCATCTGGAGCACCTCTTGGATCTTGCTTGTAACTCCCCATGAACGCTCACTAATATTAACAGCTCTAAGATTCTCAACAGGCAGCTGAATGGTGCTTCAGATCCAAGTTATTCTCACAGGATATATTTTTATTCAAAGGATTACCGATATAACAAAACACAAATCTTACCATTACAAGGATATTTTAGAATATTTTATCAAGGATCAAAGGATAACATTTTAATTCCTGAAAAAGTGTAGACAGTGCTTCAGTATGATATGCAGTGTTAAGGTGATCTACCACTGGATTCACAGAACCCTACTTGATTATATGTTCTATTCCTTAAAAGGAATAATGGACAAAAAATTTTTGGACTTCTGGGGTTCTAAGCACATATGGTTGGACTTCTGGGGTTTTAACCCCGTATTTAGGGTTATTGGCCGTATATTACGTGACAACCCTGGAACAAAATGTTACCATTTACAATAAAATAAATAAAAACCCTGCACTGTGACAAAAACTTGTTTATTATTAACACTTTAAATAGTACATAAGTGGGTCTAGTGTTTGATACGCGATACCTTTAACTGCCAATATCACAGAACTTGGAACATGACTTGTGGTTTTTTAGTACCCCAAAGATGGCCCTTGTCAAATGTGAAATGGCAACGGTCTTAACTCAAATTCACCAAAAGTGTGACTTATGGGGTTTTAGTAATAGGTGCTACAATTTAGGAAAGTCAAAGTGACTTTTCAGATGGAATTAAATCATGAAGTCAATTGTCGTTGTATCCCTGGAAATAAAAAGCTCATGTAACAAAAATGTGTGAAAGCAGATAAAAGAGTATTCTGGATATGGCACTGAAGGCTTACAGTGTTTGCAGAGTGCACAGTCCCTTTGGCAACACACCGCTCTCCCTGCAGGACGCAGAGCTGCGCAGAAAAGGATGCAGGGATGCTGGACGTGAGTTGGATAAGGAAGTGCCAGGGAGCAGGGAGGACCACTGTCTGCCATTCTGAGAGGCCTGCCAGAGAATACAACCAGGAAGAAAAGTCGAGGATAAAGAACATGTGACTGACTATGCACAGTAACTGAACAAATACTGTACAAAAATAAGCACTAAATAAGCCCAAGCACTAAGAAGAGGAGGCAAAATGTACTGTAAATTTTAAAGTTCACTGTGCAAAGCAAATTCAAACAACCCAGGAAATGAAAGAGGGGGAACACATTTTGTGCATATACGCAGCAGGGTGCAGGGAAATTTTTGACATTTAAAAAGAAATTGCATTTCTCCTTATTTCAACGATTGAAATTTCAAAAGGTTACCAAAAATACATAGCAGAAACGGCCTTATTATATATCCTGTGACCTATGCAAGAATGACAATACTCTCAATTTTCTGAAACCAGACTAACCCAATTTTTTTCTAATTAATTGGCTCAATGCATCTTGTAAACATCTCAGCAGAAATTACAGCTGTGATAAAATGAGGCAGCCAGTGTCAATGCCAATGCCCACATAGAGCCCTGAGCTCTGCGTGTAGTCTCCTGTTTACGGAGGTCACGAGCTCAGTATCTTCATATATTTGAGGGTTTTAAATTATATGGGTGACTTTTCATGCACCCACTGTTTGAAAATATTTATGAGGACCGTAGTCCCTACACTGTACCTTGTTGGAAGGGGCAACGAACATCAGAGGTGCCATTGAGTGAGAACTGCACGGAGAAACAAAGAGGTACGGAGTATTAATCATAAAGAGAGTGTGAATCTTTTAATAATGGTCCACAGGATAAAGGATAGTGCAGACATCCAACCACACCGAAATCCAAAGACTCACCTGCACACACATCTGAGAATGCTTGTCTACAGTAGAAATATTGTATCTCTGAAAAAAAAGTGAAAATTTCTATCAGGCATAAAAATGTGATACAGTTCATCACAAACAAATACACAGATTGAGATAGTTCCAGACAGTGCAAGTTATAATGAAAGAGCAAATCTGGACAGCACCGGCAGCGAGAGCTGCCCTCAGCATACTGCAGCTGCAGCAAAAGAAAAGAATCCTCCATGTTGTTTATATTACTGCTCTACAACCTAATAGAGACAAATTAACTGCTAGTTAAAATAATATGATGGATTTTGTGGCTGGCACAAAAACCAGCATGAGTACGGGAAGTGAGGGGTAGGGGATGTTTGGGAACTGAAGATGAAACCACTGCCATAAACAGTAACACCCACCCACTCTTTCACCGGCAGTGAGGAGTTGGGGACTGGGTGACAGAGGAGAGGATCTTCCTGGACTTGCCAGCAGAGGGCAGCAGAGGGCATCAAGGAGGAAGAATGGCACACCGGCTCCAAGAGTAATGTTTCCTTAAGCACTTCGATTAAACTGGAGTGCCATATATCTCGGTTACCTACAAGAGTGAGATAAATAATACAGCCTTTATATCAACCTCAATTTACAGTCTTGTTCATAAATACTCGAACACTGACAGCTATGGTTATTTACCTCATCTTGTTGGAGAGGAAATTAAGTAATGATTGCATGCATAAAGTGCAATTTGAGGGCATTTATCACCAATTTGGGATAACTGCGCTAGAATCATAGCACTTTTTACAATAGCCCCCCCCCCAAAAGGACTAAAAGTAATTGGCCATACAGCTGTTCCACAGTCAGGTGTGCATTATTCACTTATTATTTAATTTACCAGGAAGCAGATTAATACTCTCTAGTTGATTTTGAGTGTGGCATTAGCACCTGGAATCTGTTGCTCTGAATATGAAGTCACAGCCCTGTCACAGCAACAGAAGCACGCCATCATTTGGCAAAGAAGCCAAAACAAGAAAGAGCCTAAATATTACGTGGCCAAATTAATTACTTAGTACATTAAAGAAAAAAACAAAATACACAAGCGAGCTCAGGAACACCAAAAGGCCAGGAAAACCACAGATAACAACTGTAGATGACAAAATTATTTCTTTCCTTGCTGAAGGAAAAACCCGATCACAAAAATTGGCAACATCCTTGATTTATCTCCAGTAAATATACATATATAATATAGACCTATATATACCTATTATACATATTTAATATAGGCCTATAACTTATAAGTGTTATAAGTGCGTCCTGCAGGGCGGTTAACTGTAGGTACTCTAGCGATAATGACCGTAAATATTATAGCAGTAATCAGGTTTATCCATTAAACGATTGTAACTGTGTATGGTTTCAAATGAAGTTAACGTGTCCACTTCATGTTTCAGCAACTGCTGACAGTTCGCTTGCTACGTGCTATGCCAGCAGACAGATTTCACCTCGCTGACTCGTACTCAAGCGATAATGACCGTAAATATTATAGCAGCGAAAAAAACAGGCTTTATCCATTAAAAGATTGTAATTGAGTACGGTTATAAAGGAAGCTAACGTGTCCACTTCCTGTATCAGCGACAGCTGACAGTTCGCTAGCTACGTGCATTGCCTGCAGACTGATTTCAGCTCGCTGATTGCGGACACCGTCATAAGTTCGTTGTAATTGTGGGTAGCAAGTTAGCCATAGTCCGCATAATCGCGCATAATATTGGGTTATGCATAATCTCCGTTTCAGATTAATGCTGCGATTTGATATTGCTGGCAAATGACCATGGTATAAGCGGGATAATCAACTCGAAGGTGAGCATTCCACGGTTTTAATGCTCTTCACGGAGGCAACCTGTGAGGTTTTACGAAATGAGCCAAGAGCGAGAACCAGATGAATGCAAAATGGAGGCTTTATTTCTGAAGGGGGAAACCCCCCAACAGAGCTGGCAACAGTACAATGTCCACAATCCACAAACAGAATCCAAAGGGCAAAGTCCAAAACTGTAACCAGGGCACCAATAACACAACTCAAGGTCAGGCAAAAATGGTTCGGTACACAGGCGTGGGTTTGGTGGAGAGACAAACTCATAAGCCGTAAACAGTCCGAATCCAAATACCAGGGCAGCAAAGACAATAGACGTGGTCGGGCAAAAAGTAGGTCAAAACTCACGAAGGCAATCAGATCCAAAAGGGCAAACCAAAAAACAAGTGTCGGGCAATCCAGTCAGAAAGAAAATATCACAGTGAGCAAGGCGAGGAACGTAGCACAAGACAAAGGAGTAAAGACGATCTGACAAGGAACTAAAAGTGTAGACACCTTATATACATATCCGGGTTAAACACATGACTAGGGTAAACAGGTGTAGTCAATGACATGGGAGTGACACATGAGGAAAACTAATTACATGAATTTGGCGAATGCCGAAACGCAGACAGGGATAACGAGACATTCCTATGAACGAACAAACGGCTCCGGTTAAGGAGTACTAAAGTGTACAGTCTAAAGAAAAGGGAAAGCAAGAGATATAAGAGGAAACCGCAGTGGAGATAATTAGTGATAGACAAGGAGGGCGGAGATACAGATTGGGCGAATGCTGAGAGATCGTTAGTCTATTAGTATGTGCAGCTATACAATCCCGAGTGCAAGTTAGTCAGTTAGTATAAATGTACAATGTTAATCGGGGTTAGTAATTATCGAAAACAATAAACTGTTAGTAGGGTTAGTAGATAGCATAAAGAGAGAGGAAGGAAGAAAATGAGAAATGAAGAAAGATTGAAATCCCAGAAACCAGGAAATCACCCGAATGAGTGGCACGTCAGACAAGGGACCGTGGGCAAAGACCTACACAAGACAAGACAGGGTAAACGAAGTGCAGGACAAGAAATCACAACAAGACTATGAAAGAATGGCAAGGCTATGAAACATGGCAAGACTGTGAAACATGGCAAGACTATAAAACATGGCAAAGACATAAATAATACAAAACATGAAACATAATAAAACAAGAAATCAAACAACAAAACACAATACATAATCATGGGGATGGTCAGGGGCAGGCAGTGGTCACTAAAACACAAAAGGCATACATGGCAAGCCAGGCACAAAACTTAAACATGGAACAGACAAAGCATGGCAGAGATGCAGATTCACAACAGAACCCCCCCCCCCAACGAACGCCTCCTGGCGTTCAATTCGAAGAACGTGATGCAGCATGATAGTCTCTTATTAAAGTCTTATCCAGAATGTGTCGGGCAGGAACCCAACTGCGGTGTTCCGGTCCGTAACCCTCCCAGTCGACGAGGTACTGTAGACCTCTGCCTCATCGACGAGAGTCCAGGAGGGCACGGACCGTGTAGACTTCGCCTCCGTCGATGATCCGGGCGGGTGGAGGGGGATCAGGTCCAGAGGACAGGTGGTGGGTTACAGCAGGTTTTAACTGGGACACATGGAAAGTGGGGTGTATGCGTCGCATGGACAGGGGGAGACGGAGGCGAACGGCAGTGGGACTTAGGACCCTTTCAATGGTGAAAGGGCCCAGGAACTTGGGGAAAAGCTTACCCCCGTTACCTCTGAGGGGAATGTCCCTTGAAGAAAGCCAAACCCGTTGCCCAGGTCGGTACGTGGGAGCAGATGTGCGTCTCCTGTCGGCCTGCTCCTTCATCCTGGAGACTGACCTGAGCAGGGCCTGGCGGGTGGTAATCCAGGTGCGTCTACACCTGCGCACGAACTCACGAGCTGAAGGAACGGCTACTTCTTCCTCCTGAGACGGGAACAACGGGGGTTGGTAGCCTAGGCAGGCCCTGAAGGGGGAAACGCCGGAGGCAGCCGAGGTGTGGCTGTTCAGGGCATATTCCACCCACGGCAATTGATGGCTCCAGGAGGAGGGGTTCCTAACACATAGACACCTTAGGACATTTTCCACAGACTGGTTAGCTCGCTCGGTCTGGCCATTGGTTTGGGGGTGAAAACCTGATGACAAACTAACTGAAGTGCCAAGTGACTTACAAAATGCTTTCCAAAACAGAGCAGTGAATTGGGGGCCACGATCAGAAGTGATGTCAGTGGGGATTCCGTGAAGTCTAATAACGTGTTGAATGATGAGATTAGCGGTTTCTTGAGCGGAAGGGAGCTTGGTGAGGGGGACTAAATGAATGGCTTTGGAGAATCTATCAACTATCGTGAGAATGGTGGTGTGGTGATTGGAAGGAGGAAGGCCAGTGACAAAATCTAGTGCAATGTGGGACCAGGGGCGATGTGGTGTAGGAAGGGGCTGAAGCAAACCTTGAGGGGGCTGGTGTGATGTCTTAGCCTGGGCGCAGACCGAGCAAGCAGCTACAAAACCCTGAACATCCTGAGTTCTCTCTGGCCACCAAAATCTTTGGAGAATAAAGTCCTTGGTGCGGCGTACCCCAGGATGGCAGGACAGCATGGAGGAGTGTCCCCACTCCAGGACCTTGGGGCGCAAAGCAGCTGGGACATATAGGCAATTAGTGGGGCAAGCACTAGGGGTAGCAGCATTAGCTTGGGCATCCTTGACCTCTCTTTCAATATTAAAACATAGAGCGTTAATGAACGCTTCCTTAGGGAGTACTGTATCATTGCAAGGACCTCCTTCTCTAATCTCAAAACAGCGTGAGAGGGCGTCAGGTTTAACATTCTTACTTCCTGGTCTGAAAGCGATGTGGAAATTGAAACGGGAAAAGAATAATGCCCACCTGGCTTGTCGTGGGTTGAGTCTCTTGGCCGTCTGAAGGTACTCCAAATTCTTATGGTCAGTCCAGACAATAAAGGGAACTTTGGATCCTTCCAGCCATTGCCTCCATTCCTCCAAGGCCAACTTCACTGCTAACAGCTCCCGGTTGCCGATGTCGTAGTTTCTCTCCGCTGAGCTGAGGCGGTGAGAGAAGAAGGCACATGGATGGATTTTCCCATCCTCCGTGGACCTCTGAGACAGGATGGCTCCAGCTCCAATATTGGAGGCATCCACCTCGACGATGAACTGGAGCTCTGGGTTGGGAATGGTGAGGATGGGTGCAGATGTGAATCTGGTCTTTAATTCCTTAAAGGCGTCCTCTGCTTTCTCCGACCAACGAAACTTGAATTTGGAGGAGGTGAGAGCAGTAAGAGGAGCCGCAACCGAACTATAGTTCCTGATGAACCGCCGGTAGAAGTTGGCAAATCCTAGGAAACGTTGCAGTGACTTACGGTCCTCAGGTCGGGGCCACTTGGTAACTGCCTCCACCTTTACTGGGTCCATGCGAATGGTGCTCGGAGAAATAATGTAACCCAAAAAGGTGGTGGTTTCAACAAAAAACTCACACTTCTCGGCCTTCACGAAAAGGCGGTTCTCCAAGAGGCGACGGAGCACTTGGCGAACATGCTTAACATGGTCCTCCTGGGATTCAGAAAAAATTAGAATATCGTCAAGATAGACAAAAACAAACTTGTTTATCATGTCTCTTAAGACATCATTGACGAGGTTTTGAAATACGGCTGGAGCGTTGGTAAGCCCGAAAGGAAGAACCAAATATTCCCAGTGCCCCGTGGGAGTGTTAAAGGCGGTCTTCCATTCGTCCCCCTCTCTGATTCGCACTAAGTGGTACGCATTCCGGAGGTCGAGCTTAGTAAAGATCTTGGCTCCTTGCAGGAGATCAAAAGCGGTGTTCATGAGGGGAAGTGGGTAGCGGTTCTTAATAGTTATCTCATTGAGGCCACGGTAATCAATACAGGGTCTTAATGATCCATCCTTCTTAGCTACGAAGAAAAACCCCGCACCAGCAGGTGATGAAGACGGGCGTATAATGCCTGCAGCGAGAGACTCTGAGAGATACTTCTCCATAGCTTGGTTCTCTGGTCTGGAGAGTGAATAGAGTCGGCCTCTAGGGGGCAAAGTACCTGGCTTCAGGTCTATGGTGCAGTCATAGGGTCGGTGAGGTGGTAAGCTGGTGGCCCGAGACTTTGAGAAAACCTCCTTGAGGTCATGGAATTCTAGAGGAACCTTTTCCAGGTCTGGAATCTCCTCCGGAGATGGGTTGTGTAGAGGATCGAGGGCGTTGCGGAGGCATGTCAGGGAGCAGTTGGGGCTCCATCCCTTAATCTCATTCTTGCGCCAGTCGATCTCAGGTAGGTGTTTGGCCATCCATGGATGGCCCAGAACGATAGGAGCATGGGGAGAGTGTAACAGGAGGAACTGAATGGTTTCGTGGTGGTTCCCTGACACCTTGAGTCTGATGGGGCTGGTTGTATGGGTTATTTGAGCGATCCTCTGGCCGCTGAGCGAATTGGCCACTCGATCAGGGAAGATCTTCTCTGTGGGAACCCCCCATTTCCGGGCCAGCTCCACATCAATTAAATTTTCCTCCGCTCCGGTGTCCACGAGAGCCTCGGTGGATCTGCTCTCGCCCCCCCATTCCAAAGTTACAGGAACGCATGTGCGGTTGTTAGTTTCCTGTCCCGGCGTCACCCCTATTACTGTAGCTATGCGGGCACCAGGAGGACCTCTTCTCTTCTTTTCTTTTTCTCTGTTAGGGCACTGAGCGATAAGGTGTCCTCCCTTGCCACAGTAAAAGCAGGCCCCATCACGGCGGCGGCGATCCCTCTCCTCTACAGGAATGCGCGTATGTCCCAATTGCATGGGTTCTGGCTCAGGGGGGCGGCTGCTAGTAGGGGGTGATCGAGGCGGAGTACTCTGGGGAGCTGGATATGGTCGTCTGCGAGAAGCGAGGCGTCGGCGCTCCTCCAATCGCGAATCCACGCGAATAGCCAGGTCGACAAGGTCGTCCAAGTTCTCCGGCAATTCCCGCGACACTAGCTCATCTTTAAGAGCTTCGGATAATCCGTCAAAGAAGGCATCATAAAGAGCTCTCTGTCCCCATCTGCTGTTGGTGGCCAACGTCTGAAAATCAATGGCGTAGTCGGCTACAGGACGCCCACCTTGTCGCATGCGTAGGATCTCTCGTCCTGCCTCGTGACCCAACTTGGTGCGATCGAAGATCCGCCTCATCTCTTCACCCAGTAGACGAAAAGTCTGTACACATGGGAGATCAGCTTCCCAAGCCACTGTAGCCCACTGCTTAGCTCTTCCCGTCAGTTGTGTGATGACAAAAGCAACTCGCGCTCTTTCGGTGGGGAAGGACGAAGGCTGCAGGCTGAAGATGAGCTCACACTGGGTGAGAAACGCCCGACATGCTCCCGGGTTCCCGTCGTACCTCTCCGGCGGTGGTAGACGTGGTTCGCAGCTGGGTAGGGGCGGGGCGGAAGCGGGAGCAGGAGGAGTATAGACGGTAGGCTGGGGTGACTGTAGTTGCTGCGCTCCCTGTACTGAGCGAGTAAGATCCGCCATCTGGAGACTCATGGTTTGCATGTGCTGCATTAAAGCACGGAGCTGACGTTCCTGAAACTCCAACTGAGTGCCCTGCTGGTGCACTGCCTCCTGCAGAGACTGGTCTGACGCTGGCTCCGTCATGGTCAGATCGTAATGTGAGGTTTTACGAAATGAGCCAAGAGCGAGAACCAGATGAATGCAAAATGGAGGCTTTATTTCTGAAGGGGGAAACCCCCCAACAGAGCTGGCAACAGTACAATGTCCACAATCCACAAACAGAATCCAAAGGGCAAAGTCCAAAACTGTAACCAGGGCACCAATAACACAACTCAAGGTCAGGCAAAAATGGTTCGGTACACAGGCGTGGGTTTGGTGGAGAGACAAACTCAAAAGCCGTAAACAGTCCGAATCCAAATACCAGGGCAGCAAAGACAATAGACGTGGTCGGGCAAAAAGTAGGTCAAAACTCACGAAGGCAATCAGATCCAAAAGGGCAAACCAAAAAACAAGTGTCGGGCAATCCAGTCAGAAAGAAAATATCACAGTGAGCAAGGCGAGGAACGTAGCACAAGACAAAGGAGTAAAGACGATCTGACAAGGAACTAAAAGTGTAGACACCTTATATACATATCCGGGTTAAACACATGACTAGGGTAAACAGGTGTAGTCAATGACATGGGAGTGACACATGAGGAAAACTAATTACATGAATTTGGCGAATGCCGAAACGCAGACAGGGATAACGAGACATTCCTATGAACGAACAAACGGCTCCGGTTAAGGAGTACTAAAGTGTACAGTCTAAAGAAAAGGGAAAGCAAGAGATATAAGAGGAAACCGCAGTGGAGATAATTAGTGATAGACAAGGAGGGCGGAGATACAGATTGGGCGAATGCTGAGAGATCGTTAGTCTATTAGTATGTGCAGCTATACAATCCCGAGTGCAAGTTAGTCAGTTAGTATAAATGTACAATGTTAATCGGGGTTAGTAATTATCGAAAACAATAAACTGTTAGTAGGGTTAGTAGATAGCATAAAGAGAGAGGAAGGAAGAAAATGAGAAATGAAGAAAGATTGAAATCCCAGAAACCAGGAAATCACCCGAATGAGTGGCACGTCAGACAAGGGACCGTGGGCAAAGACCTACACAAGACAAGACAGGGTAAACGAAGTGCAGGACTAGAAATCACAACAAGACTATGAAAGAATGGCAAGGCTATGAAACATGGCAAGACTGTGAAACATGGCAAGACTATAAAACATGGCAAAGACATAAATAATACAAAACATGAAACATAATAAAACAAGAAATCAAACAACAAAACACAATACATAATCATGGGGATGGTCAGGGGCAGGCAGTGGTCACTAAAACACAAAAGGCATACATGGCAAGCCAGGCACAAAACTTAAACATGGAACAGACAAAGCATGGCAGAGATGCAGATTCACAACACAACCACCCGACGCGTACTCCGCACCGTGCATTAAACCCGTGGAATGCTCACCTTCTCGTTAATTATCCCTTACATATTCAACAACATTGCTATTAATCCATTTTCCGGACACCAACAGAAACTTAATTGCATACAGCCAATCAGCGACCTTGTGCCGGACCGCTGAAGGAGTGTCTCGAGACAGTGAAATTTTTCTTGATTCACTGGCCTTGCACTTATGAAGTAAAAATAACCGAGATCGCGTCAGCTTATTATTGAAAATATGAATACTCTGAACAGATGAGTTTTGTCTAGCCTATCTGGAAACATTAAAAATGATCGGCAGGTTTGGAAACGGCCACCGTAATTTTCAAATGAAGGACACGAAGATTTAATAATCAAAACCTCTTTTAAAGTATAAAATCATTAGGCTGTATCACACCCCTCTGCCCGAGTATAGCCGTCTACTTAAAATTATGTTTCTATGATGCAGAAAGAAAGCACCATAATCAACCCATATTAACAGCCGACAGCGAAGTGCGAAAAAAAAATCATGAACACCACTAGCCAAACCTGCCGATATGTTTGTAACATTCAGTAGCAAGGCTAGATAAAAATAATCTGTAGACCTACAGAACATTAATATTATCGAGAATAAGATGACGCAATCTCGGTTATTTCTGCTTTATATTCATTGGATTTTGTTCGGTGTCACTTAGTTTATTATTAATATGCCAGATCAGTGAAGGATAAAAAAGCTTTGAGTTGGGTATAGCTAGACTACATTGATTGTAACCAGCTCATTTTATCAGCTTCAAATATTTGAACAATTACATTCATTAATAATTTATGCAGATGACAGGCTAGATGAATGATTTGGCCAACAGTTATGTTGAGAGTAAGACAGGCATTTCCGATGTAATCGCAGAATTCTGGGCAGCGAAAGGACAGTGCAGTCAGTGGTTCCGAGACCGTATCTCGGTGCAAGGCCAGTAAAGACAGAAAAAAATTAAACTGTCTCAAGACACTCTTTCAGCGGTCCGGAACGAGGCTGCTGATGTGCTGTATGCAAATAATTTTCTGTTGGTGCCCGGAACTCTAATGGGGGGGAAATTCGCTTGCCGCACACCGCACACCGCGCCCCCCCTGCAATTGCTCTGCGCCCCCCACTTTGGGAACCACTGGCATAAGCAAACCACATCCTCCAGATCCTTCAATACTTTTCTGAATTTCTCCAAGGAAATGAATAAATCCAGTTTTGAAGCTTCTTGGAACCTGTTTCAAGCTCTAGGAGCACAGAAGCAAAAGGCAGTTTTTCTGAGCTCAGTTTTTACTCGGGGGACCTCAAGGACCAACCAGTCCTAAGCCCTTGCCCGGTAAGGGCTTGAACGCCGAGTGATAAGATAATTCGGTAATCTATGTAGGAATGCTTTATAATTAAAAGTCAGCAAATGGTGCGTTCTCCTGGTGGCGAAGGATGACCAACCCACAGCTTTATACAGCAAACGATGAGCTCTAAAATGATCCCCAGTACTAAAACAAAGAGCTGCATGATAGACTGAATCAAGCTTTTTTTAAGGTTGTTTGGGCAGCATGCATACAAATAATGTCACCATAATCAAGTACTGATAAAAAGGTGGACTGAACTGAAAGCTTCCCATCATCACGAGAAAAACATGTTCTGTTTTTGTAAAAGAACCCAATTTTATGTCTTTACTTTTTTATTAGTTCATCAAGGTGTATTTTAAAGGTGACCTAATATGCAATTTTTCCAAGTTTATATTTTGGTCTTTGACTCCCCTAGAGTGCTCCTGATCATGCAAAGTAAAAAAAGAGTACTTATTTTGCTCATACTGCCATCCTCAAAAAACTCCATTTGTAGTCCAGAGTAGTCTTTGCTTGAAACGCCTCATTGGGGTGGCTCTTCCGCTATGGCCCCCACTACCCGTGTACCCACTTTCTTCTGACTGGCCAGCTCTGTGGAGGGCGAATCTAGGCGGGACGAGGCAGCAGAACATAGTTTTCTTGGTCCAGCTCCAGAGGAATCGATGGGCATATTCTGCAATCTAACGCAGTACATGTGTATAGATCTAATTAAATTAACTTCTTCTAATAAATGCAATGGCGAAAGTGGAGGACGCAGTGCGAAAGTCTTGCAGCTCAAGCAAGAATTTTCTATCGGGTACAGTTTTCTGCAGAAATAGTTGGTGAGTACAGCGGTTTTTGTACTCCGTAGCTAGGATTCAGGGGAAGATAGAATCCACTCCATATAGACACATTTGTAGAACGGGTCGACATGCCCAATTGTAGACCAGAAACCGTAGAAATCCGGTAGGTCTGAGTTTAGAGGGAAACATGGACAGTGAGGAGCAGCTAAAAGTGGACCAACAGCTCATGGACTGCTTCGGTGTGTATTAGGACCTGCTGGTTCCTGTGCATAGCTGTGGTGTGTTGTTAGCATGGAGAAAGGAACAGCTTCCGCGCTGGTATATGACGGAGGGGCGAAAGCTCCAGGCAAAACTGCCTTTTCGGAAATTGCCCGTGGTAATGGTTTATTTATTGCTTCAGAATGACCAGCTTTTCCGCGTGGAAAATGGGCACATTATGGATAGCGTGTGAGAGCTAGACAGAGCTCCGGATATGTCATGAACATAATACAGGTTTTACAGACGGTAAGTTCCATCTGCGTGAACCGTTGCTTATGTGGAGCTAGGGAATCGATCACTTTTACAGGAAAGAATTTAATATTCAATCGATGGCAATGCAGAGAAATTGTTTGTTATACAGGACATGTTATAGCCTGTGCGCTTCCCTATTGCTTTCACCGGTAGTATCAGAGAGCTTGCCCAGACACTGGAGATGTATCAGGCTGACCCTGGTCATGGATAAGTAAAGTGATCGTTTCATAAGCACCCAAAAATGCACCCCAAGCTCTGCAAAATCTACGTCTGGTCTAACTGCAGCCCAACTCGGCAGACACATACAGCACCTCTCCATTTAGCTTTAACTGTAGTGGCTACAATAAGGCAACGTTATGATGAAACTGCCACATTGATGCTTACCGAAGTGACACAAGCATATCGATCATACTTGCTGCATATAAGTTAACCAGAAGCATTTTTAATTTGCAGAACACGCGAACTAACATGCAGTAGCTGATAAGCGGTCATGACTTTGAATGTAATCTGTAGCGCAAAAAATTTGTTTCGCTTCCGGTGTGAAAGCTGCTTAACGTGCCCATAATGCCTGTTTTCGCGTCTTTGCATTGACTTTGAATGTAGCTAATTTGTCGTGCGAAAAATTTGTTTTGCGTCCAGTGTGAAAGCGGCTTGACGTGCCCTGAACATGTATTTGTGTCTTTGCATTTACTTTGAACGTAGGCTGATCTGTCCCGCAAAAAATTCGTTTTGTGTCTGATGTAAAAGCAGCTTTATGGATAGTACGCGACAGCTAGAGAGAGATCGGTTTTGTTATGAACATAATACAGGTTTGCAGACCATAAGTTCCGCTAGCGCGGACAAGTTGTTTATGTTGAGCTGGTGAATCGATCACTTCTACAGGAAAGAATTACCTATTTAATCTCTGCCTTTTTCAGCTTTTTATTAGCCACAACAATTTCTAAAGAGGGATGAAATTATGTCAAGGTAGTGCAGAGAAATCATCTGTAAACCGGTAGAGCTTCTGCGTTTCGCATTGCTTTCACAGTAGCACCAGAGAGCTTGCCCAGACATTTGTGAAGTATCCGCCTGATCCCAGTCATAGATAAGTGAAGCGATCACTAAATGTAGTGGCTACAATCGGGCAACATTATGATGAACCTGCCACATTGATGCTGCTTACCGAAGTAACACAAGCATACCGATCAGAATTACTGCATATAAGTTAAGCAGGAGCATTTCTAATTAGCACGGCACACTAACTAAATGCAGTAGCTGGTAACGGAGTGAAAAACTGAGAGATAAACCCTTGCACTACAGGTTTTACTGACAGCAAGTTCTGTTACTGTGAACAGTTGTACTAAGCATCCAAATTACAAACAAGTATTAAAAGTTAGCTTCAAATGAGGTTTATGTTCACACACTTTCTGTAGAATTTCCCCTGATATCATTCTCACATATTTAAGACACAAACATTAGCAACAGTAACTTAGCTATGGTAGCCACTGTGCTACAGCCACAATCAACTGGCTATCACGTCAGGTTGGCTTATGCAGTAAAAGCAACTTACAGCTTCTGTGTCTGTGAGTCACGGACAGTCGCGACCGATACAGGCTTTATCTTCAGATATTTAACAAAACCTGCATTCGAGGCCAGTTGCTAACTATCGCTGGCGGTCCTGCTAGCCACGGAACAAGTTAGCTTCACTTACATTATTTGCTGTTATATGGTTCCTTACAGCTTGTGGCTCCGAGCGCTTTATCGAGGCAACTGCTCCAGGTTTGAGAAGCAGCTGAAACGCTTATCCTGTGTCGAAGTATCGTTTATTGACAAAGCTGTCTTTGGTGAAATGCTGAGCACAAACACCTAACGTTGCCTTTGGACATGGCTGTTTGCTGCCAGCAAACAAAAAAAGCTACCCACTGAATTCTGATGGCATCGTCTTTTGGAAGAGAAATATTTTTTTTTCTCTGTGTCCAAAAGTAAACAGACAAGGGGCTTTGAGAGAAATACTGACAAAATTGCAATTCAAATGATCTGTGGTTCTTCTTTTATATTTCGAAAAGTGTAGACGCTACTAAGGCATAATATGATCTGCCTTTGTTAGTGCCTGCTAGAATAGTTTCTGGTGTGGGCAGGTCCAGCGCAGTGGTTGGCTCTGGCTAGGTCTGTACTAATTGGACGGCACAACCTGACGTCAGGTTTTGCCCGGATCTCGTGAAGATCTTGGGAGGAGCTGTTCAGAGAGGAAATCACGCTCATGAAATCACGTTCTTGGATTACGGCAAAATCCCTGTATCTAATGTTTAGAAACTTTTCAGAGGTTGAACATGGACAACCAACATTATCACATGACTAATATGTATTAAAAGAAGGATCAACATGTTAGGTCCCCTTTAAAAGACAGCTTTTCATCAAGAATTATTCCTAAGTACTTGTGCCATGGCACTTGCTCAATTTCAGAGCCATCCAAAATGCATAGGCTTTGCGATATGTGTGATATGAATGAACCAGTCATAACAGGAACATTGTTTCCACATAAGACCATCCACAAAGTAACGTGGGTTTCTCCAGGTGGGAATATCATGAACCAGATAGGCCATGTACTAATCAGCAGGTGATTTAGGAATTCAGTGAAAGATACAAGGATATACAGGTCTGCAGATATCGGAAGCGACAACCATCTTGTATGCACAGTAGTCAAGTTGAGATTGAGCAAGCAAACAACAGAGAAGAGAAGATGTAGAGTCAAGTACGATACAGCAAAGGTGAGGAATGAAGAAGTGTTAAGGAGGTTTAACATTGCCTTGCAAAATAAGTACCAGGTCTTGGAGAAGGAGGAAACAGCAGTTGAAGAAAGTGAAGAGGCGGAGCAAGACTTTCAAGGGATGAAGAAGGTATATATAGAGGTTGCGGAATCAGTCTTAGGTAGACCCCGGAAAAAAGAAGAAGCCGTGGATCAGTGAAGAGTCATGGGTCCTCATACACCAAAGAGAGGTGTTATGGCCCCAATTTGTTATGACATTTACGACAGCAAGGGATGACAGACACAATTTTAAAACTTAAACACATTCAATTAAACAAAGATTTTTAACTAATCTACTTTCTACTCTACTGACCAAGATTGATATATACAAGAAAAAAAATATTTACAGTCCCTTTGGTTGGGTTGCTTGGTGATGTTCCGGGAGAGGAAAATGCTCCAACACAGGCAAAAATCCACAAAAAGCTTCACAGGTCTTGAAAAGAGTGACAGGTCTGGTCAAATGTATCCTTCTCCTTGCAATTTCTCATACTACTTTACTCTCTCAATTTTCCTCTTTATATATTCTTCTGCAGACCTTTTAGACTTTTAGACTTTTAGACTTTTTTAAATTCTCTGGGACTTTCCATCTCAGACATGCCCAGGACATGTCCAAACCTAGCTCCAGACTGGGCTTAACAAAAGAAAAGGTCAATACTTCCATCTAGTGGCTTCTATTTGCATTACAGAGGAAATTAATAAGAAGATCCTGGTAACACAGTCAGAAAGGGCCGAGAAGCAGCTTAGGGCAAAGTATGTAGAAAAGAACAGGGAAGTGAAGAGAAGTATAAAGACAGACAAAAAGAAATGGATGGAGAACATCACATGTGAGGCAGAGGAGGCTGCAAGAAACCAACACATGAAAACACTATACATGATCACCAAGATATTATGCAATGAAAAACCTAAGCCAAGCACAGCAGTGTTGGATAAAAATAGGAACCTTCTCAATTAAAAAGAGGAAGTACAGGCAAGATGGACGGAGCACTTTAAAGAAGTGCTCAATAGGGATGAACCAGAAAACCCAGTAGTAAGTGATGAGGTATATGAACTTCATGACATCATTGAAGAGATCTCAGTCAGTGAACCAACTTTAGCTGAAGTCAAACAAGCTATAAAAAGATTGAAGAATGGGAAAGCGCCAGGAACTGACTATCACGGCTGAACTATTGAAGGAAAATATAGAGTTTTCAGCAGCAAAAATCCATCAATTGTTGGGAAAAGTATGGACGTTTGAGAAGATCCCCCAACCCTGGAAACAAGGGCTAATTATCAAGCTGCCGAAAAAAAGGAAATCTCAAAGAATGTAAAAATTCCAGAGTAATAACCTTACTGTCCGTTGTGGGGAAGGTACTCAGTATAATCATCATAGATCGGGTGAGAAATGGAGTGGACAGAAGGCTGAGGAAAGAACAGGCAGACTATCGGAAGGGGAAGGGCACAACAGACCAGATCTTCATCCTGCGGAACATCATTGAGCAGGTCAACGAATGGCAGGCAACACTGTACCTAAACTTTGTAGACATTGAAAAGGCTTTCAACTCTATCCACAGAGAAAGCCTGTGGGTAATCATGGCTAAATATGGAATCCCGGAGAAGATCGTGAAAATGGTGAGAGTATTTTATGACTACTTTCAGTGTGATCTTGATTGTGGTGGATTGGGTAATGCGAAGAGCAGTTGGCAGTGGCGAAAATGGTATTAGATGGAGGTTTACTTCAAAACTCGATGACTTGGACTTTGCAGATGATGTAGTCCTGCTTTCATCTACCAAGTAGCAGATTCAGGATAAAACTACAAGGCTGGATGAAGAGGCCAGACGGGTGGGACTCAAAATCAACAAAGAAAAGACAGAAGGGATGATGATCAATGCAAGGAACCAAGAAAAGATTATAATCAATGGGCAGGATATTGAAGACGTTGATGAGTTTGTGTACTTGGGGGCCAAAGTTTGTAAAGAGGGAGGTGATATGAAGGACTTGAACAGGTATTCGAAAGCCAGAGGTGCCTTTAACAAATTAAAGATCATCTGGATCTCTAATAACATCTTGAGAAAAACAAAACTGAGGCTGTGTAAAACACTAGTGGTGCCAGTGTTACTTTATGGATCTGAGACATGGAAAATGAATAAGGGAGATGATAAAGTAGTGGATGTGTTCCATAATCGGTGCCCATGAAAGATCCTCTGAATCCGATGGCAAGACCATGTCAGTACCAAAGAGCTATTGAAAAGAGCAGGCATGAAGCCACTGAGTGTGTATTGTCTGAGCTCGAGACAAAATGGCGCCCACCACCAATTGGACGGGGGTGTGAATTACATTCTGTCAAAATGAAGAACGGCCTTCAAAATATTTTGTCATTATTAAAAAAACCCGTCAAGCTGAGCTGTTAGATATCAAATCAGCCAATCACAGATGGTCATGGCAGGACTGGTTGGTTCCCCACGCACAGAGAATCGCTGAGTGAAAGAAATCCTTGCTCGTGCACACCTCAAACTCCTGCTACTCCCGCAAAAAAAATGTTCATCCTGCCACCAATGTCACCACACCACACCAGCACGAGAGTTTGCTGAGTGCCAGTGGAGGGCGGTGGACGGAAAACTGGTGGGGTGGAAAACATCCGTTGAAATGGATGAGATTAGGGACCCGATTTCAATTATTGTTCTTGGACAACATGTTAGTTTCCCTTATAATGAAATGTTTACGCAAGTGAATAACAAAATCTATAAAATGTTTAATTCACATGCCTCAAAAGGCAACTCTTCATGAAAAAACTACTGTGGATTTTCCGCATTAAATTTTGTCACATCCTAAGCAAGTTGTCAAACCTGTGTATAAAGATTGTTCAATTAAAAATTGATTGTAATGCGCTCTTTTTTGCGTTCAACTGGCACGTTTGATTTCTACAATTAGCTACACCTGAGAGAGGAGAGTTCAAGTGTCTTTTACCAGGGAAATTGACTGAAAACAGATCAAGACTAATAAGCAGTTTAAAGACATGTTTATCACCCTCCTTGTTCTCTGTGGACCGCCTGCCACTGCTGAGTGCGTTAATGTCTTTTTTATTTCTCTGAGTAATATAATGTTGGTATTACAGTGATCTAAAAACTCTGTCTGCTGTTCTCCCAAGAATGTTTCGGTGATTTTTGAATGGAAAAGACTGAGAAATTCACATGCTTCATGTCCTTTGACTGTTTGACTGAGGCAAAACTATGTACTTCTGTGCAACAAAAACTGTACTACTGTGACAACAACTATTTTTCCACGTTTTGGTGAAATTTCATGAAGAGGAATTCAAATTTTTGGAAGTTAGAGCGATTTAAAAAGTATGTTTTCATTCTGTCTGCTCTCAGCTCCTACTCTGGCTGTGACATCACACACTGTAGCTTTTGCCATTCATTCCAATGGGAAAATATTTGTCCCTTTTTTGGAATTATACAGACACCGCACAACAAAACTCAATCAAAATCAATAGACTTCATCCTCTGACCACTGTCAACGTGCATGTGAAATATGAAAAGGATTGGATAAGAATTGCAGTCTGAAGAGCATTCTCAAGAAAATCTCTACCGACGCAGACGCAGACGCGCAACGACCACAAATCCATAGTACCCCCGGTGTTGCGCCGTATCCCTTCCCATGAGCGCCAACTTTAACCCAGGGCTCTGGGTGTAATGGAGTGGAGTTTATCGGAGCTTTAGGTTTTGCCTCGAGCCGCAGCCATGACTCCTCAGCAGCTGTCACTGAAGCACGAACATCAGCGATAGATGACACGATATCAGCTGCTGAAACAGCGGCACGAGCCGGAGCTGTGCTGCCGTCGGTGGTGACTTTCACCTCTGCAGTGCAGGCGGACGTGCCTTGCGCCGGACCAAGAGTAAATCTGTCCAAATGCCGCTCAGCGTCCTGGATTTGGTACAGAGAGGAGATCCTCCGCTCCAACTCCACAATCTTCATGGTGAGGTTGGCACAGCTTTCACAGCCAGATCGAGAAGTGAGTGAAGTCATTTTATTTATTTATTTAAAAAGTTAAATAACTTGCTTCATTCCAGATAAAACTTGCTGCAATGCTTGCAGATTATGGTCAGCTCGAATACACGGGAAAATAAAACAAAAAAAATGATAAAACAAATAAAATAATAAAATGTCAAAATGATAAAATGTCTAAATAACGATAAAATATTACAAAGTAAATAGCTGCGAGCAGCAGCAAACCAGATCGCTGACAGGCAACCGGACGTGAGGTGAATGCAACATTTCACCTCCTGCAAGCAGAATCAATGGTAAAACCTTCTACAACAGAATAAGCAGGGACTAGAGAGGACAATACAGGCCTGACAGAGCATCACCAGGGAAGAAACCCAGTGTCTAGTGATGTCTAGGGCTCTAGTGCTCAGGCAATCACTGAATGCAAAGGATTTGCAACCAATTATTATTTGCTGATGACACTATTTATTTTGCAGTGCGGAACATTTAGAACAACTTCTGGATACTGTGGAAGAAGAACCGCAGATAAAATGGTTTATTGGTACTAAAGTACTTCTTCACTTTGGCAAAACTAAATGCATAATATCTGGACAAAAAGCATCAAATTTTCACCAGAATATTAGAATTAATGAAGTGGAAATTGATACAGTACTTGATACAACATTTTTAGGAGTACTAATTGACAATAAATAATAAATTGACAATAAGTCAGAAGTCACATATAAATCATGTCAAAGCAAAACTGTCAAAATCTATTGCAATACCAAATAAAGCTCAAAATTTCCTAAGTCAGAAATCACTGCAATCACACACAGCTCCAAATATGTCTTACTGTGTAGAGGTATGGGGAGACACATATAAATCAAATACAAACCCTATTTTCTTGCGGCAATAGAGAGCCATATGAATTCTAAGCAAAAAAAAAAAAAAAAACCCCCATATCGCGAGCCAACTAATCCATTATTTATCCAGCTAAATGCACTAAAATGTAAAGACTTAGTCGATTACAATAAAATACAAATTATGTACAAAGCTCAAAATGGACAACCACCACAAAGTATCCAGAAGTTGTTCAAAATTAGGGTCAGCTGATACAATCTGAGAGGAACACTCATGTTTGAAAAACTAAAGATGTGAACAAATGTTAAAAATCATTGCCTGTCAGTCAAGGGGGTGAACCGGTGGAATACTTGTTCTGTAAATGATAAAACCTGCAGCACACTGACCAAGCCCAAGACCATTTATAAGAATAATTGCATCATGCAAAACACTATGGAAAAAAAAATAAGTTAATGTATGTTGATACTAGTAATGACCATGATGTCAGTTTTAACTTTACTGCTTGCTCTAGCCTTGACCATGTTTTTGTCATGATTACGATTTAATAAGGTAAAAGTGGCAGGTGCTAATAAGCTTTAGCTTCAGCCGACACTCTTTCGGTTTATTATTAGTACTTTCTTCTCTCTGTCTTCATATTTTGTTTTCTCTATTGAAAATGAACCAAAATAAATAAATTAAAAAAATCTAAATCTAACCATTTCTGATTATACGATTTTGGTCAAATACTTTGTAGGCCCGTAAAAATTGGGGGTGGGCTATGTATACAATGGTCGCAATTCCTACATGGCTGAAAAAAATATTTTTGAAGAGAGATTTAAATTATAGTTGAAAGGCTACACTTCAAGCTCATCCGAACTGCTCATTTGAAATTAATTGTTTTGATGTACCATGCCAAAATTATGAAAATAGTGTCATTATCCAAATACTTCAAGACAAACCTTCAACTTCATAGATAAAGACAGAGAGCACTTTGACAAAAACTCACCAGCGAGGGTCTTGTTCTCAAAGGGACAATGCTTTGTTCGTACTGCATCAAGTCCAGTGGGATATACCTGCAGATACACAAATTTACACATAAACACACAGACAGCAACATTTTCAGTTAAAAACACTGCAAGCAAAAAAAAAAAAAAAAAAAAACACACAGAAATCCTTGTACAGGAGGGTCATCTGACCAATGTTTCTTCATTTGCTCCAAGAAGTACTGCGATGTTACAACAGAAGAAAATTACGTCCCTGTAATATGATAAATTTCAAAAGATTAAGAAAACGAAAACTAAACAAAAAAAAACACTGTCCCAAACTCAGTGCTCTTACCTCCACACAGAGACACGGTAGCAGGAGGGGGAAACTCATGTTGACAGAGAGAGAGTTTGAAGAATCAATCTGAAACAAGATGCAGCAGAAATGAGAACCAATTCAATTCATTGTAATCATTTGACTTTCGGTAAAAGCCACAGTGAACCAAAATGGCCGTTAATTAGAACTTTCTTGTGGAAATGCATATAAGGTTTATTGTTATCAAAATACATCAGTAAATAAATTGTTATACTTGATTCCATTTAAGGGCCCCCTTTGGGCCTCAGGCCCATAGGATCATCTGTTCACAGTACAGTGTCCTTTTAAAGTCACCAGTAACTGCTCATATTTAAGGACAAGGTATATTAAGACTTATTTCACCAAGAAAGACCATTGCATACCTGTACCTGGCAGTAAAAAGGCTTGTGTTTAGAAATCATACATTGCACCATTGTAATGTATCATGCGTTGCCAAGGTAGCTATAAATCTTTACTTGACTAACAAAAGACAGGCTAGTTTTCATTCAATCATACTCCTCACAACTGCTTTAGAAGCAAATGCAGCTTGAAATTAATGTTACTTGAAAGAAATACATTCTAGGAAAAGCAAGGCAAGCAAAAAATAAGTACATTTCAGATATAGGCTTCTAAAGGGGGGAAATACACACAGGTGTGAACCTCAACGGCAGTTGTACCCAAGGTTCGCAAGGATGAAGAGCTATTATTGACCCAGTTAACGCAGGAAATAGGCCACAGAAGACAGCTTCTAAATATGCATACGTTTGTGAAAAAGAATGGTGTGGTTCATGTCACTGGTAAAGAAGATATATGTGACATTTCAGTACAGGCACACGCATGCCAGCAGCATGACATATCAGAAGGTGCTGGGAAGGCCCTGTTTAGTAGACCAGGAAGTATAAGGTCATGCAAGTGCATTGTTACAAAGGTGAGAGAGGGCCAATGAAGCGCAGTATTTCATGAGAAATTTTAATTAAAAAATAAACAATTTTCTAAAGTGAGACTCTCCAGGTAGCCGTCTTGAAATGGTCTTTGGGTTTTTTAAAAAATCAATATTTGTTTGCATCGAAAGCACAGAAACTCACGAGGTGAAATACGGAAGGCTCCAGCGCTGTACACTCATAAGGTTGTTTGTAACACAGCCTGGTCTTCATGCTGGGTCCCGGAGGTATTGAAACCTTCACGACTCGAGATGGCTCATCCACAGATACGATGAATCCTTTGAATTTGTTTTTCAGAGAATGGGATACATAGAGAATTCAACATCAGTCTTTGATTTGTCACTCATTCTCATTATCTTAAATGCAGACCCTGATTTTGGTTTCAAGGGATGTTGTCCGAGCATTTGGTGGAAAGATCAAGTTCAAGTTATGGGATTTAAACAGTTTGACAGGAAGCCACATGAGCCATAATTCATACTCATATTTACTCTTCAATATGAGTCTGACACATTATTAGGGAAAGAAATTGTTGTAATTCACATATTTAACAATGATAGATTCAAGTTATATATCACCTGATGAACAAGATATAAACAAATAAAAAAAAAAATCTGAGAGTATGGTCTGCATTCATTCCAAAAGAAATGAACAACAAGGGGTGAAGACATATTTTAAGATGTAAATAACAAGAGTAGGTTGGCACGTGACCAACTGTTCAATCTTAAAGATCTTGGATATTTGAAGAGGAATTAAAAAATAGCATTAAATATGATGGAAACAAGACATAGATAGTGGAAAGTTACCTTTAACATAGGTTGAAGCTGAGGTGACAGCAGGAACTAATGGGTCAGGATCAAGCAAGGCATTTCTTAAAATTTGGGCTGAAGAGGAAAGAAACAGCACATTCTAAAAACAAATCAATTAAGGGATGTTCTGTTCACATTAAATGCCAACAATTTTATACATACATTGCCATGAAAAAATGCTTGCCCTCTTCCCAATTCATATTTCTCACACTTCTTTGTCTCAGAAACTGAAGCATGTTTAGAAGTGCTACACAAGCTTGGAAAAAATAGCCAATTCCCGAACCCCACCCCCCACACCATTCTCTGCACTGTTTCCTGTAAAAATGGATTATTCACTTAAGCCTAGACACATAGCACATTTTATTTCTGTATTTTAAAATTTTATTTTGCTTGCGCTAACACTGAGACTTATTTGTGTGCTGCTATATTGGACCTTGGGGGCCAGGTGAATATATGCTCTAAAAAAGCAATACAGTAGCATCTGGCAAAGAGGACTGCAATGATTTTTACTGAACAGCTGTATATAAACTACACTTAATGGCCCTCATTTATCAAACTTGCGTAGGATCTGGTGTAGATTCTGGTGTAAATATCATCGTTCACCAGGTGTCACATCTGTTTTACTAAAAGTGTGTACGTCGCAGATTTCGTTGTGTAGAACTGCCGTGGCATTGATAAATTCGGCGGCAGAAACCATCGTAATTTACATGACACGCCCCTATAAATTCATGCTCCGAGAGGCATAGCCCTGCCCACTTTACGACATGGACTCTCGAAAGACGGCAAAGATGAAAGAACCTAACTGAGGAGGAAATATCGTCGGCCTGCTGATAAGCCTCGTATCTACAATTTGATGAGAAACAAAAACTCGTATGTCCACGATAATAGCATATACATTACAAAATACAAAATTTCATTGATTGGATACATTCTTGGAGGAAAAATAGTCATCCTACCCGAACACAGCTCAACTGCATTCTTACATGCAAAATTAAACTTTTTTTTTTTGCTCTCCTGTAGAGTTTATCATTTTGAAGATACGCAGTTTTATCAGCAGGCCGACGATAGATGGAGAAAAACAAAATTATTTTATTTGGAAGTCTTAAGAGTGGCATAAAGGGAGTCCAGTCGGCTGCAGTTTGGAGAACTATTGCTGCTGCAGTAGTAAACACTGTTGGGGTGGAAAACTGGAGTGCAGCAGATGTTTTATTTAATTCATTAAAAAATCGAAGTGACTATTCGCACTTAATTTGTGTGCTTGGACGCACTTAAATGACCAAAATTCTTGTTAGACGCACTTATTATTGTGGCCATGATGCACATTTCTCCATTGCCCACACTTATTTTAAGCGAGTCCAAAGCTAAATTTTTTTCTTGGCCAAACTTATTAAAACGGTACTTTCTAAGCTGCTCTGGAATGGACATCAACTTGCGCACTCACAAGTGTGGTCAAGAAAAAAAATTTAGCATTGGCCACACATAAAAGTGCGAATAACGTCGGCCTTAATAAATTCAATTTATAGATCCACAATATTTCATGTTATATTACCTACATAATTGACAATCCAAATGCTTTACATGTAGGTTAAAAAAGGGGTCCGATTTTAAGATCGCCTCCAAAAAACGGGCAACGGCGCACGAACCGGTGGAGGCCAACTAGACTCGAACTTCCAGCTGTCACAGCACTGATAGGCTCCCTCTCAATCGTGGGAATGCGAGCCGGTGGGGACATGGATGAGTCCCCCCCGCCTCGATCGGAGCACGATCGAGCACCATGAGGGTAATTGGTAAAATACAGTCTGCAGAGATCACTCTTCATTGTACTTTTATCCGTGTTACTCCATGACATTTTATTGGGTGCCACACAAAACGAGCAGCCACTCGTCACATCTGTGTAGAGATTTTAATTACACTTATATTTGGAAACAACCTTCCTTTATTCACTTATTTATTCATTCATTTATTAAGTCTCTTTATTTTTAATAATAAGAACAACAACAGCATGACGTCCGCATCGCTGCATATGGTTTATTACTCATTTTGACAGCTGCACTCGTTCCTGCATGTTGTTCGCCGTTTTCAGATTTGCGTACACCTGGTCAGAGCTGGCGTGAGATTTTTGCAGACCGTTCACTCACGTACAGATTGATAAATGCCGATTCTTGCGGGAGATTTGGCGTACACCCATTTTTTTGGTGTACGCAAGTTTGATAAATGATGGCCAATGTGCTGTTGCCACAATTATGTACAGCTACACAAGTGGCTTGTGAGCAATATACTTTCACTCAAAGAATCTCTCCAAACCTAATACCTGCTTGGCCATGACAGTATTTCTTTAATATAGGGCAACTTGAGTAAAAACTAAAACGGTTTTTAAAGGATCATTTTATTCATTGAAGGAAAAAGGTGATCCTACCTACTGGCCCTGTGTGAAAATGCAATCGACTCCTTAGTTATTCAGTCAGCAAATTTACCAAATTTGACTGATAATCAGATAGAATTCAAGTGAAACACTCAGGCTTATTATCTAGCTTATACATTATATATATGTGCAACCCCATTATATACATATAGCTGACATAAATTTGCCCACATGAATACCTTTTTTGTCTTCCACCTTACACCAGCGGTCGAGCGCTCCCTCTGGGAACTGGTTGTAGCAAGTTTTCACAGTGACTAACACAGTTTGTCTGTGGAGAATCTTGATACAATCATAGGTCTTCTTGCACTATTGGTGACAGAAAAGAAGAACCAGATTAAAAATAGTCTTAGAACAGCCTTCATTTAAGTATAGAGACAAGTACAGACACTGCCCTGAGACATCTAGAGCAATTTTATTCTCAACAAGAGCATGAGCATGAGCAAGACAAACGTTTAATAAATTTGTCGCTTATTGGTTGTTCAGAGTTACACATCTGGTGAGTCAGTTCATTGATTTGATATCGGTGGGTTATGAAGGTCTGAGTTTGAGTTACCGCATCTTGTAAGTTTCTTGAAGTGGATAAAATTTGCTATACCCCACATGCAAATCCATTCCAACCATTCACATTCATTAAAATTACTCTGAAACAGCCTCTGCACAAAAAAAGAGAAGCCACTCTGACACAGAGATCCAAGGTCGAGCTTTCATGTCGGAATTCACTATGGAATAGGATATCTCATTCTCCAGTATTCCCTGATGATTTAAGATGGATTTCTGGAGGACTAATTAAACCCTGAGGAGAATACTGTGATCTCGAAAAGTTGAGAGCACTTAAGAAATGGCACGAGACAAGTCAGAAAATCTAACTCCAAGCTCACATTGCCTTCTTCATCGACCATCCTCATCTTCCTCCTCTTTCTCCTTGAGCATTTCCATGACTGCAGAGGGAAGAGCAGGACATTGGGTGAATATCAGTATGAAATCTTTGGATATGTGTATAGTAACATTATATTATAGTACTCATGCACATGCAGGCTCAAGAAATAATGATTTTTATTTTCCTTAAGAGGCAAATAAAGAAGAGTACTGTATAAGCATTCTGTCCAATACCTTTTGTTTATGTGTGCTATGTGCCGGGTGATAGCATTCAATACTGAAGATTCTCACTGTGAACAACAGAGCAAAAAACGCAGGAGGACACGACATAAAGTTTCATAAATCAAAGTCTTTATCCTCTGCTACATTTCAGCAACTCATTTTGAAACAGATTCACAGATGACCTGATAGAACTGCTACCTTTGGTAGTCTTTTGAACATGGGCGTGAACAAATGTGCTGCACGGCAGTCCGGCAGAGCAGTTCCTGACCGTGGATAGATTCAGCTGGGGTTCCCAATGATCAGCGTTAATGGACACTGCAGGATTTCAATATGATCATAGCACACATAGTGAGTTTTTTTTTTTTTTTTAGATTACTCACAGTAATAGCAGAAAGCATTAAAAAAATGCAAAACTACCATGAAAAAACAAACTGCACAACATCACCCTGCATCATTTTTGCAAAATTAAATGCAAGGTTTGTTTCTTACTAATTTAGGGTGCTGATGACAAAAATAGTGTCTCTGTTGCTCGAGCACGTCACATGTTCTCACGATGTATGATGCAACCACTTGTCGGTTAAGAAATCTTGCATCACCCCTTAATTACAAGAAAAACTGCCACAAAGACAAGATTTCCATCTTCCTCTGAGCCAGGTGAGAACTATTTGTTCGATTCTCGGCTGATTTTCGCATGTATGAATGATTCTAAGGACATGATTTTATGCCTAAGGTTAAATTCAGGCTTAGTAGAGATGGCCACTGACAGAGGAAAATGCAAGCAAGATCCAGATGTCTTCTGCTACTTAGATCAGTGCTACTTCTGCCATTTAGATCAGTGCATAAAGGCCAATAAACACCGCCCATCCATAAAAGAAAGAAAAAAAGACATCATTTTGGATTTAAATCAGCACGATTGAATCATTATTGCAGTGATGAATGTTTAAACTGGCAATACATTTTTTAATACTGACTAATTCAGTGAGCAACATGACATTTCTTCAGAAACTTTGTCAGAATACGCACCTCATGGTCATTAAACAGTGATATTTGCAGAAGAAATGGGTTCAAGAAAAACTAGAACGGGCACTCGGTAGAGCGCATACCTTCGCCGACGCCACTGAATCCCTCGCCACATAACTCTGAGGACCGATTTTTATTTTTTTAAATGATCGATGAATGAGAAGAGTATGATATTTTTTTTTTTTTACATCAATACGCCTTTATGTTCGAAAGGTAATGACCCCCCTGACCTTTGACCCCCAACCGCTAAGAAGGGTATTGACCCCATTGTACCGAGTTTCACATCACAGGATCGGGTATATAATTCTGCACATTTTGGCGTTGGTTTCATGCCGATCGGATAAAAATTGACCGAGATATGGCCGAAAGTCGGTTTTGACCTTTTCGTGGCCTTGACCTTGACCTTTGACCCGATCACTCCCAAAATCTAATCGATTGATCCTCAGGTCATGCCAAATCAACCCACCAAATTTTATGAAATTCCGTTTGGTACTTTTTGAGTTATTCGATACACATACACACAGACAGACAGACAGACACACAAACAAATAAATACACGGGGATCAAAACATTACCTTCGTCAGCGAAGTCGCTGGCGAAGGTAATTATGACTGATCCTGATCGAAGATCACCAAAATGCTTGAAGTATCATACATAACCAACAATAAAATTCGTGGCCGTGTTTAATTATGAAGGTAAGAGCATTTCCACATGTACGATGCAACAAGAACTCCAAGGACTGGGACTAAACAGCTGCACAGCCACAAGAAAGCCACTTGTTAGTGAGGCTAATTGGGGAAGAAAATTAGTTTTTTGGTGGTCTAATGAGTGCAGATTCACCCTATTTCAGAGTCATGGGCACATCAGGGTAATAAAGGAAGCCCATGAAGCGAAGCACCTGTCCTGCATAGAGCCCACTGTACATGCCTCTGGAGGCAGTGTTATGACCCGGTGTTGCTTCAGTTGGTCAGGTCTAGGCTCAGCAGTGTTCTGAAGCAAAAAAATGAATTCAGCAGACTACCTGAGTATGGTAGAGTGGTTCATCGAGCATGAGAAATCATTTTCACACATGAATTGGCCATCTCTGAGTCCAGACCTTAACCAGGTGAAAGTCTCTGGGATGTGCTGCAGAAGGCTTAACGGAATGGTTTGACTGCTCGATTGCCAATGCAATCTCTCGGCCGAAAATGAATGCAAATCTGGTCGGAAATAAATGTTTTGACATTGTATAAGAGTGTTGAAACCATACCACGAGGAATGTGCGCCGTAATCATAGGTAAATGATTGGCCCAACAAAATATTATAATGGGCAACTTTCTTTATGGATGGGCAGTGCATACAATATAACAAGGAAAATCTTCATTCTTTCTTCGTGAAAAAACTATGTGATCGAAACTTCTTACTCACATTTTTTTAACTCAGCATCCTCAAATTAGGTAATATGAGCCCTTTTTTGATAAATCAGCAGAATTTTTTTTCCAAAATGCAAGGTGGTGTTATAAGCTTAGTCAGACAGGTGAGGTGACCGTGTTCTCAGAACAAAGAGACACTAAAACAATAAACAGAAATGTGGTAGAAACGGCAGGAAAAAGAATTAGAGAGAGGGAAAATGAGATTTCCATAGTTGTGCACTCACCTGGTTGAGCAGTCTAGAAAGAAAGATAAAATAGAGAGAAAAAAAAAATTTAAGAGAAAAACCAGAAACTTGTTTTTCTTCAGCAGTATTTAAACCTCACACTATGACTTACTATTTCCAGTATTCACAATTCACAATTATTAGCATGACACATTCAGAGTCAGTCATAGCGTTCTTCAAACCTATTGTTACACTGGTTGGTTATGAGCCACGTCTGTTTGTGTGCATGTGTGTTAGTCACTGAGACAGTGACTGAGGCATAAAAGAACTTTGATCAGTCTTGTGTGCAAGCAGGAGACCAAAGAAGGGGAAATTCTGAGGTGCCCTCTACTCCTCGAGAACATGAAAATGGAAAGTCCAATATGTGCGGAACTCGCCCACATATACCATCATATGCAACCAATTCACAATTTTTCATTCCAGTTTTGACGTTCAGCACTCATGTCAACTGATTCTGGAAGATCATACATCTAACTGAATCAAAGTACTGTTGCCATAATTCAGAGAAAAAAAAGCTGATAAGGTATGGAAATTGTAAAGAAATAAAGCAGTGATTTACACACCATTTTCGACCTGTATTAAATTGAAAGCAGTACAAGACATATTATTCAAGATTTATCTCATCAATTTGTTTTTGTATTTTTTTTTTGGAAATAGATGTTCATTCTGAATTCAATGCCCGCAGTGCATAATATTATTCAAGGATACAGGGAATCTTGCGTTTGTGCATTAAGGACAAAGTTGAAAATCAATGCTGAGTGCCCCTGATCTCTGATTATTCAAATGCCATTGTGTTTTTGCTTTTGTAATGGATATAACCACAAGAGGTGGGACTACTTTGGATAACCTTTATCAATAGAAAACATTCATCAAGGCATCCACAAATGCAAGTGAAGACCACACCATCCTCTGAGAAAGACGTCAAAAACAGGCAGACACACCGCACTCATCTGCAGGCTTCAGCTCATTGGACTGATCCACAGAAGAGACATGCTGCTGTCAGACCAGTCAACCTTTCAAATTTTTAGTGGTAATAATGGATGCTGTGTTCTCCAAGCTAAGGAGAAAAAACCATTCTATGTTGTACATGCTCCGCCCTCCAACAGGCTTCACTATTGGTTTACCCCTCCGAGGCCCAGCCTCGGTGTTTGAGAAGGAAAATTGAACTCACCTGCTCCATAGGAGGGTTAGCTGCCCTCACCTCCTATAAAGCTTTGGTGATGTCATTGCTAGTCTCCCCTTTTTCACTCAGCCTTATGAAAGCTTGGACTCTCGCGAATTTCAGTCACTGTCTAGTGCCGGGAAAGCCATGGATAAGGTTTGTCTCCAGTTTGCCTCCCCCATGGCGCCCATGGACCAGCACGATGACTACTTCATCTGCCTGGGCTGGCGGCTCCAGGCGGAGGCTGCTTCCTGTGTCACCTGTGCAGCGCTCCGCCGGGAGGAACACAAGTGACGGCTACAGTTTGTGCGGGCCGGACACACCCTCCAGGGTGGCTCGGGGCCAGCCCGTGAGCCGGTGGCAGCTGTCCGTTCAAAGCCCTAAGACGAGTATGACGAAGAAGATGACCGTCGTATTTACGAGGAAGATCCAGCGGCCCTCTTCCGGGATGACGAGCCTCCCCCGGAACACCGCTGCCCTCTTGATGACCTACCCGGGTTATTCCAGTCTGCCTCCGCAGCCACCCTCCCGTGCTCAAGTGGACGACTTCACCATCGGCCTGCTGGCCCAGCCGAAGTCAAGATCGCGGCAACAGGTACTGTTTCCGAAGATGTTGCCTATCTTTGGGTACGCTCAGCGGGATTGGAAGAACCCAATGGCAGCCAGATCCCTGGCGATCTCCTATGCGCCCTACTCCACCGTGGAGGGCTGGGGATGGGACACGGGGGTCCAGCGATAGAAGATGCGGTGAGAGTGAGTCTCCTCCAACGCCTCCATGTGGCCAGGCGGTCGGCCGAAGCTCCCTTCCGAGAGGGACAAGATGACAGCGAGCCTTTTTGACCGCTGCTATACTAGTGCAGCTCAGGTGGTCACGTAGCTAGCAACATGCCCTTCGTCGCCGGCTCTTTGCCGCACTGATGCACCGGAAGGCAGAGCTATCCCCGAACGATATCCTGGAGATATAGACAAAAGCGGCTGAGATGCTTCAGATATTGCAGGCATCACCATCGATGGGGGCGGAGTATGTACGCCGTTCAGGTGGGGCACCGCCATCTCTGGCTGGGGCTGTCTTACCTGAAGAGCATGAGAAGCGGGCACTTATCAACGTGCCTATCTCCACTGCCTCGCTGTTTGAGCCCAATATCCAGACGATGGTCGACCGCCTGGAGTCTGCCCGCAAGGCGTTCGAGCAGCTGGGGTCCCACCTTCGCCCTCAGCAGCCGTCCCGCAGTCCTCAGTTTACCCAACCTCTGCCAAGCTGCCACCGTCGTAGGTCTTCAGAGGACCAGTCATCTGCGGTCTCCAGCCAGCCGGATCCGCAGCCACGCTGCCCACCACCACCGCAACCTGGCCAGAGCCGCAGCAGGGGCGCAGGTTCTGGTCGCTTTCTGGTGGCCCTGCTTCTGGAAAGTTTACAAATAACTGGCCTTATTTGTATATGGCCTGCCTCAGGGTCGTTATGTTCTCATGCTACACACAGACACACTGGCTGTTTCAGGTGTCAGCATTCATGGTCATTTGGGACACCCTACCGCGGGAAGCAGACTGGCTCTCCCATCCGTTGAAAGAGTTAATAAGAGGAACACGGTGCATGAGGCTTGTGTGTTCTCAGCACTTCCACTCGACACAGATCTGCAAATCAGCGCTTCACCAGCTAATAGCCTGTTTATGAAATACTGGCCAGCGAACCCTCAGGGGGGTTTGCGTTGTTCTACTTGCTGGGGCAGAACACGGTCAAGCAATATGACTAGTCTGAATTCTGATGGAGGTACCCTCCTGTCATGGCGGGTTGGTTCACTTTAAATCCTTTGATTCCGTTCACTCATTTCATCCTGGTGCAGCACCAGTGAGGAAACGTTCACAAACTGATGCAGATTGCCAGCAAATTCCCAACACTGCTAGCTGGACTGGCTCCAGCGGTGTGGTTAGCAAATGCCAGCATGCTCCATCTTCTTCTGGGTTGTGGGGCTGTCCGCCATTTTGGCACCATGGCTCCTGAGGTTTCACACAACGTTCACTGTACACCCTGGAGGCAAGGGCAGGGTGTTTACACACATCTAATCCCGATGCCCGTATTTATGAACCTGTGGAGACTGTCTTCACTCATTTTGCTCCACAGGCCGCTGGGTTTCCGGACATTAGGGGGGTCTCACTGAACTCAGAAATAACTGTGCCCCCGCCGTCCATGGTGAGTGAGTCACTAGGTGACGTGCTTGGGGATGCAGCGGAAATGTTGCTGCTACTGTCTTCTCAGCCCTTTCCAGCGGGGCCCCCCGGTCGACCCCTCCCTCAGGGAGAGGTGCGTCGCGTGAGGGCCCAGGTCACCCGAAACCACAGAACCAATTACCTCACCCCTCATGAACCATTATCAGTTTTGGGTGAGTTTGTGCACCCCTCTCCCAGTCTCGATGGACAGAACACTCCGGAAGAGATACGCACTGCAGTTTCATTGCCGTCCTCCTCCATTTAGGGGCACTGTTCGGACGGTTTTCCCCAATTCTGTGGAGAGGGCGTTTTTGAGGGAAGAAGTATACTCGCTTCATCAAAAGGGGGCCATAGCACTGGTTCCCCAAGCAGAAGCTGAAGAGGGGGTTTTATTCCCCTTATTTTCTGATCCCCAAAAAATCAGGAGGGTTGAGACCCATTCAGGATCTCCGCGAGCAGAATACGCAGACTACGCGCCCTCAAACGGGCTTCGCTATAGGTTTACACCTAAGGCGTAGGCCATTAGGGGTGGATGAACTCCCTGCTGGAGCACGTACGACATAGAAATCCTAGTTAGATGTAACTTGTAGTTAGATGTAACTTCAGTTCTATGAGTACGTACACAGTCCTCCAAAAACCTGCCCAGCTGGCCCCGAGAGGGCGTTGCTGAGTTTCAATGGAGAGACGAGCAGTGACATCATAGAGGCTTTATAGGAGGCGAGTGCGGCTACCCCTCCTACGGAGCAGGTGAGTTCAATTTTCTTTCTCAGGCACGGTAAACCAATAGCCAAGCCCAATAGAGGGCTTTGCATGTACTCATAGAACTGGAGTTACATCCAGGTAACTAGTATTTCCTGTTGTTACCAACAAAAGGTTCCAAGGCCAAGGATAAAGAAAGGAGTTACACAGCAGTGGTAAACACTACCCCAAACCAGCTTTCCTGGAACGAGTTGCAAGCATGAAATTTAAAGTGTGTGTTTACTTCCAAAAAAAAAAACAAAAAAAAAAAAACAGTGTTAGCCTAGAGACAGAAAAAAATTATATTGTTTTTGAATGGTTTTCAATTGAATATAAATGAAGAATGACTTACAAATAACGATTTATTTTTTTATATTCCGTATTATCCGAGATCTCATCAGAAATGGAGATGTATAATTAACCTGTTTTGTAACATGATGGTTCTGCAACTGTTAATTCCGAAATTGAATTTGCTTTCCCAACGAGTAGTTAAACAACCCGTTTTTAATAATAGTTATATCATTGCAAGTCATCAAAAACACAAAACAGTCAATACAAAAAGGCAGGCAAAGTAGGATAGCACACAATATCGTTTTTCACAGTTTCCCAATTGAGTTGTAGGACTTCATTTGGTACTGCTTTTGTTTTCCAAGCATCCACCTCAGCCACTAGAATAGCCTGAATTCCCAGCGGTGCGGATTTAACCAGGTGCAAGAGAGCATCGTTCGGATTTTGTACCGTGCAATTAGTGCTTAGGGGCACTTAGGGGCACACAGCACTTGCAGAAAGAAAAATGCTATTGGTTCTATTTGGGCTATGTCCATAAATTCAGACCATTTCTCACCCTGAAATTTGCATGTCACAGCAGAAATTAAGATGGTCAGACCGTACGTTTTTCAAGTCTTCAACCATCCAGTTTGAATGAGCATGTGCCCGCAGTCTTCTAAGCATCGTGGTAATACCTGACGACGCAGCCTTTTCTTTTTTGTTGTAGCTGACATGATTCGGGGTTCAGTGCTTCGCAAAAGTACTTTTATGCGCACGACTGTCGCGGACAGGTGGCACTCAAAAGCTGCATTCTCCTCAGTAAGCATTTGCTTAGTGTTTTTGCACCGCTCCCTGCGTGTTTTGTGCATCATGCCATTCCCTGGAAATTTAGTGTACACACATTCAGAGACAGCTAGAGCAGCTGTCCCTGAGGTGCTAGAGTAACCATGTATGAGATCACAATAACACCAGAGATCACAAAGATCTCGTCTTGTACCGATTAGACATCGCCAACTTGATTGTAAATTGTCTGAATTACTTCCTCAGAATTTCAAAGACAAGACGCAAATGTGGTTAACTGCAAGGAGCAGGCTTTAATGAGCAAGTTTATATAAAAAAGCGCTCTGAACTTTATGGGCAATGTGCAACCTCTTGTTAAACATTCTTAATTCATTCCCTACGGATTACTTTAATGTAAAATTGTCGCGTTAGTAGGGCATACTTCTCCCGAAAATTACACAATAGAAAGTATTGAAGTACAGGTGGCCCAAGACCGCTATCGTCAACTGATTTCGTGTTTTCAACTGGCTGCGAATCGTCATCCACGCCGCTGGAACCGGCTTACCATAGGGAATGAGTTAAAATAACGGCATAAAGGAAAATCGACTCACAGAAATACTGTTGCTGCTATTACTAATACTACTACTACTAATAACAACAATAATAATAATAATAATAATAATAATAATAATAATAATAATAGTAATAAATATAGTTGCATTAAATAGGCTATATTACATAAATCGTAAAAATCTTACTTCATTAACGTTGGCATCAACGTGTGGGATCCCTGTAGCTGCGAGGGCAAAATTCAGTATAAACATCGCGTGTACCGCGTCCGTTAAACGAAAATTACATTTCATGTTCGCTTTCCGAGATTGTGAATGTAGACTTCTCGTAAAATACAAGTTGGTCCAAATTAATCCAAAATTTCCATACTCCAAATTATTTTAATCCAGCTATGGCGGAACTTCGACTAATTTCAGGAAGATCTGCGCATTCAATACTCAATTAAATAGCCCATAGTCGATCGTAGTAATTGTACTATCAGTAGGGCTCGTGGCTGGTACAAAATGAACTTGCGCTGTAGAAGAGAACGCAGCAGAGCAGGATTCAACATGCTGAAGCTGCTGCTGTTGTGCTTCACTCATCATTAACTCCACCTCTGTTTTCCGGGAACACACACGTGGCTGGGTGACATCCGCGTTATCATGGAACCCACCTACGTTCTCGCAAAGACACGCCCCTCCAAAGCATTCAAGCGCTAGGATTGGTCAGCTGTTCAAGAGATAGGATTCCAATCCTAGAGCCGAATGGCTAGCTAATCCTGGCGCTTGGATGACTGGCCAATTTTTGCACTTGAATGCTCCAGAGAGGCATGTCTTTGCGAGAACGTAGGTGAGTTCCATAATATCCGAATAAAGGTTGATAACTTAAAAATAAAATAACTTAATCCCGGAGGATTTGGATTTCGTTGGTCACTGTCAACTGCATGGCAATTATCTGCGAAAAATGTTTTATTCATCGCACAGTATGTCTTCCTTTCCCTTCCAATGCAAATGGTCTGTAGGCTGGCAGCGAATATTAAATTAATGAAAGCGGAGATTATGATGATTTTTGCCGATTTCAGAGAGACGCTAATTTAAATAATTAATCTTAATTAGCTAGTGTTTTTGATCCATGATTGTTTTGATGTAAATATTGATCATTTTCCTCGTACCATGTAACTCTGTAAAATGTTGCCGCAATCAAACAATTAACTAACAAACGCGCGCGCGCGCGCGTGTGTGTATGTGTGTGTGTATTAGTTTGGCTGTCGACCACAGAAATTGAATAATTAATATGAATTCAAAAGTGAGGACAATAACGTATCAGAAATTGGCTAGACTGTAGAGGAATGACGGCTCTTTTAAAGAGGTCCTCCCTTTTGTGGGGGCCAAAAGTATTCGGACAATTGGATGCACAGCTATTCCATGGCCATGCGTTTTATTCCCTCACGGTTTCATTAAAAAAAAAAACACATAGAAGGTCATCATTTGATTTCAAGGGTTAAATTTTCATTTGGAACTTGGTGCTGTTAATTCTCAAAATGAAATCCAAATCAGTGCCAGTAAAGCTAGCCAATATTGCATGTTATAGGCTTATTAAATCCAGCCAAATGCTTCAGAACTAATTCGAAAACACTTTACAATACCTGTGAATTGGGAGCACTCTGCAAAAACAACCCGATATTTTTTAAGCTTATCATATGACCAACTGAGCATGCATTTCACTTGATGAAGGGAAAACACTCAGACAACAAGGCAGAGACTGAAGACAGCTGCAGAGAAGGAGGAAACCCTGTGTCTGGTGATGTCTATGGGCTCTAGACCTTAGACAGTCATTGACTTCAAAGGTTTTGCCACTGTGAATTCATTCACCCGCTTATTCCTCACTAGGTCACTATCCCAGCTGGCTACGTGCAAAGGCAGGAACCCACCCTGGACTGGTTGCCAATCCATCGCAGGGCGCACACACCTTTCACACACCATTCACTCTCACATTCATACCTATGGGCAATTTAGTGTCTCCAATTAACCTGATATGCATGTCTTTGGACTGTGGGAGGAAACCGGAGTACCCGGAGAAAACCTACGCGAACACAGGGAGAACATGCAAACTCCTCACAGAAAGGCCCCAGGCCAGATTTGAACCCAAAACCTTCTTGCTGTGAGGCTAACCCTGTGCCACCGTGCCACCCCTGTCACTGTGTATTAAAAATAATTCATATGTGGTTCATAGAGTATTTTTGAAGTTGAAAGTCTGCACTTCTAGCACATCTTGATTGTTTCATCATTTCAAAACCCCTTTGGCAGCATACAAACAGCACAAATCTTATCTCTGCCAAAATATTTTGGAACTATATTATGTATGTATGAGTGAGAGAAAGAGAATTAGATGAATAACCCTAGCATTGTACTATTAAGAGCCAATGTCTGAGAATTTAGCAGTTTTCTGGAACTTTCTGCAGTTGACCCCCTAGAATTCAATGAAATTTGGTACACAGCCTCGTATGGATGTTCGTCGGAAAAACCCAAATTATTAGGTTCTTGTGCTCTGAAATTTATTCACAGTGCCCCCTGGATTGTCAAAAGCAAGGTCCAAAATCTACCAAAATGGGATAGACCAGGCCAATTGAATGAGTTTTCATGAAGGATTGACTGAGTGTCCCAAACTATTTGTGGGGGTATAAGGTACTTAAAGTTTCCCATAATGAAGCTGCCACCTGATGGCACCCCGGGATAACAAGGCTGGGAGCGGCTGAATTTTGGCAAGAAAATAGAAGAAATTCAGATTTCTGGCACTAATAAAACTTTAATCAAAGAAAGTCCCATGGAAATGTGGTTTGCTAATAAATATTTGAGGAAGAGTGATTACAAAGAAAAATTTTTGGCATGGCACATTGCTGGATTGCTGAGATATCTGGCCTCAAAGTAGCTAATACTTCATTTTACATCCATCTTCAGGGTCAAATAATTTAATCCAGATATGTATTGGGAAGATGAAATTAGTATTTGAATGGTCTATCATTGTTTTTATTAATGCACTAGAAATTTTTATGGTACTCTCTGCAGTTTTCACGTACTAAGCATGTCAAATTGTAGGTTTGGTGAAAACCACTAATTTGGTGCCAGTTTCAAAGTGCTCTAAAATTTTAATCCAGAGAGCTAAAAGCCTGATACTCTTACTATCAACAGTTCCTACCTTGTAGATTCACATGTGATGAAAACGACTTTGGGACGTTTTAAGGTTTGGCTGTTTTTAAGCCCTAATTTTAGGGGGAAAAAACGGTCACTACATGGCACTGTTCCCCATATCTAATTTCTGCTTTAATCCAGAAATATACAAAAGTGAAACTTTTGGAATTGAAATCAGAGTGATTTTTTCAGTATACAAGTTTTTGCCATGATATGATGTTCAATTTGCCTTTATCCCATTTCGGCAGATTTTTGACTTTGCCTTTAGGCCTTCTAGGGGGCGCTCTGAGCAAAATAAAGCATGTTTGACCCTAAAAATTTGGGTTTTTAGGTCAGACATCCATATGAATCTGTGTGCCAAATTTCATTGAATTCTAACGGGGTCAACTGTGGGGTCTACCTACATAGGTGACAACACAACAATGAAAAATAAAATTCTTGTCATTAGGCTTGAACTGTATCTCTTTCTATTAAGCTGTTAAATATATTTAAAATATATATATACCTTCCATGGTAACTTAGTATTGCAAATTTAGGATTTTCAAGCCAGTTCACTCAAAGAACGCGTGGCTAGTGTTGAACTTGCTTCAAAGTACACCACTCAAGGTGAAGTAATTGTGGTACGTTTACTCTGACATAGTTCCTCTTTACTGTCGGACAACCAGGGCCCCCTTGAAGAAAGGGCAACTTTGCATTTTAATTAGGGATCAAAGCATCGAAGGTGCTAAGCTCATGTTGTGCCACTTTTAACAGAGGATCCTACACTGATCAGCAACAAGGTTAAAACCACCTGCCTCATTTTGTGAAGATCCCCTCTTTTGCTGCCAAAACTGCTCTGTCAAACTGACTTTCCCTGAATTTCCAAACTCAAATGTTTCCCAGCAGAATATTTCCCAGAGTATGACACTCCTTCCACCAGCTTGTCTTCTTCTTACAGTGCAGCCTGATCCCATCTCTTCCCAGGTAAATGGTGCGTGCGTACCCAGCCATAACACGTTATGTAAAAGAAAATAGGACATGCTGGACCATAAGACCTCCTTCAACTGCTCCAGGGTCCAGTTCTGAAGCTCAGGTGCCCACTGGCGGTGCTTTTAGAGGTGGACTGTGGTTAGAGTGGACACTTTGACTGGCCTGCAAGTATAAAGTGCAGTGCACACATAATGATGCATTGTGCATTGTGACACATTCCTTATGTAAACAGTATTCAAATTCTCAGCCACTTGTGCCACAGTCACTCTTTTATCGGTTTGTACCAGAAAAGATAGCCTTCATAGCCTTTGTGCATCCATGAGCCTTGGGTGCCCAAATCTCTGTCGCCAGTTCATGGTTTGCCCCTCCTTGGACAACTGTCAGTAGGTGCTCACATCTGCTGACAGGGAGCACTCTAGAAGTCATGTGACTTCACAGACGCTCTAACCTTCAAGTCAGGCCACAACAATTTGGCCCTTGTCAAAGTCGGTCAGTGCCCGTTTCTCCCACATCCAATGCGCTGAAAACAGTAATCAACTGTTCGCTTAACGTCCAAGTCTTAACTCCGAAATCAGTCTGTAGACCTTCATATGAGCCAGCGTTGTAAGATAATAAACATTATTACCTGCATCTGTGAATGGTTTGAAAATTTTGGCTCAGTGGTGTGGTGTGGTGTTGCTAGAGTGGCTGAAGCACTGTGCTGGAATAAATGGTACTTCACTTCAATAGTTTGCTTCTGATCTAAAAGGACCTTTGCAGTCAATGTAAATGGTATGATGTCCAATATAATCCCCCTCTCCTCTGGGGTCCCAAAAGGATCAATACTGCCTCCCCTTCTTTCTTCCTTGTACCAAATGGCATTCATCTTAATTATTAAGAAGCATGGGATTTCATATCACTGCTATGCTGATGATGTTCAGCACACAAAATTGTCCAAAGATGATGGTTTACAACTACTCCATGACTGCCTTGAAGATGTCAGACTTTGGAAGGAAAGCAACTTCCTTAAGCTTCTCAAAAACAAAACCGAAGTCATTTGTTTTTGGATCGTCCGATGTAATTCCAGAGGATGGTGGTGATCTTGGCCCATTCACGCCTTCTACCAAATCTGTACCATAATCTGGGGGTGCTGTTTGATTCTGCCATAAAATTTTATAGACAAATTAATTTCGAGGTCAATGCCTTGTTTTTCCAATTAAGAATTATAGCGAAGGTACAGTACAGAAGTTCATGTACATTTAAGGTTTTGAGAAGGTGGTCCATGCATTTCATTGCAATGCCTTTTGTATACATACAGCCCATAACTCCTGAACCGTGTAGCCCAGAAACAAGGCTTTTTTTTTGTCTCCGGGCTCAAGACAAATAAAATGTATATTCCAAATTTTTTTTCAGGCTGAAATTTTCTGCCATTTTAATTTTTTTTTTTTTTTGAAAAACCTTTCACAAACGCCTCCCTGGATTTTTGCCACAGCTTCACCAATGTAGGCTAGTGAGAGTCAGGGTAAACCAAAGTTAATTATCAAAAAATTGTTGACTTTTCACAACAAAATGGCTGCCATATATGTAAATTTTTTGTGGGGGTGGCCAGTTTTTTGTTTTGTTTTTTTTTTTTAAACCAGATAGAACTCACGAAAGCCTTGTTGAAATGTGTAAAATTTTGAAAACGTGGACTCCTTGATTCTGTGTCAGAATGCAAAATTTCGTCCCACTTTACTGCTAGCTGGTGCAATAAAAAGCAAAAATATGAAGATGCCTTTATCTCTTCAGCCACTTGATCTTGGTTGTAATTTTGCATACTGTACCTGAGTAAGCTAGTCCCTGCAATGAATAAGAGGTATTTATTAAAAACATGACTGCTATTAGCCAAACAAGTGGCAGTTGCACTTAAAAAGGCTTCTCGAAGACCAATCATCATGAAACTTTGGGGGTATATGTTGGGCTTGATTAGGCAGTACCATACAAAATTTGAATTGAATCAGACATTAGGCATCAGACATTTTTATTTTTTTACTATACTTGAACTATTGTTTTACTGTTTCTGCTTTGTATTTGACTGTCTTTTTTGGGCTGAATTATGCAATGGGGGGATGATGGAGACTGATGCACTTTATAGGGGAGGTGCAATACTGAGTGAACGGGCGTTTGCTTTTGTTTGTCTAGTTAGGTTTTTATGTTCACTGTCTGTAACCAAGTGGCATTGTTGTCCATAACAAGTTTCCCTCTGGGATAATAAAGTTTATTCTATTCAATTCTATTCTATTCTACTACTGGCTGTGGGTGATGCAAACACCAATCTCACGTTTATATCTTTTAAAACTCTTGATGTGGTAGATTACCTGTATACTCCGCAGTGATGCAGTCTTCACTGGGAACAGTAGCGCCGTGTCCCCACCAGTTTTGAGAAATACTCGAATTGTCCCTCCCGATATTTTCAGCAGTCTGATGAGAAACTTGCCATACTGAAACTCCACCTAAAAAAATGTGCCTAAAAAACTGCTAATTAAACTGCATTGGTCCGGAGCTCACTGAAACTCCACTGGCCAAAGCTCATGGTAGCAGTCATGTTATCCTGCGGTTCTCAGATAATACTGTATCTCCCAAACACACAATTTGTCAGTGTTGTGTCAGCTGGTATTGCTCATCCAAGGCCAGTTTTTAAAAATCAACTCCTGTCAGCGCCTACACCTGCTCTGGCTGGGAACATTTTCCCAGCAGATGTTGTTGGCACATTCATCGCGAAAGTCATCAGTTTGTCATATAGTTTTAGTGAATAAATGATCTTAATATCAGTATGACAACTGGAGAGGGCTATTATGCCAATTTTTGGTCGCAGAGCTATGTTGCGTTAAACAATATTATTTTTGCTAGCTTTAACTCATGCCTTAAGGGAAACAAAATCACCTCTTGCGCCTATGAGCTCCGCTGCCTTGTTTTTTCACCATTTTTAATTGTTGACAAAGCTTAAGGAAACTAGTCTCATTTGATGACAGCAATAAAAAAGGAAGTGAGCCATATGTCAGCAATGCTTGGTACACTCTGTTGCTGAGGGAACTTTGGGTACGCGCCAAGTTTCATGAAATTTAGCCACATGGGATTGCTACACCAGAAACTCAGAAAAATGAATGCCTTTCATTTTGGAACAAAAGCAAATGTTTCCAACAAATTTTTTGGGCTTCATCAAAGTAAAGGAGCCTAACTGGGAAATTGTGAACCCTCAGTGTCAGCCATTTTGTATTTAGGCCATCTCAGCACAATAATTTTTTCAATAGTTAAACCCCAGATGGAATTTTGGTGGAATCTTACACCCTCATACAAAACAGTCCAAGGAACCAATGCACCAAATCTAGGTTCAATTGATCATTCCCTGTTGTGCTATCAAAGGGCTAGATTTCAGAGTACATTTTTGCCTATAACTTGTGACTGTTAGTGCTAGAGTTGTGATCCTTATTTCCCCTTAATCGCTGGGCCACAATGAGCTGGTCAAGTTTGAACCGGAATAGGCACTGCACTTCTTCATGTTAAATTAACTAAAACTGGTGCAATGGCCATTAGCGCAGTGCCTGTGCAAAACTTGCATATTTGTAATGGGCCAATTACTTGGACACTGATATTGCCGCTTGCAAGGTATTACTGCTTGTAGCTTCTCAAGATTTCTGAAGCATCAATCAGCCAAATGAAGTCAGCAAAATAACCACCAAGAGAGAAGTCCATCAGATGAACATGTGTTGAGAAAATGGAAGGACAGACATACATACATATGAGACCGAGAATTCTCCATTTATAATACGATACCTGGTTATATAGGCTATTGCGTCCAAATGTAGGTGCCCACAGAACACGAAGATGGCTCTAAAAACCAGGTATTGGAGGCGTATCATGTCTGTACAATCTGCTCTGACTTCAGACCTTGCATGAAGTCTTAATTTCCATTATTCAGCATCCTTAAAGCTGGAAAGATATGGAACTTTCTGCCCATTCTTAATATATCCTTTGAGCAAAAAATGTCTGGGACAACTGGGGGAAAAGAAACAAACTGGGTTAGGCCTAAATCATATTTTTGAACAAGTACCTTGTCGGGAAATCCAAGACATGTCTCAATTTATTCCCAAGACAGCAGTGAAGGCAGTGAACATCTCCCAAAATAGATAAAACCTGCAGAACCAGAATAACACAATATTTTAGCCTATTTCACCAGTTTAACTAACAAAGCCTGTTGCAAAAATAAACGTTTCAAAATACAGTGCAAGTGAGGACTTTGAATTTCCCCGAATCATTGTCTTCCCGTTTATCACCTCCCAATGTTTGTGCTCGAGGGGATAACTGAAACCGATGTGCTCATGGCATTGAGAAATTATTTCCTATTGATTCAAAAGTGAAATGAGAACCAAGCTTTTTCTTGCAGATTCCTCAAAATTGATTTGCTTGTGACCCTTTCCTACCCGAGTTTTCAGGAGAAGCTGAAATCCTTGCTGCAAACAAGAGCACAGCACTTCTGGATTAAGCATGAAGTAGTCGTAACAATATATACAATCCCAACTCAGAGTAATTTCATGCTGGGACAGTATGGGAAATGTATATGAAAACGGAGAGCAGCGATTTCTAAATTCACTTTGACTTATACTTCATTGCAGAAAGTATGAAAGAAAGATTCAATGTTTGTCAGGTCATCTTCATTATACAGTATTTACAGATATTCATTCATTTCTGTCAGTTACGCATTTTTAAAAAAGTTGCAACAAGGGGCGATTTAGTACTACGACTGCGGTAACAAATTTGAGTATGATGGGACTTCAGACAGCTGATACAAGCATGCAGTTGCAAACATGATCTACAACCCCAATTCCAAAAAAGTTGGGATGCTGAGTCAGCCGTAAATAAAAACACAATGCAATGATTTGCAAATCTCATAAACCCACATTTTATTCACATTAGAACAGACAAAATGGCAGATGTTGAAAGTGAGACATTTCACCATTTCATGAAAAATACTAGCTCATTTTGAATTGGAAGGCAGCAACACATCTCAAAAAAGTTGGGACAGGGGCAACAAAAGGCTGGAAATGTAAGTGCTAAGAGCAAAAAAAAAAACTGGAAGAGCATTTTGCAACTAATTAGGTTAATTGGCAGCAGGTCAGTAACACGACTGGGTTTAAAAAAAAAAAACATTTGAGAGATGCAGAGTCTCTCAGAAGTAAAGATAGACAGAGATTCACCAATCTGCAAAAAACTGCATCTAAAACTTGTGAAACAATTTCAGAAAGATGTTCCTCAATGTAAAATTGCAAAGACTTTGAATCTACAGTACATAATGTCATCAAAAGATTCAGAGAATCTTGCAAAATCTCTGTGCGCCAGGGACAAGGCTGAAGGTCAATATTAGATGCTCATGATCAGGCGTAATTCTGCACTGGAATACACTGAATGGGCTCAGGAACACTTCCAGAAATCATTGTCTGTGAACACAGTTCACCGTGCAATGTACAAGTGCAAGCTAAAGCTGTAACATAAAAAGAGGAAGCCATACGTGAACACGATCTAGAAAATTTGAAATTCTTTGTGGAAACCAGACACCTGTCATGCAGTCTAAAGAGGAGAGGGACCATCCAGCTTGTTATCAGCGCACGGTTCAAAAGCCTGCATCTCTGATGGCATGGGGTTGCACTGATGCCTATGGCGTGGGCAGGCTACACATCTGGAAAGGCGCCTAATCGCTTTTAAGCATATAGAGGTACAACATATGCTCCGATCCAGACAACGTCTCTTTCAGGGAGGGCCTTGCATATTTCAGCAAAACAATGCCAACCACAAACTGCATCCATCAGAACAGCATGGCTTCGCAGTAGAAGAGTCTGAGTGCTGAACTGGCCTACCTGCAGTCCAGATCATTCAATAATAGAAAAAATATGGCACATCAAAAAACAAAAAATCCAGCAAAGATGACCCAGGACTGTTCAGCAGCTAGAGTCCTACATCTGGCAAAAGTGGGATAACATTCCTCTCCCAAAACTTCAGCAATTGATCTCCTCACTTCTCAGACATTTACAGACTGTTGTTAAAAGAAGTGGGGATATTAAACAATGGTAAACATGGCCTTATCCCAACTTTTGTTGCTGCCATCAAATTCAGAATAAGCTAATGGTAAAATTACCACAACATGGCAAAATGTCTCACTTTCAACATCTGAGATGTTGCACCGCTAGCACCTAAAAAATGGAGAAAGCGCACCTTTTTCTGAGAACTTCCTAGAAAAACTTAGAATACACTGAGGTTTACTGAAGATTTGAGGCCAACTTGGTAAACCTCGGAAAAATTTTACCGAGGTATCCCAAAGTCTGTACGGTTTACTTAAGTTTGGACAACACCTCAGTAAACCATGCTTAAATTTTCCGGAGACACACCGAGGATTGTCTGGCCCACTGAAGTTCTGAGACCACATCGGTATTCCTGGGGAAAATTTCACCGAGGCAGACCGAAGTTTGTCTGGTAAGCGTATGCTCACACCAGAACAAAGGGGAGGTGCGAAGACAGTCAAAACACATGCCTCATTAAAGACCTCCCACCTGTACTGCAGTCCAAACGCCAATTAATTATGCAAACTACCAGCACTGCCTGTTCAACGAGGTTACAGTGTAATTAAGCCAGGCCCTAGATGCAGTCCAGATGAAGTACAGGCTTAGTTCAGCCTGCTCTGTCTGTGCTGCATACAGGAATTGGCAAAGGGCAAACCAGCAACATTATAGTAAGAACAACAAAAACACACGTTCAGTATTCAGAATATATTCAATCTGCAAAAGCACCAATTCACAAATAAATCAGATACATACTGGTTTCATTCATATCTCTCTGGCTGCACTCAGTTCATTCAGTTGAAATCATTCACATCCCACCCTTCCCTCATCTCCTCCAGTGTTCCTCATGGCTCTGTTTTTGGCCCCATCCTATTTATCATCTACCTCCTCCCACTTGGACAGATTTTTCGTAAATACAATATCCATTTTCACTGTTATGCGGACGACACCCAGCTGTACGTCTCCTCCAAACCATCTTCCATCCTCCTCCCTCAGTACCTGTTTGCAGGAAATCAAGTCCTGGTTCATCTCAAACTTCCTCAAACTCAACAGGGATAAAACAGAGGTAGTCCTCATCGGTTCGAAATCTACACTCACCAAACAACCCAGTTTTACCCTCACCATTGACAACTCCTTGGTTTCCCCCTCCCCTCAGGCCAAGAGTCTGGGTGTCGTCCTTGACAGCACCTTATCCGTCCAAACTCAAATCAACGACACTGTCCGGTCTGCCTACTTCGACCTCAGAAATATAAACTGCCTCCGCCCCTCACTCACTCCCCACAGTGCCGCAATCCTGGTTCACTCTCTTGTCACCTCCCGTTTGGACTACTGTAATTCTCTTCTTTTTGGTCTTCCTCCATAAACTCCAACTGGTCCAGAATGCTGCTGCCCGCATTATCACCAGAACCCGTCATTAGCCACAACACCCCTGTACTACACCAACTCCACTGGCTTCTCATCAAGTACCGGATTGATTACAAGATTCTCCTCCATACATTCAAGGCAATTCATCACCTCGCCCCCCCATACCTGTCTGACCTTATACATATTAATATTCCCATTCGGTCTCTTAGGCCTGCTTCCTCCATCACTCTGAAAGTCCTCCCAGTCCGTCTATCCACTATGGGGTCAAGAGCCTTCAGCCGCTCTGCCCCCCACCTCTGGAACTCCCTCTCCCCTGATATTAGAAACCTGGGGCCGGTTGCATAAACTTAGTTTAAGACTGGTTGTCACTGTAGACTGGTCTTAAATTGTCAAGTTAGACTAGTCTAATTAAGACTGTCAGTTGCATAAAGCTTAAGACTGACTTGATTTGAGGCATAAAAATTAGCCACCTCTCCCCCTGGCTAACCCTGAGATGAGAGCTTTGTTGCCATGGCAACACATTGTAAGAACACCTGTTAGAGGACACAAAGATACAGCAATATTTATTGTTTTTCTAACAAAAAAGGACAAAAAATATTTTACATTGGAAACAGGATTATTAGCTCTTTTTTGATTTTTTTTTATTTGTATTCATTTATTTTGTAGTTTTGGAGGGGGTCCTCCTCCGGTGGCTGGATTTTTTCCTCTTCCATATTTCCATCTTAAGATGCTTTCACACCGGACGCGAAACAAATTTTTCGCACGACAGATTACCATCAATGTCAATGCAAAGACGCGAATACACGCGAAACGCTTTCCGGTATGAAAGCAGCTTTGGATTGTTGCACAATATTTTTAAAACGTTTTTGAACATCTTTTACGGTTCTCACGACCGTTGATACCGTTCGCCTTTTCTGTAATTTTCTCCCCTAACTTGATGACGGGTCAAATTTCCATTCGCTTGATTAAAACTATTGAACAAAAGACTTCTATCGGCATTATATTTCTCCAGCAAAGAAAATGTTTTCCGTTGCGCTAAAGTGCGGTGATTTCCCGCTGCCACCGAGTGTCGCTATTGTGTCCGCCATGTTTTTCTACTCTATGAAGTGTCTTATTTTACCCATGATACATAGCGCGACCGGCTATCCAAGTCAGTCTTAAATAAGTCACTCAAAGACAGATTTTATGCAACAGGCATATTTAATTATCTATAGTAAGTCTGACTTAAAAATACATTAAAGTCAAAGACTGGGTCTAATTTTATGCAACCGGCCCCTGGACTCTATTGCCACATTCTTATCTCACCTTAAGACTGACCTATTTAGGCAGGCTTATGGCTGACCTGTGAGGACTACTGCTGCATGCTGTACCTTAGCTTTGTTTTTACTTTTAACTGTGTTTTGTTTTTACTGCTTCGAACCTGTTGGACGGCGACCTTGAGTGCCCTAAAAGGCGCCTTATAAATAAAATGTATTATTATTATTACATCATGTAATCTTTAAAGGAAGGCACCTTGAAAGTTAACATCGAGAGTACGAAAAGTGTGGGTGGGCAAAGTGAGGAAAATTAGGCACATAATCACACGCAGACAGTGAGGCATGTGTTTTGTCTGTCTTCACACCTCCCCTTTGTTCTGGTGTGAGCATAGGCCAAACTGACACACTTTGGTCTGCCTCGGTGAAATTCTCCAGAGGAATACCGATGTGGTCTCTGAACTTCAGTGGGCCAGGCAATCCTCTTTTTGTTTCTGACAGACTTTGGGATACTTCCACAAAATTTTTCCGAGGTTAAACGAGTTGGCCTCAGATCTTCACTAAACCTCAGTGCACTAAGTTTTCATAGGAAGTTCTCGGAAAAAGGTGCACTTTCTCGACTTTTGGGTGCTAGTAGTGTTGTCTATGTTCTATAGTGAATATAATGTGAGTTTATGAGATTTGCAAATCATTGCATTCCGTTTTTATTTACATTTTTCGCAGCATCCCAATTTTTTTGGAATTGGAGTTGAATTGCCAAAGCGGTGTCAAAGAAAGCTAGTCCTTCAGGAGCATCATTGAAAGGTTTAAAAACAATGTTCCTTGAAGAAAGACCGGGATTTTGATATTTCAGCCTCTATGGTACGTTAACATATCGTCACCATATTAAAATAATGGCCCAAGAAATTTTTTTCAAGTTTTTGGGAAAACACAAAAAACCACCAAATGCAGAACAAGAGATGATTCAGGCCAAAAACAAATTTCTGTCAAAAAATGACTTGGGTAATTATTTTAATAGGGTGACGAAATTTAAAAGATTCAAGTAATCAGGAGGAGTTTTGGAGCGTAAAGGGTCTGAACTAAATACCAGTGAACTGTGCATTTAGGTCTTTTCTGGAAGAAAATTTGGAAAATTAGGTAGCAACCCATCCGCGACACCTTTGTCGACAAGGTCTGCCAAACCAAAACTTCAGCTCCATTGCATTAGGCTGTTCTCACAATCTAATATCCACAGAACCAGCATGTGACATGGGATCACAGAGAATCTGGGACTTTTGAGACTTGTGATTTTGCCAAGTGTCTATGACACAAAGCAAAAAAGGAAAAAATGTCTTGTCACAAAAATCATAAAATAAAATCATCTCAAAAAGGGCATCGCCTGAAAATATGTGTAACAACTGCATACTTTTGATTTGGGGGCTACAGCTAGACAATTGCAATCGGTGGACAACAACAGGGTATGTCCCAAAAACTATAGCATTCTCCCCATAGGCAAAATGCATAGTCTGGCCAAATGTGGTGGAGCCACAGGAATTCATCAGGGGAAGTACTCTAGGCTCCATGAAAGATCACAGCAAATTTGACCCGTTTCCCATAAGAACAGTTTGACTTGTTGCATTTCTGAAAATAGAGTGGTGCTGCAGGTATCGTAATGGTTTCACCAGAATAGGACTACTCTTATATGCACCAAAACTTTCATGGAAAAGTTGATCTGATTATTCTTAGAACAATTTTGACATACTGCATTTGAAAAATGTATTTTCACCAATGGTGGCACAACAGTGTAGAGCCATACAAATCACAAAGGTTTCTCCTCGGTGTCCTCATGAATGTTGACAGCAGATTCCCATTGAAGACGTTTTTAAAAATGATAAGTTTGGCCTGGTGGCGGCAGCGCAGCGGAAGTCAAAGGGTGACCAACATTAGTTATAGCCCGTCTCCATGTGCCAGGAAATGATCAAAAGAATTCTGACATAATTGCCGTCAAAAGAAATGCATTAAGAAATCCCAAGTTTGACCCAGTGCTGCTGCAACAGGAAACATTACAGAGCCACCATAATCAATGACTTCCTTCTTCATGTAACAGAAATACTGAAAGTGAGTATGTTATGAGTCCTATAAAAGCTGTGTTTTTGCAATTCTCAAAAATTAACAGCTTGGCCTGGTGGTGCTGCTACAGTATAGGTCATAAGATCAACAACATCAGTAAAAGCTGTTCTCTATGCAACAGGAACAATCTCAAGAAGTGTGCAATGATTCCCATCAAAACTGTTTGAGTTACTGGATAATGAAATGTAAAGTTTGACCTTGTGGCGCAACAGGAAAGGTCCTACGGTCACAAAACAATAGGATTTGTCCTCTATGTACCAGGAATGAACGGCAGTAGTTCATTGCAATTCCCATAAAAATGGTTTGAATTATCGCTCCAACACAAAGGATCTGCAGTGGCAGCAGACACTGTGGCCAAGGCCAGCCGGTAATATCCCTGAACACAAGTAATTCACATGGCAGATAATCTTGCACTTGCTTGTGAGAGTGACAGTGAATAGATAAAGAACTACCGACCCATCATCTCCCACACCCATTTCCCACAATGCAACACATTGAAGTGGTCAGACACAGTTGTACAAAACTCAATTCTTTTATTAAAGTCCTATCTTTTTTAACTTTGCATTTATATATAAAAGTTCTAATAGCATTTGCCTGAAACTATGACAGACGACAATAAAACACCTCAGGCTGACCACTGCTTTTCAAGTCCTTTCAAAGGCAGACAACCTTGCATTTTTCTACACCCACATCATATTATTTATCAACATTATTCATCAAAAAACTTGCTGGTTCATCCAGAAAAAAATTAAATGAAAAACCAAAAAACAAGAAGTAAAGCAAAACATCCCCACAGTGCAAGTTTTTAGGGGCTCATAAATCCATTGACGCATAGTAATCACAGAGACAAATAAATAAGAGAAGACATTTGTGGTCACAAAATATGTGAGTTTAGGTTGAGCCACTTTCGTCTGTGGTACGGTCACACAACTGTTCACTCCTTGTTGAAAAGGTTGTGCGGACAGGAGTTTGAGTAAACTTTGTATGCTCCGATAACAGCATACGTCAGGAACAAGATTGTGTGTGTGTGCTTCTGTGTGTTAAGTGAGGCTTTGTGTGCATTAGTCCGACATGCAGTAACCCCAGGCACCACAGCCAGCATTTTCAGCTAAAACGCACTGCCCAGTGGTGCATGTCAACCTGCTCTGCAAGCAAGCTTTGAAATGTTGGAACTCATGATTCTGTGATCATTTTTAATTACATTATGATTCTTTTTTTCCCCATCCTTCCAAGCCTTAAATACATATTTACATGGATGAGCTTAATGTGTCTGTAAACAAGAGCAGAGTTCTGCACTTTTTGCTCAGCCTCCATTTTCAAACCAGTTTTGCTCTTCTCACGGGAGGAAGCTTCTGAAGGACAGACTCCATTGTTGACAAATTTAAATACAGCTAACCACAAAACGGTCTATTCCTCCCATGCTAAAACAGCTGAGCAATGTGTGAGCTAGTCTGCGCCGAGCACCGGTGTGTGAACAGCTGGAGTGTGTGCGCACGCACATGGCAACGTTTGTGTGCGCGGACTGCAGACTTGAATATGTTGATGGCCAGAGCCAGCGTGGGTGGGCATATGGAAGCGAGGAACCAGCCAGAGCATGATGATGCGTGCGTGCAAGTGTGGACAGCCAGGGAGTACGTGATGTTCGTGAGTGCGTGTTCGCGTGTGCGTGGACAGGTGCACCAAGTGCGAGTGAAAGCGTGTGCAAGCAAGACGGCAGACATTTACAAAGACTTGCACGTACAGATAGCCAGCAAGTGTGAGTGTATGCTAGTGTGGACAGCCATTGACAATGAGTAAGCAAGTGTGGACCACCAGTTAGTATGAGTACGTGACTGTGAGTGAATGTGGGCAGCCAGAGTCTGAGTACGCAACGGTGTGGACAGCCGGCTGCGGCGGGGGGTGTGCGGGTGTGTGGGAGCGCGCTCAGTCCGTGTCGCTGCTGTCGCTGGTCTGCTCCCCCTGCACCTTGCTGCGGTGCTGCATGGCCCGGTGGTAGGCCACCTGCACCGACTTGCGGATGTTGGACTTCCTGCCCTCCAGCATCTTCTCCTTGTCCAGCTCCGGTTCCACGCCCAGAGGTACCAGCTTGGACCTGGGAAGCCACTGCCTGAACAAGCACACATGCAAAACACCTCATGAGGAGCACAACCAGGGTGGGGAACGAGAGCACAATCTGGCAAATGAAGAATGATATTCAATGTGAGTGGGCTTACACTTCCTGTATATATATTTATTTTAGAAATGTAATTGTAGAAGTTTGATCTAATTCGAGATGGAAGTACGGCATGACCGAAGCATGACAAAGAGCACAATCTGGAAGAAAATAATGAGAGAGCGAGCAAGAAAGTTAGTTAATATTCCTCAGTCTTACGCTGTTTGCTTAGACTCCTGTCAATGCAATGACCATTTTTTTTTTTTCATTATGCGCAGGAATCTTGTGTAACACACAGAAAATGGGAAATTGCACAGTATCGAAGTGCTCACTGCAGTACATTACAGTTCAGCAGCAGTGACACTGTATTATTACCATCCCCGCAGGGAAATTTTGAAGGTGCCAAGCAACTGCCAGCTGATTAAACAATAAACAGGACCATAAAATATGTAATGCTAATGAGACAATGCTTACAAATGTCACACAAGCCCCTTGAACCCAGAAACTCTGTATTCATATAAAATTCTCAAGTGCTACCCAGCAGGCTTATGGGATTTCTGTAAGTCTGTTAGGTAGCACTTGAGAATTTTATATGGCCGCAAACAGCCACACTCAAAGGGAACATTTGCTGTTTGTGAACAGCATTTCACCGAAGACAGCTTTGTCAATAAAGGATAATTTTGACACAGGATAAGCGTTTCAGCTGCTTCTCAAACCTGGAGCAGTTGCATCGATCAAGCACTCGAAGCCACAAGCTGTAAGTAATGATATAACAGCAAATAAGGTAAGTGAAGGTAACGTGTTACGGGTGGCTAGCAGGACCGCTTACGATAGTTAGAACCAACAACTGGCCTCAAACGCAGACTTTGTAAAATATCTGAATATAAAGGCTAGATCGGTAGCAAGTGTCCATGACTCACAGACACGGAAGAAGTAAGTTTTACCACTTTGTGTTGCTTTACTGCATAAGCCTACCTAACGAGATAGCCTGTTGAATGTGACTGTAGCACTGCGGCTAACGTAGCTAAGTAACTGTTGCAAATGTTGGTGTGCACTAAATATGCAAGAGTAATATGAGGGGACATTCAACAGAAGGTGTGCGAACATAAACCTCATTTGAAGCCAACTTTTTATACTTGCTTGTTTGGATGTTTGGTACAACTGTTCACAGTAACGGAACTTACTGTCTGTAAAACCTGTATTGCAGGGTAACGTTTGTCTCTTTCGTTATGATGACCGCTTGGTTACTACCATATGTTAGTTAGCCTTCCATGCTACTTAAAAAATGCTCCTTGATAATTTATATATAGTAATTCTGATTGGCATGCTTGTGTTACTTTGGTTAGCATCAAGGTGGTAGGTTCATTATAACGCTACCTGACCGTAGCCGTTACAGTTGAAGCTATCCAGAGAGGTGTTGTTTGTGTCTGCAAAGTTGGGCTGATGAGGCTGCAGTTAAACCAGACGTAGGCTTTGCGGGGCTTAGGGTGCATGTTTGGGTTTGTTTACTGCTGCTGTGATAGTTTTATTTATCCATGACCGGGGTCAGCTAGGTACTTTGCCTTGGTGTGGGTTTAGCTCTCTGATCCTACCGCGGTGAAATGCACTATAATGTGTTTGGTATAATAAATGATTTCTCTGCATTGCCATGGCAGAATTCCATCCACCTTTGAAAATTATTCTGGCTAATAAAAAGCCGAAAAAGAAGTGGAGATCGGATACAGATTTTTTTTTTTTCCCAGTACAAGTTATCGATTCACTTGCTCCACATAAGCAACGCTTACACAATTTGTGTGTTTTTACCACAAACTCATTTAGTAGCTTGGTGTCGGAATTACGTTTCGTTTTGGTGGAAATGGTTAACAAGTTTCTACCAGATAGCCAAGTGGGTATATGACATGACTATATAACATTACAGCTACAATCGCATGTGTGCAAGGCGAGACAGTACGAGCAAAACACTAAAATTTCAACTTGCCACTCACTGAAATCCTGCTATAAACGTTGCTGCAATACTTCAATTCTTCCTCCGCCCATTCAGCGTCGGATTCGGGATCAAACAAGTAAGGTCTCACAGGAATAAATGCCGCGGAAAGCTGTCCTGAAATATCTGCCATCTTTGTTTCCTGGTTTTTCGGGTCTGCATCCTGCCCCGGAATCGAAGCAGCACGGCCAATCAGAGCCAGCACCTCATTAGCATAGCCTCCCAGACCATTTCAAAATGGTTCGTGTTTCAGGCCGTCAGAGTAGGGGTGAGAGAAGAGGTCTCACTAGGCCTGGATGTGTGTGGTTTTTTTTTTTTTTTGGAGCTGACTTCTTAACATCATTTCACAGACCCATTGGACATATTTTAAACAACGAAATACAGCATAAAATGCCTTTAAGTAATTTCATTGGCCGTTAAAGCCAAAAGTGGTCGCTTCACTAGCCTAGCGATCCAGGACCATGATACGTAGTATGATGGTCCTGGGCAGGCCTAACTAGATTTAGTCAGTAAGCATGGCTTACAGGATACCCCCCGCAACAACAAGTAGTCGGGCAGTACCACAGTCAATAGACCTTCCAGCAAGAAAAAAAAATTTTCAAAATCGGATGAGTAGGTTATGAGATCTAAGTCCGGAAGCACAGACGCGCACACACACACACACACACACACACACACACACACAGACACACGCATGCATGCACAAACGGACGGACAATGCAAATCCAGTATACCCCCCTAAACTTCGTTGCGGGGGGTATAATTAAATCTGTCAAGTTGCGTCACATTTTGTTGATTACAATCACACACCGCATCGTATGAAGTTGGACACTCCATAACTGAACGTTGCTTCTATCTGCTTCTGCGTTAACGAAGCAATCTTGCGCATTAAAATTAATAACGATTCTATCAAAGCCTTATTTGAGCACGGTTTACAATGCCAAGGTTATCCTGCAGCTCCGTAGCCAGCTAGCTTGCTGGCTACTGCAGATGTGAAATGTATCAAGTATCATTGGTGCAGTGGACTTCAACTGAGCCAGAAACACAAAAAGACCTCGCTAGCATAACTATTGGTGAAATCAAACTCTTATAAGACTGAATCGCAAATAATTTTTACAGGACTGCTAGCGCTCATCACTTCTGTAATGGCGAGACCCCGCTTCAATCTCAAAATGGTGAGCGTGTCCATCATCATGCAATATGCCAACTGGCAAAACAGTTTTGAACAGCTTTTTCAATTCGGACTGTTTCAGATTTATCACAAACTCTAGCCTCAAAAACTACCGACGGCTCAACGGTCTAAGTGCGCGTACCATAAAAGCTGTATCCTTCCCGCAGCGACCTGGGTTCGATTCCTGCTCAGGTCATTTGCTGCATGTCTTCCCCCATTCTTCTCCCCAACTTTCCTGTCTCTGTACACTGTATAACTGTCAAATAAAGGAAAAATACCCCCCCCCCCCCCCCAAAAAAAAAACAAACAAAAAAAAACCTACCAACAAATAGGAAAGACGGTCACAAACATTCAATGGGCTTTTGCACGGAGCTTCGCACTGAGCTCTGCTGGAGAAAACCAAGGGACCGCAAAACAGCTAAACAAGCGAACAAGAAAAACAAGCAATGAAAGTAATCAATAACGTCACGCCAGATATTGGGGGCCAGCTTCATTTCCTTTCATTGTAAATTTAAAACGTGGAAAAATTTTTAGGGTCGGCTCCAACGACGTAGGTAGGGTCGGTAAACCAGAAACACCTGTTTTTTTATTCGGCCTGACTTAGTGAATGATTAAGACAGCAGAGTGATTGTGTGACCTCAATGCTAACATGACGGTGCTAATGTAAATTACACTTCTATGAAATTACGCGATTCAATTATGTGAAGAACGGTACATTACACTCTTGATCGTGTCACAAGAAAGTTATGAAGTGAGTTGAATAAACTTTGGTTTCGTACAAAATTTACTCATTTCATAACTTTCAAATGACACACCCACACAAGCAAGATCCTCTATGTGTACAATGACAGAAATTTCATTCAGCACTGAATTCCATCCCGGTTGATGTTCTTGATACATTTTATTCTTGATTCCAGATGGACCAGTAATGTTAAAATTCTAAAATTATAATGATTTTGTGTCTATTTCACATTATTCATTCATGGCTGTACTACCTGGATATTTGAATGGCTGTTCTTTCTGGTTTTAGAAAATGTGCAAAACCAACTTCACACAGCAGGTCATGATAAAAAAGACTCACACATCCTCCTTACATAGTGGGTCACAGTTTCTGCGAACTTGGAGGAAGAAAAGACACATTTTCCACCGAAAACACTCTGTACTTCTTGTCTAAATGGCCATGACCCATTTTAGTTTGTCTAAGTCAGCTGCCTCATGTCCTCATTTTAAAAACATACGTGTAAGCGGTAAAGCGGCCAACAGCCTCCGCTCTCTAATTTCTAACTTCAGTGGCCATAAGCAATGTATTTTTCAGTATAAACCTCTGTGAAAATGCCCACTATAGTAAGGTCTAGATTCTCCAACAGTGACAATTTTACACTGCAGCAATTCTAACAGTGTCACTTCATATAGATGTACATGCCCTCAAACTATTAGACTGACTGGACCTTACTGTATTGAGTATTCACTAAACAACCCAACATTGCGCTCACATAATCAACAATACACCAAAGGATTCTTTTTGAAAGATCAGTTTGTTTCCAGGTAATTTATGTGCATACCAGCATGTTCTTGCAACCGAGCAATACGCCACATGTATCTGGGACACTCCATATTTGGCCACCGATGACTGATGAACTTACTTGGCCCTAATATTGACGCCTGACAGTGATTCCAAATTCTATACTTAAAGTACATATAAAACTTTATATCCACAGTACACCTTTTCTTGTGTCCTTGAGCAAGAACTATTCACACAAGGACAGAGCAAGCCACGAAACGGCGAAACTGCCGACTGACAATGATGGGCAACTACCTAAAAACATAACCTCCTCCTCCTTGGCAGAGGTAATGAGAGAATTTTCAGAAAAGAATGCAATTTCAGCATGGATGAATAGATATGACTGCAAACGCCTTCAAATTCAATCTCTGTGTAACAGCCCTCTGAATCAAATGTGTTGGAGCAGCACAGAGCAAATTAGAAAAAGCAGCTGTCCATCTGTGTCCAGACTCAACTGCCCTTGATGTGTAGACAGGCATCTTATACGGTATGGACAGTCGCGGATGTAAAGTGCAGTTAATAGCATCTTCCATACAGGCAGACCAGGGTTCAATATAAAAGAACCAATGACTCCAGCTTCAGACATAGTGCACAACTGAGACGAAATAAGCTTTGGTCTTTTCTTTTTTTTTCCTTTACATGTTCACCACAAATGATTCTGAAAATTCAAAGCAAACATCCGCAGTAGGTTACCCGACAACTCAAAAAAAAAAAAGGGAAAAAAAAAAAGAAAAAAAAAAATCAGTGCAAAAATGGAGGCGAAACTGAGCTTTTCAGAGAAGCAAGTCAATTGGTAGCAATTTCACATATGCTGCTGTAATCCATATTATTCTCTGAACTTTAAGAGGCAAAGAATGGCCAATCTTTGACTAAAATCATGCACTAGAGTAAATTATAAATGAAACTCTGCCTGTAATTCACATACTCAAGGACCATGAGGACGCCAAATGCATAAATTCCGGAAAAGTCCTAAGCTGACAAGTGGAGTAGTAACACTGGCTTCAAAAAATTTGGGACAAAGTGTAAAATGCTAATACAACATGATGGCGATAATCTGAAAACTCTTACACCTTAATTTAATTGAAACCAGTAAAAACTAGTGGACACACAAAGTGCAAACCTCCACCAACAGGTTTTGATCCACTAGCACTTATAATCAGCTGCAAAACCCGGATCTGTATCCCGATTGGTTTAGAAATTTAATCAGCTCCTCTCAGTCATGCAGTTCAACTTCCCCTTACATTCTGTGGTGATATGCTAAATACTTTTTGAGTAATCCTTCTGGAAACACATACACAAACACAAGCAAATGCGCACACACATACGTAAGTGATCAAAATACCTCCTGGTGGAGGTAAAAAAAAAAATAAAATAAAAAATTTAAGGCTATTCTGAAAATAGTTTTGACTGATTCCATGCTGCTGCCTGCAGCATACTCTAAATAAGACCCTTCATGAAATGGCATATCCCCCAGCTCTCACAAAATCTGAAATGTAAAAAACTCCATGATGGCGAAAGCCAGTACCCCCAGAACATGGTTGAATGTTTTTTCACACATCCGAATAATCTCATAAAGTTTGATGATACTACATAAAAGCTTATGGAGTAGAAGGGATAGTGAAATCTGACTGGCTGAAGGTGGCCATCTTGGTTGCAAAATAGCTTTCTGCTTCTCGATATCCATATGACCACGGACCAATGCAAAGCATGCAAAATTTGAAGTTGATTGAGCAATTGCTTTTTGGAGTTATGACTATTTGTTTGCAACAGTACCAACTGTAGACAAGTTTCCACCAAATATTGTACTCGAGTTCAACAGCCTGTAGAAGAGGGATCTCAAGTTTGGTACTGACTGGACATTACTTTCAGGAGTTAGAGCTCATTTAGCAACAGAGGCCGCAGCCACAAAATTCATTGCCTGACTGCAGCCACATCTTTTAATGTAGCAATTGAGCATACATCGCATTAGAAGATTTTGATCTGAAGATGTTGGGGACCAAATTTCATGCCAATTGGTCGTACCATATATAAAGACATACAGTTTAAAGCCAAGGTCTCAAAATAGTCCGTGAACGTGCCAAGGGGCTGCAGATTTTCATTCCAGCTGAATAAAAGCACACCTTACACAGCTAATCAACTGTGCCGACTGAGATCCAATGATTAAATTGGTTGTATCGGGTGCACTTCTGCTCGGTTGTATTGAAAACCCGCAGCCCCCTGGCCCTTTTTTTGGACCATCTGAGACTCTCGTTTTAAAGGCTTTACAGAAAATGTATAATGTTAGAAAACACACACACGTAAATTGGCTTAACTTATATGGATAGATGTCGACCCACAGAACAAAGAACATTTCTGTGTCCCAGACCCAAGATTCAAAAGTTACAGACCAAAACGTTAAGTTTGTTATAGTGCCACCTTGTGGGCAATCAACATGAAAATTCCAAACCTGCAAAAGGAACCACTCAAGTACATGTTTGTTACTAGAAGAAAATAAAAAAATAAAAAACATACGAAGAAGAGAAGTTGCTCATGCACAAGTGGATACATAGCAATTCCTTTTGCTCCAAGTCTGAGTAAGTCTTCTTCTATCCGGGGTGGGGGTGAAAAAGTTGGGGGACAGGTCAATTTGACAGTGGGAAGGTTGCGGGATTGAAAAAAACAAAAACGAACAAAAAAAAAACCTATTTGGAACTTTTCACCGGTCACCAGGTTCAGGTGACGCCATCATGAATGACAATAATAATATAAGCATCAACGAAAAGGCCTGGTCATTTATGAGCAAGAATAGTTAGTGGTTCGGCAATTTGCGTAAAGCTACATGAGAAAATGTGCCAACAATAGACCATACGGTTTAGGAGATATGCTACAGACAAGGTAGCCACCCCTTTAAAGTCAATCTAAGTTCAACGTTTCCATGAAAATCTCAAAAATTAAAATAACAAGAAACTTCAAAATCGGAAAAGGCACATCATCTCATAGTGGTTAATATATCTGTGACGTTTGGTGAACCTAGGCCATAAAGTTTAGGAGATATGCTCCGGACAAGACAGCCACCCTGAAAGTCAATCCAAGTTCACTGTTTCCATGGAAACCTCAAATACTAGATAATGTAGAACCTTCAAAGTAGCAAAAGGCACATCTACTCAAAGTGGTTAATATATCTGTGGAGTGTGGTGAACCTAGGCTATACGGTTTATGGGATATGCTCCAGACAAGGTAGCCACCTTCAAAGTCAATCTAAGTTGCACGTTTCCATGGAAACCGCAAAAATTAAGAAATCAAGAAACCTCAAAATAGTGAAAGGAACATCTAGTCATACTGGTTAATATATCTGTGAAGTTTGGTGAACCTAAGATGCATAGTTATGAAGATATGTTCTGGACAAGAAAATGATTACAGACGGACGGACGGACGGACAGACATACTGATAACTATATCCCCCCACCATTTGTATGTCGGGAGATAATAATGAGGGGCACATAATGAAGCACAAGACATGACAGTGGAAACTCTGGACTGTTCAGCAGCTTCAATATTATATCAAGCAAAAATGGGAAAAAATGCAAAATCAAAACGACAACAACTGGTGTCTTTTGGACTCACACTTGTAAAATTTGAACATAAATCGCCTCAGACTGATACACTGCAGATGTCGGGAAAACACTGGAAAGCTGTGATACTGCAGCTACACTGAAAACAGCTCAACATGCACACGAAAAACATACTGACAGTAAAATTATTTATATATATATATATATATATATATATATATATAGAGAGAGAGAGAGAGAGAGAGAGACACTAACCAGGTCCTCTTGTTATCAAAGAAAAGCACCAAGAAGAGGTGTTCCCTGGCCTCCTGGGTCATCTGCTCCCCCAGCTTCAGGACATCGAGCGGGGGCACGGGGATGGGCACGCCGCGGTGAAACACCCCCTCCCGGGGCATCTTAGGGTCTATGATCTGCGGCAGAGGGGCAGAGTGGAGAAAAAAAACAATGAACGCCAGACATGCAGTGAGAGAGAGACCCTGTACAGCAGGGGTCTCAAACTGGTCCATAAAAGGGCCGAGGGGCAGCAGGTTTTCAATCCAGCCGAGCAGAAGCAGTCCTGAGGCAACTATTGGAATGAAATGAAAATCTGCCCTCGGCCCTTTTATGGACCAGTTTGAGGCCCTCGCTGTATACATATTTAAAACAAAAAAAATATTCTGCTGCCCTCTTGTGGACACACATGATTTACAGAGTATGGATGGGACAGGTCTGCTCTTGTACATGCATAGACACATAATGGGGAATGTGTGGGGGGCCCTACTGATGCAGTAAAGCAGCTCTGAAGACGTTTCAAACACATTAAACATAGTAATTTGAGAAAAGGCACCCCGTGTGGATAAAGCGCGTTTGGTGTGAACAGCTCCTGACTGTACATTTGGGGGTCTCACTCACCAGAGCTGGGTACGATGGATAGCCGCGACACTTGGCCCAGACCAGGTCCAGAGCATCCAGGGAACCGTAGTCATCTGCGCTCATCCAGCAGCCAGACCTGCCCCGGCCCCGCACCACTGAAACACACAGCAGCAGCAGTGCATGAGCACTCAGGAGCAGCTCCTGTTCACCCTCACCGCACCACAGTCTGAGCCTCAGAGCTAACCGCTCACAGCCTCAACATAACACAAACAGCCATAGGGAGGAAATTATGGGGGGCCTGTCTGTGTTTGTGTAGAGGGCAAATCGAAGAGAACAATCTGATGAAGGAGATGACCAGGGAACAGGATTTTTTTTAAGCGTAACTATCGCTACAAGCAGTTCTGCCTGCATGCCATCTGTGTGAGGCCAAAGGAACTGAAAGTTTGTAAAATTTTCAGAGCCTGTGGACATTAGTTATTTCTCCACATGCAGTTTCACAAATAAGACTTCAATGACCACTACTTTACAGCTATGATAAGCTGTATCTAAATTCTGTGTGTTTAAAATGAGATAATGGCGTACGACAGAGGGTTATAGCTATCTCTTCGAGTTTGTGGTCACTGCAAAAAAATTCAGTGAAAAATCCTAACAAGTAAGCAGTATGGCCACATGGCGCTAACTGTCCAAAATAATACATCCACTGAAATGCTGTAGAAGTTCTGGGGGTGATGCTTACTGTGCGACACGCCGCGCCCCCCGCTCACTGAGTACGACTCGTTCTCAGTCCCCGACGTCTCCTCGCTGCTGTCCTCGTTAAAGGCCGAGCGCGAGAAGGACGGCTTGCCACGGCCCTGCTTGGACGGTGTGGTGCTGGAGGGACAGGCAGACAGACAGGGAGGTGTGAGCAACAGTCGGTGCTCCGCAGAGCAGAGGGACCCGGGCGGTGCAGCTGCAGTTACCTGGTGCGGTCAGAGGCGGCGCTGCTGCTGCTGCTGCTGGACGACTCTGAGTCCGAGCTGGAGCGGGGCAGGCTGCGCTCGTTACGGTACACGCGGAAACTCTCCGTCACCGGCTGGCTGCCTCCGTCGAAGCCGTTACTGGGGAGGCCTGAGGGCGGAGCGGCGGGACGTCAGGCGGAAAGCAGTCAAGTGTGGAGGTGTGTAGTACTGCGGCTGTGCGCACAAACTTGGCAGACGTGTGTGTGTGTGTGTGTTTGTGTGTATGTGTGCATAGAAGAAGTGCTGTGTACATGTGAGAGTACAAGAGCATGAGATGCTACTTCGCTCTCAGAGCTCGAAGCTGGGACTGGTGTACGGGTGTCTGTAGACGTTTTCGGACGAAAGAGATCTAGGAACTCTCCGAGAGGACCTGAACACTGAGACGTTTCCCGGAAAATAAACATTCTTCAGGGCTTTTTGCTGGCTTTTGCACCACCAATCCATAGTTTTCAGTCACATGCCTGCTGCAATCATCCAGCAAAACACGGATTCATTACAACGATTAATACTACACATTCCACAGCACTGTCATGCAAGCCTGTCATTTTTTTGTTTGTTCTCATCCACACATTTCGATCACCATTCTAAAGAACAACATGTTGACAAACTCCAAGTCATAGGCACTTGTGATTATTCATTGATGAATTGATTAAAACAGTAAAGTCCCTAACGTTACCCGAGCTCGATTCTAGCTAGCGATGATCAGATTTAATATCGTCATCTTGTGGAAAATTCTTCCCCGTAAACTTTCCCCGTAAAGATCAAGGCATACTAAAAATAATCAGACAGTTACACGTTTTCCATCAAGATGTGTCAATAATGCTGTTGTTTGGAAGGTGAAAAACAAAAGACTTTTCAATATCAAAGCAAAGGTGAGTGCTAATTAGCTAGCTAACTAGCCACCAAATGTTGATTGTGTTAGTCCTAAGTTCAGAGAGCAACCTCTTAATGGTAGTAAAGTTAGTAAAAAAAAAATTAAAAATCCACAATTGTCCCCTCTCTGGGTTTTCTTTCTTGCATGATATTCAGAACAAGAAGAGCACCGCCAACGGTGCATAATACGCCCGTCATGAACATGGATCAGGAAGTGGACAGACAACATGATACCAATATCCAACAGACAACAGCCCCATGTGACCTTTGACCTTTGTCCTTGACCTTGACCTTGGAGGGAGGGAGGGCCGTAAACATGGAACGCGACACTCCGCTCAGTGATGGTACACGTGTGTGTAAAATATCATGGATGTATCTGAAGCGGTTGAGAAGTTATGCTCCGGACAAGCCCCATCTGGGCCCCATGTGACCTTTGACCTTTGCCAGTGATCTTGACCTTGACCGGGTGAAGGAAATCATGGTGCACGACAAAGCGCCTAGTGATGGTGCACGTGTATGTGAAGTATCACGAATGTAGCTCAAGCGGCTCAGGAGTTATGCCCCGGACAAGAAATTGCTAACAGACGGACGGACGGGGGTGATGACATAATACCTCCCGTCTTAAGATGGGCGTATAATAAAAAGCACAACCCAGGCTTGCTTCCACATCCAACCATATGCGGTGGTCACCACATCCAACAATCATCATCATTTTGGCAATACAATATGGTAAAAATGGCAGGAGGGAAGAGGAGGAATCTTTCTTTTGGCCTTCAGATGGGTGTTCCATTAGATCAGCACACATCTGCGTAACTCAGGAGCTCCTCTGGTGATGCGAGATGATTTCCTCTGAAGTCGAGTTAAAAAAGATCCTCAAAACAAAGATCAAAGAACCAACTATGGTTCACAGTCTCTGGTGTGGATATAATAAAGAGGGGGTTCTCACAACTATGAAAAGGTTCCTCTGATCCAAAAATGCCATGTGTGTGCAAGTGTGCAAAGTAGAGTGCGTAGTTCAGCATCAGGTGAGTGTGTTTGTCGGCATGTGAGTCCAAATGCACGTGTGCCCATTTATAATACACAACACAGGGAGAACTCTCTCACCCGGGAGCAGGTCGTCGTTGTCGCTGTCGCTCTCGGAGCTGGAGCTGGTTCGGGGGCTGCGGGGCCTCTTCCTCGGGCGGGACGAGGAGAGCATGGGCAACTGTGGGGGCCCGATGGGGCTGGGGCTCACCCCAGGGCCTCCTTGTGACACGTCCCTGTTCTTGGGGGGCCGGCCAGGCCTCTTGGGGGGACCTGCTGCTTTGGGATTCTTCTTGGAGAAGAGTACGGAAGTTCTGCGGCCCACCTCAGGAGCGAGCGCAGAGGAGGAAGCACTAAGGTCTGGAGAGAGAGGAAAAGAAAGAAATGGAGAGTCAGCAGGATGATGTAAACAGGGGGTGGACAAAATTTCAGGCATCATTGAAACATCTAAACCACAATCACAAAAGCAGCTACTACAGCACATTCCCATTATTTACAGAGCCAATTTGAGTGCAGATTAGCAGCATGTGTCAGTATGAAGCTGGCAGCAGTAAGCAAGATGAGAGGGGCCAAATAGTTGGTGCCAAAACCTCCAAAAGGGCCAAATAGTTGGTGCCCAAACCTCTGGTGTTTTGGTCACTAAAAACAAAATAATTGAAGGTGGCACAGGGAACTGTATCAAAAGTATTTACATCTAAAACCAACAAATCGCCAAAAATTGGACTCTGGCAGCAAGTCAAAGTTCTCTGACGGACATATTGCTGGACAGTAGCAAATTGCCACTGAGCTACAGTTTTAAATTTTCAGCTAAGGTGTAATATGGCAGTTCATTAAAACCATCACATGCTAAATTATTCCCTATTTGAGTAAATCAGTGAATTCTATTTGGTGGCCTTGATTTAAATATTCAAGAGACAGAACAGACAGTTAGAGCACCATCAATGAAGCCCTGAATGAAAGAAAGAAAATTAAAATTCGAGGCCACTCATTTCAGTGCTTGGCAAACATCACAGCCCTCAGGTAGCTATGTCCTTGGCTAGATTTTTTTTTAGTCTAAATTGCAATAACCATTTGCTTACATTTTAAATGGGTTTAAAAGCTATTGAACCACACAGAAACATAGCACCTATGGCTCATCATAATAATGATAAAGCTCTCCCCAAAAATTCCCCTTGCGCGCCTTAGTGCATCCATCAAACAAATCAGGGTGATGGTCGAGGCTTTTTTCCCAGTCATCAGTGACAGCTCCATGATGTATGCACGGGAGTGTTTTCATTCAAATATACTGAAGTTAGTGAGTCTTGTCTCCGCTCATCAGAAGTCAGCTTTTTAGAATCGAAGTCCAGAAAAAAGTCCACCTAAATACATTAAAAAATAATTTACATAATGTATGGCGCTTAAAAGACAAGGATTAGAAGGCCCTAGAACATCTGCATTTCCAATCTCCCCATATATGGCTTGCTGTCTGCGTTACAGTTCCTTGTAGAAGGTGGCAGTAGTAGCGGCAGGTAAGTTTTTTTGACTGTCTGTCAAAATCACTGGCGTACAAATGATGTGATGTGAATTAGTGTAAACGCAGCATTACTTTGATCGAAATGAATCGTTATGTGCAGTAAGTTCTTAGAAATAGGAGGCGAGTTGAAAGAGGTTAAATAAACAACAAAAACAAGTAACCCTTGGGAGCTCAGTGCAGATCAGATTCTCGTGTTTCTTTTGGACTCTGATTCGCACATTATAATTTGACGGATTCTTATGTACGTTATAATTCTGACTCTCGTGCCATTTAACACACGCAAGCAGTTGCATCTCAGGTGATAGTTACTTTTTTTAAAAATTGAGTAAATTACTATTTTTTTTTTTTTTTCCCCCCAAATTCACTGATCAGTAGCTAAGCTTTTAAAAAAACAGTCAGAAAAGAAATGATTGAGGAAGTCTATATTTTGACGTTAATGTGACAATGTATTACACCTTGGCTGACTGTAACTCATATAGCTACATGTGATCAGCGCAATAACAAACTAGTTCACGCTGGGAGACCTGAATCACGTGGAAGACACCACATGATGGGATAAAACTAGCGCACACGAACAGCGCTAATGCACAAAATTTGGATTTCGCTCAACCGCAAAATAATCTTTTGCAAAAATTTCGCACGAGTAGGATAGTGTTCCGAGTCGCATCATTGTGACTAGCAGCAACACTAGTTAGCTAGGCTACCTAGGTACATATTCATAATGCAGTTAGCTGCATTGCTTGAGATACACTCCATCTGCAGTGGGTAGGTTAACTCCGTCTACCCACTGCACGCTTTCGTACTCTTTCATAATAATTGCCACAAGGTCACATGATCACAACCATCCAATCAGCACACTCATCCTGCTTTAAGCTGAGAATCTATAACATCGTTTGTCATTGGCTCCGGGTGACCCACGTGATGTCACACATCGTCTTCCACGTGCGAACGTATTTCCTAATCTTATATCGCACTGACATATCACGCACAAGCATGAAAGCCCTTCGGCACAACGGTATACCCTTTTTTGGGAGTATTTTCGGCCATGATCATCGCGGATTGTTCACCGTTTACATGTTGTTGCCGCTATTCCGTCTGCTGCTGGCGACGCATTTGTAAGCTTGGCGCTGATTGGTCCTCAGTCCTCGTCGACTTGCGGTTGCCACCTGGTGGCCATTATTATGAAAGAGTACGAAAGTGTGCAGTGGGTAGACGGAGTTAACCTACCCACTGCAGATGGAGTGTATGCTTGAGATAGTGGGAATGCTAACTACCTAGGTAACTAGCAAGCTAGATGTATCAAATAATCTCTGGATCACAGGTTCACAAAAAAAAAAAAAAAATGCTTGAGATGAACATCGGATATGACAACATCAGTTTTGTGTTTATTTTTATTCTCAAGTGGGCACAATGTTCATTCAGTAAATGTTTGTGACGTTAGCATAGCAACGTTGGCGCGCCAACTTCTTGACGATTAGATTGACTGTAACCAAAGCTCGACTTGTCTTGCTAAAGGTTGGCGGTAGGGCTGGGTGATATGTACTAGAAGTCACATCTCAATATTTTTTAGCTGAACGGTGATACTCGATATATATCAATTTTTTTGGCCGTGAACCGGGTTTACAGTTCTAAGGCTATTTGACTATGACTTCCAATGTGCACGCGCAGTTGTATCAATTTCGGACTTGGTTATATCTGTGCAGGACTAGGAAAAGGGGTCACTTGGGATTTTTTTCCATTCTGAGATTAACAGGGTATGTCAGTGATATCCCATAGATCAGGGCTGCCCAACCCTGTTCCTGGAGAGCTACCATCCTGACGGTTATCATGCCAACCAAAGCAAACCACACCTGCTTTCTCAGTTACAGATCTTGATGAGCTGCTAATGAGCTGAATAAGGTGTGTTGAATTAGGGTTGGAATAGAAACCTACATGATGGTAGCTCTCCAGGAACAGGGTTGGGCAGCCCTGCCATAGATAGTGATATCCCAGCATTACTGTACTGTAAATTTACAACACTTTGCCGAGTACAAATTCACCCAATTTTTATCTCAAATTTTTCTCAAAATGAAAAACTTGGATCACTGTGATTTTGCTGCAAAATCTCAATTTTCATAAAATGACCCAAGTGACCCATTTTCCAAGTCCTGAACACATATCAGCAGGCTTGTTACTCTCATTTCTAGGTGAACGTTGTTATTTAGCTAACTAGCTCCATTTGGTTATGGAGAGGTACTGAATGAATATTTGTGAATATTGTTCGTTTACAAACGAGCCACCTGTAGTGTAGATTCTGTAGATTTAAAATCTGCAAAAGCTTGTTCAAACATGAATGAGTGGCAAAATCACTGCGTAAGCTTTAAGCAATAAGACCGCAGGCTATTTGCACTTGAGCTAATTAACTACAAACTCTTGAGCATATGCCTCTCAAGCTCAGGCAAGGGGGCATGCCAGTTTGTGATATCTGAGCACTGCGCTAATTCCATGACTCTGTCACTCATTCATGTTTGAACGAACCTTTACTGATTTTAAATCCACAGAAAACTGAGTAGTTAATTAACAGTAGCTCGTTTGCAAACGAGCTATATAAATATTTACTGATCAACCCCTCTTCTGCGGCCCACTCCATCTCCATGTTGTCGCTGTGTGTCGGTGAGAGTGGAGGCAGAGGGGGAGGGGAGGTAAGACTAAGGTCACGGCGCCAGGGGGGTGGAGCAGAAAGGTTGTGTGCGAGACAGGGACATGGAGAGGGGGAGGAGAAATAGGTGTGAACTTGTGGCCCATGTATCGTCATTTTAACGCAAAATTAACCATATCGATACAAGCGATATTGCCCCGTGTTATATCTTGTTTATAAATACATCGATATAGATTAAAATGCCAAGATATCCGCAAATCTTCAAAGCAAAAAAGTAAAAAAAAATGATCCCACGGTGAAACTCCTGCGAATAAAGCAAGGAGAAATTTCATTTCGCGTTTGGAGGAAACGCAGCACAACATTCACCACAGAGTTGCAGTATCCTCATCTGAACCAGGTTCAACAAAAAAGATACATAGAGTTAGTTGGAAACCTGAAGGGTTTCTGATATTTGACCTCACCCTGTTGACCCGAGTGCACATTAAACTGGGCCAGTGACAGACACCATTTTAAGTGCCCATACCCCACTGGGCACCCCGTGGATGTTATAATGCGGGTCTCACCTTTGCTGCTTATCTCGTGGCTGCTGCTCTCTCCTCCCTCGTCGTGGCGCGGGGTGCAGGATGGATGCAGGTGGGGAACTGACCCCCCGCGGTCCCCGCTGCCCCCTGCGTCTCGAGCGCCCGGGCCGCTCCCCGCCTCGCGCTGGTGGGCCAGCTTGCGTTTGATGACGGTCATCTCCTTGCGCAGGGCCTTGGCGCGCCGCGAGCGGCCGATGCTGTGCTTCCCGGAGCTGACCTCGTCGAAACGCGCCTGCAACATGCGCAGCTGCTCCTCCAGGGGCAGGCGCCGACGGTTCTCTGGTAAAAACAGGTCTGTGAGAAGAGAGAGAAAGCAGGGGAGGACAGGAAGGAAACGGGGAGGGAGGGGCAGAGAGTGTGTGTAGAGGAGAGAGTGAATGAGAGAGAGGGAAGGGCAGAAAGAGGGGGAAGGAGAGACAGAGAGGACCACATCCAGTGAGGTAGGTTAGGAGGAAGTCAGCCAGTGTTTTAACACAGGAAGTCCACAACCATCTAACTCATTTCGAGAGGAGTCAGGTGAAGGCAGAGGAAGGGAAAATGGAAAGAAACATGGGACACAATGTTAGGGGGCAGGCTGAAGGACAGAGACGAGCGGGACGGTTCTGGGGTTTGACCCGACACACGGACGCGCTCACCGTCCTCCGTGGAGGCTGGCGGTCTCTCGCTCTCCCTGTCCCTCTCGCGGTCTCTCTCCCTGTCTCTTTCCCTCTCCCTCTCTCGTTCGCGAGGCGTCTCGGCGCTGGGCTCCCGGGGCAGATGCATGCCCGTGTCGTAGTCGAAGCCAATTCTCTCTGCCTGGCGGCGAGCATGCCGGAGAACAGCGCCCCCCGTCTCCCGGAGGCGTAGCGCGGCTCGGTAGAACACCGTGTCCTTGGCGTTGTACTTGAGGCAGTTGTTCACGATGAGGCCGAAGTCGGCTTCAAACGCCTCGAAGCTGAGGTAGCGATGCGATTCCAGGCAGTTCCACATGGTCTGGAAGTCCATAGGCCGCTCAATGTGGTCCAAGTAGTCTGGGACCTGGGAAATCATCCACAGTAGCATAAATAATAGTATAAGCAGCTTGTTAGTAATTGTAGTAGTAGTAATAGCAATACATCATAAAACAAGTATTTGCCACTAACGTGTCTTTGTTCCCCGCCAGGAAATGGCAAATCGTGTCAAAATGAACAGTGTCTCGGTGTAACCTTGAGAGTGACGCGAAGGTCACCAAAATCGACTGGCGCCGGGGCACCACCCTAATACATGTTGACATGAAATTTGAAGGAAATCCGTCAATTCGTTCTTGAGATATCTCGCTGACAAGGATTAGGGAGGTACGTACGTACGGACGGACGGTCGTGAATACTATGTCCCGCCAACAAACAAAACAATTTTTGGAAAAACTAAAGGACACAGTCTACTCTTATTCTTCCAAAAATTAACAGGCATCTTATTTTGTGCATCATACAGTTGAGCACAGAAATGATCTCACAGTGACACCCAATGACATGACATCAGCAGTACCTCGGCCAATGGGACGGGTTCGGCGAAGAAGTGGCTGGTGTCCCTGTCCTGCAGCTGCTCCAGGGTACTGCGCAGGAGGATGAGGAACGGCGTCAGCTGCATCTCCAGAGCCAGCTGCTGCATCTTAATCTGCGCAAACAGTGCAGTTGCACGTTTCAAACACAAGCGCAAATCAATATTCACCTTCTCTCACCATGTGGTTTCTTCTGAATCACCTTACGAAAAGCAACTTGCAGTGGAAATGACACTATAATGCTGAAATTGTTAAAACAGAGTATTTTCAATTCAACAATGGTCGACTTCCACTGCTTGGTAAATGATTTTACTTTTATGATGTCACTGGGTACAAACAGGCATGGTTATGATTAAATATGCCAATCAAAAATTGATATACTTTAAGTAACATATTTTGAAACCCTGAGCAGTTTGTAATGCGCGTCCCATTCCACAGTGGCCATCATGAAGGATGCAGTGACACTGGTACTGGTGTCAGGCACCAAAACTGCACTAATATACTCCACTTGTACTAAAAAATGCTTTAATACTCAAGCCGATTTCAACATTTTCAGTGTCACCAAGTCACACCAAAAAAATAAATAAATGTGCAATTATTGCTGACTCGAGTTGCAATCAGTTTTCCGATAATATTGTGACAATAGCAAGCTAATTGGATGCGACAGCAACTTGTCAAAAAATGTTAATGGCTTCTTATATCGTCGTGCACACTTAAATATAACCATGAAGTGTGAAAACTGAATTTTAAAATGAGGATAAAAATGTCAGCAAAGTGGAAGTTCTATCAAGTGAGGAAAAACAAATAAATGAGAATACAATACAATGTTTCCTCAGCAAAGATAGAGAGGGAAAAAAAGCCAATTCGCTCAACACTAGCAACCAAATGAAAACATTTTTAATCAAGACATTTCAACCAATAAGAAAAACAGTGTTTCCAAAACCATTATTGCCCAGTAATTACTATAAATATTGAAGTGTTTGGTACTTGGCGGGTACTGGTGCATCCCTCGCAATCACACCTATATGCAGAAAGTACACTGCTGTGAAAAAGTATACACCACCTTCCCGATTTCTTCTACTTTTGCTTATTTGTCAGATTTAAATGCTTCAGATCATCCAATTTTAAAATAAATAGTAATGATATGAGTAAAGACAAATGCAGTTTTTATATGCTCATAGCATTTATTGAAGGTAGAGCTATTAACCCTCTCCAGCCCAATTTATTATATTGAGATATGAAAAATCTTTCATTCATGGAGAATAGTTCTCATACACTAGTGGCTGCAGGTGGAACTAATGTTGTATTTTTGCAATACTGAGCTGAAAGAGTAACTTTATCAAACCATTTCCCATGTGGTCTTTACATTTTATCATCAGTCATCAATTAATTTATTGTTGCCATTTCGCAACATGAGCCTGGAGAGGGTTAAAAACCTGCGACCCACATGAAAAAAATAATTGGCCCCTTGAAGCAAACGACTGGTTGTGCCATTCTTGGTGACAATAACTGCAAACTAAAGTTTGCGATAACCGGCAATTTGTTTTTAAACATAGAGTAGCTGTGGAGATATTTAAGCCCACTTTTCATACAGGAATTGTTTTAATTTAGCCATATAGGAGGGTTTTTGAGCATGAATTGTTTAAGGTCATGACACATCTCCATTAGATTGAAGTTAGGACTTAGACTAGGCCACATTAAATCCTTCATTTTACTTCTTTTGAGCTAATCAGAGGTGGACTTGCTTGTGTCCTTTGGATTATTGTCCTTCAGCATAACCCACACAAGCTGGCCATGAGGCCCACGGTCTCCTGTTGCCAAAATAAATATGTACCCTGTGACCTTAAAGGAGGCCAATTCTGTTCAATGTGAAAGTGAATATTTTGGCATGGCAAGAAACTGGATGCATAAAATTTGACCTTCAGGTTAAAGAGGATGCTGCAAAACACCCCAGTGAACAATTTTGAGCTTGTAAATCAAGTTTGAGAAAAAAATAATAAAAAAATAGGTGAAGTAGCAGTATTTCAGCAGCTAATTGCAAGGTCAAACAATAGGACAAGGTCACTGATATTTAATAGGAAACTGGTTCATAATCTAATTTTCTTATATGTAGAACATGGGGTCTGTAATCCATTTTCTTCTTGAGTTATAGTGTTAACACCACTTGACCTGCTAATTGCAAGGTCAAATAATAGGTCAAGGTCACTGATATTAAAAACTGGTTAATAATCTAATCTTCTTATATGCAGAACATGGGGTTTTCTTCTTGAGTTATCGTGCTAACACCACTACTCGGATGGACGGACGGACGGACGGACACACACACGCACACACACAGACAGGGTGCATTCCTATGTCTCCCTTTTGCCAGAGGCGATGGGAGGCAATAAAGCTTGAGCATAAGGTCACACACAGACAGCCAAACATTCTCCTTAAGGATTATCTGGTAGAGAGTGGAATACAAGTATCCATCAATTCCTGCAAGTTGCCCAGGTCCTGAAGCAGTGAAGCAGCCTCAGACCATCACAGCAGCAGCAGCAGCACCATGTCTGACCGCTGGGATAATGTTCTTATTGTGGAATGCTGTGTTAGTGTGACACTAGATGTAGCAGGACACATGGCTCCTAAACAGTTCCACTTTTCACTCATCCACCCACCAAAAACCTCCCAAAACTTTAGGGGGTCATCAAGATGTTTTTGGCAAATGTGAGACTAGTCTGTGTTCCTAAGGTGAGCAGTGGTTTTTGCCTTGAAGCCGTCCCATTGATGCCATTCTTCCCCAGTCTCTTTCTTATAGTGAAATCATGAACAGCAACCTTAACTGAAGCAAGTGAGGCCAACAGTGCCGTAGATGTTGGTCAGAGTTCATTTGTGACCACCTGGATTGGTCATCAATGCACTCCTGTTGGAAATTTGTTCGGCTGGCCACTCCAGAAGAGGGTCATCACAGTTTAAATTTTTTTTACATTTGTAGATAACGGCTGTCACCTTGGTTCACTGGAGTCCCAAAGCCTTAGAAAGTGCTTTGTAACCTTTTCTAGGCAGATGGATGTCAAGTACTTAGTTTCTCATCTGTTCTCAAATTTTTAAATCACAGCATAATGTGCTTCCTTTTTCCTCCTTCACATTGCCAGACAGGTTCCATTTGAATGAAGTTTTGATTCAACAGGATTGGGAGTCATCATGCTGGGTGTATCAAGTGAAACTAAATCCAATTATGAATTAAATTTGTTGAATTGGTCACTTCAGTAAGTGAGGGGACAATTACTTTTTCACACAGGGCCAGGTAGGGTTGGATAACCTTTTTCCTTAAATAAAATCATCAGAAAACTGCATTTTACATTTACTTGGGTTATCTTTTTCCAATATTAAAATTAATTTGAAGATCTGACACATTTGAGAGAAGCAATTATGCAAAAATATAAAACATGGAGAGGAGGCAAATGCCTTTTCTCAGCTGTGTACAACATTCAACAAGTTCATATTTTTATCAACCTCATACATGAGAAATGCATGGTTTTGATATTAAATGGACAGCACCAGCATAATTCCTGCATTTAATGAGAATTGAGGGCTGTTATACTGACTAAAGGGTGGGACAAACTGAGTCTGACATAGTGCTAGGCCAGTGTCTAATTGTGGCCAATTTTGTCCATTTTTCTTGCAGGTATAGAAAACCAAAATTAAATTCACCTTTAAATGCATTATTACGCTCATAGTGCTCACTCATAAGCTCATCTGACAAACAATCAAAGCAATTTCCTAAATAATGGAAATACTTTTTTAAATCCAAACCATTTTTTAATTCCATCTGACATTTAGGCATTTTTCTGCAGTGAAATTTATTCACGCATACCTATTTAGCACTAGAAAAGCAGATGGAATCTTGGGTGTTTCGAATTGTACTGAATATTAGTGCAAAACTGCTTTAAAATAAGACCAGCGAACAAATTTTCCCAAATCTGTGCCGTCTAATGATCAACAGGACTTCAGAATTTCTGAAAAACATTTTCTGTCATTATCAAAGTAGGAAAATGCCTGTGTGAAGCAATGAGCAATGACGCCGTCAAAAAACAAAATGCCCGATCATTCTACCAATTAGTCTTAGCAACTGAGCGAATACATGTTGACAACATTTGACCCTTAGCAAGGCACAGTAAGTTCTTTCTGCGGCCGTTGCCCTTTACCCTACATAGTCCAATGAAAGCATTCAAGTGCTTGGTAAAGAGCTGGGATCAAAACAAGTCTGCACCACAGCCCAGCTGAAGTGAAAGGTGTTATTTGTGTTTGCACGACAGCTTACGGTGTAAAATTAGGACTGCATCCTTTACTGGAAATCCATAATGCTAATGCAGCAGAATCGTTGCCATTCAAGAATGAGATTGCACAGGAGTCTAAATAGAGATTAAGACCCTTTATCGATTAACTGCGTAGCCTAAAAGCTGAGTGGCATGGGCAACAACATATTCAACACAGTTAGACAGATAAGGCAGGCCAGGTCACCCGGGGTCACCCTCGGGGTCTCGCACCTCCCCGTTAAACTGGACAATAAATTACAGCATGTGTTAAAGGGTGATGTACTGGTTCAAGAGCACCGCAGGGCAATGAAGCAGGAGATAGATGTGAACAAGCCAAATATGCCCGTGCCTCTTTCCAGAATTTACTTCAAATATTTAATATCTACGGATATTATCTGTAAGTAAGAAGCCACATTCGAACTGCAAGAGCAGAAACAGATACGCAAAGGCAAACTAGAGGCACTCAGAGTGCAAACCTCCGCCAAGGCAGCACAATCCAAATCTTCATGAGTGGGAGCAAAGTTGAGTTATCGCGCATCGTATGATTTCAAGATGGTCGCCACGGCGGCCATATTGTTTCACTAATCGCGGGGAAATGAATAGGATCCATCCTTGATGTAATAGCAATGCACCCACAAAATTTCAGACAAATCCGTGCATTACTTTTTGAGTTATGTTGTTCACAAACAGACAGACGGACAAACAAACAAACAAACGGGCAAAAACATAATCTCCGCCCCAACATCGTTGGCGGAGGTAATTTCAACACCTGACCCAGCAGGCACAAAAGCACGTTCCTTGTGAATAGAGTCAACGAATGCTTATATGCACCAACAGAGGACACAAACATCAGTCCTCAAAGGGGGGGATACAGAGTTAATCAGGTCAAACGTGGTCGTTTTGCGCAGAAGTGAACCCTAACAGTAGGGTCAGCTTTCTCATTTGGTTTCATACTTTAGCGCCCTCTAGCAGCAATGCCAAGACTGCAGCTTGTGCTCCCGCTGCGTTACGATTTTCGGACGACGCACACCAGAACTCAACAATGTGTGAAATCGGTCTAGCGTAGCTTGAAGCATCTGCGTTTGCATTCTTCCAAGGATTATGTCTCTCCCTCTAGAAAAACGTCCCTATAACGTTATTGAGGCCTGACCAGTCTAACAACTATCAGTTGGATAGTGCTAATAAAAAGAAAGCCAGAGATTTCATCTCTCAGCATCTGCAGATATTCCCCTGGAGACGAGTAGTCTTACCGTCTCCCTCTTGAGTTTTTCCCGCTTGCGAATGAGCTCCACCAGCAGCCTGGCTCTTTCCAGATCATGCCTGAGCCTCTGCCAGGCCTTCAACTGCTCCTTAAGGGCGGCGTGCTTCTCCTCACTGTCCCGCTGTCCACACACACACACACACACACACACACACACACACACGCAAGCATACTATGAACACGGGCAGTATGAATTGGTCACCATCAGCATTAAGCAGATTCCGCTTCACACTTACAGTGGGCACTGGCTCAGTGTTGCGCTGCGACTGCAGGTGCGTTTGCAAGCGGCGCAGCAGAGGGACTCCATTACGGCTCTGCCTTTTCAGTGTCCAGTAGCTGTGCAGCCGCTGCATGAACTGGCTCTTCCGCTGGACCGTCAGGCGGCTGGTGATCTTGCTCAGCCTAAAACGGAAAAAGATCAAGCACTCTCCGAACAGCAGCTGAGGTAGAACAACACATCACAAAGGTCAACACAGTGCGACATATGGCACATCAGTTTTGACATAGGAAAGACATATTTCATCATAGCCATGATATTTTGCCTTACAAATATCACAGGCTGATAGTGAGTTCCGCTATATCAAAAGAGCCACCAAGCTAACTAGCATAAACACCATTTACTTCAAAGGAAGTTGGGTATACAGATAGTTGGATCAGCAGATTGGTGGGCGTGCTTGTATATTAGTGAGAGTGCATTCATGTCAGGACCGTGCAGGTCAATGTCGAATAACCCAATGCACTAATCCATTCCAAATGAGTGTGACCCGGGGTAACCCTCAGTAATGACGTGCTCATGATGAGGGAGAGGTTTGGGAAGGGGCTGACCTGTGCGGGGGTATGCAGGGCACTGACACCACGGGGGCCGCCGCCCTCTTCTCCGCCAAGATCTTGCGTGCCCTCTTCATTTTGAGGCGGGACTTGGCCTTGGCCCGCTTCACGCGCTCCGAGCTCCACCCTTTGGAGTCCTCGTCGTGCGGGCCGAGATCGTCCTCTTCCTCCGGCTCGCCCTCGCTATGGGAGGAGTTAAGGCTGGCCCCGCCGAGGCCGGCCATGGGCCGCATGGAGCCCGGCGGCGTGTGGATGTCGCAGTAGGCCGTCTTGCGCACGCTGAAGGAGGTGCCGTTGGCCCCGGTCTCCCTCACGGGCTCCATCTTCATGTACAGGCCGGCCTGCTGGGCGCAGGTGACGTGGAAGGCCGTGTAACAGTTGGCCTTGTGGCACTGGATGCAGGCGCCAGAGCCCCGCTGCTTGCAGATGTAGCAGGTGAGCTTCCAGCGCGCCGGGGGGATGTGCTCGATGCTGTCGATGGGCTCCAGGAACACTGTGTTGGCGAAACAGACCTGCGGAGGAACAGATGATTAGAGATCCCGCCCAAGACATTCCCAAAGAGGCCATGTTCCTTCATATCGCAGGGGACTGTCACATAAACATTCTGTATCTGGTGGTTGCAGTGTTTCACTTAAGCTACATGACATATATATTATTGAAAGAAATATTCATAACCAGGGTGCAATTTTTAATGAACATAGCATTACATCGATTGAAAAATATCTAGCTCTTGTGCCTCACATCCTGGTCACAAATTTTCCGCTTCTGCAGTCATCTAGGCATAGTTTACTTCCCAAAAATGGACCAACGACTTTTAGGTATCGTACAGAAGAAGTGCCTGGAGCAGTCCTCCAAAGAGTTTCATCTGCAGAATGACACTGAAGATTTAATAATCAACGCAGACGCCCATGTTCTAGTGATATGTTTTCAGGGCAAATTATTTTTCTATTGAAACTGGTGCATTATTATTGTGTTAAATGTTAATTTGCCAAATGACGTGGCATATAGGCAAGCTACGTTCCTAACATTGTGAGGATAGGTCTACACAATTTTGTGCATATTTTATAACCCTAAGCACCTCGGGAATCCACAGGGCACACACTACGTGGGCCCAGCGAGCGTCGTCCGTCTGCTTGAAGGCTCCGCCCTTGTTGGGGCAGAGGGCGCAGTCGACGGCGCGGGAGGGCGACTGCAGGCAGCGCCGGCACAGCCACTGGCCCTCGGGGATGTAGGGCACTCCGTAACACTCCTGGTGCACCGCCAGGTTGCACATGTCGCAGAAGAGGATGACGTTGCTGTTCTGGCACTCTCCGTCGTTGCAGATGCAGCACACGGCATCCTCGTCGATAAGGGTGCTGGGGTCAGCCTGGGCGGGATTAGACGGGGGCAGCTTAGGGCACCGAGAAGCCAAAAACTGCCTCCCTTCTGCTGCTGCCATGGCGAATCGTGACCATGCTTGACATTTTTTGTGGCATCGTGAAGGTTAAATCATTATCAGATATCAGCAAATTAGCATAGTCACAGGCAGACCGTGAGTTACTCCACATCAAAAGAGCCTCCGTGCTAATGAGCATAAACACCATTTGATTCAACATACATGCACATAACGCGCTTCGGTAACATGCAGGGTGAAGCCCTCTCTTAACCCTTTCCCTCTGGAGAATTCCTGAGAAACGTCTTCTCATATTTTCCTAGCAGTAAACAAGTGAGCAGAACACTTCATGGTGCTATTTAAAGTCATTCTCAATATCTTTGAGATCTTGGATGACTAAGCTTTCGAAATAAAGGTCACTTGCCCAACCCACCTGTAACCATATTAAAAACTGCCCAGTCAATCATTAAAAGCTTCAATTTTTTTCCACAGAAATTTCACCATGTCGGCTACTTGAACCTCTACAGAGCTCTTCAGAAATTCAGTTTACACACATATTAAAAATACTTGGTTCAAAACTAATTTTGGGACAATCCATTTTAGAAATTTCCTGAAAAGAATGATCTGTTACGAATGCTTAGTCACTGAACCTAAACGAGGAATGACAAGTATTCTTAATTGTGTAATAGAAAACTCACATATTCTCAAACCTAAGCAATTAATTTCTTTTAATTGATATCGGCCGAAAGGGCTCCCCTGTTTACGGAGTGAAAGATTTAATCGTAGGCGCAGACCTTGTTGTGACTCTCAAAGTAGGATTCTTTCTCCAGTCTATCCATCAGGTACTCAAAGACGTCCTGAGGGATGGGCGCCACCCCATCGCTGCGTCGCTTGTCGTTCATGATGTCCAGCCAGATGTAGTCTTCTTCATCTATGTCGTACTCAACCTCCTCATCCAGTTCCTCCATCGATTTGTCAATATACCTGAGAGGAAGAGGTTGGATTTTCAGGAGTAAGACAAAATGAGAGAGCTAGCAGAAATACTATACAGCTAACAAATGAAAGGTGTCATCTCGTGGAAGAGCTACACACCAATCCAAAGAGATATTCTGAGGAAAGATTAATGCAAAGCACTGGTACCTCATGGGCAAGAGAACTGAGTAGGCCAAAATAGAATATATTAAACCAATCATTGCTCCTTCTCCAATCATATTTATCTTGTTTTCATAATAATGAATATCTGACCTTATTACTCTCATTGCTTTAGTTGCAATCCTATCATTCTCCCCAAGGTCTCAAGCCGGCGTAGCAACATGGCAGGAAAATATATTAAAAGCAGTAAATGGGATGTTTTTCATTTTGTTGTGATGTACTTATGTGCAGTAAACCACAGGATATACAAAAATATATCAGCAGCTTGAAAAGGTGTAAATCGTGTACTGCATTTCACCGCATCACTGTAAACGTCTCTAGTCATTCCAGTGTTGCCTACGTATCCACATTTACAATTCTCTCAAATTCACAAATTGTTGAATTTCATTATATTGTAAATTCACATACACTGACAATTTCTCCCTTTCCCCTGACCCTATTTACATGATCAAGGGCATCTAGAGGATTCAAACCGGAACTATAGCAAACCAAGTGCCAAATTCAAGGCTGAAGTCACACATGCAAGTCTCAGTCAGTATGAAAAGAGTTTCAAAACTGCAAGGCGAGAGCAGGGGTCACCTGTAATAAGAGGAAGGCCGGGGAGGGGCGTCTGGCCTCTCCTGGTCCAGCTCACGAAACACCACCTCCGGCAGCTTAATGGCGGGTCCAGCAGGGGTGCTGTGAGTGTGATGGTGAGCTGAGCCACTCTCCTTCTTCTTCTCTTTGCTCTTGTGCTTGCCGGACTTCGGCGTGGTGGTGCCCTTGCCTCCATTAGTGGCGGGGGTATCCGGTCGGTCCTTGCTGCCGTTGCCTCCTGCCTCGCTGCCTCCACCGCTCTCCCCTCCATTACAGCCTCCTCCCCCCGCAGCCGAGGGAGGGTCCTCCCCGTCGCTCTCATCCTCTGACACCACGTCCAGGTTCTCGAAGATGCTGATGCGGTGGATTTTTCCCTGGAGGTCCAGCTCCACCATTCGCTGGGCCTGCGCATAGGTCATAGCCTCCCGCCCGGGGGAGTGCGAGGGCTCCGACTGGGCCGGGCTCCCAGGGGTCATGCCCTGGGACCCGCTCCCGAGACCCCCACCTTTGCCTGCACCGCCACTACCTCCATCCCCCTCGTCCGTCCCTCCCCCCTGCACTCGGGGCGGACGGCCCTTCCGCTTGCGCTGGGGCGTACTCTGAGCCGGGGGCGGGTTGTCGTGGTCATAGTGGTACAGGTGATACTCGATGCCGCTGTAGCTCTTGTACACCTTGCGGCAGCTCTCCACGGGGCACTCGTATGGGGGCTTGGTTGCCCGCAGGTTGTGGCAGAAGGTCTTGACATCAAAATCCAGTCCCATCGCACCAACACTGAGGCCTTTTCCTAGCAGCAGCTTGCATCTGTGCGATTCAGAAACAAACCATATTTTGGAATGGCGCAGTCAGACATTCTCCACTCAAGTGCTAACTGATCGCAAAAGACTACCTCAATGTTCTTGACTGACCCAACCACATTTCCCAAATTTTTAAGATGTAGCAGCCTCAATAATGAACTCCCAAGAAACCAATGCTTTATATAAGTAACCATTTGAAGGCACGGCTTACTGATATTACTGACGAATAAGAAGTTGTTATACCACATGTGGTGCATGCAACAAACCAGTGGTACCAAAATTCAGTCCTGCGAGACCCCTGCGTGCGCTAGTTTTCGTTCCAGCCAAAATTGTAATAAAATAATTTTAAGAAGCTGCGAAGTTTTCTTGAGTGGAATTTGATTTTTTGAGCTTATTGATCAATAATATGTCAGAAAAATGCAATACCACAAGGAATGTATATGGGTGATTTTTTTTTCAATACGGGCATGACTAAGACATCACAAATGACTGATTAAAATGGTTGCAGAATCTAACTGAATAAACTCTGGCAGACAGGGTGGGCCCTGTAGTGTACAACCAGTATACCAGCAGAGCTGGTTTTCTCCTGTTCTTTTTGCGATGGGCAATTTTTATTTACATGGTCTTTCCACTCCATTACTTTTTCAGACAGAACTGAAAGTACAATGATATGCACATGTAACCATATCCAAACAGATCTTTTATGGTTCTGTCACTTCTGTTGAAGATACTTGGTCATTCATAATGTTGGAGACACACAGTAATTACATCTAGCACAGCCTTCATAACTGAGTAGAGGAATTTAGGAACGGAGTGGAATATGCTGGTAACGGAGTGGAAATTGTTGCATTTGAAATGTTTGTTACACTACATTGGCTTTGCCTGGTCACTGAACTGTACCCAAGTGTACATGTAATATGGTAAATAATCCAAATGTAATGTAAACATTATTTTATTTTACAAACAGAAGCAGATCATGACAAACCTTTACAAAATGTTTAGTCCTTAGAATTGCGATAAACCTAAGAAAATGTAATAAAAATCAACAGAACAAAACTTAGGAGATTGTATTCAGTCTGTCCAATGTGATCACCTCGGCAGACAGCTGACAAATGGTGACGTCACTGGAAGGATGCATGTTACTGAAATTCCAACAAAGTTTAGTGTAGGCCCTGCATGTCCCAAACTTTTCCAAGTGTGATTCCTGAGTGTACTTAAGCTATGTCAGCTTAAAAAAAACAAACACGGTACAGGAATATCTATTCCATAGCACCATAACGAAAGCGAAATGCTCTAAACATTAATAACAACTTCAAACTTCACAGAACATCCAACTTGACAGAACTGGTACCCCAGAAAACATGGATTTTGATTGAACCTGTTACCTGTAATGCCCATCAGCATGAATTATGCATCTGACTCAATTCAGAAAAAATGAGGGTGGAAGGTTGGGGGTATGCAAACCTACCCTTTTGCTTGTACAGACCCACAAATATAGTGAGGAATGTACTGCAGGTTTTGTCTTAGTCCAAATGTAAAGAGAACCAATTTTTTTCCACTCTGTTACAAATTAACTCCTTCTGTTACTATAAATGGTAACGGAGTGGAAGTCACAGAGTGGAGTGTTTTTCAAGTAAATGGGTCATAGCCACCATGTGGTGAAGCAGAACTTGATGATTCCCATTGATGTCCCTAAGGTCCTCCTTTACTTCTTTAAAAAGTCAATTAAAAGAGTTGCTCCTAGGTTTCCATGGAAATGGCTACATGTCACAGAGTGGAAATGAAAAAGCATACTTATCCGATTTCACAATTATAAATGAAAATACAGAGAAAATGCTGGCCACTTCACCGTGTGCTTAATGTCACAGGAAAGGGGGGTAACAAATGTTTTTCAGCAAGGACCAAATCTGCTGGTTTCCCCGTCTCCAGCCAGGGGGAGCCACTACATTAGGTGGTCATGGAGTGGATTTTCAAGGACACCAACAAAAATAGATTTTTTTCAGACTCCTGGGAGGATAATGATATTTGGTTTTTTGGAATTAATAAACCTGACTCTACTGGTGAAGACAACTGTTCCTCAGGTTGTGGTTAAGGGAAATATATATAGATATGAGCCTAACGATGAATCCACCCTGATTTGGGACATTGCTGAATCAAAGCAAAACCGACGATCAATGCTACAGTACAAAAAAATGGATGAAATTCAGATCTAATATTTTGGAGCTCTTTGGGGATTAACCTGCTTTATAACTTGGTGAATATTTTTTTTCCCCCAAGCACTAATCTACTAAAAATGCACAGGCCCAGACATCAATTTTCACCGTTTCTGCCCCTCTTGAGAAAAAATCACCCATATAATGCATATAATCACAAGTTCATATTGTGCCTCTCGCAAAATGGCTAACAATTAGGAAAAAAATTGGTAATATTAACCACCGAATTAATAGGCTCCTAACTTGGTTGGCATTGATTATTTTTCTTTCTAAAACAATTAAGGTTTTCCTCAAGATCATTTACACCGTCTTTGAATTGTTCTTTATCCATTAAATGGCTATGACCATTGGCCAGGTGTCAGAACTTCCAATAATTAGCAGGCCAAAATATAAAAATATAGCCCAAAAAGCACGCCATGTCAATACAAATGTCACAGAAACTATCATGCAATGCTACTTTTGGTGTTACGTGATGAAGATTAAGTAATCCTGGATGAAAAGCACCTACTTTGAAATATTAATAGCTAGTTAAAATTATTTAATTTTAATGAGGTTGGAACAAAAACAAGCATTCGCAAGGGTCCCCGACAACAGAGTCTGGGAACCACTGCAACGAATCTTCTTTACTGTCATTATTCACAGATAAAAGTTGCCACTTAAGAAGTATTATGACTAGGGCTGACTTTCCTAAGATGACAGGTGACATGACGGATTGATATGGGCTAAAAATGCAGCAAAGCCTAGCATTACAGTTATGATGGTTAAAACCAACAGCTGGCACAAGGCAACAGATGTGTCTGGGTCACCATGACAACAACAGTATCATCTCCAATCTAATTTACAAACATCCACATTCCATTGCAATAAAAAACCTTTTTAAAAATGCAACAAGTCCATGGCAGTATTGCATACATTCAGGGGGAAAAATAAGCTAACCTGCCCCATGAAATATCACTAGCCAATGTTAGGCCTACACGTTTAGTGTGACTGAAATGACACTTATCATCAACTTCAGTAAAGAGGGCAAATTAAACAAATAACCTACCGTCCTATTATGCTCCGGGTGAATTAGACCCAACTCAATGTTCAATGTCTCTAAAATCATGGTTAACATCCGTTTTTTAGATAATTTTTTCCTAACTTCACGGGTAAAACACGAATTTCACACAAAAAAAATAAATAAATAAATAAAAATAATGTTGTGCACACATGTTGTAAGCAATGGTGTTGTTTGGGTCATTTTGACCCCGGGATCAATTATTCCATGAAACCATCATCTAGATCTTGTTTTTTGTAGTGTTGCCGAATACTGAGGGCATAGTTGAAATTAATTTCTCACTCATTTCACATTTGGTCTCATCCATTTTACTACAATCAAGTACACTTGATGTTTGATGTATAAGGGGAGGATGGGGGAGTTGTGTTTTATTTACTTAGCTATTGAAATGCGCAGTAGAAAGGCATAAATGAGCTGACAGGAGATTGGGTAACACTTTCAGTTACAAACATCTTCAGAAGTTTTTCATTGCAGGGATAAAACTGATCTCAAACCAAAAGTGCTATATTAATCTGAACATGACAGGAGGGTTAAGTCAGCCAAAGTGCGGAAAGGCCAAAAAAAAAAAAAAAAACCCCGAGCCAACTGCAGTTAATATTAAACAAACGTTTAAATAACTTAACTTACCGGCTTTAACCAGTTTGGCAAGGGGGTCTCACACACGCGGAGTCTTCATCTCTGAAATGGAGCTCGCAGGTGTCTGCACTGAGGTTCACAGTTGCGCTGCGCACAGATGAGTTCTGCCAGCCCAACGCTCTTTCCCCACAACGTTCGTTCACTTTTGATTCCGAGATAGGCAACTTAATCAGCACCATTCAATAGAATTAGCCGTAAGAAGCGTTGCCACAAATATTTAACAAAATACATGAAACAGTCGGAGAAGTAGCCAACGTTAGTTTTTCTCCATTGACCAACAACTTATTTATCAAATTAACCTGACGTTATTCCAACCGCTTTGCCCGAGTTCGCTCGAGTCGAACGTTTGGTAGAACAAAATAAACGTTAACTGGTTTGTAGGTTACTAAATATTCGCTCCGTTTTGGCTCCAAATCCATAAACAGTCATTAGCCCACTTCACATGCCCAGTATTTCTCGAATAGATATCTCATTGGTTAACTGCAGTCGCTGGTCATTAAAAGCGATGAAAACTCGGTTAGATAAACTCAGTGGTTTTAAGATAATGTAACCGATCCGGCGCGTGCATCATAACTAGATACAGTCGGCAACCGACAAAGACAGGACGGCTACATTGTTTTCCCTCTTCACTACTGCAACAATCACCTAGAAAACCTGCTAACAAGCTAGCTAGCTGGCTAATTCGATATCCTCCCTGCTAAATGGCGTGGAGAACAGAACGTACTCAAAAAAAGTACCCACGCTGTATTGCTAGCTGAAATGATATGTTACAGACAGAATTTTATATTTCAATAGCCAAGAAAGCCTAGCTATATTTTAAGGCAAACTGGTGAGGCAGCCGCAGACATGTCCTTCTTCAGAATTTCTGCAGTAGAAGGCTAGCTTGCGAACTAAGAAACAAATCTTTCAATGCGCAACGTGTGGCAAATACATTAATTTAGAGTAATTTCAGTCCATTTCCATGAATACACGATCAGATCGCGAACTCGCTTTTGTATATTTGTACAAAGACTCACGGCATTTGCAGCAAATGTGCTGGTTCCTGAAACAATAGCTACTACTTTCAACCGATTGGTTTGCAAAGCGTTGAAAAACATGTAACGCGGGATCGCACGGCAGTGCTGTGTGTTTTTACCGTAAGTAATTGAATAAAATTATATCAGCGAACGGGAAAACCCTGGACGAACTGTAGTCCAAAAAATATCAGACAGATTTCATTGTAAGCAACATAATACAGGAACTCCAGGGACAAAAGGGAAGCCAACGCTTTTACGCCATGAGCGCGTGTAGCACTTTCGAGAAACATAAAATGCTCATTTTTAATTCTGTCGCGGATAAAAATAATTACTTTAAAGGTGGTTTACGATGACTGTCGTTTATTTGTTTTCATCTCAATGCTATATTGACGATTGTTCAAACAAATTCATATTTGTTCGCCCAATGCCAAAATTTGTGTGTGCTGCTGCTGTTTCATATTAACTGCCGAATCTGGTGCTTAGTTTCACACTCTGAATAGATTACTGATATAGTCATGCGTTACAGCATTAGGCCTTCTAAAAATAAAAGTGCCCCATACTTCACTTATTACGACGATTAGCAGCCTACGAGTTTATAATTTCCCAAAAATTATTTTATGAGTCCGAGTGTTGACCTTTTTATTATGTCGAATCTGCTTTTGTGGATTTCGGCGAGAAGGTGATGGGGGAGCTTGCGCAATTGCGCCATAAATTTGAATACGAAGGCCAGTAGGCTAGTGTTACCCGTCATGCCTGCGGGGCTGGGGGGCAACTTTGTCCCATGTTCATTCTGATCCGGCTTGAATTTTGAATTGCTTAAGGTTTAGTTTTATATACGACTGAGTTTTTCTCAAGCTGAAACATCAGAGCTTCTGCTTTTTAACCCTTTCTGGCCAGACATATAATACAGTAAAATGAAACATCAACCATCTTCACTCCATCAAAATAATTTCAATTATTGAGTGTGATTGTTTAATTTCTTATATAGCCCATGACCTGTCGGATTTTTTTCCTAAAGGCATGCAAGAATATTTTCCAGCACTGGCTCTAAATGGCAGGAGTTTACAGTTCACTTTCAGTCAGGCATTGATACTCTGATTAGAGACTGGAACAGAGCGAGTTGTCATGCAACTGTTGGTAATCACATTTCCTTGCAGAAACAAGTAAATGAAACATGAAAAAATAAGATTGTCTCATTTACACAAATAATGGCTGTGTCAAACCTGCATAAAAGGTTTAGGACCTTTAAATTATGTCTGTAAATGACTGTGCAAATGTTGGATTTCTGAAGTTTTGGCTCTGAGTATGACTGAGCCTCTTACAAGCTCAAACCTCAAAACTTTTGCTAATCACTCCAGAAACATTACAAAGCAAAAATGAAGGATTTATCATGTTCACTGCATCAAAATGATTTCAATTATTGAATGTGATCATTTAATTTCTTATATGACCTGTGTGATAAAGCACTTTAAGAGTGTACACCAATCCCCAGAAAAATGTTTAAAATGTTTGTGAATAATAAATGTTGACTAACAAATGGTCCATACTAAAAGACAATGTACATAAAATCACGGCTGCATGTACAGAGTTATCACTGCTATACACAATAGGCTGTATAATCCGATAACAAAGTTAATTGCCGAAGCAGACACAAGGGAAAGGTAGCTGAAAAATGGGCTTGGAAGTGTTTTTTCATCTAACAAAGTGGCACACTTCATAAACCCTAGTGAAATGCTCTGTAAGGGGTGAGCCAAGGTAGTGACTGAACACTGTTTTGTCAGACTGGGGCAGCAGCAACGCTGTCCTTGGCGCAGCTGAAAGCTAATCTGTCTCCTGATCAAGATATCAAGATCAGGGCTCCTTTACATAAAGGGAGTATAAGGCTGCTGGTGGATGAATGCCACTGTGGCCTGGCTTGACAATTGATTACAGGTACAGTGCCGTGAATAAGTATTTGCCCCATCCTGATTTTTTTTTTTTTTTGCATATTTGTCACTCTTAAATGTTTCAATGTAATGTAAATGTACAATGTAAATGGAATATTTGACAAAGATAACCAAAGTAAATACAAAATGCAGTTTATAAATGATGATTTTATTTATTCAGGGGAAAAAGCTACCCAAACCTACCTGGCCCTGTGTGAAAAAGTAATTGTCCCCGTTGTCGAATCATGAATTAACTGCAATTAACCACATTTTTTTTGTTCAATTTCACTAGCCACAATCAGGCCTGATTACTGGCGGACCTGTTGAATCAAGAAATCACTTCAGTTGAACCTGTTTGACAAAGTGAAGTAGGCTAAAAGATCTCAAAAAGCAACATGTCTTGTCGCACACTAAAGAAATTCAAGAACAGGTGAGAAACAAATAAATTGACATCTATCAGTCTCGAAAGGGTTGCAAAGCCATTCTAAGGTTTTGGGACTCGAGCGAATCACGGTGAGAGCCATTATCCTCAAATGAAGAAAACTTGGAACAGTGGTGAACCTTCCCAGGAGTGGCCAACCTACCAAAATTACTCCAAAATTACTCCATTTACTAATCCAGGGGGTCCCGAAAGAACTGAGAACAACATCTAAAGAACAGCAGGCGTCACTTGTTTCAGTTAAAGTCAGTGTTCATAATTCAACAATAAGCTGACCAAGAAGAACACAAAGGCTCATCTCTCATTTTCTAAAATACATCTTGGTTATCCCCAAGACTTTTTGGAAAATATTCTGCGGACTGACAAGACCAAAGTTGAACTTTTTGGAAGGTTTGCATCCCGTTACATCAGGCATAAACTAACACAGCGTTTCATAAAAAGAACATTGTACCAAAGTCAAACATGGTGGTGGTAGTGTGATGGTCTGAGGCTGTTTTGCTGCCTTAGGACCTGGACGACTTGGCGTAATTTATTATACCATGAATTCCGCTCTCTACCGGAAAATCCTGAAGGAGAATGTCCGACCATCAGTTCATGACCTCCAGCTCAAGCGCACTTGGGTTATTCAACAGGACACACACTGGCAAGTCCATCTCTGAATGGCTTAAAAAAAAAGACAAAATGAAGATTTTGGAGTGGCCTAATCAAAGTCTGGACTTAAATCCGATTGTGATGATGTAGCATGTCCTTAAACGGGCCGTTCATGCTCGAAAACCCTCCAATGTGACTGAATTAAAACAGTTCTGCAAAGGAGAGTGGGCCAAAATTCTTGCATTTTGTATTTACTCAGGTTATCTTGGTCTCATATTGAAATTTCTTTGATGATCTGAAACATTTAAGAGTGACAAATATGCAAAAAAAAAAAAGGGAAAGAAATAAGGAAGGGGGCAAATACTTTTTCACGGCACTGTAAAAGGGTGCAGAACCTCCAGCTGCATTACAAGTCAGAAACAGACATCTGTACTTTTTGGAGCAACGGTATCATTCTGCATGAGATGGCTTGAGGGTACCGTCAGGGGGAAACCAGCAATATACGTAGATACATGTTCACATGCGTGCATGTACGCACACGCACACTTTCTGGGGTGTACTCCCATTTTTCTTGACCAGACCATGACTCTGTTAAATAATACTGCTTTGCTGCACTGCTTTTTGGCTTCTTCGTTATCCGTTCTTTAAATTATATGAAATCCCAACGATGGTTTTACACTGTTTACAATCCACAAAAAGATCGTCAGCCTCATATTAGAATTATGGCAACAGCTTAGTTACTATAATTATGATCAATTACTAACTGGAGTCTCTCATTGTATGCATTTTGTGTGTTCTCATCAAATTAGAAATAGTACTTGAATACACTATTTTTGGACAAAGAATATACCAATATAAATTAGGGCATAGGGAGGAATGGGTGGCAAAATATTCAAATCATGGACTGCTACATACACAGCCTTTAACACACATTTTTAACCTTTCACCTAGCTTGGGCATTGTGCCAAAGATTTGGAAAACTGCACTTGTGCTTCCTTTGCATAAGGGTGGTGATGTTAAAGACTTTGATAATTATCATCCAATTTCCAAGCTACCTTGTCTGGCCAAGACTCTTGCATCTGTTGTTAATTGTCAGCTCCATTTATTTTTAAATAGAAATAGCATTTCAAGTGCATTTCAGTCTGGTTTTAGAGCTGGACACAGCACTATATCTGCGGCATCTCTTGTTCTGAAAGATATTGTATGTGCCCTTGATGGGCAACATTGTCCCGCCCTGTTTGTTGACCTATCCAAGGCCTTTGATACTGTCGATCATTCACACTCACTCGACAGACTTGGCTCATTAGGCCTAGATCAGAATGCTTGCAAATGGTTTTCGAGTTATCAATCAAATAGAACACAATGTGTTGTAGCAGCTTTTGCTCTATCAACTTTTTTGGAGGTCAATAAAGGGGTACCACTGGGCTTGATTCTAGGACCCTTACTTTTTACTCTGTATATTATATAATATGGTCTCCTTTGATAATGGCTGTAAGGTGCATTTCTATGCTGATGATACAGAGTTTTATACTTCTGCATCTTCATTGGATGAGGCGTTATCTGCATTACAACGAGCCTTTGTTTCATTTCAGCATTCACCTCTAGAGCTCAAATTAGTTTTAAATGTGGCAAAAACAAAATGTATGCATTTCTTTAGATCACGTTCCTTGACGGATTGTTCATTTGGAATTCGCACCTTGGATGGTTCTGAAATCGAGCGATTGTCTTAGTACAAATACCTTGGTATATTTATCGATGAAAAACTGTCTTTTAAAGTAAACCTTGATGAACTTACAAAAAATACATAATTTTTTTTTTTTTTACAGAAAGAGCTTGTTTCTCTCGTGATAATAGCTTTTAATTCAGTCAACCTTCTTGTCAGTGTTAGATTATGGTGACATCCTCAACATGTACACAGCCCCAACAATCTTGAAAAAACTCAATACGGTTTATCACGCTGAACTTTGTTTTATTACCAGAGATCATTTTAGAATGCATCATTGTTCTCCGTACAAAGCTGTGGGTTGGCCATCTTTGGCTACGAGAAGAAGGCAGCACTGGTTTTTTTTTCATTTATAAAGCAACCTTTCACAGATTACCCAATTATCTTACAACTTTTATTTCAAGGCATCGCAGCAATTACCAGGAAAGATCTCAGGACTGGTTGGTCCAAGAAGTCTCCAAAGTTAAAATGGAGCCTGGTAAAAATGCTTTTAATTACTGTGCTCCAAGGAAGTGGAACAATTTTCATGAAACTTTTAAACTGGATAAATTAATTTCATTATGGAATTTTAAAAAATTGATAAAAGATATAGAAGTTGGGGACTGTGTATTCAAAATAAGTTAAAATGACAGGTAGGTTAGAGAAAGGGCATAAAATGTACAGAACAAGAGTTGTCAGAAAGACAACAAAGCTCGCCGGGGCAAGGTTAAAATTTTTCTGCATGCGGGCGGACGCGGACGCCGGGGGTATGACAATAGCTCTCCGGACATTCGTCCTGGCGAGCTAAAAAAGTAAAATGTGGGCTATTGAAGTTCATGATGGAAACCAACCTCATCATAGTTTATTGTGAAGTGAGTCCCTCCTCTTGTCATTAATTTTGCAGCAAGGGTCAGCTGCAAAGATACATTTTATTTCTGCTCCTGACAGAGCCATTGTCTGTGTAAAGATGAAAGTGAATAAATTTAATAAATGATAGTTGGTGGTATGGTGTAAATTGTTGAGATTGGCTACATCAGGACGTTGTTACAGGTCACCCCAAGAATCTTGAAGCGCATAAATCAGTCATGGTACATGATCTGAGTAACAGCAACTACATTTAATACTAAGGAAGCACTGATTCGATATTGAAGAAAATTCTAGATTGGGTATCCGTGACAATGGGCCCGATCCATAGGGGCCGATCTATTCAGTCTAAAGCTGGATTTATGGTTCTGTGTCGCCTCGACGCTGTAGTGGACCTATCCAAGTTCTGCGTTCAGGTAGGTTGCGTTGTGTTGTGCCGCGAAGCGAAAGACCTGTCGTGAAATCACGTGAGACTCGAGTAGAGTGGACCAATCACTGCTCGTACAGTCTGCATCGCTTTGACGTGCAGTTAGAAAATTTTTGAGGTGCACGGCAGGCGACGCAGAGGCTCTGCGGTGGGGGTTCAGAGGCTCTGCGTAGCAACGGCATCGGTTCGACGTGGAACCATAAATCCAGCTTAAAGGGGAACTCAGGACTAAATCATAATGCTGTTTTATACAATTATAATTGGTAAATAAATATTGTAAAATACAAAAATTTGGAATTTTTGTTTTCAAAGATGAGATAAATGAGGTTTAATTCCCCCTAATTAGTTGTCATCTGCTTCAATGGTCGCGTGATAGTGAGGTAACGTCGCCCGAGAATGACGAGCCATTGTCCTTCACCCACAGGATATTATTGTTATTGTGTTGTATAGTGTGACTGCCCCAGTCCATTATTTTATGACAAAAGATCGTTCAATATGACCCATTGGCTAGTTGCACAAGATGGTGTTAAGTACTTTCTGAAATACGCAGGGTTGTTTCAACATTAACAGTTTGCTTCTGTCACTTATCAGTCTATATCAGATGCTGAGCTGATGACAGGTATTTCATCCCGGATATTGTGATTTTTTGGCTTTAAGCGACAAACAACAGATGTAAAAATATCAGGTAATTAATGTGTAAATATTCCATAATGTCAAAATGCCGTTTCATAAAAATTCATAAATTCATTCGATCGACGCATTGTTTTAATATTGTTGACACTTCGTTTACCTTCCCACTCAGAGTCAGTTGCACTATCAGGACCATTGCTTCTGTAGCTATGGTTAGTTGAGTACATCTAAGAAAATCATGATGTAGCAGAACTAGCTAGATGGTTGCATCAGAAAATGTCGAAGTAAATGCACTATAAAAGCGAAACAATTACGCCAAATCCTGGGAATATTGGTGATAGCTAAATATCCGGGATGAAATACCTGTCACCTGCTCAGCATCTGATATAGACTGATATGTGACAAGCAAACGGTTAATGTTGAAGCAACCCTGCGTATTTCAGAAAGTACTTAACACAATCTCGTGCCACTAGTCAATGGGTCATATTGTACAATCTTTTGTCATAAAATAATGGACTGGGACATTAATATCAAAAGTACAAGTACAAAGTATTTTTCATAGTATGCATAGAAAGAAGCAAAGCAACCACCCTTTGTTCTCTCCTTGTTTTCTTTAATCAACTTTCAGGTGAATGAAAGAATTCAAAAAACAGGCAATCTCTGCTTTATATACTTCTTCCTCTTCTTCTTTGAGTTTACTGGTGGTTTAAAAAAAATCACTATAGTTGACTATAATTAATAGTAGAATGACATAGGATCTATACAATGTCGATTTTTTGCTTCAGAAAACTGATTTTTTTTTTTACTACCAATTCGGATACCATGGACTCACTGTAGCTGAAGTGGTTGCAACAGAGGACAACGATTGTTTCTCTGGCAAGAGATATTTATTTAAACTGCTAGATAGATAATATGGGCAAGTATATAGAGTAGTTTGCACATCAGGTTTAGCTGAGGAGTTAAATTCAGGCAATTCCTAAAATACAGGGACTGGAGTGAACTCGTCCATTTTCTAAATCGTGTCCCAGATCGGGCTTGCTTGTGAATATTCAATAACTGATCCGGGAGTGCCATCTAGTGATACAGTATTGTATCTGCATAGATAGATTTGCAGCTCCATGTCCGCTGGCGGTCACGTCTGCACGGAGATACCCTGCCGAGCACTGTTGTTCTTCGCGAACATGCCAAATCCAGATAATCCTTAAATGATGAATAACATTCATATTTTAATTTGTAATGAAGTGGCCAGTGTCAAAGTAACAAAGTAAACTTTTTATCTTTTAAATGTAGTAGAGTAAAAGTCCTGGTTTAAAAAAAAAACCTCAAGTAAAGTACAAATTATCAAAATAACTAAGTCCTTTCAGTTCATCGTAATGTTGCTTTTTTTCCTTGATGACGTCTTTTCTCGACGGTGATGGCTACGGTGAAGGCCCAGCTGTAGGGCTCACAGTTCGCCACTGCGACACTCGTCTGATCAGAAATGCAATTTGAGATGACCGAAGTGGGCGTAACCAGTAGCGCCCTCACGTGTTACGTCCATCCCTGTGGGTTAATTTGCATAATATATGCAAATAGCGTAAAGATGACCTTGGAAAAATAAGGTACTCCATTCCTGCATCAAAATTTTGCGAGGCGTCAGACAATCATATATACCACGCTTTTAAAAATAAAGAAAAAATTTTCCATGTCCTAATATTGTGTTACAACCATAAAAACATAAAAAAATCTGCGAAAACTGGGGCCAATGCGGAAATTGAATTTCATTTAATGATTAACCACTAATATCTTACATGCACCATCTCTTTTTTTAATTTAAATGTATTTTTCTTTTGTGTAGTGTCTTTGTGGTCTATTTGGAATTATATCTTGTGTGGAAAAAAAAAAAAAAAAAAGGAAAATATGTAAATGGATTATTTGTGGCATAAGTCCCCACGATGAGCCTAACTCTTAGGACAAATGTAAAAATACTTAAATATGGTTTAAATAAAACAAGTCGACATGGTCTACAACATCCCCCGCCAATCGTGCGCTTCTCATTTTCGAACTCAATCAAGGCCTTTATGGTCTGAAGCTACACACCAAATTTGGTTGCTGTATCTGTAGTAGTTTCTGAGTAAAGCTGTCCCCTTTATCTCGGACGGACGGACGGACGCACACACGGACGGACGGACGGACGGAGGTCAAACCTATATCCCCCTCCCACTTCGTGTTGGTGGGGGATAATAAAAAAAATAAAAAATAGGCGTGTAATGCACGGAATACCCCTCAGCCCAATGTCGAAGTTTTTGGAGACGCCTGCCCGCCGCCCGACCGCCTGCCCAACCGCACGAAGGATAGCAATACCCCGTCAGCCTTGAGGGCTGAGGGGTAAAAAACAACAAAAAAAGTCTTTTTTTATATTGCCAGCTCTAAGAAGTGGTTGTTTGGCAGCAACATGACCAATCAGACCATTTTCACTCAGCCGTCTCTGGTAGATCTAGATATTTTCATCTCTTCACTTCTGGAGCTATTAATATCATCACAGAATTGAGCTGTCAACAGGTCATTTTTTTTAAATTTTTTTTTTAAACACTTGTCATACACAGATGGCAAACATCAGTCTTAACTTCCGTTTTGTACCTCTATAGGCATTAGTTTTTAGCAAACTCTTTCAAATGCTTGATGGCGTTTCGTACAGTGCCGTGGTGGCATTTGTCATCTTCAGAAATTTTTCTAATTGACCAACCAGCTTCATGTATGGCCACAATGCGGCTACGTACAATCTCAGAGAACTCCTTCTGTCAAACCATCGTGTTAAACACTCTGATACTGCTCAAAGGTCACGTCACCATATATACTGGAACAGCTAACCATCAGAGGTAATTTTGCGGAAGAATGATGCCTCAAACCAGTTAAAACTAATTTTTAGCGTGAGAAAGGAGCTCTAAAACATACATTCAGCTTATGCAAGAGTAAAAAAATAAATAAAATTTGCAACACCTTTCAATTATTATAAAAAAGTTACATTTTCAGTGTTTTTGTTTATTGTCCATATTTTTACCCAAATACACTGTTAGGAATTATTTTGTTCTCATTGCCTTCAATAGTGTTTTTCAATACATTTTCAACAAAAAATATAGAGAAGTAATATTAGGAGTTAGGACCCATTTTACCTGAAAGTGGTGGGGCATAATCATCACTGCAGACTACTGTATGGGTCAGTAGGTTTTAACGGATTAAGAGTACGCTATATTCAGAATATTTTCTCTGCTTTATCTTTGATTCAGACAGCCCTGTCCTTAGGAGGCAACATTTCATTGTCTCAATTGAACAGTATAGGTATTTATATTCCTTACATGTCGCATCCTTGTAAAAGTTCTTAGTCAAATGTTGGTGTAACAGACAAAATTTAACACAAAACAAGCAAAAAAATAATAATGAATGATGGCCAAGAAAAATGCATAAAAAGTTTTACACTGAGACAAACTGCCTAAAATACTATCAAATGCTTTCAAAGAGAGGAAAAGTATAACACCACTCCTATTCATTGATCAATTTTTCCATTTTCTCTTCCCTCATGTCCGAACATTTTCCCCTCTAAAGCTTGTTGAATCCATTGTTAGCTGGTAAACTGCCCCCCCCCCCCAAAAAAAAACTAATAAGTTAATTTTCCAAGAAATGAAAAACAAAATCCAATATTTTCTATTAGGAGAAATGGCCCGGTTTTGCACACTGGAAACAAAATGGGTTCAATTTTTGAGTTGTCGCGGCTCCATGTAAGAAGTTTAGGCCGAGTATCAGCAGAGTCCAACAGCCTCCCCGCTTGCTCGCAGTCATGATTGGCTAGAAAGGAAGAGATCCCCTAATTGGCCACAGATAATTCCCAATGGAAAAAAAATGCATGTGAGAATCGAGTGATGCCAGGGGAGTCTATAAAACCTATACGCAAATGCAGTGAAGTTCCCAAATGACAAGCAAATTAAAAATGTATATAAATGTTAACATATCCAAATGTATTTTTGATGAAAATTGCAAATACTTTTAAAACTCAGAAATCCAAAAATATATTTGTAATAGTTAAAAAATATTTGCTCTTGGATCACTAATACATCGTTAAACATTTTTTCATAAGTAGATTTTTTTTTACATTAATATACAACAATCAATATTTCCATGTGTAATGAAAAAATATTTTGCGAGGAGTCATTTATGCATAAGTGCCAAAATGCATTCGTTGATCCTTGTGTGTGCTTTCATTGATGATGAGACTGATCTGACCATATAAGTATCAAGTGGGCAGCGAGAGAAATGAAATGCTGAGGAATAGGGAGTGAATTGGATGGAATGGCAATGGATGATAAACAGGAAGCTACACATCAATGGGAGGATAACAGGAAGTAAACAGGAGAAAGCCATAGTGAGGATTGGACAGTTGAAGAGAGTTAGATGACACAGAGGTAGTTTTAAAAGGGAAGAAAGAGGGTGCATTGAATCCTGCACACAAGAAGTTGAACAGACATGTAGCAGATAATGAAACCCACAAAGAAGAACTCACTTTATGAATTTACTGTGACTGAATTTTTTTGTAGCACAATGTAGAAATGCACCTGATGTCATTCACTTGCTAAATTTGCAACTCCTCTTGTGATGAGTCATGGCGAAAAGCTACAAACCACTGATTTGATGTGGAGGGTGTAAATGTCCTAATCATTGTTCTGGACGTAAAATACTTTTATCATCAATTCAAGAAGCATACTTCATTCCGTATATCACCCTTAAAGGGCATCTAAAGTCGATTCCCATTGTTTTTGTTTAACATTGATTTATATGAATGAAATTGGTCATGTGACAATGCACGGTGTCAACAAAAGCAAGTGATTTGTTTGTAAACACTGGACGTGCAAAGTCCCGTCGAAGAATTGACTTAAGATGACCTTTAAGATCAAATTGAATATTGGTCCTCTCACAGATACAAAGGCAGAACTACACCTTAAACAAGATTTGCAGGAAAAACAGCTTAAGAAAACAAACTGTGCTGCCATCTGTTGGCTGGTCATAACACTAGGGGCACCCGAACATTGTAATCACAGGAGGAAAGTTCAGCTTTTGATCGCGTCTTAAATGAAACGGCCCAACACCACTCAGTATTCTTTTACTTCTTTAGCAATTTTCCTCCTATAGCAGAACAAATCAATGAACAAGTTAATCACATGACTAGGAAACAAAGAATATCAGAGGTAAGGGCTAAAAAGTGTTTATAAAAATGTCTGCAGTCATTTTATTATTTATTGCTTAAAACGAGATCAAACAAGAAGTACTCTACAAGTTATCTTGCAATGACTAATTGTCCTGGACTGAATTCTTTCCATACACGTTTCAGACACAATGTTATGGCCCCCAGATCAGACAGGATTCTGGTGCCCTTGGCTGTGTGACGATGAAGCACTGTGAAGCAGTGTGACAGTCTTTAAAAACTGCTCATGCGAACAAAACACCAGACTTTATGGGACCAAGACCAGTTAAACCAGCCATTCCAGTGGATGAATGGCATTGGAACATTCGCTCATGTTGACCACAACAATGCAGTATATCAACTGCATACATTATGCATGCATTATTTCCATTTAACAAGCACTCAAGAAAACGTGTGTGTGTGTGTGTGTGTGTGTGTGTGTGTGTGTGTGTGTGTGTGTGTGTGTGTATACACATGTATTAATGTCCTTACTGGGAGGAAAACAAATTTTTTGCGAAAAATTTAGCGTTAGGAGATTAGGCTAGGGTTAGGCATGTTCAACCCCTCCACAGAAATTATGAAATCACCACATTTGGGGGGTGTTTATCCAGCTTTTCGTTTCTGCACTACATAGCAAATAATCAAATTGGAGATATGACATAAAACAATTTTTGTTTATTACCATAACATTCAGGCTTCATGAAACAGACCTCAAACGCACTTTAATAACTGGCATATTTTGTTTCATAATCAAGTAGAGCAAAAAATAAAATGACACTTAAGGAGAAAAAAAAATTATAGAATCACCTTGTGATTGGCATTTCTAAATGAAATACCAGCAAAAATCTGAATATGCAAATTAGACTGCCATTATAAAGAGTACTTGCAGACTTCACTACGGTGTTGGACTTGGTTAATTGGGAGCGGGCCTGGCACCAGCAAGAAAGCTGGCAATTGAAACAATGGAAAGGCTCATAAAACTGCTCTAAGAAAGAAATTCAACACGGAAAGCAGCAAACGATGATGGTTTTTCTCAATCAGTTGTGTCTAAAATTTGATGCAAGGAAAAACAAAATGAGGTCAAAAAAGGAAAATATACGGATAGACCACGGAAGACATCATTTTTAGGACAGAAAACTTAAAGTACGGTAATATGCCTTGGAAATGGAAAATGCACCACAAAACAAATATTTAAAACAAAAAAAATAAATAAAGAGAGGGGGGGGGGGGGGGAGGCAGAAACAGGATCGTCAATGTTTGTGACAGAACTGTAACAAATTGGCTGAATGAAACGGGATTTACATGCAGAAAAGTCAAACCAAAACCAGCACTACACCAAAACGGAACAAGAGCCATCTGGCAATGGCGGATCCCCCCGGCTGTAGGTTGTGTAACCTAGAGGTTGTGTGGACAGGCGGACGGACCGAAACCCCCAAAAGGCTCAACTAGACCATAAGGGGAAGCTCCATACCAAATTTAGTGTTTGTAAGTGGTATAGTTTTCGAGTTCTGGTCCGGAAACGATTTTATTACAGATGGACGGACAGACACACTGATCGCTATATCCCCCCGCATTATATGCCGGGGGGATAAAAATGCAAGGTCACAGTGGGCTAAAGAGAAACCATCATGGAGTGAGGATGATCGGATGAAAGCGATATTCAGTGATGAATCATGAATCAGCTTTGGCCAAGGCCATGATGTCAGAACTTCAGTCAGGTGTTACATGGAACATACAAAGATGACCGTCTGAAGGAAACAAGCACATTTCCGCTTTCATTAATGAAATGGGGTTGCATGTCAGGTAAAGGACCAGGGGAGATAGCAATCATTACAAGTCGATGTGCAAGTGCATTTAAAAATTTTAGACCATTCTCTGATTCCATTGATAGAAAATAAGTTTTGTGAAGAAGTCATTCTTCAGGAGGACCACGAGTCTTGGCACTGATCTGAGTGTTAAAGCTCATCTTCAGGAAAGGTATATCAACTCAATGATGTGGCCAGCGAATACACCAGATTTCAATCCAATGAAAATTTATGGTGGAAATATATAAAAAAAGGTTCATGACAAAACCCCATCCTGCAATGCTGATCTGTCAACCGCTATTCGAGAAAGTTGGAAGCAGATCGATGCAGAATATTGTTTTTCGTCAGTGGGGTTGATGCCTCAAAGAATTCAGGCCATAACAAAAGCCAGAGGAGGAGGAAAAAAAGCACCAACTTGAATTTTTTGCTGATGATTCCATAATTTTTTGTGTGTCTATTTGCGATTAATTCATTTGAAATGAAGTGAAAAAGCCAGATAAACATCCTCCAAGTGTTGTGATTCCATAATTTTCGCCAGGGGTTGTAGTTAATTGTTAAGGTCTGGGTAAGAACGCAGCGACTGATTTCCAAGTCAATGGAATGTCCCCACAAAACCGGAAACCTCAGTGCGTGTGTGAGTGCGTGTGTGGGGCTTAAAAATAAGAACATTAGCATGTTGTCAATGCCATAAATACTCCAGACAATGTCAAGCACAAAATATGTTTATTTCTTTCTTTAAACATTCACAATCTTTGTGACTGAGTGCTGCTGACCGGGCCGGTAAAAGCAAAAGACTCTACAACAGGCAGAAGCAATTCCACAGAGTTATAGAGCAAGCATCAGTGATTCTGAAAATAACTTCTATGTTTGCACTCCAAGCATACAAACATGAATATAAAGCAGAAAATACGAGAGAACAGAAATCTCTTACAACCAAATAAACTAAGCCACAGCAGAAGATTCTGCAAAAAATATATTAAAACCCAATTCAAACTGAATTGATGGAATAATACACAGTTGAAGGTAGTGTCAGAAGAACACAATGTAACATCGAAAGACCAAAGATCTGTACAATTCACAGCTTAGCAGAACAGGACACGCTAGCCCATCAGCAGACGGTAGGAGTAGGTCACTGCAAAATGAGGGAATGGCCTGTCCCAGTATTTGTGGCCCTCAAGCTTTAGACCATGTCAAACAAACTGTTCTTGAGCAAGCGAAACCATACGTCAATACAAGTGCAGGCCATCACGTCAAGAGTTGATTTTGTGCCATACTGTAGAATCTTCTTTAAAGAATCAATTTCATAGCTGTGCAAAACTATAACAAAACACAAACTGAGCCTCCCAACTGCAAAGAGGCTTGTAAAGGCTTTGCCAAGTCAGTCATGTTGGCTGAACAGTGTCCAAGTGCAAGAAATGTGAACCAAGCAATACAGGATGAACTTTTGATTATCACAGGTCAGTGCATTCTCTAGAGAACTCATTTGGTGACCATGTCAGAAGTAGGAGTTCAGGATAAATGAAAGGTGTGGCATTTCCAGTAATAGCTCAGCAGTTTACCACACACAGACAGGCGCGCGCGCACACACACACACACACACACACACACACACACCATATACCTGTTTCAACCAAGTGATAACACTGTTTCACATAAAAGCTAGCAAATACCCAAACCCATTTTTTATTAAAGATCAAAAGTCATTTTGTTCATTTATAAATGTCATTGAGAACTCTTCCTCCAGACATTTTGTGCGTATTATCGAGTGTATTTGTGTCGTCAGTAACAGCCGGGCGAAGAGTGACTTGGTTTTTGCCTGTCTCAGCTATCAGACAAATTCAGAGGACAGACGAGCAGCGCTGAAAGTGAGCTCACATATAGCTCCAAAAACAAAATATCATTAACCGATATATTAACTAATCATTGCACGGTCATCCCAAAATAAATACAAAAGTGATCAAAAAAGATCCATATCAACAGAACTTTGCTCTAAATGAACATACATGTTTGAATGCATTTCTCCCCTGTGACCCACAAATGTTCAACTCAACACAAGCAAAACAAGATCCCAGTGTCAATTTTTTTTCCAAATAAGGCTAGCCGCAAGGCCACTACAAAGCTTTGCCGATCGTTGAAATTGCACTTAAATCTTGCACGGCAAAGATGACAAACTGCTATATTCTCACTCACAACTAGAGTTTGACTCTTCTCCAGTGTACAGATCAGTGTTGGACTCCCTGACGGCGAGTGAAAGCAGAGGATGTGTACATTTCCCCACTAAACTCCACAGAAAGAATGTCTGCCGTTCTGAAGTCAATTTTCCCCCACAGGTGTGGCAAGATTTAAAAAAAAAAAAAAAAGGCCCAAACATATAAATTTATTATTGAGATATGCGTATTTAGGAGTTCATACCGCAGTGCTGGAAGGACATTTTGAGTGAAAACCACAAAAAAATATGAATGCATTAAAAATAGAATAATATGAGCCAATATGGGATAAAACTCTCAAATGTATACACACTTCTTCTCGGGAGAGCCCGAAAAGCACTGTTCAAGGCACTACACTCTTGCAGGGTAATTCATCTTAAATACAAATTCAAGTTCTTCGAAACGTCTGAGTATTTCCAGTGTTTTTAAAATGAGTGCTTCATTGTAAGACACGTTTGAAGTTGGATAGAAACTAGTGATGGCCATAAACTGTGAGGGTGGCTCTTGATGAAAATGTTTCACAGTGATTGAAAGACACAATGTACATTATGGCTGTGTGCTTGTAAAGGACCAATCCCAACAGCATGTGGGTAATATGTACACGCAAACACAAGCTATATACATACACACACACACACACGCGTGCACACACACACATACAGGTTATATACACACACACACACACACACACACACACACACAGTATTTACACACATACAAATTATTTACAAGCAAATAATTTCCAGAGTAAAGCTTTGAACGTGTACCGGGAAAAGAGCGTGCTCAGATTGCAAGTTAAGACCAAGGGACTTCAGAGTGAATGTATGGAGTTCTTGAATTGGAAACACTAGACTAGAGCAGAGTCAAGCTAGGTAGTCCTCATATTTGGACTTGGAGGGGTCACAGGGCTTTGCCTGGAGGCAGGAAACCTCTGTAAGCCCGGATGGCCGACGGCAGAGAACGGAACAGTGCCTGGAGCGCCCAAAACGCCCACTGGACCCACAGGCCCTGCCATACCGGGCCACTGTGTGGCATACATGGGCGTTGGTAAGGCTGCTCCAAACTGGCCGGCAGGCGCCATGTACCCCGGCTGCAGGCTGCCCATGGAGTGACTACTCAAGGGTGGGGGTATGGCGGGCGCCAGGGCTGCAGTCATCGGGCACGAGAGGGGAAGCTGGTACTTCAGCGTACGGCACGGGCGGTTAAACTTCACCTGGAGAGCCGGAGAGAAGAGGTGGCATCAATATTCTTATTCACCAACCGCAGAGTAAACTCAAATTCAAATACTTTCTTTCCCTTCCTACAACTTCACTGAACGATTAGCCAGATATTCCAGATCTCCGGAGAGACTGAGGGTAAAAAAGCAGCAGTTATCGACTTGAGACTGAGGACGTGCAGGTCCTGACAGTGTGTGGACCAGTGGTCCCCAACCCACACCCTAGAGATCCACCATCCTGTGGGTGTTCACCCCTGGGACAGCACTCCCTACGCACCCGCTAGAGATCTTCCATTCATTAGTGGAGGTAGGTGTGCCAGAATAAGGCCGCAATCAAAGCCAACAGGGTGGTAGCCCTCCAGGAACAGGGCTGGAGACCAATGATGCAGGCCGTGTATCATTAGCGCAGACCGTATTTCACTAGCCAGAGGTCAGTGCCTGAGTAGGGGCTCAGCTTTACGGAGAACAGCGCCCAGTGGTACTCACCGTCTGGACCCCTGAGGGCCCCGTCTCCAGGTCCTGCCACTGTTGCTGCAGCCGGATCTGGTTGAGGGAAGGCCTGGCTTGCGCAGCTGCGAGAGTCTCCTTGGCCCAGTCATCCACCAGCTTGTGCAGGTCGTCCGTGAAGGTGCCCTTCTTGTTGTTGCTGTTGTTTGTTTGTACGTGAGCAAATCCGGCAACAGGCCGAGGGGGAGAGGGCGTGGATTCTGCCGCCGCCACTGCCGCCTGTTGCTGATGATTCTGATTGGACGCTGATGCAGCCGCCTCACCATTATTGGTGGACCCTGGAAGACAGACGGGCACAAATTCAGCCCCAGTTATAGCCTATCGGAAACTGCTTGGCTGCTGGACTTGGCCCTCTTTACGATCGACCACAGCTAAAATGATCGCTGTGCCAGAACTGGCTACAGTGCTGTGAAAATCTATTTTCCCCCTCTCAAATTCCTTTTACTTTTGCTTGTCACACTTAAATGTTTCAGATCAAAGCCAATATTATATTAATGTTATAATATTATACGTTGCACATTATAACTTCAATATTAGACAAAAAAAAAACCTGAGTAAAAACAAAATGCAGCTTTTAAAAGGATGATTTCATTTTTCAACAAAGAAAAGCAGTTCAACACCAGCTGGCCTTATGTGAACTATGAATTGCTGCCTTAAGTCAACAAATTAAACCGATAACTTTGCTCATTTCATTAGACACACTCAGGCTTGTTGAATCTAAATCACATAAATGGAATCTGCCTGACAATGTGAGATATGGAAAAAGCAGCAGGTGATGCCAGAATCTAAAGAAATTCCAGAATAAAATAAACAAAATCCTTCTATTGATCTATCTGGAAAGAGTAACAAAGTTATTTCTATGGCTTCAATTAAGGTCAATGTTTATGATTCCACAATTTAAAAAAAAAAAAAAAAAAAAAAGACAGGGCAAAAGTCTCACATTTGCCAAAAAAAAAAATCTTTATGATCCTCCCCATCTGGCTTTTAGGGCATTATTCTGTAAAGTCGTAAGTAGAGGTATTTGGAAGACATTGGTCCCGTGACAGCTGGCATAAAGCCAACACAACATTTCTCAATAAGAACGTCATACAAGCAGTCAAACAAAGCGGTGGTAGTGTGATGGTATGGGGTGGCTTTAATGCTGAAGAACCAGGGCAACTTTCCATAATTCCTGGAACCATGAATACTGCTCTCCACCAGAAAATCCTGAAGGAGAATGTAAGGAAATCAGTGTGCGACCTGAAGCTCAAGAGCATTTGGGTTATGAGGCAGGGCAATGATCCAAAACACACAACCACCTCCACTGCTGAATGGCTCAAAAGAAACAAACAAAAAGGTTTTGGAGAGGCCTAGTCAAAGTCCTGACTCAGATCTCATTGAGATGCAGTAGCATGACCTTAAACAGGTCATGCTTGGAAATCCACAGATGTGGGCAGATTAAAACAATTCTGGAAAGAAGAATAGGTCAAAATTCCTCCATAGCAACGTAAAAGTCACTGACAATTATTCTAAACATTTGATTGCAATTGTAGCTGCCAAGGGTGGCACAGCCAGTTACGGGGTTTAGGCGGGCATTCATTGTCTCATTTAAGAGACGGAGGTTTTGAATAATTACACCTTCAATAAATAAAATAATTCTAAAGCTACATTTTGTGTTTATTTTTGAGAAGGAGTAAATACTTTTTCACAGCACTGTACACAGGAGACTGTGGCAGAGGGATTTATTACTTTTCAGTTATGCATCATGAATAAGCTATCGGTGCTCATCCATTAGGACAATTATTTTTTAGAAATGTTATGATGTTGAATCACAATTCTGAAGTGCAAGACCAACTGCCATCATGGGGCACGTATGCAAACGTGTGCCTTCCCCCCCCCCTTAAGTCTTCAAGCCTGAATCAGTCTTTTAACAGCAACCAATCAGAGGCCAAGTTAAATGCTTCCAGGAAAAAACTGTCGAGAATCCTGTTAGTCACCTGTGAGCCCGCACATGACCTCAGAGCATGATTACATGTTCCCATGCACTCTGCCGACATTTCCCTTAGTCGCAATTTTTTTTAGGCAACATGAGGAAATATTGCCTTAATTTTTTCACTTTTATTTTAGGATGGCATTCGATCTGGTTTAAATCATTCAAAAACAAATGTTTATAGTAGAGAACGTTTTTGACAAAATGAACAATTATTTTCATGTTCACATGAAATCGCCAAGAACTCCAAGCCAATGAACCACATTTACAAATATCAGCGCCGTTTTAAAGTTCAGGCAGCAACCAACTATAATGCGGTCTAAATATTAGCAGGCCAGCTTACCGCTTAGTCTTTATGAGTAGCAAATAAACAATTTATTCACTCAATCAAGTCGATGGGAACAGGTTGAGAGTGAATTTCTTTGGTTTAAAAGGTGAGGATTCTAAATACTCTCACGCATTCCTTTCGATTAGCATTTCTCGAGTTGGCAGGCTACTGATATCGGCGATGTTTTATTCCGGGAATCATTTCACTTAGCCTGACATTTGTTCACCGTTCTTGTAAGACCGTGGCAGGTATGAAGGCACATTTCAAGAAAAAGCACATTGCACACAATTACCTTTGTGCTCAATGGTGGAAGTTGGTCTTCTTACACTTGAAAAAAAATCATGATTCAACATTGTTACACCTCTATTTTCACTCCCCAATGGATTATCGATCAGCCTGGTTACATTAAATTTTAATATTGGATTAGAATCCACATTAATTGTTCGCTGCCACATATGATCTTGTTCAGGACCAAAGCCAACAGCAAAGGTCCCCCCCCCACCCCTTGCCAATATCACAGCACAGAGATCAAGCAGTGCTCATTAATGCCGATACAAAAAATTAATTTCACATCAATACACCAGGACACACACACTATAGCAAACATTACATGCACTAGAAATGAAAAACTAAATCCGAAATTAATATCCACGGTGCCCTGCGCTGTGGGACTACACACGTCACATTTCAGATACCGCTGGAAGCAGCAGGAAATTTGGTGCAAAAATACGGAGGGAAAAAAAAAAATAAATAAAAATACAAGATTACTCATGCCAAGAAGAAAAAGAAGAAAGAAAGAAAATGGGATAGTTACTACTACTGCGCTCTTTGCCTAGACAAAGTCGTTTCAGGGTGGACCCTAAGAGGTAAAACAGTACAAGACACACAGAGTTAGGCCTCGACAGACGGCACAAGAGCAGTTCGGAAGACAAGCTGCTAAAAAGCAATACAGAGAAGCCATCATTAAGGGAAACAAACAGAGGAAAAGGGAGTTTTAGTCAGTGATTTCAATGGGAGAAGCTGGACCTGCTAATGGTGCACTTGATCCAAAAATAAAAAACAGACAGACATCCTAGAACAGAGAGAAGTCTGAGTCCTTCGTGCAATTCAGGGATTTAGACAACAGGGGTCCATATTCCACTGCGGCGCATCCTTCAAGATGCATTTTGGCATTTTCTGCCACCTGCTCTCGGTAAAATAAGTCCTTCCTTCGGGATATTCTTTGCTGCACTGAGTGTTTGTTAATGGGACACAATGCATTCTGGGGCCTGCATATCAAGTCCAGTAAATTATACCACCATATCAAAGAACCCAACTAAAAGGTATAACGCATTACTGATGACGTAAACATGATACCGGTGAAAACCCTTCGGCAAGTCATTAAATGTTTCCATTTAATGCACCAATTTAACAAACATCTTACTATGGAAAACTGCTGCTGAACTGTATGCCTCATTTTAAACTTCAGTACAACTGATCCAATGTTACAACAATGTACCCTGGGGACGTTCTCATTTGTAACAATGACTAGGTAACGGCATCAGGACTCAAATCTGCATCATCACCCCATTCTGTCCATCTTGAATCAAAAGTTAACATTTCGGTTATATAAGGTGTGGATAACGTTTAGCAAAAAAAAAAAAAAAAAGATATGAGGGTTGAACAGGAACTGAACCACTTTATCTAATAAAGGGAGACCCAACAGGTTGAAAGCAGAATTAACACTAGTTCTAGTTTCATAGCAGAACTAACTTCCTTGACCAAGTACTTAACATTTTACATACAACAGAATTCTGAGCGTGCATAAGGGGGACAGAAAAAAAACACCAATTAGAAAGGAAAAATGCCCATGAAATGCTCCAATAAGCACAAACACTGAAAAAAAATCCAACTCAAACTAAAGAAGTAGGAAAAAACAGTAGCCGGAGCAGTTCTGTACCAGCACTTATCGTCATGCAAGTAAACGCAACAGAGTAAAACAGTGGAGAAGAGGAATATTAAAATACAGCCCTTTTATCACAGGGGCGGGGCCTCTCCAGTGAGCTCTTAGCACAGAATCAGCCTGTCACATGCACGTCTTCATAGTCCAAACATGTGTGAAAGAGACCACTCTTCAAGGCCAGGAATCTTCCCCAATTTTTTGGACACAAAGGGCCGTAGACGTGAGCATTCGCCTCGATCCAAGCTCAAATCAAAATTAAAAAAAAGAAAACCCAAAATACAAAAGCTTTGGCACACGCGCTCGGGGGGGGGGGTGTGGGGTGGGGGGGGTGGGGGTTGCCTGAACGGACGTTTACATCTGCATTTCAGAAAATGTCATGGAGACGAGCTCTTCCACATATGCTTAGGGTGACAGGGGCTGAGCAAAAAGCAGTGCACGAAAGCATTTGTATGGGAAGGGTGGGGGTGGGGGGGGGAGGCGGGGATAAAATAAGTCATGTGGTAAACAGGAAGAGGTGGGAAAACTACAAACGCAAAAGGCCGGCTCAAAAAAGGAAGAGAGGAGAAAACAAATTAAATTCTGAAGGGAGGAACTCAAACAGCTGCCTCAAATATGAAAATGGGCGAGGATGGGAGGCTATCCAAGGGGGGGGAGGGGGGGGGGGGGGGGAGGGAAATTGGTGAAATTAAGGAAAGTAGAAAAGAACAAATACAAACAGATGGACAGAGAGACAGGCCCACTGAGGAATCTGGTACGGGGTTTGCTACTAGATTTATAGGTCACTCTCTCTGATGTTTGGTGGTAAACCGTCCAGCCTGCAAGTGAGTATAGAGGGAAGAAGAGAAGAGATAGAGACACTTGTGAAGTCCACACAGCTGGGATCAGACACCCCACCCCCAACCCGACACCACTACACAGGGCTCCACTCAGTGCCAAAGCCAGGAGACTCTTTGGCCAGTCAATAGATTTCAGACCAGAGACCTGGGGCTCGCTGCACATGTTAGAAAGAGTGGCAGACTTGGACATCACACACCCTTGTGAGGGTATTCCCCTGAGCAGATTGGACTAAGACTCGTAGATTATATAAAAATCATTAAAAACACATTGTACAAGTGACCCTTCAGCCACTACGTGATCAAAAAAGCTGAATTTACAGTCTCAGGTCACTAAGTCAGTTCTGAGGTGCGGCTAATTGCTGCAGACTTTAGAATACGTTCGCCTTTTGCAGCATTGTGCGTTTTACTTCTGAAAGTTGACTCTCTCAAACATGCTCAGCCTCCGGTGAACTGATGCAAGTGCAGTGTTTAAACATTTTGAACACTGTATTCAATTTGAATTCAGGCACACTGCCAAGCACTGCTTTCTTTCTTATGTTTACTGCAGCGTAATTCATCTAACGCCGGCAAGTTTATTCATTACAAAATGAGATTTCAGAGTAGAAATACAGTCATAAACAGTGTTCTGATCCATAACATGAAAACTGCAACATGCCTCCACTTCACAGAGCACGCATTTTTGAATTAAAAACATTTTCATCACTCATTTTTTTTAGGGAATACAGTTTATGGTTAAGTAGACAAGTTAGTCAGATGTAGTCGTGTTTGAGTGGGTTCAAGTGAAAAGCTGCGTTTGCGTGTGTGTAAGTATGTCCGCGTGTGTGTTCTTGTACTTGCTACACAGTGAAGACTAGAAAAATGTTTTCCCCCCCAATGGAGTTCAGACATTTTGCCTGTTATCATAACTACAAATGGCAATTGGGACTTATTGGTTCAGGTTTAAGATACGGTTAGAATTCAGAATAGGTTGAAGTTAGGCATGCAGTGCTTCTTTTTAAGATTAGGGAAAGGCTGTACAGGAACAAAAAGAATGAATGGAGGTTAATGTCATGCACTCACTAGGATAGAAGTACAAGAATAGGTGTACAAGTGTGTGTGTGTGTGTGTGTGTGTGTGTGAGACAGTATGTATCAGCATAAATACACGTTTGTGTACGCAGGAGTCCACTGCGTGAGCACCGTGTGCGCCAACACATTTTCATATGCTCACACTAATGTGCTTGTTTGTACATGTAGTACAATGTATGCGTGTGTGTGTTTGAGAGAGTATGGGATTTGGAGCATTCTTTCGCGCGTGCGATTGCGTGCGCACACTTATGATCAGGAAGAGGGGGAGATGGCACTACCTTGGCCCAGTGCATGAGGCCCTGTTCCGTCGCTGTGGAAGCCCGTGTAGATGCTGTCGGAGGACAGGGAGCCCTTGAGTGAGCAGGGCTGCTGGGTTTGCACTGGCTCTGACACAGATGTGGGCAGGGTGCCGCCATTGGAAGAAATGCTGTTGCCTACCATGCCCGGACCATTCGCTGGCGAATCGGTGGAGTTAATCAAGATCTCACCTTCAGGAGGAAAAAAATAAATAAATAAAATAACAAGAGCCATCTGGCAATGGCGGATCCCCTCGGCTGTAGGTTGTGTAACCTACAGGTTGTGTGGACAGACTGACGGACTGAAACCCCCAAAAGGCACAACTAGACCATAAGGAGAAGCTCAATAGCAAATTTGGTGTTTGTAAGTGGTATAGTTTTCGAGTTCTGGTCCGGAAACGATTTTATTACAGGCGGACGGACGGACGGACGGACACACTGATCGCTACATCCCCCCATAAAAACTGGTCGTATAACCTGGGACACCAGCAGAGGCTTCCTCAGTGTGTGCTGACAGAAACGAGGATTGGTCAGAAACCAGTGTGTATAATGGACAAGAATAGATGTCAGCCGGCTCCAGTGCGTTGAGTACAACAGAGCGGAAATTACTACAGTGAAAAGGGGCCTTTTCTTTTCTGAAGCTTTACTGTAAACATGGTGAATTCATTTTCTGACACTAGGATGTATAAGGGACAGGAATATCAACATGTTAGGTAGCTACAGGGTGTTATGCACACTAGACTGTGAAATTGATTTGCTGCCTTCGTGCCATCAGGCTGATACACTGTGTAGCAATGAGAATAGACAGACCCTAGTCATAGAGCTTACTGGAAGTATCTAGTAAATTCCACAGACACAGAAACGCTGCATCAGGACCGAGTCTTTCACTCAAAGTCTGCTGTAATCAGACACAAAATGGACGGAATTAGGAGAGCACAAGTATCATGGCTCACAATAACGTTGACACAAGTGTCCAGGCAGACTTGCAGGCAGTCAGACTAGCGGAACTCACCGTCGCTGGGCTTGCTGCTCTTCAGTTGCTGCACGACGGGGTTGAGCAGCTTCCCCGCCTTCAGCTTGTGCTTGCTGGCCCTGCGTCTCCGGCCTGAAGGGGGCGCTGCGTGCAGGAAGCCCACCACCGGGGGCAGCGGTTTGCCCAGCTTGCTGTACAACAGCTCGATCTCCCCTCTCTGATGAGCCTGCAGCTCGGAGATCTCCTTCATGTGCCTGAGAGGGGTACAGGCCAGAGAACTGAATTACTGCTGCGCTGGACTCAGAACAAAGGCATGTCAGCGAGAAACTGCACTCAACGCAAGTGAGACCAACTTCTTGCCCACTTAAATAAATTTATTCATTTAAGTCATGGGTTACAATGACATTGAAAGACTTGGTGACGTTCCAGAATGGTTAAGAGTCAACTGTAAGGAGGACCACAGAGAAGACACCTGCACGCCAAAAAATGGGGCAAAATTGCCACCCAAAACAAATCCACAGGTAGATATCAATGCAAAAATTCTGACTTTTATTAAGACATATGCGCTAAGAAAAATGTGCCCATAAGGCATGTTTGTCAGTGCACTATGTCTTAATAAGTCTTCTTGGTTGTCCTCCTTTCCAGCGCTACAAGCCCAACATAACCTTCCCCCCCTCCAAGTAGGTGCAGTTTCACAGCTTTTTGACAAACGAGTCAACTATCGCAGACAGTAAATTGACTTTTCAAATCGCCTTGTTTTGATTGAAACTGCACTTTCCATAATGCGCCAACTTTCTCAGAATTGGGGAGGTAATTATCTGTGGTACTCAAGTGAACCACCCTTGCTTGTGGTACAGCTATCCAATCACACAGAGCAGTGAACTATATTGAGGGACAGAGTAATGCTTACTTTTCTCGGAGTCGCTGAAGCTCCTTCCTGATGTCGGCGTCCTCCAGCTCCGAGTCGTTATCGCTGCTGACGTAGGAGGAGTGGGAGTGGAGGGATGAGATGTGGACATGCGGGGTGCTCCCGCCCCCTCCCTGCCGGCCCTGCGAATCGGAGCTGTGCGCGCTGCTGCTGCGGCCCGTCCGTCGCAGAAAGGCCACCGCCTTCTTCATCAGGTCGCCGTTGCCGCCATGCTCCGAGTGGGAGGGGCCTCCAGCAGGCGGGGCCTTGGGCGCTTTGGACAGGCTGCTGTCCTCTCCAGAGTCGGTAGAGAGCCGCCGGCTGTGCACGGTCACGTCCACGGATACGGAGGTGGGGGTGCGCTGCAGGGGCGGCCTCGTCGGGGGCTCGTCCGGGAAAAAGTCCGGCGGCGCGGAGAAACGGTTGTTTCGGCTCTTTTTAGTCGCCTCGTCTGCGGCGCTGACGACGGAGAACCTGCCAATTGTGGTGACCGGCAAGCCCTCGGGTCCCACACCGGCCCCCGCCGTGGTGTTAACGGGGACCTGAGCACCAGAGGAGCTCCTGCTCTTCCGCGTTCGCTCCAACCGTCTAACCACGTCCGGGGCAGTGGGAACAATCTTCGAGAGGCAGACCAAAAACATTAATGCAAAGGATGAAGTCCAACAAATCCCTGTCATCTACAATGCAATTTTGAGAAACGATCTACGCTTCAGAATGGAGTAACATCACAAAATCATTTCATGTTTTATTCAACAGAAGAGCCTGCATTTATCAGACTTGGAAAAATCTTTTCACTCCCATTACCCTGGAGACACTGGAGGATAAGTACGATAAATCAAGACATAACTGCAGATGCATTTACCTAAGGAGGCTCAAGAGATGCAAACCCCCAGAGCACATGCAAAGTTAGCCCCACTGTCCACAACTACTGACAAATGCAGAAAGACACTCTGTATAAAATCACTTCACTGGAACTTCATTCCTCTCGCCACTTTTTCAGACTGACTGAAGACTAATTGCTCGTGCTGCAACCAAATAATTTACAGGTGTGGCGTATGCGGGTGTGCGCATGTGTCAGTGTTTGTGAGAGGGACCAAGAGAGGGTAAATGCTGTGTTCATATTTCAATTTGTAATAACTATCAGTTTTCTGTTCTTTATGCAAGCATATTCTTTGGCTCCCCATGTGTACACTTGTCATGCCAATACAGCTTCTTTGAATTTGATTAAATACAGAGAAATGGTCTCCGATTGTGTGAATGAACATTGCACCTCGACTTATGCACCGAGGCAAAGCCCATGCCAGCCATATGTACCATTACACTCAATTTTTAATGGAGATTTTCATAATAAATGTCATTTCACTCCAGGAATAGCCTTAAAATCGGGGTCTATGAAACCAGTGAAATAACAAATCAGTACCTGAAAACGGCTTCTGGGACCGGAGTGAGAATTGGATCCGGGGAGAGTCTCTTTATTATCCGTCTTTGTTGAAGCTGGGAAAGAAAAACAGACACAAAACACATTTTACTGCGGGTCTGTTTCATTTGGGATCTGAAATATTATTTTAGCCTGGGTGAACTCCGGCTGCAAGAGTGCACTGAAACTGAAGTCTACAGACAAAAGTGACTTTATCACGGGGAGAAGTACTTTAGCGGGCTCTGGCCGCAGCCTTGAGATAAAAAACCTTTGGAGAGAACTGCCTTCCCTGCAGCCATTAAAATAATGGTCTCCGCAGTGACAGGGTACACCTAAGGAAACTCATTTTCGGCTGCTTTATCTGATGACGATGTTAAAGGCTCGTCATTAACAAAACGCCCTTTCCTGGACAGCTAGCCTCCCACAGTAAAATCAATCTTTAGTAGCACTGCCGAGATTGGAAATCCTCCAGAGTTGCATCAAAATGTTCAGCTTGCTAGACAAATTCAACAGCACTCATTCTGAGATCCTGTCAGATCTTTCAATTTCATTTCAAAATGAGATTCCCTTCTCAAATTTTGACATGCCAGGAGAGATCATTTTTATTCTTGTATTTTGGTTTGGTGTGACTTTTCCTTCGAGCAAAAGATAAAATTAAAGCCTGTTGATTTGTCCTGTCACAGAGTTCTGCATTGTCCAACGCATAAAAACAACGGGACGTGACGGGTGAAAAACTGAACATGCAGTGGAAGTTGACGGTGAGGTTGTTCTGCACACACCAGCCACAGCGGAGTCACTGAGGGTCCCAACACTGACTGCTCCCTCTGGGATCTGAGGCTGATGGAAGAGAGAGAGCGAGAGAAAGGGCAGGTGAGAGGAGAGGAGGGGAGGACAAAGAAGAACAGTGGAGGAAGCAGGAGGGAAGAGAGGAGGGAAAGAAAGAAAAAATTCAGAACTGCCACTGAGGGAACACGGGTTTAGGGTGTAGATGATTTGAACCAGTATTTCCTGCAATGTCAACCTTGTAGTTAAAATGCACATTAGTGTCCAGCTTCAGGACATGGTACACAATTTATTTTTGCTTTCTGAAAGTTTTAGCCATCAAGTGTATTGAGATGCCCAAGATTAGTCTCTGTAAGACCAGATAAACTGAAAAAACAATAGCGCCTCACGATGGTGCGGAAACTCAAAGGTCTGTGGTTGCTTGGGATCAAATTGTCATTTAGTCCCGTGCAAATACCACAGACATGCCATTAGTGATGGATCGTTCAGAAACGAATGGCTCTTTTTGAACAAATCTTTTTGGTGAACGAAGGGAACCGATTCCTATAGGTGAGCGATCCAATGGCTCTTTTCCCCAGTTAGCAGGTGACGTAATGCACGTGACGCTAGCTTAGAAATATACACTAGAAGCATCATGCGACTAGCGCTGAGTGCGATAGAAACTGCCGATTTGTGCCAAAGCGGCTTCTTGTGTATATTTCTATGGGGATCGGATATGCTCCCGCACCCCGAGCGCTATGACTGGTTAAAAAAAAAAGAAAGAAAAAGAAAATAAGAAAAAACAGGGTTGCATTTACTCCAGGAGATGCCAGACGGTCAGGACAGCGGCAAGAGCAGGTTAACCGGAGACCGTAGGCTATTAAATCCTAAAATGCGACTAATTAGCTTATGGAGTGGTGTAGACATTTATTTAAACTGCATGTGTAACTATTATGTAATACAACATTCATCAATAAGCACAGGCCTCTCTTTCACGCTAAATAAAACCACAGGAGTGTCAGGGACGCAGTGGTAGGACTGTCATTTGTGTCTGATGCTCACACGACAAACAGAAAATCAAACGGTTTGCAAGTGAACGAAGAGCCGAATGGGGGCCAAATGAACGGCTCTTTGTAGTGAACGGAGCCAAAAGAGCCGGCTCCTTGAGGAGACCCGGAATGCCCATCACTACATGCCATCATCAGTGTAAAATATCTCAACAAATGTTTTATGCTGCCATTAAAAATAGAGCACAGGGTGAGCAGCCGATGCGTTCGGTGTGCGTTCATTAGCCGCAAAGTGAAGTGCCCGTGGCAGCGCTCCAGCGACGGCGCTCGATACGCCAACAGCCTCGTCCTCAGCTCAACTGCCGGGCGTCCGCACATTATATACTCAACCGTAATGAAAAAACCTCCATTAGCCAATCATCCTCTTCCACGGCCCGAGGGGCTTCAAGCCAACAATACAATTTAAACTGAACGTCTTTGCGAACCCTTTCTTCATCTGGGGTGGCGAGCGTTCACTGACCTGCCCACCCGAGAGGCTGAGGACTCGAACCCTGAGCAGACTTGGCAACTCTTACTGAGATACTGAACAGCCCGTCCTCAAATGCACCCTCGATGTACATTAGCGCTCAATGCGGCCGATAAAATGCCGTATCCAGGCGCTGAATTTTGATGCTTGATGGTGGTCGGAGAACAGCGGAAATAAATTATGCGGCTGCTTTTACCGCGTCTGTCTGGCCGCATACCGCCTTTTTTTTTTTCCCCCCTTTAAATGAAAAAGGCCGTTCTGACCTGTCACTGAAATCACCAAGTACAAAATGATATGCCAAACATTTGTAAGTAAATACAGATGAGTTGCATTAATTAGTACACAGTGAATAGATGAGCTGTAGATCTCTTGACCAGTACGCAGTGGACAGATGACCCACATACCTCAGCTGATAAGTACACAGATAGATTAACACCGCTCATTAGAACACAGTGGAAAGATGAGCTGTCTATCGCTGTAGATTAGTAGAGTGAATAGATGAGCTATGCATCTCTCTGTTGATTAGTACACAGTGGACAGATGAGCTGTGTATCTCTGCTGATTAGTGAACAATGGATAGACGAGCACTGCAGATTAGTATACAGAAGATATCAGTGGTGTAGATTAGTGCACAGAGGATAGATGAGCAGAGTATGTTAGTAAACAGAAGATAGATGAGCTGTGCAGATTCGTGTATTGAAGATAGATGAGCAGAGTATGTTCGTACACAGTAGACAGATGAGCAGAGTATGTTCGTACACAGTAGACAGATGAGTAGAGCATGTTAGAACACAATAGACAGATGAGCAGAGTATTTTAGTACACAGAGGATAGATGAGCTGAAAAAAAAAAAAAAAAAAAAGCAGTTGTGTGCACATCCAACCTGCATTTAGGTCAGGTGCAGGACAAAAAATATATCAATCAGAGCGAAAATGATGACTGGATTGTAGTTCCCAATACTTTATTCACTGGAGGAACAGTCAATGAAGTATTGGGAGCTATAATCCAGTGTGCAGACATTCATCATTTTTCGTTTTCAGAGTATGTTAGTACGCAGTAGACAGATGAGCAGAGTATGTTAGTACACAGTGGACAGATGAGCTTTGCATCTCCGTTGATTGGTACACAGTGAAGTGAAATTACCAGCGGATCTCCCTTCTTGGAGGCCCTGTCCCCGGCCTGACCATCAGACACCGGAGGGGAGTTTCCCAACTCCGTGCCTGAGCTGGTGGTGTCTGCAGCGCTACCAGCAGGGGGCGACGGTGCGTGCTCCTGGTACAGCAGGTTGCGCAGCTTCTCGTCCAGGGTTTTGATGTCGACGATGCCAAACTCCATCCTGGGCGGGCCCTCGCCGTCTGACTCCCCGGGCCCTGAGTGCTGGGCGGCTGGTGCAGCCTGGGCGGGACTCTGGGGCTGGGAGGCGGGCCTGGCCCCTCCCACTGCTGGCTGTATGGGCGTGGCAAAAGGTTGCTGCAGTACTACACCCGGTTGGCCGCGGTCCCCCTGAACAGGAGGGCGGGGCTCCTCAGAATGGCCCGAGTCCTGGGTGGCGAGAGGAGGCGGCGGTGACGATGACAAGGACACGTCCAGGGACAGGGGGGGCACGATGGGGCAGCAGGGGATGTCCGACATGGCGGCCCCGGCGCAGGTGATCTCCGCCCCCTGCTCTGGGGCAAGGGCCGGAGGGGCCGAGTTCGGGAGTGTGGGCAGGGGCTCGTCCGCAGGTAGGACACTACCCTGAGCCGTGGCGGATCTAGCGGTCCCCAGGTTACCGTGCGTAGGGGGACCAGTGCCATCGCCAGCCCTTGAGGTCTCCTGGAGCGACGCAGCGCTCTCTGGTGGCAGCACTGCAGAGGAAATAGCACCTGGCTCTGGGGAGCAGCAAAAAAAAAAAAAAAAAATAGCACAATGACAGAACAGAAAGGAACAAGTGAAAATAATACCCCCAACCCTAGTGCACTGAAGAAATTATGGCATATTTTCACATATATTGGCACTGCACCTCTGCATAAATTATAGAATCCATGACTGAAATTTGACAATCAGATAAACAGTTTGAGAAATCAGTCAGACAACATTTGCAGCGGTAATTTTTTTGAAGTTATTTTTTTTTTTTTCCCCAAAAGTTTTTCATGGAACTTGGTCCTGTATCTCTCCATGAAGTGTAGAATGCATGACCACAGTTTGAAAACGATCTGATGTGCGATTTTTGAGAAATCGGTCAGACAAACTGGTGCTGACGGAATCCTTCCGTATATAGTATATACCCCCAACCCTCATGGGTCGGGGTATAAAAACTGCTGTACATTCTGTGGACCAAAGCCTGGGGTCTACAGCAACATGGAGCAGCATGGGTACCGCCTGATTAAGGTTCCGCACACGCAGAACAATGGCAGTAACGTCAACCCCTCTCCTTTCATCTGCATCTCTCCCTCCCTCCCTCCCTCCCTCCCTCCAGCTGTGTGTGGGATGCATTTGCCTGCAGTGACAGTACCCTTTGCTGCAGAAGGCTGCGCTGAAGAGGTCGACACGGATGACGCCGTCGCCTTGGTGGGGGTGGGAGATTCCGCCACTGGGCAGATGATAAACCACCTCTTTCCTGTGTGGAGCACTGCAGGGAACATGTCAATGAGGAGAACTGATCACACAGCGCTAGAAAAAAAACCAGTAGCCATCAGCAAACCCTCTTGTGATGCATCATTTCAAGCAGTGGAAATGGTATTGTACATTCACATGCACTTGATTGTGCTAATAAAGGGAGGTCGGGTTTACCGTTCTGCTGGTAGAGGGCCTGGTTGGTTTGTCCCTGAGGAGTCTTCAAGCACTGGAAAAGGACAGAAGCGTGAGCGAACCTGATTGGACTGCTTTGTGACAGGATATTTTGTGATTGGACAGCTGGGAGGGCCCAGTCCTCCTCACCTCGGCCCCCGGGAGCCCCCCGGAGTGGCCCTGCTGGGGGCTGGCGCCCTGGTCCGAGCTCCTCTCACCCTCCGTGTCCTCACTCAGCATGTCCTCTGCTTTGTCCACGATGTCCTTCAGCTGCTCGATGAAGATCTCCTTCTCCAGTGGGAGGATAAAGTCGTTCTCCACCTGAGGTTAGAGATGCATTAAGAAACACCCCGAATGGCACACATGGTATAGGCTAGACCAGTGTACCCATGGTGAATCGATTTTGAATCCCGATTTTGTCATTTTTCCTGCCATGGGAGGATGTGAGCATTCGTGTGCCATTTACATTTTTCAAATGGACCTTCATACCCCAATATGGTCTTATACAAAGTTAGAAGTCGTCAGACTAAGCATGCTTCCGCAAAAAAAAAAAAAAAAAAAAAAAAAAAACTGAATTAAGAAGTCCGCTAACCACCAGTGAGGCAATGATGTGACACAGTGGTAACAAGTGAATATCGGTAATTATTTACAAAAAAAAAAAAAAATCTAAACCTTCTACATCTCTCATTTTGGCATTTTTTGGAGAAATTAACAAACATCAATGAAATTTTTTACATTTTAGAATGTTTTGAGGCATTCAGGACTATACATTTATGGAGGGAAACATTTTCAGCAAATTGATCCATTGTTGTAACAAGTTATCTTCACGTTTACAATAGCCAAATATACAAAGCCAAGCAAATGCAATTACACATATTTGTGCCATTTCAGGTGCATTTAAAGTTCAGAAAACAACTAAAAGTCATGCTGTGTGAATGATAACTAGCTAGCTTACCACTTGTTTTTTCAGACTGAGCAAATCAATTGTATATTTGCTAATTATTATACAATGTTGATCACACATCGTTTTGATTTGTCTGTAAATAAATGGCTTGATCATTATTCAGGCAAAGTAAATGGGAACAGGTGGTGGGTAATTGTGTTAATAGGCGAGATGCCTTTACTAGTGATTAGCACAGATAGTATAAAACAAGATCATTAGCTGACTTGTAAAGTCGGTTTTTAACAGAATCATTTCACTTGGCCTCTGGCGTTTGTTGTTTGCATAAGACCCAATTCACATACGACTGTTCAAGAAACAGAGATGGCGCACGAATGCCTCCACGCCCCATGGCGCTAGCCGGTCTCATTACTTGGTTTAAAAGAAAACAATAACAGAGAATCAAAATGAATTCAAAATCAACACACCTTTAGTACAGGCCTGAGTCATCAGTGCTGCATGACTCTAGCTACAGCACACCACGCCCACAACACCACTCCTGAACGACTGCCACTGCGACAAAGACCAGCAAGCAGGGAGCAGCAGTGCTCTCACGTGGCCTTTGGAAGTGCTTTCTAATGAAACAAACTAGAACGGGCACTCGGTAGAGCGCATACCTTCGCCGACGCCACTGAATCCCTCGCCACATAACTCTGAGGACCAATTTTTTTTTTTTTTTAAATGATCGATGAATGACAAGAGTACGATATATTTTTTTTTACATCAATACGCCTTTAAGTTCGAAAGGTAATGACCCCCCTGACCTTTGACCCCCAACCGCTAAGAAGGGTATTGACCCCATTGTACCGTGTTTCACATCACAGGATCGGGTATATAATTCTGCACATTTTGGCGTTGGTTTCATGCCGATCGGATAAAAATTGACCGAGATATGGCCGAAAGTCGGTTTTGACCTTTTCGTGGCCTTGACCTTGACCTTTGACCCGATCACTCCCAAAATCTAATCGATTGATCCTCAGGTCATGCCAAATCAACCCACCAAATTTTATGAAATTCCGTTTGGTACTTTTTGAGTTATTCGATACACATACACACAGACAGACAGACAGACACACAAACAAATAAATACACAGGGATCAAAACATTACCTTCGTCAGCGAAGTCGCTGGCGAAGGTAACCAGTGCCAATTCCCTGAAACCTGGGCCGACAGCTTCTTGCGGACAATCAGACAGACCGACGCACTCAGAACGGACGGAGACAGACAGACACTCTCAAACAGACTCCCAGACAGACAGACAATCCGGCAGAGCCAGACACACTCAGAGACGCACAATGAGACACGCAAACACTTCATACTTCAGCTGTTAAACATCAGAGGCTGATCTACCATGTAAATCGCAATTTCCTCTGGGGCATCTCCATCCAGATCAAACTTGAAAGTCACCATCTTGTGGTTGTGAGTCTCTAGCTGACACTCCACCATCTTATCGCCGGTGTTACAGACCTGTGCAGGGGCCACACAGCCAATTTCAGCAGAGAACATTACAGAAGGACAGTAAAAGGTCAACAGACCTCCATTTTATGTCATTATTCAGACCAAGCAGCAAATTAATTCTGCAGAGAACAGGCATTGTGCTGGGATACTTGATTAATGGCCTTTTCATTTAAACCCTGACAACAGAGGTATGCATTATTCAGTTGTCTGCTTTTGGTGGCAGCTAAATACATTTTGGAGGGGATCGTTGTTGGAGGATCAAAGGCATTTGCTTGGTGAAGATGAGTGGCTGTTTTAGAGATGCGAGACTGACTGCGTCGGGTCTGCTGGCGGACTCACATTGAGCATGCTCAGTTTGGGCTTTGTGGCTTTCTCCTGGCGGGATCGCGTCCTTGTGGACCGCCGGTGGTGTTTCCTAGCTTTGCTGTCGGTCTTCCCGGCAGCGTGCATCCCCTCCCCACCGTCGCTCATCTCTTTACCGGAGGTGGCGTCCGAGTTCACGCTACACCAGGAGAAACAGACTGACTACCGGCAAGTGCAACATCACATTCCGTTTTTTGGCATTCAGAGAAATCCATATCGCACCCTTGACTGTTGCAGGTATGTATAATTCCCTACATCTCTCATACTCAAAATATGGCACAGTTTACTGGCTCAGTAAGCACCAGTGAAGGACCAATAAGAATTAGTCTGACAATCAGCCAATCAGAATGATCCTGAACTCGTACCTGTCATATCCGTAGTTGTGAATCGGCACTTGTTTTTCTGGTACAGGCTCCTATAAACACGACAAAACAAGCCACAAAGCAAACTGGTTGGAATACATTCTTACTTCCCTTTTTCACCCTACTTATTTCCCAGAAATAAATGGATTAAAAAAAAAAACCCCAACCACAAAGAGATAAAGAATATGGCCAAAGCTGGGACAGAAAAAGGCCTTGGTTTTTCAAACTTTTGTACAGACAGAGCACAGGTCACAGTGAAAATGCTGGAAGCACCCCCGAAAAATGGCTTTACATTTGAAGTATTTAAACCAAAAGCTTCAGAAGCATCTTCCCAGTTCATTCCCATTAAATGCATTCTTGCCAACAGTATGTGTCTGCTTAAAAGAGGTCCAATTAGCAGCTCCTTACTGGATAAAACTCCAAACCAAGAGAAGGACACAGACTTCTCAAAGGGCAAAATGGCGGGTGCCTGGAGTGCAGGTGCGTCAGTTGCTAAAACTGCAAAATTATTAAAGGTCACATGGGGCAAGGATTCAAAAAATTACAACATGCGCCAGAGTCAGACACCAACTGCAAAAAAAAAAAAAACACTGGCTGCTAGTCAAAAGGTCTCCAACAGGGACAGAAGGACAATTGGAAGGAGAGCTGCAAATAACCACAGAACTGCAGCACTAAAAATGACCACAGAATTTAATCAATACATGTCTGAGTCAGCCTCAAAGACGGCATACTACGAGCTTCACAAAGCTGATATTTATGACAGCGTTTCAGTTTTCTGTTATGTATGAAGAAAAAAAAATCCCAAACGAGATCAGAGCCAAAGCTGTGACAGAAATTGCGACATTTCTTGTGACCTGGACACAAAGTCCTGTGTAAAAGTCTTAGGCACATTTAAAGCAATTTCTTAGGGCAAATATGCTTGCAAAAATGATTAATTTAAATGTTTCTTATAGCAGAAAAATGTACTTCAACAGAGTTGTAGACTGTTAAAAACTAAATCAAATCAATATTTGGAGTGACTACTTTTTGCCAAAAAAATCTGGGACACTGTGCTGTTGTGCTATAGTTTCTAAGATGATTGGCTTTTTGCTTGTTCCGAACAGAGTGGAGAACTTGCCACTTTTATTCTGCAGACTGACTCTCACTTGTGTCTGTCCCTCCAAGAAATTACAAACACCAATGATGATGTTGACATCAAGGCTCTGTCAAGACTATAATATCTGAATCAACTATTTTTAATGGAATACAAACATTTATTTTTGAAACTTTTCTTTAAAATTAGCATTTGGAATTTCTAATTTCCTTTTTATCTTCAGGAACTTCAGGAATGTGGAAACAGAAAGTAAACATCAAATACAGATCTGAATTTTAAAAAGTGCAGGGTGCCCAAGACTTTTGCACAGTACTGTAGGTGGCCGTGAGGCAGTGAGGACGACTCCAGGAGTAGCTCACCTCAGGGCCGGGCTCTGCAGAGACCTGAGGCTGCTGACTCAGGGGCTGGGCCGTATTGGCAGGGACGGCTGTTGCCGCCTGAGAGCCAGCGAGCTGCGGGACTGCAGCTGCATCCTGGGTCTGCTCCAGCCCCACTGCGGCGGGCCCGGGGTCCACTGTGCTCCTCAGCGGGAGGGATGGGGCGGCGGGTCGACCCGAGAGGACAGGAGTTGGGCCCTGCGGCCCGCTTTGCTGGCTGGAGTCTGAGGGGCAGCTGGATAAAATCTGCTCTGCGCTTTTCTGTTGGATGCAAACATTACACATTACAAATAACATTAAACACTACCTTTATGTGAATATTTCCCACAGATGCACTTGAAGGTACCACAGCAGTATTATTACTCATCCACACGCATCCAAAGAACTAAATCTGCAGCAGTGCCTGTGTACATATCCCTGCCTATTGGATGGACTAGTTTTGGGTTATGGTAATGTGGAGGAAGAAACGCCGCCCCCCCCATCATCATTCTGTATCAGTAGCTGGCAATCCCCACAACTCCCTTCCACAGGTATCTCCTGAATTTCCCTCCAGCAGCTGTCTTGTTAAAGCAATTACACTGCAATTACAGACTTGGGACCCTTGACCAACATGAAGTGAGAAAGATTTTGAAGTTAATTGGGAAGTTTGTTTCAGAGTTAAGGCCATTTGTTTGCTATAGCAACATCCATGGATGCATAATCACCAAATTTGGTAGACGGAGTTGAATGGCCAGTAAATAAGGGATCTCAAGTTTGGTTACAACTGAACATTGACTTCAGGAGTTATAACTCTTTACAGCTATTTATTTGCTTATTGTGGCCACATCTTTTACAGTAGAAACCCTGAGTTTGCAAAATGAAAAGGTCTTTGTCTGAAGATGGTGCGTTTCAAGTTTAATGCAAAATCGTCACACTGGGCAAAGGAGGAAATAGTTAAACACAAAAATCAAATGGCTAGAAACCAGCCCACATGCAAATGACTAATATGACTAGAATCAGGTGGACCCATAGTGGACCTCTTCAGGTGGACCTCCTTCATATAGAAATATTAAAAGTTTAGTTTATCAAATAACTGCAGTACTTTTCCCATAGGCTAGCTCATGACATATAATTGATTTTACCCTTGGGTAATATCACTTTTGCAAATATTTCATTGGTTGATAGTGAGTGGGGGGGAAAGGGGGTGGAATTAATAAGTAGCTCCACGTGACTTCACATTCTTGAAAGCCAAACTGAATAACCAGGGTAACGTGGGTTAAGTCTGTATGGCTTAGCACTTTTGCGAGCAATTACCGCTCTCATAACAAAGTTAAATTCTCTGAACTAGCTAGCTAGCATGCATGCAGTACCTTGCCATAACCAGTATGTAACATTAGTTTGTTAGCTAGCTAGTCTGTTGACTGAATTAAAAAAACCATGGTTAGATCAACCAGAAATACCAAGACTCTGTGCCTCTCAAAGTATCAGTGATGAAGTTGGCTCAGTGCTAGCATAATGGGAATTATCGTTGAGGCGCTAACGGAAATTAAGATTGTTTTCAGTGAAATTATGCAATTCAGATATTTTATAAACTGAATTTTACACTCATTTGTGTAATATGAAAATTATAAGAATCGTTGAGTAAATGTTGGGTTTGTTGCGCGCTAAAGCCCAAAACAAACGCAAAATTCACCCAACTCATTTCATAGCTTTCATATGACACACCCACTTGTGCAAGATCCCCCATTTCTGAGACCTACAATTTAGTTACAGATAGACAAATGACTATCTCCAACAAACAACAAACAAACATTCTATGCCAGCAGGAAAAAAAACAATAATGCCAAAAAGGACTAAATAACAAAAGGAACCATTTGCTTATTGCATGTAGCACCGTTTTGAGGAAAAATATTGAATAGTAACTGTGAAAAGCAGTAGTTGTGTGCAGAAGGGCTGATCCCAACATATAAGACTCAAGCAAAACAGTGCAGGTTAAAAGATCACCACAAACAAAACGATAAACCACAGGCACTGATTTTGAATCACTATTACAGAGTGTGGCCTTAGTACATGGTGACATTTATTGATCTAGAAACAGGAAGAAAGCGCATCCAGGCAAATTTTCTTCACCATAACTCTACTTAAACCATGTACTGTCTTACATGACCATGTAATTGTTTGATTGATTGGAGACCCATTTTCTGAAATGGTAAAACCTACAATGGTAGATGGGGTCTATTATCTATGGAAACAAACAATGTCCACCCTCAGATTGAAACACTGTCCAACTAGTATCCAGAAGAGAAAAAAGAAAGTAAGAAATTCCACAATATTAAGAGGCATAACTTCAGTGCCTGGTTACGGCATGTAAAAAGTTTTGCGCAAAAATAAGAAGTGTTGAAGATCTGCTACAGAAAAAAAGCCCACCCTCAAACTGAGACCAAGGTCTCAACTTGTATCTACCAAAAAAAAAAAAAAAAAAAAAAAAAAAAAAGTCAAATATTCTTGAAAAAATATTGAATGGCTCCTCAGTATTAGTCTGGAAACAAAAATCAAAGCCGGACAGCCGGACTGAACGGATGCACAAACAGAGAGGGATGCTGATGGCTATATCCCTCCATAATACTTACTGGGGTGGATGAAAATTCCATTATTATTTGAAATGGCTTAATTGGAGTTCATCTGGACTCCAGTCATATGTAGCACAATTTTTTTCCATGTAACTATAAGTAGCCGAAACCATATTGGTATGAATGAGACCCGAGTAATCTTTGGAATTCATAAATTGAATGTTTGTAGTGACTCATAGCTAGGATTTATGGTGCATTTGTGACTGTTGTAGCTGTAATGTCACTGGAGAAACTCCATTAAACATTACGTAGTCGAGCAACGTTCCATTGGCACAGGAGTTGCATACTGCATACTGTACAGTAACAGAGACAGCTGGGCGCAGAAGGTTAAAAAGCATCGCTGTGCGTCCATGTTTAGAGTAGCTCTTGCATAAAGAGGGGGTGAAGCAGGCGAGAGGGGCAGGGTGGGTGCAGGGAGGTGGGAAATAAGAGCGAGTAAGAACAGCAGAGGCAGGGAGAGGGGTCCGATCCAACAATGACAGCTCCCGCTGGGATAAAAGGATGAGCTGCTGGAGGGACTTGGGCAGGGAGAGAGGAAGAAATCGAATAAAAGACAGCATGCGCCATGCTGCATCATCTCCCAATCCCATGAAGCAATGCAGGTACCGCCCACACAACCAACCGCTCGTCATGGACGCAAAAACTGTTGCGAATCGCGATGGCAGTTCATAATTCAGGAAGTAAACAGGATGGCTCTTTAATCGCATGCAAATTGGCAGAAGGATCGTTTGCATGTAAATTAATTCAAGGCCTGCAGCTGCCATGAGGTTCAGGGGTCCAACATTGGCTATACGGGGGGGGGCCTGTCCGTCAGGTCCTGGCTGGGGAAGAGTCGGCTGCATGCAGAGCAGCCGCAGAGCGGGGGAGGGAGAGACTGAGAGAAAGGGGGGAGAGACGCCGAGGTGGGGATTAAGATGGGGCGTGGCATTAGGGCAAAGGGAGCGAGAGAGAGGGAGAAAGAGTGAGAGAGGGAGAAAAGGAAAGAGGGGGAGAGAAAGAGAAACGCAGCAGGAGAGAGAGCATGAGAACGCGCGAGAGAGAAAATGGGAAAGAGAGAGAAAGAAAAATAGAGGGAGAGAGGAAGAGAGGGAGAGAAAGAGAGCGAGAGAGAGGGGAGAAGGGAAGGTCAGGGGAGTGCGGGATGGGGGAGGGGCCCGCTCCAATTAGAGACAGCTCGGACATCTGCCTTCCCCGCTCGCGTGTGTCATCAGACGTGTCTCACTTTCATATCCTGTCCCAGGGCCCAGCTAATATCAGCATCTGCACCAGCCCTCCCAGGAGAAAACCTGCCACTTAAACATAAAAAACCTCATCGATTCACAATGGGGTGGAGGGGCTGGGGGAGGACGGCGCTGCACGAGCGTCGGGGCTCGTCCCTGCAGCCTGGAGGGGCGACGGCAGCTCATTTTTACCGGCTCATTTCCAATCCATCAACACAACCGTGGAGTCCTTACGCTCATTTTTAACTCCGACATGTAAATTTTGCTCTTCCGGGCCATTTTCTACAGTTACCGACCCAATTCTGAACCGTCTGACACCAGAATGGCAACGATTTAACAAACGCTGAAGAGGAGCAGAGATCTAACTGTGGCGGAAGAGCTGTAGAGTAGAGACAGGGGGTGTAACAATGAGAAATGAAAATGGCAAGTAAAGAAAGTAATCAGGAACAGATAAAATGGCTTAGCGGGAGGTCGATTGATTTTCCAGAGAAACCAATTTACAATCTGAAACGTTTGTGTCAGGGCACTAATGTGAGGTCAGGACGACAGAGGCCAAGTGCCCATTGTAAATGATCTGCTAACCTGTTCTTTGGGTGGATGGTGTGTGGCTGGGATGAACTGCGCACTGGATGTTCCAGAGGAGAAGGTCGCCACTGGCCGTTCCATTTGTTGAGCACTGGACGGTGCAGTGGAGTATGCAGTGACTGGTGGTGGGCCCAGTTGTGTAGTGCAGTGGTTTACAAATGGCTGTTGTACCTGTTGAGCACTAGAGAAGATCGGCGCCGGCTGTTGGACAGGCTGTGCATTAGAGAGCGTGGGCATAGGCTGTTGAATTTGTTGTGCATTAGAGAAGGCCGGCACAGGCTGTTGGACTGGCTGTGAAGTAGAGAAGTTTGACACAGACTGTTGTTGTGCATTAGAGAGGGTCATTACAGGCTGTTGAATGTGTTGTGCACTAGAGAAGGTCAGCACAGGCTGTTGGACTGGCTGTGCAGTAGAGACGGTTGGGACAGGTTGTTGGATCGGCTGTGCATTACAGGTTGACAAATTCTGTTGGGTTGGCTGTGCATTCGAAAAGGTTGGTACAGGATGCTGAATAGGTTGTGTGGAGGAGAAAGTCGGCAGAGGCTGTTGGACTGACTGTGTGGAGAAGGTCGGCACAGGCTGCAGGACTGTTTGTGTAGAGGAGAAGGTCGGCGCAGGCTGCTGGACTGGTTGCGTAGAGGAGAAGGTCGGCAAAGGCTGCTGGACTGGTTGTGTAGAGGAGAAGGTCGGTGCAGGCTTTTGGACTGGTTGCATAGAGGAGAAAGTCGGCGTAGGCTGCTGGACTGGTTGCGTAGAGGAGTAGGTCGGCGCAGGCTGCTGGACTGGTTGCGTAGAGGAGAAGGTCGGCAAAGGCTGCTGGACTGGTTGCGTAGAGGAGAAGGTCGGCGCAGGCTGCTGGACTGGTTGCGTAGAGGAGTAGGTCGGCGTAGGCTGCTGGACTGGTTGCGTAGAGGAGAAGGTCGGCGCAGGCTGCTGGATTGGTTGCTTAGAGAAGGTCGGCGCAGGCTGCTGGACTGGTTGCGTAGAGGAGAAGGTCGGCACAGGCTGTTGGACTGGTTGTGTAGAGGAGAAGGTCGGCACAGGCAGTGGGACAGGTTGTGTCGAGGACGAGGCTGGCCCTGGTTGTTGGATTAACCGTGTAGCAGGGACAGCTGGCCCAGGCTGCTGGATTAATTGTGCAGCAGATACCATTGGCCCAGGTTGTTGGATTGGTTGTGCAGCAGGGATGGTTGGACCAGGCTGTTGAACTGGTTGTGCAGGGGTAAAGGCCATCCCAGGCAGATGGACTGGTTGTGCAGTCGGGACGGTTGGCCCAGGCTGTTGAACCGGTTGTGCAGCGGTAAAGGCTGGTCCAGGTAAATGGACTGGTTGTGCAGCAGGAACAGTTGGGCCAGGTTGCTGGATTGGTTGAGCAGTGGGAGCTGCACTGAGCAGCACTTGCACGGGCTGGGGAGGCAGCTGTTGAACAGTTGGACCAGCCACACCCGGCTGTTGGTTCTGCTGCACAGGGAGCACCGCAGCTGCGAAAACCTGTGCTGGCTGCTGGCTGAGCTGAGAAGTGGAGGTTCCAACTGGGAAGCTCTGCACAGTCTGTTGAGAAGACAGCTGGGCCATAGGGGGCGCTGCAGATGCAGTTTGGTTCACAACCCCTGACACACCGAGCTGAAATAGGAAAATATCAGTCACTTTACATCGCCCATCCATCCATCTACTTCATTTTTTTTTTCCAAATGATGAAACCCCTTAACACCAGAACAGCACTTGTACAATTTTAAAATCACTCATGGCAAAGCAAGTTCTGAAAGAAGACTGCTTTTACAATGAGAACATTCTGTGCTCCAATTTCAGCTTTGTTTAAACAGTAGTCTGATGACTAGGCTACTCGGAGACTAAAATCCATGCTATTCCAGGAGAATTGTTCTTTATGAAAACAGTTTGGTCTTTGGCAAGACGTGAGTCATAACAGTGATATCATCACTTCCTGCAGTGGCATCATGTCATAGATTCCCTACAATTTTGTTGAAAATAATCACTGGCAACAGAAGAACCAACCCAAAACAAGGCCCACATTGTTGCACCAGTCAACAAAGGGTATATTAGCAAAACCCCCAAGAATAAGCTCCACAGAAAAAAAGCCAAGCTATAGCATTGCCCCAGACAGCTTCATGAAATGATTATACACTAATTTTATGTAATATGTGCCAAGACTGCTCACATTTACACCATACAGTTAACAATTTTTCATTTGGTCTGTTAATAAATTTAACCAGTTCAATTATTTAATCTATAGATATTTTTGATGTAGTATGCTGCAATAATGAATCATGACTGAAATCAAGTAGCAAAATTTCAAGGTGATATTGCTTACAGGTCACGCAATATGACAGAAGTAATATGTTCAGGGAAATTCATTCGTTAATTTATCTTTATTCACGAAACAAAGCCTGAAATCAATCAGGCTGTCAGTCATAATAAGATCATTCTACAGAAATAAATTTGAAAAGGATCTACAAAATACTTTGAGTAATCGAGTAAACACAAAGGATGTGCGGCGGAGATGATGATTCAATAATATCTGCGAAACAGTTTTGCTAATATAATTATAGTTCTGGCGGGATCTTCAGTAAGCAAGCCATGAAATAAACAAAAAAAGTTTGGGCCTTTAGTGACATTGGGTCACATGGTCCTAATGCAATTTTACAGAATTGGTTTTGCAGAGCTTTTTTATGAGTACTACATTGACCGCTAAATTAACCCCTTAAGCCCTGAGCCTCTTTTTAGAAAATGGCAAGCCCAAAATGAAATGAGTACATCTCTGCTTGGTCCATTTGAATAATCTTGGTATCATAATAAAGGTAAAACCATTTGGAATTTCTGCCCATAAAATATGCCAAAGTGAAGTTATAATGCCATGTATGCCTTGTGTGCTCTCGTCTGCCCTTGTTGGGTATCTGGGTCATCTAGATGCTTTTTGGATAAGCAAGTAAAACCGTGACCAGGAGAGTTGTTTATTAACCCAATCTTTGCTTCAACCCCAAGACTGAACCAACAGAAGCCCTCACACTCAATTGCAACCTCAAACAATGATCATTTCTTCCATCTTCTGTCATCATAGATCGAAAAAGATATACTTTTGCTACTTGTAGCTGCAGGCAGCTGCAACCACGACTAACCAACCAAAACAGGCCCACAATGGAGATCAATTTCCATGGAACGTTAGTTAACATTAAAGTCATTAAAGTCGCATAGTTGTGACACTAAATTTTCAAATTATAGGAGAACATGAATAGTGCATACTGTATGCCTTCATACGGGACATTCATCAAATAAACTGATCACATATTGCATGTGTGTATTATGATCTAGTTTGCCAAATTTTCCAAACTTTAGGAAAAAAATAACCAAATAAAAAAGCTAGCCAATTCTTTGCTATTCAGTCCTACTTCTCATTTTCAGATTTAAACCACACAGCTAGCTAGTTGGCAATACTCATTTAGCCAGCACACCAGTTAAGGGCTGATGCTGCACAAGAAAACTTGCTAGCTAGCCGCAGTAACTGAAGCTAGCATCTACATGCACACATTAATAGCTAAAGAATTGAACAGGATGACAATATGGAGGCCAGGCAGTTCACTTCTAATAGGTTTACACAAAACTCATGGTCTATGCCTTGAACCGTGACAAGATAAATTTGAATTCTGTTAATTCTGCATTAGTCAGTAAGTAATGCCAGCCCTCTGAAATGGGAGCACACTAGCTATGTCCGTAACTGGTTGACTACCTTAGCTAGCGCACATTAGCCAACTGTAACAGAGTTAGATTAGTTTGCCTGAGCTGCAACTTTGCTCAGTTTTACTAGTGTACCGATCGTTAACGCTGTCTGATTGGTAGATAGTTTCAGTAATTTTATGCGCAAGCAAGAACACACTTCCAAACATGAGCAAACACAGACTTGCCAGGCTTCAAGAGCAAGACCACACCCTTCCAGGTGAAATACGAAGTGTTTTTTTTTTTTAAAGAGAGTCCCAAGATGAAGAAGCAGTGTGAAGTGGGTTTCTATATGAGAGAGGGGTGACACGAGGGGCAGAAGAACGTATTTATAAACAATAACCAGGCAACAGCAGCAATATAAACTGTCTGGTGGAAAGAGACCAACTAATTATCTCTCTCACATTGCAAGGGATCATTTTACTGGAGGGAAAAAATGAATCTGAGAAGAGGGTAATTTTGATTTCAGGAGATTCTGTTCAAACCAATAAACTGGCAAAACCTCATTAAAAAATCAGTGACCATGTCCTCAAGTGTGGCGAATTCTGCCACAAAAACCAGCCACAGTTTGATTTAATTCATTAGCTTGACTGAACTGCAGTTTCTGCAACCTACTGTATTGCGGTACACTCTTTGAAACAAAACCAGAAAACAGAATAATTTTCTAGCTTCGCTTTTCGAAAACTGCATTAGCTATGACTGTGGAACAGATCATTCAATAAAGCACCTCTGAGTCAAGTTGAAAATATGTAAATTTAACAGATACAAAAGCCTGTACTTGGCAGTGACACAGGCTAGATTTGGCAAGGTAAGGAAAACCATTACCATCTAATAAAAAAAAAAAAAAGAAAGAAAGAAAAATAGGGGGAAAAGCCATAGCATAGGTATCTATCCAAACACAGCAAGGGCTGCTGAAAGCAGAGGCTATGACACGCATCTAAAGCAGAGTGACGAGGGTGGCTGAGATAAGCGGAGGGGCTATGGTGGGCTGCGATAGTGGGAGAGTCTACAGCCTCAAGACCAGAGCGACAGAGTGGGGGAGGGCAGGGATTTCAACCAGTCGTCCCTCTCTCAGTCCACAGCCTCATGCTCAGAGCGAGGAGGGAGGGAGGGAGGGGGGGGGGGGCACCTGTTAAGAGAGCTGGAGGATACTGCACACGTGCTCCCTGTTCTGAAAGACCTGAGTGCGCAGGGAGCAAAGACCTGGTCAGTTAAGCAGACAAAAAGTAGAAATTCGGGGATACTCATGGGCCGGAAGAAGGTATTAGATTGCAGAACGTCCGAGTCGCAGACACAGGAAGGAGCCACCAAAGAGAAGAGAATCAGAGGAGCAGAGAGTCTTCAGGGTTATGGGTTATGCGTCACCGATTAAAGGGAAACAAAAAGAAAGCAGTGTGTTACTGCTGAACAGAATGAAGCAGGGATGAGCAGGAGAGTTGAGCTCCATGCGTTAGACAGGCGTCCCCCCCACGGCGCAGGGCGGCTTCCCCACAGGTACAACCGGGGCAGCAGGCGAGGGCCAGGTGCAAAGCGAGCTTCTTCTCCTCGACATACCATGCCAGCGTTTCTGTTTTCACTCGTGTAGCGGCACACGCTAGCCTGAGCAGCTTCGAGGGCGGGCGGGCCGTCGACGTCCTCCCGCGTGTACCGGACTGGCTCCCCATGGCTGCAGCCGGGCTGGTAAGCCCCGCCTTCAGAGGGGGCGGGCACTTTGAGGTAGGAGGAAGCATGGGAGGAGCTGGGCTTGCAGGAGATGATGTGCCGTAAGGACTGGTGTAGGGACGAGAGGCCGGCGCTGTCCAGGCAGCTCCTGCCCACAGGTGAAGGGGAGCGGGGGCGCGGAGGAGCGCCTCTCCGCGGGCCACCCCCCGCCTCGCCCCGGAGGTCCGGCCTGGCCCTCAGCAGCAGGGCCACACAGGCCAGGCAGTAGTGCGTCCGGTGCGCGGGGTTTGGCTGCATCCGGCTCTCGTGCGGAATCCCACTTCCGCCCTTCGGATCTGCCGCCGAGTCGCTATAGCGACGGGCGTCCCAGGACAGCGGTGGCACTCGCAGCAGCACCAAGCTGCTGTGGAGGGGGAGGCGGGTCTCCCCGCTGTGAGGCGGGCCAGGGGGTGGATCCCCCTGGTCTCCTTGATGCCCCTGGCCCCTCCCACAGCAGCAGGGCTTGAAAAGCGGGTGAAGCTGGGGACGGGTCCTCAGAGTTTCGATGGCGGAGGTGCTGCCCCGCCTGCCCCGGGTGGTCACTCCGGCCGGCTCGCAGTGGCAGTCACACGCCGGGGGCATGTGGGGCGAAACGGGCGGGATCACACAGGGAGTGCTGCAATAGCGCTGCTCACACAGCCATAAATGAGAGAACAGATTTAGGTTCAGTGTCCGGAATAGCAAACACTCAGTGCGACGAATACCAAGGGACCTCTGTAAGAGTGAACGACTGATTCTGAATTGGCATCTATGCGGAAAGGGAAGAATTCATTTAATCACTGCACAACCCAGGGAGAATGATAGTTTACTGCCACAGCTCCTAAGCTGGAGTTAGACAGTGAAGGGAAAGAGTGAGGGTACGGTGATATGATGGTGTGTGTATGTGTGCACTGACGCTGTGCAAGCGTGTGTGTGTGTGTGTGTGTGTGTGTGTGTGTGTGTGTGGATGCTGTGTGAGCATGCATGGGAGTGTGTGTGCGCGTGTGTGCGTGCATGTGTGTGTATGTATAGATGCCTGTATGGGTGTGCAAGTATGCTCATTTGCAAAAATGTGCAGTGTGCGTATACTTTTGTGCAAGTATGTGTGGGCTTGTACAACCATACTCGAGAACTGAGCCTAAATAAACCAAAAATATTTTGAGGGCATTTAAGGTCCCCCTCCCAGAGCACTACGAAGGATTACTGCCAGTTGGTTTAAATTTGGGATCATGGATACACTTGGTATTAGTTTAAGGTTAGGGTTCTGACTAATTTGGATACCGTTAGGTTTTGGGAAAGGCTGTAGAGAATGAATGTAGTTCAATACAATGTGCTCCCAAGTATAAGCATAAATCTGTGCACGAGTTGTACGCAGGTGTGTGTGTGTGTGTGTGTGTGTGTGTGTGTGTAGTGATTACAGTAGCACACAGCTTTGTTTGCAGTATCTCCTCTCCGTCAGTGAGGCACAGACCTGCTGAGCAGAGGAGGCGGCCGCGGAGACCGACTCCTGCAGGGGCTGGTACACCACACTCTGCTGGCTGCTGTTCGAGTCAGAGTACACTGCCGAGCCCAGGCCGCTATCAAACGTGCTGTCCGCTGCAGAGAAATAACACACAAATCACACATCGCACTCATTAACCACAGGCACCATGAAGGCAGTACATCGCGGTTTACAGCACATTAATCACAGAATTACTACATGCACTACATGCTACCCTACAGCACGTAAATGAGAAAGGCCAGGCCATACACTGCACTGCATTAACCAGAGAGCCCAGGCCACATATTATGCTGCGTTACTTAGAGGAAACCCAGGCTATAAATTCACTTCATGCATTACACTAACAAGATCTGGTCTGAGCCAAACAGTCCACACACTAAGTATCACCAAGAGATCGAATCCTTTGAGAATGTGTGTAATACAATAACATACGAATGCTGAGTTGTCGACCTAATAAATGTGCACGCGTGTGCACGCATGTGAGCGAGGGCTCTGGGCTGGCAGTGCATGCGTTGCGCGTCTCACATGTGACAGACGTGACGCTGGCAGGCAGGTGGCAAAGACGGGCGTGCTGGTCAGACTCCGCCTCCTCTGGCTCGCGGGGGAGGGGCTGACCTGCCAGTGGTGCTTGGGCTGCTGGGGCCTGCGGGGCCCTGCAGGTATCCGGCCCCTCGCGCTCCCTGGGCTCCTCCCCCTCCCCCGACGGGACGGTCCGCTCCCTCTTCCACTTTATGAGCGAGACGCGGTCCCGGATGGACTTCCCCACGATCTTGGCGTCGCTCTCGTGGAAGAAGCCGGAATCCACCTGCCAGGGAGAAACGCAATTCCACGTGAGGAGCGCGCCCCCCCCAAAATAAAAAAATAAAAAAAAAAACAGCGTGCCGAGGAGAACGAACGGGGAAAAACGCCATTTGGAAGCCGAGCACAATGGACCTCTGCGATTTATGAATACATGAGATCAAAATATGACCGAGGGCGCTTGGAACTTGAGATACAAAACGTACATCATGTAGCCCTACAGACCTCACAGTCTCAAAAAAAAAAGAAAAGAAAGAAAAGTCGATGTGCAGCTGCAGTAGTTTAACATACAAACCAGGGGAGGACAGAAGGTCAGAGGAGCGTCTGGCCCAGGAAATCAATAACACGGGCTCCCCAGTGGTACGGTTCAGCACTGGCGCCTTGAATTGGCAGGGTACAATGGCATAATGGGAAATTAATGTCACCCAGCGCCGTCATGCAGATGGGACATTTCCCTGTTCGGGGAGGGGCGGAGGGTCTAAGCTCCTCATGCTATAGTCCCAGCCCCCATCATCTTAAGACAAGAGGTAGAAACGGTCCACTCAGCACTGCTGTACCCAGGCTCAAGAGCATGTGCAGCCGGCAGATCGGCCCTCAGCACCGCCCTTCAGCCCACTGGTTATTAGTTTACTCAGCAAAGGAAATTTACCAATATGACCTCCCCTCCCGTTTAACAGGAAGAGAAATTGAACATTATCCTGACCCTCATGTCAAATCAACACAATAAAAGCGGAATTTATCCACTCCTAACAGGCCAACTGGTCAGCACAGGGGCAGTAAGATACGCAAGAGCGAACACCATGCAGAAGCAGAAGCGTGACACTGAGGAAGAAAACATACAGGATTCCTGGAATTCAAACCCACTTCAGAGATAAGAATCTGGATTCCAGAAAACTGTTGATATTGAGACTGGGAAGCGGTTAGCACATGCTTTTCTCGACATTTTTGGAATAAAAATATCAACCTGCTCAGGCAGGGAGGAAAATACCCAAGGAATTGCTTAAAAAACCCAAATGGAGCAGCAGGAAGTTTGTGTAGAGAAAAGAAGCCAACACACAACATGGCACAGGCTACTGGATTTCAACACACTTTGCACTAAAACAGTTATTCAGACTAATTCCTAAAAAGGGTTTCTCATTTTGAGATTTACTCAGTTAAAAAAAGGCAGAGGATATTTATCCGTCAGACATTTCAATAAAGTAAGCTCTATCTGACCGGCGCATACGTTTTGACATGCGCAGTTGTGGCTTCAGACGGTGCACAATTTTTCAGAGGAATGAAGTTTCGGTTTCAATACACTGGCAGTTGGGGACAAATTCTTGTCGTTACTCGGGCTCAAGGTAAGGGGCCCCATCAATAGCCAGTGTCCCAAAGATACGGGTGGCAATTCCATCTCATGCCTTAGGCGCAATGAAATGACGTTTGGGCAGATGCCCTGGGTGACAGTATTGGTACAGGAAAGAAGACCTCTCAGGTCAGTTTTAATGCATAAGGTATCCTCATTGGTTTCAGTACAAAACCAACAGTATTTGACTAGCGAATGAGAGAGAAAAATCCCACTAGTTAGACTGGAACCCGGGCCTTACGGTCCAAGCTGTATTCGTACCCCTAATGCCAACCGCCGTCCAAATTGTAAACTTTAGCAAGCAGTTCTGGTGCCAAACAAAGCAATTTTGATGCCTCAGCCGTGATCCAAACAAACCACAACCCTAAACACAACCAAGCAGTTTTGGTGCCTAAACCTTCCTAAATCTAACCCCAACCCTTTGCATGTCAAAATGAAAGTTCCAGTCAAATAATGCTAAGAATATTTTACCGTCTGACGGCTGTAATTAGGTGCTCTTTAACCAAAAACCATGCAAATGTACCTTATAGACCACAAAAATGAAAATATTCAACCAGGATGGTCATGACTTGACCCCTTTAAAAGGGAAAGACAACCCTCATCTGAAGTGAACTGCCAAGGAAAGAACTACCCTGTCGAGGTTACAAAATGTTCTCGGTAATTTTAAGATGAAGCTCAGCTGAGTAACCAATACTTAAAACATCCGGAACGAAACACTCATTGAATCCAACATGTTCTCTTCCACAGTGATGTCGAATGTTCTTTAGCTTTTAAGGCAAAAGGAAATAAATAGCTCTCCCCGAAGACCCAAAGTGTCTGCTTTAACACTAATAAGGGGGGGGTGAACTAGTCTGTGCATTAAAGGAGCAATATGTAAGTTTGTGGCCAAAACTGGTAGTGCAGTCACATTCAAAATAGTGCAGAGCGCAGTATCCCTTCCTCCTCTCCCCCAGACGAGAGGTTGCCAGCTAGGTTGCCAGATCCAGCAAGAACGTCTACTACACGAAGCTAGCAAGGCTACGTTTCAATATAATCAATGACCTGCTCTGACAGGGTTGTGTTCAGTTCAGTCAAGAAAAGATCGAGACTAATGATTTACTTTAGCAATGGACATATCGGTCAACTTTCTCATCACACTTCAGTGTGGATAGCCCACTATAGTCCATACTGTAATATGCGTAAAGAATGAATGAGGACTCATTTGTCTGATGTGCCGTCTCAATCACATTTCATATTGCCATAATGGCTGTGCTAATGTTGGAATGGTTTCCACAGCGTCTCAGCATAATGCCGGAGAAACGGACTAATGACGCATTGCTAATGTCAACAATGAAGAGCCACGGTTTTTATTTCTCAAACAATTTGTTACCTAGTCAGTTCGATGACCCACCTGCATACGCACTAACGTACTATGAACTAACATACATAACGTTATTCGACTGTAGAGAATATTTGAAATATCCGTGCCTACATTAAATAGAATCAAGTTAGCCAAATATAGCTGAATCTTACCTGCCCAGGAGAAAATTACCAACTTCGGCGTCGGTCTTCCGATTCTTCTCTGCTTTCAGCAGTTTCCATCTTTCAAAGGCATGTCCTATACAGATCCCCGTTTTGTTTCTGACTTTTTCACAACGTGTTTCGGAATCATAACAAGGCCAATTAGGTTTAGTAACGTCAGACATTTGTGCTCCGAAACGCTGGTAGCTGCAGCTCAGTGGTAACTGGCAATCTGAATGCCGAAACGGTACTGACTTCGTGATTGGGAGATAGTTGGAGGGTGGCGCAACCAGGCAAAATAAAAAATGAAAACAAACATTAGTTGTGGGCTGCAACTTTTTTTGGTTTTGTAATGAGAATATTCTGGCTGGACTACTGTTGTCAGTGATATAAGTATTTAAAATTAACATCATTTCTTAATGACTGGTGATTTATCAGGGCCATTTCATGATTAATCAACATGCATTTCTTACATATTGCTCCTTTAACCAATTTATGATGACAAAACGGCTAAAAATGAGAGGGAATTCAGTACAAAACTAGAGCACTCGGCAACCAAGCACATGTATCCCCTGAAGGCCCACCAGTTGGGCCCAGATGGTCCCAGACTACCCAAAATCAATAGGTGTCGTGAACTTACCATAATACATTTCCCTGCAAAATTTGAAAAAAAAAAAAAATCGGTGCACTTATGTGGGCTGTAGAGCGTTCACTAGAAAATCTCTGCGGACGTGGCGGACGCGTGACGAGGCCATATTCATAGTATCCTCGAACTTCGTTCGGGGGATACAATGAGTCAATCCTTTGCAGATTATGGCTCAGCCATGGTCAGACGACGTCGCCGACTCGCTATCACGAGACTGCCAAAGCATTCCTCAACCTCTCATTGGCTAAACCTTTCTGAGGGATGGAAAGATGGCGACCTTCAGTTTTTTTTTTTTTATGTTGGATCACACATTCTAGTATTTGAAACATTGTACAACTTCACAAAAGATATCCTAGATATTATTATATCTGTGCTCCATGAAGGCAGTTCTTTTATTTAAGATCCATTTTGTGTTAAAGTCGTCCTTTACTTTAAGAGAAAAATGGCAAAGACAGAGTACCATAAGCAAAGACAATACACCATCTCAGTAAGGCACATGGATTTAAGCTTCTAAATTTACCATTTCCTGAGCCACCCCTTCCGGGACCTCTTTCTCCAGGTCAAAGGTGAACTCAATGGCACCACTGTCTTTGTACTTCCCCTTCAGCTTCTTTGGGTCCTCCACCCACAGCTTCAAAGCGATGGAAGACTTCTTCCCGTCGTCCTCCTCGGCAAGCTCCACCCGCACTCCGGTGTCTTCCGCAAAGAAGGCGTGGTTTAGAAGGTCCTTGATGGAATACCTGCAAGCAATTTCAAAGCGCAGGATTATGGAGCACTTTTTCAGGGAACACACTGCAAAAAACGCTTAATCATACATAATCATAGCCAGACTTAGGAGTAGGAATGTCTGACACGAGGGTACCAGAAAACGTGTCAACCATGACATCAATCATAAATAACTGAATCATTGAGCTTATAAAGCATAACTCCTTCATTAAGCCAGAATTTAACGGTTCCCTCTATGTTAAGATGCAGTCATTGTACCAGATTTTCCCTCCTCGGACTTGGTCAAGGACATCCAGCATACCAGTGTAACGAGAAAACCTGGCCATCAACACAAACCCAGCAGATTACAAACAAGCAGGGCGGCCATTTTGTTCAAGGTTAAGGAACCAACACTGACCTTTCTTCTCTCTTTTGGCAGATACACTCTCCAATGATTTCCTTGATTTCAGGATCAGTTACTTTGTTGTAGCTAGCAGGCTTCACCCCCTGAAAAAAAGAAAAGAAATGGTCAAATCAGGGTTAAATAAGCCACAGTTTGACTACTTGAAGAAATCTTCCTCAAATTAACATCACGAGTATGGCCTGAGTTGGAGAGTGATGTCCCAGACAACTTCCCCCACATATTTCCACACCAGACCACCACTGAATTACTGAATAATAAAATTAATTCCTATTGCGCTTTTCAACAGCTGAGAATGAAGGACTGTGAGACAGTCTGACTCACAGATGCAGAACCCCCAACTGTGCACAAAGCCAACCAATTCCACCACGGCTAAAATTACTGTAAACTGCTCCTCCAAAATCTAGACCATACTATTAGAGGGCAAAATGAAAGGGAGAGCACACAAAGGCGATCCAAAAAAATAAAAGTAGACTGCTGGAAATGCCTCAAAGAAAGGTTTTTGGCCTATTGTGTCAGAATTAAGGGATCTTTTTTAATGAACACCGCAGTCTCTCTCCTCCCCAATTCCTTGAATGCAGCAGAACACAAGATGATTCAGCTAAATCATCACAAACATCACTCGATCAGGTTGGTTACCGGGACTAATGACAGCTCTGCAACCCCCCACAGTAGCCCTGAGGAGATGGTGTCAGAGAACATGCACAATTTTCCAGCCAGTCTACACCACACAAGAGCAATACTAGTGACCTACTCCTACAAAATTATACAGCCTCACAGTAAAAACAAGTGTGAAACCTACAGGGTGCATTATATTGGAGTGAATGGTGGGAATATTAGTTGAGGATGTGCACCGTGCAGGAATGTGCAAGCGGATGGTTCTTTGGTCAAGTGCGCAACTCACGGAGGTGACTTTGCGGTAGATTTGGGCTGCGTTTTGGCACTCGGAGTAAGGATATTCAGAGGTGGCCATTTCAAGCATGCACATCCCAAAGGCGTAAACGTCCACAGACTCGTCATAGTGCTCCTCATACATCTCTGGGGCCATAAATTCAGGAGTACCTGCAAAATAAAGGGGAAATTTTGAGGGCACAGTCTATTTCAATCAAAGTACCATTGAAACCCAGGGAATGCTTCCATAGAATGCTTAGGTGCCTGCGGATGGCAACGCGCATTTCATATTGAATTGACTCTTTTCCCGGTAATGACTACATATGACGCCTTAACCCTTTTTTCCCCATGATGAGAACATATAACGCCTATATGTACTATCAGTAGACCTTCTCTGTAGCCTCCCCCATTGATTGAAAACTGGGTTATCCCAAAGCGTCAAATGTCATTTTCATTGATATGGCCAGGGTCATCATTTGTAGTCATTATGGGGAACTGGAGGGGAAAGTCTATCAAGCAGAGTTAAACCACAAAGTAATAGCAGAATCAGATAGAAGGGCATTTGTTGCATTTCTGTCATTTCTACCACTGAATTTCCTGTCCCATATATACGTGCACCTTTACAACACTCACGGGGACTGAAAACTCACGTCGGTACCAAAATATTATTGCACCCCCGTTCCCTAAAATTACCCAAAGCCTTAACCACTTTGTTGAGTCAAACCCTACTTATAACCTGCAAACCCTCCAACAAAACCCAATATTCAACCTTAAGCTGACAACTAACCTTAACCTAAACCTAGACCGCGATTCTAATAGCTCGCCTTAAATGAGGCCAAGGCCAAAACATAATCTTTTTTTCTTATGAAGTTCGGAACTCTGAGAATGATAGGAAACATTTCGGTTGCAGCCATGTTAAGTGTGTATAATTTCCCTTAATGTAAAGGAAAAGTGCTTTAATGCTTCCTAACTGATCTCCTTAAGCACAGCGAACAGTGAACCATCTTTTACAAAGAGGAAAAAGACACTGTCCCTTCTGGCAGCAATATTTAGTAACGCACAATCCATCTAGCCATGCACAAGAATGAACATGACGAGAAAGGAAGCGTAACGTCATCTAGTGTAAGTGCAGTCTGATTCTCTCAAAACCATGGTTGTATTTCCCCAAGTCCTTATGAATTCTCCATTTCATCATCGCTGAACCTCATGACATTTTCTATTGAGGTTAAGGAAAAGTAATTAGGAATTAGATGATATAAAAAAATAAATAATGATAATTGCATCCTATTTGAACATAGCCCTCAGCTAAACCATAACCACCAGTGAAATCTTTAGCTTAGACCTAGCCCCTGACCCAAAATTATGCCTCCTCTTTCTGGGGAACAAAAAAATATCAGTTTAAGACTTCTCTATCCTTGCAAGGTCTTAGACCACACAAAGCATCTTTAGTCCCTAAAAGTATTGTAAAACACATGCATACGCAGAGACACACACAAGGTTTGACCATTTACCGATGACACTTTTGGCAAAAGAGGCTCTTTTCAGAGTAGCAAGCCCAAGGTCTCCTATTTTAACAGAGCCAGTAGGGCCCGTGATGAAGATATTGTCGCATTTGAGGTCACGGTGAATGATGGGCGGGGTTCTGGTGTGCAGGAAATGCAGCCCCTTCAGAATCTGCCGGCACCAGCTCCGTAACACCTTGGGTTTCATCACCTTAAACCTCTTCAGGTAGCTGCGATAGAGAGAGATAAGAGAGTTGAAATTTCCAGCCGCACCACTCATCTCTGGCCAACAGGAAGTACCCCTTTCAGGAGGCCCATTCTGTACAGGTTTACTTCCAAACTCACGTTTTCAGGGTCCCTGATGTCATCAGCTCGGTCACCAGCACGATGCACTTCTTCCCTTTGAGAGGGGACTCCCAGAAGTCGTAGAAGCGCACGATGTTGGGGTGCTGCAAACCCTTCAGCATCTCCGCCTCCTCCTTAAACCGCTGCCTCTCCACCCGGGATAGCTTCCGATCCTGATGGACACAAACAAGCGTGGTAAAGCCCCACTAGGTAAGAATTTCACCTTAAAATATCAGTTTTAAAGTCTATCTATTGGTGGGCTGGATTATTACAGTGAGAATGCCATCTCTCCCATTACCACAGAGGGACCTGGTGGCCTGCATCTGGGACGATGAAACTTTCGACCGCGGGTCCCGCACTCTCGCGAAGATGTACATTCTGCTTTAGGGCACACACGAGCTTTTGGATAAGGAGCATAAGTAGAAGGCAGCTAGGCGAGCCCGCTAGCCTGGTATCGTGTCTTGAAAGATGGCTGAGGCATAGAAGCGAAAAAGGACAATGTCGGTGGAAGCCCGGATATATATTAAAAAAAAAGGGAAAGTAACCATGCATGGCACAAAACCAGAGTTCATATTCAGGCCTACCAAAGAAAACGTAGCCTCAGCACACAAAAACTTTGAAATGCCTACATTAATCGCGGAAATAGCAACAGAAAAATAATACCCCGCTACCGAAACTGCAAAAACCGCAACATAAACTGTTGACTCGTAGCATAAAACTAAGAAACTGCAACATCTTCTCTCGCATCCGTCTTTGCCATTTACTGCGCTTGCGCATACAGGCCCTGGCTTCTTTCAGAGATGGCGGAAACAGGCGTGTCTCCTTCGGTTGGTAAGTAAAACTTCCAAATATGACGTTATTGTTAATGCAGATGTTTAACAATGAATTGTAAGACGTAGCTGTTACATCCACATTCTCGTAAATTCGCTTATTTTAGCATGTCACCCTGCCGAAAATGAACGATGAACGATTTCGCTATAGTCTTAGAGTTGCCAACTTGATGACTTTCTCAAGACGTATACAAACGTCTTGAGTGGACAAGCAATCCCGATTTGCAAAGTCGCCAGATTTAGCGAGAAAGTCAAGTTGGCAACTCTAAGACTATAGCGAAATTGACAGTGCATCGTTCATTTTCGGCAGGGTGACATGCTAAAATAAGCGAATTTACGAAATGTGGATGTAACAGCTACGTCTTACAATTCATTGTTAAACATCTGCAGTAATAATAACGTCATATTTGGAAGTTTTACTTACCAACCGAAGGAGACACGCCTGATTCCGCCATCTCTGAAAGCAGCCTGGGCCGGTACGCGCAAGCGCAGTAAATGGCAAAGACGGATGCGAGAGAAGATGTTGCAGTTTCATAGTCTTATGCTACGAGTCAACAGTTTATGTTGCGGTTTTTGCAGTTTCGGTAGCGGGGTATTATTTTTCTGTTGCTATTTCCGCGATTAATGTAGGCATTTCAAAGTTTTTGTGTGCTGAGGCTACGTTTTCTCTGGTAGGCCTGATATTGGACCGGCTTTTTCACAGTGGAGAGAGCTCATGTCAAAAGAAGGCTGCAAGCCAGAAACCGAGCAGGCAGAGTTGCTCATTGAGAGGTGAGTTATATGCTCGTGTTCATGCACTGTATTTATCACGCATCGTTTTTGTTGGCTGTGTTATCGCGAGTAGTCATAGTCACAATTTGGGCTATCAAAACGTCACTGATTGTAAGCCCATTCAAATAATGTAAACAAGGTTAGCCGAGGTAGCATTAGCATTTCACCGGCAGAGTTAGCCCCTTTTGAGTGTTTTTATAGCGAACTTTATGCTTCACGGTGAGAAATGTTGCTGACTCACTTGCAACTATCGTTTGAAAGCAAAGACGGGCCATATCAGCTTTATAGGATGGCGTTGTACAGTCATATTGATATTGTCCCATTTTGAGGTTACAATAGCTACTACGTCAGCCAACGTTACTCTTAGGAGCAGTGCTTGCGCATACTTTGTTGCAGAGGAATAGTTTTAATCCAACGCTGTTGAAGACTTCTATGTAAACACAATCATAACTAATAACTTCATTGATTCCAGCTCCACAAGTCTCAGGGTGCTAAAAAAAAAATAATAAATTGCACGTTCTCACAGGGGGAATACACCAGCCGGCAACCAGCGCTCTGGGTGTTTTATGACAGCGGTGTTGCGCTTCTACTTGCTCTAGAGGCCTTTAGTGGCCGTTGTCAGTAAACTGTGATTCCTACCTAGTGGGGCTTTAAACACATGACTAGCTTGCACAGCACACACACGTGCACCAATAAACCAAAACATTATCACCACTTCTACCAGTCCATTATGTTACTGGTCCTCGTAGTGCCGCTGAAAAACTCTGACCCCGGACACATGGATTCGACTAAGCATCTGCAGGTACTTTGTGATATGGAACCAAGACATTAATAGCAGATCCTTTAATTCATTTAAGCTGCAAGGTGGAGCTGCGGCAGAAGGGACTTACTGCTCAAGCACATCCCACAGATGCTCATTCAGATGGAGATCTGGGTCTTTGTAGGCCAAATCTCCATCCAAATAGTTCAGGAATAGTCTGAGGAACTTGTCATGTTCCTCAAACCACTTTAAAATCATTTGTAGTGTGTGGTACCGCACACTATCCTGCTGAAAGAGGCCCAAACCATGAGGTAATATTGTTGCCATAAAGGGTATACCTGGTCCACAACAAATGTTTAGGTAGGTGGCATGCCCTGATAAATGGAGGATCTTACAGGTGTGGATATGTCATATGAACATTATGAAACAAAGGGGGGTAAATTTTGTGTTTGTTACTTAGCAAATAATAAACCCAAAATTTACTCTACCTGATAACTTTATGACACGACCTAGAGTATAAGCTTCTGTTTATCACATAACCGACTTGCGTATATTAAAGTGGTAATCTGTAAGATTGTCTCGTTACCCTCTAAAGTCAGCATTTATCAGTGAGGGGGGATAAAACAACAGTGATTGGGCCTATGACCGACTGATGCACATCTAGTGACGCTTTTTATGTCATTTAGCAGTGTTTGGTCTGTCCAGAAGGTAGGAGGAGCCGCAAGCTAGTTTGAAGGAAGTAGGGAACCCCTGGAGAAGCAATGGCAAGGTAGACATCAGAAGGGATCCAGTAGCGGTACTTTGCCTAAACTGAACCTTGGCTCTATGCCCTAACCCTAAATCTAACTTGTCCTCAGTTTTACGGATGGAATTAAGGGAGGACCCATTAAAAATGCAGCCTTCCAAGAAGCAGAAAGTACCGCTACTAGATCCCTTCTGACGTCTACCCAATAGCATGGCAAATACCATACTGTGTAGCTATACTGTGCACAGTAGAAACTAGCGCTAGCAGAGTCTCTGTTGAGGCTACTACTGACAACGTAAATTTTAGGAAGCAAACGGGAGAAAAGCAATGTTTATTGCGTCAAGAAATTTTTTTTTTTTTTTAAATAAAAAGTTATAACGTTACCTGTTAACCAACTAATAATAATGCATCAGTTTTATTTTGCGCTTTTCAGGGCACTCAGACACTTCACAATGAATAAATTACTCATTCACTCACACATTCACGCTCTGATGGTGGTAAACTACGTTTTTGTAGCTGCCCTGGGGCAGGCCAACGGAAGCGTGGCTGCCAGTACGCGCCTACGGTCTCTCCCACCGCTAAACATTCACTCACAGCCATACAGGAGTGTTCCTATATTGCATGTTTTGTGAGTGGGGGAAACCGGAGTAAAACCCGTGCAAACATGGGGAGAACATGCAAACTCCACACAGAAAGGCCCCAGGCCAGATTTGCACCCACGACCTTCTTGCTGTGAGGCAGTAGTGCTAACCACTGTGCCACCCCGTGTCAGACCAATTGTAGAGATTCTCTGGTGGGATTTAAGTCCTTGTGCATTGAAGTTTCAGTTTCACATGCGTTACAGTGGATTTCGCCACTAGTAATATGAGAACAATTATGATTCTGGAATTCTCACACTTTTCTTCACTCAGGGGTTGGAAGCCATGGAATTGCATAATAATGTTTCAAATGATCTTACTTCATTTAAACAATTTGAACGATCATGAAATGCACGCATTTTGTTGATTGAATAATTACGGACTACGGCACGGGAACGAGAGAGTTGGCAGCCCTTCAAGTTAATCGATTTATCATAATAGCCTAACATGTTACGGAAATGAGATGACAATAATGGATGACAAACGTCACAATTTTTTTACTTTTGAGTTCAATTGCCATGTCAAAGAGCATCTTTCCCGTCTGCACGAAAGTTGAGGAGGCGTGGAACTGGTAAGAGCCGTCGATTTACCGACATCATACAGGCGACACTGTTGGGTCTGGACAAGAGTTATAGGAAATGAGGTCCAGAAGCGCACCTGCAATTACAGCTTACTGCCAAAGATGTTTATATAAACAAACCAATTCAAATCTTACGGATTACCTCTTTAATGAATCGCAAATGACATTTCCGTTAGTGCCCATTGTATATTAGCACTAAGCCAAGTACATCACTCTGCTAACTTCGCCAGTCACTGAGTCACAGACATTCGTAAATGAACTAGTAATGGTTTGTAAATTCACTCAAATGAGTAGCTAGCCAACATTAGCTCACTAGCTTACAAACTAATGGTACATTACAGTTATTAAAAAGTACTGCTTGCACGCCAACTAGCTACCAAAGTAACGTTAACCTAGTAATGTGAGTGGCACTTTGCTAGCTCCCCACGGCGCTGAGCCATACCAATGTAACCAATGTCATACTTGGTATTTAGCTCGGCTACATATTATCAGTGTGCTGTAATGCGGAACAAGTTTTTTCCCCACACTCGCAGCCAATAAAATCTTCGCAAAAGTAATATGTACCTTAGGTAAAAATGGGTAAAAAAAAAAAAAATTAGGTCAAAAATATGTCATAAGCTGGGCTTTGGGAAAAGTGCTACAGTAATGTGATAAACAGGTTTCTAACAAACCCGCCCTCGCACATTAATTCCGTGTCATTTATTGTTAATCAATAAATATCATAATTGAATGCATAAAATGTCAATAAGTAAAATAAATAAATAAATAAATAAAAATACGTAACTACCCAGACCCAGGGTTTCTAACAAGAACTTTTTTTGAGCAGTGTATCCAGGTGCATCTCTCAAATGGCGCAGGTGTGCCTGGTCATACGCGAAAAATTTTAATGGGATGGACAAGGCAACCCTCTTCCATTTCTCCAGGTCCAAGTCAGATACTCCCTTACCCATTTTAGGCACTTCCAACGATGGACAATTGTTATGGACATGCCAACGGGTCTGCGGCTATGCAACTCCCTACGCAGCAAGGAGTGATGCATTGTTTATGATATACAGTATTCCTCCCATAGCAGTTAAAATTTTCTGTGACTTGAACTGAAGTGGCCCTTCTGTCAGTTCAGACCAGATTGGATCGCCTTCGTTGCCCTTCCACATCGATGAGTCCTAAGGCCCATTCAGAATAGGGCGAAGCGAAAAAGCGGCATGGATTTGCAGAATATTCGCTGCATGAAAATTCCGAGCAAAACCTTGCCCATCTCACGCAGTTTGAAATTCCACGTTCGTGTGTTCCAATTTCAAACAACAAACACATCCAAATTCATCCGTTTGTATATCACTTTCGCACGCCCGTTCATCTCCATAGCTACCTGGCGTTTTCATTATTGATGACTGGACCTGGTCATTCAGCACGTTGTTCAGGTAATCATCTCACCTCTTCAACATAGATGACAGGATCCTGGAGAACAATACTGATCAGTCCCTCTCCCATGTTTGTCACTGTACTAGGCTATGTAGTTTGAATTTATATCTAGTTTGTGGTTTTGCAGTCTGAGGTTCAAATGCTATGATGTGAATACAAACAAAGCATTTCATTGGCTAAAAGTCTAGTTTCACTGATGGATTTTCACAGAAGCCACAGTCCGTGCGGATGTTTTTTCAGCCACGTGAAAGTTCCCCCTTGCTGCGCAAGCTTACATTAGAACTCATGAAATCAGCTTCTATAAATATATGCATGAATAATCCGCACAGAAATTCACACTTGGTCTGCATGGGTCTTCATGCTTCCAACGCCCCGTCATCAGTAAGGAGTTCGTTCCTCCTCGGATCACTGTCAGTAGGTACTCACTACTGCAGATCAGGAAACCCCGAAAGCCAGGCCATTTCGGAAATGGTCCGACCCAGTCATCTGCCCGTAAAAATTTTGCCATCACTCAGGTCTTTTTGCCTGCCCATTTTTCCTATATCCAACATGTTGTCGTCAAGAACCCCATGTTTGCTTACCATCTGAATCTCTCCGAGACCTTGACATATGCCATTGTTGTAAAACAGTCATGTTATGCACTTCATCTCCGTGGTGATCATATTTTGGTTCATTGGTGAAATTTCCCTGGTGCACGCTAAGGCTGAACATCGAAATGTTAAACACATCATCTGATCAGCAGACACCAAGGGCATAAGGTAATGCGTACTTAACTTGTATTTGCTCTTCTCAAAATCTGTAGTGTTCGACCAAAATTTTAAACTCATAAGTAGGTCGAAACTTGCCCTATTCGCTGTGACGTTGCACCCTGATCATTAGCTCAAATAAGCATGTGAACAGTGTTGTCACTGAACACATGCATAACATTTCCTTTGTGTTGGGTACATCACGCAAGCGGGGAAAACACACGGACCTTGTGGAGGCAGAGGAGGAAGGCCTTGCCAGCCAACGTCAAAAAGTTCTAAGGTTACTGCCCAAATCTAACATCCGTTTTTTGACTTAAAACACCCGAACCCGATGACCACCAGAGCCATTACTGATCATATTACAGATTTTGCAGCTCCAAGCCCTCTGAATTCAGGGATATTATGTAACACACAGTGCAGCGTTGCCAACACGGTTTCACAGCAGACAGGAATAAGGGAAGCCGCAAGTGAGAAATGCCATGTGTGCCCACTGAGTGGAGAGGAGTCATCTGATTTTAATAGATCTGGAGCAGCAAAAACTGCCCCCAGAGTGTGTATGCATGTGTGGGTGTGTGTGTCTGCTGTTGTACTTGCTACACAGTGAGAACCAGAACATGTTTTAACCTACAGAAAGGGGACATTTTTTGAAAGTGAGGACATTGTGGCCAGTCCTCACAAATAAAGGGGCTTATTGTGACTTCTTATTCGTTAAGGTTAGGGTTAACATTAGAATAAGGGTAAAGGTTAGGGTACGGTTTTGGGTTAAGGTTAGAATAAGGGATAAGTTAAGGTTAGGGTATAGGTTTAGGTTAACCCCTTTGGGGCAGAATACAAATAATGCCAATTTTTCCTGTCGTGCATGAACCTATTTAAGGCTTTATAATGCAGTATTTGCGTCAGAGACTGTGGAAAATTACTCCAGTGAAGACAGACATTCAATTACAAAATTTAGGAATTAAATTTTCTGAATTTACGAACGCCATGCATATATATACGCCAAGAGGTTGAGATTAAGTTTAGAATTAGGATAGGTTAAGCTTTGGGCAAGAGTTTAAACATATTGGACATGGTTAAGATGAAGGAAAGAGGAAAGGCTACAGAGATGCACAAAGAATGCATGGAATCATGTAATGTCCTCACAGGAATAGAAGCACAAGGAAGAGCGCGTGTGCACACACGTGCTTGCGCACGTTTGAGCACGTGCAGAGCGAAGGTTCACACGCTAAGGAACTGAGCGCAGGTCGATCACAAGGGGCGGGCAGCACTGCAGCACTGGCGGAAGTTTCACAGCCTCGGCAAGCGCGCGGCGCATAAATAATGCACAGCTGCGATGACGCCGCCGATCCTGCAGCTTGGAGCTTGGCACGGAGCTGCTGCCGGCCCAACGTGCACTCGGCCCGGAGCCCCGGCTCCTTGTTTCTCCAAGCGCTGTTGGGACTGCATTATTTATGACCCGCGTGCAAGTTTAACTGTGTCCAGCAAGGGAACAAACACTCGCAAGTACCATGAGCATCCTGAATCATAACACAGCTAACAGCACATTTAACGCACATTCTGCCTTATACCCCGCCGCCACTTACCACTTCCAGTTTTTCTACCTTAAAATGATTGACAACTATTCAAACAATCAAAAATTGCAATGAGTAATAGCTGATACTACAATACACACGTATAAAGTGGGTCCAAATGATGGAAAAAGTAATTTCTTTGAGTAAGACTTGGAAATGCAAAAGCTCATTAACAAGCCTGTGAATTCTCTCCGGCAAGGAAAGCCTTGCAGAATGTGCCTTGTGTGGTAGTGCCCCATATTCACAATAAGATTCCCATAATTCTATTAAAGTGAAGCGCGTGGGAGTAGGATGAGGTCACATGACTGCAGCAAGGACTGAATCCTGGCTGGAATGAAGACTGGCTGCAGACCCCTACTGTAAGTCAAAAGCACAGAGTGCATCAGCCAAAGCCAAGCTGCTCGAGTACGCCACGAGAGGCCGGTTCGCACAATATGAGCCAAGCAAACAAATGAGCATAGCCCTGGTGTTAATGTACACACAGACCCCACAGTCCCGGTGGGAAGCCCTCGAAAGACAGCGGCCAGGCAAGCTCGTTTTCTCAACCCCTTCCTGCAGGCCACGGCAACAGAAAATGGCTTGTGACATCAGCAGGAAACAATCCATAAGCACTCTGTCAACCTGCCTCCGCCTGAATATTTAACTCTATTACCGCAGTACAGAGAGCTCGAGCCATCGCTGCAACGCCCTGTCCGCTTTAAGGCCCGCTGATTAACTGCGATCCCCCATGGGGAGCGCGCTGCTGGAGGCATTTTTACTGACGCTACGCATTTCCTTAAAGGGCACGATCTGCAGGGGAGACTGACCGCACAGTTACTGCCCTTTCCATTCAAACTGTTTTTCACAAATAAAACGAGACCAACTTGAGACACTACACTGAGGAAGATGCTGCTGCTGCATCACGGAGCCCGCAGACGACTGCACAGCAGTTTATTGATGCACCGGCCACACCCAAGTGTGCATCTTCAAAGAAATGAGAGGTTCTAGAAACATCTTTCAGCTTCAGTAGAAACACTAGCATCAGCCACTGAGCTCAAACAGAAGGGTCACTTTTTGAATTCGTCAGTGCCAATTAAATTCTTGAAAGAACAGTACTACTTCACACAATTTACACAATTATGGCAATTTTTATTACAACTTTTATATAGCTGCACATCACCTGCTCCCTAAAAAAGCACATATTACAGCCAAGATTGTAGTTATTAGGCTTTTTGATCCATGGTTTGTTCATCCATCCACAATCTAACATGCTTATTTCTCAGCTGGCTTGTGGAAGAGCTGGAGCCCATCCCAGCATGCAGTGGGAGAGACGCAGGGACACACCCTGAGGCGGAAGGCCAAACCATTGCTCACCGTTCACTCCATCACTCACACCCATGGGCAACTCTGTGCTTCAAGTTAGCCTGACATGCATGTCTTTGGACTGTGAGAGGACACTGGAGTTCCCAAAGGAAACCCAAGTGAACTGAACTGAGCAGGCCCCACACAGAAAGGCCTCAGGCCGGATTCAAACCCACAATGGGCTAGAGTTCACAGATTAGGCAGGTTATAATCTACAGTGGGTTATCCCTTAGAGGGCTGAAATCATTAAATTTATATTTAAAAAATGAATTAATAAATAAATAAATAAAATTATCTTGTGCTGTTGAAAACCCATCATATGCAGGAGCTCTTTAAAACTTTTTTTCCTTTTTAAAAGTTGCCACATGATAGCTTTTCAACAGCTATAATTTTGATACCTTACATCACTGAGCAACAATAGCTGCATTTAGCGCTCTAATAAGGATGCCCTGCACATCCTCTTAACAGATTTGATTAGCCCAGCTTAGAAAAGAAAACAGCAGCCAAAGGCAGCAGTGTTTCCTGACACAAATGTGTAATGGCGCAGAATCAATCAGAGTCATGTCAGGAAGGTCTCTGTTGCGGGAGCACAGAAACCTAGGAATACATCTGCCCTGAAGATCAAACATCCAAAGAAATCTTGGGACAAACTTTCAGAGGGATGTGGCCCCTAATCCATTAAACGATGGCAAAAGTAGATTGAGCAAAGGCAGGGGGCGATAACAGGCCATTCTTAGAGCATGAAAAACTCAACCTCATGACCTAAAGTTGCCACTAAGCATTCAGAGACAAAGAGCAGAAAATGTGCCTATGCAAAGGCAGGTCTGCTGAAAAGCCTCGAAAGACTAACTACCCCCATCGAATAACCTCAAAGCTCTCCGAGCCTTCCACAGCAACGCAGGTGGTGTGCTGTGACAGAGTGGCACTGCATTTATACAGGTCTCCATTTGTGGCTGTCCCTCCTAAGCCAAGGCCAAAGAGTACCTTACATGTTTATTTTTTTTGCCTCTGAATAGGCACCGAAAGTGAAAGCCTTTTTTTTAGGGTAGAAACCTTCACAAAAAAACACAATGACCTTTAGTGCATTTTGTATTGCCCACAAGGGTCAGGGACTTTTTGCGCCAATACAAAAAAACCCCTAAAATGAAATGACAAGCCACCCAGGTAAATGCACAGAGCTTGTTGTGATGATCCGTGTTTTTTCAAATGGGAAAAGAAAAAAAATAAAACACTTCTGGTGTGCCATCACAGAGGAGAACATGTAAACAAGCTCACACGTGAGAGCAAACTTCCAGTAAGCCATTGTAGGTCTGCAGCTGATTGTTCACTTTGAAAACACTAACAAAATGTCAGAGATGTTCAGGGAGGGGGTGCGGTTTGGCTAGCAATGATGAACACAGGGCCTCGTGCACCAGGCACTGCCTCTCGGCGGGCAGAGCGCTCGCCGAGTTCACCACATCCTGCTGCTCTACGATGGCGGGTATGATGGGTTTCTGGCTCCTTTATGAATGTGCCACGGGCCCAAAAAAAAACAAAAAAAAAAAACAGCAGGCATAATTGGTACAAGGCAAGCCTAGCTAAACAGAGTCACTGACCACCATCAAGAAATCAGTGTCCCTCACAGGAATGGTTTGACTTACTTTTGCTTAATAACTGCAAAAAAGAAATAATGTTGATTGGCAAACAGAAAAAATAAAGCCATCATAGACTTTATTTTGAACTCTTACTCAATGATGACAGTCACTTTGAATGTTCTTGGTCACGCATGAGTTTTTCCAGAAGTCTAAAAAACAAATGACAAATTTATATACCCAGAACAGTGCCACTTATAAAAGAAGTCAACTGACATTTCTCGGTATCAATATGGGAGAGCAGAGAATGTGGGGGTGGTGATGTGGGGGTGTGGGGGCGCAGGCCATTTGCCGTTGGCAAAAATCCTGCCTTTCTCCAGCATTGCCATAAAATATTAACAGGCTGCCGAAACTACCCCTGCAGTCAGTGCACTGAACATTGTCCTGTTCAACAAGGCCACTTCAGGTAACCACAGGACCCACAGCCTTGCAAGTGTTCCAGTGTTCAAGCAATCAAGGTGGCTGCTTGGCCAATCCAAGGGACGGTATCAATGGCATTCTAACAATATGGGAGCACTTCCACGCTCCTGATTGGATTTCAGCTTCATGTGTCCAATTTTCCCTATCGAGGACTCTCGGCAGAAGTCAGTTTAATATTAACCTTGCAAATTTGACCTTGTTCATAAACGTTACAGCAAGTTCACATTGGATTGTGCTATTGTGCAACACTACTTTTTCAAATTTTTATCTTCCACTCATGTCACCTGCCTTACCCCTTTAAATGAGTATGGAAATTGTAGTTGGGCAATTCCACGGTAACGGAATTACAATCAAGAGTAATTTTCATGTCATTTTTACCTGCCATATATTACTCTAATGCAGTAGCTACTTGCCTGTGCTTCTATCAGTTCCACTGGCATACCTCCTGAGCTGTATAACACAAAGTTTGGTGTCACCTATTTTGTAGAAGTCTATATGAAGGTGAAAGTGTTGGTAACGGAATCACAGAAGAAAAAAAATGCCATTATTTTTGCCTCAACTTTGCCAGGCATTTCTCTGAAATTTGGCACTGATGGGCAGTAGGTTTAAGCTTAAGTTGGCAGTCAAGGATGTTGACCAGGTCATGGTAAGTTTTAATTGACTAGAATATTCAGATATTTTGTACGATGCCATTTATGAGAAAGACACCGGTAACGAAATTTACCGTCTGCTTCTCATTATCACTTCTTAATCATTCTATGCCACATTTCGATTTTGATTTGTCAGTTGGCAGAATAAAAGGCTTGACTGCAAGTCAGGCAAAGTACGCGGGAAATGATTTAAGGTGAGCTAATTATGCCAAGGCGATGGAGGCTGTCCAACCTGGCTGGTAATTAGTGGACTTCAAATCACAGTTTTCTTCCCGGAAGCATTTCAAATGACCGCATTAGGTATGTGTCATAGAAAAGGTAATAAGCAATCACGTCTGTCTGCCTCATAGTGGCAGTTACTTTTATTGCGCTTAAATTAATCGCGATTAAATATTCTGACAGCCCTAATATATATATAAAATGTTTCTTAAATAGCCGAAAATGCACTAATGGGATACAGCTCTATGCGCTTTACATAAATAAACTAACAGCTGAGGCAATCGAGGAAGCCTCCCAGATTAGGTGAGTCTAATGTAACAGGTGAGATTAATGCATATCAACCATCTTGAAGAATTAATTTGCTAAATAACGAAACTTAAAATATCAGTTTTATTCAGAAATGAAAAAGCAAGAAACCTTACCTGCTAGTTGGAGGATTGCTGGCTTTCGATATAGAGCATGAACGAATGTCGGACATGGGATGTGTTAAAAAGGTTTGGTCCTTACCAAGCCCCTCCCATTTCTAATTCTTTCCCCTCCACCTTAATGGGCCACAGGTGGAACCCATTAGGGTGGAGGTGTTAGCAGAGTATATAGCTGCCAGCCCTGTTGCTGCTACATTTTTTCTTCCTTTTCTCCTAGTTTGTTTGCTGCTCCATGTTATTTTTAAACCTGCGGTTTTTGGATTTTGTTTTAATGAAATTCAGTTTCTTTACTCTGGACTTGGCATTTCAGTTTCTCCTTTTTTTCTTTGCCCATGATCTTAGTGCCTGCCGGATTGCTTTTGGCATCCGGCAGGAATAAAACCATGACGTGTGTTTTCTGAGCAAAGACTATCAACGCTTTATCACACTAGACTCAGCAAGCTTCACTGAGTAACTGATCGCAAGGGCCACAAGCCATGCTTTCCCAATCCGAAACCCCTTTTATACCATGGTCTGGGTGAATACTCTTTTCTGATTGGCGGGCAGGTATGAATTAAAACCGTGGAACTGCACAGGTAGTTCGGCTACGGTAGTTTCACCATTCGAAATTCATCCATTAGCCGACTTGTAACCCGAGCAACGTTAAACCTGGTATTGGGCTGGGTGCAACAGAAACCTAGCTGCTCATTTATCTCCAATAAATTTGGCAGTGTCATATAAGTTGCGTCCTGCGGGGCAGTTACCTATAGGTACTCAAGCGATAATAACCGGGAATATTATAGCAGCGAAGTAATCAGGCTTTATTCATTAAACGATTGTAATTGTGTACAGTTACAAAGGAAGCTAATGTGTCCACTTCATGCATCAGCAACTGCTGACAGTTCACTAGCTACGCGCTATGCCAACAGACTGATTTCAGCTCGCTGACTGCAGAAACTGTCATAAGTTCATTGTAATTGTGAGTAGCAAGTTAGCTACAGTCTGCATAATGTTGCATTATGCATAATCTCCATTTCAGCTGGAATCCGTGATCAAGTCATCAGATGGTAAACGGATGTAAGCTTGTGCAAAAAATTCTTTCTCCATGAACGCAAGATGAACTGAGATTTAGCTAGGCCTGTAGTATTGGGTATGAGAAGGCGCGGCGCCTGTTTAATGATTACCAGCTCGTTTTTAAGTGCAAAACTTACACCAAAAATTTCTGAATGCTGCGATTTGATATTGCTGGCAAATGACCATGGTATAAGCGGGATAATCAACTAGAAGGTGAGCATTCCACAGTTTTAATGCACTTTGCGGAGGCACGCTTCGCATCGGGTGGTTATTTGCTTCTGTGTCGTGCATTAAAACCGTGGAATGCACACCTTCTCGTTAATTATCCCTTACATAACATTCACACATTATACATGTTATACAAAGAGATGCTGTCTTAGAAAGCACAATTCCAGGAGGAACAGGATGCTGGGAAAAGAAATGGTGAAGACGACCCCATACTAACAAACATTAATTTATACCCTTCCCCAGCAGATGCTACTCCTTAAACAAACTATACTATAAATTCCTGCTAATACTTGAATAAATAGTTACGGAAACCTCACTCACAGGAAGAAACACTCAATTATAGATGTTCCAAACAATGAACCACTATGCTTCATGAAGTCGTCATGCCACCTTGTGCCATCTTCTGTTTTTCACTGGCTTTCAGAATAACTCTGTAGTTCCATTACTGGTGCAATTCCATTACCATGTAATTCCATTACCACAAATTTTCCAGGATTACAGCCAAGTATTATAGAGGTTAATGTCAAAAATTCAGTAAAGACATAAGAGAATTCTTTACAAAAAAATAAATGCAGAAATAAGATGGAGAGAACTATACTGCAATTTCGGTAAGGGAATTACATTGAAAAACGACAAATTTCACAATGAGCCACTGGAATTGCATGGTTCAATTTCCTGCAATGACTTACAGCCTCAAATACCTAGGCTATCAATGTATGGAAATACAGTAAAAACCAGGAAATAGCTAAATATCTTTTAGGAGTTGTCAGCTTTGGAAAAATAACCTTTGGTCCTCGTCTTGGAGCTAAAAAGAAAATACAAAATTCAAATCTAAATTTTGAGAAGACAGTCAAAGATATTTTAAAATGGTTTTCAGTGTCAGATTTTGTAATCAGTCATCAACATGAAAACCTATATATTTCCAATATAAAACACTTTAAAAATCGCTTGTTTTAGCATCTCTCGTGGAATTGCCTACTACAAAGTAGTAGTACAAAGAGAGTTTTTTCTCTCTCATTACTTGAGGATTTTTCTCCGTACTGGGAGATTTTTTGCCACATTTGCGAATTGCGATAGAAGGGATTAGACTGGGCACTGCCTCTTTTATTCATCATTCATTTATTAATCAACTCATTTTTAAATTTTCTCACTGTAAAACGTCTTTGTGACGGTCTCTCTATGAAAAGCGCTATACAAATAAAATTGAATTTAATGCATACCACTAGGCAATGCAGTCTCTCCAATTAGCCTGGCATGCATCATTTTGTACTGTGGGAGAAAACCAGAATGCCTGGATAAAACAAACATGCGAACTCCACACAGAAATGGCCCAGGCCGGGTTGAGATAGCTGGAGGAGTCAACGTTTACAGGCTATCATGTTTATACAAACTGAAATATAAATGCAACGGAACATCCAATCAGCAAAATTATCTGTAGGCCCATAAACAATGGAGTTAATCACTTTTGATGTCCAGTTGCAGCATATGATGTAGCTTTTTGCAGACTTAGTAAGCCTGGCAAAGCAATACATTTTTAAAACTGCAAGCCAACAACCCTCTAGGGCAAGTATCTACTGGTGCTGCTTTTACCATCTACAGAGGAGAGACTCAAGTACATTAGGACTGTAGAAAACACTCATAAATTTGAATATTAAGTCAAAGAACTGTATAGAATTACCCTCTCATGAGCCGACTTGGCGAGCTTGGACGTTGACCAATAGAAACCTTAAAGGACAGGGAGGCTCCAGGACAAAAGGTGCTGATGATGGGTAATGAGGAGATCAAACACAGGACACACAGACCATAACAAAAACAATATGGGTGCTGCCACTAATTTGGAGAGGGAAATCAACACTTTCAGGCATGGGGTATTATTCTTGAATTTAATCACGCCCTTTTGACAGGCTCATTTTGGTTTAGGTAAACGGATAGGGAAAGCATATGCCGTGCATCAGAAGTGCAGAGGTGAATTTCAGCTGCGTCCTGTTCATTGCACACACCCTCCAGCACGCAAGCCAGCTGTGCCTGTAATTCCTCATCCCATTACATCAAGAAGTCACATAACCAGTTCCGGCTCATCCTCCTCAGAGTGCAGAAACATGCCTGCAACACTGCTACACTTACAAACCTACAATTCAAGCTTCACGAGCGCACGGCGCAGGATGCTTCTTCAGCATGAAACTGGTGGCCACAAACCTCAGCGGGGGATGCTAATGATTTATGAGCGAGGCTGGGCTCCGCGCCGACATCTTGGCAAAATCTGCCCGGGGAAGGAGGGAGAGCGAAAAAAAAAAAAAAAAAAAAATCCCCGGAAACAGCCAATTGAGAGCAAGTTTCTCTTGATGAGGCAAGGCTGGCCCAGCCCGAAAAGGAGAGGAAGTGCTAGACGGAGCACCTGCGAGGGACGACAGGAGGGGCTGTTCGGTCTCCCTCCACGAGCGGAGAGCAGCACCGCACGCGTTCCGTCAGCTGACTCCACTGTATTACAACATGCAGCCCTGAATGTTAAGCCTCTTTCCTGAGCCTGAGGAAAAGACCCAGTCAATAAACAAGTAGCCCCCCTGAGTAAAAGGCATAACTGTTTTTTTTTTTTTGCGCTAATACTCCTTAAGCAAAGGGCAGTATAAGGGCAGGAGGGAGCTCAGTGTGGGATGAGGCTGGTCTGATTGAGATTGTGCAAATACAGACAACCAAACACTCCAGAGAAAAGCCAAGCTTCATGTTTTCACAGCAACTTGAAATGGTTTTTAATATCAAATAGGCAAAATGTTTTTGTTAAATGGTATAAGTCAATAGGAGTTGGTGTTTAAGTATATAGTACCCCATGCTTAGTACTGAGAATACTCTAAGGGGTCTAAAGATTTAAACAGGTGACATACTTAAAGGAGAACTCCGGTGTGAAATTGACTTGGGGTGTATTGAAACATAAGTATTAACTTTAGTCGAATACCCCACCTCCATACGCACCCAACATTTCGAAATACATGGCTTTTTAGATGAAGCTCCATACAGGCTTACAATGGTAGTGAAATCGGGCATAATTTTGCCATGCAAAGAAAAGGCTATTCTTTCATCATCAACAAGGCTCAAAGTAGCTCCACTCTTCATTGGTAGAATTCCGAGGGCCCTCAGATTTAAAACGAGGCACGGAGAAATGAGAACATGTACAGGTCGTTTATTACAAAGGACTGTTTATTCAGACAGTACTTGGAGGTAGTTTCCAGTCGCCTCCATCTTGAAAGTCACGAGAAGTCAATTGACGAGCACAAACTAATAGATTGCAAACTGTTCCCCTATCCAACCTATTCATTTGTGCTCTTCAATCGACTTATCGTGACTTTCAAGATTGAGGCGACTGGAAACTACCTCAAGGTACTGTCTGATTAAACAGTCCTTTTTAATAAATTACCTATGCATTTTCAAAGTTCAGTGCCTCGTTTTAAATGTCAGAGCCCTCGGAATTCTAGCGATCAAAGTGTGGAGCTACTTTGAGCCTCGTTAATGATGAAAAAAATTGCGATTTCTTTGCATGGCAATGTTATGCCCGATTCACTACCATTGTAAGCCTGTTGGGAGCTTTGTCTAAAAAGCCATGTTTTTCGAAATATTGCCTACGAGTGCAAAACTTTACTACTTTCTTCCGAAAGATATTCCCCCATTTGGTGTTTTGCGATGATGACAGTGCGCCATCTAACACGTTCTACCCAAAATCTCACACATGAGCTCAGTTAGTTTAAGACCCGGTGACTGAAAGCGGTGGCACATGCCGAAGGTAATTTTCATTCAGTGACCCGTTGTGCCCTGTGGGGTTTGGGCCATTGTCATCCTGATAGAGACCAGTACCATCATGGTGGGAATGTTGCTACACTGTATATAATAAGCTGATCACGCAGAGTAACTATGAACTGATTTGTAGCGACTCTCCCGCCTTTAAAAAAGGGACAAGTTTACCCAAACCAGCCCAGGAAAACTGGGGCCATAGTGGCCATCAAATCTGGAGCAGGAACATGCATTTATATTGCAGATAACATGCTCCAAGCACCATTTTCTCAAAAATGGAGTTTTATCATGCAAAACTAAAAAATGACTGGGCAAGGCCTTGAGTGCAAGTAGTGATTTCATGTTTTCTTAAACTACAAAAGCAAAAGCTTGTAGCAAGTACACCAAGGCCTGTGGGCCGGAGTCCCCACTGTGGGCCACAGTGAACAGACATTCCGGCAGTGCCAGTGCCATTTCCTCTGAAATTTTACTGGCTGCGATTACCAGGAGTGACCATATATATATTAGTTATGATCTTGTCTCTTCTACCAACAGTACAAAAAAAAAGCATGTTGAAACATCAAAACTGCCATATGACATCTGAGCGGACTCGAATTGTGTGGCCTAAACATATTTTGAAATTTAAAATGCATCATGGCTACACAAAGCACTTCGAACCAACTGCCCATCCCAGCAGAATATAAACCAAATCAGTGGTGAACCAAAAGTTCCTAAACATTTGGAATCCACTTCTAGCAAGAGAGATTTATTTACATATATGCAACATTCAGGCTCATTTCTGATACCACCGTACGGAGTAAAATTAATGCAACAGTCTCTGCTTAGACAGTGAGAACTGTGTCAAAACAATAGCTGATAATCATGCCAATGCTTCAGTGTATAAACAAGTTCCAAGTCTGATACGTTCCTCATGGACGGCGGAACTGTGGTTGTTTCGAAGTAAATGCAAGGGAGGAAGTTTTAGTGGCACCATAAACGAAATGCGCCAAATTAAAATAACAAAACGGTCAAATAAAATAGCTAGGGCTCCAAGGCAAAGCAGTGCAGAAATGACTGCGGTAGGAGGGTTTTATTTACCAAACCAACAGAGACCATCTGTTCCCCAGCACCTCGTCTGGAGAGCGCAGCTGGGTAGTCGGACCCCTCCTGGAGTGACGAGAGGCTTCTGGCCTGGCCCGTATCCAGGAGGCCGGACTGACAGTCCTGAGCTGACCCGCTACTTTTATCACCAGCTGCAGATCGTGCCAAAGCAGCAGACAGCCTTGACTCAGCAAATCCCACAGCCTCTCCCAGACACAACAGAGCACAGCAACAGCTAAAGGCAGCACAGCTGCATCACCAGCTCTACAAAGAACAGCCCCCCAGTGAGACGCCATCTACAGGGGTCGTCCCACCCCACATGGAATGAGCCAACAATTAAAAATGTAAGAAGACGTTCTTACTGTAGGTGACCTGTGTTGACTTCTGACACGCTAAAGGTCATGGAAAAGGACAGAATCTACTGAGCAAAGAATCCACATTAGTTTACTTAAATGCTATACGATGTGATCAAATATCACGAGGCAGCTTCATTGAAAATCTGGTTTGGTGCTGGTTTACGAGCCGTTATAGCAATAACAGGACTCTACTTGCAGTCAAAGTAGTGCATTTCTGCATAATGACCAGCAGCAGCACAGGGTTCCCTGAAACTATCCTTTGGCACAGTCAGTACGACTATAATCTTCATTCAGAATAACCTGTTGGTACATGGAAATCATCCTAAAATGGCTTACAGCAAAAGGAATGAAATGCAGTAAAAATCCAGATCTGATATGCAGTCAAAGATGCACTGCCAGGCTAAAATAAGTTGCAATTTGGATTGAAATAAATCTTAAGCTCTTAAATATTTGCTTATCTTTTTTTTAAGCAATCAATGCGTTTCAGCAGGCAACACTTGTTTAAACCCTGACTGATGTGGTGTACAACTTCAAATTTTTTAAACCACCAGGTCTATCGGAAGACTATCCCAATGTCATGAACAAGAGTTGTCAGAAAGACAACAAAGCTCACCGGGAAGTTTTTCTGCACGCGGACGGACGCCGGGGGTACGACAATAGCTCTCCGGACATTCGTCCTGGCGAGCTAAAAAGATGTTACTGCGTATCCGAAGGGGCAATTAATTTCTCTGTGTGGAGCAAATAACAACCTAAGACTACTGAAGTCACTAGAATTGTGTTAAAAGGCATTCAAAATCTATTCCGATTGTTTTTGTTTATCGGCCAATCAGTGAGCCGCACCTGCGCAAAAGAACCGAAATAGAGAATTATCTACACAAAACGATGGTTTATATGAATGAAATTGGTCATGACAATGCAACATGTCAACAAAAGCAGGTGATTTGTTTGTAAACATTGGACGTTCTACGTCCAGTCTGAGAATTAACTTTAGATGCCCTTTAAGAACGGTGAAGCGCATTAGAAACCAAACTGAAAGTGTTTTGGATGAGCTGGAGAAAACTTCATAGGGTGGTTTGACTCTGCTGACATCAATACAAAATCTTGTCCAAAAGTTACTGAAGCCCAGGACAGAAATAAATGCTGTGATGTTGCATAAGGTGGTCAAAACAATAAAACAAGCTAGAGGAGGTCCAATGAAATATTATAGTGTGATTTTTTTTTGGGCCAGGCATTACATGTTCTCCAATTACCACAGGAAGCCAGCGCTGTTCTTTTCCATTGCTTTAAAAAAATAAAAAAAATAAAAAATAAATTAATAAAAGGCCTTTGCCATCAACACTGGTGCCCACAGCACTGGGTCCAAGAGCTTTCGGGAATCCTGCAAGCCCAAAATTAATAGACTCGAGGAGAACTTTCCCCAGTACCTGCGAGTTGGTCTCCAAATTTGAGGTTCCCACCTCTACTTCAGTGTTTCAGACAGGCGGCCTGAAATGCAAATTCCTGCTGTTTTCTGTGTGACACGCAGACCTGTCCTGCATAGTTCGTTCCTACCTGTACTGTGCCTGTTCCCGGTTCCCGCCCAAATCCTCTCCTGACCCTCCCATTCTTATGCCCTTCCTTGCTTGAACGTTACTTTTTTCACATTTGTCAACATCACTCCAGCTAAATTTCACCCACCTTTGCTTAGGCGAGCCCGCCTCCAATTGCTTTTTGATAAAGGGCCAGTTCAATGACAGATATGCTAAAAAGTTATTGCTAAAGGATGGCTCCAGTCCAAGTGCCTGACGGAACTGCAAACCTGGAATCTGTAGCATCGGAATCTGCGAGTATCTGATTTCTGTTCGCATTTAAACCAAATTCCGAGTGTAGTCAAATTTCTGTGGTGCCTGCATGTCAAGCTTGGTTGTGCATGCAAGTGCCCATTCTAAAAATCACTAGGCTTACCCTCATTACCTTTCCACAAACATTTCATTGTTTACTACTAGACTAAATCTGTTCATGGGTATTTAGACTGTGGCTACTTAATCCATGGGATTTTGATGAGATTGTTGCAATCTGCTGTAAAGGGCCGGATGCTCTGTTCACCAGCCAATCAGTGCTGAGCTCACGGTCATAGAGGTGAAGCCCACTCAAAACAGCCAAAAAGGGGAGAGAGTGACAAACAAATGTCCTAAGATTTATAGATTTTTGTGCGTTCCTCCCCCCCCCACCAAAACAAATGGACCTCCATTTTGACATCCAACAATGAAATAACTTTCCAGAAAAAACAGTGAGATCTTTGAATACCCTGTCAATCGCAGGCCTGTCCAAAAGCCAACAGACAGCTCCCATTTCTGTTCATAGTTCAGAATGGCTGACCTGGCAGGAACAATCAGCTCCAAAGCAAATCAACCAAATCTAATTTGGCAGAGGAAGGCCCTCAAGACTCCGCTGATGCTAATGATATTCAGACGCAGCATGATTCTCGGCATGAAAACACCTAACCACATTTTCTAAATGTCTAAATTTAAGATAAAAACATCCATGCCAGGAAAAAAAAAAAAATAATAAAAAAAAAATAAAAAAAAAGCTAGTTTTTCCCCCAAACAATTGTTCAAGGTTAAGTGAAGCCACACAAAAACGTCTCATAGTTCTGTGGCTGGTACCAAGAGCAGTGGTACTACACCTGAAAAGCAAGTTGGAACCAATAATGAATCGACCATTCAGTGAGCAGGAGACCAACAAGTAGGTCAGCGGTCACTTCCATTTCCTTTTTTAGGATATACTTCCCCAGCCTCTAAAGTACTATACCGCACAGAAGATTTAGGTGTGCCTCGCAACACCTTTTACTCTCCCATTTGGCATCACCTCAGCTTTAGGACAGACAGTGATTAAAGGCTTAGGAGAATCGGCTGAGGGTAAATGAAGATATGTGAAAGAAAATGCTTTCCTGTCTGGGCTCTGAGTCACTCCAAGGAAAATGCCCCTGCAGCGCAGTGTTAATGCCAAGGTGACTGCAACTGTCTAAAACACAAACATAACCGGTAATGCAGAACTCGTACAGGTAAGGCAGAAGACATGAGGGTGTTTATCATTCCAGACGTGCGTCAATGTTCCTCGCCTGCACCGCGAGATAGAAAATTGCAACAAAGTGCAGCGTTAGCATGAGCTAACGTCCGTTGAAAGCACTGCCTCCCCGCGCTGCAGACAGACCAACAGGCAGGACGGTGAAGTTGACTGCAGCGGGCCGCTCGTCTCTCCGCACCCACGAGAGCACGTGCTCTCCTCTGTGAGCGAACAGACAGCGGCCACATCGACCCGCTCGTTTGGAACTGGTGACCCACTTTTTTTTTTGTTGAGGCCTTTGTTTTTCCGCCTCATTGATCGGGTGGGGGACGGCAGCCTCGACAGGCTCGCCGAATACCGCAAACAAGACAACAGCCCCACATTCCCTGCAAACCAAAACATGAAAAGGTGAGGTCAGGGACCCCTGTGCACAGAATATAAATAATGCCAATTTTTCCTGTTGTGCATGAGCCTATTTAGGCTTCATAACTTGGTATTTGTGTTAGAGACTGTGTAAAAATTATTCCAGGGAAGCAAGACATTTGATAATTCAATTACAGAATTATTTAGAAATGAAATTTCGGAATTTACGGACACCGGCGTCCATATCAGCGCAAAGGGGTTTTAACTACACACACAGGAGGCACATGGACGGCAGTCACGCAAAGGTACTGCAACTTAACAGCATAGACCGTTTTATCAAATTTCCAGGCCCCGAAATGAGAGCCTTTGAGGAGCAGAACTGGCTTCCTGTCGTATCAATATATTAATGAGCCAGTCGGAGGGCATTTCAGCAGCTGAGCATTTATTGAACAGAGTCCCAGTCTCCTGGACGACAAAGGTGTGCAGAAAATCTAACCACTCTCTTGGTTACTCAAATCCATTCCTGAATAAAGGGAAAGCAAGGAGAAAGAAAAAAAAAAAAAAAAAAAAAGAAACGAAACCCATACACTCTCCCACCATATAAATATTTTGTTCTGAAAAATGCTGAGTGGAAAGTACATACTATGCCAAAGTCCATCAGTTAAAAAGCAAACTCACTTAAGTATAATGCCAACAGGGCAAAAATAGGACTGCACAGTTAAACTGGGGGGGGGGAATTATATGATCCCAACCATATCAAGCCTTCAGAAAGGTAGGTTTTACAAGCAAAATTCTGTTAACATTGTTGCACACTACAAGCTACCCAAATAAAATGTAGCCAGCTTCAATGCACCCATAGGTGAAGCAATTGCTAAGGAAGTACTGTTGCAAATAAACCAATCTCAGAAACATTTCTGGATTTAAACCATCATTGGATTTTACAGCTGGGAGTAGAAGATAAGAATGCATGTTATATTTGGCCAAAGGAGCAGTTTTATCGATGGCAATTTTGAACACGAGCACACATTTTCTTACGGGTCAGGATAATGACAATGCAATATAAACATTGCTCCGATGCCAGCAGCACATTCAAATGTTAAGATTAAAATATATTTGTTAATTTTCTAATGTAAATGTTAATGTAATTAAAATTTTAATGTGTTAAATTTAACGTAAACAAGAGTATCATTAAAATTTTATTTAAAAAGGCACAATTTCCACGACATCACCAAAATAACACAAATATTCTTTATAATTGGCCCAGCGATTAGACTGAATCACCGATTGCATAACAGATGCAGCAACTTGGCAAAAACCCATCTCTATAAAAGAGAGCTTCATAATCAAGCCGCATAATTGGGTACCCCAAGTTTCAATTGCGATAAAATGCATGCAAAATATGCCATTAAACAACAGGTCAATAATCAAAGACTTGAAACATCAAGTTAATGATGATGACGATGATGGTATCTCAATGCCAACATGCCAAAAATGCCTGCAAGGTTATCTGAAGTACAACAGTGGGAGAGGCTCAAAAAGCATGACCCACTTAGCGCTTCCAGACAGAAAAACCAGGTGAAGCAGCTATGAATCCCCGCATGCAGCGAGTGGAAAAAAAATGGGGGGGGGGTAAATAAATTAATAAATCACAGATGCGTGTACGCACTACCCCACTCAAGTGAACAAAAAATGCTCTCCAAACAGGCTCCTGCACTCAACAGCATGTGTTGGTACATCAAACAAGCATCAGCGGAGAAAATGTCCTAGGCTGCACTGGCCCTCAGCGAACTATAAGCCCTTCCAGGTAGGCCATACTCAATTAAATGAGGCTGCAATCTTCCGATGGCGATGGAGTCTCACCCTTATACTTCAACAGCATGACACATCAGCACAAAGGACACACACATTATGCAGGGAATACAGCCTTCCATTGTCCCACTCTGCAAAAATAATGCATAAAACCTCAGCCCAGGGAGGAGGACAAAATAACGTAAAAGGGAAGCAAATCATTTAATACTCATCCTCAGGCACCGATTTACCGAGCGACCCCATAAAAAGCCAGTTACCATGAAGATTGTATGCAGTAATTCACCATTCACGCAAGAACCTGCCTCATCACCAAGTCTCGTAATCACTTCTTGCCAACTTTTCCCCTAAATACACTGCCAGTTTTGAAACTGCTCCCCAGATCTGGATTAAGTCCTCTAAATGAAATCTGGATTTGTAGAATTCTTTATTTTATGCTAGCATTTTGCATCCTCAAAATGTTTGGCAGTATCAATTCCTTTTAAACCATTTTGGAACTGGCCTTTTCAGCATGTTATGAAGTTACTTCTTCACTCTGAGCCAGAAAACTGAACTTGGGTAATATGCAGCCAATTTTGGAAAATTCCCCACACAGGGGAAATTTGGAAAAACAAATTTGGAAATACACTTTCCATTTTTATTAATTCTAAGAAAATCAACAATCCAAAGATTGTATTGAACATTTAAATTCATCTACGTCCCAGTCTAGTGGTCTTGCCTAGATCTGTGCCACATTGAACAGACACGAGGAGCCTCCGTCAGAATTCTGCTCATTAGGTGCATGAGCCAACCGGCAGTGGTGGATCAAACTTAACCTGCAGCACCCATCCAACACCGTTTTACCAATCCAACAAGCCATAACACAGCCTGATGTCCAAACACCACACACTACCATTAAAGCCTCAAAACATTCAGATCCAATTTTGTTTCGTTTGAGTTTCAGAAAAATCAACCTGCTGGCACACAGCCCATGATTATAGATAGAGAGGCCTGGATGAAGAGAAGTTCAGCCAATCAGAATAGTTGACTCCCGTAGATTTGGCTGATATTTTTGAGATCTGTATGGTTCTCAAACATCAAAACTCAAACCGTTCCTCTGTTGACCCCTTCTGTCCCAAACTACAGTGACCCCTTTTTGGGCCAATTTAACAAAATTGCAAGTTCCCGCCTCTCCAATTCTGAGCTTCAATGGACAATGGTGTCCATTGAAAGTCGGTCTATGGGGGGTAGATCACCAGAATGTAGTTTTCCATCCGGGGCACCCTTGAAGTTTGTCAATAGGAGGTGCTCAAAATGCTCAAAACCATTTTTTTCCCTTAAGTTGGTCACTGATTTTCTCTAAACTTCAAAAGGTATCCCAGTTGCCTTTTTGCAGGAATCTTTTAGTCGGAAGGATCTTAATTCAAATCTACAGTTACTTTTGTGGACCAACCTTGAAGTTTGCAGAAAGAGGGCGAAAAAAGGTTCTCAGACCAAAAAAAAGGGGTAATTTTGCGACCTTTTTTCTCAAAACTTCAAAGAGGTAGCCGAATGCTGATAATTACACATGAAAGACAAAGACCTTCACATGGTAACAAAGGCTTTGCTCCAAAGGAAACGATTTCATTCCGTACAAGAGGCACTTCCCACAAAGTTCACAGTCAGTGGGCCCTGTATGGTTTCCGTAATTGGTGTCTAAACAGCAGGACACATTGAGCTTGTTTATATTTTGGTACAATGCTATATAATAACATTAGCAGAAGGCAACCCCCAGTGGAAGGACAGCATGATCAACATCTGAAGTCCTTTAAGCAGACTTGACAAACACCATTAACGAACAAAACAAGGTCAAAATCTAGTATATAACTGGATCATTGATGTGCGGCACAATCACCACATCCAATCCAGTAATATGGCTCAGAGAAAAGTAATACCTTTAGCTGAATTACTCAGATTTTATTGTACCATGAAAATGCTTGAAATTCCTTGAAACGTTCCTTCTAAAAAAGATGAAGGCAACAACAGAATATGCTCCAATTTGCACAGGACATGCAGTATTCAAACTCAAGACGCGGTTTTTATAGATTGAATATTCCCAGAATACTTGTCCCAGGAAGTACTTTGACAGCCCCCAAGGTATGATGGGGAGAGATTATAAATTTTTTGTCCAAAAAGAAAGCATGGCTAATTTGAGAAGGAAATGACAGGGTTTAAGACCATGACATCCAACTGAACGATAAAAGCAGATTTTCTTTTTTCAAATTTATTTTGAAAATTTTATTTTTTGCTGGTGAACTTGAGTAAATAATTGAAAAACTGTTACTTAAAAAAAAAAAAAACCCAACCACTCAAGTCAGTGTTCCTCAGGTACCCTAAGGGGCTCTTACAGATTTATAACAGAAAAAAGTGGATTGTTCTTTACAGAACAACCTATTGATTGGGTACAGAGATATGAGTGGAGGGGAAAACCAATTAATTAGCTTGAGCTACAGGGAGTTTTGGAGGGAAATTTGAGCGATTACAATCACAGAGGGTAGTTGGGATTGCCAGGTATAGATGCAGAATGATGGGGGAGGGGCGGAATGCTTCCGTCCTCCACAATCATTTAGGCTACCAATGAAGTACATGGTGGAAATTGTAGCGACTCAATCTGAATTAAATAGTTTCTTTGTAGCTTTAAAAACAAGGTCAAATTATGGAAGTAACATGAGGAACCGAGTGAGTTTTTACATCTGCCCAGGTTAAAGGCCCATTGTACTTCGCTTGGAGAAAGTTTTGTGAAAAATACTGAGCGGCTCTTAAATTCTGGTCCACAAATGAATGTAATTAGAAGATACAGACACGTTGGAAACAATGTTCCCCCCTCATGACATGTGGAGATCCTAGATCTCATTGGGGGAATTACCTGTTAAATAAAGGTTAATAAATAAATAAATATAAACACAGGCTTAGTTGCACCTTACATTGCAGCACATCGACTAGACCACCTCAGCACACAACCTAGTCTCAGTAGGCCTTGACTGCACTCAGCTGTGTGCCAAGAGGCTACATCATACCAGCGTACCTTTTCCAAAAAAACGCTTTGAAAGTCTGAAAAATAAAAACAGACTTGGTCAAAGAGCCAAGCAAGAGGCAGATCAAAATTGGCTTTATTAGCAAAAATTTTATAGGGGCTGCAGAAATTCCATGAGAAATTTGAACTGTCTTTTTAACAGTTTCCAGCTCTCACTATACATAAAAGCTCTCTCTCAAAACCATTTCAGCCATTCAGTAATACACGTGCAAATATATCCAAAGCATGCATTGACCAACACTGTTCACACCATTGCTTTTTCAAACCACATCTCATCCTCTTCAATGCGTACTTTAAAGGTGCTTTTAACTTAGTGGTGCAAAACAATGCCACTGCATCTTCCGATATCAAGCCAGAATTTTTAAATAATCAGCAACAAATTGCTTTCACTGATCTGCAAGCAGCCTCTACAGGACTATGAGCATATCTGGCCATCACTGACAGGCAGAATGAGGGACCGCTCGGTGGTAAATCGACATTCTAAGGCATTGCCCCATTGTCTGCCATCAGCTTCAGACCTGTTCAGTCAGTGCTCACTGTGGCTAGGAACCCTGCAATCTGATTCACATTTGAATTCAATATCTTCAGTTACACATCAACTACCTATTTAACTGACACATAACAGCAACTTACATTGAATAGCAAAACACTGGAAATTCTCCAAAGCACAGTGGGGTTAATCAAACACTGGGGTTGATTAAGCGCCAAAGAGTTGCAATATTTTGGCGGCAACACCAAGGGTTGAACCATGAACTCACTGAGTCTCAGTTGAACACATAACCCACTAGGCAACAGGTACCCAGCTGGGATAGCAGAAGGTGCCTCCCAATGCCTGTATCCTTCAAACACGGAGGTACGGTAGTGCAGAAAAAGAAGTTAAGTTGCTCAAGCAATATGGATGCAGCAAGAGTCTGCTTGCAAATTTGCAACCCCAGCGTCAGCTGGACAATAAGTCTGCTTGCTAAATGGCACAGTAATTTTATCGCAGTTTTCCACTGCATGGTATTGCTATACTCAATTCTACTCATTTTTATGCACTTCCACTGTGGAGAGTACTTGGTACTGGGTGCCATTTTTTTTTTGACCTCGGTCAAAGTTCCGCGCAAGCAAAGACCATGCAATGCACAGCAGACCACAGATTAGCCAGAGGGAATTGTCATTCGCACAAAACAGGACAAGCCAGTACTTTTAAATAGCTAGGCTAAAGGCAACAATGACCACATTTTTCATTCGACCAAGAATTGTTACAATAGCAGCCCACAAAACCATGTCCTGGTCAATTGAAGGGGTGTAGACCTTCCCAAGTTTGTTTGCGATGCAGAGAGAGCTGGATGGAGCAATCTGAAACAGGAGAGTTTACCAAGAGGTTGCTGAACTGATGGCTGCCAGTGGGTACCAACAGTCTTTTCAGCAATGCCCCGAGAGCGATAGTAGGACTATCAAAGACCACAATGGCCGAAGTAGGTTGAACCGCAAAAACTGGATGTAATTCAACCAGTAGCTTAAGTTCTTTATGTACTATAACAGAGGGACTTGTGAGGCAACTATGCAGTGCTAATAAGCTACCCGCTAGGTTAGCTTATACGCTTGGGTAGGGCTGTGAGATATGACCTAAATCTCATATGCCGATATAGGTTACCTGATATCCCGATAACGATATACATCACGATATAGAAAAATTTCTGTAAAATTTTCATGAATAAATAGTTTCTATAAAATCACCACATGGAAAGGGCCATTTCTTATTGCACTTAGAATTATGTACTTGACAAATAAAAGATACTTAATCATATTTTATCATTTTCCTCCTTTCATTTGTAACCTTTGAGCAAATTTTCAATTCAACAGTGAACACAATCTAACAATACGACTGTAAAAGAGAATTGTAATGATGGAAGGAGTCTATCGGCAATCTGAACATGCTACCTGATGCTGGCACATTTCTTCCCAGGCAACAATGGTGCGACACTTTTACTTTTCTGTCAAAACTTGGCCACAGCTACACCGCAGGTGTGTGCGGCTCCAACAGAGGCTCTCTGCACCTCTCCAAAACCAGAGCAGCATGTAGGGAGATGCAAGGCCGTTTAGGTCCGCTAGACTTTGTTGTGCAACCTCCGTGTTTTGTGCCAGTTGATGAAGGCAACACGATGCTGGTCTGCGTATCTATTGTAATGTTGCTAGCCCATCCCCAAATTCTGCATACTGTAAGCAGTCACTAAATTTACAGTGAGAAATAAATCAAAACATTGCTTTGGAGTGAGCGTTTTGTTTTAGAGAATCCAGTCGTGACTTCTTTTATCTGAGCTTCATTAGCACGGTGAATAAAATGACGTTGCCATCTTGTTGTAGTGATCGGTGAAGGGCGACTCTCAGAACAAACCATGTCGACCACCACTGCCGCACTTCCTCACAGGATTTAACTTGGTGATAGTCCACCCAAAAACTAGAATTTGTATATCAATTACTCATCATTAGATGTCTCGAATGGACAAAGTTGTTTTTCACCTGGCGCAACTATATAGCCACTGGAGAGTATAAAAATTATCCAAATTCCTTTTCTCTGGAAGCAAATGGGGTCACCCAGTAGTAACAGCAAAACTCCACAAAACGTCTCTTGACAAACTTTCAAACCATAGTCGAACACATCGTCCAGTTTAATCCAAATCAGCTTTGTCCACTCGTATCCTCAGAACTCCTTCAAGCAATCTGGCACATTGAACAGAAGTCCCGCTTCCCGGCTCGTTCCCAGAGACTAATAAAGTTTTTGAAACATGTCTTCTCCCTTCTCTCAAAAACTTAATTAGTCTCTGGGAACAAGCCAGGAGGCGGGACTTCTGTTGAATGCGCTAGATTGCTTGAAGCGTGTAGCATTCTATTACTTCTTGCAAAAAATAACCGCAATTCTGGAGTTCTGAGGATACGAGTGGACAAAGCAGACTTGGATTCTACTGGACGATGTGTTCGACGATGGTTTGAAAGTTTCTCAGACGTTTTGAGGAGTTTTGCCGTTGCTACTGGGTGATCCCATTTGCTTCCAGAGAAAAGGAATTAGGATAATTTTTCAAAACTCTCCACTGGCCATAAAGCTGCGCCAGGTGAAAAACAACTTTGTCCGTTCAAGACATCTAATGCTGAGTAATTGACATAAAAATTATAGTTTTTGGGTGGACTATTACTTTAAACTGTTATTATGCATGTTAGGCAGTCAGTTTATGTGGCCTATGCTCATAAACTCCCATAATAAATTACCGGAAATGACTTAATTTGTAACACAACGATATAAACGATAGAGCCATTTTTCTATTGATAGACATTTTTCTTCAGTGGCGCGATATATATCGTCAGATCGCACAGCCCTACGCTTGGGTCGTCTTCAAGTATTCAGTCAACTCGTCATCTGCATTCTGACAAAGAATTTCCAGAACTCTCCCGTTTTTCTATTCAGCAGTGTTTTCTGTTGCTGCCTTCAGCTTTTTCTGAAACCAAATTCTTCTCGCCGTGACAAATGACCACACACCAAGAACCTAAATCACCAGCCCACTGACGTGTTGATGTCGTGTTTGGTGAAGTGTTTTGAGTCATGCTGGAGATGACATCATGGCACCTTCCAAGGTTGATCCCGCCTACCACAACTGAGCAGGTACTATGCAGTGTAGAAATGAAGTATCTGGTACCAACACCGAGTAGAGGCAACTAGAGCCGGCACCAAGCAGTGGAAAAGTGCCATTACTTCTAAAACTGCAAGGTTTGTCCAGTCCAGCTAAGTCAGGAGTAGATAATGCACAATCATGAGCACCAATAAAATGACTGGGTATTCCAAATTGGGAGTAAAGGAAGTGCAACTCCGCAACAGAGGCAGTTGATTTTTGGTTCATATTGCTTGCTTACAACAGTTCCAGTTTAAATACTGGAACGCTGGCAAATCATCACCCAACTCTTCTACCGGATTCTCATTGCAAACAGATGCCAAATGGGCATACTCTCGAGCTAGCCTTGACCACAATGGAAACAGGTAGTGACCTGTGCACAGCCTTGTTTTCATGAAGCGATATCAGAACACTTCTGGGTAATTTCCAATTCTCTCGCGAGCGACAGACAGACGAAAATATACAGTAGACCTAGACTCGAGCCACCTTAGAGGTAGCCCCGAGTAAAAAGGAACCATGATCTTGTTTAATGTCACTAAAGCAAGCTCTTGCCAAACCACTTTCCCACATGACTAGAATAAAACAAAGATCTTGATCACCAAGTTCGCACACTTAAAATGGAATGCCAACCATCAGCAGTATGTAGCCTTAGAATACAAAAAAGTAATAATCCTACAAAGAAAAAAAGTTGTACGATATTTCACAACCAATTATCAGACTAAAAGCTTTCCACAGAGAAAATAAACATTGAATAGTTTGTTGGATACACGGTGTAAATCTGGCAACAACATGCAGATAAACAAGAGACACTGCGGTGCACGTTGGTAACAAGCCAGTAACAAGGTGAGGAACTGAGCAAGAACAAACAGTAGCATCGAGTCCGTTCACCTTCCGAAATGACAAACTGGCTTCCTAAGGAAATTAAATGTTAGTTCTCACTTTTCAAGTGCAACCAATGGCTTAATTAAAAGGAAGCATCTAATTCGCCTGTCTGTTCATCTGCCAGTGAACAGTAAGAAACCTTGACTAATATACCATAGTTTCCTTGGGCAATTTATCCATTATATAAGCAGCATTAACTACCAGCCAGGTAACCCAATTTCTTTCACACAATTGTGCACAAAGCTGCGCACCCTTAAAAATTCTGCTATGGTTGTGAATAGTAATGAACACTCATACCAATACAAGCTGAAACAAGAGAAAATAAACATGAGCCTGCATAGCTCATCCCTAAAAAAAAAAAAAAAATTACAAAACAAACTGTCACCTGACCCACAAGCCCCTTTCCCATTCTTTCACGGCATACATTCAAACTCTGTGGGCAGAGCTCAATAGTGAAACAAAAGTAAAACATCCTGCGATCTATAATCAATAAAAAATAAAATAAAACCACCAGTAATCCAAGACAATGAAAACCTCAGTAAATACATATATAGCGACCCTATGGCTATGTTGCCGTAGATTAAGGTTAAAGAATGAGGCTACTTCAAGGTGATTTTTGAATCAAGGATGGATTTGCAATCCCTGTGGACAATTTAATGATTTTTCTTTTGCACCGTCTTCTGCTCAAAGTTGAAAATCAAAAAACAATCCAAACAAAGTGACATTGACAAAGATGCATACTCATTATAAAAACTTGCAGTAAAGCTATTCAGGAGTTATTGGTGCATTTCAAACACATTTAATGATAAACAAACTAAATTAAAAGTAGTTTCTTTTTTTATGAAAACCTGCCATGGTAGGCCTTAAAGCCCAGGCCCAATATCTTGGTATTTTTCCTTCATGCCTTTAAAATGAACACCTGGTGCTAAAAGTGCTTATATCATCACAAAATGTCCATCATGAGAAGGGGGGGAGGAAAAAAAAAAAAAAGAGTTTTATATGTAATAGCTCCATAAAATCTGCTCATTGAAGACCCAAGTAGCTAAATCACTAAATGTCCATTTTGAAAAATCTGGGGAAATAGACTTGAGCAACTATAGAAGACGCTTCCCATCATTACTTCATGGCGAGCGAAACGTGACTTTAGTGCTTTTAGCACTAAACCCTTCAATTACACTTGTAAATCGACAAGTCATCACTGGACAGATTACAATGCCACATAAGATCAAAACTTCCTCACCTGAAGTTCACACCAAGCAACTTCCACCCAGGTTTCCGTGTCGAGACCCTTGTAGACAGTCTTGAAAGACCCCCGACCAAGTTCAATATCAAACTTGAGGAATCGGCCCCCTGGGGATGTGGATACAGCTTTCATTTCGGCCTCCTCCTCATTCTCGTCGCTGGCGCTTTTTCCTGCATTTTTTGCACTGTCGGAGGGTGCAGCATCGGCTTTCTGCTCCGGTCTATCCTTGTCCTCGTCGGCGCTGACACTTTCTGTTGCGCTGCCTTTTTGTCCACATTGACTCTCGGTGCTTGAGCTTTCGTGCAAGCCTCCCTGAGTTCCCAATGTCCTGTCTACAATAGTGCGAAGATTTATATTTCGAATTTTGCTCCGGTTGTCACATTCGGGCGGCTCAAACGCTTGTTCATCAGAGTCAGAGAACCACAAACTTCTTCTGATAAATCGTTGACGTACAATTCTTTGATAATTTGACGGAGGATACGCACTAGGATCACTCCCCCCTCTCACCACAGCTGATGTGTCCATGTTATTGACATTACCGTCACTGATAGTTTCATACATATTAATGCCAAGTTCACATTCAGAATTGGGAACGGACTGATATTTATATCCCAACGGGGGGTCGGAATTGGGTTCTCCCGTCGACTCCATTTCTGCTGATGATTTCAGGAGGAAACTACCGCTGACGCTCCCGGAATGGTTTCACCATGGCTGTTCAGACACAACCGCAGCAGCAGCTGAGTACCTGCAGCGCCCGCCTGCTGACGCAGTTCGGCAACACCGGGTATCACTGAAGCGATTTCATCACACCAAATCTAAACAGCAACAACAAAAAGAAGACATCTTTTTTTCTCAAACTAAATTTTGTTAGAGTCAAAACATAGGAGAAATAAAAACGGCAAGTAACGGCAAGGTAGCTAGCTAACGTCCGCATGCCAAATCTAAAGACTAGATAGTGAATATACCGACGCTAATGTCACCCGACTTTTGGAAATAGCCAGCTATCCTGCAAGTAAAGCACTTACGGCCAAATTACAGCTGGGTAGCATTAAACAAGTCAACGTACCCAGTACATATCAAAATAATACCACTTTATTTGGGAATATTACATATAATTACTACGTTACCAAGCCAGCCATGTAAAAAGAATTAAGCTGCTTTCACACACACATTACATTCAAAGTCAATGCAAACGCGTGTGTTCGCGTCTTTGCATTGACTTTGAATGTAATCTGTTGTGCGAAAAATTCGTTTCGCGTCCGGTGTGAAAGCGGCTTTAGAATTCGACTGAACATGCTGCACCCTAAACAAACGATTGTACTGACCTCGAAAGATAACACGGCATTGCTCAGCAAACAATAAAAATGAGCGAGCAAACTAGATGGCTAAACAAAGCCACAGGAAGCTCGGGAAATCAACCAACGTAAACGTTAAAAGAAGGCCAAGTTGGTTTATGTTTCTTCAAGCAGACAAATGTCAATGAAACGTTAAGTTAGTAACGTTAGACGCGCTTGCGCGCAATGATTACCCGAGTCATTCGGAATCTTTGCGACCAAACGTTGGCTTTAAGCCGCTTTCACACTGGACGCGAAACGAATTTTTTCGCATGACAAATTACATTCAAAGTCAACGCAAAGACGCAAATACACGCGCATGTATTCGCGTCTTTGCATTGACTTTGAATGTAATTTGTCGTGCGAAAAATTCGTTTCGCGTCCGGTGTGAAAGCGGCTTTAGAACGGCAGACTCCTTAACCAACACATCGTCACTAACCCAAACGTTGAAGATCACCAGATGGATCGACGTCGCTAACAAACTGACAAGTAAGAAATTCAAAAAAATTAGATGATAGCGGAGCAGCCAACATACTTACCGTTTACAGCATAACAATAGCTTAATGCAAGCCATGCGGGTAATATCCAGCGGACAGATCCATAAAGAAATCCTACACAAAACAGTAAAGTGAGCGACGATCAGCAACCTGGCGAACCGCACTTGGTTACTTTTCCCGGCATGTCGTTCCACCTTCAACCTTCAGCAAATAAGAAAATAAGACTAATGCAGAGAAAGATGGGAGCAACCAAGATCCTCTTCTTCGCAGTGCAATATTACAACAGATACAGCGCTAAATCTGCGAGCAAGTCGCACGCCCCCAGCGATTTCACTCGCTTCCAAAGCCTCTCACGAATGTGTAGGTACGAAAATGTCAGATTTAACGTTTAGTCTGTGTTAAAATCCCGGCATATGTCTCATTAAGGCTTTCATTACCGTAGCAAGAACCGTCTCTTATCGCCATTAAAATTAAAAGTCAGTGAACGACATCCCCATCCTGGTCCATTTACACATTCGCTCCACGCCCCTGGCAACGACACAGAAGGCCGATCCAATAGAAGCGCACATTTTCTGGCGATATAGGCTTCAGAGGTTGGGAGTGGTGTGAACCCCGAGCCTAAACGCCCCGTCCCCGAACAGGCAATGATATGGCTCCTTTGCTTTGATCTTGATTCAGCTCACACCTGCTGAGGGTCGAAGTGAGGAAAATTTTACGTAGTTGGGCCTTCAATCTTAGGCAGGAAATTCTACCAAAATCCACTGATGTTCCCGTTGCATACTGAAGCAGGTTTCTTTCTCTCTCTCTCTCTCTCTCTCTCTCTCAACACATTTATCTTGCTCATAAAGCATCCTGCTCATGGGATATTTTCGGAACAAACGATGATATTATTATTATTATTATTATTATTATTATTATTATTATTATTTATTTATTTATCATTTTTTTATTATTATTATTATTCCACTGCAACTTTTAAGTTTTAATTTAAAAATAATATGCAGTGATCTTTAATTTTTTGTTTCCCATTTTCAATCTGTGCTTTGCGATACTCCAAAATTAAAAACGTTGTAGCGGCAATAGAGGAGGCAGTACTAGAGGTAGTGCAACCTCATTTCCAAAAAAGATGGGATGTTGTGTAAAACTTAAATAAAGACAGAATACAGTGATTTGCAAATAATGTAAACTGATACCAGCAATAAATTTCAAAAAAAGTTGAGATGGGGTGGGCAAGTTTACCACTGAGTTGCATCACCTCGTCTTTTAACAACACTCTGAAATGTTTTGGAACTGAGGAGACATACTGAAGTTATTTTCAAAGCAAATTGTTTTCCCAGTCTAGCTTGATGTAGGATTTCAGCTGCTCAACTTCTTTTTCGTTTCATTATGTGCCAAATATTTTCAGTAGGTGACAGGTCTGGATTGCAGGCAGGTCAGTTTAGTACCCAGACTCTTTTAGCACAAAACTACATTGTTGTAATATAAGCAATGTCGTGTTTCACATCCTCTTGCTGAAATGAGCAAGGTCTTCCTTGAGAAAGACATCTGGGTGGCAGTATATTTTGCTCCAAAACCCATATACATTGTTCAAAATTATTATGTCTTTGCATATGAGCAAGTTACCCATGCCACATGCATCAATGCACCCTCATACTACCATGAATCCTGGCTTTGGAACTGGGTACTGATAATCAAATAGATGGTCCTTCAATCAGCCCAGTGTTTGCGGCAATGCGGTTTTCCTGGTTTCCAAAAAAAATCTCACAGATTGATTGACTCGACCACAGGATGGTTTTCTAATTTGCCTCTGTCCATTTTAAATGAACTTGGGCCCAGAGGAGGTGACAGTGTTAATAGATTTTGTTTATATATGGTTTTATCTTTACATCATAGAGTTTTAACTTGCATTTGTGGATGCAGAGACAAACTGTGTTCAGTGAAAATGGTTTCCAGAATTGTTCCTGAGGCCATGCAGTGACTTCCACTTCCGAATCAACCCTGTTTTTAATGCAATGCTGCCTCTGGGCCTGAAGATTAATGCCTCTCAGTATTAGTTTTCAGCCTTGTCCCTGTCACACAGAGATTTTTCGGGATTCTCTGAATTTTTTTTTAATGATATTGATATGTCCTGAAGATGATGAAATCCCCAAATTCTTTGCAATTTAACAGGAAAATAATATTCTTGAATTGTTGTACTTTTTACCCACGCAGTCTCTCTAATAGTAGTGGAACCCTTGCCATTAGGGATGTCCGATTATATCAATGGACCGATATTATCGGCCCGATATTCGCATGAAAATGTAATATCTAAAAATATTGATATTGTTGTTTTGTCAATAATGAAAGCCGATAATGAAAACCGATAAACTAATGCCTGGATTTTGCCCAAATGTGCGAGCAAATGGGCTGAGGTTTTTCTGCATTCGCCTGTATGAGGAGGCCCACTGCACCTGCTTTGGAAGTCAGAACACAATTCAATTTTTTTCTATAGCTTACACTTGTAAAGGCATCGAGCGGTGAATCGCAAGAAAAGAAGGAATCATGTTCATTCCCAGACAGGTGATATGTGACAGTACTTAACATTAGTTACGGGGGAAAATAGCCCGGATATATCGATATTGGTATCAGTGGATATCGGAATCAGAATGTTAGAGTTGGACAATATTGGCATATTGGATATCGGCAAAAAAGCCAATATCGGACATCCCTACTTGCCATCTTTACTTCTGAAAGACTTAGACTCTAAGGGATGATTTCGTTATACCCAATAATGATAATGACCTGTTGCCACTTAGCCTAATTAGCTGTCAGGAGTTCCACCAGTTGTATTTTTTATTATTTTTTTTAGCAAGATACTACTTTTCCAGGCTTTTTGCCCCATTCCAACTTTTTTGAGAGGAGTTGCTGGCATGAAATTCAATATGCTCAGATATTTTCAAATCACAATCAAATTTTTCAGTTACAACATCTGATATGTTGTCTGTAAAATTTACCATTGAAAATAGAGTTTCAATGTAAATTTGTAAATCATTGCATTTTGTTTCTATTCACATTTTACACAACATCCCAACTTTTCTGCAAACAGAGTTGTGGTAATAGCAGCAGTAACAGTAGTACTATTTTTAGTAGTAGTAGACTAGCCAACAGAAAAAGTAACTATTTGGACTTAAATAAGCTAATATTTAAGATCCTATGAATAAATAATTGAATCATTGTGTTTCCAAAGGGTCCAACGCTCCAACTCCAATAATTTGAGGTCTGCATATCTTATAACAAAAGAAGGACACTCAGAGAGCGCAGCACCTCCGCCAATCTGTGCATTAGTTATTTTCGCTGGCTGATGTAGGGTGTTGTTGTATTCCACCCCCAGGTGGCAGCAAAACCTAACAGCACACCAATTGGAAATCCGGCTCATTGGAAAGACTTCAAATCTCTGCCGGCATAGCTAGATTTGAACTCTGGCCTATAACTCAGCTGCACTTTGACCTAGATATGCCAAAATCTAATCACTTGTTCCTCTTGGGCTACTCTAAGATCCTGCAAAGGTTGGTTAAAATTTATGCGGCTGTTTTTTAGATATCCTGCTAACAGACAAACAGACAGACAAGCAGATAAATGCTGGCAAAAACATACATCTCCTTGGCAGAGGTGAAAAAGGAACTCTCTTGTAATTTCAGCCTAAAGTGTCCCAATGGCATTCTCTTGTAAAGAAATAAACTATAAGTAAATGGGTCATAACATACAGGTAAAAAAGTTCATAAAAATTTTCCCTTTCCTAAAAGAGAGTGTTCCTTGGAGTTGGGCCCTTTGGAAACTCAAGAATTCAATTATTGCAGCGATGAATATGTTTCATTTGGCAACAATCGTGTAAATCAGAGATGTCAAACTGGTGTGTAAAAGGGTCGAGGGGCTGCAATCCAACCAAACAAAGGCACACCTATACAACTAATTTAATCAGCTGATCTCAGCCTTCACAGTTGTTTAGTTGTATGAGGTGCGCTGCGGCTCGGTAGAAATGAAAACTTGCAGCCCCTTGGCCCTTTTACGAACCAGGTTGACACCCCTGGTTTAAATCCTGGCTGTACAGTGTGTTACTCCTCATTTCTGAAACAACCACATTGGAAGATGTATCCCGTGGTCATGGCAAAAATATTACTATGTTTTAAGAGGGGCAAATTATTGGTTTTTATCAAGCAAAGAAAACAACTAAAGAGTTCACTGAAATCACTGGAACTGGGTTATAAACTGCCCAACTTACTATTAAAACCTGGAAAGAAAATGGTCAACCATGAACTTTCCGCAAGAAATGGGTAAAAAAAAAATCATGAATGATCGTGACCTGAAAGCACTAAAACTGTCTCAATGTAAAAAAAAAATAAATAAATAAATGACGGTAGAACTCACGACTGTGTTTAATAGTGAAAATAAGCACACTTTCACGCGTTCAATGCATCAAGAATTTGGAGGATCAGGACTGAACAGCTGTGCGGATAAGGGAAATAAGGAGTTCATTATGGTAGGGGGCAAACATTGGACTGTGGATCAATTGAAAAAAGGATCGTGTGGTTTGATGAGACGAGATATACCCTATTCCAGAGCGATGGGCAGGGTGAGAACAGAAGCCCATGAAGCGATGTATCTGTCATGCATAGTGCCCACTGTGCAGCCTTTGGAGGGAGTAAGTTGCGTCAATTGGTCAGGTCAAGGCTCAGCAAAAATATGCGGCAATAAATTGAAATCAACAGACTTCCTGAATATACTGAATGGCCAGTTTAATCCATCAATTGAAGGGCTTTGAGGCAGAGCAGTCCAACCTATAGAACACTGTTTTTGAGATAATACAACATAGATGTTAAAGTAAAAAAATATATATATATATATTAGTGCTGTTAAACGATTAAAAATTTTAATCAGATTCATCACAGGATTGCTGTGGATTAATCACGATAAAATATCATTCATTTTTAATCTATATTAGTCGTGTTTAATTTTGCATGAGCAAAGAGACTCAAGAAACAAGGGAATATACAGTATCTGCACTAAACCCCACTGCGCAGAAGCCAAATCTGGCTATTTAGGTGTTACCTTACTTAAGGCTTTACAATTCAAGATTGCAGTTTCACAGACAGGACAATTGATTGAATGATTAAACATTCAAGACATTTACCCTGCAATGAAAAGCTAACCGTTCCCATTTCTGAGCTCACAACCTTTCTACACCTTATAAAGGAACAAGTAAAACTCACTCACTCCGTTATATCTGAATTCTGAAATACAGCTTACTCTAACAGAACAGACATTTCACTTTCAGGAAAAATCAAACAATATATCGAGGGCTGACTGCAATAAACTATTATGTCCAATGTGAAACATCTGAACATAACTGTTCACTGTACTCAGCCCTCGATATGCCTCCCTAAATTCAGTAGATGCTGTTCCAGCTCGGCTTGCTTGTGAATATTCAATAACTGATCTGGGGGTGCCATCTAGTGATAGAGTACTGTAACTGCATGCTTAAATTTACAGTTCCATGTCCGCGAGCGTCTTTGGCGTCTTCCACACCGAGTTGTTTGGTTCTGCCTTGAGTTCTGCTGGATCAATTGCCCATTTTCACATCCGCAACCGTAACACTACTTGGATAAACTGCCCGAAATGCGACGCTTCAGGGATTTTGAGTCATTCTGCGCTGCAGATGGATTAATTGCGTTAAAATTTTTCATATGATTAATAATGATGATGGATTAATCCGCGTTAACGCGTTAATTTTGACGGCCCTAATATATATATATATATATATATATATATATATATAGGCTGTATATTTTACTCACAATTTTAATACTCATCATGACACCACTTTTGCGTTATGAATCTTGTCAATATCTGTCACAATATGATTCAAACTTTAATTTTCATATTTTTAGGGAGTTAGATCATTTTGGTTTTCAGCCCTTCAATTGATGTCTAATCCCTGATGGCACAAGTGTATTCCAGAATGACAATGTCAAAATTTATCGGGCTCCAGTTCTGAAAGAGTGATTCAGCAAGCATGAAAAACCATTTTCACACATGAACTCGCCACCACAGAGCCTTGACTTAAATCAATGGAAAGTCTTGAGGATGCACAAGATAAGGCATCTCAGAGTGGTTTGACTCCCCCTTCTCAATTCAAGATCTTGACCAGAAATGAATGCAACTCTGGTCAGAAATACTCTCTGTAACATAATTAAAATTGTTGAAACAAATCCATGAAGGATGCATGCTGTGCTTAAAGCTAAAGGCAGTCCAACAAAAGATTACAGTGTGCAACTTTTGTTATTTTTTTTTGTCTGACAATGTAGTAGTAGTGGTGGTAGTAGTAGTAGTAGTAGTAATAATAATAATAATAATAATAGCATTTTCCATTGTAAATAGAGATTTCTCTGGATTATCTGAATCTTTTAGTGATATTATGAACCATTAGGAATTTTTTTGTTGAGAAACATTTTTCTTAAAATGTTGAAATATTGCCCATGTAGTCTTTCACGGAGTGTTAGTCTTCACCATCTTTACTTCTGAAAGACTATTTATACTCAATCATATGTCTGACCTGTTGCCATTTAACTTAATTATCTGAGAGATGTTCAATCAGATGCATTTTTGAGCATCATATAACTTTTCCACTCTTTTATTGCCCCTGTCCCAACCGGTCCCAACTTTTTTAAAAGCCTTTTTCTGGCATTAAAGTAATTAACAGTAATTATCATTTGAGCACAATGAGTTGTTCTATCAGAATTAGGTCGCAAGTTTCACTGAAATAATCAATCCGCTTCATTATGAGCTGCTGTGCTGCTCTTTATTGTTTTTCACAGTGAATTTGACCTATTCTGAAAGTCATATGCATTCGCAACTTATAATCTACTGTAGCTACCCGAATTTTAAATTTGTCGCTTTACTGCGCAGTGCCAGCTTCGTTTGTAGCAGGGTATAATTTGCATCGACGTGGATGCTCAGCCGCGTTCTAAAACTAGAGACGCCAGCTGATGAACGAGGAGGAAAATTCAAGCAAGTGGGAGCTGCAGTACCTCTACTGTGCATTGGAGGGCACTGAATGGATAAAGTAACGCACTATATATTGCTGTTAATATTTATATATAACGTTGATTTATACATCCATGGGCAATATGGGGCCTTCATTTTCAGTCTATGTATACTAATACTACCCTTATATAATCAACATTAAATAAAAACGACGAGGGTTTCATTTTTTTGTCAAAAATAAAATAAATGTTTTCTTATAACTTACTCAATAGGTTACAATTACGGGCCAATATTGGGCCCAAATGGCCTTCTGCTAATTACTTTAAATGTGATTCCTCGTGCGAAACCTATTCTTCCAATAGTAGTCTGTGAAGTTCAAATAGCTGCGAGCAAACTCCAAAAAGGCTATTCCTGCAATGACACCAATGTCTTTTCCTGGACATAGCGGAGTGGCCTTGTAAACGCCCCCTGCTTCAGGGGCGGAGAGAGTAAGATATATCATTCTTTACGGCGCGCAACCTCGTTATTATACACCGTTGAAATCAATCCCAACATTTCCATTACGATTAATACATTTGGAGCGATCGCTATCCGCTATCTTTGGCGGCTGCAGAGATGGCCACGGAAAGCATGGAAATGAACGGAGCAGCAGAGAGAAATAGCGGCGGAGAGGTAAGTTCACGAAACCGTTACGTACAGAGAGGCTTAGTGAATACAAAGGTAATTAACAATTACATTGTCGGCACTCAAGCGCGCGTAAATATTTGCGCATAGATACAGATATCGTATGCTGCGATGGTTGCCTGCATTGATTATCTTCACTGATATTGCCGCGAATGTGCTATTTGTATGGTCTTTGTATTTATGCCGTGCATTGGGAGGAACGGCTTCTATTGGTAATGCTAATATGGTGAGGCCGAACCCCTCACCACAATTTATCACATTTTCTATTGAGGCGTTATTGGGTTTGTAAGACAATGCCTTCTCAGAAGTAGAAATTGCCATTTTAATATGGATATGTTGCTGCTGCTTTCGGAACCCAGTCAAAGAATCGCATGGCCCACGTTTTATTGAAGCTGAATTTATTACGCTGTAACGGGAGCTAGCCTATATTTACTGGAAGAAGATAGCTCACTAAGGATTTTGATTTGATGCCCATTGCTTTCATAATAAAATATACTTTTGACAGATGGCTATTCTGTCATGTAACGCTGTAAGCTGTTGGTATAGCTTGTCCGGGATCGTTTCACTTATTTACGGACACTAATCGCCAAAGTTGGCAGCCTCTATGAGCGACGCTGATAGGACTGTGATTTGCAGACAGTTGGTTTGTAAACATTATTAGGCTGATCATGAAACAACTTTCGAATGTGCGAGACAACTGCATACAAGTGCGGAAAAAGCAGGTTTTCAGTGCGTGTTAATTAGCTGCCTATCGATAACTCAAACTTGTAAGTTTTGGGTATATTACATTTATGGAATTCGTTTACAAGAACTGATAAGAATGTATAGCAGAGGTGGACATTCCTGGGGTCAGAAAGTAAAAGTCCGGCCGTGTTTTACTTCCAGCCATGAGCTCACGCGGCTGATTCCTCCAATGAGTTTAACCTCTGGACTGAAGGGTTGCCGAAATTATTATATCCAGGCGGTCGCAGCAAAATACCGAGAAGGGCTTTTACTTTCTGGAGTTGGATTGCCCCCCTCTGCATTATGACCCAGAAAACATCACATTTGTCATTAGTGGGGTTAATTTAGGAAGTACAACACAGGGTTACTATTTTTTCAGTCACACAAAACTGAGGTACATGTAGTGTGGTTTTTCAGTCATTCTTTTCTGCCTCTCTGTACTTATGTAACATTGTAAAGATGCTTACGTCACTTATCATATCTGCTTCCATGAAGGGAGGTCTTTTTGCTGAGTTTTACTAGAAATAACTCATTCTAATTTCTTTTGATTATTTTATATTTGTCTCAGGTAGCATTAAGGCTTGAACAATAGCTGCCGAAAAAAACAAACTGTATTTCCTCTGCACTAGTTTTAATTTCACATTTATTAACAGAAGTTATTGTTTTGAAGTTTGTCTTGATGAATTAAAAAAATAATAATCTCTGAATTGTTGCAAAGGAGAATGGTTAAAAAGTGCAGCATCTGGCCTTTTTGGGGAATTTTGAGTGAATAGAATATGCCAGTTTGTTCAGTGGCTCTACACATTGTGCCGTGCAGAGGCGGTTCCATAAAAGTTAAGCTGAGGATTGGCAGGGTCACGCACTCTCCTTGGAGACAGCTGTGGCTTCGACAACAGTTTGCTTTCTTTGTTCTCTTGCTGCTTTCGAAGAGGAAGAGCCTCATTGACTTTGAGAAAACAAACTGAGAAACTCCTGCGCAATGACCACGGGAGTTTACTCGTGGTGAAGAAATCCCACAGTGACACTCTCCCCATGACCAAATTGGAAAGTGTTCTACCCACAACTGAGGTGAACCTGAAGTCGTCAGGGTCAGAATATATTCAAGCTACTGCAAACACTAATATTACAGTGTTTGAAACCAGTGAGCCTCCTGGTTCATATCCAAATATGTATAACTTGTCCTGCGGAGGGAGGAAATGCTTTATTTCCTTCCCTTTTCTCCTGAGAAGCCATTTCCCTTGGGGTAAATGGGTAAATGAAAATGTGCGGAAAGGATTTAGGGGATTCAGCACAATTCTGCTCGCTATTGATTATAGCACAACTTTTGGACGAATTTAGGCATATGTTGGCCTTTCTTGGCATGATCAAGCAGGTTTATGAGCTTGTGTGTGCTTGCAGTTGTCACTTTGCATCATGCGCTCATGTATAATCACCCTCAGCTGCTGAAGAATGTTCACATGAACACACTGGTGCAGTGGTAAGAGAAACACCTCCAGCCCATTAGCAAGTCTCTGTATCGCACGTGATAGCACTGTCTCCACCTCCATCTTTGAGTCCTATAGCACTGGCGGTGTGATATGTATTTACCCTTATGGTCAATTATGTCATTTGTGGACTTGGTCTACTCACAATGGAGAGGAAAATGTAATATAAAATAAAAATGTAGTTTGTGAAAGCACAATGTGCTAAATGATGGATGTGTGATGTAGATTCAGGAATATATATGTTTTTTGGATAACCCATATCAACTTTCCTTAAAAGCTTTGAAATATTAAATTGCTCCCTCTTCCTCGTTCAGTCACTTCAAGCTATATCATGTCTGTGAAAGTAAATTGTAGAACTCTTTGATGGTTAGCAGACAGTTTTAATTCTCATTTAGCAAGTAGTTGTGAGAATATGCAACATATGTGCAAAGCGTATCTGCGTACGTTTGTAGGGGTGGGATTTAATGCAATATTTTCGTTAAACTCACTTTAACATGACAGCTTTCGGGAAATAGAATGATATCTTACAGGCAAATAGCCTTGGTTTTGAGATAAAAAAAATTGGGTATTAGGGTTTATTGTTGAGATTTACGAAATGAACCAAGTGCGACAACCAGTAGAATGCAAAAAGGAGGCTTTATTTCTGAAGGGGGAAACCCCCCAACAGAGCTGGCAACGGTACAAAGTCCACAATCCAAAAACAGTATCCAATGGGCGTAATCCAGAATCGTAACCAGGGCACCAATAACAAAGTTCGTGGTCAGACAAAAAGGGTTCGGTACACAGGCGTAGGTTTGGAGGAGAAACAAACTCATAAGCCAAAGACAGTCCAAATCCAAAACCAGGGCAGTAATCACAAAATCAAGGTCGGGCAGAAAAAGGTCAAAACTCACAGATGCAACAATATCCAAAAAGGGCAAACCAAAATCAATAGTCGAGCAATCCAGTCAGAAAGATAAACACTGAGCAACCAAGGCGAGAAACGTGGCACGAGAAAACTAGGGAGAACGATCTGACAAGAGTGTGAAGCAAACAGTCATCTTATATACACATCCAGGAGAACACATGACCAGGGAGAACAGGTGCAATAAATGGTGACAATGATTAGGGAGAGACACATGAGGGATAAACTAATTACATGAATTTGGCTGTAGCCAAAACGCAGACAGGGATCACAAGACAAACCTAAGTACAAACAACAGCTCCAGTTAAGGAGTACTAAAAGTGCATAGTCAAAAGAAAAGGAAAGCATGAGATATAAGTGGAAAACTGCAGCAGAGATAATTAGGGATAGGCAAGGAGGCGGAGACTAGAATTGGGCGACAGCTGAGAGATCATTAGTCAATTAGTAAGTGCAGCTATACAATCCCAAGTGCTTGTTAGTAAGTTAGTCCAAATATACAAGGTTAGTGTGGATTAGTAATGAGCAAAAACAATAAACTGTTAGTATGTGTTAGTAAGACAGAAAAAGAGAGAGGAAGGAAGAACACGAGATAATGAAAGAAGGTTGAAACCCAGAAACCAATAAATCACCCGAATGAGTGTCACACAAGACAAGGGACCGTGAGCAAAGATACACACCTGACAAGACAGGGGAGACAAAGTGCAAAGCATGAAAATGAAAACATGGCTTGGAATCTGAAGCATGAAAAAATAATAAAACGTGAAATCTAAATTACCAAAAACACAATACATGATCCTAAGAATGGTCAGACAAAACAGTAGTCACTAAACACAAAAATCATAAAGCATGGCAAAGCCAGGTACAGAACTTAAACATGAGATCAAAATCCAGAATCCCAACATTTATATTATCTTATTATTATCTTATCTTATCTTATTATTATTATTATCTTACCAATCACCCTCAAACAGTTAGAAAAATGAACTAAGATGGTATTTTCCATACAATCAGTGAGAGTTTTCCCTAAGACTATTCCACATGACACATTAAATACTGCTGCTCATGGTACAAGTTACTAAGTAATAGCAAAGATTCCATCTACTTCACTCTGAACCACCATTTTAGAATCCTGGACTAATGTTCCCTCGTTAGGAAATAAGTGTCTTCATTGACACCTGACATAAATAGATTGTTATTTTCCCCCCAGTATGTAATGTTGGGCAATATAGTCATGGGTGTGGTTATCTGTCTGTCCATCCGTTCGTCTGTCTGCGAACGTTTCGTTTCCGGAGCATAACTTAAAAACCATTCAATATTTTTCCACAAAACTTGGTGTGCATATTAATCATGACCTGGTATGGTGTCTTTTGCTAATCCGAAGTTTATGACATAGGGCTGGGGGATATGCCATCTTATGGCTCTTGTTGTCACGTTGTTGTTGTAACAGGAGTAATGTGCCACAGAGCTTGATGGCGTAATGTAGGGGTCTCAAATTAGCCCATAAAAGGGCCAAGGGGCTGCAGGTTTTCATTCCAGCCAAGCAAAAGCATGCCGGATACAGCTAAGCAGCTGTGCAGGCTGATAACATTTGATGAAATTAGTTGTATCTTCTGCTTGTTTGGATTGAAAACCTGAAGCCCCTTGGCCTTTTACGGGCCAGTTCGAGACCCCTGGCTCAATGAGAGTGTAACTTGATGCACAATGTGCAGAACAAGCAAGGAAAACAAAATGGTAAGAATGAAAAGAACGATGTTTGTAAGTTAAGTTTTCTGACTGATGACTGATGTGAAGAACAGAAACAGTAACTGTAGTGGATCAATGTATGTAGTATAGGCAGAATATAAGTCAAAATTTAAATATTCTCATATGAACTTATGAAGGTAGACTTTTGAAAGTTATTATACACAATCATGCTAACCCAGAAAATGTATTCCATTCTGTTATAAAAGTTTGTAAGTTCAACTTCAATTGTTAGTTCAAAATCATTATTTTAATTTCAAAATCAATAACGCTTTATCGTCATAATTTTTTTTAGATTTAATATGACGACACTGAGGTTACTAACATTTTAATAGTTTCTAATATTCTAATTAATTGAAATGTTATTGCAGTATATTTCCCAGAAATTTAGTTTGGTGATATTATGTAACTATTATCAAAATAGAAAAGGTTGATCAATCACCACAGACAGTATTGGAAAGGCTTCAGACTGTGCCCCATGGCTGTATCTTTGAGCCACTTAGCCTCAGGTGACTGCCTCCATTTGATATGCTGTGAATTATGAATGGCTTCTGTCTCTGTTCTTCTGTAGAGAGTAAGGAGCCATTTTCTGTCAATGGCTTTATTTCTGGGGTACCTTTTAAGTCCTTGTTCTTCATTTCTTTTTCACTGCTGTTCATTCAAGGTAAGTAAAATGCTGCCCTGATGACTAGTACAGAAACTTGTTTATGGGTAAAATCATGGGAACTTTCATCATGAACATTTTAGAAGAATGGCTTGTGCTACAAGGGAGAATTCTTGAGGAAGTGAAAATGGGATCTAGCTTTGAAATTTGTTTTGTTTCCCCTCATGTAGTGGAAAAGGCACCTGGATTGTCAGAGCCCTGCAATACCGGACAGTTTTTGCGTCATTCTGTTTTTTTTAGAGTTAATCTTAGTTCACTAATACGTGAAGTTATTTGCATATGAGGTATAGGGGAAAGCTCACTATTGTGAATATGAAACCCTTGTATTTCTTCTCTTCAGTGACACAAAGGCATTTCATACCATTAATATCCCAGGTATTTTTGTGTTATAAAAATGATACAAAATTATTCTGTGATATTTATGAATCAGTGACATTTTTTGAATAGTCATTTATGAATATTGCAAAATATGCCTTTACGACAGACTTATGTTTCATAATCAAGAGATTTGTTGTAAGGGTGAATAATTATTATTGTTTACATGAAAATAGTAAAATGGTATCCAGAACAAAAATTTATTGGCAACACATTCTCATCCCGACTCGTCATATTGTGACGCTAACTGACCAAGAATCCATGTACGATGAAAAAGGAGGCGTTTTGCCTCCTTATTTAACGTTTAGAGTAAGGGTTTGGACTAAGAGTTGGGGGTAGGGCTTGTTTTAAACTGGCGTTAAATAAGGACGCTAAAGGCCTCCTTTTTCGTTTGTATATCGATGCTCGGTCAGGTACTGTCACTATATTACGAGTTGGGACGAGAATGGGCTGTAATTGGATATCCGGCGGTGGTATTGATTATATTATAGATTATGGAGCTATGTGTAGATTGAAGAGCTTTCAAACTTGAGAGCTTCTGTTTAAAGTTCAATCAAAAGTACTAGACCTCCATGTGAATTCTTACATTCCAGAAGTTACTGCTGTGTTTAGCAGCATGGGACATTATAATTAACATTCGCGTTTTCTTCTTAAAGCCATTACAGTTGTTTATTCCTAGCTATCTTCATGAGCTCTAAGACCAGAGTCTGGAGATGAGTGAGTGAGTGATGGCCAGGATCTGGCGCTCTGTTCAGGAACTGCTCCAGTGTCCTGGAAACATGTCTAACTGATGGCTTCCTGTAGTCACCAATGTTTTCACTTCCGTTAGTTTTTGGAATGTTCCGAAAAGCTTTAAATTATGACTAACTGACACAATATGTATACATATTTAATTTGCTCATTTGTTTGAGTGTGTGTTCATGCACTTATTTGTGTATAGGCCATGGCTTGAGGGAAAACACCCCCAAGTATACCCTTATCCTTACTATTGTCTTCTGTTTAGGAATCAGGAAAGGCCATAAAAGTTTAGTCAAGGTGGATGTACTGAGCTGTTAGTTAAATGACCAGGTTGTGTATGCAGTCCAAGACATTCATCTTCTGCTTTTTTAAGGGGAAATTTGACAGTTGAGAAAAGTAATTTGCCAATATCATACTTATTGCATTGTCAGTCAGATCGGGGCTCCACGTTCAGCCTTGATATAAACATGAAATTTTACGCCCAAAATGTGATGAGCTTGGCGTTCGTGTTGGCAGAGTAATTTTATGCAGACGCAGCACCAGGTCCAGTTACCGGCCTGACACCAGATGAGCAGTGCTCCGCAATAAAAGGTGATCCTCAGTGAAGAAATGATGGATGCTGTAGCTGTGCACTCGGCACACATGCGCACACACAACAAATTTACAGCAAATGTACTGCTGTCGGATTTTTGATTTCTCATTTTTCTGTGGAAGCCGATGGAGCTTTGTTGAGCAATTTAGTGGAAGTATTGCTTTAATCTCTAAGCTGAGTCAGTTACAGAGTCTGTCTGCTGATTCATGTTCACTAATTGAAACATGGACAGTGCTATTTAGTAATGAACAGTGAATGGCTGACCAAAGTTAAGGCTCATCCAAGCTAAGGCTTGGTACTACTCCTTCGAACATGGAGGGCATTATCATTAGGTGGGTTACAGTGCATGTCCTGACCAGTTTGAGGGGGATAGAGTGCTGAATTTTGACAGCAACAAGATCTTCCTATACTGTGGGTTGCACCTCTGGCATTGCTTGAGTAATTTGGCACAGTGAACAATAGGCTATTTGATGGCCATATCAGCCATGCAGTCACACACCACATATTCAACACACTGTCCACTCTGTTCTGATGCACGCTGGTCATAAGGTGGTTAAATGGACTCTGTTGCAGTCTTCTGAGCGGCCTTCACCCAACAGCTCTTCAGAAGTAAAAATGAGTAACATATGAGGTGTTCCGCTAAAACCAAATTTTAGTGGGATTTTCTGGAAACGAAATGACGTGAGAGGAAATTACAAAATATCGATTACTTGATTTTCACCCCACAGAGCTACCATGGGATCACCAGAATCTAAAGTATGAATCCACCTATGGGAAATACAGCAGTCTATGTGGAAATCCATTGCGAATGACACTTTAGTCCAGTCAAATGCCTGAAATTAAAATGGCCATGAAATCTGCTGATTGGAAATTCGGCCCATTGTTAAGACTTGAAATCTCTGCCAGCATAGATGGATTTGAACTTTGGCCTATATCTCAGCTGTACTTTGGCCTAGATATGCCTCTTGTGCTACTCTGACATTATGCAAAGTTTGGTTAAAATCTGTGCGGCCGTTTTTGAGATATCTTGCTAACAGTCAGACCGACAGACAAAAGGATCGCCACCAAAATTTAATGGGTTCTTCCTTGGAACAAGATACACCTGTGTACCAATTTTCATGATGATCCGCTCATTCGTTTTTAAGTAATCCTGCTAACAGACAAACAAACGCAGGTGATTTTATAACCTCCTTGGCGGAGGTAATAAAAATTTGGAGCTCGGAAGCTTCGTAGCAGACTATCGACAAAAGATTGGAATTAATTTGCAAGCAAAGTTTTGCTTACCCAGTTCAGCAAGTCTACACTTGAGAATGGTAAATCAGCTAAGCTACTGAATATTCTTTCCACGCAAGAACGTGTTTGTGCTTGATCAGTGAACATTAAGACTGAGTTATTATATGCTAGCAATAGTGACGCGAACCGAGTAATTTGTAGGCTACTTCATTTGGAACTGTATTAGTGCATCGCCACTACATCGCGAGCAGTCCAAATGCAACTTAAAGTTAACAACGGTTGAAAAAAGGCCACTGCCTTCATGCAATCTTGGGGTTGAAGCCGGCATCTACCGCCGAAAGAAAGTGGTTACAGGCCATAATTTATTTGTATAATGTGATTACATCAATTAAAACTTCAAGTTGCGGAACATTCTCCAGGCACGTAAGGCATTTTAGCACAATTTAATAATTCATTAATGTGACGACATTTCAAAACGGTAGGTGACCGATGCATTTTTACGGAAGAAAGCCATTTATGCTCACTCAGGGCTGCAATTAACTTGCGATTTGAGGCAAAATGTGAATTTGCTTTATTATATTTACGTCTTTTGTAATTTCTTTGTTATTAATAATATATAAAATTCACTAGTGCCTACCAACTGACCTCCTCGGAATCAGCAGATTGTTCCAGTACAATAACTGCAGTATATTTAATGAATACTTGTCAAATATTACTTTGATCTTTTGAACATTTTTTGAGTTACAGGCTATAAGAGTACACTGGAGTAGGTCAAAATTTCATGCTGTCTAACTTGCATCATTTTTTCCCTCGCATTTTTGATCCCTCATAACTGTATTAGAGTATGAGAGATGGCCAAATGAAATTTTCAGAACTGAAAGACATATCAGAGCACTATTAAAAACTGCACTGAAGTAAATTATATACCCATTCTAGGTGTCACAGTCTTAAGCCAAAATCTGTATTTTCTTCAATAAGATTTGTTCTGTAACCCACTTCAAGCTTCAATATCATGAGAACCGTGGAAATTTCTATGGCAACACTGCACCAATTTAACTTTGATATAGTGTAGTAAAAACAAGTATTGGAACCATGGATTTGTCATGCGTTTTCTCGTAATTCACCCGACAAAACTTGAAAAAATGAGTGTTAGGAAAACTTCACGGGGTTATATCACTATGTGGAATAGGTTGATCATCAAATCAATTTAAGATCTAATTTTGATTGACATATTGATACCAGGCTCATGCTCTAGCCATGATTCCTTCAGTGTCAGATAATTTTCTCACTCATCAATGTAGAGCTGCAGCCAGTGCCGCTACAAGATCGTAGTGAACTGTGTGAGTGAAGTGAAAAACCATCAACTTAGAACTACTTAACAGTGTATCAGTTGACTAATGCTAAAGCCAGTAGTTTTACTGAACGATTGAAATTGCAATGGTCAAGTTCCCTCTTGTGTATATGAGTACATTATCTTGTCTCTTGTGTTAAGTATTGATTGTTTTTGGCAATATTGTAATGCTAAACATTTAAAGCAAATGTATGCATCAGCATGTTTTTAGCGTTAAACACACAAAGCAAAATGCATGTGTATGTGTATGTGTATATGCAGTATACATTTTGATTAAAGGTCTATTATGGTTAAAATTATTGGCGTATTGAATTTTGGTAATGGCCAACACATTTTGAAAATGGCCCATTGATTTTCCGTGACATGGGCCATTGGCCCATGGGCCTTGCTGTCCTTCCCAACCCCCGCTGACCATCTTGCAGACACTTTTATTTTGCAAAATAGCTACTACTTAAATATTAAGCTATTCCACATTCTGTGGGGAAATGTAGTTGTGGTGATACCTTTCTCAATTCCCCTTTGAAATATTTTGGTGTCTTTGTGACTTCACTTTTAATGGATGATTATTAATTGTTTAGACCAAGATAATGGAGGGTTTAAATTGATTTCTCTATTATTATAACTTAACCCTTTGAGCGCTGAATACATTTTCAAGGAATTAAGAATGTAATTATCCTGAGCAGTTGAAAACCTATCATGTGGTTTTGATAACCTATCAAGATAGGTTTTCAACAGCGTCTGATTTTGATATCTTGCATCATTGGGCAACTATAGTTGCCCATGGCGCTGAAAGGGTTAAACTAATAAAAAATCCTACAGTAATGGTAGTATAATTGATGGTGCAGTGGATTGCATTGTTGCCCCATAGCATGGGTTTTAATGTGGCCTGTGGTTTTTGTGTGTTGAGCTAGCATGTTCTCCGTGTGTGCCCATGCACCTCCTCTGGGGCCTCTGGTTTCTTCCCATTGTCCAGGGATACGCATACTAAGCTAATTGGTGTTTCTAAATTGCCTGTGGACATGAGTATGACACGAGTGAACAGCGTGTTAATAAGAGTATGGGGAATGGCATAAGACAGCCTTAAGGATGATGAAGTGCCACTAAACATGTAATACATTGATCTTCTGCAGCATTGTGAGAATACAAAACCATTTCTTTGTTGAAATAGACTGGTGTGGCAGTAGGAATTCTGGGAAGTTGTGACATTTAAGGTATACAATGTTGATATGCAGGATTTTCTCCTTGATAATATAATGAAACAATTATTATCTGTCATCATTACTATGCCGCACACTAGCTACCTGCATCTTTGTTCACTGCTGCCTGAGAAGTTTAAGGCAGGATAACTGCCATTAATATCTATTGTAAGCAAATATGATTTGATGTTAGTGTTTGTGAGTATGCTTGCTCCTGTTACAGAATTTTTTTCATGCTTTCAGGCCAGCTAGAGCAGACTGATTCCCATTGGTGCTGTGCTAGCAGAGGTTAATGTGGGAGCTTTCCATTTTCCACAAACATTTAGTGAAAGCTAGCTACCATTAATATTTCTCCATGTGCTTTTTTAAAAAAATTTTTTTCAGTAGGCCATGTCAGTGTAAATTTTTGCATGTGTTCAACTAGAATGTAGCTGGTGCTGTATCTTTAAGAGAGACATACAACGTTTCAAAGCAACCAGCAATCTGACCAGTGGAAAATGCATCTGTGTTTCATTGATGGACTCCACTGTAATGGGGATGGGAACAGGATAGTGGACACATTCTTGATTGTAAACAAAAGAGAAAAGTGAGAAAAGAAATCCGACATAATGTGCCTTTAAAATTCAGGCTTTTTTGCTTGAAGCAGTAATACTTAGCAGACACCTGACTAAACTGCTGAGAATTTAATCACATTTCATTAATTCTCATCATTCATCAACATTCCTATTAAAGAAAATCTTGTAATGATATGCGGTCAGAATGAAAGTGAACGTCCTTAACCAAAGGATTTCCTCTATTAGGAAAGATAGGGAAGTCGCAGACTTTAAACCTACATCACTTCAATCTCTGCCAAGTTCAAAATAGCTCATCCCATAATTAGAATGGTACATTGGGTAATGTCTGGGAAAGTTTGCTCGGGTGTCAGTTGTCACAGCATTATGAGTTCAATACATTTGCCAAAAATTTTTACTTGAAATGTAAAAATTTTGACGTTTAATTTGTTTCAACGAGGGAAATATGCATTTCCACATAATCCTTTCGGCTTTTTTTCAAGTGACTCATCCTTGCCACCAAATTTGTGGCAACGTATCAGAAACAAGCTCGGTAAAAGCACTGTGAGCGCCAGTTACCTGTTCATATGTCTGGTAAAGGGGGAAATGCTGTGAGAGACAGTGTAACTGCACACTGCAGAAGCGGCAAGTCTGTCACGCATGTTTCAGCGTGAAGACTCTTGGTCGGCCGTGTGGATGTTTCCCGAGTTATGAAGGGGTGCGGTTGTTATGAAATATGCGGCTGAAATGCAGACAGGGGTCTTGTTGTCAGAGTGCCACAGCAAAAAACGCACTGCCCTTCCTGTACGGAAAGACTGGCGGGAATGATTGGATGACAGCCCACTTTTTTCTCCCAAAAGATATCTACTTAATACAGTATATCTGCTTTTAGTGTATTAGCTTTGCTGAAAGACACTTTGGAACACACAAAATTAAGAATCCAGTAGATTTATAAATGTAAATATTCTATGACAAGGAGTATATATTTAGGACTTGTTTCAAAGACATGGATTAAATCTACAGTGCTGTCTAAGACAAAGATCTCTTTTTAATTCCAGAATCTATCTGAACATCATTTTATTCCCAGTCTGAGCTTAATTTCTCAGTAAAACTGACCTCCTGCAGAATCTCAGTTACTTTTCTGATACAAATACTGTCCTGTGATCCACCCCCATGATAGTAATTGATGTTCATCAAAAGTAATTGTAGGCTTTGATTCCTGTTCCCCTTGTGTTTACTGCTATATATATATCGGGGTTTAAACCTGCACTTCATTCTCCTACCAGTCCTCTGAGGATTTAATTATGCAGTACTGCATTCAGTCTAAAATTAGAGGGCTCTTTTTCATGGCTCTGTTTCTCTACTGCTAAATCTTCCTTCTGCAGCAGTCGTGGCCTGATGGATGGGGTGCTGAGCTGTATGGCTTTACAGACATGGTGAGAGTGTTTGGTAGCGCTGTACTCTTGTTCACTGCTGGCTGTGAAATGTGATTCAGGAAATAACGTCTCTCCATACCGTGAGGAAAGTGATGTCGCAGGTTCCTCTGTGGGAGTCATGTTTGGCTGGCACGGGGGCTTCGCTCAGAAAAATTTTCAGCCAATCAGTGTGTTTCTGAATTTTTTTATGAGCTTGTTGCAGCCAGCCCGAGACATTAAATTTAGTAACTACCTTACCTAATGGAACAGCGTAGGTTATGTTCCAGTGGTATAAAACACTAGGCAAATTGTGCTTAACCGTTACATAATGTTACAGGTCCTTGGACCCACAGCTACTGGTATTCAGAGTGGTATTTTACTTGACATTTTTTTCGAACTTCTGATCACTGTGTTTGCTTAATCAGTCTTGGTCGGACAATATAATGTCATCATAATGTAAAATCCTGTAATTACAATATGTGCCTTTCCTGTCTGTAGAGTATTCTGTCAACTGTTTAAGTAAAATGACTTTTAACATGTTTAAGACATGTTTTAGACCTTATTTTTAAGACAGGAGGCATAACTAGTGATTTCAGGTATTTCATGGCATACTCCAGGTTTACTATAGAGATTCATGCTGTATATTGTGTTATTTGCGATTAGCTTGCTTTTCAATGGGTCTACAAACACATGGCCAATATATTCAGCAGTGGTCAATTTTTGTCCTGTTTTAGTCCTTGATTACCCTGTACATGAGAGGTAGTCCCAGTGTTGAGATGGATAGATTGTAAGTAGATGGGTTTGGAAGGGGTGACAGCCCTGATGTAGACTGAGCATCACCAACAGGATGTGCTACCACGGGCACAAACATGCTGCCATTCAGTTCAGTTTTTGCAGTGCACTTAATACACACTCACAAGTAGAGCAAACAATGTTGATTATGTTGTTACAGCAGTGGTTAGTGAGCAGTTGGTTCTCATAGTCTATATGTTGAATGTGGGAGAAATGGGATGTTGGTGACTTTGACAAGGGTCAAATTGTTTTCGCCAGACGAGTGGGTCAGAGCGTCTCTGGAGTGGTGAGTCTTTTGGGGTGCTCTCAAGCAGCAGCGGTGAGCATCTCTCGACATGGGTCCAAAGATGGACGAACTATGAGCTGGTGACAAGGTGTTGGGCACCCGAGGCTCCTGATGCATATGGACAATGAAGGCTATCCCACCTGGTCTGAACTGACAGAAGATTTACGGTAACACAGGTCGAAGAGAATTTTAATGATATGCAAAGAATGTGTCACAACACACAGTGCATCTGACTCAGGTGCATATAGCATTTTGTAGCTGCTGCCCAGTCAGAGTGTCCACTCTAACCCCAGTTCAAGGCCAAAAGCACCTACAATGGGTACATGAGCATCAGAGTTGGAGCTTTGGGCAATTCAAGAAGGTCCAACGAGTTCAGTATTCTCGAGCATCATGTGCACTGGCCTGACACATGTGCGCCATTTACCTGGGGAACAGATGGCCCCAGGATGCACTGTAGGAAGCTGGTGGACGCAGTGTGATGCCATGGGAAATGTTGTAATGGGAAACCCAGAAATCGAATATTCGAGTGGATGTCCATTTGGAGGGGCTGTTTTGGCAGCACAAGGGAGACCTTCACAATAGTAAGAATGTGGTTTTAATGTTGTGGTGGATTGGTGTACAGTGAGCAGCATAATTCATTGAATAATGACACAGTTTTGTTATTTTCTGCTGACAAAGTCAATCACTGAATCCAACTGAACATGAATTTTACATGCTAAAGAGGAGACTGAAAGTCCCCAAAAAATGAGGAGTTGAAGATGGCTGCTGTACAGGCCTGACAGACCAATACAAGGGAAGATACTCACGGTCTGGTCATGTCTGTGCCTCAGTGATTTCAAGCAGTCATTGCTTGCAAAGCATATACAACCAACTATAAAGAATGACTATTTAATTCTACATAATGTTCAACTGTATAAAATATAATTTTTACGCTCCCAAAATAATGGGGGTAAAAATGTAGGAAAGATGCAGTCAGACTCATTTCTTAAGAGTTTAAATGACAGTTTAATTAAGGCTCATTGTCATTGTATTCTTTCAAAAGGAACGTGGTTGAGTTCAGAACCAAAATAAAACAAAAGCTTAAGTAAACTCAAAACACATCCATTATCAGGTGGTCAGTAACGACAAGAGAATATGGTATCTTTACAAGTGTAAGGCTGCACAGAGTAACATCCCATGTTAGGTATGTAATGTGGAAGTAAAGAAGGAGGCTATTCATTGAGCATAATAAACATAATGTAAATTACAGACGTGATTATGTACGTACTTTTAGGACTTTGTAATGCTTGTTTTGTGTGAAGTTGTTGTCATTGTTGTTGTTTATTGCTGCGATTGTTTGTATGTATTTGGGAATTTTATGTATTTATAAGACCAGCTAGGGACAGGTATTGCAAATTAGCTGCAGCTATAAATGCTGTAGTGTGTGGCAACGGTTCACTTGCTTCATACTTGTCCCTGTACAAAAAAACATTAAATAATTTTAATGCTCCAATTTCCCTTTGGTTCAACAGAAGCAAGCTGCATTATGGCTTAATTAACTTGAAAGTTTGAAGTCCTGACTTTTTATTCACACACACTCTATTTATTGAGAAAATTAATCAAAACCACAAACTTATATTTTTGATTATTACTATACTGTTAAAGGCTTTTATTAGCAAGATAAAATCCATCTGGAAGCAGTACTGTACTACAGTGTGATCAATTTTATGCCACATTTTGCTAGTCCTCCGCTGTTAATTTCACTGCTATGAACTGCTTGTCCATCTATCAACACTTCAAACTCCGCTGATGTTTGCATGGTATACCACATGATAGCAGATAACATTTAAATGATCCTTAATTTGGAAAGAATCCATAAAGAACTCTAGAACTAGATGCATGTATAATGTGGATATTCAAAAGGGGGAATAACTCTGGGTAAAAACACTGCAGAACTGTAAACGAGCTGTTGTGAGGTGTGTCCTTGATGCTGCAGTTGTTCAGCGATGGAGCGCATAAGTTCCAGAGTGGCCATTACAAAGAAGCACTGAGAACATCCCTCTGTACTTGGCTGATGGACACTTAGCTGGGTGAAAAATTGCAGATTACCATTTTCAAAAGGAACCTTCCTCCTCTCATCCCCTCCTCATAAGAGAAAATTTGAATTTCATCAGATAATTTGTTCTCCTTTAAATCGACGAAGAGTGGAAACCAAATCAGGTGGCTGCTGCCATGGCCATAATTAAAAAATCACATTTCGTCCATATTGGAAAGGAACCTTCCTCAACCCACCCCCATCATACTCAACAAATTTAATTTGATCATTTCATCCATCCTCCTTTAAATCGACTAAAACCAAAATGGAGATGGCTGCCTTGATGGCTATATTAGAAATCCCAGAGCACCCATTTTCATAGGAGACCTCTACCCACCTTTTATACAGACATCTAATTTGAATTTGACAATTTTTTCCATTCTCCTCAAAATCCACGGAAACCAAATTTAAGATGGCTGTGGTGTCACTGTCCAATGAATTATGGTGCTCCGTTTAATAATTTGGCTTTTTTAAGAATAATCGGAAATGACTTGAGTCTAGCTTAACCGTTAAAAGTACAGTCAGCTGCTGTTCATCTGTCATGATTAGATTTAGGTGACATTCTGTAAATAGCAATTGGCAAATCCTTCAGGGTGATGTCATGAACAGTCAGGTGTGAGTACTGGCTTTGTCAAGCCAATTTTTTGAACTATTTTATATATGATTAGAAATAAACTTGGCTGAGCAGCAAATGAAATGAATAGCTGTGGAGATCATCATTTTTCAATCAATGAAGTGAACATTTTGGGCTATTGTATAAAAAAAAGCTTGGCATTTATAGCCAGGTTCGTAAATATTAGGTCATTAACCGAGATACTGCTACTGAAGCCAACTACCACAGCATATTGGGGAGGGTAGAATATAATGAATATCTGAAACTGAAGACTTTCAACTTTGACTTTAAGGTGTTTATATTGAAATCTGGTGAAGCATGTTAGAATAACACCACTTTTTACATAGAACCCCGCTCCTCTTTAGCAGATCAAAACTAAGCCGTAGGTGATTGGCTTCACATCTGTTCCATAGCCAGGCACATGTTAGGCATCATTATTTCAGATTAAAACAGATTAAAGGTCAAGAGCTGATTTCAACTGTGAATTATGTTGCTGTTTAACACTCCAAAGAGCTGTCACAGTCACTGCCAGCAAGTAAAGCAATCATTCAGCTGAAAATAAAAAAACATCACAGATATAGTAAAAGCACTTAAGTGATCTCATGAACACCAAAAGGCCCACTAGACCCAACAGACTAGGCATAACAACAGTGGTGGATGGCAGAAGAACTCCTTGCCTGGTACAGAAAAGACCTTTGACGATTTCTGGCCAGATCAAGCGCAGTCTGAGCTATCTGTCAAAGTCAACAATCGAGATAAGATTTCAACCAAAGTAAATATAATGGGTTTATCACAAGATGTAAAATAGTGCTCTGTCTCAAAATCATGAAGTTTGTCAGAAACGTCTAAAATAGTGTGTACAGTTTTAGAACAACATCCTATGAGCAGGGAGACAAAGATCAGCTTCTGCCTGGATGATGGGAAGAGGGGAGTATGAGGATGGAAAGAAACTGCCCATGATTTGAGGCTTACCTCCTCTGTGAAGTGAGGTCATGTGTGGGCATGGAACTGGTTCCATTGCATTGAATGATGTGACTGCTGATGAATTCTAAATGCAGGGCTATTACAGGGCTGTTTTGACTGCTCAGATTCTGCCGAACTATTCAAAACTCATTGGACTCATACGATATTCACACTGCAATAGCACTCCGATAAGTTTTTAAGCCCAAGGAGTGAAATGTTATTCAATGGCTAAGTCAATCACCTGCTTTGAATGCACTATAGCAGTTGTTCCCAAAACGGTCCTGGAGGCCCCTTGTGTATGTTGGTTTTCGTCCCAACCACTTTTGCAATTTAATCATTTTAACAAGCTGCTAATTTTTCTTGAGTAGTTGCTTTTATATAGTACTATATGCCCACAGAAATGTGACTGAAAATATCATATCAAGCTATTGATGATGCAATGTGATTAGGATTTTAAGTAACCTTGCATTTACAACTTTAAAAAATGGAGAAAAATTATTAGCTTGTTAAAATAATTTAATTGTCATTGTGGTTGGAACAAAAACCAGTATACAGGGGGCCTCCAGGATGGAGTTTGTGAACTACTGATCTTGAACAAGCTCTTAATTTGCTTAAGGCAAAAAATAAGGTAAAACGCCCCAAGAGTGAATAGGAACTGTATACGGGAGCCTTGTAGGCCTGGCAGATTATTGTCAGGGAAGAAACCCAAAAGCTGAGGATGTCTATGGGTTTCAGAATTCATGCAACCACTGACTGCAAAGGATGCTAAAAAAAAAGCAAAAATTACTAGCTTAATTTGGGGGGGCTATTTTGAAATGGTTGTAATTCATGAACAGTTCATGCAATATTCTTGTCTAAACCCTTAAATTTGAAACTTATCTTTCGATTGGGGAGTCGACTTGCAAAACCTGCTAAGTCAAGTTTTGAAAATAAATGAGTTATCTCCCTTAGCCTCTCTTTAAGGCACCTACACATGTCCCACTGGTAGCTCCACTTTCAAAACCTACTAAATCATGTTATAAATTCTACAGGAAAAAGCTAAACTCTGTCAAAACCCACCAAGTCAAGGAGGAAAACTGTCAAATTCTGCTGTCATCTGCCAATGAGGTTTTATAGCCTGTTCAGCTTTTGCTTTCTCTAACTCTTAACTGGTTTAGACAGTTCAGAAAAGTGTGATGATAGTGATACCATAAAAGGGGGATTTGAACCCATGGACTCATGTTTATGTTGTCATTGTCATAGCAGCTATTCAACCACTGTTTTGTCTGTTGCATAGAGTTACATTAGAGTGGGTCCTGAGTCAAATACCTTCACCTATTGAGCAACGGGGCTGGTTTTAACACTGTCAAAACCTGCTAAATTTCCACTCCACGTTCAAAACCTGTCAGAACTTTGTGTTGCAAAATCAAAGTCATTTCTTAGAAAAAATGAATAGCCTCATGGATTATGTCTGCAAGGCTAATAGTTTCAGTATATTCTATGCCTACAAAAATGTCAGATTTTTTTACAAATTGGACCAAATTGACTTAGAAGGTGGACTCCTCAATTACATCTTGATTGGATTGATTAATTTCAAATCCATACTGTAAGTCTTTGTGTTCAGGCCCTCGCCATGTGCTGGCGGTAATGTACGTCTTTGTGTTCAGGCCCTTGTTATGTGCTGGCGGTAATGCACATCTTTTAATTCAGGCCTTTATTCTGTGCTGGCAGTAATGTAAGTCTAAGTGTTCAGGCCCTTGTTATGCGCTGAGGGTAATGTACGTCTCTGTGTTTAGGTCCCTAGACAGGGCCGATGGAGGAGGAGTTCTGGCCCGCTCAACATGAACCACTATGCCAACAAGAAGAGTGCTGCGGAAAGCATGCTGGACATTGCCCTGCTCATGGCCAATGCCTCTCAGCTGAAGGCCGTGCTGGAGCAGGGCCCTGATTTCACCTTCTACGCCGCCATGGTCACCCTCATCAGCTTTAGCATCATCCTGCAGGTCATCGTGGGGATCCTGCTCATCTTCATCGGTAAGGGGCTGCCACAATACATCACATGCCAAGTATATCTCAGGGCTCAGTGCATATGTGTCCTGTTTTGTGATCGATGGAAATTTAACTCAACGGTGGAAGTGGAGCATATCATTTGCAAACTAGTCAAGATGTATGTCCGTGCAGCTCTGACAGTTCAGCGTGCAAATGACCCCTTGCTTACTGGAGCATGTCTGTCACCATGGTGACTGGGCCAGCTACTAGGTCAAAGTTCATGTTCAGGCATTCCGCTGGGAGATAATGTGAAACTAGAAAAGCAGATATATTACTAAAGGGTCGAGGAGCTAAAAATTAAGAATTTGCTGAATGGAATTAATCAGGTTTTTGAATCATCTAATGAATTGTCAAAGCGCAGAAATGATGATGACAAAAGAAAGTCTGTGTTAACGATGTTTCTGTTCACAAAATTTTAGAGAGATGTTCAATAGGGACAGACAGGAAAAGCAGAGAGGAAGTGGGTGTTCAGACCAAGAGGCCCACCAGAACGGTTATCTCATGTAGCAGTGACTCATTCAATGTGTGAAAATTTTCAAGTCAGTCCTTTTTTATCACCCTGGTAGAATTTTTTTTATGACTCCTTTTATGGATTATGATCTAAATTTACAAAAAGAATGGCTCAATTAACAAAATATGAGGAGGATCTTCCTGTCTGTCTGGTCAACTCCCAACTCCTCCCCCGACATGGCTGTGAATAAGTCATGCGCATTATGAATGGCCTACATACTGTCACTTCCCAGGGCACGTGACGGATGGGGAGGGAGGTGTGGGCAGTGGGCGACGCTTTTAACTCCGGTTTCTACTTTTAGTGAAGTGGAACCTGAATGATGAGAGTAAGCACTTCAAACTGAACGTGTTGGAGAACATCGCCACGGGCCTCGTCTTCATCATTGTGGTCATAAACGTCTTCATCACGGCTTTCGGCGTCCAGCGGCCCAACCAAAGCGCTTAAAACCAGGGTGGGATGTGACCCTTCGAGCCACAGGTTTGTATTCAAGATCTGCCTGACTGGCACTGCGTTGGACACAAGGTGCAGTAGCAAACAGGACTTTTCTCAGAAATGTCATGTCCCTGTTACAGAGCTGAGCAGTCATGCAGTTTTGAAAGATTTTCCGCAGAAACGTAGCTTCCTTGTCGCCGAGATCAACAGTGTGCTGCATCTCTGTCGTCAGCTCCTCGTACTGCAGGGCCCCTTGTTTGAGGTTCCAGACAAACAATACAAAACACACAGGACAGTGGAGGGCAAGAGGGCTTAAATATTTAATCATATTTATGCAGCAGAAATTGGAAACCTGGGGAGCCACTGTTCAGCACTGCTTTACCCTGATTACAGCCAGATGAAAGGGGTCAACAGGTCCTTTGTGGGGAAAGTAGCAATTTTAGGAAGAGTTGAGGATTTAGAATTATTTATAATACCACTGTAGAGGACGCATAAGAATTTTGTCTTAATTTTAAGTTGGAAGAATGTGCATCACAGTTCTGTTGTGTTCAAGCTGGAATGCGTGGATCATTATGTTGCGTCTTCTTTTAAGACTCTTGCTAAGCTGAGTCGCAGAAAAACGGCATGGCCTTCCTTAGGTCATTTAAGACAAGCTGTGCATTGTGGGTGCTGGGACTGCTGCTACTTTTTCCATGTGAAATCGTGGAAAAGCAGAGTTCAAGAGTCTGGGGATACAAATCCCAGTACTGCTGCTCCAGTTCCAAAACCGCTGGCACATCATGGAAAACACAAATAAAATTGAAAAGAGCTGTTTTGAAAAGTACACTACAATAGTGAAAACAGTACAACAACACTTTATTTGATGTTCCAATGTGAATTTAATTACTTGTTGAAAATAGGCAATATGATGACAGTAACTAAGTCCCCAAAAGCTGACCGTATAGTAGACGGTTTACCCCTGTGTAACATCACCGTGTTTTTTAATCAAACTCCTGAAGTATTTAGGTACTGAAGACAGCAGTTCAGACTCGTTCTGCGAGTGGAATATTTCCCCATTCCTCCATTATGCAGGTCTTCAGCTCAGCAATTGTACGGGGCCTTTGTTGCTGCATGTCTCGCTTCATAATGCACCACACATTCTCAATTCTCAACTCTCTGCTTACGCTGCTACGCACTTGTAATCGCTGCAGAATGCGGTCTGGCAGTCTCGCTGAAAAATGTAGGGATGTTACTGGAACTTACGATGTTCAGATGGCAGTGTATGCTGCTCCAGAATTCAAGTCACCAATGTCATGTGACACTGACACGCCCCCATATCATGAGAGAGGCTGGCTTTTTAACCCTACCCTGATAACAGCCTGGTTTGTCCTTGTCTTTCGTTGGGAGAACAAGGCGGCTGTTAATTCCAAAAGCCACTTGAAATTTTGACTTGTTGAGACCACTGTGCTTCTGTCCATTCCAGAATACACCAAATCCAGAGAAGAGGGCAGCACATTTGGACAGTGTTGTTGTACGGCTTTGTCAGTGCATTGTAAAGCTCTTACTTGCATCTGTAGACTCAGTAGCGATTGATGTTGAAGAACTAAGGCTTTTCAAAGTATTTTCAAGCCCATGTCATGGTATAAATTACAGTTACGTGATGGTTCCTCAGACAGCGACGTCTGGAGGATCAAAAATCAGGAGCATTTAGAATTGGTTTTCAGCCCTGACCTTGATGTACCAAAATTTGGCTGGATTCCTTCCATTGTTTATATTACACACCATAGAAAGTGAAATTTCCAAAATCCTACCGATGACTTTGGTGAGCATTGTTCTCAGGGTGATAGATTATAAGATGATATATCCGTTGACATGCTTTTGTTGGCATCCTTTTATACGATAAAATGATTCACTCATCTTTTTAACAGCAATTGGTTTAGATCACCTTATCATTGCAAGTTGTCACATAATTATTCGACCTATACTGCCCCTGCAATGAAATTCTTTGGGTCTTTTGAAGTCATCAGATTTGAAATAATCACATATTTTCCATTCATAAGTTAAAGCATTAACTAGTGAGGCGTTGTTGAGTTTTCAGTAAAATACAGGGTAAATTGCCCTTTCAAATCTCCCATTTTTGATTTTATGCAAGCTTTTCATTATGTTCCAGCTTTTTTGGAATTGGGGTTTAGGCAGTATGGATCACAGCGATCAGATGAGGAGCTCTTCTGCATTGAGACCTTACCCCTTTGCGCAGATAATACAAGCCAGCGTCCACAAATTCACCGTAATTCGTAAATAATTCTGTAATTGCATTTCCAAATGTCTCGCTTCACTGGAATAATTTTCCAGAGTCTCTGTAACACAAATAGTGAGTTATAAAGCCTAAACAGGCTCATGCATAACAGTAAAAATTGGCATTATTTGCATTCTGCACAAGGGGGTTAAATACCCATACCATAAGCCAGCACAGAGATTATTTACTGTATTGATACTCATTACCGCCTGCTTATTTTTTTCCTTTCTGTCCCAAGGTCTCCATTGTTCTCAAGAAGGATCTGAGCGACCAAAGATGGACAGTTATGGGTCAACAAGCTTGCTATTCCATTTTGGCAGGAATGGGACAATATCACGTACTAACCTTTGCCCAGAGCGAAGGTATTTTTGTGTCTTGAACTGCAACCATCCTGTAATCTGGGATACAGACACAGAACATTGTTACCTTCAAATCAAACCCAAGAATTAACACATAAGTGCACTGGATATGAAATGAAGCCATAGATTTGGGAGTTCCTGTCTACAGACTTTGATGCCATGAGCATACATTTATTGAGAGTTACCTTGAAGAAGCTGTAGGAGAATGTGATATACCTCATCATATACTGTAAGAAGGTTCATATATACAGTCCAGGCTAGATCTTTACTTTTCCAGCAGAGGTTGAGATCTGTTGGCCAGCTGTGCAGACTAAAAATAACTGCCACTCTGTGACATGCATGCAATCCGGTGCCCTTTGTCTTTAGTGGAATCATGGGAGAATTTCAGTCACAGTCCCAGCATACCAAATCTGGGAAAAAATGCTTACATCGTGAAATTATTTAATTTGTTACATGTACCAGGGCATTCATGATGAAGATTCAGAATGTGGCTGAAAAAGAAGAACCTGGCTGATCCCGCTGTTTTTAGAGCCCAGATCATATCAGTGCTGACTGTGGCTGACTGCTGGTGAGGGAAATACTATATTGGTGCTACCAACCTCCAGGGTAGGGAGGGTGCAGTGCCTCTTTGTTGAACCACATGTGCCACAGGTAAAACATTTCCTGCAGCTAGATCAGTGCTACCCTTTACACCTTTTTGGCTGAAGATGGCATGATGACACCATCCTCACAGGAGAATTGCATCAGGATTCAGACAGCTCATGAAGTATTATTATCAATCAGTACTACGGCTTCAGCAGTAATTCTATGATTTTCTTGTTGTATTCTACTTTCAAGAACGGTTTGGTCATTACTGAGCAACAGTGAAAATACTTTCTCCTTTTAAGAGCAGAACTGTTTGTTTAGATGTAGGCTGTGCCACAGCCAGCTCGAGAGGGGACGGACTGGACCCGCTTTAGAGGAAAGCAGCCCACCGAATACCAAAAAAAAAAAAAACACTGAGGTTTACAGACCCACCTTGCTAGGTGAAGAGTGCCCTCTAGTGTTTACTCTGGAGTTATTCAGCCCACGGTCGTAAGTCAGGTGCAGTAAATCGGGACTGATTAATTTAGCCTTCCATATCATTATATCTATGCAATGACTGTAAACCGGCAAAATATCGTTTATGCTTCCAACGCAGGACATGCTGGCTGTCTGAATGTGGAATCACTTGCATATTAGGCATAGGAAATCGTAACTTATTGATGGAGCGCACACACACACACACACACACTTTTTCTGCGTGGTCTGCATTCTTCACGTGACGTTAATTTTATGCCGTATTTGCGAACAGGCAGCGCATGGTGCACTGGTTGCTTAGACCATCAGATTTATGGTAGGCTATAATGCATGGCACATCTTCCTCATTAGTTATGGATGAAGTGTGCGCCGTTGTCATCAAACTAATTTGGCAAAATAAAATCGCTGTGTATTTGTCGTTCAAAATTGAGTGCACTACTGAACGTTATTTCGCGCAAAACAAACCAACCAATCATTGTCTGCACGGAGTAACCTATGCAGGTTGCCAAGTAAACGCCTTCACATTCTTGAGGCAGTTCTAGATATCTAGGCAGACGAGGTTTGCATTCTACGCACAGGCCGCATGTATATTTAGCCTATTGCCCCACACCACCCCCGCCCAGGCCTTCATGTAGCCTAATTGAATACAGCGAAAATTTTCTTGATGGATTCGCACCAAAATATACCATTTCTCTCATTCACAGGCAGACAATAATCAAGTAATGCAAACAAAATAAATGGGAAAATATAGTCACCATTTACTTCAGATAAGGATGACACTCAAGTAACATTTTTTTCCAACATTTTTTTTGCGAATTTGTGCATCAAATTTCTAAAGCACTTGTCTTTTACCAAATGGTTTTAAAGTTTTCCGTGCTGTGCTCTTCAGAGAGAACATTTTGACTGTTTTATGATTGATTGTTTCACTCTCCAAATTTTTTCTTCAAGCCAGCGAATGTGTCGGTGTTCCAACACAAAAACAAGTCTTTTTTTAAACTAATACTCAAGGATAATTTAGCATAATATGCCAGTATTCTGTTTTTTCTTCTCTTGAAATGATCGAAAAATAGTGTAAATGTGTTTCTTTTTTGCTTTATTTTTAAATGGACCAAATGTAATCATATGGTGTTTATCTTGTGTAATTGTGAAAATACCTCTGTTTTGTCCTGTTCAGTTGATAAAGTCAATACATTCCGTATTAAATACTTGAACAGTTGTTGTTGGTTTCTTAACTATCATTTTAAAATAAAATCTTTCTTTCTAGCCTGATTGTTGCTTTTTTTCTCCATGAATTGTAGCAGCATGGTGTCATACAATCATCTTTGGCTGAGATTTCTTTGCATTTTCCTTGGCTTACAGTTGTGCCAAGAAAACCTCTGATGATTCAGATGTCAATTAATCCTGATCACTCTGCCCCATCAATTAGAACTCTGGAGCAGCGCCTGAAAAAATGATTAAAAAAATTAATGGAGTATACAACTCAACCTTTTAAAGTTCTGCAAAGATACTCTCACAAAAGCTTAAACAAAAATTTGGCTTCGAGAAGCTAGACAGCAAAAATGTTTCCAACATCAAGTTTAAAATTTCTGCAAAGGTAATAAGGTAATAAGATAGTGGAACAAGAAATACACTGAACTGAAGGTGGGTTCTACCTGTTAGACATCTCAGGGTAATTTTAAATCAGTGGAGACAACTTATTTGTAGTACTGTTGTTTCATAATTTTATCATCTTGGTTCATACTTATGTACAACTGGTGATTAAGAAAGCTCTCTCATCTGCTGCAAAACATTAATGTCAACGGGGAACTACTATTGAATCCATTAAACTCTAAATTTCAGTTCATCGCAGTCTCTGACTTAAATACAGACACATTTTATACAAAAAGCATGTATAATTATTACATAAATTTAACAGTCCCTTTATAGTTTCATGACCAAACAGTCACAATCACCCAACAGAAAACCAAAAGAGATTGTGGCAATATGTAAGATTAGCTGATCAGCCAAGGCACTAGATGGCAAATGTAATAATTTAAGTGATCAGCAAATCACAGAATGCTGTACCTAACAAAGAATTCTAACAATCCTTGAGCTCAAATAAGTTTGTGAACAAGTTGTAAAACTGAAAACAAGTTCAAAGCATTTGCTCAAATACTCAACATAAATGTAGGAAAGTTGTTCTTAATGAAAAATAAATCACATGGACAAACATTAATCTAATAATTAACAACTAGAAGGAGCTAAATTAAAATCTTCAAGTCTGCAAGATGTGTCTAATAGTCATCTGAACAGTTGGGCACCCATTTAAAACTATTATTTGAACACATTTACAAAATAGTGTTGCCCATGAGGCAGAGAAAATTACATTTATAGTGCATACCAAGCGCATTATTGAATTACCATTTTTCACTCTTATGAAGAGTACCTTGCTCATCAAATACCAAGTACAAATATTTAAATGCTCAAATATAAAATGATTTCATATCAACACTTGAGTGCCACACAGCAGAACACATAGTCCTACCAAAATAATGTCCTAAGGCCACCGTATTGCATCATACAGTATTCTCCATTTCACGACTAACCTACTTCTACAAACCGAAAATTCAACCCCTCCAAGGAAAATTTTGTTCTCTTGAGAGCTCTGGAACTCACTGTTTTAAAGAAATTGAGAAAACCCACTACCACTAATGTCAACTGGTGAATCTTTGACCTTCGGCAATTTCAAAAACTGTAAATATTTTGGTATTACATAAAATAAAAAAGTTTTAGATATTAGATTTAATTGATTTTAGAGTGAACAGCAAGTCAAAATATTGACAAAAAATTATTTTACATTTTTACAATGTTACATCAGAGCTGTTAGTCATAATATCCCCAAAATTAAATCACTTTCAAAATTTTATATTGCCAGCCTCCACAGCATGTTTGGTCCAAATCAGAAAAGTAGTTTTTGAAATATTTTGTTCACAGACAGACAAACAAACAAGCAAACAAACACATGGGCAATCACATGAGCCCCACCACACTATGCTAATGGAGTTCAAAATAATGTGACTCTCGACATATTTCAAATGAAAAAAATCTTTGAATTAATTTGCTTCTATAGATTTTAGCAAAAAAGATACAATATCCTCAACACTCATAGGCCACTTTAGTAGGCACACAATTATAATACTGGGTAGAACTCCTCTCAGAGCCCTCAAGGGCCAGAATTCCTTATGGTGTGGAATCACCAAGGTGCTGGAAAAGGGTCCTTGAAGATTCTGGTCTAGGTTGGCATTATAGCATCATTCAGTTGCTGCTCTATATGCCAAGAATATCCTGTTCCACCACATCCAAAAGGTGCTTTACTAGACTGAGGTCTGGTTGACTGGTTTACGCCAAATGCATCAAAATGTTTGTCGAGCTGGCTAAATATGCTGCACGCTCTGTGATATGTGCAGTATGTAGCATGGTCAGCGACAACACTGAGATAGGCTGTGGGATTTAAAGAGTGGCCTTATGGGTAATAAAACAATGTTTCCCATACCAATACACCACTACCATCAGCCTGAGCCTCAAGAATGTATTTATACCAAACTCTGACCTAACATTGCATCATATGGCTGGAATCAAGATCTTTCAGACCAGACGATATTTTCCTTATCTTCTAGCATCCAGTTTTGGTGAACTTTCGCCAACTGTAGCCTCAAATTCAACATTTTACAAGTCCATTCAGGGATACTCTCTTGCATAGTGCTGTTGAACCCTGTGGCTAGTTTATTATCAATTGCCTCACTGTCAGCTTAAATCAGCCCAGCCATTCTCCTCTGACCTCTCTCATTATCAAGGCATTTTCACCGACACAGCTGTCACTCACTGGAGGTTTGATTTTTTTTCACCATTCTCTGTGAGCTCTAGAAAGGGCTTTGCTTAAAAAAGGAGTTTCCAGGTGTTCTGAGATAATCAAACAATTTCATCTGAAAAAAACAATGATTCAACGGTCAAATCACATACGTTTCCAATTCTGGTGCTTGGTCTGGACAAAAAAAACTCACCCCCTTAACCATTCTGCATGCTTTCATGCAATGAGTTGCTGCCAGGTGGTTGGCTGACTGGATACATGTCTTAATTATCAGGTGTACCTAATAAAGTGGCCACCAAGTCTACAAGCTCATGCATTTAAATATAAACTAGGGTGCCCTGGCCCATTGATTGATATGACAAAATGCTTTAACAACAGCCAGTATCCATGACAATGGCACAGATCCTAATGCAGCCATGAAGCCTATATCCTCCGGTTGGTGTCATCAGTATATGATACCAGAACTTCCTTGGCCCGCCTGCCCAGTCCAAGAGCAGTGACTGCCAGCACCCTCTTGGGGTCACCAAACACCTCACTGTCTGCAGAACACAAAGATGGGCAATTCAGTACCTTGGAAACATCTATGGCACACATTTCGCGAGTGAAACATTTGAGGACTCCAACTAAATGAAAATTGGATGTTCACACGCATAGACAACAATTTCAAGTGATACACTGTCATCAGCTTTTGCATCATTGTTTGCAATCACGCTTACAAAGAGCAAACCAGCAGAAGATGCATTTCCCTACATCTCAGAAGCCACAGGCTTCCACAGCACTGAAAAGTTAATGAAGCTTAGCGTGAGAAATGTGCCCTTGTGCACTGCAGTGGCCATCTGTTTTAACAATACACCATTACGCTGAAACAACAACTGCAATTTAATTTCTTGCAAGAGCAAGGTGTTGCGCTCTGTTAAGCACTTTGTGTTAATGACATTATGAGGCACTCGGTGAGAGTGAACGGGAATGATTGACAGAGTGGTGTGAAAGCCGGCCGTAAAAGGCCAGGCCCACGAACTCACCACCACAGTAATACAGGATGGCCAGCCCCACTGCAGCGCTCAAACAGCCCAGGAAGAACCATGAACCTGCGGGGTGAAAAGGCCTTTACTCAAATGGGCTCAAAGGCACTCACAAAACATGGAGGCTTCAACAGACTCAGAACTAACTATATCCAAAAAGACTACGGTGGGAATTTATCGTCACTTAAGCGGCTTTTTCTGGAGCGACAACAGAGCTGTTCACAGGATTTCATGAACTTTAGACGACAGTGTGGCTTCTAAAGAATTCAGTGCAATCGTGTGGGTGCATCTTCAATCACCCAACAATAAATGTGGAAACTACAGTGTAATGAGACCCTTAGAAACATGAGCATCTCTGAAGCTATTTTACAATGTCCTCTATTCAGGGGTTTACTGCAGCAAGCGCAAGCTGTATAACAGAAGCAATAACACTTCAAACAAAGTCATTCCAAACAGAGCTGCAGGGGGGTTGAATCCCCAATGGTCACTAGCATCTACACAGAACAATTGCAATTATGAAGTGCAGTCCCTCTATTCTATTAAATGCACCAGACACAGAAGGAAAAATCCAACACATAAATAAAATGTTCAAAATAAAATCAACTCTATTTGATAGAGTACATTTAAGTAATCTAGGAGTACATTGACCCAGACTTATCTCATTAACTATTCAGAATTGAGGCAGCATTGAGAAGTTTAAAGGGCATTAGTATTCATTTTGTTGAATTTACCTTTGTCATTGAGAACAAATCTCCCCTTGAGGTCGACAGCAGAGATCCTCCCTGTAGTATCTGTGGTTTCTATGAACAAAAGCAACGCATTTTGGGTCTGTTCGTGAAACATCATCTTTTGAATACCTGTCCAGGGACTGCAGATGTACATTAGCTTTTTCAAACTCGGATACAAACGCTTTTTAATTATAAACTGTCCCTGTAAAAATAAACAATAAAATTAATTAATAATAAACATGCATCCAATAGCAGAAAATAAAGGCAGGGAAGTACACGGTTACCCTACATGCACAATTAGGAAGCCGATCTACATTCAGACAGGCAGACACTGTTGAATCTCTAAACGTTCAAAAAGCACTCAGTGGAAAACAATAAAAAAAATAGCCCCGGCAGACAGAGGGTTAACTTCTAATGAAGTGAGCATAGATTTCATTTAGATTATCATCATATTAATCCCTTATGGGAGTGAAGGTTTCTATATAAAAATAAATGAAGGACAGCAGCTGGAAAATGATAGAATGCGATGGACCTCAGGGATGAGATTCCCCACAGCCAAGAGCTACACAGAACTTCATCATTTCTCAGTGAAAACCTGACTCAAGTGATTAAAATGACATAGGACTGCCATTTTCATCCACAATGTGGTTTGTGTCCCTGGGAAACAATGAAGTTCCCAGACGAAGATGGATACACAGGGCTAAAAACGGACTGGATTTTCAGGCGTGCCAATGAGGCCCTCACCCCTGCGGCTGAGGCGAGAGGGGAGGCCGAAGTACACGTCCTCGGCATGGATGTGCAGGGCTCTGTAGAACTCATGGCATGCCTCCTCCCCTTTCATCTTGAGGAGGACCAGGAGCTCAGCCAATCGGACGCTTGCGGGCACACTGAGATTCCGGTACTGTAGCCAACAGACATCGTCAGCCATTTTCCACATTAAATCCACTCATTCAATAACAGAACAGCAAAAATCCCCACACAATCCTCCCTTAAAGTGCTTTATCTAAGGGTGTCATTTAGCCATTTCAATTTCTACCCTATTTCCTAAGGTTTTGAGGTAAACAGCAAGAATATAATGTTTTGTAGATAATTTCATGCTCTCGTGGACAGTAAAAGGGGCACCAAGAAAAATTCTGCCCAGTAAGCTAAGTGTGACACGTATCCAGATCTGCTGCCACATTTGAAAGGGAAACAAGGTAGCTTTGGTTCCAGGGAGGCAGAGTTAGTAAAAGGTATTATTGTACATAACTGCTCTGAACTAGGAATGCCTCTTGAGTAGGTTCTGATTTCCAGAATCATGGGAAAAAGATTAAACCATCAATTTATTATCATTGCCATTTACATTTATTCTGCTCTGATTTTTATTATTATTTATTATTATTATTATTCTAATTTTGTGGAGAGGAAATGAGCTGACTTCACGAAACCTGGATCAGGATCGGTGATCTCCTCTTAACACTTCACTGATGACTGCTTTTATCAGGCAGATCTCAAGTCACAGGAAAAGTCTAGACATCACTGTCAGTCGGTAATTACATAATTCACCGCTTCATAAGCCATCGATTAATAAGCCAAGCCCAAACTGCTCCCATTCCGAATCTGCCCCATCCATTCTGTACTCATATTTTATGCAAAAAAAAAAAAAAGACTCAAAAGGAAACTAAATCCATCTTCTACATGCAACCTTGAATAAAGTCGAAACTGCAGCCATGATAGCGAAGCTGGATCGAGACTAGGAGCTGCGTCTGTTTAAGTCAATGGGATGAATAATTTGCTAGCTAGCACGCTAATGCTTTTTGCCATTAAATTAATAAATTCAAGGTTTTTCGACAACTGTCACGCGCATACTTTACACTTAATCAGCAAAAAGCTTAAGCATGCCTGCCAGCCAGAGGTGCGTTTTCCAAAAGCATAGTTGCTAACTAAGTTAGCATTTTACATAGTTCGTCCATTCGGTCAATGGTTCCAACGATGTAAGTTAGCATAAATGACTTTGGGAAACTGTGCAAAAAGGGCCTCATTTGACCTGCGTGGGCTGTGTTGTTTTTCCAAGTGTTCACTATGGAATCAGAGTTAATAGACTGAAGGTCTTGTGTTGTCATCGTGTACGTAGGATACCTATTTTTGGACACCTTTCCTCATCATGCCCTAATAAAACTCTCAGTATGTTGTTTCAGAGCACCACGCTTACAGGCTATTGTCATGTGTTTTCCCTCCCTGATGTGAAAAAAAATATTAGTTTTCATCAATTTATGGAATAATATTCTTTGACAACATCTTGCTTTCCTATTGTTTTCAGCTTTACCTTTGCGTTTGGAACGCCTCCATTGACATCACATCCGATAATTAGGAAATTTGGGCGAATTTTCATTTTGCTTTCAGAAATCTGCACTCAGGCCTCAATAAAAGGCTCATTTTGGAGAAAAAGCAACAAATTTGGGGTATTTAATTTGCAGGATAATGTTCAAGAACTGTTCGATGAAATGTATACCAGATTAGTTTTTATTTTACAAAATTTGATGAATTTGCACTTTAAACCTCTGGAAAATATATAGGGAAATTCAGTGTTGTATCATTAACAACAGGAACCCAACTGTCTTTTCAAAGTCTTACACAGATTCCACCAGCAGACCCAGAAGACTGCACTCACTTTGTGAGCCTCTTTGTCACTCAGTATCTGAGGATAAATTCTGTTCAGCTGCAAAACAAGCTTGTCAAGTAACTCGGCGTCCAGTTTTTGATTAGTTGTAAGAAACTCTGAGTCTCTTAGCAGTTGTCCATAGTAGCTATCTGTGAAAAAAGAAAATATTGTGTCAGATACAACAGTGCATAGGCTTTCCTTGTCATGAATTTGAAGCTGCCGTACCTCAAACACCAAATTTTTCATTTCAGGTGAGGAGCTCATAAAAAGTAATTGATGATTTTTTATGAAGAGTGATAGTAGCCACACCTTTGAAACAGGAGTTTTAAAATAATCAAGTACGATGGGTTTAAGATCTTCAGATCCGCCCTCCCTTAACCAGGTGCCCAGTCAGCATTCTCATTAATACAGTCATGAGACAAATGCAGATTTTTTAGGATGAAAAGACACTGGACATTGTTTATGGTACATCCTGCTCCCATGTTTAAACCATGAACTCCATCTTTATATGGGAAAAATATTCAACTGAAAAAAAAATCTAATAAAAATGAGTAGAGAGCTAGAGAGATAAACCAAATCATGAACCCTGAAAGCATCGACTCCCCTGGGGCATTTATTTTAATGATACCACAATAGACTGAGTTCATAGAAAAAGATGAAAGTACATATACAACACTAGACCGACTGTGCCCAAAGCAGTTCTTCGGTTATTTTCCAGAAACAACTATAATGCGCTATAATGGTCACAGATCATATAGGCCTAGGTCTTCTAAACTTGATTCAGCTAACATCTTGGTTAAACACAATTTGACCAAGTCAACAAATTTAAACTAAATCACACGCCCAAACACACTGCATGATTAATTAAACAATATGGTCAAGTGATTTGACTCCACAGCGCATTAAGCGGGCGGTTTCGAACAAAACGTTACATGCGCATTTGTGCAACAACTCCCAATGAGACAAGATTCTTCTCAAAGAACAGATGACATGATACCGAAGGTAACTGAAGTTGAAACTGAATGAATGTATGTTGAACTAAATCACGTGTAACTTGTATGAGAGATGAAAGGAAACCTCTTTAATCTAGATCTCCAAATAATGATTCGGATGATTCGGAGAAGAAACCGGACTGGATCAAACTAAAGTCCCACTGTTCGATGATCACCAATGTCAACCTACTGCCTCGTAATGAAAACTGATGCATACTTTATCCTCTGAGTTAACTCCTCAATCTGAATAATTTTGGCGATTGGCTGTATTGAACAAACGTTGACATTTACAAACAAGGTTAGAGACTACATTTATTATTCTAATTCCTTAAGAATATTTCGACGTACTCGAACTGGCAGTTGGTGGTTATCTCACTCGCGGTACACATGTTCTGTCATCGACGAAAATTAAATTTACAGTGAGTAAGAGTGAAGGGTTGCTGACATTATCGCAATTAATATAATTTTTTTCTCTTGCAAAATGGCTAAACAGTAGCTTAACACAAGCTGACAGTAACGTTAAACGTACACGCAAGACGAGAGAAGGTCATCCAGCAACAGGCGTCAGTGACAATTTCGGAGAATGCGGGCTGCGGCATGAATGAGTACGTTTCACAATGCATCCGATATGTTCTGGAAGTAATTTCAGACTCGGCGTAGTATTATCTCCCGGGAAAATACCCTTCACAAACCTGCCATTGTGGAAACTCCTAAACTTTCTTTTTTCTCTTTCAGTCCCGAGCGCCGCCACTCTAACGCTGAGAGTCGAGCTCACTATTTTCGTCCCTCCCAGCCGAGCACATCCGCCCGCGCGGCGCCGCCTAGTGTTGGGTTTCTGGCATTAAAAACGGCCTGCGTCGTGTGTTCAACCGCCCGATTTACTTCCAGTAATCTGACAGCTACTCCTGAGCAGAGCTGCAAGGGCCGGTCTCTCCGGCCCGTATGATAACCGAAGAGCCGCTTCTCCTCTTAAGAGGGAATCAGGATATTTAATATTATTAATTGTAATAATGTTTACATCAGTCTTGCCGTGTAGCACCATTGACAAATTTGAGGCAGCTGGACAACAGGAGACTTGTTTCTCCCGTCAGCACCGGATAGGACGATGTTTCAAACCAACTGTGAATAATTTTTCGTTTCTACATGAAAAAGTCCAGAATTTAAATCTTATTTCCTGTATGGCATCTGAGTCATCAATTTAACACAACCGATCAGTCATACTACCTAGTGGCACCTCAATAAGGCAAACGGGATGGGAAAACACAAGCAGCCTGTTTGGACTAGACAGCTCCTCTTAAAACTGGCTTTTTCTGAAAATGACTTTGGTGAGTGAGGTCTTCTCTCTGGAACCTTAGAGACCAATAGCCTTGGGCAGTGCAGGAAACTCTGGGCTGTAAACCATTACCCCAAGGTCCTGACTTGATGTGCTCGTTAAAATGATACCATGGCAGCTATTGCACACTGTGAAAAGAACTTATGGGCGACAACAAATTTATATACCTTGGCCCGAATACATATAAAATTTTCCCTAACTTTTCATTTTTGAAGTGAGCATTTTAGTGGGAAATGCTCAGTATACATCACACAGGCCAGTTCTATTCAAGTGACAAGGTGGAGCTTTTCCCTTTCACTGCAATGAGCTGCATCTCGAATTGAACCATTTACCAGTAACTTAACCAAAGACTTTAATTATTTTGACAGAAAAAGTCTAAAAATGGGCATATCTTCTCTTATGAAGGCATGGTCATGAAATCTTCAAAATGAAGCACCTTTTCAGGCATCTTTTTTCTTCTTAAGCTAATTGTAAGCGCAATCATTTGCTGTCATGACATCTTGGTTCTCCTCCATAACCTCATACATTTCAAGCTTTTATTCTTGTCAGTGATATGATCTGTGTTCTGCCTGTTCTAGTGTTATGTTTATTTATGATTTTGATCTGCCTTGCTATGATTCTCTGCTTTTGATAATATGTCCTATTTGGTTTTGAAACTTTGCTATGTCTGACTATTCTTGGATATGTGTATTGTGAATTGGTATCATTGATTCGTTTGTGTATTGTCTTAGATTTTACTTTTCCATATTTTGCATTTTGCCATAGTCTTACTCCGGTCCATGTTTTCCTTTCCACTATGCATTGCACTTTGTCTCCCCCTGTCTGGTCTCTTGTTTAGTCATTGCTCACAGCCCCAGTACTGCGTGTCACTCTTCGGGTGATTTAATGGTTTCTGGATTTCAGTCTTCCTTCCAATCTCGTTGGCTTACTTCACCTTACTTTTCTATCTTACTAACCATACTAACAGTTTGTTGTTTTCGCTAGAAGTTACTAACACTAACTAATATTGTATATAATACTAACTTACTAACAAGCACTAAGGGATTGTATAGTTTCACTTACTAATTGATTAACAAGCTCTCAGCACTTGCCCTGTTCTAGTCTCCGCCCCTTGTCTCTCCCTAAATCTACTTTGCTGCATTTCTGTGGAAAACTCCACACCTGCTCACGCTGTCCTTTCTCTTATTATCTATGCATGTTAGAACTCATTGACTGGAGCCGTATGTTTGTATATAGGTTTGTCCCGTGATCCCTGTTCGCGTTTTGGCTTCTGCCAAATTTCATGTGATTAGGTTCCTTCATGTGCTGCTCCCTTGTAATCAGTCTGACTGCTTGCACCTGTGTGTCTTACCATGTGATCTCCCTGAAAGTGTATATTAGGTGTCTCTTCGCAGTTCTTCTCTGTCAGATCATTTCTCGTATTTACCTGTGCTGCTCTTTATCTCGCATTGTACTCATTGCGTTTCTTTTCTGACTGGATCGTCCGACTATTGATTTTTTGCTTGCCCTTCATAGATTACTGTTGCATCTGTGTGTTCGAACCCTTTTTTTCCCGGCTACGATTTTGTGGATTGCTGCCCTGTTAACGATTTGGATTGCCCTTTGGTTTTAAATTTTTTCTTCTCCTACAAACCACTGCCTGTGTACCAAATCTGTTTTGCATGACTACGATTTTTGTGTTTGCTGCCCTAGTTACCCCTGTTTCTGCCGCACTGGATTTTGACTTTTGGATTGCGGACTCTGTTCTGTTGCCTTCTGCCTTGCGGGGGTTACCCCCCTCCCTCAATAAAATCCTGTTTTTGCAAACCTGTGTTCTCGCATTTGGTTCTACAAAACCCAAAACCAGTGAAGTTGGCACGTTGTGTAAATCGTAAATAAAAACAGAATACAATGATTTGCAAATCCTTTTCAACCTATATTCAATTGAATACACTGCAAAGACAAGTTACTTAATGTTCGAACAGGTAAACTTTGTGATTTTTTGCAAATATTCGCTCATTTGGAATTTGATGCCTGCAAAATGTTTCAAAAAAGCTGGCAGAAGTGGCAAAAAAGACTGAGTTGAGGAATGCTCATCAAACATTTATTTGGAACATCCCACAGGTGAACGGGCTAATTGGGAACAGGTGGGTGCCATGATTGGGTATAAAAGCAGCTTCCCTGAAATGCTCAGTCATTCCAAACAAGGATGGGGTGAGGGTCACCACTTAGTGAACAAATGCGTGAGCTGATTGTCGAACAGTTTAAAAACAACATTCCTCAACAAGCTATTGCAAGAAATTTAGGGATTTCATCATCTATGGTCCGTAATATCGTCAAAAGGTTCAGAGAATCTGGAGAAATCACTGCACGTAAGCAACAAGGCCGAAAACCACCATTGAATTCCCGTGACCTTCGATCCCTCAGGCGGTACTGCATCAAAAACCGACATCATTGTGTAAAGGACATCACCACATGGGCTCAGGAACACTTCAGAAAACCACTGTCAGTAACTACAGTTTGTCGCTACATCTGCAAGTGCAAGTTAAAACTCTACATTGCAAAGCGAAAGCCATTTATCAACAGCACCCAGAAACCCCGCCGGCTTCGCTGGGCCCAAGCTCATCTAAGATGGATTGATGCAAAGTGGAAAAGTGTTCTGTGGTCTGACGAGTCCACATTTCAAATTGTTTTTGGAAATTGTGGACGTCGTGTCCTCCGGACCAAATAGGAAAAGAACCATTCGGACTGTTATAGGCGCTAAGTTCAAAACCCAGCATCTGTGATGGTATGGGGGTGTATTAGTGCCCAAGGCATGGGCAACTTACACATATGTGAAGGCACCATTAATGCTGAAAGGTACATACAGGTTTTGGAGCAACATAAGTTGCCATCCAAGCAACATCTTTTTCATGGACGCCCCTGCTTATTTTAGCAAGACAATGCCAAGCCACATTCTGCATGTGTTACAACAGCATGGCTCCGTAGTAAAAGGGTGCGGGTACTAGACTGGCCTACCTGTAGTCCAGACCTGTCTCCCATTGAAAATGTGTGGCCCATTATGAAGCGTAAAATACAACAACGGAGATCCCGGACTGTTGAACAACTTAAGCTGAACATCAAGCAAGAATGGGAAAGAGTTCCACCTGAAAAGCTTCAAAAATTGGTCTCCTGGTTCCCAAACATTTACTGAGTGTCGTTAAAAGGAAAGGCGATATAACACAGTGGTAAAAAGGCCCCTCTGCCAACCTTTTTGCAATGTGTTGCCGCCTTTAAATTCTAAGTTAATGATTATTTGCAAAAAAAATAATAAAGTTTCTCAGTTTGAACATTAAACATCTTGTCTTTGCAGTGTATTCAATTGAATATAAGTTGAAAAGGATTTGCAAATCATTGTATTCTGTTTTTATCTACGATTTACATAACCTACCAACTTCACTGGTTTTGGGTTTTGTAGATCGATACCTCACGCACGTGGTTTGTTTAGTTCATTCATTCAGTATTTGCAAGTTCATGACCATAGTTTTCCCCTGTGACGTCTTGTGTTTCTACGTTTGCCAGTGCATGACCCCTGTCTGCAAGCTGTCACATTTCAGGTGATTTTTGGAAGTTTCTGGTTTTTCACAAGTTCCTTCATGCCTCATTTACTTACTTCAACACCAATTACTAATCACACTAACACTGTTTTGTCTAGATTATCCACTAATCCTCACCAATATACTAATCCTGTAAATAACTAACATACTAACTTCCACATTTTGGGTAATATTAATTCTGCACAGACTCCTAACTTTACTAATTGATTCTTTCCACACTAATCTGTTACTCCACCCTCTGATCTCCCAGTGCTTTGCCTTAGTTTCTACAGACACTTTGCAGCCATCTCTTATACTGATCTGTTTCTTCCATCTCTCCCCACTGAGGCACCCCTTGAATGGAGCCTTTGTTGTTTAAGGATGTCCTGTGCAATGGTGTCTTGGTCATTGTGTCCCATTTCGTATTGTTACCTCTTTATAAGAGGTAATATAATGACTTCTTGTGCTTTCCCCTCTGTTAATGTTTATATTATTCTTAACACCTATTGCCCCGCCCAGCTTGTAACCTCCCTTGTGTGTGTATATATAGTTCCTCACTACTGCTTAGCTCTTGTTCAACTTTTCTCTGCGCCCTGCTCCTTGTACGCCAGTGATCTATCTGTGATTCTGTGACGCCCTTCTGACCGATGCCAGATTGTGCTGGTGCCTGCCTGGATTTGTTTGCTCTGGATTATGACCCCTTTTCTGCCCAACCACCATCACTGTATTGCTGACCTGGCTTTTGGAATTTGATTAGACACTCAACTCTCCCACTGCCTCAGGGTTTGGTTCAGTTGCCTGTGCTTTTTGGTTTTTGAACCCCTGCCTGTTTTTGGACTGCCCTTCTGTACCATCACTGTTTACCTGGATTTGGAATCCGACAAAATAAAGACCACAATTTTTAGCCCGCTTGGCCAAAAGGCCCAAACGAGCTTATGCTATGCACTTTACTGGGGGTCTGCTGTGTATGCGTCTGTGCGTGCGTAAACTTTTGGCTTGTCTGCTCGCTAGCATCTTCAGTTTTTCACCTATCCTTTCCACATTTCATATGTGTAATTGTGTATATATGGTTATAAGGTCTAGACCACGTTCGATTTTGAGCCAAATCGGACCAATACTTTGGCCAATAGGGGGCGTTCCATTTTGGCCATGTTTGGCCAAGCGGGCGCAGTGGCTTTGCCACTATGTTTGCTCTTTTGAACCACTTGCAGTTGGTTCCTCCTACCAGACATTAGTCAGGTTCATTGTATTTGCTATAATTTTTGGATTTTCCTCAGAAGCCTCATTATGGATCCAATTTGTTTTATTGTCTGGCTATTACTGCCCTGCATTATTATGCAAAAATCAAATCAATGCACTTAGAAGTATGTTCTATTCCATTCTAAGTCACACTTGGGGAAAGAGTCCACTAAATTAAAGTAACATATTGCAGTTACATAGAATATAAATGCACACAATTTTGCCAAAGCTTAATTGTGACAAATGTTTAATGTTGTAATTTTATTCTGAAAACTCAAAAGGACAGCTTTCAAAATACAAAGGACCTAGACTCACAACGTGTTAGAGCTTTGGAGCTGGAAATAACCCAACTATACAGATATTCCTCAGATATCAGACCATGCTCACTTCATGTTTTCCATGGGAAAATTCAATATAAGGTTCTTATTCTTAATATCAATTGTCGTCATCCTACAATTCAACCGTGAAAAAGAACATTTAAAAAAAACCTCAAACATCATACACATTACAGTACTGCAAGATTTTCTATATTTCTGAGATTCACTCTGGCACAAGAATAAATCCCAGGTGATTGAATAGTCCAAATCCTTAAATTCCCTCATGATTGGTGCATCCCTCTGTAACATTCAGCCATCATTGTGACTCCATGGACTAAGTTTCCAAAAGGAAATAGAACAGACAGCAAATATGAAGGCAGTTTTCCCATTAAAAGTGCAAACCACTCTCTGTAGATCCTGTAGGAGGCACCGCAGTGCTTAGTCCTGTAAATGCTGTGTCACTCCATTAAAGGCACAATTCCTCCGTTCTGGTGTAGCGTAGCCTGACATCTGCTTGGGAGTTCACTGATGGCTTCCCGTCCCTCAAACAGATATAATGTCCATTGGGTGCTTCTGGGTGCATGACAGGTGCCTGCACTTCCTGTAAATGTCGTCCACATGCGGCCCAGTCACTGACGCGATTCTGTTCTCGAAGCTTTGGGGAGGAATCAGGCTGTGAGGATACGGGTTGCCAGATGAGTCACACCCTTTGGATGGGAAAGTCACCGGCTGAGGGCTGTGGATCAGGGCAGGGGCAGAGGGTGGGAGCCGTCCCATTGCATACGGGCCATTGTGAGGATTCCTGTGGAGAAGTAGTGGAAACAGTAGGTCTCAATTCACTTTAACCCTTTCAATACGGAATACAGCAATACGAATGAGAGTTACCCTTTGGATATATATGCCATTTCTGTGACTATATTACAGAATTGCCCCAAATGCAAAGATTTCTGGGACTGATATGTCCCGATAGGATATTTGAAATTTTGTGGAACAAAAAGTCTGTTTCCTGTTGGTACTGAAAGGGTTAAAGGGCTGCCTGCTCAGTTAATCCATTTCTAGGCTCAGATTGTCACTGAAAAGCTCATCATCTGATGATAACCATTGAACATAACCAGGACACAAATAATATTACATTGTTTGCGCAGGACTCTGTTTAAAGAACACAATTCTTACACCAGTGGGATGCTTCAATAAATTGTCTTTAAAAAAACTTAAGTATAAATTAAAGAGAAATGTAACATCAACAACAGCATTGCTTAAAGCAATATTTCTATGACTTTGAATATAAGGCCTAGTATGCAGTTAACAAATGTACAGCACATTGTGCAGTTGACTCATCAAGAGTGAGTCCTTCTGCATGTCACAAAGAGGTGTTTGAAATTTACCTCCCAATTCCCTTGCATTGTATCCACAAATATCAAAGAATATAAGATTTGCGTACTTTGAAGAACCTACCAAATATACGCTGTTTGTTACATGATTTCTTTCCTTGAAATTGTCAGTTAAATTTTTACCAAAACATGATTTATCAGTCTTGTCTAATTTTTATTTTTCCATGCCGCGCAAAGGTATGCTAACAAACTGTGGCTACAAAATTTCACTCCAGAGCTGTTGAGTTTGTTTACTGTTTGGTGGTTGAGCCAATGGGAGAATGTCTAATGGCGCACTGAGGTCATGATTGGGGTCAAAGGACTGCATGTCTGTTACACCAGATCTACTTGCGTTGAAAATGGTAATTACACAAAAACCAAGCACAGAAATGACTAACAGAAACAGACCCTTGTACAACTGAATGTATAACTATCATGGAATGTTGGAAACTTTGGATCTGGAGCACGTTAATTTTTATGTGAGTTTATATCTTTTTCGATGAAAGTGAATGGGGAGGTAAATTTCCAACAACTCTTCATCACAAAGTCATGGAATCTTGGTGAGTCAATTGCGAATTGTATTACACACATTGGTAAGTGCATAATAAGCCCATTGTTAATGTCAGGAAAATATTGCTCTGAAGTGGATGGTATCTCATATGAAACAAATTAACAAAAGTAAATCCTTTGCAGAAAAGTGGAAAGAATCAAACAAGTGCCTTCAGAGAGGCCCCAGTTCTCTTTTTAATGGCTGACTGCAAACTAGACACTAACAATGAGACATTTGTTTGATTTTTCATATTCGTTTATGAGCACATAAACCACAAGGCCAGTGGGAGATGGAGGAGAATCTGTCTGCCAACCTGTTAAAGCCCATATTTCCCCATCCAGCCAGGTTACAGGTTTCCTGCCCGGCAGGCTTGTGCCTGCTCACTCCATTGTTGTTGTTGTTCCTGCCCTTGTAGCCATAATACAATGCCTGCATTTCTGCCAGTTCCTCTCTCTCCAGCTGGTTCCATAGCTGCGTCTCCCTGGAAACACAGCATAACATGACCACCTGATTATTACGGCCAATGAGTGCGCACAGTCTGCACACTGAGAACGGATGTGCACTAAAACCTCAGAAAACAAGCGCAATACTGATGATTATATGCAGCCAGCGCTGCTGCGAGCCGAGTCGACAGTGGTGACAACTGTATGGGCCCCCAGTTTGGGTGGGTGGGAGGTAGGGAGGGCGGGCGGGGAGAGAAAGCCAGAGAGGACGCATACAATTCATTAAAAATGGGGGAGCCAGAGAAATATTCTGTCAGTGGGTCCATGATTCATATCTATGCCCCTGCATCCAATATCCTGAATAAGTTGCTCACTGAGCATCATGCAGTGAATACAAAACTATACTGGATCACTCATTCGCTATTTCTGGCTCTTGAAACATACTTTACTCAGCGCAGGAGCAGAGTCTCAGCTCCCCTCACCTGTCGCGCGCTGTTCTCTCCTGCTTCTTGATGCACTTCAGCAGGCAGCAGGTGAGGAAGGCCATGGACATCAGCAGGATTATAGCACAGCTGACGATGGAGGCAATCACAGCCACCCTGAATCCAAAGTCTTCATACATAGACAGAGCTGCGGAGTACAGATAAGCATATGGGTGTCATTGAGCTGTGCTTGAATGTAAACACAATTCCAGCTCCCAACTGTTCGTCTGTCACACGAGGCACTGTAACTATCATCGATGCGCAGCTACCTGTTAATGGCTGCTAAAGCTTACGTGCTAAAATGAACGATAATACTTCACCATCAGGGTGGCATTAGTTGTGACCTTTGGAAGGGTTTCCAGGCATTTACCCAAAGCAGCAACACTGCGGCAAAGCTGTCGGAACCTCGTCAAACCGCATGCCTGTTGACGCAAACCTGTCACTGTGAGGATGTTTCCTCTTTCGCAAGGCTAGGACACAGCAAACAAGCTCGGGATTTTCGTCAGCCTAATGAGGACGCTGTCATCGTGCCGATGAACATGAGCATGGCTTCATTTTCACCCTGGCCCCAGGAACGCCAGCTGACTGTCTCAAGCAATTTGACCACAAGCTGAACATTTGAAATGATGCGCATAATGTCCGCTATTTAGCAATAAAGTAATACTTCCCAGTAGATCCTGTTTTGTGGTGGCACAGTCTGGCCCCCAACCCTGACGCAGAAATACCACATCCTCTTCCTGCTAACGCATTTTGGCTTCAGACAGTGAGCAGTACAAGCTAACAGGGACTGCTTTCTACATTTACAATTAAATATGTGCCTCTAAAATTGCAAATGAACTGAGTAGCTGGTGTCAGTGATTGCATGCGTGTCCTGTGTTTAATTAGGTCATAAACATGTTTTTGTGGTTTTGTTGGCTTTAAGTGACAAACCACACAAATCGTCCAGTTTTTTTAAACATTTAAATGCAAACTCAAATAAAGATATGACTTTGACACATTGCCTATCTACTGTATGTGCGAACATCCCTATGTAATATTTTTTCAGCACCTTTAAATAACTCATCATGAACCCATAATCATTCTGCAACTTTTTAGAGTGTAAATTATTCTAAACTGTTGCAGGAGGGGACGTACACTCTATGGCCGCTTTTCCATGACAGTTTTAGCACTACTCGCCTTTACTCGACTGGACTCTTCTAAGTTTCATTCGTTTTCCATTACAATTGAGAACCGCCTCAACGTGGGTGGGGTCTTCATAGCAAGCATCACTCCCTGGCCAATAACTGGCACTGCACTCTGTTGACGTCACATTTTCAGCTCGACTCAGCTCGCTTGGAACCCAGGCCAAGTACCTACTAAAAAAGTACCAGGTACCAGGTACTATCACCAAATGGAAAACCCTAAAAACCGAGTATAGTCGAGTCGAGTAGCACCGAGTAGGTGTTAGTGGAAAAGCCCTATATGGTAGCAGTAGCTGATGTATGGCAAGGCCAACACAACCCCGAGCAAAGAGGAGGTGATTCGCCAAAAAGTACAAGTTTGAATGACTTTGCAGAGTTGGTGCATAAGCCCGCTGAACAGTACATACGTTTGCACCAGGGAGTGCCGGCGGTCCACTGGGTATTGTTTCGGTTCCAGACACAGGAAATCACGCCGTCCCCGACCAGCTGGTGCTTGGATGGGCAGTGAAAGGATATCACTGTGCCAATGTTTGTACCATTGCCTTGGATGAGCTTTAAAGTGCCCAAAGCAGGTAAAGGCATCGGGGTACACTGCCCTGCAAAAAAAAGGAGAGGGATTTTATGTGGGTCGAGTTCCATTATTGTGACAGTACATACTGCAGCAAGTCATTCTTCAGACATGCACTTGCTTTGACACATTTGCTGACACTGAAAATTATGACACTTGCACCACCTCATAAAAATATATTTTGACAATGTTGCTGTTATAGTGGCTTCCAAAATTACTGACACCCCTGACTGGCAGTGCACAAATAATACTTAAAAAAAAAAAATATATAGATATATATATATATTTATTAAGACCTTCATAAATCTGGTAATGGCTTAAAGTTTCACAAACAACTGAATATGCCACTAAGCACTGTCAGGGCGATTATCAAAAAAATCCAAAGATATGTAACTGTTGAAAACCTCAAGGGAGGAGAGCGAAATTACATTTTGCCCCCAGGATACTGAGGAGGATGGCGAGAGAAACAGCAAAATCCCTAAGAATCACTGTGAAGGGCCTTGGTGGCATCTTGGGGTCACCACATTTCAAAAAGCACCATCAGGCACCACCTCCACAACCACTGGCTCTTTGGACGGATTACCAGAAGAAAGCCTTTTCTGACCAGAAGACACAGAAGCAAGCACTAAGAGTTTGCCAAACAACATTTACATTATGACTGGAACAAGGTCCTTTGGTCAGATGAGACCAAAATTGCATGTTTTGGTCAGATACAGCATCGGCATGTTTGGTGTCAAAACAGAGATGCATATAGGGAGAAGCACCTCATGCCCACGGCAAAATATGATGGTGGGTCAGTCATGTTTTCAGCCTGTTTTAATTCAAGAGGTCCAGGGGCACTGGTTAAGATTAATGGCATAATGAATTCCATCAAGTATATGATAATCTAGTCGCCTCCACCAGGGCCGTAAGAGGACTTTCCAACAAGACAAAGCACACCTCAAGATCCATACAGACATGGTTCTGTGAAAACAAAATCAACATTCTGCAATATCCTTCTCAGTCGCCAGACCTCAATTCAATTAAAAACCTGTGGGCTGAGTTGAAGAGGGCAGTTGATAAACACAAACCCAAGAATGTGAGGGATTTTGAAAGGACCTGCTTGGATGAATGGTTCAAAATCCACCCAAATGTGTGCCTTAACCTTGTTGAAACTTACAAGAAAAGACTCCAAGCGGTTATCCTTGCCAGAGGTTGTTGCATTAAGTACTAAATAAAGGGTGCCAATTATTAAAAACCTTGATTTTATTGAAATTTATTTTGTAAAAAATGATTGTTATGAGTTTGGCTGTTTACATTGAAATATTAATAAAATATTTCACACGTTGGTATATTCCATTTCTCCATAATCATATTTTTTATATTTATTTTTCTGCGTAGTTTGTGCATTGCCAGTCAGGGGTGACAGAAATTTTGGAGCCCACTGTATGTAGTGGCAATTTTCCAAGGTTAACAAAACAAGACTGTAAGATTGTTGGAACATTTTGCATCACCCAAAATCATCAGTCCCTGTGGCTACTTCCTTCACCCTGTGTAGATCCACCACACTTGGACTTACAGTCCTGAAAAATAAATTGCTACACAAGACACCAGTTGCAGGACTTGTTCTCACATGCAGCCTCATGTGCAGAGTTGCAGCTAGGCACAAGCCAAATACAAAAATCATACAGACAAGGGTCTTTGAATGCAGTGACTCAGCATCTCTGCTGATATACGTTGTGCAATCCAGAGCTGGCTACATCAAATCAGGTGTTCTGATCTTTTATATAAATCTCCGATAAATCTTTAAGTTACCAGGAGGAAAGTTAGACTTCATCCAGTGTTTAGCAATGAGTCACAGAGCCATAATCAAATAATTAATGTGAGCAATAACAAGTCGGATATCGAGTTAATTAACTAAAGTTTCCAGAATTTATGCAGGAAAGAGACATTCCATTGACGGCAAAATTGAATCTGAATCTGTATATTGTATTCAGTTATACCGCTTGCATTTCTATACACTACCACAAGAGGTCTCAGATGTTCATGCATTTAGGCAATAACTAGACAGCGAATAGGCCTAATTTAATAATGTATTTATTTACTCGTTTGAAAAATATAAATATTCCCTAAAATATACATTCAACGTAACTTGTAATGCAACGCATTTAAAAAGCTTGTCACAATTTCATCAAAAAATCTACAGCCATCAGTTTCTTTTGCATTGGAAATAAAAGCCTATCATGGCAACTTCAATGCAACGTAGTTCAGCAATCTGAGCTGGTAGAGACAATTATTCTCACCATATGAGATGGCAGCTGCCGTAGGAGTGGACGCATTCATTGAAGCATGTTTCCACCGGCATGAGTAAGCAAACTTACAATGTCAGTCTAGAGTCTCAAAGAATCTGACAGGCTGTCAAGTAAGCCCCAACAATATTAACAAAACGTTTCATTAAACTATAATCACCTTAAAATCAAGCTGCAATCCTCTGCATATATAAACATCGTTTTGCATGCTTAACACCAGGCCTCGGGCAGTCTGTTCTGAAACCTATTAAATCTAATGAGAGTTTATTGGGTTGCTTATTTGCCTGCGAATACAATAAGAGGTTGGCGTCATTTTCCCTTCAGTTAATTTTATCTGGAGAGGAAAACTGAGAGGAGTTGGAACATAAAGGGAGAGTTTAAGCACAAGCTTTCACTCTATAAAAAACTGCACAAAAGATGACAGAAGATGTAATCATGATATTGACATATTTTCATTAAAATCTTTTGACTAATGGTTCAGTATACCTGACACCAAACTTAATTGTTCTTTTTTTTTTTTTTGCTTTGAATATTGTAGCCTAATATTGCTGTCACCATTAGTCTCAATAATATTTTGGAGAGACCCCCAGGAAAAAGGGGTCTCTCTCTCTCTCTCTCTCTCTCTCTCTCTCTCTCTCTCTCTCTCTCTCTCTCTCTCTCTCTCTCTCTCTCTCTCTCTCTCTCCTTTCTTTTTTTAATCCCTGAGAATGTAGCCATTCATGCGGGGTGGTTTGGAAATCTTATTTTGGAGGCATTTCAGCCGTCCAACTGCAGCGACCATATGAGACGATATATAACGAGGCCCATCAAACTGAACCAGGGTTCACAGGGAAATGCAATATGGACAAAGCAGGCCTGAAGTATTTTGCTCAACTCTACTTCATCATAAATGAGTCAAACCTCAAAACTGTCGCTAACTGCACAAATGTTCTGGCAAATCAGGATAATCGCGGAATGAGCATGTGAGGAACAACAGAATAAAGAACGCTTATTATCTGTCTAAGACAACTGAATTGTCCGCTACTTTCACCCGCAGGACCACTTAAAATATGCCATATAACATAAACAACGATGATAAACAGAGTAATCATATAATAAACCCAAATGCGTGCTTTGGTAAAGGCTATCCACTTCAATAAGGATTCTGGAATGAATGATGAAAACATTCCAGTAAACGTCCATCGAGGGACGTGCGACTTGACTGCAGTCCCTACAGAGCCATTCCTTAGTAGTGGAGTTACATTTATCTTCTCCAACTTTCTGAACGTTTGAAGACGTTCGGACAAAAATATCATTTTTGAGGCGCGTGAAGCATTTAAGCCAGATCAAGACTACCGTGCCAATAATAACCAAAATTAAGCGACTAGATGAGATCGCCAAAATGTATTATTGGCGGAATATTTGACAGCCATCACATCAGATTGCCTGTTTTTGATCATCTTTTCCAGCACGAGTCGCAAATTCCCCCATAAGGCAACTCAGTGACAGGGTTCGATGTCGCCCCAGCAGCTTCTATATTTCCCGAATTTTGATCATAAATGGCAAAAACGCGTATTCATGTATTTATTTAAATTTTATTTTTTTTAATAACGTGCCAAGCTGGCATTGCTAACTTACCTGTTTGATTGCGGACATGGCTTTCGCTTTCGTGAGATATTATATTCCTGGTAATATCAAATGCTGTCGCGGTCACCGCTGACATATCGAATTTAAAAACGGCTACCGTTTCGTTCCTTCTCACGGGCACGAACTCGCACTCCCGCAATCCTAAGTACAGCGATCCAGGTGCTCAAGCTTGGATGTGTAAAATTCACACTGCTCGACTGAGACAGCTTAATTATCCGTCAAGCCTCTTTTGGCTCGCAACAGCCGACAGCATGCATTACAGACGCCGACGAGCAGTGAGCAGAGTCTGAGATGATCTTCCTCTATGTACAGGCTTTCATCGGTGTTAGCGTAAGATAATACATTACTCATATAGACATCGCCGTGCATCTTGCAGCATCGTTTCCGTTTCATGCATTGCCTGGAAGACACTTCCTCCTCACGGTTTCGCGCAGTCGAGTTCTATCTTGACACTTCGCGTTGCACCCCATTGCGCATTACTTTCTTCATTTCCTGTGACGGCTAGAACGATGCTTATTTTTGTATTTCAGCCATGCAGAATATAGAGTTTCTCAGGTGAACTTACAATTTTTCAACTATATTTTTACGACATTGGTGAAACAATTTACAACATTTTAAGTTATCTAATTGTTGGCTCCATGTTACTGATAGTGAAGATGTGTATTCTTGCCTGAACATAATGTGAATTATATCACAGAATTATAGATGAAAGGTTTCGGAGCATAACAACACCTACCCCATTTCCCATTGGGAGATATTTCTTCAGTTTGTCCCGAAACCCTTCAAATACTGAGCATAGTGGCGGAATAATGGCTTTTTCTTCTCATCAACCTCTGCCTCAATAGCTTGCACTTTGAGGTACACAACATATGTCACGCGTTGCGGTTCCACAAGAAGGGGGTACCAAAATTTTACTTAACAAAAAATTGCACATGCTGCCTGGTTATGCAAGAAAATTCAACAATAATAATTGATGGCAGTATCTTTTTTTTGTTGTTACTTAAGCTGTGTCATAAATGGGTTTATATGCGTGTTCAGAAACATTTCAATTGCTTATTTAAAGGGGGACTGTACTAGTCAGCCATTTGAACATTTTAATTAAAATTGTTGCAAAGAATCATTTTTACTTGTGTTTGTCCAGCACCAACTCTGATATCCACGTTTTATCACAAGTTTAAACAAGCATTGCCAGGAAATGGGTACAACTGAAAATTCATGACCTTCAGTTTGACCTTTCAAGGTCAAACGGTATAGTGCCAAATGAGAGTGCATATATGACTTCCCATATGTTGTTAAGAGCAAACACCTCTCTATCTCTAACCATTTTTGAGTTATAATGGAAAATGATCAAATTTAAGCAATGATCTTGACCCCCCTGATATTTAACCCCCTGAAAAAACTATGAGAGATACCTTATCAGGAAGCCGAATTGAACGATGCACATGCTGGATTTAGTTTGAAGTTAATTTGATTGTTTTTACCAATGCTGAAAAACAATTTTGATCTTCCTGGTGACCTTTACCGTGACCTAGATCTGATGATATCCAAAATTTAATGACCTCAAAAATTTAAAGGGATCTATTCTGGACTAATGCCCATGTAATTTGAAAATTTCATGGAGATTGGTTGAGCCATTTTGCCAGAATGTTGCTAACAAACAAAGGGAGAAAGAAACAAAGAAACCCCAACAAAAACTAGATGATGTGCACTCTATAGAGATGCTAACCCATGGCTCTTGTTGACTTTGACCTTTGACCTTTCGACCTCAAAATGCAAATTTGGACAGGGTACCCTAGTATCATCTACCCCACAAAGTTTGGTCACCCTAGATCAGTGGTGGCCGAGCTGTCGCGCGGACAGACACACACACACACACACACATACACACACACACAGACAGTGCTAAACTATATACCCACGCCCCCTCGTCGGGCGTGGGTAACAATACCTCGCCCTCTGGACTCTGTCTCAGACGAGGCGATTAGACCATTGTTTCTCTGGTGGGAAGCCCTGTTTGTGACGTGATGTTGTTGATATGTGGCAGTTTTCGCAAGAACTATCTTGCACTTGGTAAGTTACCTGGGGATTGTCAGCATTTATTTCAATGCGACAGAGACTCTGGAATAAAATTATGCTGAATCGTTTTGCACTCAAAGGCAACTTTGATGGCAAGACAGCTGACAATATTTACGGTCATGGCTATTCAAAGTGCAGTTTATCTTTTGCGCTTAATCAGCTGCTAATCCAGAGTGTGGAATGATAAACCTTACATGATTAGAATCTTTGGAGTCTCTGTTTACATGATATATTGCTTCTTCGGTAGAATGAAGTTACGGAATTGTTAGCACCACATGCGACACGTGTAGCATTTGTATGTTTTTGCTGCAAGCTTTTTGTTGCTTGGTTGTGTAACTTTGTTTCCATTTGGTAAAAATAGTTATCACGATAAGTATCAAAGGTACAGTAGTTATCACTAGTTATTCTAGTTATCAAAGATAGTTATAGTTTCGGTATTTCTTAATAACATGACTGTGATGCAACATGGTGATTGTGCCCTGCATGGTGTTTTTTTTGAGATGCGCCATTGCCCCCGGTAGCGGGGACGTTCGGCTTCAAGTGGTTAAAACATACCCCACATCAAAATAATGAAGTGTAAATTGGGTGTAACAGAGCAACCATATGAGTACAATATTTGGTTGTTAGATAAGGTAAACAAAACCATGCATGATCGATGATCCCATCCTTCTGGATAAGGGCTGTATGTTTACATGTGAAATTATGCCGAGCAGTATTACCGAACTGGCGTCAAGTCCAGTGCTGCCATCACGAATATCCATGATCGCAAAATTCATCACTTCTGCTGCCATTTTAAGTTAAATATGTAATGTTTATTTTCTGAGACAAGAGGCAATTAATAAGCAATAGCCTTGCATTGCTCTATTTGAAAAATGATTATTGACCACCTCAGTTCTCCTTTAATGGCATCCTGTTTGTAATCCACAGAGGAAACTGAACTACAGGTCGTTGCTCATGAAATTTCTGGCAGTGGTTAATTCCATCAAAAGTGGACGGTAGGAAGAAGAAGTCGACTGGGGCACAAAATAGAAAAAGTAGGGGAAGAAGAAATTGCGCGCAGAAATGTGGGGAAAATGTGAAAATCAATGGAGATCAACTAGTCGCTCAGCTAAAAATCGTATCTGAGCCAAAGTGAGCCAGTTACGCTGTTTTATACTGTGTTTTGGACAATTAGGCCAACCTGTATAGTCAGCTGATTTTCCAGCTTGACAACCAGCTCACTCTACCTGCTGAACCAGCACAAACAGAGCTTTTGACCATCAACAGACCAGCTAGAGGAGTCCAAAACAAAGCATGGACTATTGTAAGCCAGCCGAGGACTCCAAATGATAGTAGCTGGAATTTTGTGCTGGAGAGATTTACTGTTTACTTCTCACTGAAAATTTTGAGGGAGGTTTGGAAGTTAGCCTGAATTTAACCAGGTGTTAAACTGAGAGATTCATACCATCTTACTAGTTAAGTTGGATGTTAAAGCTTCTACTTATCTCACCTGACATAAACCAGCCAGAATTAGCTAAAATCCATTTGTTGCTAAAGGTGGATGGCAGGCAGGTGAACATCACAATTCACGTCCCGCTCCACAAAAATTGATGTTCAGTGGTCTATAGCAGGTTAAAGTAAATAGTGTACTCAGGTGCCACATCTATTCCGCCACTTAGCCGAACTTGCTAATATCAATGTAGCATACCCCTCACAAAATGAGTAGTTTCAGTGATTCAGTTAACCAGATCCTATGTTCATGTTGTGTATAGCTTTCACTCGGTTCCTCAAAAAATGCATAAGAATGACCCTATATGTGCATATTTTATGTGACACTTGAGGCCATGTTAATGTAAAATGTTAATGCCCTAACATTACACTTGTCTTCTGAATTTGACTATCATCTATTTGCTTCATAAAAACAGACAGAAAAAGTTGGTTTAATGAGCTTATTTATCTAGATTTGTACGCCAAATCCGATTTCATGCTGAATGCATGATGTTCGGGGCAGATGTTCTTATCGGTCTCCTGTTGGTTCCAGCTATTTTTCAATGCAAATTCAATCAGAGCGCCAATTTAAGATGCTATTCATTAAAGTTCTGTTCAGCTTAGCTTACAGAGCTGAACTGAAAAATGTTGCTGCTTAGGAGAGCAGCAGGATAAATTGTGCTCATTAATATGTATAGTGGTAAATACTGCAATAAAAAAAGCTTCTGTTTTTGCTACAGATTAGTCATATCACTTACACTTATAAAATCCACTCCAAGGCCAAATGTTTGGAACCAATCAGAGCTCAAAACACAGCCAAATATTAAATGTTGCTTGGCACTCGTCAAAATAGCTGCGATAACAATTCCAATTTGCAAAGCTTCTGACATTTTTACACAGACTATATAAAAACCTTGATTTTCAAATTCTACCCACGTTGAATTGTTGAATTAAGTTGAATTGTGTTTCACAAGGCCTTACAAGTATACCATCTTCCTGCCGCCATCCACCGTCAACCCTGCCACCACAGCAATCTGTTCACACTCACAAAAATACATTTTCACACTGGGCGGGCTTCCATGCTCAATCACACCTGCTTGGGAAAAAAATTGCAATATACTTGCAAATGGATTGTAGAGCTTTATTTCTGTGAGTGAAAGACAAGAATGGACAGAAAACAAATAAGTGATGCCAATTCATTTTACATGAACATCATTTCAAAAATAGTGAGATAAATGTGAAAAATCTATTTTCTGCTTCAAAGTGCTGTGTTAGGATATTTAGGATTGCTGTGGGGGCCTGATTTTCCATAAAGTCAAGTAAGGACAGCATTCTCAGACATCTTTAAAATGAGTATAACCATGACAAAAAAAATCTGGCCTTTATGTGTGTACACTATATAGCATGAGCAAATAAAAACAATTGTGTGCAGATAAATATGATACTGCATAATTGTTCATTGTTTAGCATAATAATTTTGCCAGTGCTCAATTGTAGGCAACAAAATCCATTTTTACACAATTGTTTTTAAACCCTGAGAATAAACATACAGTAGCTGGTGGATTTCCATGTGCAATACATTCTATACCCAAAAAGTGCTCGCCATTTAAAAAAACCCTAATATGAGAAAAGAAAATAACATTGATCACTGTTTAATGAGTATTTTACATCACATAATGCAGAGGGTATTTCTTTCTCATTCTGGAAAAAACTTCTCACCAACATTTTTAAATTTTCCTTACCAAGTGCAACATATTTTCTTTTAATACAATGAATGTACTATGTTCTATGTTATGATCCAGACCAGGAATTAAATGCAGAGGTAGTGTACAATCCAAAAGTAGCATTTATTGATTGTAATATAGTAGACAGTGGGATGGAGTCCAGAGGAAGATTGCACACTTCAGTTCACATGTAGCAGGTGAGGTAGCGTGGCCGTACCCTCTGCCCAGCCAATGGCTTTCCGGGGTGGCTGCTAGATAGAGTGAACACTTCACCAAAGCCAAACTGTCAGATGACAGGATGGAGAAATTAATCCAGAACACGGTCTTGAACCTGAAGAGGGCTTGGGAGCTTGTTCCCAATAAACTGGGCAGAAGAACAGACTCGGAGTAGATTAATAGGAACACAGTCTCAATCCTGGAGAGCAAGAGTATGGGTTGGGAGCTTAAACTAAACTAGGAAAAATTCAGAATAGTTTCATAATTTTGTATAATTCCAAACCATTCCAAGCAAAGTCACAGGTAGGCATTTTTGGATGGATGCATACAGCAGGAAAAATAAATATTTAACGTGTCAACACTTTTCTCAGTAAATATATTTCTAATGGGGCTATCGACTTGAAATTTTCACGAGATGGCGGGAGCAACCCAAGTAATCCACACATACAAAGAAATCAAAACAAATAAGTTCATAAATTAGAATGATAAATGATGGAATTCCAGGCCAAATACTGTAAGGTGAACTTTCAATTTGATACAAGATCAGGTAGACACCAGGAGCGAGGTGAAGGGGAATAAGGAATTTATTAAAACAAAAGCAAAACAAGCACGAGGGCCAACAAAAAACTTGGCCCAAAGGGTTGCAAAGACAAACTAAGGTACGCTACACAGAGCTATAAACAAAAGAATACAAAAACGACAAAAGGCACTGGAAACTCCAGGCAAGATGACCAAGAAGGAAGGAAGGAAGGAAGGACGCACGCACGCACGCACGCACGCACGCACGCACGCACGCACGCACGCACGCACGCACGCACGCACGCACGCACGCACGCACGCACGCACGCACGCACGCACGCACGCACGCACACACACACACGGCTTGGAAACTTGGCAACAAAACTTGGGAACATGAACTAGGAACAAGCTTGCAAACAAGAACTTGAGACACTGTCTGCCAGCCAACTTCCACCGCATCCAGATAAAGGCTTAGAAATCAGAACATGAGGGGCAACACCTGGAGAAAGAGAAACAAGAGGCAGGGCAAGATCAAGACATGGACAGAGATTGGATGACAAGACTTGCTCATTAAGAGAATGAGCGTGCTCAGCTTAAGTACCCATTAAGTATGCAGTTTGGAAGCAAGCATGAATGTTAAGAACAGAAAAGCACAGCAAGATCTTGAAATAGCAAAGCAGGAATCATGACAATAAACTCCCTGTCTAAATTAGTAATATTAGAAATGTGCCTATCTAAGAATTACACCACCCAGTGAGTGTTAGTAAATGTTAGTAAGTTGAAAACAGTTAATTGTCAATTAAGCTTAGACAGCCCCGAATCAGCACAGCACAGAAGGAAAAGGGAAATACCAAAGCCAACCAGAGCTCTGAAATGTGCTACAACGAAGGCACGAGGCGGAACGCAGACAAGCGGTGGAGTGGCATGGCAGACCTGGCGAAAACAAAAACATGGAAAAGTAAAAAATGGACTATAAACATGAATTATGAAATGCTTGATCCAGATATAAGAAACTGTTAAAACTGTGACTATGAACATGAACTATGAACTATGGAATTTTGAACATGAAACTGCTAAAACCATAAATGCTGTCCTGGCCCAAGGCCAGGACCCCAGAACACAACACAATTGGTGAGTGCAGCAGAGGTAACCCCGAGCTAAGATGCAAGGATTCCTGTAAAACAGACTGGATGACATCAAAATCAATACAGTTGAACAACCGGAAACTAAGAATAATGAATGGTGCTGTTTTCGAGAAAGCACCCAATGATTGAGAATGGCACTTTGAACATAGAGCTCGGAAGCAAAAATAAGCCAAAGAAAGAGGTAGCCAAGCAGTGAATGATGGCTCATCCCGCTCACGTCAATGTCATTCAAGAATTTGTCTAAGTAGCCATGTTAGCAGCAATAAGGGCAGTTATTGCTCAGATACTATTGCACATATTTTTTGCATATGCACTCCCTATTGAGTGTTAAATGCATAGTCTGCCAAGACTGACCCAGACCAATAATGACAGTTTTTGACTTTGACAAAAAAAATGGACGAGCATAGTCCAATGTCATTTCTATAATTTTCCCCTAGAGTTGAATATTACTTTCAAGAAAGAGGAAACTTTGCAAAAAAGCAACACAAATATCATGTACCATAACTTTTCCAATTTTCAGAGAATGCTGGAAAGGCAAAACTGTTATCTCGGTAAATAAAGGAAACAAACAAGCGAAGAAAACGTTTTTATATTTAAAAAGTTTTTGGCGCCATTTAGAAGTCATAAATGCAGAATATGTTCTTAGATTATTTTTTAAGAACTTCAAAGGTTTTTGTCGAGGCTTACGGGCGGTAGGTAGAGGGTAAGATGGGACGGAGGGACTGAGGCAATTACTCTTGAGGTTGCGTGCAGTAATCTCCCCGGTGCAGGGCGAGTGCTTCGGAGGGCACTTTAGGCAGCAGGAAGGTGGGAGGGAGATACAAGGCAGAGCCTACGAAAGCAGAGCAGGCTTGATTTCCCCACTGCACTCCGCACTCAAAATCCCCCGCTGACTGCTCTCTGCGGTGGGAAGGCTGGGGGCAGGCAGCAATCTGGCACAGAAGGTGCTTGTTGGACAAAACCAGTGTAGCATCATGTTGTGAGTTTGGTGTATCGGATAATCCTCGCAATAATTTACACGCATCACTTTTGTCTTCTGAAATCCAAGGCGCAGTATATTTTAACACATGATCATTGTCTTTCTCAAGTTAACTGCAGTTAGGGCGAACAGAACCTTAGATGGGTGTGTGTACAAAAGTACATACAGAAAGAAGGGGGGTCGTCTGCGAATGAGACAGCTGAAGATAGACGGAAAGCACAGAAATCAATGATAATTCTTCTTGTTCTTGGAAATCACCTTTATTTATAAGGCTTGGTTTCTGCCTGATATTAATTCATTGTATGGACATGTTGTCAGTACATGTGCTTGCCGCTGCAGGGAAGAGGATTTACGAGACGGTGCATGAAGAGTAACAGCAGCGATGCTTCATTCTGCTCACAGAGAATGCAATTTCTCGCGATACATAAAGCTTCTTTTGTCCCATCGTAGTCGTCTTGGTTCAGCTGAAAAAAATCATTTTAAAATGACAAAAGCATGTACAGTTAAGCTATTCTCCAAACAATTATTGCATCATATGGGGGTTTTTGGTTGAAACTATAAATACTGTAAATTTAAACAGTAAAATCAACAGTCAGGCATAAATGTATGAACATTAGCAGAGAGTTTGTTATTTTACTTGTCTACAACAGCATATCGGGGGTGAAAAAGTTCACTTTCAGCCGTAATTTGTGAGTATTTACATCTAAATCTCTTGAGGTCTATAGGAATTATGGTATTTTTTGAGTAAGGTCCCTCCCTTTTCATGGGCCCAAAACTAAGTGGACAATTGGCTGCTGTTCTATGTCCAGGTATGTTTAATTCCCTCATTACTGAATTTAGAAGGAAGCAAACAAAAAGGTCTTGAGTTGATCTCAAGTGTGTTTTGCTCATTCTGAATACAAAGTCCAAAATGATGTTACTGCCAGTGAGGCAAGCCATCATTAGGTAGAATAAAAACACCCATCAGTGTTTCCTGCTTGTGCTATATGTCATACACGCACATACTAATTACTACGTCTATTTCTATTTTTTGGAAAGTGAAACAGGTCATTTTGGGCTAGTGCACCAAGCAATAGGGCGGAGAGTTGTCTCTCAAGGGCGTAGGTCTATTTCAGGGGTTCTATGTAAATGAGGTTTAGCTGGTAGAACAATTTCAATTAATTTGCACAACCCATTTTCCGGTCCCTCTAGTGGGTGTCTACAAAAACATGCACAGTGGCTATGTTTTTGTATACTATTAAAAATGGAATAATATGTGACATAATGAAAGGTATCGGTATAAATAATGTATCAATGTATAACCCAATTTCCAAAAAAGTTGAGACACTGTGTAAAATGTAAATAAATACAGATAGCAATGATTTTCAAATCATTTTAACTTTATATCTATTTTAAAAATAGTATAAAGACAACATACCAGTTGTTAAAACTGAGATTTCTTTTTGTTTTTTGGAAAATATGTGCCCAATTTGAATTTGATGCCAGCAACACATTCAAAAAAGTTGGCACAGGGGCATGTTTGCCTCTGTGTTGCGTCATGTCTTCTTCAATCAACATGCTCTAAGCATTTGAGAACTAAGAAGACCAACTGCTGTAGTTCTGAAAGCAAAATATTTCCCATTCTTGCTTTATGTAGGATTTCAGCTGCTCAATACTTGTCTTTGCAGCCTTCTTCATCATATTTTTTGTTTAATACTGTGCCAAATATTGTCAGTGGGTGACAGGTGTGGACTGCAGGCTGACCACTTTAGCACCTAGACTCTTTTACTCCAAAGCCATGTTGTTGTAATACGTGCAGAGTATGGTGTTTGGCATGGTGTAGCTGAAATGAGCCTGCCATTAAAAAAGGCATCTGGATGACAGTAAATGTTGCACCAAAACCTGTATATATTCTCGATTCACGATTAATGATGTCTTTGTGGATGTGAAAGTTACCCATGCCATGTATACTCATGCACCCCCATACTCTCATGGATGCTGGCCAAGCCAGATGGCCCCTCTCCTCTTTAGCCCGGAGGAGGTGGCATCCATGATTTCCAAAAAGAATTTCACATTTTGATTAGTCAAAGCTCAGGGTAGTTTTCCACTTTGCCTCAGTACATTTTAAATGAGCTAGGGCCCAGAGAAGAAGGGAGTGTTTCTGGATCTTGTTCATATATGGTTTAATCTCAACCACGGCAGAGTTTTAACTTTTACTTGTGGATGCAGTGAGAAACTGTGTTTACTGACTGTGGTTTACAGAAGTGATCCTGAGTCCATGCAGTGATTTTCACCACAGAATCCTATCTGTTTTTAATGGAGTGCTGCCTGAGAACCTGAAAATCAAAGCCATTCAAAATTGGATTTTGGCCTTGTCCCATGCGTACAGAGATTTTTCTGGATTTCAGAATCTTTTAATGATACTATGTACCATTGAGGAAAAAAATCACCAAATTCTTTGCAATTTTAAGTTGGAAACATAATTCTCAAATTCTTGAACTATTTCCCCGTGCAGCCTTTCATAGAGTGGTCAAGCCCTCACCATATTTATTATGAAAGACTTTTTATACCCAATCATGTTACTGACCTGTTGCTAAATAATCAAGTAAAGCTGTGAGGTGTTCTGCCAGTTGTCTTTTTCTAGCATCATGCAGCTTTCTCAGTCTTTTATTGTCCCATTAAAACTTTTTCCAAACTGGTTGCCTTCATCAAATTCAAAATGAGCAGATATTTTTCAAAAAACAATAAGATTTATCAGTTTCAATATGTGATATATTGTCTTTGTACTATTTTTCAAATAAATATTAAGTTTAAATGATTTGAAAATCATTGCATTTTGTTTGTATTTACATTTTACACAGCATCCCAACTTTTTTTGGAAATGGGGTTGTATGATTGTGCAGGGTATCATAGTATCGTCATCAAAGTAAAATTAGTATTATAACTTACAGGTTTATGCTCTATTTGGCACTAATAATTATGCAAATTACCTGGAGACACAAGCGTCAGATAGGAGCAGAGAGGGGGTACCGGGCATATAATTCCAAAAGTGTCGAAGGACTCTCCAAAATCATTATCACGTTAGCTAAAATTCCAAAAGTAGGTTGTGTGACTAAATTCTCCATGAAAAGCATTATTGCAGGCACTCCAAGGCTTTTACTATTTGGAGAACTTATATTTTCCATTTACAGTGCATTCAGAAAGCACTCAGACCCCTTCACTTTTTTCACATTTCACAGCCTTGCTGGTAATAATTTAAATTCATTTGTTTCATCATCAGTCCATACTCAATACTCCAAAATGACCATGCAAAACCAGGATTTTTGCAAATTAATTAAAAAGGGAAAAATTGAAATATCACACTGACATAAGTATTCAGACTCTGTGCTATGACACTTGAAATTTAGCTCAGGTGCCTTTCATTCGCTTGATCATCTTTAAGAGATTTCTAAACCTTGATTGTGGTACCTGTGGTGCATTCAACTGAATGGAAATGATTTGGAAAGACACACCCCTATTGATATAAGATGTCACACCTGCCATTGCATATCAGAGCAAAAACCAAGCCATGAGGTCAAAGGGACTGCCTGCAGAGCTCAGAGACAGGATTGTCTCGAGACACAGATCTGAGGAAGGATGCAAAAAAATTCTGCTGCATTGAAGGTTCCCAAGAGCACAGTTGCCTCTGTAACCCTTTTGAAAATGAACACCTAAGAACCGTACTGGGCCGTCCCACAATTTCGACAAAATTGAGGTGAGTCTACACATCCTGACTCACGTCCAGACTCACCTCAATTTTGTCAAAACTGAGATCTATATTTCCTAAATGGGGTAGCCCAATCTGCCCACATGGATTGTTAATAGAAGCAACTGCCTCTTCTGCCACCGTACATATGCACTTCATTGCCTAAGCCATAGTGGACCATCCCTCAACTTTCCCACTATTCATTGTAAACAAGGCGGCTCGGAATCTCACTGGTGAGGAATTGCTTGCTATAATTGATGATGATGAAGTGGAAGATGACAGAGACCCAGAGTTTGTCCCAAATGAATCAGAAGATGATGGTTCCTCTTCAGAAGGTGTTCGGTTTCACCTTTTCTTGCAGAAGGGCATCCGAAACCTACATATGAAGTGCATGTACATAATTTCACTTATCTTTTGTTTGTAACATATGTAGTGGCTTTTGTTGTCAGTCACTCTAGATGACACAAGAGGCTGGCAACTTTGAGTCCCATTTTCTCAAAAATACCCCAATATGGGTTGGCCCAGCATGGTTTTTGGGGCTCACATATCCTGTAGTTGTTTCTTGTTGTTGTAGTATTAATGGCATAACTGTTGTATTACTATAGTTTGCAGAGTATAACTACAGTAGTACTATAGCCATCACATTATGACTATAGTATTACCATGGGCAACAGTACCATGATATTAGTACTGTCTTGCTTTGAATGACTGTGGTATGAGGTATCACGGTCACACTTTAGATGAAATGTTGCTCATAAAGCCTTTATAAAGCATTTATAATGCTTTCATAACTGAGACAAAGTCTTCATAAATCATACACAAGCAAATCTCATGCTTTGTGAAGGGTGTGTATTCAGCATGTGCTGCCAGATGTGATATAACTGATAATGTCACTTTACTAGTGGCTAAATGCTATAAAGGGTGACTATGTCAGCTAAGTGACATTGTCATTGCCTTTTACATGAGACTAATTTGAGTAAAATCTGACCATGGGTTAGTGAAAGATCAGTGCCACAAAAAGTTTCAGATTTTGTCATTAAAGTGCCGTTGCATGTACATTTCTTTCAAAGTACTACATATTTATGAGGTTAAAATCATGTTGAGTATGTTTATTTCTTAGTTTTTATATTATCATGGTTATTTCAACACTTTACCCTGAAGACCCCCCAAAGGAAAATTTACAGTGTACGCACATCTTGATGGTTTCATTTCAAATTCCTTGTGGTGGTGTTAAGAGCCAAAATTATAAAAATTGTGTCTCTGTACAAGTAATTACAAACCTTCTGTATCGGAAAAGTGTGCTAGAATTCAAAGATTTTAAATATCAAATCACTCCTTGTGTTTTCTGCCAGTGAAGCTTCGATTGCGCTTTGAATGATTTTTAGACCAGCTAGTTTGGATCAATACCCAAGCACATACATGCTGTTTGGCTGAGTTTTATCTACGTTCGCCTCTGCACCTGCACCTGAATCCCGATAATGAGAATTTCCTCTTCCGCCTTCTGAGCCTGTGCATCTGATTACTTCCTCAGTCATGTGGTGTCTGAATGAGAAGTGATGGGCTTGCTTTCGCAATTCCAACATAAGCTTCAGATTGCTTTCTGAGCTGGATCTTATCAAATAAGGACCAGGAACACTTCTCTCCACACTTACCTTCTGTAAATAATTTTTGTAAATCAATTGTAGGAAAAATATATCTAAGTACAGGATTTTTCATGTTTCATGTGTCATGTGTTTAATTTTGTCGAAAAGGCTTTATACCCAGATAAAGATAGGGAATAGATGTAAACTTGAAGGGCACTCGAAGAGTGCACACCTTTGCCACGCTGTATGTCAGCATCATTGATTCTTCTCAATCTAGAAACCAGAATATGTTCAAAATCACGTCAAAAATTGAATTAACTCATCTGTAGATTTTCACCTACCGTCCTACCAAATTTCGTGCCAATCTGTTCATAACTTTTTGAGTAATCCTGTTCTCAGACAGTCTAACAAACAAATAAAAGGTCATTCATAGAATGCCAACTTGCCGAAATCGTGCACAGACCTGCAGAACAGAATTAACGGAATTTAGTTGGTTTCAAGTCTCTAGCTGTAATAGTAGCAAAGTTATGAACCAAATTGTATGGGCTTACTGGAAAAAAAAAATACTGAAAAATGTATACGCTTCTGGCTACAGACCCCTTTTATCATATGGTGAAGTTTCACGAACATAAACGATATGCAAACGGTGAGGACAGTGTGTTGCTAACAAACAGACAGACAAACAAACAAACAAACATACAAACAGACAACTAACGCAACTGACTAACATACTTGCCAAAATCGCAGACTCTGCAAGTAGCAAACAAACAAATATGTAAATGGAACGATGACTTGCTGAAATTCCACCCAGTACAATGAAGCTATCAACCAAAGTGTGTTTTTGACCTTTTGTGTGACTTTGACCTTGACCTTTGTAAAAGAAAAAGTTTATGTCTGTGGTGAGTAACCTATGCTAACATGTCTCCAAGTTTTAAGATTGGCGCAGGATAAATGGCAATATGGTGCATAACTAACAAAATGACAGACAATCAGATGTCGAACACAACCGACTGATATAATTGCGAAATTGTTCGATATCAGCAAGTAACAAACAAACAGGAGAAAACATAACCTCCTTGTTGCAGGAAATGATATGGGCTGTACAGTTCCTGGTCACCATCTAGGACTTCTTTTACTGTGCATTTGGTATCTGCCAGTGGGAGGCTGTTTTTCCTTTAGGATGTTCAGAATTACTGGCATAATGATAATAATAGGCTATATACTATTATTAAAATGACATTTTAATAATTACATTTAAAATTACATTTTAATAATAGATAAGGCTTGTCAGCCATGAATGGCAGCTTATCTAACAGAAGCAAGCTTCTCCAAGAGAATCCAAGAGAAGAAAAACTCTGATTTTGAAACATCTGTGTCCTGCGGCCACACTCATTCATTGGGAAGGCTTTGAGAGTAAACCCAGAGGAAAAATCTGGAGTTGGAGCCCTACTTTTACCCTACTTGGAGGTAGGTCATAGTTCCTTACAGCATTTATCTGTCAGCTCCTGCAGTGGTGCTGGAACCATACTTATCGCTAAGCATTTCTGTTGGATTCTTCCTGTGATGTGGCGAGGGGGGACCTGCTGCATTGGTGACAGCTTGTCCACACATCTAGTGACGAAACACTCATCTAGAGAGGAATGCTCTTACAGCTTACAAAGCCTCTGGTAGGAAGCAGAACTGACTGACTCTCCAAGCTGCTAGGAGCAAAGCTCGGAAATGTGCAAGGAGATGTGAAAGTAATTACTGGCTAGAGATCTCACCTCTGATACAGACTGCAGCTGACAGTAGCTGGTTTTTTATGGAGCCTAATGACCCCATTAGAATCGGTTTAGAAACCCAAACCGAATAAAAATGCTCCATGTAAACACCTCAATCAGAATAAACAAGCCTAAATCAAATAGAATTTTGTTTGGTTTCAAAGGGGTAGAATATTCCTTTTCCCAAACCGATTAAAAATAAAATTAATCATGTAAACGGTGAAACGGAAAGTTGTCTGGCTGCGTTTTGTCTGCTCTGTCTTGATGTAATTGCGCAGTGACGTTTCCTCACTTGCAAATATGGTGTTTGGTGGCTTCTAAGCTCAGCTCGTTGAACTGTGGTTTCAGTATACCTTCAAAAAAGTGAAAATTTTTGCTCGCTCAGACAGGAGGAAAACAAGAATTAGCCAGTGAACGTCCACGAAAAACTCAACGAAGCCGGGATAGATCGAAACGTCAAACAAATTGGAACCGCTATAAAACTCTGAAGACCGGCTACTATAAGCTCAAACAGCACAACAACAAAAAAGGATACTTAAATGTCAGTTCTGATTAAATGCGGTGGGACATATAAACACCAGATCAGAATAGATCATGTTGAATGTAAGCAGTTGACCTGAAATCTTCAATCGGAATGATTTCAATCAGAATGAAAAAAGTCTGCATGTAAACCAGGCTACAGACAACATCAAGGAGATTTACAATGTAATCAAGAAGGCACTGGATCCAGTAGCATAGAAAACAGCACCTCTGATATCTGCTACAAGTGAGGTAATACAGAACCATTCAAAACATTGGTCACTAAGTAGCGCGGTACTCTGGACTATACACCACAGAGAACAGGGTGAGCAAAGAAGGCCTGAATGCCATTGGGAGCCTTCTGGTAATAGAGCAGCTTGACAGTGAACCCATGCAGAAGTAACTCAGCGAATCCGTGGACTCTCTTGCCCCTGGTAAAGCACTAGGGAAGGAAAGTGTCCTGCAGAAGTGCTACTGGGGGACTGTAGTGAAATGCCCTATGAAATCCTGAGCCTATGCTGGAGAGAAGATCAGCTACTACAGAATATCCTGGACACAAACTTTGTCACACTGTGCATAAACAAAGGTGACAGGTCAGACTGCAACAAGTACTGAGGTATCTCCCCACTAAACACTGTCAGGAAGCTTTTCTCAAGAGTGCCGCTGAAAGGACTTCAAATAATTGCAGAGATGGTCGACTCAGAATCACAGTGCCGACTCTGCCCATATCGATCCACCATTGACATGATCATCTCCCTCAGACTGGCTGGCCTATTCCAGATTCTGTCGAGGATTGTGTGCCCGCTGAGGCTTCTAAGCATCATCAAGCCTTTCCATGAGGACATGAATTTCACTGTTGTGAAAATCAGACTCCTTTGGCATCCGAAGTCTTTGCTGAAGCATCCTTTCGGTTCTGCTAGGGGAAGCTTCTACCTCAGAACCAGATCAAATGGTGGACTATTATGCCTCTCAAGACTCAAAGCAGAAACTGTAGTTCAGCGTAAATGTCTGCGTGAATTGCTCTTAGCAGATGATGCGCCAATCACCACCCACTCAGTGCAAGACCTCCAGTGGCTACTGACCTGCGTCAGTCTGGCTTGCCTGGACTTACCATCAGCCTAAAGGCAACCATCGGCAACCATTACTCAAGTCATGGATCAGAGCGTGATTTCTCCATCAGACACCGGAATTTCTCACTTCAAGCTGGGTGCTGTTGCCGACTTTGGGTACCTGGCCTCTACAATACCCAACCCTGTCTCTTGACATAGGGCTGAACAGACACATTGGTTGAGCAGCCACCACCATGTCTAAGCTGTCCAAAAGAGCGAGGAGCAATGGGAAGCTCACTGAGCATCCGAAGGTACAAGTGTACAGAGCATGTGTCATAAGCACCCTCCTATCTGGCAGGGACGGTACAAGCCATACTAGAGAAGAAACTAAACACTTCTCATGATCTCATTCTGAAGTTCACCTGGGAAGACAAGGTTTGTGACAAAATAGTTCTACAGGAATTCCAAGCCTCTTCACCATTTTGATTTAAAGATGCATGCGCTGGCTTTGCAATGTGTGTGTATGGCAGATGGAAGGCTCTCTAGAGATCTCCTGTTTGAAGAACTACTACCGGGAGAAAAACCTTCAGGCCGACCACATCTAAGGTTCAGGGATGTCTGCAAGAGAGACCTGAAAGCAATGGAAGTAGACATAAGCTCATGGGAAGCTGTTGCTCAAGACAGATCACTGTAACCGTTTGAAAGCGGCAGTTCGAAAAAGGCTCTCTGTCTTTGAAGAAAGACGTCAGCAGCAGTCCTAAGAAAAGAAGGGCTAAGGACCAGCCAGAGCCAAGAGTGGCAGACCAGCATCAGATTTGATCTGTGAGCATTGTGGAAGTGACTGTGCTGCTCACGCTGGACTGTTCAGACTGCGCAAAGACCTCAAACTAGACTAATTCTTTCTCGTCAAACTTGTCATATTTTTACAGAGCGCAGCTCTATAGACTCTTGAGACTGAAAGATACCATGAAAAATTACGTGTCAATGTATATTCTTTACTGGCCTAATGAACTTTATACTTGCTTCCCTCTGTAATATGGTATCAAGTCTTTTAATTTTCAAATGACTGGTGTCAGTTGGACAGAGAGAATTGATGTTTGAACAAAATTGGACACAGGCATCCCAATACGCTCACCATCGAATTCTTAATGACGATGTCAATAGTACAAGGCTTGTTTTGTGTTCCGCCGCTAAGATCCATGGGATTTACCCAGGAATTATTTGTTTTTAAAAAAGGGTTCTCTGTACTCTTTACAGACTATCAATATGCAGTATTAAGGAATTCTATCTGCCAGAAAATTCCTGTTTGCAGTCTTAGTAATGCTGCTATAGGCAACAAAAAGACTCAACATCATTGAACAAGCTGTGGTTCTCGGGTTTTAAAAATCATGATTCAGATGTGCATACAAAGTTATCCACCTGGTCTGATTAGGACCAAATACTGTGTGCATGGGCAGGCGCATGTGTGCACAAGCACAGGAACATACAGTAAGCATGAATGTGGCTAAGTGAGAGGCTGAGAAAAGAGGATACGTTTCCCTATCTGTTTAGGAGCAAAGTGAATGCATCCTCCCCCTGGTGAAGGCATATTCTGCGTATGAGACACCTTCTATCTCTCCACAGTTGATGGAGGGTGTATTCCCTATGGATCGGGCATAGCAAGAGATGTGGATCTGAACCCAAACGAGGGAGCATGTGTGTACCCCAATGCAAGAATAGGCCCAGTGAGGGCTAGCATCCAGTTCAACGGTGGATTATTCAAATGCAGTTACAGACATATGGTTGCTAGGGCAACTCCTCATTTCCTCTGCTGTGAAATGATCTCATACACTTTGGGTAACAGTGGTATGGGCACAGTAGTGAGCTTTTTTTTTTCACCAGTCTGTATTTCTATGGAATAGTTTCAGTGCACTGACAACACAGAGCACTGTAGGACAGAGATTCTGGCTAACAAATATTCACAAGAGCTATTTATTAAATACATGGGCACTCAGTCTTGCTTGCATAAATGCATGCCATTTTATATCCCTGTCCAACCTTGTCAGAGGGAATGAAGGAGTGCTCATCTTACACTATAGATCATCTTCTTGGCTCAGAAAATGCCCACTTTCTGTCCTTACTCACCCCCTGCCTTCTTTTGGAAATGTAAACTGATTTTGATCCCTCCTGTTTGTTGTTGCTGAATTACATTCCCTATTCCTTCAGTTATTTTATCTCCTCTGTTCTTGACCCTGGGGTCTCTCAACCAGATTTTTTCCTTTTTTGTCTAGCTAGCTTTGTGTTTGCCGCTATGAACATTTGCCAGTGTCTGTAACCCAGGACTGTGTTTACGCTATGACCTCGAACAGAAGTTAAATGCATTCATTAATAAAGAAGGTGTAAAAGTAGGGTGCGAGGTGAGGATAACGAGAGTGCAGAGTGAAGGTGAGTCCAAGATTTAGGCCAGTGGAGATTATTTTATTAACATAATCTGGACAGCAGTCCTGTAGCCTAATGACCTCAGGTGCAGTATTGTCAGTCCATGGGGAGGCCACCAGCCTGTGGAGCCCTACTGTCAGGACCACAGGAGCGTCCATGTCTCACAGATGCAGGAAAAATTGCCTTGAATAGTATTTTAGTCTTGCAAAGATATTTTTTTTCTGTTCCTCACAAAGTTTAAAATATCAATTGATCTTAAAATTACTAGTTTCTTGAAAGGGTTCTTTGACCACATTGGCAAAATCTTTGCCATACACAAAACAAGAAACGTAATGTGAATGATTTAATGTTGAATGTATGACTGAAATAAACCTTGAGAATGGCTTCTTTATATATATATATATATATATATATATATATATATATATATACTAGCTGCTAGTAGTGAAATTGCCATTTTTTTTTTTTGCGTGCATGACCGTTTTTTGAAAATCGGGCGACGTCAAGTCCTTCTTGGTGTCCAAGTGGATATTCACACCAAATTTGGTGATAATTGGTTGAGAAATGTAGGAGAAAAACGTGTACGTACACACAGACAGACAGACATCGACCTCAAATATATTCTAGATATAGCACTACCATAAAGTAAAAAAAAAAAAGTGTGTGTATGTATATATTTTTTTTCATTTTTTTTCTTTTTGGTAGTGCAATTATAACCGTTAAAACCTCAGCCTTTAAACCGTTAAAACCTAAAACCTTTAATAAAAATAAAAATAAATAAAAATAAATACTTGCTAATGTGGATGGGAAATGGTGGCCATTTCGCACCTCAATGCTCAACAATTTTCTGAGGAGGTTCAGGGAAGATTAGACCTGCACAGTTCAATTTGCAGATGTTTACATACAGATCACTGCTATGATATGAACTAACCTCTCATTCTTTGATTCTGAAACTTAAAAAAAAAAATTGTGAAGTGAAGGTTGAACTGTCTGCAAAACCAACAGGGCTTCCAATAGCTTCTAATACCTTGGCTCAATCTTGTAAGAAACATGTTCTAAAGCCAGCATCTGTCATGATCTGGGGCTGCATTAGTGCTCTCACTTGCTTATGTCACAAGGCACAACTGAAAAAAGGGTACATGGGCATTTTGGAACAACATGCTGCCTCCCAGATGTCATTTTTTCTGGGACACCCCTGCTTGTTCCAGCACAATAACGCCAAGCCACACTCTACATGTAAAACGACAGCATGGCTGCCATTGAATGCAGGCACCAGACTAGCCTACTACTTAGATCTGTCTCCCATTGAAGACATGGCAAATTATGAAGCTCAGAATACAAAAATGGAGACCCCGGACTGTTGACCAACTAAAGTGCAATATCAGGCAAGAATGGAAACAAGTTCCTCTTCCAAAAGTCTAAAAATTTGTTGGCTCCATTCAAACATTACTTCCTGAGAGATATTAAAAGGAGAAGTGATGTCACACTGCGGTGAAAATGCATCTGTCCCAACTTAATTGGAATGTGTAACAGACATTGCACTTTGAGATGGCTGTTATTAAAATGTGTTAAAACATGTTTTATTTTGTCTAATGCTTATTTCATTTGAATACAGGAAAATGGGGATCTCCAAATTACTATTTGTTATTTCTATTTACATTTTACATACTGTTCTAGTTCCTCTGAAATTGAGGTTGTATGTATTTGAAACCCTGAGTGTTCTTTTTTTCTGTGTGCAAATTAGCTAAAACTAATTAAAACTAGAATAAAAGGCTTCGATTCATGACATTCTCCTGCTCATGAATCATCCACCCATTCTCTATACCCGCTTATTCGTCACTAGGGTCGCGGGGCGAGCTGGAGCCTATCCCAGCTGACTATGGGAGAAGGCAGGGACTCACCCTGGACAGCTTGCCGATCCATCGTAGGGCGCACACACCATTTACACATCATTCGCCCTCACGCTCATACCTATACGGGCAATTTAGTGTCTCCAATCAGCCTGATATGCATGTCTTTGGACTGTGGGGGAAACCGGAGGAAACCCACAGGAACACATGGAGAACATGCAAACTCCACACAGAGAGGCCCCAGGCCGGATTCAACCCACAGCCCTCTTGCTGTGAGGTGGTACCGCTAACCACTGTGCCATCGTGCCGCTTGTGATTCAACAACTGCAATACAGTAGAGGAGAGAGTCAGTTGGGTAATTTATAAAGATTTGATGACTCAGACCGTTTTGCAATTTTTTGCTTCGTTCATTAAAGGCCTTATGAGGGTGGAGTACCCGGGGCTCAGAAACCAGTGTGATGTTGAAACAACACAGCAGGCTCTGGTTTCAAAACAACTGAGTATAGAGTGTCAGCAAGTAAACTATAACAGCACTGTCATACATGGCATAGTGTCCATGTCTTTTGCAACATAATAATTTCCTCTTTGTTACAATTATATGGCTTCAAGGTGAAATTTACATGTTGTCTTGCACACAGTGCACATGTTTGTGTTTGTGTGTGTGTGTGTGTGTGTGCGTCAGTGCATGTGTGTGTTTTGTCGCCTAACCACAGGAAGGGGGAACAGAAATTTTTCAACCACATCCTGGGTGAGTGTCACTCCCAAGAATGATGATTTTTGATTGGTTACACAATTTGCGCTGGAGGCTTGTCATTGGTTGCATGCTTGGAAGCCCATTTGTCAGAAAGATGCCCACCTGCAGCAGTCTTCCTCTGAAAAGTTAGTTTTTCAGACAAGAATGCACACAGTTGTCTGAAAGAAGCGCTTATGCAGCACATCTCCGCACGACTGACCCCATTCATTTCACCATGACTCAAAAGTTTCAGAAGCACTAGCAAATGTTAACGTATCGGCAACTTAAACTGACACTCTCCACCATTCCTCCCCCTCAAACCTATTTCAGAGGTAATATTACTGTGGCCCTGGCTTATACGCATCATCATTAATTTTGTCATTTTGTAATATGGCTCCTCCATTTTAGGAGGAAATGTTATTTGGGACTGGGATTTTTGCCAGTGGCAATAGTAGGCTTCATAAATCTTGCAAGGTTATCCCTTTCCATTCCATATGTACTGTACTTATTCAGGTTATGAGAGGATGAAAATATTGCCTAAAAGCAAAAAAAAAAAAAGACACTGTTCAAAGTAATCATATATTCACAGTGTGCAGACAGGGAAATACTAACCTAAACATGAATTATCTCATATCTGAAATGTTAAGCAAAAACAATGATAATTTGACAGTCCAACACAATATAAGGGAGCCCATCCATGTGCTGCTGAAGCCAGAATTATTGACGCACAAATCTCACCCTCCATTTTGAATCAAAGACACTGGTTTCCTTTACAGAGGCTGTCCGTATCAGGGAAACTGAGTCTGTGAACATACTGTAGACTTCTTTCAGAGAGACAGACTGACTGCCAGAGGGATTGTAAATATTTACATGGATGGCCCGACTCAGAGATGCGAGAATTCCTTAACAAACAGCCTAGCAATGTGCTACCTTGACAGGCGAAGTGATCTTTTATATGCAGCGCGCATTTTGTGGTAATGTTTGTGCTGAGGTCAGTGGTGCATGAGCTCCGGGTGTTTTTGTATGGCAGGCGAGGAAATGTAAAGTGTCAGAAAAATTGAGTGCCCTGTCTATTCGGCATCATTTCAGCCCGAGAAGAGTTATCCGTGAAATTTTGTTGATTGTCTTCTCACTTTTTTTTGACACAAATCAAATTTTACATTCTCAAGAGTTATTTATGATTAATATTCTAATGCACTACCAGTGGAAATCAGCCCAGACAATCTCCAGAGATGATTCAGACAGTGGCGGACAAAGCCAATGGAACTTGAAATACTCCACAAATGTCACAACTATCAGATTTCTGATATTTGATATCTGATATTCATAATCAAATAATCAAAAATAAATTACACAACATGTACATCCAACCAGGCAATCTGATTGGTCAATCAGACGTTTAAAATGTTTTCAAATGAGCAAGACAGTACGGGTAACCTGTGCTCAAATGAATAATACCTCATCACTGAAAATAATACTCCACCTATCTTAGTTGCGTGGGCCATTGATTTAACTAATTTGTAAATTTGTTTGCATTTGTACATTGAAATGAACATTTAATAAATCAACACATCTGTGAAAACTGTCGTCTTTATTTCTGAGGTAAATAAGGGCCTGAAAAGGTGATTAGCTAAAGTCCTCGAAAGGTGGGGTTGAAATTATACAGTAAAACTCTTCAGCCTTGATGTTACAGGTTACTTTTGCTGCTTAGCCCCATTAATCTGAGCTAATGTTACATTGGAGTGACACATCCCCAGCTGAAATGAAACATCTGCTGGTGAGTTTATCAAAATATAGATGTTTGTTCAGGCGCCGAGGCCGGAAAGCCATTGCCTATATTTAAGTATAACCGTACAGTTTGTTGTAGTGTGACGGCCCTCCTGCCCTGGCAGGGCCTGCTGTGTGTGTATGTGTGTGGGTGTGTGTGTGTGTGTGTGTGTGTGTGTGTGTGCGTGTGTGTGTGTGTGTGTGTATGTGGGTGTGTGTATGTGTGTGGGTGTATTCTTCCCTTTTGTCTTATTTGTCAAGTTGCAGGTCCTGGCGGGGCGGGGTCCATTTTGTGCAACTGGGAGCACCTGGCCAGTCTCCCAGGTGTACTTAAACCCTGGCCATTCCAGTCCAAGGAGTCACTCTCCATTTTTCCAGCAGCACGTTATTGTTTGGTTGGCTTTGGCCATGTTATCTTTAGGTTTGCATGCTTCAGCATTTCAATTACACCACTCAATCACTCATCCAACAGCTGACATAAGTTAGTGATTTACTGACTATCACAACTCATATTATTATGATTTTGGGTTTTGGTATTGTTTTAGCAATAAATGCGTATATTTTCCAGTTCAATAACCGCGTCTCTCCCGCTTTTGTCATGGCTTACGAGCCAGGTCGTGACAGTGAATAAAGATCAGCTGTGCTGGCTGTCGTCGTCACGCACCTGCTAGCTTAAAAATGACTGAGATGTCGGCAGAAGTATACTCATCAGTCCATGAAAAAAAATTTTTTTTCTCCTGCGGATATTCTAGTTACAAGATGATTGAGCTAGCAAAGCAGTTTTGTGTTGCTATTTTGCTATTTTGTGTGGTTTTTATTCAGTTTTGAGAAATCAGTTTTAGGAAATCACGATGTTGAGAAAATATAAGTTGGCTGGCTGACAGGGACATGTTAATGCTGGATCTCATATATATCCACTGAAATAGAGAGAATACAAGCAAAAACCCTTTATATTTTGAGGGCAAAATGCCCACAGTATGAATACATTTTGATTATACATTTTATTTTGTTGGTAATAGTTGTATAATCGCATTATTACACTCGAGGGTGTGCTTGACTGTCATTATTGTCACTTCAGCAACGCTAGCGGTGGTCAGCGCAAGCGCCTCGTTCCTGGCCGCTTCACTGTCGTGACAATAATGACGGTCAAGCACACCCTCGCGTGTAATAATGCTTAATAAAAGTATATAGTAGCCCAGATTAAAAAAAAAAAATTTCAATTGCAGGATTGCTCTCCTTGGTACAGTGGGTCATAATCAATTAAAATCAAGTTCATTCAGGCATCGTTAAACCCATTAGTGTTTAATGGAAAATGAAGTTTGCATTTTTGCTGATAATTGACTACTCACACTGTGAGGATTTTTTTTGACTACCTGCCCTTGCTCAATTATTCAATTATTGTCATTTCTTCCCAGTTTATAGTTTGTACCTGTTCCCTTTTAGTTCATTAACATTCCCTCTTCTTATTCAAAGCTTAGTTTTTCCCTTCATAGGCAGGTAGCCATAGTTTGTTCACCTTCTGTTTAGTGCACTCCCTTTCAGTTCTCCCCCAAGTTCTTTATTAAATAAATTCCTTGTCCCTTCACTTGGATCCTCATTCTCAATCCTTGCTCTGTTAACATCTGTGGGTGCCTGGGAATGACAGATGGCTACCTCACCTCACCCCGAGGACCCAGCAGAGAATTTAACTACACCCTACCTTGGATCACCCTCCCACCTCCCGTTCGGCCAAGCCAGACGTTTTTGCGTGCAGCAGGTTATAATCCTGCATTTTCACGCTTTTTAATTCCCCGCTCCAGCACTCTGTACAAGAGGCCAGTTGGCCCCGGCACTGGAGCACCAGTAGTAAGCCTGTCATCCCAGTAGGAAGCCTGCGGCTCCAGCAGTCAGTCTGTCACCCCTTTGCGGCTCCAGCTGTCAGTCTGTCTCCCTACCATTAAGCCAGCACCAGCAGTAAGCCTGCTGCTACAGCAGTCAGCCTGTCGCCCTAGCAGTAAGCCTGCTGCTCCAGCAGTCAGCCTGTTGCCCTAGCAGTAAGCCTGCAGCTCCAGCAGTCAGCCTGTCTTCCCCTTGCGGCTCCAGCAGTCAGACTGTCGACCCCAGCAGCAAGCCTCCAGCTCCAGCAGTCAGCCTGTTGCCGCCTTGCGGATCTAGCAGCCATCCTGTCACCCCAGCAATAAGCTTGCTGCCCCAGGAGTCAGTTTGTCCCCTTCTTGCGGCACCAGCAGTCAGCCTATCACCCCCTATCAACCCAGCAATTAGTCTGCAGCTCCAGCAGTCAATCTGTTGTCCCCTTGTGGCCCCAGCAGTCAGCCTGTCACCCCAGCAGTAAGCCTGTGGCCCCAGTAGTCACCCTGTTGACTCAGCAGTAAGCCTGTCATCCTAGCAGTAAGGCTATGGCTCCAGCAGTCAGCCTGTCACCCCATCACAGCTCCAGAAGTCAGCCTGTCTCCCCCTTGTTGCTGCAGCAGTCAGACTGTCACCCCAGCAGTACGCTTGCAGGTCCAGAAGTCAGCTTGTCGCCCTCCTGCGGCTCCAGCTGTTGGCCTATCACCACCTTGCGGCTCCTGCGGTCAGCCTATCAACCAAGCAATAAGTTTGCAGCTCCAGCAGTCAGTCTGTTGTCCCCTTGCAGCTCCAGCAGTCAGCCAGTTTCCCCAGGCAGTAAGCCTGCGGCCCCAGCAGTAAGCCTGTCACTCTCGCGGCCCCAGCAGTAAGCCTGTGGCTCCACCCCAACCTCGGCCCAGCAGCAGTGCACAGTCCGTCATTGGCCCAGCTGCAGCGCAAAGCCCGGCTCCGGTCATGGAAAAGATGTCTCTCTGTTTCAAAAGGGTCAAATTATGGGCCTGCATCAAGCAAAAAAAAAAAAAAAACCGTCCCACTTGCAAAAATTATTTAATCGTGATGAATAGCAAGATCCAAGGTCCAAGATCTTCATCAGGCAAACAATCCGTTCAAAAGGGCAGGATGCTTGTGGCAGCAAACCTGCGACCGATCAACATTTTAATAACAAATCAGTTAACAAGTACATGAAAGAGACAATCATAATTTTATCCACAATTTACACTTCGTCCCAACTATTTTGGAATTGGGGTTGTATGTTATAGATGTGCAGAGCTTTTTCTAATCCTACATCAAAGCAAAGAAAACAACTATGGAGATTGCTGAAACTATTAAAATTGGGTCAACAACTGTCCATTACATTGTTAAATGGAAGGATAGTGGTGAACAGTCATCTTTGAGGAAGAAATATGATTGGAAAAAATTTTTTGAAGGGTCGTGATTGGAAATGGTCGTGATCACTTAAATGTTTGGTGAAATCAAATTGAAAAGAAAAATCAACTGTAGACCTCACTGATATGTGTAGTAACAGTAAGAGCATTTTCACATGTACACTGCGCAGAGAGGTCAAGAGATTGGGACTAAACTGTGTAGCTTTAAGAAAACCACCTATCAGTGAGGCTAACCAGAAAAAAAAGGGTTCAATTTGCCAGGGAGAATGAAGATTGGACTCTGGAGCAATGTAAAAAGGTCATGTTGTTTGATGAATCCAGATTTACCTTATTTTTGAGTGATCAGCACATCATGAAAGGTGGATGAAGTAACGCACCATCATGCCTGGTGCCTGCAGTATAAGCCTGTGGCAGTGTTATGATCTGGGGTTGCTTCAGCTCATCAGGTCTGGGTTCACCAACAATATTTACTCAAAAAATGAAGTCAGCTGACTACCTGAATATACTCAATGACCAGGTTTTTCCGTCAATTGATTTTTTTCTTCCCTGATGACACAGGCAAATTCCAAGATGTCAATGCCAGGATTTATTAAACTCAATTCGTGAAACTGTGGTTCAGGAAGCGTGAGACATCCTTTAGACACATGAATTGGTCACCACAGAGTGTAGACCATAACCCAAGTGAGAATGTTTTGGATGTGCTGGAAAGGACTTTATGGAGTGGTCTGACTTCCCAATCATCAATACAAACAAAAAATACAAAATTTTGGCGAAAAAAATGAATGCAACTCAGGACAGAAATAAATGTTGTGACATTGCATAAAGCCATTGAAACAAATCCATGGCGAATGCGTGCTGTAATCAAAACTAAAGGTTTCAACAAAATATCTGAGTGTGTGACTTTGATCAGGCAGTGGATTAACATATTATTTACAAATAAGACTTCAGCAACCTAGAAGAACAAAAGCTTACTGCTAAAGCAATAACAATGGCATCGACAGGGGCAACCACTGATAAATCAAGCCAAAGGGGAAGCTAGCTGCCACTGCCTGATGGATTGCGTTCTAGTATCACTGTAGCAGGCATGTCTGAATATCTATGAATTATTCACAACACTTAGACAGGCTTCCACACCGGCTAAACAGAAGGCACTAAAATCACGCTGCACAAACACTTTATTATTAGAAGTGATTTTTTTCACAGTTCTCTTTAGACAACTTGGGTTCCTGACTTTGTAAGCCTCACAGGCAGACTAACTCATATGCGCGCACACACGCGCGCACACACACACACGCACACACATACACACACACATACACGCAGACTGTTTTTCAATAGCTGGACAAGGTCTAAATCTCACAAGTTTGTATCCGGCATGTATACACACAAATGCACTCACATTTCACATTTACATACATACACACACAGGCACACACACACACATGCACACACACACACACACACAGAAACATGCACACGTATCTAATCCATACCGCCAGATGGAGATTTCATCAATCAGCTTCTTCCTGTAATTGTTGATGTGGGTTTGTCAATAGCACACAGCATTACTCAAAACTGTTCAATAACTCAACAAGTGAAAGGCTGCCCTCATGACTGCTCCACCCCATCTGCAGTAGAATGAAGGTTTCTGGATGTACATTTCTGCAGAATCTGATTTGATTTGTTTTTTTGAATTCAGAGGCCAGATTTGATACAGTGGTACTCTTTGAGAAAAGAGGGAGATCCATTATTTGGCTCGATGTCCATATGTCATCCTCAGTACAACACATATCCATTTATTTGCTCAGCAAGGGATCTTCCATAGACAGCAAAGCTCCCCAACACCACAAAAGTTTAACGTTTAGATGATTCTGAATTACAACCCCATTTACAAAAAAATTTGGGATGCTGAGTAACATGAAATAAAAACAAAATGCAATGATTTTCAAGTCATTTGAACTCTATCATAAATTGAATATAATAAAAAAAAAAACATATCAGAGGTTGAAATTGAGAGATTTTAACATTTTTTGTTTTGTTTTTTTTAAATCTGCTCATTTTGAATTGGATGTCTATGACACAATTCAAAAAACATTGGGACAGGGGCAACGAAAGATTGCAAAGATTGCATGACGCTAAAAAATACACCTGGTGGAACTTCTCTCAGCTAATTAGGTTAATTGTCAAATGGTCAGTAACATGATTGTGTATAAAAAGAGCATCCCAGAGAGGCTGAGTCATTCCGAAATAAAGATGACAATAGCTTTATCACTTCTTGAAAGACTACAAGGGCAAATACTTCAACAATTTAACAATAACAATTCTCAAAGTGAGATTGAACAGAATTTGGGAATTTCATCTTTTACGGTACATAATATCATTAAATATGAATCTCTGTACACTAGGGACAAGGTCATAAAACAATAATGAGTGGCCATGTTCTTCAGGCCCTCAGGTGGTGATGCATTAAAAGTAAGTAAAATGTGGCAGTAGACATAACTTCATGGGCTCTGAAACGCTGATAAAAACCATTGTCAGAAAACACAGTTTGTCGCTGCATCCACAAATGCAAGTTAACACTTGACCATGTAAAGATATAATCTTATATAAACAAGATCCAGAAACATTGCTGCCTTCTCTGGGCCCAAACTCATTTAACATGGATTTTGGTGAAATGGAAAACTGTGCTGTGGTCTGAGCAATCAAAACATTAAATTCTCTTTTAATAATAATAATAATAATAATAATAATAAACAATGGAAATAATGGAGGCTGCATTCCTTGGGCAAAAAAGGAGAGGGACCATTTGGCTTGTTATAAGCATAGCCTACAGTTCAAAAATGAGCATCCACGATAGTAGCGCACATGGCTTGTTGACTGTCACATCTGTGAAAATACCACAGTATACAGTATACAACAGTATACCAATACTAATGAAAAATATTCTCAGGTTTTGGAGCAACATATGAAGGGTTTTGGGACGAAATAGATATGTCTTGTTTTTCCCTGAAACTCTACATATACTGCCATCCAGACGTATTTTTCAGGGAGGGCCTTGCTTATTTCAGCAAGACAATGCCAAACACCACATTCTGCGTGCAATACAATGACATGACTCCGTAGTAGAAGAGTTGTGGTGCTAAACTGGCCTGCCTGCAGTCCAGACCAGTCATCCACTGAAAATACTTGGTACATTATAAAACAAAACATCTGAGGAAGGAGACCACGTTGTGTTGAGCAGCTGAAATTCTATATATAAAAAGAATGGGAACATTTTTTGCTTTCAAAACTACAGCAGTTGCTCTTCTCAGTTCTCAACCACTTACAGAGTGTTGTTAAAAGATGAGGTTGTCCAACACAGTGCTAAACATGACCCTGTCTCACTTTTTTGAAGCATGTTGCTGGGGCCAAATTCAAAATGAGTACATAGTTTAATGAAATGCATGATATGTTGTCTTTGTACTATTTTCAACTACATGTAGTTTACATGATTTGCATTGCATTTTGTTTTTATTTACATAATACCCAGCGTCCCAACTTTGAAGAGGTTGTAGTCAACAGAGTAACTATGAGGTATGTACTGAAGGTAATTCTAAATCGGAATATTCTACATAGAGCATGCTTCTCATAATGAGATTTGATTGTCAGAAACACCTAACTCTCTTCCATTGCCTGCACTTATGAAAAGGTGGTTGAAGTCTGAGTTTCTCTTCCTGAAATCTCAGAGTGCTGTAACTCACAAACTGCCCTCAAACAGATCTACCCGTAATATTTCCAGGCGTTCTATTTCCAGATAACACAACAAAAATTTCACTGAAAAATGAGCGCGAATTATTCATCAGATATATTCGCTAATAAGGTAGCGGGCAATATTAAATCATTCAATGAGTGACATAAGTAGATTTACCTGAATCCAGCAAGAAGTATTTATTCTATATGAGGCAAGACGTTGATAATGAGAAGTCAAAATTAACTATGAAGCTTTAGGATTTGTCTGTGCAGACACTCTCTTTGTCTCATCCTCATGCAATTAAAGCACTTAATGAGGTGTAAATAGAGTGTGTCTCTTGTGCCAAACGATCTTTTTCTTTCTTCCCATTTTATGAGGCGTTATGCTCTCTGCCACCGCTGCTCTCCAATTTTCTTTTCGTACCAGCCAGCCGGCATCAAGCATAAATGAGGTGATGTTTTACCCTCTACACTGGCCAGGGGAACTGGAGCTTATCATGATTTCCATCCACATTAATTGAATCTTTATTGCACTGCAGTCTGGCAAAAGGGTAAATCCTCAGGAGTATTGTTTGTTTTTGCCCAAGAGTCTGGTTTTTCCAATCGAAACGGCAACAACTTGATGTTGTACCATATTTAATGACAATGAACATAATGTAGAATACAAATGATGAAATGTGTAAAATGCTCAGATAAAATGTGTCATATCATTCCTCTATGCTAATATTCTCTTTTTGTGAGCAGGTGAGATAGTACTCCAAGTAATCCATCATTTTAGTTTTATTCACTCCAATCTTCACTCACATTATGTGGCATCAGGTGAAATTACAAGCTTCCGTGTTGATCACAGGATCAATGGAAAAATATCGCCACAAATGAACAATTCTGAAATGGTATTGCATATGTGGACATACCAAAAGTATATATTTTTGTTCAATACCAACAAATATTGTGCAGAAACCGATTGCATAATATTGAATTAGGTTGAATTAGGTTTCCTCACAGTATAGATTCATACAAACAAATGTGAATTTGAATTTTTGATGTCATGAGAGATGAACAGCAGGTGTGGGACGTTCTTTAGAAAGTACCACTCCCAGTTTGAAACAACAGATATGCCTAAATATATGGCAGTTTCTAAAATTTCTGAAAAAAATATAAAGACCACAAAGGAAAAACTCTAAGTCTAAATTTTGCATTTTTGTTTATTTTATATATTATATGTTATTATAATATTATATTTTATTATAACATTTTAGATATTTTATATTATTTGTATTTTTTCAGTGCTTTTTTTCTAAGATCATTTTGAATTTTTAATTAATAATTTCTCCACAAAGTGAAAATGTGACATCATTTTTCCATTGTGGTTTTAATAAATAATTGCAGTAAATCATATATACTCATGCTTATCCAGAAAGAGCCACTGTGGGGACCTACTTCCATTCCTACAATGTGCACCAACATGGGCTCTTTCTGGTTGAGAGTGACTACCATTTTAAATGAACAGGTGAAATACAAAGAGTAGAGTGATTGGTATAGAATACTGTCTGTCTCTGCGAAAATGTTGAAAATTTAAATACTTTTTTTTCCACCCAGCGTAGAATGTCGGGTTGATATAGCTATCGCTCTATCACTCTGTCCGTCTGTCTGCCAACATGTTGACATCTGTTTGATATTTTTTCAAAAGACTTGGCACACATATCAACCACATGCTGGAATTGTGCTTTTTGCTATTTTGCTATTTTTAAATTGATTGACAACAGGATGGCATTGTAACAATAACTTAATAAAAGGTTTACACTGTCCCCCCAACAGCAAAGGAATATCCCCAAAATGTGCCAATCCCCTGCGGCACTATCAGCCAGTGCCACCAAACATTGGAAGGTCTACAATAGATTGACAATTAGAGCCAAATTACAAGTTAATCGGACAACTAGTTTGAGTCTTGGCCAATACTTTACATTTTTCATGCAAAGCCCCCCCCATGGCAAATTGTGCCATCAGAAATTTCACCAAAATTGAATCAGTTCTTCCTCTCTATGATATCTAACTACCTGCCAAGAATGGACAATCCACTTTAAAGACTGTCATTGTTATCACACTAAAACCTACAAAAGTAATATCTGTGTCAGTGGCTGCGGCAGACATAATAAACATAATGGGCTCTAAATTTGCAGACCAGGCGCAGGCATGGCGAATGGGGGGTGCGCCGTGCCAACAAGTTGTGTCCAGGCGTATGTTGCAATTTCGTGGCCGGCGTAGCCTGGCGCAAGTACTCGTCTGTCCCGCCTCTGTCCCCCCTTCCGGCGCAAGCGGCAAAGAAGGCGTGTTTGGGTATAACACAGCCGAGTCAAATCTTCACCAATCAAATGAGCTCCTTTCCTCACCTTTAATGTGTTGGAATATAGAAGCCTCTGTCCTATATCTGCATGATGCGTTAATGTTGCATTTTACTTTGCTGCTTCAGGCATGTTTTCTGCACCACTTACGTCTATATTAAGCATTACGAATATGAGTTAGCTGGCTAGCTAGGGCATTCGTGAATAATTCCATTTGCAAACTTGATTGGAATTTCAAGACGAAACTAGGTCAGATCATTCAAACTTATGAAGTTGGAATGAAATATGACGGTTTGCTCATTGGGAAGAGAAACGATGGACAGTGTGTTCCTATTATTACACCCTGTTGCCGCTTAAAATTTTGGGATAAACATCCAAGGACAACAATGCAAGATACGTTACACATTTATTTTCAATTTGTGATCTTAACTCAGTAAGACATCATAGCAATCAGGCTGTATTCCTTTCCCCCACTAAAAACGATAAAACCTAAGTGACAATAATAGTAGCCTAGTATTGAGCTGCTTGCACACTGGACGCGAAACGTATTTTTCGCACGACAGATTGCGTTGAACGCAGTGTCCCATGTCCGAAAGTCTGACAGGGTTTTAATATATCTCCGTGTCTGACAGTCAATTATTGTTTTTAATTTCTTCAAATCTACTGACTCTTTTAGATATTAAAAGTGAATGTTTTGATAAGAGGGCTCAGTTCTTCAAGATGAGTACCGAGAATTTCAATCAATGTTTCTGTTTAAGCTCTGCTCAATTAAGTGAATCGACATTGGCGCGGGGCAATGTACAATGCCTCTGTGTCTGACAAAAAAAAAAAAAAAAGAGGAAGATTAAAACAGATTGATAACGAAATAAAACTAAACATTTTAACAACAGAACATCCAATGAACACTGCGATTTATTTATTTGCGGGTCATCTTTTTTGGATTTTCTATTTGTTGGTGTTATATTTTTATTCTTTATTTCGTTATAAATCTGTTGTCATATCAATACTTTTACATTTTGTTGGCTGCTGGACATGGAGTATTTTGCATTTCACGTTGGACAGTTTTGATCGTGCATGCGATAATTTATTCACAATGTCATTGGTCATGGAATTGATTTGCTCATGCACTATTTTATCTCTGCTGTGGAAATAAAGCGTGAATCTGTTCAATCCATCTGACTAATTTTCAAAAGAAAGAGCGAGTAAAGACTGTTGTCTATCTTCAACGGAAGAAAACAGACGAATAGGCTAAAAAGGCCAAGAAAAGTCGATTGCTATCAATTTACATTTTGTGAAGTGCAACACAAACGTGGCCAAGTTTGCACGTCAAATTATTCCTGGAATACTCGGAAAAATTAGAACTTTTATGACTTTCGGACACAGAGCTACTGTATATTAAAACCCTGTCCGACTATCACATCTTTGCATTGACTTGCATGTACAACTGTAATCAGTTGTGCGAAAAATTTGTTTCGCATCCAGTGTGCAAGCGGCTTTACTGAGCATAGAACACAAGCATTCTATATATCTATGGCAGTTTGTGGTGGGCTGAGAAAGATGTGAAGTCGTTAGTTTGAATCATACATTCAGCTGCATTGATTAAGCCAGGTCATGTTTCCAAGTTTACGCGTGCCAACCGCCCTTAATCTGACATCAGGACAATCGATATCGATACTATAATTTATGTCCTTATTCAGATAGTCATATTAAATTGGCTTGGGTCAAGGTTTGGGAGCTCCGGGACGATATCGTTTTGCTCCCTATTGGAATCCTGGGCCAGCTGGCAGTAATTGGGGGCGTTGCCCGGACTCTATTTAAGCTCCAGTTTCGCCTCGCGTTCCTTGCTAGAGTGTCAGTGCATCTTTGGCGCTTTAGCCGGTAAGGTCTCTTGAGAGATTATTGTTAAGGACTTCGCTGCATTAAAGGATCAGTGTTAGTGAGTAAGGAAATCTTTGATTTATTTCCCTTTTCTTTTGTTTTCCTCAAACTCGCTTGTTTTCTACCACGCAGAAAACTTCCGTAGGTATCGAGAGCCTTGTTATTTCTGTCTGTTTTTAGTCTCTCTTTACGCTGCGAGGTTTGCCTTTCTAATATTTGGCCGCTGCTCTTGAAGTCCACCTTCAGCAGCTATCACAAAATTGTGCTTCCTTTAATTTTTTATTGCACTGAAATGTGCCTGACATTCTGGAAACCTGCGCACTGTGCACCGGTCAGCCAAATTACCACTACACAAAATATAAACCAGGTTTGAGCAGGCGAGCTTTCTGCGCAACTCCAGCAGAGACTTTTTCTACGAAATTGTCACTGCGTCTTGATGAATATGTGACACCTCCCCCTACTACGCCACCACGCGCATCTCGGCGCACGTCCGTCTACCAAATTGCCAAAGTGGCTGCGCATGGTGTTGCACCGCACGAAATTACCACTGTACGGGCTGGGCTGGACGAAATTACCACTGCGTGGGCTGTGCCACGCTATGCCCCTGTGCACTGCGTCAAGAAATTAGAGCCCCTTATAAAAAAGAAGAGATGTTGAAAGATGTGGCCACAGTAATCCACTTAGTAAGACACTGAGGCCTTTTTTTGACATGAACTTTAACTCCTGATTGCAATAGCAAATCAGTTTCTAATTTTTCATGCTTCATTATGGGCAAGGTTCTTATAGTCATCTATAAGTATAACATGATTGCACAAGCAAAATGACCAACATCAGCCAATCAAATTTCATCAGCCCTTTACTCACTGAGCTATCAGGTATCATCATGAAACTTAAAAAAATTGTTTAGGATGTCTAAAAGAACACTATATTAAAAGTACTCTGATCGGCCTGATGGCAGCACTATACAGAGCCTAAATGCACGTTGGCTTATAACTCTTGAATGGATTACATTCACAATTCATTTTTCCACTGATTCACCGGCTCCAGTTGGAAAAAAAAGACTCTTGGACCAAAATGATGTGCCATTTTGGATTTTCAACCATTTGTAATTTTATTGTAAAGCCTTTTAACTCATCCTCTGGGAGAATTTGTGTGATGCGTATCGAATTTGGAACACAGCATCTTCAGCTCAAAATCTTTAAATAATGTATGAATACATCTGCTACATTAAAAAAGTAAAAATAAAAAACCATCAAATTTGAGGATATGGCCTCACGTGATATAATGGGGTCTAACTCCTAAAATGCTACCTCAAATCATCACAAAATGTTAAAATTTACTTCTACAGGACAAGAAGTTGAAGCTGAACAAGAAGTTCAAGCCTACAAAATTTGGTGCCAGTGTTCCAACAGGTGGAGCTGGGAAATGCAGCATTGTAAAATTGTTCATGCGTTATTCCATATGAACTCAACCAAGGTAAAGGAATCTTCTGAAACTTAGATATGGCTGAATTTTTTTGAGAGTTCCTCCAAGTTTACATTGAACAGAGGCAAAAGTTTAGGCTTCAAATCCCAAGGGTTTTTGAAATAATCTCCAAAAATTAGAGAGCCATACCAACTTTTTTGCTAATGTTCATTTAAAGGGGATTTTGGAGGCCAATAATTTAGAAATAAATTAGAACTTTGGGCTAAAAATTGCTATCCAGGGCAATTGATGTCCACTCTTTCAGCAATTGCCATCATAATTGGACTACCTCTTGAATTTCAGTGTTATCGACCTCTAAATTAAGAATCTTTTAATGGGCAGAAATAAAAACTTCAAATATCAAGGAAAGCGCAGAATGTCAGTATAGAGGATTAATGAGGCTGATTCAAAAATGTTTTTGAAAAATTATTTAGGGACAGGTCTGTCTGCAGCAAGAATATTGACTGTGCTTAAGGCGTAGTATGGGAGTTAAGAGCCTCTGAAAAGGGTCCCAGCTAAAAAAAAAACAAACTTTTTTTAACCAATATTTGGTTGACAAGTTCACCACCTGGGCAGTTACTGATGGTCATGAAATTTTTCAACATAATTGTACCCGTCTTGCCTGTATTTGTTCAGGATTTGTTTCACTAATTTTGATGACATATTTTGAAACCCTGGGCACTAATTACCCTTGTTTGCAATTTTCAGCTCAAAGCTCCAATTTATTTTCAAGATATTGGACTCCAAATCCCCCACAAATTAACAATTGCGATAAATTTGGCATGACCCCCCTTCCCCCCATTAATGTAGGGGCATATCTTAGAAACCCTTGGGAGTCAATTTTGCACGTTTTCATTACAGTATGTATAGGTAGTCCCACAGTTGTTTTAGCCAAATCTGAGACGGTCACCGCGTACTCTAGTTGAGTTCATATGGAATAACCCTTGTACTTCCTCAATCTAAATTGATCAACTTTTACTTGTTCTATTTCTGAGTATGCTTATAATAGTCCTTCCAATGAGCGACAGAAATCTTAGCAATCAATGTGAAACTTGCAGGGCAAAGAATGACATATAATTTTGTGTTGTGAAATGCAAATTGTTCCACAAATGGATATAGTGCAAGTCTTTACTGCTTCAAAATTGATAATTGCCTTGTGTTGCATGGACCCCATTAATTACTGCATTCAGTTATATTTGACATTTTTATTTTTCAGAAAATGGGATTTGGGTTCATTTGACTGAATATCAGGTGCCGCGTAATGCCATCTTGTCATGACTCTTGTTTTTTCACTGTCAGATATTAATACCTTGAAGGTCACACCCAATTCAGTAGAATGGAGAAGAGAAAGTATTGTGTTACTAGGAAATTGCTTTGGGTGAGTGTTATAGGGGCTGCAGCTGGTTTCCTGTCTGTTGTACAAAAACTTTGAAGCCTATTACACTTCCTTCCACAGCACACATTTTGTAGACAGTATTTTTTTTTCAATTCTGTTAAAGAGATGACTGGTTATTCTAATTCATGTCAACAGTAATACATGTGTTGCTACCTGGTTATTATTGGTCCATATTTCGTGTGGGTAATGGTTAAGGCCTTGGGCTTCTCTTGTCTACAGCTGTGCTCAAAAGTTTGCATACCTTAGCTGAATTTGTGAAATGTTGCCATTTATTTTGAAAATTTGACTCATCTTTCAAAAAACATGTCTTTTATTTAAAGATTGTGATCATGCAGAGTCATTTTTCATCAGATAGGTGTTTGACTCGGTTTTAAATCATAATGATAACTGAAATCACCCAAACGGCCCTGATCATAAGTTTACATTCCCTTGAATGTTCGACCTTGTTGCACAGACACAACACTCTCAGAGTTAAATGGTTATTTAGGGTTCCACACCTGTGGCTTTTTTAATTGTAACTAGTGTCTGTGTATCGTCATTGAGTTTGTTGGCTCCTGAGTGGATGCACTGATCTGGCAAGACACTGAGCCATAGGGAGCGGAAAAGAACTGTCTAAGGACCTTTGTGATAAGGTTGTTCAACTTTTTTAAAATGAAAGGAAAGGATATAAAAAGATATCCGGAGACTTGAAAATTCCAGTCAGTGCTGTTCATTCTGTGATTAAGAGGTGGAAAATTATGGGATATGTTGATAACAAGCCAAGGTCAGGTAGGCCAAGAAAGATTCAGCCCAAACTACCAGGAGAATTGTTCAGGACACAAAGAAAAACCCACAAGATAACTCATGTAAAATACAAGATGCTCTTGAAAAACATGGTGTGGTCGTCACAATATGGAAGTACTTAAACAGCAATGCATGGTCGAGTTGCTAGAAGGAAGCTATTGTTGCACCAATCCCACAAAAAAGCCTGCCTAAAATATGCCCGACAACACCTGACACACCTCGCAACCAAAATAGATCAAAATAGAACATTATGGTCATACCCATAAGCGCTATGTGTGGACAGCAATCAGCAAGGCCATGGAAAATTGATGGCAAAACAAATTCAGTTTGCTATCAGAAAATACTGGCAGACAATTTGCATTCCAGCATGTCAATGATCCAAAGCACAAGGCCAAGTTGACCCTCCAGTGGCTACAGAAGAGAAAGGTTAAGGTTCTGGAGTGGCCATCACTGTGTCCTAACCTCACTATCATTGAGCCGCTTTGGGGAGATCTCAAACATGCAGATCATGCAAGACAACCAAAGAATTTGCGGGAGCCGAAGGCATTTTGCAAGGACCTATGGGCAGCTATACCACCCGAGAGAATTAGGGGCCTTATTGACAACTATCACAAAAGACTGCACACTGTTATTGATGCTAGAGGGGGCAATACACAGTGTTAAGAACTAAGGGTACGAACACTTTTGAACGGGGTTAATTTCATTTTTCCCCCAAATTGCCATGTTTTATTTGATAATTGCACCATTCTACAGCCGACAACTCTATATTAGAGTCAAAACCCTGTGGGTAATGTCGGAGAAAAACATTGATTATGATCATGTATGTTTAGAAACCCACCAGATTCAGAAAAGACCTTAAAGTCCAATTTTTCAATATGTTTTCCACATTTGTCAAAACATTTAATGTATAATAAATTGATGCAAAAAACAATGTATAGTTTCGTTTTTGGAAGAATATATATATATATTTTTTTTTAATTCCAGAATTGCATTTTGGAAGCAAGTTACACTGGGTGTAGGCTGGGAGAAAGAGCAAGGCGAGAAGTTATAAGATTCACCATACGCCAAAGTTTCCAGAATGTCATACCACATCAGTCAATTTTCAGAGTGACAGTTCTTCAATGTAACATGTTGTTTTCACAGATAAACTCAATCAATGGAAACATCCCACTGACACCCAGGTGAATGTGATAACTTTGTGGACATGTGACTGTACAGTAACGGAAATTTATTTTCATATGTCTGCTAATACATTGTATGGGTTATATTCACCGACACGATGGATCTTCGTGCACTTTCCCGCAATGCACAGTGCGCTGCTATTTTGCATCTACCACAGCAATGCCAAACAACGTATTGCAACTGCAACAGCAAATATAGTTTTTTTTTTTTGCCTGTGTTTGTCATTTGGCTTGTGACCACAATTTAGCACCATGCAGTTTCGAATACAGACTTGTCTGCTTTTATTTTTGTGGCACTATGAAAAAAAGTGGTCTGGTAATGTGTAAAAAAACAAGTTCTTTCATGGAATTTTCCCATAAACTCACATGCTTCTTGCTTCATCCCTGGAAACAGGGTCCCGGCTCCCAGCAGAAGACGGTAGGTTTAGCTATTAAGGTTATAGATTAACATTCTCATTGCAAACTTTCAGTATAGGGAAGGTTTTGCTCTGAAAGGTTATACGATGATATAGCCAATGTCAATGAGTGAACAGGCATATTATGACTGAACAGTAGGAATCACAATTATGTCATAAAGCTACTTCAAATGATTTATTTATGGCAGAATTCACACTTCAGCTCGTAAATTCAATACTGTCCCAGTTTCATCATAGGTCCTGATCTCTTCACATGGTTGTGCGCCGGCCTGATAACACTTCAAATTATTTACAAATCATTGGGATAATAAAGCTTCTTAATTATTCTGAAAAAAAAAATTCTTGCCGTTGACAAAATGGTTTGAAGGCATACTAGTGGGATCCCACTTCGGAGACAGTATCTCTCGTATTAGCACTTTTCCATGATCATTGTGTTTCTGTGGTTCACTTACTTTCCTCTCCCTGATTAGAAACAAGCGTTTTCAAAATAACTAAGGCTTTTTGACTGCTGGAACAGTGAAAATATATTTTTACTTTGAAAGAGAAACAAGCTAGAGAGGTAATCTTGGTGCCTTTTCCTAAAATACTTTCTGTGGCTTGGCTGATGACTCACAAGAATACAAACCCATAGCTGAAACTACAGTACGAGTAGCATGAGTAGTATCCAGTTCACACCGGCACATAATGAAGTACTAAAGTTTTATACTATTTTTAACACACCCATTGCTGCCTTTAATAGTGAACACCCTCCATTGATTGTTTCAGAGACAAACATGCTACAAAGATGTTCTTTATTATCATAGATAGTCCAATCAATTAAATGTTTTTAAACGTCCATGAAATTAAGGCAGGCGCCGTGTCAAATATATGCAAAGTCAATTAGCCCACGTGCACCTTCCTCTTGTGTGTGGGGCAGACTGTGGTCCGATGAGCCATGTCAAATATTTGTAATAAACATAGACTGTATAAAAAGATGGACGAAGCAATGGTGACGTTACCCATTGGGTTCAGCATACCATAAAGGAAGCCTCAATTTTGGCATTTTGAACAGCACCATTTTGACATTTTGAAACCGGTTGTGATTCCTATTGGACGAGAGCGTGAATTGAAGATCCGGGGAGGACCGTGGCTCTGGATCTGACCGTATCGGATGAGGACCAGAGGATAGCCACGCCTATAAAGCATATTCTGGCTTTGTCCTTTCTTCTAGTCTACTTGGGGCCATAATTTACAAAAAGGAACATCACAATATAATGGTATCTAACTTGCGATAGATACCATAAAATTATATAGAAAGTCATTATTGAAATAATAAATCAGGTGGCAAAGTACGGTCATTGTCTCATAGACTTAAATAGCATTGAACTTTTTTCTGAAACCACCAACGTCGCCATCTGCAGGCCATGAAATATAATGCAAATTTTTTAGATTTCCGCATGGACTTCACTTTTCAGACCCGGGTGCTGCGTCCATCTTTTTACACAGTCAATGGTAATAAATAGATGTCAAAGCTGCTTAGAATATGCAAAGTACTAATATGGCTCATTGGCCTCCATAGCTCATCGGACTCTAGTCCAATCAGCACCAGAAACCCGACAAATTATTTGACAGTTAGAATTGAAGCTGAGCTCGTCTTCTTTGACACTTCAACTCGCTTCATATCATGCCTACTAAGGGCTATTGCTTAGCGCATGCGTATGTTTAAATATATTCTGAAGAACGTCTTCCATTGACTGATGGTCGATGAAGGAGTGTTGGTCCTTAAAAATATTGCATCTCGTTAGCATCATAGCATAATTGCTTTGTCATATTTTTTCCAAATTGAGAAACCGGCTGCCTGTTCTTTTGAGTTGGCGAAAAAAATGCATTTTTCCCTTTTTTCTCAAAACCTTAAAAAAAAGCAATAATAAAATCCATTCTCTTAAATAATAAATAGATACATGCATCCCCAATTCCGAAATAGCTGGGACAAAGTGTAAATTGTGAATAAAATCAAAACGCAATGACTTTCAAATCACACCAGCCAGTATTTAATTCACAATAGAACAGAAATAACATAGCAAATGTTGAAACTGAGAAATCTTGGAATATTATCAACAAAATGAGCTGATTTCAAATTTGATGGCTACTACAGGTCTCAAAAAAGTTGGGACAGGGGCTTGTTTACCTTGGTGCAGCATCCCCTCATCTTTTTAACACAGAGTGGAGGCGTCTGGGCATTGAGGAGACAGGTTTCTTGAGTTTAGCCATTGGAATTTGTGCCCACTCTTGTTTAATACAGACTTCCAGCTGCTGGAGAGTTTTGGGTCTCCTTCGACAGACTTTTCGTTAAATTATGAATCAAATGTTCTCAATCAGTAAAAGATCAAGACTGCAGGCAGGCCAGCTCAGCACACGGTCTCTTCTACTACGAAATAATATTTCATAATACTACAAAATTCTAATTTCATTATTGCTGATTTTGGTCCTGCACTTAAAGTCTGGGAGTGAAGCCCATTTTTGCTTTTCTAGTTCATACTTTTCTTTTGTACAAAGCCATGCTGTTGTAATAGTTGCAGTATGTGGTTTTGCATTGTCCTGCTGAAATACACAAGGCCTTTCCTTGTTATAGATGTCACCTGGAGGGGAGCAGATGTTGCTCTAAAACCTTAATATACTTTTCAGAATTCATGGTGCTTTTTAAAACATGCAAGTGTCCCACACCATATACACTAATGCATCCCCATACCATCAGAGATGCTTGCTTTTGAACTGAACGCTGATAACAGGAGGGGTGGTCTTTCTCCTCTTTAGCCCAGAGGACATGACGTCCATGATTTTCCAACAAGAATGTCAAATTTGGACTCGTCTGACCACAGGACACTTTGCCACTTTGCTACAGTCCATTTTAAATGAGCCTTGGCCCACAGAACACAGTGGCGCTTCTGGATCATGCTCAACAATGGCTTCCTTTTTGCATGATAGAGTTTTAGGTGGCATCTGTGGATGGCACTGCGGACTGTGTCTACAAACAGTGGTTTTTTGAAGCATTCCTGGGCCCATTTAGTAATGTCAATGACAGAATTATGCCGATGAGTGATGCAGTGGCATCTGAGGGCCCGAAGATCACAGGCATCTAGTAAAGATCTTTGGCCTTGTCCCTTACACACAGAGATTTTTCCAGTTTCTCTGGCTCTTTTGATGATGTTATGCACTGTCAATGAAGAGACCTTCAAAGCCTTTGCAATTTGACGTTGAGGAACATTGTTTTTAAAGTATTCCACAATTTATTTACGCAAGCCTTCACAGGTTGGAGAGCCATCTTTACTTCTGAGAGACTCAGCCTCTCTAAGATATCCCTTTTATAGCCAATCATATTACACACCTGATGCCAGTTAACTTAATTACTTGCTAAATGTTCTTTCAGCTGATTCTTTTATATATTAATAGCTTTTTCAGCCCTTTTTTGTCTGTGTCCCAACTTTTTTGAGACCTGTTGCAGCCAGAAAATATGAAATAAACTCATTTTGTGGATAAAATGTCTCAGTTTCAACATCTGAAATGTTATCTATGTTCTATTGCAAATAGCATTGGCTCATGTGATCTGAAAGTCATTGCATTTTGATTTTATTCACCATTTACACTTTGTCCCAACTATTTTAGAATTGGGTTTGCAAATAAAAAAACCTAAAAAAATAAGACAGGCAATTATACTATGAGGCCCTTACAACCAATATGTGATAATGGTAAGAAGTGATGATTTAACTGTCCTTCAGAGAAAGAGAGTGGGCTATTGGACTGATACTGTTGCATGCTGAATGCAATAATCTGCCCTGCCTGAATGAATTGGACCAATGGTCCATCACAGATTGACCGTTATCATCAAGTGTCAATGTGACAACTGGTTAGGACCCCCCAGCAACACATATGTCATCAAAGTCCTTGGGCACAGATGGTGTTATTTAGTTATTTGTATCTTTATCCTCTCTCTGCCAATGGGCATTCACCATCAGAATGAACGTCTCATACATGTTTGGTTTATCTCAGGGCATCATGGGAATAAAAGTATTTGTGTCTTCATTCATGTATAATACAATTGTCTTGGATGAGAAAAGCCAATTGCAGTGAAAATATTTTCAAAAATATTATTTTACTGTTTATGTGTAGTCTGTGTAGTGTAAGGTCTAGCATAGAATAATGTATGATTGTTGGAGCTAAAACAAAAAGATGTATTCTCCTACAAGGAATGAAAATGATTTTCCAGATCTTGGGACAGAGGGAGGTTCTCAGGATGGCGCCGTGGCAGATTTCCACAAGAATATCCCTCTTTACTCATCCAGAATGCAGATAACAGTGTAAACTACAACAGAGCTTTTTCATTTTCATAGCATCCAATTACAGGACTTGACCTCAGACCGTACAGCCTCAAACGCCGTGCTGATGCTGTACTTCTCCGGCTCTTGTGAAGTGCTGGACAGTCAGAATGATTTTGATAGCTTATTAGACAGCGCTGAATGAGCTATTTTCTCTCCTGCGCTGGCTCTCGAGCATAAAACAGAAAGACAAAAATGCAACTCTTACAAAAAATGCGTTCAGCGAGGAATCGCACATGAGCTGAATATTCCAACATTTCTTTCCGGAACAGTCAACGGCCACTGAGTAAATCTCAACTGCGTAACTCGGCGGCTTTCGTAGGCCGACTCCCCTGAATGTTAATCCAGCAGGTCTGCGTTTGAGGCTGCTGAGTGAAGCCCATTTCATGCAACTACTGAGGAGATTGTGCAGCAGTGGCATTCCAGACATACCCAGGACTTTCATCTGCACAGCAGTATTTGAAGTATTTCCAAAGACAGAAAAAATCCTTTCTTGCCATTATCAGAGGAAAGAGAAAAATGCAAATACAGAGGATTTGCGGCAAATGCTTAATTCATGGGGAAAAGCCGCGGAACATACTGAATCGGGACACAGTGGGAGTTTTTTTTTTTTACCCGAGTGTTTCAATCTATTCTCTTGCATTGTGAACCTCCTATTCAATCATACATCTATGTACTGCGAGATATAAGACACGTGACCCTTGTTGCAGTGTTGAAGTAGAGAGGCAGATCCTCCGATGACAGCATTTTATTTCACAGATTGCTGACCTTTGGAAATAAAGACACCGTCATTTTCCACACAGCTTTACAGATAAATAACCTGAGACTTCATCTTGAAATGTAGCGGACTGAGTCTGTAGATTGTATTTCCAAGTTGACTTCAGACTATGGAAGGAAAAAAAGAAAGAGATAAACCTTGAGAGAACTGCTCTCTTCCAATTGTTCAACCCTGCCACAGTATTTCAGAGGCTGCACTGGCTGGATGGCTACAGCGGGGCTCATTAGGTATCTAGACCTTATCTAGTCATTGAGAAACACCCAGAGGCTTGCCTTTGTGTCTTTGTTCGTGTTTATGGAAGTTAAAAATTTATTTGAATCATTAGCACATTAAGGAAACCTTCGGAGTTATAAAGTATAATTTTGCTGTTCCAAAGACTACCAAACTCCATATTCCAAGCAAGGCACGTTAATCAATTCTTTACTGGCAAAGGAGAAAAGCGTGAACAATTCAGTCTTTTTCTGTGAGAATCAGCGCTTGCGTCCTCAGGAGACAGGAAGCAGACGGAATGCATTTAACAACCAATTTGACTTGAAATTATGTAATCAATTACATTTGCAGAGGTCAGCTTAAACATTATCAAGAAGTGACAAGAGTTAAATATCTATTCTTCGCATTGTCTTGTCTTGTCCAATACTTTCACCACAAATACGAGCCAGATCTAAGACACTGATAGCTATTATGCCATCAATGTGATCACAAGAGGGCAAAAAGATTACCAAAAAAGAAACAAATTCAATAGAAATGATCTATGAACCCCTACCTGGCAAGATAATGATCACGATCGATATCTTGACAATGGATTTGTTTTCGTATCTATTATCCAGCTGCAAGAATGCCAGCTCTCCTTCAGTTTTGAAGTTTAATAAATCCAATTTTTTTACAGCCAGAAAATACAACTGATTGATGAACAAATTTCCTTGATCATATTTCTCCCATTTTGTATTTTTTATTTTCCTTTCAGAGACTTCAGCAGCTGACAGGGCAGCAGCCCATCATTCATGGAGTATTTTCAGCTGCTGCAATAAGACACTGCGGTTAGATGATCTTGCCAATAATTTTGGCGTTCTCTTACTTCCCAGAAAATGCACCAGATTATTGTAGACGGCTGCCAAGAAGTAAAACAATGGGGTGGAGGGTTTAAAACAGGGAACTTCATTTAAAAAAAAGAGTTAGTGAGCACTTGACATTCAGGGAATTGAACCTCATGATTATTTTACAGAATTGATCGCTAAGAAAAAATGAATAAATCATAATTCAAAAATGCATAACACAATTCAGAGTGGATGTCTTCCAAAACTCGCCCCATGTTCAGAGCCTCACGGTCCCTCACTCACGAACAGCTGCAGGGCATGCATTGAAATTCGAGTTTGTAATTGCCGCATCAAAACAAGCCATTACGAGAGGACTCCTGTGACTTCCCAGTCAGAATTGGCTCCACGGAGCGATGGAGGAAGAAGAGAGAAGCGAGGGAAGAGAAGAAGAGTGGTGAGGGAGAGAAAGAAAGAACCAGCCCCGCAGATGCACGTCTTCGGAGATTAATATCCAATCAGACATGCAGCAAAGGCAATCAAAGACTTACGGTCATCTCAATCACTGGGACCACGCAGTGGTGAGAGGTGGGGGGGGCGGGGGCAGAGGCAGTGGGGTTGAAAGGCACAAAGAGAGATTTGTGAGCACTGGAGCACTTAGCTGAAGAAGATCCATCCAATCAGAGGGCCTATTCCTCCTGCCAGGCCATTGGAGGTCTGTAGGAACAGAGTGGTTATAGGCCGGATATGCTCAGGATGGAGACTCTATAGTAAGGTCCTTTTTACCCTCGGCCCGACTTCAGGCCAAAGGGTATTGTCATCAGTTCGTCATCTGTCTGTCCGTCTGTCTGTCTGCCCGTGTGTGCACCTCTAAAGTCAGCATCAATAAACTAGTTACCCATGCCAAAACATTCGCGGTAATGTTGGCAATCCAGGCCAGGAAAGAATTTTTCAGATCGGACCATTTTTGGGGGAAAAAATTGCATTTTTGGCGTTTTTGAAAAAAACTTAGTCGTGGACTGATTTTGATGAAGCATTTGAGCTAGGGGCTTTAAACCTGGGGGAACAATCATATATATATGCGGGGCTCTAGATTAGTGAAAAAAATTAGAATTTTCCAATATTTTTGTGGGACTTTGGGCATTTTTGTATTTGTAAATGTATGTTCTGTGGAATTCTACTTTGGTTATTGTGTAAATGTTCTGGGACACTTCATAAGTCAGGCCGAGGGTGTTCAAACGCGGGTGTTTCTTGTTATCTGAAGTGAAGCTCTGAGTGCCTTTTCAAAAGCTCCACTGCAGCTTGTTGAGGATGTTTGAGATTTTTTTTTTTGTTTTGCCAGCTGTTGAGGTTCTTTACGTTTCGAAATAATAGTGGCATCAAAATCACATTTGCAAAACATGAACAGTATTATGACATTCTCTTACAACATACATCTGGCATAAAGGATGGTGTGAATAATGGAAATTGCTGCAGGGTTGAAAGACGCGTGTTCCTTCCATCTCTGTTTCAGCTCAAAGGAAGTACAGTGCAAGAGGCCTCTGCAGGCGTCAGTGAGTCAGGCTTTCACACCCCTCCTTCCTTGCTGCACTGTACATGAAAGTGAACACTGGGGCTTTGCGCTATAGCGGCTCATCGACTGTTCCTCAGGGCCAGTGGAAACCTCTCACCCAGTCTCGTTCTGACTTCCTTCAGCGCTGCTCCTGTGGAACCATCGCCCCTGCCTGGGCTGACCCCTGCTGTGCACCTTAACTGCATCTCATTTGAGCCTCATTTGAAGACTTCATTCCTCCATCTCTGCAAAGGCACTCACAAACACACACACACACACACACACACACACACACACACGCTCTCATACTTGTGCCATGAAGCACAAATGTGCCCTCCCTGTGTTCAGCTCCGCATTCTATTAAAAGCAACCACAAACAAACGGAGGAGGCTGAATGAGCTTCACCAATGTCTCTTCATAGTATGCCGAGGGCCCAGACTCCCACAGTAAAGACCTGCACTGCAGAATACTTTTTCTGCATAAATAGAATAGATTTGAATCTTATGGACACACAAGGACAAGGCCATATGTTCCCCAGCGCAGTATCTTCACCTTAAATGTTTCCATTCAGAATAGACGGGACGTTAATATAATGCACTGAAACAATAAGGAAAATGGAGTTTATCTGCAGCACCTATAACAACAGCCATACGAACCAGACCTTTATATAAACTTTCAGTGCCAGTGTTCAATCCCATCAACCACACACTGTACTGAAAACAATGGACAATATATCATAATGAATACAATGATCTGAAGAAGGCATTAAAGGAAAAGTATACCCTGTAATTTTACCGCATGTTCAAAAACAGTGATGGTATAACAGTAATCTTGCACAATTGTTAATCTGCACACCCACTCTATTTGGGAATATTAACTAATTAAACTTACCGCTTGTCACCTTCCAGCCAGGTGCTGGAGTTGGATTTTCCATAAACAGGATGTGACGTACGCACTGCCCATAACAAAGCTCGCCATAGTAAACAATAACTTGTACCAAACCGCTGAGATTTAAAAAAAAAAACGCCACAAAAAATGTGTAATATTGGGCGGTTTTCAGACCAAACCCCATCAGTTTGAGCCTGAATTTACTGAAGAGGAACTACGGGCAGTTACGCATATGTCACAGCAGACATACAGAACATGAAGAATGCATAGCAGCCATTTTTCTTTGTGCGCAATGAATGAGTGGCGCTGATGTCATACTCACGCTGGTTCACACGTGATGGTGTTACCGAGATCGAATGGTGTGCTGCATGAACGAGGCCTAATTGAAATTAAATCTTTAATTACTCCTAACCGGAGTGCGTCTGCTGATTTTATTTCACACAGTTGCAATGCCAAAGGCGAAATTATGATAAAAAATGAAACTTTAAGGCAGGGTATACTTTTCCTTTAACATATGAACAGCCACTTTCCAAATACAAGATGACCAGACACAACACGAGTTTAAGAGAGACTGCACTGTAAAGTGAGAAAGTACAATCTCAATTCCACAAGAATGGGACCACAAGTGAAATGGCAATCAGAAACAAATACTCAAACATTTTAAGACCAGCAAATCTAAATGTGCAAATGGCACAGACTTTAGGGATTTCACCATAGGCTGTCCATAATATCGTGAAAAGATTAATAAACTGTAGAAATCTCCATGACACACAAGGCCTAACGGTAATTTTGGCTGCGCGTGATCTTTGAGCCCTCAGATAGCACTGAATTAAGAACCAACATGCTTTTGCAATTGATACAAGCACATGGGCTCATAAATACTTCAGAAGACCTGTATCAGTGGGCACTGTTAACTGAGGCCTCATCAAATGCAAGTGGAGTCTAAACTATGCAAAAACGAAGCCATATGTCAACACCATCTAGAAGCACTGCCAATGTATTAGGCTTGAGCACATCTGAAATGGAGTGACACGAAGTGGAAAGAAGCGCTGAGGTCTGGCGTGATCATCGTTCAAATTGTTTTTCGAAATAACTGATGTTGTGTTCTCACAGCCAAAGAGGAGAGGGACGATCATGATTGTTATTAGCAACATGTTCTAAAGCCAGCATTTATAATGGTGTGAAGCTACATTGGTCCTCTCAGAATGGGAAACTTGCTCATCTGTGTGCACACAATTGATGCAGAAGGGCACCAGCACATTTTGGAACAACATATGCTGCCTTCCAAATATTGTCATCTTTTCTGGGACGCCCCCGCTTGTTCCAGCAGGAAACACCAAGCTACACTCAGCATATATTAACAATTGTTGGCACAGAGTACATGTTCTCAACTGGCCTGCCAGCGGTCTGGACCTGTTTCCCAAAAATGTTGTGAATTATGAAGAATAAAATACAACAGAGATCCCTGACTTTTGACTGACTGTAGTCCTGTATCACGCAAGAATGGGCATTCCGTGTTGGAGACTATAACAGTGTCCTCAGTTCTAAAATGGCTGCTGAGTGTTGTCTATAGGAAAGGTGATGTTTTGCAATAAGGAACATGCACCTGTCCAAGGTTCATTGCAATGTGCTGCAGACATCTCATTTCAAAAGAGCTATTATTGTCAAAAACTAAAGTCAATGAATTAAAACATTATTTACAAACCCGCTTCCAAAAAAGTTGGGACACCATGTAAGACATAAACAAAAAGACTGTAATGCTTCGCAAATCCATTTATTCTCTACATTTTATTGAAAATAGTACCAAGACAACATATCAGATGTTGGAACAGAGTTATTATTATCATTATTTTAAATATATGTTCATTTTGAAATTTAGAATTAGATATCAGTGAAATGCTCCAAAAAACGTTGGGACAGGGGCATGTTACCATCGTGCAAGCATTTGAGAACTGAATTGCAGTAGTTGTGAATGCAAAATTCCCATTCTTGCCAAAACGTACAAGCAGGATTTCAGCTGCTCAAGACTTTGTGGCCGCTTTATTCACATTTTGTGTTTCATAATGTGCCAAACATTTGCACTGGGTGAGAGGTCTGGACTGCAGGCTGGCCAGTTTAGCACCATGACTCTTTGCTATGCCCTGTTGTAATTCAAGGAGACTGAGGTTTGGCATAAGCTTGCTGAAATAAGCAAGGCCTTCCTGGAAAAAGGCATCTGAATTGCAGATGCATTGCATTGCTCCAAAACATGTCTACATCAGTCAGCATAAATGGTGTTTTCACAGATATGCAGCAATACCCTCCCATACCATCATGAATAACAGCTTTTGACCTGTGAGGATGGTCCCTCTCCTCTTAAGGCCAGAGGAGGCGGCATCTATAAGTTCCAAAAAGAATTTCACATTTTCATTTTTCAGAACATGGGATAATTTTCCAGTGCACCTCAGTCCATCTTGAATGATTTAAAGCCCAGAGAAGGCAACAGTGTTCCTGGAACTTGTTTTTTCATAGTTTCATCTTAAAATGGCTTTAGTTTGCATTGTGGACACGGCAATGAACTGTGTATACTGACAGTGGTTTTCCAAAGTCTTCCTGAGTCCATGCAGTGATTTCCACCAGAAATTTATGTCTATTAATAATGCAGTGTTGCCTGAGGCTCTGAAGAGCATGGTTGTGCAAAATTAGTTTTTGGCCTTGTCCCTTGCATATGGAGATTTCTGTGGATTCGATGAATCTTTTAATGACAATATGTACTGTGGATGATGAAATCCCCATAGTCTGTGCAATTTTACATTGAGAATAGTTATTCTTAAACCATCTGCCTATTTCACAGACTGGTGAAACCCTCGCCTTCTTCACTTCTGGAAGACTGGAAGCTCTTTTCATACCCAGTGGTGTAACCAGACCCACAGCTAATTAATCTAACTACATGTATGGTGTTCTTCCTGATGCTTTTTTTTAGCATCAAGGAACTTTTCCAATCTTTTGTTGCCCATCTCAAATTTTTTTAACCATGTTGCTCACATCAAATTGAAAACGAGCAGGTAAGTAACAATAAAATCAGTTTCAACATTCACTATGTTCTCTTTGTACCATTTTCATATAAATATGGGGTTTAATTGATTTGCAAATCACTGCATTCTGTTCTCATTTAAATTTTACACAGCATCCTAACTTTCCGGGAAATTTGGTTGTATTTTGTCCTTGTGCTTCTTTCAATTGCATTCAGGTCAAAACATGTTAGCAAATTATAGCTTGCTGTTTTGATTCACATATTACACATTGCCCCAATTCTTCTGGAATTGAGGCTATGGATTAATTCTGTTCATATCGAAACATCCTCAACAGTGTCAATACTCAACATCCCCTCAGGAATTCCACATCAGATCAAAAATAAAAGACTCCCAGATCTGTCTTGATTTGAAGTGAGTTAATTAGAGCTTAATGAATTAATCAACCAGATTCACTACTACATCAAAAGCAATTGTTTATGACTATCATAATTATCCTAAGTAATTCATAATCACTGCAGCATCTTCAAGAAAATATTACTTCTTTTTTAAAACATTTTCCAAAATGTTCAGTTATCAAGACAGGCAAAATATTCTACTTCAGCAGAGACTATAAATACCATTGGGGTGCAGAGGATGAGGATATTAGCTTAAAGGGCAAGTCCATCTTTGTGAACTTTTCATTAATTTTTAACGATTTTAAAGTTCAAATGTTGATTAGTGATGCGAGCAGCAAAGCTTTATTTCAAAACAGACTGCTTGGCCCATGGAGAATAAACAGAAAACACAAAAAATTTAAGAAATATTGCCTTCTGTGAACCATTTTCCTTTTTATTTGCATGAATGATATGCATGCACGCTTTTCCAAGTGTATGGTCCCAATTAGACACATAATACTGAATCTTCCCATTTACTACAGTTCAATTCTGAACAAGAATCCAAAAAAGTCCGTCCAAAAGTACAGCACATACATATGTGGATGACCAAGCACGTACAGCGGAAAGGCTCTATGTCTAGACTGTTCTCATCATTGGGCCATGAAACTACAATGCACTGGACTCGTCACTGCTATGGTTTTAAATCACTGGACTAGCAGACTATACATCAGGGAGCAGTGGTGGTGGTACATGAGTATGCACCCCCGCTTATAGCCAGAGGGGGGCACCTCAGAGCGGTGGTGTAGCTATGGTATGTAGGAGGGAACATCCAGTGGCCAGCCACAAACTTTCAAATTGCATAACTTAAAATGGAGTCTTCAAATACTAATGACACACTATTCACACTGTACATTCTTCACAGATCAGCCAATGAGACGACCGGAGCGGGAAAGGGGGCGGGGCATGTCGAGCTTCAACCACTTACAGTCAATACTGAAACACGCATAAGCAGAAACGCAGGCATGAGTTAATGCTTCACAAAGTGGCCGCACACTTTACAGGGGAACGAGAGGAGCGCAAAAAACACAAATACCACAGTTGAATGAATGCCTTCTACATTATATTACGCTATAATACAAAACAGGATTCAAAAGATTTTCCTCCACAAATGGTAGAGAACAATTATATATAAAACCACGAATACAAATATGTTGGAGCGGAGTGATATTGGCCAGGAGGCAGGAGTCTCATAAGAGGAAAACAAAAAAGTGCCAAGGTAAAGTAAATTCAAGTAATGTGTTCTGTTCACAGGGCAGGGCAGGGACTAGGGGCAGGGGAGGGTCCAAAGGCCTCAGCGGCTCATCGCTATTGGCTCTTTCTGAACTCAGCCGGGGAGACTAGCGTCTCTGTGGGAGCCTCCCCCTTGGATGCCCGGATGAGGACCTCCATCCACTTGGTCTGCAAGTCGCAGTCCTGGGCGCTGAGTAGGAGCGTTTGCTGCGAGTGGCTGAGCTTGAGGACGTTCTTCATCTCCAGCTTTTCCGTGGACTGGCTCACCTCGCACCCGGGCAGGGGGATGGCCCGGGCACCCCGACCCTCCTGGGAAATTACAAAAACCATCCAATCAAAATCATTCCATTGAGCTATCAGAGCAACATCACTCCTGAAACCAACAACAGTCCACTGAATAATATAAAGCCAAAGGCATCTGTATATCAACTCACGCTTTAAACCAGTATTTATCATCCAACAAGGCAGACTGTCTGAAAGCAACATCCCTTTAGTAATTTATTCTGAAACCAACATCAGTATCATTCAGGAAACACACATCTATTGTAGAATAATACTACTTCTGCGACCAGTCAAATACTCAGGTGATGGAAAAAAAACCTAAAAGTTTCCATGCCAGCTGTCCTATGCAAACCACTGTGGATACAGCCACCAATAAGAACCATTAAATTGTCTGGAGTGCATTTTCTGGGCATCTTCAAAGGCCAGAGATCGATGAGGAAGTGTGTTATGGGGAAAATTTTTAATCAGTCAATGTTAAGCTGATGTCCATCAATCCAATCTTGTCACAACGGAAAGCAGAATGTCTCTTTTTCATTGGACGGTAAGAGTCCCCCAGAGACTAGCGCAGCAGCGGAACTATTAATATCCAGCGATACCGCAGCAGTCACGGCCGGGAAGACTTATCACGCACATCAGCAGCAGCAGAGCAGCTCTCTGGGTAATAGGCAAGTGTGAGAGCTGAAGTGAGAGGACCCGGGAGAGAAAAAAACAAACCCTACAGCTGTACCATTAGTATAACGTCCTCTCCAGTGCCGCGGTTTACATAAGCGCAAAAACCTCAGTGCTTGAGAGGGCACCTGCGTTAGGTCATCCCCTGACAGCCAAATCCCCTGACCTAATTACAGCCGCGCAGACAGGAGACAGACAGGAGGCCAAGATCGTGGCACAGCAGGCGGGGAAGCATACCTGCCCGCTCGTCTGCAGGTACAGGACAAGCGGCTCAGATTTGGTGAGCGCAACCCAGGCTTTGGTCCAGCTCTTCCCCTTCTCTTGAACCTGGAGATAGCTGCTGAACAGGCAGTTTTCTGTCCCCAGGGAGTTCTGTTTCTGTGAAAACGGATTATTGGAGAGGGAATTAAAGATGGTATAAATAAAGCTTTAACAGCGGCACAAAGACATTACTTTCTTCAGAAATGCAAACTATAATAAAGACTAGCGTTTAATGTCTCCAAGTTGCCTATCAGCACTCTTTGTGAAATAGCACACCCGTGTGTTCAGTTTGTGGCACTGCGCCTCTGTGGGAAACAGACTAACCCAAACAGACCGAAGAACTGCGTCATAACGGCAGCACGCTGTTCTATACCTATACTTTGATAAAACGCAACATGAAAGAGCTTCCCGTTTTAGATATTTTGCCCAAAATGCACAATTTGATTGCGTTGAGGACCTCAATTACAAGTTCAACCTGCAGGCATATAGACGAAATGAAGAGCCTGCACGTATTAGCACTGAAAAGTAAGTCGTGATAATCAATCTTAGTTCGACGTCACTTATTAATTTGATGCAAAAGTCACAAAACAAAAAGTTATCTGGAGAAAAAAATATATAGTTTCAGAGCAGATATCCTTTCCCATACAACTTATTCCTGTTAGAATTTTTATACAGTGTACTTTCAACAGCCTGATAAAAGGTGAACTCCAGAGGACTTCAGGGGAATAAATGAGCAAGTGTGGGAGTTTATTAGGTGAGGAGATGGCTAGGCTCAGGCAGCCGGGGAAGTGTCATAAACGGTCTCACTGTGTGGCAGACAGCAGCGCACAGGCACATTAGTGTAACAGGATTACTGTGATGCCGCACCGTGTCACTGGAGCTCGAGAACACGCCAAGGCACAATGCTGAGACGCCAGTGAACTGACAGCTTTACAGCCAATTTAATTTACAGCTAATTTCATCCGAACTGCACTCCTCACAGTCGAGACGACTTGATCAAAGTTGACAATTACTTGCGCGACACAGAAAAATGTCACCCCTGTTTAAAAGAGGCACGTACTTTGAGCAAGGCAGTTCGCTCTCGTATCACACAGGCAGTTGAGAGCTGCGTTCCAATGCAATGGAGGAACATTACGACATGGTGGAACTGCGCTGAAACGAGCGCTTAACGAATATCGTCTCTCTGCATCGGCTGTGAACCATCTGAATGAAAGGGGTCATATTATACCCATTTTACAATTTAGTCCATTTTGTGTTCTAATTGCAAAATATTTGTAAGGCAACAGATTACAGCTGTATGCAGGCTCACTGGTCCTGTGTCTTCAGCTCCCACCATTGAAGCTGACTCTGTTGTGATTGCGGTTTCAGAAGAGGTGCACCGTAAATTGAAGGGAACACAATAAAAGGTTTTGAGTGGTTCGGCTGAGGAGTAGTGGTAAAAATTGAGTTTTACCACTGATTCCTCTCCTCTGTCTTTTGAAGTCCATACAAAGGAAACTTGCCTTCACGCTGAAGAAAAGTCTCTTCTCGATATGGGTTTACTTGGCAAGCAAACTCTTTGCAGCCGCTGCCATCATTAGCTTTGGTTGAAGGCTGGCTGCTAGGCAGGCCTCATGCAAATATGATCACAGTGACGTAGACAAGTTATGGAAGGCAAGGCCAGGCTACAAATGAGGCATTACAGGCAGTTCAGAGGCTGCGTTAGCTGACAGTGGACTACGGGCTTGGTAACTTTGCACATGCTTTCCATGCACAAAAAACTATATAAAACTCTAAAGGAAAGGAAAAACCTCAAAAAACACAATATGACCCCAGTAGAGTATGAATGAAATATCGTAGATAAGCCATGTCTTTCACTACAATATAAAGCTGCTCAAGTAAAGATAGATGTTTTATCTGACATTACACTGCCGATTCTGCTTTGGCGGCAATAGATTAAGAGGTGGAATATGATTACTACACTAATCTTGGCTGTGGCTGGGCCGCAGTAAGTCACATTTATCACGCACTGAATCAGCCCGCCCAGTGCCCGCCTGCATTGTGCTGCCCGTAAACCCTGAGATGTCACTGAGGAAACGTCTCCATCGCTATATTTGTCCCTCCTCCTGTCGGTGGAGATTAAGACACCCAGTGAAAACTGTTCAAGCTTGAGAAGTCCAGGAAATCCCTTCAGTGGTTGTAAACTACTTTTGCTGTTAAATTGGCACTTTCCAGTTTGGCACCTCTGATTTTATCCTTTGCTTTGATTCATCATGAAGCTCTAGTTACCATTCATTCCATTTTAACCCCAGAGTGCAAATAATGCCAATTTTTTCCTGATATGCACAAGCCTATTCAGGCTTCATAACTCAGTATACGTGTTACAGAGACTGTGGAAAATTATTTCAATGAAGCAAGAAATTTGAAAGTTAAATGACAGGATTATTTAGGAATTAAATATTGAAATTTACAGACCCTGGCATCTATATTAGCGCAAAGGGGTTATCATCATATCTGGCTATCCAGCAGAGAACAGGCTCCTCTCTATAACTGCATTAAAACTGAGATTTTCTCCTATTAAGGAGTTTTTATCTGGTCACAACTATAGAGCATTTCTTCACAAAAGGAGTTTGATTTCTCGTTTTGAGAGATTTGTTTATTGCCCAAGGTTCAGTCAAGGTTTTTGCCCAATTTACTACCATCTCAGTGACAGCATCTCAGTAAAATGCCTGATACATATAAAACTGCAAAGAATCAGAATGAAATGAATAATTTATTCTCTTTGTTCCCTCTCTGACGGCCTTGCTGAAATGGAAATAAATCCCTCAGACGGCTCAGTCTCTCCGCTCCCCCTGTACGGGGAGAGTGGAGGCAGTTCAGGACATTCAAAGCTCGCCCAAGGATGAGCTAATGTGAGATGGTGTGTGATCAGTACCACAGAACTGAAATCACGACACAGAATCTGGGGCTGAGTCAGGAGGAGAGGCCCCTGACTTCACCTCGACATCTCTAGATGTACCGCACCCATCCAGGTCTCACACATCCACTCCCACAGGTGTAGCTATGCCTATTTAAAGGTTAAGGGGGGCTTTAAAAAAAGAGCTTTCCAGACCCAACCCATAATATACGTTTTGAATTGATGTCATCAATAGCTGGGAGAGAACAGGCCAGACCAGCCTCCCCACGTACAGGCTTTGCCCGCCCATTAACCTGCAGTGGCATCCCTGCTCGTTCCCGCACTCGCCCACTGTCACAATGACAGGTTCCTGAGTCTTTACAGCGCCCGCTCAGGGCTCGAGAGATGGAGGGGCCCCTCCGGGCTTTCCCTCAGCTCAGTCAGCCTGGGATGACAAACTGAACTGTGACGATCTGCAGCGCCCAGCACAAATCTCCTCCTTGCGCCGATAGCGGCTCAGCTGCCCTGAGGGAGCCCTCCTGATCCGGCAACAGCAGCCCCAGGCCTCACCTCCACCGCAGCCCTCTTCTTCTGCTCCCCCGGACCCTCTGGCCCCTGGCCGCCCATCCCGGCGAAACATTCCCGGCACACGCGGCTGGTCTTGTTATCCGAGGTCCTGGTTTCTGAGCACTTGGCACAGATTGCCTGTGGAGGGAAAGCGCAGTGGGTCAGCCCCTCTCCAGTAAACTGATGTCATTCACAGAGCAGCACAGAGTTTCCCACCCTCAGAGTTACCTCTAACCTCACATAAATACAGGAGACCAACACACAAGTCCTGTGCAGCCGTGTATCATGTAGTAAACGCTTCATTTTTAACAGACAAGTCTATCTGAACTTTTAACCCTTTCAGCGCCGTGGGAAACTATAGTTGCCCAATGATGTAAGATATCAAAATCAGGTGCTGTTGAAAACCTATCATGTGGCAACTAGTTTAGAAGAGCTCCCAAAGTTTCCACATGACAGGTTTTCAACAGCACAGGATGACTACATTTTTAATTCCTTGAAAATGTATTTGGCGCTCAAAGGGTGAACATAATTTCAATTATTACGAATTCTTCTTAGAGGCCCCCTTAGTTTTTAAGCCAAACGACACAAATTACATACATATAAAGTACTTAGAGAAGTTTCTGTCGAATAGTCAACTTTGTAATGACTGGCAGTTGGGCTTACAGAGGTTTGTGTCTAAAACACCACATACCAGTCCAAATCAGTGTGTGCAACAATATTAACATTCCCAGTCTAGGTATGAACAAATTCACTCTTTCACTCAGAATTTAAATATCGGTTTTTATATTACACTTTCAGAGGCATGACGTTGCTGCAAAAGCTACTTTGAAGCTGCAAACAGCAATGCCAGTCACTCCTCACCCACCAGGGCGTCAGGACTCCATTCTTCACACATAACAGCAAACAGGGCCAAAACACCTCCCTTTCTAAGCACACTACTGAGTCCTGAAACACAAAGACCCCACCCAAACTCGCCCCAGGACCTGCTCTCGCCCTCTTTGCCCTGGACCACACCCCCTCCCATCTCCTGCCGCCCCCCCCCCCCCCCCCTCCCCCCTCCCATCTCCTGCCGCCCCCCCCCCCCCTCCCTCACCGCTCCGCAGGCCTTGCAGTGGTGCCGGCGCTTGGTGATGGAGTGGAAGCTCTCGTTGCAGCCTTTACACGTCTGTTCCTTCTTCCTGGAGCTCTTCTGTAAGGCAACATCAGATACACAACAAGGGCAGATTGGTCTCGCGCCTCAGGAAGACACCAGATATAACAGAACTGCTGTGTCTCTGTGCAGGCGGAGTGCAATGGGGAGTTACAGATTGACACAGACCCAAACTTCAAAAGAAGAACCATCCATTTATCTATCTCCTCAAAATCTATCAAACTACCTATCAGTTGATCTATCCATCAATCCATCTATCCACCATCTATCAATTCATCTACCCATTTATCTATCCAGCTGCCCACATATCTATCCATCAATGCCACTACACATTTAATATCCACCTGTCATCTACCTGCAGTGACAGTCAGTGGAATGGAAGCATCCACATTTTCAAATGAGCAGAAATTAGAAGAGAAAATCAAAAGAGATCTCAGTCCAAAGTTCATCAAATTAATCACCATTTACAGTCATTATTAGAGTGTTTTAGCATGACAGTAGACGTTCCAACAGCTGTGCTACGCCTGTGGTTTTCTTCCACTCAATCCTTCTCTAATAATTCCAAAATTAGCCTGATTTGAGTTCAGATTTAGGAAAATGAAAAGAATTTGCAATATTTCATTTTACATTTATGTATTTCTTTTAGTCAGTCTCAAAATCATTTGCACAATCCTGTGAAGTGAATTATTCTTTTTTAACTTCAAAGTATTCTCACCTTACCATTTACAATTTACAGTCATTACAGAGGTTTAACCACCTAAATTTGAACAAAGACAGAGTACTAAAACACAAGTAAAGCCTTTCCAGACTTTTGACTGGGTCTCTAAAGGTTTTTTTTTTGTCAATTCTGTCCACTTCCAGGACAACCTTTCCTCACAGGAGACATGACACACACTGACCCGGGAAACACCTCGTCCACTGCACTGTAACAGGGACTGTGTATGAAGACACAGTGAGTAACAGGGTGAAAGTGTTCTAGCTCCGGCTGAGGAGGACAGACTGCAGGGCCCAGCCCGGAGCAGAGCTGCGCTCATCAGCAGTCCGTGATCATGGCTCACTCTCGCAGTGCTGGAAGGATATCAAGCAGCTTTCTGAGCTTCAAACAGGAAAATCGATACTGCCAGCAGAAGCCTGATACTCAGAGCCGGTGGAGAGAGATGAATTGTGGGTGCTGACAGGGGAATGGGGCTGTTAATATTAAGTTAACACCCTTAACCATGTTCTCTGAAACTTAATCGCTCAGTGTAAAGATCCCAAAGTTTAAAGCTCCTCCACGCTCAGTTGTGATTTTGAAAATAATCAACAAAGTTTGTGAGCGAAACTGGGAGTGCAGCATGACTCTACAGCGACAGCTCTATCACAGCGAACGCGGACAGTCTTTTTTATGATAAATAATTGAGATCTCCATAATGAAAATAACAATTAGTGCAGCAAAACTGACAAATATCAGATGACGGTCATTTGCTTGTTGCAAAAGAACATTGCGCACTGTGAACAAGCGATGTGCCGATGTTGAACTGCGATTTTTTTAGTAAATTATAAATTTGTAGTAAGACCACCTGCCACAACGGGGTGTGTCAGCAATCAAGTCCCTTTTCTTTTTCTTGAAACATGCCTTAATACCTGAAGTGGTCTAAAACAAATGCCAATCAAACGTCAGAGGCCATTTGAAATGCATCCTGGAAGAAAACGGTTTTGGAATTCAGCCAATTGCCAGCGAGGTTCGACAACTTCCATCACATTTTGAGGCATAATTAGCCTCCAAAAAACCTGCTCTCATGCAATTTGCCTACATAACAATAAAGCAATTTATTTACCAACTAATCAACCAATGTGTTCCCTGAAATGATTAAGAAGTGATAAATGAGAAGCAGACAGGCCCAAATTGTCTACAAAGCTGTAATGAAAGAATACTAATCATCTGAATAATCAGAGAAACTCTTCCTCTGAGTTCCATCTCTTACCATTTTCAGCAGATAATTCAAGACTGATTAAAAATAAAGAAATTTCATTTTTCATTCATTTTAAGATGGCCCTGTGTTTTGATTGTCTAAAAAGACGCTGCCTGTCCTACAAAAAAACAAAAAACTTGCCATTTGGATTTAAATAAGCAAATTTAATCATTATAGCAGTGATAAATGTTCCAACAGGCAACGATTTTTTTAATCCTGACTGAGTAAGTATGTAACTTCTCATTTCTTCGAGAAACATGTCAGAAGATGCATCTCACAGTTGTTGAAAAGATGGTACTGTGTTTCAAGAGGGGCAAATATTGGCCAGTATCAAGCAAAGAAAACAGCTAAGGAGATCGCTGAAATCGCTGGAATTGGGTTAGAAGCCGTCCAACAATTTATTAAAACCCGGAAGGAAAGTGGTGAATTGTCAACTTAGGACAAAAAAATGATCATAGAAAAATCATGACTGATCCTGATTAGAGATCACCAAAATGCTCTGTGAAGTCTCAGCATAAAGAAATCAACAGTAAAACTCCTGGCTGTGTCTGATTATGTACTGAAGAGAATTTCCACACGAATGATGTAACAAGAACTTGGAAGATTGGGACTAAACAGCTGCATGGCCACAAGAAAGCCACTTGTTATTGAGGCTTACTAGGATAAACAACTTGTAAGGGAGCATAAAGATTGGCCTGAGGAGTGATGGAAACAGGAGCAAAGAGTGTGTCAGGGTAATAAAGGAAGCCCAAGAAGCAATGCACCCGTGTCCACTGCGCAAGCCTCTGGGGGCAGTGTTATGATCTGGAGTTGCTTCTATTGATCAGGTCTTGGCTCAGCACTGTTCTGCAGCAATAAAATGAATTCAGCAAACTACCTGAATATACTGAAAGACCAGTAACTCATCAATGGACTTTTAAAATCTCTGATGGTACAGGGACATTCCAGGATGACAATGACAAGATTCATTGGGCTCAAATTGAGAAGTGGTTCATCGCGCATGAGGAATCATTTTCGCTCATGAATTAACCACCTTTGAGTCAGGGCCTTAACTAACTGAAAGTCTTTGGGATGTGCTGGAGAAGGCTTCATGGAGTCGTCTGACTCACCCATCGTCAATACAAAACCACAGCCAAAAATGAATGCAAATTTGGTTGAAAATAAATGAGACGGTAACACTTTATAGTAAGGGGTACAACAATTACCATTTGTTAATGCAGAAGTAAGCATTTACTAACAGCTAATTAACATTTTACTAATGCATCAGGTAATCATTTACAAATGATGTTCACATCAAGGTATTAATTTACACATTATGGTTTAATGGTTTGAGGCGCTACATAGGGGATACTTCAGGGATGTTTTCAACTTCACAATAAGGGAAACAGAAAATTGATAAATGTTTAATTATGGTAATGTAATGCTTATTCAGCTATCTAACACATTAGTTGCCCACTAATTAACTGATAGTTAATGAACTAATGTGAATTGATGTCAATTGTTGTATCCTTGTTGTAAAGTGTTACCAATGAGACTGTCAAAGCAATACCACAATGAATGTGCAACATGATCAAAGCTGAAGGTGACCCAACAAAATATAACAGCGTGTTACTCTTTTTTTGATGGCCAGTGTGTAAACCAGGTGGGAAATATTTTGTTAAGCAGACTGAGTGAGAACGTGAGATATTAATATTCTTCACATTTATGCAAAATGGCCAAAGTAAACCTATAAAAATATCTAACGAGCTCATTTATGCAAATCTGTTCTGTTCCATGACCATAGTTTCAAAATGTGTCACACAAAAATACCATCTTCATACACTGGACTGTCTACTGACTCAGATTAGTTCTTGAGCGAGTCATCTGTTTCATAGCTGACTGCATGCGCAAACTAAATGGGAACGGGGTGAGAGTAATTGGTTGAAAATGGTTGATTATGCAGACCTTAAAATATCTCTGTTCAGCACATGGCCAATAATTACTGATACCAGGGAAATTTTTTCCAGAAGCATTTTTCATGGCCTCTGAAGTTCGGCAGTCGGTTACGCTTATTACGCTTAAAATAGTCCTGATTCAAGTAATAGTGCATCCCAACACTCCCTCCTCTGCACCAAATGAATGATTGCGGACTTACGCGCTCATGTATGCCTCCGTCAGAGTCCATGGACGTATTGCACCAGGGTCCCTGCAGCAGGAATATTAATGCCAGAGCACATGAACACACAGTGCACGAGTCACTCAATATCTTCAACATCACAGACCACTCCATGCGTTGTCTTAATATCATGTGCTGAGCCCATTTGCAAAAAAAAAACTCACGCTCACCTGACCCATGTTATATGAAACCCTAAACCAGTGTTATTATATCATGAAACAACCAAATCACTGGTCATTCAATAATGTAAAGAATGATATGCATTTTTTAGTCTGAACATTTTTGTCAATCTCAGTTTCACCACATCATTCTATATCTTTGTAATAGATGTGTAGGTACCGTTCATCTTTGATTACGGGTGATTTCATTACAGCAGGGTTAGAAATCCTCATTCATCAATTTCGTCATGAAGCCGCACCATTTTTATTAAATAAATAATGACATTAATGCTCAATTGCATGCATCACATAAGAAAAAGTAATCAAACTCAATGTGATAAAAAAAAATCATTTTGGGTTTCACTGCTGTTCAACTCAGACATAAGAGTCATCTTTCATTCCAAGTACTATGCAAACATTAGCCTACATGCGATCATGAATACTTTGACAAAATAATGTACATCTTCAGCAAAAGACTGTGAAAATGACAGATGGAGAATGTCACGCCAGAGACACTGAGCAGATGTCTTTCAGTTGCTTTGCAGTTACAGCCTCAGGACAAGTGCACAACAATCAGGACTAGTACTAAGCCAAACTATTTTGGAAAGAAAATACAAGGACTGCTCCGAGGTCTGTGCATGAGCTAGAAATTTTCCTACAACTGCAAGAAAATCAGGGTGAAGGGGCCCTGCAAACCCGTCCGCATACTGATTGGAGATTTGCACTGCAGTGGGGGAAAAGGGGAAAGATAGAAAAAATAAAAAAAAACTTCAAGCAGAGATGTGCTTTGCTGTTCCATCATAACGCCTCAGACAGTAAATAATGAAAATTCTTGTTGATAGCTGCAGCTTTAGATAATGTACAGCAGGTGGCAGTAGCAATTCAGTGAAAAAGTCACCATGGACAATTTTCAGAGTTTAGCTTGAGTAGGTCGAAAGAGACCCTTAAGAGACATTTACGTATGACGAGCTTTCCTTCTTAGGTCATAACCGTCTGGGAAAGCAGAGTACAGCCTCCGTAGACGGCACCACGTAAGTCCCATTCAGAGTGTGCCAAGACAGCACCGGTCATGCTATCAGGTGGTCTAGTCCATCCATTATACTTTAGAAATGTTTTCCATTCAAGCTCTACACTCTGGCACCTGAAGACAAAGAACAGCAGCTGGGAGACTCATGAATCATGAAGCACAAAACCATACAGGGATTCTCTAAAATATTGTATTTTCCTTCTCAACAGAAGCTACTGACATGAGGGGTCAGATGACAAAGCCTCTGGTTAAGTGCTGTATAACACTAAACTCTGGCAGGCAAGGTAACCTGAATAAGGTTATAGAAAATGGAGAGATCTGCACCTTGGCATGTCAGGGTTTATGTTTAAAAGAAGGTGGCCAAGGCATTCCTGTTGTTGATATGAAAACTTTTCTGATACCAATTGAAGCCCAGGCACTAAAACTCGTATAAATAGTATAACAGGCCCTCAGTAATTAAAACTAAAATGGAGTCTGTGGTTGGATGTGGACGTGTATTTGCCTAATTGTTATTTATGGCTAACACGTGAATATAAATGGGTGAGACAAAGTACTATGACCACCTGCCTAATATGCTGTTGGTCATCCGTGCGTCGCCAAAATAACTCCGACCCGTCAAAGCAAGGACTCTACAAGACTCCTGAGGGAGCCCTGTGGAATCTGGGACAGCAGCACTTAGCTGCAGATCCTTTAAGACCTGCAAGTTGCGAGGTGGAGCCACAGCGGATCAGGCTTGTTGTTTCAGCACATCCTACAGGTGCTGATTCAGATTGAGATTTAGGAAATTTGGCATGAGTGCAACACCTTGAACTCTTCTTCATGTTCCTGAAACCATTTCCAAACCATTTTTTTACCGTGTGGCAGGGTGTATGATCCTGCTGAAAGAGACAACTGACATCTGGAAATACCGTTGCCGCAAAGTGGTGTACCTGGCCCTGCCATTTCTCCCACATGCTGACAACAAGAACTGGTGGTTACCGTACAAAACTAAAACTCCAGATTCTGAAAATGTGATAAATCAAAAAAAAAAAAAAAAGACTGATCGGAAAAGTCCCTTTACCCAACAACACATTGTTTCATAATCTAATGAAAATTTAATTGTAAATTGAAAATATGAAATGTGATGACCGAAACAGAGTCCAAAAAATTTGGCACAGTTAACAGTTTACTGCTAAATGGTCACCATGTCTTTCACTCACATTCATTAAGCGTTTAGGCACTGAAGACACAATTTAGTCAAGTCTAGCGAGGAGAATTTACCCCCCATTCCTCCATTATAAAGGTCTTCAGCTACAAAATTAAACGGAGCCTTTGTTGGCATATATTTCGCTTTATAATGTTCCACCCGTGTATTCTCAAACGGAGGACGATCCAGACTGCAGGCAGGCCAATCTAGAATCCTCACTCTCTGCTTGCACAACAATGTACTTGTAATATATGCAGACTGTGGTTTAGAACTGCCTTGCATGAAAGCGCACAGACATCCTTGGAACAAAAAAGTTCTACTTTGGGCTCAACTGACCAGTTCCACTGTTTCGCTAACTGTTGATGCTTTAGTTTGTTGTCGATCAGCAGAAGACGCTTTTTTTCTGACAACCATTCAAAACAAATTGAAGTGATGTTGGTGGAGCCTGATGGTAGTTTTGGATACTTTTTGACTGAAGATTCAACTAACGTCTGCTGTTCTTCAGCTGTGATCATCGGAGATTCCTTTTCCAATCAGACCATCCTCCTTGTAGTGCATGGAGTCCATGTGCACATCCTCTGCCAGGCTAATTCTTGAAATCTCTTATCAGTTTTAACATCTTAATTACTGCCCTGATAGTGGAAATGAATATTTTTTACCTGTTTAGAGATTTGGTTCCATCCATTTCCTTTGAATAGCTTATTGCTTATATGTCACAGCAGTCACTGTGTTCTTTGGTCTTTCCCATAGTGATAAATGACAAAGGGAATTTGACCTGTGCGACTTCACATTTATACCCCACTGAAACAGGAAGTCACAATCGACCACTTGAGAGTTCCATATCAAACAGGTGAACTAAAAAAATGTAAAATTTGGCTGAAAATATATTTCAGTTAATTAATAAACGTTATAAAAATCTGATTTTCAATGGCTACCAAAAAATATGGGACTCATGTTTTAGAAATATTAATTGAACATGAATATTTTTTTCTTTCAATGATTTTACTTCAATTATTAGGTAGGATGTTAGTCAATATTTTGAGTGGGAGACCAAGCAAATAAACAACAAAGACATTTTTCGCAGTGCCAATAATTTTGAAGAGCACAGTACATGAAAGACTGTAGAGGGTGAAAAGCTCACATTCCAAGAAGTTTAACTCATGGGGAATGCTGTTCATCAAGTGGTTTATAAGCGAACGCATACGTTGACAAATTGGTGAGCCTCGCCTTTCCTTTGCCCTTGACAGACAGGGCTTTTTTCGGAGGTAACAGGTCCCTTCTATAGACTATGAGCTCACCTGCTTAAAATCACCAGTTTCACATCACTTTATCATACCAAGTTTCACATCACCTTATTATAGCAACTTGTCACAACACTGTCAGTCCTACATTGCCTCTGTGCCAAGTTTTTTAGAGTCTGTTACAGTCATTAGATTAGAAGCAAACGTATAAATTGAAACAACAACTGAATTTACAATTTGAAGCATCAAATAAGGAGTTGTTGTAGTGTCTCAGAATTATAGAGGGTAAAGGACTTTTCAAATTGCTCCTTTTTGATTTCATTTGCATTTTGCATAATGTGACAACTGTTTTGGGAATTGGGGTAGTAACATAGCCAAGAACTTGATATGCGCTGTTGTTACAAAATAATCAACGTTATTTACTTCATTTGTGAGTGTTCATGTTTTGGTTCATTTGAGTAGAACCCAACTGTATAGTTTGACTAAACACCAATCATAATATATATATGCTCATAAAGATATTTCTTTTATACAGTTTTACAAATGGTTTGAAAAACAGCCTATAGATGAAGCGACACACATTAACGTGTGCAGAATATTGAACAAGCCTCCCAGGTGGCACATTTGACAGCAAGTGATATCATCACAGCAAACCAGCCAATGACCTCTGAGTGTGATCCTTACCGGAGACTCGGGCAGCTGTTCCTCATCTCGAGAGAAGGAGCTATTAAAGGCCTTGTTGAAAGTCTCGCTGTTTTGTTTGTGCCTCTCAATGGTGGCCCGGATTACCTGTCAGACGAGAAGAATGGATAAGGCTTTAACCGACCAACACCAGCTCTTGCTCTACTGTTTCCTCACTGAATCTAATGCATCTAAACCACCTTCCTTCCCACATGAATGCATTGCACTGGTTCCACTGATTGTGCACTAAGGCCACCGACTTAACTGTGGTGCAGAATCAACTAAATTATCTTCAACAATAACAATGATGATTATTATTCTCTGCCTTGAAGTGCGACGGGGGAATATTGGATTGGACTGAGGGCCGTCCGGACCACAATGGGGACAAGACTTCTTTGAAACTATTATACCTAGATGCTTGAAATTTTGTACACTTAATAAGCTACTCATGATCCATGTTGAGTTGGAAAATGGATGTCGAAGCATTTTTTTCTTTTTTTTACGGAGTTATGGCCCTTGATCGTGGTGGGGGATAAGTGATGACACTGTTGTCTTGTTTTTGTTTAAACTTCATTGCACAGGGTTGATGCAGGAAAAGCTGAAAGGCCCATAGAATCTGCCAGTTGCCCAGCAGTTTAACACAGACGGGCGACGGCCGTGTAGCGACTCCGTTTTCTGGGTCCACCTGAACACATGAGCGGTTGAGACACTTCGCCATGGAAACGGCTGATAAAAGGCTCGCTGTTTGAATGCCCGCTCCTCATCAAAGAGTTCTGGCAGTGCCAGGCCGACTGCGACCAGGCGCCCGAAAGTGCGCAAGTGGCAGTGCCCAGAGAGACGAGCGCAGTCGCCAGCCTTCTAGGCTTTGTTATTAGGGAGCCGCAGGACAAAGAGGGACATTGATGAGCGTTCTGCTCAGGGAGTGAGCCATCGGGCCTTACTCGTCACCCTCCCGGACCCCGGAGACGGACGCCAGCCAGCGCCATTGTCTGTCCCTAAGCACGCAGAAAAGCTCAACTTCAGGCAGGCTTCTCCCCAGCCTCCAGAAACCTCTGCACTCCAGCCCAGCCTCCTCCAGAACTCTCAATTCCCCTCTTTATTCCTCTCGCTTCTCAATAACCACGCTTTTATTGAAATGTGATGACGCCTTTCACCAAGCAAAGTGTGTCATTACGCTTTTGAGAGGTGTCAGCCAATTATTTTCCTTACCTGAATCCAATCTTCCTTTTCCTCTTCAGTCCTACAAAGCAAGAGTACTTATTAGAGCTTACGAGAAGCATGTGCTTAATGTCTCTTCATTAGGGTTGGATACTTTCAACCTGTGATTCAAGCGTACCCCCCAGTAAAAAAAAAAACTCCTTTACCTGAACTGTTTTAACTTCGCAAGAAACCACTTTGTAATTTGAGAATTAATTTTGCATGGATTGCCTCAGACACCGTTCAATGACCTTCCCCAACCCCCACAGAGTCTGGTCAAAAGGCAGCGGTTGACTCACCGAGTGGAAATGTTGAATAATAAAACGTCTGGATAGCAACAAAACAAGGCTATCTTGGACTACATTTTTTTGTCACATGGCACATCATGAGACTTCTCTTCCTTGTTCTGCCAACGTGATGCCAACTTGCTGACAACTCTCTACCAGCAAAATGCCCCTTCAGACGACGGTCAGGCATTTACCAGCCAAAAATAATGAGATAGTAAATGACAGTGGATGCGTCCTCCACTTACCTGGCTTGTAATTCAAGAGACCTTTGTTTTCCGATGATGGCGAACGTGTGAGGCAAGTTGTGCTTCACTTTTTCTTGTACCTTAAATGTTAAGCAAATAAGCAAATATTTTAGCCAAGACGATATGAAGAAGGTTCTGCAGTTCCGAAGTATAAACAGTGAAAAATGAATATGCTGATAATATGACAGTGCTGGGAATGTGAATTAGGTTTTTTAAAAGGCAGGGTGTCTGAATGAGAGAATCACCTCCATGCCGGCAATATCAATCCTCTCCCTAACACTGAACTTCTGTCCCATCAGTCTCAGCTTTGGCACGCAGTACAGCACCATGTTGTTGAACTGCGGGGGAGAAAGAGCACATAATCAGGGAAGGTCCATCTTCACAATACGAGCGGAAAATTAACACCAGGCACCAGTGACATGCTGGTAAATTTCACCTGTGTGGCTCGTAAGTCTGTCCACGCTTTCCAGCCACACCGAAATGTCCTGTTCTACTCCAATCATGGATTTCTAGGGCACAGCTGTAAAATTGGCAGGTGGACTTTGAAATACACCAGCCACTGCAGCTGGTGGCTAAAAAGTTAGTTTTCTGAGCCATTAAATCTAACAGAAAGAGCTAAAATCCAACATAGTCAGGAGCCAGGAAACACAGATTCCAGCTCCACCACAAATTCCCCAGTCCCTGGCAGGATAACAGTAAAATTTACCCACTCCCTGACAGGATAACAGTAAAATTTACCCTGTCCCTGACAGGATAACAGTAAAATAAATAAAAAAAAACATCAAGTGGAATATCTAGCACCCTCACAGTAAAGATCCATAATTCATATGCGGTAGAGAGGTGACGCATGAGCAACACTAAACACGTCAGCTTTAATGAAGTGAAGCCTGACACTGAAAGTATCTCAGTCAGACAGGATGACTGAAGCTCACCAGATAGAGATATCGGTCCTGGGCTGTGCCGTTCTTGGCTGACATCTTCTTAATGTGACCCTCTTTAATGAGCTCGTTGGCCGGATTCACAATGTCCTCCTCTCCCCCGAGTCTCTCGTATACCTCCAGCAGCTTGTGCATCTTTTCCTGAAAAGTCCATCAGTCTTCTGTGAGATATGAGAAACGACCGGCCTGCTCTCAAGCCAGGAAAGCACTTTGGTGTCATTATTTTTAAAAAGTAGCCGAGATCATCATAAAGTAGAGAGAGCAAGTGCATAAACGGACTGCAGATGATACAAAATCAATTGCCAGGAAAGAGGTAGGCTATTGTATTTGGCTTGGAAGCCTCATTCCTAATAATCAGCAGAGAGTAGCAGGGATGTGTTAACGGAAGAGCGGGGCCTGTATAGAGACAGCCATCCTTCTACTGCATTGTCTGAAACAGGAAGCGACACTTCCTGCCCTGCGAGCAGCCGGCAGAAATGCGCTCTCTGACGATTAACGAGCGCTCGAGCACTGAAAAAAAGTGACGATTTTAAAGGCCCTTACGAGTCTGCACACTATGCGGGCCGCATGTCATTACATTAACAAGTTATAAGGAGATACAGCAGCTGAGCACAGATGGCTAACGAACACAGTGACCTCACACCTGACAAGTACGAAATATGAAGACAACGAGAGAGAGACACAATTCCAGAGAGCAAGAAATAGGGAGAGAGACACAGAGCAATAAGTAGAGAGAGAAACAGAGCATCATTAGGGGTAACTGGAAGGCAGTAGGGATGTAGCCGAAGGGGTTATCGTCACGGCTCACCATTTTTCTGATGGCAGCGTTGGAATGGTTGGCTGCAGTGGCGATCAGCTCCAGGGCCTCTGAAAGAGAGCAGAATCCATTATACATCTTAGAAAACATCACGCACATGATGCCCAATAGCGCACTGCAAAGATGAACTCAAAGACCTGGAATCATGTGGCATCAGAATAGGCCTAGAGAAAGTGAGAACGCTTCATATCCGAGGCACATAAACGCCATCAACCGCAGCAGAGGGATTAAAAATACTGATTTATGCAGCTAAAATTCAGGAATATGCTTACTGGCCATTGTCTTGTGAAGCCATGATACCGAGGGTCAGTGTTTATAAATTGTTACGGAAGACAGGAGACCAAAACTGAAATGCACTGAAGGTAGAGTTGATGGAGGTATGTTTTCAGTATAAAGAAACTGAAAGTCTTTGTAAAATGCAGCTGTTAAAAGGAGTCCAACAGCAGAGCAGACAGAGAAATTATTTTTCTCTCATCAGCCAGACAGAAACTAGGTCAGAAATCAAATTTCCCTGAAGTAATCAAACACCCTTCAATTAGACTACACTACAGTCAATGAGGCCAAATGAAACTCCCATGCACTGCAGCATCAATAGACTTGCCATCTTTAGAAAGAGGAGATAAAATGGTACAACCTCTACACTGTGTTTGAGGGTCAATGGTCTCACCCACAGAGGAACTACAACTTGAGCAGAAAGGAGAACCAGGAAAGGACAGACGTGACGACCCGACTAGAGAGGAAACCGATTCAAAGGAAGCAGAGTAAAAGCAATTAAAAATAGAACTACGAAAACTCACAGCATAGAACTGTATCATGTAACTTTGAATATTTTGGAGTGCAGACTGAAAGAACAAGATGATAAATACATCCTAAACTCAAGACGAAATTGATAACATCCCAAAAATCGGCGGCATGAATCATTTTGCAGCATCTAGAAAAGGAAGTGCTGATCAGGCAGCAGATGAACTCAGCAATGCTGACTGGACTGGAGGTTATGCAGCTGCATGAATAGGACATGGAAGGGGGTTATGCTTCATGATTGGTCAGGTAGTTTCAGATCGTAGTGCTGATTGGACAGAGAAGACTCACTCCCAGCATCCTTCCTGTCCAGGGCGTCCTCGGGCAGCTTTTTCAGGTAGTCCTTGAGCAGCAGCTCGTAGCGTGGGATTCGCTGCACTGGCTCCAGCATGTGGTGCTGCAGTGTCAAGTTCCCACACACGTCCTGTTTCTGTGGGGAGATAAACATCAGCTCAGTGTGGGACTGCTCACACAGACTGCCACATGCACAGAAACTCACATACACACACGTATACAGTCATGCACAAACAAACTCACTCACACAAAAATACACCTGATCCCTTCTCTCTCACTCTCGCACCCTCCCCCTCCCTCTCTTTCTCTCGAGACAAATGAACCTACATAAACAGAGTACAGATACTGTATACACTACCGCTCAAAATTTTGGGATCACTTGGAAATTTTATTGTTTTCCATGGAGACACACATGAGATTAGTCTGAATAGGAAATACAGCAAATGAACAGAACATGCTAGCACAGTCTGAGTTAGAAATAATGATCTTAATGGAAAATGATGAATACGTACTTCGAACTTTGCATTCATAAAAAAAAAAACCACCATCACTGTTGATACTGAAACTGGTGTTTGACGGGAACTATTTAGCGCAGCTGCCAGTTGACAACCTGTGAGGCGTCTTTGTCTTAAACTACACGCTCTCAGATATTTTTCTTCTTGCACAGTTGTGCATCGGGGCCTCCCACTCCTTTTTTCTGTCCTTGTAAGTGCCAGTTTGTGCTTGTGAAATGCATTTCTGGCATTGAATAGCCTTCTTTTCTAAGCACAACAATAGAGTGGTGGGTCTCTAAAGCAAGTTCTTTCTTTCTGGCCCTTTTGAGCCTGTAAACAAACAAACTATTGCTGATGCTTCAGGTACTAAACCAACCTCAAGAATGCCATGCTCCGTTTTGCGCTCCCTTTTTAGTTCAACGGTTTTCAGCTGTGCAACACATTTGCAGAAGGGTTTTCTAATAATCAATTAGCCTTTTAAAATGCTTAACTTGGATTAGCAGCCATACCAGGAGATTGATGCAGAGGACTGACAGTTGCTGATAATAGGCCTCAATGCAAAAATGTAGATCATTCTTTGAAAATCATCTGATTAATTTTAATCATTTGTGAAATGGATAAAAATGTTTGTAAAATGGAAAAAATGTTTGTGAAATGCATGAAAATGTATTTTTCTTTGGAAAACAAAGAAATTTGCAAGTGATCCCAAACTTTTGAGAGGTAGTGTATACTGCCATCATATTCGCCCTGATTGTGCGCATTGATATTTTTTGGTGTTAAAAAAGACAGCAAATTATTTGTTAATATTTGCCTTCTACATAGGGAAGAACATTTTCTAAACAACTTCAAGCTAATGACCACATGTGAGACAGTAAAGAGGTCTCAGGGTCTCCTACTGTAAGAACTGTGATGAGGTTTCAATTTGAAGTCTTTATCAAACTTAGACACCTAGAAGAACAGGTGAACCATACTTCAAATTAAATGCACATTTACAGAAACTTGTAAACGAGTCATCACAGTTCACTATTTTACATCAAAAGACTCTAGAGTGAAGCATTCTCCTTCAAATGAAAAACATCCTATTCACAAAACAAAGTTAAGTAAAAGATTTATGCACAGAGTGCAGATAATGATGACTTGGGTTCTTTGTGACTTTTTTGAAAAGCTGTACAATGCTTCAAATATCTAGAATGAAATCGAACAATAAAAAAAAAAAAACTGCAGGATGCCATATTTCCATTTCTCGAAAAAGGTTTAGCCAATGAGAGGTCGAGGAACGGTTTGGCAGTCATGTGACAGTAACGTTGAATGACCACTGCTGAACCAGAATCTGCATAGACTTAGCTGATTTTGTACAAAATTCCCACGCACTTTGAACTATTTTCTAAGCTCAAATTGGTGAATGCACAAGCTGGCGCTCCCCCCTCCCTTCTGAGTTTATTCTCTAGCAACAAGACATTTATGTTCCCTTTTTCTCTCATTGTAAGTCTCTGTTCTACAGAGTATGTGCAGGTGAAACAAGAGCCATTTTTCATATTCATTATACTGAGCCAGTATTTACCTTAGCGCAGGTATTACCATTCCTAGCTATAATGAAGATGCGCTCCTTTAATAGCTTTGGGATCCGGGGAGTTCGCCCCAGATTTGATCATTACACGCTGCTAGCGTGCTTAGCAAGCTCATTTATGTTTTGGTTTATGTGATTAGCCTTCTTGGCATTATTGTAAGATTAGTATGCGTGTGTGATGACTTATTTATATAGTCTTTCTCATTTCTTCCTTCAGGAAAACCATACATACTTACACATCAACATCCATCCATACATATAACTATGGGCCAATCCCAGTGTGCCCCTTACCGCCACCTCCAAACCCTAATCCTCCGTTTTATGCATTCACAAGAAGGGGTATGGTGCCCTGAGATAGTGGGGAAGGGTGAAATATTAGGGCTATATGGTCCTCCATATGAAGGTTTTTCAGAGGCATGCTCCAAACAAAGCAGTAACAGAAATTTCCCAGCATTCCCTGTGAGCCATCAGCGAACATTTTGGAGGCAACATAGTTGTGGTATGTTGCCGTTTCTCTAATATCACTGCTCACGAGCAAGGTAAGAGAGTCGCTAATACAGAGCACCACTGTGAAGTCGCCCAGCCACAATCATTTTTATTTCATACATTGTATTGATGAGTGATAGTGTGAAACTGATACATTTTAGCCAAGCATCCTGGCTTTTCTATCTCAGTCAGATAGCAAACATCAAGTGATAAAACCATTATCGCTATAGAAAGAAGGCGAAGCAGGAAGGCGACCTGAAAAAAAATTCCCTGGCTATTTTCCATATGATTCATCTGTCCTGTCATGCCCATCAAAGAGAGTTATTTGGATAATAGAAGTTTGTTACCCTTGTTGTTTTGAGTAACTGCATGCAACTGCATTGGTGTCTTTGAAACCTGAACAAAGTTACACTGATATCCCACAGCTGAAGACGGCATTGCCTCAGGAAATCAACTCATCGCGTCTCTAATGCCATCGACGACTACTGATGAGGAATAAGGGTCTTGAAAAGTTGGCCCGTGTCATAGGGGAATATTTCACCCACTACCCCTTATATCTCTGATTCAAGGGACACGGTAAGGGCAGGGGGAAGAGGTCAGTGTAGGGGCAGAGGTAGGGGCAGGGGTGAAAATAAGAAATGAGATTGACCCCATGTACGCCTCCAGAGGCACTATATAAAAGGGAGTACACTCCTCTGCCTCCAGTCTTCCGATTGCTGGTAGTCGATCAGTGGATGGACATTTTAGCTCGCCCCTCAACTCCAGGGATAGACTTCATTCTGAGCACATTTCACAATTAGCAATGCCATGTTCACTTATCCCTGAATTATCCTGGTTGTTTTCCTGGTGTTTTAAAAAATGCTATGATCGTGTTTGTCCGCTTAAATAGCAGAGAATTTGTTGTATTGGAGTATATAATTCTTCACAAATTGTTAAATTGCCAGTGTGCTCGGCTGTTGGGTGTCAGGGCACTCACAAGAAAGCGGACACTTCGGGTCTGCAGCAACAGCTTTTTTTAAAAAATTTAACCTCTTGTCGTAAAAAGAGCTAAAGCATATTTGTTTTCGCTGTTAGCAGGAAAATGCCAGATTCCATGAGTGTTTTGAAGCAGATGTTTAAGGATTGATTATTCAGTTCAGCTTTATCTTAAATTTGCCAAACGTATATCTGTAACACCTATGGGGCAGTCCGTTTGGTCACAGTTCACTTCAGATGAAAGTAGTCTTTCTCAACTTTCCCAAAAAATCAAAAACAAAAGGAGTTTAGCTATGTATTTATAATTGTATACCCTAGCTCATGTGAGTCGTGTTTAACAGTCGTGTTTAACGCGCCGGATTATTTTCACCAATGGTCGTTGGTGTAATGGGTGATAAGAACTGTGCTGTTTAGCATCTAAACACTGACTTGAGTTCATGCGATATACGATAAGGATGCAGTCAATTACACTATATACATCTTTTACTTACAAAGAAACAGATTACGAGGTGACGACAGCGACCTGAAAAAAGTTACATAAAAGATTCTTGACAGTATGTCAAGTTTGGAAGCATGGTTTGACGCATCTCATAACTCACAGACATGTAGCGTGATTCTTTCCTTACACTGTTCTTGGCGCAAACAACACAGGATTCGCACAGTCTCAACTTTTTCGCAGTCGGCGTGTGCGAACTAACCAGCTGATCACTGCGATCAACATCGCTCATACTGTTGTGGTTGTCAACAATACAACGTGGTTTCACCATTCGCTCACCCTGACGATTCCTCTACACTGTTACGCGCATTTGGCCCGTGGGTTGACAGCATCTTCACAAGCTTTTCTGTCCTGCCACAGCAGGACCAGCATCAGTTCGTTTGGCTGTCACCAAGTGATCACGGTGAAAATTAACAAAACAAAATTTACAAACTGAAAGTAATGGAATGTATGCACATCACTCCTCATATCACCCAAGACCAATCATAATGTCACATGAACTCAAACCATTGTCTGTGTTTACATCCAAACAAAAAGCATTTATGTTAACAGTTCTGTGTGTTCAGATGCAAAGCGAGCAAAGTGATGAGACGCAGCTCCGGGACTCGAGCCGGTCGGCAGTAATACGAGTACACACGTTTCCGGGCAAGTTAGATAAGCCAACTGATAAGAGATTGGGCTGGCGTGAGTTGCGGTAATGTAAATATACAGGAAACAAGTGGTTAATTCGCAAATTTATCATTAAAGTGCAACATTTTTTAAAAACTGAAAATCCCAGCAATTGTTAATTGTGCTACTTTTAGATCTCTGTAGGAAATTAACCACCTCAGTTTTTGGAAACTGACAGATTTTGATCTTCCGTAGGGCTGCTAAATCTTTCCAGCAGTGATTTAATTAACAAACTGTGTTCGTGGGAGTCTAATGATCTAACAGTACCTCATGCAGAGAACACAGAAGATATTCAGATTACAGACAGCATCAATTTAATTTTGCACGAAGCATAAGAATATGCAAAGAAGACTTCACCAAGTTATTAAAGTGACTTTCTTCTCTCTCTCTCTCTCTGTCTCTCTCTCCTGCTCTCCCACACCCACACACAATGTTGTTTCTCACCTGGATGTTCTGAACCACACTCTTGAACTGAGAGGATCGCTGTGTCCATGTGTTGACAAGATCCATGGCACGGTCAAAGTTCTTTACATATTCGCCATACATCTTCATGAAAGGGGCTAGCTTCTGAAGAATGTCCCCGATGCGAGGGTTGGAGTTCCTTTGAGACAGGAAAATAGCACTTACATTAACACTTAAAACACACACATCAACAGTTTTCAGAAAGGGGCTAGCAGCAGCTGAGGCCACAACTGGAAGCAATATAAATTCAAGCTTTTGATCAAGTAGCTGATTTCACAAGAATGAGACAGGAAGAGGTGGCTCACTGTTACTCCAGGCGGCATAAAATTGGTTATCACTTAAGTAATTCAAGCATCTAACAATTGTTTATAAAAGATTAAGGAACTAGCCAAGAACCAACTACTGGCATAAATACTGTGTGTATGTACATATGTACACGCACTACAAACCAGCCTATTACACTACCAATAGCATATACTAATGCAAGCATTTGGAATAGCTTCAAAAAGATGTGTTTCCCTAAACAAGAAGGGATACAAGTGGAAAAGGACCCTGCAGCATTAGATTTGTGATACACTCTCTCCACTACAGCGTCAACTTTCTGATGGCGTTCTTGCAAGTTGGACTGGATGAGCAGTAGCCCTTCTGGTGCACTACGTTTGAGGTCAAGTGATGTTTCACATTTTAGCAGTTGCAGCAACTCGGCTGAAAATCAAGGAGGCATAAAACATTCCTTAAAATGATGACTAGTTTTAATCAGTCTTCAATTGTTTCCCTTTATTATTCCCCACCACAAAGTGGGACAGGGGATATTGGATCGGGGTCCGTCCGTCCGGGCCACAACTGGGGACAAGATTTCTCTGAAAAAGTAATACCTAGATGCGTTAAATTTTGTATGATAAATAAGCTACTCATGATCAACATTGAGTTTAAAAATGGACGTCAAAGCATTTTTTTATGGAGTCACGACCCTTGAAGGTGGCGGGGGATAGTAATGACACTGTCATCTTGTTTACTACGCATAAACCCCCGAAGGTGTAGTCAGTTGGCCTTGTTCAGCTAAGATGAGAAATAAAATGACTGACAGAGCTCAATTCAAACAATGCTACCCAAAGCTGCGGGTACGAGTAGCTAAAGGTTGTCTTACTTGTTTGATTCTTTCTTATGATTTAATGACCTTAACATAGCATTGTGAAGGAAGCTGTGTTTAAACTGCTGATTGATTATCTATTTATTTATTTTAAATTTAAAAAAAATATTATAAATTTGGCATCTCCAATCCCACTCAAATCTGAAATGCCCAATTGGTGAACTATGTACAAGGCTAGCTCGTATGCGACCCCTTGCTCCCAATTCGGGAGAGTGTAGACAGTTTGCGGCTCTCCTCCGAAGCTGGCGCCTGTCAGCCTGCTGCTTCTTATACACTCATTGGTTGAATCTTCGCAAGGCTTAGACCAGGCTGAGAATCCTCCTGACGAGCGCCCGTCTGGCCAACAGGAGGCGCTTGAGCAACGAACAAGGCAACTATTATATTCCCTTCCCAACAGTCCCCTCTCAATTTGCAGCCCTGTAACTCTGAAAAAGCTGCCGACCACTGCCGGCTGGTATAAGGTGGGGATCGAACCCGCGATGTGATAGTCACTTCTGCTTCACAATGCAATGCTTTTGATTATTTGTTTTAATAGTAAAACTTTTTCTTAACTGAATGTCACTAAAACAAGTCAGAACTAATCATCAGTTTAAATGGATTCCTTGTGCCTCCTTGACTTTTAGTTAAGCTGCATCTACTAATTTTTACACTGCTATTTACATGCAACTATGGACAATATAAGGTCACATTCGGCTTCAGACCAGAGCAGTAAAACCAACACTAAAGTCCTTTCACTGCTTCCTCTTTTAACTTCCTGCAAACACCAGTTAAGTGCGGAAATGTTTCAATTAATTAAAATTTTTTTTGTCCTTCCAGACTTAAAAATAAAAAAAAAAAACACAAAAAGTTTGGTTTTTATAACCAGCAAAATAATATCACAAACTGCAGAGGTGCACCCAAAGTCATGAATCATACAATGAATGTTAAGTGCATAAAATGAGGCGCAAGTTCTCCTTTAATGAATACTTTCACGAACCTCATTAGGCATAGAAGACTTAAGTGAAAAAAATAAAAAAATGAATTTCAGTTTCATGTTGGCTCATTAGACCTTAAACCCTTGCAATTAATTTACTCCCCTGCAAGGCATAAGAGTCTCTATCTTTCTAAAAACAGGTTCAATGGTGCAGACTACACTACACTACACTACAAGACATTTCAGAAAATTTGTGTCTTATGTTCTTGAAAATAAATGCAACCAATTTTGAAAATATTCCATTTGCAAATAGCATGCGCTACTCATGATACATCTATTATGCTAAAAAAATTCTACTTTTATGCAAGGACTCAAAGAGATTTATAGCTGTATCAGTACATTCACAACTCAAAGAATAATTACATTATTGTGATAATATACAACATTTATTAAAATCTGCACAAAAATGGACTTGCTCTTGGAACACTAATTATACTCCATACGGCAGAAGAGAAGCAAATATCTGCTCGTGTTAACTATCCATGCTTAAACTCAGGATGATTTAGGACTGTTTGGGACGCCGATGTCCCAACCACTATGAGGCTCGGGTCATAGAGTCAATGCAGCTGGAGTCTTGTGTGTTAGACACAGCCCTGAGCGAATCTAACTGAACACAGAGTCATAAACTATAGCCCTGGCTTACAGGCCATCTATCCTATCAGTCGTAGGGGGTTGGGTGGTAGAGGGGGGTGGGTCCTTTCTGTCCTTTCTTTTCCATAAACACTCAGTGACACTATACTGCATTGCCAAAAATGGCTCGGCAGACGCAGGCAGTAAATATCAGCTCAGCAGATGACTGACTCAGATAAAGCCTCCATTCTCCAGGACTGGCAGAGTGTACACTCCATCACAGCTGATGCAGCGCTCTGTGTTCACAAACACTCCACTGAGTCGGCCATGGCACGATGGCGGCTGTGTTCTGCCTGGATTAGAGGCTTCGTGCCATCATGGGAAATGGAGTTTAACAGCAGGTTCTGCAGGGGAGCAGCTGGCGCGTAGGCACGTTAATCGCTCACCACTCATTGGTGATCCGCGTCTGTAACTCCGGGAGAAGGAACTGGCCGTGGAAGCGATATATGGAGGAAATGTTGGAGAAGATTCCGGTGATCACGTCCTGGGGAATTCCAGCTTCTGTTAACTTAGTGCAAAATACCTGCAGAGAGAAGAGATTCAGAAACAAGTATGAATCAATCCCATGTATCAATCACAGTGAACGCATGAAGCTGAATCACTCGTTAAAAGGAGTTTTGATGACTTATTTAACAGTGTATGACTGCATTGCAAAGCTCAAGATACAGGGAATAATAACAGCTTTTGGTTTGTAGGTTTTCATGTTTAACTCCTTCCCTACGGAATACTTTTATATAAAATTGTCGCGTTTGTACTGAATACTTTTCCCGAAAATGACACAATATATAAAGTATTAAAGTACAGGAGGCCCATCAGCGCAATCGTCAACTGATTTTGTGTTTTCATCGGACTGCGAATGGCTATCCACACCGCTGGCACCGGCTTACCGTAGGGAATGGTAGAATTCGCCGCGCCACTCGCAGCGGCTTGCCGTAGGGAATCAGTTAATCTTTTTAATCTGAGCCCCTAGTGTTCCATGTGCCACTGTTTGTGCCAATGTTAAATGCACTGATAGATGCTGGATAATAAAAACACACTTTCATGTATGAACGCTTGAACGAGTACGGAAAATGATAGCCAAGAAAACTTCAAAATTCATTTCAGTAGTGATGAATTGCATGCAAACACTGCAGTAGAGACAGTGAATTATATTTTAATAAATATAAAACACTTGATTTTTCTCAAAGTACAAAATTTTAAATCCTTCTTCGCTCCAGAGAGTGAAAAGGAATGTTTCCATGAACCTCTCAAGTAGTAAGACTGAATATGTTTTATAAAATAAAGAGATTGCCCATCTTTGAACACGAGTGTTTAATTAACACCAAGTGGAGGGATAATTGAAAAAGCAACCATCAATAATGTCGCTTTTTTAGGTTGTAGGATATAAGAAAAAACCAACAAAGGATTCAGGGCTTCCAGCCCCCAGTAATTAAAGGCTATGCGGTACAGTAATTAATCCTGGGTTTAAGAGAGAGGACATTTCTCAGTGGGTCAGAGTTACAGTACGGCTTTAAATCCAGATTAGTGCTCGTGATGAGAAACGCTGCAGGCAGACACGTGAGCTGAATATTTGGGCCAGATACATTAAACAAAAGCCGTCCACATCTGACAAGGCTGGACAAGGAAAACCCTTTCCTGTGCGGACAAACATGCATCCTCTCAAATGCGTGCATTTCTTTGATGCACATGCAGCAGAAAGCAAAAACATAATGATCACCAGCATAACGAGCTGTTGGTCCTCCAAGTGCCACCACGGCTCTCCAAGGCATGGACTCACCTCATCTGAGGGTACTGCCCTCAGTGTAACTCTCCTACATCATGCCCAACAATGCCTGATTGTTGTCGTATGTTAACTTTACTGGTCACTTGTCTACGTAACTGGTCATTTGTTAACTTTACTGGTCCATTCAAATTTTACAAATTTCACTTCGTGTCACCAATGCCACTTGATCTGTTAGCACTTTAACTTGTCTCCTTGGAGCTCAGCACATTTGTACCGAACTCTTACTCTTTTGTAAGTCACTCGAGATGAGAGCATCAGCTAAGTACCTGTAATGTAATGTAATGTAATGTAATCCCTAGTATTTGGTACCAGGACATTAGCAGCAGATCCTCTATGTCTTGCAATTTTCACGGTGGAGCTGCTGTGGATTGTAATTGTCCTTTCTGCACACAGGAGCTCAATTGGGTTTGAAGGTCAAGTCTGCGTCATGTTTCTCAAACCTTCCTGAAACATCTTCTGCAGTGCGGCAGGGCGAGTTATCCTGCTAAAAGAGGCCACAGCCACAGGGGAATACCATTGCCACAAAGGAGTGCACCGTCTCCCCACATTATGCCAAGGTAAGTGGCATGTGTCAAATTTATATCTATATGAATGCCCAAACCCAGGACTTGGCACAATACGTCCTGGTGCCATCTCTCCCCAAGGTAAACGTCGCAAATGTACCCGGCCTTTCACACATTTTTACACTGCTCCAAGGTCCGGATCTGAAGTTTGTGTGCCCACTTTCGATGGAGAGCAGGGGTCAACATGGGCAGTCTGAGGACTCTGCAGCTGTGCAGTTCCATATGCGGCAGGGTGCGTAGTACCGTGTGCTGCAATACATTCCTCTTATTAGAACATAAAAGTTTTCTGCAAACTGGACTGCAGTTGCCCTTCGCCCAGTTTGTATAAGACGGCATAGCCTTCATCACATCAATAAACCTAGGGCCCCAAACACCCTGCTGCCAGTCTGTGGTTTGTCCCTCCTTCAACCGCTTTCGGGACGTACTCACCACTGAAGACTGGGAGCACCCCACAAGCTTCCCCATCTCAGAGATGCTTCAACCCAGTTATCCGGCCATAACAATATAGCCTTCGACAAAGCTGCTCAGGTGCTTACAGCTGCCCATTTCTCCTGCATCCAACGCGTGAACAACATGAACCAACTGCTCACTTAGAGTCTAATATGTCCCAGACCATGATGTTAACCCAGACCAGACAAACGGCTTTGAGATAAATCAGCAATATTCCCTTAATCATTTGAAGACAGTAATGTTTTGGCTCATCTGAGTAGACTTATGTCCGTATGGCTCTCTGTGTGACTGCCAGGAAACCGCACACTCACCTGGTCCAGGAGATGGAGCCTCTTGACGTAAGCCTCCTCTGTCTGCAGGAGCTCTCTGGCAATATTGAGCAGCTTCTGGGACTCCGTGCACTGAAGGGAAGAGCAAAGTAACCGGTCCACCAAGCAGACTCTGTACAACACCGGAAACACTAATGCCAGAGACCTTTACTGACAAACAATGACTTGTTGCTCCAAGTCAACATGCATGAACCTGTGAACTCTCCAGACATGATAATAATAAAAGGCAAGATCGAAATATTAACCAACTTGTGACAAATACTTGCTGCCTTTTTTCCATCCAGCTTCACTATACCAATGTGCGCTCACTGTAGATTCTCAATGTGCGCTCACTGTAGATTCTTGAGTGAGTCTCCCACACTACCAGTAGCTTTAGTCAAGGACCAATGGCAGAAAAGGCGTTAGCCAGTGCACTCGCAGGTCACACTGCTGTAGAAGTGCAACATCAAGTGGGTAGGATTGCACTCAGGAAACACTGCTGGACGTCATAATCTTAATCACAGCTAATCGACAAAACCACAACACTCTGGCCGACTGACTGACTGAAGTCAGGAATTAGGAGATAAAAGACTTGTATTCATTTGGTGCAAAAAATGTATTCATTTGGTGCATCAATAAATTCTAGCAATTCAGCACAGTCCAAGAGCAATAATACAAACGAATGGCGCATTAAACCACTGCACCAAACAGACACTGAATATGTGTCTTGAATTTCTTTTCGATAAAACAGTGGGAATAAATCCAGTAATATTAACACAGGGCTGAACTAAACAGACACACCAGAAGACTTTACACAGTAAGAACGCGGCGCGTGGGATGAGTTTCGCAATGTACATGATGCACACAGTAGCAGAGTTAAGGAGGAAACAGGAGATGTAGAACAGGGCATCTGACCAAAGGTAAAGTTAGCATAGGAGGTATGAGGGAGCTTCAGTAAATGTTCTCACACACAGTATTGAAAATACATTCACAGCAACACAAAAACCTTTCTAAACCTCAGATACTTTTACCATCATGGTTATGCAGTAGTGTTGTGCTATAAAAGCCAAACCACTTCCTTCGTGACAGTGGTGTCATCAAAAATAAATTAGCACGTCAAACAAAGACAGCACGGCCCTTTAAAAATTATCTTGTGTCACAAGAACTTTCCTGCTCAGATACTGAGTCCCAGGACGAAAGGAAACATTGGAAAGAATCCAAATTCAGTGACTACCGCTCGTCTTAGACAGAGACTACAAGGCTCAGCTGTGCTTCCAGCTGGGAATGCTCGTTAATCCAGCATAAAATAAAAGAGTCAGATGAATAAGAGTGTGAACATGCAAAATTCAACAGACAGACCCATATTGGGCCAAAGGTTCTGCTACACAAAACTTAACTGTTATGCTTCAAATAATTCCAAGACAAATCAATTTTTTTAAAAAATTTAGTATCTCCAATCCCTCCTGAATTTGGGATGCTCAATCCAAGAACTATGTACAAGGCTTGCTCGTATGCGACCCCCTATTGCCAACTCAGGAGAGTTCACGGCTCTCCTCCGAAGCACGGGCAGGTCAGCTCCAGCATCTTTACACTCATTGGTCGAAACTATCGCAAGTTCAGAACGAGGGCGGAGGATACCCGAACATAAGCAAGCTTAGAGTCTCACTGACGAGCACCCGGCTGGCCAACAGGAGGCGCTTGAGTGACGAACAAGGCAACTATTTTAAATTGCCCTTCCCAGCAGACCCTTCGCAGTTTACATTCCCATAGCGCTTCAGCCAATCGTGTGCGGTTCTAAAAAAGCTGCCGACTACTGCTGGTTGGTACGACTGGGGATCGAACCCGCGCCATAGTAGTCACTACTGCATCACAATTGCAGCGCCTTAACCGAGTGAGCTAACACAGCAGACAAATCTTTATGATGTTTTCAGCAATATAAGGTTACCATGGCACTGAGGGGAAGGTTCATTCTGATTATCTTCCAAGTAGTGGACTGTAATCAGGTCCAGTCAGAAAAAAGGTAACGAGTGTGAACAGAACAATGCTTGCTTAATTTGTATAATGGACCGAATACAACAGACTGCACAGCGTTAAGGGGAATAATGCTAGGCGCTATCATAGTTGTCCTTTCAGCAAATTCTGCCAATCATATTTTGAAACAAATTACTGAATAGCAGACATAAACTACGGTAACCTGCACTGACTTCATTTCTGGCATCAGATATACATTTCCTGACAAGTGAGCAAAGCACGTAAATTGCCTTGCACAACAGTTTTTACAAAGCACTTTCGCAGATGCATGTATATAAACACTGCTGTGCTCTAATTTCACCAGCGCTACAAAGTCCTTCGCTTAAGGCATTCTAGCTACTCAACCTAAAGCAACTGACTGGAACAGTGAACTTGTTGATTACACTTGACTTCTACTGCGCTCTTTGAACAGGGAGAGTCACAACACGACCCAACGGCTATGACACAAATAAAACAAGCAAGAATCTCCTGTGCCGGGGGATGACACAGATGAGTGAAATTGCTTCCCTCAGACAATGAATGCTACAGCAAAAAACCGAGCAGTATTAAGGGTATTAAGGGGGTTGCAAATCATTTGACCGTGGTAACTAGTTTCAAAGTGAAAAGAATCTACAGAAATACAAAGAGATGAAAAAGAAATGACAAAAATGAAGTCTAATGATGCAGGTGGTAAAGAGAGGTACTAGAACAGGACCGAAATATTCTCTGACAAATATGACCGACCAGTACTTCCCCATTGGCTAACATCACTTCAGCAACTTACTGGCATGTGAAATGGACAGCTGTGTCAAAGCCACCAAGCCACCAACCACAGTTAACATGTGACATAGAGGGAAGGAGGTCACTGCTGCTCCAAGCTCATGGTCTCCAACATCTGGGCAAAGCAGAAGGAGTGGAAAACAACAGCAGGAGCAGAGCTTCAGCGCTCACCTTAGATGATTCGGAGAGGAGCTCGCCCTTTGACCCCTCTGTTCCGTCCATCTCCCCACTGCTGCCCTCGTCCAGGTCGCTGTCCTCATCCTGTGTGGAGTCTCTCTTACTGCCCAGGGTAATGCTGGCCCGAGCTTCACTATCTAGCTCCGTCTCTGTCTCCGTCATGCTCTGGTCTTCCTCGTCGATGGCGTCCTCGTTGGGGAAGACCTCGCCCTCCACGTTGCAGGACGGGCTATCGATCCCGCTGTCCCTGTTGGGAATTTTGCCGCTCCCGTTCTGCTCCGTCGACTGATTGTCATCGAGTTCACAGGAGGCCTCCGTGCCGTTGGCGTCTCCGGCCGTCCCGCAACCCTCGTCTTCGCCGCTCATGGCCTTTAAGTCGTCGATTCGCAGGGCGCCAAACCCCGAGAGTTCTGTTAAGGGTCCCGTTCTGTCCGAGACGCTACGTGCAAGTTTATCTCCCAGGGAAGCCTCGACGGAGTTCCTGCTCCCAAGCCTCGTCTCCGGCAGGTCCGGGGGGTCCAGAGCAGAGTCCATACTCACGGACAGACGAAACTGGCCTCTCCGGGGAACGCCAATGATTGGCGCTCTGGGGGAAGGAGAGGAACATCATCATAAAACAAACCAATGTTTCTTTACCTGAGGCACTCGTTCTAACAGTCCTCAGAAACCAGACTAGGATTTCGTCTGAAGGCTGTTCCTCACCACATTGTCGATTAGCAATTATTATGGTCAATGAGGCTCCCACTGCCACCTATGAACACCAGAACACCACAGAACACTATACACCCTGCAAAGCATAGCTAGTGAAATGCAGAATGATTAGGTGGAACCTAAATTCAAATTTAAAAAATGCATGCTAGCACACACACAGTTATATTGCTAAGAAGACATTATACCAAAAAAATGTGAATACAAACACAAAGAGAGGTTATTTCTATACACATGCACATACTGAATAAACACAAGAGGTTACACTCTAGTTTTTAGTAAAAGTAGGCGAGGAAAAATGTACCATATACATATTGTAATTCCCAAGCAGCGGGAAGAGAAGTAGGGCATGTTGGTGTACTGTAGCACCGTGACATTCTGGGTGAAACAACAAACAAAGAATATCCATCCGGTCCATGGAAATGAAAAGCCTTGTGATGTCACACAACTATTGGCAAAGCCCACAGTATTGTTACTGCTCGTTATGAAAAGAAATTGTTCAACACAATACCCGACATTACCACAGTAAAGCGTGAGCTATTTGAGTTGAGTCAATAACACTGACAATAAGAAAGTTTTCAATCTTTCATCAAGCATTTCTGGCCTGTAATCACGTCAACATGTGACTGAATCTGTGAGCAGCTGATGTGGATGCTTTGATAATGTCTGGTCAGGCTTTTTTTGCAGTGAGCGGTAGCACAAATGAAAGGGAGAGAGATTTTAAGTGCTTCTTTCATCAATGAGACGTGCAGCCCAATGCGATTCCCTCTGTCATTCAGGAAGCAAAGCCCAATGATGCTTAAAAACTAGAGTGGTTCCACACAATTGATTATTCCCCATAAAAGTTTAATGCTTTTATAAAAAATTTATTTTTCTAAAGCAATATCTCAGTGCTGTACTCGGTCAGTATTTAGAAGGATTACTAATGAATCAAGCGCCAAGTGCCATTCATCTCCATTTACATTGCACCTCTTAGATGGAATGAAAATCCGCAGCCCTCATTACCAATGCCACATCTTAATTGTATACTTCGTTTAAACCAACCCCATTAAAAGCAAAAATGCAATTCAATCCAGTACAATATCTTTTCTCAGTCATTTCAACTATAACCCCATTTCCAAAAAAAGTTGGGATCCCGTGTAAAACGTTCATAAAAGCAGAATGCAATTATCTGCCAATCATTTACACCCTATATTTAACTGAAAATAGTACAAAGAAAACAAATCAGATGTGCTCATTTTGTATTTGACGCCATCGACAAGTTTCAAAAAGTTGGGACGGGTACAACAAAGGACTGAAAAAAACAACAAAAATACACCTAGTCAAACATCTCACAGCAAATGAAGCTAATTGGCCACCGGTCAGTAAGAGGATTGGGAATAAAGGGGGCATCCCAGAGAGGCTGAGAATTTCGGAAGCAATGACGGCGAGGGCTTCACTACTCTGAGAGAGATTGTGACTGAAAACTTATGAATAACATTTCTCAATGTAAAATTGCTTAGATTTTGGGGATTTCATTTGTACAGTGCATAATATCATTCAAAGATTCAGAGAATCTGGAGGAATATCCGTACACAATGGACAAGGCTAAAAATCAATATTGAATGGCCATGACCTTCAGGCCCTCCAGCGGCACTCATTAAAAACAGATGGGATTCTGTAGTGGAAATCAATGCATGGGCTCAGGAACACTTCTTGAGACCATTTTGAATAAACACAGTTTGCCACTGCATCCACAAATGCAGTAAAAACTCGACCATGTAAAGATAAAACCATATATAATCAAGATCCAAAAGCGCCGTCGCCCTCTCTGCGCCTCAACTCATTTAAGATGGACTGAAGCAAAATGGAAAACTGTTCTTCAGGCCTGACCAATCAAAATAAATTGGAGGTCATGGACGCCACATCCTCCAGGCTAAAGAGGAGAGGGACCATGCGGCCTGTTATCAGCGCACAGTTCAAGAGCCAGAATCCACGACAGCACGGGGGAGCATTAGTGCATACGGCATAGGTAACTAGCACATTTGCAAGGACACCACTAATACTGAACAAAATATACAGGTTTTAGAGCAAAATGTACTGCCACCCAGATGTCTTTTTCTGGGAAAGCCTCACTTATTTCTGCAAGCCAATGCCAAACACCACACTCAGTACGCATTACAACGACACGACTCAGTCGAAAAAAAGTCTGGGAGTTGAACTGGCTTGCCTGCTGTCCAGATCTGAAACCCATTTAAAATACTTGGCGTATTATGAAACATTAAATATCACCAAGGAGACCACTAACTGCAGAGCAGCTGAGATCCTACATCAAGCAAGAATGGGAAAACACTTTGCTTTCATAAGTACAGCTGTTGGAGTCCTCAGAGATCAAACACTAAGAGAGTGTTGTTCGAGGGGGAGGTGCTGCAAAATAAGGGTAAACATGCCTCTATCCCAACTTTTTTGAAACATGTTGATGGCACCAAATTCAAAACGAGCAGATACTTTTTGAAAAACACTGAAGTTTTTCAGTTTCAAGATCTGGTACGTTGTCTTTGTACTATTTTCAATGAAATGCAGAGTTTACATCATTTGCAAACTATTGCATTCTGTTTTTTATTAACATTTACACATCCTCCCAACTTTTTCGGAATCGGGGTTGTATAAAATGGAATCAATGCAATTGTTCCAAACGTCCAACGGCAACAAAATTGAAAATAAAAACCATGAGATGAAGCCTATAAATGCTACAATCAAAAATTGACAGCATGACTGTTTACCTGGAGTTTTCAAATTTCTCGATGAGGAGGCAGACGCTTTTGACGGGCTCCTGCGGCTCCCCCCTCCCCGGAGGGATGGGGGTTTTGCTGGGTTTTGGTGGGGTGGCGGGCAGGGGTCGAGATGGAGGGGGAGGAATCCACTTGCTCCTCTTGTCGGGACCTTGTCCGAGCAGGTGAGCGGGTTTAGGAGGCACTGCAGGACAGGAGAGAGAGATTCGGTGAGTCCCTCCCCGCTCTTCAGCCCCAAGCCTGCACTCCTTCAGTCACGAGCTGGGCCTGACCCCAGTGAAAACGCTTCCATTCCACCAAATCCACTCAAAACGGAGGAAAGTCAAAAAAAAAAAAAATACTCAGAGGGGTGCCAGAAATACTGAACACCTCGTCTCTTCGACGTTCAACCCAGTGCACTGCCGCTGAGTGCGAATTCGCAGAGCAGCTTCCTTGTTTCTCAACAGGATGCTGAAGTTTGTGTGTGCTTGTGTGAGTGTGCAATTCACTGCGGTTTCAGAGACACCAAAAAAACCTCACAAGAGCAGAAGTGTCAATGTCACGTTGAGCAAAGGTCCTCTTTCCACGCTCGCTGAGCCACAGCAAAACTACATTTACCAAACTTGTTGCCTTTTCAGAACTATTCTTCGCAACAGTTTCTGATTGAAGAGATGAACACAGTTCATGAAATAGTTCATGCTGTTGCAGGAACCCCATCACTGAGGTTTCCGAGTTCACTTCCTGCTACTTACTGCATGCAAACTGAATACACGGGTCAAAAAAAAAAAACATAACACGCAACCTGAATGAAACAGAACCATTCTGTAAGTCATTCAGCACAGTTTAATATACAGTAAAAAAAAACAAGTGATGGAAAGAGTGATAATTCTGTTTAGATATTAATTGTGGTAAGAATGCTACACCTTGCTTCAGATATACAACCTTATGAAGACCAAAATAGAGCAGTCATGAAGTATGCTGTACTTGTGACAAACATGTCAGAGAGTTTTAACTGAAAGAAAGAACAACTTCAGACACATCCCCAAAAATTGCAAAGAAAAATAAGAGAGCAGAAAATGGATTCATTTGCAAAACTGATCACTTGAGCACAGAGATGATTTGAGTGTAGTATGGTGTAAATGCCATGAGTTTTATGAATGTAAATACCTTGACATTAAAGCTGCTGGTCTTTAATTGCATATTCACTGTTGAAAACTGCACAAGAGCACAATGCCAAAATGCAGGAACTGTTAATGTCCAAACACTTATCACACATCATGAACAAAATTTGCCTTATCCTACATCATATGCAAAATCCTCAGCTTCTGCTCTGCTGGTACAGAAGAGTTTTACGCATGTTGGGTGTGTGTGTGTTTGTGTGTGTTTGTGTGTGTGTGTGTGTGTGTGTGTGTGTGTGTGTGTGTGTGTGTGTGTGCGCGCATGCGCGTGTGTCTGTGTTAGTGTTGGAGGTAATTCTTCCCTCTCCATATTAAATCCAACAGACTGATCCGTGGAGAACCGGAGCCCTCAGGCACTACACAACAAGGCCTCTAATGAGCTATGCAAACTAGCTCTTCAAAAAGCTTTCGAGAAGCAGTCAGTAGCCCATGGCGAGGAGAGGCAGGGGTGAAGCTCTATTGATACAGGACGGATACCAGACGAAGCTGTGGAGGCATATGCCCAACTGCGCCTGTATGAAAATGCACGTAATCGAGCACCTGGGTGAGCGGGGCAGTCATGATTAATGTATGCCTGCGCAGAGCGGGGAAAACCATCGAAGCAGGAGGATGAGGGGAGGAGTACCTTGGGGTTTTGATTCGGGGGGCTTCCGTGACGAGCTGGTCGGCTCCGAGCTGCGCCTCGGAGGCGGACTGCAGTGACATGGTCTGGGCACCTGGAGAGAGGTCCTTCTGAGCAGCGGGGACTTCGCTGCAGGCCCACACTTAGTACGAGCAGAGGGGGCAGGCAGCTCTGGGGAGAGGGGAGAGAGGAGACATTAGCACAGCACAGTGACCCGCGGCAAACGGAGGTCATTTTGGGAACAGAGTCTGAACAACGAAACCTCAACATAGCATTTTTATTAAAACTTGTGTCTAGAAATATGACACATCATCGCTCCACATAGATTTCAGTCATTTCCCTTACTATACGAGAAAAGTATGTAAATATCTACAAAAATAAAACGGCGTCTTCTGAAAACTTGGCCGCGACTGTAATTTTGGTTCCTTAATCAACTGAGAGAGAGTGTTTTTAAATCAAGCAAGCAAAGCTGACTGATGCATGTTTGCGACATTCAGTGAGTTTGTTTAAAACTAGCTTCTTGGAAGGGATCCTCAGGCATCTTGCTCTTTGAAAAAGGATAAATAAAGCAGTTTGGAAAGAAATTGGAATGAATTTGAAAAACAACGCATAATCTGAAGAAAGAGGACACAAAATTGCAATAAAAGACACAACACAGTTCAGCCAGAAACCCATCAACCACCAGCGCAATGATGATAAAGTGGGCTTCAGAAAAGGAAGGCAGCTAAAATATTTTCATGCACGTAACCACCTCCGAAGACTCTGAGCAGCAATGGGGCTGCGCACTATCAATAGCTCGCAGACATGCCTAAGGGCAAGGACTACAAAAATAGTTTTCTCAGAGCTGCTTCACAAAATGGACAAAATATCATTGTATCTGAGACAAATTACTGAAAAAAGTCAAGATGTGAAGCCTTTTCAACACTACTAGTGATATTAGGAACTTAATTTATGAAAATGTAAAATCTGAAGTCAAGTTAGGGCCATGTTAAACACAGGCATGAGTCCTTCAGGATTGGTCCCCAGCGCAGCTATATCTTCAGACTGAAACCAAGATTCTTTTTCAAAAGTACTTTTCCATTCAGACTGGAGCAAGTGTATAAAAACTATTCAGCATATTGTGAGCAGTGTTTGTGCAGTCAGGTGTGTGTGCAGTTGAGAACAAATACTGATGCAATAACATTGTTCTCATAACCATTTTCCCCCATTGCAAGAACTCTGGCAAAGTTCGTTTTTAACACAACTGCCAGAAATGATGAATAAGCAAACTACTGTTCAAAGTTGCCGACCCAGAATGCAGACTCAGGCATACTGAGAGGAGAAACATAAACCTCCAGCCTCCATAAGCACTTTTTTTAGTTCATACAAATCAGCAGATCAATCAACAGATCACCACGTACATCACATAAGTAGCCAATAACAAGCGTCATTCACAAAAACAAGGAAGAAGGTTTTCACTCACTCATGAGGGCTACATCCCAGAAATCTGAGGTAACCATGGAAACGAGAGAGAATCTCAGCCTTCAGAACAAACAACAGAAATGTGTACAACAATACAGTTGTGTAAAGTAGCCGCATTGCCAGAAAATACCTTTCATGTACAAAAGTTAACATGTTATATTTCTTGGCCCACACTCGAAAACCGACAGATACTATTCCGTATAAACTACTAACACAATAAGTCACATGACCCCAAGGACACACAAAAATGGGAATAAGAAGATTAAATCGCAATAAACATACGAAACCGCATGTGCTTAATGTTCACATGCTGAATAGAATAAAGAACATATCTCACCACAGCACCAAACAGAATCCAGATTCTACAATCCAACTGCATAAACACATAGAGCAGTCCCATTCAGCATTCAGACGCACAGCTCAGAAACGGTGCTCGCGTGATTACGAACCATTCCGTTCCTCATCTCTACGCCGGAGAGGATCCTGATTATGCGCCAAGTTCCAGAAACACCCATCATGACAGGTGCGAAAACAGCACCTGTCGAGCGTGCACACATTCCCACCAAACCTGCTTCACATGCCTCCTGCAGGTGCACCTGCATTACAGTCGCCGGTGTCAGACCGTAAATATTGAACACGTGAAGGGGTCAACGTGACAAGACTGAAATACTATTGAGCATCACCATCTGGAATAGTGTCCTGTCACGCGCCACATATTGGCACAGCACAGAAGGGGGGAATGCAAGAGGGAATTCATCTGTCCATGCAGTTAGATGGGATGAATAATGCAGGGCGAGATGAAGCATACCGTAAGCAATGAATCATGAAAAACTCGTTTTTTGGCATCTCATTCTACTAAGAGTACATGGCCTAGACGCAAGTTCAATACCAACGTGAGATCTTGGTCTGGTGCTCTGCCAATTATAGCTTGCTTTAAGTGCAGTTTTATGGAGTTGGAGACAAATTAGAAATACAGCGTCATCATTCATGGAGTCTTCCCACGCAGGGATCTCAACAATGACGTGAGTCAGCAAGCTCAAAGCTCCCTGTCATTAGTAATAAGATCTTTATTCCATATCCTGCTGCATGTCTTTGATTCTCCTACCCTTCCTGGAGATAATGGACTTTAAACAATCTATCCCTTGTTCTCCTAAAGACGCTAAATAAATTAAAGCAGGAAAGGCAACTGACCTGAAGACATGTGCGAGACAATGGGCACAGAAAAAAAAACGAAATGTAATCTATTTATGATACCAATTTATGAATCATTTTCACTGATGAGAAAAACCCTGCGAATGCCTTACACAGTGCAAATATATTTTCCATAAACAGCATGTTATTGGTGTCTAAGTACTGTGTGTGGAAAGACACAACTTAAGCCCCATGATCTGTGAGTTTTTTTCCACTCAGAAACCCACTTGCGTGATCGCAATAATCACAGTGGCGCCGTCATGCCCTTCAAAGCAGCAAGATCAACCCAAAGATCAAGTTTCTCCTCTCGAAACACTGAAGGACTGAAGAATAACGAATCCCCAAATACAGAGCAACCTACAGTATGGCTTGCTTTTCTGCCATATGCACCCAAACTTTGTAGTGGATTAAACTCCATGGCTGCTATAGTAAAGACAAAATCGACAAACCGGTCACAATAACAAGGGGATGATAATTCAGGACCATAATTGACTATTTTACAACTTTTTTCAGCATCAATAATCAGGGAATGAGCCCTAAAAAATGCATTCATGCTGCGCAAGAGTCAAAAAGTTCTCGACACCTTTCAATTGTAATAAGAAAAAAAAGATGTTTTAAATGTTTTTAAGTCTACTGCGTATGCGCAAGATCTAGAAACATAGAATTCTACCCTGGGACACGTCACGTGTGAAGAAAAAGGGTTAGTTTTCGATTTCATATTATTTCCATATGAGCACAATGTATATAAACATAGCATTTTAATCTAAACATCTTGAACTACTGTGCTGCACTGGATAGTATACGACTGTAGTATATACTTACTGTACATTTACCATAACATGGCTTCGAGTGCCTCCTAGTTCAGTCTTCTGATTGACCGTTAAATTTTGAGCACATCAGTAGACAGGACGTCACCAGCTCCTCACTTGTGGTGCTGCTGTGGTTTTTCTATGGGCCCCATTGATAATCATAGGAAATTCTCCATCTGCCTGGGCGCATCGCACCTCCTATGGGACGTTGATGACCCATGTGACTGCGCACAGAACCTCCCAGGAGATGAAAGGTTCAACCATCCATAGCAGCCTGAGCAGGAGGCACTGGCTCAATGCACTCTGCCCACCACAGAGAGAGGCAGGTTACTGGAATGGCACAAAACGCACCAGAGCAGATACCATCATAGTCGTGAGTGCAGTTAGAGCTGTGGATCGGTCTGTTAAATGCCACTGCCTTCCTGTGCCAGGAGATTCTAAGGGGCCATCAGCACCAAAGGCTAAAATGCTGCCAAATAAGACAACATACCTATCCACTGCTAGTCAGGCTAGTTCTACTAATGCATCACCACCCAGAGTGGACAGGGAGACCACATAGTTTAAGGCATTCTAAAATAAGGTGCTGGTGATTTTTCCAGTTCTGTCGAATAGGCTTGAAAATGTTGAGTCTTGTGTTAAGAGCTCAGGTTGACAAACCCCACAAATTAGCTCCCACTGATGAACAACCCGCCGCCTTTCAGCTGCTGAGGATAGCAATATCCGCCACAACAGGACCCCAGATTCAATAGGTGAGGAAAACAACTCTGAGGTTACAGACAGGTCTAACTCTGGCTCATCAGTCTCCGCACATCATCACTCAGTGGATGACTAGGAGTCTGAGCCCAGCCGGGGGAACTATTCAGCAGGAGGACACCATCAGGGCCGGGTCTTCAGCACTACGGCTATTCTGGGCCTCAAAGCTGGTGAGGGCGATACATCTAAGGGTGGCATCTGGTTTTCGATGTCCAAGAACTGCACCTTTCAAACCATCCCCTTCACTGATGACTTAGCCATTATGGTACAGCTTTACAAGGTTGCAAAGCTTGCCCCCAAATAATTTAAACCTGGCTGCCCTTGCCTAACTAGGATTACAGAGGCTCCTATAAAGGGCTTAGATGACATACCTCTGGTTGAGCAAGATATGGCTGCACTCACCTCTCTGGGACTGAAAAAGACCGCAAAACTGGGAGACTGGGCTTGATGGGATGGGGTAGAACACCATGGATATCCCTGGCAGCTGAGCTACTGTTCAGACCAGGTGATTGACCCATGGGTGCAGGAAACAGTTTTTCAATCTACCAACAATTTTGGTGTCAGCCACCCAATTATCTGGGATAAACATGAACTCCGTCTCAATCCCCACTGAACAGCCAGCTATTTTTACATTTTGCCTAAGACAAAGCATGCCTCAACTCAGTCCATCCCTTCAGCCTGTCTTTGGCAGCACCTGTGTTCACCAGGTGCACCTCAGCAGGACTGGCACCTCTCCAGCTTAAGGGCTTAAAAATTCTGCCTTACTTTGACAAATGTCCAATGTGCGTGCCATAACGCAAGCAGGTGATGACAGACACACAGTTTTGTCTCGCATTCACTGCTTAGGTCTTTCAGCAAACCTGGACAGAAACAATCTGACCTTCAGCCAGAGGGTCCAGATTGTGAGTTCAGTTTACACTGCCCAACTGCAACAGTGAGCCTAACACTGGAAAGGGCAGACGGCATTTCGCATCTTTTTTCAGACATGTCAAACTGGGATGCCGCACTTAGCTTCTTTAAGTTCTGAGACTGTGGACTGACTGTTGGTAGCAGCGACAGCAATCCTCCCACTAGACCTGGTGAGAAGGAGGTCACTACAGAAGTGTTTCAACTCTTTCAATCTTCCTCCATTGATGGACTGCAGAGTAGTTCACCTCAAAGTCACAACATGGTGCATGTTAGCAGTATGGCCAAAACAGGAATGTTGGATCTTATCACAGGGTGTTGCTCTGACCAGTTTCCTTTCAGTTGAACAGTGGTGACAACTGATGCCTCCCTCACGGGATAGAGGGTAGTCTGTGAGGGACACGAGACCAAGAGGGTCACTCTAGAGGTCCCAGCGCATTAATGCCTTTGAGCGGAAACCGATCCACCTTGAGCTCTTAGCCATTCTCGGTTACATCAGGGAACAGCATGCTCTTGCAAAGGCACACAACGCTACCTATGCACACAATATCAACCATCAGAGAGGTACAAGATCCCAGCGCTGTTACTAGACAGCCAGCCATCTGCCATTATCGGTCCACCCCCGGCTAGCATCTCTGAAGATGATAAAAGTGAATGGGGTCTCAAACGGAGTAGCAAATCTCCTATGGAGACGAGAGATTCTGGTAGGCGAGTGGTGTCTCCCACTGGAAATGGTAGCCAAGATTCAATCCAGGTTTGGGATAGCTCAAGTCCAACTTTTTGCCTCCCAAGAGTTATCCTACTACCCCCTCTGATTCTTCCTGAGGAGTCAGGAGAGACCAATGGAATTGGATGCTGCAGCATACGTGTTGTAGGAAGGGATACTATATGCTTCATGCTCACAACTTCTGATAACGCATACACAGCATCAGTCCGAGCTGTCATTCTGTCCTCCTTGTGACCCAAAAATGGCAGGGGGGACGATAATTCACAGAAATATTCTGCATGTCGAGGACAGAGCCATTGCCTTTACCAAACAGGAGGGACCTTCTGTCGCAGGTGGGGGGCTGCTTATTACACCCCATTCCTGCATGCCTTAAATTGTGGGTTTGGCCCCTGATTAGTGTAAACTTACAGATATTCATGCTGGGAGCTTCTGCAGGATGCTAGAGATCCATCCACTAGAACACATCCCTCGCAGGAGAAACAATTTCCTCCTGGTACTTAGGGCTCTCAGTCGACCCAATCATCTGCCCAATGGACACATTTCTCCTCTTTCTACAAGATCTTCGTAAGAAAGGCAAGTCTCCTAGTACCTTTAAAGTGTACACCTCTACAGTTTGCATCAGTAGAGGGTTATTCTATTGGTAGCTGCTCCCTAGTGTCTACCTATCTATGAGGCACAAAATGCTTGTGCCGTTGCAGGAGGAAGCTCACTTGTCCCAACTTGGGACTTGCTAATGGTCCTCAACACACTCTCCAAGACCCCAAAAATCCCTTAGCTGAGGCTAACCTTAAATGGTTGTCTCTTAAGAAAGCTTTTCAGTTGGCCATGTCCTCAACTAAATGCATCTGTGAAATGCAAGCACAGGCAGTCAGTGAGATAAACAAATGATATCGCACCGACTTTTAGACAACATTACACGTTTACAGCAGTCAAAGCCTAACCACTCCCATGAGCATCGTGGCCCACTCTACTAGGGGCATGTCCACCTCCTGACCAGTGCTTAAGTACCTTCCTCTTTCTGACATGAGTGCAGCTCGACATTGCCATGCACATTTGTTTAGTTTCACCACATTAATATGGCTTCACCAGGTTGCTTGGGTTTCAGAAATGTTGCATTCAGGTGAATGAGAAGTCAGCAAAGTCATAATTATTTTCCTTGCACTATTTATTTTTTTATTTATTTTGTGCTTCAAATTGTCAGGATTTATCAAATTAACCGAATCAAACCAAATCAAATGGACAGTCTGCTTCCGTTTCAGTTTCCTACCACAATGTTGTGAAATATCATCCACAATAAGGATCGAAAAATTATCAGAGACAGTTTGAATGAGGTTGAAATAGATTGTAAGTTATGAATGTAACTATGGATCTATGAGACTAAAGGATGACCATTACTGTCCTTTGTTGCTTGGAACCATCTGTCATTCCAGGAAAAGAGAGGGAGGTGGGCTTTGTACAGATATATATATATAAGGTGAAAGTCCCACCTCCAGGTCATAGGTCATGTCTTTCGGGTATAAGAGAATGGCTGATGCAGGTATCATTCACAGTAAGAATCATAACACGAACAGTCACAGGGTGCTTTTGATCATTATAACGCATGCTTCCTCACGCCCTCTCTCTTTCCATGTTCTGGAAATCATCCCTCTTCGCCATAATGGAGGATCTTCCACTCCCTTAAATACATTTCAGGGAGACACTGAGAGGAGGCAGGAGGCTTCTGGAGGAAGTTAAAATGAGGCAAAGCAGGTGTACCCTACACAAAAGTATTTTATTAAGTGGCATGACATGAATGCTGCACCTCCACATGTGACATTGCTTTCTGGTATAAATGAGTTCTCAGTTAGCAGGTGTAGTCTCTGTCCTTGCACCTCTTTCTGGCATATCTTTCTCAAAATCTTGCTGGGAGGAGCTCAGTCGCCATGAAGATACGCAAGCGAGGGAAGAAAGGAGACATGTCAGCATAATGGAAAGCACCCACAGTCATCCTTCTGTTTCGTAGTCCACAGATTTTTTGTCTAGCTATAAGTCAAAGATGGAAATATCAAACTGCATAAAAAACTACGAGTCACAAAAACAATTTTACATACACAATTCTCAATGCCATTGGCTTTTTTAATATTGGGTTCATGGACCCCTAGGGATTTGTTAAGGTATCGCAGGAGGTCAATAGCAACCTGTTTTTGATATGCAAACTTCTGAATGTGTGAGCAGGTAAATGAATCCTTTAAAAGCAGAATTGCAGGATGAGTAACGGTTGAAAACTCATGCTCAATATATAGTAGTAGAGCGAGCATCTAATGACCTGCATGTTTCACATCCTGGAGGGGCACTGCCCAGTCATTTTCTCTCTTCTGTCCTCCTCGCTGCAAGTGACTGCCCTCCCCACCTCATCTGACCTGGGCTGGTGCCTCCTGTCAAAGCTCGCATTACCCTCTGAAAGTTTTTAATCACTCAGCGTTTGAGAAATTCCTCTCCATCCCACTGCACTTCTTGCTCTATCACGCGTCATCATTGTCCTTTCCCGCCTACACACTCTAACAGCCTATAAGCAGAGACAAAGTAAAATGTCCAAAGTCAAATAAGCCCTTTCAGAGTTCATTTGAGATTTCCAGGATGGGATTAAACAGACTCTGAACAAGTTGATTTATTTCTGAATATTGAATATCGTGCATCCTGGTCTCGTCAGAAGATGTGCATCTTGGTCTTTATATTTCCTTGCAGATTAAAGTAAAGTGATGCACGCAGGCACACTGGACTGGAGTCCTTGTGGAATGGTCCATTATAATCTAAAAGTGCAATACAATAACTCCACGGGGATATTTATTTAATTTGGCCTACAAGGAAAAATAAATAAAATTTTAAGTGGAACAATATTAGCTATAATTTCAGAAAAGGTGTTTGAGTATGAGACATCTACAATAAAACTGAAAAATAGATCTACAGTAGTGCGCAGTAATGATTATACACCACCACTTTCATCTAAAAGTGGTCCTAATAAATTACTTCTCAATAATTTGGTGCCAATGTATTAAAAAATACTAGATAGGCAATGAAAAAAAAAAAACATTCTCACCAGTATACTGAGCTAAAAATGAGGGTAATAAACAAAAACACTGAAACATCAATTTTTCATAATAATTGAAAGGTGTCACAAATTTTATTTTTTTGACTCTAGCATAGCCTGAATGCATGTTCAAAGGCTCACTACATAATTACTGCTGGTAAAGAAAAATAATTTGAACTAAATTATCTTTGATGGTCAGTTGTTCCAGTACAGAAGGTGACAAACTTTGAGCAGTGTCACAGTGTTACACGATGGCATGACAAAAGGAGCTCTCGGAGATTGTTCGTAGCTTCACTGTGACCTTACATGATGGTGAAGACATTAAATGCTGCCATGGCACTGTAAGAAACACCATCAAACATTTCGGAGAGACCGGTTTGCTAAAAACATGTTGCAAGAGAGATGCAAAACAGAAGTAAAGTGCCTCTGATGTTGGTTATGTGTGTAAGGCAAGAAAAAACTGACAGCACAAAAACTGAGTGATGATATTAATAGCACCAGAAGTGAAGAGATGAAAGTCTCAAGATCTACTATAGTATGTTCCGACGCCAGTGTGAAAATAGTCTTGTTGCTACCCAGAGCTGGCAACATTAAAAAAAAAAAAAAAAAAGACTTAAGTTTGCCAAGAAATTCAAAGATCTGACACCAATTGACAGGGAACAAGTCCTTTGCATCGATAAATCAAAATTGGAAAATTCCCCACCTAAACGCAGAACTCACGTGTGCCGTAGAGCTGGGAAACATTTCAAAAATGACTGTCTAATTCCTTCAGTAAAACATGGAGGTTGACAAAATCATGGCTCAAAAGAAGCATCACAGCATCCTAGTCATGTATTGCCATCTGGAAAGAGACTGATTGGTCGGGGATTTTATTTTCAACAAGATAATGACCCAAAACATACTTCTGAGTTGCGCAAGAATGAGCTCAGTTGGAAAGAAATATCTGGTGACATAATATTTTCTTGGCCAGCTCAAAATCCAGACCTTAATCCGATTGAACAAATCTATTTTAACATTGACAGAATCTCTTTGGAATGAACTTCAAACCATATGGAATGGTGTAGCAAAGGTGTAAATAAAAAAATATGTGAAAACTAAGCCTGAAAAATTAAATGCTCTGATCAAAGAAAAGAGTGTGACACTAGTTATTGACTTTTTCTCTCAGAAAGACATTATTATTTTTGTCTTTGCTATATATTGTTATCGGTTTACTCATTTTCATCTATATATGATCCAATATTACAAAACCCAAAACCATTGAAGTTGGCACATTATGTAAATCGTAGAATAAAACAGAATACAATGATTTGCAAATCCTTTTCAACTTATATTCAATTGAATACACTGCAAAGACAAGATGTTTAATGTTCAAACTGAGAAACTTTATATATTTTTTGCAAATAATCATTAACTTAGAATTTAAAGGCAGCAACACATTGCAAAATTGTTGGCACAGGGGCCTTTTTACCACTGTGTTACATTGCCTTTCCTTTTAACGACACTCAGTAAACGTTTGGGAACTGAGGAGACCAATTTTTGAAGCTTTCCAGGTGGAACTCTTTCCCATTCTTGCTTGATGTACAGCTTAAGTTGTTCAACAGTCCAGGGTCTCCGTTGTCGTATTTTACGCTTCATAATGCACCACACATTTTCAATAGGAGACAGGTCTGGACTGCAGGCAGGCCAGTCTAGTACCCGCAGTCTTTTACTACGGAGCCATGCTGTTGGAGCACATGCAGAGTGTGGCTTGGCATTGTCTTTCTGAAAAAAGCAGGGGCGTCCATGAAAAAGACGCTGCTTGGATGGCAACATATGTTGCTCCAAAACCTGTATGTACCTTTCAGCATTAATGGTGCCTTCACATATGTGTAAGCTGCCCATGCCTTGGGCACTAATACACCCCCATACCATCACAGATGCTGGCTTTTGAACTTTGCGCCTATAACAGTCTGTATGGTTCTTTTCCTCTTTGGTCCGGAGGACACAACGTCCACAGTTTCCAAAAACAATTTGAAATGTGGACTCGTCAGACCACAGAACACTTTCCCACTTTGCATCAGTCCATCTTAGATGAGCTTGGGCCCAGCGAGGCCAGCGGCGTTTCTGGGTGCTGTTGATAAATGGCTTTTGCTTTGAATTGTAGAGTTTTAACTTGCACTTGCAGATGTAGCGACGAACTGTAGTTACTGACAGTGGTTTTCTGAAGTGTTCCTGAGTCCATGTGGTGATGTCCTTTAAACACTGATGTCGGTTTTTGATGCAGTACCGCCTGAGGGATCGAAGGTCACGGGCATTCAATGTTGGTTTTCGGCCTTGTCGCTTACGTGCAGTGATTTCTCCAGATTCTCTGAACCTTTTGACGATATTACGGACCGTAGATGATGAAATCCCTAAATTTCTTGCAATAGCTCGTTGAGGAATGTTGTTTTTAAACTGTTCGACAATCAGCTTACCGTTTGTTCACCAAGTGGTGACCCTCGCCCCATCCTTGTTTGTGAATGACTGAGCATTTCAGGGAAGCTGCTTTTATACCCAATCATGGCACCCACCTGTTCCCAATTAGCCCGTTCACCTGTGGGATGTTCCAAATAAGTGTTTGATGAGCATTCCTCAACTCTCAGTCTTTTTTGCCACTTGTGCCAGCTTTCTTGAAACATGTTGCAGGCATCAAATTCCAAATGAGCTAATATTTGCAAAAAATTACTAAGATTACCTGTTCGAACATTAAGTAACTTGTCTTTGCATTGTATTCAGTTGAATATAGGTTGAAAAGGATTTGCAAATCATTGTATTCTGTTTTTTATTTACGATTTACACAACGCGCCAACTTCACTGGTTTTGGTTTGTACATGAAATAAATAATTGAATAGTGCTTGGTATCTGATTTATCTTTATTTTGTTTAGTCCATTATTTTCACTGCACACTACTGTGGGAAAATATTAAACAGGCAAGAAAAAAAGACATCTAAACAAATAGTAAAAGAAAATATATGCATGGAAAAATACTGCAATAACCTATGAAATTACAACTGAAAGGTTTAGCACGGTCTTTGTAAAGTACAGGATTTCAACCTTATCTAAACATAATTAATCATCAAAAATATCAAAGCAAGTACCTTAGGCAATAAGACAAACTAAAAGAGCAAAGTACAGTCTGGATCCGACCTGGTTTATCCGCAGATCTGTATTACCTGAATGTAAGTACAAGAGAATGGATGTGTAGAGGATAGGAAGTAAGATACAGAAAGCAAAGCTTTCCTGAAAAAGATAACAAAAGAGACGAGAATATACACAAACATCACAGTAGCCAAAGGGCCTTTTTAATTGGAGACAGCACTGAGAATGTAGTAAATATTCATGACTTTGGGTCACGTCTTTTGATTTACCCTTAATGAAAAGACAATAAAAATAGATCAAAAACCCCAGCATTAAGGCTTCCACAAATTCAGTCTTACTTAAACAAGCATTTGATGACAAGACAGAGCTCACTTGAGCGTGACACTGGATTTCACTCCACCAAACAGGCTGGGACACTATGAATGCATTTCATGAGATATCAAGACACAGGAAAAGCTAGCTGGACTGGTTTCAAACCTAGACATTATAAATTAATGTTCCTAACAGATAGGAGAAAAATCTGCCCATTTCACCCTAGCGCAATGACTGGTTGAAGAAGAATAGGTGTGTGTGCTTTAATCTACCTTATAAACTACCTTCTATCCCACAGCTTTGAGATTCTTCCAAAAAACTCAACTTCACTTAAAATGACTCTTGAATGCTTTTGTAATGGTTTATAAATGTAACTCAGCATTCATAAACCAAATATTTTAAAGAAATTAATTTGAAACAAAAATATGTTTAAATGCCGACTGCCAACTCACTTCTATGCACGAGGCATTAGTCTTGTCTTTCAGCTATGATGCTCTAAATATAACTCCTATTAAGGAGTGGCAGCAAATATGAGTAATCAGACCCACCTTTGGGATGACAGCAGTTCCATCGCCACAGGTACACAAAAGGCTTCTGAAAGGACTGTGCCAATTACACCCAAAGGGAAACCATTCCCTTTAAAAACAGGTAAACATCTCAACAGAAATATCGATCCAGAGCACACATAGGTAGGAAGGTTTAGTCAGCCTGTAGAAAAACATGCAAAATGCCTTGGCTTAGCTTAGAAACAATACATAACGTAAGGGTAGAAATCCAGTACTAAGGTCGAGAGTAAGGAAAGAAAATAGTCCTGGTGTTAACAAACCAAATGAAGGCAGCTCAGTGGCTCATAGTCACCAGGGTGAGGCTGGCAGCACAAGTGGGGCGTTTTGGCTTTTGGGTGTCAGAAAGCTCAGTAAATTTTTGAGTGAGATTTGAAATAATCCCTCATTTTAATGTAAAGCAAGTGCTGTGGGCCAGCATCTCAGGGGAACCACTCAGGCAATGTCTGTGAGTGAGTAAGCCTTCCAGATGTGAACATACCAGCCTGAGAGCATCCCCAAATTCAGTCATGTTTTTAAATACTAACATACTAATAAACATCTGCAAATGGAAATTTAGTTAGTAAGACTAGTCAATATTGGCTACACTATTCAAAAAGAACCTTGTAGTTCAGTGCCGGGGGAAAAAAGTAGTTTCCCCATCCCAAATAATGCTATTTTTGAATATTTGTCAAACAAATGTATCAGATCATCAAACTAATTTTAACATTTTACAAAGAAAACTCAAGTTAACACACAATGACATTTTAAACCCATGATTTAATAACTTGAAAAAAGCTATCCAACCTCACTTGGCCTTATGTGAAAAGGTAATTGCCCTCTTAGTTGCCAAATCAAACAATGTAGCCATTTTAATTGATATTTGGGTTCAATTTCACTGGAAAAACCCTGGCATGATTGCTGCCAGCCCTGCTGAATCTAAACATAACTTAGACAGAACCTGTCTGACAATGTTAAGTTGACGAAAAGCAGCACATGATGCTGCGATCTAATAAAATTCAAGACAAGATTAAAAACAAAGTTGCTTACATCTTCCACTCTCGTGCTCAAGCAAACCACAGTGAAAGGCATGATCAACAGTTGGAAAAAACTCGGGACGGATATGAACCTTACTAGAAGTGGCCAGCCCACCAACTGTCCACCGAAAGTGTACTGGGGGGGCACAAAAGAACAAAATCTAACAGATGAAGAACTCCAGGCCTCTCTTGCCTCAGTTAAGGTCAGTGTTCACAATTCCACAGTAAGAAGGAAACTGGGCATGCATGAGTGCTGCAAAGCAAAATCTACTGCTGTCCAGAATGAACACAAAGCTCGTCTCAAATTTGCCAAAAAAACATCCCGATGACCTCTAAGACTTTTGGGGTAATATTCTTTAGACAGAGGAGTCAAAAGTGGTACATTTCAGAAAACATGGGTTCCATCACATCTAGCATAAACTAAACACAACATTCAACAAGAAGAACATCATATCAGAAGTCAAAAACTGGTGGCAATGTGATTACCTCGGACTGCTTTGCTGCCTCAAGACTGGCTAACGACCATAATTGATGAAACCATGAATTCCACTTTCCACCAGCATATTCTGAAGGAGAATATCCTGCCATTAGTTTTCTGGCCTAAAGCTCAAATGCAGACTGGCTATGCAGCAGGACAAGATTAGAAACAAAATCATGGTTTTGGAGTGAACTTGTCAATTCTTGACTTGAATCTCTTTCAGATGTAATGGCATGACCTTAACAGGCAATTCATGATTAAAAACTACCAAACACGGCAGAGAAAAAAAAATGTGAAGAAGAGCGGGCCAAATTCCTGCACAACGATGTAAAAGACTCATTGCCAGTTATCGCAAATGGTTGATTGCAGCTGTTGCCCCTGGGGTGGCACAACCAGTTATTAGGTTAAGGAAGGCAATTATGTTTTCACAAGTAAAATAGGCTTTGAATATCTCCCTCCCTTCAACAAATACAGTGATCATTTAGAAGCTGCATTTTAGGTTTACTCCCATTGTCTTTGTCTTTTATCAAAATTAATTGGATGATCGGAAGCATTTAAATATGACAAATACTCAAAAATAGAAGAGAGGGGGGAGTTCTTTTTCACAGCATTCTGATGGGGTAGAGAATGCAGAATACATAAATAGTAATAAATAGTAAAATCCCACAAGGGTGTCTGTACAATCTCAAAAAATCTAAATGTTTTCTCTGTCATTATGACGACACAACCAAATTCATATGATGGCACATATTTCTCACGTGTCATAATTTATACCCAAGTATCGCCCAGTCTTCTGGAGAAATAATTAACTTGCAGTGTTAACACCCTTTCAATCAGCGGTAAAGGTTTTGCACTCGCTTACATCCACAAAGAAGTTTCATGATCAAAAACTAGACCACTATGGTGACACAGGCTGCGGGAGGTTAACAGGGTAGGCCTTACACACACGGACTAATCAAGCTAAGCAGGTCTGGAAAACAGTATTAGACCAACATAGAGAAAGAGAGAATGAGAGAGGAAATTACAGGGAAAAGTTAACATTAAACTAAATGTAGGGCAGAGGCAGTTAAAAATAGGATCTGTTTTCCCCCTGGAGTCAGTGACAACCACTGTTGGTGGTGGGGGTGTGAGGACTAAACTAAACACAAGGTTCCAGAGAACAAATTTGACCAGGCTGCCTGGGAGACTTGTGCTGGATAGCATTACGGTGGCTGACCTGACTCACATCATGACGTGAGCAGAGGAAAAAAGGGTCATGTCATGTCAGGAATAAGCACAGAATATCCACAAAATGCATTACACATCTCCCAGGCCAATGTCTGTGTGCACTGGGCCCTTAAAGGGCATCTTTTAGACAAAGTCTCTTTATCTCGTTCTAGGAGAAGCATACTGTCAAACAGAGACACTCCCCCTTTATTCACTTCCTGCACGCCGTGAACACCCTGTTGGTGAAGACATAATCACACCCTTCCTCACCAGCCGCCCCACAGGAGCGGAAATGACACAGTCTACTGCGATGAGCCCTCGGTTGCTCGAAATTATTCACAACAAACTGACTGCACACTCAGGCACAGCATAGTCAGAGCATCTTAAAATATTTTACAAGGGGAAGCATCAGATAGACTCTGGCCATTTTCGATTGAAGGGAAGAAGAAAGGTACAGACAGAAATGGGATTCCAATAAAATCTTTTTTTAAGACTTACAACGTCAAAATGAGAAATGGTCTGCGATTATTTCAACAGAAAAAGCACACGGGCGAGGACACTTAGAATACCTGAAGGCATCATCTCCTAGATCTACAGTACACAGCGGGTATTTTATGTAGAGGGTAGATTTAACCTCCCTGGGAACAAGAGCACTGGGTGCAGAAAAGGCACTGACGCACTTAAACTTTCAATCCAGAAAGCTGAAATCGCAATGCTATGCACAAAATTAATATTGATTTTTAGTAATAAAATAGCACAGTTTTTGGCTGAAACTGCCTCTTAATTCATGTGTATTTTGCGCTGAAGCAAGAATAACAGGCCAGTCTGCGCACAGGGGAGTATAGATTGATAGCCAGGGCAGCAAGCGCAGCCAGACTTCCACCGAAAGGCATATTCAGTATTTACATCTGGTCTGCTAGCTTGGCAATCTGCACAATTTTCATTGCAACCGTTATTGGACATAGATGAGCCCTGCAGACCTTTTGACTCCTGTAAACTGGAAAAACTGAGCTTTAGCAGACATATATAAGGAGCCAGAGGCATTAAACTTGAACCAGAATGGCACATAAAATTAAACAGCTGTCAATCACTCCACCACAACACAGACAAAACAGAAGTAATTTCTGCCAAGAAAAAATAAATCTCTTACATAAAATACATTACCTAAACATGGCTTAGTTTCAAAATCCAAATAAATAAATTAATTCTGTATTACTCCATCCACTATAATGTAAACTCACAGTGACACAAAAATGAGACACATCCCTAATGGCAAATTTATTAATGAGCTCAAGTTGGAGGGAGGGTGATTCACCACCATAAAATGGTCTCATGTTCCAATGATCAAGGAAACGGTTGCCAAAGTAGGTTACTCAGGGTAGGTTTGCATGCTAAGCTGCAGAGGTGCTTGGGCTTATCCAGAAAGGGGCTGCATGAATGCTGATTTTTATTACAGCCCAACTCTATTGCTCTGATTCTACTAATCAGTTCTTAATTGAACTCTCTGATTAGTTAACACCTTAAACCCAGGCAATTAACTCTTAGAGTGCTAAATGCAGCTATTGTTGCTCAACATTGCAAGACAGCAAAATAAAAGCTTGTGGGAGCTCTTTTAAATAAGTCGCCACATGATAGGTAAACAGCACATGATAATCAAATTTATATTTAAAAAAATTTTTTTTCAGCGCTTTAAGGGTTAATCTTTTCCCCTGAAAGGCACAGCAGTCTGGTCTTTCTTTTCAGGTAAAAAGTAAAAAGCTAATACTATACTAGACATTTCATATACATACAATGGATATTTGAAAATAAAAGCAAACATTTTTGAAAATATTTTCATTTTAGAAATAGTTGGTGAGAGCCATGACACTCATAACACAAAAATTGACTTCCTAACCCATATTATGCTGGGTTATGAGGGATATACATCAATGAGCCACAGTGTAATGACCACCTCATATTGTGCCTCTCTCCAGATATATTGGCACCCTTTAGCGAAAATGAGCAACATGGGATCCAAAAGATTGCCTTGCTGTTTATCTTCATCATCTTTCATTCGTAATATTCAGGGAAGTCTAACCTTCCCTTGAAGCAACATAATTAAAGAAACAATAAATTCTTATCTAGAAACAAATATTTTCCTCAAAAATTGCATGATTACTGGCACCCCTTCAATTAATATTTTGTGCAGCCTTCCCTGGCAAAGATAAAAGCTCTGAGTCTTCCCCTATAATGAGTGATGAGGTCGGTGAACACATAGCATGAGATTGGAAATGATTCCTCCATAGAGAATCTCTCGTCCAGATCCTTCAGTTTTAGAGATCAACACTTGTAGACCCTCCTCTTCAGTGTATACCACAGATTTCCTATGGGTTCAAGGTCAGGAGACTGTGTTGGCCACAGCAAAACCCTTATTCTGTCGTTGGTGAACAATTCTTGCATAGGCTTTGAGGTGTTCTTCAGATCATTTTCCTGGTGGAAGGTCCAACCACAGCTCATTTTAAGCTTCCATGCCGAGGTTGTTAGCTTGTTTTATTTAATATCTACTGCCATTTGATGAAGTCCATAATAGCATGTATCCCACCAAGATGGCAAGGGCCTTTGGATAAAAAGAATAAACAAACAAAGAAAACAACATCTAAGATGCACCACCATACTTCACAATGGGTATGAGGTGCTTTTATGTAAGGCTATCAATCGGTCAATGTGAAACACATCTTCAGATGTTTGCTTCCAAAAAGCTCTATTTCAGTCTTACCGGACCATAGAATCTGGTCCTATTGAAAGAGAAAGCAATGTTTGCTGACCAGTAGGTGCTTTAATGTATTGGTTGACAACAGTGTCTTTTTTTCCAGAAACTCTCTCAACTTGCAGTGATGCAGGTGGCATCTGATGGTAGTTCTGGAGACATTCTAACCTCAAGACTCAACTAAAGTCCAAGTTCTTCAGCAGTAATCTTTGGAGATTCTTTTAACCATCATTAAAATTTATCACAGTAATCCTCCCGTCAATTTGGAACTGACAGGATAGCCTTTATTTCCCTCACAATGAGCGTTGAACAGCGAACACCCTGTTGGGAGCACCTCCATGAACATTGCTGTATAGGAAACCAGAAGAACCGACTGTTTGCTTAAAATCAAACATATCCCAGCCCTTGAAAAGCACTGTTGAAAAAAAGATAATCAACATAATTCACTCTCTCACTGACTTATAATTCATCTGTAAGCGGTCAAAATGTTTTGGGTCTTCTATGTATGCAGCCATAGTCAATCACAGCTCATAAATTCGCAAAATGTAATTGCTGTGTTCATACATGGCACATTTTAAAATCAGAAATATCTTAATCTGCTCATGGAGCAGGTAGATTATTGGAGTGTCAGTGATAGAGCAAAATTCAGCAGACATTGGCTGCCCATTCATGAACACAAAAAGTTTGGGATGCAGAAGTCCAACCACTAGTTTACTGAGGTCAAAGGGTCATTTAGCTGAATCAGAAGTCCTATGCCCAGGCTAAACCAAAACCCTGTTTCCACACCAGCAGTTTTGAATGAGACTGGACACCAATGCTTATAGGAATGCTAGAGCGATCAAGAGAATCACCAGAGGGAAAATAATCATTCACCTCTGCAGTACAGGAGTTCTTTTAATGATGGTCAGTAGCCATGAGACTTCATATAGGAGCAGAGGAGAACAAAGTGTTGACAGCTCTGTACTAATGACTTCTAGCCAGAGGAGGAAGGATCAGGCAATGCACCAGAAACACTGGGATAGGATGCCAACTGAGACAAAAAAGTGTATCTCTACTTTATTCCCTGCGCTCATAATAATGTTGCTCATTTGTTTATTTTATTATACTATTTATTATTACTCATCTTTATTAAGATGAGTAAAAACTGTCATTTTTGACTAAAACTCCTGTCAGTCCCATCATATTTGATTGATCAGGTTGTGTGGGTGTCCCATTTCTTTCATTTTAAGAGACGTCTTGTGTTTTAACCGCCACTGTGTGTAACGCTATGACAGAGCTGTGTGCCTAAGGAGGCCGAGGCCTGTACAGCAGCCCTGCTGTATTCCCACAGCTCCGGTGGGGGGGCTGTGCAGTCTACCGAGACCAGAGTCTGACGAGCACAGGAGACAAACCAACCCCCCACACACACTAACAAATCACAGCAAGCCCGAAAGCAAAACATGCCATTTCAAGGGCCTGCCCTTCGTTTCTGGCCACAGAGCACTGCGACTGCAGTGAAAACCCGCACAGAACATCACAACTTCAGCAACGCTCTCCGAGTACACCTGGGGAAAGTGACAATAAACCAGTTCATCGCCCCACGGACTAGAAAAGGTTTATGCGTCATTTCTCAGCCTTTAATGGCTCAATTGCTAATTACACTTCTGTCCCCCGTGTATACATGTGCCCATTTTACGGTCATTAACCTTGTCTCACTTTCGGCGCAGGTCTTTCAGTCAAAGTGCCTGAATGTAATAAGGTCGAAGGCTGATGAAATGAAAATGATGCGTCACTCTCGGCGATGGGTTCTTTAAAGTCTCATATCCAGAGCGCAGTGGCTGTAGATTTGCGCGGCCCCCTCCCTGTCCTTGGCAGCGCGGGGGGACAGGATAAGAGTCAGCATGCAGAATGGGGTGTTGACTGTCCTGCTCCTACCCGTCCCCTGCGTTTCCCCTCCCGACCCACCCACAGTGCCCCCTGCCCCTCCCCAAAACCCTGCCTCTACTTCCCACAGCCCGCAGGAAAGGGGAGGGGAGGGGGGGGCAGACTGCCCTGCAAACCCAGCCCCTCCCATAGGACCAAAGCGTTCGGAGGTGGGGGGGTCAAACTCTCCACACCTGTCAAAAATCACAGCTGGGTTCGCAGCCTGGCACCAGAACAGGCCGGGAGGAGGTCTCGCTGGCCGACCCTTCGACCGTGGCGTTTCTCACAGGATGGGAGTCAGCAGAGTTTGGGAGGAGGGTCGCAGGGTCGCAGGTACGCTCCCGGACGGCCGGCCGGCGCCCCCCCCCAGCCTCTCTGACAGGACGAGAGTCAGCACGGCCAGGGTTGTCTCCACGCGGCCGCCGACAGCGTTACGGCCCCTCAGAGAGCGTCGAACGCAACACGCCCGGGTCAGCGCGAAAATCGTCCGCGCGCAGGAGGGGAGGGGGTGCGGGAGAGTGAACAGCGGCGTAATTTACACCTCTGCAAGTCCCTTAATTTGTGCGGCTCACACGCTGAGAGATAAAACATGCTCAGGCGAGGTGTCAGCTCTCTGCCGCATGCGCTCACAAGGACTACAGCCTGCGCCAGTACCGCGTTATATCACAACAGGGAAGACCACAGGCGGAACGAACAAACAGCCATGTCCAGAACTGGTTACACCTCCACTCTGCGCGGGTCAATGAGTTGTGCTATGAAATGACCTCCGATTTTTAGTCAGAGATAATACACACAAGCAGAGGAACCCACATCATTGCTTTCTGCAGTCCCGCAGATACAATACCCCTGAAACACTCACAGAGGCTCCTCCATTTTCCAAGTGGCAAACATAGGTCTATCTCCCAATCTTAAAACATGGAATTGCATTGCACACCATTAGCAGACATTAAGCACAGGTAAATAGGAAAACCGCAAAACTGCACCATACAGCGCAAGTACTGATATTGAAAGCCATCAGTTTAAAATCCAAAGAACTATACTCAAGCTATATAAAACACGTAGGAAATACTTTAGTCAGTACTGGCTAAAACAGGCATGAGAAAAATGACTGCAGCAGAGCTGGGAGCACGTGCTACGCATACCGCACAAGTGTGCAACAACACCCGCACGCGCACGAGCAGAACCCCAACTGTGCGTGCAGAGGACGAATTTCAAAGAGGCAGAAGGTGTGCTCCGTCAGGACAATGTGGAGGTGGTCTGTAGGGCAGCTCCCACCACAACTACAGTAAATTTACAGCTGGAGTATTGCTTAGATTTGCAGGTGTCAGCTCAGTAGTCAAGCTTTCTGTTTTCCGTGGTGGCTTAGGGTCTGTTTAGGTTTATTCAACGGCCCACAGGAGGTGGGCTGTGTTTGGTAACTGCTGCCAAAATCAATTTCCCACTCATTCAATCAAACTAAGGAAGCAAGCAAATGGCGTCTTAATGAAGGGGTCTGTCTCAAAAAAATCAGCAGCTGGAAGCCTGGTTTCTTTTCATGTCCACCCAGCACTACACAATGCATAATACCACATTACCACGAGTACGTCCCTCACTTCCGTTCATGAAGAAAACGCATCAGGCTCATTTGTCCCATAATGGTCAAAACTGGAGCACCAGCTGTATTCTACACTCAGTTGTAAGAGCAATTTAAAGATATACATCCGCGGAAAAATCTGAAAATCAAATCATTCCTAATCAAAATCACATAATTATTAGCTCATTTGCCGCACTCCTTCTCATTAGCATTCATGAAAAATGATCCGGGCTCGATTCTCGATGCGCATCGTATCATTGATTTCCCCACTCGCAAGAGAGTGTGGCCCAAGTCATTACAAAAGAAGAAGACGTAATGCCGTCCCCAGGGAAAAAAAACTGGATTTGCTGGTATTCAAATATTTGATCTTCTCAGGGCCAGAAAGACTGTAATTTGATATACAGGCAAACGGATATTACAGCTGAGCTGCGCCGAACAGAAGACAAAGATATTCATATTATGCTTCATATTTTAAACATATGCATAGCATTCATTCTCAACTCCGGGACTGCAAAAAAAAATTGCGCAAATCATTGGCGTAGAGCAAGGGAAGATCCATTTCCTGAATGTGGAGTCACGCCTTTATCACCTGTTCCCTGAGGCCTGTCTTTAAGGGGAGGGGGGGTAAATGTCAATTGTGCAGAAATCAGCCGAACTGGAAAATAGCACCTCTACCAATTACACGCTCTACAAAAGTGAAAATTGAAGATGGCTCTCAGCATATGTCAGGTGAGATACTGGAAGCCACTATTCCCTCTGGACAAAACAGCAGCACATCCCTTTCGGAGAATGAACCGCTGAGGAGTGGCTCTTTCAACCAAATCACACAAAGTGAAGCTTTTCATACCATTCACAATCCAGGTTCAAAAACTAAACTTCCTCTTCGATATTTAGATCCAAATGCCTTAATTTACTAAACAGAGCAAGATTTCAGCCTGGAAGTTGGGGTAATTGGCGAGAGTCAGCTGGCTGAGTTAAAAGGCAGAAGTACGAGATGGCGAGACTCTACGTTTCTTTCGCCACTGGAATGTGCATCTCTGCTATTAATAAATAGCTACGCCAGAGGAACTATTCGAGCATACAGGACTTTCATGTACATAGTACCAGCCTCTTCTAACAAAACTGCTTGCCAGTAAGCATCGCTATCGGCCGTGTTGTGTGAAATGTTCCACTGACAGCTATGGTCCTGTAGAAACTTATTCAACTAATTTAGCCAACAGACCCACTGCAAACAATACAGTAACTGTCAGATTTCCTCAATAAAGATAATCATTTCAAAGCTCCCCCTGAGGAGCTCTATTCAGCCAGCTGAAGAATTGCCACAGTAGTGGTGCCCCCGAGGGCAGCCGAAATCATCCATTTTTTGAACAACTTGCCTGCATATGGAAGCAGTCAAAGATCCTACTAACCATAGAGAGGAGAAGTACAGGAATTTTGGACAATAAACACAGATACGAATGATTTACAGTTTAGCTTACTGACAAAATTTTAAGTGCACAACGAACACACGCAAAGTTTCCGTCCTCGAGAGACAGCGGACGTCTCGCAGTTCTGAAAATACAAGCGTTGCGTACATCAGCAGTGTTAACAAATCTGTCATTTACAACCAGCGCAAATTTACTTTCAGACGCCCCCTCGTCAACATCTCCCAGCAATTTTTGGCACAGGCAAGCAATACTCCAACACAGCAGCACGCTTGGCAAGATAATGTCCCTAATGCTTTGTGACTGGCTGACACGTCTGATATTATTGTCTTGCCGACAGAACATAAATGGAAAGACGGTCCGCAAACTTTTAATTACCGCCCAAGAACAAAGAGCATTATTCTCAGGCAGTGAAGATTCCAACAAGGCCACGTCAAGGAACGGGCCAACAGGATGAGAAAGCGTTCACAGCAGCTAGGATAATGCTGATTAGCATGACAATACTTCACCAGACAATTCCTCAAGGAGGCACGATTTGGGTTGCCATCTTTTTCATGGTCAACTCTGGAGATTTTTTATTCTACGTACTCGCAGTTTTACACAACATTTAAACTATATGAAATTGTAGAATAAAGTTACTGAAAGTACAGAAATTAAACTTGGGTGTGGTATATTACATATAAGGCATCCATGAGATGTTGACACAGCAAATCTTGACTGATGAATCAAGCATTTTACAGGCACTTGTGTGCCTTCAAAGACAGGAACAAACACAATGCCGGGCTCTCTATCATGACAACAATTGAGGTAACTGTTTAACAAGTAATGTGCTTAAACTGTCTAGCCTGCCCAACCCTCAACTGCGTCCAAGGTCATACACGCAATATTAGACTGACTTCTGAGTAAAAAAAAGTCTCTCCACTTTATACAATGGCGGGGCAGTTCACTCCCATGGCAAGATTTTCATTATTTTGACTGACAAGGTTATTTTATTAGCTTCTCCCAACAGTGATCAAGTCTAAACATCGAAGTGAGTATCAGTCATGTTCATCTCCATTTAACAGGAGCTTGAATTTCTATTTAAAAACCCAGTAGATATTTGGAAATGAGAAATGCTTCTGCTGAATGAATCAATTATTAGTCGGTTTGTAGTCTTTATTGCTTCATAGAATGAGCTTGAGTGCCCTTTCATCCAACTGAAGCGTCAGTAGCAGGCTGCCCTTCATATATAAGCTCAGGTTGTGGAAGACCCCAGGCGGTTCAAACAACATCACCCTATCAAAAGAAGTCGCAACGGTTTTCCTCAAATTGCTTTCAACAAGTGACAGGGTATGGTAAGTTCACTATGATTTAGACCCACTAACTGCAGCCCCTACTGGATTAAAAAATAATATTTGCAGCCAATAAACCAGTTTAGGGCACTATAAATTCCACTGACGCAAAGGGAGAAGGTCCCAGGAGAAATCTCTGAGGATACAGTATTTCAGAGCCCTAAAGCCTGCTTGACCACTATTTGATTGATCCGGGGTGAAGAGGGCAGCTACTAGACTCACACTGCATGAATACCAGAGAACCCCGCACACCCAGGGTCCCTGCAGCTGCTGCCTGTTCCCATGGAAACACACTAGGTGTCAGGCCCACACCGTTTTTTTGGGGGGTGGGGGAAACGAGGGCGATAACGGGACGGAGAGGAAAAACGAGTATAAAGTGACGTTAAAAATAACAGCGCTATCAAATCAGCAACATCTGCCCGGTGAGCGCCTGTCCTCTCGCCGCGATGAAAATAGAACTCTTCCCCAACGTATCGTCAGTTAATAGGTCACCGTCGCCCTGGATCTCCAATCAGGCTTTGGTAGGGCGCCTTGCTAGGACTGAACATAAAACATCGTAATTTATCTCTTTCAATCTCACTGGCTCTTCAGGCTAAAAATGTATCTCTTCCATCAAATTCTGGGAATGGGAGGACTTTTGGACCAGATTTAAAAACACCATGTCTTCGGGAATTCAACATTAAAAAACACCATTTGAACTAACCGCAAAAGGTATGATCTATAAAGTGCAGTTAAATATACATTGTGTTAAAAAACATAACTTGCAGTTAACAGGAAAAAGCGTAAAAAGTGTTGTATGAGCATCAACTCTGACAATCCCGAAGATTTCTATCAAAGTTCTCAGCAAATCTGGGAGGCAGAAAATTTTTCCACTTTTCCGCAAGTTCCAGAATTTGAAACATTTAGAAACCAAACGCAAGTCAAACTCTCCTAACTATAATATTCACAAAAACAACATTAAGAGGAGTCCAGCTGGCAGCAAATTGCCGCAAATGTCAATCCCTCAATAAAACATGTAGCCCCACATGTATATTTCAGCAGGCAGCCGCATTACTCCACAGATCTCAGACGAGTCTGTGACCCAGTCACACGGGCACCGCCGTCACACAGTAACCCGGGCAGAACCGGAGGACAATCTGACAGAGAACAGCAGAAACTCACCCGCTAAAGCCGGACAGCCATCTGCCTCCACCGTTTTCCCTCTCCACAAACAGCTCTTAAGCCACCCTCATCCCGGCGACGGTAAGGAGAGGACAAACAGCGATAACACCGCGCGCGGACGAGTCAGAAGAGCCAGCTCCACAGGCAGGAGTCGGGTCAGAGTGAGAGGATTGCCGGTGGATGAGAACAGGGCTCCGTCAGTTAGCACTTCTCAAACATCCGGCGCGCTCTGAGTCACTGTGTGTGAGCTCCGCTCGGTATCGGCCGAGCCACCTCCTCTCCCCCCCCTCCTCCTCCTCCTCTTCTCCTCCTCAACCCCTCCTCTGCTGAATATCCAGAGAGAGAGAGAGAGAGAGAGAGAAAGCTACGAACGCGCTCCTCTCCTCTCCTCTTGTCTCCCCGTCTCAGCCAGGCTTCATTCAGAGGCTCAGGCATCCACAGTGAATTCCTAACAATGCCCAGCAGCGGCTCGCGAGGGGGGGAAAGGGGGGGTAAAAAAAAAAAAAAGTAGTTTTCAGCCAGAATAATGCCTCGGAGTGGTCGTCATGGAAACAAATGGCAGTGGGGGAGTGAGGAAAAATGGAGAGAGGGAGGGCGAAGGGAGCAGAAGGGAGAGGGTAGATGCGAGGTAAGAGAAGAGAGAGAGAGAGAGAGAGAGAGAGGTCAGACAGGAGAGGCGGCAAGTTCTGACTCTTCTCCGCCGAAGCAGCGCTCGCTGGAAAGGGATAAGATGGGAGCTTTATTGTATCCGTCAATCTGACGTTTACAAAAGCTTCACCCGTGAGCCCAGGAATTACGGCATCTGCGACCGGCGCGGACTGTGAAATCACAAAAGCTGCCAGAGTGACACTCGCAAGCTGCTTACTTCCTTCTTCATATGCACATATAATTATGTCCCGCGTCCCTCGGTCCTGCCCAGAGTCCTGTCAGAGACGGCCCATGGAGGGGGCTAAACCTGTGATGCACAGGCCTGCAGGCACAGCTAGCTTCAAAGGGCTCTGTTAGCATAGCAACAGGCTAGCAAATCGGGTCTGTAAAAAATTATAAACAAAAGATAAAAACAAAGATGACCTTTCTATTGCTGATTACACAAAGCCAGAGGGTTTAAAGAGGCCGTTGGGGCAGATAAAACAATTAGCCCAGGCAACGAACTGTAAAAAATTTATGCACATTTTCTCTGGATAAAAGGAGTTTGAAATGCTTCTCAACCTCCAAAATCAAGTCCTCTTTTTGGACACGGTGCCAAGTCAGAGACATGCCATAGCATATCATGTCAAACAGCACGACATGCTGATAATCTACAGTCATAGTAAGTGTATGAAGTGTAAATGTACATAACACAGCACATATGACCTTTAAACAAACACTCATTTCTGTTTGCCTTGTCTTTGACAAATGTGAGAATGAGCCACCGAGTCCAACAGTTACGACACTTGAGGAGAGACAGCCAATGAGAGAATACTCTACTTTGGGCAGAGAGGCAAGTGGGCTAGAAATCATATCCACGTTTCGCCTTGACCCAAAGCTGCAGAAAATGCCCCACCACGAGAAATATTCCCATTGAAACCGGTATCCGCACTGACTACCCAACACTCTCCCATATATCCATCCCTCCAGAAATCTCACACAATCAAAAGCCACATCCTTCACTGCGGTATATAAAGAGAGTGCAGGATTATTTCCATGTTTTAGGCTGCCCTCATGAGAGAGAGCCAGCCGCTGTAGCGTACATAAGAACCAGTGACCTGGGATAGAAGCATCTGTCTCACACAGGCCCGGGGGGTGTGGGAGGACCGAGGGGATATAGGCAGAGTATTTAGGACACGCAGGAGACAGAGAGAGAGTGTGTAGAGGCTTGAGGAAGCACGCTAGCAGAGCCACTCAAATGCTTCTTCAATCCAAGCACTTCTTGGAAGTGGACTTGTTTGTTTTACCAAATTAGCAAGGCGATTGAGAAATGCCAAGGACATGAGTGACTGATGAATGGTTCACAGATAAGATGACCACAAACTCGGAAACCCCACACCTCAATACTTGCACAACCAACCCACATCAACACACTCATACACACAAACATACACACACCCTTCACAAACACACTCATACACACAAACATACAGACAAACTTCACAAACACACTCATACACACAAACATACAGACAAACTTCACAAACACACTCATACACAAAAACATAGATATGCCCTTCACAAACACACTCATAGACACAAACATACATACACCCTTCACAAACACACTCATACACACAAACATACACACACTCTTCACAAACACACTCATACACACAAACATACACACACCCTTCACAAACACACTCATACACACAAACATACACACACTCTTCACAAACACACTCATACACACAAACATACACACACTCTTCACAAACACACTCATACACACAAACATACACACACTCTTCACAAACACACTCATACACACAAACATACACACACCCTTCACAAACACACTCATACACACAAACATACACACACCCTTCACAAACACACTCATACACACAAACATACAGACAAACTTCACAAACACACTCATACACACAAACATACACACCCTTCACAAACACACTCATACACACAAACATACAGACAAACTTCACAAACACACTCATACACACAAACATACATACACCCTTCACAAACACACTCATACACACAAACATACACACACCCTTCACAAACACACTCATACACACAAACATACACACACCCTTCACAAACACACTCATACACACAAACATACACACACCCTTCACAAACACACTCATACACACAAACATACAGACAAACTTCACAAACACACTCATACACACAAACATACATACACCCTTCACAAACACACTCATACACACACCCTTCACAAACACACTCATACACACAAACATACAGACAAACTTCAGAAACACACTCAAACACACAAACATACATACACCCTTCTCAAAGACACTCTTCATATCCTGGCTACAGTAAACAGCAGCTCTCACTTCCTGTTTGGGATGAGACTTTGTTCTGCGAGGCTGGTTCACCGCAGTGACACACTTTCTCTCCGGTGGCCCTTTTCCTCACTGAGTGGACTTTTCCATTTGTCATAACCACAAAAAATGCTCACCAAAGCATCTTTTCTGCACAATTTAGGTGCCCCATAGATAGGCATGCACTGTGATTTCAGCAGCAGTCTGCTCCAGTTGTGTTTTTCACAGCAAACAGAGGGAATTATAGGTCTCATTAACAACAAAACGAGCCTCCTATATAGCTACACCCTGAGGGCTTGTGAAATCAAAACAACCCGCAGAGTCATGGTATTACCGGGCATTTAAAACGACAACTTGGACATGGTGCAGCAATTTGGCTTTAGCTTGTGTAAGGGATGGTAATCCCTAGACAGCGAGGAATACGGGTGAATGCTGGGTAGTGTGATGAGTTCAAGTGTGGAAAGTGGACCCTCACCACCACCTACCTCACATCGCCAGTTCTGATTAGTATATTTCTTGTGTTCTGGAATTTTCTCCATGCAGCAATGGGTTGAGGGGAAACACGGATGTGATTTGTTTCCCACTTGCTACTCAAGAGTATTCTCCTGTGGGCTGCCTTTTCTTAAATGTCACAACCGTTGGAATTGCCGGCTCGTTCTCACATTAATCAAAGACAAAACATTTGTGTTTAGCAACCAATACAAGACACCTGGAGTCAAAGACGGCTTAAATACACAAGTAAAGAAAGCATAACTTCAACAGAGCATAGTGGCAGCCGAGAAGCGCTCGGTGAGCCCAGCAAATCCAGGAGAACACTGGCCTGTCGTCATAGCCACCACACAAACATTCCGGAGAATGTTGACCAACTCACTATATCCTGATAGCTCTCCCTTGCATGCACATACAAGCACACATTTGCATGGCCTTAAGTCTACATGCGCATACAAACACACACACACACACTTCGCTAAGGGAGGACAACATTGACGCATTCTCTCATGTTGTAAACCAGTCTGTACATTCTTATCAGAGAACTTTGCTGCTGTTGGAATTTTCTGTTGCCAAAACAAGATGCAGCCACAAGTTAATGTAGTGTGGTGCAGGGTAATGGCTCTTGTATCACAGCTAAAGAAACCAGGTCAATCAAAATTTAAATACAATTTTAACAAACTTTACAGCATCTCTTCATGACATAATACTGCACCTAAAATGTCAAAAAGGTTGATAGACTTTACTGAACACCTATTAATGGGTCAAACAAGGGAACAGAACCAAACATTTCAAAGCAAATATTTTTTTTTGGCCACCCTGAGGTGCCATTTTGAGTACACACGTTCATATTCTAAGACCAATCGAATTCTGAATGCACAGAACAGATGCTCTAATTCATTGTTAATGCAAAGTCAACTGCATCTTGCACGTGATTTGGTAAGGATTAGTCCCGTTTCCTGAGTACCTATTAACACGACACTGCCCTTGGGCTTTGCTCATTGGCTGAGGGGGAAGGGAAGTCTTTTGGGAGACATAATAAAACTAGAGACCTTGTGCTAAACAGGACCATAGAGGGCTGGTTGCAGTTTTATGATCTCGCGATCAATAGGCCTCCTGATAGCAACCATAATGTGATTAATGTGATCATAAAATTAACAGCCAGACCCAAGCTTACCTTAAAATTAAAACAAGTGCGCAGCATGTTGGACCTTGCATTGCAAGTCACGGTGAAAGGAGCCCTCGGACCTCGAGAGTCACGGTCTCATATCGTGGCTAATTGGAGTATCAGTGGTACCCTTGAGCTATGATAACCTTCTTCTTTCTCCTCTAGTGAAGAACTCCAGGTCAGTAAATGAGTAGGTAGATGTAAGGGATGCAGGGCAGTGCAGGTGCGTGATGGTCATGAGAATATCCCTCAGGGGAAAAAGGCTTTCATTACACCCAACCCCCCTGCCCAAAATGACTGGGACACCAAATCTGACCGCAGCTTCGTACCTGAGCGTGATATACGATTACGCCCTCCACCTCCCGGCTCAGCTGAAAGACGAGCCAGCGCGGACATGCTGATGAAATAAGGCGCAGGGCAAAAAAAAAAAAGACTTCAAAGCTTCGAAATGTCAGGCAGGCGCTTTTATTCTTTAATTTCCCACAGCTAGGTTTACTCCATGACCTTGGAGCATCTGCCACCCCCCTGCCCCCTCCCCCGACCCACCCTCCTCCATTTTAGACACTCAATCAAACAAAGACCAGGTTTGGGTAGAATAATCACCCCAACGGGGTAAAGTGGAACATCAGCGGGAACAAATCAGGCCAGAGTGAGTTAAGGCCGCTACCCAGGCAGATCCTTACTCCCGCCCGGGAAAAGTGTTACGGCTGGAAAAAGGTAATCTTGCAGATAGTAATCCTCATGCTGATTAGAAAAGCGATATACTCCATTTCAGTCCTCTTCGCTTCATGAGAAGTCCGAGGGTAATGGAGGCAATGTAAGAACTGCAATTACCCCTCGCGGGTCTAGATGTGGTCTGTGGAAACGAGATAAAAAAGCATTTCTGAGGAGTATCGTATGCCTTAAAGACTGATCCCTAACAGAGCCAATTAAAGCTTAAATAACCGTCGTTTATTTTCCTGACCACATCATAGATACTGGATGAAAAATTGAGATTAGGTCACCCCTGCAGCAACACATGGCTTTAAGATTAAGACGCGACTAATTTCTGCTGCCCTCCACACTCCTTTCTCACTTCAGACTTCTACAATGAATTAAATACAACACTATTGTGCAGTGCACCTGTTATTTCCTATTATGCCCATCACACTACATGGTGGTCTCAACCATCAATTACTATTATGCACATTAATTCTGTATTCCGAGTCACGCTTGTTACAATGCATTACATTCCTGATTATAATCTTTGCAAATATTGGGAGATAAGACAGACCAGGGAAAAGTACTGCATCAAAATTTAGTTAAAAATCCCCCTTTCCCCCTCAGAAAGCAGAGCAGAGCTGGTAGGTTTGCTGCTGTAATGAGTTCCAGGCTCATTTCCTGGTGGTGGCCCAGATGGCCAGTAATTACACGGCTCAGGAGAGGAGATTACAGCATGAGCAGGGATGGAGACAGCGTGAGAGACACAGAGATGGAGTGGCTGGAAAGAAAGGGATGCAGAGGAGAGCAAGAGGGACGGAGAGAGACAGAGGAATGAAGGATAGAGAAGTCAGGCAGGTGAAAGGGGAAGCGTGGAATGACAGGCTTTGAGTATGGCTTCTGAAAATGTCAGAGTTCAGAGGTTCAGATGAGTAAGGGATGTGAGTAGCGAACTACAGCAGAAAAGGGGCGGACTCACAGCAGACAGGCGATTTGGACTACAGGAAAGAGACCAGGATGATGGGAAATGTAGGCAGGGTACAGCCATAGAGCTTGAAAATGAGTGCATATAAGCCAGTTCCAGGGGAAAAATTCATTCAGAATTTAGCACTGGCTTTGTATATCATTTACAATAACCCTAAATTAAACACATTTTGTGCGCAAAAAGGCTCCTGGATTAGCATTTGCGAAATGAGAATATAGAAAAAAAAATGTCAAATGTTTCACTTTTTCCTTTTTAAATTAGAAAAATCAAATAAGGGCAGCCGGATAGCTCACTCGGTAAAGCATCGTGTTGTGAAGCAGAAGTGACTATCACGTCGCGGGTTCGAGCCCCGTTTCGTACCAGCTGGCAGTGGTTGGCAGCTTTTTCAGAGTAGCGCACAATTGGCTATTGCACCATAGGGTTGCAAAATGGGAAGGGACTGCAGGGAAGGGAATATAATAGTTGCCTTGTTTGCTCAAGTGCCTCCTGCTGGCCAGACTGGCGCTCGTCAGGAAGATTCTAAGCCTGTTCATGTCCGGGTATCCTCCGCCCTCGTTCTGAACTTGCGAAGTATCAACCAATGAGTGTATAAGAAGCAGAGGCTGACAGGCGCGTGCTTCGGAGGAGAGCCGCAAACTGTCCACACTCTCCTGAATTGGCAGCAACGGGTTGCATACAAGCCAGCCTTGTACATAGTTCACCACTTGGGCTTTCCAGATTCGGGTTGGATTGGAGATGCCAAATTTAAAAGGAAAAAAAAAAGAAAAATCAAATCAAAGCATAAAAATAAGTCCTAGAGTGTTCTGGAAACTTTGCAGTAAAAAACTTTGAGTATACAGTGTGCAATCCAGGAATAGATGGTAAGTTATTAAAGACCAGAAGTAGTTTGTAACAGAGTTTCAAAAAGTGAAAGGCCAAAATGAATTAAGAATTAACCTCTGGACTAAGTGTGACATAAAAGCTATCCAGCTCTACTGAGCAAGTCCATCCACAGGCCTGCGAGGCTGTTGGAGTGGGAGCCTCTACCTGAGCTGGCAGCATAGCCTCCCTTGTGTGCCAGAAATGCAGGGCGGCAGTACGTTTGTGTGGGCGTGCTGCCGATACTGCTGCCAGCGAGCTTTAGAAAGAGAAGATGCCTGGAGTCTGGTACTTCTAAAGGGGAAAGGGGAGCCTAGTGCGTTCTGGCGTCCGTTATAGAAGTAGAGTTTGTCATGTGACACTTACACAGTTTTCTTCTTAATAAGAACATTTTTTTAGATGAGAACGTTGAGGCTGAAAAAATGCCAAAAAAAAAAGAACATGTTCACAACATCCTGAGGCTGTCAACAAGTATTGCAGTAAGGAACTTGAGATATTGAGATAAAAGAATGGAAAGACCCGTCGCGAAACTTTTGATGTTTGTGAGACTACTTTATCAGTTGTTTAAAATGCTAATTGTGCAACAAATACAATGCCTTGAAGCTATACTAAGCAATTCATATGGTCCCAAAAGCTTATCTCCGTTTGTAAATAAACAAAGCCATTATTACTAAAAAACAATATTTTTAATAAGATTTCTAAACCGAAAAAAGAAAAACATTTTAAGAGCATTTGAGAATTAAATCCTCAAAAAAAATGTAAGAACAAGCAGGCTCAGCCCCAAAAATAGACATTCCTACATGAAATAAGACAGCATGAGTGAATCCTGAAAAGACAGCAGCATTTGATTGGTGATGCCTTCACCTGCATAGCTCTACAGAGACGCCTTTTTTCTATAATTAGAATAGAAGGAATTTGTCACACGCAGCCAGCATGACATGACAAATTGGCACCACGTATGAAGTAATGGCTGCGTACAAGCACCTATCAGTACGCTCCAGCGCACATGCTGGGATAGGACAGATAGGAACACGACGAGGGCAGACGCGCGCATGAGTGCGCGCGCACAGGTTCTAAAGAGACTGAGGGGAATTATGCCATTCTGGGCCAATTACAAAACAAATTAGGACTGAAGTGAAACTAATGTGCCAACAGACCTCAGAGGAATGAAAACAATTTGAAACTTCCGAGCACTGGAAGTGCCAGCAGAAAGCCAAGCTGCCCTTGAAGAACTAAGCTCTGCCAAACCAATCCCAAAGAGAAGCTGCCATTTCATAAGATGTATCGGGCAGATCAACCTACTGCACACAAAAATGAAAAACAATTCCATGTGCACATCTGAATGCAGCTTTTCAACAGAGTCTTCTCCGACAGTTAAAGAGCCTATGCGAAACCCTGGCTTTCCATTGACTCCTGAAGGTATAATTTATGTGGATTGGATGACGACATAAATTAAGTCAATCAAAAAGCCCCAGAGATGCTCTGAACCCTGGTAACAAGACTGCGCTGGTGGGCATCATCCGGCAGAGCCAGTATCCACGCTGGGAGTCTTGGGGTGAATTTGTGCTGGAGTCCGCAGGAGTTCGCTGAGGACTCAGAGATCTGGTGTAATGAAATCCACCTGGCTCTCTACTGCCACTTGCACTGCGCCAATTCACACACACTGTCTCCATAAAACACAAACGAGCAACACATTTATTGTCTCTTGAACACACAAAAACACATGCACACGCAGAAACAAAGTGTATCGGTCTCTTGCGATAAATTTCGACACGTCAAACCCAGTAACTTTCTTACACCACTTCCAAACTGCAACAGAGTTGGAATAAAACAGCAGCAATTTCATGTGATTTTTACCTAGTATTCTGTAACTGAATAGTAACTGAATTTCCTCATTAAAGAAATAGGAATTGAATCATAGTGCAGGGAGAAAGAGACAAAATTAAAGGAAAGAAGAGAAGCATAAACAGACTAACGAGACCCGTCTGTATAGCGAAGGAGCTCATTAGAGACAGACGACTCTCCGCCATGTAAAACTCGGCAAGGAGTTCAATGAAACACACCTTCAGGGGTAGAATAATCACCTGCAATGCAATTAGAGAAGAGTCCTTCAGCAGATCGTTTACACATGCTTCCTGAATACTGACTTCACATAGAAATCAGACAAAATGGCTTAACTTGCAAGCCCCTTTCGCGGCACAGTCAAACAATAGCAAGACCTACAATACCAAAGTCCACCATCATAAAGTTGAACAATGCACATGAGTAAGGAAATATTCAAAGAACAAAGAAAGACAGACAATGAAAATTATAAACATGGATGAAATGCCAGCAAGAAACATACAAAGCCCACAAATTAACAAAAGGAGAGAGAAAGGGAGGGAAGGGGGGAGAGAGAGAGAGAGAGAGAGAGTGAGAGAGAGTGAAAACAGACTACAATAGGAGTGGTTCAGCAGTTAGATGCTAACGCTCTGCAGCAGGGCTCCACTAACAGTCCTGACCTTCAGTACAGAATGATGCATTAGCAGCCAGTACCAGGGGAGAGATAGTGCTCTTTAATCCCAGGCCCCCGGAGAAGCGTCAGTGCCAAAGTACAGTCTCTCTGAGGCCGACCACGCAGCAGGTAAAGTCAGCACACCTACAGAGCACAACACTACCTGGCAGGCTCCGTCCTCTGATGTCACACCAGCCTGAGCACACATCACCGATACCGCCTGCTGCACGCCGAGCTCAGCTACATTCCAGAAAACACCGTCATTCAGCCTTCATCTCGGACACTTGGAGCAGACAGACCGATGAGAGGCTCAGCTAAAGCAATCAAAAGTCAACCTCAATCCGTCAGACTTCAAGTGCACTGCCAAACCAAGTACATATAAAGGATTAAAGTTGCCCAAAAATGGTTTAACAATTAATGCGCCATACAGTCTTTTCTGTCATTTTCAGCCACTATCCACAGGCGCGCTTCAGAGAAGAAGCAAACTACTTGAGCAGCTGTTTTATTATTTCCGACATTACATCGCCATCTAGTGGAAGACTCGAGTACCACATACAGATACCCTTGAGCCTCATCATCCGTACGCTTTGAAAACACAGCAGTGTAATTCCAGTTCAGTACCTGCCGACTCCAGTACATGTATTTACTTGTTTAAATCAAACAAAAAATAACCATTGTTCATTTGGGAAATTCATACTGTGCCATCATAAATCAAATGTATAAATGAATCGTGTTCACTTTCAGTGTGCGGATATAAACAAAAGCATGTGCATATGTAGCATTGCTCCAAACACGCTCCATTACTCAGCTGGGTCAATGCAGGGACCAAACCAGCCAGAGGAAGCTCAGCCAGTGGAGGAAAAAGAGGAGGAGACAATGGGGGAAACGCATCATTACAGCTGCTAACTGTGGACTGCAAGAGAACTTCAGCACCAGCCTGAACTATCGGTCACATTTCATGCATGCAGCTGCCTTGAATCATGCGCGGGCCAAGTGGTCACATGCTTGCTCAGATTACCAGACAAATAATACAACAGAGTCCACCATGCAATCAGAGCAACACTAGTGCTGCTGGTTAGATGAACTCTCCAGATCGGGGCTGTTTGGGTCATTTAAGTACATGCCTTCAGTGCTCCATTATCATATAGTTCAGTCATAAGAGAGACTCACAGCCTCCGCTCAGGTTGTTCATACTGCTGAGAAGCAGACCTTTTCCTGACCATGGAGAGTTAATATGGGTTTTTGTGGAAGATATACTGTAAGCGTTCATTGTGCCAAATACTCAAAGCCACTCACTGAAGCTCAATGGTACACATGGGGTACATCGTGTGAGTGCGTGCACGCGTGCGTGTGCATTTGAGTACATATGTACAGCGCTGCAAAAAAAAAAAAAAGTTATCTCCCGAGTGATATTTTCCTTTTTCTGCATACAAAATATAAGAGGATTGCCTGAGTAAACACAAAATCCAGCTTTAAATGCAAATTTCATTGACTGAAGGAAAAAAAGCTAAGCGTCGCCTGCTGGTCTGCCAGCCCTGTTCAATCTAAACATCACTCAAATACGACCTTTCCAGCAATGTGAAGTAGGCTAAGTGGACACCAAACAACTAGGATTGAAAGAAATTCTGGAAGAGATGAATAAGAATCAGACCCAAAACTGTTACAGAGCCATGTCTAAGGCTCCTGGACTCAGCCCACTGCAGAGAGAGCAATGACCTCCAAAAACACTAAAACAGTGAAGCATTTCCCCAGGAATGGCCAGCCTACCAAAACTCCTGTAAGAGGGCATCAACGACTTACACGGGACAAAAGGGCGCAGAAGAATATCTCAGCATACTCACTAAGAACATGGAAAAAAGGCATTATGTTCATGATACCACGAGTAGATAAAAGGGGTAGACACTGGGAGAGCTGCATGGTGAAAACCACTGCTAACCAAGAGGAACATTAAGGCAAAGAATACCTTGATGTCCCTGACGCGTTTTAGGATAATGTTCTTAGGACTGATGAGCAGAAAGTGAAATGTTTCTGAATACCCCGTGTCCTGTTACATCTTAAGGAAAGCTGACACGTCATAAATAGTGATAATAACATCATACAAACATTCAAACGTGGTGGTGGTGGTTATGGTGTGATGGTGCCGGGATATGGAGGGCAGTTTCAAGGCCTGGGCTATGTTTCATAGTAAAATACTGAGAAAGAATGCCTGATTATCAGTCCGTGGAAGCTTAAGCATTATTACGTTCTGTAGCAAGACAATAATCTAAAGCACAAGTCAGTCAAACACAGAACAGCTCGAAAGACCAAAAATTAAGACTGGAGTGGCCAGGTCAAAGTTCTGACTTAAACCCCATTGACATGCTGAGGGCCTGAGGCAGGACCTGAAACAGGCATTCACTCCTTTATAATGGAGATAAGGTCACAGAACACAACATCAAGAGTGTGCCCATCAGGATAAAAATCCCAGATCCTCAGGAGCAGAGCAGAGGGCGAAAAAGCCTCTCTTTAACTTGCCTGCAATGGCGAACCATTCTCCTGCTCTGTGCTGCACTGCTGGTGCCTGGAGGATGCCTATATCAGAAAGAGCTGGTTTTTTGAAGTTCAGAAGAAAGCACAGTATGCAGTGCCTTCAATGTTGCAAAAAGCAGAATGAAACAAATCCAACAGTGCATGCTTTCACTGCAGAGCATATTTCCACCTTATATTACAATATTTTAATCCCCATGTCAAAAACACAGTGCAGCTTCCCTAGGGGGATTTATCATGTCATGAATGCTGGAGAACCTAATCAAACAACATTTCACCAAGCCATCCAGAGTACAGTAAAATCATTCATGCAAATGTATTCATGGAATGATATGGAGGCTTTTTTGCAAAACTAGTAAAAGATACCATGAGCAGAATTCAAATCTTTTTTTCATACAATTTACATATCATCGTGAGAACCTGAGTAAAAAACTCCATAGAGTAACATTATAACAAAAATGAGGTAGAAAAGTAGCCGGCTATGTGACACTGCAACATGCTTTATATGTTTGTTAAATAGCACTTTCAGCATTTAAGATTCCCATGTTAAATTCACTCTTTCCAAGCGCTGCGGTTTGATCAAGCAACTCACAGAGTGATATCACCCGCAGAATCCATGAAAAGGTTATCACTAAAAACCCCAAAGGTTAGTTCACTGACACATAAGCAATATGGTTTTCAATGGATCTATCGCTACACAACGATCCCCTTCCATCCCCTTCCATTCAAACTGGTGACTGTGATAAATACATTCTTAATACTACCCTGTTTTCAAACAGGTTGGGACACTGCACAAAATGCAAGTAATCGTGAAATGCAATGATGTGCAAATCATTACAGCTCTATATTTGATTGAAAATAGTACAAAGGCTGAATATCAGATGTTGACACTGGAAAATTGGATTGTTTTTGCAAAATAGCCACTCATTTTGAATTTCACACCAGCAAAACATTACAAAAAAAGTTGGAACAGGGATATGTTTACCACTGAGCTGCATTATTTCTTCTTTTAACAACACTGAAAGAATTTGGGAACTGAGGAGACCAACTGCTGTAGCTCTGAAAGCAAAGTGTTCAACCAGTTCTTGCTTGATGTACAATATAAACTGCTCAACACTTCAAGGCCTCCTCTCTCAAATTTTCTGTTGCATAATATGCCAAATATTTTCAGTGGGTGACGGGTCTGGACTGCAGCCAGGCCAGTTAAGCACCCTGACTCTTTTACTATGGAGCCATGTAGAAATATGTGCAGAATGTGGTATTTGGCATCGTCTTGCTGAAATAAGCGAGGACTTCCCCGAAAAGACGTCTGGATGGCAGTACGTGTTGTTTCGAAACCTATCAAACAGCGTGAATGGTCTTTTTACAGATGAACATGTTACCCAGGCCCTGAACACTAATGCATCCCCCCATACTATCATGGATGCTGGCTTTTTGAACTTTGCACTGATAACAGGGCATTTGGTCCCCCCCTCCCCAGCCTGGAGGACGTGGCGTCCATGATATCCAAATGCAACTTCACACTTTGATTGGTCCCACCACAGGACAATTTCCCAATTCACCTCAGTCTACTGTAAATGAGCTCAGACCCAGAAAAGCAATGTTCCTGGACCTTATTTATAGGTGGTTTTATCTTAAAATGGTACAGCTTTATCTAGCATTTGTGGTTTCAGTGACGAACTGTGTTCCCTTGCAATGAATTTCAGAAGTGTTACTGAGCCCATGCAATGATCTCCATGACCAAACCTGGTCTATTTTAAATGCAGTGCTACCTGAGGTCCTGAAGATCATGGACATTCATGATTGATCCTTAATAATATTTTTGACTGGAGATGATGAAAGTCCCAAATTCATGGCAATTTTAACATTTTTCAATGTATCATTAAATTGTTGAATTATTTGTCCAGGCAATTTATCACATATTGGTGAAGCCCTCACCATCTTTACATCTGAAAGACTCAACCTCTCTGAGATACTTTCTTTATACCAATTATGTTACTGACCCGTTGCCAATGAACCTAATTAGCTGTGTGATTTTCCACCAGGTGTATTTTTTAAGAATCATACAACTTTTCCAGTCCTTTGTTGCCCCTGTCCCAACTTTGTTCAAAATAGGCAGATATTTTTCTAAAAACAGTATAATTTCTCTGTTTCAATATCTGACATGTTGTCTTTGTACCATTTTCAATTTAAAATAAGAGTTTAAGTATTTTGCAAATCATTGCATTCTATTTTTATTTACATTTGGCGCAGCGTCCCAATTTTTTTGGAAATGGGTTAATTATAAAGATTTGAAACCAAGTCCAGTTCCAGTCAAAATTCCATTTGTATCCACAAAATCTACAAAAATATAGACCCATGATTACAAACAAAGTGAATAAAAATGCATATATTCAAGGAAAACTACATAATTCTGGTAAAAACAGCCAAATTTTTAATTAGTTCCAAAAATGTCTCCCCGGGGAATGCGGCCCCACAAAGTGTGGTAGACCTTCTATAACAAGAATTTACCAGCACTTGCCTCTACCTGTGCTAGCCTCTGATGATAGGGAATCCTGACAAAGAGCTGGATTGGTGAGAAACCCTGTAATAACCATGAACATAAACCGCAAATGATGCCTAACCTTAAATTCTCCTGTTTTGCATATGGAGTCAGACACTCAGCATTGTTAGCTAATTTAGGTCTGGTTCTTGGCTGGCACAGCTACTTGGTGATGGGAAAATAGGTGGAGCAGAAACTATAATGGGTGGACCAGTCTGTCGACTGCTGGCATCTCCCCACGTTCCAATACAGCAGGTTTTTCTGCTGAAATTATGAGCTGGCAGAAGTGAAGTAAAACAAGGTGACCGACTCTAAAAGAAGGCTCTGCATTTATTCTGAAATGGAAGCAACAATGTGACATCACTGAGTGAGTCTGCGTGAAAAGTGGGGCCCAGTGACTATTTGAAAATAAAAGTGAGAATTCTAGGTATGAAGTGAGAGAGCGGGAATTTTAGATCTGATATCGGAGATGGTCACAGAGATGCACTGCATTATATTAGAGGTCATACCTGGCCTTAAGCTCATTCCAACCCTAAGCAATGGAGCACGTTTACCATATTTGGCCTCCGTTAACATTTTCCTTTTGAAAGAGCACTCGCAGCATAACTTCAGGGACCGGCTCAGAGCGTACTTTGCTCCCTTATCCAACTGTCCTATTGAATTTCTTTTATGGCGTCATAAATCCATTTTAAGCACCTGTCCGGGTGCACAGATCAAGTATGGATTTCTGCAGCGGTCCACCATTCATGAGCCATGCTCTTCAGTCCTGGTCTGGGTGATAACTGTGAGTGCAGTCACTACAGTGAAGGCAGTCAGAGCAGCAAGAGGAAATCAGCCAAATGCACCCCCCACCCCACACACACACACACACACACACACACACACACACACACACACACACACAGGCACACAAATTAACAGTCCACAGCACTCCAAAGGCCTTCCAACTTATTTCTCTCACCCCTTCCCTCCCTGTCTCTCTTTCTCACACACGCAATCCATGCAGTCGGCAAACAAGTTAACACACTCTCGTATACATGCACTGACACACAGATAAAGGCGCTGCAAAAAGACACACATGCACCCGCTGTATTCGTTCCATTGACACTTACACACAGGCCAACACACAGATGCATGCATGCACACACACAAACGTCCAGTCCCTTTACACGCATTCCTTTAGTCCATTCATAGCGCACACCCAGGCTACTGGACTGCTGGCCAGAGCCCTTGCTCCTTCCGGCCATCCAGCAAAAACACATCTCTTCTCTATAAATGGCATCTAGCGCAGCTCGGCAAGCTTTCGCCTCATTTGCCCGTTCAAGTGAGCTCCTGATCTTTCTCCAGCATCAGAACCGAAGTCACCCCAAGGGTGAACGCTCTTCGAAAATCGATGTGACGCGTAAGGCGAGATCTTCAGCGTTCTTTTCCTCAAAGGACTGAGTCATGGTCGCTTTGGGGAAGCGAGGAGAAAGGGCTTCACCCGTCGTTTTCCTGCTCCCGCCTGAGCTATTCCTACTGTATTTGCTATTTACTTAACATGAAGAGGTGATGTTTATAAAAGTTTAGCTAAACACGGGCGCACAGACGGGCCAAGAGGCTTTTGTTAATAATAAATAATATAAACAGTTCCCGCGAAGCCTGTCGGGAATTCTTACTGTAGTTGCGCTGCATTCCAAACACTAACCTAGGCCCATCCCAGCGCTGCTCTAAGCTTCATTTTCCTTTTCAGAGGAGGCCATGCTGAGAGCAAACCAGCGGTCTGTAAGGTGGAAAGTAGGCTAGGTCCCTTTCCCTCCGACAGCATCCGAACAACATAGGCTATAACTGCATCACCATGAGACTTGTGTCATTAGGAAAAACAAACTGATAACATAACTGCCTAAGAGCAAAATTACACTTTTCTGTATCAAATACTTGCTGCAACACCTCCCACATGGAACGTTCATATAATGCCATCTAACTGACACCTCCCTCTACAATGCCATAATAATTTCAGATAGTTTCCCCCGGTCTGCCCAAATAACACCCTCCATACAAGATTCATCAGAAGCATTTGCCCTGTTGCTCTCAAAGTGACCAGAGGAGCTAAGCTACACACACAGTGCGAAAATGAAAGGTAGTTCAGAGATAGAGGGGGTATAACATTTGGAAACACCCTCTGAGGAAAAGAGCTCCACTTCCCTGCATCATTTCAGCACAGATTGTAGCCCGAGTTCCACTCTGACAGGAGATATGCATATGCCATTAAATCAACAGGGTTCATCCCCCTTAAACGAAGACCCACAAAACCAGATTGTCCAAACGGAATGGATTGCCTGTAGGTCACATGACATAGTTTTGAAGCGTAGTAAATACAGTAGTGCTGGAAGTGTTATGATTCTGTTACTTAGGATTTGAGAAAAGTGTGCACAAAGATCCCTTTAAGCAGCTCAACCCTGGTACATTTTGTGTTGGGTTTCAACTCTCACTCTCGTCGGATAAAGGGATTATCTCTACTGTAATCTAAAATACAGATGCAATACTTTGGGAACAATTTCCTGAGACTTTCTACGGAGACTTAACACATTTCACAAACACTGGTTTCCAAGAAGCCGATGCTTTGCCAAGATGCTAATATCAGTGTGACTTAGTAAGGAGGAAACAGCAACCGTAAAGCAATGTAGCCCAACGTTACACTGCATTTATGGGCTAAAACAAAATAAAGTGTTTCATTTCACGAAATAAGGAGCGATTCAACAATGACCATCGCTGAGTGGGAGTCAGATGGCTTATCAACTCCTTCTGTCAGGATTATAATAGCGGACGTAAGCACAGATTAAAAGTACAGGGGGTCCAGTCCGTACAGAAGAGCTGATTACAATAAAATAAAATCATCGACATTGCATCTATGAAAAATGGACTGCCATGCCGCTAAATCGTGTCTCAAATTCCACTTCCACGCAAATTTTGGGAGCAAGGCTCAGTTTTTTGAACCAGGCATCTAGACTACTGTGTTGTAAACAGATTCGGTGTCTGGTCCGCTCATATTAACAGGAAAACATTCCAGTAATACAGAATTTGCTCACCAGTTGTTGAAGCCCTATGCATCTCGACGACAGTTGTGCTTGGATGAAATTCTTTGAGCAGGCAGAGAGAAACTCAAACTGGAAGCGCTTACAGCGGTTTCCCAGAACCAACTCAAAGGAAGAAGTAATCCGACTTCAAAGTCCACTTTTTCTCCTCTTGTTGCCAACTTCAGTCCCCACTACGGATTCTAATGACAACATCGCGTATTGTATTATAACATCTATTTCTCGTGGAGGGAGCTGTCGTTCCTTGGTTGAACTTTCTTTCATTTGTGCATTGATCCATTCACTTCTCCCGGCTCCGTCTTCCTTCCCTTCGTGAAAGCTGCTGTGGCTTTGTGAACGCGCGTTCGTCAACGAGCGGCTGCGCGCGCACGGGAGCACGGCGCGATCACCTTCCACTAGTTATATTTTTCCATTTCAGAACGTGGTGGTGAGACGTTTTCTTCTACGTCTTTATGTGCAGTGATGTTAGTGTTCAAATTTTTAGGTGAGTTGTGACTCCCGAAACCTCTGGTTCCAGTCCACAAAAAAAAAAACCAACGATCTGTTGGTGAAGATAAATTTACATTTGCCTCTTAATGGTGCAAGAACGAAACATACCAGTTAAGCCACGTGTTTTAAGAAGTGCAGTGCAAACAAAATTGAAAAATCTTGTCAATCCCAGTTTGATAAAACTCTGAGCTGTCAGTTATAGGCTATGTTCCGTTGTCAGGATCTCTCTGGACAGAACCTATTAGAGCTCACAATTATAAATGTTACTTGTACACAGTATTCATGTCAGTGAACACCCCTTTTGGTATTTTCCTTCCTCTGCAGTGCATTAATAGAAATATATCTACGTTAGGGTGTGTCTTAGCAATGCATTCTGAAAATAGTTTTCCCATTCTACATTCGTAGAAATAATTGAACACAAATATGTTCAGCATTTCTATGCTTATTTTCTGTCTACCGCCTTTGACTTTTGTTAGTGTCATACTTGAATAAAAAACTAGGGCGTGATAGTCGATGTAGCCTTGATTAAAGGGATCATTTCACACGCAATAAATGGGCAGACTGATTTTATCCCCCGGCAAATAATGCGGAGGGATACAATCGTCAGTGCGGTCGCCTGTCCGTCTGAGGAAATTTCGTTTCCGGAGCAGAACTCGATTCAATTCAAATTTTTAGCTAAACTTGCTGTGCGTATTAATCAGGTCCTTGACTGGTGCCTTTCTGGATTTCTGAGATTAGATTGCGGAGGCCGGGGGTGAGTCTTGTGCGGTGAGCGGATAATGCGGTGGAGCCACGAACTCCGCGAGTGCGCTGCAGAGCGGTGTGGATTTTGATCGAATTCCTGCGGATGCGGTGCGGATGTGGAGAAGCAACTGGCGGCTGCAGTGCGGACATTGTGTACCTCTTGTACTCCGCACAGGTCACTGATATGTAATCTCCTGATGACTCTTGATGTCTTAGCAGCGCGGTCAAGGCCTACTTTCTATTTCGCGAAACATACTGTACATCACATCACATAGCTTGTGGTCTCCGCCGCCGCCACGTCCACATCCGTAGACACTTCCTAGTGGATGCCATACAGGCTGGAATTTTTGACCAATTACTTTCACATTTGGACATGTGTTCTACTTAAATTATGACAACTATGGTTGCCATGGTGACTGTACTGGCCAAATAATGTGCAAAAAAGGGGAGAAGTGGCCTTTTGGGGGGCTATACCCATGCGGGCGTGGCGACCGGACTGTCTAGTTCATGGAAAACATGCTGGATTTTTCTATCCCAATTCTGTTAAAGATCTTGGAAAATGTAAATATAATCAAAAAGTTCTGATTTGAAAAGTCCATTCATCCTGTGCAATATTGAAGACAGTACAACAACACATTATGTTCTGAAAGACTACTTTAATTATAAGCCTATATACTCCTGGGCAAAAGTTGAGCATTTCCCAATTCTTAAAACTAATTCCACTGCACCAAAGTACAAAATTAATAACATCAACAAATGGCTCAATTTTTGGAAATATAGCTTGGAAATACAACCACAATTCTATAAAAGTTGGGATGCAGTGTAAATTATAAACAAAAACAGAATGTAATGATTTGCAAATCTCAAACCCACATTTTACTCACAATAGAACACAGATAAAATGTAAGATTTTGAAAGTGAGACATTTTACCATTTCATGAAAAATATTAGCTAATTTTGAATTTGAAGGCAGCAACACATCTCAAAAAGTTAGGATAGGGGAAACGAAAGGCTGAAAAAGTAAGTGGCACCAATAAAAAAAGCAGCTGGAGGAGCATTTTGTAATTAATGAGGTCAATTGGCAACAAGTCAGTACCATGACGGTATGAAAAGAGCATTTTAGAGAGGCAGAGTCTCTCAGAAGTAAAGATGGACAGAGATTCACCAATCTGCAAAAAACTGAATCTAAAAATTGTGGAACAATTAAAAAAAAAATGTTCCTCAGTGTGAAATTGTGAAGACTTTTAATCTACAATACATAATACACTGCCCGGCAAAAAAAAAGTCACACACCCAAATATTTAGTTGGAACCCCTGTTGCTTTGATTACAGAGCATATTCGTCTTGTCATTGTTTTGACAACGATATGCAATGCCAAAGCATTTATTTTCGATCAGAAATGCCATAATTTTTGGCCGAGATCTAGTCTTCTCGACATAACGGTTTAACCACTTGGTGGTCTTTCTTGAGCACATCCCTATAACTTTTAATGTGCTTAAGGTCAGGACTTTGTGGTGGCAAATTTGTTTGTGAAAATGATTCCTCATACTTGTTTTTGTCATCCATGGTTTTCTTTGCTAAATACAGGCCAATAACTTGCCCGTTCTAAAATACAGTAAATGTTTTCCACCATCAGGGGATGTGTCTTCCAACATGATTTTTTAAGCAATGAGTAGCGACGGGCTTCATCAGTCAGGGTTAAAATGATCATTGCCAGCTGAAACATATTAATAACTGCAATAATGATCCAATTGTAGAATTTGTTCATTAATTTCCAAACGGTGCCTTTTTTTTTTTTGGCCGGGCAGTGTACCATCAAAAGATTCAGAGAATGTGGATAAATCTCTGAGCGTAAGGGACAAGTCCGAAGGTCAATATTGAATGCTTGTGATCTCTGGGCCCTTAGGCAGCACTGCATTAAAAACAGGCATGATTCTGCACTGGAATACACTGCATGGGCTCAGGAACACTTCCAGAAATCATTGTCTGTGAACATAGTTCACCACAATGTACAAATGCAAGCTAAAGCTGTATCATGCAAAGACGAAGCCATATGTGAACATGATCCAGGAATGCCACCATCTTCTCTGGGCCAAAGCTCATTTAAAATGATCTTGTTATCAGTTACCAGCTTGTTATCAGCGCACAGTTCAAAAGCATACATCTCTGATGGCACTGGGTTGCATTAGAGCCAATTGCAAATTCAGTTGTGGGTACGTCCCTTAAATAGATCTGGGGTGTGGTAGGGCGCTCTCCACACCCCAGATCTCTTTAAGGGACGTACCCATTACTGAATTTGCAACCGGATGAAGATCATTGTGATTGAAACGTTATTTGTTTGTTTGTTAAATAAAGAAATCTCAAGATGAGACGATGTGCGGGTTTTATCTACTGTGCATGATGTTCTACATTCGACCTGGCACTCGCAGTCGATGTGCGTTTTGCTAGACTTTCACCTAGCTTACACAACTGGGAAGGCATTATCAATGCTGCAAAGTATAGAGGTTTTACAACAATACATGCTCCCATCCAGACAAAGTCTCTTTCAGGGAAGGCCTTGCAAAGTACAGCAAAACAATGCCAAACCACATACTGCATCCATCACAAGAAGAAATACCTAAAATTCTACTGATTTGTCTTCAGGAAACCTTGCTCTCCAAGTGACAGATTATAAACTTGCATGTCTGTTGGCAAATTGGTGAAGCCTATATATCTTTGCTCTTGAGGGACTTGGCCATTTTAAGAGGCTCCTTTTGTACTATAACGAACCAATTTAAGATCACCTGTTTCACATCACCTAATTACTACAACTTGTCACAGCATTATTTGTCCTACATTGCACCTGAGGCAACTTTTTTTGGAGTCTGTTACAGTCATCAGATTAGAAATATGTATATATTTTCAATAAACAATTCAGCCCAACTTTGACAAAAGGAAACAAGTTGCACAGACATGTATGACACTTGCCTCCTTTTGTCAAAGTTGGGCAGAATTGAATTCACAAGTCAGTGTTGCAGTTTGTTGTGTTTTCAATACAGTGGAGGGTGAATTGACTTTAAAAATCGGTCCTTTTTTATTTCATTTTAATTTTCCACAATGTTGCAACCTTTTTGGAGTTGGGGTTGTACATTGTTTGGGTTGTGGTGCCACATTATCTAAGTCGGTCCACATTATTGCCCAACTTCGACTAAAGTAAGCAATTTGCAAAGATGTATTTCACTTGCTTCCTTTTGTCAAAGTTGGGCAGATTAGTTTGCACTTTGAGTGATGTACCTCTCCTTTTTCACCACCCAGACCTTACACTGGGAGAGAAGGCACCCTGCTCCAGCGGTAGCTCCGGTACAGCCTTGCTTTTGTAAAGAGCACTTTATTTACACCTTGCACTCTAATAAAGGGGGAAGTTGCTGTTGCCATTCTTTTTCGGAAAATCTTTGTCAACACAGACACGCACAATTACTCTCTTTCTGCAACATTAATTCATCCATTTACCTAAAATCAGGAATGGCTTGCAATGCACCTCCAATTGACCCCAAGTGCTTCACGTAAGGCAGTTCCTTTAAAGTTGATCTTTAGATATGTGAGGATGGGCAGACCAGAGAAACCACACACATCAGTAGCAAAGAATTTCTTTTTATTGGATCGAATTCTATTTATAAAAAAAGTGCATGCACGCACACGCACACGCACACACACACACACACACACGCAAAGTTTTCTGTATCCACCATTGCGATTTTGCACAGTAGTATGAAAGCATCTACCTATCAATAGTAAAATAAAACTGCATTCTAAGAAATGCCTTGAAGCAAACACATTATTTGTAATCCCCCACTTTGATTTTTTATTTTCAAGCCAACGTACGTACTTTAAAAAAAAGTTTGAAAATTAATGGCATTCCCCATTCGTGATTTAATTTCCAAATAGTGTCTTGCCATGTTGCCATCAAAAATACTAAGAGAATGAAAATCTTTTAATGAAAATGTATTCACTGAAATGATTTTTTCAAGATGCCGACAAATTCCCATAATGAAATGTAATGAGAAGTAATCCTCCCCTTTTTGTTTCCATTTTCAGGTCAACGTATGCAACTTTTATAAAGAATAGCATTTGCCATCTCATTTTTCAAAAGTGTTCTGCTATACTGCTTTCAAAAGAATATGAAAACATAAATCTTATAATGAAAAAGCAGTCTTAGAAATACATAATTCTTTCTCAAGGAGCAAAGGCCTTGTCTCAAGATGAAAATGAAAATATAAATGCAACCCCCTTCTCCATTTTCATGCAAAAATCCCCTGAATTGCTTGCAATTTCAATTGCATGGCTCTACGTGTTTTCACCAATAACATTAAAAAAAGATACATTTGCATTCCCATTCGCACTGTTGTTTTGAGTGTAACTGTGACCTGGCAGTCACTCTGTTAGAAAGTGAAAGAGAAATTCACTTTTATAAAACCAGAGTTCTTCCCAAACGAACTAGATGCAGCAAACTAAAATGGCCGCTCATTCTTTTGCGTGCCAACCTGCTCAGTGGCACATGAGACAGCTGCGGGCATGTCGTCAGTTGCTTGGCAAGAGACCCGAAAATTGCTTATCAAGTACCATTGAGTGATTTAGGAAATCCTAACTGGAAATAAGATGTTGTAACATAAGATAGCAATCTTAAAATATCTTATTTAATTTGAGAAAAATCCTATGTTAACTCTTCAGATCCAAACTTCTTGCTTAAGATAGAAAGTTTTTGCAACAGAGCCAGAGGCTTCTTCGAAAAAGATTAATTTCGCTGCAACGTCATTTAAAACAATGAAGGAGTGGTTTAATGCTTGTTTAGCTTTTTAGCCATCATAATTAGCACAGCGGGCCTATGACTTCTTTCAGGCAAAATTCCTGCACTTGTATTTTTATGGAGCAGTTGGTTGGATCGCATGCTGAGTTAGAACTGGATAAGGAGAAAGTAAGACTATAGGCAGCTACAAATGTCCTGGGGTTCCCAGTGATGAAGTTACAGAACCAAGAGCACAAAAAACAATATACTAAATGACAGGAGAAAGGGAGAGTAGAGAAAGAAAGATATGCAGAGAAGGGGCAGGATAGACAATCTTGATGTTGTCTATTGATCAACCACATGACATTCAGTCAAATCAACTTATTCCAGTGTTTCATACCCAAGAACAAGGTAAAACTTCAAAGAATTCTATCTTTAAATATGCCACTGCTCATTTACCATCTTGTAGAAATAAAGCATTTGAAGGGCTCAATATAAATAGCTTTATTTCAAATGGAATTATTTGACTTAAAGCATAAAACATTTTTTTTTTGACTACCACTGACCACAGGGTGTCAGACACCATAACTGGGAAACCACACACCTTCAAAAGAATATATTTTGGCTGCTGAGTGACACAGTTTACAAGAGTGCGCTGGTCTTGAAATGACTAACGATGTTTGCTCTGCAATTACTTACCAACAAATACGGCAAGAAAATCCGAACCATTTGGGCACTGCAATGACAGAAATGACTTTTTATTCCCACTAGGGGCAGGCATGAAATGATACATCATTGAAAGCTTGTGCAGTTCTGTAAAATTGCATAAGCTGATGATGGCAGTGTGGTATACTCCTGACCACCCGACATCATCTCCTTGAGGGCACTCATGGGTTCTAGCGGTCATGTGACAAGCAGTGCTGGAAGAGAGGACTTCTTTGTGTGCACTATTTCAAACATCGTTTTTCCACACAAAGCTGCATGAAGCCCCGGGAGACGGAGACCTCCTCCTCCAGCACATGGAAATACAGAGATGGCAACTATGGTACACAGCAGTGAATAAGGTTCTACTGGATGAAAGTAAATAGAGGTTGTGTGCACGATACTCCAAAATCAGGCTGTGCAGAGCACTTACTATATATGGGCAGCATACTTTGAAGTGTGTTATTTTGCTCTCCTTCAGTACTTTATACATTTTTTTGAGCATGCAAGCCTGCTGCGAAGCGAAAAAGCCCAAAGTGTGCCTAAAAGGGAGTTCTTCTCTCTGACATTAAAAACAGCTCCTGAACAAAAATGCCTCGTTTGTGGTCCTCGTTTTCTACCTCGTGATTTAACACACTTGCATACTTCCCAAATAGCAGCTTCATTGGCAAGCATTTGAGTAAAGCAAGGTAGAGCAGTAGCCGGGAAGAGTTTGGTCAAGAAAACGCCATTTTCATTTGTGTGATGGCAAAGCCTTGTTGTATGGCGTTCAAAATGAAGTGAAAGTGAGGAATCAGAGGTTAAAAGACATTTTACCGCAGTTCCTCAGCAGCACAACCACCTTTTATTGTATCCTCTTAGTTTAACAGAGCACTACTTCCTGAACTGGGAGTGATCAATCAGAACAGGGTGGGCTTTAGGGGCGGGTCTGTAAAGAGAGGAGCCAAAACAGCTTGTTTCAGACTGAGTGAGCCTGAGGTGCTGCACACACAGCCTGTACAGCTCTAAGAGCTTTTCACCATATCAAAAACACGCACATATTGGTAAATCGACCACAAAAGTGAAAATATTAAACTGAGATATGAGTATATTATGCCCCCTTTGACAGTGAAATCAGAGAAGGGTCAGACTTGTCGTCCACAGCCTTTTGGTTGCATATTGAGTAGAAGCACTCTTTCTTAGTGCAGTTGCATGATCCACCGCATTAAATCAAATACAAACTTTGCCATTAGCAACTACAGGATGCTGCGGTGCGGGACAGCATGATTCGGCCGTATTAGTGCTCAGAATGGGAGATTCAGTCAGCCGGGTTACTACCCTGCTGCCACAGAGGCCTAACGGAGTTCTTGTGTGTTGACTGCAATACAATTTGAACATCCATCTTAACTGAGACTCACCTATAAGGCAAATTCCCTGCTGCGAGATAATGTGCGTGTCATTCGTGAGTGAAGGGACAGTCATTTTATGTTGGATGATCTGTTCATAGATTTGATGAGCATTTTTAGAGCAATTCCGTTTTGCGAAGGACGAAACGAGACAGGAGCACACTGATAAATTTACAACATATATAGTGCACAACATTCACAGCACTATAAAAGCTGTACATTTATCAGCGTGCTCCAGCTTCGCTTTGCCCTTTCTATGTTTGCTGTCCCTGAGCTGTTAAGTGCCTGATTTGGCTTATTTTTGTGGTCAGATGCGCGGTAAACCTTCTTTTAACTCTTTCATATTATGTCATTATCATTGAAGCAGATCAAGCCATTCAATAACTAACACCAAATATTTTTACTGCCATACCTTCAGCAGGCTTCCTCGGCTTGGTTTATGTGTATACCACGGTCTGGGTGAATTCTCAATTCTGATTGGCTCCAGGGTGTCCATTAATCTTGAGGCCAAGGACATAAACTTTGGTTCGAACTTTGGAGGTGGAGATGCACACACAGGTATTGTTATGCCTGTGTTTTCCTCAATGTCATGTTTGTGATACTGGGTGGGGGCAGGAACACCCCCATAAATGATACCCTTGCTTGAAGCATTGACCTGCATGGATAGGCAGGGAAACAAACTGCTTAAAGCCGAAAATTATCAAACTATTAGTCAGCTGGTATCAAGATCGGGGAAGTATTGCTTTACCGGCTGCAGACAAAGTCCTTTATTCTTGCAGCTGCTCACTGGCGGATGAAACTATGAGAAGACAAACGATCTCACACAAAAAATGAGTGGGAGTAGGGGAAAAAAAATATGGTTCTTCAGCCAGAAGACTCACCAGCCGTACTGCAGTGGCACTTGGTGGAGAAACGGACATGCTGCAACAGACACAGCTCAACTAATTAACTCACTTTATTAGGAGCCCTTTGTGGAGAGCAGGTGAGTAATCGTCTGTGCCTGGAGGGCAGTCGCACATTCAGCGGCCGGATCACCCCGCCTTCGACTGCAGTAGGCCGCATGCAGAAGAAAAATCTAGACCGAAGCAATCAATAGATCCTTTGTACAGAATAATGACGTAATTGGCTATTTGCTTCTCACCCATTTCACGCACTGCAACAGTTATCAGCAGGACCCTAATTTATGCCCCTTGGAAAGGGAGCCATTTATGGAATTGTACGGTTTGGACCAGAGCCAAAATACCCGCAGACGGAGTGACCTTAGTCTATAACACTTGACCCTTTCTGTCATTTTCTATCCCTCTTTCAGAGGACTGGACGAGAGACGGAAGTCATCCATCTCCCCAGTAAGGAGCTGAGGCTCCGGGTACTTTCCACTGCTGTAAATGTAGCAGCGACAATGACGTATGCAGGCTTGGCCCTGGGGAAAATCCCCTTTCCTGAGAACGACAAAGATTATGATTGTGACACTTTTTCAGACTTAAAAAACACTTTTAAATATGGAATGACAACATAAGGAGGCCATAATGATCAAAACAATCCTTGTAATTGATGATATGTTATTTTGAATGGTTTAAATTTGCAGACTGGTAGTTTTTCCTATACTATGAGGCCCTCTTGTGGCCTGACTATAGAAATGCATTAGATGAATGCAAAAACCATCCCTCCGACTGTACTAAAGCTTTCTGTATCATTTATGCTCTTTTTGGGGCTCTTTATTAGAGAACAAGACCTGGATAGCTAATCAATAGCCTTGCTGCTCATTGACTTCTTGCCTCAGCTAGTAGAAAGCTCGACAGGGACAGTGTAGTATGACGTAGAGGAGGAGGACGGGCCACACGTCAGGAGGTCGCGCTCCAGATCTGGAGCAGGCAGCTCTGTGTAGGCCGGACAGCCTCCTGGGGCTAGACAGGAAGCAGCGGGGCGGAAGGGCAGCAGGGCAGGACGGATGCTGCCTTAAAGGTGGGCGTTCTCCCGAACCGAGCAGAACAACAGCACTGAGGACAGGAACGGCAGATACAGACTTACAGTGGAGGGACTGCAGACCGAGAGGGAAAGAGAGAGACATAATGGGAAAGAGGATACAGGGAGGGAGGGAAGGAGGAGTAACGGGTGGGAAGGAGGCCAAACAGCTGTGTGTTCAGCTTTCTTTTGCATGGTTCCTAACAGGGCCCAATATTTGACAGTGAAAACAGTTTGGGACAGGGGCTTTTCTGCCCTGTGTGTGTGTTTGTGTGTATGCGCGGACGCATGGCTGCATGCGTACGTGTGCGCGCACCCATGGGTGTGCGTGTGTGTTTGTGTGCATGTCTGTATGCATGTGCGCACGCATGTGTTTGTCTGTATGCTTATGTGTGTGTGCATGTGTGCGCTCGTGTGCGTTTGCATGCTTATGTGTGCGCGCCTGTGTGTGTGTGTGTGTGTGTGTTTGTGGGTATTTCTATGTCTGCATGCATGTGTGTGTGTGCGCGCGTGCTGCGCGTGCCTGCATGTGCACGTGTGCGCGTACATGTGCTTGTCTGTAAGTCTGAATGAATGTGTGTGCACGCGTGCAGGCTTGTGTGCGTGCTTGTGTGCATGTCTGCATGCATGTGTATGCCTGCCTGTGTGTGTGTCTGTGGAAATCAGAGCCTTTTCCAAACATGGCACAGAGAGTAGCTCGGTGAGGGTGGAGTGAATTATGTCTGCTGCAGACTTTTTCCCATCAGGAGACAAGGTTGGAGGACAAGGCTGAACATCTAAGTGAAAACCACATGTTCAATCACGACAGGAACAAAAACCACAAAGAGCAAGACTTTTTAGTCACATTTATTGATTTAGCCAGTATGACTACCTTTACACAGACAGACAGCCTTTGCTAGAGAAAACAAAACTTCTTTTTGGATTAGTCTGCAAATAATACATTAAAGTCTAAAAGTTTTTTGTTCATTTTTTCTCTTCCTCATCTCAAAGTTACATTTTCCGAGTTACAGATTTGTTTTCCAGCTGTGTGTAAAGGTTCCATGACTGAAGTTCATGCATGACATTAAACTGAGATCATTTTGCCACTAATCATAATGCACATTAAAGTAATACAGTACTGCATGACATCATTTCAAATAAATATCAACACAGATGAAGTAATTATTTTATATAAAGGTATCAAATTCTCATATGAGTCAATACTGTAACAGAATATGACAATATAGTCTGCACGGCTAGTATCACAATGCTATCTCTTCCAGCGAACAGAAAACTTGAATTTGCACGTAAAACAGCGTCTGAATTGCACTTAATTTTAATCTTCCCAACCATATCATTGACTTGACATTTTAATGCCTCAACAAACCTCATCGCTGTAATGGCACAAGCTTGTTGATGCGAAATTTGCTTTCTGTTTACTGAAAAAACAACACTTTTAAGATAATGTAAAAAAAAAAATTAAAATATAAACAAAATTAAATGAAAAAAAAAAAAACAAACCAACAAAAGGAAGAAAAACCACCCTCCTGCACATTTGCCAACAATACTATTGATATCACGTTACCTTCACCATACAAAGCTATCGATACGTTAATATTTCAAATAGTACATTGTCCTGAACCCACAAATGTGTTAGATCTGAACCATTTATTCATTAGGAGGCCAAAGTGATTACTTTTGGATCCCAGTTCAATAAAAATACGTTTCGCAATTATCCCTGAATTTGCAATTTCGCATGCAAATGGGATCACTGACGAACAGAATTCAACACAAATAAGTCCTCTTATCTAATTATCTGACTAAAACCATATTCAGGCAAAAAGAACCATTCTTTTTGCACTTATTGCTCCTAAATTCATTTTAAACTAAAATTTTGTGATATACTACTTTCTTTAAAAAAAGTCTAACTAGTCTACAATTCTCCCTTGAAATAATGAAAGGCACTACTGGTCAAAATGGAGAAAACAAAACAAAACAAGGCGCTGCAATCACAAAAGCCAGTACACACTGTTTTCTACCACCTCTCGTTTTTTCTTCTCATTTTTAAAACCTAAATGTACCAAGATTTGGCACGATAAACGAAGAGAGAATGAAACCATTCCAATTTGGAATTTAATTGGTGCACTCGCAAAGAATTCTGTCCATCAGTGATCCCGCCTTGAACGAAAGCCTGCAGATTCTGGAATGGCGTTGGAAATTGGAAATACAAATTAATTCATTCATGTTTTTCAAGTGCCTGTGACCATTTATCCAGAACCACGTCAGGTTTCTCCTTGTTACTCTGAACTATTCCTAAGAATAATAATACATGAAAACCCCAGAATTTGTTCACCCTGGATTTTGTTTAGAACATGGCAGTATATAACAGTAAATAATAACAACAATTATAATTATGACAAACATAAAAATAACAAAAGCTTATTAATATACTCATGGATTAACTCATTGAAGCACAGCAGGTAGAACTCCGGTTTGTAGTACGACTAGAAGTAGGGAACTTCTTTCCCTGTGCCGTGTGCACAGAAGGTCATGTAAGAGATAATAAAATCTATTCCTATTTAAGTATACACTTTAAATGCGACTCACAAACCGTAGCACTACATACCTGTTCAAGATTAATGTAAAAAGCCAAAGTGAAATACCCCATATAAAAGTGCGCGAGAAAAGTTCAAATTAAAATAAAATGCAGTATGTTGGCCTGGGAAATGACCCCTCCCCCATTTCTTATTTCAAAGTTTAATAGCTAATCAAAATCTTGACTGCTAAAAGAAGGTAGCCAGCCATCTCCTTGGTACTTGTGAGCATCATCTTCCTGCAGCAGGGCTTGAAAAGTGAAACTATTTTTGTTCCGGCGTGACATTCATGCTCTAGTGTTTCTACAGTCAGAGGAATAGGTTTTATTTGTCGTAAAAAAAATCACCTCCAAGTGGTTTTCTTAAGTCCGAATGGCCATGCAATGCTAGCTCTTGCTGGCGAACTGAATTTGAAGTTGGTTGTGTGACCGCATTCTTTGTCAGACACTCCGCATCTGGACTCAACTACATTACTGCAAAATGGAGAAACAAAACAAAAATTCAAAATTAGAATTAACGTATATAAAAATAACCAAAATTCTTTTTCAGCAAGTGAGTGGTAGTAAAGGTTAAAAAAATAAAAAAAATGCACGCCAGTGTCGGAAAGCCAAGTTAGTCAAATAAGAAGATGCAGAAAACTGGTTAGTGTCCGAAAGCCAGATGCAGCCAGTAAGTCCTTTTGCTGACGTCACCTTTGTTATTATCCTCATCCCTCTATTCAGCTGCCTTTCAGTGACACCAAAGTGCCAAGCTTGGACTCGCAAATACGCCGAAGGACCAGCTGGTGCAGGAAGCGAATGGCTCATAAGTACCAATCCCTGGAGCGCGGGTCATGCAGAGATAGCCAATCAGAGAGGAGAGGAGGCGGGAGAAAGAGAGCCATTTCTCCAGTTACATGCAGGTCAACTGTGGGTGTGTCTTTCACATGCAGGCTTGCCATGTAAAGCGAGAAAAACGAAAAAAAGAAAGCCCAAACACGGTGAACGCGCGAGTGGAAATGAGTAAGTAAAAGGATCGTGGCACGCAGAGGTAGGACTCTTGTGCAGTCAGCTCTCATGCTGGGTCCTGATGTTCAGACATTAAATTCAAACTAGTCCCGAAGATTCCATCTCATAATTTTTTTTTCCTCTAAAAATCACAAAACGTTATCAAAAAGTCTACTGGTAAAAAAAAAATTTACCCTACTGCTCGGTGCTTACGGGGAGCGCACATCCACAGAGGGTTTAAAATCTAGCGACATGCTAAGCTGCTTCCACAGTTAGTTTGAATCAATGTCATCTAGAGGGTCCAGGCCGATGTGTAAAAAAAAAGACAAATATGCAAAGAACGGTTTTCAAAATCCCTTGAACCATGTCCCCACCAAAGTAACAGCATTATATTTCCACAATTCATAATGCTAATTTTTCATGTTACTTTGAGGGAACAAATATAAATATTCCACATCTCAAGGAAGCCTGTTGGTAATGTTAATTCAGGCTTCCAAATCACAGCATCAATATTAATCAGAATTAAATGCTTAAATATTAGTAGCTTTAGAATACCAGCAGTGGTCGTGTTAGCATCATCCATAACTTATTCAAAAGAATAACAGGAGGATGCTAATAACCAAGGAGAGTAAGTGCAGCATAAGAAAAGCAGGTTTGACTATGTCGTTCACCCTCCCTCCATATTCAGCCAAACCTAGTGCTACCTAAAGCACTCCATACTTTCCGGTTACATCACTTTAGAGGCAATAAGGATCCTAGAAGGTGAAAATACAAATATGGCCGTAAGTAGAATAGATACATCTCTAATTATTCACCTGCATATCGACTTTCCTATTTCAATCCTGCTTTTTTTAAGTAGTATAAAGCTAACATTCAAGTGTTTATGAACCGCAAGTTATCGAATGAACCCAGAAGCCCCACGTCTTCGTCGACGACCTAGCTTGCTTGTTAAAGCTATTCATTACTGGACAGGGTAGCCAGAATTTTCCTCCCGAGCAAGCAGCCGTTTTCAGATTCTCCTACGCCCCGAACATCCGCGCGAGGCGAGATGGTTGTTTATATAAATAGCTAAGCAGGTCTCTTGCACGGCTGACTCGCAATACCGATAGCTAATGTAAGCACACTTGTCCGTTATCAAGAAGAGAGGACGAGTGTGGGAGGTCATTACCTGACGTTAACAGGAGGATTTTCTCCCCCAACTACTTAAAAGTAGGGTGCTGCTGCAAAGGGAGCAAGCTGCTGACAATCTAAAAAGAGAAGAAGAAGGTCAGAGCGAAGCGTTAGACACTAAGGTTCAGCCAATCCGGAGCCTCCATTAACCAGCTCCAGACCAGCTTGCAAAGATATAGAAAGCCAGAGGTAAGAGAAAGAGAGAAAATAGCATTAGCTCGTATTCAGACACAAAATACAGGGCTGTACATTGTAATCTCGAATGATTTAGTCGACAGGCACTTTCTAAGTTAGATTTTCCACGAGAATCCGAATGCTGCGACCTTTGTGCTTCTGGTTGACTGATTTTTATTAGAAAATAGATTTTAGCTTTTCATCAATAAGAGCTTACTCGTGTTCTCAGTCTTTTGTTTTTTTTTTGTATCAAGCAACTGAGACTTGGTTGTTCTTATTTCAGATTCAGAGAACTGAGGCACCAAGCATGAAGTGCACTTAATTTGGACACAGAGATCGATTTGTCTTTGTTCTAGTTTCACATATGGCTCTGAAAAAACACCTCAGGACCGAGTCAGTCACGAGGAAAAGCCCTGTGGTTTCTCTGAAATCCGTAAGAAAGAGGACCTGTCCTGTCCATTGCTTTCAAATGTAAAGCCCTGTGTAATCTGTGCTAGCATTACATGCAGTCGGCTATAAAAAAATAACATGACGGCTTCAATTCAACTACTAGCACAGATACTGTAATGTGTAGCGACGCGATAAGATTCGCTCTGTACATCTAAGCATCTGCATTGGAGTTCAGCGGATCCCCTCCATCAAACCAATTGGAAAAGGTTTTGAATCTCACCGAATTGGAAATTCTAATCCACCACATGCACTATTCCCCAGTTTTCCACAAATCAGGAGAGGTTTTGCATATTTGAACATATTGTGCACGGCATTAACGGACAGACCTTCAAGTTGAGACAGGCCGCGTGACGGGTATTGGGAGGAGGAGGAAAGCACCTAGGCTAGTGTTAGGCCCGCTACAGAACACAGGAGAGAGCACAGACAGCATCGTTAGCCGCGGGAAACGCTACCATCGACACATGACGCGGGTCACCACGAGCAGGACGCTGCTGGCCTTCACAAAACAGCAAGTGAGAAGTCCGTCACCGCATAAACCCAATGCTAATCGTAAAGAGCTATTGCCATGCCGTACATCACTACAAACCGACGGCGGCGTTCCCGGACAAGAGCGGGCGCCATCGCCGTCAGTGCGCCAAAATGGCGGCCCTAAAAAGCAGACCTGACACAAGGAGCGCTAAGCGTGTGGAGTTGAAGCGAGAGCGGGGAGACCCCCCCCAGGGGAGAGAAGGGGGGGGGTGTTCCCCTCTGTACAGGGCGGTCGCAGTGCTGGTTAGTCGCAGTAGATCTTGTACTTCTCGCTGCAGAAGACCACAGGGCCCCCGAGGGCGTGGGGTTCGGGGCGCACGGCGCAGGAGTGCCCGTGACTTACGTGGGGGTTGGCGGGGGCGCCCTTGCCCCGGGCGGACGAGGCCTTGGCGCGGCCCCCGCGGCGGGACTGCTCGTGGTCGAACTCCAGGTCCTCCAGCCGCTGCGTTAGCGCCAGCTTCTGTTGGATGGCCATGCGCAAGAGAGAGTTCAGGGTCTTCTTCTCGTCCTCCGCCGCCGCCAGCTGCCTCTGCATCTCGTCCAGCTGCGTCACGTACTCGTCACAGCTGCCGCGGAGAGAGAGAGAGCGAGAGAGAGACCTTTGATACCCCTTCAATTGACACATTAAAGGAAGCAAATCAATAACATTGCAAAAAACAGCACAACATTACTAAACCTGCAAGACCAACATTGCGAGAGAGAGAGAGAGAGAGAGAGAGAGAGATAAGGAAAATTACAGGGGGATAGAGAAAGAAGGAGGCAGGAAGAGGGAGAGGAAGGAAAGAGGAAAGGAGAGAATGACAGAGGGAGACGTAAGGAGAGGAAGAGAGGGAAAGGAGGGAAAGAGGAAGGGAGAGAATGTCAGAGGGAGAGGTAAGGAGGGGAAGAAAGAGGGAGAGGAAGGAAAGAGGAAGTGAGAGAATGACAGAGAGAGAGAGACAGGGAATAGAGAGACGGTCAGACAGAGATCAGCAGCTGCTGAGGAGAGCAGGGCTCAGACAGTAAACTCCTCACTCCGCAGCTGCTCTTGTTTTAGAGTCAGTCAGTCAGCTCATAAATTAACACTTAAAACCTGTGGAATGTAGCAACATTTTTTACATTTCTAACATTCTCCTGCGCGAATGAAAACTGACACCTCGCAATCGAATACCACCATGCTCACCAAGCCAACGGATTTCACACCACATTTTAGGATGAGTTTCCAGCTGGCTATGTAAATTCATTGTTATTTTTTTGTCTGGGACACAAGGAATACGTCAGTTGGGAGAAAATAAAAATAAAGGATTCAGTTTCGTCACTGGAATGTAGGATATTGTGCCGAAACCAGATAACAACAATGACTATGGAAACTTGTAAGATAAAAACAGTTCAATAAAAAGTTTGTAATAAATATTGCAGTTTTACTCGTTTTGCTCAATGTTGTAAAAAACACTACATTATACTATTCTTCTCCTTCTCCAAAATTCTCATGCTCACTAAGTCGCCCTTTTGCTGCTAAAATTTAAAAAAATATTTCTCTGGTATCTTTTACTAGAGCTCTTGCCGTAGCAGCTACGATAACCCAGCTGTCATCTTTCTCACCCACCAGTCATATTTTAACCCAGCTGTCATATTTGGCTCCGATATTAAATATGCTGGCAACTGGACGGGCAAGAAAAGTAAAACGATCAAGCAACAGCACCCACTTCTCCACAAATAAAAAAATGCAGTTTCATCAACAATCCAGCAGGAGGCTACAATACTTACAATACAAAAATGTTCTGCGTTATAACCTCGGATGAACACTGACCCCAAATCAGCTTCATTGGCAATGCCCAATGAGTTAGAGGTTTGGATAAACTGATCCTGGATCATTGCAGTGCAGTCTTGAAATGAGGGGAAAATAAAAACCTTCTGTCACTTTCTTCCACTAGAGGGCCCCATTGTAGCTTCAAATGCCTAAAACAGACCCTTCTGCGCAAATAAATTCCTTGAGCATTTCATCACAGCTCCCACAACACCCTTCTCCTCCCGCTCACGCAATCTCTGCCAACAAATCAACGGCTGTGCAGGAGTCGCGGCCATACTAATGAGAGGCATGCAGGCATACGGCACATTCAATCTATGAGGGGTCGACATAGTATCAGTGCGCCAATAATGCTGAAAATGTAACTGTCTTCCTACTTCCTAATACTAACTGTTGGGTAGTATTTGTCTATTTAATTTGTATCTAGGAACGACTCATGTTTTCCTTTCAATATTTAAGCAGGATTTTCTATGGAAAGGAGAAGTACTACAATATCAAAAATATCTGCAGTCTCGACTACTGCGTTATGGAATAAGTGAAATGTGACTGTTTTGAGACTGCTCAAAATAAAATATATAAAAAGAAAAAGGTATCTGGCAAACACCCTGCAAAATACAAGCACATATCAGCATTGCAGGCACTATTATCCATATTGAGATATGGCAAGTCTTTTATTACATAATACACGGAAAGCAGGACTCAGATGGACACCCTGAGGTCCTGGAAGCTGATCTTACGAGATACAGCCCTGGGTGGCGTAAGGCCATCCTCCCTCAGTCAGTGCACAAAAGGAGACGAGCCTCTGACCTTCAGACTGACACCTGATCCCACACACACTCAGCCTGCGACAGCCGAAAACAACAGCTTTACGTGACACCGGGGACCTCTCAGCGTTAAGGAACAGCTGTGAATGAGTGTACGTGTGTGTGTGTGTGTGTGTGTGTGTGTGTGTGCGTGCAAGGGAGTGAGAATAAATGAATGTGTAGGTCAAGGTAATTTCAGTTCCTCCATTTTTGATCAGTTCTTATTTCAGAATTATATTTCTTTTTATATTTTTGGAGACCGGCATCTTTCAGATTACATCTTATTAGTTTTAGATTCTAAAAAGAAGAGCGGCAGCACCATCAGGGGCAGAAATGAGCAATTGTATTTTAATCTTCTGAGGGAACACCAAATTTTATAAAGGAGGTTTTGCAGGGTATAGACAAATTTGCCCACATCCCAATTTGAACCATCCTCTGGTTATATATACCTACTTGTGGGACTGTCCAGAAAATAGTTTAGAAATGTGAAATTTGCATACAGGAAGTGAAACTGTGTTCTATTTAGTGATTTCAAGATTTTTGTGGGACAAGGCCTCGGAAAGTCCAGATTTAAACCCATAAATGATTGTTCTGAAAAACCAGATGATTTTCAATGGCGACACAACATCATGACGGACATTTTGATACCAAATATAAGTGTGAAAAACTGAAGAAGTTTCAGACAATATTCCATTGAAAAATGCATCCGTCTTGACCAAAACTGATGCAAAACGTAAAGTTCATCTTTAAAAACAACCAGGTTCCTATGAAAACAAACCTAAGATATTTTCACAAAAGTTGCCATATACAAAAGTCAAATAGTTGGCTAAATAATTTGCAAGTGTCGTTAAATTGCGAGACCTGTAACATGGATCCGGGTTGCAAAAATTGGAACCATCCCTGCATTTAGAAATTATTACCATCTCCTTTGGGTGTCAAAATAGGTCACTAAATACTAAACATGGAGTGCTTGTTATTGATACTAATCCAAATTAAGAGTCTTCGAGTATATGTACATGATTGACGAGACACTGGCCTTCCGGATCATTCTGGATCATAACTACAATACATCTGAAACACATTTGTCCTTTTAAGATTAGACGAATATAGATGGTTACTATATATAGTTGTATGTTAATTTATTAGAATATAATAACACTATCAGGATCACCTGTAATTGTGATAAGAGCAGTTAACGGTGGTGTATTCAAGCCATTTTTATTATATACAAAACATTTCTCAGAAAAGCCATATAGATGTTTTCATAAACTGTTGTACATTGTTTAGGTTCTATATCTCTATATATATATAGGTTGTATACCAGGGGTAGGGAACCTTCTCCAGAAAGAGCCACTGCGGGTGCAGCTTTCATACCAACCAAGCTGCTACACACCTGATTCTACTAATCAAAGCCCTGAACAAACATTCCAGAGGTTGATTAGTAGAATCAGGTGTGTAGCAGCCTGGTTGGTATGAAAGCTGCGCCCACACTGCACCTCCCTATGACCCCAACTCAGCTTATGAAGAAGATTTACTTGCTTTACTTTTCTTGGCCATTTCATTGCAAAGACAAAAATCATGCATATCATTCCCTCCACTTCTCTCTTACCATCTCTTTCTCTTTCACAATCACTCCCTCTAGTTCATGCAAGAGCTGTTTCTCACTTGGTGCTGCAAAATTTATCCTAGCCTTGTTCCACTATCCAGCTTTGAATTTTCACTTCCAGGTTTTTCCAACCCAGCCATTGTCCTGAATCCCCAAAACTCTTAGATTAGCTAATGGTTTGGTACACAATAAATAAAATGCTTTTTACATCCGACCCAATGTCTGCAAGGGAATGATAAATGAATTGCACATGGTTGAGGGTAACAAACAGTAACAAGGACGACTGAACACAATGCACACAGCTGTGAGATGAAAGGCTTGTACAAAAATCATGCGAAGATGGGGCCTCGTGCCATTAGCTATTCAGGCTGTAATGCAAGAAAGGGTCTCCTGCCATTGGCTGCTCAGGAAATATTTACATGTCATTAAAAGTTTGCAGCCAGGGGTCTAACCGTTTTGACCAGAAGTCAGAGACCACTGGCTTCCTCGTATCTTAATCTGTTCAGGTCTTCAAACCCAACGGCCTTTCCCCGAGACCTGACCCACATGACCTACACATGACCCACATGATCTACAGGACGACCACCAAACTTTCCCAACCAAAGCATCCTTTACACTGCCAGCTGAGGACGACGAGCTGACAGGACCCCTTTGGACTTGCAATCCAAATAAACAGAGCTGACCAGCCCAGACAAAGCGACATCACTCCACAATGGGGATTAGTGACAGCTCATTGGGTCCAGCCTTTCAGCGATTTGAAGGGGTGTCTTCCCATGAAGCAAGACGGGTTTAAAAGAGTGGGAGGACTCCGGGGGGGCTGCTCGAGTTTTCCCGGGAAAAGAGGGCCTGCTCTTTTCCCTGGGTCCTGGCTCTGAATGGGCCCCTTCTTCCCGTGATAAACTGGGGTGCTGAGCCACAATGCAGGGGGCTGCTGGCCTTTGTTCGGGAACAATCGCCAGCTTTCAGCACAGCGAGAGAAAGGGGCTTTACGCTGCGCACAAACCACAATATCTGCAGCAAGGAGCGGCAACGTCCAGCTGTTCACTGACAAGTAGGGAGCGGGTGCGGACGACAGAGGAGAGGGGCCTGTTGCGCTGCTGTGTGCGCTTGATAGTGACAGACATGGCGAGAGGACATGGGAACCCGCATTACACTGAGAGGAGGCACAGGGAAAGAGAAATAACTTCAATTTTCGCAGATATGTACGCAGGAGTCCGTAAATCTCAAAATTTAATTCCAAAATAATACTGTAATTGAATTCCCAAAGGTCTCGCTTCACTGGAATAATTTTTCCACAGTCTCTGTGGCACAAATACTGAGTTATAAAGCCTAAATAGGCTCATGCATAACAAAAATAAATAAATAAATCGGCATTACTTGTATTCTGCGCAAAGGAGTTAAGGGCTGTAACAGAAACAAACAAAATAGAGGAAAAGCCCTAAATGCCTGATACTGATGCACCGTTTACAAATGCCCACTGAAACAAATCAGAGATGACGCCATTTGATTTAACTTTGCGTATTGAGTGGCAATGTTGTCATCTTTACCGCAAGCCATATTTAAAGCTAATCGCACTGTGAAGGCCACTCAGAGTGACTGCAATAGGCACACCGTGAAGAACAGAGCTCCATGCTCCACCAAAAATTCAGCGTAGGAACATGTCCATCCACCAATAGGTCTTCACATGAAGACCCCAATCATTACACAAGGAAAGCTGAAACAGCGTTGTTGCGTGATGTATATAGACACAGCGCAGGGAGGAGTCCGGCCTTGAAAGGGACGCTGGGGATGAAGCGTCTTAAAGCAGAACCTGTAACCTACAGCAAAATGCATATTCTATTGTAAAGTGACACCAGTGTTTTTTTACAGACACGACAAAGGTAATATTCCTAGCTCAAAGGTACCATAATTAGCCCAGCAGGGAATCGACCCAGCACCTCTCCGGTGTCAAACTGAGATCCTGAGTGACACCTCCATATAACCGAGCTGCAAAGTGACTTCACTACAGTACACTGCTTATAACAGGTGCATTTGTAGAGACCTCCCACTCGCATCAAAGAAGTAAAAATAAATACAACACACACACACACACACACACACACAAACAGAAGAAACGCTCACCCTCGTTTCAATAAATCACGACAGCCTCCCGAGAAACTGCCGAGTGACGTGGTCAAGATTTACATCAGAAAGCCTCCTTAATTAACAGCGAGTGTAAGGTTCGGAGATTTGGGGTATGAGGGGATGGGGGGGGTCGTCCCGACCCAAGCAACAGGGCAGTCCTCGAGCGGGGCATAGGAAATGCGTAAGAGGGGCAGGGATAGTGTGGGAAACTGTGTTCAGGCACGTACATCCCTACGAACCCTCTCAAATGGGGCCTTCTGCTGTACAGCCACTCTGTGTCTGTCATTAGCATACCAATGCTACTCTCTCAGAGTGAAGCCTCACAAAGACTTCACCTACCTCCCCTCAACCAATCAGGAGGGTAGGGCTTACTCCTCCATATCATGACCAGCAACTGTGAGGTTCACCAGACCATGTTATGTTACCATGGCCTTGGCTTGAATGCCTCCACTTTCATAACAAACAAAGGCTTTACCACAATTACACCTCCGAGATCTGTATACGGGTGTACTGGAGCCTCCTGAAACAGGATTTAGGCGAGTGGTGAAGTGGAACGGCAGGCTGGAGCTTCAAGCTCATCTTTCTTCAGTCTTAATAATAGTTAGACTATTGTAAGTGTATAATGGAGAGAGGGCATTCAAAGCACCAGGATGCAAACTCACTGGTTCTCAAAACGGAAATTTAAATAAAGAGACCGGACTGCATGGTGAAACCATGTAATTAAGATTCTGCAGCTGCTGAGGTTCCCATAGCGGCAAAATTGTTCTGCTAAGAATAATGGCAGCATTTTCTATACATGGTAATGTTGTCATGGCACTATTAAAGCTCTTTTTTTGGGAGATCTGATTTAATTAATTTACAGCCAATATTGTGAAACAAACATCTTTTTCCAGGTAACAATTTGCTCATAGTCATTTGAAGCTTCACTTAAAATATATGGTACCAATCAAAAACGCTAATGTGTTGCAGTAGGAATGTTTATCAAGTTTCGCTATCAAAAAGCAGAATTCCAATATTACCTGTGGAGTCCGTTAACAGGAAACAGCACAGGACACTAAATAGTTATTCTACTCTGTGCTTAGCCATGAGGTATTAGTACTTTTAAAGAGTAGCTGCATTTAATACATTACAATACCTTATTTTAGAGAGTTTATGTCCACTACTACACTGACAAGTTGTTAGTGTTTCAAAAACTAGAGTAAGCTCAGTTCAGCTAGAAGCCAGGATAATATTTAGTTCCAAACAGTGAACTTTGGAAAACGGTCAGAAATGGACTACTCTGAACACGAGTTGGACGAATCCACACGCAGTCATGATGACTGAACAGTGCAGGCCTTGCCTCCTAAGACAGTGCCAGTGAAGTGTGGGAACTTTAATTAAGGGCAATGGGTGGGATCGTAATAACAAAGAAAGTAACGACAGTTTGAATATTTTATGCAAATATGGAAAGCAGCACATATTCCCACTCAGATTCAACAGAAAAGTTTCAGGGCACGCCAGTCAACAGCGATACTGCAAGCCGCAATGACCGACAATTCAAGTGCCTGGTCGCTCAGAAAATTCCTCATGCAAATACTCAGAGGACTAAAATAAAAGGAGAAAAGCCCTTTTCCTGTTGCCTTTTAAAAATTAACAAAGCCTCCAATGCCCAAAATTCTATTTCCAGGAAAAGAAATTGCCAACTCAGAGCTGCTCTTTGCGGCAGGCATTTATATGCAAACTTAATCACAGCTCTCTCAGATACGCACGGCCTCTCAACAGAAACATGGCAGAAATTTCCTTCCTTTCAAATGACCCCTTTTCACTGCGTCTTCATCTCGAGGGATCTTAAATTGCACACAAGCTCGATTAAACATGGATAATTACAAAAGGATGCGCAGTGTGGAATTAGAGACGCAGGTTAAATAGGTTAGCTGGGCTCAGTATAATGCAGTCATCGATGGCAGCTGGCTCGAAAGCTGAGGGTGACCCACCACACAGGCCTCTGCAGTTTGACAGAGAGCCAGGCTCCCGGACTGCAGATCTACAGGACTCTACCCACTGCCGGTGCTGCAAGTCACTTAGAATTTAAGTAGGAGAGACAAGCAAAGCACTGCCATCTGGTGCAGCAATACTGAAGGAATTTGAAAAAACAAAAAACGGTAAATATTACCACAAAAATACAAACAGGTGCCCATCGGTGGACAATATCAACCACTGGATTAAGGACTGATCTGAAAATAAAACGAAAATCCCCATTTTCATTAGTGGCTCGAGTTAGGCGGAGGACAGGGTGCAGAGCTCTGCTTCACAGACTAATCCAGCCTTGGCTTGCTCGTGATTACAGAAGGAATGGGGGGGGTTAAAGCATAGCCTGCTTCTTATGGAAATCAGGAGGATTAACTCACAAGGGGTTCATAAATTTGAAGTGATATTGGGAATAATCACTGTTTAAAATGTGGATTTTACAACTTCTGTCACAAAGATTATCAATAACACCCCCCGCCCCCTCCCCTTTGCTACTCAAGATCAAGGATAATATGCAGACCTATCCTTCCTTGACCCAATTCCTGAAAGGGATTGAACAAATTAAGTGCATTTGATCATAACACCATTTGTTGGTGCTGTCTTCACTGAAGGCCAACGGTATAAGAATCTCTCTATAACTAACAAACATGTTTCTTCAAGCAAGATAAGGTTATCGCAGCACAAGGGAAAGATCGCCCTTAGTATGTGGTGAACACACCTTAAACTCTCCTGCTGTAACCATATGGTGGAGACCTTAGCTAGCTAAAGACCTTAGCTAGCTTAGCTAGCTAAAAGTGAGCTAGTCACGGTTTTAAGCGTGTGGTAAATACGGCTCCAAAACAAATGATTCGGCAGAATATAAACAAAGGATGGCAAACATTGTACTAAGCCTGAACTGAACGGAAAGTCCTCCCTTGTAAAGGAAATGAAATGAAACCAAAGCAAATTAAGCTACTAATTTGCAGTGAACCTGTATCTCATCATGATGTTCATACAGCTCACAATGGGTGGGAAACATACTGCAGCACGAGGATAACAAATAGTACGATTCTTTCAGCTACCATAATTACAATACATGACTAAAAAAAGAAAGAAATGAGAACACTTGCAAATGTCAAGTGTTTATTCGTGGATAAACTCGTGTGAATGCGGCGTGAGGACCGTGGCTCTTACCGCGTGGCAAACATGGCTCTGAGGGAAGAGAAGGTGGCCGCGTCCTCCTTCAGGGCCTTCAGTTCGTTGCGAAGCTTCATCATGGTCTCAGTGACCATTGCCTTCTCATTCTCATACTTACTCTTCAGGTTAGCCAGAGCCACCTCAGCTGTCTGCCGAAGAGGAAAGAGGAGAGGCGATGGACACCAGTCAGATAGGAGAGATGTTCTCAATAAATGTATTTTAGCACCTGCTCAGAAAGACCATTAGTGCAACTGAGGTACTGGAGAGCGCGTACCTCCACATTTTAATCATATTAACACACTGATGACCATTTCCAAAACTTTGCTCGACAGCACTCAATCGCTTATTTTACCAAAGTGGTTTCAGTAAGTGTGCCAATTTACTCCAACACAAATCCAAAATCGACACTCACACAGAGGCTCGACAGCAAATGCAATCAAGCTGGAGGGTCTATTGCTGTTGATGAGACCTTTCACCCCACCCTCTAAACTTGAAAAATGAGCAGATACAAAATAGCTGGCAAGTCTGAACAAACAGGACCACCAGCAGCCCTGCTGTACGTTTGATGCTCGTTTACTCAGCTGTTCACGCAATATCCCCCTCCGCAGGGGAAACACAGGCCTGTCCTCACCTGCTTGTTGGCCTTCAGCACGGTCCTCAGTGTGGCGATCTGCTCCCTCTTGGTGCTCAGGAGGGATTTAAGCTTCAGGATCTCCTCCATGCAGGCCTCCTTGTCCTTGTCCGCCACGGGACCCAGCTCCAGGGAGGCCACCCTCTGACGGGACAGCTCCGTGGTGCGGTCAACCGCCATCTGCAGGTGCTTGATTTGGTCCCGGATGATGGCCACCAGGTTGTAGATGTTCATGGGCTCCCGGCGCGTGTCCGAGACGGGGGAGGGAAGCGAGGAGACCGGGGATGGAGTGGCGTCGCCGTTTTCGGCCTTTGCAGGTTCTGGGAAGAGCCCTTTAGTGAGAAGGATTGGGGAGCGCCGGCCCCTGCCTTCGGGACTGCTGCGTCCGCCCTTGCCTTCCTTGTAGAAGTCGAGCATGACGCGGTTGGGGGTCTCGTTGTTGCACATGCAGACGTGGTTGTAGAGGTTGGCCAGCTCCTCGCTGAAGGTGACCAGCTCGTCCTGGGCCACGCTGAGGCTGCCCTGCGACTCCCCGGCCACGTCGCTCACCTTCTTCAGCTCCTTCTCCAGCCGAACCACCTGGTCCCGGTCCGTGCGGTTGGTCTTTTCCAGGGAGGACAGCTTTTCCGAGAGCACGGACACGTCGTTCTCCAGACGGCTCTTCTCCTCCTCGTACTTGGACTGGCAGTCCTCGTACTTGGCCTTCAAGCCCTTCAGCTCTTCCTTCAGGTCGCCGATCTCCGAAACGGCCACCTTGTACTTGCACTCCAGGATTTCGGGCCCGTTGATGTCCACCTCATAATAGTCCCCGTCTTCGTGGCTGTCGCGCTCCTTCTCGTTGTCCAGGGCCGACTGGCGCTCCTTGCTGGCCTGCAGCTTCTTCATGGCGTTGAGGTTCTCGGTGAGCCGGCTGACTTTCTCGTGCTGCTCGGACAGGGCCCCGCGAGCGTGCTCCAGCTGCTTCTGGGAGTCCTGCAGGGTGGACAGCAGGTTCACCTTCTCCCTTTCCACCTGCAGGAAATGACCAGAATAGCCAGTTAAATATATATACGGAGCTCATAATGAAGGACCTGTTCCTCGATTACAAATGTCAAACACCTGGCAGATAAGAAAAATGTTAAAATACCTAATTCAGCACCACTTAGTTTAGTAAATATTATGATGGAACATTTAGGGCACAGCACTCCAAATGGCCCTTTTGCCCGAAGGGTAAAAACATTGGGAGTCACCCTGGAGAAAACCAGACCATGGTTTAGGAGAATCTAGGCTCATATCTGTCACCACGGAGAGGTGATAAAACATTTATGACTTCCTCTGTGAGGGGAAACTCCTCAGTGGTCATAGTTATTGAGAGCGGTTATGGCTATCTGTCGCAGGCTCAACTTTCCTATCATTAATATTGTTTAAATGTGTACTGACGGTGATTTGTGAAAATGAGTGCACATGACTATGAATAGCTGGGAACTTCGATTTTCTCCATGGTGGAGACTGAAAACATAAATCTGAACCAGTTTTCCTTTTTTACGCCACAGCTACTCTCAGTCCATCAATTGCAGACATGGAGTCTTAATTTAGTCACTCACAAAAATGAATTAATAATGAGGATCAGAATTTTATTCACCCTCATTAATAATTCAGGCATATGACAGGAAAGCAAAATATGCAGTTCCACCAAGAGCAAGAACTTAAGGTCAAGATATACATTTTCTAAAGACTAAAATGGCAGATTTATGGATAAATTAAAAACTATGATAAGGGCAAGAGTACTATAGCTAAAATCTTACAATGCAAAATTTTACCTTTAATCTTACTGATATTCTCTCGTTAATAAGGTTAAATTTCATCAGAGTGCTTCTCGAAATGAAATTCATTTCCAACTCTGCAAAAATATTTTCCCAAATATTAATAAGCTAGTGATATTTATAATCCCACATGCAACAAGCTAGGAGGCCACAATACGTCAGCAGTACCTTTGGAATGATTTCGAGAAGCGAACAGGATGAGGACATTATGAGCAACAAAAAAGGCTTTCTATAGACTTACAAGGAACAGATCTTGAATAAAGTAATGCATCATTTGGGCATAAATGCCATGCATGCATTATCTGGGGATCAAGAGAACATCTCAAGGCAAAGAAAGCTTCTGAATAATCAAGTAATGTTCAGATTTCGCAAAGTTGATTTGTAGAATGTGCCTCCATTGACAATCACTACCCCCTGACTCGTTACTCCTATTAATATTCTTCAGTGGTCTAACAATAGCCCGACTGGCAGAGTCAGAGAGGGTAACAGCTAAGATCCTTGATTTGGCAATAGCACTGAATTCTGAGGCTCTTCACAGGGGACTCGCCAACATTCAATGCGAATATTTTAACGCTCCACGCGGCGGTAAAACAGTGAGATTTTGTGACAGATGGCAAGGGACAGATCGCCACTCCTGCACACCTGCAGGATGCTGACGGAGGGGCGTTTCGTCACAGATCATCTTGAGTTCCTCTTAATGGGATTTAGTCCTGTGACCTGAAGGCTTAGAGCTCAGGAGCTATGGCAGCACGAAGCATTAGCAGGAGCCGTAGTCCTCTCCCAGAGTGGGCAGCGGCGTCCCCCGAAGAGTCCTCCGCTAACAAGCGTTCCCTGAGAGTATCCCCACTCTCAACAGCAAGCGATAACAATGACTTGTGACTGCTCAGACCTAATTTATGATCTGCTAGTGCAGTTCAATTCAGCAAACAACTAAAAAGAACAAAAAAAATCAACACTTCTGCTCTCGTGTGTGAGGATTTCCCTGCCCACAATACAGATACCAACATTTTAAACCAATTTATGCCGTGGACTGAAGGAGACGGGGACATTCCTAGCACTGGGATCAGAATACATGAAAGAAAAAATTGCCGTACAGCACCACTACCCAACATTCGACAGAATAAACTTGGTCTCACTCACATAAATACACATACAACACCTCAGCACAGAATCAGAGTGAAGTTGATACTCCAGTCTCTCGCTCCTATAAATTCCCATGCAAATAGTAGGATGTAAATTAGAATAAATTCTACGTTGCTAAAGCAGAGACCAAACTTTGGGCATAGTCTGACCATGAATGCCTTTACAAGTTTTCCGTGGCTGCTGTGTCACTCTGATTGCACATCAGTGGTGCAATGTCTGCTGAAAAAAATCATGTAGTTGCCAAAGATCAAACAGACTTCCTTTCATCTCATGCACTCATACAGAACCTGGGGTTTGGGGTATTTTCCAAGACCAGGATCCTCATGGGACACTGCGTCTCCTAGTTTCCTCCAACTTGGCTGTCTGGGGAGCCAACTAACTGTTGCTAAGCACCACTTGTAAAATTTGCCCTCAATTACAAAGAGCAGCACAGATTTGGTCCAGCAACAATAAAAAAAGCTTAAAAACACAGAGAAGTACAAGAACTTGTCCAAGAGCACCAGAGATCTCTGACAGCTGACTTGATAACAACTAGCAACGACCTTTGGCAGCCGCACAAATGCCCCTACTAGCACTCAAAAGCCGAGAAAGTGCACCCTCTTCCAAGAAATTCCTATAAAAACTAAGAATACGCCAAGGTTTATGGAAGATCTGAGGCCAACTCTGTTAACCTCGGAAAAAGACTTTACAGAAGTATCCCAAAGTCTGTCCAGTTTACTTAAGTTTGGACAACACCTCAGTAAACCTCGGTTAAATTTTCCCGAGGATCCACACCGAGGATTGTCTGGCCCACTGAAGCTCAGAGACCACATCGGTATTCCTCTGGAAAATTTCGCCGAGGCAGAGCGAAGTTTGTCTGCTAGGCCTATGCTCACACCAGAACAAATCTTCAGTAAACCTCGGTGTACTCTAAGTATTTGTTGGAATTTCTGGGGAAAAGGTGCACTTTCTCAGTTTTTAGGTGCTAGTAGTGTGCAAACAACTCCTATTTGCAGGACCGATCAGTAACCTCCAAAAATCGTGTGGATTTAAACGGCCACATAGTCAATGACCCTCAGAATGAAATTGACTGCATGATCTCACCTGCATGAGCTGCTGTTTGAGCTTCTGGATCTCAGAGATGTTGAGCTCGCTGAGAAGATCGTTGACCAGGCTGGGCGCTGGGCTGAACAGCTCGTTCTTCTTCGGGGTGGAGACCTTGTTGTCGCCGGGGCCATTGGCCAGCTTGCTGAAGCTGCTCTCGTAGCCGTTCAGCGCGTCGTCGTTGTTGGGCTCGGCGGCGTCGTCGCTGAACTTGAGGCCGTCCAGGGAGATGCTGAGGGGGCTGTGGTACATGGAGTCGCCGATGCTCATGTAGTGCGACAGCTCCTTGCGCAGGTTGTTCTTTTGCTCCCGCTCCGTCTTGATGGTCTCCAGTGCCTCTCCCAGCTGCCGCTCGGCGATCTCCTTCAGGCGGATGGCGTCCTCCAGCTGGCTGTTGAGGAACTCCATGTCCTCCTCCAGCCGCCGGATCTCATGCTTCAGCCCCTCAAACTCCACCTGACGGAGATGGGAGAGCGAGGCACATTTAACCACAAACACACACACAGCCCCACACACGTTCAATGTTCCACGTGTTCTGTGTGTTAGAACATCCTGACACATAGAGGGTCAAATGGACCCCTGACACAGAAAGCCCGTTTCACAGAATTTTGTGTTAAGGTGACTTGTGTTACTTAGATTATAGTGCCAAGTCAGGCGTTTAAGATCAAGTCACTCACAGATTTGCAGCCATGAAATATCATGTGAACAGAATCAGGCTGATAGGGCTCTGTTGATATTAGAATCAAACAGGAGAGCAGTAGTCTCAGATTGGTCTTGGATAAATACTGATTGTGCTGGTATTTAACTAGTACAGATAATACAGATAGTAGCATAACAGCACGAAGCATAGAAAGAGCATAACTGATGGATTGTGTGGCACTTCCTGCTTTACAGCGTGGTACTACGCATATCATTTCTACAGCAATTTGTTTAAATATTTATAAATATTTAAATATTTATTAATGCTTCACTGAGCATTATTTTTCAGTGACTGCTTGATCTTGGTAACACTTTGAACCATTACAGAGAAGTAGCACCCCACTCATACAAGGCAAGCACTCTCAGTGTCACATGGTATATAAAATGCTGGATTTAATATTTATTAAAGTTGTGCATAGCTTCAGAATTTTAAACCTAACCCAGTCATGACTGCTTACCGAGGGCTTTGGGAAAAGCAGTCTGTTCTTTACATAAGAGGCCAAATATGTCTACAGATATTAGTTTAAATAAATATTCCCATGAATCTTTAATGAACTAAAAGGCTCTCGCTCAGAGATCAAGAAAGACACAGTTTGCATATGCACATATGTTCATTGAGCTTCAGTTTCACAGACTACTTTTAAAATTCACTGACTCAGAGATCATGTGACCTGTGGTTGTTTTTGATTGCCAGGTACGCATTTGGGCCTGAATTCATGATAAGCCTTTTCCTAACTTCCACTACTTTCAAACCCGACTGCATGATACCCCGTCACTATTCTCCACTCTACCACACCAGGACCATCACTTTCGAGCTTCACAAGGCAACTCCTCACGTCACTCTTTTCCTCGTGTTTTTGGTTCCACCATCCGCTCGCACTCACCTGGTTCTGCTTGAGCACGGACACCTGCTTCTGCAGAGAGATGTTCTCCTCCTCCAGCTCGGTGTAGTCCTGCAGCAGGCGAGCCTCCCGGAACTTGTACTCCTTGATGTCATCACGAAGCCGGCTTCGCTGGAGTTCCACCACCTGGCTGTTCTGTGGCGCGGAGAGGGGGAAGGAGGATTCAGAGAGTCAGTACTGCAGCACCGCCACACTGTCATTCAAAACAAAGAGAGACAAGATGGCAATGACCCAACGTCAGCCCAGTAACTGACCAACATTAGCAAGATGGAGAAGAAGGAGGGTCAGAATGTTGGTGCAGGTAGCACCTCCATAGCTACAGCCCAGTACCCAGCCCCAGTGAGCAGGCCACGCTAGCCTTTGCTGTTGACATTGTAATTCTAGACATCATCCTGTGCCAAGTAAGCAAGGCTCTGCAGCCAGGAACATCTCAGAGCAGGAAGTTATTAGGTAATATTAGCAGAAGAGGTGGGAGGTTGATGCCAAGCCCAATGGAGGTCATCAATGATCAAGAAAAACATACGAATGATGCAGGAAGGCAGGCAAATCTGATTTACAGTGACCCATCTCCCCCACAGGAGATACAGATTCTCTCTGAATTAATGGCAGCACCCAGATGCGGTGTATAGATCACAGTGAATATGACAGGGCTTCACACAGGAAACACTCCAGCAGGTGTCTCTCAGCTGGATGACTGCTCATTGGTGCAGTCATGCAAGCGATCTGGAGCTCCTCCAAGATGGCTTACAGCTTCAGACCGAGCTCGGAGCAGAGCCACTCATATCTATTGCTCTATAACTTGCGAATGAGCAAGTGATTGAGCTTCATTAATAATGAAAACGTCAGCGGCAGTGAGCTGGGCGCAGGAAACTCTCCTTTGACTCCATCTCCTCGACCAGCAGGCACAGAGAAAGCGAGATCAGATAAGCCTGGCGGTCTGGAGACCAGGAAACTATAGAAGCCCTGAGGGAGGAGAGATCGTTTTTCCGGATAGCTCCGAGGGTTCGATAAGAAGCGGACAGTAAAAGGATACAGCGTATTGGCGGCTGTATCTCGGTATGTGTGGGTCTGAAGGCATGAGTGTGCGCTGATGTACGAGCGTGTGTGAGTGCACGTGCGCGCGCGTGTGTGTGTATATAACAGGCTAAGGTCTTGAGGAGTCATGGCAGCGCCTTGTAACAGTCTGTCAGAAAACCTTAACACGGCGGTGAACAGAGCTACAGAGCTGTTTATCTGACACGCACAACAAACCAATCAATTTACAGAGCGTTTGTCATCCAGATGACAAACTTTAACTCTTTCTGTCAGATTCGCTGACGTGCGCAGCAAGTAACGCTCGCTGCGCACGTGAGCGAATCTGACATAAAGAGTGCCATAATCTCGCTCCAGCATGCTGGCATTTGGGGGCTCAGCAAAGCCGGTGCCAGCTGCCACCCACCTCAATGGCCCTTAACTCAAGTCTCATGACAAGGAGCCTTGCGCTCAAATCAATACAACAGCAGGGTAGCCCTTTCCAGGCAAACTCACTGTGAGCAAACAGCAGAACCTGCAGGCCCAACACCAGTCCATCACAGGCCTCTTAATCAATCCCCGCAGCACCTAAACATCGATCAGTATCCCCTAATAAGGAATCTGAATCATGGCCCAACAAATTAATGGTGGAGAATTTGTCAGTGTTGGTTGAGAGGAGGCACTTTAGTGAATGAGTTACAAGCTTTCGCGCTACACAGGAAACAATTCAATCAGCATCCTTCAACGAGGCCGTCGGTTCACTATACAGCTAACACATGAACCACAATGAGACTGTACTCCGAAATCCACACACCACCTGAGCACTCAGATATGAGAAAGGTGAGCCTCAGTGAGGCTGTGTAATACCCAGCCCCTCGAGCGGAGCTTGAAAGGATGAACAGAAAGGAACAGAAAGGGTGGGGCTGTAACATTCACAGAGGCCTGCGCCTCTGTAATCAGCACGGCTTTGCCACCGGTGTTATTATCCCGACAGTGTAATGATGAACAATGTAAGCGCAAACCAAATATCGTCCATCAAGTGACAATGCGTCACTACAAGCCTCACACTGAAGCAGCACTGTTCCTCACTGCGGCAGTGCTTCAGTCTCCATTCAGTAATGACGCTAGCACACAACTATTACTTGAAGTTAATGAAGTTGACGGTAGTATTTTCTTAGTCTGGACGGCTTACAATATCATACGCTTAACAAATAGTGCCACGGGCACTGTAGTTCACCTGGATTGTTTATACTTGTACAGGCTGTTAAATAACGCCATGAACTAATTCTGGTCCCCTCATGGGTAGGAACATATGTGCCAAGTAGTTTCAGCTTTATAGTTCCAGTGATTTCAGATAAGATTTTAAAAGTAAACACCTTCGAAAGTGGGCACGGCCAAAGTGCTGCGGTCAAATCCAGGTCAAATTTCAAATTTCACAAAACCCGTCAAATACGTGCTAGGGCTTGCTGCCAACTACCCATATAGCCAATATCAACTTAATCGCTTCCAAAACTGCTTCACTGTGGCTCTATATGGCATTCAATACGGCCACCATGGCAGCCATATTTGAAGTCGGATCGGAATGCCATAAAAGAACTTTGGCGTCCTCTTGGAAGGAGCATATATGACAAGTCTCAGCTTTATCGGTCCAGTGGTTTCTGAGAAGACGATGACGCCAATGATGACAATAGACAGACAGCCCAGGTGAGCTAAAAATTTGAAACTAGGTACATTAAAATGAGTTTTTAATCTTTTCTGTGCTATTATTCACAACTACCCTCTTTGGAGATATATACACTAATATTTACTAACTTGCATAAATCCGCAGACACAAGACTGCTGGACAGTCATGAGCAGTTTGTAAGTTAAATTTATGCTGCACTAACAAGAACAAGGAAATTCCTCTACGTTAATCTATCCCTTGCAGGAAGGCTTTTACTATACACGCATCTAGCAAATGCAGTTTCTTAATTAATCCCCCCACAAAATTTCCGCAGCAAAGTGATAACAGATTTATAAAAGTATAACTAAATATCTGTCCATGCTTATGGCTGAAAACAGGGTCCTAGTCAATTCAGGCTGTTTGAATTTATTCTGACTGCTCATGAAACTCCAGAGAATTAGAGTAATCAGAGTTTGTAGTAAGGAGAGGGGATTTTTCATCAGCAGCTGACATACTGGCTGACACAGCTTAATGTGGCCTTTCACAACAGGCTTCAGTGGCAACGGGTCCAAATGCTGACGGGCAGCCAGGGAATCACAGGCATTTAATTTGAAGCCTGGCAGAGAAAATATTTTAAGATTGAGCTGTTCTCCCCCCCCCCAAAAAATTTGACGAGAAACCACGGCTCCAAATCTATTTTAAAGCAGGCCTTCTCCTCTCCCAAACAACGATTTTAAAATCTGGAAAATAACTGCATTTCCTTAACTGCTCAGCAAGTAGTTTACTGCAGCCCTTGGGGATAGCGGGAATGGCATACAGATTTTGCGAGCGTCAGCAAAGCCAAAACATATTTACTCAGGCAAAAGCGTTCTGGAGGCGTTACTGTCGGCTGTGTAATGGAGGTAGAAGATGGGGGGCGGTTGGGAGTCTCTTTATTGAGGGTCTTCCTGCAACCCTACATAAACGAAACTGTCAGGAGGTGTCTTTTATCCTCATAATGAAAGGTTAACTCAGAAGGCCACACGCTCCTGTGCAGTGCTGTTGTTATCAATCAGAGATGGCGTCTTCCTGAGTCTCGCCCAGGGGACCCCAGCAGATGGCCATCTCCACCCAGGAGGTGAGACCCAGCTCGCGCTTCACAAGAGGCCGGGAGACACCCTACCATTACAGAGCAGCGCATGTCTGAGGGAGTGCGACTGTGTGTGTGTGTGTGTCGGAGTGTGTGGGGTCTGAGGACTGTTTATGTTAGACGAGTAAACTTGACTGTGTCAGTCAGTAAGTTCTTGGGTGGCACCCCTTCCATTCCTCTATGGAGCCTAAAGTCAGAATAAACTTTCAGGAGGATTTATCTGCACATGCAGCACAGTCAGGGGAAGAAGCAAAAATCCCTTCTCTGAGAGATTACAGGTCAGTACTGTACACAGAACTGGCCTCAGGACCTTCGGCCTTGCACTCATAATCCCTTATAAGCTAAGGAAGCACATCAATTTCACTGATTAATAAAGGTCCTTTACAGGATATCACGCAGAGTCTCGCAGCTGAAATAGAGGTAAATCAGCAGTTTTGCCGGAGTCCCACCGCAGTAAATCTGCAAAAAACCCCCATTTATCTTCTCTTTACTTTTTTTTTTCTATCCTACGGTCATTGATTGCCAATTTTTTTAAGTATTTAATATTTTTGTTTGTTTTACTTCTTATTCATGGCACGTGTTAGTGAGCAAAGTCAAAGACAAATTTCTGCTTGATGACAGAAAACAAAGTACCTTGAATTTTAAAATCTGTTACCAGTTCAAATTATTCTCAAGGCACATTCCGCGACAGCATAGCCTGCATGTAAATGCGGAATCATACGTTAGTTTGGTTTGTCCTCATTCAACCTGACATGTATTAACTGGAGGCGAACTCCTGATTTTTTTTTTTTTTTTTTTTTGTGGATTGCAGCATGATTCCTGATAGCAGGTGACATGAATGAGAAAAAAACCGCGAGAGCGAAGAATGAGCCTACTTTATACGATGCTGCTGACAGCTGCATTGCTAATGGAACACCGCGAACAAAGCCACAGATCTATTGAAGGTTAAACGATAATTCCGCAGCACTCCAAGCTAAAAGATGGCATTACAACGTTAAAAAGTAATGGCCTCGTTGGCCTTTTTGCCCATTTTACAAGTAAAGATGCCATAGAGGGGCCAAAGTACACTTTGTTTATGACTGGAGTGTTGAGGGAGACACCATAGCTAGCGGCCGGCTTTTCAAAGTCAAGGTCAAACAAGTATATCATTCGTCATCCCATCTCTAATCCGTATCAGCACGTGAAATACTGGTATTGCGGTCAATCCCTCATAAAAAAAGCGTGTATGTTCAGCGAAGGACGATGTTCGAAGGAAATTAGCTCAAATCCATGCAGGCTGAGCTGGCAGATGGGGATAAAAATAGACCATAACCACGCTCTGGGTTCAGCTCGGGAATGCACGCTGTTATGAGCCTGCCGTTGGCTTCCATTATGGCCGACAAAAAGACAAGGCCGGGTTTCACTTTTCAAAGAATTCAGTAGGAGAAACACACACCCATCTCCAGAGGCTAGCAACTGAGCAGCTGGGAGAAACCAGAAACTGGCCCTGTGTGTGTGTGTGTGTGTGTGTGTGTGTGTGTGTGTGCGTAGTCCTCGCTTTCTCACTTTCCAACACCCCTCAGACGACTATTGTTACACGTAGCATGTCACATATTCATGAGTCGCAAGGAAATAATGAGCCATCTGCGTAATTGGATGCTACCATGAATTACAGAGTGCTGCAATTTTGCCGTCTGCGGCAAAATTAATCCACACGTAAAATCATTGCAAAATCAATGGCAATTCTTTTAATGCATTTAAGTAAAGCCAGCGTAGAGGCTGATGGAAAGGGGATGGTACCCAATGACTACCCATCTCACTGATGTACGAAGGGTGGGTTGGGTGAGGTGGTCTTTCAATGAGATTACATGCCGAACATCTGGAGGTTTCAAAATCAATATCTTAACAAACATGACTTATGAGATGAGGTTGGACAGAGTAAAAAACGAAAGGGCAATCGGGCTAATGTCGAGACCCCCGTGGCAGAGCTCTCAGGCGACACTATGACACCCACTGTAGCATACAGACAGACAGGCTTCTGTCTGCTGGCAAGACCTGCTTCGCATCAACTAATTAGACCACGGCTTCCAGGTTATTCTAGAACAATCTGAGGGAGTGGCAGCAGATTAACCGCTGGGATCAGGTACAGAAAAAACGGATCAAAAGGGCGGAAAAACATCCTCACTACTATGCTTTTGCAGAAATTTCCCAGGCTACACGCCACGAGAAAACCACATTTTGCTAATTCATTTGGCATGAGTAACTTGAAGAGTCAGTGAGTTTTGGGAGGCCAGTAATGGCATGTTTTGTTTTTACCATTCTAATTGGCTGCCTTCGGTTGAACCGGGCAGAACTGTCCCTGTGGGTGTGGCTCGGTTGATTTACATTGACAGTTAGCGGTAACACACCCGCAGTCATGCATCAACAAAGCAGCAAATACAGTTAAGTTTGGGCAGGTCATTTGACCTAGGAATCAAGCCAATGACTCAAATGACAGCTGCGACAGAACACACGAAAGATTAAGGAGGAGGACAGGTGCATCTATGCGGAAAAAATTAACTCAGGCAATAACCACTCAATTTCCTCGGTATACGTCCGAGAAGCTAACGGAGCACCTCAGCCCAAGCCAGCAGCACCATGCCAAAATTCTTCATGTCTGCGTGTGCCTATGCCACTGCAAAAGGCCATGAAAAGCCCATTCAGCAGTTTGCGCATTATACGGCATTATCTGCCAACCCCCATAATACACACGAAGGTGTCAGGGCCTTCTCCTCTTCCAACCCTCCCCTCTCTTCCACTCTAATAATATAATAATAATAATATAATCCTCCCCCTTAAAATTCAACCACAGAATTCTGAAATTAAAGACCATCGTCAGATTACTGTCAGAAAGATGACGAGGCAGAACCACAGAGACTGACTGTCTTCCCGAATTATTTCACAGCGCGGCGTTTTGGTGTAGTATTCAGAAAAGGCATGAGCCTGGCTCCTCAGAGAGTGGCTCAAATTGAAGTATTGATAGAGAAGAACGGGGGATAATGTTTGCGCTCCTGGTATGCGCCAGTTTTTGTGAATTTTGTAGCTATTAAAAGTGTTCAAAGATAGTTCACTCGATTAAGGCACTGCGTTACAGTGCAGAAGTGACTATCACGTTGTGGGTTCGAGCCCCGGTCGTACCAGCTGGCAGTGGTCGGCAGCTTTTTCAGAGTAGCGCACAATTGGCCATCGCCCTACAGGGTTTCAAATTGGGAAGGGACTGCCATGAAAGGGAAAATAAATAAACAGCTTTGTTCGTTGCTCAAGCGCCTCCTGTCAAGCCAGACGGGCACTCGTCCGGAAAATTCTAAGTCTGTTCATGTCCGGGTATCCTCCGCCCTCCTTCTGAACTTGCGGAGATTCAACCAATGAGTGTATAAGAATCAGTGGCAGACGGGCACGTGCTTCGGAGGAGAGCCGTGAACTGTCTTCACTATCCTGAGTTGGCAGCAGGGGGTCGCATACGAGCAAGTGTTGTACATAGTTCACCAATTGGGCATTCCAGACTCGGGTGGGATTGGAGATGCCAAATTAAAAAAAAAAAAAATAAAAAAATAAAAAAAGTGTTTAAATGGAGAGTTATGTACGTTGGTCAAAGTTCTACTGGGAACACGTTAAAAGTTCAAAATCCTAAATTCGAAGATCGATCGGGAATGCAAAACAGTGTCACGCAGACTGCATACAGCAAAGACTAAAAATAAAGAATGCACTTCTAAATGTGTGGGTCAAGCAAACAGCCACATAGACCACATTAAAGTAATTGGGAAATCAACTGAAACCAATTCAATTTGTGAAACCGCATGTTTCACTTCCTCTGGATTTTTTTTTTTTTTTTTTTCGGGCATTTAGGGGCTATCTAGAGACCGAAGCACGATGGCAGAAGTGCAGTGAAGCAGGAATTTCTACAGATAAGCGGAGATGAAGAATAAAACGCTTGAATACGCCGCCAGCTTCTGCCGAGATAATGATGTCACACGTATTACAGTGAAGCCCTTTTCAGCACAATTTTCCTTTGTGATGTCTAATCCTATAACTCAGCCATGTCGAAAAAGACCCCTAATTACAGCCCGCCAGCTTTCATGCAGTCATAAGCATTTCTCCTCATACTGGATGATCTCCCTGCATTGGCTAATGGACGCCATGATGCTAATTGATGATCAGAAGCGGAGAGGTCAACGATGTGACTAGGAGTGTGTCAATCTGGAGCAGCAGACAAGCAGATACAACCCCAACTCCTGACAATAGCCAATAAATGAATAATATACTGCTCCTCCACAAAATCCAACCACCTTCAGACGCACCGGTTACACACCGCCTTTCCATTGAGGTTTGGAAGTTCACCAACTTTATTCAATTTTCCCAAGGGCTCCACCCTCAATTGTACGTATCAATGATAATCATAAATTATAATCAATGACACACATCTGAGAAAAACAATAAAAATGAAAAGCACAGATGATGCGCTCAGATCGCTCCTCGGGTGGTTTGCAAACTTAGCAAATGGCTGTCTGCATTACGGATTTCCCAAAAAAGCACCACAGTTTCACTCCCACCTATTACGAGCTCTCCTCCGAGTCAGATAGTCACAAATGCACTCCATGTACGGACTACGCAAAGCAAAACACCGGGTACAGCGACCCAGAATGCACTGTGAGGACAGAGGCTGGAAGCCTCATTATCTGCACAGCCCATCCCACCAAACCCAAAAACTCTCCCCTGGGAAGGACAGGGACTCCATCTCCCAGAGCTCTCCTCCCGTCTCCCCCACTTCCTTCCTTCCTCTTTTCTGTGTCATTACATTCATCACGGGCGAGACAATGGGGTCTTTCAGTGCAACCACTATCATTACAACACACCAGATCCACACCCAAAAGTCTATCATCTGAAGGCTGCAGTTAGCTTTCATCAATGCCCTTGATCTAGCTACATTCATCAGTGTCTGACACAGAAAAAAGGCAATTTGTCACGGTAATATTACAGGAACTCCATAAATTTCTTCAAAGAGATTCTTTGTAACCTTCAAAATGTGTGTAACTAAATTGGTTACATGGTCTTATGAACCTGGAAATAAATCCATGGGCTGAATTTTAAATTAGTGAGGCTAAGCTAATGGAGCAGACCTCATAGCTCTAATGGATTTATGGCTCTTCTGTTGTTTAAGCAGGATGAGTGTACAGTAAATCAATACATTCTCCTCATAAATGATAATACAGTAAGTGTAATTTCTGCATTTTGTTGACCATTAAAGAGATCTCCATATACTTGCTGAGGTGCTTTCTACCAAGCCCAGCAGATAACCCTCATGTCGAAGCAAGGCTTTCATGAGTAACATCAAGGAAGAACTCCTCTTGGTGAGATATGTTTTTAATGCACAGGGTTTGTACTCCAGCAATGGCAAGTTCACTGCACTGGGACATCAAAGGCGAGAAGAAAGAGTACGTCAGATGAAACAGGTTTTGAAACATACAGCTGGAGTTTGTTTTTTCCCCCCAGAGAGTTGTCTGGCGTTTCAGACCTGACCTGAAATAAGGCCAAAAATCCCAGACCAAATAAAGCAGTATTTGCCCTTACAGGTTTTAAAATGTTTTTCACATCCAACCTCCATAATGTGCGCCACACCTTAATCAACACCAGGGACATTATGTTCATACACAACTGCACGCACGCAAGTTAAAATGCACGTGTACACTCTGGCAAACTCTCCAATACAAATGCACGCACGCACACACACAAATTCAATATAAAAACACATGTACACACACATTCGAGCACGCGCCTATACACACATGCATACACACACAGTATACAAACTCATGTGCCAAAACACATGGATGCATTCATACAGACACACAATATACAAGCATGTGAGAGCACGCACACACACACACACACACACACACACACACAGAGTTAATTACACAGACATGTGTGAAGCGGTAGACACAGAGCAGAGGCGGTAGAGAGACTGTTTGCCGGGGCCTGCAGGTGCAGCACAGATCAAACTACAGCCCCCCACCCCCCACCCCCCCCAAATCTGCCTGCAACACAAGCAGCTCCTTACACTGCAATGCAGTCATGGCCGCACACCAGCTGGGCACTGACACACTTGGCAGTGTCTGTAACAAGCCTGATTTGTTGAATTGGACCTGGTGATGTCATCTCCTGGAACCATCAGTACGCCCTCATACATTCCACTTTCCCGCGCGGTGGGAGAACGGCGCCTGCTCGCTCCACACTGTGCCGCAAAGCTGCAGAAAGCCTCCCGCTGCCCGTTTACAGCGTGAGGACCGAATACCACCCGGGCACTGCGGTACAGCTGCTGCGGCAGCGGAGTAATCAAGCGAACGGCCCAAACCCTCCTCCCCCCGGCCAATGCGCCCTGCCGTCTCTCGCTACGCATCACAGATATCATCCATCGCACTCCTCTGTCGCTCAGCTGCACACAAGGCAGAAATTAGGCTCGTGCCTCCTCAGGATATAGCTGCACTAGCACCAACAGCACTGATCGCGCTGCAGTTCATTTCGAGCAGCAGTATGAACTGCACTGGTTTGGGTTTGCGCAGGCTAAGCTAATTAGGGAAGTACAATAGCTGATGAGTTTTGCGCGGGTAATTTTCACAGCAGCCTTGAGAGCGTTTCAGTAACATGCAGGCTATGCTAACACCAGTTTAGGAGAGCTATGCTCCACCCACCATCTTTCCCCTCAGGGAAACACACTGCCCAGACATGTCCACAAAAAAGGGGAAAACTTTAACACTGTAGTGAAACAAGGACTACAAAGCAGCCTGCCTGTTTTTACTTGAGCCACTAAAACTGAAACCGTGTCTCAAGTGTGGTACCACATCTGGAAACGGTGTGAAATCCGCTTTCAACAAAAAGTCAGTTTTGTAGAAAAAATTAAAAATAAAAAAATAAATAAATGCACTTTTTGGTGGCTGTTGAAAATCCCAAAAACGCTGCAAACTGTCACGTCAAAAATGTTTGTGCAGAAGTACTCGCAGTAATCCTACATTTTCAGCAGTGGCTGCTGGAGCTAAAAGCCAACGACTCGAGAGGTTTTAAAATAAACCAGTACACCGACTGCACCACAAACACTGTCAAATCGAGCTTCTTCGAAAAGCTGTAATTTACCGTCTGCAGAAAGACTGATTATCACCTTCAGCATTGGGCGGCAAGCACATACATAACCCATAACACACGAATGAAGAGAGATGCTCGTATGATTATGGAGCCAAACCACACTGTGCTGTGTACATATCTCTGGCTTCACAGTGTAACAGGAAGAGGAGAGGAAAACAGCAGAGGAAAATAAACACACAGGCAGGGCTCGGCCCTGCAGATGGCAGCTCTCCTCCAGGACCTCCCTTCCCCCAACCCGCCAGGCCCCCAGTCCTTCTCCCAGGCTGCCCCCATAACTCCCTGTTGCTGCATCAGGAGATGGGGGTCTAAATCTCCTGGGACAGGGTGGAAACGGACGAGCTGGGGCCTGTTCTCCGTCGCATCCCCCCTTTGAATAAGATACCATATCTGCAGGACCAATTACACCCAGCTACCACACAGTATTATGGCATGAGGAAATAAAATGAGGACGAAGATCTTTTTTTTTTATTTTGCATTTCAAGAATGCAGGCGAAATGTCAAGAATGAAGTTGAAATGTCGAGAATTTAGTCAAAATGCCGAGAATAAAGTAGAAATTTCGCCTTTATTCTCAAAACGGTAGTTCCACTTTATTCTCAAAAATTTGGTTTTATTCTCGAAATGCCCAAAATAAAAATAACTTCCTTCTTTGGTTTATTTTTTTCTTGTGCCAGGCAGTGATATTGGAAGGACTTTATTCTTGACATTTCAACTTTGTTCTCAAAATGCAGAACAAAACAAATCTTTCCCCTCTCTGTTTTTTTCCCTTCTGCCTGGCCCCAATACCCTTTCATACCCAGAAATGAGATGCAAGGCAGCCAGTCTGCAGCTAATGTTGTCTATATTCTGGGGCATGGGGGGGGGGGGGGGTTGACAGAAACCCAGGGGGAAATGCGGTACTCTCCAAAAACAAGCCAACCCTGCCCCAAGACACAAATACACAGTGCTTTACCCGTCTCTGGGGACAGACCTGCTCGGAGCCTTCAGCCTCGCACAGCTGCTCCTACTGGAAGCAAAACAAGTCCCGAGGTCCGTCCTCCTCTCCTGCGGCCACAACCCAGCCCAAGACTTCAAAAGACAGTCGAGCGGGACCAGCCCAAAGCGCAGAAATTATCTGACAGGTGAAGACCTTCCTCCGCAATCGCTTGAGGGCAGAAGCCCACCTCCTAAATCAAATCCCTCAGTTTTCCTGTGTCTCCCCTGCACCAGGCCTCATTCAAAGAAGCACCCTCACTTTCACAGCGGAGGGCTTTTCTAATCTCCGTCCTCTACCGCCTGTCTGAATGGACTGAGATGTTCATTCTCTTCAAATTATGATCTATCACTGTTGAATTCAAACCAAATTACAGAAGGTCATAAGCCGTTTAATAGCGCTCCAAGGTTCATTCTGGTCTCTCTTTTAAAAAGGAAAGCATATTATGCAAAGGTAACGCAGTGGCAATGCGCAGCCATCTGATCCAAATGCTCCAAGAGGCCTGTCTGACACTAATACGGGGCTCATTATGGCATTTCCAGTACATTCTTTGGCACATTTAAATCAAACAAATTAACTGTCAGCTTCTCTTTATTCAAAAATAAATAGTAAAGAGCAGTAAAAAACTGCTAAACATGAAATCAAATCAAATCCAATTTGGTTTGAAATCCCTCTCCCTAAATTTTTGGCACTGTCATGAAGTTGGATAATTTACTTTAGAATACAAAATGGCTGGGATGCACTGGAGTAACAGTTCATTATTGGAGGGTACAGCACAACAAACACGTGTGTCCGCGAGCAAACATATAATCTTTTCAATGACATTTTCTTTATCACAGCACATTATTGGGGGTACAAATTATGCGATTTCAACACTGGGGGGGGGGCATTATGCCCTGGCTGAGATGTTAATCGAAGAACTTGGCGGAGTTCTTCTGCAGTCTGGCTGTCAAAACTGCCTTAAGCTGCTTTCACACCGGATGCGAAAAAAAATTTTTGCAGAACAGATTACATTCAAAGTCAATGCAAAGACGCGAAATTCGCATCTTTGCATTGACTTTGAATCTAATCTGTCATTCGAAAAATAATTGTTTTGCGTCCAATGTGAAAGCGGCCTTAGTCTCTAAGGCCATTTTGCCCAGCCTCGAATGTTCAAAGGGCCTTGTGGACACTACCATCTGTGACTTGCTTTCACAAAACATCCAAGTTTCTTCAACACTTCATTTTTAAAAATAAGTGTTTGAAAATCACACATGTGCCCATTTCTACAGATATTACTCCTGCAGAAAACAAAAAAAAAAAAAAAAAAGGCATCCAAGACCATTTTTTTTATGTTAAAATTTATGTACAAATATTGGGTGCCAAAACATCTTGCACAATACTGCACATTTCCTCACTACTCTCTGCCCTCCATCTACACCCTCAATTCAGAAACACATATTCCGACCCACTCATCCCATAAAATATACTGGCAAGAAAGACTTCCATAGCTGCCTGACTGCATATTTCATGTTTAATGAAAAATTTAATCTCAACCAGTCTGGTGAAAGCAGGTGGCCATGAATATTTGCTGGCAATGACACCAGAACATAGAACAGGTTTTGTGCAAAATCACTATCAATATCTGTAGAGCGGTTTGAATTGGCAATAGTTCCAGGCCTGGCTGGTCATGAATAATTTCTCAATATAGCAAAATCATCAACAGAACTCTTCAACAGAGACCCCCCAGAGCAACGGCTAACGGCCTGTTAAATCTGACCATTATAAGTGCTAACATTGCCTTCTGTGGACTGGCATGCACAGTGCTGCATTAAACAAGGCCAAGATTCTCGGAAAACCTCCACACAACCCATACTCTCTCAGAAGCAGAAATCTTCAGGGCTGAGCCAATAAGAACCAGACAATAGAAAGTCACAGCCCCATCGTCATTTTGAATTCGGTCTTGTCAGAATTTTTCCCATTTCTGGTTGAAAAATCCCAATATTGGAAAAATGAATGGGATTTTCAAAAATCGGCGAAAATAAGGTCCATTATTAAATTTGTCAGCTGACATTAACTTTAAACCTTGCAATGAGGAAGCTCTCCCTAGTCACAAAAACTGACATTTTGCTAAAAACATGCTATTAGCAATAACAATTGAACCACAACAAGCATGGATGAAGTTTGAATGAGTTGACGATCTGAGACCAGTGGGCGTTGTAGTTCCATATTACTTCAACCTTAGATTGTCGATGGCAACATTCAACCTTTAAGGGACTCAAAGCCGCATTCAACTGCATTATCACAATAAACACAACGGTAACGCTTTACACGCGTTAATTTAATCGCGCACACCGTCTTTGCTGCTTTTCCAAAACCCCATTCATTTTTTCCACTGGACACTGACCATTGGAACCACAACTAAAATGTTTCTGACAAAGTTGCATATAAATTTATATCACACTGTGACTCTCCATTGTATGCTGGACAAGCAGACTCATGGGAAGTGGAGTTCCAGGACCAATAGTGGGGAATGAAGTGATTTACACTTACTCTATCAGAGAAAATTGGCAAGTCAGAAGGACATGCTCACGCTGAAGACAAACTGGGGTTTGTTTCAGACCCTCCCTGATATAATCCAGAGGACCGCCTACTCCCCTGCTCCCAACCACCAGACTAAGATGGCCTCCACCACTTTACTCCACCCAATAATTTCAGCTCCTCCCAGCCAACGAATTAGAAGGGTACACACACCAGATAAATACTAAGGTGAGCAGAGAGTTCTGTAGCCCAAACAGCCACTGAAGACCGCGGAGGAGATGGGCTGTCATCAGCCTTTGAGCCACATAACAAGCCCCCAGCATACAATCACTCTCCCTCGACGCGTCACGAGCTTTCCTGCAGACATCTCTGCCTGCGACTGTGACAATGGAATCTTTTGTGGAGGCTGCTAACAAGGCTGCTCCATTTGTTAAAATGGCTGTGACCGTTCGACAATGAAGTTATTCACCTCCATCTCACACAAACGACAATGCTTACCAATGATTCAAGCATTCTTGCATGAATAGATCACTTCCAAATTGTTAAAAAATGTTGAGGCTATAAAATTTCGCAAATTTATACATTGTATATTCATGATTACATAGAGCGCAAACAGAGGCGATTTCAATGCGGTTTTTGAGGTGGCCCTTTGATACAGGGTTTCTGAAATGCAAGAGTGGGCAGGCAGAAGCCCTGATAAACACATAAACCACATGAATCATGGCATTTTTAAAGTCAGTTTGGGATTGGAGTTTGAGGTCTGGAGAGGAGGCCTGATTTTTGGGGAGAAGGGGGGGTATACAGGGGTTATATGCTGAGCTCACCTCCCTCAGCTCCTGGGACAGTGTGGACAGGCGCTCATTCTCAGACTGGGTGTTCGTCAGGATGTTCCTCATCTGCCGCATTTCCGTCTGGAGCTCCAGCACCCGCTGCTCGTAGTACGCCTCTTTGGAGGCCGACTCCTGGATCAAAGACTCCTCCCGGCTCTCCCCGTCCGCAGCCACCTTCTTGTGGTTAGAGTGGGCTTGTCCAAAGGCCTGGAGAGGAAATGGGAGGGGAAGGATATGAGGTCACAATCAGCGCTACCTTATAAGCCCGTTTAAGTGCAAGCATTCAGCTGAGCCACTCCAGAGGTGGAGAAAAATAATTGAATCAACACCCTACGGTAGTATTTCACTCTGCAGCTGAAGAAAGGAAACAGGCAGCTTGTTTCACACCAGGAGGCGCGAGAGTGGTTTCCTGAGAAAGACTGAAAAAATTACTTCATTTTCACAGAGCTCTGAGTACTTGATATTTGAGCACTGACTTGTGCCAAAGAATCCAAATAGCAACATGGCAGCGCTCATTTAAGGCTATTTCCATTTATCCCTCAAGGAGATATGCAGACTTAGTCACGTGCGAAAAAGAACCAGGTTGAGGGGGGAGGTCTAAGGATGGGTATCAATCCATTAGTCCGCTGGGTCACTGCGCTCTGGGGAAATGAGAGGACAGAGGGACGGACCATCTGCGCACGGACTACTCGCGCCAGATCAAGCTCCCGCCAAACAATGCACTCGAACTGAGGGATCTGGCAAGACTCACATTTACGTTACATGTGCTAGGAAGATGTTATTTATCCAAAATAACATGCCAATAATGCATACCACTGCTTGTTGGAACAACAACAGAAGTAAGTTAAGATAAGGCGCAAATGCTAGAAATATCAGATATCTAGGGCTGTGCGATATGACGATATACATCGTGCCACGATAGAAAAATGTCTGTCGATAGAAAAATGGCTCCATCGTTTATATTGTTGTGTTACAAATCAAGTAATTTCCAGTAAATTATTATGGGAGTTAATGAGCATTGGCCACATTAACGGACTGCCTAACATGCATAATAACACAGTTTAAAGTGGTAGTCCACCCGAAAACTATTTGTATATCAATTATTCAGCATTAGATGTCTCGAACGGACAAAGTTGTTTTTCACCTGATGCAACTTTATGGCCAGTGGAGAGTTTTGAAAAATTATCCTAATTCCTTTTCTCTGAAAGCATATGGGGTCACCCAGTAGCAACGGCAAAACTCCACAAAACATCTGTTGACAAACTTTCAAACCATCGTTGAACACCTCGTCCAGTATAATCCAAGTCTGCTTTGTCCACTCGTATCCTCAGAACTCCAGAAACGTCGTTATTTTTCACTTTTGAATTGTTGTTCACTGTTGAATTGAAAATTTGCACAAAGGTTACAAATGAAAAGAGAAAAATAATAAAATATGTAGGGCTGTCGCGTTAATTAATCGCGTTTAATTTAAGCTCAATAGAAGTAACTGCCGCTATGAGGCAGACAGACGTGCTTGCTTATGACCTTTTCTAGGACACATACCTAATGCGGTCATTTAAAATGTTTCTGGGAAGAAAACTGATTTGAAGTCCGCTAATTACCAGCAAGGTTGGACAGCCTCCATCGCCTTGGCATAATTAACTCACCTTAAATCAATTCCCATGTACTTTGCCTAACATGGAATCAAGCCATTTAATCAGCCAACTGACTAATGAAAACCAAAAAGTGTCCAATAGGTCTAACTATTAAATGGAGATAATAAGAAGCAGACAGACCTAACCAGGCTGCCGTGTTAGATTGAAAGAATTTCAATAATCTGAATAAATAGCAGACCTCTGAATTCCTTCTTTCATCGAGGAATTTTGTATGCATTATTAAAGATAGCCTATTTCTTAAAAAAAAAAAAAAAAAGAAATTATTCAAACATGGCCCTGGTTTTAAGAGCTTAAAAATATAGGCTATGTGAAGTGGAAAACATTTTGTGAAGCATATCGAACGTGAATGCGCGAGAGAATACGTTTGCATTGCACGCAATAGTCAAATGCACCGACGATTTGGCAATGCACGTTCAGGCGAATCTTTGCTGCAAATTTGTGGCATCTTTTATTAGATAATTGAACAAGAGTAATTAAAAATAATGTAACTCATAGCACTTGATTTTATTTACTTTTGAGCATCTAAATAACCAACAGTGAAGGTGGAAAGCATTTTGTTTAAGCGTATAGAACGTGACATGTAAATTGTCAACGCATTTGAAATTCTTTCAATCTAACACAGCAGCCTGGTTAGGTCTGTCTGCTTCTCATTATCTCTTCTTAATAATTATAGGCGGCATTTTGGCTTTGATTACTCAGTTGGCTGAATAAATGGCTTGACTGCAAGTCAGGCGAAGTACACGGGAATTGATTTAAGGTGAGCTAATTATGCCAAGGAGATGGAGGCTGTCCAACCTCGCTGCTAATTAGCGGACTTCAAAATCACAGTTTTCTTCCCGGAAGCATTTCAAATAACCGCATTAGGTATGCGTCATAGAAAAGGTAAATAAGCAAGCACGTCTGTCTGCCTCATAGCAGCAGTTACTTTCATTGCGCTTAAATTGATCGCGATTAATTAACGCGACAGCCCTAAAAATATGATTAAGTACCTTTTATATGTCAAGTACATAATTCTATATGCAATAAGAAATGTCCCTTTCCATGTGGTGATTTTATAGAAACTATTTATTCATGAAAATTACAGAAATTTTGCTATATCGTGATATATATCGTAATCGGGATATCAGGTAACCTATATCGGGATATGAGATTTACGTCATATAGCACAGCCCTACAGTTATCCATCACAATTCTATAAACTACCAGTTATCCATAGCAATGCGATATCCATTACAATGCTATATAAAGTATCATATATCCATAACAATGCAATATCTATGAAGTAGCAGTTACCCATAGTAACGCTATAAAGCATCAGTTAGCCATTGCAATACTATGAAGTATCAATTATCCACTGCAAAGCGAGAAAGTATCAATTATCCATCACAGTACACAAGTCAATTTCACGCGGTAAGTCAGTAAACGCAAGGCTACACAGCGGTGAAAGAGCTATAATGGACAAGAGAGCAATAAAATAAGAAAAATGCTGCACATTGGACTTGGATATGCATTAAAAAGGGACTACGGTTTTAGCGAGTCAGGGAAATAAAGTAAAGTAATTTCCCCTGGCAGGAAGCAGGCGTAATGGAGGAACACCATCTAATGCGGCAGGGTGACCCTCAGCAGGCTGCTAGCCATTGTGCTGCGTGTGCTACATTTCTGCACCCACCACTAGCCGAAGCTAACAGCTCACTCCTCTGCATTATGACCTTAATTTGTTAATGGGCCTAGACAAGAGCTATGGTGCACATGGCTGCAGATCTGCTCTCTAGAGCAGAAAAATGTGCACTCTGGATCGGAGAAATCTGGGTCAGCCTGAAACGTGTTCAGCTCGCTCATTTTCCGATTCAAATCCTACAGCCTCAGTCACTCGTTTCCGATTTCATTTCTCACTCGCCTCTACAATCAGGCAAGCCTAATCCACAGGTTCACCTGCTGCAAATGACCTTCCCCTAAGCTCCTCAGACACACACACAAACACACACTCACACGCAACCATTTCTGACTTTTTTCCCCTCAGTCTGTTCAGCGACTCAGAACTAATCTGAGCAAATCCTTTCTGAAAATGGAAATCTGAACTTCAAATGTAATTTTTTTTAATGCTGACCTACTTTGGCAACTTTTTGGGAAAATCATGCTTTAATCGGGTTAAGAACTGCAAGACATGGCATTGATTAAAAGGATATCAGACCAATACTGGAGCTGCCTTTAAAAAAGCAACATGAGCAGAGGGAAAGAAGATTGTGTTTTGGATGCACATAGCCTGAGAAATGATGTCTGGAATGGTGACCTGCTTTCAGAAGAACAAGGCAGAAACACCAAAAGCATGTAGAGGAGGGATCTTCAATCCTGGTTCCAGAGAGCCACAGTGTCTGCAGGTTTTTGTTGTTACTAAGCACTTAATTGATGAATTAAATCAGTTCATTATACCGGTAACTCACCTTACTTGGGTATTTGGGTCCAAAATGATCCTAGATATCGAAGATCACTGGCTAAGAAGAGTGGGCTCTAGTCTTGAAAAGATGGGTGTTTTTATGGGATTTTATTTCATTTATTTATTTATTTTTATGAGCGGCTTGACACAATAATTTCCCTAAGGGAATGAATAAAGTATCTATCTATCTATCTAGAGTCACAGTAAGACTCTAGTTTACAAGTCTGGAGATGTTTGGACGGTGATGCAAATATCTGCGCAAACATCCTACATCCCGTTGCCCACATGCACACACCACAAACACACGCGGTATAATCCTATAAATATACATACAGGCATACAGAGTAGCTCACACACACACACACACACACACTTTTCAACATCAGGACTTGCAATCCCCTGATTTCAAGTCTCGAGACACATGATGAGACAATAGCCCCATTTACAAAAGCTGCATTAGTTTTCTCCTGGTACCAACACAAATATACCCTCTGGCCACCTGAGCAGAGATGAGATCTCACAAACACGAACAAGAAACACACACAGACACACGCACACACTCAAACAAAGAGGCAGACAGGAAAACTCAAGCCTGGCCTTGACCTACTTCGCTGTCCTTTCCCGCATAACAACACAACAGTATCCCTCCCACTCAATCACTCCCACCATCTTATACCTGAAGACTAAACAGCTGCCTTCACATCTCCAGCGCTGGTTTAGACAAGGTCAGATGCAGGCACTATCTAAAGGGGAAGTTACAATACCGCAGTGAATCGGACGAGCTCTCAACGAAGGAGGGAAAGGCGGAGTGCAGAGAGAGAAAGGGAGGCAGAGAGGGAAGAGGGGAGAACAGAGAATTAAAAAAAAAAAAATCAGATAGATCCCATATCACTGCAGTAACAACAATGCAGCACAGAAGGTGCATTAATCTGTAGTGAGCAAATTAGATGAAAGAACTTGAACAAGGGCTTTAAATAACGAAGGGGACCACAATGTCGAAGCAGCACAACGATTCCAAAAAACATCAAAAATATATCAGCAGCACGAATTCTGCAGATATTTTACTTTGTCAGTGGTGCAGGGGAAATCACAATCCAAATTAAGTGAAGAAAGAGGATGTGGTATTTTTTAAAGGACATCCCTTGAGTTTATAACTCTGCTTTCTTTATAAAAGCACCACTTGGCTTGACGCGTCAGCAGGGACCCAGAAATCAAACCCTAGAGTCGGGTAAACTGCCGTAATTGGTCTCCGTGGATGTTCATCATCTCCGAAAACCCCCACATAGTCTTCGCCGCAGAGAACCCCCTCGTCTGCTCACACGCATTCAGCTACAAATTCATGTATATTTACACTTCCACCCACGCGCCCTCACACACGCGCGCACACACACGCACACACACACGCGCACACACACCAGGTGGTGAGCTGAAGAGTAACCCTCCCCCAACAGACTGACAGCCATGATCACACCTTGTAAAACAGCAGAATTACAACAGCGAAAGCCAAACTAAGCTCGCTGCAGCCTGCCGCGCATGCAATCCAATCCCGCAGTCACATGTCTCAGTCACATGTCTGAGCCAGCCCGTGACCTCTGACCGGGGGCGTGGCCAGCAAAGCATGCCGAAGAGATACTGATCTTTACTGGCAGCCAGGCTGGGAATGAATTGCATACCAAAAAAAAAAAAAAAAATTGGCAAGAGGCAAAGTCCGCCATCTCACGTAGTATCGAGGCAAATCTTTAAGTAGATGGTTGGTTGATCCAATATGTTGGACAAATATGTGAATTAAGAATTCCAGACAATCTGAATAATTGGAGGGGGATGAATCTGCAGCCTCGCTGTTGAAACCAGAAAGAGTGGGACACCCGCGAGAGCAGGTGGGACCGCCACACCTGTGGAGCTCCAGCTGCCGCGGAAGGAAAGCTTTGAGCGACAGCTGTCCGTCCGCGGCGCCTGACGCCATGGCCCAGACGTCTCCCAAACTTCCCCGGTCCTCAGATCCTTGGATACCATCCAAAAACCTGAGCGACTCATTCAAAAGATCTCAGCACGGCCCCACCCCCCCCGGAGCAGACCTGCCCCTGATTAGAGTCTCATAAACCTGGCCTCGGATTACAGAGATATACAGCAGGGAACCTGACGGTAATCTCTGGCTACCGCAGCCTTAGCCTCAACAATGGCATAAATCCTCGTGGTTCCTGAAAGGACTAGGCTGCTGAAGCAAAGTGATAAAGGGAATGTAATGAATAATTCAACATACATTACTATTTAGTAGACAGCTATACCGGCACTAGTTTTAGAATTGAACCTTTGCCCGAACAGAAATATTCATGTGCATTACTGCCAGCATAAATACGCAGGCCGAACTGAAGCAGAACAAAACACAACACTGAATATATATTTGTTTTGTACATTGTATACAACATGCTGCGAAGTATAAGCTAATGAGTCCAGGATGTCAGCCATCAGCGGAGCCTCTGCACAGGTCCAGATTAATAGGTACTGTGTAAAGGGACTTATAGGTACTGTAGGGCTACAGAGGGGAAAAATACAGTGAGAAGACACATGAATGTGATGCAGTTATGGCCAAATTCTGACTGGGCCATATTTTGTCCTTGAACCTCCAGCACCCAAACCCAATGACTTTTGCTTTCTCACTGGCAGGCCAACATCTCCAAAAATTCATTTTTGTTTTTGTGGTCACCCATCCCTCTACCATGAGTTTCATTTTCAGATTCTTATAAAATCGTTCGGTTCAGCTCGTTTGAGAGATAATGACCAGAAACAGCCTATAACACCCAACTAAATAACACTGGTTTCATGACAACAGAATGAAAAGTTCACACGTCTTCTCCAGGGGAACAGTTAGGATGGGGAGATGTGGGTTGGTTCAGAGAGAAAAACAGCTCTACCGCAAACAGAGCAGAAATGTCCAAAAAACATTGTCAACTGCATTAGAATTGAACATCAAGGTGCAATAAGTACAGTTCATCCGTTGCCTAGCCTAGCACTGTGCACACTTTGGAGGTGGAAAGCCCAAGACTGACCCCGTTTCGAGAACACCTTAAATGTTTATTTCAGCAAGGGGAGCCTCCTTTTCGCCGGCGTCGTCTCTGCAGAGAACGTGCAGGGGCACGCCGCGATAAAGGCACATTCTAATCTGCCTACAATAGAGCCGCAGGGGGTCCGGCTGGCTGCTCTCCATCGTCTGATTACAGGGTGTCGGAGCCAATGGGAGTGGCAGGGTATTGGAGTTACCCTGTCCGACTGGCGTGAGGCTCAACACGAGGCCTCAGCGCCCTCACAATGAGGAGACACAATAAAGAGCCTCCAGGGGTCAGAGGTCAGCGGACATCCCGATGAGAACCCAGACGGGGGTCGCGGAGAAACGCCCATCAGATCAAAATTGAGACATTATAACTCCCCAAATATGGGCTGCTTTTCATTTTACAAATGAACATGCAATTAGGCCAGTCCTCCTTACAGAGTCCACCTATAAAACGGTTTCACTTTTTTGTACGTGCTATGATAATGGATAAGGCCTATCCATGTACGAATCTAAACGTGCTAATGAAGCAATTAAGTATCCTGCTGAAGGGCAAACTGAGCGCAGACCCACCTGAAATGGAAAGTACAAAATTGCTGATGTGGGCGATTAGAAAAGGCACTTAAATTTAAACTTGGCTTTGGGTCCTGGCATTGCGCTATTGCACCAGCAGACTGATGTCACCGCGCTCTGTGGGTCATTTATGGGTAACACGCTGCCAAAAGCTAAAGGACTGTTTCGCATTAAACATCTGGAAAAAATGGTATTTGAGCTGCTTCAAACCCTGCCTTAAATTGAATCACCCGCAATGCAAACGGTATGCTTCACAATAAACAAGTAAATGCACACAGAAACACGCGCACATACAAATACAAACGGCAGAAAACACAGGACATCCCACTTGCCAACAGCCAGACAAAAGCCGCATTTTATAACCCTCAAAAAGGTACAGCTAAGACGCTTCCAATTAATAATAAAGGCTTTGGGAATTTGGCTGGAAAGACAGAGATGGACAGATCTATAGCCTGAGGGGAAAAAGAAAGAAATAAGGAACTAAGACCTCAGCAGAATACAGACGAAAAGAAGAAAATACGACAAAAGAGGAGGGGAAAAGACAGCCTGTCTGCACTATGGCTTCCCCACACTCCCCACAGCGATGGTATCAGCAAAAAAACACTGACCCAGTGAAAAAACATCAGCGGCTAAAATCCAATTACACACAGGCCTTGATGCTCTCCGCTAATGCAGAAGCACACCTGAAAATGTGCTCGACAAAAGCCTTCCCTACATATTAAAAACATGACCACATTTCTCTCCATTTGCAGCTCCGGGATCTATGAACTGGTCAAACAGAAAGAGAGATCGGCGATGTGCCTTGGCGTAATGCATCTAATCGCGGTGTGGGGCCCGCATCTTCATAGTGGAAATTGCACAGGAGGGTCACTGACCACTCGGGATCAGGGGTCAGGACTGTAGGTGACGCTGTTAGGTCAGGGGGTCACCGTTCTCATTCCCACTCCTTAATGCGCGACTCACAAGAAATTACATTTAATAGCCTCTCTTGTTCACTCCCTCGCCTCCGTCTCTCTCGAGTCCCAACCTTTTTTCACCTCAGCAAGTCTCTCAATGCCCCCCTGACTCCTCTTTCTCGCTGAAATAGACGCACACACATACAACATGCAAATGCGCGGACATGCCTAGTACGCGAGCACAACTATACTCTGAGGCATAAACACACAGCTCCTGGCTTGATTTATTCCTTTACATATTGCTAGTCCAGTTGCTTGGTCCAGTTCCATCTCAGAATAGCTGAACAGCTTTTATCTCTCACCAAGAGGAGCAGTTAGCCTGGGGTAAAGCAGTCTGAGAAGCCTGACCCAATTCCCCGTGCCCCAGACCCCTCTCTCTCCCACAGATCAATAAACACATCCATCAGCTGCTAATGCAAGAAGGATGAAAGTGTTTTGCAGGGAAAAAAGGACCAGCAAATCATTCATTGAGTGAAACCTGAGTTAGGTCTATTTAACCACTAAGCTTAAACTCTGAATAGGTTCCAAGTCACAAAAAGCTTTGTCCCCCCCCATACTGTAGGACAATGCCTTGTGCATATTCCGTATCATATTCCGTGAATTGCAGCGATTCACTGAAGTTGCATCACACTTAGATTGAGAAAAATGTTTAAACATAGGATGGCATGTTTTTCTGGCTACAGCATTACATCAAATGGATGAAATTCAGATGTCGTTCGTCATTTCATAGACATCCCCCACTAATTCAGTTGTGCATATTTCAGATTTTAGGAAACCTAGGGATCTACATAAGAACTTAAACAGGCTGGAAGTTCCACAGGTTTAAATACAACAGCTGCATTTGACAAACCCACACATGGGTCTGTGGATTTTAATGGGTTAATCTCTCATGACTCACGGTTCCTTTTTGAGCATTTTGTATGCAGCATACTTCAGAGCTGAAGACTCACACCTCCACACCTTAACCGGGGATAGAAGGAAACCGTACCAACCAATGCCTCAATATTAATGACTGACTAAGTACTAATTAACACATCTCCTCTGCACAGAAATCCCTCGTACTCAGCGGACTCAGTCGTAAATAAAGCCCACTGCTAAAGTTTGCTATCCTTAAGGGTTGGAGAAGCCATTTTGAGTCCCATAAACAAAGCAACTCCCACTGGTAACCTTGACAACCAAGGACTGTCATGCCATTGTCCAATCCAGTTGATCCACAGCTTCCTGCTACATCCCCAGAGGTTCAGGGTTGAGCAGGTCATTAACAAATCAGCTGAGGAAGAGGGTTTATTTTTTTTTCCAAAAAAGAAAAATAAAGCCATTTCTACTGTATACGGATAAACAGGGAATTGCATTTTTGAGAACAAAAACAAAATTTGAGCCTTGAAGAGAACACTAGAAACAAGTATTTGACCCACCACCAAAGCTGATAAGCAAAGAAAAAAAAATTGGGACAATATAAAATGGAACTAAAGCAAGAGACTTGACGAGGAATCTGTGATGTAGATTGTTTGTTGGGCTCCTCCTGTAGGGGGTTGATATTTGGGTGTAAAAAGCAGTGTTGGTCTGTGCGTTGGTTCATAAAGAGGTAGTTACAGAGCTCGACATGACCTGAGGAAACGCATTGACCTGGACAGTCTGGAAGTGCAGCGTATTGATTGGAGGAGAGCACATGACTCTGGGTATTATTCTGAATGCTTATTCAGTGTGTGACCTTTATATTCGCATATCAACACACACTCACAACATACAAGCCCGCGCCCACCCCCCGTCCACACAAACACACACACACGCACGCAAGCACACACACACACACACACACGCGCGCGCGCGCATATACACAAGTGCAATCCCACACGCACACATGCATACAAACCAATTGCACACCGACAGACACAGACAGACAGAAAAGGGAATGCGCACACGCATCGCACAGACAAGCGCACCCGCACGAAAGAGCACTCACACACACACAAGGATGCGCGCGCACACACACACACACACACACACACACAGTCATGTACACAAAAACATTCATGCTGCCCTCGGGTTAAATCAACTGCAGCCCCAGATGCTGCATATTCCAGCTGGCAGGAGCCCTTCTCCAGAGTGCAGCACCCTCAGGTTATAGGCTACAACCATCGGGGGCGATGCCTATAAAAAGCCTGAGCTCAGATACTTCGAGCCGCCCAGCCGCAATTTTCATGTGCATTCTCTGGGCTACGGGAGGGCCGAGGGCAAAAATGAGAGCCATGTTTCCAGTCAGGAAGGGATCGGGCTCTGTTCTGCAGGTAATCGCCTCGGTTTCTGCTTTGTGCTCCGTGTAAGAACAGCTGTAGAGGCTGAAAAGATATGCACCTGGAGGCTCTCATCACACACACAGCCCAGTAAACCCACACAGGCAGCAGGCCGACTCCCTAACATTCCAGTTTGAATTAATCAGACCCTGGGGGTTATGTACTCAGCTAACGGAGAATAATCTCCCTTTACTTAAAGAAATTCAGTTTCCAACAGACTCATCATTGATGTTGGTGACCTGCAGTTGAGTTTACTGTACCTGCTGTATATAAGATGACTGTTGCAAAAATATTAAAGTTTAAATTTATAGCCTATTCAGACTGGGTTATTACCACTGTTTGCGGGTCTAGTTATTTGCCCATTATTAACGCTAGGAATAAGGCGGGCGTGGCTAATTTTCTGTCAAAACTGCCAGACTGTGATGAAGCAGTGCCAAGCTGAAGCTACTTATCCTGTAAGAAAATTATACCATGAAACATTTGAATAAAGGGCTACAGGCATCTATTTTTCACATGTAAATCCAAAGATGAATGATATACCGTGTTGTGCTTTTCTCCAATGAAAACCATTGGTCAAAGAGAGGCTTTAGCTTCAGCTTTCATTCCACCAATGAGCTCTACAGGTTCCTCTGTATCGTCACTTAATTTCGTATTTAAAAAAAAAAAAAACTATTTGCATTGTGCAACTGAAAATTATTGATATCATAGCCATGACGTTCCAAAAGCACAAATTCATGTTGACATCACAAAAATGCAAAATGCTGGCTACGGCGTGAATTTCTCAGCGCGGACTCAAAACACCACCCAGTAAAGCGTGGCCAGATCCCAAATTCTTTGGGGCTTAAAATATCAAGAAATAACCCCAAAAAGGTAGAGGACTGACTTGGAAAATTCTAGAAAGACTGGTCAAATATAAAGCTAGACAGCCCTCTCCAGTCTAGGTTGGAACTCATCCCTACTCGGCAGAGAAAGACCCCACAGGCTTCACTTAACAGCCAACAACCTTTCTGTAGTGAATTAACAAAGAGGGTAACGGATTACAGTGGAGTACAAAGGAACCACTGGCAGGCTGGTCAATTTTGTAATTAGGCATGGGGATGATGCTGGAGCCGACCCCTTTTACAGGCTTAAAAACAGCAATGAGCCGAACTACGAGTAAGAGAAGAGGAGTCCGCTGCCTTCAAGCCCCACTCCAGTCCTAATGACACACTTCTCCCCAAACCCATCCTCCGGGAGAGGAGTGTGCTCTCCAATACCAGCGCATTACTCTCAGGACCCCAAGGAGCCAGACAACCCCTATTGAACAGAGCGTCTGGAGCCAGACAGAAATCGGGTCAATTCATTTCTAATTTGATCCCCGAGATATTTCACTCGTCGTGATTGTTTCGCTGTCCTTTGGAGGTCAAATTATTCATATTTGCTTATTTTCACGCGTGTTCCAACATGAATACAACACAGTCTGTATTATCAGAACTCCTCTGCAGTGAGTGCTCTCTGAGGCAGCCTGCGGAAAGATCCAGCTACAGCTTTTGAAGTCGATAAAATAATGGGCTCAGAATGACAGGAAGCGGTGCCCCGGTCCGCCAGCTGCAGAAATGTTTCAGAGTGTCATAAATTATGAAGCACCAGTGACTCATGAGGTCACTCTTTATGAGCTCAGAAGACACCACATCCAGCAACACTAACGTTCTTGAGGCAATTTTATTGTGTTCGGCTTTTTTTTTTTTTTTAATGGGGGTCACTCAAATAAAAAAGCGTAAAGCTCGCTGTGCCATTGGCCATCTGGACTTTTAACTAGTGCTCTGACCACAGAGAGGGAGGTTGAGGCGATTGGTATTCTCCCCTGGGGACGAGTGAGATTTTTGGGAGATGGGCTATCAGCTCCAGTTATATCTCCCCGACTCACACTTTGGTTTAGAGGGAAATGTTGTTATGGCTACCGGGCCAATTAAAGTGACAGCGGGGAGCAGGCGGGGAGGCGAGCACAGATGGCCGCACACAAGATGACCCCCACCACAGAGAAAGGTTTGGGAATGACTAATCGGGCCCAACCTCAGGCCTCCACAAATGAGGAAGCTCGCAGCCTCTTGAATTCCACATGGCTGACAAACTTCCTGTAATAAACCTGAGCGATTATCAGGCATGAGACAGACCCCCTCTGCACTGGTTAATGTAAGGACCCAAGGGAGGGGAGGACTGATCTCCATTCAGTTCATGAATGCACAGAGTCATAATAAAGTCCCCCATCCCAATCAGGGCTGAAGGTCAAGACTCCGCTGTCAGACACCGTTAAATCATTGGGGCACGAGCCTGTCACTCCTACTGCCAAAGCCCACCCCTCACAGACCCAGACTGTGACATCACAGATCCCCCATCAGGGCAATTACCAGAACTGAGGGTACACGCAGTTTCCCATTAAACGGGCAGGAACAAGACCTGGCTCATGAGCACCAACCTCGAGATAAATACCGCTCCATTCAGACGAGCTGCCGTGGAAACAGATGGGAGCCTGCATAGTCAGAAAAATGCAGTGCTGAGCCACTGAGCCAGTATCTGTGTCCAGAATGAGGCCCAAGTCGCTAGATATCCCACTCAGACATAAATATTTCCCTTCAGTGCGTGTACGAGCTCATTTCTTCAAAGAGCTAAATCTTTAATGAAGCAAACTTTCATGGCTTGAGGTCTGTGGATATCTCCTAACCAGTGTTCAAGAATACATACCACATGCTTTCTCACAAACAGTTTTAAAAATTTATGTACATAAATTTTATGTACATTTGTACATATATGAACATTTATGTACATCTCAATTCCAGTACATTCTACATTGTGGGTGCGCAGAAGCCAGAATTCAAGCAAATAGCCAGCTGATCTCAAGACCGTGATAATATGTACCTTTTGCAACTTAAACAAGCTTGCAAACTGAACTGGGCCCCCATATTTTCATTACTGATTACAAACTGAACTCCATTCCAAAGCCAGATGTACGCTGGGACAATCAGTCAGAGAAAGGAATGGTAAACAGTGACAGAAATGCATATCCGACACAAAGAACAACAAATGTTCTGTGGGTCATTGAGGCATTTCTTTAAATGCCTTACTGAAGCTACCAGCCAAACCCACAAGCACCATCAGTCCATCCACCCCTTCCGGAAACTTCTGGTCACTGACAGACTAGCGCATGCACTCTACTGCATACCTCACCCCAGTGTAAAATGAAGACCAAGAATAACACTAGGAATTAAGACATAAACACACATTCAAAAACCTGCCGGCTAAAACAGTTCAATTAATTCAAGCGAGAAAGGAACGCCCACGCAGTTTCAATCTCAGTAGTGATTTATTAACAAACAATGATTTCACCGGCATGGCTAATGAAACCTGAGCAGGCTGAGATGCAGTCGGTAAATAAATCACCCGGAGCGGCGAAACAGTGTGTGGGTGTATTCGTTTCCCCTACAGCCCACGGGGCTGATCTCGCCATGTCTGGACAGCACCGAGCACCGTGACACTGACCATCCTCCAAGGAGACAGACTGAGTGAATCCCCTCAGAGAAAGCCGTAACCAGGCCTGGCCCAGACGGTCACTTCGCTCCAAAACAAACCAGGGAAGCAGACAGCAGCCTTTTTGGGGGTGTGACTTGGTATTCATGCAGAACACAAAGCAGGGCGACAGAAAAGACCCTTTGAACACGCTCCGCCCGGAGCGATCAGCTGCACTGGGGGGCTCCCTTGAGCACCAAGCTCCAGAGGAGCGCTGGGCACTCTTTTCACACCCCTTCGCCACATTTTAGGAGGTAGGAAAGGGGTGAGGTGGGGGCTTGGCACAACGCCCACGATGCTCGTTCCCTGAGAAAGGCCGCACTCCTTTGGGGAACTTGCTGATAGCAATCATTAGCGAAATCGCTAGTGCCTACACCCTTTCACTGTGTCTGCCTGAAGCAAAAGCAGTCTTTTCCCCGTGTGAAGTAGCGCATTCGAAGGGAGCTACTGTTCTGAAGCTTTCTAAAGAGGCTATTCTGTCTCCACCCCCATCACCATCGGCACCCAAAATCTCCTGCGCTGGCCCCGCTCCAGACCACCAGCCTACATGTACAGTTAGCGCCTCTCGCTCAGGGCGAGGGGTGTAAAAGGAAGACTCCGTAGCGGGACGGGAAACTCCCACTGCACTCAGAGATCTACGTATGTTAACAGTGTATGTTCACACACGCTAAAATATTTAGAGGCACACTAATCTATCCATCTGGTACCCTCCAAATCATCTTCCCATATTGCACCCATCAATTTTAAGAAGCGATGGGCATAAGTGCGCCCACAGTCGACCACAGTTAAGCACTGCAGTGGCGCTATGGCCATCACACTGAGACAGAACAGACGCTAATGGGGCTTGGCCTGCTGCCCTACATTTTAGTGAGAGGGGAGGGGGCTGGCTGGGACCTGAGGACACCCCCCCCCTTTATGGGAGACACAAGGAGCCCAGCTGAAACCATGGGGATGCAGGAGGGGTGTTCTGTAATGAGAGGGCCCTCTAGAAGTGCAGAGCGGTGTTTCTGTTAGCCGGTAAATAACAGTTTTTGACCAGAAAACTCCAAACAGGAAACTGAACACTTGCTGGTTAAAATGTTGAAAATATTCATAAAACTAGACAGCACGTCTCTAAACGTCTCTAAAACTAGACGGTCTGGTCGGCTGTGACTGCATGGGTATAGCTCCCGAAAGCCCAGTTCTCCCCTTTTTTGCGCATTATTCGGCCAATGCAGTCGCCATGGCAACCAAAATCAATAGGTATCAAAAGTGAAGTATAACACGTCCATACCAAATTAAAAGTAATCGTTCGCAAATTACAGCTAGAACAGCATCCACAAGGAAGTGTCTACGGCAGCGGAGAGGACATGCATTAATCCATAGTAGCCGCTCGCCGTCCGGGGGCTGCAAATATTCACACTAAGAATGCTGCTTGTTTTGTAGGAGCAATTAACTGAGTAGCCTCAAAGGCTATCGCCTAGTCCACGTGTACATGAGCATTTTTAAAAGCGAGGTTTTACCTCCTTCATTTTCCAAAAAAAATTCTGTCCATACAAAGATGCAAAAACGTGATTAAAAAGACCCGTCGCTAGCATGCCAACCAACAGGCAATGGTATAATTTCATGGAAGACCATGTAGGACAATTGTAAGGCCTAAAAACATGCTATAAAGGTGCAAACATTCCGAAGTCACAAGCCATTGGTTTTCCCTGACATGTTAAAACGGTTTGTCAACCATGGAAGCAAAGTTTCTAGAAATCTACATCCCAGAGGATGTTTACCAAAAGTGTGCTTTCAGTGATCAAAAATGCAGTTCGCGTGTGAACAAAGGGTCAAAACGCTTAGAAGATGCTGTGATTTTAGAAATATCAGAGTACATGAGCACAGCGACACATTTTGGCCTAAAGGAAATGCCTTTCTTTTTCTGACCAGTTAAACCTGAATGAGAAGAAAGGTGTAGCATTTTTTGCCAATTGGACTGGTAGTTCTCAGTCTGGGGGCTACCCAATCCAATTCAAAATATCTGTACAGCTGTATTACTGAATTATGGCAAAATTGCCATGACATGGTTTCTTTTGAGCGTATTACCTAAAAAAAAATCTTATCAACGTCTTTTAAAACTGCTTGCCTGAAGACAATCTTGAACAAGTCAACTCTTCATAAACCCTTCCTGATACCCACAGGCAAAGGCTTGCTTGTGTGATTTATGCTTCAGCCAAGATCTGTATAATTTTCACATTCAAAGTCAAGAAGTGCCAAAAGCCACCTACTAGGCAGTTCACAGTAATTAATCAGTCCATTTCAGTTTGCTGCTTAGAATATTCAGTTGTTTCTGGGACTTCGGTATTCAATAAGAGCATTTATAAGAAGGAGAATGGAGAGTCACGTATATCTTTGGAAGTTTCGGTTTTACAGCCATGAAACATTTCTCAGATACTAAGATACTAAACCGATATGAAGAGCTGACTCAGAAATGTCTTAAATCTGAAAGTACAAGGGAGAGGGGTGCGGCCCGTGCTTGAATTGAGGTAATACCAGTCCGGCCTAATGAATGGGCGATCTCCTCTTCAGCAGCGAGGTTACAAACAGTGAATGAGCGCACCTATCCATCTGTACACTGCTCAACCATCTTTATTCATGATTTCGGCATTAGGCAAATCAGGAGACCGCTCTTAGCTGTCCGCTCATCAGTGGGGGGGCGGTCCCAGGCAGACAGCAAGCCTGTAACTGGACACATGCCCGAGATTAGATTATCGCAGGCGATGACGCCTGCCAAAGATCGACTCCGCGTCATCAAGATTAAGACACCCAGCACACAGCAAACACGCACCTTCAAAAATCCATGACCTGAATCGTCACAAGAATGGCTAGGAAACCAAAGGGAAAAAAAGGCAAGAATGCTGTCTCTTCTACTGCACAACAATATTCATTTCACACTAAAGAGATATTAAATTAGGCAGCTTGCAGCTTGTGGCTCTGGGATTTGGGATTATTGTCAAGAGCTGTCCAGTCAAGGTGCACAGACGGAGTGGGGGAGCATGTGTGTGCCGGGGAGGGGAGGAGGGAGGAAGATGGAGCCGTCGGCCAATCAGAACCCTTCACACCCGAGCTTGGCGAGACCTGTCCACTGAAAAGGGCATTACTGTGGAGACGAAGAGACCCGACGGCCAAGACTCTGAGGGTCAGTGAGCAGGCCAAGCTCGCGGTGATCCATCTCAAACACACTGAAGGCTCCTTGTCTCAACACTGTCACAAGCCCCTCCCCCACACCCACTGCATCACTGTCACAGTTGGCCCCATTCATGCGTGGCCACCAGCTGATGGACAGTACAACAGACCAATTAAAAGAAAGCATACAGGATGAGGAAGGGAACTTCTCCCAAACAGCAAGAAGATTTAGCTGGTCACATTTTCTTTGTATCGAAACATACTGAAACAAAGTAATTCCAAAAACAGATCATTTTCCAAGAGAGTCGTTGATGACAAGAAAACAAGCTCATTCCTAGCATGTGAAAGCGCGAGCCTGTACTCAACAGAGCGTGCTCCAAGCCTCAGCATGCACTAAACAACATTAGCAGTCAACTCCGCATAAGTGACCTCCATGGAGGGATCATATTTCAGCAACTTCCCGCCTCTATAAATATGCTGCCATTTGCTGAGGTAAACAGGAAGCTGCTGCCAGACTGTAATTCAATAGAGGAAGGCGGAAGTTTAGAACTGGGGAGATGGGTGGGGGGGAACAGATCACATGATAATGACCTCCCTCTTGTGCATCCTAAAAATTGATTTGGCACTTTTCTTCAGCGAGCAGAGGTTACTGCGGTCCGGCCTGCTGGCACTTAGCCACCGCCCTCAGCCATTCTGATGTGATTTGTTTATGCGTTTCTACAAACCCAGTATGCCAGGAAAAGTTGAGGGACCGTATGAAGGAACTATGCCAATTAGTCATACTCAACTCAGATTTTTTTCAGCTCAGAGAACTCGAGGCTGCGTGGAAATAGTTTCATCTGAAGAGAAAACAGAAAAGTAAACAATAAACTGTGTCCTAATGAGGGAAACCTAACTTCCTTCATATTCAAGTCAGCTCCCTCAAAAGACAACAGAGGCTTCTTCAACAGCCAGAAAAATTACTGTTTAGAGCAAAACAAGGAAGGCGAAGCGTGGGATCAGCAGCTATGACCACAGACTGGGACCTCTAACCAACAGGAGGAATGTTTCCTCTGAGTCAGACCCGCTGGCCTTTGTGTGAGCGCTCGCTCGCTGGAGTTACACTCAGCACTGTTTGTGAGGAGCTGCTTCCACCCTGGTCAGCGATGAGCTCATCCTCCAGGTTTAGCGAGGAGGCGGGTCCTCTTGTGCGCACAGGGCTAAAGATACAGAGCTCATCCAGCGGGATTATACACCCTGACTGACCACACCAAACCACGGCTCTGCTCTTATACCAAAGAGACTCACCCTATCCAGCTAATCATGGAAGATCGCTTCGGACACAGCCACTATTGGGCTTCTCTTTCACACAACATTTCCAGTTCCTCAAGAATACTATAATGGCCAATCGAGTTATCATGCTACATACTCCATTTTTCAGCACAAAACCAAAGCTTGTTCACATTAACAAGCAGTCATAGAGCATCACACTACATAATATGCTTGAGTTGAATTAACACTGAGCAACATCAGCTTTCACCAGTGTGGGTGGCAGAGATAATTTTTTTGTTTTTATGCTCAATCAATACAGCCAGGTATCATTCTTATCATGCAGGATAAAGTACTTTGCTCAAGGGCACCATGATAGTCACTTGGCTTGGACTCAAGCCAACAGCCTTCAAGTCACAGCAAAGACTGAATTAGCCCTGCCTGGCTACAGTTAATACTCTCACTCAGTCCACATCCTGAACAGTGCACAGCGACAAACAAGTGCAATTGAGTTAAGGCAACATCAAAGATTTCAGCACAGGTTAATAATAACAACATCTCTAACCTTCAGCACGCCAGTTATGTAGAAAAACGCAGCATAACGGCGACTTCCGGACCACAAATGCACATTTGAGACAGTTTGTCAGTTGAGACTCTTGGCAGGGTTCCCAGAGGGAACGGGTGACACTGAAAAGAACCAATAGGGACTGATGACATGAGGATAAAAGCCGAGCATAAATTTACGCCGTGATCAACAGTCAGAAAACGGCCTCGAGTTCACCGTTGGAATATTCAAATGTTTTGACAAAGGTGACCTTTGTGGGCTGGATGAAGGCAGCATCGGACCCTTCCTTGTTATCAGATCCTTTTTGCAGCATACAAGTCAGGCTAACGTCTCACTAAGCCTGATGCAGCTCATAAATGCAGTGGGCCAGGACCATTGCTGAATTAATGGGACCCAGTGAGGCAGTTTAATACTTCAAATACAGCGGTGTAGGAAAACCTCCAGCCGGGCAGTGCCATGGGGCTCTTGACATGGAGGCTAGGGAAGATTCACGGCAGGAGGTGGTCAGGTGTAGCATCAAAAGAATCCGAGACCTTTCAGTGGCAAATCTAAACTACCCACAAACTACAAAAAAGATAACATTACACCATATTGCCTAATCCTCCCCACAGTGTCCCCTATTCTCCGGCAAGCTCTCCAACTGCTCTCCGAAGAACAAAAATATTTCTGCCCACTCTTCAGCTCCCTGCTATCTCCAAGCTTGAGTGACTAGGCAGAGAAAAATGCAGCCCGCACCCCCGGGGAGCGAAGCTGAACCGAAAATGGCAGGCTCCCCGGCACAAACGCCCGCGTCTCAGAAACTGGCGCCACAAGCCTCACCAGCGAAGCCAGGCCTGCCGTCCACCCGAACAGAGCCAGTCCGTGTGAGTCCGCCCCACCCTGGGCCTGTGCCCAGCTCCTGAGCTGCTCTTACATAGAAAGGGATTCATCCTCTTATCGGCCGTAAGGGAGGGGGATTTAGGACTTTATTTAGCGCCATTTCGAAAAGATTACCCCTTAATTGCAGAGATAGCCGGCATGGACCACCGCGGATGAAAGGTTGGGTTCAAACAGTGTGAATAAAAGGGGCAGTGAGAATTGGGGTGAGCACAAGAGTAGTGGAGGGGGGGGGGTCTGAGTGAACTGCTCGTTATGATGCTAAGACTTAGGATAGCCCCACATGTAAGATCAACCAGCTGGGCCTCTTTAAGCGGGCAAGAATAGCTTTTGGGAAAACACACATTCTTCTAATTCCATCCCTCACTAATAAGAGGCCGTCATCTCGTGCTCGCTAACACAGCCAGGGATGCAAAACCTGGTCCCTGCCCTAATATGCCTGTATCCTGGTGTTGTGGAGTTCTTACCGCGCTCACTAACACCAGCCCAGGTCAGGCCCCTCGCCACTGTCGCCAGGGCAGGTCACAGCAGCCATCTGTCCACTTCAGCGCTGAAGTTTAACATTTGGGGCAGGGGGAAACTTCATCATCCACCCAGACGCAGGCCCTGACCTGGATGCCAAGATTCCTCTTGGCAACTCCAATCAAAACTTCCCCAGCCACCATGGGAGCAGCCAGATTACTTCGCCCCGAGCTGTCCGAGTCCTCCAAGCGCAGACCATGGACAGGGCAGGCTTTGAATCAGCAGGAAAAAGAGGCCAGTTCCTGTTCCTCCATTTAACACAGACCCGAGGGGGTTATCTCAACACGCGCCTCCGCCCCCATCCCCTTCGAGATACAGCCGGCGGCAGAGAGCCCTCGAAGCTGAAGTTCGCACAAACCCCGTGAGCCTGGGAACCCAGGTCAACCCCGCTTCCCCTCTTTGTTTCTCATACAAGAGCCAAAATACATTCTGCTCAAAACAGCCGTCGCCAAAACAATGGCAACGAATGACATGCAAGACTTTCATATGCAGAGCCGTCAAGTCAAAAGTTTATTCCTAAGTATTTCAGAAAAGTTTATTCCAAAGTATTACGTATTTAATCAAACTGCCGCAAACTTCAAAACTGGCAGTGATGAACGCAGCGTACCTACTGGTCCGCAGCGTTAAGTGCCACGTTGCCACACAAACGGTCTCTCCCATTAGAGCGTACGCATACCCGCGCCGTGTTTGTAAAATCAAGACCTGTTAAGTCCCTGTGGGCTCAGGCACACAAATGGCCGTGATCGCCCCATTCAACACGCAGGTTTACCCTGCTTTATGATACGTGGGGACGATTATCTACTGAAATTCCACACAACAATCCAATACTGGCACTGTGGGTGTATGGGAGGGGGGGGCCTCTGAATGCCTGCAGTTGTGTTCGGTGATGCCCCCCCCACAAAGCCAGCAAGGCCCAGGCGACAGGAGCCCTTTGTCATGCTAACAGGATTTGGCTGAGTGAGAGAGTGGTCTCACCCAAGGCGAAGGAAATACTGTAAGAGCCCATTTTCTCCGAGGCCAGCTGGAGAGGTCTGAACCTTTGTGGCCAACTGTCTTTCGCCACCCACCCCACGAACACACACTTGACTCACAAAAGACAAATATAGCGCTTTCAGATAACATTTCAATTGTATAAATTGGGGGTATAATACAGAATGGTGTTCTCCAAGGGAAAAGTTGAATAGAAAAAAAAAAATGTCCCATTTTGCCCGAAACATGACGCAAAAGGTTTTTTTTTCCCCTCGAGGCAAATGCGCAACCATAGATTTAAGGTAAGTGGACATACGGCACAGTAGATATCCAGGGAGTGAGCTATGGCACTTCACTGTGGTATAGTACTGCAGTCATTTACAGGTGGAAACATGACAACACATCACAAGGAGGCCTAGTTATGCCTCATTCACCACGAGGACAAGAGACAACCTCAAGGAAATATGGGGCTTCCTTACATTCACTGAAGAACTTGCAGAACTAGTCAGAAGTTTGGACATACTTTACATGTGTTTTGGTACCGTTTTTAGTGAAATTCATGGAAATTAACATAACCTGAAACAAGTCGACATGGTCAACAACATCCCCCGCCAATCGTGTGCTTCTTATTTTCGAACTACATCAAGGCCTTTATGGTCTGAAGCTACGCACCAAATTTGGTTGTCCTATCTGAAATAGTTTCCGAGAAAAGTTGTTCCCTTTCTCTCGGACGGACGGACGCACACATGCACGGAGGTCAAACCTATTTCCCCCTCCCACTTTGTATTGGCGGGGGATAATAACACAAGGTAAGAGGGAAATGGTCTGAATCTAAAAGCACAACTGTTGAAAGTCCCACAGATGTGCTCCACAAGTTGGTGGCACTTCCTTGGCCTTTACTGGTCAAGATAATGCGACCACGGAGGGGCTCACATCCATGGAAACTTCATATCGGTGTGAATTCACAGACCCATATCGAGGGCTGACTGCGGTAAACAGTTATGTCCAGATGATATATTTGGGCATAACTGCTTATTGCAGTCAGCCCTCAATATGATCCTGTAAGAAAAAAAAAATTAGCATGCTCAGATATTATTTTTGTAGAAGGTGGTTATTTTGACATTCTAAATTTATTAGCTATTATAATTTATTTGGGGATTGTGTGTGTTTTGAATAATATCACTGCAATTTTCTCAGCCACATGTATTGTATGCACTCCTGCATGATCATTTATTGTTTATTGTTCGCTTTTTTTATATGATAATGCATTGCATTGTATTCTGTTTTGTGTTTTGCGTTGTTAACAGGGCACCATTGCAAATAAGACCGAGATCTCAGTGGGATCCCCTGTATAAGTAAAGGTTAAATAAATAATAATCAAAGAAAAATGTTGATAAATTGTAAGCGGTTTTACATTGCTTTGCTTAAAAAATTAGACACTTTTGACTCACGCTGCATGTCATTCGCATGCAGGGATGTAGGAAAATGCGTCCGCCACAGGTGAAATACGAGAAGCTAATGCAACGCAGGTTCGCCGGCACAGTTTTATGACATCAGCAGCTGGTGGAGTTGAAAAATTTCATTCATGGGGTGGGGGATGGGGAGTAATGACATCATGACAGAGGCTACAGCTGAGGGGTTCAGAGGTCTCACACCACTTGCACCAAGTGCCCAGTGACCCAAAACTAATGTTGGAGCAGATGGGCGCATTGATCCAGCATGGGATTGGATGAGATGACCAAAATCCCACTGCAACACGTGCAGGTCGACTGGGAACGGCCAAAGCACAGGGCAGGAGTCACAGTGGAAAGTGACAAGGTCAGGGCTTGGGTTGGGTCCTGTTATTTCACCCTGACAGCAAGAGAATGCAAGAAGAGCAATCTCACCGCTGACTATCCAAAAACAGAACATGAAAAAAACAGCACTTTCTTAAGAAGACTGGATTCATACGCAGCCAAGAATGAATTGAGTGTTTACCAATTTCCGAGCACTGTTAACCAGTACAACAATAACACACTGTTTTTGTTCCTGGGAGGAATGCTTTTTGCAGCCAGTAACACATACATGTAGCCACTTTTCAAATTGGAGTGTATAACCAATTTATATAATCACTCTCAGGGACTGACACCACGGGAGCACAATTCTTCAGTACTTGTTGAGATGACCTGATCCGAAAAGATGGACAGGAAGAGCTTTGGTTAAAACGTCAAAGTGCAGGGGAAAGATTCGTGCTCAGCTGACCAAGCTGTTAGCGATGAACTTCAGTAGAAATCATTAGCTCCACCTTAACTGGCTCATATTAGAGCAGCTGCGTTTACAGCAGCCATAAACCTAGAGTAAAATACAAGGGAATGAGGGCAAACAAAGCATTGAGAAAAGGCAGGGGCTCATCCTCCACGGCGACATCTGACCTGCATTTCAAGCCTAAGCAACACAAAGGCAACATCTGGGCATTGAAAGAGTGAAAAATATATGCTCGCTCATAAACACACGCACATACACACAAATGCTGGGGGAACTGCTAGCCTTCATTGTGTAGAAGAGCGATGTCAAAGGCCCAGCTGGAATCAATCAAGTCCTCAGGTCTTGAGCAAATCTTAGCGGAAAGTCATGTTGCCAAGCAGTTCTCATGGTGCCTCACCACCTCGTCCTTTCACCAGGAGAAGGCCATGAGAGGACACAACACACGACGTTTACCCGTGTAAATATGACCGCATTCTTACCCTCTTCCCCTCAAACTACACTCCTTAATTAACACTCCCCAGTACGTGACGAAGTAAAAAAGGGAAGGGAGCAGTGTAAATACTGCCAGGACAGCTGGAAGGGGAGGGAGAGCCCATCTGTGAGGGAATTCTGGACTCGTTTCGAGTGATAGGAAGTGAAGCCTTCCTAGAGGAGACACAGAGGGTACTTTTCAATGGTGGAATCAGGGCTCTATCAGGAAATGAGGCACAGTGACATGCTGTGACTCACTTATCAGCACTCTCTGCAACCCCCGGATTGAGCAAAGAGCCACTCAGCTGGAGTGGTCCGAGGCATATTTTCAGAATGTAATTACAGGCTTGGTTATAGTCACTTTCAGCACTGTGATAGCAAATGCACTGCATCTTTTTCAGTTTTCCAGCAGGCGCTCTTGCATGTAAGCACACGTGCTTCAGTGGTCTACATGACACACACACACACATCCTTGTATCTATATCTTTGTGAGGACATTACATTGCCTTCCATTCCATTCCCTTCCTCTGTCTCTACAGCCTTTCCCTAATCTTAACAATAAGCAATGTATGCCTAACCGAAACCCTTACCCTAACCTTAACCTATCCCCAATTCTAACCTTACCCCAAACCCTTACCCTAAACTTAACCTATCCCTAATTCTAACCTTACCCTAACCTTAAACTATCCCCAATTCTAACCTTACCCCAAACCCTTACCCTAACCTTAACCTTTCCCTATCCCCAATTCTACACTTACCCCAAACCCTTACCCTAACCTTAACATATCCCTAATTCTAACCTTACCCTTAACCTTAACTAATCAGTGTAACAATTTGCCTTTGTAGTTGTGAGGACCAGCCAAAATGTCCTCACTTCCCAAAGAAGACTTCACTTTGTTGGTTAAAGACTCATTCCGGTCCTCAGTACGTAGCAAGTACAAGTACAAGTACAAGTACACACACACACACACACACACACACACACACACACACACACACACACACACACACACACACACACACACAGTGAAACAAGGGAGGTCCTGGCTGATACCAGCATGAAGCTGAGCAAACAGCCATGTAGGTAGGACATGGAACAGGACAGGAAATGTTCCAGAGGGTTTTCTTTCCTCTTTCCCTTTGAAAGCATTTCCTGCCCCTTTTCCACAGCACAGACATTAGCCAAACAGGACAATAGCAAAAAACGTGAAGTAAACCTTAAACCTATGTAAGGAGGCTGCCTTTATCTAATTTAAGGGAACTATAAACCTGTTTTCATTATTCTGTTGGTTTAAACGCGTATAAGGGACTTAAGCTACCATAATACTGAATTCAGTCATAATATAGGCAGTTGGCCCAGCTTGTACGGCAAGTTATTCGTTACTCATTTTCCTTACATGATCTACTTGGATTGTCTCGTGCGTTTCAGGGAGCCCTTGTATTACCATACGTCATCCGAAATCTAATTCGTATCCCACTAATCATAAGGGAGCTCACCTCCTTTCCACACTTGCTGGTGGTTAAAGTCAAAACAGACCCCACACACAATAGCCACCTGAGTAAGAGGAGTAAGTGCAACAGTAAAGCTCTGAGCCTGTGTGAGCATGAGCAAGAACAACAGAAATCAAACCGAAACAAGCAAAAAAGCTAGTTATGTCAAGGGTAAATGTGGGTATGAGTGCAAACGCTACTGGGGGCCGCCAAGCCAATGTTGACATGGAGATTAAAAAACAAATTTCAAGTATGTATTATGATTGGTCATTATAAGTGGAAAACTCATTGTAATATATTGCTTAACTGCAAAAATTTAAATAATTATGTATATATGTATAATATATTGAAATAAATACATTGAAACTAATTAATACTATTGTTGTCATTCCGTGACAATTTGTCTCTTGTAATTCCGTGACATTGGCTTTTTGAAATTTCTTGCCCATAAAGCAGGGTTAAAGTCAGTTTTTGGTTCTATAACTTACTGTATTAACAAAAAAACACCTTAAATATGAACATATTGAAGTTTCATAACTTAACGATGATAGGAACATCACTTTCTGGATAGTTTAATACAACATTAAAAAAACCACGTCAATTTTGTGTAATTCCGTGACGGAGTAGTTTTTGCTCGTTTCTTCTATGAAAATTTCTCAAAAAATATATTTTCACTTAATAATATTAAAGAACAAGTTCATACCTTCAATATAACATATCATACTTGATTTTATCTTATTTAGTTGTAGAGTTACAACCCAAAATGTAATGGGACTGTAATTCCATGACAGCTTGGCGGGCCCCAACTTCTTCCGACGCTCCGCTATTAGCGTACCCAAGGTGGCTCCATTGAGGGTAATTCAGTTGTAGGTGGCAAGATCGTCGTCGAGCAGCAAACTTTAAATTCTGTAATGTCATATTAACGTTGACCCGTTTCAAGCAAACGGAACAGATCCTTCATTACAGTTATCAGTAATCTCAGTGAGAGAAGGGTCGCTTATGTTCTTATTCATGGTTTGCTGGATTGAAGCTGTGAGCAGGAGGCAGACATAGTCAATAATTCCCAAACAGTCCAGAAAAAGCAGGGACAGTAAAGTTTCAAACAAAGAAATTACATTGGAGGAGATTTTCCTTTCATCAGTACTTCTTTTGTTCACCATTACATGGTCAAAGACACAAGTTGAAAGTTAGAAGAGCATTTTACTTCCTGTATTTGCCATTCTTCTGAATGAAAATTGGCGTTTTTGCAGGGAAGGGATACATTAAGTTCCAAAACTGAAGGTGAGAGTAGCCTAGCCTGATTTTGTTGGTTGGCTATCGCTAACGTTTTTCTGACTGTTAGAGAAGAGGGTAGGTCAGTCTAATGAAGTTCACACCCAGTGACATCATGAAGTGAGAATAATTATTTTGTTGACCGATGTCCACTTTAATACAACATTATGAACAGAGCAGAATTTTCACAATACAGAAATTCATGGGTAAAACGCACTAAATATGATGCTGCGCACCTACTAAAACAGGGGTGGGCAATTCCAGTCCTGGAGGGCTGGTGTGTATGCAGGTTTTTATTTCCATCAATTACCCTCACTAATTTAGTTAACTGGTTGCATACACAAATATAGATTTGTGCAAAGGTTCGACCAAAGAAAAATGTTTTATATAGGGACACAAGAACAGTCTTTGGTGGTCACTAATGATAATTTAAAGAAATTCATCATAATTGTGAGATTTCATGAATAGTTTGGCTCATTTAGATAATTGACTATTTAACGGCCAGAAGTTGGTGTGGAAATCAAGGACAGATACAGCCCTGTTTGCCCACCCCTGTACTAAAAGAAGGAAAAGTCTTGATTTGATGGCATCCTGTCGTTAATGTAGCATTTTTGCTAATGTTTAGTCTTGCTTGAATCCGCAAATGCTCTCACCAACTCGCCAATGGCAATACCACAGCAAGCAGGCTTTTCAAAGCAACATTAACCAACTACTGAGCTGGTGTGTACTGGCCCTGGCCTTTAATATGACCACAAACCCTCATAGCAGGGCCGCACCAAGCTTGGAGACTCCAAGATCTATCACCTCCCAATGTTGATACTTTGACCATGTAGGGTAAAGACACTTCAACCATCACTTAGAACTGCAATCCTGTGAGCTTTTAGAATTGCATTCTTACTCCAGCGACCCAAGGGAGAAAAGAATCTGCACTTAATTGTCGAAGAGCCTTCATAGCCACAGATAAAGGGCATTTGTGGGCGCCCTCAAATCCTCATTTCATCCAACATCATAATCAATTACTCAAACCCAGTACGCTTCCACATCACAAAAGCAATAATAGAGACCAGTGTAGGTAATTCCTCCCAAATTAGGTAACAGCAGTGATGATGATACAGAGCGTGGCACAACACTGACATCAGCATAGAACTGCACTGATCAAAGGAATAACACTTCAGTTCTGAACTACTGGATGATTGTCTTCCAGGCCAGATGTGTAGGCTTCAGTTATTTCCAAACACTTCCACCTAACTAAACTATGTAGCCTTCATAGCCTCTGGAAGACAGTCTGGCTTTACTTGATGACCAATGAAATGGCTCAGCAGCAATGACAATCACTCCACGGTGAAGCAATGGAAAGCTTCCCCATTAGAATATCAAGCACATCTACAGTGACAAACCTACCAGTGTCAGCTGCAGAGTGTTAATTGCTACTAAAAAGCTTCAATGAAAATAGTATCTGCAACACTTTCCTGAATAATGAGTAAGGCTACATTAAATTATTAGGCCAATGTAATGGTAATGAGACCAAGGCCACCAAAATAAGCTTTAGATTTTTCTGATAAGGTTAGTAAATATAGTTGCAAAAACTTAACCATTTTTGGAGCATCAAGCTCCATAAAAGTATGAGCAATTACAGATCCACTGTACTGGGCAGAACTGCATCAGATTCATGCACAAAATACATGGCATATCAGTGAAATATAATCACAACAAATAACTGGGCAAGTAGAAATGAATCACAATTTCATTAGTAGGTGAACTGCCCCTTTAAGTCTAGTCATCCAGTAAGCAGAGAGCACTGGTTGTCATGGTTACAAGATGAGATCAAGAAAGCAACTTATTTGCCAGCATCCAAATGAGGAATTTTTGCAGGTCAAACGAAAGGGTGCTTTGTAACCGGACACTATAGGCTTTCAAATCACCAGCTAAACAGCTCAGTCCTGAACGCTGGTTTTCGCACAGATGGGGGAAATTTTGAGGTCATCACCTCCAAAAGCAGCCAGGAGTTCTCTCACCCCTCAGACTAATACGAGCGTCATCTCAGAGAAGAACCAAATAGGAGGGAACGGCCCATGTGCACTGAAACAGTAAACACTGACGCAATTATTTTCAATTATTCTCTATTCTCATTTAAACTAAACAAGTTCTTACACATTAGAGGTGAATTATTCAATTTCTGGAGGCCGTGGATTCAGCAAAAGCATGAAAATTATCCATCATTTTATGTTTTATATGAAACCAAACAGTCTACACAGTACAATGTGACATTGGAATTGAACATCAGACAAAGAGAACCAAGTTGCCAAGATTCTACACGCTGAATCTGGAACAGTCATCAGGGAGGAATCCTTGAGCCAAATGGAGACAGGAGGGACATGTGGGATTTCAATTAGGGTTATTCTTGGGGGGGGGGAGCAATGCCATGAGCACTTGAAGATAGAAACAACCGGAATACACACAGGGATGCAGAGCACGTTTCCCCAAGACCAGTGAGAGAAATGAGCAGATGAGCAAGAAAGAAACCAAGCTGACTGCCCTTAAAGAAACCCACATTTTCCTTTTTGAACAGAACCAAACTGAACTGAATCAGACTTTGTGACATACAGTACAATAAACATATTTTCGAAGTAACAAAAAAAGTCCAGCTCCGTAGTGGTGATCTCATTCTTCTCCACCAAACTACATTGAAATTGACAGAATGAATGCACTACATCTTCGTCCACCACCAATGACACCTCATCAGCTGAACCAAATCAGCTCACTGTAACCTGTGGAATATAAAACTGAGGAAATACCACTTGTCCTGATTTTGGCTCCTTGACCTACTTTCGCTGTGCAATTACTGTCATAAGGCTGACATGTGCGCAGCACACAGATGCTTACTTAGTCTCACAAATGGGTGTGAAGTACACTGCTCTCCTTTATCATGCATCACTCTGGGGAGAACCTTGACATTCCCAGCATTCTTGGAGGGTTCTAACTTGTTTAATTTCCTGGGTCCCAGTTTGAACAGTGTGTCAGGGCAGTAAAATAGAACGCCAAAGGAAATTCATGCTTCCTTCGATTGCAGACTATAAAACAATTCAAGTTTCCACAGATTGACGACTTCGAAGACCATTTTTGCCATAGACTTCTCAAGTTAAGACATGCGGATTGTCACAAGACACTCGATTCCATGTCAAAGCTTCTGCCTCGTCACCAACAGATTCGCTGTCAGTGTTTCTTCATGATTTAAAGGAGAACTCCAGTGTGAAATTGACTTGGAGTGTATTGAAACATGATAACGAGTACTAACCTTTGTTGAATACCCCACCTCCATAAGCACGCAACATTTCGAAATAAATGGCTTTTTAGCCTAAGCTCCCTACAGGCTTACAACAGTTGTGAATCGGGCATAGCGTTGCCATGCAAAGAAATCGCTATTTTTTTCATCATTGACGAGGCTCGAAGTAGCTCCACACTTGATCGCTAGAATTCCGAGGGCCCTGACATTTAAAACGAGGCACTGAGAACTTTGAAAATTCACAGTTAGTTTATTATAAAAGACTGTTTATGCAAACCTAACCTTGACGTAGTTTCCAGTCGCCTCCATCTTGAAGCTCACAATAAGTCAAATGACGAGCACGAATGAATAGATTGCAATCTGTTCCCCTATCCTTCCTGTTCGTTCGTGCTCGTCAATCGCCTTATCGTGACTTTCAAGATGGAGGCGACTGGAAACTACCTCAAGGTACTGTCTGAATAAACAGTCCTTTTTAATAAACTACCAGTGCATTTTCAAAGTTCTCAGTGCCTCCTTTTAAATGTCAGGGCCCTGGGAATTCTATCGAAGAAGTGTGGAGCTACTTTGAGCCTTGTTAATGATGAAAAAAATAGCGATTTCTTTGCATGGCAACGTTGCCATGATTGACATATGCCCGATTCACTACCATTGTAAGCCTGTTGGGAGGTTTGGCTAAAAAGCCATGTATTTCGAAAAGTTGCATGCGTATGGAGGTGGGGTATTAGACTAAAGTTAGAACTCGTGATCATCTTACAATACACGACAAGTCAATTTCACACCGGAATTGTCCTTTAATGCAACATGAAAAACAAATGCTACGAGTGAGACCGTGTATATAAGTATTCTTTATGGCAAGAGGGAGATATATAACGACACACGTACGTTTTCCCGGTTTCTGCTCCAATTCTACCGAAGCACAACTTCCACCCAATCAATTCCTTTCACAGCAAGGATCTCCATTGAATACAACTAAATTAATTTCATTGCATACATATGGCACTCATGGGCTAAACGAGGACTCTTTCCGACAAATTCCTTCCAACCGAGCATCCTCCATGACTAACAGCACTGATGTATCTCTTAAATCATCTTATGTTCTCCACTAAGCATACACTTCACAAATATATATCCACACGAACAATACAAAACGTCCAACGCAAAAGAAGGTTAATTCTATAGAGCATAACCATTGTATCGAGCATTCATAACACCAGCACCAGAAAGTAAAGCCGAAAAGGCATGTATCAGAGACATTACATTGCTCCGCTTTTTTTTTTTTCTGGAGATATAGGCCAGCGGGTAGACAGTGATTTCGTTCGCCAGGAGAAGCGGCGCTGCAGTCTATGGGCTTCCCCCTCTCAAGGGCGGATTCCACATCACCTCCGAGCCAATATTAGCCTGCTTCCCAAAACAGCATTTTCCAATTTCGTAATGTTGCGATTCACGACCCTTCCCCAATGCAAAAGACCGAGGTTAATGAAAACTGAACGGAGATCCTAAATCACGTATTTGACCTTGTAAAAGGTGGGTGTTGTGAAAAATGAGACGCAATGGAGAGCAGTTGAGAAATTAAAAGGGTGTTTTTTTAATATCCATGATAAATATCTCATTCAAATGGGACAGCTGTCAGATTTGCGAGTGCGATCAATTTATTTCCCGGAGTGGTAAACTCACAAATAGCTGAGGCAATTACAACGGCTACGTGATGATGGACATGGGGTGAATTACAGCAAAGGTGGGGACCAGACATCCACTTTGACACTTTTAAATAACAATCCTCGCGTTAAACACCCCGTTACACAAAAATGCAATTAAATGTTTACCTCCTTAAGCTGGTCCAGCTCCTGGCGAACGGTCTCATACTCGATTTCCAGGTCGTCAAATTGCTGTTTCAGCTGCTGCTTTTCCTCCAGCACGGCGAGACCGTACTCCGCTGCCTGGATCTTCTCATGAGTCGTCTCACTCAGCTCTCGGGAAAGGCGCTCTATCTCTGCCCGCAGCCACTCAGGTCCCTCTTCTGTCCCCACCATCGCTTCAGGATAGCCCCGTTCCTCCACGGACATGTTAGCCGGCCGGGGATAAACCTCAGCCGCCGCACTGGGCTAATCTAAAGCGATAAGGGCGAGCCTCCAGCAGATCCAACCTTGAAGGATCGCAACAACCCTTAACTGAAATGTATTATTTCATCTAAAGTCTTCCATAATTGAACTGCATGGTTGCTTTTTGAGCTTTTCGTTCTCCGATCAGCCTTCTGAGATGCAAATACAATGCAGTTGTCTTACGGATAAAGACCATACGTTGTTTCCTTTCAAATTTGCTTCATGATTGCACTCGCCGTTATCCTTCGCTTCTCCTCCGCCACAGAGATTGGGAGAGATGCAGCTCCCAGCCGTGACTGTGCTTCCTGGGAAATGAAGTGTAGTTTGAGACGGAAACTGACGTAAGTCGTGCTATCGTGTTAGCAAATGAACTAACATCCCACAATTCCTTGTGAGTTTGTACATGTGGACATTTGATTCCCTGCCCAAATCTTCCTGCGGAAAATATTTGCAGCAGGTTATGTCTAAAGACTGCCATCTGCGGGTGAAATGCAGTACGCAAGATTGTTCCAACCTCTTGATACATCCTTACGGGATATTTGCTGCACTAAGTTTCCACACTCTATACCCATGAATGAAAAATGACCGTTATTTGCTAAAATACCCGGACGAAATGAAAACAAATAAATAAAGAAATCAATAAAAGATTGATTTGTAAATTATTAGTGACCTGCATTAATTTGAAAACAGTACAAAGATATGTAATGTTTTTTCCGCACTTGTTACCTCCGCCCAATTAAGTTGGTGGAGGTATTGTGATCATTACCGTTTGTCTGTTGGTTTGTTTGTGAGCAGGATTACGCAAAAAGTTATGGATGGATTTTCATCAAATTTTGTGGAATGTCTAAGTATTGTTCTTGGAAAAGGTGATTCGATTTTGGGAGGTATAGGTCAAGGTCAAGGGCATGCAAAAGGCCAAAAACACATTAAAAACATTTGCACAAAGACTACAGGACTGCATAAACACGGAGGTTGCTAGCTAATACTGGCAAAAATAACACTGAGTACATTGGCGGAGGTACTTGCGCTCTAGTTCTTGTTTTTTTTTTTTACCCACACCCGACGAGGTGTCGTGGATATACAGTTTAACACCGTCTGTCTGCGTGTGTGTGTGTGTGTGTGTGTGTGTGTGTGTGTCTGTCCGCGCGACAGCTTGGCCACCACTGAAGCTAGGGTGACCAAACTTTGTGGGGTAGATGATCCTTGAGTACCCTGTCCAAATTTGCATTCTGAGGTCGAAAGGTCAAAGGTCAAGGGCAACAAGAGGTGTGGGTTAGCATCTCTATAGAGTGCGCATCATCTAGTTTTATTAACATTCATTTGGAATTTTATGCCCACACCTGATTCCATAAATGTAGGGACAGGGGTGCATTTCCCTCTGTGTTACATCACCTTTCAACAACCCCCAAATTAACTGTTTGGGGAACTGAGGAAACAAATTGTTCCAGTTCTGAAGATTTTTTTTTCTTATTCTTTGTTGATAACAGTGTTCAGCTGCTCAGACATCTGGGGACCTCAGCGTCACATTTTGCGCATCTTAAAGCATTTCGTATTTTCAACTGGAGACGGGTCAAGACTGCAAGGAGGCAAGTCTTGCAGTCTCGGATGCCACACTGTTGTATCATGCAGAGTGGCTTGCCATGTCTTGTTGAACAAAGAATGGGCATCCCTGAAAAGATGTCACCCAGAACACAGCATATGTTGCTCAAAAATGCATATATGTTCATATTCAGCATCAATGGTACTGACACAGATGATCAAGTTACCTATGCCATGGGCACAAACATACCCACATACGCACAGAGCTGGCGCATATCCGGAGCGGAGGTGCTTGCTGTCTGGTATGGTGGTAAAAACCGGGAAGGTCCTTTTCTTCTTGAGTCAGGTAAACACAATGTCCATTCATACCAATAACCACTTTGTAAGGTTGACTGGTCCAACTATAGCAACAGTGTTTCTTGTGGGCATCAGTCCATTTCAGACATTTTTCATTTATGGTGTCCTCTGCGAATACAGTCTTCATATGTGTTTGTGGATGCAATGATGAATGGTGCTTATTAACAATGTTTCCTAAATAGTCCCAGCCCATGCATTACAGCCATCACAAACATGTTATTTTTCAAGGCAGTGTCATCTGAGTGATTGAAGATCAGATGCCCTCAGTATTGACTTTCAGTCTCATCCTTCATACAGATATTTTTCCAAATTCCTTGAATCTTTTAGTATTAGTATGCACTGTAGAGGGTGTTGTTAGGTCGTTTTTAAATTGTTGGATGATTTAATCACGCTGTTTTCCACAAAGGTGCAAACCTCAACCACTCGTTGCTTACAAACAAATGTGTCTGTTGTGGATGCTACTTTTATAGAATGATAGTGTAGCAAATTCAACACCTACAGTAAACACGTTTTTTTTAAACAATCCAACAATTTCCTAGTCTAATATTGCCACTGTGCCATTTCTTTTAAATGCGGTACAGCCATCAAATTCAGAATGAGCGTGTATTTACATTAAAAAAAAAAGAAATTACATTGATGAGGCAAGATATTGAATATTTTGTGATATACTGTTTTCAGTTTAATACAGGTCAAAGATTATTTACAAATCACTGCTTGCTTGCATTTTCAATACCTGCCACAACCCCCAAAGTGTCTCTTCGTAATTCAGCAGCATGTCTGTCTTTTAAGTGTATGTGCTTTGTGATCAGTGCACATCTTGTGCATGACACCCCTCTTGGCTGAATCTTGTTGGTCGCTCATTTCCTAATGAGCGAGTGACGGGTATTTAAGCCTTCTAGTGCATGAGCTTGTTGCTAGATGGTAAGGACACATTTGCACTGAAATCCTAGTCATGTATACTATATGTTCAACTTCTTTGTCTTCGCCTTTGTCTTTTCTGCAAAGAGTACTTTAGTGGCAGTCAAAGTCTCTTTCAAACCTTTATTGTCATCAGTTAATTTGACCAAGCTTCCAATCCTAATCAGGGTCCAGGACTGGGGCCGCGTTCTTGTCAACCCCGGCAAATATACTCTTTTTATCAAGTTTGTCAAGAACAAGCTTTCAATCCTGATCTGGGGCCAGGACTGGGATCAAGCTCCTCTCAAGCATAAACTATCCTCTTTGTGGGCAGTCCAGTGCTGGCAAGTGCTTCAACATCTGGCAGCACACAGGAAACCATGGGCCGGCAACAGCAGCCAAGCACAGCCTATTAAGACTGTGCTGAACTGTGCCCTGCTCTCTCCGGCATTCCAACCCTGCCAATACTCTCCGGGGCTCTGTCTCTGTCGTTACCTGACTGCCGTCAATAAATTACCAGTAGTACTGCAAGTCTGTCTGTACATTTGAGACCTGATCTGGTCCATAACAGTACTGTCACAACTTTTTTTTGGAAATGGGATTGTAAATAAAGCCTCTGTAATGAGTACAGACACGAGTTGTGATACAACAGCTGATGATCTGCAAATGTGACTGATTTCCTAGTCTTGCTGGGCACAGAGTTGTAACAAGCCTATGGGAGATAAACTTCTCCAGCTGGTGTTCCAGGTACAAATGCAATGACAGACCTTATACTGTAAAGCTAAAATCTTTAAAAGGAGTGACAATCAAAGAGGTTAGCTTATGGCCTAGCAGTTGAGGTATTTGAGTTTGGCCCTGAAGTTTTTTGGTTCAAGTTACACTATAACTACAATATTCTCAGTGCAGCTGTTGGGCCCTTGGCTGCCCCTTGTTCAAATCAATGGTAAACTGCTTGCAATAAAGTGACAGCTCTTCAGCTGTGGAAGGTTAGCAGAATAGGCAAGCGAGGCAACTCCTAACGAACAACAGTAATAACTTCAAGAGATTGTTTCTAGTGACCCCCATATTGGCAATGGCAATATAATACTGGTTTTTTTTTTGTATTATTGACCCTTGACTGAGAGCAACCCCATGTTTTTGTTAAAATAGAGACTCAGAAATTCCAGAATGGTCAAACAGGGACAACTACAACTCCAATTCCGAAATAGTTGGGACAAAGTATGAATTGTGAATAAAATCAAAATGCAATGACTTTCATATCACATGAGCCAATATGTTATTTACAAACAATACATTCTCATCCCGGACTCATCATATATTGACGCCACCTGCCCAAAAGTTGATATACAAGGCAGAAGGAAGTTTTTGGCGTCATTATTTGAGGGTTAGGGTTAGGGTTTGGGTTAAGGGGTTGGGGTTAGGGTTCGTTTTACACTGGCGTGATTAAAGGACACTAAAAGCAACCTTTTGCCCTGTATATCGACACTTATTCAGGTAGCGTCAATATATGACACATCGGAATGAGAATGGGCTCTTTGAAATTAGCTTATTTCAAATTATTTGGCTGCAACAGGTCTCAAAAAAGTTGGGACAGGAGCAAAATAAGGGCAGAAAAAGCAATATAACAATATAGCAAAAAAAAGCAATAAAGCAGAATCAAGGATAAAAGGGATGTCTGAGAGAGGCTGAGTCTCTCAGAAGTAAAGATGGCCAGAGGCTCTCCAACCTGTGAAGGCTTCTGTAAAAAAATTGTGGAATACTTTAAAAACAATGTTCCTCAACTTGAAATTGCAAAGGCTTTGAAGGTCTCATCATCGACAGTGCATAACATCATCGAAAAATTCAGAGAAACTGGAAAAATCTCTGTGCGTAAGGGACAAGGCCGAAGACCTTTACTGGATGCTTGTGATCTTTGGGCCCTCTGACGCCACTGCATCACTCACCAGCATGATTCTGGCATTGACATCACTAAATGGGCCCAGGAATACTTCAAGAAACCGCTGTCTGTAGATACAGTCTGCCTTGCCATCCACAGATGCCACCTAAAACTCTATCATGCAAAAAGGTAGCCATTGTTGAGCATGATCCTGAAGCGCCGCTGTGTTCTGTGGGCCAAGGCTCATTTAAAATGGACTGTAGCAAAGTGGCAAAGTGTTCTGTGGTCAGACAAGTCCAAATTTGACATTCTTGTTCGAAATCAGGGACATCATGTCCTCTGGGCTAAAGAGGAGAAAGACTACCCCTCCTGTTATCAGTAGTCAGTTCAAAAGCCAGCATCTCTGATGGTATGGGGATGCGTTAGTGCATATGGTGTGGGACACTTGCATATTTTAAAAAGCACCATGAATGCTGAAAGGTTTTAGAGCAACATATGCTCCCCTCCAGACAACATCTATTCCAGGGAAAGGCCTTGTGTATTTCAGCATGACAATGCAAAACCACATACTGCAGCTATTACAACAGCATGGCTTTGTGGTAGAAGAGTCCATATGGTGAACTGGCCTGCCTGCGGTCCTGATCTTTCACTGATTGAGAACATTTGGTGCAAAATCAAATGAAAAGTCCATCAAAAGAGACCCAAAACTGTCCAGCAGCTGGAAGCCTGTATTAAACAAGAGTGGGATCAAATTCCAATGGCTAAACTCAAGAAACTTGTCTCCTCAATGCCCAGACGCCTCCACCCTGTGTTAAAAAGAAGAGGGGATGCCACACCATGGAAAACAGGCCCATGTCCCAACTTTTTATAGACCTGTAGCAGCCATCAAATTTGAAATGAACTCATTTTGTGGATAAAATTGAAAAATTTCTCAAATTCAACATTTGCTATGTTATTTCTGTTCTATTGTGAATAGAATACTGGCTGATGTGATTTGAAAGTCATTACCTTTTGATTTTATTCACAATTTACACTTTTTCCCAACTATTTCGGAAATGGGGGTTGTATTATGGGTTACTGTGTCACCAGCAAAACTCAATTTTAACAATGTTTTAGTCAACCATTCTCATTATGACTACGATGACTCCTCAGATGATGTTATGCCAGGGCTTAGCCAATATCAGTGAAAAATAAGACTGACCGCACATTTCATCCAATTGAATCATGGAGTTAAAAAAGGGCCCAACTCCATGATTTTTTGAGAAATCCATTTTATCTGCCTATCTTGTATATTGGTTTAAGACCTATGAAAATGAATTGAAGAAAGGCCCAACTCCAGTGCATAAAGCTGTTGACTGAGGTGAGTTCTTTAGATTTGAGTTGAAGAACGGCCCAAGTCCAGGAGTTGGGCCCCTCTTCAACGAATTTTACTGGTGGCCGCTAGATGGCAGCACCAGTTCAAACATGGAAGCGCCCACAGAACAACACATGTCCGATTCTGAGGATGAAATAAGAGCAAAAAGCACCCACTGGCAGAGTTTTGGAAGTAAAGCAGACCTAGTACTGTCATACCCTATGCAGAAGCAATGTTGTAATTTGAAATTAAGTTCAAATTTCAGTGGAGAAATCATAGTAGTCCTTTCATTTTATCTGTTTAATTACAAAAGCGCCCAACTCCGCCATGTTTCAAGTGATACCATTATTTTGTGTGACAGGCAGTATACTTCATGTTCAGCCTAAATAAACTTCTGTTTGGCCTTAACACGTCACACTTGGCTGTTTGAAATGTCCTTTTATCGTAACAGCATACAGAAAAAATGCTCCCCTGAAAAAAATACCTTGGTGGAGTTGGGCCCTTTTGTAACTCCATGATTCAATTTAAACTTGAACTTCATTATCTTCTGTATGTACCAATGCAGAAAACATTAATACCTGCAATACAAAATCAAATGAGTAAAATACCTAAAGACAAAAACAGAATGGAGAGAAAGAAATGGATGCTGATAATGCACTTCATTTAGGGACAGTATGTGACAAACCCGGGTGATCAATGCTAAATTTTGCATCTGTGCCTGAGTGTGAACTCATTGAGTGTATCTCAGTTCTCTTATTCGTATGCCCTCACTGCTCTATCAGCAAGTTGTTCCAGGTCTGCCTCCTCACTGACAGTCTCAGTGCGCTGATTTCTGCTGAGAGGAGAGGAGCGAGCAGAGAGGAGGGAGCTCTGAGCAAAGTTAAACGAGTGCAGCTTGGGGCGCCCCGGTGGCCCGTCGGTCTTAGCCCCCATAAAGGCTGTCCCCTTCTCGTGGCGACCCAGGTTCGATTCCACATCGGGTCATTTACTGCATGTCTTCCCCATTCTTCTCCCCAACTTTCACGTCTGTCGCCACTGTATAACTATCAAATAAAGGGAAGATTATTATTAAAAAAAATGAGTGCAGCCTTACCTGGAACATTTGCAGCTGACAGACATGACGTCAATCCGTAACAACATTAGCTGGCGTTGAAAAAAGGGGCAGCAGATCGGAGAACTAATGGTCCAGATCATATCTTATCACTTTTAAGTCAGGGATCAGAGCATTTTTCAGATCAAAGATATAAAATGAAAAAGGGGAGACAATTATCTCTGCTTTCCATTTAATCAGTCAGAACAATAGATAAGGAATTTTGCCCATGGTCTTTATTGAGAAAATTAAAGATGTTGTTTCCATGAAATCTTACAAAAACCTAAATAAAATATGCAATATTCAACTGTTAAAACAAAAGTACAATATGGGGCATGATACACCCTTCCTTTACACATAGTTGAATGAAGAATAGCCTGTGTCCACATCATAAAAAAGAAAGGAAAGCAGACCTGGTCTTATACTTATACTTATACTTTAAAAAAAATGATGATGTTGTCTGAATTGTTAGTTCATGGATTATTTATACATTTTTTTTTACACACAACAAACATTTTTTAGAAAGCCAAATGTTAAATTTGAACATTTGGTCATAGGCCAGCGAGTCCCTAAACAGACATTCAGCACATTGACTGCGCATTTTCCACAGACCACTTTCCTGCCTTTCAGGAACTTGCCGGAGGTTTAATTTTGTTTCCATTGTGATCTGAAAAACTGCATGAAGTAATCTGTGACAGCTTTCAGTGGGTAAAAAACAGAGATTTATGGATGCGCATGAAAACAAATGCATATGCTGAGGGTTAATCTTATCTGATGACAGTACTGATAGCCTACTGCCTAAATGCCTGTGTTTAAAATATGAATTTATCTTGGCTATATTTAACAATGGGATTGTGCTCAACATAAAGCAATTTGAGGAGGATCATTAACTGGAGGACTTCAATATTTTATGAAAAACCATTCCTAAGCTATTTTAAATATTGCCACTGTTAAAATTTAGGCAACCCTATGGCGTATCTGGTGTGAAAAAGCATGTAGCAGTTAAACTGAATTTCACCCAGACGATTACATTTTGCAATTCATCCGCGTTGCATACACGTGCCAATCCTTATAGGTCACATTATGTCAGATCCAGTTGAACGCAGTCATCTAAAATGAATGTTGCTTCATGTGACGCTTCAGAGGAGACAATGTCTCACTGCTCCAAAAACATATTTCCTCATTTCATCTGTCCTCTGTCCTGTTTCGTTGCCTCTCTCCATGCATCTAAGATGCAAGGAAACGACACAAGTGCAAGCTGGAGCGGTCTTTTCTTGGAGAAGACCACGGACTCTTCATTATCAGAAAGCTTTCATCGGTGTAAAACTGCCTATAACTCATGCACTTAAAAATTTGTATATACTAATAAAAAGAAACAAACATACTCTAATATCTAATTTCAGGTAGTTAGTGCCTGGGGTGCATCTCAAAGCATGGGCTGCAATCTTCAAAGGCCGCATTTTTAGGGGTTCACACTTCCATCCGCCACTTACATTTAGGGTTAAAGACAAGGATACATTAAGTGATATTTAGTGATCAGGTATGTTTTGGGGCTATTTTTAGGATTAGGAGTTAGAGTTAAGGTTAAGGTTGGGGAAACCAGTGACAACTCGCTTAAGGGGTGATCTGGGGTTAAATGGGCAAAATTTGATTATTTTTCCAAAAAAATTTGTTTGGAATAAAAATATTCTATTATAACCTACCTTAAATAATCACTAATTGCAACAAGGATTAAAAATTGAACTCAACTTCTCAATGCGGGCTAATGCATTTTCCATTGATTTCCTAAGGAATTACTTTTTCTACATTTCTCATGTTTGTGGCAGCCATAACTTTTTTATTTATCATTGAAAATCAATGAAATTTGGGCCGCAGGTACTTCATTAGAAATGCAGACACAGGATAATTTTGCTGTTTACATACTTTGAATATTTTGAGTATTCGTCAGATTCTGCACAAATTAATTTCAAAATTTGAGTAAAATGCCCCAAAATCACAAAGCTGATACATTAGGCAAAGAATGGCTATGTAATTGCATTTGGATAAGCAATGGCTTTTAAAAGATGAAAGAAAAACTGAATTCTATCATAGAGTTAAAGAGGAATTGGTGCCAGCAGTTTTCTGCATATTTAATGAGCTTGCTCGATTACTATGGCAACCGCATAAACTGCAAAATGCCAACTTGTATCTTTTTTGGTGGTTATTACATATACCTCTTTAGATTAATTCTGAGTTGTCAGAATTACAACTCAAATGTCCGGGTGTCATTTTTCATTTAACCCCAGATCACCCCTTAAACCATCGCTGATTAATGGATATGAAATGAGGTCTTGTCAATTCAGCTGATAGAATTAAGTGACGAGCCCTAAAAGCTGCAGCCTACGCTTTGAGATGCACCCCTGGAGTTCATCTGCCCGGCCACACGAGAATCCCACTAAATTTCACATATTTTAAATTAAATTACCTAACGTGATCGACAGAGTGCTGTTTCTAAGTTAGTAAGTTATTCTCCCTCGAAAGATCACTTCCGGTTTATGTCATGATGTCACGTGAAAAACACGGAAATGCACAACAGAGTCGGGCAGAGATTGAGGGAAAGATGGCAAAAGCAGTGGGAGGAAGAGAGGACAGGAAGATGGTTTTATAGAATTCAGAGGAAAGTGGGAGAAATGAGGTGTGCAGGAGGGAACAGAAGAGACGAGACACTAATGTCAAGACTAGGATTTGGACATACTGGACTAAATAGTACTTTATTTAAAATAGGTAAGCACAATACAGGCAGGTGTGATCACTGTGGGCAGGAAGCAGTGACGTGCAGTCGGAGGTTAGTTTGGTGAGGCAGAAACCTTCCCTTTGCTTGATTCGCAATCAGACGATTAACTAATTTAGAAAGACTATTCGGCAGAATGACGGGCCATTTTAAGTTTCCGCGGCGTTATTACTCAGTAGGCTACATCGAACTTGAAATGGTCACGAAACTGCAGATTTGCGAGTATTTGCTTACAGGAAGCCAGAGACGTGCGGTGAGATGAGGCAGTGACCCAAACTTTTATCCCAGGATTTTATGAACCTGTTTCCCACGTACCGTACTATTCCTGATTGACAATGAAAACAATTAAGACCAAGCCTTATGGAAGCCTGATGCTGATAGAGGAGATAATAACTTAATTCACGTATACGCTGCAGTTCGAGACTGCAAGGATGGAAATCTGAATAATCAATTAGGAAAAAGTCTCGGCTCGGTAATTCTGTTTTTAAACATTTTGTTAATCGGATAACGAAAGAAGACTGAAAATAAACGCCCGCTTTTTGTTTGGGTGTAAAACCGAGTAATTAAAGGAGAATACATTTTAGGCTATTGATTAAGCATTGAACTCTGCATAAGTCGAACTGCGTTAATTTTTTTTGATGACATTGCTTCGGCTTCCTGGAAGCTAGTACGCGCAAATCTGCTGTTGAGCATTTCAGGTTCGATATACTGAGTAATAACGCCGCGGAAACTTAAACTGGCCCGTCATTCTGCCGAATAGTCTTACTAAACTAGTTAATCGTCTGATTGCTAATCAAGCAAAGGGTAGGTTTTTGCCTCACCAAACCAACCTCCACCGCACGTCACTGGCAGGAAGAGACAAGAGAACATGTGGTGAAATATTGTGAGAAATACGCAGCTGAGAGAAGGCATATGACTGAAAACGTAAGAAAAGAAAAAACGCGCTTCAATTTAATAGAGATCCTACGTGAGGATTCGAGAAGTAAGGGTTATAAAATAATGGTTCAATATTTTATAATGACGAACCTGATTGATAAGATATGAGAGCTTTTTTTTTGGCTGAATGATAAACACTCGACATTTAGATCCACACTCCATATCAGATGGTGGCGGTAATGCACCTAATAACTGTAAGCTTACCGCCAGTAAACTCAACATAGAAGAAGAAGAAGTAGAGTCGGGCTGCCAGTGGTCTCTAATCGGATCTCTGAATTTGTCTCTCTTTTCAAGTAAAGTTATCTGCTTTCGTGTTTCTATTACCGAGCCTGTGCTGAGGAGAACGTTTTATAAATGCAGTCTGGAATCTTTTGAAGCCACACAAATTTTTTTTTGCTGTAAAGGTAAAAAGTTTTCAAAATGCCTTGATACTCGGAAGGCGCTCTTATTACTCACATCCAGTACATGCAGGATTGAGAAAGATTTTTGAAAATTAATTGCCTTGATCTTCTCGTTGTGTCATAAGGTGTTAACTAACATTAACATCACTGCGAATTCTTGGTTAAGCCATTTAACATTTGTTTCATGCGCAGAAGAATGGCTCAAGTGCCGAAAGTTCGCCTCTCGGGAGGCTTGGAGATCTGCCGTCTGCTGAACGGAATGTGGCAGGTCTCTGGTGCGCATGGTCCGATTGACCCTGAAAAAGCAGGTGAATACAATGGAGGATATCCAAAAATAGCGTGGTGGTTACCTTGAAAGACCATTCTATGTGAACCATAATCTCAAAATAGTCCAATATTTAGTATAGTAAATGAATAAAACGATTACTTCTGCTCAATTTCAATCACTTTAGATAGGGGCTTTAAAAAGGGGGCACGAATTGTTTACATTTTGTTGCATTTTTAACATGCTGTTAAATTGAATCACATTGTTGTATCATGCTATTTATCAGTATTAGTCTATAATTTAGATATTTTCTGAAACGAACATCAATTATATGTCGTATCCTACATTTGCTGGGCTATTACGGGCTGACATTTGAAAGCCTCCTCATACCCCTTTTTAGAGTGAGTTTACTCTCGGATCCTTTCGATTTTGGTCACTAAGTTATCTTGCGGTGATAGTTTACCTTCACTTTGTAAAAGTGCAAACATTTCCAATATGTGTCAAATAGTCTTGGGGATATGTGAAGCTATTTTTGTCAAATTGTCAGTTTAACCCCGCATTTTAAACGCCTTAAAACCCATGGGTCAACCAAATACAGCGGCAGTTTTAAAACCTGTGGAACTTCAGGCTGATTGTGGATTCCAGTTGAAGATTCCAAGGTTTCCAACAGTCCAAAATATATTCTGCCGAATTGCAGGGAAATGTGCATAAAATGATATTTAAGGTCCATATGTTTTTCATTTGATGTAATGTTGTGGCCATAAAATATAACACATTCAGTCTGAATATTTCTCTCAATATGAGTGAGGTGTAGCTTTAGTGAAGTGCTGCAACAGGCAGATCTGAATATGTGTGTGACATTGTCCTACAATATGAAAAAAAAAATGCAATTTCCCACTTTGAACCTACTTAATGGAAAAAATGAGTGAAAATTTTGAGTTTCAGAAGTTAAGTATGTGTTCTAATTCCAGAAAAAAAAAGTTTTAAATGAAACGTGCGGCCAAGAACTAACTCCCATATCAAACTTGATTGCAAAACAAAACTGTATAGTGGAATAATTGAGGCATTCTCTAATGGTTCATTCATGTCACTGGCACTAATGTAAGAAAAGCTGAATGAAGTCAATACATTACAAAGTGAACATTACTGATGACTGAATTTTGTGCTTGTTTTTTAAAATGTCAAGCTTGTGATATATTTTAGTTTGATATTTTCATAAGAGTTGCACCCTTCCAGTAATAGAACAAATATAGAGGAATGTCAGTTACGTACCAAATACGTGATATCATTCTCAATTTGCATCAATCTTGTTGTGATGTCATATTTTTTGAGTACTTATGTGCATTGAATATAGATGCCAGAAACATGAGTATTTTAAAACATATTATTTTTCATGTATTTGTATCCCAAAATTACTTTCAGGGATATTATGTATTTGGTTAGGACATTCATTACCGCTAGAGGAAGAATCCTATACTGAGTACAAATGAAAACTCACCACTCACGATATCTGGAATAGCTCCACGGATTGATATGTGAAGTATATACGTATGATGCATTTGAGATAATGAATGATTTAAGAAGACATGTAAACATCATTCAATTTCATTCACGATAATGTTAATGCGCGAGAGAGGTTTAACTGGTGTAGGGGTCAAACAGGAAAGTCAATAACGGGTGTGACCGCCATTTGCATTGACACATGCGGTGCATCGTCGTCGCATGGAGTTGATCAGTCTCTGGATAGTGTTCTGAGGGATAGCATTCCACTCCTGAACAAGGGCAACCTCAAGTTCTCGGATGTTGTCCATCTGGCATCGACGTGAAAGACATCGTCCAATTTCATCCCGCAAGTGCTCGATAGGGGAGAGGTCGGGTGACAGAGCTGGCCACTGAAGCACGGGGATGTTCTGCTGTGCAAGGTACTGCATGGACACCCTTGCAGTGTGTACCCTAGCGTTGTCCTGTTGGAACATGTGGACATCGTGGTGTTGGTTGAAGAACGGCACTACATGGTTCTGCAGCACCTGGTCCCGGTAGTAGACGCCGTTCACCCTTCCTCTGCAGATATGGAGAGGGGTTCTGTGACGGTAGCTTATTCCACCCCACACCATAACGCTGCCACCACCCCAACGGTCCGTTTGAACGACACAATCGGCGTTATAACGTTCACCACGTCTCCGCCAAACACGTATACGGCCATCTGCGTTCCTTAAGTGAAATCGTGACTCGTCAGAAAAGATGACACCGTGCCATTGTTGTAGTCGCCAATTCTGGTGCCTGTTTGCCCACTGTAGACGCTGGTTTCGGTGACGATCCGTCAATATGGGGCCGAAATAAGGACGTCGTGCACGCAGGCCTGCAGCTCGCAGACGGTTCCGTACGGTGTTGGGGTGAATGAATCCACGTCGTCCTTGGACTTGAGCAGCCGTTCTTGTCGCTGGTAGTGTTCGGTCTCGGACATGATCCCATACGATCTGACGGTCCTGACGTGCCGTTGTCACACGTTGTTGACCCGGTCGAGGACGGTCCCGAGTGCTCCCCGTTTGCAGAAACCTTTGATGGAGTCTTGCGATCGTTGTGTGTGCGCAGTGTAGTCGTCTGGCAATTTCCCTGGTGCTGGCGCCAATTTGAAGCATGCCTATGGCACGTTCCCGTTCAGGGGCTGTAAGTCGCGGCATAGTGTTGACGTTTCACAAGTGTCAGTGAAATTTTATTCGGATTCACATGCTTTTAAAGGCAATGTGTGCGCAAATTGAGAGTGAAATTCATTTTTCCCGCGGTGTGCGTGCAAGATGTTGCGTTTTTGCAAAAAATTGCCTTGCGTTACAGTTAACTTGAAATTCTCACATTTCTTGCACCTGGCATGTCGGGTGACGTCACTGTAGTGTTGCTGTTGTATAAAAATTATATTGAAGTTCATTTGAACTTAAATATGGACTTTTTTCAAGTGGTGCGTTTTCATTTGTACTCAGTATATTATTTTGGTGAATTCATAATTCATTTCATTGCTCTTAATTAAGTAATTAAGTTATGTTAATGCATATTTGACCATTCCCAGTAAGTGTGTAGTATCACAATTGACGTAATGGGGCATCAAAGATTGGGGGATTTGGGAGTATACCCTTGCTGTCAGGGCCAACGTCATTTTCATATACAGTATGTAATGATTAGGCTTTAATAATTATTTGATGCTTTTTTCTCTTGTCAAATAATTGAAATCAATTTTTTTAAAACAAAAATAGAGTGCAGTGGATGCATTAACTTCATTCAGTTGTCCAGAAATTAGTTTTAGCATGCGTGAATATACCATGAAAGAATGCCTTAATTTTTCTATGTACGCTTTTTTAATTTTTTTTTTAAACAATCTCTTTGATTTTAAGTGGTTGATATTGGCTGGCCCCTTCATTTAAAACTATGCCTTCTAAATGGGAGATATTGACCTGAAATAAACAGTTTCTTTTGTGGCAGGCAGGTCTAAAAATGCAACAATTTAAAAAAATCTTAGGATCACGGAATGGGAAGCACTGGTGAATTATAGTGCTTTTGCTTGGAATGACCTACCTTTAACCATGTTGGTCACCAAGTATTAACGCAGCTTAGATCTGTGGTTCTTCGCTAGTCATTAATGTTCCTTATTGCTCATTGAATTGATTCTTCATTGATTTATGTTGCATTAATTTCTGCTTTGCTTAGCCATTATCAGTGAATTTGCTATATTCCCCTGCAGTATCAAGACTTGGCAAGAGGTGTGTTCTCAATGCAAGAAACTCCTCAGTATTTTCTGTCACCTTAAATGAAAGCACAAATGTTTGATAAAGTACAAGTGGCCAAGATCATTTCCTGTGGATGCGTTAAACAGTAAATTCTAAAGAAATAGTGAGAATTTCACTTCATTTTTTAAATTTCAATGCAAAACTTTGGGTGTATTAGGAGTCCCTTGATTATGAATCGTATGAATAATTTACAAACCTCAATTCCGATGAAGTTGGGATGTTGTGTAAAGCGTGAATAAAAATAGAATGCAGTGATTTGCAAATCTCATAAACATACGTGTTGTTCACAATAGAACATAGACAACATATCGAATGTTGAAAGTGAGACATTTTACCATTTCATTGGAATTAGGGTTTGTATATTTTGGCATTTAATCCTTGATTCAGTGACTGGATCAGCAGGCCAATTTTTGATATTGTGATAAAGCCTTTCACAGAAACCAATCAGATTTTAGGCTTTCCATCAGCTTTCGCATCAGCTGTTATGCTCTTCCTCAGTGACAGCCATGCAAGCTTACGCAGATGCCGGACTGACAACTTTCGACATGGCGGATATCTATGGTGCGGCAGAGGACATTTTTGGGAAATTCAATAACCAAGTAAGGATATTGTGCTTTTTTGACTGGTCCATTGAGTAGATGCATCTGAAAGGTCATTTCCATTACTCATCTGACATTCTTTTTGCTGAAACACAACAGGTGCTATGAAAATTGAGTTTTGGTGTTTATTGGTCATTATTTCACATAAGGACAGAAATATGCATTGGTCATTGGAAAATAGCTTTCACATTTCAGCAAGATTTAAGCAAATGGTTGCATTTACTTCAATAGCCAGGGATCAGGAGAAACAATTGTGGAGCGCAAGTGAGACGTGAATGAGGTGAGGTGATGAGGAGCGGGAGTGAGACGTGAGTGAGATGGGGTGATTAGGAGCGGGAGTGAGACGTGAGTGAGGTGGGGTGATGAGGAGCGGGAGTGAGACGTGAATGAGGTGGGGTGATGAGGAGCGGGAGTGAGATGTGAGGTGGGGTGATTAGGAGCGGGAGTGAGACGTGAGCGAGGTGGGGTGATGAGGAGCGGGAGTGAGACGTGAGCGAGGTGGGGTGATGAGGAGCGTGTGTGAGACGTGAGCGAGGTGGGGTGATGAGGAGCGGAAGTGAGACGTGAGCGAGGTGGGGAGATGAGGAGCGGGAGTGAGACGTGAGCGAGGTGGGATGATGAGGAGCGGGAGTGAGACGTGAGCGAGGTGGGGTGATGAGGAGCGGGAGTGAGACGTGAGTGAGGTGGGGAGATGAGGAGCGGGAGTGAGACGTGAGCGAGGTGGGGTGATGAGGAGCGGGAGTGAGACGTGAGTGAGGTGGGGTGATGAGGAGCGGGAGTGAGACGTGAGCGAGGTGGGATGATGAGGAGCGGGAGTGAGACGTGAGCGAGGTGGGGTGATGAGGAGCGGGAGTGAGACGTGAGCGAGGTGGGGTGATGAGGAGCGGGAGTGAGGTGGGGAGATGAGGAGCGGGAGTGAGACGTGAGTGAGGTGGGGTGATGAGGAGCGGGAGTGAGACGTGAGTGAGGTGGGGTGATGAGGAGCGGGAGTGAGACGTGAGCGAGGTGGGATGATGAGGAGCGGGAGTGAGACGTGAGCGAGGTGGGGTGATGAGGAGCGGGAGTGAGACGTGAGCGAGGTGGGGTGATGAGGAGCGGGAGTGAGACGTGAGCGAGGTGGGGTGATGAGCAGCGGGAATGAGACGTGATTGAGGTGGGGTGATGAGGAGCGGGAGTGAGACGTGAGTGAGGCGGGGTGATGAGCGGGAGTGAGACGTGATTGAGGTGGGGACATTAGGAGCGGGAGTGAGAGGTGAGTGAGGTGGGGTGATGAGGAGCGGGAGTGAGTGGTGAGTGAGGGGGGGTGATGAGGGGCGGGAGTGAGGCGTGAGTGAGGTGGGGTGATGAGCGGGAGTGAGACGTGATTGAGGTGGGGTGATTAGGAGCGGGAGTGAGACGTGAGTGAGGTGGGGAGATGAGGAGCGGGAGTGAGACGTGAGCGAGGTGGGGAGATGGAGTGGGAGTGAGACGTGAGCGAGGTGGGGAGATGAGGAGCGGGAGTGAGACGTGAGCGAGGTGGGGTGATGAGGAGCGGGAGTGAGACGTGAGTGAGGTGGGGAGGTGAGGAGCGGGAGTGAGACGTGAGCGAGGTGGGGTGATGAGGAGCGGGAGTGAGACGTGAGCGAGGTGGGGAGATGAGGAGCGGGAGTGAGACGTGAGTGAGGTGGGGTGATGAGGAGTGGGAGTGAGACGTGAGTGAGGTGGGGAGGTGAGGAGCGGGAGTGAGACGTGAGTGAGGTGGGGAGATGAGGAGCGGGAGTGAGATGTGAGTGAGGTGGGGTGATGAGGAGCGGGAGTGAGACGTGAGTGAGCTGGGGAGGTGAGGAGCGGGAGTGAGACGTGAGTGAGGTGGGGAGATGGAGTGGGAGTGAGACGTGAGTGAGGTGGGGTGATGAGGAGCGGGAGTGAGATGTGAGTGAGGTGGGGTGATGAGGAGCGGGAGTGAGGTGGGGTGATGAGGAGCGGGAGTGAGACGTGAGTGAGGTGGGGTGATGAGGAGCGGGAGTGAGACGTGAGTGAGGTGGGGTGATGAGGAGCGGAAGTGAGACGTGAGTGAGGTGGGGTGATGAGCGGGAGTGAGGTGGGGTGATGAGGAGTGGGAGTGAGACGTGAGTGAGGTGGGGAGGTGAGGAGCGGGAGTGAGACGTGAGTGAGGTGGGGAGATGAGGAGCGGGAGTGAGATGTGAGTGAGGTGGGGTGATGAGGAGCGTGAGTGAGACGTGAGTGAGCTGGCGAGGTGAGGAGCGGGAGTGAGACGTGAGTCAGGTGGGGAGATGGAGTGGGAGTGAGACGTGAGTGAGGTGGGGTGATGAGGAGCGGGAGTGAGATGTGAGTGAGGTGGGGTGATGAGGAGCGGGAGTGAGGTGGGGTGATGAGGAGCGGGAGTGAGACGTGAGTGAGGTGGGGTGATGAGGAGCGGGAGTGAGACGTGAGTGAGGTGGGGTGATGAGGAGCGGAAGTGAGACGTGAGTGAGGTGGGGTGATGAGCGGGAGTGAGGTGGGGTGATGAGGAGCGGGAGTGAGACGTGAGTGAGGTGGGGTGATGAGGAGCGGGAGTGAGACGTGAGTGAGGTGGGGTGATGAGGAGCGGGAGTGAGAGGTGAGTGAGCTGGGGAGGTGGGGAGGGGGAGTGAGACGAGAGTGAGGTGGGGAGATGGAGTGGGAGTGAGACGTGAGTGAGGTGGGGTGATGAGGAGCGGGAGTGAGATGTGAGTGAGGTGGGGTGATGAGGAGCGGGAGTGAGGTGGGGTGATGAGGAGCGGGAGTGAGACGTGAGTGAGGTGGGGTGATGAGGAGCGGGAGTGAGACGTGAGTGAGGTGGGGTGATGAGGAGCGGAAGTGAGACGTGAGTGAGGTGGGGTGATGAGCGGGAGTGAGGTGGGGTGATGAGGAGCGGGAGTGAGACGTGAGTGAGGTGGGGTGATGAGGAGCGGGAGTGAGACGTGAGTGAGGTGGGGTGATGAGGAGCGGGAGTGAGACGTGAGTGAGGTGGGGTGATGAGGAGCGGGAGTGAGACGTGAGTGAGGTGGGGTGATGAGGAGCGGGAGTGAGATGTGAGTGAGGTGGGGTGATGAGGAGCGGGAGTGAGGTGGGGTGATGAGGAGCGGGAGTGAGACGTGAGTGAGGTGGGGTGATGAGGAGCGGGAGTGAGACGTGAGTGAGGTGGGGTGATGAGGAGCGGGAGTGAGACGTGAGTGAGGTGGGGAGGTGAGGAGCGGGAGTGAGACGTGAGTGAGGTGGGGTGATGAGAAGCGGGAGTGAGACGTGAGCGAGGTGGGGTGATGAGGAGCGGGAGTGAGATGTGAGTGAGGTGGGGTGATGAGGAGCGGGAGTGAGACGTGAGGTGGGGAGGTGAGGAGCGGGAGTGAGACGTGAGCGAGGTGGGGTGATGAGGAGCGGGAGTGAGACGTGAGCGAGGTGAGGTGATGAGGAGCGGGAGTGAGACGTGAGTGAGGTGGGGTGATGAGGAGCGGGAGCGAGACGTGAGTGAGGTGGGGTGATGAGGAGCGGGAGTGAGACGTGAGCGAGGTGGGGTGATGAGGAGCGGGAGTGAGACGTGAGCGAGGTGGGGTGATGAGGAGCGGGAGTGAGACGTGAGTGAGGTGGGGTGATGAGGAGCGGGAGTGAGACGTGAGGTGGGGAGGTGAGGAGCGGGAGTGAGACGTGAGTGAGGTGGGGTGATGAGGAGCGGGAGTGAGACGTGAGCGAGGTGGGGTGATGAGGAGCGGGAGTGAGATGTGAGTGAGGTGGGGTGATGAGGAGCGGGAGTGAGACGTGAGGTGGGGAGGTGAGGAGCGGGAGTGAGACGTGAGCGAGGTGGGGTGATGAGGAGCGGGAGTGAGACGTGAGTGAGGTGGGGTGATGAGGAGCGGGAGAGAGATGTGAGTGATGTGGGGTGATGAGGAGCGGGAGTGAGGTGGGGTGATGAGGAGGGGGAGTGAGAGGTGAGTGAGGTGGGGTGATGAGGAGGGGGAGTGAGACGTGAGTGAGGTGGGGTGATGAGGAGCGGGAGTGAGACGTGAGTGAGGTGGGGTGATGAGGAGCGGGAGTGAGACGTGAGTGAGATGGGGTGATTAGGAGCGGGAGTGAGACGTGAGTGAGGTGGGGTGATGAGGAGCGGGAGTGAGACGTGAGTGAGGTGAGGTGATGAGGAGCGGGAGTGAGGTGGGGTGATGAGGAGCGGGAGTGAGACGTGAGTGAGGTGGGGTGATGAGGAGCGGGAGTGAGACGTGAGTGAGGTGGGGTGCAGAACGAGACCATGAGGAACAGTGAGGTGAAATAAAGCAAAGGGAGACGGGTCATGTGGAGAAACATTACAAAGGAGGTGCCAGAAAAAATAAAAGCACAGGAGAAAGGACCCCAAAATAAAATTAGCCAAACTGTCAATAACAAACTCAAAGAAGCATGAAATAAAGACCGTACGTAGGGAACCAGTTTAGGGAACGCATTGCAGGTGAGCAGGCAGAGAAGCAGGTAAAGGGTGTTGTCACAAATGAGGTGTTGAGGAGCCAACAGGCGCAGAGCCCACTTTCAGAAAAAAAAAGTACCTGTTTGTACCTTTAGGGGTAAAAGGCTTGTCACTGGGGCAGTACTCTCAAAGGTACTGTTATTGTACCCTAAGAAGTGGGCACTTATTTGTCTTGGAACATAAACATGCCTTTTAGACCCTAAAAGGATTCACACTGATACCTTGAGGTCCTATAATTAGCCCTTAAGGGTACATAAGTGCTGAATGTACCTCGGGGAACAGAAATGGACTCCTGCTATACCCCTATTTTACTCCTAGTGAAATGCTGGAAAAGAGATAAAGAAATAATTATAATAATAATGAATAAATGTACAAAATACTTCTTTCACTCATTTGGATTCTCACTGCAGCTCCGTCTGTAATGATCCTCTGCCCTATGTGCAGCAGTTCACCAGTGGGGGTCTCTGTTGAGCTGAGGAAAGGCTTTGTCTTTCTAGATGACTAAGAACTCTCTCTCCTGGGAATTATGAAATCCAGTCTGAGGTCTCATGATTTATTATTTGTAATCACAATAGATTTTTGAGACTCATTGAATGTATATAGTTTTTCATTAAAAATAAGTATAAATTCCCATCATTTAAACAGAATAAGTGATGATCTTAATGGCTGCGCTTATTCTCTGTCTTTGAGAGTGGGGCAGGGCAAGTGTAGAGGCTGCTATGGAAACCAGCCCTGGTGTGCAGGAAGGCTGATGTCTTGTCATGTGTTGCTAATGTGTGAGAATTTAATAAGGAGTTGCGCTGATGCATGAATGGATTGCCTATTGCCAGAGGCAACATCAAAATCAGAATAAGAGACCACTCATATTTCTCCTTTTAGAGATGGAAACTTATATGAAATGTGAGACTTCTTCATTGGAATATAAATCTGTTACATCCTCTTATGGAAAAATGAGTTCTGTGAGCCTACTTATCATAATGCAATTAATACAGGTCTAATGAATTCAGAATCCTTGTTTTTGTAATTTTGTTAGGCAAATAATGATGGTGCCCGTAATTATTCTGATATAGCATAGAACCTTCTCAATTTCAGAAAGACTTTTCATGGTTCTGGTTGGATAAAATTTCCGTGTCACCTAACGACCCTGAACAGTGGATATTGACGATCAATGCAGACTGTTATTTACAGAAGGTTGCTTGCAGAGTGGCAATGATTCTCCTCCCTTGGTGTTCAGTACTCTCCAAAATGAGCACAGGATGGTGCTAATGCAGTACATGGAGAGTGTGACGCTTGTATAGAGCCAGTATGTCCCCAGTGGGCTCAGTCAGTGGGGGGTCAAGAGCAAGTCCAGACCGAGGGGCCAGGTGGGAGTGACCGGCACTACTCGGATGGGTAAACATTGTTCTTTTAAGTGAACCAGTTGCTCAGCTACTGTTAAAGGTACTCAGCCTCCAGTATCTAGAACCTGAAGGAGAAAGGATACAAATGGTTATGGGTTGGGTATTAATTGGCTGGAATATGAATTTATTGTATTTTTAGAATGGATTACTGCCTCAGCTTGTGGTCAAGTGAGTCATTACTGTTGATCAGCGCCTTTAGTAGGGGATTTGGCTTATTACTTTTCTTGGTTTGCTGGATAAAATGGCTGTGACTGTCTAATGGAAACCCTCTTATCCTGAGCTGTGCTTGGGTACGTTGAAGTTTGAACCGAACTGTGCGCATTTGAATTTCCATATTGATAAGGCACAGCCTTTGTAAGACCACTGAATATGAAGATTATAGTTGACGAAAAAGGCCTCACATTTTGAAGTGCGTGACGCAGACTGTGCTATACTGTTTAAGAAAGATGTGATGTGCTTCCTCTGCAAGCCAACTTGTGGCAAATTTGGTTTTGTATTTTTACTGTTACTTCATTTCGTGAAGTGCATGCCTTCTGATAATATTTTTGAATTCTGATACCTTTCAAATCTGCCCAGCTGAAATCTGTCGCCCCGGGCCAAACATTACAAGGCCTGACCAAATGGGTTCCACGTCCAGGTCCAATGGATCGAAAGGTAAGTTACTAAGTTTAACTTCGGGCTAGGTGAACAAACTGTAACACGGAAAAGGTAAATTTTAAAATAGAGATTGATTTCTGTCATTCCTGGCATTAGTAAAGTGTATTGCAGTTCCGTACAGCGGCCACAAGAGAGCAGAACGACGGTTTTAGTGGCTCGAGTTGAACTGGTTGCGCTTGCCAGTGCGTCGGACTAAATCTGAATCTCTAAATCTCTATGAACATGAAGACCACCATAGAAAAATGGTCAGACACATTTTCACGTTGTGAAGAATTAAAAATTCAAAACAAAGAATTAAAAATTCAAAACAATCTTGGAAACGATGCACTGAAAAAATATGCAAAAAAAAAAAAAAAAAAATATATATATATATATATATATATATATATATATATATATATATATATATATATATATATATATATACAGCGCCTTGCAAAACTATTCACCCCCCTTTCCTTTTTATCTATTTTGTTAGATTTCAGCCTGTAATTTAAATGTTTTTCAACTGAATATTCCATGTGACGGATCTGCACAAAGTAATCTAAGTTGGTGAAGTGAAATGAGAAAAATATATATAAAAGAATAATTTAAAGAAATAAAAAAGTGGAAATTGGCATGTGCATATGTATTCACCCCCTTTGCTATGAAGCCCCTTAAAAAGTGTTGGTGCAATTCATTACCTTCACAAGTCACAGAATTAGTTCAATGAAGTCCACCTGTGTTCAATCTGAGTGTCACATGATGTGTCAGTATAAACACACCTCCTCTGAGAGGCCCCAATGGGCTGCAGCTCTACTGAGCAAGAAGCACCACATCATGAAGACCAAGGAGCTTTCCAAACAAGTCAGGGACAAAGTTATAGAGAGATACAAGTCAGGACTGGGTTACAAAAAAATATCTTCATCTTTGATGATCCCCCGGAGCACCATCAAATCCATTATCGCCAAATGGAAGCAATATGGGACCACAACAAACCTGCCAAGACAGGGCCGACCACCAAAACTCACAGACCGGGCAAAGAGGGCATTGATCAGTGAGGCAATACAGAGACCAAAGGTAACCCTGAAGGAGCTGCAGAGTTCTATAGCAAACACTGGTGTGTCTGTCCATAGAACCACAATAAGCCATACACTCCATAGAGCTGGGCTTTATGGAAGGGTGGCCAGAAAAAAGCCTTTACTCAGTGTTAAAAATAAGAAGGCACCTTTGGAGTTTGCCAAAAAGCATGTAGACAACCCCCTAAATGTATGGCGGAAGGTGATCTGGTCAGATGAAACTAAAATTTAACTTTTTGGCCACAAAGGGAAATGCTACGTCTGGCGGCAACCCAACACTTCCCATCATTCCAAGAACACCGTCCCCACAGTGAAACGTGGTGGCAGCATCATGCTATGAAGATGTTTTGCAGCAGCAGGGATGGGGACATTGGTCCGGATAGAGGGGAAGATGGATGGTGCTAAATACAGGGACATTCTGGAGCAAAACCTGTTTCAGTCTGCCTGTGATTTGCGACTGGGACGGAGGTTCACTTTCCAGCAGGACAATGACCCGAAGCATACTGCTAAAGCTACGCTTGAATGGTTTAAGGAGAAAAAATTAAATGTGCTAGAATGGCCTAGTCAAAGCCCGGACCTCAATCCAATTGAAAATCTTTGGTTTGACTTGAAGACTGCTGTTCACAAGCGGAAACCATCCAACTTGGAGGAGCTGGAGAAGTTTTGCTATGAGGAATGGGCAAAAATCCCAGTTGAAAGATGTGGCAAGCTCATAGAGACCTATCAAAAGAGACTTACAGCAGTAATTGCTGCAAAAGGTGGCTCTACAAAGTACTGACTTCAGGGGGGTGAATAATTATGCACACTAAAGTTTTTTGTTTTTTGGCCTTTTAGTTGTTTGTTTCACAATAAAAAAAAAAAATCACATCTTCAAAGTTGTTGGCATGTTCTGTACATGAAATGATGCAAATGCTCAAACAATACATTTTAATTCCAGGTTGTGAGGTATAAAACTGTGAAAAATTCCTAGGGGGGTGAATACTTTTTCAAGGCGCTGTATATATTTATATATATATAATGTATATATGTATGTGTATGATAATAAAAAAATATACAAAAATGAAAAATTTGGACTCTGATCATTTTCCCTTTGTGGTCTTCATATGGCTTTATGTAATGTTAACCCAGCTTTGCAATAACTGGGCACAAATAACCATTTCAAGCAGTTCACAATCGTGCATTGAGTCGAAGGCAGTGTAAAAGGAATGAGACCCCCGAATGAGCTCAGTCACACTGGGCTATCAAATTAAAAGGAAGCAAAGGTGAAAGGTGCAATTTATATAATAAATAGTTTCAAATATTACATTTTGAAACATCCTTGTTCTTTTTCATTTTAGTGTGTATTTTTTTGGATTTGGATTCAAAAATTTCCGACCAACTGCCCAAACAATACCAGACAGCATTCTTGACAAATGAACTTGAGAAACTAGGTGAGATGTTGTCGATCGAGAATGATACATTCAACAATAGCTATTGCCTATTTTGCAAAACAAGCAGATTTCATCTGACTGAAGCACTTGAAGTTAACTGTCCTTTTGAAATGTCCTTCGAACACTCAAATGTCTGATAAAATGGAAAGAGGGACATTAATAACGTTAAATTATTGAATATCTATATAACTTTATGAAAATATTAAAACATGCAGAAAAGCTAATTTATAATTACATGCCTTATGACATAAACTCAGGTGGAAATTGGGCCTGAACAAAGCCTTCCCTCCAAGAATATTAATTCTTAATTCTTAATTCTTATTCTTTTTTTTTTTGCTAGGAACTTTGCTTTCAAGGTTTTTTAAACCAACCTCAATGATAAATGTTTTGAATAAGATATTTTTGTGATGGAGAAGACTCGTCAGCCCAGGTCACTTTTTATATAACTTTACCTCCTCTGCAGTGTTTTTGGATTATGAAGCTGTTGGCAAATCCAGGGTTTTTTTGGACTGAAGGGAATGATTATTTATTACCGAGAGAAGGGGTTGCTGGGAGTGAGAGGTGGCTGATGGGAATGTTTTGCTCTTGAGGTGGTAGAGAAGGCCATCCAGAGGTCATTGAGCCGGATGCAGGTGGAGAGACTGGACTGTCTGCAGTTTCACTGGTGGGACTACAGCGATAAGAGATATCTGGAGGCCCTGGGCCACCTGTCAGACCTACAGCAGGACGGAGTTATACGTGTGTGAAGATCATTATTCACTCCTATTCACATGACCACATATTCATTGAAGCTAATGTCTCAGCTTCAAGCTATTGTATAATTAAAAATGACAATTTATACCTTGGAAAGTAAATGTTCACCTTGCTGTGATTTCTTTTGTGCAATAATGTAACAATAAGTTGCTGAAAATTTTTGTTAACAAAATCTATAGTGGTGTAATGCAACCAGTCTCGCACTTTGTATTTTCACTATTGTTTGTTTGTTCTGCTTGGGTAGTTCCAGAGTGGGTGTAGCACTGTTTCGAAACAAATCATTTCATCATGTGATGTCAGTGCTAACATTCTAAAGTATAAATCTAACATTGTTATCACAACGTTCTGGGTTGAGCCTGATTACAACTAATTGTGTGTCTGATACCAGATTAGCTCCTGACTGCGTATACAGATGAGTGAATGCACTCTTATGGTGTGAATAGTGTTTGTGTGAACACCAGACAGATGTGCATAATGCGTTTCTTCTCCCCGCAGGTGAACTGGCCCTCACGAATTTCGACACCCTGCGTTTGGAGGAGATCTTCAGCAGGGGCATCCGAATCTCCAGCAACCAGGTGCAGTACTCTCTGATTGATAGAAGGCCAGCAGCCAAGATGGAGAAGTTCTGCCTGGCCCACGGTATACAGATACTCACATATGGAACTCTAGGTATCGTGAGTTAATTTTACTGAGAATACAGTTTTATATTGTTTGGCTGCATCTGGGGAAGTAACTGGGAAGTGCATCTTACAAGCTGAATGGCCCTTGTGCTTGTTCTGGTGTTGATTATGGAAGAGTAGCATCTCTGTGTGTGATCACATTCGCGCATCTGATTTCTAGGTGTGACACACACTGCATCTCCCAATGACCTGTCATGGGGTTCCTTTACAATTTTATCACAGAAGCAAGGCAGTTCATGACTTATTTATTCATAGATTTTTATAAAATTATTTTCTGTGAATCCAGGTTATCTAAGGGGATGTGTGTTGGTCTGGGTTGGGTCTGCTGTGAGAAACGGTGGCTCCGCTCGTTAATTTTTTAGACCTTAGCAAAGACACAGCTGCAGTTTTCCTCTGCATATACCTGCAACAAATTCTATAGTACTTTCTGCTATGAGAATGCCTTTGTCCAGCTTTATGTTTTCTGAAACTTTTATGATTAATGATAATATGAAGGTAAATTAATGATCATTCAAAATTGATGTTTTAGATATTTTGTGATTTAAATTAAAGTGTCGCTTTTAGAAAAATGACATGACATTAATTAAACTAAAAAAAAAAAAACATTGAAAATGTCTCAGCCCTATATATTGCTGTTTGCTGATTGAACATTCTTACTTCAGAATAATTGAGCATTGTGTGTGCTAGAGTGATAATGACCATATTTTTTCAATCTTTTGCCATAAAATGTTTAAATCTCTCAAATTCCCTTCTGAAAGAGACCTCTTACTACAGCAGCGGTGCTGGTGAAATGACAGTGTTCTAAAATGGTGGAATTGTAAAATGGAGGCTGAGAGGAAGACCATCAGTCTGTTCTCTCTCCATCTTTATTCCCTCTCTCCCTCCCTTCTTCTCACTTTCTCCTCCCCCTCCTCTCCCCCCATGAAGGAGGAGGACTGATCAGCGAACGGTACTTAGGCTGCCGAGAGCCGAAGAGCCGGGCGGAGCTCAACACCGCTTCCCTGAGCAAGTACAAGAAGATGGTGGACCTGTGGGGGGGCTGGGAGCTGTTCCAGGAGCTTCTGTCTGTTCTGGACACTGTGGCTCGGCGGCACGGCTGCTCCATCGCCAACGTTGCCACCAAATACGTGCTGGACCAGCCGGCGGTGGGCGGCGTGATCGTGGGCTGTCGGCTGGGCGTGGCCGGAGCCGAGCACATCCAGGACAACCTGCGCAGCTGCGGCGTGAGCCTGACTCCCGAGGACCTGCACGCCGTCCACGCCGTGCTCCAGCGCTCACACGACCTCCTCCTCGCCGTCGGCGACTGCGGGGACGAGTACAGGAGATAGGCAGCGGAGGGGGAGGGGCTTCAAAACGCGCGATTCGCCGTCATGTCTGACGCGGTGGCCGTTTCAGCGCGTGACTGCAAGGGATACGCCTATATTGCACCCAGGTCTCATCCTCGTCTTTGTTCCTGCCGACCCCTTTCTGTCATACGACAGTGTAATGCCACCATTGCTTGTGCCGAAGTCCCTCCCAGTGCTGCCAAATATGCTTAAAAGCAAAGAATTTGCCGAGCCATTGTGTGACGTCTTCTAGATATAAAACCATTCACTGCTTCATTATGATAAATAAAAGCAAATATGAAGTCATGCATGATACGTAGTGATATCAGGCGAAATGAAAAGGCAAAAGGGGGTGGGGGTGGGGGGTGTGGCGATGGTCGCCAATGGCAGTGGGGACTTTGGAGACGTCTCTCCATCTGTGGTCGGTAAGGGTGAAAGTTTGGGGGCGGGGGTGTCTGGGATCGTGTGGCGAATGGAGGGGGGCAGACTGCGTGACGATGGGGAGGTGTTGATGTTGATGCGGATGGACAGTTAAATAATAATCAGGGTCTGCAGACCGCCGCTCACGCATCTGCTGGGCTCAGGAGTGGCAGGAAGTGTCCCTGGGCTACACAGGGGACTCTTCACCCCCAACTCTTATCCATATCCAGTCTGATGTGCCTTTTAATGTGAACCAGTCTCTTTATCCATGATCCTGATTCAGATCTGCTTTGATGTGTCTTTAATGTCAACCAGTCTCTTTACATCTGACTCTGATTCATCTACAGCCTGATATGTTTTAATGTGAACCAGTCTCTTTCCCAGTGACTCTGATTCAGATCTTGCTTGATGTGTCTTTCATATGAACTAGTCTCTTTACATCTGACTCTGATTCATCTACAGCCTGATATGTTTTTAATGTGAACCAGTCTCTTTCCCAGTGACTCTGATTCAGATCCAGTCCGATGTGTCTTTAATGTAAACCAGTCTCTTTACCTTCAACTCTGTTTCAGGTCTAGTTTGACGTGTCTTTAATGTGAACCAGTCTATCTACTCTCGACCCTGATTCAGATCTAGTTTGATGTATCTTTAATGTGTGCTATCATCTTTAAACTAAACTGGTCTATATCCATATTTGAGAAGGTTGCATTGCAATACAGCTACTTGCGGAGGTGAAGAACTGGGGACAGAGGATATTTAGTAATATGGTTGCACAGAGCAAAAGCTACTGGTGCCTTAATTTTGATCAATTTATGCTACTATGCCTGCCACCAATATCAAAATGCAGTTGTGTGCTGCCCCCGTGATCCAGACATGCTTTTGGGTGGTGAGCCATCAAGCAGTCACGGCAGTGATCTCAAAAGTGATATACTGCTTCAATTTGCTCAAAATGAATGAAATTATATTTGCTGTGTTGTTCAAGTGATGATGGATTCTTGAATTTATCATAATGATTATCTGAGTAGCCACTCACATAAGGGTCTCATTGGTCCAGTTTATATGGCATTGTTTCAACGAGGCTGACTTTCTCATCCCATATGGCTAATGGGCTCAGCTAGATTTTGGATTATTAATAGGGGTCACTTAACATAAGGGAGTGGCGAGTGCCAATTAAATACCATGTAGCTCTTTCACTGGAGATGGAACAGCAGGGAATATTTATTGAGGTCATACATCTTATTTATCTTAGAGATTGTCTGTATTATTTGGAAATTTCAGTGAAATGTCCGGGACAAGTTCATATTGCCTTTATCTGTTTTTCCATTATGCTTTCAATACTTGCAAATGCACTGCAAAAATAAAGTCAGTCTGAACAATATTTCTGTCTGGTAGTTGGACATTACCGTTGATATTACTATTTTTAAACAAAAAAAAAAATGAAATATAGAAAAAATATACAGCAAATCAGGAGAGACAGTTTGACTTATTTCAGGATTTGCCAATGTATTCCGGAAATTTTGCTTGTCAAGTAATGTACAATTGGACGATAGTTTCTACTTCAGACAAAAAAAAATATTTTGGATCAAACCACAAGCTTGGAACAATTGTAAAAAGACTTTTTTTTTTCTAGTATATGGCACTAGTAGAAAGGCATCCTTTGGAAAAAGTGGTTATGAATTAATGCCTTTTTTTATTCCCTTAAAATTCAAATCAAAATATTGTCTCAAATATAACCTTTCATTGAAATGCAATCTTTGATAAAAATCAATATGTGTGCCAAAATGATTGGATCCCCATCATTTAATACTTTGTGTGGCCCCTTTCGACAAAAAACATCTTAGTCTAATATGAGTCTGTAATGAGATTGTAGACGACGGCTAGAGATGGGAGACTGTCCTTCCATGCAGAATCTCTTCAGATCCATCAGATTCCTTGGTCCACATTTATGGAGACTCTTCCTCAGGTCATCCTACAGGTTTTCTGTTGGGTTTAGATCAGGGGACCAGGACGGCTATTGCAAAACCTTGATTTTGTAGCTGGTGAACCATTATTGTGGTGATTTCGAGGCTTGCTTTGAAGTACTGCCCTGTTTTAAGATAAAGCCATGGCCTAGTTTAGACTGCTTGGCAGAGGCTGTAAGGTTTATCCTGTTTGTTGTCCTGGGCCTTTGAAAGAAATGCAGTCCCGTAACACCAAATATCCTCCACAGAACATCACAGTGAGGCTGAGGTTCTTCACGGAATGGGTATTATTTAATCAAGGCCAAACATATGATACTCTTTGCCAAACAGTGCTATTTTGTTCTCATCTTTCCATAGAAACTGGTCCCATTGAATGTTCTTGTACAATATGGTAAACTGCAGGCACTTGGGGTTGTGTTGACTGAGGCTTTTGTCTGTTTGTCATGTATTATGAAGGTCATCAGGTGACATGGGGTTTCTTTCTCATTGGCTAAAATGTTTATGTATGATGGTCTTGGCTTTAGTACCTTTTTACGCTCTGATGAGGACCATACAGGTCAAAATGTAGGCTTATTATTGCCATATTATAATAATGGAGTATTATTATTTGGCTTGCTTCTTTTTTGACTAAACAATTTTCTTAGTGCCTGGAACACCTAGTTTTTTTGTGGGCTTCTTAAACATCTTGGAGTAGTGTAGATGGTGTCTGATCTTTGTCTGGGAAACACTCTGACCCTATGATATAATAATGTCTGCAATTCTCCAGTTGTGAAACTACAAATTCCCTTGAACCATTCTCCACACCATGCTTGCTTTCAAAGTAGGCACATGTCCTCTTCCAGACAAATTTTTTACATTTCAAAGGGTCTTAAACTTCTTAATTACTGTATCAATTAACAAAATGCTGATGGATGACTGGGAGAAATCAGCTGGTATATAATTTCATATTCATACCCTAGGGCAGGGGTGTCTGGTCCATAAAGAGCTGAGGGGCTGTAGGCTCTCATTCCTACGGAGCAGAAGCTCACCTGATATACCTAATCAACGGTGCAGGATGACTTCAGTTGATTTGAATTGGTTGTAACAGGTGTGCGTCTGCTTTGTTGGACTGAAAACCAGCAGCCTTTGGCCCTTTTACAGACCAGTTTGACACCCTGCCCTAGGGAATGGTCATAGGTGACCATTTTAAGCGAATGACAACTTATAAAGTGAACTGACAACAGAAGAATTGTCCCTCAATCCCTTTTGTAATTTTGAGACTGAACTGAAAGAAGGCTTACACTTCATGATCGAAATTCACAAAACCACCATCTTTACATTAACAGTGAGCTTTAGTAAAGTCGAATGTCCTATAGCTCCTTAAAAGCAGGCAGTAAAAAAAGGTCAGTTTATCAGTCTGTGAAGAATTGAATCCTCCAATGCAACAAATTTTTTGCTATATTACTGAACAATCGCAATTGTACTCTACGAAAACAACTCTACCGATATAGCGGGAATAACTCAATGCAGTAAGATAAATGTAGAAAAGGAGTGACATCATTATATAAACAGTAAAACCAGCGAACATGCAAGTATGCCCTCTCATTGCAGAGCAAAGACAACTCACGCCTACTTTGTTAAAAAGAAACAGAAAAAACATCAGAAACGTATCTCCAGTTGCTAGATAACCGACATAAAGAAAGGGGGAACACTAGCTTGTGCATTTACAAAAACAGCTCAAGACATGCAGGAATTTAGTTAAAAATTAGTCAAGTTATGGTCAAGCCACGTCACTATCGCATGACTGCTAAAGCATTCCTTGGCCTCTCATTGGCTAAATCTTTTCAAGGGATGGAAAGATGGCGGCCTTCAGTTTATTTCGTTGTTTGGATGCATTCTTGTAATTTGAACTCCATATGGGTAATTCTGTTACAACCCCAATTCAATCATTTTCTCAGTATTTTGAATGAAAGATTACTAGCAACCTAATTTTTTCATAGCTTTTTAAGCTAATATTTATGTCCCAAAAACTGAGCTTTTGGGGATATCATGGATTCACCAAGGACGCTGCCACTACTGCTGCAGATCCTCTGCGTTTTCGTGATTACGGGATAATTTTTCTTGGGAATTGAATGGAACATCTTATGTTCATTCCTGGCACCAAGATGACGGACATTATTGTTTTGTGTGACCCAAGAACATTTCTTGTATTGCCACCATCAGACCAAAATTTACATTTCCAAATGCAATATCTCAAATAGTTTTGAGAGGAGTCATGTGTCACACTGATCATTTCTGGAGCGTGGGAAAGGACTATATCTGATGTTGGTACCCTATGACTTTTGCCGTACCATCACCGCCAGGTGAAATTTTTTATTTTTAAAAATTGATGTTATTGGACCGGCATTAATGGCAATCATCTAAGCTAGGTTGCAGTCAAATAGTCAAAAAATATGTCCCATCATTTAATCAATGGAAAACCTCATGAGGTCAAGGACAGATGTGAAGGAGAATTCTTAAGGACTTGAGAAAAAACAACCACTGGCGATAAAAAAACCTTTCTGACCTGTCAATCAACTGTAGAATAGCCACCAATCAGATTGCCATACCTTACATCACTGCTATATTGTCCCACAATCAATGCAGTCATTAGCTGTGTGTAATACGCAAATGTCTGACTTTATCAAGAATGATTCTTTGGGCACATTCACACTATGTATGATTGTTCCGTACCATTCAACAGTACAAATGTCCCCCCTTGCCTCTCCCCCCCAGTCAGCTTTCACGCTTATAATATCACACCAGACCGAGTACACTGGCATATTTCAAAATTCCAATACAGCACGTTGCTGTTTGCATATGGTTTTAAATGGGGAAATATATAGAGAAAGAAAAAGAAGCAATCCCTCAGGTTGAAAGAATTCCATATTCAACTTCCACTTTTTTGGCTTTTTTTTTGCCAGTATTTTAAAAGGAGGCACCAATATTTTTGGGGGGGAGTTCATTGATGACAAGGGGATTATAATATCAATATTGAATATTAATATTGTTGATGCATATGCTGTGCGTGCCATAGCAACCCGGTGGGTCATCGGTAACATGAATTACCAACAGCACGAGAAATTAAACTCCAAATGTTCTTGACTGGATGTACGCCTGACGTTTTTACACACCCGGGTCTTTCTCAGGGTGCCCAGACATCAAAGTAAGTTGAAAGAAGTGGAGGTAGAATATGGAATTATACACCCCTTGCTTTTTTGGCCATGCTATCCACTGCCCCGTACAACGTATTTCCTCATAACTTGAGCTGCCAGACATTCGCACCGGGTCCTGCACTTTGAAATATCGCAGTCGCATTTTCTTCAGTTAGTCGTGGCACTGTTCCATTGTTCTGAGATAGCCAGACAAATGTAACAACTCATTATTCCATAAATCTCCAAGTTTTTCCAGTTGTGATTGTATGGTTTCATCCTGAATTTCCTCATTTGAATGGAAAGATCTATTTGCCGCTATGAACAGAACAGAAGAGCTGAATAGTTAAGACGTCACGTAACAGTAATCTTCCGTGCTCAAGTAGAGCACTCATACATTTGGTATGAGTATGAATGAACCGTACCCTAGATCACTTCTTCCGTACAGTATGCCTGTGTTCACATTTACCAAATGAACTGGACTTTAGGTCAAGTGTACTTGGGTCCGTGCCAGAGTCTCTTGTGTGAAAGCACCCTTAGATGCGCTTTGGGAAGGTTAAATACTGACGAAAGATACCCTCATGGCAATGAGCTCAAATTAGTATAGTGTAGTATATCATCTGTAGTATAGCTAGTAGTGTAGTATATCATCTAAAGTAGAGAGAAAATCTATATGGAATTAAGAAGGGACTGGTTTTCAGACACTCTGGAGCAGAGGTGGGCAACGAGGTGCCGTATCTGTCCCTAGTTTTCTCATTAACTTGACTTTTAATTAGTTGATCGGTTAAATTAGCCAAACCATGAATGAAATCTGACATTTTATGTGCATTTCTTTTAATTATCACGAATGACCACCAAAGACTGTTCTTGCCTCCCTTCATAAAACATTTCTTTGATCTAATCACTGGACAAATCTAAATTTGTGTAATTAAGTCAATTAGTCAGGGTAATTGATAAAAATAAAAACCTGCATGCACACCGGCCCTCCAGGACCCACCCCTGCTGTGGAGGATGAATGTTGTCTTCATGTTTTTCTATGTGACTTGGCTATAACGTCAGGGAAAACTTTTAATAATATCTTGTTATGTTTATGCAACAAGAAGGAATTGATATGATACGCTGTTTATGTGAACATTTTTCTTTTTCTTCATTTTTTTGTACAGTCATAAGGAAAGGACAGTGATTATAACTGTTTTCAGCAAGAGTGACATGAGCAACAACAAAAAAAACCTGAAACCAGGCATGTTATCACATGAAAGAATATTAGGACTTGTTCATTTTTCTACGTGGGTATTGATTCTGTTCCAATTCATTTATAGCAGTGAGGAGAGATTATTTGGGAGCAATAAATAATCTGTACTTAGTGGAACCAAAAAGAAAAATGCATCCAATAAACATCAAAAGACAAAGCAAGGTTATAATGCTACAAAAATACCTGTTTTGTGAGAAGAAACCATTCTTTTATTGGTGTAAAATGTTGTTGGGACCAAGGTAAAACAGCTGTGTAAAATGATCATCATTGGTCATTGCAGTCATTTTGTTTATCAAGCTGGCATCACTGCTCTGAGACCTGAACACTGTTATTCAGGTATGGGTAGAAAATGGGTGCACCGTGTCAAAATGTTAAAAAGTGACAATTACTGGTCGCTGATTATGCACAAATCTACATTACTAAGGGACAGGAGGGCACATACACAACAGGTCAACTCAAGGCTGCTGGAACCACATCAATGACAGTCAAGAGAAGCACCATTTTTTACTTTTGGGGGGGATTTCTGCGACTATTTTATTACTGAATTGGGACAGTGGGGAAGAGATCAAAGCCCTCCTCTACTTTGCATTGGCAGAGCTGCTGACCATCTTCCTGACCGCCTGCATGATGGCGTCCCTGTCAATGCCGAAGATTTTGAGCAGCTCGGTGGGCTTTCCACTGCGCGGGACGTGGGACACTGCCAGGCGGCGCACCGTAAATCCTTGCTCGCCCGCCACAGCTGAGCACACTGCCTCCCCCAGGCCTCCTGAGGAATTGCAACAATAACAATACATGTATACAGGCAGCACAGCCAGAGACTTCGCGCGGAAACAAAGGCATGCCTTCTACCGCATTACCATCTGCGACTGTGCAACACTTTCATGATCCATATTCACTTGAATTCCCATCACCCTCCATCTTGGCTAAATACTTCTGACAGGCTTGCATTAGATTTTCTCACCCACTGAGCTGGAGTCCTGGAGGGGCGGGGGGGGGGCATTCTCAGCCTCTCTGGGCATCTACACTGTGGGGGTCTCCACAACCCACCTCTGATAACGTCTCCACCCTCCTATCCCCATGACATGACTGCAGATGGCCCTCACCCCCAACAGACTCACATATCATGTATATCCATACAGTCCATTGAACAGACTGTGCATCGATGCATGATATTGCCAGCCACTCCCTACACATTTTCATCCCACAAGGTGCACTATTTTCTTCTATTTCTACTTTTTCACAGGGGAAATATATTTGCTGCAATAGGACTTGATGGTTTATAGTTGGGTGCGGTTTCTCCTTTGTTCCTACAGGGCTCAGACCGTTGTCTTGATGCTGAAATACAGCCAGCGTTGGCGTTCTGTTATGTGGGTCACGGAAAGCCCGAGGGGCTCACGTGAAGTTGAAGAGACCTGACAGCAGATTGTGCTTTACATACGACTCCGCCCAAAAGGTGCACCCCACAGCCTTGAGGAAGGAAACTTGTCAACGAATCAGCCCAGCTCTAGATTTATCATTTACATTAATATTGTGATTAATGTGTAGAATTCAGGGCTGCTAGGTTGACTCGCTTAGTAAAACTGCTTTTTGCTGCACGAGAGTGACTGCCATGGTATCAGACTGAATTCAGTCGTGCCAGTGCTGACTGTGGTCAGCAGCCTCACGAGAGCAGCAAGTAATGGGCTTTGCGCTGCTAAGCAGAAATTGGAGGGATACAGCCAATTTGGGTTCGCATTGGTTGTAGCTCAAGCACCTCCTACAGACCATCAAAGCACTCCTCAGTTATGTTCCGAGCTGGCACAAGTGCAGGTTTCTTTCGCTGTTGTTCTGAGGTTACACACTGCAAAATCAAAATCTTACCAAGCATTTTAATCTTGTATTTGGACCAACACTTTTTTTATTCCCTTTTTTCTGAGAAAAAAAAATTCTGTAACTTATGTGAGATGATTTTGACTAAGTTGTAGATTTGTTTGTGGGGTAAGAAAATTTCACTTACCACATAAACAAATCTGGAAATGAGTAAAAAAAAAACTTCAAATCAGGGGAAGAATTTGATTTTATTTTTCAGAAAAAAAAGGTATTCAAATTAGGTGTTTAAGTTTTAACACAAGATTAAAACGTTTGGTAAAAGTTTGTTTTACAGTGTATGGTTTGACACTGGCAGTGAGTTTAAGTGTACTGTTTTATATATATATATATATATATATATATATATATATAAATTTACAAAAAAAGAAGAAATAAATTTAGAATTTAGGTAAGTTAACCTGATTTTTTGGAGTTGCTCCTATTTTAATTGCAGTGCAAGTGAGATTTAATTAGGAAGGGTGTTGAAATGTTGTCCTTGGGTCAGGGCGTAATTATGCTGTCGCCCTATTTGGTCATGGGTTTTCTGGGGTTTTTCCATCTCGGTTCCCAACATCCATCATCTCTCGGTGACTTGCAGAGGTTGCGTTACACTTTCTGATTGTCCATCACAGTAATGGACAGGGGCATAAAAATTCCGTCATAATCAATTATTACCTGTCATTGTAATTTTATTTTTTAAAATGATAATCTTTTTTTTTTTAACATAATAGAATATAACAGAATAATTTATAGATTACGCATTAGCTGATGCCGACAGTGATTCATGTAGACACACATTGCACACTGTGTTAAATACTGCACTGCGTGGATTTTCGAACATACTGCTGTATGAAGTTTATAAAACATCACAAATGATTTCTCCCCCCACACAGTAACAGTGCGCAAATGAGCAATGCTTTCCGTTATTGCTGGGCTACACTAAGCCTAACGACCACAGACTTGCTAAGCGGTCCTACGAAGCTGCTCATGAACTCGTTATGTCAACCGGGGCTTTTTCCCCACCTAGATATCTGCGTGTTCATATAACAGAGATGGCGTTTGTTGCATATGACCAATCGTCTACCGGCCGCAGAGCAGCATATTTTACGAAGGAAGAGCAAATGATCATATTACAAAAATATGAGGAATACAGGATCATACCAGACATGCCAAGTGTGACACATTCAGCTTGAGTCCTTCATCTCTTAGTGGCATTCATGTTCCTGTGCCGTAGTCAGCAATTATTCGATGAACCCAAACTGAAGAAATTCACACGCGGAATTCAAGTCATTGCACATTAAGTTCATCAGTTTCACATGCATTACAGTGGATTTCCCCACTATAGCCTACTAGTGACACGGAAATTGATTATGACTCGGGAATTCTCACGCTTGTCTGTACTGAAGGATTGAAAGCAAATTGCATAAAGACGTTTCAAATGGTCTTATTACATTTAAACAATTTAAACGATTATGAAACACATGCATTTTTTCCAATCCCTGAGTAAAGAGAAGCAGAGAAGTCCGGAGTCATCGCTTTCCTTAGTGAGGTCCACCTTCACGCAAGTGAAACTGAGACTTCCATGCACAAGGATTTAAATTCCACATGAGAATCATTAATCAGCGTTCACTGAAAAATTGCGGACTACGGAGAATAAGCCTAAAAAATGAGTGAGACCTACGGCGAATGCGTGAAACTTGGAATCTGTGTCATACGGATCAAAGACAATGCTTGAGACAATATGAAACCCACCACCAATTGGACGGGGGTGTCCTTCAAAGTATTCCATCATTGCTAAAAAAAATCCGTCAATGATGGAAAATATTCAGTTAACGCGACCTCTGGTGACTTGTGACAAAAACACTACTGATGTACCGTTTGGCTGACTGCACCCATTCCGTATCATACACCAAATATCAAACCCGAAGAAACATGAAGACTTGCTAATGGAAGAAGAATGAGTGCACAAATATATATAAAAGAAATCTGATTCAATCCTCATTACAATTCCCCATGTCTTCTCAGTGTTAAGCGATCTTTAAGCTTCCCTCCATAATCTGTACTTCACATGTGAGGAGGTGAGATAAATACGTACCCTCACAGTAGTGGTCTTCCACAGTGATGATGCATCCCCTGGTTGCCCTGGCATGATCGATGATTGTTTTACAATCCAGTGGTTTGATAGTGAACGGGTCAATGACTCTAATATTGATCCTCTCTGCAGGAAGAAAGGAGTCACGCATGATTAACATCACTGAGGCCCCTGCTTTATCTGACACCATCCACCACTCTAATGGTGTGTTTCCACCAAACGCAAAACTAATTTTTTGTCCCACCAGATTACATTCGAAGTCAATGCAAAGAAGCAAATACACTCAAAAAGACTCTGGTTAGCGCTGGGCAACACAAATCATGCAGGACATGTAGTGCGACGCGACATGAATGGCTCGCACGAATGGTGTGAAAGCACAAAATTCGCATTTCACGCAAAATACACGTGAGAAGATGCTAGATTGCACCAGGCATCACGGATCACGCGGGAGACGCCACGCGACGCAACGCCACTGGTCCATGTGAAAGGCACAAATGCACAAAATTTGCATTTCATTCCACCTCAAGATATCCATGTTGAGCAAAGGTTTTGCAAAAGTAGAACAGTGTTCTGAATAGTACCATTACTAATAGCAACAACATTGATTAGCTAAGCTACCAAGCTACATATTCAAACTACATTTAGCTGCATTGCTAGAGATAATGGGCCTGCTACCTAGATAGCTAGCTATATCAAATAACCTACGCAACACAATTTCACTGAAATATTGGTCTAGCTCAACATCAGATATGACAACATCATCAGTTTTGTGAATACTTTCATTCTCTAGCGGATACAATGTTCATAAAGTAAAATGTTTGTGATGTTAGCACAGCAACATGAGCGTCGCCATCTTGTACATTGGAGAAGGTTTTTTGAGATGGCAGGAAGTACCACCCTTGAGTGTAAACAAGGCTCAACTTGCATTGCTGTTAGTCGGTGGTGTGAATTTGCGTGTCAGTCCTCTACCAAGTTGTTCGCCCATCAAAGTGGATGTATTCTTGGCGCAAACTGACCGAGAAATCTTCAAAACGAAAAAATGAAAAAGTCTAAACTCTCGTGAGTAAAGCGAGGAGAAATTTCGTCTTGTATTTGGTGGAAACACAGCATTATAGCCATCCAACCGTGGCACACTCAGCCAGGGGTTTTCAAACTCGGTCCTGAGGACCCCTGTGCATGCTATTTTTCATTCCGACCGCAATAACAAAGCTAGAACTTCACCAAGCGGATAATTTTTCTAAACTAGGATCTTATACTGCGGGATTAATGAAACTTTTAAATCACCCTCTGTCAGAAATAGCTATGTGTGCCATTAAAAATACATCTTCCGTGGATGAATTGGATTAAATTTCAAACAGTAAATTTCGATATGCTTGTAACTGCATGAAAGGAGGCAAGTCATCAGTAAACAATGACTTTAAAAACATTAAGCTTTTAATTACACCTGGCTACCAATCCTAACCATTTGGAAGATAACGAATTTCATGTGAACACAAGTGATAAAGAAGTCCACATGCATTGCGTTTCAGTTTGTGGAAAGGTAGCAAATTATGCATATTCAACAATAAATTTAACGTAGTAACCAGTTAACTCATTAAGTTGGCCAATTAACCGAACTCATTTGTTACCTCTTTTTATGCAGGCTACGGTTTCTGCTATAGTTCCATAATCGCAATATAAATTTGCCAATCATTGTGGCATTGAAAAACTATATTGGCATGATGTGGATTAGAGAGGTATATAATCCCTCTAAACATCAAAAGCACTCAATTAATTTAAACAAACAGCTTGTTACAGATTCTGGAATCGCAATTGCTGTCAGTCCAAAAAGCAGCATACCCAGGGGTCCCCTCGGACTAGAGTTAGAAAATTACTTCACTTAGCCAAGGAAGTGGCACAGCCCTTTTTATGGATCCTGATGGGAACAGACAAAATAAGTAAATCTGGATAGGCAAAGAGAACTCATCACACTGTTTCTACTCATCCGATATATACCTTGATTTATGACCTAGATTTTGAATCCCGGGCCCTAGCCTTTCTTGAAGCAACATACAAAAACATTCACGCAAAAGTAACATGTACAACACGACATGCTACCTTCTCTTACTGCCACTACTTTCAATTCTGAACAAGCTGCTGTTCTGTGACAGCCTTTCCTTTCCAATTGGTTTAAACATCTCCAAACTCAATGACGACACTCAGAAACAGCCGCTCTGAAGATCGGCGTCGCATTTTACATCCAGCATTTTGTGTCCATGTTCAGGAAGGGCTTTTTCTGCACCTCTCTTAAGCTGCTCAGCGGCAGCCAGAGCCTCATGGAGAGTGACTCCGGCTCCAATCACCGTGACCTGGTCATCGCTGCTCTTGTACACAACCTGGGGGAATAACAAAGCCATGAAAAGGCAGCTGAGGGTGGTGAGTCTTGTCCTGTTGAGTGTGTGCATGTAATACACTATGGAGAAGGCAGGAGAACTGAAGGCTTTGAAAAGGACTCAGAATAACTCTATACCTTCGCCTGTCCAACGTGGAAATCCTCATTGCTGTTGTAAATGATGTTGTTTTCTGGACGACTGGTCCTAATGAAGCAAATACCCTGCAGAAAGAGCATGAGGAGAATACTTTGGACAATGACAAACTGGGCTCCAGGCTTTTGCATTAGAATGGTAAGAGGGTGACTAACTAACCATTCAGTTTCAGATTTTCACTCTTAACTGAAAGCAATGAGGTAAATGATTGTAAATGCTACTCCAGTTTTTCATCATAAATGCGGCGCATCTGTCGATGCATACACGCGAAACAATGACAAGCACAGAAAGTCAATCCTCAACCCTTCTCACGCAAATCTACATTTGAAATGGAGGCCTGGCATCTGATGTACCTTAGTATTGGCAGCTAACTCCACTGCTCTCTCAGTGGACAGACCATCGCTGGGATAAAAAATGGTCGCCGTAGGTATGGCCCTGAACATGGCTATGTCTTCCAGGCCCATCTGTGAGGGTCCGTCCTCTCCTGTGAAGGGGGTTGGGGGGAGTGGGGGGGGGGGGAGGTGCACAAGTAGTTCGGTCTTACTCATTAGAGAACTGGGGTTGGGGGCAGCTGATTAAAGTGAACATAAAAACAGGCAGGCAGGCAGGCATGCAGGTAACGCAGCATGCAGTGTACCTGGAGAACCAAAAGGAAACCAGGCAGCCCCGTGACAACTTCCAGAACAGATAGGGAGAGTGAGAGGGAGGGTCTGAGTGCTAATAAAAGTGGCAGGGAGAAATAAGGAGGACAATGTAAAGAAATCAAAATAGGTCCAGGAATCACGAGAAAAACTGGGACGCCACGATAAACTGAGAGGAGGGGAAAGATTCCAAATACTGAAAAGCGTTTCACGTCTAAACCAAAAAACATCTTCATTGTAGTGGTGTTTTGTCTCAATTCATTTAAAATAAACATGTTCATCTGAGTCTCAAAAAAAACCCTTTTGTGATAAACCACAGGTATTATTTTGGTAGATACAACCCAGGCAAAATGCTTCACATTATATTGAATGGGTCCCTGAAGGTATCAGACGCTGCTAGGATAATTAATTTAGTCAAGGAGGGAAGATAAATCAGTTATTGTCATATTTCCATATAAATTCCATTTAGACAACAACACTGGTGCAGAAACACATCAGGGCTATTCCACCACTGAACAGAAAGTTATCAATCTAGGTAAAGAGGAAGCCCACTCTACTGGTCTAAGTTTACATGATGCTTCCAGATAAGCATATTTTTAAGCCTTACAACAGGAATGTACACACATTTTTAACCATGTGATCAGTGATGGTTACTGAGAGGAAAAAGGGGACATAAAACATACTTTTAAACCTCACTGCACCACAACTGCATATAATATATAATTACATTAGCAATGAGAAACCAGAAATACTGTGACTCTATCATTATAGTGGCGTAGGAGACAGCGGGTAGAGACTGACCTATGGACACACCACAGTGGGAACCGCACAGGTTGATGTTGCTCTCGGAGATGGCAGCCATGCGCAGCTGGTCAAATGCACGGGTGAAGAAGGTGGCAAAGGTGCTAGCAAATACAATGTTCCTGTCCCGAGCAGCACAGCCCACTGCCACACTGACCTGGAGGGGGTTTGAAATTGAGGGCATGTTACCGAAGCACCTCATCGCGTGGGGAGGATTGCGCAGCCCAGCAGGCTTCAGTGCAACAGCTGCACCACCCAGGAGACAGAAAAACGAGCTCCTGAAACAGGGCTCCTTAAAATCATCTAAAATACTATTTGTAACTAGATAACTCGGTCACCACAGGGACCGAGTCGTGTGCCTCCCCGATCCCGAAATTTCAGACAAAATGGCCGCCAGCGGCCATATTGAACGTCCAAAATTGCCGAAAATCGGTCTTGAGCATGGTCAAATAAATATTTTAGAAAATTTTTTAAGGATTTAAAATAAGGATTTTAGAAAAAAATCCTGTCATAATTGTCGCTTCCAGAGCCCAGGACAGAAAATCTCTGCGGGCGCGGCGGAACTAAACCATAGTATCTCTCGACCATAGTATCATCATTGGGGAGATACAATTAAGGCCAGGGCTTACTATTAAAACAAATAAAATTTCAGTAACAAAATGTAAATATTTCATGGTGTGAGAAGAATCTTTTCACATTTCAATTGGAATTTTCATTCTATGACTTTGATTTCCTGATGTGGAACGCTAGTTATTAACAGATATGCAGATGTGAAGATCAACAAGTCATTCTAAGTTAAGAAGAAATATTTTGACTTATTTTAACACATCAGCATTGTTCAAAATACAAGATATTGCTCAGTAGCTCAGAATTTTAGGCCGATTTTGAAACTGCATAACTATTGCGGATTATAAAATGGTGAAAAATGACTCAATTTCTTTCATTGATGGTCATTATATTGCATAGCCAACAATATAAAATTGCCTGTCCTTTAAGGAACATGATAAAGGCCAAAAATAAACGCCATTCAATTTAGCTTTAATAACCATGCCAGTGATATAAAAGTGTAGTTAACAGACAGGTAACAATAAAATGACTGCAGTAGCACAGAAAGTAAGTAGGGCAAATCACCACCAGCACCACCAGAGTTGCATTATGGAAGAAGTCATGCATTATTTAGTGAGCTCGATTTAGAAAATGGCATAAGTCAGCCTTGACTTCACTGAGCAGAGCACAGAGCGGACTGGATTTACTGATATCAAAACAGAATAATCATGGATAAGCTTTTTTTTTTTTTTTTAATTACGCATGTGTTGTGGCTTAATAATGCCAAGAGTGAAACAAATGAAGAATGAATGAATGAACACAAAACCAGAATAATATTAAGGAAGACTACACAACTGCAAAAATGGTCTTGAATAAAGTGTTACAAAACTTCTAAATTGGTTGCGGAAATTGAGGACTGAAACAATCCTCATAATGTTGATAACTGAGTGTTACGCAGCCATAGATTACTCATGCGACAGCCAAAGTACTCAACTTTACAACGTACGCCCAGCAGAGCTAAAGAGACTCCATTACCATGTTTTGTTCGGCGATATAGCACTCCACATAGCGATTGGGGTACTCGTTCCGGAAAATCTCTGAGAAGGTGGAGTTCTTGGTGTCCCCGTCCAAGGCTACCACTCGCTCGTTGTAGCGGCCCAGCTTAGCCAAGGCCATTCCATAGGCCTTCCTCGTGGCTATCTGTGGCCAAAAACAATAAAATGTGACTTTTTTCCCCCTTTTATTTCCAACCCCAACAGAAACTACTGGAGGACTGCAAAAAATAGCAAGAATTGAAATCCTTCCTTACACGGTGAAAAAACTAATTCTAACATTGTGGTCAAGACACAAAAACATCAGTAAACCTCAAGGCAGACGGAAACCTTCATCTTCACCACTTTTTAATGAAGAATATTGCAAAGCTTCAGGGTGAAAATTGAAGATCCATGGAAAAACATTATATTACACCACATTGTCATTTGGCATAGAGTGCTTTGACTGGACAAGGAGAGCAGAGAATCCCATAGGGAAGTACCATTTAAATACCAGAAGCGACAATACATAGGAAGGACCTTGCTCAGTGAAATACCAATTGGGGGAAAATAAACCCAAATCTAATTTGTTTAATTGTATATCTCAGCATTAAGTAAGGAAGCTTATCATTCTTGTGAAATCATTCAGTCTTCTGGTGAAAGGTTGGGCCTCACAGTCTGATATCGAATGAGGACCTCTTCAGTCTCAGGACGATCGCTCCAAACGGTGAAAGGGTTTCAGAGGGATAGTGGCTTATTACAAACCCACTCCACCCACTGGCCAATATATGGGTTTCTATGAGTCATGCCTGTGTTAGCCCACAACTGTGGAGAGATAACTAGCATGTGCGCACAATTCCATATCAATCACATCAACAGTGTGGTTGTGGAAATGAGAGTTAATATGGGTGTTTTAACCTGGGGTCAAAAAGGGGACAAATGCTGAGAAATACCAGGATGAATACACTTGGCTCTGGTTAACAAATCGCATATACTGCAGAGCCAGTCCGACTTGTGTTTGGTGCCTTGTGCGGGCCTCTGAACCTTGTCTCCAGGCTTGTAGTTGGGGCCGCTGGGCATCCTGATGTTGCGTACGCTGACGGGCGGAGCGTCTTCAGTGGGGGAGGCTGGGTACAGGCGCTTGTTATTGTTCAGGATGCGGCACTGCATCTCCTTCATCACTGTGTCAGCCAGGTCTCTGCTGAGAGGCTTACCGTGCCAGCCCATCTTATCCTCAGCCACTGCGCGCATACACATGCACACACGCAAGCACACACACGCAACAAACGCACCCATAAACACACCCAGACATGCAGGCGCATGCACGCGCAAACACACGCACATACATGCGAACACACCCACAAGCACATAAGACACACACACACATGCATGCAGACGTGCACAGAGATATGCTCACACATGTACACGCACATGTAAAGACAGACATATGAGCGCACTCAAGACACACACACAAATGTGCATATATATACACACATGTACACACACACACACACACACACACACATACACACACACACAAAATAAAACTCTTGTGAAAATCTTTGATGAAAAAGTGCACTGCCATTTTTACCATTACATTCATCTAACAATACAATATGAAGATATACTGTAATAATTATGTGGGCACACGACAAACCACTATTAAGTCCTGTCGTGATTTGTAAGTGGACACTGAGAAAGGCGGTAGTACGCTGTATATATAAAACTACACAAAAGCAAAATATTTGGGAGCTCCAGGAGGGACAGTATTTTAGATATATTTACATAAAATATGCATGTGAATCCATTCATTTCATGCAACTCTGTACCAACTGGAAAACAACCTACTTATCTGACATTATACTTATGACTTACAGCTCCATTCATGGAGTCAAACTGCTAGCAAGAAAACAATGTGTTCTCTCACACCTTGAGTCCGAGTCTATGAATTACAGTATACTTGTATCACCAACTTAGTGTTCTAGAATGTTTGAATCTGTGGGTCGCTATGTCAGTGGTCTCCAACCCTGCTCCTGGAGAGCTGTCATCTGGTTGGTGTTTACTCCAGCTTTATGTCAGTACATCTGATTCAACTAATAAGCAGTTCATCAAGAACCGAAACTGGGAAATGAGGAGTGCTTTGCTTTGGTTGAAGTGAAAACCATCCGAAAGTAGCTCTCCAGAGACAGGGTTGAAGATAAGTGTTCAGCATGAATGGTGCAGACCTCTGTTGTTGGAAATCAGACCTGGGTAGATCGATTTATCTTATGTCAGTACAGTACCTGAAATGCCTTTGCCTTTGACAGTTTTGGCAATGATGGCAGTGGGCTGGTGGCGGGTATTGCTAAATGCTTTGCACAACTCCTCCACATTATGTCCGTCCACAATGATGGCATTCCAGCTGGGTACAAAAAACAGAGGTTATACGCCGCTGAAGCACGTTTGTAGCATTATAAACAGTGCAGTGACATACGCATACATGCAAACACTCTCTCACAAACATACACCCAAACACACTCGCAGACTCACACACAAAAATGCACGCACGCACGCATGTACACCCTTTCACATACAAATACACACTGAGACGTTTGTTTCCATGTTTTGTGAGGACATTCCATAGACTTATATTCATTCCCTAACACTTTCCCCTGACCTTAAACCTCTAAATTACATACCTAACCCTAACCTAACCATAACCTGAACCTTAACCTAACCCTAACCTTATCCTGACCCTAACCTTAACTCCATACCCAAAAATAGCTCAATATTTTGTGGGGACCTGGAAATGCCCCCACAAGTACAATGAAATCTGGAATTCCATGTCTTGTGGGGACCTTTGGTCCTCACAAGGGTTGGTGAACATGGTACACACGCTCACGCTCACACTCACACACACAAACATACGTACCCAAAAGCCTCACAGCGTCTCTGGTACTTCTCCACATGGTGCTGCAGGGGGGCAGGGTCGCTCTGCCCGAGGCGGTTGATGTCTAAGATGGCCACCAGGTTGTCCAGCTGGTAATAAGAGGCAAACGACATGGCCTCCCACACCGCTCCTTCAGACAACTCTCCATCTCCCAGAAGACAGTAAACGCGATAGCTGCAGAGACAGGCATTCAGGTCACTGATGGTAAAATCTGCCAAAAATGCAGACGATACATGTGGCAACTGAAAACCAAGGGGCTTCATATGCTAAAAAAATCCAATCCAATGAATGAGGCAGAAAAGACCAGGCGAGGCAGACACTAGAATGATTGACAGCTAGACCTGGCAAATGGTCAATACAGGCAGCCTTAAGTCTGATATTCAACTCGAGAAAATTCGAAACAAGGGCCACAGTATTGTTGCGTATCTGTCACCAGATTCAAAAAGTATTGTGCTAATGTACTTCTGCATGACCAACTAACAATTCAGCTGTAACTACAACTGTAATGCAACTACAGGCCAGGTGGTGGTCAAATACAACCCCAATTCCGAATAATAATTATCTATGTTCTATTGTAAATAACATATTGACTCATTTGATCTGAAAGTCATTGCATTTAGATTTTATTCACAATTTACACTTCGTCCCGACTATTTTGGAATTGGGGTTGTAGTTGGAACAGTGCCATAAATACCATAAGCCAAAGTAAAAGCCATTTTTCAAAAGCACCTCATATTTTGACCACCCTATATATAATAACATCCTACAAGGATGACCAGTTAATAAAATAAAAAAATAGTGGCAAAGCCACTGTGCCCGTTTGGCTAAACATGGCCAAAATGGAATGCCCCTTATTGGCCAAAGGATTGGTCCGATTTGGCTCAAAATCGAACTTGGTTTAGACCTTATGACCATATATACACCTAAGAAATATGCAAAGGGTCGATCAAAAACTGAAGACGCTAGAGTGCAGACAAGCCAGAAGTTTATGCACACATGGACGCACACACGACAGACCACCACTAAAGACCCCGAGCATAGCATAAGCCCCTTGGGCCTTTTGGCCAAGCGGGCGAAAAACCTCAATGACGATGAACAAGCATGTAGATGCCAAACAGCATCATGACACTCATAAAGAATATTTTATTCACCTCACGTGCTCTTTCTCAACTTATTTATTCGACTGCACGATTGAGGGACAATGAAGAGAAAGGCTGGCCTCACAGACATGTGAGGGGACCACACCCACTCCTGCATCCCCAGAGTGCAACACGGCCACAGATCAGAAGCACGCCCCCCACACAGATCAGCACGCTGCTCCCCCCCGCAACATTAATACATCCTGACAGCTTTCCAGTCAAATAGACATGTTCTCGTGAAGGCGAGAAGATCCGGCGAGACAGTGAGAATTAATTCATGCATTCCTGCTCCCGACTGAGAGCAGAATACTGTTCGTCCCTATAGCACCTGGTCTGGCTCCTCCTCAACATCTTCACTTTCGATCAGTGACGGTTCATGGGCCACACAGACCGACCTGCTGTCAAATAAATTACCCAATTCGGTACACTTAAATGAAGCCCGAAAATCACAACCCCATTCATTCAAAATTCACGTCGCAAAGGACCACAAATATAGGATACAGTGATTTTTTTTCAAAAATTATTTGCAGAAACTCTTGTACATGGATTAATATCACTATGAAAGTGGTGCTTGGAAAAGAGAGTAAACTAGAGGGCATTTGGTAGAGCGCAAACCTCCGCCACACCATATAACTGTCCTTTTGGTTATAGAATATGCTCCTGATCACTTCCCAATGTAAATTAACTCTTCCTTGGCCAACCACCTATCATCCTGCCAAATTTCCTGCCAAACTATTCGTAACTTTTTGAGTTATCTAGTCAGATATATCACACACGATAGACAAATATATTTTAATTCTTCCAGATCCAGAATCCGGAATATGTTCCAGATTGCCTCCAAAATTGAACCAACTCATCCTCAGACTACCAGCTATCATCCTACCAACTGTCATGCCAAACCGTTCATAACTTTTTGAGTAATCCTGTTAACAGTGAGACAGACAGACAAATGGGTGAAAACATTACCTCCTTGGTGGAGACAATAAATGTAAAGGATTTTTGGTTCATTAAAGCGTCCTGGCCTGGCATAATGCAATGACTTACATCACACGCAACAAAAACCTGTGAACAGCTAAAGTTGTTTTAGATACCCAAAGCTGTAAGAAAACATTTTAATGTTATAATGGGTGATTAGGTCAATAGCTACCCGACACATTCTCTTGGATCAAAGGACAGATGATTCTAAACCACAGTACAAGGCCTGGATTATGCTGTTTCAGTAGTGGCCTCTCAGTGGCCCGGGGCTTTCCATTGTTCTACAGGCCTATGGGACATTAGGCAGCGAGGGTAGGCTTAACCACTTTAAAGAGAGCATGTTTGTGAAAACTCTTCCAAAAGTATCTGCAGATCAGACCCATTGCGCCTATGAGTGGAAACATTGGGAAATCAAACCATTAACATGTACTCAAAAAGAGAATCCTATGATTAATTCAATAAAATTAAGGACAGCAGTTGCAGGCAACATTGGGTATGTGACTCTTACCAATCAATTATTTGCACGTTTTTATTTTGTTTAAGACGCACATACATAAGAACAATGTATGCATTGGTTCTCCATAATTTTATTTCGTAATCTAATTACTAATTTTCTTGAGTGTTTGCCAGCCATATATTCCCAAAGTTAAGAGAGGCTCTACAAACAAGAGTTTTATAATTATTGGCAGGCAGTGCTAGGTTTCTGACCTGCCCTAGTGCACAAAGACAATACTGCAAATGTTACGAAAGCAAAAACTCCTCAGACACCTGTGGACTGGAGCTGTCACCTGGCTTCTTCCAAATTGTGCATTTTGCTAATTGCACAATCCAGATGTGACAAACATCAACCCTGCTGAGTTTGAATTAAATAAAAACCCTGTGTGTGTGTGTGAGAGTGATGTTGGAGGTGATACATCTGGTTTGGTGCCATCACCGATTAACGTGTGTAATGGAGCAAAATAAACAAGAAACTGAAAAACAGAGAAGTTCTCAGCAGATGCTGCCAACTCTTAGCATGATGAAAGCAGACCACCATTACGCTTGTCAGCATTCACCTTTGCATCAAGGTTAAATGAGTTTGATTGCCCTATATTTACTTGTGCTTACAGGTCTGGACAACTCTGATGTGGTACATGTACTACGTAGCCAAAAGTGTGGTATGAGGACAGATGAATCCAACATTTCATTTCACAATAATGGATATTCATATACAGTTGGTCCATCTCGCTGTGCAGCAATAACTGTGTCTACTTTTCTGGGATGGCAGTCGACTAGATTCTAGAACACTGGAGTGAGGACTTGTTCACAATCCAGCCACGAAAGCATTTCTGAGGTCAGGCAGTGGTGTTGGCCAATTAAACCTGCCTCACAGTTCACTTTCCAGCTGATCCTAATGGTGACTCATGGGTTATAGGGCAATTTTCTGTGCTGGCCATCCAAGTTCCTCAATAACAGTCTTCCCACAACCGTCTGCCCATTGGAGGATTATCACGCTGAAGCAGGAAAAAACCTTCCCAAAATAACTGGAGGCAAAGAATTATCTGGAATGTCATTGGGTGTTATAGCTTCAAGATTTATTGTCAGTGGAGCTAAGAGGACTATCCCGAACCATGAAACAACCCCAGACCACGTTCTGTTCATACACTTCTGAAGTATTAAAATAGACAGCCTAGGGAATGTGTAAATGTAGCCCTTTTGAAATAGGTGTCAGAAAACATACAAGCCTAATCAATTTATAATTTAGTTATAATTTATGCGTCTAAAAAATAAGCAATAAATGTCTTCGCCCTTTTCGAAAATTATTTTAACAATGAGAACACGGTGTATAAAATAACCACCCATTGAAGAATGGAGGGGCAAGCTTCTACATCAAGCACTATTAGTTTTTATTTTTCAGCGAGCATGTTTCGTTATATCTTATAATAGCTTCCAAACAGAGTACAAAAATATTGAAAATAAAATAATACAGAACCAAACGACAGAAATTGGCAGTTTGTGATGCCATATTGTGATGCCATTTTACACCAGATGGAGTAATGAATTATGTACACTACCTGACAAAAGTATTAGGACGATCCTCATTCTCACTCAACCTTTGATGTACGTGCTATATTACACATGTGAGTGTTGTAGGAATTTAATGGTGTCCTAAGATGTACATGTAAACATCACAGAACATTATTTGGACATTTGGGGATGCTACAGATATACAAATTGGCATATTTTTTCTCTGCATAAAAAACTCTCACTTTGGGTCTGTAATAAATAAGAGATATTATAATAAATAGTGCTTGCAAGATGGTAATCTTCAAATTTACAAGTTTGGAATTGTGTCTTTGTTATAATGGAAGACCACGGCTACTATTAGTTCAATCAATATGATCAGGTGTGGCACATGGAGTGATTTTGATTCTCTATGAAAGGAGGGTCAAGACTTAAAATAATTCAGTTTGGTGTATCCAAAATGGGGTCTGTATTTTTATTTGAATAAACAACTATTTCCAAATATGATACATTCACTATTTTCAACTGCACTGTAAGAAAATCACACACATAAATAGTGACGTCCTAATACTTTTGTCAGGAAGTGTATGTAAATGAACCTATGCTAGATATGGCCAGACTATAGTCAATTTTTGTTTCATTTTTTTGTTTTTTGTATTGAGCATCAAGGTGAAGGTCAAATGGCAAAAATGTGGTATAACATCTTAATGTGGCATTAAGAGCTTTGGTATTTGTGAGGCACCTATAGGTAATCATGTAAGCCAAACATTCTCGGCAAGTTGAATATGACATTGGGCGTCAAGATTAAATGGCAAAAATTGCTATAACTTGCTGAATATGGCAATTAGAGCTCAGGTATGTTTGGGGCATCTATAGGAAACCATGTATGCTGAACATTCTTAGGCAGTCAAATTTGATGTTGAGCCTCAAGGTCAAGGTTATATGACAAAAATGGTCCATATTTGTTTAATATTGTTTGTAGTGCTTAGGTATGTATTGGGCACTAATAGCAAATCGTTTATGCTGGTTGTTTTCAACATATTGGATTTGACCTTGGGCAACAAGGTCCAGGTAATGAAAAAACGGCCTAAAAGTCCTTTAATGTTGGCTTTAGATCTTCGGTATGTATTGGATACAAATGACAAATCATGCATGCTGATCAAACACACCCTATTGGATTTGACTTTGGTCTTCAAGGTCAAGGTCATGTGACAAAATCAATCTGTTTAATCCCTCATTTAATAATGTCTTTAGAAATTAGTATGTATTAGGCACTAACCTATATATAATAAAAAATTTTACGGGCATCGTAACCGCATGGTCGACCTTTTTTTCACAATCAATTCAGACCTACCAAAGAAAACGTAGCCTCAGCACACAAAAACTTTGAAATGCCTACATTAATCGCGGAAATAGCAACAGAAAAATAATACCCCGCTACCGAAACTGCAAAAACCGCAACATAAACTGTTGACTCGTAGCATAAGACTATGAAAATGCAACATTTTCTCTCGCATCCGTCTTTGCCATTTACTGCGCTTGCGCGTACCGGCCCAGGCTGCTTTCAGAGATGGCGGAATCAGGCGTGTCTCCTTCGGTAGGTAAGTAAAACTTCCAAATATGACGTTATTGTTAATGCAGATGTTTAACAATGAATTGTAAGACGTAGCTGTTACATCCACATTCTCGTAAATTTGCTTATTTTAGCATGTCACCCTGCCGAAAATGAACGATGCACTGTCGATTTCGCTATTGTCTTAGAGTTGCCAACTTGACGACTTTCTCAAGACGTATACATACCTCTTGAGTGGACAAACAATCCCGATTTGGAAAGTCGGCAGATTTAGCGAGAAAGTCGTCAAGTTGGCAAATCTAAGACTATAGCGAAATCGACAGTGCATCGTTCATTTTCGGAAGGGTGACATGCTAAAATAAGCGAATTTACGAGAATGTGGATGTAACAGCTACGTCTTACAATTCATAGTTAAACATCTGCATTAACAATAACGTCATATTTGGAAGTTTTACTTACCAATCGAGGGAGACACGCCTGATTCCGCCATCTCTGAAAGCAGCCTGGGCCGGTACGCGCAAGCGCATTAAATGGCAAGGACGGATGCGAGAGAAGATGTTGCAGTTTCATAGTCTTATGCTACGAGTCAACAGTTTATGTTGCGGTTTTTGCAGTTTCAGTAGCGGGGTATTATTTTTCTGTTGCTATTTCCGCGATTAATGTAGGCATTTCCAAGTTTTTGTGTGCTGAGGCTACGTTTTCTTTGGTAGGCCTGCAATTGCGGCAAAAAAAACTGGTCAAAACCAATTTTTGGATGTTTGTTCCTACTAGCATCATGGAATTGAAAGAATAATACTAACTGGACCCACTCGGTGGCAGTGTTGTGTAAAAAAAATTTTTGTCTGAAAGCAGACCAAGAACCAGAAGTGAATTGAAAAGATAGTGCCCTTCACAAATTGACAGCAGAATACAGTGAATGTCTGAGCGGATGTCTGAGCTGGAGCTTTTTAACGCCAATATTGTGTAGACGTGTTGATTTCGCAAAAATTCGTGTTGGCTTACTGTTGAATCCGCAGACTGATGCTAGTTACTTTTCTCCTGTTGGATCTGTATCTGCCGGCAACCTTCAGGGCCCTTGGCGCACTACTTAAAACATGCCAGTGTCCCACACCATTTGCGCTAATGCATCCTCATACCATCAGGGATGCTGGCTTTTGAACTGAACACTGATAACAGGAGGGGTGGTCTTTCTCCTCTTCAGCCCATATGACACGACCCCCATGACTTCCAACAAGAATGTCAAATTTGGACTCGTCTGACCACAGGACATTTTGCCACTTTGATACAGTCCATTTTAAATGAGCCTTAGCCCACAGAACACGGAGGCGCTTCTGGGTTATGCTCAACAATGGCTTCCTTTTTGTATGATAGAGTTTTAGGTGGCATTTGTGGATGGCACAGCAGACTGTGTTTACAGACAGTGGTTTCTTGAAGTATCATGACGGTGAGTGATGCATTGGCGTCCGGGGGCCCGAAGATCACGGGCATCCAGTAAAGGTCTTCAGCCTTGTCCCTTACGCACAGAGATTTTTCCAGTTTTTTGATCATCATCTTTTGATGATGTTATGCACTGTCAATAATGAGACCTTCAAACCCTTTTCAATTTGACATTGAGGAAAATTGTTTTAAAAGTATTCCACATTTTTTTTTGCACAAGCCTCCACAGGTTGGAGAGCCTCTGGCCATCTTTACTTCTGAGAGACTCAGCCTCTGTAAGACATCCCTTTTATAGCCAATCATGTTACACTCCTGATGCCAGTTAACTTAATTACTCGCTAATTGGTCTTTCAGCTGATTCTCTTATATTAATTGCTTTTTCAGCCCTTTTTCTTGCCTGTGTCCCAAATGTTTTGAGACCTGCTGCAGTCAGAAAATTTGAAATGAGCTAATTTTTTGGATAAAAATTTTGGGAAAAGAAATGCTGACCACATACTGTGAGAAAAAAAAACATCAGTCTGGCCTGTAATCTCCTGTATTTCATCATTTTTAACAAGCATATCATGGTATTTCGCCACTGAGAAGGTTATGCCTCATCGTAGAGGTGGTAACCTAGAGGTTCGTTGCTCCAAAGGGAAGCATTTTATGTTATTGACTTTCAGTCTTTATTTCCAGGTGGGATGAATGGGGGCCAGAATTTGTCATGTTTTTGTCAGCCATTTCCAGTCATGTTCTACTGACTTGTCTTTGTTAGCTGATGTTTTACTACAATTATGCTACATAATGGGCTAGACTTTTAAATATTCCTATGAGACTATTTTTGTCATGTCTCTCAATGTGCATTTATCTTTTTTAGGGTTTTAATACTTCTCTTTTTCATATCCTTGTTCTTATATGTTTAAGGGTGTGGTCTCCTGGGTTAATTACATACTCAAAGGTTCAAGGCCTTTTCTAATTTCAATTATAAGCATGTTCTTCTTTAGAGCATTCTTAATATACATTTTCAATTATTCAAGCTTGTAGCTTGGATTTGTTCATTTTCAAAAATTCATCGATCTGCATCCCAACCTTTATGATCGGTAATTCCAATGAAGAATTCTACAAATTGTTTAATTTTCTGCATCTGGTATAGGTGATGGCTTTCTAGCTTGAGAGGACACACCCAATGAGATTTCTGAAAGTCATTGCATTTTGATTTTATTCCTAATTTACACTTCGTCCCAACTATTTCGGAATTGGGGTTGTAGATTATTCTGATGAAAATGTTCTTCAGCTCTGAATGTGAACCTGATTATGTGTTTCTCTAAATATGCTGAGCACTGAGAGGGGTTGGGAATAACTGCTGGACTTGCTTATTAGAGCAGAAGAATTAAGTGAACAGAAAAGCAAAGAAGGTGCAGCCAAAGCATCATAAATATTAATTAGCAAGAGCTTTTGGTTGTCATTTTTTCTGTCATTTAATTGGTTTTCATGATTTGGCTTGGCTATTTTTAATGGTCTATGTCCAGAAAGTGCACCATGAAATTCAAATTTTTGTGCATATCTGCTGTGCAGTGTTCTTGAAGATGACAAATGTGTGGGGCAAAAAAGCAAGCTATGATTCTCAGACATATACTGGGTATTTTGCCCATATAAACATACAATGCTGTGGAAAAAGTATTTGCACCCTTCCCGATTTCTTATATGTTTGCTTAATTGTTAAATTTGAATGTTTCAGATCACAGGCTTTTCATTAGAAACCGGTGTCGTGCATAGTAATTTATTCAAATCCTCATTGAACCGATTTCAAAAGCCACGTTGGATGTTTATAGATATTGATATGTGTAGATATTTAGACTGTATATCTAGTGCGCTGTGTCAAGTTGATTCATTATTCCATTGTCTTGAACAATTCCAGTATTAATAACACAAAGTGAATTCAGTTTGACAGAATTAATTCAACAGTATTCAGTGGTTTGGTGTTGTGTGGTGATGGTGCTTTTAGCAGGTTTACAAAATAACATTTGTAGATAGTATCACCAGATAGATAATATATCAGTCCTAAAAAAAAAAACATTGAAACTTAGCATGCATCTGCAAAATTACTGTAAAATAATTTTTATTGACATTTAAAGAAAAATGGGCACACCATCCTGAACCCCCTCCGAAAGCGTACGTAGTCGAGATGGGCCCATACGCATCTTACTTCTGAGTCTGACAGTGTGCCTGTTACTTGGGTTTCTAATGAAAAGCCTGGATCATCCAACTAAATTCACTATAAAACAAACATAACATGAGTGAACACAAAGTGCAGTCATTGAAATATCATTGCATTGATTGAAGATACACAGTAATTGAAAACCTACATCAACCATGTCAAAAAATAATTGCCCCCCTCTAAACCTACCAACTGGATGTGCCACTCTTGTTGGTTGAATTGTTTTTATACAGCCACATTGGGGGAATTTCAAGTAGCAACTGTTTGTCTAATGTCATGTCACAGCACCTCAAAGAGATTCAAGTCAGGCTAGGCACTAGACTTTGACTAGGCACTGCAAAACCTGTGTACTGGTCCTTTTGAGCCATTCAGAGGTGGACTATCTTTTGTGCTATGGATAATTGTCCTGTTGCATAGCCCAACTGTGCTTCAGCTTTTGGTCTCAAACTGATGGCCAGACGTTCTCCCCCAGGATTTTCTTGTTGAGAGCTGAATTTATGATTCCATCTAATTTGGCAAGTTGCCCAGGTCCTGGAGCAACAAAGCAGCCCCAGACTATCATACTACCATCACTGTGTTTGACTGTTGGTATGATGTCCTTACTGTGGAATGCTGCGCTAGCTGCATGCCAGATGTCCTCCAAAAAGTTCCACTTTTGACTCAGCTGTCCACAGAATATTATCAAAAACTCTTGGGGGTCATGGAGATGTTTTTGGCAAATGTGAGACGAGTGTGATGAGCCTTTTTGCTCATCTTGGTCACCATGGTTTTTGCCAGACAGCTTTCACATGAATGCCATTTCTGCCCAGCCACTTTTTTATTGCAAAATCATGAACACTGCACTTAACTAATGCAAGAGAGACCTGCAGTTCCTTAGTTCTTGATCTTTCTTTCGTGACCTCCTGGATGAGTAGTCAATGCCCTCTTGGAGGAAGTTGGTAAGCCAGACACTCCTGGCAAGGTTCACCACTGTTCCAAGTTTTCTCAGTTTGTAGATAATTGCTTTAACCAGTGTTTCCCACACGTTCATTTATTCGTGGCGGCCCGCCACGAATACATTTTTCGGCTTTTGACTCGACCTCGCTTCCAGACTGCTTGCTTTGTGAATGTCGCGTGTCGTTACAATTCTGGCGCATTGGGTGGCGGTATGCATTGTAACGCCGCCTATAAATTAGTAAGACGCAGAAGAAGAAGTCGTGGTGGAAGAGGCGTGGCTCGAACGACGAAGGTAAGACGTGCCGGAACAAAGCGGTCAAATAAGCCCAAAAGAGGTCTGAACAATCATTGGCACAAAACAGTGTCACTTATAAACCAATAGCTAACAAATGTTTGCCGTTTTGAGCTACAGAAATCTAGAATCTTTACAAAATATGCTGATGTTTTATGTTGTCATTAATGTGAACAGGACATGCCGGATAATTTTGAGATGCAATGAAAAAATAAAGCCAGCTTAAAACCATCTGGCCGATCATTCTACCAATTAGTCATCTCAAATGAGCAAATTAATGTTGGGTTGCTAAGTAGATGTTGAGAAGAACAATTCTGCACTCATAGCCATGATGCGATGAAAATTAATTAATATAATTAAAAGATAATTAATAAACATTTTAAAGGAGCCTTCTTCAGAAATGTTGACGGGTGAATCTATATCTTGAAGAAAACAATTGTTTTGAAACTATTGGTAATTTTATTAATGAATTAGGCCCATTATCACAGTGTGGCTACGCGTGTATGACTTCCCTTCCTCACATTTAAACTGTTGCCTGCACCGATTTCCCATCTTTCTCCCCCTTCTCCGTGGCTAATTATGAAATGGAAATGAGATCCGGTCTGGGGTTAACATGCGTTTTAAGGTGAGATCATTAAGGGCTTTTTTTTTTTTTTTTTTACCTCTGATGGCACATCACTGAAGATACAGGATGGAAGAGGTTAAATAAAGACTGCATTTTGTGTGCTCTCCAGTTATCTTTGTCTAATATTAACAGTGGTTCGATTATCTCAAACATTTAAGTGCAAAAAACATGCAAAAACAGAAATTGGGAATATTTTTTTCATAGCATTGCACTTTAAATAAGGTGTTTTTTGGTTGCATCATTTTAAAAGCCTCTCTTAACATGGCCGCACAAAACATTCTGCAAAATTCCAGTCCTGTGTGAGAGGGGAACTGTGCACTTGCTTTGAAACAGGCCATCCCTGCCTGCAAGCATAATGGAACTCTCCTCCCTGCGTTCTACACAGCAGCATAGAGAGGACCCCCTCCCTTCTCATCACCGCAGGCATCGAGGAGGATCTGCTGTCAGAGTTCATCTGCTCAGTCAAGCAGAATGCAAGACGTGTTGCGCAATCGTAGGAGTACTTCAACCACTTTTAATCAACCTCCAATAGGTTATGAATCTACATATGAGTCTATGGTCTACACTCCAAAAACTCTGGGACAGCCAGATGAAGGTTGCCTGGATGGGGTCTTACCTGGCCTTATCAAAATATTTCCCAGTGTAGGCCATTCCACAAGCAGCCCCCAGGCCCTGCCCCAGGGATCCAGTTGCTACATCCACAAACGGCAGCTTCTGTAACGAGAAGACGAGCACAGTCCCCATATGACTACAGCACAAGGCACAGGGCTAATGCTGCTGTCACCCGCCTTTAGTACAGCCAATGTCACTCAAATATGAATACCCCTACCATTACAAATTAAAGACTTAATTTGTAGCAGTTTGAATTATGTAATCGTAGTCAGTAGGAAAATTTTATTGTATGCAACTGCTGGGTGCTGCTACATGTGCAGTCACAATTCTACCCAAGTAGTCCAACAGCACACGTACAGGAACGGGATGTCCCTCAAGAATGGAGTCGATCTTCCGAAGGTTCAGGAGCTCACTCTCCTTTAGGTAGCCGGTCTCCGTCCACACAGCGTACAGTACTGGTGCAGCATGGCCCTGTGTTTTTTGAGATGGAAATGAGGCAGTGAAAAATATATTCAGGAATTTTAAGTGTTTATGCATTTAAAAGACAATGTGGCATATTTCATTGTTAATCATTAATTGGTTGCACAAAATAAGAAGTAGAAGAAGGAGAATAGTGCGCTGCTTCTTCCCTGAAGCAAGCGCACAATAAATCCATCCATCCATCCATTATCTAAACCATTTCTTCGTTATCAAGGTTGCGGGGGAGCTGGAGCCTACCGAGCTGATTATGGGCGATTGTGGGCATAGGCCAGGAACACACTTTGGACAGTTCATCAATCCATCACAGGGCTCACACACTATTCACTCGCACACTCAAACCTACAGGCAATGTGGGGTCTCCAATTAGCATAATTTTGGGAGGAAAACTAGGAGGAAGCCAGTGTACTAGGAGGAAATCCACACAGACATGGAGAGAGCTCGCAAACAACACACAAAAAGGCCCCCGGCCTGATTCAAACCGATGACTGTCTTCCTTTCAGGTAACAGTGTTACAATCCCAGGCTAGCCCAATCAGTGTGCCAATGAAAAATACAGTTGTATATTCCTCTAGTTCGTACTTCTATCAGTTATCAGTGTTTATATTGATGTATAAATCAATGGTAAGATGATAAATCTGGTTATTGGACAAATGAGGTTGTCTCCTGGATCTGTGGGTCAGACGAGCCATACTTTTGACAGGACGAAGCGGTCATTGTTAGGGTTCCTGGGGTCCTCTGGCCAGTATTTCATGGCATGGAAGAAAAGCACAGACATGATTTCGGCCACACTGCAGCATGATGTCGGGTGTCTGCAATGAAGATGAAAGGAGCCGGGTCAAATGTTTCTCATACAGATAATGTACATGCTACAGCAGCAGTTGTGAGTGAGCAGGGCCACGTGCAGACAAAAAGGAATAATAAATCCATGAATGAAAAGCTAAATGTCCACAGTCTTCATTATCAGCAGCATCGTGTTACTTCACGGAGAAACAGTTGGGTCATTCCATGTCAAATCGTCCAGATTTTGAGAAATTTTCCAGATCACCTCCTCAAAAAATTTTTGAAAAAATTCACAAGTAAATATTCACAAAAAATAAAATAATGCCAAATTTAGGCCAGTATCTCAAATAGATTTCAAGTTATAGCCCTTCAAAATTTGAATCATATTTTGAGTTTCTTGGCAAACCCATTTTCAGCCAACCTTGGCAACTTATTCCTCTAAATTGATTGCTCATACTGGACTGAAATTGGGTAAACACACTTTATTCATCCCCTAGAATCTGAAAATGGCCTTTTCCTCTGTGTATCTTCATCCACTTTTGTAGGGTAAAGCCTCAAAATCAGCCGAAAACACAAAACGCCCAAAAATGACACCACATTTTTTGACCTGTAACTCAAGAACTAAATAAAAGACTAGAATTCGTTTTTTATGATTTTATGATATATCTCTCAGTAAAAATGCAGCAATCCAAGTAATATCATTTTTAGAAGTTTTTAATGTAATAATTTCTAAGTAAATTTGTCCGGTTTTGCCCCAAAATGCCCTTTTTGGGGCAAAAAAAAATGACCATGTCACCATTCAAATATTTTTGTCAGACATTGTTCACATTTATAAGATTACAGTCATTTTTTACCCCAAAGAAGGGCATTTTAGGGCAAAACTGGAAAAATTTACTAAGAAATTATTTCACTGAAAAACTAATACAAATGATATTACTTTGATTACTGCATTTTTAATTGAGAGATATATCATTCTATCATATGAAATGAATTCTAACCTTTCATCTCCCTTAGTACCCGAGTTACAGTTCATAAAATGTGGCCTCATTTTTTGGGCACTTTTGGCTGATCGGCTGATTTTGAGGCTTTACCATACAAAAGTGGATCAAAATACACACAATCTAGGGTCATTTTCAGATTCTAGGGGATGAATATGGTCAGTAAACCCAATTTCAGCCTTGTATAAGCAATCAATTTGGAGGAATAAGTTGCCAAATTTGGCTGAAAATGGGTTCACAAAAAAACTTAAAATATTATTCAAATTTCAAGGGGATAGATCTTGAAAACTATTTGAGATACTGGCCTAATATTCACACAAAATGAAAAAATGCCAAATATTTACTTGTGAATTTTTTCAAAGAATTTTGAGGTGGTGACCTGGCACCCCCTGGATGATTTGATGTGGAATGACCCTGTTTTCATTTTTGCTAAAAATGGCATGAAATATAATTTTGGAAAATAATGGTATTATCAACGAAAATGATTCAAACACAGTAAAACGCCCATGATGAGGTATACATAGCAATCACAGCCTGAGCCACTGAGGTCTATACTGACAGTATGTCAAGGGGTCAGAGGACAATAATTATACGAGAAAAAATTGATTTTTAGGTTTGCAAGTGTCCTATTAAATCAGGTATTTTACACCATTCTTGTATATGTCACTTTTTTTCTGCATAGTTCAGAAGTACATTGAATGCAAAAGTTTTCATAGGAGTGGTACCACGACATCATGGCCAAAATGAGTAAAAAAGAATGTCACCTGTGTGCTCCAACAATTCTAGCACTTGACGTGACATAACACAATGGTGATAGGAAAAGAGGAAAGGAAAAGTTTGTTTTCAATGAAAGACAGATGATTCTGTGTTGCTAGTCATGGCTATCAAAATATCAATGTTTAATTAATTTAAGCAGATTTTGTTGCATGTACCATAAAATGGCAAAATGAAAATGTGAATTCTGCTTCAAATTTAAAAGTAAAGCAGATGGACAAATAATTATTGTGCTCCAAGCCGATAGAAAGCTGTGACGGGGTAAAAATCTCAAAATATGGACATATCAGCATTGTGCTCCAAACCCTCGATGTAGTCCTATGCGCGTGTGTGTGCGTGTTTGTCCGGGGTGGACGCTACTCAGACATAATCTGTCACTCCACAATGCTCATAAGAATCCTTCAGATTCAATGATTACAAGAGGTCTCGTGTCCAGAGAGAAACAACGATTTCTTCCCTCCTATGAAGCTTTCAACTCTTCAGATTTCACTTTCTTGCATACCGTCGCATGAACCTTATTCTAAAAACATTCAACCCGTTAATCTCATTGTGCGACTAAAATAAAATAATTCACCCTATGAAAGTAGCCTACTCAATCCCGCATTTCTCAATCAGACAACCCATGCCCTAATGGCCAAGGGAAAAGCTGTATCTTGTGCTCCCCAGTATTTACAAATTGCTGCGTGCAATTATAGCTTACTGTGAAAATAATTAGGAAAAAAAAAAAAAAAACAAAAAAAAAACAGCGACACTTACTATTAGAAGTGCATTGGAATAATACTGTCAGTCATGTGTAGAGGCAATGAATTGAGGCATTATAAATGGCCATTTTTATGAGTCTAAATAAAAATGATCCAAACCACCGAAGAGAGAATAATATAACATGACCTCAATGCAACGCTAAAAAAAAGTGCAGCATGTTATAATGAGAGCATTTATTCTCAAGAAGTAATCTTCGAGTCTTTATCTGAGGGTGGTGTGCCGTTGACGGCCATGGAGTGATTGAATGAATTAGTAATGATATTGAAAAGCCATCCTGCATGATTAAAAATAAATCGCGGACGAGTTTAATACTCAACCCAAGTGCTGCCTATTGGCGAGGACTTCGCAGTCGACCGTGTGTAAAGCGTGGAGCCAAAGCAAAAGCTACGCGCAGCATGCCCAGTCGCCGGGTGCGAGAAGCTTATTCTATTCAGTGCTTATCACCAAACTACTCAAGCGGTGTGGGTTTACTTCTGAAGGACACACTGTTGAGTTTAAGCCAATACAAAACTCCCACGATGACTGAACATTGCTCTCATGGACGTAAGGGAGACTGGGGTCCAATGAGCCATGGGGACCGATGAGCCATATCACTCTTTTGCGATCAATCGATGCCAACGGTGTTTAAAATAGGGAAAGTAGTGATATGGCTCATTTATCTCCATGACTCATCAGTCAATGGTCAAATATGTTGCCTATTTTAAGCAGCTCTGTCATCGATTGATCACAAAATAGTGATATGGCTCGTTGGACCCCAGTCTCCCCTATATGTTAAGCAGCACAGACCACCAGCTACTGATAAAGAAGATTTTATTCTGGAAAAAAATCGAAGCGCAAAAATGACGCAACATTTTAATTTCAACTAATTGCTAAACCTACACTGAGTAAATGCAATGATACTCCAATAAAAAAATCCAGGCTGTTTGCAGTAAAATAAATAAATTAATTACATGAAATAAAAACGTGTTAAGTAGTTGTACCAAGCACTGCAGCGTGCATACTGCACCTTATTGGTACTTTAGTCAAGGAACAGTTTTATATATATTGCCTATAATTCCTCACCCGCTGCCTGCAGCAGTCGTAGCCTTGATGGAGTTGATTCTTAGTCGGTAGGCAATGTTCTTCAATGCCTGCAGGGTTTGCTGGTCAGGTTTGTGATAGTCCTCCATGAAGAATTTTTTTCCTAAAATCACCAAAGTTAAAAAGCAAAATGCAGAATCACAGGTTCGGCGGGATCTCTCGGATTAAAAATGAAAAATTTGTTTTGACGAAGTTATAGACTTATGAAACAGACAGAGAGATAGGGCTAGAGAAAGAGTAAGAAAGTATGAGGAGATACACTACTGCGGTCCAGAAATCGGACAGGCTGCACTCGAGCGGTGACTGCAGTGTGTGCGTGCACATGGGCGTGCACGATGTACAGTACGGTCGCAGTCCTACACCGGCGAAAAGGGGTGGAGCCGTAAAAGCTATTTGGCTGATCTGATGACAATAAAAATAAATTTGGTTAACCCATTCAGTTCAAATACCAATAAAACTCTTATCTGCCGGTCCCCAGTAAGTTTATGGGAAATACTTCTATTTCTGATGTCAGTTAATCACTCAGGGAACAAAAATAGAAGTAGGCCAATGCTTGTACTTACTAAATAACAAAAAGCCTGCTCTTTTCTTAATCATTTACATTACTTTAGTATATACATATTCATTATGATTAAAATATATATTTATTTACAAAACCCAAAACCAGTGAAGTTGGCTCGTTATGTAAATCGTAGATAAAAACAGAATACAATGACTTGCAAATCCTTTTCAACTTATATTCAATTGAATACACTGCAAAGACCAGATGTTTAATGTTCAAACTGAGAAACTTTTTTTTTTTTTTGCAAATAATCATTAACTTAGAATTTAAAGGCAGCAACACACTGCAAAAAAGTTGGCACAGGGGCCTTTTTACCACTGTGTTACATCGCCTTTCCTTTTAACGACACTCAGTAAACGTTTGGGAACTGAGGAGACCAATTTTTGAAGCTTTTCAGGTGGAACTCTTTCCCATTCTTGCTTGATGTACAGCTTAAGTTGTTCAACAGCCCGAGATCTCCATTGTCGTATTTTACGCTTCATAATGCGCCACACGTTTTCAATGAGAGACAGGTCTAGACTACAGGCAGGCCAGTCTAGTACCCGCACTCTTTTACTACGAAGCTATGCTGTTGTAACACGTGCAGAATGTGGCTTGGCATTGTCTTGCTGAAATAAACAGGGGCGTCCATGAAAAAGACGTTGCTTGGATGGCAACATATGTTGCTCCAAAACCTGTATGTACCTTTCAGCATTAATGGTGCCTTCACATATGTGTAAGTTGCCCATGCCTTGGGCACTAATACACCCCCATACCATCACAGATGCTGGCTTTTGAACTTTGCGTCTTTAACAGTCCGGATGGTTCTTTTCCTCTTTGGTCCATAGGACACGACGTCCACAGTTTACAAAAACAGTTTGAAATGTGGGCTCGTCACACCACAGAACACTTTTCCACTTTGCATCAGTCCATCTTAGATGAGCTTGGGCCCAGCGAAGCCGGCGGCGTTTCTGGGTGCTGTTGATAAATGGCTTTCGCTTTGCATTGTAGAGTTTTAACTTGCACTTGCAGATGTAGCGATGAACTGTAGTTATTGACAGTGGTTTTCTGAAGTGTTCCTGAGCCCATGTGGTGATGTCCTTTACACACTGATGTCGGTTTTTGATGCAGTACCGCCTGAGGGATCGAAGGTCACGGGCATGCAATGTTGGTTTTCGGCCTTGACGCTTACGTGCAGTGATTTCTACAGATTCTCTGACCCTTTTGATGATATTACGGGCCGTAGATGATGAAATCCCTACATTTCTTGCAATAGCTCTTCGAGGAATGTTGTTTTTAAACTGTTCGACAATCAGCTCACGCATTTTTTCACTAAGTGGTGGCCCTCGCCCCATCCTTGTTTGTGAATGACTGAGCATTTCAGGGAAGCTGCTTTTATACCCAATCATGGCACCCACCTGTTCCCAATCAGCCTGTTCACCTGTTGGATGTTCCAAATAAGTGTTTGATGAAAAGTCCTCAACTGTCTCAGTCTTTTTTGCCACTTGTGCCTGCTTTTTTGAAACATGTTGCAGGCATTAAATTCCAAATGAGCTAATATTTGCTTAAAATTACAAAGTTTACCTGTTCGAACATTAAGTAACTTTGCAGTGTATTTCATTGAAAATAGGTTGAAAAGGATTTGCAAATCATTGTATTCTGTTTTTATTTATGATTTACACAACGTGCCAACTTCACTGGTTTTGGGCTTTGTAGGTTTTTATTATATGCAGTGAAACCTTTTTATTACAGGATCAAGATGACAAGTCTGAAGTGATGGCCAAAGCTCAGTTTCACAAAGCAGGAGTGGGGTGATAGGAGAATAACTGCAGAGTGAAACCCCCGGATCCAGCCATTAAATTACCCAGTGGCCGATGTAATCGACCTCAGCGCGAAACCATACACTGTATAAAAAGATGGACGCAGCGCCTGGGTCTGATAAGTGAAGCCAATGCAGGAATCCCTTAAAATTGCATTCTATTTATGGCCAGCAGATGGCAACGTCGGTGGTGGCAGAAAGAAGTTCAATGCTGTAGAAGTCTATGAGAAAATGACTGAACTTTCCAACCCGATTCATTCTTTCAATGATGATTTTCCACATTATTTTATGGTATCTATCGCAAGATGAAAGTCTCCTTTATGATGTTCATTTTTGAAAATGATGGTCCCAAATAAACTAGAATAAAGGATAAAGCTAGATTTGCTCTAGGGGCATGGCTATCCTCTGATCCTCATCAGATACGGTTAGATCTACCTATAGATCCACCCCTCGCTCCTCCCTGGATCTTCAATTCACGCTCTCATCCAATAGGAATTACATCCGGTTTTAAAATGACGAAATGGCGCTGTTCAAATTGTCAAAATGGAAGCTTCCTAAATGGTATGCTGAAACCGATGGGTGACGTCATGGGTGCTTCGTCCATCTTTTTATACAGTCTCTGCGCGAAACCAGTATAACGCTATCTATAATCACAATAGATGCAGCTGGGTAAAATCCCCGGGGTAAACATGAGCCTGATCACCTTCTAACTGAGTGACAAACTTGTTAATTTTGCTAATAATAAACAAATATATTTAATCTAACAAACGGCATCAAGTAGCTTTGTCCTGCAAAATTTCCCTGGGTAGTAAGTTAAATGCTCAAGAGTTTTCTGGGCATTCAAGTTCTTAGATGATGCAGTACTTGGATAATTTATTCCAATATAAAACAAGGATCTTGACACTACTGAAAATATAATGCCCTTCAAACATGTAGACCATAACTCTGCGAGTTCACAACATGGCCAATGGAAAAATACAAAACGGACACTAGAGACAGTGCAAATCCTTCCAAATTACAATATGATCAAAGACGTCAAACAAACCAGCAAATCAATAAATAAGCTGCTGGTGGTGATCTGGAAAAAAAAAAAAAACTCATTAACTATCATTACAATACTATCAGGACAATAAGTAAGAAATTTAACTCATTCCCTACAGAATACTTTTATTTAAAATTGTTGCGTTTGTACAGAATACTTTTCCCGAAAACTGCACAATATAAGCACACGTTTAGTTAAAGGTCTGTATTTTCAAAATAAAGGTTTTAAGTTGATTCAAATGCAAATGTCAAACTAGCAGTGTCATTTTGGGTGCCTGCTACATCACACTGAGCAGCTCCTCGACTAGGTGCTCAACCACAGCCTGTCCTGGCTCGGCCACGGCTCCTCCCCTTCTGTGATTGAAGTACAGGTGGCCCATCACCGCGATCGTCAACTGATTTCGTGTTTTCATCGGACTGCGAATGGTCGAGGTCACTATTACTGCTGTCAGATTGGTGCAATACTCATGTATACTTATTATGCATGTTTTCAACGGAACTCCGAATGACGTCATCCACCGCTGACACCGGCTTACCGTAGGGAATGGTAGAATTCACTGCGCCGTTGGCTTACCGTAGGGAATGGGTTAAGGCTATAGCAATATCAGAAAAATATGCCTTGAAAAGGATGTGCGCCTGATCTGGATGTCTGCACTGAGAGGAGGATGGTTGAAGTGGGAAAGGAAACTCCAAGGATCATAGTTGAAGAATTGCAGACAATAATGGCCAAGTTTCCCAGTTAAGAGCATTCTAAAGGTGTTAAGAAGGCTCCAAAGAAGATTTCAGCTAAGAGGGATCCATCTTGGTCAAAGAAGGAATCTGGGAAATGCGTTAGCTTCTTACTGGAGCCTTTAAGAAGGATCTAAAGAAGATCTTAGTGCTAAGATGAATGAATCTGGGAAACGTGGTCAATGTCTTGAGATCAGACAGGCTGCAAAACTACAGTCAGAATCCATATAGACAATCACAAGATGTCTGGGTGGGTTTCCAAAAAAGCCACTGAAGTCAACTCAGTCTGCTACAGATTGCCAACGAGTACTAAAATGTCATATGGGCCTCTGTAGTTAAAGGGATCAAAAACAGAGCTCTTTGACAATGAAGTTCACCATTTTATGATGGGTTAGGCATAAAAAAGACATCCATTCCATAAAGAGCCCAATCCCCAAACTGAAGCACAATGGTGGATCTTTGATGCTGTGGGATTGTTTTTCTTTCAAAGGCCCGGACAACTTGGTTAGATTCATAGTATCATGGACTCCAACAAACATAAGAACATATTAAATGAAAACCGGACTGTCTCTGTCCGAAACCTGAAACTGCATCACAGATGGATTTGCCAACAGGACAATGATCCAAAGCATGAATCAAAATCAATAAAAATGTTTCTCTAACCTCTTAATAAAGATTTTGCCATGGCAGCCAGTGTTTGAAATAAGGAAAAAAATGAGGTTGTCCACCAGACAGCCTAGGAAACAAAACAGGTTGTCTGCAAGGATTTTTAGTTGTCCTGTGTACTATCATTAGGAAAAAAAATAATAAATTACACGCATATGTGCACATTATGTTGAATAATGCTAAATGATGCCTCATTTTATCGTTCAGGTGATATGCAGAACAATGCAATAAAATATAAAACGATACATTCTCCTGCCAAGCTAAACAACTGTTAACCAAAACCACTCGTCTGCAACTCAAAAGCTTGGTTCAGTTACATGCCGTTTATTTAATATTTCTGAGCCCCGTCTTCCATCACAATCTCAGGCAAAGACGGGTGTTCATGACACTGCATTTCCCTTTATTTTCGGACTTGGTATTAGCTCGCTATATCACTAGCAAGAACAGAGCCGACGTAATTGACATGGCTTGGGATGAGTGAGGCTGCATGTCCTTGACAACAACGTAGCAAAACGCAATCTAAAGATTCCCACTTCCTATGGGTGTTAGATTACCAATTATAAATGAATACCGATGAAATTTTATATCAGGCTGTACCAATTCAGATAACTTACCTCTCGATGTCAAAGAGCAATGAATTTTCATGCTAGAAGAAAGCCAACCGCCACACTCACAGCAGTAATTTTGATTAAATTTACCTAAGAAGATCAAGGTTATTATAGTTTTGAAATTTTCATTAGTTTTTATTTTTATTTAGTTTTACAGTTTGCTTTTTTTATTTCAATTTAGTTTTTGTTCGCTGAACAAGTGATTAAGCAGTTTTAGTTTAGCTTTTGAGGAATTGATTAGTTTTAGTTTAGTTTTTATTTAGTTTTAGTCTTAGTTTTTCAGTTATTAGGAGCCCTGCTGAAAATTCCAGCTTTGACCAGCCTAGGCTGGTCAGGCTGGTTTAAGCTGTGTTTTGGACAGCTTTAGCTGGTCAACCAGCCCTTCACCAGCTGAAAATACCAGCTTAACCAGCTTTGACCACCTTCATCAAGCTATAGAGACCAGCTACACCAACTATGACCAGCTAAGAACACAGTTCAGACCATCTTAAACCAGCTTAGAATTCTAGCAGCAAGAATTCAAAGCTGCTTTAAGATGGTCTGAGTTGCATTATTGGCTGGTCTAGCTGGTCTCTATAGCTTGAGAAAGGTGGTCAAAGCTGGGTAAGCTTGTATTTTCAGCTGGAGTCAGCTGGTGAAGGGCTGGTTGACCAGCTAAAACTGTCCAAAACACAGCTTAAACCAGCCTGACCATCCTATGCTGGTCAAAGCTGGAATTTTCAGCAGGGAGGGCCTTCATTTGTAGAAGCAGACAAGGATGAAAGAATGCATGACAATACATACAGTTTTACCAAGTTCTTTATTAATCCTGTATTCTTTAATCTTCATCTTTTTTAACATGTGACACTGATGATACGGATATAACTGAAAAAAATCCAGCCCATCTCACCCCATACAGTCATCATGCTCAGTTATTTCTGCAGCTTTTGCCATGTTTGAGTGCAAACCATCTTCTTCACTGAATGTGCGCAGGCCAGTTGCTAGGAATTCTGCGCCCCCTGACAGAATATCGGTGTGGGTTCTCGCCCCCGACTTTTCATTGCCATTCTTTTACGACAATGTATCATGATGTTATTCTTTATTTTTCTGTTTCTCAGTGTTCTTGACAGTGCCTAATGCAACACACCCAATATTTCCTTTTTTTTAAATTAACCACTCAACGGAGTATCATTATGTAAATTATGAATTATTAGTGGTCTTACTCACATTCACTAACTGGCTCACCATCAAAAACATATTCAGACTGCTAGTGGTGAGGATCTATTGCTGGGTCAGGTTCAGATGAAGTAATCACAGCTGATTCTGAAGTAGCAGTGCATAAATGTTTAACTGTTCCATTTCATATTACTTTCGTAAACATTTATGGTTATGTTCTATGGAACAACTGATGAAGAACTTACCTATCGAGTCTAGGAATAAACAAACTCTAAATGGGCTTCCCAGTGCCATAGCTCTAAGCACTCAGCTTAATTTTGCTCTTGTTAAGAGGAGGGCAAGCTCTGTAAAATTACCCCCGCGTGAGCAAGACTTATGTCAGCCTTGACAAGCGATTATTTAAGTTACACCTAAGGTTACCCCACTGACCGCATGTAGTTCGCTAGCCAAACCTAGCCTGTACTCTCACTTAACATACAGTTAGAGAGAGCCAAGTATGCAGTAACCGATCAAAATAAGAATGGAGGAACATTTCCTAGGCTGCTACAACCGGATTTTTTGACGGCATATTATGATGGCTGGCGAATGATAACCTTATCGATTTCTGTAGATGATACCGTTAATAACTGAGTGATGCCATTCTTGTCAGGAGATTATTTTCTCAGCTGACCACACGTTACATTAACGTAAAGTTAGCAGCTGGATAGCCGGCCTGAACAGCTAACATAGCAAGCTAGTTAAATACTCTCACCTTTCTGTGAAAATAATTTTGTAATGTTCTGGACCCCTGCTTTGCTCTTCCTGGCCTCTCTCTATTCTTTTCTGGCCTCCAGATTTGTGTGTGTGCGTATTTGTTAGTTTTTTTAGACATCATATTCGCAAGGGCGAGGGATATTTGCTGCCTTAGTTCGCGACCCCGCCAGCAAAAACGCACAGTCAATTTTCCAATATGCATGCAGCGACTACGGCAGCTGATATCCGCCATGCTTCCCTCCTCTGAAAGCAACCGGTTAACTCTACTGTCCTGCTCAGTCAATCGAGGGAGAAAACGAAACGATCAACGAAAGCGAAGCTGATTTTATCTGCAATTCAGTTTAGTTTTTGTTAGTTTTGTATTTTTCATTGTAGTTTTATTAAGTTTTCAAAAAATATTTTTATTTCAGTTAACTAAATTATTTTTTCACAGCTAGTTTTAGTTTTAGTCTTAGTTTTCGTTAACTATAATAACCCTGAAGCAGATTATGTCAAAAATTGGGAAAAATCGTGCGCTTGGTGACGCAAGCATGAAACTTGGAAGGATTGCTGCTTGGGGGTGCAGAGAGCCTACTAGCCACTTGAAAAATTCAATATGGTGGCCATTTTTCAAGATGGCTCCACCTGGTGATCAAAATCTAAGTTTGTGACTTAAACTTGATATATCTCAGAGAGTTTTGCAAACTAGGTATCAAAATATATGTTTCCAGGCACACTAAAAGCATTAATAACAAAATAAATGTAATATAATGCTTGGTTTTTGACATAAAGATCAAAATTCAACAACAACAAAAAAAACTTATTTTAACAGTTTCTTACTGTTTAGTCTAACTCTCAGTCCTCACATTTGCAGCTGCACAGATTCGTGACCAAATCTATATCACTTGAATCTACCACTGCATCGGGCCTTACATCTGCACTTTGTAAGCTCTTTGCGGCTTTCTTAAAGGGGCGGAAGAGTTGTCCAAATGACCTGCCACAGATTGCCTTGTTTCCTCAACCCCAACTCACCAGTGCTTTTCATGTCCATTTGACATGATGTTGCCTGACCCCAAATACAACCAGCTTGGTATGTGTCACGCTTTGTGTGTTCCACCAATGCTGCTCTGGTAGGAGGTATTGCATTATAAGGCCTCTATTTACGAGCAAACATGTCCAATCTCACCTCATTTATGTCACTTAGAGAACAAGATCAGGCATACACTGCAACGTCAAACTGTTCAATAACGTCTTGGCCTTCAGTTCCGATTATTGGTGGGTAGGTGCTCATTTTTGCAAAAGTATCAGACACACCAGGACAAACATTCCATGTCTGTCAAGCAATCTTCTTTGCTATATGACAGAAAGCTGATACAACATCGCAACCAGTGAAGGCATGAAAGAATGGCAAGCTTTTAGCTTTAACTGGACCAATTGAATTGAAGATTTCATGTACAGGTATCAACCTGACATTTTCTCCTTGACCAAAATTAATCCTAATCTTTTTCAAAACCCAAATCTTTCAAAACTGGAAAAGTATTGATGGCTATGTCGAGAACATCTGTGTCATTAGCTTTCAACATTACTAGCTTGTGGCCTTCATAGACAGCATGTCTAGCACGCACAGACATTCTAGTATCAGCCTCCTCATGATTGCATGGTGCTACCCTGCAAAAAATGTGCTATAGGAATCCTATAGGACAGTTCATTAGAATTCTATAGAACTTTAGTACCTCAACTCCTATAAAAAAAAAAGTTCTGTATAAAATTTCTGTAGGAAACGCTTCCATAAAAAATCTCTGGAGGACTTTTTTTATATTACATTTCCCAGCAATCTTTTCCCAACTTGCATCCCTCTAGAACAGGGGTGGGCAATCACGGTCCTGGCAGGCCGGTGTGTATGCAGGTTTTTATTCCTATCAATTACCCTGACTAACTGAGTTAACTGATTGCATGCACAAATATAGATTTTTACAATGATTCGATCAAAGGAAAAGGTTTTATGAAGGGAGACAAGACTAGTCTTTGTAGTTTCATGATAATTTAAAGAAATGCGCATGAAACGTCAGATTTCACAAATGGTTTGGCTAATTGAGACAATCAACTAATTAAAGACCAGACGTTGGTGTGAAAACCAGGGACAGATACGGCCCTCGCTGCCCACCTCTGCTCAAGAACAATGACCACTCTTGTGCAACTGTGACCGGGGCTCGAATCCAGACACTTCTGCTCCGCAATGCAGTGCTTTAACCAAGTGAGCTATTCAAAAGCTTACACATGCCTGGTTAGAAATAACCTTTAGTTGTATAAAGAATAATTTGATTTAATTTTTAAAATTAAGGGAAAAGTTCAAAAGGTCAAACTTTCAACGTAATTCTGTCTTTGTAAGCAAAAGAGGAACACAAGTTTTCCATTATAGCAAAATTAAGTTGTAATGCCTTACATTTATATTTTTGAATTGCTGCCGAGATTTGTAGAAAATAATACGAATGCACACCTGTAAGTGTATAGGTGCGTATGACTGAAGGTCAGCCAAATGTAAGAAACGAATAAGTCCCGCACACAGTCCTCTATGCTTGCAATACTTTATTGAATTCACACATCGTTTCGGTCATAGACCTTAGTCAGGTATGTCCACCCTGGTTGTGTCATGACATTCACTCTGTAGATAGTCAATATGGCAAGAGAACACAGTTATTTGATAGCACAAGGAGATACAAAAGAGAAAATATAAAACAGCATTTCATATTTGTCTGAAATATTTAGTTTGGTGTAATAAATAACGGTATTTTTTCATATATGTGTATGTTTTTATACGAAATATAATTAATATCACTTATTTTGCCATAATTGGCTTTAACGTCCATTAAAAAATAATTTGACCAATACAGTGCAGAAATTGATTGATATACGTTATTTAGACAGAAAACTAAATTTGGTAGACTAAAAGGCGCCCATCTTGAGAAATGGTGGCCATTTTGGATTTTTTGAGTGGCTAGCGACTTTTATCAAAAGAATGGACCATGATGAGTAATCACGCCAAATTTGCTGCTTGCATCACTAAAAGCATGATTTTTCTATAATCTGCCCAGCTAACTCTGAATATAGGCTACACGGAGGACGTCCAAGATGGCGTCGCGGGAATAACTCTTTGCCGTTGCTCCGCACAAAACACCCAATAAACTCAGCAATTGCGAGTTCTGGCGTCTTGAGTTTAACTTAACCGACGTCATCAGTACCCTTATTTGTTTTAATCCAAAATATGACATGAGAGTTCTCGTTTCCGTTTTTGTTTAAACCGGCTCGCGGTATCCACTGAGAATACGAACTTTTCTCGTGTTTAAAATGGAAGTGGATGATAATTTTCAAGCGGCAATGGAAAGACGTGCGAAGAAAAGCCTGTATCCTCAAAGGTACAACACCTTTACCTCCTACGCCTGAACAGCGCCCTGCTAAGAAGGCTATGTCAGATGTCTGTACCGGTGAGTCTAACTCAGCCGCCATGATGAGATGATGGAAAGAATGGAGGGGATGCAGATGGAAACTTTGCGTACAGTGAAGGAAAATACTGTGACCATCAATAGCCTTGTTCACAGACTGGATGCTATGGACAATCGAATGGAAGATGTCACTGGGACAGTAAATTCTCTCCAGAGCAGGGTTGAGAATCTAGAGAAAGATAACAGCTTACTTCGGGACCGTTGCAACGAACTGGATGCGTACAAACGGCGGTGGAATTTGAGAGTCGCTAGTATGCAAGAAAAGTCTGGGGAGAATGCGAAGCAGATTATCGTCAATTTATTCGGCAAAGTGTCCCAAGATATTGCAAACCAGTTCCCCGCTACGGTGGACATCGTTCACAAGCTTGACCCTCGCTCTGGAAATGCCCAATCATTCCAATGAATAATTGTGCAATTAATCTCTCGCACCCACGGGGACAAGATTTGGTGGGATGCGAGAAATTCTGACTTCCTGAAACTGCAGAAAATAAGACTTTTTGAAGATCTCTCTCAAGTGAACAAAGATGCCAGGAACAAATGTCGGCCTTTAGTTGAAAAGGCGAGGGAGGAGGGGAGAAGGCTGCTTTTCGAGCCCCTTTTGCGGTTATTGAAGGTAAACGGATCTCCGTGAATGTCATTTGATCAAGTTGGCTTATGCCTCATGCCTTGTGGTAGTTCGTGTCATATTTCACTTTAAGTTTCGTCTTCAGAAAACAAGAAATGACTTTTCTCCATTTTAAAGCGCAAGATAAAGAATTTTTGTGGTACTACAACTTCTGTTACTGCTGTATATATTGGTTGCTTACCCAACCTCACATGGCTTGAAAATGCGGGCGCTTGAATGTTGATACAATATTACGCCACTAGATGGCGTGACCCACCCATCTTGGACTTAAAATAATATACTGTACTGTATATATGTATTATTTTGTGCATATACAAACACACATAGGAAAACACACACACACACACACACACACCATGAACAGCAAAGAACACTAATCCTGTTCAAAGTCCAATACTATGCTTCCTCTGTTTGACTTGAATTTCTTGCAAACATGAAAGATTATTAAGCAGTATAATATCAGATCTTGTACCTTGTTCTGTAGTAAAGTGTCATGACAACATTGCCATCTAGTGGAATAAAGTTTGCCAAGTCTGAAAAAGGTCAGGACTGGCCAACCCTGTTTGTGGAGATCTATCACCCATGTGGGTCTTCATTTGAACTGCAATCAGGCAAAACTGATTCCACTAATTGGCAGCTCAACAAAATCTTATCTCCTTTCTAATGAGGTATGCTTGAGGCAAGACTGAAAATGACAGGACAAAAGATTTTTAGGAACGTTTGGCCAGCCCTGAACCCGCTGGAGGCCATATTCCCAGCCTTAATAGGTGACACCCATATAAACGGAGTAAAATTAAACATACGTACCCTCATTATTTGACAGCTGTAGCATCATGTGTCTCATTTTACAAACAACTGTTCATAAAACATGCCAAATGAATACAATGTGGCTAATTAACCTTAGCCCTCACTGTGACCTTTGGATTCAGCAACATTGGGCAATAACCTAATTTGGACACGTGAGAAAAGCCTGCCAATAATTGGTGTGAGAGTAATTGGATCTCAGCTGCATCATCTTTGTTGAAACACCTTACAAGACTTTCTAATCCATTTTGCTTCGGAAAGCTGCCAGTACTCAAGGTTCTTAACAGATGGAGAAGCAAACGTGGTACTGAATTGAAAAACAAAAAACATCGCCTTGTACATATTCTGTGGTCTTTACATTAAATGATTAATTAATTAGGTTTATGAATATTTGGATATTGACAAGGTTTATGTTATTGTGGCTGTCTACCACAGAACAGTAGATTTGAAATTCTATCATGAATATGAGCTCAAAGTGGGGACTTTCAGCTTTAATTTGAGGTACATTAATCCCATCAGATGAGTATAGTAGAAATGACAACACATTAAGCCTGCCCCAGACGGTGCAACTTTGCCTGAGGCAAGTCATGTGTGTATACTGCATCAGGCAATGTTGTGGCGTGTGGAGATGGTTTTTGCTGCATAACTTCCTCGCATGACAGTGCAGCAGCGTATCTAGCATGATAGATATCTTTGTGTCACGTAAGGCAGTGGTTGTCAAACTCAGTCCTGGCGCCCTACTGTGTATGCTGGCTTTTGTTCCAACCACAATTACAATCTTAGGATTTTAACATGCTGTTGATTTGTGTAAATTAGGTGCATTTATGCTAATATCCATATTGAGATATATTGTAAATATCAGCAAAGGGAAACAATTAATCAAACATTTTATCAACGTAAATAATCAAAAGGTTCCTCATTGGTGAAACTCTTGACACATGGAGGTAAAACCCAACAACTTACTTGGCAAACAATGGAGTCACATCTGTTGTGTTTTCTGTTGATTTTATTTGGTTCAGGAAGGTTATTTGGGAAAAACTCGAAACACCTGCGTTCAGAAACCTAATTTGGAGCTTACGGATTTTCTCAGTGTCTAATGTGATCGCTTAAAAAGGTTTTCACCTGAAAATCCTAACAATATTAAAAATTAAGCACAATATGTTCAAGGGTTTTTATTCTTCATGACAGAATGGATATGTCCATCCAAATGTGACTTAAGATGGTAAATAGCTACTATAAACATGGAATGCTGCTAATTAAGACAAAGTAACAGCTTTTTAAAATTCGAGAATTGGAATTATGGTTGGAACAAAAACCAGCATACACAGTGGGGCGCCAGGACTGAGTTTGAGAACCACTGACGTAAGGAAGTAACTCACCGTGTGGGGGCTACCTGCTGCAGTGATACACATGCTCAACCCTTCACAACGTGCAGACCCGTCTTATGATGTGCAGACGAGTCACATGATACACAAAAATGGCCACAATTCAACCAATTTATCCTCGGCCAGGATGTCTGTTTCAGTTTCAGAGGGTGTCGCCATTTTTCTGTATCATGTCTTTTTCTGTATAAGTTAGGAGTTTTTTCGATAGATTGAGGCCCTTTGCTGGATGTAAAGCAGAGATTTATTTTTTGCTTTTCATGTTAGTCTTTTCAAGGAATTGCCCGTATGGTTCCAGTTGCTGGAGAATGTCACAGGCGTGGTGTTCCTGCTGCTCTCCACGAACTTCGATGTTAGCCTCCCCTCCACCTTCATACCATCAAGCTGCTGTTCCAGCTCAGCTGCCTTATGGATCTGGTTCAGGGTTTCAGGACCCTGCTCTGCCCTCCTGGAGAGTCAGTTATTCAGAAAAGATAAAGAGGATCTGTGAGCGCATGCAACCAGAGGAAACTGGGACAAGGAGAGGAAGGGGAGATAGAAGCTGAACATGCTGCAGTTGGAAGAAAGGTCCTGTGAATTTTTGAAACCCTATGAACTTAGGCCAAGAGGTGTGTTACCTGTCTCAGCTCAATCACGTCCCGCATCAGGAAGCGGACTCTCGATGCAATCTTCCCTTCCTCCAGGATACTTTTCATTTTCTTAAAGAACCCGTCCATTTGGACCTGCAGAAACCAAGGGCAGAGTGAGTGTGTGTTTCATTTTGTGAGTCTTTAAAGTCTTTGCATGTCAAAGAAATGAAGAAACAAAGTGAAGCAAAATTCCAGAATCCTCTTGAATTGCAAAATACAAAATTTTTGGATTTGGTGGGGATGGGCTCAGCAGTAAATGGGTTGAATTTTTTTTGCACTAACAGTCACTTACAGTATATTAATTTTTTCATTTTGTCTTTGGTTTGAATCCAGACAGTATAATACCTTGCCGTTCGCGGAGTCCAAGACTGGGCCAGTGGCGGTTAGGAGGCAGCAAAGGCACTCAAGGGCTTCCTCAGTCTGGGTCTTTAGGAAGGTGGAGATGCAGCCATGAATAACTACATCTCTCACCATTCCCAGCTTGAACAGCTCCCTGAGGAGCTTCATGCAGCCCACAGCACGACGGCGGTGTGATGTTTGGCTCCAGTTCCTCTTTCGAATGCTGTCCTTCATCCTGAACACAAGGTGCGGTGGGTGAGGAGGTTGTCGTCAGAGGGGCGGCAAAATTAGTACAGAGCTCATTTTGCTCTCTTCACAATAACTGCTCATCTCATTTTGTGTTACAAGAGTCTGAACTAGTCCCTTCACCGAGTATTGGATATTATCTCCTTATTGGGTGACAAATCACTCGGGACAAATTTGTTTCTGATGTGCGACTCTTGTGCAACTCAACATGGCTTTCCATCAATAACTTCACTTCGACTCATCACCATACTCCAAAAGTCTGTTTACACAACTCCAACCATGGTTACCATGCCGGCAGCATTCAGGGCCGTCCATTTCTTCTCCAGGATTGCACCCTCCCCAGTGACCTTCCAAAACCCCTTGGAGAATCAATAGCCGAAAGTTAAGGAAAAGTGCTGGGTCACTGCAAGGGACAGTGAGCTACGAGCGAGAAAAGAGAAGGTCAGATTCCAGACACTGCTGAGGAACTATCATTTGGGCAGGGGCGCCTTATGGGCTGGAAAGTTAGGACGATTATAAGGGCCCATGTCTGATGGGGGGCCAAGAAAAATATTAGAACATGTGGCTAGTAGTGATGGGGCCCAATGTGATATCTTTTCATGGGGCCAAAAATCCCTGGTGGCACCCCTGCATATTGGACTGGCATCCATTGTGGTCAAGGCTCATTTGTTATCATGGAAAACCTCAAGAAAATATAGCCTGGACACCACCTGCCAAAGGTAACAACCAAAGCATATTGCATGGGCATAGACTGGTTTACTCACCTTCTTCAGGCAGCTGCACATTTTGGCATAGGTTCAGGCGAATTTTGTCTCGGAAATGGCCTTCTCAACAATCGTTTCTCCTACACCTTCGAGCCGTATCTCCGTCTTCATTAAGAGATCCGTGACCTGGTTCATCAGCTTCTCAAATTTCTCCGGGGTCAGCTTGTTCAGAATGCTGCGCATTCTCCAGAACAGGTCCTGGGTCACCGTATCCTCCAGATCCTGATCTACCCTCACCTTCCTGGTTGAAGGCCTCCAGGCATTTGCTGACTTGCGGAGTTCAACATCCTCCATTTCATGGACCTGCAGCGACAGTCCAAAATCAAATGTCACAGAGGGTACGGGTGTGGAGGCAGGGCCGCTCAACACAGTTTATCACGCCTGACCCTGAGCTGGGTTTTCCTCTTTTAAGAAAGGATGGGGCAGGAAGTCGGACTGTTTTGCGGTATGTAAATTGCAATTATGGTGATAAAATCATTTTGGCAGCTGTTAACCAGATACCTCGCCTACTTTACATATTGCTTAGTGTGACAGCTATCCACAGTTTCTCATCAAGTTGGGAACTGATACCCAACTGCTGAATGTTGATGGCAAGCCAACCACAAAAAAATTGCGTAGTTAGTTTGAATGAGCTAACAGAAGTGTTTGTACTTTCATTACCACTTAATGTAGCTTCAGTGCAGGCAGTTTATTCATCTTTAAATAGCAATACAGCAAACAATTACCATGTGCTTAAATTATTTCAAACAATTTTGATCCAAATTTTAACTAATGCTTAACCTTCGAGTAAAATCAACAATGACAAGAAACAACACTGAATATGCAGCTGCATTTAGCCTGATTATTCAATAAAGCTGTGTTGATGCTCACCCTCCTGGTAGCATCAGTTATTCTTTATTTTTATAAAGCTGAAGCCAAGGTAAAACTGTTTCGACTGAGGTCGGGTTTGGACCAGTGAAAATGAATTTGAGGTTAACTAGTTGAATGTTGAAGGCATTTGAAAAAGAGCACCTTGATGGACTCCTGCTGGTTTATGAGTTCATCTCCTTCATGGACCTCCTGACTGGTCACTGGGCCTCGCCACACCCTCCTGGGAATCTGCTTATTCTGAAAAAATTAAAAAAAAGTTAAAATGGGTAACAGCTTGTCCATCTGTACTAACCTTGGAGATAGAAATGGAGCTGAGCAGAGAGACCTTTCAAAAAAGACATGATGGAAGTAACGCTGAGAATGGCAAAGAAGCAAATGAGAACAAGGAAGGAAGGGTTGAGAATTTCTGATTTAAGAAGGGAGTCAGAAAAGTAGCCTACATGATTCAGCCCAGGGGCTTGAGCTGCTGCAGTGCTGGTGGTTCGGTTGCGGCAATCAATGCTTGGACCTGGTTGGATGACCTTCACAGAAGGCTAAGAAAGATTAATTAAACTAAAAAAACATCTTATTACAAGTGCCCCAGTCCAAGCTTTTTCTCTTTTGAGTGAACAGCATCAGTTTTTTATTTCTTGCCCTCAAAACCAAGAGAGGAGGAGGCTGCATTGCTGAATTTTCAAGTGTCTACATCAACATAAAAGTGAGGACCTAGAGGGGACAGTTAAGCAATTTTAGTATCATAGATTGATTAAAATACCACAGTGTTTGACAACTGGCAGCCTCAGGGTGATCTTCGACCCCGTCTCTCCTCAATGATGGCCTCCAGACATTTGCCGCCTTGTGAAGGGACACACCTTTACGCACTGAACCTCGGCTAGTGGTCATCAGTGTGGTGCTGTTGGTACTCTGCAATTATGAAGCCCATGAATTGAAAAGTAAAGATAATCATATTCTCCACACCTGACCACAGAGACCATACAGAATACTCAGAAAACAGGACATGAAACCAAAAATAGAAACACACGCGCACACACATGCACACACACACATACATACATACATACATAACGGTAATCCTGTCCAGCTCACCCCTCCTCCGAATTTCATGTGGCACATCCGATGGTGTAGTGACCCCATATCGGAGCTGCAGGAGTTCCTCCCAGGAGTAAGAAATTTGGGCAACTGAGCTGCTTTTGATCATTTTGTTATTGATCATGGTAATTCTCAGAGGGCTTGAATGGGCAACAGAGGAAGTTTAATCAAATAACAAGGCAACCATTAACAGTCCAGTGATATTTATGATTATTACGGGGCCCCATTTTATTTTTGAGTGATGTGAAGGCTCTATAGTAATGCAAGGAATAATAATTGCAATGCAAGCAATAATAACTAGGCTTATGCCCTCGAAGGCGACGGCTGGGGGTATATCCCCGAACGCCCCCAATCCTCCAATTCCCCAATCCTTGAATAGACTTTCATTTGAACTTAATTTCAGGTCATTCAGTCAAATGGTTCTGAAGATATGGCCAAAATGGTAATTTTTCATCACAAAGCACCACCTGGTGGCAAAATATTGAACCATACAGGTATGATATCATCATGTGACATGTTGTGAGGTCATGACCTTGCAGTTGCACATAGTTCTATTTCATCCCTGCTGACCGCCAGAGGGCGGTGCTTAAAGCACTGAATATTCCCCTTCGCGCATGCGTAGTGCGAGTATGTATACCAACAATGTCACCTGTGACCTGCAGGTGACCCAAAGAAGATTATATCTTCCGGTGTCACCTGAGGATCGTTTCTTATTTTCTTCTCGCGCGTAGTTTGCTTGCTTGGAAAGCAATGAGTCTATTGCTTTACTACTAAATTCCGTTGCTAGTAGTTCCGCGACCATTGTCGGTCGGAGCAGCGATTGTTCGCCCTCCAGGAACTGCGACGGCGATCTTTCTCTGGTTGAGAGAGAATTTACGTTACTTTGCTGTGTTTGTTGATTACTTATCGGTGACGGTTGCGTTCGCGCATCCTTATCCCGACGTTTAATTTAGTCTGTCGAGCTGACTTCGTTTGCTGGCTGACGGGTTGCGTCAGCGTTTCCCGGTGTCCAGCGTGGATAATTATTAGCGGTAACGCTTGCATAGCTACACCTTCAAGTGAGTTTGCATTAGCCTCTGTTGGGACAGGCTGCGTGCGCGCTGCTTCCCCCCAGCATATGGTTTGTTTATATGTTTGTGCTGCGCCCCGACGTTTAATTTAGTCGGTCGAGCTGACTTTGTTTGCTGGCTGGCGGGTTGCGTGAGCGTTTCCCGGTGTCCAGCGGATAATTATTAGCGGGAGCGCTTGCATAGCTACACCTGCTGGTTGAGGCTGCGTAGGCGCTGCCTCCCCCCAGCATATGGTCTGTTTTTGTGTTTGTGCTGTGTCCCGACGTTTAATTTAGTCGGTCGAGCTGACTTCGTTTGCTGGCTGGCGGGTTGCGTGAGCGTTTCCCGGTGTCCAGCGGATAATTATTAGCGGTAGCGCTTGCATAGCTACACCTTCAGATGAGTTTTCATCAGCCTCTGTTGGGACAGGCTGCGTGCGCGCTGCTTCCCCCCAGCATATGGTTTGTTTATATGTTTGTGCTGCGCCCCGACGTTTAATTTAGTCGGTCGAGCTGACTTTGTTTGCTGGCTGGCGGGTTGCGTGAGCGTTTCCCGGTGTCCAGCGTGAATAATTATTAGCAGTAACGCTTGCATAGCTACACCTTCAGGTGAGTTTGCATTAGCCTCTGCTGGTTCAGGCTGCGTGGGCGCTGCCTCCCCCCAGCATATGGTCTGTTTTTGTGTTTGTGCTGTGTCCCGACGTTTAATTTAGTCGGTCAAGCTGACTTTGTTTGCTGGCTGGCGGGTTGCTAGAGCGTTTCCCGGTGTCCAGCGTGAATAATTATTAGCAGTAACGCTTGCATAGCTACACCTGCTGGTGAGTTTGCATTAACTTCTGTTGGTACAGGCTGCGTGCGCGCTGCTTCCCCCCAGCATATGATTTGTTTATATGTTTGTGCTGCGCCCCGACGTTTAATTTAGTCGGTCGAGCTGATTTTGTTTGCTGGCTGGCGGGTTGCGTGAGCGTTTCCCGGTGTCCAGCGTGAATAATTATTAGCGGTAACGCTTGCATAGCTACACCTGCTGATGAGTTTGCATTAACCTCTGTTGGTAGAGGCTGCGTGCGCGCTGCCTCCCCCCAGCATATGGTCTGTTTTTGTGTTTGTGCTGTGTCCCGACGTTTAATTAGTCGGTCAAGCTGACTTTGTTTGCTGGCTGGCGGGTTGCGTAAGCGTTTCCCGGTGTCCAGCGTGAGTAATTATTAGCGGTAACGCTTGCATAGCTACACCTGCTGGTGAGTTTGCATTAACCTCTGTTGGTAGAGGCTGCGTGCGCGCTGCTTCCCCCCAGCATATGGTTTGTGTTTTGCTTTGTGCTGTGTCCCGATTTGGATTTGTTACTGAGCCCCTGCTGGTATAGGCAGCGTACGCGCTCCCTCCCTCCAGCTTACGGTGTCCATACTCGGTTTGTCCATAGCGTTCGCGCTCAGGTTATCCGAGGAGTATTCATTAAAATACCAGCTGGGTTCCTTACCCAGTATAGGTAGCGTACGCGCTCCCTCCCTCCGGCTTACGGTGTCCATACTCGGTTTGTCCATAGCGTTCGCGCTCAGGTTATCCGAGGAGTATTCATTAAAATACCAGCTGGGTTCCTTACCCGGTATAGGTAGCGTACGCGCTCCCTCCCTCCGGCTTGCGGTGTCCATACTCGGTTTGTCCATAGCGTTCGCGCTCAGGTTATCCGAGGAGTATTCATTAAATACCAGCTGGGTTCCTTACTCGGTATAGGCAGCGTACGCGCTCCCTCCCTCCAGTGCAAGCCCCTGTAGTATACTAGCGGGAGCGTCTGAGCTAATTTGGACAGGTGTGTGTCGTGTAAGCCTCCAGCGCCACCACAATGGATGACTCCCATTTCTGTACGTCATGTGAGGCTCCTCTACAGCCAGAGGATGGCCATGACCTATGCCCCGCATGCCTCGGTCCTGAGCACCTGCGGGAGGCGCCGTCAGACAACCCCTGCATGAACTGCAGTTACTTGCCTTGGGCGGTGAGGGCTGCCAGTCGGGCGCAGGTGGAACATCAGGGGGATGAAAGTGACCTCCCCCCATCAGGCCAGTCTCCCCCGGCCTGTTAGAGACGCTTTAAGCGGCGGGCTGCGGCTACAGCAGTCGCACCCTCCAGGAAGAGGGCGAAATCTGCTCAAAAAGAGACAAAAGAAAGCAGGCTCTCATCTAAAGTCGATCAGCTGTCTGCTGAGCTGGCCCAGGTCAGGCCCATGCTCGGAGACTGCCAGCCTGATGCCCCATTGCAAGGTGATTTGACACCCTCTCCTCCAATGCCAGTGCTGGTACCTGAGGAGGATACATTTTCCCTGGCAGCTTCGGCTACCTACTTCCACGGTTATGGGAGAGATTCGTAAAATGGGGGTTCCCAGGCATCTGAGCGGGGCGCCCACTCCTCGGCTCCGAGTTCAGTGGCTGAGTTGGGGGATGGCTCCATGCGGGCAATCATGCGCATGGCTTTAGATCGACTGCACATGCATGTACCACAGCAGGCAGAAGCTGCACCTGCTAGTGCCCTCTTCAGGCGCAGGCCAGCCCCCACTACCCTCGTTATTCCCCACTCTAAGGACTATCTGAAGGAGTTGCAGGCCTGTTGGAGACCTTCTCACAAGGCCTTATGATGCTGAAGCACGTGCTTGCCGCATGGGGAGCTCTTTGTCGAATCTCACGTTGGCGCTCTCAGCTTCACTGCAGGAGGGCAACGTGGCTGCTGATTCTGTCACTTTTTGTGATGCTTCACTGGAGGCATTCGGCCTTCTGTCCAGGGAACTTGGACGGATGATGTCCATCCTGGTTCAGGCTCGTCGCCAGGTTTGGCTATCTCAGTCAAACTTGACAGAGGCATCCAGGAGACTCCTTCGCAGTCTCCCCATGGAACCGGGAGAGATACTTGGTCCTGCAGCCCAGGAAGCACTGGAAAGGACCATCCAGGCGGTGCAAACCAGGCAGCGGCTTGCGGGCCTTAGGCGGATGCCTCTTCTTGATAGGCCTCCTGCCAGCAGAACGAGGGGTTCCTCGGCTGCTTCTCACACCCGCTTACCACGGCCGACCCACTCCACTGGCCGTCGTGTTGCCCAGCGTCCCATGCGGAGACCAGCTTGGGACTTTCGAGGCCCTGCCCGCCTGTCCACCCCCCCACCCCCCCCCCCCCCCCAGGGCCCTAGGGGCCGGGGGGCCAGACATTGAGGCCGTGGGGCCGGCGGTCGGATATTTTTCACATCAGCTCCAACAGTGGGCTGCTCATACTTCAGACCCGTGGGTGGTTGCCACCTTGACCCACGGGTACAAGCTTCAATTCCGCCGCCGGCCCCTCACTTCTGGCCGGGTCAAAATGGCCTCTATCAGCGACCCGGCAAAGGCTCGCGTGTTGGGCCAGGAGTTATCCACCCTCCTGGCCAAAGGCGCCATGGAGCCCGTGGACCCTCTGTCGCGTCCCCGGGGGTACTATTCAACATACTTCCTAGTGACGAAACAGACTGGTGGATTTCGCCCAATCTTGGACCTCAGAGGGCTGAACAAATTTATGAAGGTCATCCCTTTCCACATGTTGACCACTGCAGATGTCCTGCAAACTGTGGCACAGGGAGAATGGTTTACGTCCATTGACCTCAAGGACGCTTACTTCCGTGTCCCCATCACTCAAAAACATCGGCGGTTTCTCCGCTTTGCCTACCGAGACCGCCACTGGCAGTTCAGGTTGCTACCCTTTGGGCTCTCCCTCTCTCCAAGGGTCTTCACGAGGTGTGTTGCCGCAGCTCTTGCGCCTCTATAGTCTCAAGGCTTGAAAATTCTCCCATACCTGGATGACTGGTTGGTCTGTCCACCATCCCGTGCTCAGGTGTCCAGTGATACAGCATGTCTCCTGTCCCACGTGGCCTGCCTCGGACTCGAGGTGAATATGGGAAAGAGTTGCCTGGTGCCATCTCAGGCTACAACTTTCATTGGGATTGCATTGGACAGTGTAGCCATGATAGCCAGACCGCCCCCCGCTGTGTGGGCGACATCCTTCACCTTCTTGCCCTGTTCCAAGAGGGCCATTGGCTGACCTTCCTTGCATTTCCTCGCCTCGTGGGCGAACTAACGTCCATTTCAGCTGTGGTTCCGCTGAGCTTGCTGGCACTACGCCCCCTGCTGAGGTGGCTGAACAGCTTCCACTTGGATGCCAAGCGACACTGGCACAGGAAGCTCAGGGTGTCACAAAGGTGTCTCCTTGCCTTGGCTCACCCGGCACTCAGGCACTTTCTGCCACACCTGAGGGGCAAGCATGTCCTCGTAAGGTCAGACAACACATCAACCGTATATCATATAAATCATCAGGGCAGGACCAAGTCTGCGCGGTCGCTGCGACTGACAGAAGAGCTCCTCACGTGGGCGGCCCCCCCGTCTGATCAGCCTTCGGGCAATGTATCTACCGGGAGAGCGGAGCAACCTGACAGACTCCCTCTCCCGTCAAAAAATCCGTCAGGAGTGTGGCGCCTCCACCCGGAAATGGTCAGCACTATTTGGAGCCTCTTCGGCAGAGTGGACGTGGACCTCTTCGCTTCAGAAGTCTCTACCCACTGTCCTCTGTGGTTCTCTTTAGCCGAGACAACCAGTCCCTCGGGCCAGGACGCATTGGCCCACCCTTAGCTGGACGGCCTCCTGTATGCCTTTCCCCCGCTTCCTCTGATTCGGTCGGTACTTCAGAGGATCCTTCAGGGGGGTCGCAGTGTCCTCCTTGTGGCTCCCTTCTGGCCAGGGAGGAGCTGGTTCCCACTGCTGCGCGGACTCTGTCGCGGTGTACCGTGGCGCCTTCCCGACAGGAGGGATCTCCTTTCCCAGCTGGCGGGGCGGATCTGGCACCCCAATCCACGATGCCTCCAACTGTGTGTTTGGCTGCTGGAGGGCCCGAGTTGCTGTTTAGCTCCTGTGCGGACCCTGTCAAATACACCATATTGAATGCTAGAGCGCCGTCCACTCGTCTTCAATGTGAGAATAGATGGAAACTGTTTTCCGACTGGTGTACAAGTCGGGATGAGGACCCTGTGCGCTGCTCTGTGCCAACTATTTTTGACCTCTTCAGTCTCTTCTGGACGAAGGTCGGTCTCATTCGACGTTGAAAGTGTACGTAGCGGCAATATCTTGTGGTCATGTGAGGATTGACAATGGCACTGTGGGGAGCCATAGTTTGGTGTCCCTCTTCTTGAAGGGGGCTCAGAGATTACATCTTCTGAGTGCCCCAAGAGCTCCAGCATGGGATCTCCCCTGGTACTGGATGCACTAAGCCGGCCCCCATTTGAACCCTTGACACAAGCGGAGCTGAAGTGGGTGTCTTGTAAGACTGCGTTCCTTCTGGCCATTTGCTCTGCAAAGCGTGTCAGCGAGCTGCATGCCCTGTCTGTCAGTGACTCGTGTTTGAGGTGGAACTCGGATGGCTCAGGGGTCACTCTGTGGCCGAACACAGCGTTTCTCCCTAAAGTGTTGGCTCACGCTCACCGCAACCAGCCTATTCGGCTGGCTCGGTTTGACCCTTCTCCAAGGGAGAGTGGGGATGAGCCTGAACTGTTATGTCCAGTGCGGGCTCTGAAGGCCTACACTGCAGCTACTGTATGCATTCGAAGGTCTGAACAACTTTTTCTCTGCTACGGTGGCCCTAACAGGAGTTGCGCCATCTCCAAGCAGCGTTTGTCCCACTGGATTATTAATGTCATCACCCATGCCTATCGGACGAGTAACCGTCCCCTTCCACCTGGAGTGAGGTGCCACTCTACCAGGAGTGTTGCTACTTCATGGGCTGCCCTGAGGGGAGTGTCCTTGGAGGACATTTGTGCCGCAGCTTCATGGTCGTCACCGGACACGTTCTCCAGGTTCTACAGGGTGAACGTGGCCACACCCCACCCCTCAGCCGTGGCTCTGCGGCCGGGGTCTTCTGACTTTTTGCACACTGAAGGTCCGTGATTCGGATTCTTCGTGACCTTGTTGGTATAAGTCATTCAGTGCTTTAAGCACCGCCCTCTGGCGGTCAGCAGGGATGAAATAGAACGAAAGTTACGAATGTAACTACGGTTCTATGAATCCCGAATGACCGCCAGAGCTCTCTGTCACTCAGAATCCTCGTGTGCTCGCGAGAAGATTCTGTAAGAAACGATCCTCAGGTGACACCGGAAGATATAATCTTCTTTGGGTCACCTGCAGGTCACAGGTGACATTGTTGGTATACATACTCGCACTACGCATGCGCGAAGGGGAATATTCAGTGCTTTAAGCACCGCCCTCTGGCGGTCATTCGGGATTCATAGAACCGTAGTTACATTCGTAACTTTCGTTTCATGTCAATTGGAGAAATAGTTCCAAAGATATAGCAGAAATGGTGAATTTTTTGTGACAAAGCTCCACCTTGTGTCAAAATTTTGAACCAAACAGGTGTAATGTCATTGTGGGACACATCCTCAGGTCATGACCTTTCATTTGCACTTGATTTGAGGTCAATCTGACAAATATTTCCAGAGATATGATAAAAACAGTGATTTTTCCAGTGTTTAGCTCGTGACAGCCAATCTAGAAATTGTAAGTTGTCCAAAATCGAATCAGTTCTTCCTCTTTATGATACTTACTTACATGCAAAAAAACATGGAATTTCTAATTGAAATATTACTGCAGTTATCGCGTTAACATGTAAATCAGTTTTTGGTCCCTGGTGGCCAATCTGGAGATCGTAAATTGTCCAAAACCGAATCAGTTCTTCCTCTTTATGATACTTACTTATGTGCAAAACTTGACATATGTAATTGAAATATTACTGAAGTTATCGCTGAACAGTGATTTTTTCAGTTTTTGGCCCCTGGTGGCCAATTGTAAATTGTCCAAAATCAAATCAGTTCTTCCTCTTTATGATACTTACTTATTTGCAAAACTTGGAATTTCTAATTGAAATATTGCTGCAGTTATCGCATTAACACTGAAATCAGTTTTTGGCCCCTGGTGGCCAATCTAGACATCGTAAATTGTACAAAATCGAATCAGTTCTTCCTCTTTATGATACTTACTTATGTGCAAAATTTGTAATTTGTAATTGAAATATGACAGAAAGTTAGCGCGTTAACACGTAGTGCGGCGGCGGCGGCCAGACCAAAAACATAATATCCCTCGGAACGCCATTCGGCGTTTGGGGACATAATAATAATAACAACAAGAGTGATGTGCATGTGATGTACTGTGATGTCCCCCGCCCAGATAAAATGTATTTCCATGGAAACCAGGAAAAATAAAATACACCTCGCCGACATTCCACCAACACCCCTGTCGTATACGCAGTTGCGAAGGTTAAATAATCGCTGCTAGCAGCATTAATTATTTGGCCTAGTATTAGTTTTCAAGACATAACAAATGCATTGCAAAGAAATACAATGGTCTAAGCATACAATAAATCAGTACTCAATGCAATCAATAAATAAAAAGAATTAAGAAACTCTTAAGTAAATCTTTTACTTGCATGTGATTGACATAAGCGCACATAGAAAACTCACCACTTTGCATCCAAAAACGATTATCTTGAATGAAGGACCTTTTCGAATTTACCGATGATAACGATTCTTGCCAATCAATACTTCATATCAACAACATCCTGAGTCTCTTCCAATATATACCGTAGCCCAAACCAGCACTGGATTATTGCGTAATAGAGGGTAGACGAACAAAGTTTACCACTGTTACGTCATGCACCACTGTTGTCATAGTGGTGTTTGATGCATTCAGAACCCAAAGCAATGTGGAGGATTTCATGCTTCCAATTCAGGTGGATCCCACAATCACAAGTTTATCTGCGGACGGGTGCTCTTGTTTGAGATGGAAGTCAGTCACTGTTGTCAAATAGCATGTATGGCAAACTCTTGCTTTTCCCCATCAGTCAAAACTAGCCCACGTGAACTGTCATTGTAATGACAGGCCACAGACGATGTGGGGGGGGGGGGAAGCTTAGTACTTTTTAGGAGTGTGATAGTGCCTTCTGCATACAGCTGACTGCAAAAACGTTGTCACTGCCTGATAGTTCTAATGTTCCTCTAGTAAACAAACTAAGATGATTAGCTGCTTTACTTACCAAATAAATCCAGATTTTCTCCATGAATCCAATAAACTTCTCAGACAAACTGGCATTTTAAAACAAACTGGGCATGCACGGTGGAAACATCTTCCCATTTAATTGATATTTCTGTTGATTTTTTGCGCATACACGGTTGCAATTTTGGTCAAGAGGAAGAGAGCAAAATTAAGAAACTGAAAATAAATGTATTTTTTTTCACCACCAATCGATAGACAATTATTTCAAAATGTAGCTCATCAAATGAAAATCTGGAGTACATGGGAAAACAAAAATTTATGGGAAGATAGGGACGATTTATATATTTTACGAGACGTTTTCCAAAGTCTAGGCTTGATAAACCCATTACGATCCTGGGCTGCAATTGCATCCAATGCGCAGGACAACTTGGGAAAACAATAAATGAAAACATCGGTGTCGTTGCACCTGCTCACTTTACTGAATTTGTAATAACGTAAGCCAACAGCAGGAACCTCTTAACTAGTGCTGCAAGCAAAGAACCGCAGCTGCTGCACTGCTTACGAGAACAAGCTTAGAGACAAGGTCCCCTTGGTGTTAGCATGGCCTGAATTAAAATAAAAAAAATTGTCGCTGCTGTGGAAAAAGGCACCAATGATTTATAAGAGTAAAATCAACAGATTATATATTGATCATTTGTGGTAGTCAAAAAAATTTATTCACGGATTTATTAGAATATCTTTTTCAATTGTTACCAATGGAAAAATTTCTTTTTGCCCCCCATGGCATCACCTGACTTGCAATATCAGCTTGACCGCTAAGCCCTTGTCGGCCTGCGTTTTAGCCCTGGTTCACATCCTTGGTTTATACCCCTTGCCGAAAATGTTTGACGTCAAGCGCAATGGATAATGGGTATTAAAGCTAATTCCGATGTGGTCCATTGCTGACGACAGCAGAGGAATGTAAATATGCCACTTAAACTCACAGTGAATGCGTGAGAGTTGACAAGGATGCATTTTAAATGAAAACTGGCCACACCTGAAACGAGGGCCGGGTAGGTTTGGATGGCCTTTTTCCCCTCAGTGAATGAAATCATAATTATATCCCCGAACGCCGAATGGCGTTTTGGGGATATTATGTTTTTGGTTCGGCTGCCGCCGCGCCGCCATACATGTTAATGCGATAACTTCAGTAATATTTCAATTAGAAATTTCTTGTTTTGCATATATGTAAGTATCATAAAAAGGAAGAACTGATTTAATTTTGGACAATTTACAATTTCTAGATTGGCCACTAGGGGCCAAAAACTGAAAAGAATCACTGTTTTTATCATATCTCCAGAAATATTTGTCCGATTGACCTCAAATCAAGTGCAAATGAAAGGTCATGAACTGAGGATGTGTCCCACAATGACATTATACCGGTTTGGTTCAAAATTTTGACACAAGGTGGAGCTTTGTCACACAAAATTCACCATTTTTGCCATATCTTTGGAACCATTTCTCCAATTGACAAGAAACTATGTGCAACTGCAAGGTCATGACCTCACAACATGCAATATGATGACATCATACCTGTATGGTTCAATATTTTGCCACCAGGTGACGCTTTGTGATGGAAAATTAGCATTTTGGGCATATCTTCAGAACCATTTGTCCAATTGACCTGAAATTAAGTTCAAACGAAAGTCTATACAAGGTCTATTCAAGGATTGGGAAATTGGAGGATTGGGGGCATTCAGGGATATACCAGCCTAGTTATTATTGCTAGAATTGCAATTATTATTCCTTGCATTGCTATAGAGCCTTCACATCACTTTGCTTTGCTATTTTATGTATAAAAACAATAAAAGTCAAAAAGAAGCAATACATGTTCACATCCTCGTTTTGATGACTTCCACATCGAGGCTGTCATCACATCCAACATGGTCGCGTCCATTGGAAGATCTGTCAACAGTAAAATTGTATAAACGAATAAGTTTGGTGCCTGTTTTCTATGGTAATTCAAATAAGATTATTTCAGACCATAACTTCTGATTGTTTTGCTTCCTGTACTAACCATTTGTTTCCTGTATATTTACATTACCGCAACTCACGCCAGCCCAATCTCTTATCAGTTGGCTTATCTAACTTGCTTGGAAACGTGTGTACTCGTATTACTGCCGACCGGCTCGAGTCCCGGAGCCGCGTCTTATCACGTTGCCCACTTCGCCTGTAAACACGCAGAACTGTTATCATGAATGCTTTTTAATTTTTTATCTAAACACAGATAATGGTTTGAGTTCATGTGACGTTATGATTGGTCTTTGGTGATATGAGAAGTAACGTGCATATATTCCATTACTTTCAGTTTGTAAATTTTGTTTCATTCATTTTCACCGTGATCACATGGTGATAGCCAAACGAACTGATGCTGGTCCTGCTGTGGCAGGACAAAAGGCTTGTGAAGATGCTGTCAACTCACGGGCCACATGCGCGAAACAGTGAAGAGGAGTCGTCAGGGCGAGCGAATGGTGACACCAAGTTGAATTGTTGATAACTACGGTATGAGCGATGTTGATCGCAGTGATCAACCGGCTAGTTTGCACCGCCGACTGCGAGAAAGTTGAGACTGTGTGAATCTGGTGTAGTTTGCGCCAAGTACTGAGTAAGAAAAGAGTCACGCTTATGTGTGAGTTATGAGATTCCATTATGCGTAGAACCGTGGTCCCAAACTTACCATACCGTTAAGAATCTTTTATTTCAGTTGTTTTTTCCCCCCATGTCGCCGTCATTCTGTCACCTTGCAATCTGTTTCTAAGTAAAAGATAGCGTAATTGATTGCATCCGTATCGTATATCGCATAAACTCAAGTCAGTGTTTAGATGTTAAACAACACAGTTCTTATAACCCATTACGCCAACGACCATGAGTGGAAATAATTCGGGCCTTTAATTCGGGCATTCGGGACTCAAGCCCGGTGATTGCTCTCGAGTAAACACTGCTCCGAGCGCTAAGTGGTCAATTAACCTCTTGTTTGAAATGCATTTTTTATTTCTCTTTCCTATTTGGGGTTATTGGAACCTGATAAGTATAAAAACTAAGCATCATCTTTCGACATGATGTAGCCTAGTTTGAGAGAAAAATGGTGTCCACATATGTGTACATGGTGTTTAGCAGCATCATTTGCTAATTTTGTCAAATTTGCATGTCATGGCAAAGTTACAACGCCTTTATGCATATCAAAACAAGAATAAGCCATGAAATATGCTTGGACTTCTTACCTTGTCGATGTTTGGGTTTCAAGTGGCCACCCGCACTGTCAGTTGCGCTCGCCACCATTTTGAATTTTTTTCTGTAGTGTGTTGTACTCTCCTGACACCACTAGATGGTAGTGTAAGTGTCCACAAATGTGGTCATAAGGCCCCTGTAAAGCAGAATTAACTACTGTGGTAATATAACCCAAACTGTGATGTCCAGGCATGTGGACGCTAGGTCTTAACAGGTTAATAAGATAGCGACCCGAGTATTTAGTATAGTAGTGTTGGATAGGTTTTGTGTTATTCACAGTATGCAGAACTGCTTTGGTTACTTAGCAATTAGGCAAGTAAATATGCACTGCAAAGTATTTGTTGAACACCACAAGTTTTTGGGCTACCATTTCCCATAGTGCCGACATGATTCCTTAAATGAAGTGTGTTTTAGAAAAGCTAGCGCTGTAGAGTTGAATCTCACGTGGTCACCACTATCATGTTATATGTTCTACAACTTCTAGTAAAGAGAACTTTATTGTACACACTGACATAGTTTGTTATTGTAACAAATGAACAATGTGTCTAGCGGGTAACTGTTTATTAAGCAAGAATCAGTCGTCAGAGGTTTGCGCAGAAGCAGTTTTTGTTGCTTAACAAATTCAAATAGATTGTCACTATGAAGATCATGATTAAAATTATGAGCATGCTAAGTTATGTGTGGTTCTCAGTTTTGATGGGTCTTTACAAATTATTTTCAAAAAACTTGAAATGGGTTCCCTGTGTAATCTTTGCTCCAACAAAAACACCTCCTTACCTTGAAAACTGTACCAACTACCAGTTGTTATTCAGGAGGTCCGGTTCTACAACTTCCCACTGTCAAACCATTTTTAATTGGTGGGTTGTGCAAAACCCCCATCTGCTACTAGACTAATAATTCAGCAGGACATGCTTGGGATCGTTGGGATCTCCAATTGAATTTAAAATAGGAATGAATTTCCACAGGTTTGCACACAAGCAGCTGCATTTGATGGCCCCATGTTTTATGGGATTAAGAATGACCAAAACCACAAGAAATGGCAGCAAACCACCACACAAAGCAGAAAAATACTGCAAGCACCACTTTATTTCATTTAAATTTTTTTTCATATAAAAATATACTCGTACAAAATTATGAGATGGAGAAGGGAACTTAAGAATAACAGCAGCAAAAATAATGTGACAGAGGCAGCAGCAGTTTGAGCCCCACATCAGGGCTGTAGTGTGAGCCAGACTACTATCTCTGTAACTGGAGTACCATTCGTTAGCTGGTTTTGATTTGATATATTTTTTAACAAATCCTGCTGCTCAGTTAGCAGTATACTGATATGTACATCTCAAATCTTGCATCAATCCAATGTTAAAGGTTTTTAAAAGAATTGGGATTACTTTTAATATTATAATTATTCTTAATGGCAATTCAATCTTGATGTCTTTAAGAGGCATAAATAAATATAACCAATTTAAAAAGGAAAAAAAAAAAAAAAAAAGCTGACATGAGCAACTTCACATCTCTCTAACAAAGGACACCAGCAAGCATGTATTCCATGTAATGTGAACATTCAGTTGCACAACCCTGCGTCAAAGTAAATGTTCAAGCAATGTGCCCCAACATTGACAAGTAATAATGTCTGAAAATCGGTTTCCAGGGATGACAGACACGTTCAAAACTCAAATGCCACAACAAATACATTGTACCGCTGTTCTTGTCCATTAAACATCATAAAACCTTAAATAGGGGACATTTTCATTTAAAAGAATTGCATCCTCATGGCAGTGTAATACAGGGTAGTGCACTGAAAGTGTTACATTATTAAAGTTCTCAAAACTAAAAGCAATTCAATTCTGCACATGCTTTAATTCAAAGATAATCAGTGATGGGTTGCGCAATTTTTTAACCCTGTCAATCCATTGATTTGGAGGGGTAGGCTATAAGAGGGGAGGGGAAAAAAAAAAAAAAAAACTGTCCAAAAACTGCTTGGTCTGAACAGCACATTTCAGCAATTTAATTGTGCAGATACTATGCCATGCAAGCACTTCCCATCAGGAAAATATTATGAATGCAGTCAGTAGATTTGTGACTCGAGGAAGCACAACTATCACAGCTTCAGTAAAAGACAGCTCACCAGAGGGCACAGCTCAACAAATTCAACCAACTGTGTGCTTGTTTATGTTCAATGCCCGATACATTCACCAATAATTAAAACTCTTGCTGGCTTGGAGGAACATTCAATCAAAAGATGACAAATTTGCTGTTACACAAGTACTTTGGGGGCTGAGGCCGGAATGCCACTTCTCACAATGCCAGGGGGTATAGAAATTCTCAACGGCTGGGGTACCACAATGAAATACGTGAGCACTGTACATGCTCAATAAACAGCTGCAACAGAGTAAAATTAGCAGGGTGATTCATTTACATAGAAGACTGCCAATTCTTCAGCTTGGCTGCAGTACTAATCTGGATAATACTTTGCACTTGACGTAGAAACTGACAACATAAAGCCAATAAATGCAGTGAGCGGAAATGAAGTTTCAGAAATAAAAATAACGGAGTGGACTCGACCCATTATGATGAAGTATTCGCGTGAAAAATTCTTATGGATTCATATAGATTTACTTTTACTATTCTTCAAAGAATTCTATGGTTTCATTTCTTATAAACAAATGAGTTAACTCTAAGGACGAAACAAAAAATTTGTATTCAAATGGTAGCACTTAGAAGCAGGATTATAATCAAACCCTGAGAAATATCTTATTCCGAACAACGCTCATCATTCCTATTGAAACCTCTGCTGTTCTTACCAGGCAAGCTGGTACAGGAAAATTTTTGCCAATTAACTTTACGCAGGTTGTTCAATGCAAAATCAGAACAAAAACAAAACCACAAAATCAGCAATGTCTGTCTGCCTGTGAGAATATACAATGAATATGGAGAAATGGTGGCACTACAAGCTTAAACAAGGAAGTAAAGGAGACGGATTGGTCACATTGAAAATGTCAGTGCACCTTTACCTCAAAGCAAGAGTGATTTGGAGGTTAGAGGGAAACGAAAAAAAATGTAATACTGCAGCTTAATACACGCACTCTTTTCAGTGAGGTAAAGGACGCAGCAACTACTACTCCAAACTGCAGTATCTTAATACTGCAAAACTCCCACCCTGAGCTTGGGTTAACACTAAAGACATCTGCATGACTGTGCTCTCAAATAAAATGCACCCGAGTCCTCAGAAAAAAGCTCCGTCCCAAAGGAATTTTCAAAAATGAATACTTCCTACTGTGCTAGTTCCTTAAAGCTAATGACCACATAACGCTTACAAACTTACATTCTCAATGGTGTGCAATGTGTGCTTTGACGGATTCCCATGGTATAATTCAGGAAAGAAAAATCAGGGCTAGAAGTGGTGTACCATTTAAAACGAGGTGCTGTGTTCATACGTGTGGCAAATGTAGAGTCTCATACACAGTCCTTCACCTGGATGCTGCACAGGGGCTGCTTCATATCTTGAATAAGCATGAATGCGTTTGAGAGTCCGGGGGCTCATTCTGTCCTGCAGGCTATAGCTTCAGTTTGTTCAGGTCCTTTGAAAGGCTCTGTAGATAGGCTTCGTGAATGGCATTGAGGAAGTTGGAATCGTTCTATTGGAGGGGGAAAAAATACCCATTTAATACGTGCGCAAAAGGTATTGACAAGGCGAATAGTAACATAAACATTACTTTGAAGTAATTTTGTACCAGCTCAGGCGATGCAAATCAGATTTAACATGTTCATTGCATTCCATAACGTACAGCTATAATAACAGCAAGCTTAGTAGATTAAGCGATTACTTTGAGATGGGGATGAGACGGCATACGTTCACAGTATTCTGTTGCAGAGTGAGAGGGTTATTGTAGGCCTTTTGAACGGATTGTGAAGGTCAGTGCTGTTCCCTCATGAGGGCTGACAGGGTCAGCGCTGTAACTCTGTGAGGAGAGATGCTGTTGTACCCTGATGAGGTTTGAAAAGTGTTGTGTTGTGTCCTGATGAGGATGGAGCAGGTTGGTGCCATACCCTCATGAGGATTGAGAGGCCGAGTACTGAACCTTTATGAGGATAGAAAAGGTCAGTGTATCATGGAGGTTGAGGATCAGCACTGAACCATTATGAGGTGAAGGCCAGTGGAGCACAATGATGATGACTGAGGAATTCGGTGCTGTATCTTTATGAAGACTGACAGGTTCAGGGTCGCACCAAGATGAGGGTTGGGAGGGTCAATGTTGTATCTTGCTGTAGACGGAGAGAATCAGTGTCGTACCCAGATAAAGATTCAGACAGTCAGTGTTGGACCTTCATGAAGACAGAGAGGATCCACTTTGCACCATGAAGAAGTTTACTCTAATGGAGTCGAGAGGGTCAGTGTTGTGTCCAAATGAGAATGAAGAGGTAGGAGCTGTGCTCTGATGATGAAGACAGAGACGGTAGGTGTTGTAACCTATTTTGAAGAGGATCAGAGCTGTGTTCTGATGAAGAGTCAGCGTTGTACCCTAATGAGGACGGAGAGGGTTGGAGCTGTGCTCTGATGCAGACTGAGAGGATCAGTGTTACACCCTAATGAGGATGGTGTGGGTCAGAGCTGTGCTCTGATGAAGACAGAGGGTCAGTGTTGAGCCCTAATGTAGAGTTGGGCCTCTGCTCTGATGAAGATAGAGAGTTAGTGTAGTACCCTAATGTAGGGTCAAAGTTGTGTACCTTGATGAGGTGGATGAGAGTATCCTGGAGCTGGAGCCTGTTGAATGGGGAATGGGGCTCCGTTGCTACGAGGGAGGAGGAGGGAGAGGGAGGGGCCGGCTTCCTGTCCAGCTCTGGCATCTTCGCAACTGAATTCTGGAACACACTGGGAGACAGCAGCACCGAAGGGTCTGCCCGTGATCCTGCAGGCCCCGCCTTCAATGACACCATCTAAGGACAAGAGATGAAAAGATTAAGACGACATCAAAACAATACCATATGCAGCAAGCGAACTGGTTCAGGAAAAATAATTTCATTACCCACAGGTGAAGAATGAAATAAAATGGGACTGCTACTCAAACATTTTAAATCATCAATATTACACTCCTCAAAGCAAGTGCATACTGTACTCAAATGTGTGTCCATTTGCAATAACCTCTGTATCCTGAAGAGGGCAGCAAAAATCTGTACAAAGCATATTATTCCTCGATAATCTGCACTGGAGAGGGCATTCAGTGTCAAGGCAAGAGGGGGTAGAACTGTGACTCATCTTGAGAGGTCAGCATATCCTCCAATCAAAGCAGGGCTTCGGTTTAAATTTCAGATTTTTACTCATTCGTGCAGCTATGAGATAAACATGGTAAAATGCAAAAAAAATCAAAATGAATGAACCTGAATAGGAGCAGCAGGGATGCTGCTATATGCTGCAGGTTTGGCAATGGGTTCTTTGAAGGACTCGGGCGTGACCAGCTGAGCAGACAGGAAGCTGGGTGCGAGGGCTGGCTTGGCCAGGGCAGCAGGGGCCGGCAGCGCGTCGGGCTTGAGCGGGCTCAGGAGGCTCGGGGCCCCGTAGGAGGGCCCGTTGGGAGGGCAGTGAGGGGGCTGGGGGGCGGGAGCCTGGGAATCCGCTCCTGGCTGGCTCACGAGGAGGGGGGAGGCGGGGGGAGCAGGGCCCGCCCCGCCCGTGAGGAACACCGGGCTCGGATGCAGGGCGTAGCCGGGGACGCCCTTCATGTCCGCCAGGGGGACCTGCCCGGCCGCGCTCCCGCGGTCCCCCCCAGGGTCGGCGTTTAAGAGTGGCGGCAGCAGCGGGGGCTCGAAGGGGAAGGGCGCGGTGGCGTGACTGTGGAGGAAGCCCTCGGCCGGACCTTTCTCCGAGCCGCTGTGGTTCGGCAGCCCCATCGCGGGCAGCTCTTTGGGCACAGAGCTGCCGAACAGCTCCTCCACTGTTATCTGCTTGAGGCCAGAGTGGCAGCTCTGTGTGGCAGAGACACACAACACACTCAAACACACAGTCCCCCTGAGGAAATTCAGAGTGGTCCCCCAGCACAGGCTTCAAGAGATTCAGGTAGATAACTGCATTCAATTGGTCTTTTTGAATGGTAGTACAGAACGCAAAATATTGATGAACGGCAACAAAAATTCTAATTAACTGGCACACTAAGTAATATGAGGTTTTATGACCAACTTTCGCATGCCGAGTCAGGCTCTGCATTCAACTTGTTGTGCATACGTTTCTATGTGAGAGTGCTTGCGTGTGTGTGTGTGTGTGTGAGAGTGAGAGAGAGTGAGAGTGAGAGTGAGTGATGGCAACTGTTGTTCATTGCAGTGGAATGAGTCTTTCTTACAGACCCTCTCATGCTGAGTCAGGCTCTGCATTTGACCTGTTGTGTACAACCCCAATTCTGAAATAGTTGGGACAAAGTGTTAATTGTGAATAAAATCAAAATGCAATGACTTTCAGACCACAGGAGCAAATATGTTATTTACAATAGACAAAGATGACATTTCAAATGTTGAAACTGAGATATTTTACATTTTAATCCACAAAATGAGCTCATTAAAAATTTCTGGCTGCGTCAGGTCTCAAAAAAGTTGGGATGCAGGCAAAAAAGGAAAAAAGGGGCTGAAAAAGTAATTCATATATAAGAGAATCAGCTGAAAGAACATTTATCAGGTGTGTAACATGATTGGCTATAAGAGGGATGTCTTAGAGAGGCCGAGTCTCTAAGAAGTAAAGATGGCCAGAGGCTCTCCAACCTGTGAAGTTTGACATTTGAATCAATGAAAATCAATGTCAAGGCCACTCAATAAAAGTTCACATACATTTATAGGACCTCCTGTAATACAATCCTGAAGCAGTTTTGGTGATACAAGTCATCATATGTCAATATTAATTCAATATATCAATTGTGAACTTTAAATGTCACAGAATGTCAAGTTGCAGTAAGCAAATGGACTTCATATAAGACTTTCTAAATGTCTCTATATAAACCTTGGCTCAATCTGACCATTTTGGTGATACAAGTCATTGTAATTTCACTGTCAAGTTTGACCCTCAAAGGTTGCTGACAGTCACGTTAAATGTCACCAAATGAAAGTTCATATGTGACTTCCTAGAAGTCAGTAACACAAAACTAGGCTCCATCTGTGACCGTTTTAGAGATACAAGTCATTGAATTTTCACTGGGTCACATTTGACCTTTGAAGGTCAATACAAAGGTCACCAAATGAAAGTTCATGTATAACTTCCTATATGTCTTTTATACAAACCTAAATTCGATCTGTGACTGTTTTGTCAATACAAGTCATTGTCATTGTATTATGTCAAGTTTTACATTCAAATGTCAACAACAGTCAAGCTGAATGTCACCAAATGAAAGTTCATATGTCACTTCCTATCTCAGTAACACAAACCTAGGCTCCATTTGTGACCTATTCAGTCACAGAAGTCATTGAATTTTCTCTAGGTCAAGTTAGACTTTCGAAGGTCAAAATGAAGGTCACCAAATGAAAGTTCATGTATGACTTCCTTATGTCTCCAATACAAACCAACACTCAATCTGTAATGATTTTGCTGATATAAGTCATTGAAATTTCACATCATAGTTTGGCTGTTGAAGGTCAAGTTCAAGGTCACGCAATGAAAATTCATTCATGACTTCCTTAATGGCCACAACACAAACCTAAGCTCTATTTGTAATAGTTTTGGTGACAGAAGTCATTGAAATTTCACTATGTAAAGTTTGACCTTTGAAGGTCACTGAAGGTCATGTTCAAGGCCACAAAATGAAAGTTCATGTATGACTTCCAATACATCTGCAATACAAACCGAAACTATCTGTAACCATTTTGCAGATATAAGTAATTAAAATCTCACTGTGAAGTTTGGGCATTCAAGGTCACTGAAGGTAAAGTTCAATGTCACCAAATGAAACTTCATGCATTACTTCCTGTATGCCCGCAATACAAACGTAAGTTCTATCTGTAATAGTTTTGGTGATACAAGTCATTGAAATTTCTCTATGTGAAGTTTGACCTTTGAAGGTCGCCGAAGGTCAAGTTCAAGGCCAAATTGTAATATTTTGCCTGACTTCAAGTTTGACATTTCAAGGTCATCTGAGGTCAACTTTAACACAGCCAAAATATAGGTCATGTATTACTTCATATATGTCAGTGATACAAGTTTAATCTCCATCTGCAACCATTTAGCCTCCACAGGCGATTTGGCCCATTCTTTGTAAGACCCAATGTTAAAGTACAGCGCCCCCACTAGACCAACTTCCTTCGATTCAATCAAAATAGTACTCGCACTGTAAATAAAGTGTATCAAGGTGAGTTGATTGCCAGATTTAGAAAAAAGTCATGAACAGTTTTTGAGAAATAATTTTTTTGAAATTTCAAGTCATATCTTTTAACATCGTTAATACATTCCCTGACCTTGAGTTTGACCTTTGAAAGTAATCTGTGGTCAAATTAATATTGCCAAAATAGAGGTCATATATGACCACCTATATGTCGATAATACAACCTTAATCTCTATCTGCAACCATTTGGCCTCCACAGGCCATCTTGCATATTCATAAAGTACAGTGCCCCAATAGACCCGTCGATTAAATCAAAATGGCGCTCGCACTGTACATTGACGGTATCAGGATAAGTTGATAAGTCGAAATTTATCATGTAGTTTTTGAGAAATGATTTTTAAAAAAATTCTCAGTCCTATCTTTAACATTGGAGCCAAAATTTCAAGCGCCCATAAAAAGGACAAAAATAATTCAATCAAAAATCTGAGAAAAAAGTCAAGAGATATGGTCAAGTAGCATGCTATTGCAAATTTACACAAAAATTCATCAGGTCAAAAAATAGATAATAAATGTTCCGGACGATGGATGCCACACCATGAAAATAGCTTATCTGCCCATAGGGCCGGTAAGCTAAAAACAGTGTTCCTCAATGTCAAATTGCAAAGGTTTTGAAGGTCTCATCATCGACAGTGCATAACATCAGATTCAGAGAAACTGGAAAAATCTCTGCGAATAAGGGACAAGGCTGAAGACCTTTACTGGATGCCCCGGATCTTCGGGCCATCAGACACAACTGCCATCACTCACCGGCATGATTCTGTCCTTGAAATTACTAAATGGGCCCAGGAATACTTCAAGAAACCACTGTCTGTAAACACAGTCCTCCGTGTCATCCACAGATGCCACCTAAAGCTTAATCATGCAAAAAGGAAGCCATTGTTGAGCATGATCCAGAAGCGCCACCGGGATCTGTGGGCCAAGGCTCATTTGTAAATGACTATAGTAAAGTGTCCTGTGATCAGACTAGTCAAAATTTGACGTTTTTGTTGGAAATCATGGGCGTCATGTCCTCCGGGCTAAAGAGGAGAAAGACCACCCCCCTCCTGTTATCAGCGTTCAGTTCAAAAGCCAGCATCTCTGATGGCATGGGGATGCATTAGTGCATATGGTGTGGGACACATGCATGTATTAAAAAACACCCTGAATGCCGAAAGGTATATAAAGGTTTTAGAGCAACATATGGTCCCCTCCAGACGACATCTATTCCAGGGAAGGCCAAGTGTATTTCAGCAGAAAAATGCAAAACCACATACTGCAGCTATTACAACAGCAAGGCTTCATAGTAGAAGAGTCTGTGTGCTGAACTGAACTGGCCTGCCGTCCTGATCTTTCACCGATTGAGAACATTTGGCGCATAATTAAACAAAAAGTCCATCGAAGGAGACCCAAAACTCTCCAGCAGCTGAATGCCTGTATTAAACAAGAGAGGGATCAAATTCCAATGACTAAACTCAAGAAACCTGTCTCCTCAATGCCCAGACACCTCAAGTCTGAGTTGAAAAGAAGAGGAGATTCTACACCATGGTAAACAGGCCGCTGTCCCCACTTTTTTGAGACCTGTAGCAGCCATCAAATTTGAAATGAGCTCATTTTGTGGATAAAATAGTAAAATTTCTCAGTTTCAACATTTGCCATGTTATCTCTGTTCTATTGTGAATAAAATACTGGCTGATGTGATTTGAAAGTCATTGCATCTTGATTTTATTCACAATTTACACTTTGCCTCAACTATTTTGGAATTGGAGTTGTACATGTTTCTGTGTGCGAGTGCTTTTGGGTGTGTGTGTAGATGTAAGTGAGAGAGAGAGAGAGAGTGATAGTAACTGTAGTTCACTGCAGTGGAATGAGGCTTTATTACAGACCTTCTCATGCTGAGTCACAGCCCCCACTCGCTCGACAGCAGGGTCCCCTGTCGACTTTATGGGCTCCAGATTATGACTGGACTCTACATCTGAGGAAGCTTCAGGCTCAGTCTGGCTCTAGAATTAAAGAGATGAATTCTAACTTCAACACATTTCACACAATTCTGATGACCAACAGCAAATGCAGTTAAATCCAGTTTGAGTGAAAAAATAATTCTGAATACAGAACGCAAAGGGAAATGTTTTCACAAAAGCACCCATTTTTTCAGGCAACTCTTTCTCACACACACACACACACACACACACACACAGGTATCATTCTCCATATAGAATACTGCGCATGCTCAGAATTTACATCACAAGAAAGTGAATCTGCTGGACTGCAAATCATAATTTGACTCCATCCTTTTTTGCATTGTATTAATTATATTTCAGTTACTCAGGCATTATGCTTTTTTTATTAAGGACTATTAAATGGAAATTTGAGTATTCAAAGCGTAATTTCTGCACTTTAGCAGAAGGATATGAAAAATGAATGCTGGATGCCAACCTCCAAAAAACATCACAGAAAAAGCACTTCATGCATATCTGCAAGTCTGGCTACATTGCATAGCAATGATAGCTACATAGCCAACATTATCCAGCAATTCAGCTAGTCATCTGATGAAGTTTTAAATGAAGAAGATGGCGAAGTAAATAGTTAACCAAAAACATTTGCATGTGAAATAGAAAGTTTTCATGGATATCTGTGTAGCTTGCAACGTAGTGTAGCTGTGATAGGTATGTAGCCAACGTTAGCAAGCTATTCGTCTTCCGTTTTTCTTTGAGGGAATTTAGAAAAAAAAATAGCTAGCTGGCTAGCTAGCTTTACTAATAAAGTTGCATGTGAAATAAAAGTTTTTTGAGGATATCTGTACAGCTAGATGCTTAGCGTAGCCGCGATAGTCACATAGTTAAGGAATATTAGCAAGTAATTTGGCTAATTGACTGGTGATACTATTTAAATGAGGAGAGATAAGTAGCTAGCTACATAGCAACCAAAATTTGTGGCTGAAAGATTATCGTGGACATCTTCGCTAGTCTGCTTCTTTAACTTAATATTTGGAAGCAGCTTCCAAATCATTCACAAATAAGCAGCATACCTCTGGTTCACAAGACCTGCAATTCATTTTGACATGAAAAGGCCCATAAGTGGCCGGTGGCCATGAGTGCCTGTGAATTTGATTCGCGCCACTGCAGCTTGTTGATACCATTAGTTTTCGAGGTTCTGAGCGTGGGCAGTAATCATGACCCAACTCCTTTAATCTCAGATTTAATCACTTCCAGATTCTAAAACCGCTTTTTAAAGTCAATATTTATGTGCTCAGGTGAGTATAAGCGTGCGTCTAAGTATCTGCATCAGTGAGACGGACTCCGAAGGTGTATGTATGAGTTAGTTTGTTCGACCAGACTGCAGTCAGCGACTCGCTGGGAGATGGCTTAGTGATTAGATCCTTATCTACAGCATACAGGATGTGATGTGCGGCTCAGAAAGGGAGGGGTGGGCACCACAAGCCTATCATGGTTTGGGTTCTTCTCAAGGCGCTTTTCGACCAACAGAGAGCCGGGACGGTCCCATTTTTGAAAAAGGTTTGGGGAATTTTTTAATAAAAATAGGTTATTTCGGAGCCTAAAAATTCCACTGGAGAACTAGATGCCAGAAAGGGAATCATGACAACACATGCATCAGGAGTGGGCGTGTACTCAACCAGTCAAACTAAAAAAGTAAACTGGACTGGAGTGTGGAACTGGTCCTGTGATCAAAATACATCAGTTCGCTAAATGCTGACTACAGTTACCGAACTGGGGCACGAATGAGAAACACACGGACGATTTCTGTGCTGGTCAAAAAACACCATCAGTGAAGGGCGCTTACGTCCCACATAACAGAGGGTCCAGCTGCAATTGGGAAAAATTTGCATTCAGGTCCTCCAACACAGTGGTGCCCAACCTCCGACCTGTTTTTTTGTTCCAGCCGCAATGACAAGTCCACAATTTTAACAGGCTGTTAATTTTTTCTAAGGTCTTTTCAAGAGGGATTACTCAAACTCCAATATCACATTCTGCCAGAACTGGTTATGCATGCCCTGAACACAACTGTGGGCGTAAACTGCTTTTTGTTCTACATTGCCAACAATGCAGAAATTCTAAAATGTAAAAATAGTGCCACAGGCTTTGTAGCTCACCTGACCACTCAAGGGTGTGTAAGAAGCAGTTTAACTCAAACTAGTTTCACACTTATCACAATGTAAATTGACACCAAGTTGTTGTTTGTAGCATCAGTAGATGCTGACACAGTTGCTTTCTCTTAAGCAGCTGCTCATTCATTTCAACAGAAAAGCTAAAACATCGATAAAAAAATGTATTTGAAGAAATTAGTATCTACACATTTCTCTGGCATTCAGTGTATCATGCACAGAATCATCAGCACGAGAAGACATCAACAATAGTTACGTCGACTTTAGTTGACCATGCAGTACAAGCAGACAATATAACGTAATATTTGTAATATTGTCATTACTGTAATCTCCCTCATGTAATTAGCAAATTGAGAAACTATTTACATGGTATTTCCTAATTCACATACACTAAGAGCAACAATTTCGAAGGTAGGTCAGTTGACAACTGCACAATAAGGAAAAGTGCCCATATATTTATTAATGTCAAGCAGTTTCTACTGGATGTGTCTAAGGTTGAAAGCATGAGCATAAATAGCTTTCAGATGGCCAATTATGTGATTTTAAATATGTTTGAGATCGGATCGAAACGCCTTGAACAAAACTTAGTGTCCTCATAGGCAAGAAGGTACCTGTCAAGTTTCACCTTCATTGGCCAAGTAGTTTCGGAGAAGATGATTTTGAAAGATTTCAATGCAACTCACAGGGGCTGTATAAAGTTGAAGGTCAAAGCAAGGTCAAAATTCGAAATACGGAACAAGCCGTATGATATGTGATGTATCTTGCCATGTACTAACTACATAGCAAATTTCAGCTGAATATGTGCATAAATAGCTTTCAGATGGCCAATTATGTGATTTTCAATATGGCCGGCGTGGCGGCCATGTTTGAAATCGGATTGGAACGCCTTGAACAAACTTTGGCGTCCTCATGGGTAGGAAGGTACCTGTCAAGTTTCAGCTTCATAGGCCCAGTGGTTTTGGAGGAGAAGATGTTTACGGACGACGAACGACGACGACGAACGACGGACAAACAGGCCATGACATAAGCTCATCTGACTTCGTTGTCAGGTGAGCTAAAAAACACATTTAAATAGGTCAATCATCTAGACCTGTTCAAACTACAGATGACAGTGAATCCCAGCAGGTGAAAATGTGGATGTCTTGTTGTGTTTGATGGAAGTCCTTCCTTACTCTCTGGTACTCCTCTTTGGCCTTGCTCAGCAGCTCCAGGATGTCGATGGGCCGGTCGTCTGCGCAGCCGTTAGTCCTGCTGGGGCTGCTCCGGCCTGGGGTGGCTTGCTGGGCCTGCAGGGCCTCCTGCTTCACCACCCTGAGGAGACAAGAGCCACTGAGCAACCCAAGACTCCAGGCTCAAACATCACAGTAAACCAAACGGAGGACCCAGCAACACGCACATAGAAAAGACTACAACAGCAGCAATCCGGTGCGAGGTGCTGAAGTGAAGCCTTCCAACATCTGCTGGAATTTTCATGACATGTGAATAGGCCGAAAAATGCCCACTTTTGTTCAGAATTGCTTGAGTCTGAGTAAGTCATCCACGGGCATAGTGAACCTGTGACCTGAAACTGTGTCTTTTCTGTCTTCATGTTGAATTGCCATCTTCTCTGGTCAATCATCTACGCAGGCACTAAAGACCCATACACATCTCAGAAATCCACCATAAGCAGTGCTCGAAATAAGGAAAAAAATTAGGTTGTTCGCAAGAATTTTTAGTTGTCCCATGTGCCATCATATGCATTAAAAAAAAATTACACACATACACGCATATTTAATGAAAGACAGAAAAAATGAGCACAAACAATGATTTTCTAAGTCCAAAATGCTGAATTGCTCGAAAACCGGGACATAGTATTTTCTTATTTTCACAGGGGATCATCAGAACATCATAAAGAAGGCTCACAACAAATTAGACAAAAAGTTGTCAGACAGATTTTGAGATATTAATGAAAGACAGAAAAAATGAGCACCAACAGTCCAAAATCCTTCATTTCTCAAAAACCGGGACATGGAATGTTCTAATTTTCACAGTGAATATTCAGAATATGATAAGGAAGGGTCACAATAAATGAGAAAAAAGTTATCAGGCAGTTTTTGAGATAATCAAATCTGAAGTGAGAAGTTGATGGCGGACAGACAGACGCCAGACGACTCCCATTAGAAAAGCTCTGCTGACTGTGACTATCGTCACAGCGGAGCTAAAAGAAAAAGACTCACGTTCTCGCCCATACGAGATTCGTGAAAGTAAGGTGCATTAGGCCTTGCATATGACCAAAATGGTCGCATCATTGCTGAGGGAAGTAAATAAAATTTTGACAAATTCAAATTAATAAACCTCGTGAAACAACTTTGTGAACAGTTCAGGTTTTCCGGATCCATTTCAGGTTCTCTATACGACCAGATAACCACTCATTTCAAACACTGATAAGTATGTCTACAGTGACAATTTTCATAGTTCAGTATACCATAGCAATAGACTTGAAAACAGACAATCCCAATGTGCAACAGTGGACTTTCGGCTGAAGGCTTTATACCTTCAGTTTTGCCATCGACGTGCGAAATGCATGCATAATAGGGGTGCAACAGATCAAAAAACTCACGTTTCGGATCGTATCACGGATTTGAGTCACGGATCGGATCACTTTTCGGATCAACAACAATAACAACAACAACAAAAAAAGACAAATATAACTTTGCCCTCCATTTATTGTGTAAAACACTTCTGCCCAGTAAATAAAATATAAAAACGAAATTTTATAAAAGCAAATTAAAGCGCAATTTAAGGCATTATACCTTTTAAACATGGACCGTGAATGAAAAACAACTTAAAGTGCACTAAGCCATGATGCTTCATGATACCTTCTCTTTAAACCTGTACAGCGATTTAAAAACTAGCCAATGTCCACATTAAAAAAGAAGAAAAGAAAGAAAGCAAAGCATACCTCAGCTTATAGTTTTAAATTCTTTTTCAAAAAGATAAGGATGTCCGCATTGTCTGGGGAGAGTGTAGACCTCTTTGCTGTCACTATGTCCCCTGCAGCAGAGAATACCCTCTCGCGAGGCACTGAAGTGCCAGGCACAGCGAGATGGCATCTTGCCATCTTGGCAATGTGGGGGTATTAACTCTCATTGCTTTTCCATCATGTCAGTGGATCACCACCCACTGGAATGCCGCAGTTATAAACTTAAATAACCATTGAATAGCACATATTTGCATTAATTCCATTCAATTTTTTTTTCCAGCAGTGCAACCTAATTTATTTTAAGATTGTACTTCATCAAAACGTTCCCAACAGAATATGAATAAGTGTTGGAAATTGAATAATTTTGTAAATTGGTTATTAGTGCATTGTGAAAGTTCACCTCATGGTATGCATTTAAAATCGATTCAAATGCAAGATATGCAACAAACTTTCATGATGACAAAATCATTTATGGGGTGTTTCCAGTCCGGCTTCTGGGTAAGCTGTACGGAGGCACAATATGAGATCGTATAAACAGAAATTATCCAGTTACTCATAAACAAAATCTAAACCTTATCTAAGCAACATCTTCAGCAGCATTTGCTACTTAATATTCTACTAGAATGTAGAATTTCAAGTAAATTCTGTTAATTGCCGTTTATGCGATCTCATTGTAGCCCTCCACTGACGCAAAGCTTTATGTCTTAATCATCAATGGTAATTGGTAAAGTATCTTATCAGTAGCGTACATGCTCAGTTATTTTATTCAACTAACTGTCCCATTCTAAATTAGAAACAGGTTGAGGGTTAATCTGCGTTATGGTAATGTCACTGGCTGTGAACAGTATTATTTTCACGAAAGCAAACTTAACACTCGGACCTCAGTCAGCAAAACCGCATTTAATAGAAATTTTTCTTGGGCGTATCAAGCAGAACACAAACAGAAAAAAAAAATTATGCCATTTGGTGAGCTTCATCAATTCAGAAGCTTCTAAAGGCATTGCCGTTTTATGTCACAATTAATGTGGATGGCGAAATGCTTGATAATTACAATGAGCAATGCAAGAAGAGGTGAGCGGGACAGTAGTTCTACAGACTGATTCTTGCATCTGAACAAATTAACACCAAGTTGCTAATTGGGAAACATAAATGGGAACAGGTTTGGAGAAGGTATGGTGAAAGCAGAGCTAGGTAATCCTCCAATGGCAAATCCAGGGTGCAAGAGTTTAAAAATCAGCTAAAAAGCTACGATGAGAGATGGAGTTTGACTTTTTTTTAATTCTTTAGATCATTAGAATTCTTTCAATTTAACATTATAGCGCAGTTACGTCTGTCAGCTCTTCTCTATCACCTCATAATCATTATTGGCAACAGGCTAAATTGGTTGATTGTCATTTGGAGCATATTATACAGGAGCAGATTAGGGTTGGAAAGTTGAGCCTTAAAAGGTGATGGAAGCTGCCCAACCTCGCCAACAATTAGAGGAGTTCTAATCTGAAGGAATCATGTGCCCGGAAGCACTTCAAATAATTATCGTTTATTTCAGACCGCTTGTATGTTTCAAGAAGAAATGGGACACAACTGTGTACACACACCCCATAGCGGCAAGTTGTCTCGTTTCGCTTTACTATCATCGCGATTCGATAACATCACACTCCTAGCACAACCTCCCCCCCCCCATCAACCAATCCCCAGATCATGTGCGTACCGAACCGTGAAGAGGGGTCCGTACGAATTTCGGATCAAAGATGATCCGTTGCACCACTAATGCATAAACGAATTCAGGTCATGTGACTATCCTGGCCATTGCAGAACATTACAAAAAAGGAAAAAAAAAACCGCATCTCGAGAGGCCTCCCCTGTATGCGTTGAATTAGCACTGTCCTTTAGCACAGTACAGCGCTGACCGATGACTTTTGTAGCATTTTGATTAATTGGAGCAAATGAGGTAACATTACACAAGTTCAGAATCCAGCCTGTTGCTTTTGTCAGCAATAATATCATTGATAAATAGAAGGGAATGCATTTTATGAATTATGTATTTGTATTATGGCTTTGTATTATGCCAAAGCATGACCACACGTCAGAGATGAGATGGTATGTTTTAGATCAGGGGTATTCAATTACAAATCAAAGACATACGGATAGTAAAAATTTCTGCGTATAAAGGGCCGCAGCATCATCATGTCTACGTTGCATCATAATACAGTCACATACAATCATACAAGCTACATACAATCATAAATAATAATAAATAAAAGGTAAAAGGAATGTAAATGCACTCAGTTCAAGTCAAATAAGATCTCCATTTGAAAAATAACATACAAGCAAATCAAAGCTGTGAGACATGACTGTGCATCTAAAAGTGCTTACATTTTAGAAAAAATAGATAAAAAGTGTAGCTCTAGTTTCCTTTCTTCCCTCCACAGTCTCATGAACTGTATAGTTTTAACTTTTTTCATATTCAACAGGGGATTATAATATTAAGGACTTTAATAATAGAAATGAACTTCTTTCCCTCCCACTGCCTACTTTCTCCTATTAAATGAGAGAAGTGAGCTCTGGCTTTGTCTCCCAGGATTTTAAATCTTGTAAAATGCAGTATTGTGTTCAGGGGGGGCTGGTGAACTGGCGAGAGGGGGGGCTCAAATCATCCCTTAAAAATAATGATTGGTCATGACCTGTTTTCAATCATTTAAATCACCATTAGGGAAACTCCGAAAACTCTCAACATTATCCGGTGTGGTCAATTTTCATTAATAACGCATACCTTCCAGCTATCATGCATTTGGTGTGAATTAAGTGGCATATTTACGTTCCTCTGCTGTTGCCAGCAATTATTCAATCAACTCGTATGTAAGAGATTCTCTCGCAGTAGTGAAGTCCTTGTGCATGGAGGCTTGTCAGTTTCACATGTTTCAAATGATCTTGTTGCATTTAAACAATCAGGAAACATATGCATTGCTTCCAATTTGATTGAAAACAGGTCATGACCAACTGTTATTTTTCAGGGACAGGTTTTAGCCTCCCCACCGCCGCCAGTTCACCAGTGGTTTAATTTCGCAGTGGCTTTTTACGTTTGCACTTTTCACTAGCGCCACCATCTCGGAGCATGTGAGCCACGGAGCTTCCAGCGGGGAGGATAAACATATAAGATTCTGTCCATTCCGCTTTAGAAGTTCTGTTTTCGCTGTCCACTTTGTGCCGTTTAGAACAAGCCATGACATGTTCCTTCATTACCACATACTCAGTCTTTCTCTCAACGCTGTTCTCTCTTTCGCCTTGCCTCTCTCCAGGGCATTTCCTTCTCACAACTTTCTGAAACGGCCGTGGCCACACTGCAGGAGCAAGAGGGCATGCACCGCCCACACACAAAATGCGCGGTTATGTAGCTACCGTAAAGTCCGGAAAAGAGGCGGCTAAAAAGAATTAAAGCTGCCAAAACCATTGCTAAGCCTTAAAACTGGAATAACAGTCATGGAACTACAGCATATGGAGTGAGCAGCCAGTTTTAAGGCTTATCAATGGTTTAAATCAGGGGTGTCAAACGGGCCAAGAGGCTGCAGGTCTTCAATCCTACCAAGCAGAAGCTCTCCTGAAAGCACTAATTTAATCAGCAGATCTAGGCCTGCACAACTGATTAGTTGTATCAGGTGCGCTTCTGCATTGTTGGAGTGAAAACCTGCAGCCTCTTGGCCCATTTACGGTTCAGTTTGACACCCCTGGTTTAAATCTTGTGGTAAATCGTCCGTATTTACTCTGGAGAAGACTTCTCTTGATTGTTTATTCTGCCGTCATCCACCAGGCAGTTGTTACTTGTAGCACACTGGGCCTTTTGGTGTTGCTAAGCTCACCAATGCATTCTTTCTTTCCAAAAATGTACCAAATAGTTAATTTGGCCACACTTCCTGTTTTGTCTTTTATACATGGGCTTGATTTTTAAGCCAAAAGATGGCTTGCTTCTCAAGTAGTGACAGCTCTTTGGAGTTTATCTCAAGACTTAACAGGATCAGATTCAAAATTCCACACTAGAAATGTAAATACTGGATGCAAATACCCTAAAATTAAAGCAGAAAGTCAGCACATTGAACTCACACTGAATATTTATTTTCAATTCCAATTTATCGTGGCGGACAGCTACAATTACAATAGTTTTGTCAATGTCCAAATATTTACCAACCTAACTGTATATAGGACATTGATCAACAGGCATATACAGAACATGTCGTTACTCCAACAATTCTTATCCACAATACACTCAAGGATATTTGAGTACAATTTTATCTAAAAACACAGACGAGCCCGATACAGAATTGAAAATTGCTCCCACAATGCACCGGGCTCACTTCAGAATGTGAAACCAATTTAACAGCACAACTTGGCTGCTACACAGAGACAAAATTTGTATTACAGTGTTACATTCACAGGCGCATTTAATTGTTTTAGAGGCATGATGGTTCTTGGCAGAGCCCTGCACATGCCTGGCATGGTTGCTGGGGTAACAGATCTCTGAAAATATGGCAAGTCCGGAAGCCTGCATCCAGAGGTTCTAATTTTTTATCGAAGGAAATGTTGTCACCTCCCATTTCGCACGGCACTTCACTACAGGAGGCTCCTCCTTTGCCAAGGAAGGCTGACTACCCATAAAACAGTAGACTGTTACAGGACACCGAGGGAATTGGGTGCGAGAATTAACATGCTAGCTAGCTGAGCATAAAAAATAAACATGGACACGGAAATCCGTTTCAAAACTCAAGGACTCATGCTGAAGAAGCAGTCCTGCCAATGGCAAAATATCCATGGATGAATATGAGTGGTGGGTGGGATAGAAACTTCTAAAATGGAGAGGAGAACACTACCTGGTCATGAGTTCAGCGATTCTCTGGCAGTCGCTCTTGTCGTAGAACCAGATGCTGTAGATGGACACTGCAAGGGACCAGAGAGTGGAGGAAATGGTTAAATAGAGGACAAGGAGATTTTAGGGGGGAGCATTAGATGATGTGCTGCAAGAACAGTTCAGCAGCAGGGCTCTCATTGACTTCTCCTTCAACAAGGCCAAAGCCAAGAAGACAGAAGAAGTGCACCTTAACCAAAGCACTACGATGAGTTTTTCATTTATATTTCGGGGTCTCTCCGACAGATGTTGAGCCACCCGGGGTGACTCCTGCATAGGTTAAAAAAAAAAAAAAAACCTCAAGTAAATATACGCTAAATAATGTGTTTTTTTCCTAGTCCAGCTGCCTCACTGTAGGGTGATTTGTTTTGCTTTTGTGCTATACAACATCAGCCTGCAGTGAGGCAACTGGACCCTGCTGTACTGCATAGATTCCTGCTCCAGATAGTGCAGCGAGGCGGGACCAGAGAAGTGAACTTCTGGATGCCGTGTTTTTTCCCCACAATCCCCAGCGAAAGCTAATGGCCGACATCACAGTAACTAGGTACGGTTTTACAGTCTATGATGTGAACTCGCATTAACTACAAGGATCTGTGAGCACGACAATGACTCGAGTCAGTAACTTCAGCTCAACAGTTTCGTATCGGCGTCTCTACTTAAGAGACCAGCCTTTTCACACTGCTATTTTAGCTTGGTATTGACGAGAGTGGAGGTCTGCACTTGCTGAAGTGAGACACTTCTCTTGTTGAGGCACAGCTTCAGGGGGAATGAAAAATTCTGCAATTACAGGGGCAGGATTCACCCTCAGACCATCGTCCCTCTAATCTACCATAAGCATTCATTTCGAATTAAGGGGGGGAGGGGGTATCTAGGCCCGCCATTACCATCCATCTACCGCAGACAGCGCACAAGACAACAAATCATGTTCTACCCTTCAGCGTAGACATATTCAGCAGTGCGACAGCTCCCATTACGAAACCAACACAGCACTCCGATAACAAGGGCTCTACAGATAAATGAGCTAAATGGCCAATGTAGAAGAGGTTTGCTCCCTCACTTCCCTATGGGCCAAACAGATGGGAGGCAGAAGGAAATGCCTATATTTGCCAACCTGCGTGTATTAGCCCTATCTGCTAGGACTAAACAAATGTTCTCTTTGAGATTGTCATTACGGGGGGCTGTCAAGGCCTGGCAGAGTCCACACACATACACGCACATAAATGACTAGCACTATAAGAGGGTGCTCCCAGGGGTATGGGCAAAGTCAGTTTCTCAGGTTGAGATGGTCATCTGGGTTTAGAGATGAAGTTCACACCTCCTGTTGGTTCATCAAAAGTAATGACTAGCTGAGCAACTACTCATAGCAGATTGACACCATCTGCACAAGGTAACCGCTTTGGAGGTGAATTAACTCACAAAAAGAGCTGCTGAGAACTGCCATCTAAAAACCTGCATGGATTTGAGCATTCTACAAAACCCAAAACCAGTGAAGTTGGCACGTTATGTAAATCGTAGATAAAAACAGAATACAATGATTTGCAAATCCTTTTCAACTTATATTCAATTGAATACACTGCAAAGACAAGATGTTTAATGTTCAAACTGAGAATGAGAAGCTTTATTTTTTTTGCAAATAATCATTAACTTAGAATTTATAGACAGCAACACATTGCAAAAAAGTTGGCACAGGGGCCTTTTTACCACTGTGTTACATCGCCTTTCCTTTTAACGACACTCAGTAAACGTTTGGGAACTGAGGAGACCAATTTTTGAAGCTTTTCAGGTGGAACTCTTTCCCATTCTTGCTTGATGTACAGCTTAAGTTGTTCAACAGTCCGGGATCTCCGTTGTCTTATTTTACGCTTCATAATGTGCCACACATTTTCAATGGGAGACAGGTCTGGACTACAGGCAGGCCAGTCTAGTACCCGCACTCTTTTACTACAGAGCCATGCTGTTGTAACACATGCAGAATGTGGCTTGGCATTGTCTTGCTGAAATAAGCAGGGGCGTCCCTGAAGAAGCGTTGCTTGGATGGCAACATATGTTGCTCCAAAACCTGTATGTGCCTTTCAGCATTAATGGTGCCTTCACATATGTGTAAGTTGTCCATGCCTTGGGCACTAATACACCCCCATACCATCACAGATGCTGGCTTTTGAACTTTGCGCCTATAACAGTCCGGATGGTTCTTCTCCTCTTTGGTCCGGAGGACAAGACGTCCACAGTTTCCAAAAACAATTTGAAATGTGGGCTCGTCACACCACAGAACACTTTTCCACTTTGCATCAGTCCATCTTAGCTGAGCTTGGGCCCAGCGAAGCCGGCGGCGTTTCTGGGTGCTGTTGATAAATGGCTTTCGCTTTGCATTGTAGAGTTTTAACTTGCACTTGTAGATGTAGCGACGAACTGTAGTTACTGACAGTGGTTTTCTGAAGTGTTCCTGAGCCCATGTGGTGATGTCTTTTACACACTGATGTCGGTTTTTAATGCAGTACCGCCTGAGGGATCGAAGGTCATGGGCATTCAATGTTGGTTTTCGGCCTTGTCGCTTACGTGCAGTGATTTCTCTGAACCTTTTGACGATATTATGGACCGTAGATGATGAAATCCCTAAATTTCTTGCAATAGCTCGTTGAGGAATGTTGTTTTTAAACTGTTCGACAATCAGCTCACGCATTTGTTCACTTAGTGGTGACCCTCGCCCCATCCTTGTTTGTGAATGACTGAGCATTTCAGGGAAGCTGCTTTAATACCCAATCATGGCACCCACCTGTTCCTAATTAGCCCGTTCACCTGTGGGATGTTCCAAATAAGTGTTTGATGAGCATTCCTCAACTCTCTCAGTCTTTTTTCCCCACTCGTGCGAGCTTTTTTGAAACATGTTGCAGGCATCAAATTCCAAATGAGCTAATATTTGCAATAAATTACAAAGTTTACCTGTTCGAACATTAAGTAACTTCTCTTTGCAGTGTATTCAATTGAATATAGGTTGAAAAGGATTTACAAATCATTGTATTCTGTTTTTATTTACAATTTACAGTACGTGCCAACTTCACAGGTTTTGGGTTTTGTACTAGGTTTTGAAAATAGTCCCAAATTAAAGGGTAAGAAATGAAGATTCAAATAATGTATGCATTGCTAATATTCAGGTAGTCTCAACAGAAGAATTCTAGTGTCCCACCATACCATTCGCTGACTTTGGATGCCCCGGGAAATAAGAAAGTGCCACCTTTGCCGGCCAAATGAGGTCATCTGCATGCCATCACGATATTCGAGCACATGAGCTACAGCATCCATAGTAATCAACTTGACTCTCGTTGTCTTCTACTTTCACTTTCAATGGTTTAGGCCTGCTCAAGCCTATGTCATAGGCCAATTGTACTTGATGCTGTATTGGTAAAGAACACACAAGTACAGAGAATGAACAATTAGGACACTTTGAACATGTCTTCTCCTATTCACAGAATTCTGGGATTCATACTAGTGTATTAACAGTCCTATCTAATTTTGCCCTCGTAGGTGCTTCTTACCTATAGGAGAGTTCTAAGTTCAAGGTAAATTTAGGCTGTGCCAATTCCTTGAGGCCTATGAGCAGGGGTCCAGACAAAGAAGGGGGCAACCCCGCCTTTTGGATTGAAATTCATGGTCAATTTCAAAGAATTTCGAAGAATACCTGCACCTGGTCAAATTCAAAGAATTTTCACCAAATAGAGGGGCGCGGCCGGGTCAACCCCTTTTATATCCCAACCTAACTAAGAAGGCCTATGCCAGCAAACTTGGTCCCTTTGAACAGTGTAATAGAATATTTGATTTTGGCACTAGTTTCCGCCATAGGGCTAGTCAGTTCGTGGGGTCCAACATCCCTGGGTCATGCTATTGTACGCCGACTAGTGAGGCTTATTTAATATTAATGAGCAGTCGCGAATTGCCGATTTGCAAATTTGACACAGCTAATCAGAAAAATGCATGGGACACGTGGCTACCTATGCGCGTGTTCTGTACGTATTCCATGTCAAGTAACACAAAGAAATGGGATTCTACACCAGACTTGAATTAATGTTCTTCAAATTTGGTATACAAGTTGGCTGTGGCCCTAAATGCCCAAATCTCAAATTTCAACTCATTTGGACCTTCCAGTGTAAGGTTACGACCTGTTTTTTTTTTTGTTTTTTTTGATATTTTGGGAAAAATGGCCATGGCCGCCAAAATTCAAATGGCCATGTCTCCAAAACGACTTGACCAATTTGGACAAACAAAGTTGGAAAAGAAATCACACCCGCATTCAAAATCTGCCATTTTTCTGAGAACTCTGGGTGTGATGAGTAATTCTTCAGCGAATGAAGGTAATTTTGGAGTCTAGTACGTGGTTTCATCCATTTACATTTTCCAATCGGACAGCTGTTTATTTTTCTTACAGCAAGTTGAGTGACCGTGCTGCAAAAACAGGTGTACGTACTTGTCGCTAAAATTACCTTCATTCAATGAGGAGTTCTGAAATCCCGTCGCAGAGTGACAGTTCATAGACCTAATTGGAATCAATTGTTTTTCGGAACTGAATGTAACCCATTATTTTGTCGCTTTTAGATTGCATGGGAGAGAGAAGCCATGTCTTCAATTGCCATTTGATTATTCTTGAATTGGAAAATGTGTTCATAAAGGAAAACCATCTAGAATTAGCAAAGACTAATTATTTTCAATAAAGGGAGGGATATTAGCCCCGGAATTTTCAGGTCTAACGACGCACCTGTTTGTTGGCCAGCAGTGTTGACGGTTTAAAATAGTAGTGTCTAGCCTTGGCAACTTGGCCGTTTTCATAATGTGAACTTGCAAAATCTCTCCACAGTCGCATGCATAACAGCTCACGCGCCTTCGCATGCACGGCAGCCTTCTGGGGGAGGGTCTTTGGAGTGCAGTGGAGAGGGAGGGGGAGGGATCTGAAAGTTGCATTTTTTCAAATTTTTATGTCAAGTCCTCTCTCCTCAAAGTTACCAACTGCAGCTTTAAAGGCAGAATTTTGAATTTACTCAGATTGTCTTTGTCTCATTAACTGAATGATCTGTAACATTTAAATAGGGAGAAGGGCACATACTTTTTCACAGCACTGTGCATCCAATAATCGTATGGCTTGGTTAATATTAACGTGATTATAGTTTGCAGACATGAGTACCATGAAGTGACGTTGTACACACGCGGGCAAGACACTTGCAGCTGCAGATGATCGATACTATATCATAAAAACTGCTACGTTTAAATTCATTTGATGTCGCTCAGAGCATTGAAATGACAAATTGTGATCTGTATGTTATTTCTGTCGGGACCACTCCTGAAAAAGAACTTTTAAAGCAGGATTTTAACACTGAAGCCCATGGAATAAACACATCTAATCCTCGGTGAACCAAAAATTGGGACGTGGTGAACGAGGCAAATGAAGCAAATCACGACCAGTGGCACAACCCCCACTGCAATCAATTATCCTACACACAAAGCCACAGCACAGACAATTGCCTCAGACTGGTGATAGTCCAGACTCTTTGATTATACCCCAACCCTCCTGCGTCAATGTGAAGTGATGAGTCAATTTAGTGGAACTTAACGGTCCCCTTTAAATGCACGTTTCTGCAGACTGCAAAATTATCTTTTCTCTGAAGGTATAAGACCTGGGCGTCCCATCGCTGCATTAGCACAAAGACTAATGTGGTCAAACCCACAGTGGGAGAGCCTTCCTAAGATGGATCCCTGAGCTTAGGCTGCATCTGCAGCAGCAGCATAGGAGGAGAAAAAATGCTGGAAAAAGAGCAGGAGAGGGCGAGTGGCCCAATCGCCTGTTTTAAATTTCACTAACGAGGAACGCTGACTCCAAGACCCTGCTCGCTATTCTTAGAGGCAGGAAACCTAGCAACAGCGTGTGCCTGGCTGCTGAGTCTACCTGGGGACCCAGAGAGCTAGACAGACGAGGGGAGGGGGGGGGGGCTCTTGGCTGGGTTTCTCGCTGCTGGAGAAGCACTGGCCCATCCTGCAGGTAAACAGTGTGGTCTCCCTCAGGACTTGCTGAAAGGCACAGCTGCTGTTTGCGAAAGCCAGAGACTCAGTTTCACTTTTAAACTGCGGCACACCTGACCCCAGGCACACAGATGTGGGGTCAATCAAAGGCCCGAGAAAGAACGTGGAAACTGCAGCCAGTGGACTCCGCTTCATTCTAGGGACAAATCAACAAGGCCTGCACTCACCAGATTCTGATGCCACTGGAGATCACCACACCCGCTAGGGCAAGCAGGTAATGTAATGCCGTAAAAAGTCATTTAGTTCTAACAGCATGGCAGGGATTTTCCCTCTAAATCGGCTCTGTGCAGAACAGAAAACAAGCAATGTAAAATAAATCGCCCCCTCCCGCATCCCCCGCCCGCTCGCAGCTCCAACGCTCTGTGCCGCCTACGTGCTCCTGGCACGTCCACAGCTGTTTCCTAGAGACACCTGCTGCTTCGCCGCACGACGAGCTTCTCCTCTTTTCCCTCCTCCTCCTCCTCTTCTTTTTCCTTCATCCCTCCCCGGAGAAACGGAGGCACATGGACGGATGAAAGGAACCCGGGAGTCCAAAGGAGCCGCTTGCGTCATTCTGGAAGAGCCACTGCAGTTTTTCACAGAGCCGCTAAAAAAATAAATAAATGAGTTTCTTTCGGCTCAACAAGTCTTCTCTCCTGGAGGCCGACCTCAGGCACAGGGGAGAGGTGGTGTTAGAGAGGAACCTGGAGAGCTACTTTCTCACTGCGTTCCAAGGTAAGCCTGCGGCAGCTGGCCGTAGCCACTCTTTGGAGTGTGTCGGCACACTAGGCAAGGCTGCAGCGGAGTGGATGTGGAGGCCACTTCTGCAGACTTGGGCTGCATGAGCACGAAGGGTGAGGACAATCTGCCAAATGAACCAGCCTCAATCTAGCTCTTCGAGTCGCTCATAGAGGGTTCCGAACACCAGCCATCACATTAGGGCTATAATTCAGGCATTCGAGGGTGCGCAGTGCGAACTGGTGAAGCGCTCTATGTGCTCTTTTTACGAAAAGTCACAGCCATAGCAAAGTAATTAGCCACACTCACTGCATGAATTTCAGACAAAGGAACCAAATTCCACAGGGCCTGAAAATAGGTTTGAATTACACCTCTGAACGGTAACAAATATTCTGAACAAATGTTAACTGTTTTCATCCACACACAGAAAGCCACATGAGCATCTTTCCTTTCCAAAGTACACAACCAAAGTCAAAAAGCAACCCAATCCAAGGAAGACAATGCAGTACTATCGCGATTGCATTTTCACACTACTAAGGTGAGAACCGAGCAGAAAATCTCATATGCAGCTTAAACACACTGAACATTAAACAAAAGATATGTAATTCAGTCTACCTGAACGTTTGGGACAAAACAAGCTTCTTGAATGACATTTCCACGACGTCCAGCAACTAAAGGGACACACTGCCATTCATTACAAAAGCATTTTCAATGAGAGTTGAGCATAATTGTGGTGATTTGAAAAGCAATAATGGTAAGCAACTAAAAGTAGGCAGGACCTGCAACAGAAAAAAAAAAAAAAAAAAAGAAAAAAAAAAAAAAGCTAAGTTAAACTTTCCTAACGATGCGACTACCAACAGGAGTGAAGTTGCGTGGACGCCAACATGTAAAGCGTCCCATATTGAAACAAGTGCAATTTTCCTTCCCTGTTCTTTCTCTATATGAGGGGAACATGGAGGGTCTCAACACAGCTATATCCAACCTCCCCATTCCATTAGACATGTCTTTGAACACATGCAGAGACATATTCCGAAAGAACGACATATAGGGAACTATCAAAGACTGGCTGGATTTCTGGTGTCTTTAATTAGTACATCTACAGCCTGCAATGGTCATGCAGTGAATGCTAGTGTATAGCTATTACGTACAACTCCAATTCCAAAACAGTTGGGACGAAGTGTAAATTGTGAATAAAATCAAAATGCAACGACTTTCAGATCACATGAGCCAATACGTTATTTACAATGGAACGCAGATATCGTTTCAAATGTTGAAACTGAGACATTTGACATTTTTCTCCACATAATAAACTTATTTCAAATTTTATGGCTGCAACAGGTCTCAAAAAAGTTGGGACAGAAGCAAAAAAGGGCTGAAAAAGCAATTAATATATAAGAGAATCAGCTGAATTCAGCAAGTAATTAAATAAACTGGCATCAGGTGTGTAACATGATTGGCTATAAAAGGGGTGTCTCAGAGAGGCTGAGTCTCTCAGAAGTAAAGATGGCTAGAGGCTCTCCAACCTGTGAAGGCTGCCATAAAAAAAAATAAAAATTGTGGAATACTTTAAAAACAATGTTCCTCAATGTCAAATTGCAAAGGCTTTGAAGGTCTCATCATTGACAGTGCATAACATCGTTAAAGAATAACTGGAAAAATCTCGGTGCGTAAGGGACGAGGCCGAAGACCTTTACTGTATGCCCGTGATCTTCTGGCCCTCAGACGCCACTGCATCAATCACCGGCATGATTCTGTCATTGACATTACTAAATGGGCCCAGGAATACTTGAAGAAACCTGTTTGTAAGCACAGTCCGTCGTGCCATCCACAGATGCCACCTAAAACTCAATCATGCAAAAAAGGAAGCCATTGTTGAGCATGATCCAGAAGCGCCGCCGTGTTCTGTAGGCCAAGGCTCACTTAAAATGGACTGTAGCAAAGTGGCAAAGTGTCCTGTGGTCAGACGAGCCGAAATTTGACATTCTTGTTGGAAATCATGGGCGTCGTGTCCTCTGAGCTAAAGAGGAGAAAGATCACCCCTCCTGTTGTCAGCATTCAGTTTAAAAGCCAGCATCTCTGATGGTATGGGGATGCATTAGTGCATATGGTGTGGGACACTAGCATGTTTTAAAAAGAGCCATGAATGCTGAAAGGTAAATAAAGGTTTTAGAGCAACATATGCTCCCCTCCAGATAACATCTATTCCAGGGAAGGCCTTGTGTATTTCAGCAGGACAATGCAAAACCACATACTGCAGCTATTACAACAGCGTGGCTTCGTAGTAGAAGAGTCTGCGTGCGGAAATGGCCTGCCTGCAGTACTGATCTTTCACCGATTGAGAACATTTGGTGCATAATTAAATGAAAAGTCTGTCAAAGGAGACCCAAAACTCTCCAGCAGCTGGTAGCCTGTATTAAACAAGAGTGGGATTTGGCTAAACTCAAGAAACTTGTCTCCTAAATTTCTCAATTTCAACATTTGCTATGTTATCTCTGCTCTATTGTAAATAAAATACTGGCTGCTGTGATTTGAAAGTCATTGCATTTTGATTTTAATCACAATTTAGACTCTGTCCCAACTATTTTGGAATTATACAGTTTATACAGATATACAGTTTGATAAACAATAATTTTTGTGATCTGATTAGGTTTTGTGTAGTATCAATTGATTCCCGACGGATACAGAATAGGAGCCACAACAGGGCTCTTCAGCATTTTGTTCCATAATAAGCCAGCAAATATTATTGCATGCAAGTGAAAACAATATTTTAGGCGCCTGTAGCGTGCAAATTCTGGCGCTGGTTAAAACTTGCAAATTTCACACAAGCTTGTTATTCATTTCATGATTAAAATAAAAACTACCCTTCTCTCATGTATGGCAATGATGCGCGCAAGTTTAAGATTTCATTTCACCACACGACTGGCTAGTGACCATTTTGGTTCCATATTAAATTGACCGAGAGCGTGCGGGATAGGAAAGTGTGGTTGTGATAACATTGGTGATACAGTCACTTGATTCCTTACCAGATGCATAACAAAGATGATATTCGAGAAGTTCTACTTACAGCAAGCAAACCATGAGTAGTAAGGTCCTTCTCAAAAGAAAATGTACAAATCAACGCAAAGCATTAATTGATATGCCTCCGCCTTCCATAGCTTCATTAGCCCTAAATCTGGTCTTCCGTCACCACATACTTTGACCCAATGACCTCCAAAATCTCTCCAATTTAGCCCTCCTCTGAGGGCAGTTAGCATGCAAGGTTTAGTGTGGCAAATGGACAAAAAACAATGTGAAAACAGCATGTGTGTTGTGGAAGCACAATAAAAGTAAATGTAGCCATCAATATTACAAACAAACCTCCAAGTTCAGAAAAAGGTGGGTGAATGATTTCCAAAGGCTTCAGTAAATAGCAATAAAATTTGTGTTATACAAATATATTTGAATTCCGGCAAAACAAAACCACAGTCAAACAAATAAAAAATTCCAAATGCGGAAGCAATAGATAATCATTTCCAGTCTTTGTCTGTTTAAACACCACAGTTAATTCAGCATCTTTCAGGGAAATTTCCTCAAAAGAGCAAATTATCCGTTTTGTTGCATCACGAAACTCAGTCGGTTATCAGCAAATTTCACCGCCTTAAATTTGCTTCTCCAAAACTTTGTAATACCCTCTTACAAAAATGAGATTCATGGAAGTAAATGCCACTCACCTAGACAATGGTCTATCAGCAGCCCCCACCACAATTTTTATGAAAAAACTGTTCTTGGTTAAAAATGTTGGTCGATTTTCATTAGGGGAAAACCCAACAGTTTAAGCAGTGAGCTCCAAGACCACAGTGACAACAATTAAATGACTGGGAACAATAAAAGTCTAATATCTGTAATATTTATTGAATTTTAAAATGAGTAGATTTTTTGGTTAAAGTAGGCTTCTCAATTTTTTGATACATGTATTATAGTAATCCGTTTATTATAGTACACGTTTAGGAATTTCTATGTCTTAACTTTAAAGTCCTGAAAATATTATGTCGGCTATACCCCTAAATTTGAACTTGGGCACACAGTGCTCCAAAAAAAAAAAAAAAAAAAAAAAAAAGTGAGCATGGAGCACTTTTGTGAAGTGCAAATACCAGGGAAGAAAGCAAAATGTATATAATTTCTCTCTGGGCCATCTCATACTCTTCACTTGTTTTACAATTATCACATTATCCGATGTGCAAGAATAAGTACATATCCTCTCGGCTTTGTTTACGTCCGTTTCTGACAGTCTTCACGGACAAGTACCACTCCAATATGCTGACCATATGCACACATCTGTCACAATGTTTGAGATTGGGCATGCGACATCAGGTGGTTTCATTTCTATGCTCCTCTCTTTTTCAAATTAGGAGCACGTGCTCCTAATTTGAAAAATGAAAGCGTAGAGCCCTGCATTACATAAATGTTGCTACGGCAACCAGAAGTAGCTCATTTTCGGAATGCCCCATTAGCAACTTCAGTGGGTGATAAATCGCTTGCGTGTAAGCAGGACTTCATGGATTGAGCAGTCTCAGGACATGTAGGCGGTTGGAGGGCAGGCAGCAATAAAACCAGAAAAGTGCTAGGAACAAGAGCATATGATCTGGCAACACTCTCCGAACTTGGCAATTGATCAAAAAATCTCAAACAACAAAGAAACTAATTATCCAGTCTGGCACATCATTCGATTTTCAGGCAAATCCCTTTTTGGATAATCTGATGTCTGACAGCACAAAGTGACTTACTGGGGGGTAAAGGTACATGATGCGGTCCTCAGTGGAAAAAATAAATAAATAAAATATGTATGGCAATGAAAATGCAACACCAGTTTGGATTCTAATAATTTTGTGACTCAAATTTATTTTTTTATTTTTACAATTCAAATTTGTTGGGTGAATTAATTGTGTTAATGGGCCGATTTGGACAATAATAAACAGATGCATTAAACATAATGAGCACAAGTTGAAAATGAAAAATCACAACAAGACTGAACACAACACACATTTAAAAATGAACTCAAAAGAATAGTCAGTATCGGGTGTGACCCTGGGTGCTGGGTCTGGGTACTCTTGATGAAAGAGCTTGTCCCAGTTGGACATACTACACCCAAAACGTACTGATGCTGGACGTACTACACCCTAAACGGTAAGCCACTTGCCGAGCACTTACTCCCGCCTCTGGCATACCCAGGGCCCTGTTCCGTTGTTCAGTCGACAGACATGGCAACATGACACTTAAAAATGTTTTTTGTGTGGCTTTTATCATGCCTTTATATGGGGATGACAACCCCTCTTCCATTTCAACCACTGTACTTGCACAACTCCAAATCCCATATGTTGTACTCAATATGGATTGATGTGAGTCCAACACAAAGTTGAGTTACATGATGATCATTCCTGTGTAACGAGGTACACATTGTGACCCCAATGGTCACTTAAGAACTCAGATTGGACTACTCAGGTCCCAAGCAAAAATAAACCAAAATTTAGTGTTGCTTTTCCATTGCCTCTGAGAATTTTATATATATATACACACACACACACACACACACACACACAATGCAACATCCCACCACTATTTCTTCAAGTGGTGCTGCACAAGGCCCATTTAAATACTGCGGTGCTGTTTAATTACAATGCATTCGTAGCCTTGAAATTCACCACAGAAAATGACCAGATCACTGAAAATCCAACTACAATGACAACATTTCCACCATCATGATCAGCAATGAAGAGCACTAATCTCAGCAAAGTCAGATTCAACTCACAAACTATTCCTAAAAAAGGACAAGAGTGATAGGCAAATCTTGATGGCTATGAGGAAAATGAATACCTTTGCTTAACCGGCACTTCCACTATTACATAAATTAAATAAAACCTACCTGAGACAGTGAATAAGTAAAGACAAGGCTGATATCAATAATATTGATAACAAATCTAAATTTTACATGGAAAACCATGAGGGCAGACTGCATTTGAATATGCACAGTATGCATGAAGCACAGGGTTTCCACTCCATCAGATGGTATGTGCCAACAGGCAATATCTCACTCCATGACTGTGGACTAACTACTATAATGACTGCAGCACCATCTAAACTCACCTTGAATTCAGAAATTCTATTCTAAAAGGTGAATTCCAGTCACAATCTTTCCCCTTCTTAACCCGAATCCATTAATACACTCAGGCCTAGCTTTCCATACAGTCTGTGAAATGAACTACCACAGTTGTTACTTCACTTCTGCCACCTATTCTTTATGGGGGGCAAGAAATCCCCATCGTTTGGATTTGTAACTTCAAACCTGCCAAATTACATGAAAATAAAAAAGACAGAGGCAGCCAAACTTGATTGTCATTTCCCACAACTCCTGTACTTACAGTTGGAGTTTCTGTAGAGTAGAAATGGATCTTGTAGTTGAAACTCAAGATCCTTGTTGATGGGCTCCACAAGGTTCTTCATGTTTAATCGATTCATAATGGTGAAGCCATGATAAGGAGAGGCTGACCTATGATTAAACAGAAGGTTTGGAGAAGTATATAAGTTCAACAACTGTTTTGCTTCTGCAATTGGGAAAGATTATACGAGTACCAGTCAATTCAGTTTTTGAATGCTGGTAATGTTAAACCAGTCTGTTCATTAACTCTTTAATAAAGCCCTTTCATATTTCGGTCTCCCTCTTATCAAGGAACTTGGAACCCAAAAGGTAATCTAATATACACTCAAGTTTACATGCAGGGCAAGGAAGACCATGTAAAGAACGAATAGCACTGGCCTCATCCAAGCCGCTCATCAGTTACTTGGCTGTTTACCCCAATTATGACCAATTGATTGACACTGCAATCGATTTAACTTAAAATGCCAAATATAACAACATAATGGGCAAGCTTGAGATTCGGTTCAGACTACGGCCTGGAAAAACACATTGGCTGTCAGGCAGAGTTTTTGTGGATCTTGAGCACTCCCAGAGATGACATCCTGCAGAGAACCTGTGTCTGCCGCATAGATCCCATTATAATCGACAGCCAGCTAGCCACATACCTGGTGTATACGAATAAGGTACCCTCAATGTCAGTCTTTTCCTGAAAATAAAAGGGAACTCTTAGCGCGCTTTATTAATTTACACACTAACATTACAACACAATTGACATTACAGTTCATTCAGTGCTGGCGAGACATGAATGCCAAGCAAACTCGCAGGGTCACTTGAGTTAACTAGGTATTCAAAACGTGCAGCAACGCCAGTTATCGTTGCGTTAACTAGCTAACGCAAGCTAGCATTCTGACGAGGGGATGTTTCTGTTATAGTGGGACCGCTGTCATGTCGCCAGTGTAACGCTGGGCTTGCGATTCAAATGACTGTGTAAACTTTATGACAAACTGTCATTCCCCCCAAGATAAGTCACCGTAATTTATTTTTGGATAGATGAATGTTGTCCAGTTATCCATCTAAACAGCTAGTTACGTTACTTAAGACGCTTTCACACCGGAAGCGAAACGAATTTTTCGCAGGACAGATTACATTGAAAGGCAGAGCAATTTTGCACTGACTTCGAATGCAATCTGTCGTGCGAAAAATTCGTTCCGCGCCCAGCGTGAAAGCGGCTTTAGTTTGGCTATTATGCCAACTTTACCAAATTTGCAATCAGGTAGCCTAACTTAGGTTTGCGATCAGTAGCTAATAACAGATCACTGGCCAACACCCTCTGGCATAATTACGGTAATGTTACCCAACCTCAGCCAATCCGTCGGGGTTCTAACTGTAACTGATTAGGTGCTTTGGAACTTTTTATTTGGGTAACTAGGGCTAATCTGAGAACATGCTGCTGAAAATGCGCTTACTAATTGTTCTTTTTTTACGTCAACTCAACTAGATATTGTTAGATATACATCTCAAGAATAATTGGTGAAAAATTCAACCCAAAATATTAAGAAATAAAGAAATTGAGAGGGAAAGTATAGATGGTTGTAGTTTTTCAGCAGAATATTTTCAGATTAGCCCCATCATTTTTACTTCAGGATCGGCTCGCGAACATACGTAAACGAATCAATGCACCTAATAATCTGACCAGCTACCTGCTGAACAAGATCTAAAAAAAAAATAGCTGACTAGCTCGCTCACTGACTCGTTAGCCATATGATGTATGGCCATATTAACCAAACATAACCTGTATTCCGTTTGCTGTTGACATAGCCAGCTAGCTTCTTGCTGCAAGACAGCAAACAATGAAGCCATGACTGGTTATTTACACATTTCGCTTACCCATTCGTTTGCTTTCGAGTTAAAGGTGTACAGTGCTACCTGTCCGGTAACATCGACGATTCTATTTATGTACGGATCGTGTTGCTGCAACGCTGCTAGACTCATATGATGCCCAGCTTTACTGATCGCCTCCATCTTGGATTCTAAATCCAGATCGAGGAGCAGCACGGACGGAATTCTATGAACACGGCCTCTGCTCTCCCCTCTCGTCACAAGAGCTCCACGAATTGGTTCCTCTTGCGGCTGTAGTTACCTGCAGAAATTAGTTTTCTTTCGGATGTGGTTTAGATTTAAACTCGGTTGACGTTTCAGAATTTTTGTAAAAGAAGCAAAGCAAGGAAATAAAGCCCATCACCGTCATATTGAACTCGCACACAGTCGATGGTTCTGAAAAGTTTTCGCAAAATGACGAATAATGTTGGAGGACGTAGAAGAAGTTTTTAAAGACGTATAATATTATTTATTCAGTGATTATTGGCGACCCCAGCGATCAGTGATAATGGTTCTTGATGGGATCACCTGAGTTCACGCCTTTTAGGAGTGTAACATGGCACTGTCGTTGACCATGCAGGGTCGTGGGCTGCAGGAAGAGGGCGTCAGTGATTCGTAGCGTGGTGTTGTCAACAGCCTCCTTGAGTTTTAGTAAATTCAACCGATAAATTTTGAGAGTAAGAGTACAATTAAGCAAAACATCAAATATGACCTATAATGGCAGGTTAATTTGTATAAATGGCTGAGACCTTAGTTAGTAACAGTGTTTGCTGAAATAGGTCACTTGCAGCACCCCAACAGTCAAGAACATTAGAAGGATTAATATTCAAGGATTATCTGAGCGAACCACGTATCTGGTACAGACAGGTAATCCAGCATCCTCCAGCCTCCCACTCCACCGTACCATTTCATTCAAACGACTTAGGACAGAATGTTGGCTACACTTTCACCTGAAGTTATTCTATTCTCCCAGAAAGAGGGAAGATAGCATGGATTTATATCAGGCCTTCAGGAGAGTAAGGTAGGGCAGCTATGAATGCATTGAACTGACTGGCAAATAGTATGAAAGACCTGCAAGTAGGCTGGGGCTAAATGCTGCCTGCATAATAGAATGTTTCATTTATTCTATTCTGAGAAGTTATGGGTCCTTGTGAAAAATATTTATTTGGATTGATGTATCAATGCCCATTACCTGTGAGAGTGAAAATAGGTGTGAATGACGTATTTAGATATATCTGGTTTCTTGTGGCTCGCCTGAGCTTTACTGTTTGCTTTGTTACTGTAACTGAAACATGGAAACTTTGTAAGACCATATGATGTAAGAGACAATGCTAAAAATTCTCACATCAGCTACAGGCAAATTAAAAAATGTTTGCAGATTGTTAAAACTGTAAAGGTCTTTCTATTTCTATTTTGTTATTGACATGGTGTACTTTATGTAAAGCTGAACGAATGCAAGTTCCAGATGAAAATGTTGATACTCATAAATCAGAGTTGTGACTCATGAAACTGTCATTTTATGATTTTTTTCACTCAAGCTCTATAATAGTTTTAACATCAGCCAGATTATAAAAGTCTTGAAAAATGATAATAATAATAATAATAATAATGGATGATGAGACAATGACTTATTGTTTAAGATAAAATGTGGCTTCTTAGCATTTGAAAAGTGGAAAAACTGGAAATTATCTATGTTTTTTTTTTTAACAGTCCTGTAAGTACATATAGATGGAGATCAGTGGGGCACTTGCCATATTTCTTTAAATTTAACTTAATATAATGTTTAAGTATTTCTTTTTACATCCCCATTTTAATCTATATGGCAAACTGTTTCAGTCAGTCAAAAAATGGAATGTGTCTGATTGTTAGTCAGAACAGTTTCTTCAGTTGTAATGGAGTGACACCATGGAAATTCTGAGGCAGATATCTGTAATCAATATTTGACTGGCCATGGGCTATGGCCATTGCCAATTTTCAGGCTGTATCATTTTAGACCTACAGCACTTGCACAAATCGTAAATACGTGAGCACATACGAGAACTTGAAGGAAAAAACGACTGCATTATTTGCATGGCAAAATATTTCAAAATATTGTTAACTGATTGAGATTGACCACTCCTGAGACTTTTGCAGCTTTATAATTTATTTATTTTTGCGAACATAAATGAATAAAATAGGTGAATATCCATTATAAGGCTACTTCTTGAGCGTGAAATTTGGAGTTACTTTATAGAATGACCGACATGAAGACTGAGAATATCATTTTTGTGGCAATGACATCCCATAATAAACGCCAGTTTTACTATTGGTCCAAAAATGGCAGCGTATGTGTAAAAAAGACCAGATATTATTGATCATTCTTAGCTAGTTTTATTGAATAAAATTGGATACACAGCAAACTACATAGCATAATATTAGGTTGTCTTTTCGCCGATTGGGATGCCTGTACATTACATTCAACCTGTGGTAACTCGTAGGACTGAACTCTGTCAAAGATGCGATGAACTTGATCCCTGCTGGTCCGTTCGAAAAGAATCGGTTTGAATAGTCCATCACTCCCTGCACGCTCCTATGTAAGTGTGTTTGGGTTACCATCACCCTCTTATAAGTACGTCTCTCTCTCTCTCTCTCTCTCTCTCTCTCTATCTCTCTTTATTTTCTTTGCTGAGCTAGTTTTGCGGTTTTCTGTTTTTAATTTAAAATATAGTTGTCTCAGTAGGTCATTCGTTAGGCAAAATGGGAGCGCGCACTAGCAATTAGGCTGTTGATGAACCTCAATCAGAGGGGTGTTTAAATTGCATGCATGCTTTAGAGATGAATCAAGTTTGTGCAGTAATAATTGATGCTTATGTTTTGCAGTAATGCTGTCTTGGTATTGTACTGGAGTTAACTTGCGTAATTTTTTTGAAAACATTGTTTTAAAAGGGGTCATCACCATGTGCCTATGAAATTGATTTTCCATTTTTTCTATTGGGGCACTTAATTGCTTAGCCTATGATGTGGCTCCTTTGTGGTCTCGTGAGCCAATTCAACTTTCCCGACTGCTAGCTGTAGCGGAGAGAACGAGCGACGGTTGCTGAAACACTTTCGACCGTCGGCAAAATTGGAGAGCAAGACGCATCCATTAAAGAGATCGTATTGGTCTGTGGCACTGGATTGCATTTTTTGTCTCTGTTATGTTTCACCGACTTATTTTGGTTGCAGTCGTCACAGCGTACATGACAATTCCATTTCGACGAGGAAAACTTAAGAAAGAAGAAGATGGATTCTCCCCGAAATGATTCGCTGCTTTTGCAATGAAATCCATCTTGTGAAATCAGCACCCGGATGTTGCAATATATTTGCGAAAACTCTCAGGAATAAATGTACGGCTCTCAGTAGCATGGAGATGGGTTGAATTGAAGTATTTACAAAATCGATTCGCTGTTTAAATGACAAAAGGCAGAAATACACTACTTTTGCCATGCAATTTTAATGAGGATTGGATCATGCACCAGCCTAAGCAGCAGCCTGGAGGTAAATCTGAGCGATGTGTTGAATACGATGCTCACTTGTCTTGTGATGTCGACTCTGGCACCGCTGTAGAGAGGATGCTGTCTCTTTGCTTTGAAAGCACGCGTATAATTTAACGCTTATGTAATTTACTGCGGAACTGTATCATTTCTATAATTGAGTCTAGGCGTACATTTAGGCTACTTCGCTTGAAAAAGCAGCAGAGTTTTACTTGCCAGACAGTGTGGATAAATCTGAGACACATAGGCTTCTAGAAGCATTCTACGGAAAATAGCGTATTCTCAATATCTCGCACGAATCGTCCGCATGTCTATAGTAACGATGTAATTGCTATTTGAATGTACTTCAGAAAAAAATGAAAATAATTGAAAGCTAATATGGAAAAACTTACCTGGCAACTTGTGGGGTGAAGTGTCATTTAAAGCAGATCCAGTTCTGTATTGCATGTACGAAGAATAATAATTTGAGTCAAAATACTCAACTTTTGATTTACTTATGGTTTCCCCAAAAATAAACATATCTCAGAATATCTTGGAAATTAGCGTAGGCCACACGGAAGGTTAAGTCAACAGTTTTAAGAGAATTAAATGACTTGAATTGTCCTGTTTTAACCAAGCAATAGCGCCAGCTGTTTCCACCAAGCAATAATAGAAATACATTGGTGATGAAACTCATTTCATTTATTGCCAATGACGGCTCCTGCCACCAAAGTATTTTCAGGTCTTATTAACAGGGCTACACTTTTCATCAAAAAAAAAAAAAAGAAAGTGAATAAAAATAAATTAATAAAATAAAAAATCCGATGGGGCACTTATTATTATATTGTCAATCTTGTCAACTCTGTTCCCCCCGTAAGTTTATTTAGAACTTGCCGTGTAGAATCATTTTAACATCGCCAACTCACGTCCATCTCAGAATTGACAGGAAAGTCGCTAATTATTGGCTGTACCGCATGATTTATCAGTGCTTGGAGATAGTTTTTGTGATATTAGGTCTAATGAATGTTTTTATGGCGGAAACGATCACATTGCTTCACAAAAGGATGAAGTTTATCATCGCTCTTCTGCTCTAACCTGAACGACCCATTTGACTGCTTTAATTCGCACTGCGTACGCTTGGGAGAGGTGCTGGTTTTAAGAAGCCGTCTGAACTTAGGACCTGTTCGATGATTTGGTAAATACTTCAACCTGCGGATGAACTAAGAATTCTTGCAATTTTTTAATACTGTTTTTCCACTGTGGGTATATTGCTCAGGCACCCCCATTCTAAATGGAAAAAAATGGGTTTATGAAAAGTTAAGTATCTGTCTTTGTCAACAATTGAACATTTAAAATTATACAATATATAAAGCATGAGCCTAAATATGGAGCATGCACAGTGGGCTCAAAATTACTGGCACCCCTGACTGGCAATGCACTAATAAGACAAAAAAAAAAAAAAAAAAAGTCAAATGAGGGAGAGAGAGAGAGAAATGGAATGAACCAACATGTGTAAAATACTTTGCTTTATTAATGCTTTGATTGAAACAACCAAAATCACTGCAATCATTTCATATAGAATGAATTTAAACAAAATTGAGGTTTTATTATTATTTGTACCCTTCATTTAGCACTCTGTGCAACCACCTGTGGCAAAGGATAACAGCATGGAGTCTTGTCCCATAATTTTTTGATAAGGTTAAGGGACACTTAGAGGGATTTTGGACCATTCCTTGTTACAGATCCTCTCAAGATCCTTCACATTCTTGGGTTTCTATTCATCAACTGCCTTCTTAAACTAATCCCACAGGTTTTCAATTGGACTGAGGTCTGACAGCTGAGATGGCCATTGCAGATCATTGATTTTGTTGTCACAGAACCATCTCCGTGTGGATCTTGAGCCATGCTCTGGGTGATTGTCTTGTTGGAAAGTCCACCCACGGCCAAGTCCCAACCTTCCGGCAGAGGCAACTAGATTGTCCACCAAAATGTCCTGATACTCGGTGGAATTCATTATGCCATCAATCTTAACCAGTGGCTCTAGACCTTTACAATTAAAACAGCCTCAAAACATGACTGACCCACCAGAATATTTCACCTTGGGTATGAAGTACTTCTCCCCATATGCATCTCTGTTTTGATGCCAAATGTCCCAATTCTGTATCTGGCCAAAGCGTGCCAAAATTTGGACCCATCTGAACACAGCACCTTGTTCCAAACATAATGTAAATGATGTTTGGCAAACTCCCAAGTGCTTGCTCATGCGTCTCCTGGTCAGAAAAGGCTTTCCTCTGGCAACCCTTCCAAAGAGCCTGTGGGTGTGGAGGTGGTGCCTCATGGCGCATTTTGAAACCTGGCGCCCTGAATATGCTACCAAGGCTTGCAATTCCTTCACTGCAATTCTCAGGGATTTTACTATTTCTCTCCCCATCCTCCTCAGTATTTGGGGGGGGGAGGTGTAAAATGCAGTTGCGTCCTCTACCCTTCAGGTTTTGGACGCAGTGTTACTTGCACCTTTTTTGCCAGTTATTTTAACTGTAATTTTACAATCATTTATATATTTGAGGTCGATGTCTGTCTGTCTGTCGGTGTGTATGTACACGTTTTTCTCCTACATTTCTCAACCGATTATCACCAAATTTGGCATGAATATCCACTTGGACACTAGGAAAGACTTGACGTCGCCCGGTTTTTAAAAAACGGTCATGCACACAAAAAAAATAGTAATTTCACTCCGGGTGGCGGGTAGCAGCTAGTCAGTTTATAACAGAGGACCCATATATGTTAACTGTAAACCACAGTTAAAAGCGTGCAGGACTCTACTTCCAGTTAAAATAACAAGGATGCAATGTGTTAATTTAACTGTTAAATTCAGTCACTTTATAACAGTGCAGTTCCATATCTTTGGAATTTTTAAATAATTGCCCTGACAGTGCTCAGTGACATTTTCAATCGGTTGTGAATCTTCTTATAGTCATTACCAGATTTATGAAGGTCTATGACCATCTGGCTCTTTAGAACTGATGGTCGTTTTGTTTTCTTCATCATGTTGGATGACAAAGGGGTATTGCATGTGAGTTACCGCAGTTTTATACCCTAGTGAAACAGGAAGTGATGTAATGGCTCAATATAGTTCCTTAACAATTAGATACTCTTTAAATAAGTGAAATTTAATACGAGATTTAATTTATGTAGATATTATTTACTATAATCTTGAAGGGTGCCATTCATTGTGAAGCCTTTATTCAGATGAAAATGATTTTAATTAAATCAGCAAGAGTTTTGGTTGGGCCCATTTGAACATTAATATTGCACAGTATGGCTCACATATTGCGATTTAAAGCTTTTCAGTAATTATATATTTGAGAATTTTTAAAAGTATTGTTCCTGCATTGCCAGTCAGGGGTGCCAGTATTTTGGAGGCCCCTGTACCATACTAATTTCTATCAGAGGAAAGGTCCTAGACTCTATTAGACCAGTCCTGCACAGGTTTCTGAGGTTGTTGAGAGGTAGTCTTTGATTTGGACTTTTTGGTGCAGTGATGAACCAAGAATCATGTTTTAATTCGTGTCTGCTCTTTTATAGCTTTGCAGTTTTTTTTCCTCCAAAGATGGCACATCTTAGTTTTTAAAAGAAAACATCACCAGCTAAAGGTTTTAGTACACATAAATCATGTTTTTGTTAATTTTTTTTGTGAAATGTAAGCTGCTGTAGGATATTAAAATTATCTTAAATTGGACTATGTAACACGCGAATAGTAGATTGCCAAAAAGTCTTCATAATCATTCTGGATAGTTGCTTTAAGTATTAAAAAAAGATTTCATGATTTGTCAAGAAACAGGTCGCCTCATTTTCTAGCAAGAATAATAAAATGAAGTTAATTTGAGATATGTTGGACAGATGAATTGAGAAGAAGAAACCCACTTGTGCACTAAAAAGCCATCATGATGGATAAAAGATTTTTTTCACAAAATGTGCCCGTGTATTTCTTTTTCTCAATCTCTAGCTGCTTGTGATGTGTGGTTGCTCAGAAACCTTTGACGGGTGTTGTATTTGGATGTAGGTTTAGCTGTACACTGTGAAGAGTTTCATTGATCGGTGGGTGTGTTCACACACTTTTTTTTTAAAGCTCAGCACACAAACAAAAAAGTATTCTCTTTGGTAGAAGTAAGTCCAAAGTATTCTTACATTTAATGACATCATGAGAAGAGGGGGTTCTCTGTAGGATCTGTGTCCATTTTTGCCTTTGTGCCCAAAAAAAGGCTCACGTTGTGTTAGGGTCATGGGGAAAACCTCAGGGCCTTCTTTGCCTTCAGAGAAGGCCTAAACAAGTCTGGACCAAAAAATAGGAGTATTACAATAAAAAATATATGTATTTTTTAACATTTCTATCTCATTTAATTTAATACAATACATTAAAACATTCATCTAGGTGCTAAAGTTAAACTCACTGTCAAGCTCACATCAGCAATGAAAGAGTTACGGTCCTGAAAACATGTTATCCAATCAGAATCGCCCGTCTCGCTCAAGACTGGTTGGCTGGCTCATTAATTGGTTAGGACTTCTTGAATCGGGGGAAGGCCAAACTATGCATTAAAGCTGCAGTTGGTAAGTTTTAGAAAAGTAACTTTTTGTCATTTTTGCTAAAACTGTCACTGTGTACAGACAGTATTACATAAAACTAGTACTCTGTAATTAAAAAATGGCTCCTTTAAACCCACCTAATGCTCTTACTGCAATTTAAAAGAATCGTTGAACAGAACCAATTAGAGCCAGGATGGTGTCTGACAGCCGTCAAACACTGCACATACACACGCTGCAGACAGCCTCCTCCCCCTTCCTCCTCAGTTCACGCCGTTTGCAACTTTTCTCCTTGATAGGTAAACCTCTGCTTTATTTGCTGGTTCATTTTTGCTCTGCAAATAAGCAAGTTGGCGTCGCTGACATGATCACCAACTAACCCCAGCCCTAACCAGCATCAATTCATTTTCGCTCTGCAAATAAGCGAGGGAACGTCCCTTACCAGCACAGTCGCTGTTCGAATAGCTAGAGTCTTGTAATTGTTACAGTACTCTGCAGTGCGTGTGATGTTACAGTGATGTTGCAGTCAAGCTAACGTTAGCTTGCTTCAGATGCTAGGGCTAACGTTACTGGCGTTGTTTTATTAGAGAGCAGCAGAAAATATCTTTATGAAGTGACCTGGCAGTCTTATCAGTTGTGTTGTTGTCCTTACAAATGTGTGTAACGTTTCTGTGCTCTCACAGCTAAATGCTGACATACATGATTTACTGGCCATTCAGCTGGATTCACGACAGTGTTTGTCCTCAAAAAAAATGGGTAACTTACTGAAATAAGCGTGTGCTGGGTTTTTAATGAATGCATACTGCTGTAGATTGCTTTTGATGTCGACATGATTTATTTCTTCTCGTTTGTTGGCAGGGGTATCGTCAGATCTGAAAAATCCAAGGCTAATATCCCTCCCTTTATTAAAAAGAATTAGTCCTGGCTTATTCTAGATGGGTTTCCTTTATTAGCACGTTTTCCAATTCAAGAATAATCAAGTGGCAATCGAAGACACGGCTACTCTCCCTCATGCGATCTAAAAGCGACAAAATAATGGGCTGCATTCAGGACCGAAAAATAATTTAATTTTAATTAGGTCTATGCACCTGCACTTGGTGACGGCATTTCAGACCAGTAAGTGGTTTGAGCGAATTTAGCGACCGTGCTGTAAGAACAGGTGTATGTACCGAAATGATCTTCATTCGCTGAAGAGTTCTGAATTGCCATTGCCAAGTGATGGTTCATAGACCTTATTATAATCAAATTGTTTTTCGGTACTGAATGTAGCCTATTATTTTGTCGCTTTTAGATCGCATGGGGGAGAGAAGCATGTCTTCAATTGCCACTTGATTATTCTTGAATTGGAAAACGTGTTAATAAAGGAAAATCATCTAGAATTAGACATAAGTATTTTCAATAAAGGGAGAGATATTAGCCCCAGAATTTTCAGATCTAACGACGGACCTGTTTGTTGGCCAGAAGTGTTGACTGTTCAAAATAGTAATGTCTAGCCTTGGCAACTTAGCCGTTTTCATAATGTGAACGTACAAAATCTCTCCACAGTCGCATGCATAACAGCTGGGAGGGTCTTATGGCCCAGTCACACAGCAAAAACGCATGAATTACGCACGAATTACGCACAGATTTTCGTTTCTGCGCGGAGCGTACGTCGTATGCGTAATTCGTCGGTGGAACGATCGTGGACTGTCAGTGATTGTAAGTGGATGTCCGTCGAAGGCGGTTTGTGCGTGATTTTGGGTTTTGAACGGTTCAAAATTTTTCCGACGCACAACTGTGCGTTGGTTTGCATAATTCGTGAGTCGGCATGTGTGGTTTATGCATCGAGTATGCGTAACTATGCGCGGGACACTCGTCGGCCGTCAGCGCTTATGCGTCAGAACTGGTTTGAACCCGCGCACGTCCACGTCCGTCCACTGATGCCCCACGTTCATATCACGCATGAAACGCGCATGTATCACGTTCATTCCACTGACATCCACTGACAATACGTGAAGCGTTCGTGTTTGGACGTGCTCCATCGGTGATTCATGCGTCGGGCGTGCGTCGAATGTTCGTGGAATACTGCACCGTATTTGCTAGTATGCGACGTGCGCGATATGTCAGTGATTCGTCAGTGATTGTAAGTGATACATGCGTGGTTCATGCGTGATTCATGCGTGATTCGTCAGAGATTTCTACCCCCCGACACCCCGAAAAATTGGTCAATTTCTCAACGCACAAGCACGTACAAACCCAATCTGTGCGTGATTTGTGAGTGATTCGTGCGTGATCGGCTGTGTGACTGGGCCATTAGGAGTGCAGTGGAGAGGGAGGGGGAGGGATCTGAAAGTTGCCTTTTCTTTACATTTTTGTGCGAAGTCCTCTTCTCTCCTCAAAGATACCAACTGCAGCTTTAAGCTATGTGTCTTGGTTTGGAGAGTGATGGGAAAATTGACCAATCACGGTTTGATTTTAAGTGGGCGGGACGAAAACAAAAGATCTTAGGCCTTCTGAAGTCCGAACATTGTAATCTCGGCTGAGTGGTAAGAGCAGGTGAGAGACTGAGTTTAGTGGTGGAAGATGGGGGACATTGTGGCTTGAATCCGGCTAGCTTGATACCATTGCCTTTTTTTTAAGGCGGCCTTTCACAGAAACATTTCAAATAATAAAAAACGGAAGACCAACTCCAGAACTGGAATTAAAAGAAAAGGTTTAGTAAGTTGAAAGGCATTTCAAGACAGAAAATTTTCAGCACTATCCGTGGATGACGGGCTGTAAGAAAACATCAGAGGTTTATGAAGTATTGAAAAAAACAACTAAGTCATAGTAAAAGTACCATAACTCAAAGTAAAGTAAAGGTTGAAGTCACCCATAAGAAAATAACTTGAGTATAAGTCTTAAAGTAGCTCACAGTAAATGTACTTCTGTACCAAAAGCATTTTGTGAAAAAGTATACTTAAGTGTCAAATGTGCAGGTAAAAGTGCGAAGTATTTTTCATAGTATGAATAGAAAGAAGCATAACAACCACTCATTGCCCTCTCATTGTCCTCTTTAATAAACTTTCAGGTGAATGAATGTTTTTTGAATACTGACACGCAATCTCTGCGTTATTTACTTCTTCCTCTTCCTCCTCTTTGAGTTTACTGGTGGTTCAAAAAAACTCACTAGGCCTATAATTGACTATAATTAATAGTAGAATGACATAGGATCAATACCATGTTGAATTTTTGCTTCAGAAAACTGATTTTTCATCACTAATTTGAATACCATTGACTCACTGTAGCTGAAGTGGTTGCTACAGAGGACAGAGATAATTTTTTTTAAAACTGCTAGATTGATAATATGGGCAAGTATATTGAGCAGTTTGCACATCAGGCATAGCTGAGGAGTTAAATTCAGGCGATTCCTGAAGAACAGGGATTAGAGTAAACTCGTCCATGTTCTAAACCGTGTTCAAATAGCTGATCCGGGTGTGCCATCTAGTGATAGAATATTGTAACTGCAAGCCTAAATTTGCAGCTCCATGTCCGCTGGCGGACACATCTGCACGAAGATACGTACCCTGCTGAGCACTGTTGTTCTTCTCAAACACGCCAAATCTAGATAATCCTTGAATGGTGAATTACATTCATGTTTTAATTTGTAACGAAGTGGCCAGTGTCAAAGTAACGAAGTATACTTTTTATGTTTTAAAGGTAGTAGAATAAAATTAAAAGTCCTGGTTAAAAAACTAAAGTAAAGTACAAATCCTCAAAATAACTAAACCCTTTCAATCCATCGTCATGTTGCTTTTTTCTATGATGTCGTCTTTTCTCGGCAGTGTTGGCTGAAGTGAAGGCCCACCTGTAGCACTCACGGTTCGCCATATGAAATCAACCAATTTTCAGATAAGTTCCATGGGCATAGTCATGGATTTTTTTCAAACTTTAACAGAATGTTGCTTTGGGTGCCAAATGACAAAATACTGAGTTTTAGCTCAATCAAAAGGGCAGAAAAAGAGTCACCCCGCGCAGGGGGTAAAATAAGGGTCAATATTACCAAAGAACTATAAATGCTTCAGGATATTACTTGGTGACAATAGAAAGCTCTTGACCATTACACATAGCTGATATTACCACAAATCCATAAATTTCATCAGATGGGTGTGAAAATGGTATCCTTAAATGTGTATATTTTGATAACGGTTTGTAAAAGTAGTACTTTTGAGAGCCTATAAAACTACAATAATAGGGTTAAAACTACTTTGATTGGCAATAAAGGGTAGTACAGTGCCTAGAGATCAGTGCCAACTGGGGTGCCGCACCCACTTTTTGACCCCTCCCTGAAAATTAAAAGTAGTGGGCTGATTGGGCGAGAACATGGTAAGTCTTTATTTGGCTCCAAATGCAACATTCTGTCAAAGAATGAAGAAAATCCATGACTGTGCCCATGGGTTCCCTGGTTGACTTCATGTGAAATGACGTGTTAGTAAGTAATCAAGACTTTCTTGGGCTCCTCAGCTTTTCTGTAAATTGGTTCAACTGTCCAGAGTGACTCTTAGTGTCTTCCTCTCTGTCGCTTTCTCACGCCAGGGGCAAATTATGCCAGGGGCACCAGAGTTCCTCTCTCCGGTGACGCACCAGTTCTGCCCGACAGCTCCATCCCGTCCCAGCTCCCCGCGCTCACCTGGCAGGCCGCGATCCATGCTGCGAAGCAGGCCCAGGCAGCCCCGAGCATGAGCGCCAGCACCGCCGCCCCGGCCGGGTCACTGTCCCAAAGAAAGCGACAGCAGTATGCCAAAAGCAAGAAGCAGAACAGCACAGTCAACAGCAGGCCGCCCCGCGCACTCTTCTGTCTTACACTCAACAACCCTATCCGGAGAGCATGCATCAGCCTGGTGGAATGGAAGTATCCTTTGCAGGGGTTACGTCACACACTGGAGATTGTCCCTGGCGTGTAATGTGTGTGTGGGTGTGTGGGCAGGTATTGCTTCCTCTTGTGAGGACCAAATGTCCCCACAAGTGTTGGAATACCAGGTTTTTTGTTCCTTATTGGGACTTTTGGTTCTCACAAGGTAGCTGAGCTATTTTAGGGTTGGAGGTTAAGGATAGGGTTAGGTTAAGGTTGGGGGGGGGAGTCTATGATTAAGGTTAGGGTAAGGGATGTAGTGTTTGTGATTATAGTGTGTGTAAGGGGTTAGGGAATGAATGGAAGTCCGTAGGATGTCATCACTAAACATGAAAACACAACGTTTCTGTGGCTGTGTGTGTTTTTGCGTAGACGTGTGTGTTTTTGTGTGCTAGTGGTTGCATGTGTGAGCGCGTTTGCTTATGTACAGACACGTGTTTGTATGTGCATGTGCATGCACATGGGTGCGTTTGCCTATATATAGACGCTGATGTTTATGTGCATGCATGATTGTGCTTTTGTGTGCGTGTGATAGCGCGCGTTTAATACGAGACTGCTGCTACCTGGGTGGGGTTTTATGAAGATTGAACGCCTGTATTTGCAGATAGTTCGGGCTTTTCTTCGTGCATTGTTAAGGTGCACTGTTTTTAGAAATGAGATTTGCCATCTTTTAATATATCACACCACCCTTTAAATAATTTCATTATTCTCAATTCTTGTATTATATATTGTTCATAATTTATATCATTCTTTCTAACAGAATTCCTTGTGGTGGACCTTGTGGATATTGTTGATGATTATTAATTCAGAGGGAAGGTACTGTATAGTTTACTCACACTCTGTATTTTTATTTGGCTACGAAATTTGAAAAATTCCATAAAACCCAGTATGAGATAGAATTATCAGCAATACACATGGATATGTGGAGTGCATGAGCATTTTGTTGTGCAAAATGTTTTGCTTTTTCCTATGTTAATGATCCTGAAGAGAGCAGAACAGACTGTTTTTGTTTCCCTTTGGCTTCTCTGTGATGTGCTGATATTTAAATGTGCATCTCTCACTGGGCTGAAAAACATTCAGGTCATTGAAAGCATCTGACGTTATCAAAGCATTTTATAAGCGATATCCTTGGACTATGACTGCAAAGGGTAATTCAGGGCAGCTCATGTAAGTGGTCTGCGACTTCGCTTTCAACTGCATATTTAAGCCCGTAGGGAGCATACATGCTGCTAGCCAGATAACAGGCTGGTTTTGGGGAAGTGGTCCTTAAGCCGGTCGTGTTTCCTGCAGAGGTACTTGAGAAGTGGTCTTATGTGCAGTAACACTGTGGCTATGCAGCATTACCTCCAAGTATATCATTGTCCTTAACCAAGCACTTCAGGCCATTCGATATCTTTATATTACTCTCTATTTTTGCCAACTGTGTGGCCTTAGCTGTTTACATTCCCTTTCCTGAAGATGACTCCAATGCCACCAATCATGACCTGGTGAGTAATCCGGTCCCTGCACTGCAGTGTACGCTCCCTCACTGGCTCTTCAGAGATAGCGCTGGCTATTTCTCAGCTGCTTATCTCTGATGCCAGTCAAAGAATCTGCGTCATGAAGACAAATTTTTCTCAGCTTTCCAGCTATTTTTCATCCCCTGTCATTTTAGCATGGTTATTGATGCATTCATGATGGGTTTGTGTGTTCGCTGTGCCCCCCCCCCCCCAATCCTCTGTATTCCTGTAGTTACAGATAATTCATATTTTATACTCTTCCCCTCTCAGTCTTCCTCTCATTCCTCTTCTTTTCATTTTCCTTCAGCCACTCACAAATCGTCTCTCTCTCTCTCTCTCTCTCTGCCCTAAAAATGACCCCCAGTCATTTTTCTTTTTTACTGGAAAAGCTGAAAAGGACTGTCCTTCTCTTAAGGTTGTGGTGGTGCTTAAGAAATAACGAGAGATGGCTTATATGCAATGGTAAAACCGTTAGCACGTTTTTGATAATATCTTTACTGTAGCTGTTCTTTGATAAAGGCTTGTAGCTGTCCAGCTCTGCTTTCAAGGAGGACAACTTAACATTATCATTGTTAAGTTTCAATGTTTCAGGTCCCTGTTTTGACACCTCTGTTTCAGTTTTGAATTTGTTGGTGTACCTCTATGATTTATTTTAGGATTTGCAAGTTGTGGGGTTGTCTTGGATAGGGGCATGACAGTTTCCTATGGTGGAGAGGAAGCTTGCAGAATGTGTAATTTTTTGTTGCAGTGTTTCCATGATTTTTATAATCTTTGCGATGCTTTCTTTCAAAAGAAACTTGCTTGGAGCTTGCTTTCTCTGTCTAAATTTGATTCAAATGAGTTTGTTGGGAACTTGATTCATAATCATAAAAATCAGTCTCTAATCAGTCTCAACCGGGCGGTGGCACAGTGGTTAGCATTGCTGCCTCACAGCAAGAAGGTCGTGGGTTTGAATCCGGCCTGGGGCCTTTCTGTGTGGAGTTTGCATGTTCTCCCCGTGTTGCGTGGGTTTTCGCTGGGTACTCCGGTTTCCTCCCAAAGACATGCATATCAGGTTAATTGTGAGAGTGAATGGTGTGTGAATGGTGTGTGCGCCCTGCGATGGATTGGCAAGCTGTTCCCTGCCTTTGCCCGTAGTCAGCTGGGAAAGGCTCCAGCTCGCCCCGTGACCCTAGTGAGGAATAAGCGGGTATAGAAAATGGATGGATGGGCTTAGGCAACCAAACAGCACTTCTGCCACTTGTGGTCCCTTCTTTTTAGTTCATTCATTACAAATACTTTTCTCTCGCTAACGCTAGCTGCTTTACATGACTAAGATATTTGTATCATGTTTGCTGTTTCAGTTTCTACAACCTGGCTAAAATAATTATTGCCATTGTCCAATATGAGTTCGGAAACGCTTACAGGTATTAGCATAAAGTCAAGAATTGCGTAATAGTTCAGTTTGCAACAGCTGCATTCTTTGATAATTAGAAGTCATTTGTTATTTTCATAAAACAGTAGCTCTACAAAAGCTGAAAGGAAGTATAAATCACCAAATCCTTCTAATATGTTGCTTTAGTAATTTTCCTCATAGCTTTAGCATTACTGGTACGAAGAACTTTGTAAAGTGACAGTTAGTTTACAGTGAATTTTTTTGGTATTTAGATGGTTCAGTTTATGTATATTTACCTCCGCCAAGGAGATTGTTTTTGCCAGCAATGGTTTGTCTGTCTCTCTGTTTGTGTACAAGATAACTCAAAAAGTAATGAATGGATATCTCTGAAATTTTGTGGGTGGTTTGAAATTACACCAGGGATGAACCCTATTGATTTTGACCGCGATCGGTCAAACAATATGGCCACCTCGTCCACCGTCTCGAAATCCTATGTTGCAGATACCTTAAATTTCTTATGAGCCATGTTTACCAAGCAAGATTTCGACTGTAATGCCTTGGCAGAGGTTTGCACTCTCGGACTGCCACCAGTAATTAATTAGTAAAAGGTTTCTTTGTGCACCTGGTTTACCTTAGCTGTGCACTCAGGTTCATAGAAACCTGGGTCTTTGAATTGTCTGCCATCCATCACTAAATAAAGCACACTCAAAAAATTGCCACTTAAATAGATAATGATTTCTACTTTTATTTTTGCAGTCTCATATTGCTAAGTAAATTTTACCATACTGCAGACCCCTCCGTTTGGGTCTCATGGAGTAACCTCAGAAAATCCTTTTAAATGGACCTCCATTGTGTAAAACAATGAGACAGAAAGTGGCAGTTGAGAGAAGGTTAGAGGCGCCAGGCTCTGGTCTGCTCATATCCTGGAGCCTTTGGAGGTGTCTGGTTTTCCAGTGCTGCCTGGAAACTTCAGTAATTGCACTCCTGTCATTGGGTGCTTAGGTCATTGTAGGTCATAGGTCATTCAGATGTTACAGGCGACATGTTCTGTTTTCTAATAGAATTAGTGATTGACGTAAGAGTTGAGTCCAGCTGTGTACGTTTAGTTCCAGACAGGTGTCTTCTGTGTAAACAAACTGACACTGAAATCTGACCAGTGTTTGAAACCTATAGTTTCTGTTTGTTGTTCTTGCTTTAGAAGCTCCTGTTATGGTTTTCAGGACTTGCGAACTTCAGATGTGGTTGGCTCAGGAAAATTGTGGCCACTTTCATCGTTCATATATTATAACCTTTCTCTGGGGCAGTGTTTCCCAAACGTGGACCACTGAGCCTTCTGGTTTTTGTTCCAACTGCAATTGCAATCCCAGAAAGTTTTCTATTGTCCTGTTAATGTATTTCATGATTACCATTTTAAGCCATATTCTATTGGAAATAGCTATACACGTCCTATCGTGTTCCATGTTCATATTCAAATTATATTGCTGTGACTTTTTTTTGTATCAGAAGAGGGTACAAACACAAGACTGTGCTGATGCATGGTGTGAGATAAGCATGAGTCCCACAAAATGTCCCTGCAAAACTTCTGTGTGAGTGAGGCAGTGACCATCATTATCAAGGCATAGTCAACGGCAGCCATTTGTAGCACCATAGGAAAAATAGTACAGTTACGCAAAAATTGAAGTGCCAATGGGCATATAAGCCCTAACTGATGAAATTGAGGACAAATGGTCACTAAAACTCACCATTTACTTGAGACTGAAGAATTCAATGACAATACAAATAAGCATTCACAGAGGCGCCCTAGGGCCAAGTTTGAAAAGTGCTGTTCCAATGCATTGGTCGCCAACCCTAGTTTATGAGACCTACCTTCCTGGTGGTTTTCACTCCACCCGCACAAAGCCTGTGACTCACAAGAGCAAGAGAGCCTGATTAGCTGCTAAGTGGGGTCAGGTGTGCCAGATTAAGGTTGCAACAGAAAACCTAGATTGTGGGAGATCAAAGCAGCAGGTTTGGTGAGAGGCTTGGATAGTACGCTTTAATTCGGTGAAAAGATATTTGAAGCCCCGGACGAAGTCGGGCAGCGACTATTGATTCATGCTTGTCATCGCCGCCACCGCGTCCGTAGACACTTCCTTGTGGACGCTGTACAGGCTGTATTTTTTCACCGATTACTTTCATATTTGGTTTGGACATGTGTTATGTTTAAGTTATGACACCTCTCGATTTTAGTTGCTACGGTGACAGCATTGGTGAAATGCTGTCCGTTTGGCCCATGATGTTCACAGTTAAATTTTTTTTTTTGTTTTTTTTAAAAATGCTTATGTCCCTCATAGAGATTTCTGAAGGACTATGTCAGTGGTCTGGTCTGAGAACATAACCTTAGTGAAGATGCTGAATTTTTCACCGGCTGAAAAATGTTGTCATATAATGAAATTAATTGATTACGAGAAGCATTCTGCCAAGCCTTTTCCAGGATATACAAAAATTAATGTGTAAATAAGTGGTATTAGTCTGCAAAATTTGTCACTTTGAATTTTTCATTGCACAGTAGAGGGAGAGAAAAGGAGTTAGAGTAAGTGTGAGAAAGAGAGAGATTCAGCAACAGAGAGAGTTTTCTTGAGACTATGGTGTTGTTACAAAGCAATAACTTGATTCTCTGAGACGAAACCAATGGTTATAGGGAGGTTCTGCTGTTTCATATCAAGTGCTGTGCCTACAAAACCTGAGACGCTGCACTGGTGCTTTATGCTCACCGTGAGTGTGGCAGCTATTCGGTTCCAAACACAGTATTGCGCAGAAGGTCTGAAGCTTCTCCCGTGTCAGTTTAACAGAGCGGCCTGACAGATTAAAGGCTGGCATGGATTAGCTGTGAGTAGATGAGGGTGCAACGGGGGGATCTGAGGAGGTGTCTGGAGCCCTTGGAGAGAGCCTGCCGCCGCACGTTAATCACTGCTAACAGAGACGTTCGACGTCCTGTCTTGTATGGTATTCACTGCCTATTGCCTGTAATCAAAACGTGGGAAATGAATAGTGGGAGCCAGGGGGAAAGTGGCGAAAACCAAATGGGAGGGACCTGCTGCTTGGGGGTATGACACAGTGTGAAGGCCTGTTAAAGCCCCACACTTCATCAAGGCAGTCTGTGAATACAAGGGACTTGGGTTGAAGGAAGCTGTCATTTCATTATATGCTTCGTGTAGGTGAGGTCAGGCGGTAGGCTTTGTGTAGCATTCTTCTATTTGCACTGTATATATTTTGTTTAGAGTCTCTTATGTTACCAATGGCTGCCACTGAGAAGATTCCAGGGAACAGTGTGTGCACACATTTGCTACTCCCTGCAGCATTGTTATTGTAGATGTGACATCATTTAAATTTTCCCCAATTGTCAGGGGAGATTTTCATGGGTCAGCAAACACTACTAGCACCTAAAAACAGAGAAAGTGCACCTTTTTCCGAGAAATTCCTACAAAAACTTTGAGTACGACGAGTTTTACTGAAGATTTGAGGCCAACTCTGTAAACCTTGGAAAAATTTTACCGAGGTATCCCGAAGTCTGTCCAGTTTACTTAAGTTTGGACAACACCTCATTAAACCTCTGTTAAATTTTCCCGAGACACACTGAGGATTGTCTGGCCCACTGAAGTTCTGAGACCACATCGGTATTCCTCTGGAAAATTTCACCGAGGCAGACCGAAGTTTGTCTGCTAGGCCTATGCTCACACCAGAAAAAAGGAGAGGTGTGAAGACAGTCAAAACGCGTGCCTCACTAAAGACCTCCCACCTGTACTGCAGACCAAACACCAATTACTTATGCAAATTACTAGCACTGCCTGTTCAAGGAGTTCACAGTGTAATTAAGCCAGGCCCTAGATGCAGTCTAGATGAAGTACAGGCTTAGTTCAGCCTGCTCTGTCTGTGCTGCATACAGGAACTGGCAAAGGGCAAACCAGCAACATTATAGTAAGAACAACAAACTCACAACAACACACTTTCAGTGTTCAGGATATATTCAATCTGCAAAAGCACCAATTTACAAACCAATCAGATACACAATGTAATTTTTAAAAGAGGGCACCTTGAGAGAAATTGAAAATCGAGAGTAAGAAAAGTGTGGGTGTGCAGAGTGGGGAAAATTAAGCACATTATCATGCACATACAGTGATGGATGGGTTTTGTCTGCCTTCACGCCTCCCCTTTGTTCTGGTGTGAGCATAGGCCGAACAGACACACTTTGGTCTGCCTCGGTGAAATTCTCCAGAGGAATACCGATTGGTCTCTGAGCCTCAGTGAGCCAGCCAATCCTCGGTGTGTTTTGGGAAAATTTGGCCGAGATTTACTCAGGTGTTGTCCAAACTTAAGTAAACTGCACAGAATTCGGGATATCTCGGTAAAATTTTTCCGAGGCTATCTGAGATGGCCTCAAATCTTCAGTAAATCTTCAGTTTTTATGGGAATTTCTCGGAAAAAGGTGCACTTTCTCAGCTTTTGGGTGCTAGTAGTGAAAGGTTCATATTTACAGAGAATTCAGTATCCTGTTTAGCATTATTGAGCTGGACAATATGGATGAAGGGCATATTACATTGATGCATTTATAGAAGCACTGCAATTTCCTAGGTAGGGTTGTTGAATTAAATTGTCGTAAGTAATTGCTTTGGGAACCTAATATCCCTCTACTCTTATATCTTTGTAGCCCACATGCTTCTGAATCAATTAAATCTTTTGATATCAGTTAGCAAGTCTGTCTGGACAGTTGCACACTGAACAAACAAGTTCATGAGTTCTTTTGAAAAGTGTGATTTCTCTGAGTCTCATGCTCTCCCTCGCTATCTTCAGTGTTAGATATTTTGGCAGTGTTTTGGGGAAATGAGATTCAGTGAGAGTATAACATTGTTCATGCATGGAGAGATTTTCTCCTTGTTGTGGTGTCACCTCTGGTGAACCTCTGTTGAACTGCAGGCTTTGTCAACATGTTTTTTCCTTCGTGAAATTCTGAATAGGAAGGGAGTGAAAATAGGCTGCATGGCCATTGACTTCATTAAATTATACCCCAGCCTCTCTACCAGTGACAGCTCCGCCATGTCTCAAAAACGGCATGGTTTTATAATGATGAGGTCTTTGACTTGAGACTCACAAGAACCATTCGCTCCTGCCCTGAATACCCAATTCTCATTGGTGGTTTTTGTTTCTTCCTCTTTTTTTTTTTTTTTTTTTTTTACTGTTTATGCGTTTACTTGTATTTTGTCATGCTGTCTATTAAAGGGGCAATTTGCCGATAATAATAACATATATAGTTTCAAAATGTAAGCTTTGTATGAAGAAGTTGCAGACAAACCATACACATTTTCTCACCAGGGATATTTGCGTTTCCCGTAGGCCCACCCCCCGCAGGAGGGTTCAGAAGGGGCTGATGCCTTGTGTTTTGGGTGGCAGTCGTGGGCGGGGGCCCCGGCGACCCAATCCTCAGACTCTGAATCTGGTTCTGGGGACATGGAATGTCACCTCACTGGGGGGGAAGGAGCCTGAGCTTGTGCGGGAGGCCGAGCGATACCGGCTAGAGATATTCGGGCTCACCTCCACGCACAGTCTGGGCTCTGGAACCCAACTCCTTGAGAGAGGCTGGACTCTCTTCTACTCTGGAGTTGCCCGCGGTGAGAGGCGGCGGGCTGGTGTGGGTTTGCTTATAGCCCCCCAGCTTAGCCGTCAGGTGTTGGAGTTTTCCCCGGTGAACGAGAGGGTCGCTGCCCTGCGCCTTTGGGTCGGGGACAGGTGCCTCACTGTCATTTCGGCTTATGGGCCGAATGGCAGTGCAGAGTACCCGACCTTCTTGGAGTCCGTAGGAAGGGTACTGGAAAGTGCTCCGACTGGGGACTCCATCGTTCTACTGGGGGACTTCAACGCCCACGTGGGTAGCGACAGTGTTACCTGGAGGGGCGTGATTGGGAGGAACGGCCTCCCCGATCTGAACCCGAGTGGTGCTCTGTTATTGGACTTCTGTGCTAGTCACGGTTTGTCCATAACGAACACCATGTTCAAGCATAAGGGTGTCCATCAGTGTACGTGGCACGAGGACACCCGAGGTCGGAGGTCAATGATCGACTTTGTGGTCGTGTCATCTGACCTCCGGCCGTATGTCTTGGACACTCGGGTGAAGAGAGGGGCTGAGCTGTCCACTGATCACCACCTGGTGGTGAGTTGGATCCGCTGGCGGAGGAGGAAGCTGGACAGACTTGGCAGGCCCAAACGTGTTGTGAGGGTTTGTTGGGAACGTCTAGCGGAACCCTCGGTCAGAGGGGTTTTCAACTCTCACCTCCGGGAGAGCTTTGACCAGATCCCAAGGGAGGCTGGAGACATTGAGTCTGAATGGACCATGTTCTCCACCTCCATTGTTGACGCGGCTGTTCGGAGCTTTGGCCGTAAGGTTTCCGGTGCCTGTCGTGGCGGCAATCCCCGAACTCGGTGGTGGACACCGGAAGTAAGAGATGCCGTCAAGCTGAAGAAGGAGTCTTACCGAGCTTGGCTAGCTTGCGGGACGCCTGAGGCAGCTGACCGGTACCGGCAGGCTAAGCGTGCTGCAGCCCGGGCGGTGGCGGAAGCAAAAACTTGGGTATGGGAAAAGTTCGGGGAGGCCATGGAGGAGGACTATCGGTCGGCCCCGAAGAAATTCTGGCAAACTGTTCGGCGCCTCAGGAGGGGAAAGCAGTACCCTGCCAACACTGTTTACAGTGGAGTTGGGGAACTGTTGACTTCGACTGGGTATATTATTGGCCGGTGGAAGGAATACTTCGAGGACCTCCTCAATCCCGCTGTTACGCCTTCCGTAGAGGAAGCAGAGGCTGGGGACTCAGAGGCTGACTCATCCATCACTCGGGCTGAAGTCACTGAGGTAGTTCGGCAGCTCCTCGGTGGCAAGGCACCGGGGGTGGATGTGATCCGCCCTGAGTACCTCAAGTCTCTGGATGTAGTAGGGCTGTCTTGGTTGACACGCCTCTGCAGCATCGCGTGGCAGTCGGGGACAGTGCCTCTGGATTGGCAGACCGGGGTGGTGGTTCCTCTATTTAAAAAGGGGGACCGGAGGGTGTGCTCCAACTATAGGGGGATCACACTTCTCAGCCTCCCGGGTAAAGTCTATACCAGGGTGCTGGAGAGGAGAATCCGGCCGATAGTCGAACCTCGGATTCAGGAGGAACAATGCGGTTTTCGTCCTGGTCGTGGAACACTGGACCAGCTCTATACCCTCCGCAGGGTGCTTGAGGGTGCATGGGAGTTTGCCCAACCTGTTCACATGTGTTTTGTGGACTTGGAGAAGGCATTCGACCGTGTCCCTCGTGGCATTCTGTGGGAGGTGCTTCGGGAGTATGGAGTCCGGGGCCCTCTACTAAGGGCCGTGCGGTCTCTGTATGACCGGAGCAGGAGCTTGGTTCGCATTGCCGGCAGTAAGTCAGACCTGTTCCCGGTGCATGTTGGACTCCGGCAGGGCTGCCCTTTGTCACCGGTTCTGTTCATTATTTTTATGGACAGAATTTCTAGGCGCAGCCAGGGGGCGGAGGGAGTCCGGTTTGGGGACCACAGGATCTCATCTCTGCTTTTTGCGGATGATGTTGTCCTGTTGGCTCCTTCGAATCAGGACCTTCAGCATGCACTGGGGCGGTTTGCAGCCGAGTGTGAAGCGGCTGGGATGAGAATCAGCACCTCCAAGTCCGAGGCCATGGTTCTCGACCGGAAAAAGGTGATATGTTCCCTCTGGGTTGGAGGAGAGTTCTTGCCTCAAGTGGAGGAGTTCAAGTATCTTGGGGTCTTGTTCATGAGTGAGGGAAGGATGGAGCGTGAGATTGACAGACGGATCGGTGCAGCGGCAGCAGTAATGCAGTCGTTGTACCGATCTGTCGTGGTGAAGAAGGAGCTGAGCCGAAAGGCAAAGCTCTCGATTTACCAGTCAATCTACGTTCCTACCCTCACCTATGGCCATGAACTCTGGGTCATGACCGAAAGAACGAGATCTCCGGTACAAGCGGAGGAGGCCTCGGGGAAGACCCAGGACACGCTGGAGGGACTATGTCTCTCGGCTGGCCTGGGAACGCCTCGGGATACCCCCGGAAGAACTGGAGGAAGTGTCCGGGGAGAGGGAAGTCTGGGCATCCCTACTTAGACTGCTGCCCCCGCGACCCGGCCCCGGATAAGCGGTTGAAGATGGATGGAGATATTTGCGTATCTATCTTCCCCATGGCTTCACTATGCATTTGCTGTAGAGACTACAACTACCACAATGCATCGTGCAAGCTCTTTACTCCAGACTCACCCTGAAATTAATATGTATTAGTGACCGAATGTTGTTACAGATGCAGTATCTCACAAAAGTGAGTACACCCCTCACATTTTGACAATGAATTTGTTGTATCTTTTCAAGGGACAACGTTACAGAAATGAAACCTGAGTATATTCTAGAGTAGTCATTGTTCAATATGTGTAGCAGTGTAGATTTACTGCACTGTCCAAATAATTGAACAAAGTCACTATTTCCAAAATGGGTGGCAACAAAAGTGAATATACCTCTCTGTCAACATGCCAAGTTGTGTCCATAGTGTCAGCATTTAGTGTGACCACCATTGTTGTTCAGCACTGCCTTGATTCTCAGTGGCATGGAATTCACCAGAGCTGCGCAGGTTGTCGCTGTGATCCGCCTCCACTCCTGCATGATAAAATCACGGAGCTGGTGGATGTTGGACACCTGCTGCTCCTCCACCTTCCTCTTGAGGATGCCCCACAGGTGCTTAATGGGATCCAGGTCTGGAGACATACTTGACCTCGCCATCACCTTCACTTTCAGCTTCTTCAGGGTGGCAGTTGTCAACTTGGAGGTGTGTTTCGGGTTTTTATCATGTCGGAAAACTGTCCCGTGGCCCAGTTTTCTGAAGGAAGGCCATCGTGTTCTGCTTCAGAATGTCACAGGACATGTTGGAATCCATTATTCCATCAATGAAGCGCAGCTCCCCAGGACCAGAAGCACTCATGCAGCCCCAGACCATGATGTTGCCACCACCATGTTTGACTGTAGGCAGTAGACACTTGTCTTGGTACTCCTCACCAGGGCACCGCCACATATGCTGGACACCATCTGAGCCAAACAAGTTTTTCTTGGTCTTGTCAGACCACAGAACATGGTTCCAGAAGTTCATGTTCTTGGACTGGTTGTCTTCAGGAAACTGTTTTCAGGTTTTCTTGTGGGCTAGCTTCAAAAGAGGCTTCCGTCTTGGCTGACGGCTATGAAGACCGACTTGGTGCAGTGCATAGCGTATGGTCTTAGCACTGACAGGCTGTTCTACCACTACTGCTACCTCATTAGCAATGCTGCCAGCACTCCTGCGTTTCTGAAGCCAACTTCTGCACCTGACGCAGAGCATGAGGACTCGACAGTAGACCCTGACAAGGCCTGTTCCGAGTAGAACCCGTTTTGGAAAACCGCTGGATAACCTTGGCCACCATGCTGTAGCTCAGTTTCATGGTTTCACAGATCTTCTTGAAGCTTAGACTATCGTTGTGGAGAGCAACAACTCTCTTTTTCAGATCCTCAGAAAGTGCTTTCCCATTATGTGACCATCCAGTGATCAGAATGAGAGCATTGCACCCAAAGCACCACAAGTTAACCCTTCAACATGTTACACAACCTCATATGGCCCAGTCGAACAGACAAAAGCATGAACATGATGAACAAGTCGTGTTTCATTGGTTGGTTGACCATTATCAATTGGGATGTGTACTCCCTTTTGTTGCCATCCATTTTGGAAATAGTGACTGTTTGTTCAGGTATTTGGACAGTGCAGTAAATCTACACTGCTACACATTGTACCATGACTACTCTAGAATATATAGAAGTTTCACTTCTGTAGCATTGTCCCTTGAAAAGATATAATAAATTAATTGTCAAAATGTGAGGGGTATACTCACATACGCGTTACACAACCTCATTTGGCCCAGTCGAACAGGCAAAAGCATGAACATGATGAATGAGACACGTTTCATTGCTTAGTTGACCATTACCAATTGGGGTGTGTACTCCCTTTTGTTGCCACTCATTTTGGAAATAGTGACTGTTTGTCCAGTTATTTGGACAGTGCAGTAAATCTACACTAGTATACATATTATACAATGACTACTCTAGAATATATTCAAGTTTCATTTCTGTAATGTTGTCCCTTGAAAGGATATGAAAAATTAATTGTCGAAATGTGAGGGGTGTACTCACTTTTATGAGATGTTGTACCATTGCAATGGTGCACCGTTCAGTTCAACGCAAAGGGGACTGATTTCGATGATGATGCCTGCAATTTTTTCATTGTACAGGTGAACAGGAAGTAAAAAGGCCAAAGAAAAAGGCGTAATTTATCCTTTTTACCTGCAAATGTAGTGCAGGCCATAGAATAACAATGGGCCATTGCAAAAAAAAGTAGACATACTCCTAAATAAATACACAGATGTTAGAGTTTGCAGCGAGCATTTTCTTCTTGAAATGGTAAAGTTATGTAACCAAAATGGCTGATGAAATTTTCTGCTTGCTAGCTTGCTGTAGTCCATTACGATCACAAACAAACAAACAAAAACCTTTGCTAGCTAATGAAAAGGAAACGTGATAGATTGCACATGATCTTGATAGCTTTGAGTAAAACGTATCCTCGCCTATAACATCCTCTGCACTCAAAAATCTGCTGTCATTTCTCTTTGTGGAAAAGTAGCCAGTTTGCTGGCGAAGTTACTGAGCAGAATCTTGGGCAATGCACTCTGGGTACCCAGAGACAGAGACTAGAAATCCAAGCTGGAATAGCATATAGTACTTCCTTACCTCCAACTGCGTCACTTTGTGAATCAAATGACGACGATGAAGTGGGTATTGGGCAGATTTTACATCCGATTTCCAGATGGACAAAAAATTGGCAAAAATGGTGCAGATTTTTTATACTATATTCCTACCTTGGATGGATGGAGATCAGATTGAAAATTGGCAAAGTGTCTCGTCAAGTGTAAAAGTCTCACATGACGGAAACTGTGCAGTATTCTCTATATAGTGGAAGAATTGGCCTCATAACATACTGTGGTTACAGTGAAACTAACTAATCACTATTTTTAAAAACTTATTGAAATTATTTACATTTCCATACTGAATTCCAGGAGAAATGTTTGGTTTCAGTGTCATATAAATGAATCTCATGAAATACAAAGGGGAAAGCCAATATGCAAGAAGTGAAGTATGGGTTACTAAAAGAAGCATAGAGTCAGAACAAGATTCTCTTTTGCTGCTCTTTTCTATGTCTGTAAGCCTGAACTCCACAAGGTTAAGGTTTGTCGGGAAGTCATTTTTGGCCTTGCTGAGTTGGCACTGATAGAGAAAATTCCATTTTTCCAATGTGCATTGAGAGGACTGCTCATACTGTCAGTGATTAAGCATGATGGATTGATGACAATTTGGAATCAAAAAGCAGTGAGCCTTTGAGCTCTGCTGTATAAATACATCTCAAAATTGCCACAGGCTTAGCGTTGTTTAAAGTTTAACATGTCGATCATTTCATGCACTTCAGTGTCCATCATGAATCATCACTGCAATCCAGAGAACGCTATCCATAAAAATCCATGGTAGCGCCTAAATTGTGGTATTATTCTACGGATGACCTTTCACAATGTCCTCCACAACCTTGGAAAAGGCATACTGACAATGAAAATGCTGATGGAAAGTTCTTTTCCTCTTTTTCCATGTTGGGTCTTTTGGATCTGGCTGACACAGGTGTACAAGTTGAGATTGTTTAATTGTTTAATTGTTGTTTTTCATCGCAGCTCTGTTTCTTTAAATGAGTAAATACAGTTCAGAGCTGTGATGAAAATTATGAAGCTTTAGCTTTGCTAATCAATCTTTGTTTTTTTATTCTTCCTTGAAAAGAGTATCATCTAGATACTTAGTTAACAGAGGCCTAATCGATGAGGGCTATGAATATTTTATGTTACCTGGTTCAGTCTAATTTGGCTATTTCCTAAGCATACCAATGAGCCAAAACATTATTACCACACACAGATGAAGCCAATAATGTTGATAATCTTTGAACAATGGCACATGTCAAGATGTGGGATCTATGAGATGGTGAGCGAAAAGTCAGTACCCGTAATCAACATTTTGATTGCAGGAAAAATGGGTAGGGATAAAGATTGGAGTAATTTTCTCAAGGGCCAGATTGTAGTTACCAGACAACTGTGTCAGAGCTTCTCCTTGATGGCTAGGCTTGCGGCGCGCCATTGGGCAGGGTTGTTGTGTTACTGTCGACAGTAGTCCAAAGAGGGACAAACCATGGGCTGGTGACAGGGTGTTGGGTGCCCAAAGCTCGTCGGTGTGTGAGGATAATTAAGACCATCCCGTTTGGTCAGAACCAGCAGAAGGACTGTAGTTGAACAAGTTTCTGAACATAGATTGTTACAGCAGCGATGTGTCCCACAACACACAGTGCATCTCGCCCCGCTGCGTATACAGGTTTGGTGCTGCAGGCTAGTAAGAGCTCCTGTCCACCATCAAAAGTGCCTACAATGGGCATGCAAGCGTCAGTCACACCTTGGAACAGTGGAGTAAGGTCACCTGGTTGGATGGGTCTTGTTTTCTTTTACATCATGTGGACAACTTGTCTGCCATTCACCTGGGGAAGAGACGGCATCAGGATGCACTTTTGGAAGAAGGCAAGCTGGTGGAGGGAGTGTAATGCTCTGGGTAACATTCTGACATTCATGTGCACATCAATTACACACGAGCTGCCCACCTAAACATCGTTGTAAACCAAGCACACAGTTTCATGGCAATCTTGTCCTCAGATGGCAGAACTCTTTTTCAACTGGATAATATGCACTTCATCACTGTACAGATTGTTTGGAAATGGTATGAACAACATGAAGAAGAGTGTTAGGTGTTTCCCTGGGCATCAAATTCCCCTGATCTCAATCTGATTGAGCACCTATGGGATGTGCTGGTTGTCCAATACGCATCGGCACCACCTCGCCATTTACTGGTGTTTAAGCAACATTTTCACAACTTTGAATATTGGGCTTAATAAGCAATTACCAATGTATGCAATACATTTTACAGCTGATACACCGATGTTCAATGCCTCTGTGGTGAAGGAGAGGTGCTTGAAATTGCATATAAACAGCCACAGGCTAAAATAAAAATTCACGCATTTCAAATCCAAAGTTTCCAACATACCATGATATTTATGCACTCATTTATGAAAGGGTTTGTTTCCGTCGGTAATTTCCGTGCTTGGTTTCTGTGTAATTATTATTTTTAAACCGTTCTAGGTAGATCTGGTCTTTTTAACCGGAAGTCCTCTGTGCACAATCATGACCTCAGTGTGCCACTAAGCATTTTTTTTAAATCACCTGTAGATAAATTACTGTCCTTGATGAAGTGCAGTCTGCACAAGTGGAGATCATGGGTAGTCAGTTGAGGCTCTTTACCCTCAGAAATTCCTCCAGATTCCTTGAATATTGTAATTTTGTTATGCACCTAGGTCTACCTAGGGGGTTTAAAAACATAAGCAGCCACTTGCAGTAGGGTCTCACAACGGAGAATGCATGGAGACATGGTGGAACTCTGATTCTGAGTTGGTGCGCCTCATTAAACCAATGCAATTTTTAGTCTGAGCTATATGCTGCATATAAGTGCCTCTGGCATTCTCCAGCGTTTTGTCCATTTTCTGAGAATTATTGTGTAAATGTGCAACCATTCCATCTAATTAATTTTTTTTTAACATGACTCACTGTGTTGTATTTATTATTATTCATTTGTTGCGGTTAATAAAATGAACGTTTGACCGACATACAGTACTGGGCTTTAAAAGCATGCAGCACCTCTGCTAGGTACTTCTCCCGTTGGTTCTATTGTTTAATACATTGGGCAAAAAGAGTTCCATTGTAATTTCTGATGACTGAGGGTGGGAGAGGGAGTTCATAGGAAACTCCTAGTACTCCTGCATCATTGTGCCGAGCTGTAAGATTTACTTTTCCAGAAAGAGACCAGAACAGAAGACCACTCGGCAGAGGGCATACCTTTGTCCGCAGCATCATTTTTGACCTTTTCTGCCATGTTGATCTTGACCTGTGACCATGACCTGTGAAAAATAAAAATTTTCATACTGAAGTGATAAATTACCCTTCCAGAAAGTTTCATTAAAATCGGTCCAAAACCTTCTCTGTGGTCTTGCTTACAAATGGACTGACAGCCGAACTAACAAAGGTGAAAGCAACCTCCATCCAACTTCGTTGGCAGAGGTAAAAAGAATATTAAACTCAAGTATTGATGAGAAAGCACATGTAAAAATGATTTCTTGAATCAGTAATCCTTTTTATCTATGACTTTATCTCTTTATTTAAACCAACAAAAAGTTTGATGTGACGCAAAGCACTGAATAAGAGCCTGTGGCAGATCCAAGAAAAAGCCATTTAGGCTTGTTTATTAACTGACGATTTGCTCAAAAACACTTTTAGAGAAGTTTTGTCTGGGAACAGTCTGAGGTCAAGCGAGGGTGAACTGGAGAACTGACGGTAAGGCAAGGCATAGTCGAAGGGACTGGTCCTGGGTCAGTGACCGGGATGGAAAGCTGAATGAATCAGGGCACACATGCTGATGCACAACTTTAAATTGGGGCGCTGTAGAGACTGAAAGAAACCACTCGCCAGGTCTGAAAACACTGGGAAGAGACTCCATTTTAAAAAGACACTTGTTTCGCTTAGCAGTTCACGCCGAGGAGGGAAGAGTAATCCAGTATGGGGGGGGGGACACAGAGCATGAGCTCAAGTACATACGCCAACAATTAACAATAGGAAACAGGTGAGAGGGGGAGCACAAAAGGAAGGGCGAAGCACAAGACAATAATTGAATAATGAAAACCAATTACAGAAACCGATGGAGGAACTGACTGGGACGGCTGGATTGTGTGGAAAACAATTAAGCAAGACTTGGCATAACGCTGATATTAAGGTTTTTGGCCTGTTTTATCTTTAACAACACTGAAATGGGATGAGATCATGGACTGTGTTAAACAAGGGATGTCGTCTCTGTGATGTCACCATGGCGGCCATATTGGAAATGACATAAAGAGCTATTGTGAAGCAGTTGTTGAAGCTGGTATTTGGTATATGGGTAGATGGAAGCAAGCCCTAAAACAAACGTGATGGGTTTTTCTGAAATATTGAAATTTGGGCTTGATTCCTCAGCACTTTGGCCATGCGACTTTCGAGGGTGCTTACTTTAAATATCTTCTTCTCAGAAACAACTCTACCGAAAAAGCTGAAACTTGGCACACATGTTCCTACCCGCTCCACAGTCTGAGGTCACCACAGTTTCTGCATGCTGTTCTAATCTCATTTCAAATATGACTGCCGTGGCGGCCATATTGACAATGACACATGGTGTTATTGTGAAGCAGTTTTTGAGGCGACTCAGCTGATATTTTCTGTATGGGTAGATGGAAGCAAGCCCTAGAACATATATTACGGATTTTATGAAATCTTGAAATTTGACCTTGATTTGACCTCAGCCCTTTGGCCACACCCACTTTTACAGGTGTTTATTTTGTATACATCTCCTCCTCCTAAACCACTGGGCTTACAAGGCTGAAACTTGGCGCCTATGTTCCAGCCCACGAGGAGACCAGAGTTTGTTCATGGTGTTATTTAACAGCCTGTAGAAGTGTAAACAATCCAGGTGAGCTACGGTGCCTTTGGCACTATTATGGTGAAGCGACATCGGCTGTCACACAACAATCTCTAGGTGTGTGCATCCATTAACTGCATAAAAACAATAAAATCTGGAGGTGCCGTCCTGTGCCAAAGGGAAGCATCTGAGGGTTTGAGCGTTTTAGAAACATGCACGGCCATTAGCAACTCAAGGACATCTCAAGGCATATTCATTAGCTGGCTGGTCAGCTCATTAATGAGCCAGTACCAAAACCTGCTAATTAGTGCTAACATGTTAAAACATGTTAAATGATAAAATAGACCACAGACTTCTTGGAGGGTCTGTTATTATTGTTATCAGGACTGCTTGCCATTATTTATTTGAGATGAGCATGAAAAATTCTCCATTTGGCACTAACGCTGCCTTGGGTAGGGCTGTCCCCGACGAAAGCAGATCTTGGTGGACCAACAGTCCGCTGTTTTTTGCAGATTGTTAAACTGGCTGAAAATTTTACACTCTATTTGGAACCTCCTCTTCATGCTTCTTTCGCAGATTCTGCCGTCACACTTGAGAAGTTGAGATATGAACGCACACTTGGCTGTTGGCTTTTTTTTAACCCAACCATATCGCATTCTAATGTGTTGGCTATGTTTTATTGAATAAACCTGGTTGGTCTCACTGGGATTTAACATTCTCTTTTGCAAAAACCTCTTTTTATCATTTGATATAATATCTATAATATCATTTTGAAGTCTAAAGTTCTCATGGACTCCGATTGTGTTTCTCAAATAGATGAAATTGATGTTGTCATAAAACAGGTTGTATCACATGAGTTTTACCTTTATAAAAATATTTACTATAAAATGTTTTTAGTAGTTTTACCGAATTATTGACACCAGTAATATTACCTTAATTGCACAATTTAAAGAGAACATAGGCCTCCAGAATAGATTACTTTATGAATATGGATTATGTGCGATTGGTTTTAAATCGTTCAATCTTGGTCCACCAACAGCCCATCAAGTAAATAATTGACCAGTCATCTGAATTGGGTCAGCCCTACCTACAGGTCAAGTTCGATAAATCGAATGAACCTAGCTTAGATGAAGCCCCACAGATGGCTAGTGGCTACCAATCTATGATGGCATCCACCTGTCACTCATAAAAGCCAGGCCCTTAATTATGTGTAGCTTTCAGCCTCAGTGTAATATAAACAGGTGAATTATGAAAAAAAAAATCATCCCACATATTTTAATGAGTGGGAAAATTTGCTACAGAGACTTAAACTGTATTTTCAACAGGGCTGTAAATTTAGGCTTTTTAAGATGGGAGTCTATTTTGATTGACCCACATTTGCAACGAGCCTCAAGTGGCCATTCAAGGAACTACAGTTTTAGGCCCTTCTGCATTGGCCTCATTTTTCAGTTCCAGAGGTTGGCGCATTGATGAGATGAGTTAAATCTGACTGCTTTTATTTAAATGAAAGATAGGACCAATGGCCCTGTAACTCACAAGCCCAATAATTGAGCCCATTGTATTTTTGAGGAGGTAGAGACTGCATGGCAACAAAGGTTTTCATAAAAATAATACATCCAAGCAAAAATATGAAAAACTAAGATTATGAATTAATACCATACCTTCCATGCTTGGAGGGCATAACTTCCTCAGTCCCACAAATAGAATCTGTTTTATAGCCAAAAATGTACCTGTCACACACACAACGCGGTGCTACATGTGTGACCTTTGACATTACATGTGTGACCAAAGTACAAAGCCTATGCTATGACAGGACATTAATGACCCGTTTCCTTTATCTTTATACTAATAAAAGTTAGTTCACACTTATGTCAAAAGGTGGTCAAGGTCATCTCTATCCAGAACAAATGACTAAAGCCTTCAACATGAAGGTCAGCCACCCCATGACTTGACTAAATATTTTGCCAGATTTTTGCAACTTTGATTTGTATACCCAAGTGCAAAGCAGGACAGGATTTAGATGTAACGTTGTGGAATATGTAATGTTCAGAAAGTAATGCTGTTATTTGGATTAAATTAACCCCTTTGCTCAGAAGCCAAATATGTCTATTTATGCGTTACCGTATTTAATGCTTTATGATTCAAGATTTAAGCGTCATAGAGAGGGGAAATATGGTTCAACTGAGATAATACACTTGCAGCATTTAGTATTCCATTGTATTTCGTTTTATTTTTATGATTTTAGTTGAGTGGTGTTTCCCAAACCTCTCCTGTGGTACTCCTTGTCCTGCATGCTTTACATCTCTCCCTGCTCCAGCCCTGGTGATTCAAATGATTTGCTTATCATCAAGAAGCTTCTAGGGTTAATTATGACCTGATCATTTGAATCACCTGTGCTGGAGCAGGGAGAGATCTAAAGCATGCAGGACAAGGGGCACCAAGAGAGGTTAGGGAAACACTGTGGTAGAGAAACCGGGCTGCAAAAAAAATTCTGCATTGAAATAATAAAAAATACTGAGGATTGAAAAATGGCTCGGGGTTAAAACAATACATTTTTGGGATCTTTAACTCTGAGACCACATGTATGCTTCATCTGAGCATTAAATTTTATTTGGCTTCGAAAGAGGAAGCCAAATGAGGCGGCTCTTCAGGTGGCTCCTTAAACACACAGCCCTCTAAATGGCGCACTGTCAAATCACAAATAGTCATATTTTTCACACAAATCAACTTTTGATGCATGAAATTCAATACAAATGAATGATTTTCTGGATTAATTTTGCACGAGTTCATCAATATTGGCACAGCTGGACATGGTCACCAGTACCCTCTCCAAACCAAAAACATGCCTTTTCTCCATGATAAAGTTCAGAATTTCATCCAATTTTATGCATAGCCACATCAGCAAACACTTTCTCATTAAAGGAACTGCTTATTTTACAGTCAGAACGTTCACTCAGACAGAAAGCTCGCTTTTTACAATTCCAATTTGAAGGTGACTAAAACTAACCTGAAATGTTTATGCTGTTCACTTCAGTCCACCATGTTAATACTCAAACCCAAACCCAATATTCTTATCATGAACACTGGCTAGTACACAGGATGTATGTTAAACACGTCCATGCTTACTTGCAAGGACCTACAATAGCCACAGATATGATTTTATTTAAATTAAATAGACTTTTGCATTGCGGGATTTGCACGCGGTCACACACGTAACGGAGGCGTCACACACGTAACACATGCAAATGAGGTTGTAATATGCAAATGAGCTTGGTATTTTTCTTAAAGTTTTAATTAATGGCAACAGGAATAACTATTGCTGAAGTTGATGAAGCCAAAGTGTCATAATCTTTGTTCAAATCACAGAACTTTTGGAATGTAAATTAAATGTAGCGATTGACACATTTTCTGTCTCACACACGTAATGCAGCCTCTTTCTGGTCCTATACTTCCAATGTTTTAGGCAAATATCAACTTGATGTACCACATTGATAAGAGAGCCCAAATATCTTGTGGTTGTCCTATATTGATCCCCATCTGCAACCCAATTAAAGTATAGTGCTCTGAGAAATGTCAAAATACCTTCCAAAGGTCACACGCATAATGCGAGAATCACCCTTTATGTATGAACTTAATACCGTCACTTCCTCTGGGCCATTATGCGCTCCACATTTTGTCAAGCGACGGAAATGTAGGCTCCATCATATGCCATATACCTATGATGACTGCCATGAATTGAGTGAACTCTCAGGGCTCTAATTTCTTGGCGTAGCGGAGGTGGCGAAGCATGGCGCAGCCCACGCAGTGGTAATTTCGTCTGGCGCAGCCCTAGCAGTGGTAATTTCGTGAGGTGCAACACCGTGCGCAGACGAACGTGCGCTGAGATGGGTGTGGCGGCGTAGTAGGGGGAGGCATCACTTATTCATCAAGACGCAGTGACAATTTCGTATAAAAAGTCTTCGCTGCAGTTGCGCAGAAAGCTCGCCAGCTCCAACCTAGTTCACTTTCTGTGCAGTGGTAATTTGGCTGACCAGCGCGCAGTGCGCACACGTGACCGAAACCGCACAGGCAGGTTTCCAGAATGTCAGGCATATTTCAATACAGTAAATAATTACTGCAACCACTGTTTAATGTAAGTATCTGAATCAGCACATAAATGATAGCATCTATATCGATTGTACTGATATCAGATTAAAGGCGGTTGGCACGCCTGATGGAAACTCGACCTGACTTAATCAACGCAACTGAATCAATGATGCAAATTAATGACTTCACATCTTTCTCAGCCAACCACAAACTGTCAAAATCAATGCAAAAAGCTATCGACTTTTCTTGGTCTTTTTATTCGTCTGTTTTCTTCCTTTGAAGATAGACAAGTCTTTATTCGGTCTTTCTTTTGAAAATTAGTCAGATGGATCGAACAGATTCACGCTTTATTTACACAGCACAGATAAAATAGTGCATGAGCAAATCAATTCCATGACCATTGACAATGTGAATAAATTATCGCATGCACGATCAAGACTGTCGACGCGAAATGCAAAATTTATGACGGAATAAAGAATAAAAATACATATACATCACCAACCAACAGAACATCCAAAAAAGATGACCCGCAAATAAATTAATCGCAGTGTTCGTTGGATGTTCTGTTGTTAAAATTTCTTTTTATTCTTCATTTCGTTATCAATCTGTTCCAATCGTCCAAATTTTTTTTTTTTTTTTTTGGCTGTCAGACACGGAGGCATTGTACATTGTCTCGCGCCAATGTCGACTCACTTTATTGAGCAGAGCTCAAACAGAAACATTGACTGAAATTCTCTGTACTCATCTTGAAGAACTGAGCCCTCTTATCAAAACATTCACGTTTAATATCTAAAAGAGTCAGTAGATTTGAAGAAATTAAAAACAACAATAGACTGTCGGACACGGAGATATATTAAAACCCTCTCATACTTTCGGACACAAGACACTGCTTTCAACGCAATCTGTCAAGCGAAAAATTCGTTTCGCGTCCAGTGTGCAAGCGGCTTAATACTAGGCTACTATTAAGGCCTACCAAAGAAAACGTAGCCTCAGCACACAAAAACTTTGAAATGCCTACATTAATCGCGGAAATAGCAGCAGAAAAATAATACCCCGCTACCGAAACTGCAAAAACCGCAACATAAACTGTTGACTCGTAGCATAAAACTAAGAAACTGCAACATCTTCTCTCGCATCCGTCTTTGCCATTTACTGCGCTTGCGCATACAGGCCCTGGCTTCTTTCAGAGATGGCGGAAACAGGCGTGTCTCCTTCGGTTGGTAAGTAAAACTTCCAAATATGACGTTATTGTTAATGCAGATGTTTAACAATGAATTGTAAGACGTAGCTGTTACATCCACTTTCTCGTAAATTCGCTTATTTTAGCATGTCACCCTGCCGAAAATGAACGATGCACTGTCGATTTCGCTATAGTCTTAGAGTTGCTAACTTGATGACTTTCTCAAGACGTATACATACGTCTTGAGTGGACAAACAATCCCGATTTGGAAAGTCGCCAGATTTAGCGAGAAAGTCGTCAAGTTGGCAACTCTAAGACTATAGCGAAATTGACAGTGCATCGTTCATTTTCGGCAGGGTGACATGCTAAAATAAGCGAATTTACGAGAATGTGGATGTAACAGCTACGTCTTACAATTCATTGTTAAACATCTGCATTAACAATAACGTCATATTTGGAAGCTTTACTTACCAACCGAAGGAGACACACCTGATTCCGCTATCTCTGAAAGCAGCCTGGGCCGGTACGCGCAAGCGCAGTAAATGGCAAAGACGGATGCGAGAGAAGATGTTGCAGTTTCATAGTCTTATGCTACGAGTCAACAGTTTATGTTGCGGTTTTTGCAGTTTCGGTAGCGGGGTATTATTTTTCTTTTGCTATTTCCGCGATTAATGTAGGCATTTCAAAGTTTTTGTGTGCTGAGGCTACGTTTTCTTTGGTAGGCCTGTTATTGTCACTTTAGTTTATTGGTTTTTAGCGGGGGAAAGGAATACAGCCTGATTGCTATAATCTCGTACTGAGTGAAGATCACATATAATGAAATAAATATGAAAATAAATGTGTAACATATCTTGCATTGTTGTCCATGCATGTTAATCCCAAAATTTTAAGCAGCAACAGGCTATAATAATAGGAACACGCTTTCCATCGTTTCTCTTGCCAATGAGCAATATTTGACTCGGCTGTGTTATACCCAAACACCCCTTTTTGCCAGCTTGCGCTGGAAGGAGGGACAGAGGAGTACTTGAGCCTGGCTACGCCGGGCACGAAATTGCAACATTAGCCTGGACTCACCCCGTTGGCGCGGCGCACCCCCCATCCGCCGCGCCTGCTCCTGGTCTACGAAATTAGAGCCCTCAATGTTAATGAGCAGTAATGTATGCACAAAAATTGACGACTTTCATTTTAATTGTTGTGTACTAATCAAACTTTTCTGAGAGAAAATGCTTTGTATTAACTTTGGCTTTTGTTGAAACTTTAGATCTTCGCTTTCCTCAAGAAATCCACTCAGTTGATTTTTATTTATCAGCCATGCAAAGGAAGCGTTGTGCGTGGGCAAGGACAGTGGGTGTTGCTGTGCAACAAGGTCAAAGATTTCTATTATTATAGATCATTTTCAGGGAAGAGGCGAGATGTGAAAGGCGATGAATTTATTTTTCCCCGCTGCAAGAGCAACAGACTGAAACATTCATACTCACAGCATGAGTTCTGCATTTTAGCATATTGCATCACTTTTTATTGCTATATAATATTGGTTCTAATCAAAGTCATTCTCCTAAGGTTCCTGCTATGCATTGTCTGCTCTTTCTCTACAAAAACAACAACAAAAAAAAACATTGGGGCCTTTTTGCTTTTGCGTATTTTGTTCATGAGACTTAAAAAGACATGGTGACACAGTGTTAAGTGGTAAATGGTTTGTTGTGGCAAACACTTGTATTATAATGTACTATGGTGTTTTGTTCCCTTTTTACAGTTAGAGCAGAGAGTATGTTCATGGATTAATCTAAGATGGATGTTTCACTGTGCTTATAAGAAGTGAGTTTTCAATCAAGACCAGTCACACATAATACCCAGTTAGCGTAGCGTTTACTCTTATTTTGATTATGCAACCAGGGTGTCCAGTAAGGATCACGTGTTTGTAATATTTAAGTCAGCTGCCAGTATGTCTGTGGGGATTTCAGTTGTTTTCTGGGTGGATTTGGTCGACTGCTATGCGAGGGATTATATCCACCGTGGAGAATCTGAAAACGCATCAGCAATTGTCAGTAACTCAGATCTTACTTGTGCAAATACTAATCTCATCAGAAGGATCATACCCTCCTTTCTGTTAGTGTAGCGGTTATCAAGTGCAATCATTTGTGCTGCAAATCACACCGCTGATCGTATTCCGTTTACGAAACCAGAGGCGGGAGTGGGTGATTCTTCTCACCTCTTGGTTAGGTGATTATTGATGCACTTACATCCCTGCTTGTGGGTTCGTTAATTAAAATGGAAAATCCTGTAATTTCTAAGGAAAGGCTCTCCCTGCTGTGTTGGTTTGGGGCTGCCTTGTTAGATCTCCACGAAGTGAGGTAAAATCGTGTTGAATCTGCCATGCACTTTTTTTGTGTTTGGCTCTCTGTAGGAGTTTTGCTTGTGGGTTGGAGAGTCTCACGTGGCTCTCACGAATGTGGGCCACGCACTCAGTGTGGGGAAAAGGTCTGTGTAAACGGAGACTGTATGCCAGCCGGCTGCCAGGCCCATTAGCAGGGATGCTTGCGCTGGCCTTGTTTATCTGGGCCCATTTTTGGATTTTCATGCCTAGTAAATGGCCATTTTTGGACAACATTATGTATCATTAAACATGGGCTTCGTAAAAGCTGTTCCTCAGAAGGCTAATGGGAGTTAATAACTGACTTTTTTGTGATTCTCAGAAGCACATATCCCCGAATGGCCTCAGATGTGATACTTCTCTGAAATGCAACCTTGGTTGACTTCTTACTTCAGTTGTGCCACTAAAACATCGGAAGGAGTATATATCGTCACGTAATGACATCTTGTTTTCTGTTTTGACTCCATTTTGTACATTTTATTCTTAGTAAATTTCTTTCTTCTGCGATACATGACTGTGATGAAATGTTTCACTGTCACATATGTCTGCTGTTGAGTAATTATCACCTCCGCCGAAGAGGTAATGTGTTACTTCTGTTTGTGGGTATGTTCGAGTGTTAGCAACATTACATTACAGGTTCTGGTTCGATTTTAATGAAATTTTTGCCAAACGTGTATCTTGGCCAATCCTATTTTGGGAGTGATCCGGATTAATTTCTGGATCCAGGAAAATTTTCAAGAATTCTTCTATATTGCTGGATTGGAAGATTGGAATAATAAATGCCATAAATCTTAAAATCTACGTGATAGTATTTCCAGGTGCCTTGGCAATGGTACGTGCTCTTGTTGGATTATTTGTTTGGGCGTACTATATCTATAATATAGAATGTCTTTACATGCTAATTATTTCTGTAATTAATGCAGAGATAGGACATCCCTTGAAGTTTTGCTGAGCTGTGTCACTTTTAATGAAATTGTCTCATAAGTTGATCTTTGATTTCTAAAGTTAATGGCTGTTGGCTCATTTGGGGACAGGCATTATTCATGCTGCCCCACAGTAAAAACTAATGACCAGTAGTACATGTAATTTTGTAGTGAGCAGTTGATGTAATTTTGAGATATAATATGTAATTTTGGCAGTAGAATAAGTATAAACTCATTTCTGAAAAAGGTGGGATGCTGTGTAAAATGTAAATTTAAAAAAATCAGTGATTTTCAAATCACTTAAACGATAAATTTTATTGAAAATGGTACAAGGACAAAACATTAGATATTTAAACTGAGAAATTATGATGTTTTTTTGAAAAATATCTCCTCGTTTTAAATTTGATGCCATTAACACATTTCAAAAAAATTGGATCGGGGTTGTTCATCACAGAGTTGCATCACCTCTTCTTTAAATGACTCTCACTAAGTATTTGGGAACTGAGGAGACCAACTGCTGCAGTTTTGAAAGCAAAATATTTTCCTATTCTTTCTTGATGCAGGATTTCTCATGATGCGTGATGCACCAGGTAGTCTCAGTGTGTGACCACAATTTTCGGTAGAAATAAAAGTTTGGGAGTGCAAAAAAAAATTTTTGGGTGTGCTGATTATTTTGTGTTAATTGAAAACGGTGCGGGTATATTTTAAAAACAGGGCCTAAATGGTGCATTCTAGTGCATTCCGAAGACAAAAATTTACATTTCAGCACAAGACATTGGCTTAGTGTTTTTTCTTCATTACATTGATATATTGTTATATTTTCTATTGTTGTCATTGCATTCTACACCTTTTCTAGTTTTGACGAAAAAAAGATGGATTTAGCCAAAATTTGCAACTGACAAGGTGAGAGACAAATTATTAAATAAAGGAATAAGTCCCAAGAAGCAGTGGGCTACAGTGATTTTATAACGGCGGAGGGGTGTTCTCTTAGTGCCCCTCCGCCGTTATAAAATCACTGTAACCCCCTGCTTCAAGGGGCTTATTCCTTTTATAAAACAGTTACCCTACATATAACTAGCCCATTAAATAAATGCACAAGAAAAAAAATCGACAATTTATTAGTAATAATGCAACAATAAAATTGAGGACTTCTTCCACCAAGCAAGATAGAGTGTACAGAATGGTTGGCCAGCAACACAGACGCTAAGATTGCTTTTTCATCTAGCGCCATTGTCATGGCACATCAGGCTATTTGGGCTCACTAATGCCGATATACTATGAAAGCAGGCTATTTTGAATGTCTTCTTCGGTCTCCCGAAGAAATAATTTTACGTTCGTTTTGGTTTCGAGTTTCCTTGTTCTCAACTTGCGCCGATCGGCCAAATCATTACCATCAGCAGCGAGAGTAGGGAAAAATTGACTTTTGTTCTCCACACATGCCGGTGTCCAGGAAAATATGTTGAATTGTCATTAGTTTGCTTGCCAGCTTGTCAACTAGCTAGCATTCACTACAATGGATGTGGTTACCCTACACATAGCGCATACTTTGTAAAATAAACACACAAGAAAAAGTCAACAATTTATGGCTAATAGGCTACTGAAATAGCGAGCAAGTTAGCAACATAGCTTGCAATGCAAAAGTGTTATCGAGCTCTGTAATGCAATAGCTAGCTTGGTAGAGAGTCAACTGGTTATCGGGTTAAAAGGCTAAACATCGCTGACACTGAAATAGCTAGCTAAAAGTCTTGAAACAAACGTAACGAGTCAGTTGAGCGCAGAGAAGTTCGTTGCGCGCAGATATATTTCATGCTGCGGCCTGCCACAGTGGGTTACAGTAATTTTATACCGGCATGGAACGCGGCTCAGCCAATCACATTTAAGGATGGGAAGCACCCGTTTTATTATACATATTTAGCACGGCTTTGGTCAAGCCGTGCACCATTTTTTTGGCTGTATTTTTCTTAAATTAGCCGTGCAAATCACGGCTGCATGGCTAGCTAGCTAAAACTAAGTGTGCGACAGGTCTGGACTGCAGGCAGGCGTTTTTGCACCTAGACTCTTTAACTACAGAGCCATGCCATTGTAATACATGCAGAATATGGTGTTTGGTATTGTCTTGCAGAAATAAGCAGGGCATTCCTTGAAAAAGATGTCTGGATGGCAGTATATCTTGCTCCAAAGCTAGTATATATTATTCAACATTAATGGTGTCATCACAGACATGCAAGTTATCCATCCCAGGCGCTCTAATGCACCATCATACTGCAATGGATGTTGGCTTTGAATGGTGTGCTGATAATGAGCTGGATAGTCCCCCTGCTCTTTGGCCCAGAGGTTTTAACTTGAATTTGTGGATACAGTTACTAACTGTGTTCACCAACAATAGTTGACAGATGTGTTCATGAGCCCATGCAGTGACTTCCATGACAAAAACCTGACTTTTTTTAATGCAGTGCCGCCTGAGGGCCTGAAGCTTGTGGGCTAAAACATGGGTATGTTATTGGAAGATTCCAGGTTCTAATTCCACTAGGTCCGCTCTTTAGCTTTGTCAACATTAAGAAAAGTGAGGCCACAGGTATCCTGTGTAATCGGGACCACCAGATGTATTTGGAGTTATTAGGGTGGGTGTTTAATTTTACAGATTAGTAATCTCCAGTCTTTTCTGTGGATTGATAGCTGCGCTGATACATGCAGTCAGCTGAGCACAGAAAACCAATTGCGTATGGAATCAGATTTGTGTCAAAATTATGGAACAAACCGTTTTGGATATTAAACAAAAATCTCAAAATTGAGGGAGAATATTACTCATTGAAGAAACAAAAGTGACCTCAGAGGTAAAGTTATAAGTTGCAAACAAATTATTATTATTATGATGGAGTAAAACATTGGTCTTCTTGTTGATTGATAAATTGTTCTTTCGTTCACAGTGCCCTCTGCTGCTTTTGCACTTGTCAGACTTGCTTACACGCTCCCCTCTCTCTTGTTTGCGCTTCTTGATTTTTGACTTGCAATTCTGTCACAAACCTTTCGGTGAGCGGGATTTTTTGTGTGGTCTGACCTCATTGGCTAATGGATTTGGGACTCAGAGCCTGGAGTAATGAATCCAACCATTGAATATAGCTGTGAGTTTCACTCCATTCACAAGTGAATCACACCAGCGACGACGGAAATATTACAATGGCTGATAAAGGGAATCAATGTGTGCCCTTGATTCGTTGCCGCGGCCTAAAAAAATGTGATAGCGAATAACACACCATCTTTAGCTGCTGTTGTAGCCAAGCAATTCAGGAAGATTATAATAGAATGTGGGCAACTGTCCTGGAATTTACTGAGCTGGGGTATGTTTCCCAAAGGCGTAACTAGTTGCTAATTCTTAACTACTTTCACATTCTGGTTCAAACTAAGCTTTTGGAAACTGTACCCCTGAATTGTTACTGTAAATGTAAATTAGTTTGCTTTAATGCTTGTCCGTATGTCAATACGCAAATAATATAGAATAAATAATATACAATCGCCGAACGAAAAGTGTTCCCCACTTCCATATGTTTCCATTGAAGGGCCGTGCTCTGTCACATGCCGGCTTTTGAACTGAATGCTGAAAACAGGAGGGGTGGTCTTTATCCTCTTTAGCCCGGAGGACACGACGCCCATGATTTCCAACAAGAATGTCAAATTTGGACTCGTCTGACCACAGGACACTTTGCCACTTTGCTACAGTCCATTTTAAATGAGCCTTGGCCCACAGATCCCGGTGGCGCCTCTGGATCATGCTCAACAATGGCTTCCTTTTTGCATGATAGAGTTTCAGAGGGCATCTGTGGATGGCACGACGGACTGTGTTTACAGACAGTGGTTTCTTGAAGTATTCCTGGGCTCATTTAGTAATATCAATGACAGAATCATGCCGGTGAGTGCTGCTGTGGAGTTTGAGGGCCCGAAATCACTGGCATCCAGTAAAGGTCTTCGGCCTTGTCCCTTATGCACAGAGATTTTTCCAGTTTCTCTGAATCTTTTGGTGATCTTATGCACTGTCAATGATGAGACCTTCAAAGCCTTTGCAATTAGACGTTGAAGAACATTGTTTTTAAAGTATTCCACAATTTTTTTTTACGCAAGCCTTCACAGGTTGGCCATCTTTACTTCTACTTTACCTCTCGAAGACATCCCTTTTATAGCCAATCATGCTACACACCTGATGCCAGTTAGCTTTATTATTTGCTAAATGTTCTTACAGCTGATTCTCTTGTATATTAATTGCCTTTTCAGCCCTTTTTTGCCTGTGTCTCAACTTTTTTGAGACCTGTTGCCGCCAGAAAATTTGACATAAGCTCATTTTGTGGATAAAAATGTAAAATGTTTCAGTTTCAACATTTGAAATGTTATCTATGTTCTGTTGTAAATAACATTGGCTCATGTGATCTGAAAGTCATTGCGTTTTAATTTTATTCACAATTTACACTTTGTCCCAACTATTTCGGAATTGGGGTTGTATTATTATTATATAGGAGTCTTTGTAATTGCTTTTCTGTTTGTGTTTGCTGTATCCTGAGGTCACTCAGCCTTGTTTTCACTTCCACTGGGAGGGGTTAGTACGCAATCACGCTTTCTTTCTGCTTTGCCGGTTTAAGCTTTCCTTATATGCTGGGGAGAGAGATTATTCCTCTGTCCGTTGCATCCACAGAAGTCTACTGTACTTGTTACAAGCTGAGTGTTAGGCACGGATTGTCTCTAAGCTTGCTAACTTGCAAAAACCCGATGATGAGCAAAAAACAAACCGCATATCTCAACTTTTTGGCCAATACACACATTTGATTGTTTGTAAATAACCACTCAAATGTCCTTGCCAAGAACAAGCATCCATGCAGAGCGGAGATCTGGAAGAAAATTCCTTACAATTTTCATGTGGTAGTTATACTTTATTCAAGTGGGTGTGCTTTCTTACTAACTCACAAAGGTGTTGAGGGAGATCTGCCACAGATATACATAATATCAGACAAATTTTCTAGTTCACCCTCAGTTTCCCATTAAGAGCTTATAGCAAAGATAATCTGCTCTGTAAACCCAGATCATGTGGTGAACTCAAATGTTTTGTGGAAATCAATTACCTCAAAAAAATTGTGTAAGTCAACTTAATTGCATTGTGTGGAGGGCATTTAAAGAAAATATGGTAAAAATTTTGAAAACTTATTTTTAGCATGTTTTTAAGTGTTGTGAACACAAGATTATTCAGTTGACTTACACACTTTTTTTTGAGGTAATTGGCTTAGACAAAACAATTGAGTGCGCCCAATATCCAGGTTAACAGTGCCGCAATCCAGACCAAAACAGGGCTCATGAAACACAAGGGACCGGGGCATACAAACGGATTACACATTAGGCATGTTGAGGAGTAGTTGCTGCTTGAACGGTTAAATTACGTTGGGTCTTGTGTGGAAAAGCGAGAACATCTGTGAACAGTCTCGCCTCGCTTTTCAAGATGGCATTCAGTATTGTCAACATCAGTATCCACACTTTCGCTGAGCTTGCTCAACTGAATTTGACGTAAACCCTAGTTGGTGGCCAAACTGAAAAACTTGGGAGTCTTTCTCTTGTGAGACCCAATGTGAGACCCTTTGGTCCTTAGCATGTCCCAGGATAAGGGGAGGCTTGCAAGATGCCAAACCAATTAAGGAGTCTATACCCGTAAAATACATGCAGGTTGCTGGAAAGGTAGGAGATAATTAAGGAGGCACAAAGGTTGTGACAGGTTATATACAATGTATTGGTTAGTATAGTCTATAGGGGGTTTAGTGGAACTGGTGGGTTCTGTACAGGTCCTTTCTGGTAAATGTTGCACACTGGCAGGAAATTAGTAATGTAAAAAAAATAATTTTGAAACAGCATATCCCCTTAGTGTTGTTGTTTAAGATATTTTGCGTAAATTTATGGTGAAGCATATGCCATCACTTGGCTGAGGCCTCAGGACATGTATGTCAATGTTCATCCCTTCGAAAGTCGTCTTTCATTGAACAGAGCGCTACTACGTAGGAGAGAGTCACGGGCGCCCCTCTTACCAGTTGACTCACATTTCATTGGACTGATTATGAGGTTTGATATTTGAAGCCTTTTCGAGCTCATTCGTGCTGCTAATTGAGCCATGATCAACTGCTAGCTAATTGCTTCCTAATTTCGCAGAGAGGGCTATACATTTTTTACTTTTGTGTGGTTTTTTTCTTTACTTTCTTAAGTGTGAGTGATTTTTAGTTAAGGCGCCTCGCTTGGGTGAAACTCCTTCCTTAGACTGAATCAAGATCGTTGTTCCATGGTGTTGACTGTGTCACTTAAGAAATAAGGTGATTCAGGCAGATATATGTTTTCAACATGCATTGTTATAAGGTTGTTACTGCTGGTAGACTGAGCAAAACTTAAAGTACAGCAGCAGTGATTGCTCATTTCTATTTTTTTTTTTTAAATAAATTATTCAATAGAGTTCTTATAATGTCATTTTTAAGAACGCTGCATATCCACAGGAATCATTTATGAATGTGCGCACGCTACCCCGTTTCACACTAAATTCACACGCAGCTCTTGGGGATGATGTGAGTCCGCTAGAGAATTTGTGTTTGGTTTGAGGAGAGGTGAGTGACTGGGACATGGGTCTGGCTGAAACACAGGCACAGCTAATGCCTTGAATGAGAGACCAACAGTGGTCATTCATCAGCCTGAGTGTAAACGGAGCAGTGTGTGCCTGCGCGGTGCATTTGGTTGGCTTCCTGTCACTGTTTTTGAGAATATGACAGATGAGAGCTTACCTACATCCACCTCATGTGTTGTTTGTGCTGCTAAAATAATGCAAATACAATGGCTTAAGATAGAATATAAGACTATCCTGCTCTCATTCAGTGTTCTTACCAATTATTTTCCTTTAATTCAACTGAACTCAACTGGAGTTGAGTTCCATCTGCTGTGTGTATTAGTAAGTATTTAAGGTGTTTGTGTGAAGGCCAAATTGGGTTTAGCATGACAGGGAAGGGCGGCCTGAAGTTGGTCATTTTCTTAGAGGCTAGGAAAAAATTCAGGGCCTGTAGAATTACTAAAATTATATCTCAGTTTATTACATAGAAACAGAAATCAACATTACTGTCTGGATTACCTTTTTAATATTCAAAAACTAAATTTTTGTAAAGTGAATAGAGCTTATGAATTAAATTTATCCTTAATATCTTGAACGGTTCTTTGTGTTTTGCCCACAGTTTTCATTGTGGTGAAGTTGTGTTGGGTAATATTTGCTGTTGTGTTCTCTTGGAGTATTGTGTGTTGGCGTTCTCAGAATATCCCAGGCACAGCGATGGTTTTATGTTGTTCCAAGCATTTATGTCACCCTAAACCCCAGGGTGTTGCAGCGCTGCTTGATTTTCACAAGTTTAGCAACTCAGTTTGCCACAATGGATTTTTATGTTTAGAGATTCAGCGTGAGGAGACACAGTCTGATCTGAAGCAGAAAGTTTCAGATGTATAACCAAATGCGCCATTAAAAATGTGAAGAAGCCATTCTGGCATAAAACTTGGATGGGAGCTGGTTCAGAGACATGTTAATATTAGCAAAGTTTATCATATTTAGCAAAAAAGTTTGTCTTTTATCTGTTGGTATGGGTCACTCACCATCAAAAACAAAAATCGACTGCATGGGATATTCAAAGTCTGCAGCAAGATCGCAGACGTGACTTAAATAGCTTGAGTGAACTCTATAATGTAAGGTCCTTGAAGAAAGCCCGTGCTGTCTTGAGTGACCCCTGCCATCCGCTTTTTAAGAGTTGAGGTTGCTCCCCTCAGGCTGCTGATATATTGTGCCAAAATGCAGAGCTAATAGGCTCAAGAACTCTTTTATTCCTGCTGCTATTGGTCTTTTAAACAAGGCAATATGAGCTTTCCGGCTATTGCTATTTATTGTTGTACTCTGTGGTTATGTTTATTTATTTGCTGTTGGTGTTTTTATCCCTCTGGGATAATAAAGATATCCTTGCTCCTTGATGTTGTCTATGCTTACTAAATGTTGTTCTTAGTAGCCATTAACAATACCTTGGAATCATCAATTACTGTGGTGTAGCACACATAATTAGGTGTGTCATAGTGTTATTCAATGCGTCACTGCCATTACGTAATAGAATCAGATATAGCCATTGGGATAATCTCGGAAACAATGACTTGGGATTGAATTCAAATGATTCTGTGACGCACGAGATTTAATACCACCAAATTCCTCAAGTGTCTTATTTTGAATATTTAACATAAATCACAGATGGTTTGACATACTTAAGGTGATGTTAAGCTTCCAAATTTTTCATGTATTACACTGTTATCTGACCCAGCTTGAACATGCAAAATACTCCCAACAATTCTGCTCAACATTTTGTTTTGATGGGGTAGGTTGGACACCTGCTGTGTTTGAGTGGTTGTTCGAATTTTAGCATCTTCACAAGCATCTGTGTGTGGTTTTCTTGGATTTGGCTGCGTTTTTGTAGAAATTGACGGGATTAGAATGCGTGATACAGGTATAATTTTGACTGAGACTGTTCTCAGCTTTTGAGGAAATGGGTGGTAGTTTTGCAACATAAAGGCCAGGAGTTGGTTCTTCCAAATCCCTCAAACAGTGAGCACTACCCCTGACATGGAATACACACACCACATATGCACCCCACCAGCTGGAACCGCAAAAATATGACTTCGGTTTTAATTTGAATCGCAATTCACTTTGGACCCAAAATTGTCCCTGGGTGTGAGTGCGTCTGCGAATGAAGTACAATCCTTGCAGTAGATTAGCAGGCTGTCCCCGCGGGTTCAGCAATGGATTTATGGATGGGTTTCAAGCGCGCATTGAACTTACGATACAAACGTGCTGCTTGTTATGTTTTTATGAGTTTAAAATGTGACACCACAATCTGCTGCTCTGAGGAGCGCAGCACATTTCCTGGCTCATCTCTTACCCGTGCCTGTCGTCTGTGAGGCTCATTAGGCGACGTGCTCCTGCTACGGGCCTCTCCCTAATCAGCCGTCAGCTTCCTCCCAGATCAGTGGGTTACTCACTTAAGCTCAGGAAGAGATACCCACCCCCTGCAAATCTCAAAGCTCTTAGCCTCCTGGAAATGGCTTTGTGTGCCTCGTGCAGCACTGACTCATACTGCAGATCCCTGGTCAAGAGAATCAGCACACTTACATTTTTTACATACTCAGGATGCTGTACATAATTATTTGCTTCTTTGTTTATCCATTTTTTTTTTTAACATTAGCATTCGGTCATTATACCCACTCCTATGAGGAATCTAAATTTAAGCACAGCGTAAAATGCATTTTAAAGTCTCTGGAGGATTATGGTATTTCAAGAGTAAGAACGAGAAATTGGTGAACAGTTGACAATTTCCTCGCTTCATATGCCTGTAGTAACCCGTGCAGCAGATGCTGTTTTCTGAGCAGTTTTGCTTCAGAAGGGAGTCTTCAACACATTGGAATATTTGCGTGATTCTTGCCAAGCCCTTTACAGAAGTGTGCTGAGCGATTTTCTTTGGCTTCTGCGAGACAGTGGGAGGTAATAATGTACCGTGCTGATGAGAGCTTGTGCAAAGAGAAAGTTACAGGTACAGTGACACTTCTGCCTTCAGTCACCTTGAAATATCTCATGAGTTATTCCCAGAGCACGCTGACTGATTTGTTAAAAAGCATATGTTAAAGCCAACCCTGCAACATCAATAAGCTACAAACACCATCTGCTACTTGTGAACCTGACGCAAGTGTGACATGTAGACCAGCTCTGGCTCCCAGCCAATCCCTGCTAGGCTCAGGAGTTCAGACCCCAGCCGCCCCCGCCTGTCTGTTCTCCTCTGGTCGGATTCGGGTACTCTTGTTCGGGTGACCACTCTGTGTGCGCCCTGGTTGGGTGGGGAGGGGGTGGGCTGTGACAGGGTTTGTGAGAGCCTGCTTGTGTGGTAATTAGCAACCGCTCGGCGTGTGGCCCTGGGTGGGCTGCTGCCGAAGGTCATGCTGGTGTGTGCCTGGCTCTGTTCATGCTCACGCACGTACGCTTGTCCCATCTCTCCCTGTGTGCCTGCTATCCCCTATCCCCACCCCCACCCCACATCCCACCCTGTCTGAGCCGAGACCTGCTCCTCGCTCCCCTGCTCATTACCGGTGACAGAGAGCCATCTGGCCCGGGAAGTCAATGCGCTTAATCCTCCCTCTTCACAACACAGGCAAGAGCGCAGGATTCAGATCTGTGGTGTCACAAGCTAACAATGAATTTGATTGCTGTCATTGTGTAAACAGCCATGAATTCAATGAGATATATCTTTCCACGTGGTAAGACATTTGGTTTGGTGGCTAAGCAATATTTAGAGTCAACTGTTGACCAAACTTGGGGGCTTGAGTGAATTCTTTGCTATCACTTTGCTTCCTTACACTGATTTATTGAGTCAGTAATTCCTACCTTTCACCCTGGGGACTTCCTGTGTATGGTGTGGTTTTGTACTACAGGAGCTGAAATCACAATTTTTGACAGCTGTGATTACCTCAGTTCGGTCCTTTTTGTTTTCGAGGATATTATTTACCCTCCATAACCAAATTGTCTAATCTAGCAGTGGCTGTATGATATCTGGAATGAAAACTGCGCTTTATTGCAAAAATTTTCAAAAAAGTACAAAGGTATGTAATTGTGTTGGCGAACATGTGACTTTTCCCCCTTTTACACGATGCAGGTTTGGCCCCTTATTATTTGCCATGTCTTTTAAATTGTTGTTAACTAAATTGCTATTTCTTTGGCAACCATGTGTCAATACTTTCACCAGTTAGAAGCTAATTGATCCTATAATTTCTACAATTACAGTTCTCCTTCTTTTTATACAATTTCTAATGTAAAATAATATGAATACAATTGGTGCCAGGCAGGGCAAAGCCCGCCCTTCATATTTTAACAGTGCAATGAGTTCATCCTCTTTTTGGGTACACGTGCTCTTGGGTTTAATCCTTCATGATCACTATAGGTCAAAGGTCATGTCATTTTACTCACGATGTATGAGTTCCTTTCTGTGATTGAAAATAATCAAGTGGCTTTCTTCAGTAACTTTTGAGATATAGCCTTCTGAAATCTCATCACCTTCGGTTTGACCCTTCTAGGTCTCTCAAGATCAAGGGTCAAGGTGTCATTTGGACCCCAATCAATCTTTGAAGTTATGCACCTTTCAATTTAGCAATGGATAGGATGATATTTTACAAATTGGAAAATGAAGTGTTTGGTGTTGGTTTGATGTAAATCACATCACTTTTGACTGAGTTATTGCCAAAAACAATTTTGACCTTTTCAGTGACCTTGACCATGACCATGACCATGACCAATTCATTCCAAAATTTAATTGGATTTATTGTGGGTCATTGCCAAACTTTTGGGCAAATTTGGTATAAATTGAGGCAGTGCTTTTCTTGTAATATTGCTCAAGAACAAAGAAATAAATGAAACGTCATTCATAGAATTACGACTTGCTGAAATCGTGGAAAGATCTCTGAAACAGAATGGAGTTGGCTTCAAGTCTCTTGTTGTAATTGTAGCAAAGTGTAAAGGCCCAGTCACACAGCGAAAACGCATGAATTACGCATGAATTACGCACAGATTTTCGTTTCTGCGCGGAGCGTACGTCGTATGCGTAATTCGTAGGTGGAACGAACGTGGACTGTCAGTGATTGTGAGTGGATGTGCATCGAAGGCGGTTTGTGCGTGATTTTGAGTTTTGAACGGTTCAAAAATTTTCCGACGCACAACTGTGCGTTGGTGTGCGTAATTCATGAGTCGGCATGCGTAGTTTATGCGTCGAGTATGCGTAACTATGCGCGGGACACTCGTCGGCCGTCAGTGCTTATGCGTCAGAACTGGTTTGAATCCGCGCACGTCCACGTCCGTCCACTGATGCCCCACGTTCATATCACGCATGAAACGCGCATGTATCACGTTCATTCCACTGACATCCACTGACAATACGTGAAGCGTTCGTGTTTGGACGTGCTCCGCCGGTGATTCATGCGTCGGGCGTGCGTCGAATGTTCGTGGAATACTGCACCGTGTTTGCTATTATGCGTCGACGTGCGCGATATGTCAGTGATTGTAAGTGATACATGCGTGGTTCATGCGCGATTCATGCGTGATTCGTCCAAGATTTCTACCCCCGACACCCCGAAAAATTGGTCAATTTCTCAACGCACAAGCACGCACAAACCCAATCTGTGCGTGATTTGTGAGTGATTCGTGCGTGATCGGCTGTGTGACTGGGCCTTAAAACCAAAATGTGGTTTTAATATTTTTGGTGACCTTGACCTTTGACCGAAGAACTAAAAAAAGTATAGGCTTCTGGCGACGAACCTGCTCTATCATATGGTGAAGTTTCATGAACATAAACGATACGGAAGGGGGGAAAAAAGTGCGCTACTAACAAACAGACAGACAAACAAACAAACATACAGACAGACAACTAACGCAACCGACTATCATACTTGCCATAATTGTAGATTTCAGCAAGTAATAAACTAGCACACAAACCAGGTTGATTGCAATATATATCCTTGCACTTCCTCTTTGGCGGAAGAGGTGATGGGGGTGGTCAAGGGCAAGGCAACAAAGCTGTTCTGGGCATACATATTCATTTCTGACAGAATGTGACTTAATAGAGTAAATAACGTTCATAAACATGAACTGGGCAATTAAGAAAAAATAGCACCTTTTTAAGACAAAAACCAGCATACACAAGGGGTACCCAGGACTGACATTGGAAACGAATGTGAAAAGTTACTTCTGTAATGGCCTTTGCTGCAAACAAAGCTTTCAATGAGCGTGCACATTGCAGGGACATCCAGTGACTAAGCAGTATACTACCATCAATTTTCAATGCATGTTCAATGAAAGTTGTGTGAATTGCTGCAATGAGCAGCGATAATAGTTGGGGACAAAAAGTCGGCGGGGCCAGCAACGCAAAAAGGTAGTGCTACTTTTAATGTTATGCTAATCGCCTGCAATTTCTCTCGGGCTGTCCCCGATGAAAAGAAATTCTTGGTCAGAAATGCATGTAAAGTGGAAATAACATTATATAAAGAATAGGGTTGATTCAAAAAGTTCTTTTCATTTCCATTTGGGTTTTTAATTGTTCATGATGTATTTTGTGTTTTAACTCATGCATAAATAAAACATCTGATGTTGCAGACCATCTCAGAAGACTACTATGAGGGATCCCTTGGTTTTCCACATTAATGGAAACCGCAATACCATTTAAACCAGTAGAAGAATGCTTTGAGTCAGACAATATTAAGTAGATACTATTGATAACGGAATGACTCATCAAAGAAATTACTCAAGAAATAAATGTAGGATAAAACAAATTCACATACGTTGCCTCAAATTGCAACGTATGAATTGCAAAAAGTGAACTTAAATTCTTCTCTATCCTAAAATAACGTATTCTGCTCAGCTATTTACTGTTTAAAAGTGCTGTCAAATAAAGAACAGATTTCGCTAAAAGTGTATGCCCAGTGAATGTAAATAAGTGATTGCATTACTATTAGCAAATGATATAACAACTCGATCATACATTTTCACCCATAAAGCATATAACACAATGGGCCTCATGCAGCAACATTCTCTTAAATTTCTCTTATATTTTTGCTAAGAGAAAAAATTAGAGAAATAAACTCCGGATGCACCAAATGCTCTTACTGTCCAAATCTGCTCTTACCCAGGTGTGCTGGGTGTTGAATCCCACTTGATCATAAATTGGGAGCGTGTGGCCAGTTGTTTTAAATGAGCATACATGACACCCACTAAATGACATATAAGGGCCGGTGACGTGCCGTGTGCGAAGAGCCGACTGCCCGTGGTAATCTAGGGCGCTTTAACACTAGGTACGATTATTCCGTACTGCGCCACAGAACGATTCCCTCTCCCATCTGCCCCCGCTGGTCAGCTTTCACATAAGTAATATCGTACCGTACCTGAGTACACTTGCATACATGGCAAAATTCCGATACAGCGCATTGCTGTATGCACCTAGGTGGTTTTAAATGGGGAACGATTTTAAAAGGAGCCGCCAATATATTACGGGGGGTTTTATTATCCCTTGCCAACACGAACTGGGAGGGGGATATAGGTTTGACCTCCGTCCGTCCGTGCGTGCGTGTTTGCGTCCGTCCATCCGAGAGAAAGGGGACAACTTTTCTCAGAAACTATTACAGATAGGACAACTAAATTTGGTGTGTAGCTTCAGACCATATAGGCCTTGATGGAGTTCAAAAATAAGAAGCACACGATTGGCGGGGGATGTTGTTGACCATGTCGACTTGTTATTGAAAAGGGGTTTTAGTATATTAATATTGAATATTAATATCGCAAATGCATTTGCTGCGCATGCCCGAGCAACCTGGTGTGTCATCTGTAACATGGATTACCACGCATTGCAGCACAAAAAATTTAACTCAAAATTTTCTTGACTGAATGCTTGAGGTTTTTATTCATCCGAATCATTCTCTGGGTATCCAAACATCAAGTTAAGCTGATAATGTACTGATTACATTCGATATTGGTGGATGTTGCTTACAGAATTCTTTCGCCCTTGCATTTTTGGCCGATTACGCTGTCCACTGCCTCATACCACCAAAATTTATCTTTCATAATTTGAGCTTCCAGACTTTCGCACCGCATCCTGCACTTTGAAATATCGCAGCCACATTTTCTTAATTGAAGCACTAATTACTAAAGCCCCACAAGTCACGATCTGTTAGTTTTGAGAAAATCAAGGAAAACACTTTATTTCACAAAAAAGGGCAGACAATGCTTCATTGTAATATGCATTGTTAACTTGGTTCTCCCCAGGATTGGAAGGACCCAGCTTGATTATATATTCTCATTCTTGGAGGAATAATGGACAAAACAAAATTTGAACTTGTGGGGTTTTGGGCGCATATTCAGGGTAACTGGGCTTACATTTTGTGACAATCCTTAAACAAAATGTCATCATTTACAATAATGTGAATAAAAACACTGGATTGTGACAAAAATTATTTTATTAGGAGCACTATCATAGAACATATAAGTGCATGTACCACACAACTGCACAAACAGAACGTTAACAGAACCCAAAACTTACATTCGAAGTGCTTTCCCATTCTAGGCAATCCATTTACAGAACAAAGGTATCCAAAGTCTGCATCCTGAACAGAATGTGGGTCCAGAATGTCTAGTGAGGCTTTAAAAGAGGTAAGCCTGCAGTGTTTGATATACAATAAGGTGCACCTTTTGTAATGGACTAAGCTGAAAATGAAAACGACGAAGTCAGATGAGCTTATGTCATGGCCTGTTTGTCCGTCGTTCGTCGTCATCGTTCGTCGTCCATAAACATCTTCTCCTCCAAAACCACTGGGCCTATGAAGCTGAAACTTGACAGGTACCTTCCTACCCATGAGGACACCAAAGTTTGTTCAAGGCGTTCCGATCCGATTTCAAACATGGCTGCCACGGCGGCCATATTGAAAATCACATAATTGGCCATCTGAAAGCTATTTGTGCACATATTCAGCTGAAATTTGCTATTTAGTCAGTATGTGGCATGATACATCACATGTCATACGGCTTGTTCCGTATTTTGAATTTTGACCTTGCTTTGACCTTCAACTTTATACAACCCCTGTGAGTTACATTGAAATCTTTCAAAATCATCTTCTCCTAAACTACTCAGCCAATGAAGGTGAAACTTGACAGGTACCTTCCTGTCTATGAGTACACTAAGTTTTGTTCAAGGCGTTTTGCTCCGATTTCAAACATGGCCGCCATGGCGGCCATATTGAAAATCACATAATTGGCCATTTGAAAGCTATTTATCCACATATTCAGCTGAAATTTGCTATGTAGTCAGTACGTGGCAAGATACATCACATATCATACGGCTTTTTCCGTATTTCGAATTTTGACCTTGCTTTCACCTTCAACTTTATACAACCCCTGTGAGTTACATTGAAATCTTTCAAAATCATCCTCTCTGAAACTACTTGGCCAATGAAGGTGAAACTTGACAAGTACCTTCCTGCCTCTGAGGACACAAAGTTTTGTTCAAGGCGTTCCGATCCGATTTGAAACATGGCCGCCACGCCGGCCATATTGAAAATCACATAATTGGCCATCTGAAAGCTATTATTGCACGTATTCAGCTAAAATTTGCTATGTAGATAGTAAGTAGCAAGATACATCACATATAATACGAATTTTTCCATATTTTGAATTTTCTCCTTGCTTTGACCTTCAACTTTGTACAACCCCGAACTTTGTACGTTCAGTTACACTGAAACCTTTAAAACTCTTCTTCTCTAAAACTACTTGACCAATGAAGCTGAAACTTGACAAGTATCTTCCCACCTATTAGGACACTAAATTTGTTCTAGGCGTTTCCCTTGACTGGTCAGGTGAGCTACAGGGCCCATGGCTCTATTTTTCTTTTTTTTCAATTACTTTTATTCCTCCTCTTTTGAGGGTGAATCTCATTATTTTGGTCAAGCTCTTGACCTGCTACCCCCGCTTCAGCCGTTTTGAAAGTAGTGACATCTAATGGCTATTCGGAAAATGAGTTCTAAAGTCCACACAAGTCCAGGACTTGCTGGGTTTCAGAACTCACTGTCGTGCCTGCTCTGGACTAGTGGGCATTTAGCCCTCAGTAATTGCTTTAACTGCCGATTATGTAGAAATGGGGATGTGACTTGTGGTGTTTTCGTGCTCAGAAGAAAGCCCAGGTCAAATTTGATATGGAAATGGTCTAAACTCAATTTCACCAAATGTGACTTATGGGGTTTTGGCAATCAGTGCATCAGTTGTCACAGCACTGGTCTATTAATTTGCGATAACCACACGAATGTAACTACTCACAATTTATTCTATAGATCTCCAAGTTTTCGTGTGTAGTACTAGTATCCAGTTTTGATTGTATGCTTTCATCCACCTACATTTCGAACAAGCATTGAATTTCTTCGTTTGAATGGAGGCATTTTTTCAATGTCTTTTCTTCGAACAAGAGAGCTGTAACGCACAACTGTAATCTTCCATGCTCAAGCATGGTTGCTCTCACATTTGGTACGAGCAGCCATTCATCTGTCTCAGCAAACAGATCCGCGCAATCTCTAAAAATGCGCTCTCTGCGCAAGGCCTGGATGACCAATGCGTCTAACAGCAATAGGTAAGGCATTCAGAAGCCTGTCAGTAACTCTCCTGACTCCATGGTGAGCAGATGTCCACGTCATCCGAGAGATGGAGGATCCGGCAAGGCTGAGATACCTACTGGCTGTCCTCCAACATCAGCATGACCTCATCGATTTGACACTGTATCACCTGCATGCTAATATTAGCCAGGAGAAGAAGAGGTGAACGGAGGAGAAGGAACTGGGTGAGACCATGGATCGGGAGGCAACTGCAGTTTGGCTTGTACGACCATCTTATAGTGGAATGAAGTAATGTTGATAATGCGACGGTGATGTTGATACTGCGATGTCTAGTGCTGTTATGATTTGAATCGTCGAGTGATATATAGGCTTTTTAGGTGGTATTATAGGCTACGACACGTGATCGTCAGTGGTATGCTGCTGTGTGCTATGCATAAGTTAGAATATCATTGGGCATATGTTGAAAGCATTTGTTGTTGTTATTGAAATGTTCTATATAAGTTACTCATACATTATGTAAGTCCAACTAGTTAGGAAAACGCAATGTATACACCCAAAATTGAAAAAAAAAAAAACAGTTAGTGCAGCGTATGCCAGCGTTTTTGATAGAAATTTTAGAAATTTTGATATGTCTGCATACGCTGGCTAAATCGTCAAGGTGTGACAGTACCATTACCATTACCGAAGAGAAGAGCAAAAATAAGAAAACAATGGGGCATCCCAGAAATCAATGGGTAAAAATAAGACAAAATTGGGGATACGAGCAAAAATAAGAGAAAATTTGTTCTTATATCGCTTCTTGCCTGAGGCCCAATATGTGGAAAGCATATAAAGTAGGCCGATTTACCGTTTTCAAGTGGTAGCCTTGGTCATGTTTGAGCTGAGGTAGCTATCGTTCAGCGAAATGTTGCTTGCAAAGTCATTCCAGTTTTGTTTGATAGTCTACGACTTAAACTTAAAGCTGCCATGCTTTAGTCTTTGTCATATGTTGCAAGGTTATTTTGAAATGTGCAATTAAAGTGTGCCAATTCCACCATTCTCAGATGAAGCTTTGGGCAAATCTTAGGCTACAATTAAAATAAACATAAGAAGGATACAATGTAGGCGTGAAATGGGGTGCTACACGTTTGTCTTACATATATAAAAACAAATATAAAATGTTGAATCTATTGTTTTTTTCTAAATCTGATATATATATATTTTATTTTAAAGAGAACATGAGCATAGTTATGATTGAAGGACCATGACTGCCGTACCCACAGCATCCCGAATCTATCGATATAGATCATTTACGATTGATCAATCAAACCAAATCCAGGTCGACCAATAGCCCATCAACTAAATAATCAACCAACCGACAAATGGGGTCAGCCCTAGATTTCTTTCAGATGGCTACCAATAGGAGTGAAGCATAGTAGGTGCCAAGATTCTGTGTTTGCCACCATGAAACAAGTTCTTTGATTCCTGTACTTTTCCAACATGACAGCAAATATGGGGAGGATCATCACAGCTGTATCCAATCTTGCATCCTGTACTCCGTATCTTTGGACATATGCAGAGTTGCGCTTAAAAAAAAAAAACTATGCAAGCAGAACTGTGGCTGAAACTCCAGGGATTTCCCGTGAGTTGCTTTAGTATCCTACATTTACAGCCAGCAGTGGTCTCTAAAATTGCTAACTCACTGTTTGCTGAATCATGCTCTAAATGCTAGCGCATTACTAATGCGTTTTAAACAGAGGACATTTGCTCAATTTAATTCTTTTTTTGTATGATCTTATTTGGGTTTTGTGTAGAATGCAAACTGTTTTCCCAATGGGAACCATAACATGTAAACATTACCAGGCCAATTAGAAGTGGTTAGTTTTGAGAACAGCCCGCCAGCGACTTCAGCGGGCGATGAATCTCTTGCGTATGAACGGACTGGCTTTAGGGTGTTTTAATTATTCATTTTATTGACTTGTAAATGACCTCCAATAATGAAGCACATCCCATTGGACTGGCTATTCAGTTGGTGGAATTAAGTGACACTCAATTCAACATTGTGCCATCTTTTGAAAAAAAGCTTTTCAAAAGGCAAGTACGTCAGTTGTTGTATTTGAGTGAACAAATTATTGTAGACCAGGGAGACACCACAATGGCAGAATACTTCAGTCCTGCTAATGCCAAGTTCCCTCTAAACAGAAAGACATTTAGATTGCAAATGATGACCCTCCATCCAATAAGAATTACAGAGGATGAGGAGTCTTCAGTGTTATTACTGTGTCACCTTAGAAGGGACACCACCCTGGGTAGGACCCCACTTAACCTCATGTTTACACATTAGCAAACACATTTTGTTTGAAATGCAGAGATACATTTTTCCTCATTTGTTGATTTTGTATTTGTGCACATGCGTATGATTTAATTTTGCAGTGACAGACATATGTTTAGGAAGGGGCTGGAAATTCTCAAAATTGATTTGATGCGTTTATTGTTCTTCAATCCTGTCCATGTCGCATTGTTCTGGAGCCCTTGAATTTAATCTTTACGTTAGTACAGACTTTGAAAGCAGTGGAATCATGTTGTAATGGAGTTATTTTAAAACATCACTGCTTATTGTGCTTCACCACAGTATTGCCTATAGATTGGGAGTAAAAATGGCTGAATATATTTTATATATTTAAATTATATCATTATTTATAGTATATATTATATTTATATAAAAAATATGTATGTATTTTTTAAGATATTTTAGATCTGTGTCTTTCTCTTTGTTAAGAATTGGCCACAGGAGCCCTTTTCAGAGAAAGGAAAACTGAAATAGGATTCTTAATCTTTATACAACAGCTACAATCAAAGAAAAATGTGAATCAAAGTATGTTTTGCTGCAGACATGTATAACACTGGCTTTTACTCGTCTTGTAAATTAGGACATTTAAATCCCATCATTCTCTGTTCTACCATTGTATATAGAGATTGCAAACAACATTGTTTTTCTGAAAAATGTTCTTGTTTTGATGTCTCATTGCACCTAATGGAAAATGTTGGCAAAGTTCTCTTATTTTGAAAATGTTATCTTATTGTTGGCCCTCCTCTGAAGGAACTGTGTTTGAGCCAAGTTCTTTCATGTATGTACAGTCAAATCCCGAAGATCTTTGCGTCCAAGCAAACCAATGCAATGGTCCATTTCCAAACATGACCCCCCAAGTTTAAGGGTTGAAAAATTATTTGAAAAACCAACATATACAGCGCCCTCAATAATTATTGGCACCCCTGGTGAAGATGTGTTCCTTAGCTTCTAATAAATTCAGTTTTTTTCTAAATAATATAGGACCACAATGAAAAAAAAGAGGAAGGTCCAACCTTTAATTCAAGTGCAGTTATTCAGTGGGAAAAAAAATCCCACATTAAGAAATTATTCTTTTTCCTCAAATCACATATGCCACAATTATTAGCACCCCTGATGTTAATGCTTTGCAAAACCCCCTTTTGCCAACAAAACAGCACCTAATCTTCTCCTATGTTTTACAAGATGGGAGATTACAGAAAGAGGGATCTTCGACCATTCCTCTTTGCACTATCTCTCTAAATCATCCAGCGACCTGGGTCCTCTCCTCTGCACTCTCCTCTTCAGCTCACTCCACAGGTTTTCAATGGGGTTGAGGTCTGGGGACTGAGATGGCCATGGGAGGAGCTTGATTCTGTGTCTGGTGAACATGTAGAATTAGCCACATGTTCAGGGTAATTATATTGCTGAAATACCCAGTAATGACCCATCTTCAGCTTTCGGGCAGAGGGCACCAGATTTTGATTTAAAATGTCCTGGTATTTCTTAGCGTTCATGATGCCATTCACCCTAACAAGGTCCCCTGGACCTCTGGAAGAGAAACAGGCCCACAGCATCACCGATCCTCCCCCATACTTCACAGTGGGCATGAGGTGCTTTTCTGCATCCTCATCTTTTGTGTTCCGCCAGACCCACTTACTTTGAGTGTTTGTTGCCAAAAAGCTCTATCTTGGTCTCATCTGACCAAAGCACACGGTCCCAGTTGAAGTCCCAGTACCGCTAAGTGAACTCCAGATGTTTGCGTTTATGATTGTGAGTGAGAAAAGTTTTTTTCCGTGCATACCTCCCAAACAGCTTGTTGGCATGTGGATAGCGCCTGATGGTTGTTTTGGAGACTTTGTGACCCCAAGATGCGACCATTTGTTGCAATTCCTTAACAGTGAGCTTTGGAGAACTTTCTATTTCTCTTACCATCCTCCTCACTGTGCGTGGCGGCAAAATAACCTTGCTTCCTCGTCCAGGCTTGTTCACCACTGTTCCAGTTGTTTTAAACGTCTTAATGATTTGTCTGACAGTAGATATGGGCAGGTGCAGGCGAGTGGCTATTTTCTTGTAGCCATTGCCTGACTTGTGAAGGTCAACACACATCTGCCTTACTTGAATGATGTGTTCCTTTGTTCCTTTGGAAAAGGTGATTTTATGAAAAATAATTATTTCTTAGTCAGGGATTTTTTCTCCCTTAAAATTCACTTGAGTTGAAGGTTACATTTTTCTACAATTTTCAGTGTGAGAGTATGCTTCTGCAATTAAAATTGAGTTTATTTTAAGGTTTTTAACACATCTTAACCAGGGGTGCCAATAATTATGGAGGGGGCTGTAAGCCCCTTCGTAATTACCCACAGGAGCTGCATGACGTCACTGTGTCAAATGTCTTTTGTACATAGAGCCGACCCAAGCTGCTTTGAACAGTGTTGTGTACCAGATTGAAAGGACAGGTTTCTCGATATGTTGCTCAATTATTACCTTCTCTATCAATCCATTTTACGCAGAAAAACAGGCCTACACAGGTGTGAAGTGTTTCTTGCATGCAGCTGTGGTACTAAGCTGAAATTACTTAGTGAATGACTAGTCAACTTAGTCAATGTCTATGTATGTGCGGATCTGACTAGAAAAGCTTGCATTATTTTTTTTTCTTTTAGCTGTGTCAAATAGTGTTGATTCCAATGGCCACTTTCTTTGCATTCCAGCCATCTGACAGTAATATCTAACTGGATTAAGAAAAAAAAACCAAATTATTTAGAATTAATCTGTTTGACACATCTTTAATTAAGCAGTGTATATTCATTGTTCTTGGTGTGCATGCTATTTTCTGATAAATTTGGCTCAAACAACAGCTTGCAAGTTCATTTAAATCAGAGCCGTATTAAATTGGAATTTATTCAGTGAAGAAAATGCTCTCCTTTTCGAAAACTGTGTTTTAGACTAAAGTGCAGAAGTGTGTCAATGAGTCAATGTTTGTTTTATTTTGAAACTGAAATGGATAAGGCAGATGGACACTAATTTTGAATTTACAGCGTTCTGTTTTGGGTATAGAACAGTGAAGGATGTCTTAGACTATCCACGTATGAATACTGCTGCGTTTTAATTTCAGTTGAAAGCTGCCATGTTAAATGCGAAAAATAAGACAGCACATTGATTCATTGATTTTGCAATGGCGCGTATGATTAACATGTTTCTACATACATGCAAACGCTCACGCACACACACCCATTCGCTGAGGTTTGTCTTTCACACGAATAAAACCATTGTGCTAGGAATAGGGCAGTGTGCTCAACATGGGTGATGTTCTTGTTTGGGTGTGTGTTGCTAGGGTGGCATCCGCGTTGTGCATCCCCACTTCAACTATTTTACTGTGGTCACTAGGATGGGAATACAGCACCTATGAGTGCGTAATTCACTTTCTTTTTGTAGAAAATGAGAGTCTGCTCCTCTAGACAGCTGAGCTAACTCGTTTAGCCAAATGGTTGCTAAATTTAGCCGTGATTTGGGTGATTTTCCAAGTTGCTCTACTGGACATGAGGGAATTAGGGCTGACTCTACAGTCATCAGCTGGAATCAGAAATGAGAGAGCTCGCTGCTGTTGGGCTATGGCCCGGCCCCACTCACGTGGATAGTGTGGCCTGGCTCCAATCCTCTTCCTTTATAATCATCTCTAAATGGCTCGTTAGACTGAGGAACCCCTCAGACAAGGGGTTACTGGAGCTCTTATTAAACTCATTACATCCACTTACGGCTTGTGAGGCTCTGATTTACTAGTAAGTTCAGGTCTGATTGTCAGTGGCTGTAGTAGGAGCAGGACAGCACAAGCAGTGTCCTCACTGGGGTTACCCCCGGACTCTGTGTGGTGCTGCAATGCACATGGCACCTCGGCTTTCGGGGCTGTGAACAGAGGCTCTGCTTCAGGGGACGGTATGTAGGGGAGGATGTTTACTGGGTATGACTGGGGAATACACTTTAGGGGTGGTATCATAAAATCACAGCTGCCAAGGCCCGAGAACTGCTTAGTTTCCACCATCCCTTTACTCAGGAGTAACGTGAAGACTGACGAACATATCAAAAGTTCAAATTGTTCAATAAGTTATCAAAACTTATTGAAATAAGTCCAGTTTTATTCTTTTTTCTTATTTGGTGCAGCAGAAATGATCTTATACTCTGTATTGTCATGCTTCTGCCCCACACACTGGGCGGAAGGAATATTTTTATAGTTGTCTGTCTGTCCATCCATCCATCCATCCATCTGTCACACAATCTGTGAAAACAAAATCTTACAAAGCATTTTAATCTTTTATCTAGATTTAAACACCTCAAAGTATTTTTGTACTTTTTCTCTTCAAACAAAAACAAAAATGGACTCATTTCTAGATTTGTCCATGGGATAAGATAGAAGTAAGTGTTTAAGTCTAATTGAAGCACCTATTACTAAAACCCCATAAGTCACACTTGACTTTACTTGAATTGTGGGGTTTTAGTAATCAGTGCTTCAATTGCGGGATTAAAATTCTGGGTAAGATTTTGTTTCTGCAGTTCAGATCTTGTGTTTATGATATTTGTGGATGGATTTCGACCGAATCAGGCTTGCTAACTCCCTGCATAGGGTCGCTGAACTGATCAGGTTTTGGAGGTCATCAGGTCAAAGGTCAAAGGTCACATAAGGTCGGCTGAATGCAGGGACCGCAGATCAACTGCCTATATATGAAGCTATGGCAGGTGGAGGCATAGCTGTAAACACTTTGCGTTGACTTCTGCGTGGTTCAACTTTCAAAATGCTTCAGTTTTTCCAGTACAGCAGATTTATAAACATACGTTGTAGAACACTAGATTGCTGATGACGTCAACAACTGTCCATCAAATCGGGGAATTTATACCTGTCGGAAAGGATGCACATTATACTGTAATCCTTTAGTTGCCAGCACTTTGCTGGTATTCATTACTGGTGTCTAAAGATTAAAAGTATTTCACAGAATTATATGACCCAGATCTGGGTATGAAGACGGGCTTGCTGTGTGTTTGTAAACTGGTCCTTCCCGATAGGATTATGAGCAGAGGTTATTCTATGGGACTGGACATTTGAACTTTCCTATAGGATTATGAATGCAGGCAACAGGTCATGCTGCAGTAGTGTTTGATGTTTTGAACTGTCCTATAGGAGGATTATTATTGTTACCAATGGGTCTGGCTATTAGGTTGTGTATTTGAGCTTTCCAATATGACTTTGAATAGGTTCTGTGAAATTTTAGCATACTGTAAGTGAGGCCAGCAAAGTGAAGGCTGTGCTGTGGGGTTATAATGTGGCTTTGCTCAGGAGCTGTGCGGCGTGAAGGATTCGACACTGCGCTTTAGTGTCGGAAATATAAATTTATGTTTTTTATGCCACAGTAAACGCATGAAACTTGCTTTGCCTCCTGTGCATCATAGAAGCAGGTATACAGTGAATGTGGCATTGTGGGAAAGGGGCTACACATTACTCTCCTCAGAGGTTAAGTCAATTACACCTGCAGTCCTTACAGTGAGAGACTGAAAGAGGATGCATTATCACAGCTGAACTAACTGGTTTGCCTTTGTAGATGTAAGTGAAATCGATGAAACTTCTGCAATAACCAATGAATGTGCCCATGAAAATAATCCAGGAAAGTGATTTCTAGCTTGTACACAGAAGGTAATGCAAAAACATAGAACGCCAAATGTGTTGGCGAACAATTGTATGATTTCGCCGGACAGTTCCCGGCATGCTGCCAGGTGTCCGGTCTATGGCACGGCCTCAGCCCAACGCTCAAGTACTGCCCGGTCTACGTCATGGACGCAGCCCAGTCTATGGCCCATCCTGTCAGATGCGCTACTCAGGACCGTCATTTTTAACTGACTTATTGACCATGTAGTTTTCTTACAAACTCTTACTCTGAGCCAGTCAGAGGAGGATGGGCTTTCACGCTCTTCAGCCTGGTTCCTCCCAAGGTCTCTCCGCGTCTGTTGTTACAGGGAGTTCTTCTTTGCCACTGTCGCCCTTGGCTTGCTTTTTAGGGGGCTCAAGCCAAGGTTAAACTGTGAGAGCGCACTGTACGTGTTTCTAAAATATGTTTGATTTGATTTTAGGCTTCAAGGTATGGTGAATTTGGTTCCGGTAGGAGTTAGGGTTGCAGTTATCATTTAAACTTGTCGCCATTGAAGAGCTCAAGGTTTAAGTAAATGAAATTAAGTGTTCTCTCCACCCGTCTCATGAATTATAATCCTATTGTGCTGTATTTATGCGTGCAGAAGAATACAAAGTCTGATCGTTATCAGACTTTTGACGTGAAATAAAAACACGTCTCCATTACAGACATGTGCCTCCTTGCGCCTCGAAAACAAAACAAAAACAGCCAGAGGGTGAAGTCCATGGAGCTGGAGCTGTTATTGTGTACAGGAAGCCCACACTGGTCGGCTCTGCTCTTGGTCCATATACTTCAGTACCAGTCAGTCATTTTTTAAAGAGATATAATCAAGTTCCAGTTTTCTGTGAAGTGTCTCTCGTTTGGAGCAAGGAGAGGTGAGAAGCTGGGACTCGATGCTGTCTGTAGCCTGAATACCATGCACTCTGGGAAGGGATTATGGTGACGTGGTGTGGCCTGGATAATGACAATAGTTCGGTGGGGTGGAGTGACCCAGCTCTGTCACACTGTACACACTGAGAGGAGGAGAATGAAGGCCCGGCCAGTGTTGAAACAGCTCTGCATCTGTCCATATCAATTAAGATCACATCTATTGACGATTCGGGAAACAGGAGTTATCCCACTGATCCTTTTTTTTATTATTAATGCAAGACTTCGATCCCTGTCGATCGATGAGATTCAGTGTGAACTGTATCTGTGTGGTGGAATGGAGTTGAGTGGCGCTGTGGTCGGTCCCTATCAGCCTGTGAGCTCAGTGGTGATTTATGCTCTCAGATAGCTGATCAGCACACTGCCCCACCCATCGCCTAGCACTTTGGCTATACTTTTCACCATTGCTGTGATTTAAAGCAGGTCTTTGAGATGATAGTAATGCCTAAGGTTTGCTTTTAATACACTGATAGGGTCTCTTTTATGTCAAATACAAATAATCAGAAACACTGCTATAAATACCAGCTTTGTGAAACTCACAGCATAGTGTTTTATAAGACTGGTTAAGATATGGATAATTACCTTCGCCAGCGACTTCGCTGACGAAGGTAATGTTTTGATCCCCGTGTATTTATTTGTTTGTGTGTCTGTCTGTCTGTCTGTGTGTATGTATGTGTATCGAATAACTCAAAAAGTACCAAACGGAATTTCATAAAATTTGGTGGGTTGATTTGGCATGACCTGAGGATCAATCGATTAGATTTTGGGAGTGATCGGGTCAAAGGTCAAGGCCACGAAAAGGTCAAAACCGACTTTCGGCCATATCTCGGTCAATTTTTATCCGATCGGCATGAAACCAACGCCAGTGGCGAGGGATTCAGGGGTGTCGGCGAAGGTATGCGCTCTACCGAGTGCCCGTTCTAGTTTGTTTGTGTGTCTGTCTGTCTGTCTGTGTGTATGTGTATCGAATAACTCAAAAAGTACCAAAAGGAATTTCATAAAATTTGGTGGGTTGATTTGGCATGACCTGAGGATCAATCGATTAGATTTTGGGAGTGATCGGGTCAAAGGTCAAGGTCAAGGCCACGAAAAGGTCAAAACCGACTTTCGGCCATATCTCGGTCAATTTTTATCCGATCGGCATGAAACCAACGCCAAAATGTGCAGAATTATATACCCGATCCTGTGATGTGAAACACGGTACAATGGGGTCAATACCCTTCTTAGCGGTTGGGGGTCAAAGGTCAGGGGGGTCATTACCTTTCGAACTTAAAGGCGTATTGATGTAAAAAAAAAAATATCGTACTCTTCTCATTCATCGATCATTTAAAAAAATAAAAATTGGTCCTCAGAGTTATGTGGCAAGGGATTCAGTGGCGTCGGCGAAGGTATGCGCTCTACCGAGTGCCCGTTCTAGTTTGTTTGTGTGTCTGTCTGTCTGTGTGTATGTGTATCGAATAACTCAAAAAGTACCAAACTGAATTTCATAAAATTTGGTGGGTTGATTTGGCATGACCTGAGGATCAATCGATTAGATTTTGGGAGTGATCGGGTCAAAGGTCAAGGTCAAGGCCACGAAAAGGTCAAAACCGACTTTCGGCCATATCTCGGTCAATTTTTATCCGATCGGCATGAAACCAACGCCAGTGGCGAGGGATTCAGTGGCGTCGGCGAAGGTATGTGCTCTACCGAGTGCCCGTTCTAGTTAAATTCTGTGGTGATGTTGGTATCATTCTGTGGGAATTAGTAACTACCCTACTTTGTGTTTGCTTGTCCCTGTTAGAGAGCTTCGACATGCAGCCATAGTTCTCTATTTTGTTGTTGAAGTTTTTTGATATTTAGACACAGTTCCCCTCGCTACGTTAAATAAATTTTGCATTTTCATGACCAACGCAGTCCAGGCATCAGCGATTCGAAGCTTTTATAGCTCTGTTAGTATCCTCATCTTGCTTTGGAGACTTCTTTTAACAAGACACATGCTGTTTATTAACGTCCACATTAATTGGAGTGACCATTATTGATGCTTCAATGTTTAAGCAATTTTTTTTCAGGGGTGCTTGCAATTTTCTGTCCATCCCCTGCATCGGAGTATTGGGATGGCATTGTTTTTCTGAAATTTGATAGCAATATGTTGACATGGAGGATGTCATTTTTGACATGAATGACTTAGTTAAGGGGCTTTCACATATGTTGTATGATTTTTTTTTTTTTATGTCGTACGATTTTAGCAGTTCCGCGACAGGAGGGACCGAGGTACGTTTTTGGAGAGAAGGATCTGAAGATTGCGTAGTAGCGGTCACATTGCAATATGTGTCGTACTGCCATTGTAGGAAGACGTCATAGAAAATTTTAAGACAGCCGTGCGACTGACACAGGATAGAAGTTTCATCGTTTGATTAACTTGCGATGGTCACAGGAAGGATGTACAATGGTGGAGAAGTCGTTAGACACTCTTGGGTTTTATTGTATGACGGCCGTAGGTCTATCATAGGAAATTCCAAAGATAATGAGGACCTCAGATGATTCTAAAATTTAAACAAAATTTGTAGGTCTTGCTTAACACTGTCAAACAACCTCGTAGGGCGCCGCACGACAGACCTACGAAATGGGCCTGACATAGAGGGTCTATGACAGCCTTTTCCATCGTAGAATACATGAATTTAAAGCAACATGTGTAGTATTTTCATTCAAGACAGATACACATATTGCTGTTGGTTAAAGTGAAAGTAGCGGTTAGTATAACACAAGCAAGCAGAACATTTTGGGCTTGTCAAAATAATCCCGCCTCCTGAGTTCCTGTGACCAATCAGACTGGGGGTAGCCCCTGTTGGATTGGTTGAGATTAATTACCCTTTTAATTTTGGCTATCAGTTCCAGTCTGAGTAGTGCTGCTGAACCCATTCATTACTGGGTGTCTGTGGAAGCCTTGCTGAAACTGTGCTTCCTCTGACATCACGCTCTTTAGGTCTGTGTGATGCTGTGATTTGTTCTCAGTACCCATGCTGTATTTTTGGGTCGTCGGTTGCTGTGTACTTTGGATGCTGTTTTGGGGTCTGGCACCCTGCGTCTGGTGGATCAGGGACTGGTTGGATATTAGGGACTGGTTGGAAAATGCCTCTAAAATGGATAGTGCTAATTGACTCCTCTGCCCAAATACGGATTTTTCTGTGTTTTTCGATACATTGGGGTCCTCAGTCTTATCCAAAAAGGGCCAGTGTGGGTACAGGCTTTCTTTCTAACTGAGAAGGATTCTACTAGGCAAGGGCTTCCTCAAAGATTCTTATTCAAACTGATCATGAATCTCTGAATATTTACCCTCGATATGAAAAATATCTGCTACTTTTTTGCTGTAAATAATGCATCTGACTTGTGCTGAAATGTATAAGTGAAGTTGAATTTTACTAGTTCATACCATGAAATGCTGTGGTTAACTCTGACTTTCGATAAAACTGAGCATATCTGGTCTTCTTCGGCTTGGGCAGAACAGTCATGTTTGGCTTTATACAAGCTGGGTGTGAATTAGGACTGATGATTATGTAGATCTCCTTCTGCATTCTCCCTTTTTCACAAGATGGGAATATACAGTGTTGCCTAATGGCTTGTTGCATTGTAAAATGGATTAAAAGAGCCCAGGGGATGCGCTGTTGAAAAGCTCAGTGAAGTGAGATTTATAAAGCACTTGCAAGCACGCACTCGCAAATTTGTTCTTAACAAGTCAAAGAGCAGCAGTGACTTGGCAAGGGCAGGACGTAACTGATGAGCTCGTATTGAGCTTCTGTCTCGTGGTTTATTGAGCTTCGCTCGTGAACATCCTGGCAGTCAATGTTCGATCATCCGGCGAGCTCCCATAGACCGGCCTTGTTCAGCCCTGCCGGCCACAGATCAATTGGGCCTGAGGAGGCTAAGTTGAGGTGTTTTAGGACCCAAAAGACGAGAGTTGCTCCTGTTTTATGGCTAAAATTACGGTGTGCCTCGATGAGATCAATAAATGAGTTAGTCATGCGATGAAGGCTCATTTGGCATTAGCTCCTGATGTGCTTTAGAACATCGCTCATCTAACGATGGAAGAGGCTGGACTTTTCCCATGTCACACTATAGCTTAGTTCATGCATGTCAGTGCAGTTGCGGGGTGTGGAACACACATGTGTAAAGGTGTAACAGCATGTTAATAGACACCCTTGCTCTGTTTATCCCAAAGCGTGGGGTAGGAAAGAAGATCAAGTTTTCGATGCACATTTACCAATAAACTAACCATCTCCATTGTTGTTCCTGAAATAAAATGGTTTATATCGGGGCTTTGCGAAGACTAGATGGAAAAATCATGGAAAATCTACATTTTTTTTTTGGAAATAAATGCCAACAAGCGAGGAATACAAATTTTTTATAACCACTGGTTACCAACAATAGTCGCAGAAGGAAATGACCTCATTTTCGATGCATTTACTGACCGTAGTAGGGTAAAAATAGGCCACAAAAATTAATTATGCACTTTTTTTCATGAATATGCTCTTTAAATATTGTTTCTTGGAATAATTCATTCCGAAAAATTCATGAAATTTTATTGCTTAACTCAGAATAATATACACTAATAACAATGTGCCGTCTGGTGAATGGACATGAACACCTTGCACCTCAAAACAAAAGGCAAAAACTACGAGTAAAATTGATGCATCAAAAACCTGGTCACGTTGAAAACCTGACCCAGCACCACAGCTGTGGCTCCTGCATCTCAGCCCCGTGACTTCCCTCTTGATTTATTCTCCTGGACAGGACATAAGAACACAAGTGTTTCTATCATAGGAATACCTCTATGACTTAGTATGCACACACGCATGTACACGCACACGCACGCACATTCTCATGTGGGCAGACACAAAGAGGCGCACACTCACATAGACACATGCACGATCACGCCCACGCACTCAGGCAAGCAGGCGCTGGCATGTACATCTGCGTCCCCACACACACACACACACACACACACACACACATGATAGATAGATAATGGCAAATGCATGAATTTGAGTAAAAATGGAGTGGTAGGCCCAGTTTGAGAATTTTATTTGAATCCATATGTTTTTTCTTTGCGCAGTTCACTGTTAACATCTTAAGCCCCAGCCTCTTTTTTAGGTTTCTGTTTGTGTAGCATGAAGTATCAGAGAGGGAGACATGGAAATGTGGAGAGAGGGTTGATTTTCTGACGCTACTCGGATTTTGATATTTGAACATTAATATGCTTGGTGTTTGAGTTGTGCTTGGTGTATGTAAAAATGACATATGTGCTTGTAGCAGAGGCTCTCCTGTTTCATTTGATGTGTAATATGACTATATTGCTACTTAATTAGCGTGGCGTTGTAGGCATTTTGCTGCGGTGAGTCTCAGGGTCTGGAGTTTAAGAGGTTAATATGCCCCTAATGTGCATAACATGGACGGAGATTATGTGTTTGCCTTGGTTTGTTTGTCTGTATATCCATTTATGAGCAGAATTGTGGAAAAAAGTTTTAAACTGATCGCCCTGCATTCAGAGTAGATACATTTAGCCGCGGGATAAAGACATACAAGTGGCTGGCCTGCTGCCTGTGGTCCAGGAGATGTTAAAAGATGACACGCTCAGAGCTGTAATGACTGTACGTGTTCCAGGCCCTCTGCACTGTTCCCCTCTGACCTTTATACATTGTCATGGCCAACAGGCATCTTTGGTTCCCTCTATAGTCTTCTCTAAAGGCATGTGTAAAATGCTACAAACCATATACATTGCAATCTGATGCCTTCAAACTCTCAGGTGTATGGGCACACTGTTTTTTTTTTTTTTGGCTAGCTTATTTGTCCTTGTATTATTTGTACACAGAAAATATGCTTCATTCTCCGCTATAAGTCACCTCTGGCCATTGCATTTTGATGCTTTTTACTTGCTTATCAGAGTTTGATGATCATGTTAGCGGTATCACGCAGCGGCATATCTAATAAAATAATAATAATACTATATTTTGCCATGCCATATCATTTCAGACAGCCTTCTGAGCAGAAACGTTATTGTACTACTGCCCTGTGGCTCCCCATTCACAGTATAAAGTACTTGCATTCCCATAAAGGAATCTGTTCTTTCTCCCTGCTAAGGCGATCCTATGAAGTGAATATCCACGCCACTGTCTTTAAATCCTCAGATAATCTTCGATGAGTCAGAGATGTGTATTGGCCATCCCGACTCATGCACAATCCTTTAATGCGCCACAGCCACGACTGTGATGATGCTTCCAAGCAAGCTGGACTAATTCACTGGAGGTTTTCTCTTATGCAGATGCTTGTTCCTCTCTCAGGCTTGACATGAAGAGTTCATGCCATTATCACTGTGCTGCCATAGAACACAGAGTTAGTAGAATGGGGTGATGGTGAATGGATCTGGTGGTTTTAAATAGTATCCACATATCTGACGCAGGGCGGCACGGTGGCAAAATGGGTAGCATGAAGGTCACAGGATTATCGGTGGGCTTTCCGGGGTGTGTTCCTGCCTCTCGCCAGTTTAATGCTGGGACAGGGTTCAGATACCCCCTGTCCCATCTTGACCTTGACCAGGAATAAGGAGGTTAGAGTTTCTTGCCCTATTTGAGCCCCAGACATGGCGCATACTTGAAGATTCAGTACAATGAAAATAGGGTTTTGCAATCTTGTTGCATTTTTCAACAGAGGGTATGTTGATGCAAAATCTCCCAAAATTTTATGACTGTTTTTGTGAAAGTGGTGATAAAAGCCCTTTGATCTCTAGGCTCCTGGATGTCAACAGAATCAAGCCATTTCAGACTTCCAGTCTATGTCCTTGAAGATATGAGTCATAGGGAGGTATAGCTGAAAGTACTTGGCTTAACCTGATTGACACATCAGTTAATCTGACTGTAATATGTCATCTGTCATTTGTTGTTGATCAGTCTGTTACAAACCTATTCAGAGGAACACGTGAGTCAGAGTTGTTGTAGTTGAAGCTATCTCATCAAACAGGCCAGATGTCTCCTGTGTTTTATTTTATTTTTTTTTGAGTGGATACTGAAACTCCATTGGCTATCCATGTCCTAGAGACAAAATTCTAAGTAAGAAATGGATGACAGTTAGAGGGAAGAATTAGGAACTGTATCTGTCAATCGAGCTTTGTTTGCTTTGCCCTCTTCAAAAACGATGATTTTGTTAATTTGAATCAAAGACAGCATGGGGATCAGTACGGGCTACCTTTTGGTTAAGAGTCCCTAGATGGAATGAGCTACGACAATGCAAGAATAGGAGCCATTTTGCATCCATTGCGGGAAACCGAGCTGTTTTAGAGAATGAACATTGTTGGATTTTTTTTCATTATTTTCTCGAAAGGGAAATGTATTGATCTCATGGCTAAAACAGTAAAGCAGCTAACAATGATATCGAGAATTATAACAGGGGAAGATTTCTGGGCATGAGAAAAGAGAAAATGGAAAAAAAAGCGCAGTGAACAGGAGTGGTGTAATACGTTTCACTCTCCTCTTTAAACCCTGCGTATAAATATAGGCGCTGGTGTCCGTAAATTCCGAAATTTCATTTGTAAGTAATTTTGTAATTGAAATTTCCAAATGTCTTTCTTCTCTTTAATAAGAGACTCTGCGACAAAAATACTGAGTTATAAAGCCTAAATGGGCACATGCATAATAGGGAAAAAAATTGGCATGATTTGTTTTCTGTGCAAAGGGTTTAAAAGCTTTCTGTTGTATTTTAGGCTGTTTCTCCCTGTGTGAAACTAGGATCCTCTTGTACATGGTTTTCTATGCCTTTAGTTTATTTTATGGTAAGTTCAGGTTCATAACACAATCATTTGACCAATAACTTTTGCAAGCATGCAACACATAAGGAATAGGAATACTTGAGTTGTCCGCTCCAGAAGAATATTGTACATTTCAAATGATGTTGATTTAGTTAGGTCGGCTTAATTAGGTGGGGAAAAGTACATTATACTGCTGACATCAGCATTGCTTAATTTCTGCGTTGTTATCCCCACCTGCTTCTCCAAACGGAGGGGTGTCACAATGGCCGATCACAGGTAAAATGCTGTGAATAAGTTCCTCATACAGCCTCACTCAAAAAATCCAAACTCATCCTTCAAGGTGCTGGCTATCCAAAGTAGATGCTTGCTAGTTTCAGTGTACCTATTTTTTGTGAAATATGGTAGATAATGATGGGGGCAAACCATGGAAGTGGCTTAATCACTGCTTATAACTGTAATCGTGAGTCATGAGGCAGTCACTGCCATGTAGAGACAGTTGGATGGACGTTGAAAGGCATTTTGTGATTTGTTTTAATCAAATGGTTCTCCGGCACGGACTAGCACCGTGACAGTCCTCTTCGGGTTGACCTGTGATGTCGTTCTGATAATTTTGGCACACTTCATCTTAGAATTCCATATACTGTCAAGTAAAGGAAATGCGTTTTTTAAAATGTATCCAATTCAGATTAATCAAAGAAAAGAGAAAACGTATCCCCGCGACTGATCAAAATTAAAGGGGACCGATTTTGATATATTTCCTGATCGTTCAAAGTCCTAAACAGGGTCCTCATTTTGCTCATACTGCCATCCTCAAAAAACCCCATTTGTAGTCCATTGTAGTCCCTGCCTGAAATGCCTCGTTGGGGTGGCTCTTCCGCTATGGCCCCCACTCCCCGTGTGCCCACTTACTTCTGACTGGCCAGCTCTATGGAGGGCGGATCTAGGCGGGACGAGGCAGCAGAACGCAGTTGTCTGGGTCTACCTCCTCAGAGTGAAGGAATCGACGGGCATATTCTGCAATCATTCATCAAACGTGTATAGATCTAATGAAATTAACTTGTTCTAATAAACGCAACGGAAAGTAGAGGGCGCAGTGCGAATGTCTGGCAGCACAAGCTCGAGGCTACTACGGTGAGTACAGTGGTGTTTCTACTCTATAGCCAGGATTGAGGGAAACCTAGAATCCACCCCATATAGACACATTTGCGGCTCGACAAACCCAAGTGTAGACCTGAGACCGTAGAAATTCGGTGGGTCTGAGTTTAGAGGGAAACATGGACAGTGAGGAGCAGCAAAAAGTGGACCAACAACTAATGGACTGCTTCGATGTGTATTATAAGGACCTGCTGGTTCCTGTGCATAGCTGTGGTGTGTCGTTAGCGTGGAGTAACAAACAGCTTCTGCCCTGGTGTATGACGAAGGGGCGTAAGCTCCAGGCTAACCTGCCTTTTCAGAAATTGCCCATGGTAATGGTTACTTATTGCGTTGGAATGACCAGCGTTTGCTCGCAGAAAATGGGCGCGATAAGCCGCTTTCACACCGGACGCGAAACAAACTTTTCGCGCAACAGATTACATTCAAAGTCAAAGCATTGTCTTTGCATTTTCTTTGAATGTAATCACTCGCGCGAAAAATTTGTTTTGCGTCCGGTGTGAAAACTGCTTAATGTGCCCATAATGCGTGTATTCGCGTCTTTGCATTGACTTTGAATGTAGCTAATCTGTCGCGATGTGAAAGCGGTTGGCAAACCCACAGTGCGTGTATTAGAGTCTTTGCATTGATTTTAATGTAGTCTGTCGCGCAAAAAATTAATTTCGAAAGCAGCTCGGTTATGTTATAAACATAATACAGGGTTTGCAGACTGTAACTTCCGTTAGCGTGGACAAGTTGCTTGTGTGGAGCTAGCGAATCGATCACTTCTACAGGAAAGAATTTCCTATTTAATCTCTGCCTTTTTTGGCTTTTTATGAGCCACAACAATTTCTAAAGGGGGATGAAATTATGTCATGGTAGTGCAGAGAAATCGTTTGTTATACAAGACACATTAGAGCTTCTGTATTTCGCGATTACTTTCACGGTAGAATCAGAGAGCTAAACCAGATATTTGTGAAAGGGATCCGGCTGATCCCGGTCATAGAAAAGTAAAGCAATCACAAGCAGCCGTAAACAAACCCAAAGAGGTATCCCAAGCTCTGCAAAACCTACATCTGGTCAAACTGCAGCCTTTTTAGCCCAACTTTTACAGTTAGCTTCAACTGTCGTGGCTACAATCGGGCAACGTTATGATGAAACTGCCACATTGATGCTTACCGAAGTAACAAGCATACCGATCAGAATTACTGCATTTAAGTTAACCAGGAGCATTTTTAATTAGTACGGCGGCACGCAAACTAACATGCAGTAGCTGGTAACCCAGCGGTAATAGCCACAGAGACAAACCCTTGCAATACAGGTTTTACACACAAAAAAGTATAAAAAGTTAGCTTCAAATGAGGTTTATGTTCACTCACCTTCTGTAGAATTTCCCCTGATATTACTCTTGCATATTTAGGACACAAACATTAGCAACAGTAACTTGGCTACGTTAGTCGCTGTGCTACAGCCACAATCAACTGGCTATCATGTCAGGTTGGCTTATGCAGTAAAAGCAGCTTATCAATCAATCAATCAAACTTTATTTGTATAGCACTCTTCATACAAAGAAAGTAGCACAAAGCGCTTTACATTTAAAACAAGACAGAAAAACAAAACCCTTCCCTCTTAGCCACCCACTTTCCCTCCCTCGACTTGTCCCACCCCAATAAAGACTTAGAGTGAGGTAAGAGCATGAGGAAATGCTATCGTAGGGGGCCGTCCACACCAAGAGCTGATAACAGCCCATAGCTGTAGAGATGCCACCACGGATTGCACCCCACTCCCGACGAAGGGAGGAGCCAACACCACAACCATCAAGTTGTTCATATAGTCCCCCCCCCCCGAGTGAGAGGAGCCAGGAAGCCCACAGAACTGGACAACTCTTCAAAACGGAGTTCAGTGCAACCTCGAAAAACAATCAGTGGACTACCCTGCTAACTGTTCGAAATTATACAACAATGATAGCATTTTTTGCGGCTTTAACCTGACATTATGCCTGTTGGTTTCATGCGATTCGGCCAGGAGTCATTCTCAGCCCAGCTCCAAGCAGCTGATTGCGTGCTGCTGATGTTGAGACAGAAAGGCACAAAAGCAAACGATCAGCATGATTGTTTAAGTTAAATCCAAGACATGATGGGGCTCTGCGCTCTACATTATGAGATATTGCTTTCAGAAACAAATCCATAACGCGAGTTGGCCACAACAAACTGTGCTGTCGGCAAAATGATAATTATCTTTGTTATTCTTCATGGTGAATGTTGCATCCAGATATATTACTCCGAAAAACTCAGCTAAAAAGTATACATACAACAACTTACATCGATTTTTAGCCAAACCTATGGCATCATTTCCCTCACATTGGCATACGCTTGCCTATAACACATTTTGCACACTACTAGTTTGTTATTCATAGAAAATTATGTCTAGATAGCAATCATGTTCAAATCCGAACATGTTGCACTCTGAGCTAACTGAATTTACATAATATAAATCTGCACATTTCTTGTCACTTCAATTTGACATTTTTATGAGTTTTAGCCAAATAATTCTGACAAACAATTATTGTTATCAATTGGAAGAAGACAAGTGCTATATTGACTGTGGGTTCAATGCATTCAAGTCATATTTTACTGTACAAGCCAAGATGACATTGCATTCAGGTGTGTAGATGTAAATTCATGGTGACCGTGTCATGGGATAAATTTATATCTATTCCACAACCTGAATAACACAGCAATCAGTGTGCCTAAGTTGGATCTGTTCATGTTGTAATGCATGTAATAATCAGTTGGCCACAAGTGGGGATCACAAAATGACCACCCTTAGCATGGTAAGCTGGCCCTATCAAGTTAGTAATGCTACTATTTGTCATCAAACTGACATTGGACTTCCATCTGTTATGGCCCCAATTTGTTATTACATTTATAACACAACAGCAACAGCAAGGGATGACAAACACAGTTTTAACAACTAAAACACATTTAATTTTTAATAAAGACAAAGACTAATAACAACCTACAACTAAAGACCAAGATTGATAAATAAGAAAAAACAGAAATTATTACAGTCCCTTTTTGGTGGGGTGGCTTGGTGATGTCCTGGATGAAGAAAATGCTCAAACACAGGCAAAGAAATCCACAAAAGAAACGTCACAGGTCTTGAACAGAATGGCAGGTCTGGTCATCTTCTTGCAATTTCTCCTACCCCTTTACTGTCTCAGTTCTTTTCCTTATATACTCTTTTGCAGACCCCACCCACATTTAGACCTCTTTTTTTTTAATTTTCTGAGACTTGCCCCAGACATGTCCAGGACATGTCTAAACATGACTCCAGTCTGAGCTTAACAAAAAAAAAGGTAAATACTGCCATCTAGTGGCCTATATTCACATTACACATCGATTAAGTTTCCATTTGTCTAAAGTAGCTGCCAGATAGACTGAAAGATGGACTTAAGTCCTTAATATTTACCCAGTACTCTTGCTAAGCTGGCACTTGAACTAGGTCTCAGTCACCACAATATTGTTTTACCATGTGAGTGTGTGCAGTTTGTTGTAAAGTTTTGGTGGGTGTTAGTAATACAAGTTCTATGATTTTTTTTCTGTTAAAAATATGCACCAATTCCATTTTCTGAACAACTATCAGTTCTATTCATTTCTCCTCTAGAAGCATGCAAACCACATTACGGCTGCAGGAAAGCCAATACCGACAGTGGTCAAGATTTATGGATTTCCCCCCATGTTTGAATTTTAATCACACAGTTTAAAAATGTGATTTTTAATGCATTTTGCAGCTTGTACAAATTTCATAGTCACTCTATTTGAAAATTTCTTGTAACTGACAATAACCACCCTGATGGTAAGAGAACCTGGCTAGAACATGGTGGTACTGGTACTCATTGACAGGATTATACATACCTATTAGTCTCTGGCTGTCTGTACGCTTATTCTATGACTGTGTACACACACTATATGACTAAATCCAAGTTCTCTAAGGTTTCAAACTAAAATTCAAGGCTAAATGTGTGGCTAAAAGGTTTTCTCTGTGGCTAACTGAACTTCAGGGTGATTAGCCACTGTGGCTACGTGAAATTTTTGGCCAGCACACACCCTGCTAATATGTATTAAAAGAAGGATCAGCATAATAGGTCCCCTTTAACCGTTTGTTGCATGGATCTTCTTCTTTGCCTATTAAGGGTGGTGGGTGGGTTTGGTTTCTTTGGAAACCACTATGCAACAAAGGGTTGATTACAAAAGATGGATATTACTTCACAAAGCAGCTATGATGAGGTTGGTTTCCTTCCTCTGTGACAGACTTTAATCACACATATTTAATTCTTTCAGGATCAGCAGAGAACCTATAAATTTTGCGGCCTGTCTTCGACCTATTGCGGTGCCAACCGATGATATGAATACATTTTGAATACTTCTCCTCAATATTATGCGCTCATTGACAATGAACTCATTTACTTTAAGGCAGCACCCGATTGCCTAATGGAAACACGATGGCTCCATATGTCACATATCCAGGTTTTTCTGGATCTCTCATGGTGCGACTCTATCTAGGGACTCTGGTTTAGCTATGAACTTACATAATTGCCCACCTATAGGCTATTACAACTGCTGCGAGGAGAAGAGGAGCTGTTGCAACAAAACTTCATGATCCATAACAATATAAATAAAATGACCTAGCCAGTAAATGGTTACCTGGCAACATCACACAAGTTGGTGGGCTCTCAAGCTGTAAGTACATTAACAAGCTTTTACGTCAAATTATCAATTCATAACATTGCCAATGATTCACAATTTATTGGTCTCTGTGGTGTGTCAATTGATGGTGCGTTCGAGATGTTCTGGGAACTGGGAATAATCCCACGTCCCAGTAGGAAAAGTACTCTCGAACACCTCTCCTCTTGAGAATTCCCCCTAGGAAGCACCGGTGTGATTTCTGAACTCCCACTTCTCAGAGAGACTGTTTGTGACATCGAAACATGGTGGCTGACAAAACAGAAAATAATTCTGTTTTTCAGGTTGACGAATGATAATTCTGCAGCGTTTGCTTGTTCTGGGAGCAGCACCTCTGTGGCCTGACGTCAGTACTCAGTCTGGCGATGGATAACCCCTGAGATAATGCATGAACAGAAGTTTGTGTTTTATGCCATGTGCTGTATAGGGCAGTTAGGTGCTCAGACCGGTGGTTCTGGGCTGCAGTGTCAGTGTGTGCGCTGAGCCCAGACAGGCTTGTCACGCAGAGCCCGCTGGCCCCAGAGGCCCCTCGAACGCGGGGACAGTGCGACAGGTGGAAAGTAATGTGCGCTGAGAGCTCCGGCCCTCGGGCCCCGCCTCCCTTCCTAGCCAGCGTGACAGCATGAATTATGCTCAATTATGCTAAACGCCGTACTTACATCAGCATCGTCACGCTTGGCTTGGAGGCTCTGGGCCTTTTTGGTCCTCTTCATTTTAAATCAAATGACAAACACTAAATGCAGATGAAGTCAAGTGTGAATAGGCAATTAGGACTGAACACATTCATATCTGGCTGTTAACAGTTTACATTCCAACTGATAGCGCGGTATACTAGAATTCACATTGGGCAGTTTACGCACTTATCGATTCAATTTTAGTTTTCCTATCTTCTCCTGCTTTTTCTGATTACTGTTTACTCTTGAGACAAACTAAACTTACACTAACAAGGATGCACTTGGGAAAAAAGCATTATCATTTTTAGGTTATAATAACTGTATATGTTTTCAGTTTAATTGCTTTCTTGCATTGTTACATCGCCTGCAACGTTATCAGCTCCTCAGACTCCCTAAGCAATAAAACATTCTCCTGAAATGTAGGCCTTCTGTTGTCTGCATTTCATCCTATTACTCCTGTCTACAAGGGACAGTACTCAGACAAATCCATCTTTTAGTCTTTGCTATTCCAGGTGTAGTGCATTATGCAAAAGAACCTTGAAAGAAGTGTGTAGTGATCTGAATACTGATAATAAAACTATTCACTGGGTATTATAATTCATGTAATTCACTCCATAAAATATTCACGTTTCATGGACATGATGGATTTAAGACGATAAAATGAATTCTGGGAACAGGAAGTAAGATTGGAACTTTTTGCATTACCCGCAAAAGGAGTGTTATAACACCTGCATTGATGGCGTCGTCGATGACCATGAATGTTAATGCACACTTTTCATTTAGGTGTTTGCGGCGTGGTCAAAGTTCTCAGATATTTTTCAGCGTTTTTTACCTTGATGTTAGCCACCTTCACCCTTTACCTCTGACTCCCAACTCTGCTTTACAGTCCGCCCACCACAACACTTGTCTTTCCTCCATACGGTGCATTTGATTAGACAACTTGTGTAACACGAGTAGCTCACTTTGTCAATAGACACAAGTAGCTCACTTCATCAATAGACTCGAGTAGCTCACTTTGTCAATAGACACGAGTAGCTCACTTCATCAATAGACTCGAGTAGCTCACCTCGTCAATAGACACGAGTTGCTCACTTCGTCAATAGACACGAGTAGCACACATTGTCAATAGACACGAGTAGCACACATTATCAATAGACACGAATAGCACACTTTGTCAATAGAACACCAAGACTCTCGCTCTGGTGTTGAAAGCATTTGACGTGAGTATACTCTCGCTTTTTTCCGGAGTAGAAGGGTTCCAAGATGGCAGCGACTGGACAAGGACGGTGAGGTTCCACATCAGTGACGCCGTGACAGAGGACGCCGTTCTTAAATAACACTCGTCATTCGATTAGATGATATGCATGGCAGCTACAGCGCCTGTGCAGCATTTACACTCTGTGTTTCCAAAGGTCGTCTTATTGAATGCACCCATACAGTTCTCACAACCATAACCCCAACGCACTTCCTCTTTACCATCACCGATACTCTCAGCTCCCATCCTGTCTCCCGCTCATTCAAATTTCCATTCTCTCTGATTCTTGGATGTTCCGCTCTTGTCTGTAATTGGCAGATCTATTTGCCTTTGAGTTGGGTTTGAGCTAAGGCTGCTTTGTTGAATATAAAACATAATTTCACTGAAGCAACAGAAAGGGTGGTAATCTGCCTCATGCTGGGCCTAAGTGCTCCATGAAGACGTAAGTAAGAAAACATCCTGCGGCCGATAACCTTTGCATCTTCAGCTGTTGACAGAACACAAAGAGGGCCGTTGACAACAAAAGCGAACATTTGCTGGCAGGAGGGAGGGAGGGAGGTTGGATTTGAAGAGTTAAAATGCCTGTGTATAATCTAATCAGTGTCCTCCAGCTCTGAGTCTTGCAGCTGGAACAACTGAGCTGGAAACGTGTGCCAGTAACTAAGAATGTACAACCAATTTACCATCTTTTCAGGGACTCTAGAGGATGTATTTGGTGAACATAAAGGAAAAATCATGCAAATGTGTTATTCAATAATTGGACCAGTGTGCTAACAACTAACTGAAAGGTGTACATTCACATTAATGTTCAATGACACTGCCTTCAAGGCAAATTCAGAATTAATCATGGCCTCCTGAGACCCAGAAATTAATTTTGATTAATTTTGTGCGCAAAGCCTAAATGTGATTCCCTCACATGGGGAGGGAGGGTCTCAGGGTAATTGGCACACGGACCTCTCCAAGTTCAGTGAAATGTATTTACACACAGCTGCTTGCTTGTAGCATTGACATTTTTGCTATCGTCTAGTCCACAGTAATTGATAATGGTTGTCGCTGCTTTAATGATATTGAGATACAAATGAATCCCATTGATTGGTGAAAGCATACTCTCTCCACTGTGCTTGAATACTGCATTGGGCAGATCAAGGCTCTTGTCCAAGTCTGTGTGGAGAGTGCACATTCGGCTTGGATCCTTGCGGTCCCTGGTCATTTATCAGTGGTGACTGAGTTCTGCGGCTCTGGGTATGTGCTTTTGATTGCAGGAAGCATTCAGCTGTACAGATCTGTTCGTTCTGTTGCTAGTAGGGACTCCCTAGGGGCATGATCGCTCTGGGAACTTGGTGCGGAGGTGAGCAGCTTGTCCTTGGGGGCTGTTGCTGTGGAGAAGGGGACATCATTTTAAGTGCTGTCGAACAGCTTTAAGATGAAAAATATCTGACGATTATCCCCTGGATACTATAGAGTATTTGGAAGAAAACCTCACCATGCTCCGTTTTCAGTAATTTGCTTTAGCCTGAGCTGGTGTGAGGACTGGTCCTCTCCAGTGTGTCCAGCAGGCAACAGAAACAGCTGAGTGTCTGTCCTTTTCCTGATGAAGTCTTTGCTCTCTGTAATCTAAGTCCAAATTGTATTACCTCTGGCAAGGATGTTGTGTAATCGTTCATGTTTGTTGATTTGTTTGTTTTTTGGCTAGTTAGGAAGGTGGGAGCAATCTGGATCCGGGTTTGGATCCAGGATTTTTTGGAGGGATTCTTCACCATTACAGGATAGGGCAAAATTTGACATTATGAGTCACATCCTCGCAAATACAAAAAGATTTGAAATGAGAACAACTGGGGGCATTATCTCATGGACGTCAAGAAATTATCTCAAACTGATCTGGATCTGGATTTCTGTCTGGTTTCAGGGACACAACTTATACAAAATTGGGGTGTGTACACATTCATCGATGAGCCAAAATATTAAAATCACTCACAGGTACAGCAAATAATGTTGATTATTTCTTAACAAAGGCACATGTCAAGATCTGCAGATGGATTCTAGATAGTGAGTTGTTGGTGGTTGTATTTCATTGTGTTGGATGTGGGAAACATTGGAACTGAACGACTTTGACAGAGGCCAAATCATTATGTCCTGACAAGTGGGTTAGGGCATCACTGAAGTCTCATGACTGCCGGGCGGCTTCCTGTCTGCAGATGTGAGTAACTACTGACTGTGGCCCAAGGAGTAACAATCCATGAACCGGCCACGGTTCTGTGCCCAAGGTTCATCAATGAACAAGGGCTATGAAGGCTATCCAGTCTAGTCCAAACCGACAGAAGGGCGACTGTGGTACAAGTTGCTTAGAACTGCATTAATATTCAAATTAGAACTGTGTCACAACACACAGTGTGTTATACACTGCTGCGTATTGCACTTTTTTTTTGCTTGCAAAGCAGTCAAAATGCCTGCTCCGACTTCAGTTCACCTCCAACAGTGTCCCCCCAATAGGCTCCTGTGCTTCAGAACTGGACCTTGGAGCAGCTGAAGAAGGTTGCTTGGTCCACTGAGTCCCATTTTCTTTTACATCATGTGCATCAGGGGGGTATGTGTTCACCTCTTACCTGGGAAGAGATGGCATCAGGATGCACTGTGGGAAGAAGACTAACTGGTGGTGGGAGTCCGGCACTCTGGGAAATGCTCTGCTTGGAAACCCTGAGTTTTGGAATCCATGTGGCATCAGTTCGATGAAGCTGTTATGGCAGCATAAGGGAGACCATCAGTATATGGCTGATCTTTTATGTTGCCATTGTGAAGTAATAAAAAGAGGCAGAGACTTTTAATCACTGCTAAATTATTCCTAAGACGATGTAGATTCCTATTACATAGAGGGAACAAAGAATACAGAGAAGCGGTATTTTTTACGCAGTGTTGGATTGTGAATTTTATTGACCCTTGAAATGCAAAAGAGGTGTCAACTGTAACAAACCAAGCGTACCGATTCAATTTTTGTGGGTTTGAAGTAAGTTGACCCACACTTTTTTCTCTCACCAGAACACAGTGACTGTGTGTTGGTACATTTGTGGTAGTTTTGAAGAGCGATGTTATTTGTTAGTGGTTGGTAATGTACATCTATATTAAGAAAATAACATTGAAGGCAGTATTAAACCAAAGGCAGCTGACAGCTAGTGTATTTCAAAGTGCACTTGGGCAGCTAATCAGAATGGAAGGCAAAAAAACCTTTGTGGGGACTTGTGTTGAATTCATTGAAAATATCAGCTTGCATCCTCCTATCTAACTAACTAACTGACTAACTAACTTACCAAAAAAATCAATAATCATGACCGATCGCATAACCTCCCTGGCAAAGGTAATAAAATGTGGTCTCATTCAACCCCTATGACACAGCCTGAGAAGATGGGAGAAACCTGCACTGAATAGTGTTACTGTCCCCCCCTCCCCCACAGCTAAACTAGGGAGGGGAGCTCGTTGGCGAGCGCCTGGTGGCCAGCTTCATAACAGGACCCAGCCAGGCTTGGCCTGAAAAGGCTACAGGGAGCCACCTCTTCGTGGACCCACCTCCCGCAAGGAGAGGAGTGTTGGGTGCATTGTGGATTGGGTGGAGACCCTGGAATGCTGGGCCTCAGCTTCTAGAAACTGGCTCTCGGGACATGGCATATCATCATGCTGGAGGGGAGGGAGCCACAGCTTCTGCAGGAGGTTGAGCAGTACTGGATACATACAGTCAGACTCACCTCTGCACACAGCACTGACTCTAGAACCCAACTTTTTCGAGAGGGTTGGACTCTCTCCTTCTCTAGAGTTGCCCATGGTCAGAGGCGGTTGGCAGGCACGGGTTTACATAAGACTCTTCAGCTGAGAGACGCTGTGTCAGAGATCACACCGGCGGACAAGAGGGTCTCCGCAATGTGCTTGCGGGTTGTGGAGGGGAATTCTCTGACTCTTGGGGATCTGCTGACCTCAACTGGGGATTTTGTTTTGCGGTGGAAGGAGCACTTTGAGGGACTCCTGAATCTGGCAGACATGCCCTCCTCTGAGGAGGCAGGGACAGAGAACCCAGGTGAGCCTGTGCTCATCTCCCTGGTGGAAGTCATTGAGATGGGCTGAAGGCTCTGCAGTAGCAAGTCATGGCAGATGATTAGTTTTGAGACGCAGAAGGCTCTGGATGTTGTTGGCTGTCATAGTTGAAATACCTGCTTAACATCATGTTGGTGTTGGGCACAGTGTCCTTGGACGGGCAAACTGGGGTGGTGGTTCCCAATTTTAAAAAAGGGGGCCGGAGGGTATCCTCCGGAGGATTACACTGCTCAGCTTCCCAATCATCGACCCTCGGGTCCAGGTAGAGGAATGTGGGTTCCATTCTGGCCTTATAACAGTGGGTCAAGTTTTTACTCCTTGCACAGATAGTGGAGGGGTTGTGAGAGTTTACCCATTCAGTTTACTTGTGTTTTGTAGACTCGGAGAAGCCTTATGAATGTGTCCCATGAGGTATGTTGTGAGGGTGCTGCAGGGGTGTGGGGCTTCGGGACAGTTAGCTCACGCCATCTGATCCCAGTACAACCAAAACCAGAGCTGTGTCTGCATTCTCGGCACTAAGTTGTTCTCATTAACCTTGGACTCCACCAAGGGTGTGCCTTGTCACCCATTTTGTTCATGATTTTATTGGACATGATGCAGCTAAGGCTTGGTGGGTGTCCAGTTTTGTGGCCTCAGGGTTGCATGTCTGCTGTTTGCAGATGATGTGGTCCAGTTGGATTCATTGGGCTGTGACCTCCACCGCGTGCTGGAGGCATTAGCTGGCAAGTAAGGAAAAGTAGAATGAGGATCAGCACCTCTAAATCAGAAGCCATTGTTCTGCCAGAAAACTATGGATTGTCCACTAAGCCTAAAATCAAAGTTCTTAATTTACTGGTCAATCCATGTTCCAACCCTCACTGATGGTCACGAGCTTTGGGTAGTGATCAAAAGAATAAGATTGCGAATATGAGCTTTCTCCACTGGGTGGCTGGGCTCACACCTTCGGTATAAGGTGAGGACCTTTGATGTCTGGGAGAGGCTCAGAGTAGAATTGTTGTTTCTCCACGTTCAGAAGAGTACGTTGAGGTGATTTGGACATCTGGTCTCGATTTCTGTTGTACGTTTCCCTTTAGAGGTTTTCCGGGTATGTCCAACTAGGCGGAGGCGACGAGGCAGACCTAGGACACGCTAGAGAGATTATATCTCCCGGCTGGTTTGGAAATGACTTTGGGTCATTTCCAAGGGTTTGAGGAAGTACTTGGGGAGGGGGATATGTGGACCACTTGGTTTAGTCTGCTGTTCCTGCGACCCGGCCATGATAAGCGGCTGAAAATGGATGGATGTATGAAATGGCTGCTTTGCTGGTCCTTCTGATATAAAATCTGAGATTTCATTGTTAATCTGGAATAATAACCTGGTTTATTCCTGCTGTTCTTACCCTGCAACTGACTAATAGCATTATGTCATATGCCAGTCAGAGCTACAGAGAAGAATGCATGTCTTCATTGTAAGATCAGTTACCCTTCAGCCAAATGTATGTCTTGTAAATACCTGTTCCAGTTCTTACATTAAAAAAAACAGACTAAGTCCAGCTTGCAACACAGTAAAAAGAAATGTTTTCCATCGTTAGAACCTTTCTTTTTTCCAAATACTCTTGATTCAGTTGTTCCTCTCAGAATAGTCAGCCTCATTTATAGACTGTTCTCGATTTGCCCTGTTTTTATCTCCATTGTCTATTACACAATATTTTCATCGACCTTGCATGTCTGAACAAATGTACCATTCAAGCTGTTTTGTTGCGTACGCTTTATAACTGCATAGCCCTTAGTAACAATTATTTTCTTCCTGCACTATATTAAAAATGTTCCTGTCATCATTATCACCATTTCTGTTGGGTGTTTCAAAATGGAACAATATTTTTATGTCACCAGTTATCAAGGGCAAACAAATTCACCAATGATTGCATCTTAAAGTACAGTTAAGGAAATAATGCAAAGTACCGTGACTAATGATAATTTTTAGACGATGACAGGCAAAGTGGCATTGTTTATTTCTGGTGGTCATACTTTCTACTCAGCATCAATCAGCTATGCAGTCATACCTGCATCTGCTGACAAAGTACTGCTTCCATGTGCAATCGGAGGAGACTGTCCGAGAAGTCTGTTACTCCAAACCAGATGCAGTTTCCTTAGATCAGGGATTGTTCACATAGAACTGCTGATAATATTTTGGGTCTCTCTTTGAGGGAAGTTAACCTTCCTATTCATTCGTTTCCCTAAGAGCACACACACACACACACACACACACACACACAACACACACACACACACACACACACACACACACACACACATATACACACACACACACACACACACACACACATCCCTGGTGCTGCAATTAGCTGTGACCTCATCTCTGCTTGTACATCTGTTTGAATAAAGCCTTTAAAAACAGGATGGATCAAATACCAGACACTGTACCTGTTGTAAACAAGCAGTCAATTCCATAAATTTTTGGAAATGTACAACGTTATTGTTATTTTTGCTCTCTACTACTGCATATTTGTCCAAGGAAGAAGTACAGTCTTTCAGCGCTGAGGATGTAACTTTGCCATGTCTTGTAATCACGCCCATTGAGCGTTTGGACCCTGAAGACATCGGTTAGTCTGGTCTAGCCTATTATTACCTCAGCCAAGGAGGTTGTGTTTTTGGTGGCGTTTGTTTGTTGGTTTGTTTGGGTACAACATAACTCAAAAAGTCATGGACAGATTTTGATGGAATTTTCAGAGAAGGTGGGTATTAAGTCAAGGAACAGGTGATTACATTTTGGCATATCTAGGCCAAAGTACTGCTGAGATATACGCCAAAGTTCAAGATTTCAAGTCTTTCCAATGGGCCGGAGTTCCAATCGCCTTGCTTCTGAGTTTTGCTGCCCCCTGGCGGAGGTCTGTGCTCTCTGAGTGCTTTTCTAGTTACTATTCTTCTAGTGGAATTTCCCCGTATTCTTCCACTATGCAGGTTTTCTGCTGCTCATTTAGCCCCTAGCATGATAACTTATGCACAAGGCATGATGGGATTGAAGTGGGGTCTCGGTACCTTGCTTTGCACATTAACAGAAGAGTGTAGCAGAAGAGCTGATTAAAGTTTGGTTAAATATGTAAAGTTGTATCATACTAAATAAATATGCAAGAAAACGCAGCATCGCAAGGTCCTGAACAATCCAGTAGGACTGCATGTTGCTTCTACCAATTAGCTGGCTAACCAAGCTAACTAGCATATTAAAATTATAAGCAATTCAGTCAAAGCCTTTTGAAGGCTCGATGTTACCAGTATTAACGCAGACGATGTTTGATTTGTGTTTCTGGCATAGTTGAAATGTACCGTACCCATGTTATTGCGCATACCCTCATTTCACATTTGCTGTAGCCAACCAGCTTCAGAGCTTCATGAAAATGGTGGCACTGAGCTGCCCGTTAATCATGTAGCTCCGTAGCTAGCAAGCTGGCTAGTGGCTATGGCAGACATCAAATTATGCTGGCTGCGTAGGAATAATTTAAGCATTGCCTCGACTAACTAGCAAAGTTACATTTTCTGGCCAGATCCTGACTTAATAAGGGGCACTTCAGCCATGTTTCATCATACTTGATTAATATGTAAAAAGACACCGCATCGCAGGGTCCTATACAATCCAGTTAGATTGTGTGTCGCTGTTGATACAAACAAGACAGAATGGAGTCAAAAGCAGTAATGAGTATAAATGTGTGCATTAAATTACATAACAACAACTACATGAATATTTTCAGCATGGTATCATAGCACAAGTGTAGCATGTGATTCAGATTTTATTGATGTTTGGCCTCGACACATCCAATTTCATAGAGCATCTTCAAAGTTATTTTTCACACACTTCTCCGGCAGTTCAGCACCTCTGACATCCTTACTTCGGAAAATACAGTACTAATCACTCTGAACTTCTTGGCAGATTCTGCTACTCTTCATCAAGCCTCGGATGTGTGACAGAAAGTTGATATGCTGCTTCGCCTGACATTTTCTTTGCCGGAGGACCTATTTTCGCAGTTGTCTAAATCTGCACACTACATCGCCTCCTAAAAATGGAGGCAAAACTGACCTTTGCAAAATCTGTGTGTGGTGACGCTTCTTTGTGTCTTGACACAAGAGGCAACATGATGTTTTCACCAATTTGACATTGAACCTAGCGCTGCTGCCACAGGACGCAGCCATGTTTATCCAGAAAAAAAAAAATTCCAGCTAATGGCTTCCGCAGTCACACATCCAAAGATTGAGGAGGAACGAATCGGCCAAGGTTTGCCATGTAAAATACTTGCTAATACTTGCTACCATTTTTGTCTTTATGAGACCTCCTTTCAATCCCACAATTCCATGCATGGACTGTTACATCATGCCATTGATCAATGGATCCATTGTATTAGGCTATATCCATACACTTGACTTCATGAAGTTCCGTATGTTCTTAACTGGGGACCGATAAGGAATGTAAGCAGGCTAGTCTAGCATCCGCACCCTCTGTTTATATTGCCATGTATTTGTAATCTATGTGGATGTGGTTTGACAACATCTAGCTGGAAAATATAGTGACGTCCCTAGAACAGGTGATGTCTAGATTGCAGCATATATTGCTCCAAAATTCATTTGTATCTGGCCTGGTGCCCTCACAAATGTGCAAGTCGTGCATGTGATGTGGACTGACATTGCCCCAAATTGGTGAAAAGTGTGACTGTCCAAATACTTATGAATGTGATTATACATGATCAGAGATCATTATGAAAGCAGAGCTGACAGTCAGACCTTTTGAATGCAGGCTTAAGCCTGCCCCAGACTGTGCAATTTTGCCTGAGGCAAGTGACACTCGTGATTACTGCCTCAGGCAATGTTGCACCGGGTGGGGATGGTTTTTGTTGCATTACTTCCTTGCGTGACAGTGCAGCAGCATATCTAGCATGCTAGATACTTTTGCGTCACGTGAGGAAGTTACTCACCATGTGGGGGCTACCTGCTGCAATGTTACACATGCTTGACTAATCACTGACCCACCATATGATGTGCAGACAAGTCACATGATTCAGAAAAATGGCCACAATTCAACTAATTTATCCTCGACCAGGGTGTTTGTTACAGTTTCAGAGGGTGCCGCCATTTTTCTGTATCATGTGACTCGTCTGCACGTCATATGACTGATCTGCACGTTGTGATTGGTCGAGCACGTGTAATATTGCAGCAGGTAACCCCCACACGGTGTGTTACTTCCTCGCGTGACGCGAAAATATCTATCATGCTAGATACGCTGCTACACTGTCATGCGGGGACGTTACGCAACAAAAACCATTCCCACACGGTGCAACTTCACAGATATATATACCTAGATGCCACCTCAAGCCCGGCTGTTCCTTGGAGCGATAAGTCTATGATCCACCATCTGCTGGAGTAGTGGCGCATCTATAAGTGACCAACAGGAAAGATTAGAAAAACCCGATGCCAGACTTTTGTGCAGCATATGGATGTACAAACGAATGGAAGAATAAAACAAGAGAACTTGGAATAACATTTCACTGTTGAGGAGTCATTTTTACACATTATATTGTTATTAAAGTTTTGAATGTTAAGTGACTGCTCTGATCATGGTTCGTACAGTACGTTAGCTAACGTAAGTTACCGCCCCCAATGCGGAAGGAGCACCGTAATCAGCCTCTGCAAAATCAGAACTTTTTTTCAGATTCAAATTCAGCAGGAATTACTGACTAACTGCAGTAGCTAACACAGCATTACATCAATATAACTGACAAATTTAATTATCAGCATTTTATCAATGTAATTTCAATAAACATGTTGAAACGTTTATTCAAAATGTCACCAAAGGTAACGTTTTCCTTGGGGGAAAAGTGCAATGTCCAACCTCCATTTTTTTACAGCTTTTCAGTGGGCGTAACTATTTTAAAAGGGCGCAAATGTAATTTGGAGGGTTTTATTGGTTAGAAAATTAATATAGCGAGTGCAAATGCTATGCGTGCCCTAGCTGGCTACCTCACTAGAAATCCTGTTGTGTCATTAGTAATATGCCAACCCCTGTTATTTGTCATTACCACATACAGCAGAACTCAAAATTATACTTGATTTTTTTTTCTTCGATTGGATGTACTTTTGACGTTTTTAAAGACCCGCATGGTTCACTTGTAACCCAAACATAAAGTTAAGCCGAAAAAGTTCAGATTTTGCGGAGGCTGAATACAGTGCTCCTTCCCCGTTTGGGACGGTAACTTACGTTAGCTAATGTGGTAGTGTACGGACCATGATCAGAGCAGTCACTTAACATTCAAAACTTTAATAACGATAAAATGTCGTAAAAATGACTCTTCACCAGTGAAATGTTATTCCAAGTTCTCTTGTTTTATTGTTTCATTCGTTTGTACATCCATATGCTGCACAAAAGTCTGGCATCGGGTCAGTCCAATCTTTCCTGCTGGTCACCTATAGACTCGCCACTACTCTGAGCAGAGCGTCCCCCGACACAAGATGGCGGCTCATTGACGTATCCGCAAAGCCTGAAAGCGGCATCAAGATATATCTATCTATGGTGCAGCATTGCCTGATGCAGTGTACACGCGTGTCACTCACCTCAGGCAAAAATGCACCGTCTGGGGGAGGCTTCACAGAGCTTGTTAATGAGCTCGCTAGTGTAGAGGAAGGGCAGTTTTCTGCCTGTGGCCATAAGCAGGCCTCATCAGCCTGTCAATTGAGCATCAATATCAATCAAAGTTAATTAAGTGTTACATTCTAAACTGACATTTTACAGATCTGTCAATGATTGTTTGTAGCACATTTCATTGACAAGAGACATGTCACATTATGTGGTTATATGAAAACATTATCTCGATTTGACAGGCCAAATAGCCCGATCTTTGTCTGAGCAACTAAATGTGATTGGCTCAGATTTTGACCAGTCACTGGGCTGCCTTATAGAAAGCTTGTATTGTATGAGCACAGTATAGGAGCAACTTCACAAGCTTTTTGTACAAGTGAAAAAAACAGGTAAAATATAAGCATTGTCATGATGAAGGAGATTATTTAAACTTTATGAAGGTGAAGAGCCACTGAGCTGATGTATATAGTGGACAGATTGTTTGGTATTAGCATAATTTCTGAGAGAATGCAGGCTATGAAAAAGAAATCCCTCAGGCTGAGGGTTTGTGTCTGCGGTAAAACAGATGTTTGCTTTGGAGTGAGATCTCATACCACTCCATTTACCAAAAAGTAGGGATGCTGTTGTTGTCTGGGTACTATTTTTCCGTCAATACGGAGTTTTAAATGGTTTGCAAATTATTGCGTTCTGTTTTTATTTACATTTTTACACATTGTCCCAACGTTTTTGGAAAGGGGTTCTATAAATGAGGTCCCGAAGACCTCAATAAAATAATTGCAATTTTCACAACAAAACGCCATTCAGCCTGTACCACTTGGTGGATCCACCACAGCATTTCAATACTAGAGACTAATTTGGATTTCAATAATTGTTTCAGAGATGCTCATTTTGTTTTCAGTTTGTTTTCACCAGTCTTCCTTATAATGTTTTCAGTGACTGTGTACTTGAACCACATCCTGTTCAGTGAGTGTGCACTCAAACCACACCCTGTCAAGTGAGTGTGTACTCAAACCACACCACACCCTGCCCAGTGAGTGTGTTGTCAAACCACACCCTGTTCAGTGAGTGTGTTCTCAAACCACGCCCTGCTCAGTGAGTGTGTTCTCAGACCACACCCTGTTCAGTGAGTGTGTACTCAAACCACACCCTGTTCAGTGAGTGTGTACTCAAACCACACCCTGTTTAGTGAGTGTGTTCTCAGGTTATACCCTGTTCAGTGAGTGTGTTCTCAGGCCACACCCTGCTCAGTGAGTGTGTACTCAAACCACACCCTGTTCAGTGAGTGTGTTCTCAGGCCACACCCTGTTCAGTGAGTGTGTTCTCAGGCCGCACCCTTTTCAGTGAGTGTGTACTCAGAACAACACCCACCAACAACTCAGCCTTTCTTTATATCTTAACTACTCACCTGCAGTGTTTCCTGACTGCTTCTTCGGAGGTTGAGATCCTACAGTGTTCACAACACCCACATTTGTATATAAACACCCGCTAACAATGCTCAAAATAGCTTTCATAGTAATATTACAGCAGTTTTGGTGTAGTTTGCCCTCATGACACACATACACAGATCAACTGAAAACAATACCAGCATTCACTGCTTGCACCTAAGAACTGAGAAAGAGCACCTTTTTCCGAGAAATTCATACAAAAACTTGGAATACACAGCGGTTTACTGAAGATTTGGGGCCAACTCGGTAAACCTCGCAAAAATTTTACCGAGGTATCTCGAAGTCTGTCCGATTTACTTAAGTTTGGACAACACATCGATGTTCACTTTCTCTCAAGGTGCCCTCTTTTAAAAATCACATTTTGTATCAGATTTGTTTGTGAATTGGTACTTTTGCAGATTGAATATATTCTGAATACTGAACGTGTGTTTTTGTTGTTCTTACTATAATGGTGTTAGTCTGGTCTTTGCCAGTTCCTGTATGCAGCACAGACACAGCAGGCTGAACTACAGTACTGACCGTTCTAAAGTTACCACGAAATACGGCAAATATTCTTGTTTTTTCATACTTCTGAAAAATTTTCGGTAAATTTGCCTTGGTAAAATTTTTCCAAGGTTTACCGAGTTGGCCTCAAATCTTCAGTAAAACTCAGCGTATTCTAAGTTTTTGTAGGAATTTCTCAGAAGAAGGTGCACTCTCTCGGTTTTAAGGTGCTACTAGTGCTTGCTGTTGCAGCTGGTAAATATCAAAGTACAACCCCATTTCAGAAAAAGATGGGATACTATGTCAAATGTAAATAAAAACAATGCAGTGATTTGCTAATCAAGTAAACCTTAAATTTTATTGAAAGTAGCACAAAGACAACATTAGATGTTTGAACTGAGAAACTTTATTGTTTATTGAAGAATATCTGCTCATTTCGAATTTGATGCCCTTTAGTGTATTTCCCATTATTAATGAGTTCATATGGGGAGTTTGGGGATGTCTAATACTGTGCTCAGTTTATAATAATTTAAAGGGTTACTACAATGTTTGGACAAAATAGTCATTCTCTACTGGTATTACTCTTGTTGTCCATGCTGTCTGGGGCAATACTGTAGCTAGGCTTTCTTTTAGAGGAGCTTTCACTTGGGGGCTTTTGCAGACATACCCTTTGTTGTCGGGGGCGACGGTGTAGGCCTTGCTCCTGGAGGTACATTAGTTTACCCTGTATCTTGAGGGACAGAAGTGGACCTTTATTTCTGAGAGTGTACTCTAATGTTCTTTGAAGTAACCTTCATTATCAGTCATCATAATTACAATTACGGCAAAGGTTAATTCTTGGTTACATCAGAACAAATACAGTAATTCTGCTCAAATCCTCATCTGAGATGTCTCAGTAAACCTTGCACTGCATTGCTAAAGATCTTCTGCTGTGGTTTCGAAGGCTTAGATTTGAGCCGAGTCCATCTGTGACTGTGCTGCTTCTAAACCTTCACCAGAACGGGGCTTCCATTCAAATGATCAAGGACTGTTTATATTAAGTGCATGATTCGGTTTTGTGGGAAACATTGTTTTGTTTCAATGCCAATGCTGAGCAATTAAGTATTACCTAATCTTTGCTGCCTCCTTTGAATGCTTTTGATTAGCATGTGAATGTGTTCAATTAGCACTGGAACACAGTTGAGTGGAATTCAGTGTGCTATAGCTGGAATCAGGCGATTGTTTTACTTGTAAAATAATATAATAAAAATAGGTGTAACATCAAGGATAATCACTGGGAGGCTAGTGTAGTTTTTGGCATACAGCCCATGTACAACTGACAGCGCTTGATTCCCCACTGATTTACAGCATTTTCTGTTTCATCTCTGTATTATAAATATGAACACATTCAGTGCCATTTTTTATCTTAAAAAATGTAGTATTCTGTACATAATGATAAAATATACTACTTTGCTTATTAATATTTCTTCTCTCCCTCTCCCTCTCTTTTGCAGGAAACAGTGGAATATGCCTTCCTTATCATTTTTACAATTGAAACCTTTTTGAAGATTATAGCCTATGGATTAGTTATGCACCAGAACGCGTATGTGAGAAACGGCTGGAACATGCTGGATTTTATAATCGTAATAGTAGGGTAAGTCCACATCTTTCATACTCTTCCTGTGCAGTGACCGTATTGAGCAAGTCGTTGGGTTGGAAACATCAGCTCATTGTAATCTCTCTGTGTCCTGTGACAAATCTGCACTGTGGGATAAAATTACATTAGCTGTCAAATGTCAGGGTCAGGAGTCAATGTTTGATAGATCTGCCTGAGTGACTGGCTCTGCGGAGTACGAACAATGACTCATGCAGTGAGTGGCTACCTGTCTCAGTCTACGAAATGAGCTTTACTACAGACCTTGTGATACTAGGGAGCCATGTGTATCTTAGGCGAATGACTGCCAGTACCACTACCAGTTGTGAGTGATTAGTAATGTTTATTTTGGAAATTCCGTAAATGCAAGCTTAATATAGACTGGAAGAGATGCAGGCTTAATGTGCTGTCAATGTGGGCTGGCAAAATTATAGAGGGTGATAATGACAAAGAATTAGAGGAAGCACAATATTTGTATAATCACATATATCACATTAGAATTATTTAACACTATTTTTTCCAGAAATTGGGTATAGTTAAACATATATTTGTCTCAAAAATTACCGTAATGTGGGGATTTGTGGCAGCTGGATGGCTGGCAGAGTTAAGGTACTGTTTCTATTCTGCTGCATGGTTGGGCCCTATGGTCAATGCGAGGCCAGGGTGTGGCAAAAAAGGCACACCGGTAGGGCATCACGCGGAGTTTTGCCTGTTTTCCATGTACACACTTTGGCTCGCTTGATGAAAATTTGAGTCTATTCATAACTATGGTGTCCGCTATATGTATGTGTCTCTGCTCATCGGTTTCCAGCGCACTGAAAGAAAACCTTGATTCTGAGACGACTTTCTTGGGCGCGGATCGGGTTTTGGCATGTGAAAAGCTGGTTAAAATATTGATAATGTAATTTTATCAAGAGGAATACAGCGCTATTTCCCACCATAATGCCCCAATTCTGGAGCTAAATTCAGACAATATTCCATCCAAAATGGTTAAAAGTGTATTGCTAGGTAACAGCCATTAAACCTCACAGCAGAGCTGCAGGAAAGGCTGACTGACCAATCAAGGATACCCAGTGGATCCACAAACAATGTTTCCATTCTTTTTTAAGTATACCATCACATAAGGCATTAAATAGCACTGCCTTCAACGTTACTTCGAGGCGTACAGTAGGAATGCTCCAGAACGCATGTGTGAGAAATGGCTCGAGCATTGCTCGGTCAAATCAGACCGCAAAACGCACGCTGACATTATTTCATGGAGAAGGATTTCAGGGGACGGAATCGGGCACTGATCCGTTTATCGAAACGCGCACTGAAATTTTTAGCTTACATGAAAAGACGGCCTTAGTTAGGGCTCTGTCAGCAGGAGTCAGCATGTTCTCGCTCTCTAGTGACCCCTGCTGGCTGTATGGGTGGCTGCAGCTCTGCCAGCTATCCAGCACATGAAGTGTACTCAGGCTCATATCTCTGTGCAAGCCTCACTTGCCAGCTGAGGTGCGATAAGCTGTGTCACTTGGCATTGTGTGCTCTGGAGAACAGCACATGCTAGACTGCAAACTCACAAATTGGAAGCAGCGGATCCTGCAATGAGCGCTGAGCATTGGAAATTTGAAAGAGGAAAATGACAACGAAATGATTGTAGTGAGCCCTCAAAATACTTCAGCTGAATATTTTTGTCTGAAAGTGTGTAATACTGACATTGTTCCAAACACTGCAAGTGTAATTGTTTATGTGCATGTGTTTGTAGTCCCATCAAATACATGTTGCAAATATGTTGTGATAAGCTGTTGGTTACATTTTCTCAGTTTTGGAAACCTGAGGATTTTATAACACTGCTGTGGTTCCTTTGGCTCACAGTGCAGCAGCACAAGCAACAGTCTTTCATGTGCGTAACATTTAGTGGAGATCAGATAGTCCTGGATGCGATTAAGCAAGTGTGAGTTCTTCAGGCCAAGGTCACAGATGCCTTTTTTAAATTAAATGAAATAGATTTGTGATCTATAGCGCCAAATCACTGCTTTTTCATTTTATGTATGATATAATTGAATTTCATTTGTATAAAAGTCACAGTAGGGGACAAGAAGACTAAACCCATGTATTTGTAAGGCATCAAGGTTTTGCAATGAAATAAAATGAAGACCTGAATGCTATGAACACAGTGTTCCCTGTTCCGAGAATAACAGTTGGCACTAGATAATGTTGGTTTTTCCATGAATGCCAAACCGTCTTCAGTGTCCATAAGGCTTCATTACTGGATTGGCAAGCAGCCCAGGTGCTCAAAATTCATTAAATTAGGAGAATTAATTAGATTGATAATTAAGGTAATTCTATCGATATTATTAGGTACTAGTGGATGTGATGTTGAACAAATAAACAAGCCTTTAAGAGAAGTCCTCGTTACTGTGAATGAAAGGTAAAATTCAATAAAACTGAGGCATTAAACAGATACTGTGTCTAAAAATTGATGCAATTATGTTATTAACGAAAGAATATCAGCACAAAGTTAATATTAATAAAAAGCTCTCGATGAAAAAGATTTAACATTAGTTTGAAAGTTTTTAAATGTGAGCCATTTATAGGATAAGGATAAGTGAGAAAACTGGGCAGTTAGCAGTTTCCTTCAGTGAATTACTTACTGGCTTTTGCATCAAACATACAGAACAATGTTGCCTGTCTTTAAAAATGACTGCAGTTGCATTCATGCCTTGTCTCTCGAGTAGGGCTGGGCGATATATTGATATTATATCGATATCGTGATGCAAAGTAAAATATCGTCACGGATTTTGACTATCGTAATATCATGATATGAAATAAGTGTTGGCTTTTCTGGTTTTAAAAGCTGAATTACAGTAATGGGTTGCATTTTTCTGCACTTGCAAGACTGTTGAAGCTGTTGCCTGCACTTGTTTCATCGTTATGTCAAAATTACTAATAAATGGTTATAAAAAATATTATTGTGTAAATATTTTGCTAAAGCACCAACATTTGTCCCGATAATATCGGCAAAATACCGATATCGAGGTATTCGGTCACAGATATTGGGATATTAGATTTTGTCCATATCGCCCAGCCCTACTCTCGAGACACTGTGGCAATCTTGGACAGCACCTGCATCAGCCTGACATTTTGTAAACTGATAAAAGCATGAAAAATGGAATGAATACCACAAGACTAAATGAAGACTGGTATTTGGCTGCATGGCTGAGTAAAAGGAGAAGATGTGTACATTTCATTTTTTTTTTTGGTGGATGGACAAGGCAGTCTATGTCTACGTCTGTCTCTTCATGTTGTCTCGTTATGACTGTTCAACACTTTACTTAGAGTCTACTACACAGCATAGCAAACCCTCTGTCTGAATGGAATGCTGGGTATACCTCACATGAATAATGTGAAAGAAACTAGGTATTCACAGGATGTCTGTTCATGAATATCCAGCTTTTCTTTCTGAATTGTCCAGCCAATAAAGTTTTTAACCACTGATGCTAGCATTAAGGCTAATGAGAGTAACCGATGCGTTTTTCTGTCTGCGGCAGGTTATTTAGCGTATTTTTGGAAGTATTAACCAAAGAGAGAGATGCAGGGAGCCACCAGTCCGGCGGGAAGCCAGGTGGCTTTGATGTGAAAGCCCTTCGAGCCTTCCGTGTGCTGCGTCCTCTCCGTCTGGTGTCAGGAGTGCCCAGTGAGTACCACTGCCCCCCTATCTCCCAGCATGCAACTTATCTTGACCGGTAGGTCTCCTGGCTACGAAGCAGAAAATGTTCATCAGACTTTCAGAAAGACCGTTTAGGAAAGGTTCTATTTTTTTGAGTCGAAATATTTGGTTCTATTTACAAATACCAAATTCGTCATAGACAATGCGGGACTGTTCCACACCTTCAGTACTGCTTGCAGGGCTATTCCACATGAGAGCTGCTAAAACAGCAATTTTCAAAAAGTGTTTTGTATTGGAGATATATAGGTTTTCATTCATTCATTTATTCATTTTCATTAACAAATCAGACACTGAAAACTGTTTTGAAATATCTTTGACGGTCTTCTCAAAATTTAGATTTGAATTTTTTAATTTTTTTTTAACTCCAGGACAAGAATCAAGGGTTATTTTTCCCAAGCTGACTACTCCTAAAAGATATTTAGCTATTTCCTGGTATTTACTGTATTTCCATACATTGGTAGCCAAAGTATTTGAGACTGTCATTGCAGAAAATTGAAACACATAATTCAAGTGGTTCATTGTGAAATTTGTCTTTTTTCAACGAGGTCAACAACACAAACATCATTAATGATTCTAATTTTCAATTGCATTGTTGTTTTGAGTATAATAAATTTAGTAGATTAGCAGAAGATGTAATTCCGTTACTATTTTGTAACTCTGTTACCGCTGTCTCTTTCTCATAAATTGCATCCAACAAAATATCTGTGAACATATCAGTCAATATAAACTTACTAGGTCCTGGTCAACCTCCTAGGACAACTTAAACCTACTGCCTACCATAGCCAGATTTCAGAGAAATGTCTATCAAAGTAAAGGCAAAAATAATGGCATTTTTTCTGCTGTAATTCCGTTACCGACACTTTCACCTTCATATAGCCTTCTACAAAATAGATGACCCCAAACTTTGTGTTATACAGCTTAGTAGGTGTGCCAGTGGAACTGACAAAAACACAGGGAAGTAGCTGCTGCATTAGAGTAATAGATTACGCTTGGTTACAGTGGAATTGCCCTGCAGTGTCCGTTGTGTGCATTTATTCACGCACACATCAACCCCAATAATGCCAATTTTTCCTGTTATGCATGAGCCTATTTAAGCTCATTTATATAATTCATTATTTGTGTCACAGATACTCTGGTAAATTATCCCAGTGAAGCTAGACATTTAGAAATTCAATTATAGAATTGTTTAAGAATTCAGTTTCGGAATTTAAGGACGCCAACGTCTATATCTGCGCAAAGGGGTTAAAGGAATTATGGCAGATGATTCCAGGAAGGAGCAAAGAGGAGGGCCCTGTGGTGCAGTGGCCCTTGAATTTTGAGACATGCGGAGATACTGATCCAGGGGAGGGCAGACCAGGGGGCTTTGCCATGTCAGTGTGCACTGTAGCAGCTCAGACTGTGAGATGGCACTTAGGAGCAGTTTGTCAGCTGGTGGTATGACAAATATGCAGAGGGCCAGGACTGGACTTATGCATCCTGGTGCTGGGGTCTAATAAGGAGCATTATGGGAACAGCATACAGCGGAGTCGTCCCTACCCACCTCCAATTTTAACCATTGAACTGATGAATGGCTTTCAAGAGTAGACATTGTATTTAAAGCCTTAAACTGGGTAAAGCCAGAGAAACCAGGCTCTGAATTTGTAATGTTTATAAATATGTACTTTAATCTTTCTTTTTTGTTTTTCAGGTTTACAAGTAGTTTTGAATTCCATCATAAAAGCCATGGTCCCTCTGCTCCACATAGCTCTGTTGGTTTTATTCGTGATCATCATTTATGCCATCATTGGATTGGAGCTCTTCATTGGAAAAATGCATGCAACATGTTATATTTCTGGCACAAGTGAGTATACTGCCCCATCTCCTCTCATTGCTAGAATTTGTAGTGTCTGAGCTTTAATCACTGTCTGATTTATCAATTCACACCACTGGAGGAGAGAAATGTGTGATTTTTGGAGTGCATTATGCCCAGTCTTTATTTACATTGGCAACCGCATGCTTGTTAACACAGGAAATTCACTCCAAGATGGATAGAGAGTTGAGTGAATGCCGATGTAAACAGAGACTGAGCATAATGTAGTCTAGAAATCTCTCATTCTTCCATGGCTCATTGAAGTGAATTTGTTCTTCAAAAAGGGATTAAAAAAAGAGTGATGTAACACTATAACAAATGCCAGGGCTGTAGGTTATTGAAAGGTTTTAAAAACACAAATATAAGGATGTCCAATCATTAAATGGCAATTATATGTATATATTTTCCTGTGTTGTCGAATGAATACTGTATGTGTAAATAGATTTAGTTATACTGTCTTCTGTCAGCTGTATGACCATGGGTCTGAGCTAAAATGATAGAAATGATAGAAGGGGGCGAGATGGTTTCCATAGCAATGAGGCATGGCTCCATTGCGAAGACGCATCCTCAGAAAGCTCACCATTGTTTACAAATTCTCCGCAAATCTGAAGGTCACATGTGACACCTACGCTGCCCCAGCTTAATGTTACAGGGAAATCTCAGAACAGCAGGAGGCATCATTACCGCACTGCAGCAGGGGAAAGATCCATCGCACCGTATTTGATGGGCCATCAGAGCCGTGATAATCACTGCTCCACAGCTGTGATGTAATCCCTGCTCTGGCCTCGGTATGATTGGCGGGATAATGCTTTTCTATATGGCGGTTTATTCATTGAGTGACAGTGAATAACCTATGCTGTCTCCAATTCCCTGTCAGAGTGACTGGATTTATAACAGAGGCGCATGTCCTGTTGAAGAGCACTGATTCTTTGTTTTATGCTTGAGCTGGTCTCAGACCCCATTTCCTTTGTTTAATCTAAAGACATACGACCCCGTTTTATCCAAAAAGTTTGGATACTGTGTAAAATCTAAATAAAAACAGAGTGCAATTATTTGCAAATCAGTAAACTCTATTTTTAATTGAAAATAGTGTGAAGAAAATGTATCAGGCATTGAAAGTGAGAATTTTTTTTTTTGAGAAATATCTGCTCATCATGAATTTGATGCTATACATTTCAAGAAGTTAGGATGCAGGCATGATTACCACTGTGTTGCATCAGCGCTTCTTTTAACAGCACTCAAAGTGTTTGGGAACAGAGGACACCAACTGCTGATGGTTATGAAAGCAAAATGTTTTATCATTCCTGCTTGCTGTAGGATTTCAGCTGCTCAACAATTTGTGGGCTTCTTTGTCATTTTAATTTTGTAATGCACCACATAAGGCCCGTTTCTACCAAAGAAGTTCCTGGTAGTATTTGGGGGGCAGGAACTACTACAGGAACTATTCACTCGGCCCTCTTAACTGCCGTGTCTCCACCGAGAGGGCGAAGTAGGAGACGTACTTTTAAAAATGCGACCCCTCGTCTCCTGCTGTGTTTTCAAAATGCCGGCTATTTTGTCGCTTTCTGTAGACGCTACATCCCGCCCTGCATAAATCCAGTCAGTGCCAAGTAAACCCCAAGCCCCACCCAGGAGTGTTTCGGGGCCATTCTGAGTACCTACTCCGAGGCAGGGACTTTTTTAGCCCCTGTAAAAGTTCCGGTACTCTGTCCTTCGGGGGTGGTTCCAGCGGTGGAGACACGAAACAACGGCCCCGGCCCCGGCCCCGGCCCCGGCCCCATAAATTTACCCTGAAGTTTCTGTGGTGGAAACAGGCCTATATTTTCAGTGGTGACTGTAGGAATGCCAGATTAGCACCAAGACTTTTACCACAGCGTCATGCACGCAGAGTGACGTTTGGCATTGTCTGGATAGCAGTATATGTTGCTTCAAAATCTGTATACAGAGTATAGTTGTGCTTTAATGGTGTCTTCACAGATTTTTCATGGACGCTGCCTCTTGAACTGAGCACTGATAACAACCTGCTGCTCTTTAGCCTGGAGGACGTGGCGTCAATTAATTCCAAAAAGCATTTCACATTTTGGAAAATTGGTCCCTGGTGAGGGACCAGACAAATTGCGATTCATTAGACCCCTAAGACACGACCCTTAGAAGATGGGAGAACCTTGCCTGGAATAGCAATACTGGGGCCCACTCCTGGGACCAGATCTAGGTAGGGAGCTCGTAGGTGAGTGCCTGGTGGCCCTGTTTTTCCTGAGGGCTGGCTGGGATCAGCCCAAAAAGGCTACAGGTTGCCACCTCTTCGTGGTCCCGCCATCGTTGATGTAGGAGTAGGGGTTGGGTGCATCGTGGACCGGGTGGCTAACATTGGGAGAGACCCGGCATTCTGAGACCCGGTTATGGAAAGTGGCTCTTGGGACATGGAGTATCACCACACTGGTGGGGAAAGAGCCGGAGCTTGTGCTGGAGGTTGAGTGGTGCCGGCTTGATATAATCGGACTTACCACCACGCACATTTCCGGCTCTGAAATCAAACTCCTTGATAGGGATTGGACTGTCTCTTTTTCTGAAGTTGCCTAAGGTGTGAGGTGACAAGTAGGCGAAGAGATACTTACGTCTCCTCAGTGGAGTGCCACTACGTTGGAGTTCTGGACTGCTGACCTCCACTGGGGATATTGTTTGACAATGAAATTAGCACTTTGAGGAACTGCTGAATTCGGCAGGCACACCCTGTTGTCCATATGGCAGGGACGGAGGACTTGGTTGAGTCTCTGCCCATCTCCCAAATGAAATTCACTGAGGTGATGGGAAAGCTCCTCAGTGGCGAGTCACCGGGGATGGACAAGATTCGTTCTGAGATGCTGAAGGCCCTGGATGTTGTTGGGATGTCATAGTTTAACACCCCGTTAATGTTGGGTACAGTGCCCTTAGACTAGTAGATTTGGGTGGTGGTTCCCATTTTTAAGAAAGGGGACAGGAGGGTTTGCTCCAACTATAGGGGGATCGCGCTGCTCAGCCTCCTAGGGAATGCTGATGTCAAGTCCTGGATAGATTTTTACTGGCTTGTGATCCAAATATTTCTTGTAAGGGTTTTGTAATTAAGTCCAAATTCCAAAAGTAAAAATTTATTGAAGAAAGATCGGTGTGATCATTTTCAAAATCCGCTACATATTTCCATCGAAGGATATATTCTGCTTCAATCCATATTAAATGGCGATTACGTTTCAAAGCTGAATTTTTGGTTGATAACTGCTCTCCCACTTGCCTCATGCTCACTGATGTATTAATGGCGCGGTCTATATCTGTAAAGCACCATGAATTACATTTACATAACCACAGTAACAAAAATTTCATTCAAATATTCTGGCTGTAGCTCTATTAAAATGAATTACTTAAGTTCTTATTAAAAGATCATATCGAGGGCTGACTGCAATAAACAGTTATGTCCAATATATAACATCTGGACATAACTGTTAATTGCAGTCAGCCCTCGATATTAGGTATCTGCACTCGCTTGGCCCTCGATGCTCCATCACAACTTCACTCTCATACCTGCTGTGGCAAGAACAAATCGCCTGTTAGGAAGCATTTTCAAAATGTTGATGACTATCCCTTAGGGTGCGATAGGCTATCATTATTGTATGCCTTTAATTGGATTTGCCTAATGCCTGCATGTACAGTGGGCTCTAAATTTACTGGCATGCCTAACTGGCAATGCACAAATAATACTTTAAAAAACTCAAAAAAAACCCAAAAAAAACCAATTATAGAGAAACTCAGTAATTACAAATTACAACATGTGAGAAATACTCTACAATTATATTCCACTGGAACCAACCAAAATCATTTCCTGATTGTTCCTGATCCACATTGTTGACAAAACTGACAGGATATATTTTACCTGAGGATATCTTTTTTGGGGGTGGGGGGTTGATGACATCCTGTAGCTCATTAAAGTCACAAAATAGCCAGCTTACAAGGGACAGCGTTCTGTGCCAATGTTTCATGGGGTTCAACACAAATATGTTTCCATTTAAACTGTGAAAAATGCTGAAATGGGAGATGGAATTCAGAGAAAGTTTTAAATTAATTACTTGAAATTATGTGCATAATTGTAATCCTTACAATATCATGTGCATCATACAGTATGTATGTGTTCAGTGTACCCTATCGGTGTTCTCTTGGTCATTTTCTGATGAATAATTTCTTCATCATTATCTGCAAATGCATTGGTCGAGTGAGGGTAGGGTGGAACATGAGATTGACAGGCAGATTGGGCCAGCATCTGCAGTGATGCGGGCGTTGTACCAGAGCGTCGTGATGAAGAATGACCTGCATGGGCTCGAAAGCGTAGCTCTCGATTTACTGGATGATCTATGTTCCAGCCCTCACCTATGGTCATGAACTTTGGGTACAGACCGAAAGGACAAGATCGCAAGTACAAGTGGCCAAAAAGGGCTTCCTCCACAGGTGGCTGCGCTGACCTTTAGGGATAGAGTGATGAGTTTGACAATCCAGGAGAGGCTGAGATTAGAACCGCTGCTCCTCCGCATTGACAGGAGTTGGTTGAGAGGTGTTCGGGCGTCTGGTATGGATGCCTTCTGGACGCCTGCTTCTAGAGGGATTTTTTTTTGCCCCCCGCTGCGCGGAACGCGCAGCCCTGGATAAGAGGCTGAAAATGAATGGATTTAGATTGATCAGGCAACAGGACCGTTTTCCATTTCGCCTCAGTTGATCTTAAATGAGCTCAGGCCCAGAGAAGGCGACAGTGTTTCTGGACCTTGTTTATACAGGTATATAGTTTTATCATTACATGCGTGGGTTTGTGGATGCAAAAATGAACAGCATTCACTGGCATTGGTCTTCAGAGGTGTTCCTGAGCCCATGCAGTGATTTCCTCTCCCAAATCCTGCAAGATTCTAATGTAGCGCCTGAAGGGCCTGAGGATTTCATTCAATATTGGTTTCGGCATTTTCCCTTGCATGATGTCTTTGGATTCTCTGAATCTTTTGATGATATTATTTACTGTGCATGATGACAGCCTCGAATCCTTTGCTATTTCACATTGCGAAACATTACACATAAATTGACAGTCACAATCTTTCACAATGTGGTGAAGCCCTCACCATCTTTACTGCTGAAAGCCTCTCTGGGATGCTCTTATTATACCCATTCATGTAACCTGTCCCCAAATAACTTAATTAGCAGTTAGATGTTCCATTAGGTGTATTTTTTTTTAGTATCACACAATATATCCAGTCTTTTTTTTTTTAATTTTGGCATCTCCAATCCCACCCGAATCTGGAATGCCCAATTAGTGAACTATGTACAAAGCTTGCTCGTATGCGACCCCTTGCTGCCAACTCAGGATAGTGAAGACAGCTCACGGCTCTCCTCCGAAGCACGTGTCCGTCAGCCACTGATTCTTATACACTCATTGGTCGAATCCTCGTAAGTTCCGAACGAGGGCGGAGGATACCCGGACGAGAACAAACCCAGAGTCTTCCTGACGAGCGCCCGTCTGGCCAACAGGAGGCGCTGGAGCAACGAACAAAGCTGATATTCTTAACCCAAATCCGGCTGTCCCTTCCCAATTTGAAACCCTGTAGCGCGATCGCCAATTGTGCGCTACTCTGAAAAAGCTGCCGACCCCTGCCGGTGGGTACGCCGGGGCTCGAACCCGCGACGTGATAGACACCTCTGCACTGCAGCGCAGTGCCTTAACCGAGTGAGCTATCCGGCAACCCAATATATCCAGTCTTTCGTTGATGATTTGCAGATTATTGCATGCTGTATTTATTTGGATTCCACTGAGCATCCGAATTTTTTTGAAAGGGGGGTTGTAGTATGTTAAGTCAATGGTGTGTCAAACAGCATGTGGAGAGGCTTTGTGGAGATTAAGTGATTAAACGACAGTCTGATGCCCTGGTTACATAATGACAAATTCAGGGACATTTTGTGGTGGTGGACACCTTTTATGAAGTAGTGGTTAAACCAACAGAATGCAGTATTTAATGCCATATAGTTTACACCAACAGAATGTATGTCTGGCGATCAAAATAAATAGCTAGCAAATTCATCAGTTAAGCCAACTTTGGTACATACATGCGGTCACGCACATCTTGACACATGAAAATAATATGTAACAAAGGTCCTATGTCAGTATATAAGTATGGCAGAAAACATTTTCATGGGAGCCATGAAAGTTTGAGTGAGAAACAATTATTATTATACTTATAGACCGTATAAAAGACGGATGCAGCATCCAGGTCTGAAAAGTGAAGCCTATGCGGAAATCTCTGAAAATTGCATTCTATTTAATGGCCAGCAGGTAACGACGTTGCTGGTTTTAGAAAGACATTCAATGCTATAGAAGTCCATGAGAAAATTATTTATTATTTCACAAATGATTTTCCACATTATTTTATGGTATCTATCGGTAGTTTCAAGTCTCCTTCGAAATATTGTGATGTTCATTTTTTTGTAAATTATGGTCCCAAATGGAATAGGATGAAGCCAGAATATGCTTTAGGGGCGTGGCTATCCTCTGGTCCTTGTCTGATATGGTCAGATCCACCCCTCTCTCCTCCCTGGCTCTTCAATTCACGCTCTTGTCCTATAAGAATCACGTCCAGTTTCAAAATGACAAAATGGCGCTGTTCAAATTGCCAAAATCGAGTCTTCCTAAAAGGTATGCTGATACCAATGGGTGACGTCATGGTTGCTTCGTCCATCTTTTTATACAGTCTATGATTGTACTGAGATGGGCTCTTATTTTCCTGCAGATTCAATTGCTGAAGATGAACCAGCACCATGCGCTATCTCAGGTCACGGGCGCCATTGCCCCATCAACGGTACTGTATGCAAAGATGGCTGGCACGGCCCCAACGGAGGCATAACTAACTTTGACAACTTCGCTTTCGCAATGCTGACAGTCTTCCAGTGCATCACTATGGAGGGATGGACTGATGTGCTGTACTGGGTGAGGATTTTCATGTACACAGGCCCACATATGCACACATGCTCACACATACACTCACATTCTCATATCCTCACACAGGTTTAGATTCACACACAGACACACGTGCGCACACACATATTTTCACACGCATTCACCGTCACAGGTGCACACACACATACCCATATAGAAGCACACACACATATACACACACACACACGGGCGCATATATACCCATACTGAAACACACACACACACACAGATTCACTCAGACTGATGCACGCACTTATACATAAACAAATATGTACATATCCACCTTTTTCATGACTTCATGAAGTTACCCATAAATTTTGGCGGCTGTCGATCTCTTCCGGTTGGTGTGTTTGTTTATGGTTGCATAGCTGTAAAAGCCAGCTTTTATGGAAAGCAAAAATGGAATACAAATGGAAAAAAAAACAGAGGTGGATACACAGTACGGATGTTTTAAAAAGTCATGAGGACAATTCCGTTATAGTGCTTCACTCGTCACTTCTCACAGAGTGGGCAGATAACATGAAACAAAGCCCCAATGTTAGCTACATCCACATGGTTAATTATTAACCTCTGCCACCCCATAGGAAAAGTGTCTTGCTCATCTGTTGCTCAATCTCGTCTCTTGAGATGAATTTGAGCTTCTCATATTTGTATCATTCTGTGATCATTTGTTTCTGAGTTACTTCTCTTAAAGGTCCCATAGGAGCAAGAGATGAGCTAAAAAGAGACAAGACATCACTGAGGCAAAGGAAGTTGAGTTGAGATAACATTTGAGCAATACTTGAGAAGTGGGATAAACAGAGCAGATCTCATAATTGTTTGCCCCTGATCTCAATTATGTCTTGGTTATTTTGAAGGAGAATTAAACAGAACAAAAAGATTTCTACGGTAATCACTGGCAAAACCAAATAGAAGTTTCCCCAAAAAACATAATTCTGCATCCCACTGCTTAAAGGATTTTGAAGGGGTTTTTTTTTTTTTTTTTTGGAGTTGTTCTCTTTAATTCTCCTTCAAAATAACCAAGACATAATTGAGATCAGGGCCATACAATAATGAGATCTCCTCTGTTTATCCCACTTCTCAAGTATTGCTCAAATGGTTGCTTAACCAGTGCTGAGCCATAGCAATTCAACCAACATTACACTCGGTATTCAGTTTGACTTAGTAGAAACAGCGAGACGTAACGCTAGGCAATCCCCCCCCCTCCCACTTTCAGCCATGCGATTTTCGCGAAAGACCTGGGCTTTGGGAAAAGTACTTCAGCTATGTGACAACCCTTAAATTTCTTAAGAGCCATGTTCACTCAGCAAGATTACGACTGTGCTGCCTTGGCGGAGGTTTGCGCTCAAGGAGTGCCTCCAGTTACCTTGTGTTTTCCATAAGTGTTGATGGCGAAGAATTACAAAATTATAAAAGTACGGAGGCATATAATTACATGCACAATGACAAAATAGGTAAAGCACTGCTTAAGAAACACGGCGACTTCATATTTCTGAAGGCAGCTGTTGAGCCCAGCCAGAGCGTCAGTCAAGCTAAACATACAGCGTGGGTAATGCCGAGGGAGTCAGGGAGATAGTCGAATTACCGGAATAGGGAAATTGTGTAGTCATGCTGCAGCTATTCTGTGGAAGACAGCGTTAAAGCTCCCTTCGGCTTTCCAAACATTGGAACAATTAAATATATCTACAAAGACATTATTGTGCTACTATTGTTGAAGATATATAAGCTTATGTTCAGCGGTGAGTGGTTAAATGATGAACATCCATTGATGTCGTTATTTCTCATGTTTTTGTTGCTTGGGCTAGCTGGCTCTGTTTGTTGCTGTCATTGGCATCGAGGCTACTGGAAAAACAAAACCGAACAGCAGAAGTAGGTATTCTGTCATGGCAGCGCCCATAAGCTTCTGAAACTTGTGGATAGACCCAGACCAAGACATGCACTCACACGCATACACATACACACACTCTCGCACTCACACACAGGCACACACACACACACACACACACACACACACACGCACTCACACACCGCTGCCTGTACATCCTTTGCTCACTTGCTCTCTATCTCCTGGTTGCCATGGCAAATATATGCTAATGTAGCCATCAAAGGGTAATATGACAATACAGAAACAAAGGATGAACGTCTCGGGTAGAATTGAGTGGGGAGTGAACTGAATCGCCAATCGGAGTGGAGAGCCTTTTCTGGACAGCATTGACTTTGGAAGAAAAGGCTTATCACTGAGCCTGGGGCCATAAGTGTTGTATGTTTTGGTAAAAATGGACCAGTGAGTACGACAGGGTCGCCAAGACTTCTGTGGATAGAGAGGACAAATTTGTCAGTCATTGTTAAAGAGAGAAAGTTCATCAGAATAGGTTAATCTGCACTAATATTTTGCTCTTTAAAAACAGTGTGCTCTCTGCACAGTCTTATAAATTAGATATTTCATGATGCCTCTGAATGTATATTTTCTCTTTAACGTTGAAGTAGATATTTTTTTGTACTGATCACATGCCTACTCTGTATAAATAACAATGTGAAGCCATCATCAGCCAGTCCGCGAAGTACACAGACTGGTTTCAAAATTAACCTTCTTCACCGAACTGGTTCACCCTAATCCATCATTAATATCACATATTGATACAGTTTTTTTTTATGGTTGTTCGCTGCCCTTCCTAGATGAATGACGCCATGGGATTTGAGCTGCCTTGGGTTTACTTCGTCAGCCTGGTCATCTTTGGGTCCTTCTTTGTGCTGAATCTGGTTCTGGGAGTGTTGAGTGGGTAAGTGGGCTGCAACTTGTCTATCTGTCTATACACATGTATTGTTTTGATGGTCATTGAACAGAGACCATGGTCTTCAGCCATGTTCACAGACACAGCTAATGTCTTGACCAAGGTGTCAGGAAGAGTTTAGAGTTTTAGAGTTTAGAGTTTATATATTTATTTCTCTAAAAATACAGAGACCCCTTCTAGGGTTTGTGAGAAATACATTGACACAATAAAAAATATAAAAAGGCAAACAAGGCAGCTAGCACACACATTTCACCAGCACCATTTGAGGTAATGAAATGACACTGGGTAATACATAATGGGTGTACGTTTGAACCTAGTATTAAAATAACAGGACAAAGACTTTCCAAAAGAAGCAACACTTCTATGTTCATTTAGCAGTCTTACTCATTGACAAGATCAGCAAACTAATGAAAACTACTGCAACACTAGGTAGCATTTACAGTCCTATAATGACAGAGACCACATTGACTGACATCCCAGGCCAGCCTGAGTTCTGTCTGTTTTTATATAGATTGCATGCAAATACATATCTACTTATAAGAAACTGGACATTATTATGGCAACAAATTTAACTAAAATTTGACAATTGTTTACCCTTCGAGTCATTGAACAGCTGCTGGAATTTCAAAGCACTAGTGTAAGCACTGGTGTAATAATACCTTTTTATATATGAAGCCCTAAGTGGCAAGAAGGCAGTACAAGTCATGACATAGTGATTCTCATCTCCCAAGTCCCCCGAGCCACATTTCATGCAGTCGCCACTTTCAGTGTTATCTTGTTGGAACCTTCTTTCAGTAACTGGCAATTAGTGGTTACCACATCGAAATTGACATAGTGCTACCGAGCACATAAAACTAAGTAAGGACAGGAATAGTAATTCTCATATTCATGGCTAAATTTAAAAAGTGAAATTGGTACAATGACTATGGTTAGTAACATCACTCCTCCAGTTCTGTTCACTGATATCTCTCAGTCTCTCCTGCACCAAATTCTTTACAAAGCTCTTATAATGATAGCTTTCCTGCTCAAGCCATATATATGAAAGTCCACAATTATCCATTATTCTTCTAATCTTTTTTATCCACTTTGATTGTAAATAGTTCTGTAGGTTAAGCCTATATAACAGATCATACACTAATTAGATAGCCTTGAAGACTTTCCTTCTGAGACTCTTATCCAATAGCCCACCATTCTTACATCTACAGTACAACAAAGTGCGAATTTACCAGCCCCACCATAGACCTTACAACTTGGTGTTGATCGCCATATTTTGAGCAATTTCTTCAAATATCCCCGAAAAAATACTTCAATTTGGTTTAAATTTTTAAACCCCCAGACTTCACACCCACACAATAGTGTAGGGACTATCATTCTATCAAAAAGTTCACACTGAATATCAATAGGTGGGGACAGCTTTCTGTCCTTTGTCTGTAAAGCTCTCCTGGCCTGATTAGCCTGTTTTCTTACTGCCTTGTTAAATGACCCATTATAATTTAAGTTTGTGCCCAAGTAGACAAAATCATCCACAACCTCCATATCACTTTCTCCAAATTTAAAAGAATCTCGATTTCTAACTTTACCCCATGAGAATACAACTACCTTAGTTTTGGTGGCATTAACTGTCAAGCGTAACTTACAGTATTCACACACGGCATTAAATGCCAACTAGAGTTCTTTTGCAGATTCTGCCAAAATAACTTTATTGTCTGCATATAGCAGTGCAAACATCTTTGTAGATTGGAAGGAAGAGTTGTAGAGCCAGATCTTTCATTTATCTCTGGGAAGTATTGATTGAGAAGTTCTTCTTGTTCTGTGAGAGGTGTTTTTTGACTCTTGCATGCCCTCTCTGTGTAGTTGAGGCCTGGTAATTGTGTCTGCATGCAAGGAATGCATTGATCATGAGGAATTGTCGTTGGTTTATTGGTTAACTGGCATAATTAATGTGCTGCATGCCCTGTTTCTCTGTAATGGCTCATCATAATTCTGTAATTTTGGAACAAACTACCGTTCTGCTCTTATATTATGGTTGCAAATCTTTCACAAACATATTAATGGGAATTACAGGACTACGTGTAAACTGTTTTTCTGGGATTAAACTTGTTTTCTCTCGGCAATATGTATGAGCTAATTACCAATGTGCGGATTGTGAAGTGTTATCAGGTTGCCTAGCGAGCAGCTGAAAGTGCAGGCTGTTGCTGTGCTTGTGTTATTGTTTCTGCATGATTTGCCTTTTGGGCATGCTGAGGAAACGGCATGCCCTAGTGCCTCATCGATCACTTATATCGCCTTTTTAACTTCGTCTTTTATGCTCTGACATTGGGATTCTTCCACTCTTCTGCTGTTTATTTAGCTTTATTGGGTTAAAAAAAAAAAGTACCAGCAAAAATTGTGGAGTGCAGGGGTACAGAAGACAACAGTGCCTTCAGTGACCAGGCCAGGGCTAGCTGTCAACCCTCCAAATACTGAATGTTTTAGCAAGGAGGTACTGCTTTTGTGCTGACTGTTGTAGGCTTAGTCTAAATCTGAGTTTTGAAGGGCAAGGAATATTTCTGTCAGGATCATGAAAGGATTCACTGGGCTTCTTCAGTCAGACAGTGCACTGCTGCTGGTTGTCAAGAGGGAAAAATCATGCCTGAGGACTCCAAATAATGCAAAAAAGTTAGCCATGACAATTTCAGTGCCAGTTATCGATGTTATGTGCATTGGTTTTATTTTCTTCAGCATTCTCTCGAAAAAACAAACACTGCTAAAGCTAATCTCAATTTATGGATGATTTTGAGAGTCGTAAAGTGTTTAGGTAATTTAAGGGCAGGCCCAGTTTAGGTGTGATTCAAAGGGAGGAAACGTCTGGAAGTGACTGCAAGTGGTGAGTGATCCTTCTGCCCAGCTTCGATGGAGGAGGATGGATGAGCAGACCGTGTGTGAGGGAGAATGGCCTTTAATGTTGGCTACTCTAAACCATTTCCTGTATCGTCTCCTCATCAGAGAGTTCTCCAAGGAGAGGGAGAAGGCCAAAGCCCGTGGAGACTTCCAGAAGCTGAGAGAGAAGCAGCAGCTGGAAGAGGACCTGAAGGGTTACCTGGACTGGATCACTCAGGCGGAGGACATCGACCCTGAGAATGAGGAGGAGGGCGAAGGCAAGCGCAACCGTAAGTGAAGGCGCACATCAGCCCCTCCCCCCTGACAGCTGGCCGACTGTATTTACCCTTGAGCTGCAAGGAGGCCTTGATATATTATACGCATTGAGATTCCAATCAGGTTAAAATAATGGTTATTTTTCACTATGGCAACAAGAGCTGTCCTTCACTGTGCTGTCTACAGTGAGCAATGTTATGTAACTCTTGGATCCTCTTTCCATTAAGCAGTCTCACAGTTAGCATTCATGAATAATTTTCACTCACACTGAAGTGCACGTCTGTCAGGATGGTATAATCACCTTGTTGTTGAAGGTTGCACTCTTAAGGCTTGGCTGCGTCCCCTCACAGGTGTTCCATTGTCAGATTTTGCCTTTATTTTATCAAATCAAGTTCTGTTCACAAATACCATAGAAGCAGATTTGTGCAATATGATAATTTAGCATAGCATCTGCACAACTTTTGCTTTTGAAGGTGGTAGACATGGCTGTTTCAAAACATTTAATTTAGAGAGGCTACTAGCATGACTGCCTGATTACATATGTAGGTACTGTAAGTTTTCAAGTAGAATGTTATCTGAGGAATGAGTAAAATATGCCTTTGCTATTGCCCAGATAGCCATTGGAGTTAAGCTAGTAACCCTATTATCAGAGGGTGATAATTCAGAGGAGGTGAAAGTCTGACCATGTTTTTCCTCCAACCCTAAATCCACTCATTTCATCTCAACTGGACCAGTGGTCTGAACTTGACACCCTCAAAAAAATCTGGCAAAAATATATGTTGTAGGTCATGACATAAAATTTGTGCAGGGCAAAATCTAGACCTCTAGGTCAATTAACCCCTGAGATAGAGCCCTCACATTGTACAGCAACCTTATAACTTCCCCCTTTCATTGAATTTTCAACGGTTTTCAGTGATCGATTTTGAATCTTTCCTAAAAAGGTCATACTCTCCTGAATGGTGATCCTAGCAGAACTTTTTGCGTAGATTTCAAATCTGGCATCATTTTTGGGCTTGGGGGCACCTGTACTTTACTAGAGCCATCCCAATTCCATAAAAAAAATTTATGATGCTGAAATTTTTCAGGATTTTGGACAGCCCTAGGACTACACCTAATAACTGTAGAATATTGTACTTTGGCACAGAGCCGACCCAAGCCTCAATGGGGCCCTAAGCAAAATTTGCTTTTGGGGTCCTCTATTTCTGCCAATAATATTGATTATTGATCATTAATACACCTATTATAAACTCATTGCAGCAGTGTTACACTGCTGCACCTGTGCAGCTCTGGCAGTGTTGTTTACATTATCCTATTGTCAGCCTGACATGTCTTTACCCGTGTATGGTTTTTAATCTCAAAAAAGGAGTACATTCAGCTACAAGAGCAGACAGGGATTGATTTACACAACATTGCAAGTGATAAAGCACTTAGTGGGCTACTGAATACCATCTAGGCTTACTAAAAGTAACAAAAATAAACCAGTAGACAATGCATTTACAGTAAAAGTGTCTTCTGTTTTTTTTTTGTTTGTTACAAAGAACTGCAATATCGATGTGCAAAAATAATTTGTTGTGCAAGAACAAAAATAAAGTGCAACAACAAATAAAATCACTTAGATATATGAAAATAACTTCAAATGTACAGAAACGGAGGATTAAATAGTAGAATTCCATAGTATTAATATCATGTCGAATTTTTGCTCCAGAAAATTGATTTTTATTCACTAGTAATTGGGATACCATTGGCTCACTGTAGCTGAAGTGGTTGCTACAGAGGACAATAATTTTTTTTTGTGGCAAGAGATAATTTTTTTGAACTGCTGGATAGATACTATGGGCAAGTATATTGAGCAGATTGCAAATCAGGCTTAGCTGAGGAGTTTAATTCTGGCAACTCCTGAAAAACAGGGATGGGAGTGAACTTGTCTATATTCTAAACCGTGTTCGAGCTCGACTTGCTTGTGAATAATCAATGACTGATTTGGCTGTGCTATCTAGTGATGGAATATTATAACTTTGTGCATAAATTTGAAGCTATTTGGTGGACACATCTGCACAAAGATACCCTGCCGAGCACCGTTGTTGTTCTCGAACAAGCCAAATTCAGATAATTACATTCATATTTTAATTTGTATTGAGTAATGAAGTGGCTAGTGTCAAAGTAACAAAGTAAAAGTATAATTTTTATCTTTTAGATGTAGTAGAGTAAAAGTAAAAGTCGCGGTAAAAGAAAAACTCAAGTAAAGTACAAATCCTCAAAAAAAACTGTACTGTTATGTATTTCGTTTCTATACACCTTTGCCAGCCAGTTAAAAGATAAATGTCTCTAGTTTTTAACTAGCTAGCTAATTTGCTATTAACAGCTACAGGCAACCAGTTGCATTAAAATGCTTGGGATATTTAGTGACTTTCCTAACTTGTGGAAACTTACATTAGCAAGACATGCAAACATATCTTTATCGTGGCGTTTTTTCTCCTCTTTCTTTTTCTTACTCTTTCTTTTCTCTGCTCCTGAAGGATATGTCCTTTTTTGTGACATTATTTAGATTTCAACCAGCAGCTCCCTGGATGCGCAGTGCACACTACACAGCAGGATACACAAATTACCGGTGCACCGGAACTTTGACATTTAAAGCGAGAGGCAGTAGAAGTCACTAGGATTACATCAGCAGTGCTCTGTTACCATAAAATTGTGTTTTTGTATGATAATATACCTTTGGTCATGATGGAATCATCACTCACAGATACAATAAATGAATAAATTAATTAATTTAAAAATATTTTTGTAAATTCCTCTTGGGGGCCCCCTAATGGCCGCCAGGCCCCAAGCAGTCGCTTAGTCAGCTTATGCCTTGGGAACGCTCTGCTTGGCATATTTACCCACAAAATTTGAAACTCTAACCCCAAAATTTAAAAATGACCATTACATGTACTCTGGTGGTCATAAAGGGGTCTCAAATCCATCCCTCGGCATTGTTTTATCAAATGGCAACTCTGGTTTCTTACCCAAGCAGCGAAGCAAAAATTCTGAAACTTGGTCCGTTACAGTATTTGGACGGTCTACTTCAACATTTTCAAGCATGATTGTGTGGACTTCATTCTAAGTATTTTAAATTCACTGCTGAATTTGGTGTGTTTTGGGTGTCATAGGCAGGATATTTAGTGAATCAGTACTGCACTGATGTTTCGTTGCTTATTTCTAATATTTTTCAAGTCTGCGAAGGGGTCAGAAATGGTGGACCCAGAAGAACTTTTTGCGTAGATTGCAAATTTCCCATCTGAAACTGACCTTCGATAATATTCGTTCGCGACTTTTATCCCAAATCTGATGGTAAATTTGTGATCTTCGCAAAAAGTTCTTCTGGGATCACCATATGACCCCTTTGCGGTCTTGAAAAATATTAGAAATAAGTAACGAAATATCAGGTCAGTACTGATTCATCAAATATCCTGCCTACGAACCCTCAAAACACATCATATTCAGCAGTGAATTTAGAATACTTAATATACTTAGAATGAAGTCCACATAGTTATACTTGGACATGTTGAAGTAGTCAGTCCAAATGTAATGGACCAAGTTTCAGAATTTTTGCTCCACTGCTTGGGTAAGAAACCAGGGTTGCCATTTGGTAAAATAATACCCCAAAATGGATTTGAGACCCCTTTAAATCCACCACAGTACATGTAATGGTCATTTTTAATCTTTGGGGTTAAAGTTACATATTTTGTGGTTAAATATGCTAAAGTACAATATTCTACAGTTATTAGGTGTAGTTCTAGCCTGACTCCACCAGCCTTCGTACTTCCGCTTAATTTAATTTCGCTTCAGTCCTCAGTCTGGTCACTGGGAGCTCTGCCTCGTTTACCCCGGCAGAAAGTACGCCGGACCAACCAACGAACAAAAGGCGTGGCCGAGAGCCATGATGTAGAAGCTTCGCCGAGTTTGAAATTGTAGTCCTCGAAATCAAGAATGGCTACGGACATAGATACATGGGAAGCTATTCGCTCTGTTGTGGAGAAAATCCCGGGTATCAGCGACTTATAGCCACAACAAGATGAATGCTAGGTTAGTTTTTTGAATAGAAATAATGATGTAGTGCTACTCCCTACAGATTGTCATATCTACTTAATAGCCATCATGAAATAGGCACCCTGTTCATCTCTGTGAGAGATAGCCGAATCACCTCAGCTAGCTTGTAGGCTCTAGTGTTACATTGCCCGCTAATTTACACTTTTTAAGTTAGCAGCCAACTTTTTAAAAGCCGTGTTTTTCTTCGTGTCACAAAAGCTATTCGCTGTCTCAGTGTTATGTTGTCATTATCCATGAATGAACTGGCTGCTTAGAGCCAAACTGTGTTGCTTCGCTATAGCGAGCTTGTTGCTATAGCAAGCTTGGTATGATGTTAGCGCAAGTATGGTTAACAGTTCAGTTTTCGTGTCAACGCAGATTTCATCCTGATGTAAATAATGCGTTATTCTCGCCGATTCTGCTGTTGGTTTCGGGTCTCTTACGTTTTTTTTCTTTCTTTTTTTTACAGCAGCAGTATCTACAGGAAAAACGATAGATTAACAGCTTGTTTCTTGTAAGGAGAACAGAAAGAGCACTTTTGGTTCTTTTAAGTGAATGAGTGAAGGCTAAAATTTGGTAGATGGGCATATGTATGGGTACATATACATATAAGATATGGATCTTTATTGTATGGATCTGTTTGTTTTCGCTGCATTCCTGGTATGAAGGACTGTGTTTACAGCAGAAGTACTAGGTGGCTGAGCTGGCGCATAACATACGTCATCGCCAAATGTTCATGATTTGTTTACGGGTACACCAATGACTTTAAACTTCAGACAAGCGCCCACCCACCAGGAAGTAAACACTTGTCAATGATAACTGGCCAGACTCTGTGTATGAAGCACAGCAAAGTAGCAAATTTCAGCATCATTAATTTTTTTCCGGACTTGGAATGGCTTCAGTAAATTACAGGTAACCTCTAGCTCAAAAATGTTGCCAGATTTTAAATCTACATAAAAAGTTATGCAAGAATCACCATTCAGGCGAGTATTATCTTTTCAGGAAAGATTCAAAATCGACCCCTGAACACCGTTGAAAATTCAATGAATGCGGGAACTTGTAAGGTTACTGTACCTTGCGAGGGCTGTATCTCAGGGGTTAATTGACCTAGAGGTCTAGATTTTGGCATGCATGAATTTTAAGTCATGTACCACGACAAATATTTTTGCCAGATTTTTTTGAGTGGGTCAGGTTCAGACCATCTGGAAATTTGTTCCACTTGATATGGATTGACCCTGGTGCCAATTTGCAAGACCATGCAACTGGCTCCAAATACTGCAGAGGACTTACATTGTCTGAACCTGGATTTTCCACCACTGCAAAAATATTGTTTCTCTTCTCTTCTAAACTGTGTGTTTGGATGCTTCAAAGATTGTGGCCTGACCCACCTCAGGTGCAAATGTCCATGCTGATTATGTTCTCCGCAAAAACTGAGGACATACTGTTTTACCCTCTGTCCATGATTCCTTGATTACATAATTTCATTATACCGCAACAACTTCTTTTCCAGGCCATATCTTGGAAACTATTCAAAATTTTTTCAGGAAACTTGGTACATGCTGAGGACTAGTAGTGTATTGGTGCGTTTTGCTGTTTTTGTGATTTTGGGATCTGGGGGCAGGGGACATCACATGCACATCATTCTAGTTATTTCTGTCTTCAAGGCCAGTTGAGTTAACCCACACATGAATAACTTGAAGATCCCATCAGGTACTTTCCTTGAAAAGTAAAATGAACAGTGAGCAACCTTGAAAAGGAAATTTGATCAGCAGTACGTGTTCAAAGATTGTGCAGGTTATACTCTTTTTACTCTCTCTTATGTAACCAGGCTGATCATGCTTTTGTATATGTTTTTAATTCAAGAGTAAATTTTCTAAATGAGTGCTTTCATTTATCAGGGCTTTTACTTCATGAGCATTAGAAAAGAAAGGTTAATATATGCAGTCTTTTGAATAATTTTCTGCTTCTTGTCAGAGCTTTTATTTATTTCACCTCTGATAGGAAGTAAAACCTTATGAGAATTATACTGTGTCTTTTTTATAAATGAACTCATACTGTCGTCTGTCCCTTCATCACCATGAAGAAGGAAATGGCTGGAGGAATTATAACTATCTATGCTGAGGGAAAGGCCTAATCCAAATCCTCTTTATGTAATCACCATATGACGCAAGGCAGGCAAGACTGGTGGTGTGAGCGCTTGGGATAGGTGCACGAGTCTCTCTCTCTCTCTCTCTTTCTACCTCTCTCTCTCTTTCTCTCTGCCTTGTTTTCAGCTCTTTTCTTTTTTGAATCTCAGGTATGATGTGTATACAAGCTATTTCGTTTAATGACTAGCCACGGCAATATGGCTTGCGGCTGTTAAAGAAGGTGTTTTATAGGAACTGTCTAAGGGGCATTGTTAAACAATGTACGCCGGAAACCCGGAGCCATGTTTAGCCAATAATGCACAGACTCCCTTGAGTGGATGACGATCAGTGCTGACATGAGCTTAATGGCCCTGTTAACTGTCATTTGCTAGGTCATAAAACATTCTGCAAGTCAGCGGCTGGATGACAAAAATAGCTGTACAATAACAGTTCTGCTGCATTGCAAAAGAGGGCTTTAGGATTGGATGAAGTGGATGGGCGATGAAGAAGGAGAGATTGAACATGAGCGTCCATCAGGTTTTTGTAGGTGGAGAAGACTGTCAGAAAATTCCTCCACAGAACTGGTCTGAGCAGTCTGTTCAGGGAGCGTGGTTCTAAAGTGCATTTGGGTGCGTCAGTGTGGGTTTCTGGACCAGTGGTCATTTAACATCACCACTTTAATTCAGATTTTGTCAGAATGCACAGTCAGGCTCATACCTATGTGGACATTGTTATTTTAGATGTTTGCGACAGCAAATTGGAGACGAAATTAAATTATTAATATGAGCTTAAAGTGCTGACTTTCGACTTTAATTTGAGGGAATTTACATCCAAGACAGGTGAACAGCATGTTTATATATGCTACCTCCATTATTTTAAGGGACCAAAACTAATCGGGCAGTTGGCTGCGCAGCTGTTCCATGGTCAAGGCGTTTAGTTTTCTCTCGTTATTTTGGCCTCCACCACTCACAGTCGATGGGAGGCATACCGTTTACTGGTCGTCTATCCATCTGCTGCACTGTCTGTCCGTCACACATAACTTCTGTGCATGGTTTCTACTGAATGAGTGGATGGATTTTGGCCAACTCAGATGTAGAAATTTTCTAAAGAGGGTAAGCGAACTGATTAAGATTTAGGGGTCATCGTCAAGGTCATATAAGGTCAACTGTATGTGGGAGCCAAATAAAATCTTTAAGGCAAATAGCGGGTTGTCACCGTAACATCACACGCAGCATGCTGTAATTAGGCTGAAAAGTCAAAACTATCGGAGAAATAGCAAAAACATTAGCTTTAGCAAAATCAACAGTTTTTTTACAGTCAAGAAATAATTCTCTGGTGAGCTTGGGAACACAAAAAGTCCATAAGACCATTGACAATATATCTGTTGCATGGCTGTAGAATTGTTTCCCTAGTGAAGAAAAACTCCCTCAGCTAGATCAAGGTAAATCAAGATACCTCTGCAGGAGGCAGATGTATCTGTGTCAATGTCAACAACCACAATAAAAACTCACCAGAGTCAGTACAGAGGTTACCAGAGGTCTGTCTCTGGACGTTATTCCGAAATATTCTTATAAAAAGGTTAAAGTTTCAACTCAGTGCCCCCCATGGCCAAATCAGACCTGGCACAGTCACATTTTGGATCTCTTCCATAGCAGTCCCTGGCTTTAACGCCTTGTGTGCAGGAAACGCACATATGCGGCCTGGCTCGCTGTCTCGCATACCAGGAACCGCAAATGCGCAGAGTGCTCTGTTGACCACCGTGGCCTGATTTGAGTATGCGGGCGCGCTGCCGTGGCCGGGATCGTTGGCTTGCTCTTGTCATGATTGCCAAGGTAGTATTTCATGCACACTCTTCGTCTATTTCTTTGCCGGTTTGCCGAGATGATTGCCTGGAAAAATATTGTATCCACAATTTTTGGATGACGGCACAACACAATAATAAAAACTGAAAAATCAAAATATATGCAAAATCAGTCACATTCCAGTACACCAGTTTCGTGTGGTACACTATGTTACACGGTTCGATCCACAAGCTAATTTCGCAAGTGTCACGTCTGAACTGGGACTCACGGCGAACTCTGTTCTTGGAACAAACAATGCACTGTTTCTGTGGTTTTTGGGTCTTTGCCGTGGGTGGATGGCTTTCCAAGAAGTGTCGTCCAAGAAGTCTGTTCGGAGTTGGCGACTCCGCCCATTCTCTTCGCTGAAGTCACATCTTCACCTCAGGATACACACACAATGAGCGGTCAGGTACTTCATTAATCTGACCCAGTATTGGTACAGAATCATTCACAGCAAGTCGCCTCACTGCAGTTGCATATCGATACCACACACCATCCAGCATACCCAGCCGTGAATACGTGGTTCCTGGCCGCGGGAACAGATTGCCTACATCCACACATGCGGGTCCTGCCTGACTGGCCTGTATGTACTGCATGTACACCGGTCACTTGAGCATTAAGTCGAATACAAAACCATACACAAGAGGTTAAATATGCATTTAAAAAATCCAGTCTTTAACCTCTTCAACATGACCGGCCTTGGAATTTCTGACAGATTTTTTTTTTTTTTTTTTTTGTTTAATGTATAGAAGCTTCTCACCTCTCATTTGTAGGTGAGGTTACTGAAGGGCCTCTATGCCTCCATTGGCACAGCACTGAAAATCACAGGAAGAGGTTAAATTATCCATGCTGCTGATGTCCTATAAAGTGAAGTCCTGTGTTTATCCTACATGCCTTTTAGGGCCACTGTTTGTTTTTTGGGGGGCAATTTTAGCCATACAGCCATTTTTAGAAATCCAGAGGTAAAACAGTAAGCACTACTTATCACATCTGGTGCCAAAATCTGAAAATTTGGAAACAAATTGATCCACTGTTGCAGACTCAAGTTTTCAGACAGCTTTATTATTGATTCATGGACTCCTAACCTTGGCAAAACTGCAAATTTGCATTCACGACTGCTAGAGGGGGATTTGAAGCCCAGTGTTTGTAGTCCCATATCTGAAAACTATTAGAAATTGAATTGAAAGCTGATATTCTACTTTAAACCTAAAAAAATCTATGGATTCTGAGGGGGTTGGTACTGACCCATATGGCAATATTGCCTGTTCGATTCAGCGAAATGCTTCTGAACTTCATTGTGCAGATAGACAATGACCTTGAACATGCTGAGAAAGCAATCTGGAACTTTTTTGTTTTATTTTTTAATTAATTTTTTTAAATTAAATTTGGCATCTTTAATCTCACCCAAATCTGTAATGTCCAATCAACAAGCTGTAGACAAGCAGGCCCATATGCAACTCATGCTTTGGGGTTTTGCTCATGCTTTGTCTGTCTAGTGCTACTTCTTGTCAATCATTGGTCACAGTCATATTTTGTACTGAATGACACGTGCCAGCTAACAATGCTAACCTGAACTGACTGTATCTCTCATCTTGTCCTGATCAGCCCAAAGCCAATTATATTCTGCTCTCTTGAGTCACTCCCACAGTTGGCGCTGGCATGACAGTATTCGATCAGTATTCGACGAGACAGTAGTAGTCACTCTTGCACCGCAAGCAGTGCTGTCACTTAGGGAGCTCAGCAGCCAACCCAGAACACAGCCAAACCTTTTAAGGCGAAGAGGTGTGATGTGGCTCTTCACCCCCCGACTTTTTGTCCTAAGACTTTTCGTTCCCAAATTTTTCATTCCCGGACTTTTTGTCCCTGGACTGTTCATCCCCAATAATGTTTTGCCCTCTTCCTGCATTATAACACTATTCCTGACCCCAACTCTGTCAACAATGGCGGTATGTTTCTTTATTATCAGGGCGCGAAAAATCCGGGGACGGAAAGTCCAGGGACCAAAAGTGCTCAGGGACGAAGAGTCCGGGAATGAAAAATTCGGGGACAAAAAGTCCGGGTACGAAAAATTTGGAGACGAAGACTGCTGTAACTATGTAATGTTTTAGTGTGACCAGGTCACTCACCCAACCTGAATAAAATGGGACATGCATTTTACTTTCTGAGGGCAAAACTGAAGGCGTACCTCTGATCAAATTACAGTTGAAAGTCTGCACTTCAAGCACGTCTTGATTGTTTCAATTCAAATTGTTATGGCGTTCAGAGTCAAAATGACAAAAAAGGATGAAAATTGTGTTGCCGCCTGTTCTAGAAATATGTGGATTTCGTCTAACCGTTATCACTGCATTAATTGTCTCAAGGGTGTCCTTAGTTTGCATTAGCTGCACCATTAATATGTACATTGAAATGATTGTGTTGGACCCATAGTTAAGATGGTGAGCTGTAACTGCTTTCCTCCTACAGTAGAAAACCAAATAGATGGGACACGTGTTCCTGTGAGTCTGAAACCTTTTCTGTGCGCATGCTTCAATGAACAGTATGTAATGCACCCCGGCATACTGCAGAGGGAGACTCTGCCATTTCCCAGAAGAGTTCAGTGATAAATATGAAGTTTCACCACTGTTTCCCAGAGATTGAATCCTGTAATGACTTTGGTGCCTTGGATGATCCGAATCTTTCACGATGCAACCATTTCAAACATGTTGTGAACTTTTGTGTGTGCTGTGAATGTACTAGTTAATGCTTTCTACTATGTGCTGTACACTGGTGACAGCTGCTGAGCCAAAAACGGAGGAGGTACGAAACATCCCTTTGGACTAATTGTATCTCCCCGATGACGATAGTCAAGCGATACTATGGATTAGTTCCGGGGCCGCCACCACCGCAGAGATTTTCTGTTCCAGGCTCTGGAAGCCACAATTATCAAAGGAATTTCTCCAAATTTCACACAGACAAAGATATTGATTGGACAATGCTCAAGACCGATTTTCGCGCATTTCCAACTTCCAATATGGCTGCCGGCGGCCATTTTGTTCGAAATTTTGGGATCGAGGACATACAACTTGGTGCCTGCGGTGACCGTGTTATCTAATTATTAGTTTTTACTTGTTTTCAATCTCATTTTATAAATAAATCAACATTATGTGAACTCCGAAAGCACTCAACACGATCAGGCGTGGACATTTCTGAAAAATAAAATGCTTCATTTGGACTCTAAATTGCATTTCAATTGACGCTGCTCAAAACTATGGTTATATGATGCCAATCTTTGTTTTCTTCGTGGTAATTTCAACTATCATGAAGCACAAGCATTGTGGGATGTGCTGACGGCAAACATGGAAGTAAAAGAGTAGTTCATCTTTTTTTTGTGAAGCACATTTAGTGAGTTAGAACATTTTTCTGAATAGAAGTTAGCAGTTAATCGCAGTAGCATTGCATTGAAAAGGAAAGTGTGTATTTTACTGGCAGTGGATTATTTTGGTAATTGGACAGCTTGTTAATCACGGAAAATTGTCGAAAATGGGTCAAGACCAATCATTAAATAGTCTGCCATTACCCAGAAGGTTGGTCAGAGGACTATTAATTTGGGCTATGTCTGTTTGTCCATGTGTGCACACTTCCGTCCAGATCCATTACGCTGAAACTTAATGCAGCAGCCTTACCATTTTACGCTGACTTTGACAGTCACCAAGGTTTCACTTCCGTTACCTTTTTTTTTTTTTACCTCTGACCATTGAGCTATAACTCCATAATTTCTAGTGTAGACCTCCTGATTATAGAGCTGAAAATAACACTATAGCGGACACCAGACCCTTTCTTACGTCATTTCTAGCCACCATCTTTCAACTGCAATTGTCTAATTCATGGTATTGGCTTGTTCTGTTTTTGACCCCAGACAGTTTTGACCCCCTCACTCGAAATATTCAGTTTCACGTTTCCTTGGCCAAATATACCAACTCTGGGTTTTAACTGAAGCAGCAGATTCTACGTTGTCATTTCTGGTGATTAAATGCGTATCTTCATTGCTGATGGGTACACGATGGGTGTATTTGTGATAGACAGCTGATGCCCAAAAAGAGAAAAAGAAAATTTTTAGGTTTTAACAAGAAATACATTAATGAAAATCTATTTTTGTTCTATATTTTCCACTTTAGTCTGTCAGAGAATACAAAAATTCATCCACTAACTACATAATTATTCGCATTCTATGATACAAAATTGCTCCTCGAACAAGTTCCATAATAGGTTCACGGGGGGGGGGTTGAAAAACGGTCTTTTGTGGTGTGGTGATCCATAAATTTGAATGAAAACACAGATTTAGAATTGAGACGCAAGCCCAGTCAATGATTACCATCGTAAAATGGCGGCCTAGCTGGATTTTTTTCCGCTGTATTCGGTCAATATTGTGTCTGTTCTAGTGTTATTTGTTGCTGTATGTCTCTTACGTTGACTTTTGACTTTCCTAAGTAATCTGATTTTTTAATGTTGAACATCCATGAATAGTCAATGCCACTTCTTCCTCACTGGGGTCAGGGGGAACCTGGTGCCTATCCCAGGTGACTATGAGCGAAAGGCTGGGAAAACACGTTGAATATCAAAACTTATTAAGTTTCAGTCAAGGAAACCAAGAGAAGCACTAAAATTGACCTATGACGTCTTCAGGACATTTTTTTGTGACCTTTGTCTTATGACCTTGGAGAACATTTCCTAAACCACTCGCAGTGGTCTTCTAAAATTACTTTTTAGTCCCCTGCCACCTGAAGAGGTGGTCAAGGGACTTTTGATTTAGGTCTTGTCCATCGGTGCGTGCATCCATGCCTCCGATCTTCGGCAGAGGACTCTCTGACTGGCTTGTTTTGTGGAATATTTCGTTGCCTCCTCTAATTTCAGCTTAGCAGCTTCTGCCACTGCTGTACACGACTGCTTTTACTAGCATTATAGCATGTTTGTATAGAGCTATCAGCTATAGCTGCTGCTGCTAACAGATATGGAATTTCTTCTGTGCGTGCGGAGTGTTGCTTTGTCTCTGTCTTCTTAACCTGTAGCAGCTCGTTCTTGTCTTGTGTTTTCTGCTGCACCGCTGCTTCCAACTGCTGTCTGAACGCATGGATTTGCATGCATTTTACATGAAGGGGTTACTCTGACTGACTTAACGGCAAAGAAGAGAGGAAAGTTTGGTTGGTTCAGCCAGTCTACTGAAACTCAGGGTAAATTTTACTGTGGCCACTCTGTGAGTGAGTTTGTATACGTGTGCATGCATGTGTGTTCAGAAGCCTTTTTTAAAGGCCGTGCTTCTCTTAAGCGATTCCGTCTCAGAGCATGCCTGCTCATGCATGTGCATTTACCCCCATCTGTGTACACATTTTATCTTTTCCCTGAGTGTTTTTGAAAAACGGTATAGCATTACAGAATGGTTGATTCCGTGCAAAGACGATTGATTCCCATGTCTGACTCTGGCAAAGGAATGAATTGTAATCATTTCTGTATGCAATACACACAGTCAAGGAGTCTGATATGAGAAAGTATCATAAACATCAAATATAAAGGTTGGAATAGATTGAGTTGCAGAACATTGAAGTCAGAAACTAGCTGAAATGATCTCTGACATCATGATAAATTGCATCTGTAATGATGAATTTATTTAATCTTGTCTCAGGAACATAAAAGGTCACATCAATCAAGTTGCAAAGGGCGAATAATCAAACAAATAAGCAAATAAATACTTAGTAAGGAATAAAGCACTGTTTTTTTTTTATAAAGGCTGGAAAGGTGAAGCTTCATGCAGACTTGAGTGTTAGCTTGCTTCTCGTGTACGTCACTGTATGCCGAGTAGAGGCTTTATGCGAAGGGGCCTGCTGACACCAAATTATCCTCGCTTAACCTTGACGCCTGACTGCAATAAACACCTCTGATCTTGCATTATGCATCTGTGGCAGCAGCCTGTGGTTTTCAGGCATATCGTGACTTCCCTGCCTCCCTATTTTTCCCTTCAGTAAAATTAAATGCAAATAACAGCAAAAATGTCCCTTATCATGTTTTATGAATATTGGTTTGTAATATTCATTGCACTCTTTATCCCATTGAAATCGCTTAACTGAACATTAAAATTCAGATGTGAGAATCTTTGCTGGGAGTTAAAAACAATCTACTTCTAGAGATCTGACTTGAAATTTTGCTGGCAAAGACATTAACGAAAGGGTCGTACCTGTTTATGAAACGGTGTGCTTCTGGTGTGTGTGCGTGCGCGCGTGTGCGTGTGTGTGCATGTGCACGCGCGTGTGTGTGTGTGTGTGTGTGTGTGTGTGTGTGTGTGTGTGTGTGTGCATGTGCATGCGTGTGTGTGTGTGTGTTTGCATCCACACTGCTCCTGTGTGTTGTGTGTGTTGTGCTGGTGCTGAGGAGGACCAGTTACCGCTAGTGGGCCGTTAGCCCGTCACTGATAACCCTTCGCAATGGTTAGGAACCCTAACACCTGTCAGATCTCCGAAGAACGCTCCAACCAGCCTGATGGCTGACAGATGTACAGCTATTCGGATTTCATTGGATCAGAGTTTTCCAGCAGTTAATTGAGTATGGTTTTGGATTTTTTGGGAAAAATAACCAGTGCCACTTAAAAGTTTGGAATCACTTGTCATTTGATAGTTCTTGGGATTTTATTCAATGAAGTACTTATATAATAATAAATTACTATATGGAACAAACACCTCAGTGTATTTTGAGTATTAGGGGATCAAAATGTTTTCAAATGATAAATAATACTGTTTTAATGATTTCTTTTCAAAGTATTTGCAGTGAGATACAATCAATCTAATCACTGCTTTGCAGATTTGAACCATTTGGGATATTGATTATACTTAGGTATCAAGTCTCAATGGACTTCTGTGTGTACTGCAATATCTTCTGCACTTCACTACCTTTATGTTTTTTTTTTAATCCCAGAACAGCGTAATGGGGTTCAATGTGAAACCATTAGTTATTCCAAACATTTGAGTTGCATTGTATATTTATTCAACGCACAGATTGTTTTTTTTTCCTTTTCATTAACCCAAATTTTATTCTCCTTCTGGTGGTAAAAACACTTTATTTTCCAACTGCAAGTATATTTTTGCCGCATGTTCGTAATTTGATTTATTCCATTATCCTTTTTTGTTGTTATGCAAGAAACCACCATGTCTATTTTGTATCTGGAATATTTGAAGCTGACAGTTGTGACGATCTCTGTCGATACAGCGAGCGTGCAGGCCAGCGAGACGGAGTCAGTGAACACGGAGAACGCTAACGGGGATGATGACAAACCACGGTGCTGTGGGCCTCTGTGGTGAGTTTGCAGGAAACAACTACTGCCGTCTGCTCATGTCATCCAAGACTACTGACATGGAGATACTGCTGAGGGAAGTCTTCACAGATATGAACAGTCCAATTCCTGTGCATATGCAGAATTTCAAAATTACATTCATTTGTTTGGAGTTAGAGCATGGAGTTTGCATGTTTCCCTCGTACACCCGTTGGTTTTCTGCAGGCACTCCGGTTTCCCTCCACCCCAAAAAACATGCTCTATAGGATCTTAACTGCTAGTGCCTCAGTCCAAATTACTGGCTTTAGAACTGGAGCTGGTCCCCGAGTGCGGCACTCTGGCTGCCCACTGCTCTCAAGTATCTAGGGTGGGTCAAATGTGGAGGACATACTTTCCTGCTGTGTACTTCTGTAAAGTGTGTCTGACTGCATTATGGTCACGGATGTGAATCCAGCCCGGGCCTGCCTGCGTGGCCCTTGCGCGTTCGCCTCGTGTTCGCGTGGGTTTCCTCCGAGCACTCTGGTTTCCTCCCACAGTCCGGGGACTTGCATTGGAGACTCTAAATAGTTTGAGTGAATGGTGTGTGTGTGCCCTGTGATGGATTTGTGAGGTGTCTAGAGTGTGTCCCTGCCATTTGCTGGTAGTAGGCAGGGATAGGCTCCAGTGCCCCTGCCACCCTATAGTGGAAGAGCAGTATAGATAATGTATGAATGGATGGTTGAATGGATGGATATGTGAAGTCATATCTGGGAAGTTGCATTGTGAAGGAAAGTATTTCTGCAGGTGTCATTATATGCACCATTACATTATTTTTACGCTAACATTTCTTGGTTTTGCAGTCAAAAAATTACAAAGTCAAAGTTCAGGTCAGTGAATCTGTTCTGGAAATGCCTGGTTTATATATTTTTTCCTGTATATCATTTTTAAGTTTATTTTTGCATGGAAGATTTTTTTTTGTTTTTTGTGTTCGTATGACTCTGTAATTCATTTTTTTTTCATCACAGTGTTTCACTTCATTGCTGCCTTTTTTCGCTTGAGTCAGATGTATCAAACCCAAGAGGGCCGTAGCATCTGCAGGTTTTTTCTGGTAGGCTTTACCTTAGCCATGAATTATGGTCTTATGAACAAGATGTGTTTAATATTGAGGCAGTGATAGGCTGGAATAAATCACTGGCACTGGAAAACGCCACAATGTCGTAAACTCTGCGGCCCTCGGGGGTTGGATTCTGACACCTATGACAAACGATTTTGCCAAGTAGCGGTCTAACCCATCTTTTACTGGGGAATTTTAAGATTTCGATTGGTTTAGACGGGTGAAAAATCAAATTACATGTCTAAATTGAAAACAGACACCTGTCTAAACTAGTCAAAATTTTAAAATCACCGTCTGAAAGATTGGTAGACCAGTGTTTGACTCAACTCTTGCCTGTGAATAATGTCTCCGACTGGAGAAATGGCTTTTGAAGGAACTGTGGCAGTCAGGCTGTTTCTGCCCTGCCGACCAAGGCTGTGACCCAAAATTCTGGGCCCAGTGTAAATAAAGTCTCTTTCGGCTCCAGTATACCTGGAGACTCAAGTAAACTTTTTATTTTTGGCCCTTTGAGCACTTCCACCTCCGCTCCACTCTCCACTTCACTTTCAACTCTGGGTCCTACTATTTTGTAACGCCCTTGTTTTAGATGCAAGGCTTCCACTGCAGACCCCCTTCAGAGCTCACTCTGACTCACTGCCAGTTCTACCTTCTACTCCATTATCTCAGCAGTTAACCCATGCGTACAGTTCCTCCTGTAAGCACTAGTGGGTGCTCAATACCTGTTTTTATGACATCACTCTTTTTCCTGTCTGCTCTTGGGTCACAGTGCACACTACATTTCCACAAGTATTTGCTGTGCTGCATCTCCCGTACCATCTTCATCCAACATCTGGTGCTTGGTTAACATACCGCCCAGCTAAACCGTCTGCCTCTTGCTGACGTGCACTTCCTCCCTTACAGTCGGCGCTGGCGTCGCTGGAACCGGTTCTGTCGCCGGAAATGCAGAGCGGCTGTGAAATCCGTCTCTTTCTATTGGCTGGTGATCATCCTGGTGTTCCTCAACACCCTCACCATCGCCTCAGAGCACTACAACCAGTCGGATTGGCTGACAGAAGTGCAGGGTGAGGCAGTTAGGTGGCCTTTTTCAGATTTCATTAATTAAGATTGTTGTGAGAGTTAATTGGATATGGTATTTTGCGTATAAAGCCATAGTAATGACTCCAGATGTCAGTAGGCAGCAATGGTGTGGTAATATGTCCATTTTGTTCCTGCAGAAGTGGCCAATAAGGTTCTGCTGGCAATGTTCACCTGTGAGATGCTGATAAAGATGTACAGCCTTGGGCTGCAAGCGTACTTTGTCTCCCTGTTCAACCGCTTTGACTGCTTTGTGGTGTGTGGAGGCATAATTGAGACCATCCTGGTGGAACTGGAGATCATGTCCCCGCTGGGTATCTCTGTGTTTCGCTGCGTACGCCTCCTGCGCATCTTTAAAGTGACGCGGTACGTCTGTTTCACCGCTGCAGGGCCTCAGTTTCGGACTACAAGCCCGTATGACCAACAGCTTAAAATTTCTCTGCTAACCTGGGTGTGCTAAATAAGTCATTTTTGAGAACTTCAGAAACAATCCTTTCTGTTTGAATGGCGCTTTTCTGATGGATATGTGATGCTGCCTGTCCTAGTAATACCGGATGCAGTAGGCCACAGTCTCACTGCCTGCCCTGTTCACTCTCCTGTACGCCGCAGCCATTGGGCATCACTTAGCAACCTGGTGGCCTCGCTGCTCAACTCTATGAAGTCCATCGCATCTCTACTGCTGCTGCTCTTCCTCTTCATCATCATCTTCTCACTGCTGGGCATGCAGCTGTTTGGAGGAAAATTCAACTTTGATGAGACACAGACCAAGAGAAGTACCTTTGACAACTTCCCTCAAGCGCTGCTCACAGTCTTTCAGGTAAAGAAATGCATGCTGATGTCAGTGCTGCAGTGCCTTTGTGCAGTTCTTGTATGGTATCCCTCTTTAACTCAGAGGTATAAAGTCAGTCAAAATCCTTTTTGACAAAGATATTACCTCTTCCTGGACTCAATTCTGGCATTAATTTTATTTTTGTTTGATGGTTTGTAAAGACCTAACTTTTATGCAGCTCTTTTGATCAGAAACAGTTGGTATGGTTTGTTCTTATAAAAGCACTTGGTTACTTAAAATGTCTTGTAAATCATCTTAGACCCATCTTACTGTGAAAGCAATGCAGCATGTTATTTCATGTTTCACCAAGTAAATTTAATTTATTCAAAGTAAGCACTTGCTTCAATTTAGACTCTTACAGCATGGTTCAGCAAGTTAGGACAGTGAATTTTTTACCACTGTATATCATTACCATTCCTTTTCCTAACACTCAAACTTTTAGAAGCTGATGACACATTTTGATTAAAGTGTTTCAGATTTAATTTTGTCCCATTCATCCTGAAAACAAGTCGTAAGGTGAGCAACAGTGCATTTTGCTTTCAAAATGCATCTCCCATTCTTTGGTGGTGAAAAGTCAGGCCTGCAGGCAGGGCAGTCTAGCACCTACGCCCTCTTTTTACACAGCCATGCTTTTGTAATGCATGCAGAAGGCGGTTTTGCATTTTCTTGTTGAAACACGCATAAGCATCCCTGGAAAATGTGTTATCTTGAAAGCAGCATATGTTGCTCCAAAATGTCGTTGTGCTTTTGAGCATTCATTTTGCCTTTACGGAAGTGCATTTTACCCAAACCCAAAGGCTTTTACATAACCCCATAACATGAGAGAGCATGACTTTTGGACTTGCTCCTTTCTGTGTAGCAGTGACAGGCTGCACAGGTAGTATAGATTCCCAGGTGTAGTGTCACAGAAACAGTGTTACGTGAGGGTTCAGCTCCTAAATGCTCTGGCTTTTACAGTGTAAGTGATTTGCTTGACTGTGTGTCCTGGTTCAGATTTTGACAGGTGAAGACTGGAATGCTGTCATGTACGATGGGATAATGGCATACGGCGGTCCATCACCCTCGGGAATGATTGTCTGCGTGTACTTCATCATTCTCTTCATCTGTGGAAACTGTATCCTGTTCACCCTCTGACCCCTTCCCTCCTACTGCTCAGGACTCTCTTAGGTCTTGTTGGAAAATGAACATCTGTCTGATTTGGTGTCACACAAGCCAGCAAAATGGAGAAGCAGGTCACTGCTGGCTGGATGTCATACACTGCGCTTATTGATTTTCCTTTAAAAGCTTCATTAATCAGACATCCTGTTGAACGTGTTCTTGGCCATCGCCGTGGACAACCTGGCGGATGCTGAGAGCCTGAATACAGCTCAGCAGGAGGAGGCAGAGGAGAAGGAGAGGAAGAAAAGTGCAAGGTCTATCATCCTTATCCGTGTACATACAGTATATTGTTGCACATGCACAGCCTATTATTCAAGTAAGCATATTAATATCAGAATAGAACAACATAACACAGACACAACCTGCTCGTCCAATAAGTATGTCCATATACCAACAGTACTACATAGCGTGTACATAACTGTACGTAACTTTGATAAGCGTATTCATATAGATACAGCACAGCATAGCACAAACAAATCCTATTAGTCTATCAAATATATCCATATGGATACAGTGCAACAGCATATACACAGCCTATTTGCCCAAGAAGTTTAGCCATATACAAACAAGACAACATAGCATGTACACAAATTATGATTTTAATAATTATATCCATAAACAGACAACAAGACACGGCATGTATGCAACTTGTTATTCTGACTAGAGGGAACATGGAGAGTGGATTACCTCAAACATGTCGCAGTTCAGTGGCGGCAAATTATCACTGAACGTGAGTGTTAAACGAGTCTCGACAGCACTGTCTTGACAATCATGAGAATTCTTTCGGCTCATGGACGAAGAAAGAGTCGGATCCTCTCCAAATATAATCAGTTCCTTTTTTGCACAGTATGTAATTTTATTGACATCGCGCCATAAATTTTTGAGACATCCCCTTACCTGACACACAAATGAACAAACAAACAAACAAACCTTGGTGAAAATATGGTGGCGGTATAAGCATGTGCATATGGATACTGCACTGCATAGCACATACAATGTCAGTTATTCTATTAATAAGCGTGTCCATATAAGTACTGTACAATGCAACACATACACAGGCTATTTGTCTAATTAGCTTAAAAATTCAACACTGCTCAGTGCGACACATGTGCGCGAGGCCTGCTTTCTTTATAGCATGGTGTTAGGTATGGAAACAGTTAATAGCTGAAGAAGTATAAATGTCAGTGTCACTGTTGTGTTGCCTTGCTGCAGGAGTACAAGCACAGACAAGAAGGATGGTGAGAAAGGGGACGGGAGAGAGGGCAGTGCCAAGGTAACCGCTCTGTTCTTGTGGGTGATTGTATTAGGTAAATGACTGGTACTGTGGGGGGGAGGGGGAGGGGGGGTCAGTGTACCTTCTGCTCGTTTGTCACCTGATACGTTGGGCAGATGTGCTGTGCGCATTCTCACATTAGCTTGATTGCTTCTGTTGATTAGCGGGCTTCTTTATGACAATTTATCCCACAATGCCTGCACGGCTAAAAATAACTCTCCATCATGGTGATAATCACATAGTGTGGGAGGGGCCCATATATCAATGAGCTTTCGAAATTTGCAGTCCCAAATGGGTGGCAGTAACCATAGCATTGTGTACATTTGGGCATTGAAGATTAAAAGGGTTAACGAGGAGCGGAAAGTTGAAAAAATATTTGCGTGATGCATTCTGAGACCTACTTGAGATGTTGTCATTATTCTTTCTGAGTTTAGCATTTGCCTTATGCTTTCATGTAGGATGGCCATCATGAATGTGAGCCTAACATGTGTTTTGGGTTTAGGTTATGGGGGAACTGTGTTTGGAGGAAGAGGACAAAGACCCGTATCCTGCTCGCGATGTTCCAGGTAGAGAAATGGTGGCACATTGAAAACTATTCTGTAAAGCAAAGGTGCCTTCAAAGTCATGAAATGAAACATTTTTTAATTTTGAAAAATATACCATAAGGAGTGTTAAATACAAAATCAAAATTTTCAATATGATTACCCAATAATTAGGTCCACTGTCCAGTAGTTCTATAGTTTAATAGTTAATTAGCCTAATTTTAAGGCTAATTTGCTTTTTTCTCCTGTACCAAGAATATTGGAGAACTTAACACAGTTCTCCTCCAGACTAGTTTACATGCCTCTGTCTTTCAGGGCAGGATCAAGGCTCTGTCAAGGCTATAACATCTGTATCAACTGTCTTTATCTATTTATTATTTAAATTGACATTTTATATTGCAAATGCATTTTTATCTGCAGCAGCACTAACTTATAGAACAAATGAACATTTGAGGCTGTAATTAGATGAAAAAATATAAGGTGTCCAAAACTTTTGTGCAGCACTGCATGAACTAGTTTGACATACAGTGATAAAGTGTAGAACGGCGCCCCCTTTGCTAATGTAGAGTACTGCATTCCTCCCTACAGAGGAGGATGAGGAGGAGCCGGAGCTTCCGATTGGCCCACGGCCCCGCAGACTGTCTGAACTGACCCTCAAGGAGAAGATCGTACCTATCCCGAAGGGAAGCGCCTTCTTCATTTTCAGCAGTACCAATCCGTGAGTGACGGCACACACACTTGCACGCATACACACACACACACGTGCAAACATACACACACGCTCATGCACACGTGCACAGACATACAGTCACACACACACATGCGCACACATGCACATACACTCACACACACATGCACATAGGCACCCATACACTCACTCACGCATGCACGCACACACATACACTCACACACACATATGTACTCATACACCATTGTGCTTTTTGAGCCCGCCACTTTCAATTGCCAGTTGGAGACTGGCTCTTTGACTTTGCGTCTAGTATTTGTGTACTGTGAGTATTTTGTTGCCTTCTTTGTTGGGCCGGTTTGCCTTTTACGATTCTTGTCTTGCCCTTTTCTTGCTTTGTTTGGAGTTTCATGGTTGATCTTTCGCTTGTCATATTTCGACTTTAATTGTAGCTTTTGCCCTTTGGCCAGGATGCCGGGTGAATTCCTGGTTTTTGACCTGGTTTCCAAATCTGACTGCCCCTCTCGTTTTGCCCCTTTGCACACTGTTGGGTTACTCTGGTGAGTCAGCTGCTCCCAGCTGGATCCCACGACCCTTCCATCGGGGCACTTCTTTGTTATTTTGCTTTGTGATCTTTCCTTCATTATTCTTGAAGGTGATACTGGGCGGAAACTTGTTTCCGTTGGGGATACACTATTCGTTCTCTCAGTCTTCACTGGTGGACTGAGCGTGCGGGAGTTAGGTGTTTAAAAGCCGCCCCATGCCCAGCAAACCTTTGAAGATTAGTAGCAACATTAGTTTAGCTCTGGTTAGGCAGTATGGCGACCGGAGTTACCGTTTAGTGTGGTATTCGTGCCTATTGCAGTTCTGCATGCCCGTTCTTCCCTCATTTTTCAATGTTGCTGCCTGTTTTTGTCATAACAGACAAGTCATCTACTCCCCGCAATATTTTGGACTATGAATGCACTTTCCGGGAGCGGTTAAACATGGCTTGGTATCTGTGCATATTGCAGTTTTCCTTGCCCATTTTTCTGTCATTTATCAACCTGTTGCCACCTGACTTAGACCGGGGTGTAATAACTCTCAAACACACGCGCATGCACGTGCGCAAACACACTGAAACAGGACCTAAATACTCTATCTGCTCACATAGCCAAGAGAGGCCTCATTCAAAGACCTGCAGACGCAGTATGATTGGTACTTATCAAATAAATGTTAGAAATGTCTGTTAATTTGATTCACCATCAAGAAAAGTCTGCATCCCTCAAGAATGTAAAAGTTAAATGTATGAAAATTATGGGAATATCCACAAAAAATTGTCCTCATTCAGATTTAATTCCATTTTGGCTGACTGCAGTATTCAGCATGTGCTGAGAGAAACATATTTAAAGAAAATATAAATTGGCCTTAATCAATTTTGATTTGGATTCCAGCGTCTGAATTTGTGTCATTTGCTTTTCAGATTTCGTGTTGGCTGTCACAGGCTGATCAACCATCATATATTCACCAACCTCATTCTGGTCTTCATCATGCTCAGCAGTGTGTCCCTTGCTGCGGAGGACCCCATCCGAAACTTCTCTGCTCGCAATATTGTAAGGACTACAGCATTTTGCCAGATGACAGCGTGGAAGTGTTGTCTTTGCATGCCATGTTCATGGTTTGAATTACTGTTAAGCAAAGTCATTTTTAATACTATACATGCTTTAATATATTTATGTTAGCTTGTAGGGAAGTACATGATGTTGTTTGGTTTGTTTAATTGCTCTATTTCAGAAACTAATTTAGAGCATTTTATACATTCTGGATACATGACAGATTATCTTTGTTTTTGAGGTACTGTGATTGAAGATGACAGTGGCATCAAAATAACAACTGTAGTTATCGTTATGTGGCAAAAATCCAGATTGGTGGAAGGCATATATGACATTTCTTTGACAATGACTTGGAACATACTTTGTCCATTTAACATTGAGCAAGCACTAGCGATCATCAGTTCATCCATTCATTTTAGGTAATTAGATGACCATTCATTTTTGTAGTTTTGCATAGCCCTGGAGTTGATTAATTAATGTTCAGTCTACTGCATTCCTTCCTGTATGGCTACTTCCTGCATGGTGTTCATTTTCTCCTACTGTCAACGATTTCATCTTTTAAACGCGTATATTGCTTTTTGCAGATACTTGGTTACTTTGACTATGCATTCACAGCAATCTTTACTGTTGAGATCCTCGTGAAGGTAAATGCCCTTATCTGTGCCTCTGTGCTGTGTGCTTGTGTTTGTGCAGTAACGCTTTAACCATGTGGTTATGTTCCAGGTCCTAGGCTATGCAGATTATGTCTTCACTACTATGTTTACATTTGAGATTATGTTGAAGGTAACAGCTCTCCGACGATCGGGGCCTTGCTGCATTTCCCCCGTGTGTCACCTGCAACTCAGTGGAACTTGGCTTGCTTTTATTATTTTTAAGCTGCTTTCACACCGGACGCGAAAGAAATTTTTCACACTACAGATCACATTCAAAGTCGACGCAAAGACGCAAATGCACGCGAAACGTGTCGTGCGAAAAATTCGTTTCGCGTCCAGTGTGAAAGCGGCTTTAATCATAGCACGTCTTTTAAACTCAATCATACCGATGTCTGATCAGAGTTTAGCATCAGATTACACGCGAGAGCGCTGCCCCCGCTAACGCACCCATTGTGAATGGCACGTTTTTTTCCAAAATGTCTTTGGCAAAAAAAAAAAACTCAACTGCCAGTCTAACGGAAGCATGCAGTATTTTTCATGGTGACCACAAGACCAGAGGTGTTGTGTTTTCCTTACTTTACACAATTTTTTATATATTCTCAAAAGTTGTGTAACTGAATGGAAAATCCATCTAAGGCTGGGTTTTCAGGGTTTTGGGAGAGCGGTTTTCTGTCGGAGCCTCACTAGAGTTGAGTCATCATTCCATACTCCATACCTACTTTGTCCTGATAGCCGAAAAAGTGGGATTGAATCATGTGTCTGCATCCTATAAAGCATGATTAGATATGGTTCCCTTTAACTGGTAAGTGCATATGAATATAATGTGGTATTTTGGAACCTCTGGCAGTACAGTCTCATTTGAAGCCTTGGTGGTTAAAGCTCAGTTTTGCCCAAGAGATTCCTCCCTCCACAGCATTTACATGCACTTCTCCAGGCGCATCTTGTCTGTTGCGGTTTACCCACATTTGCCTGCTCCTCATTTCTCTTCCTGCTGGGCTGAGAGCCTGGTTTGTTGTCTCTCAGAGATGTGCGCCCTCTTTTTGCCCCCTTAAACTCGTGAAAAAGGAATGCGCATCTACTGATTCCTCTTTGAAGATCAACTCATGATATAGCTTAGAGTGAAAAGCTGCAGGCTTGTTTTTTGCTCGGATCCTTGCATTTGAGTGGCATGCTTTCTGCCATATTCATTTGGCATGAGTGCCCATGTTGTATTTGAACCCACGGTGAATGGAGTATTCCCGTCTTGTGTGTATTGCGTCAGACTGAAAGTTGATACTGATTTGTATCTATGAGGAAGTATGTTTATGTGAACTAATCTCTATGCTGATCAGTCCTTCTTTCTTTCCCTCTGCACAGATGACTGCGTTTGGGGCTTTCCTGCATAAAGGTGCTTTTTGCAGAAATTACTTCAACCTGCTTGATTTGCTGGTGGTTGGAGTGTCTCTGGTGTCTTTTGGTATTCAGTAAGTACCTCTAACCCACGCTAAAAATGTTGTGGGTTTGTGTGACCTTCAATAACTGCTGCTCAGATAACTTAACAATTTTCTAAAGACAAAAATTGATTTCAGCCATAATTTTGAGATGATCAAGTTAATTCGTGAAAGCACAAATATTTGTGTCAATTTTTCCCCCCCGGATACTCCAGCCAACACTATGGACAGAGCCCATCAGTTTTAAACAATAATAAACTTCTTTCTCTCAGCTGCCAAGTGCAGGTGGAATTTTTGCTTTGCTGTTGCTACCTTCCATTTAGTGCACCTCGGCCGACCCTCACTGGTTTTATTTCTGTGCCCTGGTCCTCAGGCATTAGGAAAAAGGTAGATATCTGCACACCGACTTTTCACTCTCAGAATTTAAATGTGCAACATTTTGTGACTCATAACTTGCTGCTCTTGACTGTAAAATCTTTCTTCCACTGTCGTGTCATTATGTATTAAAATCATGGGACTAGCCACAGGCTAGTTAACCTGACTAATTCTCTACTTCACTTTTTTTTGCCTTTCTTTTCTTGTGGGTCTTTACTTTTTGAGGATAAGAGTGGTTGAAATATTGCACATTGAAATTCTGGGAGCGTGAAACCAGTGTGAGGATATTTCAAGACTCCCTCCTAGCTTTGATTAAACCGCTAAAAACTCAGCTCTGTTCATCAAGTTATCATATTTCAAATCGTTTCCATGAAAAAGAATCCAAAATATCCTATTAAAATGGCTCAGATTAAACGCTACACCTTTGCTCTCAATTATATAGAATGCAGGGATCTTTGAATATGCAAATGTTCCACGCCTCCGTTCAAATGCCCATTTGCCCATTTGCCATTTACCTGCAACTTGATACTGTTAGTACCTACATGATTTTTACTCTACTCACAAAAAACACAAACCACTTTGCCAGCTACTCTACGCAACTTAATGGTTATGAGCAATATTTGAGTAATTGAGCCATACATGTTTGTAATGGAAACAAAAACCAAAGACAAAAAAGGAGAGCAAATTATACTGGGTCACCTGCAAGCTGTCATACCAAAATGTATTTTATCACTCTTGATAACATTAGAAAGTGTATAACAACATATTAAACAGCTAACGTTAGCTAGCTTATGATGTGTTGCTATCGTTAAATGAATCTCGACCCCGTTTGCTAGCTCTGTGAGGTTAACGTCCGTATAAAGATAAACAATCTGATGTGCATGAGAATCATCAAATTCAGCAGATAAGTCATCTAAAATGTCCTCTCAACCTTTTACATGAATCATGCAACTTGGCAGGCTACTGTTCGCTGATATTATCTGGCTAGTACACTGAAAATGTGTAGGACACAATCCATAGATAAAGGGAAATAAACTTACCAGTCAACCAACATGTTGGCTCATACTCACTGTGTCCTTACGATAAATTATATAACCGGTGCCTCACTTCAATATAGAATTTGTGGCAAAACCCATCTATTTTTGAATAGATTTAAATTTTCAAAACGGTGATCTGGAAAATGTCTGCGGCGAACCAAAGTTTTCTCTGCAACTTTGGCTGGGATATTATAGTTTCAAGATGGTAATGCTCAACCATCACGTTGGGTACTTATTTCTCTCTTGATGTGTCTTAGAGCATTTGAAAAACACCACAAAGAAAGGTTAGCAAGGTTAAAGCTGGAGTATGCAATTTTTCAAAAAAAGCACTATTTGTCATATTTGTTAAAACTGTCACTATGACCTGACAGTGGGATGCGATGCATGAGCGTGTGACTCGCGTTAAGTTAATTAGCTGGTGAGCTGCTCTCTTGCAAGCTGGTGAACATTAAGAACAACTGCTGTATAAATATTGCTTCAGTTTATTTTATTTTTGAGTTTTCTGCACAAAAAGTGCAAAGAACAATTGGCCAGTTCAAGAAACCTGTAGCTCTCGCTATCAAGTGGGTGTAATCGCAGGCATCATAGGAGTAAGCTGGGAGAAGACTAGAATGACATATCCTACTGTTAGCATCATGCTGCTGCAATAAAAAGACCTGTGAAATCCATTGCTCGGTTGTCGTTTCTATCGAGATGAAGTTTTGAGCTTCCAGTTTGCCCTTGCCGACTTGATCGCGTGAGCTACCCCTTTCTTGAACAGCCGGTTTGTTCCTTGCACTTTTTGTGCTGAAAACCGATAGACAGCCCATTATTACGATCAACTCCAATATAACACAAGGTTAATAAGACTCATACGAACCATGTACAAATACTTGACTGGTAGTTTCTGGTGACCGATCGCAGTCTAACAAGGTTTAATGAACTGGAATCAAGGTCTATTTCATACTTCCAGACCGCCAGAGGCGATAAAAACATGGAATATATCATGCGCTCGCGCATTGGCTTCAAGAACTTATTGATTAGTTGTCATCTGATGACCTCATGACGCCCAAGTATATATAAACCTACACATGCGTCATGATCTTTCTCTTTTTCATTCTCGCCTGGTGGAGAACTTTTTTTTGAGACCTTTCTGCGACTGGTGCAGCTTACCTAGGGCTTAGCTTTAGCTTCCCCATCTAGCTGTAGTCGTAGCACGTCTGGATTATTACCGGCGAGTACCTATTGGTTTCCAGGGTTCCCTCGCTCGGTAACATCATTCCATTCCGACGAGTACCTCGGAGCCCAAGGTTCCCTCGTTCGGTGCAAACAACAGCCTAGTGTAAGGTAGGCAAACAGACTACATCACTAGCAAGTTGGCTACGTTCAAACGAGTACTTTCGGTTTCCAAAGTTCCCTCGTTTGACAAAGATAACCGGTTATCCGCTATTGCGTTTACTATGCGCTTCGGTTACATTAGTAATCTGCTAACAACTGCGCTAGCTCGGCTATTGTGGATCGAATTCACTGCTTCTGGCGACACATCTTTCTGATTTGGCTCTGTATTGCTTCGGAAGCCTCCCACATGGAGCAGTCCGCTTATTGCACGCAGTGCCTTACTGGGATGGACATGTTGGATAGGCATGACCGCTGTCAATCTTGCTTAGGCCTAGAAAATCTTCAAGAGGCACTTACCAACCCTTGCCCTGAGTGCAACGTCATGCCGCTTGAACAACGTCAACATCACATGAATGCTTTTTTCCAAACGCATCCGTAAATTTGGCTAATGCCGGCAACAAACATAGTAATAAGTGCAAGCATTCTAGTGACAGGGAGCAATTACAGTCGCAGTGCAAGCATTCATCCACTAAACTAGCAAAGCGAACGGATGAGCTAGCCACAACAGTTATGAAATTGCAAGCCCTTTTGTCAGACCCTGCAATAGAGGCTGCCGAGGAGAATCATGCTTTTGCTCCCCCTCTGTCTGATGACTCCACAGACATGCGTCTAGAGGACAGTGATGCCCTGTCAGTGGCAGCCACTGATTCTCTGTCTGCTGAGCAACATGATCAGCTCTCCAACGAGGTAGAGCTGCAATCATTACAGCCATTCTCAATACACTCAGTTAGTGGCAGTGAATTCTCCACTTTCTCCTCCTCTGTAGCATTGTCAGTGCGTGACGACATAAAAATGGCACTGGTTTAGTTGAACCTGGACCCACCTCAACCCCCAGTGGGCCCTACCAACTTGCTGTGCCTCTTTGTACCAGGGACAAACGAAGCACTTGTGCCTCATTGCAAGTACTTCACTGAGGTCGTATTCGCAGCTTTTAAATCAGCTTCCAGTCAGTGCCGCCCAGACCGTTCTGCCCGCATAATGGCAGACATGGCAACTCCAGACACGATTGATCTTGGCCTAATGCCAGCCGTGGAGCCCTGTGTTGCTGCCCTTGTTGTTACACCTGATGAAGCATTGGGTCAGGATGTGCGGTGCCCCAACAAGGAATGCAGACGTGCCGATAATGATCTGGTCAAGGTTTACAACACTGTTGATAGACTGGGCCGGATGGGAAACTCAATGGGCCGTATGCTTCTGGCCGTGCATTCTACCTTGGGCTCAGCCCCTGGGAATGTCGCTGTATCTGGTTTGCTTGATTCATCCCTGCAAGCACTTGGTGCTATGGCTAGTGACTGCAGAGGAGCACTGGGCCTCCTTGTCCAGGCAAGATGACAGGTGTGGCTAGCGCAGTCACGCTTGCCAGAGGTGTGCCGCAATAACCTGCAGGAGTTACCCCTATTTCCTGGTCGCTTGTTCGGGCCTGCCGCCCAAGAGGCCCTGGAAAGAAGGATGCGCGTTACAGAGTCACGCTCTCAGCACGTTGACCAACACCCAGCTTTTAGAGAGCCATCATTACGAGGGCCTCCACCCCACCAGGTCCCTGCTCTGCAGTGTCAACCTGCGTACACACCTAGCAGACATCCTCGTGGACAACACTGCAGGCCTACTCCACCGCCACTTTGGGTTGCTACAGGCGTGCACTCACACCCACTGTCTGCAAGACAGCCTCCGTTTCAGCGCCCCCCCCAAAGCCTCTGAAGCAGCAAGCAAATGCCGCTGACTGGCAGGGGTTGGCGGCGACTTGTTTTTCAGCACCTCAGCTGCAGTGCTGGAGGGACATAACATCCAATGGTTGGCTTCTCGAGACACTCGAGAAAGGCTACCGCTTGCAATTTTGCCGTCGACCACCACCATTTGCTCGGGTCCGTCCCACCGCAGTGAGAGACCCTCGTCAGGTTGCCACCCTTACTGCCGAAGTTCAAGAGTTGTTGCAGAAGGGCGCTATAGAGAAAGTAGACCCTCAAGGTCAGACAGAGGGATTCTACTCCCGTTATTTCCTAGTTCGGAAAAAGGATGGGGGGATTCAGACCTATCCTAGACTTAAGTCGCTTGAACAAGTTCCTAAAGTGCCTTCTATTCTGCATGTTACGCACTGCAGACGTCATCCGAGCCATAGAGCCGGGCGCATGGTTCATTACCATAGATTTAAAGGAAGCCTATTTTCATGTGCCCATTGCGATGGAACACAGACAATTTCTTCGGTTCCGGTTCCTGCAAAAGATTTATCAGTTCAGAGTGCTTCCTTTCGGGCTTTCTCTGGCACCCCGGGTTTTTTCAAAGTGTATCCAGGCGGCACTGGAACCCTTGCAATAGGAAGGCATTTTGGTCCTACCATACCTGGACGACTGGCTGCTTTGTGCATCAACCCCGGCACAGGTAGCAGCTAACGCCAGCCGTCTCATACACCATGTCACAGTGTTGGGCCTCAGGATCAACTGGGAGAAAAGTTGCCTCATCCCTGCCCAATCAGTGAATTTTCACGGCATGCACTAGGATTCGAGGATCATGCGTGCCACACTCGCCAGGGCCAGACTGGAGACAATCCAGGATGCCCTAGCAGGGATCCAAGTGGGGTACAAGGTCCCTTACGTTCGACTCTTGAGACTGGCAGGGCTGTTGATGGCAGCAACCTCTGTCATTCAACTCGACATGCTGAACCTGCGTTTTTTCAGCTATGGCTGAATCAGATTGCGCCTGTCTGCAGTCCACCACAGGCAGACCTTGGCACATGTGACAGACAGCTGCAACTCATCTCTGCTTCTATTGAAGCAGAGGACTTCTTACTGTCCGGCGTAAAGATGGGCCCACCCCCTGCTCGCAGGGATGTGGTCACGACGGATGCCTCCCTCATGGGATGGGGTGGGGTATGGCAGCGCCAAGGAGTAAGAAGTCGATGGGACCCTCATATGAAACGATGCCATATCAACCTCCTAGAACTGCAAGATGTCTTCCTGACCTTGAAACATTTCGAGCATGTCCTGAGGGGGAAACCTGCTAGACAGGGCCGACAACACCTCAGTGGTGTTTCACATAAATCATCAGGGTGGCACAAGATCCCTCCCATCTCCAACCACTACATCACCCGAAGGAGTGGCACGCTAGACTAGGGACTGTGAGCAAAGACAACACTCAGGACAAGACGGGGAAGAACGAGGTGCAATGCATGGAACTGAAACATGGTATGGAAATGAAAACATGGCTAAGAATAAACCGAACTAAAACATTGCAAATAATAAAACATGAAATCTAATTTACCAAAACACAATACATAATCAAAGAATGGTCTGACATAAGCGGAATGCACGAAATACATGGGTCAGACAAAACATGGCACAAGGCCAGGCACAGAACTTGAACTTGACCATGGGCATGAAACATAGAACATGACATGGCAAAGACAGATTCACAACAGAAAAAACTATTTCACAAGCGCACAACTTTTTTACACCCGCACAAAACCATTTCACAAGCTCAAAATTTTTTTGCACACAAAATATTTCTACAAGTTCAAAACTCTTTTACACACGCACAAAACTTTTGGCCCTAATTTGATTCCATTGTTTTTAACTTTTAACCAGTGGTTAATCTCTGTGGTCCTTCACCAGTCCCTGACTCGAGTTGTGTGTACACGTGTTTTGTGTTATTTCCTCAGGTCCTCAGCCATCTCAGTGGTGAAGATTCTGAGAGTGCTGCGGGTGCTCAGGCCCCTGAGAGCCATCAACCGAGCCAAGGGCCTGAAGGTTTTCCTTCCCTTCTGAGTCTACCCCTCTCCTCGCTTCACCTTTCCATCTCTTCCTCTGCTGAGCCCTCCTCCCTTCTCTCTCTCGCTCACTTTCTGTCTTTTATTTACGTTTACCTCTTTGGGGTCGTTCACACCGAACATGCTTTATCGGCTTGGGGTGCCTTTTTGATTATTATTTCCAATTATTTGAAGCGTTTTCAGTGTTTGCATTTGCTATCCGGACACCTTGCGCTTTTAATGAGCGTCAACTGGAAAGCATAGCACCTAGAGCCTGGACAAAAAAGCATCTCACAATGCTATCAATCTTCTCCCTCCTGTCCAATTATGTGAAAGTAGAAGCGGAGTTTGATTTTTTGTTTGGAACTATTGCCAACGTAGACGGGGGAGAAATCAGCTCTTACCGTCGGCACTTTCTTGGGTCTGAATTCACAATTTCACAAAATTTTGTTGCCGTCGCAGAAAATGCGCATCAAGGGCTTTTTAATGAGTAAATCAGGACAGAAGCACGCAGAGTTTCCATGGCGATATACCACATTGTTTGGTGTAAAAGGCCCCCTTCACACTCAGACTGTTTCAGTTGCTAATGTCCCGGCCTGACCTCTGTCTCTGGTTTATCTCCACAGCATGTGGTTCAGTGTGTGTTTGTGGCCATCAGGACCATTGGAAACATCATGATTGTCACCACTCTGCTGCAGTTCATGTTCGCCTGCATCGGAGTGCAACTCTTTAAGGTCACTGTTCTTTTTTTATGTCAGTAGTTGTACATTTCAATATAATAATTACAAATTCAGATGGCTATTGTCTATAAAATGTTTTATGGACTCCCTCATATGCTGTTGAAAGATAGAAAAAGGGTCACACTTTAGATGAAGTGTTACTCATAAAGGCTTTATACAGCATGTATAATGCCTTCATACATGAGACATAATGTCTTCATAAATCATACATAAGCAAATTTCATGCTTTGTAAAGGGTAAAATAACACATCTTTATTCAGCATGTGTTGCAGATATGATATAACTGACAGTGTCACTTAGCTAGTGGCTAAACGCTGTAAATTTTCAGCTAAGTGACATTGTCATTGTCACATCTGGCATCACATGCTGAACAAGGATGTGTTATTTCACCCTTTACAAAGCATGAAATTTGCTTATGTATGATTTATGAAGACATCATGTCTCATTTATGAAGGCATTATACATTCTGTATAAAGCCTTGATGATCAACACTTCATCTTATGCATGGTCGGAAAAAGACTTTGCTGACACAGAAGTCGATTTGAAATAAAGCTGTAAGCATAGTCCCATTGATGAATAACATGCTATAAGCGGATGGAGATGGTGTGGTGAATGTGTCCTTATTACAGGGGAAGTTCTACCGGTGCACTGACGAGGCCAAGTCCAGCCCTGAGGAGTGCAAGTAAGCTATTTATTCTAATGTTTTCAAGTGTTTTGTGTCAAGCATTCCAGATCACACAAGTCCCTCATTTGATATTCTTCTTTGTAAATCCTGCCCGTGGGTGGGTATTGGGTTTTGCCTGAAAGTGGGGGATGTTAGAACATGCTGAAATCAGGTTGCCAGGTTTCGGCCCTCAATTGGCAGGGCTTCAGTGTGGGTTTGTTTGGAAGGCTTTTAGACCAGTTTGCCAGGTTTACACGCTGAATGGGAATAGCCTCAGTGTGGGTGGCGCAGTTCTGTTCTCTCTCCTGCAGGGGGACCTACATCTTTTACAAGGACGGTGATGTCACCATGCCCGCTGTTCGCGACCGCGTGTGGTACAACAGTGACTTCAATTTCGACAACGTCCTGGTGGCAATGATGGCCCTTTTCACAGTATCCACCTTTGAAGGCTGGCCAGCGTAAGACACTTTTCATCTCTCTCTCTCTCTCTCTCTCTCTCTCTCTCTCTCTCACAGACACACACACACACATATACACATACACCACACACACTCACACTCAAGAACAACCCCATTTGTGCACAACAAAAGCTCTTTGTTCTTGAATCACATATTGCTTCTTTCCCCATTCATACCTTTCACAACTCTGTTAATCCATGGAGTTACATATACTGACATATTTCAGTACATATACTGAATTATTTTTATTATTGGTTATTTTTCTTTTACCTTGTATTATTGATCTGTTGGACCTATTTATTTGTTATCTGCTCTTTTTTTTCCCTGTTTTTATTGTTTTTTTCCTTATTAATTTTATTGCCTTATTTTAATTGTCATTGCCTCATTTTGATTTTTAATTTGCTTGTTTCATTGTTATTTGCCGTTGTTTTTAATTGTTAAGCACTTTGTAACGTGTTTCTGAAAAGTGCTATATAAATACATTTATGATATTATATTATCAACACCAGCAGTCACCAGTCCTGTTCCCAGAGATCTACCTTTCCCTAGATTTTCAGTACAACCTCTATCTGGCTCTCGTGACTCTTCTCATTAGCGGCTGATCAGGGTCTCCAGCATCTTTGTGAGGTGTACTTTACTAGGATTAAGTGAAAACCTTCAGGATGAAATGTCTCCAGGACCTGAGTTCATGACCACTGATCCACAATAACTCATTCCTTGCCCATATACAGGATACTTTGTTTACCATTGAACTGAACTCTTTGTTTCTGTCCACATATCAGAGCTCTGTGTTTCTGTTCATATATCAGACCTCTATGTTTCTGTTGATATATCAGACCTCTATGTTTCTGTTGATATATCAGACCTCTGTGCTTCTGTTGATATATCAGACCTCTGTGCTTCTGTTTATATATCAGACCTCTGTGTTTCTGTTGATATATCAGAGCTCTGTTTCTGTTCACATAACACAACTCTTTTTTTTCTGTTCATACATCACAACAGCGTTTCTGTTCGTATATCTGAGCTCTGTGTTTCTGTTCATATATCTGAGCTCTGTGTTTCTGTCCACATATCTGAGCCCCGTGTTTCTGCTGATGTATCAGAGCTCTGTGTTTCTGTTCATATGTCAAAGCTCTGTGCTTCTGTTGACACAACAGAGCTCAGTGTTTCTGTTCATATGTATGAGAGCTCTGTTTCTTTTCACATATCAGAGCTCTACGTTTCTGTTCATATATTAGAGCTCTGTGTCTCTGTTTACATATCAGAGCTCTGTGTTTCTGTTCACATATCAGAGCTCTGTGTTTCTGTTCACATATCAGAGCTCTGTGTCTCTGTTCACATATCACAGCTCAGTGTTTCTTTTCATGAGTCAGAGCTTTGTGTTTCTGGGCACATATCAGAACTCTATGTTGATGGTCATATATCAGGGCACTGTGTTGTTGTTTACTCATCAGAGTTTTGGGGTTCTGCTTACATATGAGAGGTCTGTTTCACATGTCAGAACTATGTGTTTCTGGCCGTATATCAGAGCTTTGTGCCTCTGTTCACAAAGAACTCTCTGCTGTTATTCACATTCTGGGTGTCTGGCCATATATTAGAGTTTTGCATTTCTGTTCCGAGCTCTGTGTTGATATGTAAATATCAGAGCTCTGTGTTTCTGTTCACATAACGGAGCTTTGCTTCTTCACGTGCATCAGAGCTCTGCCCTCTGTATCCCACAGGCTTTTGTACAAGGCCATTGACTCCAGCCAGGAGAACATGGGCCCCATCTACAACAACCGTGTGGAGATCTCCATCTTTTTCATCATCTACATCATCATCATCGCTTTCTTCATGATGAACATCTTCGTTGGTTTCGTCATCGTCACATTCCAGGAGCAGGGCGAGAAGGAGTACAGGAACTGTGAGCTGGACAAAAACCAGGTGAGCTAAAAACTACTGCCCCTGCTTCAGGGGTAATATTGCCCTCTCTGCGCCTGAGAACTTAAAATGGGTGTGTTTGAGATTTGATTCTATTGTGGCTGAATAGTGTGTGTTTGGAACTGATTTTTTTACTTTAAGGCACCGGTAAGACTTAGATTTTATGATTGCAAACGCGAGCATGGCCCACATGTAGCCTACATGTAGTGATGGGAAACTAAGATAAAAAACGATGTACAGAATTACGCAATGGAAACGACATCTGCGAGGATGCAGAAGAGGGTTTAATCACAGGGATATGGCTTCGATTGGGAGGCTCAGCTAAGTTGTATTTGTGCTGATGTAACTAACTCCACTGTAGACGTCCTCAGGGCTTAAGTCAGCGGTACTGGAACTTTGCAGACGACTTTGGGAAATGTAAAGAAAGTAGTCCGGTATTGGTTGGTTGGATCACATTATTGGTTTATGTTTGGTAATGAATGGAATCTAACCAATCAGGACGCGACAAAGCTGCATTACACATGTGCAATACCAAACGTGTATCTCATGGGTTGTATCACACTGAATTTCAATCACTTATGAGATATATCTGGGCAGTAAGCCACAGAAATGGCTTGTTTTCTATTTACATGTTCATTGAAATGAACTGTCCTGGTGGTCTGAAGTAGGGCTGGGACGATTCTGAATCGATTTTTTTTTAAGGCGTAGTACCACTACCTGCTGCCATGGGGCGAACATCCGAGCTTTCCCTTTTCATTCATTAAACCCGATGCAGGTTGAACGAAAGTGCTAAACATCAAAGGGCACGTGAAATGCTTCCGGAAAAAAACTTTTTTCGGCGACATGATGCATGGAGCCAAGTAAAGGACTACAGAATCGTATCCTATTAACTAATTAGGCTACTCTTAGAAAAGTAAGCTGTTCCAGTTTACTTGCTTGATTAGTAATCAAATGGTGGATGCGTTTACTTTTGAAGTTGAATGAGTAGAGCTGTTTAAGACAGCGTGTTTGATTGCTGCATTTTGAAATTTAAATGGCCATAGAACAGCACAACATGAACACGATTGCCATCGTCTCGGCATTTCGTGTGACTGTGATAATTTATACCTCACATTCACGTTTCATCCACTTTTCAGAATGTTTTCCACCTTGTGATCTGAAAACAAATCTCTTTATTTTTACTTTATCGTTATGGATCTCCTAAAAATACTACAATGAGAGATGAAATGCAGAGTTGGGATGTGGTGATGTTGAACGAGGATTTTTTTAAGTGTGATAAGACCGCTTGTTGTCATGGGGTCGCGTGTAATTTCTTTAAACAGACACACCTGAAGCGGCAGGATTTAAAATGCCATCGGGAAGAAGCCTGAGTTTAGATTTCGATAACTGCAGGCAATCCGCCCTTCCCTAAATCTGCACCCGTGTACTTGTCCTAAATAACAATCACGCAATTCCAATAGCCTATAACGATTAAGATGTGATGTTGCAAAGCAGACAAGCCTAACTGAGCTACGGCATTAGAGTGAAAGAATACCAATAATTTGAATAATTTAAAAAAAATCTTCCTCTGCATTGCATCTCTCAGCATTTTAGGACATTATTAAAGATTAATTTAAAACAGATTTCTTATAAGATTTTAAGTGTCTAAAAAATACACAAGGTGGAAAACATTCTGAAAAGCGAATGAAACGTGAATGTGAGAAATAAATTATCACAGTCGTGCGAAATGCGTGGCAATGGAAATCGTGTTCATACTGTGTTGTTCTATGGCTGTTTAAATTTAAAAATGCAGCAATCAAACATTCTGTCTTAATAAACAGCATTCATTCAACTTTGAGTGTAAACGCATCAAACATTTGATTGATTTGCTAATTAAGCAAAGTAAACTGCAACAGGTTACTTTTTTTAGAGTAGCCTAATTGGTTAATAGGAGACAATTCTGTAGTCCTTTATTTGGCTCCGTGCAGCGTGTCGCCGAAAAATACTGATGTCAGAATTAAGTTTTTTTTTTCCGGAAGCATTTCACATGCCCTCTGATGTTGAGCGCTTTTGTTTAACCTAGGCCGGGTTTTATAAAGGAAAAGCGAAAGCTCGGATGTTCGCCCCATGCCAGCAGGTAGTGGTACTACGCCGTAAAAAAGAATCGATTCAGAATCGTCCCAGCCCTAGTCTGAAGTCAGAGAAATATCTTTTGTGAGCAATATGAATGTTTTCATCATTCTTATCTTAAAAATTCTGTTTGTAATCAATCTCATTTAGTTGTGCATGAAGAACAAGAATCTGCCTCCAAGAACAACTTCATTATATGCTGCTGTGAAATGAAAATGGGCAGTAGAATCCTATGCTTAGTTTTGCCACGTGAAACTAAGGCTAGTGTAGATGGTAGCTTTAGTTGTAGCTCCCCAGTAAGAGTCGTAGTTTAGCTCTGACATTGATGTACAAAAGTCGCTTCCTACAGTGGCTCTTCTCAGGTGGGATTGGATACCCCTGCGGTAAAAGAAGTCCTGTTTGACGAAAGTTTGTACCTGAAACATGAGATACCTGAGCGAAAGATGCAGCCACGCAACATTAAGGGAGACCCCAGGGTAACAGACGTATTACACTGAGAGAGGAATTTGCTCAAAGCCATTATATGATGCTAACTATACAACCCTGTTACCCAAATCACAGTCCTTGAGGGCCGAGATTTGCTAGTATTCCACCCTCCCCTTACTCTTGGAATCAGGTGTGATGCTGGTCAGGCCAGTCAGTGGCAGTTATGTTAAATTAATTGCCCAGAAGGGAAGAAAACTAGGGCAAGATTTAAATTTGAGGGCCAAATTTAGGGATCCCTGCTCTGCATGTGTTCAAACAAGATTTTGGCAGCAATCTTCTAACTTTAAGTACCAAAATCTGTATGATAAACAGCAGTAGTTTTCTCCATGCCTGTCGCTTCATTCTGTGACATTGAAATGCTTTTCTTGGGAAAACGCGTCTGAATAGTTTAAACCAGTGTTTCCAAACCCTGTTCCTGGAGTTTCCTGCACATTTTAGATTTGTATCTGATCGGATACACCCAGTTCAGGCCATGAACGGGTCAGCTGAATCAGTTGTGATGGAGCAGGAAAATTCCTGAAATGCAGAGGACTCGGGCAAAGCAGGCACAAGGTTGGGAACACTGGTTTCAAATTTACTGTTTATTAAGCACCAGTAGAGGGAGCCAGATGTCAGTATGCTTTAGGAGTGCCATAACCTGTTCTACAGAATTAAACTACAATTGCCTTGGAAACTGTGCAAAGGTTTTGTCCCTGAAGTACTTCAGCTAGCTTTCAGTGTTCATACAAATGTAATCTTTTTTTTTCCACTTTAAACTGCCCCAGTGCAACTACTGGGAAGTGTTTATCCATCCTTTGTCTATACTGCGACTTCCTTACCAGGGTTGCGAGGGAGCTGGAGCCTGTCCATGCCTACTATGGGTGGAAGACAGGGAAACACCCTTGACAGCTTGCCAATCCATCATTGGGTGCACACATCATTTACATACTATTCACTCACACCTATGGGCAATTTTTAGCCTAGCATGGATGTCTTTGTACTATGGGAGAAAACCAGGGTACCTAGCGGAAACCAAAACAAACACGGTGAGAAGCAGTTACAATCAGTATAGTCTTCCTTATTGTCATTACGTTGTACATTGCCACTGAAGGTACGGCCAACCGTATACTTTATTGGGGTGACAATTTCACCAGTTACCACGCAAGCAAAGATTGTCACCTTGATGTCATCCCTGATCTCCATTCAGGCACAGCCAGATACTTAGATTTGTATCCGAGTTTGGGTGAGGGTTAGGGTTAGGGTTTGGTGAGAGTAGAAGGCCATCAGGTATATCTTGCCACTGGCCGTGCTTGGATGCACAGTCATCATGGACAAACAATGAAGTTTGCAAGAGCAGTGCACGATCATCAGATACACTTTCAAGGTCCCACTAATTCTGGGCATGGTGACCATGTACACAAGACATATTTGGAAAGACGAGTGTAAGGCCATCTCTGGTGAAAGAGAGTGAGCCTCCCTCTGTTGGTTGTATTCATTAGGCAACAGCTATAATGTAGAATAAAGTACTTTACATCAAAGTTTTGTTTTGTCAGCAACGCTGGTAAAGTAATGGCACCATGTTTACCATATTTACACTGAGCACTGTGATTTAATGGACAGTGTCCTGTCCTATGCATTATTTTGGTTCTGTACCCCAGCACTTGGAGTCTGAAAGGATAAAATGACAATTAGATTACATGCAAACTGTCTCCTGTAATTTGAGGCGAAAATGGCTTGTAGAAATGACTGCACCTTTTGTAGATTGTCCCCTCATTTTCAGGCAGATAAAAACTATTGGATGGTGTAAATGATGCAGAATAAAGTAATCGTGCATATCATTTACATGCAGTGACTGTTTGAAGACTCTGACGCACAGACATCACCAAACGCTGGGTATCATCCCTTATGATGTTCTGCCTGGCCTGTGCTGCTGCCATCTTCAGTTCCTACCTGTTTTGTGGGCTTTTGGCTTTCAATCTCCTCTGCAGCATGGAAAGTGCGGGTTGAACTGGATTCAGCTCCAGTGATTGAATTGGCCAACGGAAGATAACTAAAAAGTCTTGCTGTCCAATAAATTATGGTGCTCACTGTTGGTATGGGCATTTATTTATTAACTATACCTGTAATGTTGTAGTTAATGATTCAATTTGTGCCCCCCATCTGCAGCGCCAGTGTGTGGAATACGCCCTGAAGGCCCGGCCCCTTCGCCGATACATTCCTAAGAACCGTTACCAGTACAAATTCTGGTATGTGGTGAACTCCACTGCTTTCGAGTACATCATGTTTGTCCTGATCATACTCAACACCCTGTGCCTGGCCATACAGGTAAGCACTGGCCCTCAAAGTCAGCAATGTTTGTAGGAACACTGACAATCGTACCTAGAGTTCAATCCGCCACCGCTTCCTGGCAGATAAACTCAATCAATCAGCATCTCTGCTGTTTCTCAGTATTCTTGGTTTGCATTCAAGTATTTCTATGTAATATGGTCCCTTATCTCCGCATTACAAATTACCTTGTCAGCACACCTGATGTTAATCTTTTCGTTGCAACCACAGTCTTTGCGTCTCATGGAAGCGGCTCTGTTTTTTTGTGTAGCATTATGGTCAGTCCCATCTGTTCAACTACGCCATGGACATCCTCAACATGGTCTTTACCGGAGTTTTCACCGTAGAGATGCTGCTCAAATTAATTGCCTTCAAACCAAGGGTAGGTGCCCCTTAGCGCACACTGAGTGTGGGCTAGAGGTTAGCAAACGCCAGCACGCAAGAAACCACTCTGATATCAAGATACTGATTTTCAGCACCATATTTGGCCATTTACAAGTGCATATGAAAAATTTCCATCAATGATCATGTGTGCAAACACACCGGTTAAGAGTTTGAAAACAAAAAAATAAACTTTTTTTTCCTCCTACTTGCATATTATCTCAGTCAGGAAAAGTCTTATAAGCGCATCAGATCTCCTCAGCCATGTCTTTAACTGTGCAATGACCCAATTCGTACATTTGATAAATGTGCAGATTAATCAAAAATGTAATGTTGCAACAAATTGGTTTCTACAGAAAATGCGTGCTTTATTTTGACGCAGACTAAAATGTGTGCTGTATTCGATGCTGACATTTTGCGACACATATATGTGTATAGTGGAGAGAAGATGATTGGTCGTTGCATATGGATGGCCTAAATGGGACAGAGTGGATCCTCGGTGTTCAGTGACAGGTCCATTCTCCCCGTGGACGGCCCCCGGTCATCCCATCAGGAAATGCGGGCCGAAGAAATGCATAATTTTCCTTGTTTCTGCTGCTCATCTTCACTCATGTAGCCTTTTTACACCTGGTCAGAATGCCTCTGGGTTTTTGAGAGCTTGGGGCTAAGATAGCGGGGGGCTGGTTTCACACCTTCTATCTTAACCAAGGACTTTCTCTTAACGTGGGGTTTTCCTCGTACAACCTCGAGCACTAAATGAAATGGTTTCACACCAGAAACATTTACACTCATGAGCACAGCTATCTTAGCCCTGGAACACTCTGGTCCTTGCCCACTTTTTTGTGAAACCAGATGTGAAATGAAAGGATTTATATGGGAGATGCGTAGTAGTGCTAAGTAATGCCTCACTTGGTAGCCCCAGAAAAACTGGGTGTGAAATGGCTACTGCACTGTTAAACTGCTCTAGGAACCAAAATGACACTGACTTTGGTTTGCCTTCAATGCCTCCATTGCTTAATGGACCTTTCCGACTGGTCAAAGACGTGTAGATAAACTACCAATCAGATTTACTTATCTTGCTAAGGTCCTGCCTACCTCGATAGTACCACCATATTGTCCCACAACCAGTACAATCATTAGCCCTCTGTAATAGGCCCAGTTGGTGATTTGTTTTGAAAATTGCTCTTAGATGTGCTTGGGAAATGTGTAATTTTGATGAAAGATACTCTGCCTGACTACGGAGAGCTCAATTTATCCTTTTTCTTAAGCCAAAAATGCAGTTGGCAAAGTCTTTATGTTGGATAAAGGTATGCGGATGGCCTCACACGCAACTCACTGACAACAAGATGGACAAACATTAGGCTGTATACGCTCAGTAGTAATCAAATAAAATTTTTTGCCCTTTCGCCTTCAGTGTTGAATTGAAGTTGTGCAGTTTCAACCCCTGCAGAGACTTAACCAGGCCGAAAATATGTGAAAAATGTCCACTTATCCTTGAAGGAAACAAACAAGTTCCAAATGGCTCTTGTTAAGTATCATCACGCTAAAACAAGCAAGAATGACATGCCGCTTAAAAACTGATAAGATCAGGGGTCAATTCAGCCCAAATAACACTGCATGTGATGCATTATTACAGCTCTGATGATTTCAGTGGTATGACATTACGTGATCTGACCAGCGTGAAAGAAAATGGGTTTTCTGGTTCTGATGAAGTTGTAGTTCACAAATGCATGCACTTGCATACCCAAAATTAAAACTTATATGATACGAATATGAATCTATCCCTTCTAAAACTGCTTACCATTCTTTATACGAGCAGTACAATTCCACTATATTGTTTGATCTCAATGTCCAGTCTATGGAGTGCTTGGCTTTTCTGCATCGATTGCCAGCACTTCACTGAGACTCTTGTATCCCCACCTATTCCGTAAAAAATTTTGATATCGTGAATATATCCTTGTGTAAAACAGTGAAGGCCTCTCTGGACAACTTTGCCGGACTAGTTGAACGCGTTCGGTAAGAAACGAACTGCAGTATTATCGGGAATATGAGCAAGAGTGTTGTGCTCAAACTTCTGATGTGCAGTTGACATTTTTGAACTGAGCTGCTTCACATGGGGGCCTTAGCAACTGTAACTGGGGGGGCGGAGCTTGTGGAACTAGTTGGAAAGGTCCATTATTGTGCCCTTGTATCCCTTATCCTTATTCATAGATGGTAGGATTGCATGATTATTCTAAGCCTCTAAACTGCCTTTGAGGAGTCTGCAGTTCATCAGTGAGCTACGTCCATGACTGCAGGAACAGTAACCTGTTCTCTGGGGTTGTGGTCATGTGAGATCACGGTAACGGAGTCCCCGCCCACACAGTATGCATACACTGTGTTTTGTTCTCCTTCTCTCTCTGCCAAAGTTTTCCATCTTTATCTGTTTGATCTTTCCGTTGCACCCTTCCTCCACCCCCGCTGTTTACCAAAACCACTTTGTTCAGGGCTATGTCACGGATGCCTGGAACGTGTTTGATGCCCTGGTGGTTATTGGCAGCGTAGTAGACATCATTCTCAGTCAGATAGACGTGAGTATGCCCAGCTCCCGCATTGCTTCACTCCGCTTTGTCTCAAACCGCTCTGCCGGTCAGCTTTCATCCCCCCATCTCTCAGGCAAGTCACTGTTCCAGAACTTTCCTGTCTTCCTGTCTCCTGTGATTCACTTGGCGTGATTTCTGGGGCCTGAGGGCTCTTAGACTGTGTGGCATTGCTGTTCTCCAGGCCCTCTTTCGTACAGCACGGGGTAATGATGCGCTATTCACTGCCGTTTGGTTCAGTGACACTGTGAGCTGATAAAGACTTGCATTGCCTAACCCTTTTCATGTCATAGTGATTTATTGCTGGGAAGGGGCAGGAAAGACTCTCCTCCATCAGCTTTGACGGTAACCACAACATTTGCGTAACTATTCACCAGCAAGTAGTTTTATTTGTTATTGTTTGTATGGCATTTACAACCCCAATTCCGAAATAGTTGGGACGAAGTGTAAATTGTGAATAGAATCAAAATGCAATGACTGTCAGATCACGTGAGCCAATGTTATTTACAATAGAACACAGATAACAAAATGTTCAAATGTTGAAACTGTGACATTTTACATTTCTATCCACAAAATGAGCTCATTTCAAATTTTCTGGCTGCAACAGGTCTCAAAAAAGTTGGGACACTGGCAAAAAAAAAAGGGCTGAAAAAGCAACTTGTATGTAAGAGAATCAGCTGAAAGAACATTTCGCAAGTAATGAAGTTAACTGGCATCAGGTGTGTAATATGATTGGCTATAAAAGGGATGTCTTAGAGAGGCGGAGTCTCTCAGAAGTAAAGATGGCCAGAGGCTCTCCAACCTGTGAAGGTTTGCGGAAAAAAATTGTGGAATACTTTAAAAACAATGTTCCTCAAAATCAAATTGCAAAGGCTTTGAAGGTCTCATCATCGACTGTGCATAACATCATCAAAATATTCAGAGAAACTAGAAAAATCTCTGTACGTATGGGACAATGCCGATGACCTTTACTGGATGCCCCTGTCCTTGGGTCCTCAGATGCCACTGTATCACTCACCGGCATGATTCTGTCATTGACATTACTAAATGGGCCCAGGAATACTTCAAGAAACCACTGTCTTAAAACACAGTCTGCCGTGCCATCCACAGATGCCACCTAAAACACTATCATGCAAAAAGGAAGCCATTGTTGAGCATGATCCAGAAGCCCCGCCGTGTTCAGTGGGCCAAGCCTCATTTAAAATGGACTGTAGCAAAGTGGCAAAGTGTCCTGTGGTCAGACGAGTCCAAATTTGACATTCTTGTTGGAAATCATAGGCGTTGTGTCCTCTGGGCTAAAGAGGAGAAAGACCACCCCTCCTGTTACCAGTGTTCAGTTCAAAAGCCAGCATCTCTGATGGTATGGGGATGCATTAGTGCATATGCTGTGGGACACTTGCATGTTTTAAAACGCACCATGAATGCTGAAAGGTATGTAAAGGTTTTTGAGCAACATATGCTCCCCTCCAGATGACATCTATTCCAGGGAAGGCCTTGTGTATTTCAGCAGGACAACGCAAAACCACATACTGCAGCTGTTACAACAGCATGGCTTCGTGGTAGAAGAGTCTGTGTGCTGAACTGGCCTGCCTGCAGTCCTGATCTTTCACCGATTGAGAACTTTTGGCACATAATTAAACGAAAAGTCTGTCAAAAAAGAGCCAAAACTCTCCAGCAACTGGAAGCCTGTATTAAACAAGAGTGGGATCAAATTCCAATGGCTAAACAGGGCTAAACACAAGAAACTTGTCTCCTCAATGCCCAGATGCCTCCACTCTATGTTAAAAAAAAGCGAAGATGTTAACAGGCCCCCGTCCCAACTTTTTTGAGACCTGTAGCAGCCATCAAATTTGAAGTGAGCTCATTTTGTGGATAAAATTGTAACATTTTTCAGTTATAACATTTGCTATGTTATATCAGTTCTATTGTGAATAAAAGACTCGCTGGTGTGATTTGAAAGTCATTGTGTTTTGATTTTATTCAGTTTACACTTTGTCCCAACTGTTTCAGAATTGGGGTTGTAGTATGATTGTGCCTCCCCTATAGTCGTCATGCCGGTGCCGAGTGCGGACCGCAGGGGAGAAGAGGCTTCAGAGGAGCAGTGCTGTCAGGAGCATTGAGGGCCTCCCATTGCTGCAATGCCACCAGGCCACAGTGAGACACTGGGGGACTCTGCGCCTGTGATTACTCGCATCTTAACTTTTCCATCTTTTCTCTTTTTCTCTGGCTTCTCTCCCCCCTCTCTTTCTTTCTCTCTCCTTTGTGTCTGCCTGCGTCCGTCTGCAGCACTATTTTGCTGATGCATGGAACACTTTCGATGCCTTAATTGTTGTCGGTAGCGTCGTTGACATTGCTATCACCGAAATCAATGTAAGTAATCACTTTTGCGGCCCTTGGACAGTTATGTGTCCCTCCTGAGTTGAAAAGCCTTGCAATAACACCGGGTGCTGGCCTCCATCAGTGTCTCAGAGCAAGCCGGCAGCATTAGATGAGTCAATATTGTGTATCAGTCTGAAAATGTGATGTGTGGTTGTTTTGTTAATTCATCTCAATCAGAGTGCAGCATTGCACAAGTTTTATTGCAAGGCTTATGCTGGAGAATATTGTGTTGTGTTCTGTGGGGACTGTGTGTTGTGATATATGTGCTGTTTTAGTCGCAGCTAATCGTGTTTCTTTTCAGATTTAATTCTCATGCTGTAGTGTTCTGACAGAAATGGCCACACTTATTATGCATACTTGAGAGAACAAGAGTGTATGCAAACAAATGCTTATGATTATATGTGTGTGTATTGGTAAGTGTGTCTTTGAGTGTGCAAACACTCTCACACAGGGATAGACATTCTTGCTCTCATAGTGAGCTGTTCATTTATTGAGAGTCATTTGTGAATTCAAGTGTTGTTGTTTTGGTAACCTCTTCAACTCTGCAATACCATCTTTGGGTGTGTCAAAGATACTTTGTTCAAACCTGTGGAACTTCAGGCCTGTTTTCTATTTTATTGGAGATCCCTAGTTTTCCCAAAGATCTCCGATATGTTCTGCTGAATTTCACCAAAATGTAAATGAAATGATGCACAAGATCTATATATGTTACATTGACAAAAGTATTGGGACACACCTCTTAATCACTGAATTCAGGTCTTCCATTCAGACCCACTGGCACAGATAAAATCGAGCACATAGCCATGCATTCTGCATTTACAAACATTTGAGAAAAAAATGGGTCGTTCTGAGGAGTTCAGTGTGGTGAAGCACGATACGGTCATTGGATGCCACCTTTGCAGTAAGTCCGTTTGCGAAATTTCTACTCTGCAAGATATTCCACCGTCACCTGTCAGTGGTACTGTTGAAAAGTAGAAGTGTTTACGAAAAACACCAACTCAGCCACGAAGTGGAAGAACATTTAAAGGAGACATGTATTAAGAAATCTAAAAATTCAGGCCTGCTGGCCAAGCTGTCATAAAAGTCAGTTGTCTATATTTTTCAAAGAACCGACAACACACAATTGAAAACTTGTTTGGTTTGTCTCTGGGTTTGTTACAGGCCATGCGATTTTTTTGTGTTCGGTTCTGGTGAAAATGTATTGATTCAAAGTGTTGTGGTGCTAAGTTTTGTGAGAGTGTGGTATGTTTTTGATTTTATGTTGCTGGTTATTTGAAAAGGGTACACATCTAACAAACTTTTGTTAGAGCTTGGCCGTTTTCTTTGGTAGGCCTGGAATGGGCAAATTATGCCTCTACGACAAGCTAATGTCATGGATATAGATATATAGATAGGAGATAATGAATAAAACTCTTTCTGGACACTCACTCAAACAGGAAAAGAGTAAAAGAGGCCATTTGAACACCCAGTCAACTCCTGCACATCACCAAAAAAACACAGCTGAAGTAGCCCTTTTCTGATGGGGTCATTCGTGGGAAACCGGGAAACACAGTGAGGAAGTCGAGTGCATTGACCATCGTCTGCCTGTCCTAATATGTTCATTTCTTGGTCTCGTTTCATTTTATATTTCTACCAGATTAGATTTATGATTGTCAAAAAGAATGTAATTGTTTGGCTACTGGTTGGCTCACCCGGTAAAAGGGTAAGTTGGTAGTAGTGAGCACCACGACCCTGGTTGGAGCCTGAGTTGCGCTAGTGCCCGGTCGCCTTTTTAGACCAGCGCGCAATTGGCTTCGCGCTGCAGATGAATAAATTGGGAGGGACTGCCAGGATTGGGATTATAGGTTTACAGTATTGCTCGCTGCTCAAGGGCCTCCTGTTGCGCAAACGCTCTGTTGACTCAATAACTGCAGAGTTCCAAACTTCCGCTGGTATTAACATAAGCACAAAAATTGTGGGCCAGGAGCTTCATGGAATGGGTTTCCATGACTAAGCAGCTGCTGGCAAGCCTTAAATCACCAAACACAATGCCAAGCGTAGGATTTAGCAGTGGAAACATGCTGCTACTGGACTCCGGAGCAGTAGAAACATGTTCTGTGGAGTGACAAATCACACTTCTCTTGCAGTCTGATGGTGCATGGCTGGACATTGGGAGCCACTGCCACCTCACTGCAAGATGATCAGGGGTTCAAATTTGGCCTGGGGCCTCTCTGTGTGGAGTTTGCAGGTTCCTCCCGCGTTCACATGGGTTTCCTCAGAGTAGACTGCTCCAGTTTCCTCCCATAGTCCAAAGACATGCATTTCAGGCTAATTGTACTCGAAATCGCCCATGAGCGCGTGAGTGAATGATGCATGTGCCCTACGATGGATTGGCGAGCTCTCTGGGATGGGTCCATGCCTTTCACCCACAGTCAGCTAGGATAGGCTACATCTCAACCGCAACCCTAGAAGAGAAGAAAAGTTATAGAGAATGGATGGATGGATTTAGAGTGGGATGTCATAATGGGATATCCCTTTAAGTGTAATGGCTTGGTTTCCCAATACATTTGTCCATGCAATGTATTTGCAGTTTGATATAATACCGCAGTCTTAAAAAAACATGGCATCCTGGATTTGAATATTTCACTCAACGTTAGTGTGATGTAGATTCTCTGAAGCGTTACAGCCTGACGATTCGGAATATGTAAGAATTTTCTACAATAATGAAAAAATTTGCATTTTATAACTTATCCCATTAATGTGCAAATTTCTTTTCAAAGTAAAAGTTGCATTTTATCATTGGATACGGTGTAGAATTCACGTGTAATGCTTAAATTTTGGTGAAAAAGAATTATTTTGTCATCGAGGACCCCAAATATGCATGTCCCATTTCAAATGTACACAGATCGTTGAACGCATACAAACATCATTCTGAGAAAATATTTAGATAATGCTATAGTCTCTGATTTTTGTTCTTAGTGTTGTATAAAAGTGTGTCTCAGAAAGAAATTGCACACTCACTTTTTGAGCATGCATAATGCTGTTACAGATTCAAGAAATTCTTGCAAATGGCGGCCCTCACCACTGCTGTAAAGAGACTACTCTCATAAGCACTAATACTTGGTGCGGGTTACTTCCTTGATTAACCTACAGCAGCTTAGTCAAAGGAACGTGGTCACTTGGGTTAGCTACAGAGGTTAAAATGTGCCACATCCCAAAAATAGGACAGTGGTCATTCATGGGTTAAGGGGAAATTCCAGGAAAAATCTTCAAGCGAGTTTAATTTGTTCAATATCTTTGTAATGCTGTTACTTGAAGACTGGAAAACCATTGGGTGACTTCTTCAGCATCCTGTACATCCTGTTCTTCTGCTCGGCCACATTTTTGGTTGACATGATAAGAGCTGGATTAACAATAGCGTATTAATTCCACTCTATGATTGCTACTAAGGGCTTGGTCTCCACTACGGATCGTTCCAGTACAGACGCACAGTCACTGTTACTCTTCGTGAATCATTCGGAAACAAAAGGAAGAAACAGCTAATGTTTTATAAACAGCCTCAGTAGTTTGGATTCAATGAAATATTTGTCGATGAGCTTGTCTATTACTGAGAACTTAAGACCTGAGATAAACATGTGATGTGCGTACCTCATGTTTGCTACATTGCATTTAATTACAATAGATGAAGTTGGCCACTCATTCATTTGTCCTTTATTTGGTGCACCTTGATGTCTGGTATTGTGAAATAACCAATAGGGTACTTGAGGTTGAGAGACCAGCACTGATTAGATACAAATGGAACAGACTGTGGAAATAGAGCCACAGACGTTTGAGGCCTGTTGGCTGGGTTAGTGGAATCTGCTGAATAGTCTTTTCTTTGCAGTTGCCGACTGCTGAGTGATTCATTGCCAAATTCTGTGCATTTTTACTACCCGTCCTCCTCAGCTGTGATTTTACCACTGCAGTCAGTCTGCAACATCCTCTGTTTGCTTCTCGCAATGACTCTGTTTGTGTATGTGTAGGTTTTATGTGTTTCCTGATATGCGAATGAGTGTGTGTGTGTCTTTGTGTGCATGCATGTGTGTGTGTGTGTGTGTGTGTGTTTGTGCGTGTTTCTGCCCTTCTGGATGTGCAAGCAAGCATGTCTGCTTAATTGTGTAGCTATACCTATATTCCTGTGTGAATATGTGAACTGATTTTTCACGTGCATGTGTGTGTGACTGGCTGTGTTATGTTTGTTTGGCACATGTGGGTATCGAGGGGTTTAGTTGATTTGCTATTCTGTGTTGCAATGTTGTCTTACAACCAGAATGTGTGAGAAAGTCTTTCAGTAGCCTATTGGATAACTGTGAAACAAATCCCATTACAAAATGAGGAATCCATTTTTTTCCCTGTAATTTCAGCATTGATACAGGGTGGGATGGGCAAAGCTGATCTTTCCCTTTTCCAAAAATTAAGCAAATTCATTTGTTGACAAGCATTTTTGACTGGTCGGTTCAGAGTTTTGGCGCATACATCTTTGGAAGTTTGCACGTGGTTTTGGCACGTGCAGCCGTGGGTGTGGACTAGTTATGCAGATCTAAGTTAGTCTTCTCGCCTGCAGTTTTTAGTTCTACGTGTGAATGCGAATGACACATCTAATACCCTCTGTTCAGTGCTTTAGTTTCTGACCTATTGGTGTTTGGTTTACTGGTGCATCTACTTCAGTCACTCTCAACGCTCAAAAAGCCACTCTTTTTTCCTGACTGAAAGTGCCAAAGCATAGCTCATCTTAAAAGAGCACAAGTCTTCGTTTGATTCTGGCCCACTGTAGGAGTTCAAGGTAGATGCGTAAATTCAGTGAATATTGTCATACTGATTTTCTCAAATAAGTGCTTTCTGGTATTTACAACCGCAACCAGTTAAACAGAGTTGAATACAAGCGGCACATTTCAAGAAATTTTTATTGTAAGCACCAATCGGTCATAAAGGCATTCCCTTCCGTTTAGCGGCACCATGGAGCAGTTGAAAATGAACGGTGGTGAATAGTTAATCTTTTCAAAATACTTTTAGACTCAGTTCTTATTTTTCTCAGATTTTCTCTGCAGTGTTAACCGCAATGCGTAGCGTAACATAACCACTTGTTTAAAAAGAGAATGGCGCGAGCAGAGTTGAGGCGTGTGTTCGATTAAGGGTCAGTGCAGGGTTGAGGAATGCCTGCACGGCAGACAGCTGGTAGCGCAGTTGCGATACTTTGCTCGTTTCTGAGGTTGCAGAGTAAATGGGAACCCCATGGCAGCGGGATCGATTGCAGCAGCTGAGTTTGTGGAGTCGTCCTATATTAGGTTTCCTTGTGTATAGCCGTAAGACCATACTGGTTATATTAATAACCAACCATAACCCTTGGTTTGTTTTTTGACTGGCTATTTCTGTTTTTGCTATTAGAAAGTTTAACCCCTGCGCACAGAATACAAATAATGCTATTTTTTTCCTGTTATGCAAAAGTTATTCCAGTGAGGCAAGATATTTGGAAATTCAATTACAGAATTATTTAGGAATTAAATTTTGGGATTTATTGACGCCAGCGTCTATATGTACGCAAAGGGGGTTAAGTAGGGAACAGCATGCCAGAGCAGGGCTTGTATATTGACTGAGGATCGGCTACTCTTGTTCAGATGCACTGCCATCATAGTCATGAGCTTTGTGACTCACTCACTCCTGTGCTGTTAAAAAAAATCTTCAGTATTCCAGTGCTCACTCTCTGCAGTGTCAGCATCTAGAGCCTGCTACTTTTATTCAAATTTATAGTACAAAGGTATCCACACATACAGTATATTACAATAGACCATGGAAGTAGTTTGCACTGTGATGCTTGAACTTAGCTGCCCCTATCAGGCAGTTCAACAATTAGAAGAATCGGCTAGTGTCGGCTATTCATTTGTTGGGAAGTTCAATATTTTGTGGCGATGATGAATGTCGTTTTTGTTTTGCTTTGTTTTTTTTTTTTTTTTAAGAAATGTATGTGTTTGGTTTTATGATGTGCATTATGAAGTGTTTCACTTCTCTAGGTTCCTGGAGTTTTCTAATAGCAACTGTCTAAGTTGTTTGGCACATCTTGGTGTGTGAGCACATATGTGCTGCTACCCGTTTGATGGGATAGTTTTGCTAAAGTATGGGTGCATGTAGATACAGGTCCTTTCAGTCAGGTACTGTATACTCCTTAGAGTTGTGAGTGAGCCATTAATGCAGCACTTTGATTTTAAAGCCGACGGAGCCTCCTGTGATGGAGGTGGAGGTGGAGGCTGGGGTAAGACACTCCACCCAATGCCTGTCCCCTCTCACCTCCATTTTTGGTTTTTGGTTCATTTTGTTATTTTTGGTTTGTATTATCTCTTCCCGAGTTTGAATTATTTTGAAAATTACCTTATTTTTAGTTTTGCCTTCTGGATATGATTTTTGTCATTATTTCCAAGTGGAATGTCACGCACACTTCTGGTTGGCCTGACCAGCAGCGTGGACAGTTCTTCCTGTTTGAAACCCTTTTTAATACATTTACACTATTGCATGTGACTTCCTGGAGGTCTGGACTGCCCTGTGACAGGGAAATGGCCCTCGTTCAGCTCTGCATGTTTGTTCCTCTGGAATAAGTAAGCCATGCTGGCACAGGTATGGCGGAGTTTTCCGGCATGATGCCCACTGTGTTTTTTTACCCCAGCACCTGATCCAGGTCTTTCAGTATAAATAATACATGGTAGTGCTTTAAAGCAAGTTTCACATCAGGTGAGGACATGCTCACATTGTAACTGAAGTGCAAGAAAAACATGATATCAAAAAAACATCTTATACATTTTAGTTGATATGATGTATTTTAGCTTTAATATGGAAGCATCTGCACGTCAGAGGAAAAATTGATTTGCTTTCTTCTTAGCGTGAATGAAAGTTTAACCTGAAAACAAATGCTTGTGTGAAGCATTGCCCTGCAAAGACAGGCACATTGCATTTTCTCTGCTGTGTATAACGACAGACTGGAGGAAACTTCAATGTGCAGACGGTGATGTTGCATATTCCAGCAGAGCCTTTTGGGATATGTTGTTCTGAGCTGCATATGTCGTCTGCTTGAAACAGTTCAGAACTTCACTTCCCAGTGTCGCTTTCTTCGCACTTTGCACCTCTTCCTCAGCCCTTTGAGCACTCGCCGCCTTTCACGCTCTGTGGTCCCCTTTGCACCTCCATGTCATGGTTTAAAGCACTACCAATGTCTCCCAACCTTTTTCTAGGGGAACGTCAGTCAGATTCTGGCATTAGTGTTCCACACTAACCCATAAGAACCCATGATGACACAGGTAGCGTTTCCCTTTTCAGAAATGTGTTCCATGTGGTCCATTTAGTCTGTTTTATATTCTCCAAAATCTTCCTTTTAGAAAAAAATGGATCTCTGTTCTTATGCATTAAGCACACATGATTCAACTGATCATGAGCTTGATTGGTTTTGTCAGGTATGCTTAAGGTGGAACACAAAAATACCTGGATCTGACGGGCGTGCCCCCAGGGGAGGTCAGGGTAACGCTGCATTACTAGAGTGGCTTGTGGCCTCCACCCACCCCAGTTCATACTGTGATATCGCCCTCCCTTCTTTAGAACACCGAGGACAGTGCTCGGATCTCCATCACCTTCTTCCGCCTGTTTCGCGTCATGCGATTGGTCAAGTTGCTGAGCAGAGGGGAGGGCATTCGAACGCTACTGTGGACATTCATAAAGTCATTCCAGGTGAAATTGAATGTTGTTGATGGAGTTCAGCGCTTGGCTACTCATTATAACGTTTTTATGGCATGTGCATACTTTATGATGTAAAAAAAATGCGAATGACTCTGCTGCACAGCCGTAGGTCAAAGGGACACACCATGCTTCATGCTAGCTTTGTGATGACAATGAATATAAGTCAATAAATCAAGGCACTAGTTAGCTTTTTAGCCTTGGTCCTTTGACGGCTATTCATTACTTCCACAAGGTTAGCATGTAGCATGGAGTGTTCCTTTTCACTGGTTGAAATTTTTGTGGTTCCCCAATGTTGTCATGGTTATAGTGATTGAAATGTATTGATCTGTATTCAGAAATGCTGCTTGTCTTGACTTGCAGGTGTTTTGCTGACTGATATCAAAGACTTTGATTGAAATGAAATGAAAGGTAGTTGCTGATTGGAAAGCAGTCGCAGATGCTAAGCCTGTACTGATGTGGTCTTTAATGGGCTCTTTTCCTCAGGCTTTACCGTATGTTGCTCTGCTGATAGCGATGCTGTTCTTCATCTATGCTGTTATTGGGATGCAGGTAAATCCTCTAAAGGCTTCTTGTTCTTCAACTCGCCAAGTAGTATATGAAATATCCCACTCAGCAGATTATGTGTTATGATTCATGCCCGTTGAATAGACGCAAATGTTCTGTTTTTCAGGTGTTTGGTAAAATTGCCATGGTGGACGGCACTCAAGTTAACCGAAACAACAACTTCCAGACCTTTCCCCAGGCAGTCCTTCTGCTCTTCCGGTGTGTTCTCTCAGGAGGGCCATTTCTCCTCATTTTATTTACCACAGACACTTTACAAGCACCGTGCAAGCTGCTTTCCTAAAGTAGTCCATACCAGTTAGCTTTGGTCCTGACATAAATACCACTGCTTTATCTCGATTGGTTGTTGTGAGCACTAAAATCAGAGCTCTGTCCAGGTTGAGTGCTCATTGTAACGGGAAGTTGTGGTCTTCCATTCATGTGTTTGTGTCTGTCGTCTTTTCTGATCGTGAAGCCCGTGGCTTGTTGCTCTGTTTGTGGTTGTGACTGTATTTGTGATTCTAATTGTTACTGATGTCCAGCCCCTGTACGTTTGGTTTTGATGGTTACCATGTGACGGCACTTAACTTTGTGTATTTTTAAATGAGGACGTTGGGACTGTGGAGTGCTTTCAGTTTTTTTTTTTTTTTTTTTTTTACTGTTCACTCCTCAGGCTACATGTCATTGTGCTAGAGACCTGGACTATGTGCTGTCTCAGTGGATAAGTCTGTGTATGCGGCTGGGTAGGGTGGATCTCGGTGTTTAATTGCAGGGTTATGTCCTCTCTCACAGGTGCGCCACAGGTGAGGCCTGGCAGGAGATCATGCTGGCATGTCTGCCTGGAAAACTCTGTGACGCAGAGTCAGATTACAACCCTGGCGAGGAGCGGTCTTGTGGAAGTGGCTTTGCCATAGTCTACTTTATCACTTTCTACATGTTATGCGCCTTCTTGGTAGGTTGAGTCCAGTTGTGATCTTTGGCCTCAGTTCCGGCTTCGGCTTGTCAATTTAGAATGTAATTGGTGCTAATTATTGGCTAATCTTTTCAGTAGTCAAAAGTAGTTGCGCGTCTCTTACAGTTCATACATGTCTCATTTGTGCCCATAATTACCTTATTTAAGATATGGCATTCATATTCTTTGATGAAAAGAATTATGAAACTACAGTCTCAAGTAGAGATATCTTTGTCATCCATTTCTTCAGATCATTAATTTGTTTGTTGCGGTCATCATGGACAACTTTGACTATCTCACTCGCGATTGGTCGATACTCGGCCCCCATCATTTGGATGAGTTTAAGAGGATCTGGTCAGAGTATGATCCCGAGGCAAAGTGAGTATGAGTCTGGGTTCCACCATGTTCTCACACCTGCTGAGGTTGGGACAGGAAATTTGAGATGTCCTGGGCATGTTTCCTGAGGAGATTGGCTGTGTGCAAGTGTATCAGGTGCTGAGCAAATGAATGCAAGTTACTGTGAATGTGGCCATGGTTTGGCAATGCTCGGGTGTGTGTTTAAATGGGGCAGTTACTATAGTTGCTAAGTGCGCGAATCAATGTGGTGAGTACTGGCTGAGTGTTTTTACTCGCGTTAACCCTCCACAGGGGCAGGATTAAGCATCTGGATGTAGTGACCCTACTGCGCCGAATCCAGCCCCCTTTGGGGTTTGGAAAGCTGTGTCCCCACAGAGTGGCCTGCAAGGTAATTTTGCACACACACGCGCACATACACACACGCACACGCACGCACACACACACAATCTCTCTCTCTCTCTTGCTCTTTCTCATACACACATACACACCAGAAACAAACAAACTTGCAACACTTCAGTAACTGAGGTGTTGGCTCCAATTCTTTTTTGAGCTGTCATTGATATGAGGACTCACACTGTGAACCCTTGTGGAATGTGACATGATAGCTGAGGACAGCTCCCACACACAGGGCAGCTGATGACCCTAAATGTTACACTGCAAAATTTAGGAATGTATTGATTTATGGCCGAATGGACTCTCTCTCGCCTATCTCTCAGCTGAGTCTGAGTTTATTGTAAATATTGTTTTTTTAATAAACCTAAGCAGTATACAGTATCTCACAAAAGTGAGTACACCCTTCACATTTTGACTAATAATTTAGTATATCTTTTTAAGGGACAACGTTACAGAAATGAAAACTGAATATATTCTAGAGTAGTCATTGCACAATAGGTGTAGCAGTGTAGATTTACTGCACTGTCCAAACAATTGAACAAAAAGTCACTATTTCCAAAATGGGTGGCGACGAAAGTGAGTACACCTCACTGTCAACATGCCAAATTGTGTCCATAGTGTCAATATTTAGTGTGACCGCCATTGTTGTCCAGCACTGCCTTGATTCTCCGAGGCATGGAATTCACCAGAGCTGCACAGGTTGTCGCTGGGATCCTCCTCCACTCCTGCATGATAACATCACAGAGCTGGTGGATGTTGCACACCTGCTGCTCCTCCACGTTCCTCTTGAGGATGCCCCACCGATGCTCAATGGGATTCAGGTCTGGAGACATACTTCGCCATACCATCACCTTCAGCTTCTTCAGGAAGGCAGTTGTCATCTTGGAGGTGTGTTTCGGGTCGTTATCATGTTGGAAAACAGCCGTGTGGCCCAGTTTCTGAAGGGAGGGCGTCATGTTCTGCTTCAGAATCTCACAGTACATGTTGGATCCATTATTCCATTAATGAAGTGCAGCTCCACAGGACCAGAAGCACTCATGCAGCCCCAGACCATGATGCTGTCAGCACCATGTTTGACTGTAGGCAGTACACACTTGTTTTGATACTTCTCACCAGGGCGCCGCCACACATGCTGGACACCATCTGAGCCGAACAAGTTTATCTTGGTCTCGTCAGACCACAGGACATGGTTCTAGTAGTTCATGTTCTTGGATTGGTTGTCTTCAACAAACTGTTTTCGGGCTTTCTTGTGGGCTAGCTTCAGAAGGGGCTTCCATCTTGGCTGACGGCCATGCAGACCAACTTTGCGCAGAGCATGGCGTATGATCTGAGCACTGACAGGCTGTTATCATACTGCTACAACCCTCTTAGCAATGCTGCCAGCACTCCTACGTCTGTTTTCTGAAGCCAACTTGTGCACCTGGCACAGAGCACGAGAACTCAACCTCTTCGGTCGACCTTGACGAGGCCTTTTCCGAGCAGAACTCGTCTTGGAAAACCGCTGGATAACCTTGGCCACCGTGCTGTGGCTCAGTTTCATGGTTTCACAAACCTTCTTATAGCTTAGACCATATTTGTGGAGACCAACAATTCTCTTTTTCAGATCCTCTGAGAGTTCTTTCCCATGAGGTGCCATGTTGACCCTACAGTGACCAGAATGAGAGCATTGCACCTAAAGCACTACAATTTAACCCTTCAACATGTTACACAACCTCATATGGCCCAGTCGAACAGACAAAAGCATGAACATGATGAACAAGTCGCGTTTCATTGCTTGGTTGACCATTATCAATTGGGGTGTGCACTCACTTTTGTTGCCACCCATTTTGGAATTAACAACTGTTTGTGCAGTTATTTGGACAGTGCAGTAAATCTACACTGCTACACATGTAGTTCAATGACTACTCTAGAATATATTCAAGTTTCATTTCTGCATTGTCCCTTGAAATGATATAATCCATCAATTGCCGAAATGTGAGGGGCGTACTCACTTTTGTGAGATACTGTATAAGTAATTAAGTAGTTTGTGTGTATATGTGCACATATGTGTTTTGTGTGTTAAAATGGGAATCAAGGGTCATTGAATATGTCTTCTTAATTCATTCAAAATGTTTACATGAACAGTGTAACCATAAACTTGTAACTGACTCCACCAACTTTGTGTTTCAGAGATTAGTGGCCATGAACATGCCATTGAACAGCGATGGCACGGTCATGTTCAATGCCACGCTGTTTGCATTGGTCCGCACAGCTCTGAAGATCAAAACGGAAGGTGAGATAGAACAGTGACGGATAAGCCGTGGTGTTTGTGAGATTGTTGGGTGTCACATTTGGCTAAGGTAGCCGACTGGAGCTATGCTACCCTCAGTGATGAATCTGGACTGTGACAGCTCCAAATATGAGTTTAAATCTCTCAGGGTTGCCAGTAATTGTAGAACTGTTGCGGCACCAACAGTCGTAGGGTTTCCAGATGAAACGTTGATATGGGAGCTTGCAGTATACATACTATTTTTTAATTTGGGATATGGCTCAGTTCTGCGCCTGCCTAGAATGGTGTGTGCATTACTATTTTTCTGCAACATTGTTTTTTTGGGGGAAAAAACAACCAATATTAGAGATGTTCATTAGGTTAGATAAGGTCATATTCTGTCATGGTTGGGTGAAGGGACCCACTCACACAGGCTGGTAAAAACAAAAAGATGTTTAACAAATACACTTTAAAATAGACAAAAACAGACAGGGGAGCAGCAGCAACACACACAGAGCTAAAAACAACAGAATGCAGCTGCACTGCCAATTTGGCAGTGCAGCTCCTAAATACTCTACACTTCACCTCCACTTCACTGAGCAACAGGTGTGGCTCATTGAAGTGGAGGGGAAGATAGCAGGCGGGGGAGGGACTGCAGGGCAGAACCATCACCACATCCTGTAACTCTAGAAGAGAAAATCAAGTCTAAGTCTTGACTACTTGGAATGTAGAGAAGTTGCGATGCATTTCTTTTCACATAGACAGTATTTCCAAAAGTTTCGCGGGTAAATCAACAATTATTAATTATCCTAAATACACTGCTCAAAAAAATAAAGGAAACACTTAAACAACACAATGTAACTCCAAGTCAATCACACTTCTGCGAACTGTCCACTTAGGAAGTAACACTGATTGACAATCAATTTCACATGCTGTTGTGCAAATGGATTAGACATCAGGTGGAAATTATAGGCAATTAGCAAGACACCCCCAATAAAGGAGTGGTTCTGCAGGTGGTGACCACAGACCACTTCTCATTTCCTATGCTTTCTGGCTGATGTTTTGGTCAGTTTTGAATGCTGGCGGTGCTTTCACTCTAGTGGTAGCATGAGACTGACTCGAAAACCCACACAAGTGGCTCAGGTAGTGCAGCTCCTCCTGGATGGCACATCAATGCAAGCTGTGGCAAGAAGGTTTGCTGGGTCTGTCAGCGTAGTGTCCAGAGCATGGAGGCACTACCAGGAGACAGGCCAGTACATCAGGAGGGCAGCAACCCAGCAGCAGGACCGTTATCTCCGCCTTTGTGCAAGGAGGAACAGGAGGAGCACTGCCAGAGCCCCGCAAAATGACCTCCAGCAGGCCACAAATGTGCATGTGTCTGCTCAAATGGTCAGAAACAGACTCAATGAGGATAGTATGAGGGCCCGACGTCCACAGGTAGGGGTTGTGCTTACAGCCCAACACCGTGCAGGACGTTTGGCTTTTGCCAGAAAACACCAAGATTGGCAAATTCGCCACTGGCGCCCTGTGCTCTTCACAGATGAAAGCAGGTTCACACTGAGCACGTGTGACAGACGTGACAGAGTCTGGAGATGCTGTGGAGAACGTTCTGCCTGCAACATCCTCCAGCATGACCGGTTTGGCAGTGGGTCAGTAATGGTGTGGGGTGGTATTTCTTTGGGGGGCTGCACAGCCCTCCATGTGCTCGCCAGAGGTAGCCTGACTGCCATTAGGTACCGAGATGAGATCCTCAGACCCCTTGTGAGACATATGCTGGTGCGGTTGGCCCTGGGTTCCTCCTAATGCAAGACAATGCTAGACCTCATATGGCTGGAGTGTGTCAGCAGTCCTGCAAGATGAAGGCATTGATGCTAAGGACTGGCCCGCCCGTTCCCCAGACCTGAATCCATCCACCAACGCCACGTTGCACCACAGACTGTCCAGGAGTTGGCAGATGCTTTAGTCCAGGTCTGGGAGGAGATCCCTCAGGAGACCATCCGCCACCTCATCAGGAGCCTGCCCACGCGTTGTAGGGAGGTCATACAGGCACGTGGAGGCCACACACACAACTGAGCCTCATTTTGACTTGTTTTAAGGACATTACATCAAAGTAGGATCAGCCTGGAGTGTGTTTTTCCATTTTAATTTTGAGTGTGACTCCAAATCCAGACCTCCATGGGTTAATAAACTTGATTTCCATTGATAATTTTTGTGTGACTTTGTTATCAGCACATTCAACTATGTAAAGAAAAAAAGTATTTACTAAGAATATTTCATTCATTTAGATCTAGGATGTGTTATTTTAGTGCTCCCTTTATTTTTGTGAGCAGTGTAGTTTTCACAGCATTGTTTGATGTCTGGCAGTTAAAGTAGCCTTATTTCTGGCAAGTTACTGATGATATTATCCAAAATATTGCGGCTTTTGTGTTCTAGAAATTAGTTGATTTTTTTTTTCACTGAATTACACTTGTTTAATAACTTTTTATAGTTCAAATGTCATTCTGAATGATGGAGGTTATTCAAATTCATGACTTTCCATACTTGAAACTTCTTCATATAGAAGTGCTTTTAGGCACAATCAATTGTTGAGCATAAACATCAGTGGTTAGTAAACCATATTGCATGTTTCATCATATCTTGCTCCTCGTAACACTGATGACTATCTCTGTGATGTGGAAAAACCACATACGAGGTACGTGGTAAGAGTACGTGTGTGACTGTTGGGAGAAACTGAGCTTGACCATCATTTACCATAATTAAGTGTGGTGAAAATCTTAAAACACTAGCTATTAATGTTATTTGAACTGTCGAGTTTCTATAATTTTTTTTTAAGTTAGGAAATGCTCAGAATCCAAAGGTTTTTGTTCAGTTGAAAAAATCCTTGCCTCTGAAAAATTCACTAGGTTTTTTTCAGATCACAGGAGCTATGGATATTGAAATCAATTGTGCCCATTTGGTATTTTTATTAACTGCAACAGTGGATTTTTTTTTCAATGAAACAGGTAACCTGGATCAGGCCAATGAGGAGCTAAGGGCTGTCATAAAGAAGATCTGGAAGAGGACCAGCATGAAGCTTCTGGATCAAGTGGTTCCTCCAGCTGGTGGTCAGTCACAGCACTCTGCAATCCTCTTTGATCAAGGTTGTGCTGTCTTACCTGAAAGGGACTGATAGCCATTTTAATCCAGGACTGAAATGCCTGATTCAGACAATTACTGAGTCTTACTCTGTGATCATGACCTTGATTTTGCACCTGGTTAGGTAAGACCCGACACCCTTGCCCAAGATGGTTCCCTGTGCTTATTTTTCTCTCGTAGTGTTGCCTCAGTGTATGCATCTTGCACGTTTACACACATACATGCATTTGAGCACACACGCGTGCACGAAACACACACACACTCACACATTTACCTTTCTGAAACATAATCTTGAATGCCAGCTGTTTAACTCACCGTGCGTTTGGTCACTTGTTATTAAAGGGACACTCTGTGCTAAATGGTAGCCTTGTGATGAATTGAAGTCGAAGGAAAAGGCGCTAATTAGGTTTTTAACTCCATTTAATTTTATTAATTGTAATCGCTAGGTTAGCTTATAGCATGAAGTGTCTCTTTAAGTGTATATATTGTGTGACAGCCTGTATTGCGGCGTTAGTGCGATACAGGCTGTCTCCAATTGTTCTGTTAACATGTTTCAAAAGTGCACATAAAGCCTTCTAAAAAACTTGAAATACGCTCTGTTTATCTCAACAGCTAGCTTTTTTTTATTTTTTCACCTTTCTGTTTTTCATTACTCAGGGTAAGGGCTGCTTTGATTGGAGATAGTGTGATATGAGATGTGCTGTGGAGTTCCTGTTGCGTGTTATCTTGTAAATCTCACAGTCCGTACCCTCTCATATCTGAGCTTTCAGCAGGAAGGCAGCCACAACCTGCTGCAGAGTTTGTTTTATATCTTACTGCTTGCATGGCCTTTAGTTGCCACTAGCGGCTAGCGGTGCTGCATGCCCTGTCCGTACAGCGCTAAACCTCGTCTCTTCCTGTCTGAGCTTTTCCGTTCTGCAGCTTCAGTCCCTGTCGCACCGTGTCTTCAGTCCTGCAGAATATTCTGAAGCAATTCTGTTTTAGGGTGGTGGCATGGAACCGGTGTCGCCTCTGTCCAATTGCTGTCCCCTATGTTGTTTAAGTACCACAGACCCCTGCTTAAGACCTCTGTTAGTCGGCTAACTCTGCTTGCTTGCATGTGCTGTAGCCTAGAGGTAGCTCTCCATAGATTACAGCTGTGTAGATGTCTGGAGTCATTAGAGCACTGAATTGTACATTTAGAGTTTAGTTTAATAGGACTGGTGTACAGTTTTAGAGGGTGGCATCCTTTGTTGCGATATGTGTATTAAACATGAAGAAATGGAATGAAAAAAAAAAACAAAAAAACTTTAATTTGCAGGTAACCTCTATCGCACCCATCTGCGTCTTCTCACGACATGTCCGAACTACATTCTTCAGTTCCTACCCCTCGAGCAACTCTGCGCTATTTCTGTAACATCCATTTTCATCTATAAAACCACCCTGGTTTCTTTAAAAAACACCATTAGAGAATTTCTTCACCGGTCTCTTCTTCCAACCCTCCCTCACTGCAACACTTGTAGCTGCAGCTGTAATTGTTTCTTAAAACACTTCCATCTCCACTTCATCCTCCATTGGGTACGTCCATCGTTGCCCATGTTTGTGACCTAAATTAGAGGCTCTGTCCCTGTGGGGCTGATTCGTTTGTCACCTCTGGCCCAGACTCCACTTTTATACTAACGCTGTAGATTTCGCCACCGTTTGGCCTTGTTACTAGGATATGCGTGGATAACTCTAAAATTCTGTTTTGTTAATAATTATGGTGGTTACGGTATGATATTATCCACTGTTTGGATATTTTGAAGGGATCTGTTCGTGCTTAGGAGATTTCCGTCGCATCTGCAAAGCATTTGCTATTTTCGGTCCCTTTCAGTGCTCTAGGCTAAGCCATCTGCCGCAGTGTGTTATCAAGGATTTATTTGATGACAAACAAATAATGAAATAACAGATGAGCTGAAAACATGCCTCTGGACTTACAGACGAGAGAGGAGTGTCTGTCTGTAAAACTACTTTAGAACAGGATCATGTTTTTATGATCACTCGTAATGGTACAAGGTTGTGTAGACTTCTGCAAAACTGTTTAAGGCTGTGCGGTGGTAATATTGTCCAAATGTCTTGGATTAGTATTTCCTGTTCTCTTACATTTGTGCCTCTGGGCTCACACTGAACATATTTTATCTTTTCTGTTATTATTATTGGAGCACAAATTGTGTTCATACTCACACTCCTCCTGATGGGCGTATATTGCAAAGAGCTGTTGGTCCATCCACAATGTCTTGTTCTCAGACTGCAACTTCAGTTTTTGTTGCATTTCTTTTATCTTTGAGTTGTGGGTCAGTGGTGTCATGAAGAGGATCCCTTTTGAATTTGGTGATTATTGGAAAATTTTTATACAAATGACATCTTTTTGACAGGACTGCCACTTGGGCGTGTTACCAGGCTTTGCGTGGCTATCTTTGCTGCTTATCATGGAAATGGGGATGAACACAGTTGGTTTTGACCCCTAGAACCTTAATTACATTAATTTGCGTGGGGGAGCCTGTAAAGGACATGGCCGTTTAGTAATGTGCCATTTTGAAAAGGGCATTACTGTCTATCGATGTGCGGTGTTGAACTGCACTCTGGGTTTAGTTTGAGCGGTTGTTTTACTCAGTGGTCTGGGTGACCGGTACGGGGGGAGTCGGGTCACGTTCTGGAGACCAGCGGCAGGGGCCGGATGCGCCCGCTTGGAGCCACGCTGACAGAATAGCGCTTTGTGTGGTCTGTTCATTCAGATGATGAGGTGACCGTGGGGAAGTTCTATGCCACCTTCCTGATACAGGACTACTTTAGGAAATTCAAGAAACGCAAAGAGCTGGGACTGGTGGGCCGACACCCGTCCAAGAACACCACCATCGCACTGCAGGTAAGAGCACCAGCCCCCTCAGTCCGTGAGCTACGGTGCTAGCGGTGGGCAGAAAGAATGTTCTGGAGTGTCTCTCTTTGGGCAGGAGGGGGAGGGGGCATGATGGATTCTGCTTGGTGTTGGCTGTTCATATCTCCTTTACACATGGCATTTGGACAGAATGCGCACTCTGGTCCCTGTGAGAGAAACTGTCCCCTGAAAAATGAGCTTAGTGTCACATTTGCTTGGTGGCATACTGTGTTTTTCTTTGCTTGTACAGGAGGTAGAACCCTATCTACATCAGCCACAATCCAAAATGCAAGTACCTGACGAGTACTTGGTATGGTATTGTGGTGAGCGATGATTCAGTTCTTGATGTCTCGGTTCCTGAATTGGTTAGATGCTCCAGTTTGATAGGTGCTTCATCCAATGCTGGTCTGCAGTTGAAGGCACACCAAGCAGTATTATCAGCACTCAGTGTTAACACCTTCCATGTCTTGTTACGAGAAATGAGAGACAGCTCAGTGGCTTAGGCCCAGGCGTAAGTGTTTTCACCACGAGCGACTTTTGAGCATTCGATGTGAAAGATCGTGCGCATACAGGGAATTTGACATTTACAAACAAGTGATAAACTGAAGTCAAATAGTCATAGTCTGTGGTAATGATGAAGGAGTGAATAAGGCAGTACAGTAGCATTAAAGAATGGCTTTTTACTGGTTATTGAGGGAATGCACTATTGAAGATTGAGGGGTTAGCGTCTATGATGAAAGGGATTGTTATGGATGAAGGGTTTAATCACGGAGGGCTGTGAGAGGGTTAAGTTTGGAGGCTGTGGGAGATTGAGGGACAGAGGGAAGGCAGGATTTGTCGTGATGGCGAACCTCCTTGCGCCGCCCTGACGGCTCAGGTCGCCGTGGAAACCAGTGCGCCCCCGCCAGCCGCAGCAGCGCGTCCAGCTATCATGAGCTCCGCCGCACGCCGCCGTCCAGCTCCGGACCCCCCCTGGACCCCCGCGGCCCCTCCGCTCGACCGCCGCGTCTCGCTGGTCCACTGCTATAGCGTAGGTGCTTTCTCCACTGTCCTGCCGTAGCGCCGGATTTAGATGTAACCGTAGAGTAATTGTCGTGCTGTGAGTTTGATGCAGCTCTCCCGTTTTAGCGCCAGCTAGTATTCTTTTACGTGTCTGGAGTCTGAGAGAAGCTGTGTTTAGAATAGACCCTTAGATATCATTAGCAAGTTGTGTGTGAGTATAAATCCTGTACACAGCACTGATGTTCAAAAGCCCTGTGTATGTGCATAACATATACTTGTGTTTTAAAATGAATGATTTTTTACGGCCATTTAAGGCATGTATGACTCATTTTTATTTAATATTAATTTTGAATTTTCAGAAAAGCAATATTAATTTAAAATGGGATTCAACCTAAATCCTATTTGCAAGTGTTCTGTTTCAGTTTAAGTGGGTTGTGATAATGACTACTGAAAATCAGCACTTAAAATCCCTTTGAAAATATCCTAGATAAGGCTGTTTCAGCTGGAGAGATTGATAATAGCGCATTCTGTCAGCGCCATGTGTAAATGGGGCTTGCGGCTGGGCTCAGTGCATGCGGCCCCTTGAACAGGATGGCGGGCCCCTTATCCACAAGAGCCCTTAATTAATTCTGACGTCATCCAGCATTTTCCTGAATAATGGGGTTAGGAGTGCTCTGGGAACACTGAATATCCTACATCTTCCTCCAGCATTGATTTGCCATGATGCCATACCACACATACCAACCATCTGCTGTGGTTGTAATCAAACTTCTGCTCAAAAGAAAAACTAGACTGAAAGGGCAGTTTCCAACTCTTGGTTGAAGATTTACAATCTGATGAAATGAGTGTCTCCTAAAAGCACTGATGTGGGTTATTGAGTTAGTTCTGGAGATCTCCATTTCTGTGTTACCCCTCTGGGCTGTGATAGGATAGCATCTGCCTTTAATATATTAGTTTCCTGTCTGCGTAGTGGACTAATTTGTAGAAGTGTGCTTTTTACTTAGTGTCTTTATGTGTAGAAAACTGCAGTATTTATAACAGTATTATGTATTTGAAATATGATCAGACTCATGGTCATATTCTCCATACATGTTTGCCCACTCGCATTTGATCACATATAGCAACCTGCTGTTGCTAAAATCCTGTCATTTTCGATTAATCAAAATTTTGAGTTTCCACAGGTTTCAAAGCCATCACACTATTTTTCAATCTCATTCCAAAGAACTTTGCCTCTTTTTAATTGTTTGATGGAATAGGTAAAGGATATCGACTGCTTGGTGCACAAAAGTGTGAAGATTATATTTCGCTGTAACTTGTAAGTTGGATGCAAATCATATTTTTCACATTGTTTCAAAGTTTTACACTGCTTTTTCTCAAAAGTTAAAATGCACTTAACTTTTTTGTATTCCAAGCAGTCGATATCTTAATAGACGCGAGTCCTGCAGCTAGGGTCAGGAAGTGACCACTGGGCAGGTGTACTGCCAGCCTTGCCACTGCAGTCTTTGAAAATCACATCGAAAGTTATTTGGCTGGTGTAGGTCCAGTAAAATATTTCACAGTCTTGAGGGTTTTCTCCCGGACTATGTTTGCTTGAAGTGCTCAACAAAGCAACCTCAGGAGAGAATTCCACCTGTCCAGTTCCAGCCAACCCCGTCATGACGTACAAGCTGTATGACCTGTACTGTTGCAGCCCATTCTCATACTCCAAATCTTGTCTGTGCTCCTAAAGTTATGCTTACAATACTGAGTCATTGACCACAGTACACTCTAATGCCAATATACGGCCCCTCATTACCCAGTCCTGACACTGCACCTGGCAAAATCCTACATTCGACAGACCACTGGTAATTGGTCATCTGACAAGTTGGTGTTTGGTCACTATGCCCATACTAAGGTACTTTTTTGCATCTGTTTTTGTCTTTTGATTTAGCAATGTAGTTATGGTAGTGAACAGCATGGACAGGTGGATTTCCTGCACCTAAAAATGGCTCCGGAAATTTTTTCAGACTTGTAGTGATCTGTGTCCAGACACTGGTTGCCAGTGCTACATTACATGCAAATGAGTATTAGCTTTGGCATTAAAAAGCAGCTATTTGTGTTCAAAACGAGAACTCGCCTGTGTTACTCTTTGCGGGGGTTAGTAAATGGTTGTGAGTGCCCCCCTCCCGGAGGAATCCTGTCTCTCCGTCCTCAGCTCTTCTCTTGTTGTCACTGCAGGCTGGTCTCCGCACGCTGCATGATATTGGGCCCGAAATTCGACGAGCGATATCATGTGACCTGCAAGACAAGGATCTTGTAGAGTTTAACCCTGACGATGACGAGGATATTTATAGGGTAATCACGTCTCCTAATTATTAAATCTAGAGACCGTATTAGCCAGCTTTATACGGAGATTAAATGATGAGTCATGAACGAAACTGAAGGATTCTTGTGGGTGTTTGCCTCACTGCAAATCTATTGCATAACCCTAGAGCTCGAACTTCTGTGCATTCAGCCTTGAAAACGTAATTGCAGAGTTCAGCTCTAATGAAGAGGCACTTCTCTACATTATTGCCACATCATGTCAGATACCATTGAATGTGCTTCACCACATTTTATTTTTAAAAGTTCATTTCCGCTGGGTTATCATTGTTGTATTCTCAGGAGAAATTCAAGAGCAGTCCTTTAATATGCAGACAATGCAACTGTATATCAAAAAAAGTTGAGACCCTGCAAATTGTTAATATAAACAATGCAATGATTCGCAAATCATTTGTAAGTAGCACAAAGAAAACACACCTGGTGTGGAAACAGGGAAATGTTTTTTAATTTTAAATATGACGCCAGCAATACTTTTCAAAAAAGTTGGGACAGGAGCGTGTTCACTTCTCTGTTGCATCACTTCTTTTTTCAAGTGTATTCTGTAAGCATTTGGGAACTGAGGAGACCAAATGTAGTTTTTAAAGCAAAGTTTTCCCATTCTTGCTTTATGTAGAATTTAAGCAACTCAGCACTAAGCAAGACCTTCCGTGAAAAATAGGTTTTCGGGATGACTGCGCGTATCGCCTCAAAAGCTGTATTTTTTGTTCAATATTAATTCACTCCATGCAAATGTGCAGGTTACTCATGCTGTGCGCACTAATGCACCGTCACAGATGCCAGCTTTTGGATTGTACACTGATTACACGCTAGATAGTCCTTCTCCTCTTCAGAGCATGCAATGTCCATGATTTCTGAAAAGTATTTGAAAGAGAAGACGGCAGCGTTTATAGATTGTGTTTATATATGGTTTTATCTTTACATGGTAGAGTTTAAACTTGGATTTGTGGATGCAGTGAAGAACTGCGTTTACTGACAATGGTTTTCAGAAATGTTCCCAAGTACATGCAGCGACTTCCCCGACAGAATCCTGTATCGCCTGAGGGCCTGAAGATCATGGCCATTTAATATAGATTTTTGGCCTTGTCCCTCACATAGAGAGGTATCTTCAGATTCTCTGAATCTTTAATGACATTATGTACTGTCTATGATAAAATCCCCAAATTCTTAGCAATTTTTGGAGACACCCTCGCCATCCTTACTTCTGAAAGACTTAGTCCATCTGGGATGCTGTTTTCATACCTAAACATGTTACTCACTTGCTGCCAATTAACCTGATTACGTAGCTGTGAGATGTTCCACCTGGTGTTTTTTGGCCTTATGCAAATTTTCCAGTCTTTATTGCCCCTGCGTCAAGTTATTTATTTATTTGCTTCTATTTATTTTTCACCCCTTGCATACGGGAAACGGGCATACGAGGGCTGGATTGTTGACCTGCATACCGGGACCCGCAAATGTGCGGAGTGCTTTGCTGACCACCGTGGCCTGATTTGAGTATACGGGCGCGCTGCAGTGGCCGGGATTGTTCCAGTCTTTTGTGACGATCGCCAAGGAAGTACAATATATCATTCTTCGCCCGTTTGCTGTGATGATTGCCAGGAAAAGTATTTTATGCACAATTTTTGGATGATGGCACAAAATGACAATAGAAACTGAATTTTTATGCTTCATTTTTCACTCCGTATAAATGAGTACAAAAAAATATACAAAATCAGTCAACCACAGTACACCTGTTTTGTGTGGTTCAGTTTATTACACGGTTCGACGCGCAAACTAATTTCGCAAGTGTCACATCTGAACCGGGATCACGGCAAACTTTGTTCTTGGAACAGATGGTGCACTGTTTCAGAAGTTTATGGGTCTTTGCCGTGTGTAGATGGCTAATGTTCCAATTGAAGTAGTTGCCAGCATGTTCTGACTGACTTGCTCGGATGTTCGAAGTTTTTATTTTGATCTGGATACACAACCATTGAGCGATCAGGTACTTCATTAGTCTGACCCGATATTGGTACGAAATCAGTCGCGGCAATCGCCTCGCAGCCGTTGCGTATTGATACCAGGGCTTTTAACCAGTTCACGGAACGAACACCAGAAAATTTTGCTAGGAACAAAAATGAAACCAGAAACTTTTGAATTTTTAATGTTCCGGACCAGAATCGTTTATAAAAAATAATGGTAACTGGTTAATACGGTTATTTCTTTCATTCTTGAAATGTGTTGTGTTTGAGCTGCAATGAACAACAGACGTTCACTTCCTGTGTGTCGTTCGCTGGCGTGCCCGGGCAAAGTAGAACGAATTCAGCCACCTATCACCAGCAGGTGAGAGGCGATCAAGAAGAAATAAGGAAATGCAGTCTCCCAAACTCAAACATGACTATAAGAGGTAGGTTAAAGATTATGGACCAATTAGGCTAATCTTAAATATTTGTAACCTATTTACTGCCCTAACACGAATTTCGTGGTTGTGGGCTGTGACGAACATGTTAAAGCGATGTTGGAAACGGCTGAGCCTAATGATATGCGCAGTCTGTCAGTTTTCTGCTCTAAAACGCAATCGTCCTCGACCATTAGCACAATCCAGGGGTACAAAAGCGTAACACAGCAGCGGTCAATTGGCAGTTACAAAGGCCCCTGAAACCTCACCTTCCAATTCTTAATGAGATAAACCTCTCGCAGTTTACTTTCTCGGATAAGCAACAGGTAATGATTTGAGGGATGTGGTCAGTTGCGCACATGAACCATGGACTTCAAAATTGCAATTTTTTCCATAAAATGAAAAACAAGCAAAATTAAAAAAAAACAAAATTTCTTCTCATTCCTGCCAAGATACAAACAGATTAAAGTGTATTACCCATGAGAGGTATCAGGTATGGTCACAAAAAAATTTCACGCTTTAATTCCCTAAACTTTCTGATCTGAAGCATTTAAAAAGTACAGCAATTTTTGCGAGTTTTGGCTTTTCGGCCAACTTTGGAGCCCTATTGTGGAGCAACCAAGGTAGATACACCTTATCTGACCGGAAATTCTGATTCTAGGGGAAAAGTTGGCCTGGGAGACCAAAAATCTGATCTGTAGGTTAAATAATAGAGGAGGAGTGGAAGCCCAAATTTGGAAGAAACAAAATTTCATCAAAATAAAAAAAAATACTTAAAATAGTGACAGGCCATCACTTTAAAACTATTAGGGATATTGGTCCCTATTATTTCATAAGTCTACCAGAGGTACCCACATGAATTTTTTGAGAAATTTCTGAGGGGGTCATCTGGGAGGGTCTGGATGCTTAGATATGGACTGACCCAAGGGGTTAATATAAACCATTCAGCATATCCAATCCCACCCAAATCTGGAATGTCCAATCGATGACCTATGTTCAAGCATGCTTGTATGAGACTCGTGCTGCCGTCTCAGGAGCGCTCGGACCGTTCGCTGCTTACCTTTGAAATGGACGCCTGTCAATCACTGCTTCTTTATACTCATAGCTCAAAACTTTCAAGCTCAGAACAAGGGTGGAGGAAACCCTGACATCTGCTAGCTTAGAACGTAACTGATGAGCTCCTGGCAGGCAAGCAGGCGGTGCTAGAGCAACAAACAATGCTAACCCAGACCAGCTGTATCCCCCTCATATCCCTGCAGTGCGAAGCCAGTTGTACGCTGCTCTGAAAAGGCTACCGGCCACAGGCAGCACTGGCACGACTCGAATTCGAACCCGAGCCGAGGTGGTCATTAATGCATTGCAATGCTGCGCGTTACACAAGGGAGCCAATCCTGCAGCTGTTCGTCAGTTTTTTGTTTTTTTTTAAACGTCTTGTTGCCATCAAATTTACAATGAGTCAAAATTATTCAAAACACAATAAAATTTCTCAGTTTCAACTTTTGATATGTTGTCTTTGCACTTTTTAAAATTAAATGTAGGGATTAAATAATTTGCAAATCATTGCATTCTATTTTTATTTACATTTTACAGTGTCCCAACTTTTTGGGAAATGGGGTTCTACACATTGCCTTTGAATGCCACAGTAAAAGCTGCTGTTTTGAAATCAAAGGGCAGTGTGCTCGTCTGAAATTCACATATCTCATCTTCCTTCTCAATACTGATATAAGGTCAGGTGGCTGTTATTAAAAGGGCACTTGTATTTAGACTTTCTTCAGTCAGGGTTAGCTTGACTAGGACGATGTCATTTTCATCCAGAGCACTCTCAATGTCAATTCAGTTTTAAGTTGCTTTTTATTTTTGTCACTCTGTTATTAAATGAGCCTCATCTTACATTTTACGGATTATTCACAATAACATAACATCTGTTGTTTGCGACACTTGCCTGCTTAGCAATAATCAGGTACAAAGCTTTGTGTGAAGCCAGTGTAGCTGATTTGATGGTAGCTTCCTTCACAGAGGAATGGTGGGCTGTTTGGCAATCATGTCAATCACGTCAGTGGAGACAGGAGGGGCTCTGTGGTCCAGACCAAAGCCACACAGCGCCCCCTACAGATATATCCTCCCCCAAACTATGCTCCCGCCATGGACCTCAGCAGGCACAGCAGAGCTACTTACCCAATGTCCCACAACCACCTCAACCATCACCCCAACTCCTATCCTAAGTCGCCAAAGTCCACCAATGCCAATCTCAATAATGCCAACGCGTCCACCCTCCTTAACGGCAAGTGGTGTCACCAGCATGAGGGTCCCCCCTCGAATGGGTATCCCTCCCAGGGTTCCTGCTTCAAGGGAGACCATGACAAGCACAGCAAACGTCTGAGAAGAAGGTGAGTAGCACAAATGTTTCGAGAGGATTTGGCGAATGTGACTTGTGACGATGAAACATACAATGGCCGTATATATCCTTCTGTCCTCACTGCGGAGTGACCCATTTTCCTGAAAGCCGATCTGGGCGCAGTCCTTATAAAGCCAATGCTTTGCACTTTTGCATACTGCCAGATCACCATTGAAAAAGAGACTTTGGTCTCAACTGGTTTTATCTGGTTAAATAAAGGATTTAATTGATTGTTTGTTCTTAGTGTATGATAAATCAAGAGGCCTCTGCTGATAAAGGGACATGGTGCTTTAAGTTATGACTTGATTGCTCTGCAGTTTTAATTTTTCACCTACTTGCTCTATGACCTCTAATTTGTACCATCAACCAATAACCATAATTATGCCATCCATTCTTTCACTGACTAATGCCGCATTTCTGTCACTCCTCTCCACTGTCAATTGCATCACTGACCAGACCGCAGATCCCTACAACTGTGACATTGTTCTCACTCAACAAAGTCCATAGACCTATCATATCCATGCTTGCCTTTTCCAGCCATATATAGTAACCGTATATGTCCTATATACCATTTGTGATATATGATGCATTGTGCCTGCCATCATTAATCCTTCCTGTTTTACCTGATAAAAATACTTTCTCCCAACCATCTCTCTGCCCTCTGGAACAGGACACGCTACTACGAGGCCCATATTAGGTATGTCCCTTGAAGCTCATGTCCATGTTTATGTCTCTGTTATCTGTAGCCCATAGTCTGGTGTTTATTTTACTTACTGGTAAAGTCAGTGACTCAGATATTTACCCTGGATGCACCTTTCTCTGGTCCAGATGGGCCTGGAGATTAGAAAGGTACCAAGAGCTCTGGAGAAGGTGGACTAATGATACCATTGTAGACCAAAGAATGAATGCCAGATGCATGCCAAGATTCCGTGCCACGCAGAGACCATGCTTTACTCAATAAAAGTTCAATAAAGTTTATTGTGTTTGATGTTGCATCTTTGCAAAGTTGACTGTAGGCCAAAAGTCTGTCATTAAGGTGTAGTTCAAAATGCCCCAATTAATTTATGATCTCCACAAACAGGTTCTACTCATGGATTCATTTCTGCAGACAAAGATTAAATCAGTGCTGTATGTGTTTATTCCTCCATGTTAAATGCTACAAAAGATAAGAAAATAATAAGAGTCAGTTTCAGTGGGGTTCTTTTATCAGAGTTGCAGTGCTTGCGGGCCAAAATGCGCAAGTGCTGCACATTCAAAGCAGCTGGGGCCCACTTTGCTTGATGACGCGTCTGCCATCTAAGCCTTGCTTTGGGCCTTTACTTTTTCATGCGTCAACCTATAATGGCCAGGAAAAGATAGCAGGCTGTTCGTAAGAAGCTCAGAAGCTGATCTTCTCTCCCGGGTGAAGGTCAGAGCCAGGGGGCTGCCGGCACCCCACCATCTACAGAGAGGAGCTGCGTGACACTGACCGCTGTGACCAGCTCCGTTTCTCGGGTGAAGACAGTGAAGAGGAAGAGGAGGAGTTCTACGAGGATGACAGTATGCTGTCAGCTGACAGGTATCGTCACCAAGTCCTCTGTTTGTGCCCCAGTTTTGCTGCCCCTCCTGCTAACGTCCATTAATTTTTTTTTGTTTTTTAACCTTAATTTCACCAGGGAAGTCCCGTTGAGATTGAATTCTCTATTTTAAGGGACCCCTGGTGGTTGAGGTGGAGAGGAGAGGTGGATCAGGGGATGATTAGGTGGTAGGTCAAAAAAGCCAGGTTGGGAATTTAGACATGACACTAGGGAACCTCCGACTCTTATCTGTGAGCATCATAGGATTTTTAATGACCTCTGGGAGTCAGGACCTCAGTTTAACGTCTCATCAAAAAGACAGTGTCTCCTTCAGTACAGTGTCCCCATCACTGCACTGGGGCATTATTCCACCAGAGGGAAGATTGCAACCTACTGGCCCTTCGACACCTCTTCCAGCAGCAACTCAGTTTTCCCAGATGGTCTCCCATCCAAGTACTAACCAAGCCCACACCTGCTTAGCTTCAGCTAAGCGACTAGTGCAGATCGAATAGTGGTATGGCTACTGGTAAAGGGCCACATGGCGTCTAATCCCATCATTAGAAGTTAATTGAGACAAAATTAATGTGGAGGAAATGCAAGGATAGTGAGTCAGGCTTTACGGAACACAATGGCTGCAGTTTCTTTAGAATGTTACGGAATGTTCAAATTTGACTGTCAGCATGGATTGTCTTAATCTTCTGCTCCTGAGAACAGGTGAATTTGTATTGCTGCCTATTTTGCTGTAAAGTTCTGTTTATGATGTGCTCCTCAGTATTATGGATGAGCAGAGAGCTGAGAATGAGACCATCCATAAGTCTGCTAACACTAGATGATGTTCTCCTGTGGAATGCAGAAGGTCCCCTAAGAGGCATCAGGAGGTGTATCCCACCGGAGTGCTCAATTATGAGAAGCCCAGAGGATACCATCACCCTCATCATTACTATGATGCTGATGAGCAAACGATCTACCACGATTCACGCTGGTCACCAAAGAGACGGCTGCTTCCTCTAACGCCACAAGGTGGGGTTACAATTTGTATCCTAACTTAAGCATGTGCTCTACTATTGACCGATCCATAGCTCCACCCACCCCCTTACTACGCATCGCAATGGATGGACCTGGGTCAAGCTTTGCTGAAGATGGCGCCACGTCCCTTATGACCTCATTGGAGGCGCTTCCTGAAAACATCAATGTTGAGTTTTTAAAAACGGATCGCATCGCAAAAAAAGCAAAAGACGGGGGTTATAATTATTTTTAATCTGGGTGTATTCACGAAGTGTCATTTTCTGTTATAAACGCCCATGAAGTTGAAGTGAAATGCAAATGCTATCGCACAATGTTGAAGTCCCAGAAGCCACACTCCACATTGATAACTACGATCGACAAGGAACAGAAGCATTGTTCACGGCCAGTGCTCTTGCAAAGCAGTGTACGTAGCATTCAATTTACATATGGTTTCATAAGATCATAAACCTTTTCCGGAGCACCCAAGTGTTATTGCCCAAAACAGTCTTTGATTGAAACGGAGCTCTGTGTGAAGCCTGCATTAATTGTATTAGGTGTGTTTCTGCTCTGTTTGAATGAAAACCTGCAGCCTCTTGACCCTTTTACAGCCCAATGCAAAGCCATCAAGAGGTGTTATTGTTCGTAAACAAAGCGAGATGAGCTTTCAGAATAATTCGTAATTATTAGCAGATTAATTGCAATCCAGCCTACTGAAACCAGTGTTTACGACCCTGTCTGGGTATCTTGTGTCTGATTTACACGCACCGTAACAACACCGCTTTACCATTGTGTGAGATTTTATAATGACAAAAATGCGAAAGCAAAGTGCAAATGTACTCATCCCAATAGAGAAAGCAGTTTGAATTACTGTTTGTCCGAGGTTATGGCGGGCGCGAGCTGGGTGCAGTCACGTGACTGCAGTCCTGGATCTCATTGGCTGGATAGGCCCAGGTGGGCTGTACTCTGGATCGGTCTATTGTTGCAAAGTTGCAGGACCAGGATAACGTGAGTCAATAGTATAGTAAGCACATGGTGCTATAATTGTTTAAGTACGTGTATTTTGTTTACTGTTTGCTTGCACGTTTATGCGTATACAACAAAAAAATTAAATACTAATACAAGAGCCGCAGAAACCTTTCGTCCATCCCTTTTCCCAAAAGTGAGAAACCTCTTAGGTCTCTATACATTACATCATTGACCACTATCCTTTCTATAACAGTTACTTTAGCATTTTGTGATATACATAGTGGACTATCACTCAACACTTTTCCTCGATGGCTGGCCCAGTACACACACAGACATTCCTTTACCAAAGCTCTAAATATTTTGTTCGAATCTGGAGTATGGACAATTGAAAAATGCACTGAACTGTAGAGATGAAAAAGGGAAAGGGAAGCGTTGTTGGGAAGTTAAAATAATTTTTTATCGTGACAACAGTCAGAATAATACATTTGAGATTTGTTCTGTATCCATTTAATGTTAAACACATTGCTTGAAGGTGCTAGATGCTAGATTTTTATGGAAGTTAAGAATGAAAGGAAAATTATACATCAATAGGTCTCCCTGAGAGAGGCAGAATAGGAGTATTTATTTTCCCGCAAAACTTTATCATTTTTGCCAGTTCTGAAATTAGTCCGTTGTTTGCAAACCCCAATTCCAGCGAAGTTTGGACATTGTGTAAAACGTGACTATAAACAGAATACAATGATTTGCAAATCCTTTTTGACCTATATTCAATTGAGCACACTACAAAGACAAGATATTTAATGCTCAAACTGATAAACTTTATTGTTATTTGGAAATATTCACTCATTTTAAATTTGATGCCTGCATCATGTTCCAAAAAAGCTGGGACAGGGCAACAAAAGACGGAAAGTTGAAGAATGCTCAAAAAACACCTGTTTGGAACATTCCACAGGTGAACCGGTTAATTGGAAACAGGTCAGTGTTATGGTTAGGTATAAAAGGAGCATCCCCGATAGGCTCAGTCGTTCACAAGCAAGGATGAAGCGAGGTTTACCACTTTATGAACAACTGCGTGAGCAAATAGTCCAACAGTTTAAGAAGAATGTTTCTCAATGTGCCATTGCAAGGAATTTAGGGATTTCATCATCTACAGTCCATAATATAATCAAAAGATTCAGAGAATCTGGAGGAACCTCTCCATGTAAGCGGCAAGGCCGAAAACCAACATTGAATGCCCGTGACCATCTGTCCCTCAAGCGGCACTGCATTAAAAACTGATGTAATTCTGTGAAGGAAATCACCATGTGGGTTCAGGAACATGTCAGAAAACCACTGTCAGTTAATACAGTTCGTCCCTACAACTACTAGTGCAAGTTAAAACTCTACCAAGCAAAGCAAAATCCATATATCAACAACACCCAGAAACGCCGCCAGCCTCTCTGGGCCTGAGCTCATCTGAGATGTACTGATGCAAACTGGAAAAGTGTGCTGTGGTCTGATGAGTCCACATTTCAAATTGTTTTTGGAATCATGAATGTCGTGTCCTCCGGGCTAAAGAGGAAAAGGACCATTCAGAATGTTATCAGCGCTAAGTTCAAAAGTCAGCATCTGTGATGGTATAGGGATGTCTTAGTGCGCATGGCATGGGTAACTTGAACATCTGTGAAGGGACCACCCAAGCGATGTCTTTTTCAGGGACGTCCCTGCTTTTTTCAGCAAGACAAATGCCAAATGCATGTATTACAACTGGGTGGCTTTGTAGTAAAAGAGTGCAGGTAATAGACTGGCCTGCTAGCAGTCCAGACCTGTCTCCCATTGAAAATGTGTGGCACATTATGAGGCGCAAAATACGACAGTGGAGACCCCTGACTGATGAGCAACTGAAGTCGTACTTCAAGCAAGAATGGGAAAGAATTTCACCTGCAAAGCTTCTACAATTAGTGTCCTCAGTTCCCAAATGAGTGTTGTTTAAAGGATGATGTTACACAGTGGTCAATATGCCCATGTCCCAGCTTTTTTGGAATGTGTTGCAGGCATCAAATTCAATATAAGTGAATATTTCCAAAAAAAACTATGTTTTTCAGTTTGAACATTAAATATCTTGTCTTTGTAGTGTCCTCAATTGAATATAGGTGATAAAGGATTTGCAAATCATTGTATTCTGTTTCTGTTTTTATTCAAGTTTTAAACAGCGTCCCAACTTCACTGGAATTGGGGTTTGTATTTTGGTCAGCAACATCGTCACTGAGCCAGTAGTGTGTCACGAGCTTGAAACCACGCCCATTTCTAGCTGGAGTCCTGTGGCAGTTTGCTAGCTGGCACCTATGATGCTAGCTCCTAATCTATTTATACAACACTTAAAATAATAATTCTTTTCTGAATTATTATGTGCAATAATTTAGCTATGTTGCCTAAGATGGAAGTAGGCTATATAGCTGGACGGGCTGGTTAGCTAGCTAGCTGTTTGTCATAGCTGAAGTTCCATTAATTTTGAATAACTGCCGCACAGAGTAAACAAACTACATACCTACCAACTTTTGAAAGTGAAAAAACGTAATCCTAATAATCCTAGCATGCAATTGCGCAGCTAATGCCGCAAAATGCCATGCGCACCCTCCCGTAGGTGGGGGTACAAAAAAATTTGTAGAAATAGCTGCTAAATACTGCATTTCCAGCTCTTTGAGGCAGACATTTGATTAAACAATTCAGCTTCAATTTGACACTTTTGCACACAGAAATCCTCAAAAGTAGAACTTTTTAACAATTAACAATTGAACATAAACAATTGAAGTGTGCGCACTGCCACACCCTTAGTTGACATTCACTGAAATGTCAACTGATAGATGGGTACTCATGTTCAGCAGGTACAGTTCTAACCATTCAACTTCTTCTAAAACAGCTTTTATTGAAAACAAAATTCCAAGTCGTATATTTCAAATCAAAGATAATTATGAAAATCAGACAGCTTTGGAGTTGCAATTTATTTTGTCACTTTGACGGAGCTAGGCTTTTGACTACTGTGGACTTCAAGTCTTTGTGCTACGCTAACACAGATGTTACCTACATGACTCAAACTTTAAGATGTACAGAGGTTGAAATGGTATTGGATATCTCAGTCTGGGTAAGTGGAAAAATGGGTAATTTTCAAAAAATGTTGGAGTATCCCTTAAATTGCTTTCCCTCTAAATGTTTTGTGTGTGAAACTGTTTGGACACAGCGCATCAGAGGCCAACCTTCAGTTTTGAGTGTCTGCGCAGACAGAGCAGTGAGGATGAAATTCCAGTGTCACCCCGTCTGCATCGACACACTGCGCTGCCTCTACACCTGGCGCAGCATCAGGTACAGCATGAACAATTACTGTATGCAAAGTTGCACACACACACAGTCACAATTACATATGCAGACATGCAACAGCATGAATACAAGCCCACTCCCACAGTACACAGGTGTGAGCACAAAAGCCCACGTGCATGCATGCAAGCACTCGCCCTTATGTACAGACACACACATAAATGTTCACATTTGCAAACACGCACATTTACGCACACAAACGCTCTCATGCATGCACGCGAGCACGCACCTACATGGTCCCTATTAAATCCTCATCTGTCTCCATTTGCCAGGTGATGGCCGTAGCCGGCTTCGACTCCAGCCGCGCCCAGAGGCTGTCGCCGAGCCGATCCACCCGGTCGTGGGCCACTCCCCCCTCCACGCCCCCCAGCAAAGACCAGTCGCCCTACTGCACCCCTCTGATCCAGGTGGGCCGGCCGGGCCACGGAAGCAGAAGCAGCAGCCAGTCCTCCGTGTGTAAGAGCTCCTGGTACACAGACGAGGCAGACTGCCCTCAGGGGGCCTACGCGCCGCCCCACCTGCAGGTGCCTGCCGACTTCCGCGCCCACTACCACGAGAAGAGGGGCAGTGCGAACAGCCTGGTGGAGGCGGTAAGGATAATCTTGAATCCGTGCGCCGCCAACGCCAATGACTGCTAATTTCCAAACAAACGTCTGAGGCACTATGAAAAGGTTATTAAAAAGGGAATTAGAATGTGCCAGAGGGTTCAAAATGAAATCAGCTATAAAATGCTTAATATATGATTATTATGCACCGATGAGGCAAGACATTAAAGCCAATCACAGATGCTTTGAATAATGCTGATTATCTCATAACAGCAGCACGCGTCAAGGTCAGCAGACAGATCTTAGATCAGGGATACTCATTCCTTTCTAGAATGAGCCACAGTGGGTGCAGGCTTTTGCTCTATCCAACCTGTCCCACACCTGATTCTACTAATGAACCCTTAAAGCTTTTGCCATAGACCCTTGATAAGTAGAATCAGGTGTGTTACTGCATGGTTAGAATGAAAGCCTGCACCCACTGCGGCTCATTCTGGAAAAGAGTGAGTATCCCTGTCTTAGATGGTAAGCAGTCGGTTCTTGTATTCAACGTGCTGGATGTGGGAGAAATAGGAACTGGCTGACTTTGATAAGGGCCAAATCATTGTGGCCTGTCCTGTGCGTTAGAGCATCTCTGCAGTGGCATGGCTTCTGGGGTGCTCCCGGACAACAGTTGTGAACCTACTGACGGTGCTCCAGGGAGGGACAAACCATAAACTGGCAATGGGGTTTTGGGCGTCAAAGGCTCATTGATGCCCGAGGGTTATCAGGCCTACCAAGATAAAACAGCCAAGCTGCAACAAAAGTTTGTCAGATGTCTACCTTTTTCAAAGAACCAGCAACACACCATTGAAAACTCATTTGGTTCGTCTCTGGGTTTGTTACAGGCCATGCGGTTTTTTTGACTTTTGTTCTAGTGAAAATATATTGATTTCAAAGTGTTGAGGAGCAAAGTTTTGCGGGAATGTGGCATGTTTTCGATTTTGTGTTGCCTGGTTACGAAGGCTATCCCGTCTAGTCCAAACCAACAGAAGGGCGACTGTGACCCAAGCCACTGAGAATTTCAATATTATTTTATGTGCCCTACCTGAAACGGAGGGGACTATAGGATTGCACTCCGTCCGTCCGTCAGCCCGTCCGTCCGCATTCGTGTCCGCTCCATAACTTCAATACCATATGACATAGGAACATCAAAGTTGGTGTGTGGATGCATCTTGGGGAGAGGGTGTGTCATGTACCCTATTCAGGTCACTTTGACCTACTTTTTAAGAAATATAATATGCATACACCAGTAGGGGACTAGTATTGCGCAGCAATACGACATTCGCCGATAGGCGGTGCACTCGTTTACATAAGGAATGTATCACAACACACAGTGCCTCACACTCTGCTGTGTATTGCACTTTTCAGCTCGCAGAGTGTGAACAGACGAGTGCAAAACAAGCATTTCTGTTTGGAACATGATACTTTTTTTTTTAGTTTATTGCGTTATATTGTGACACACACAAAGGTAAGGTAAACAATCATGCGCTTCAGACCTTGGTGTTTCCTGAGCCTGTGCTCAGGAACCTTCCAGGCTTGTTGGTGGTATGTGACACACCGGCTCGAGCACAGTACTGCAGATATGAAGGGGAGAGTAATTAGTCAACCAGCTACACCTGTGACTAATACCGCTCCCCGACCGCGCTCCCTGAGCCACTCCCCCGGTCTCTCCCTCCTACAGCTGAGCCTGGCCTAGCCCCGCCCCCACAAGCTCATTTTCTGTACCTCTGCCAAGGAGGTTATGTTTTCACCCCATTTGTCTATCTGTCTGTCTGCTAACAGGTTAACTCAAAAAGTTATGGTCGGTTCAGCACAAAATTTAGTTGGATGATAGATGGTAGTCTAAGGTTGAGTTGATACAATTTTGGAAGTGATTCGATACATATTCTGGATTCTGATTCTGCAAGAATTAAAGTATATCTGTCTAACGTAGGCTGTCTGATATTTCTAACCAGATTGCTCAAAACTTTATGAACAGTTGGGCATGAAATTTGGCGGGATGATGGGTGGTAGTGCAAGGAAGATTTCATTTAATTTTGGAAGTGATCCAGAACATATTCTGTAACCAAAAGTACAGATATACAGCACGGGAGAGGTATGCGCTCTACCGAGTACCCTCTAGTTTCCTTCATGTGCTTTGGCTGGGAAAATTTACCTGGGAAGAGATGGCACCTGCTTAGAAGACAAGCTGGTCAAAGGAGTGTTATACTCTTGGAAATGTTATGCTGGGAAACCCTGAGTTTAGGAATTCAAGTTACATCAGTTTGATGGAGCTTTTTTGGGACTAGTGGCTGATCAGCGTGTTGGATGCCCTTTGATATATTATCATAATTGGACTGAAGAAATTTTGGTCCACAGAAAATATAAATGAATGAAAAGTCAAAGTGTGTTGTAAGGGACAAAGCTCATTTTAGTTATTAATAATGGAGAACCTAATCTCAATAATGGAGAAGCAGAAATGCTAATTTTGGGACTTTCAAAAATCTAATTTTGAAGTGACATAGGTAATAAAACTCATAATTTGATGCCATTTTTCATTTTACCGTTTATCATGTTCTCATACGGAATCGCCCAAATTACAATATTAAAGACTGAAAGACAGAAAGAATGACTTAATAAAATAAATGCTTATCCATGCGCAAATTCTAAATAAATTCTAAATTTTCAGACCTTGTTATTTGCCCTCTTTGCTTTCAATATCACTTGATTCTGCATAAAAAATTTCACTGGTTTCCTGTTTGGCAGGTTTTGATATCAGAAGGACTGGGGAGATACGCTAAGGATCCGCGGTTTGTTGCCGCGACGAAGCTCGAGATCGCTGACGCCTGTGAGATGACGATAGACGAAATGGAAAGCGCTGCCAGCAACCTGCTGAACGGCAGCATTTCGCCCGGGGTTAATGGGGAGATGTTTCCGTGCCTCGACCCCAGGGACGATCTCCAGGACTACGCCGCTGGCTACAGCGACGAGGAACCAGAGCCTGGCAGAAAGTACGAGGAGGACCTAGCGGACGAAATGATATGCATAACGACTTTATAGCATTTGCTGAACAAAGAAAACAATGCTACTGATGGCTACTTATCAAAAAGAAGTGCCTTCTTGTAGAGGAATATAAAAAGGCACTGATCAGTGAGAAGAGTGGGACAGCGCCGCGTGTTTTGAGTGGCAGCTCGGTGCACCTCTCACAGAGGTAGAGGACCCTACTTGCCAAACACAGCCCCACCCCTTCTGGAGAGGTGGGGGTGAGAAATATGTGGCTTCCTGAGGATGGGAGAGTGAAACTGGTAAAATGGATTTGGCACTCCAGCACAGGGCAGGGTATTACAGGTGATGACAATCAAACACAGAAAGTAGCGTCATTACCTCATTCGATTTATTGTGCACTGCATATCAAGCAAATGAATTACTCTTGCAAAAATAAAAGAGAATTCAACAAACATATCATGTCATACCCCTGCCCATCCCAAGGATAGGGATGTCAACTTACTAACATTTTTTTCCTTCTTTAAAAAACCCTGGTGGTAATTTATAACACCCCACATCCACGAACTAAAGAACAGATGACCCCACCTGTTTACACTGGTAGTGATGGTTTTTGTGTTATCAAACCAGCATCTGCTTACGTGGCTGTCATAACTTGAAATGGAGGAAAACAATGGAAATCAATTAAAATAAAAGCATTTTAAGCAAATGCAGGTTACATTTGAAATGCTTTTGTTTCTTCATCTCATACTTAACATACTGCAAATCAGCTGGTCTATACAAATCAATGTTCTGTGGCAATGGTCAATATTTTGTAATGATGTCTTTTTCAAAAAAAGCAGCAATATGGGTCCAGTAGCCAGTTCAATTTAAAAAAAAAACAATGTGAGTGCTCATTCAATCAAGATGTGCAAAATAGCTTTGTTAGACTAAATTATATTTGGCTGCATTTTAGAAATGGCAACATTAAAAAAAAAATTTAATTTATTCAATTAATCTATGGTGCCACTGTAAATGTCTGTCTGCTTGCCAATGTATGAAAGTCTTGGTAACTGGAGCAAAGCTCTAATTTCAAAGCATCGTTTGTTTAATGCACAAGAAATTTCACTTCAAATAATTTCTGCATTACATTTTTCTTCACTAGGTTATTAAAAATACACAATTTAAGTTTGTTTGTCAAAACAATTCAGAAATCTGCGGTTTCAATTGTACAGTCTTGATCTCAAGCCAATTGCAGGATCCCAGTTGGGATAACAAGCCTATTACCCTCAGGTCAGGAATCCAGAGCTTTAACCACGACACCAAACGGTGCCCATTTTAAATGAAATGAAATCTTTTATTTTTCTATAGACATTGCCCTTTATATTAAGACAGTAAAAAATGTCACATATGGAGTGCTATACTGGACTGGGATGAAAAGCGTGGCCCATATAGATGTATCATAGTTTAATTGTGAGCACTTTTTAGAACAGTTATCAGCTAACTTGTGAAACATGGTACTCTTTGCCTCCAAGGGAGGAGAATCACATATCACTGTTTTTGAAACTTACGATAAAAGGCATGTTTCACTAATGGACTTGTAGACTAAATTAAAAGTCCTACTTCATTAACCTTTAGCACGCTGAATAAATTTTCAAGGAATTAAAAATGTAATTCTCCTGAGCTGTTGAAAACCTATCATGTGGCAACTTGTTTAAAAGAGCTCCCGCACAAGCTGCCACATGATAGGTTTTCAAACGGCATCTGATTTTGATATCTTACATCATTGGGCAACTATTGTTGCTTACAGCGCTCTTAGGATTCAAGTTCAGATATCTACCGTCAAAAAAACCATGAAGATAGAATTTTAACAATCTGATATTGACTACAAAGGCTCATTAAGTTTGTTCAGCACTGTAATGAACATTATAGTGACATTCTACAAGATATGCACATTAAAAGGGCTCGATGAATCACTCATGAAAAAATTATTTGGGTCTGTAAAATTCTGACAAAAATGATTTTTTTTAGGGCCCTCATGCATTCAGGCACACTGAAAGTAGCAATTTTAAGACATTAGGCATCCTGTGCGCATTTTTGTTTGACTCAAGGCTACATCAAGTTATTTATTTTACAAAAAATAGTGAATTCCGTCAAAGATGATAAAAGGACTCTTTCTACTCCAATACTAGCACACAGCTGCCTGCCGCTACACAGTGCACACATATTCATGTAGTGCTATTGTTTCTCTTATTTTCACATAATACGGTGGATTATTTGTGCTTTTCATATGACTGTCATTATGTAGTAAATTCTATATTTGTTATTTGCAATGCCAATTTACAGTGCTGGGGTGTATAAAAACTGAAGTACGAGGATAACTGGCCTTTTTTCCTGTGTTACAATGTCTTGGTTAAAAAATAAAGATAAAATTGTAAACAATATGTGGCTTTACAATTAAACATCCACTCAATTTTTTTTTCAGTACAGATATATTTGTTATTTCTGTTATTAAATATGCATAGAGATTTTTGAACTGATTTGTAAAATATGTAAAATGAATTTCAAGAACGTAGATAATTTATTCTACTTGAAACACCTCATGTATACCATTTCATGGTTTCATGCAGTGAACAGCTTCTTTTTTTAGCAATATTTTAGTACCTTACCCTAGATTTAATCATAACCTTTTTTGAATATGTGCTTTTTATTTAAATGAAGCCCTGAAATTAGAATGACATACTTTCCACTTATTTTTTTACTGATTACTAATGAATAAAAAAACTCCATGAACCATAAATTCAACTTGGTGCACACAGTTCATAAAAATACATTGCCTGTCTTGAAAGTAATATTTTCATGACTTTGAATACATGGCTTAATATGCAGTTACCAATGTGTACAATACATTTCGCATTTCCTCACCAAGATTCCATGCCTCTATGACAAAGAGGAAGCGTTTGAAATTAATGTCCCCATTCACTTGCATTGCACCGACGAATTGCACAGAATAATTCGATTTGTATACTTCAAGGTACCTATCACATACTAGGCGATTGTCATATGATATTTTTTTTCCCAAAAGATTGCCAATTAAATTTTTACCAAAAAAGTATGAAAGGAGTTTGGTCTTATTTTTAAACCATGCTGCTCAAAGTTGAGCTCAGAAACTGTAGCAACATGATCTTACCCCAGTGTAACAGGCCAAAGTATAGCCCTAGCCTAGAGTACACCCAGGGTCAAAGTGGGCTAGCCTGTTTTATATATGGGATAGCCCTCCACAGGCCAGATTATAACCCCCACATTCAGTCACATTTTATACCCCAGGATATATTTTGGCATAGGCCAGACTATATCCAGGTGGACTCTGGCGCGGGGTTAATCTGGGCTGCTACACTGGAACTGTTGAGTTTGTTTACTCCAGAACAGACTAATCCCCGAAAGGTAGTTTGACCAAAAGAAGAATGTCTAGTGGGGCATTGGGGCTATGATTGCAGTCTTCGGTCTAAAAGGCCAGCTTGGGTTTAAAAATGGTCATAACACAAACACCAAGCACGGAAATAACATTTGCAGACACTTTCATTATTCAATGTATAAATATCATGTAATGTTGGTCATTTTGAATTTGAAATGCATATGTTCATGTGAGTCCATAGCCTTTTGAACTGAAGTGAATGGGGGGGGTATGGAATCTTGGTGAATCATTTGCTAAATATTTTATACACATTGGTAATTGCATATTAAACCCTATTTTCAAAGCCAAGACAACATTGCTAAAAGTTCTAAGATGGACACCCTGTTCATAAAAGGAGCTTGTGGTCTCTGCTTCATTGAAAATCAACGCTGGGTATTTTTGCTAGATCTCGTACTCACAGTGAAATGCTGTATGTAAATCAACAACGCATCCAATTACGGTATATTTTCGTATAAAGTCATAAATATTTGTCAAAATATTTGGATCAGATAACATGACTGCGAGTGCCTTCTTGAGCTACATTCTTAATCAAATGCATTCGTATTCACAGTGATTTGTATTGTTTGTATTACTTAAAAATTGCCACGATGACATTTGAACATAAGAAAATACATTCAAACATCCTTGTAATTAAGTTACTGAAAAACATAAAAACAGTATGAATGAATCCCACTGGGGTAGCCAGCACTGGTCCTGGAGGGCCCCAGGGTGTGTTGGTTTTACTTCTCGCCACTCTCTGTAGACCCAAGACACCATCGGAGGTGAGTTAACTGAGTAATTAAATGCTGCCCCTGAATTACACACTGTAAAATGATGAGGTCATTGCATATACTGTGTAATAGCATTGTACCAATATACTGTGTGTTGTACTAATTTTAACTGATAATAATTCCCAAGATTGACTTTTGAATTTGATAAACCTTTAAGAGTGATAAACATGATCAGTACTCCCAACAATTGAGATTACTTTGTTTTATTAAGTGTAAATGTTTGAATGATGGACAAAACTTAAAATTACTCAATTGGAAAGGGAATCTGTAACCCTGTAGGATTTGCCGCAGGATCAGGGACATCAAAAAGTTCAAATCAAAACTTAAATAGACTTCATTTAATGCTAAAATAGGTAGATATTTAAAATGACCAATTTAACAATTACCAATTGCCAGGCGGTCATGTAAAATAAAGTAGAAAGTACTCAGCTACCATTAGGTATATTTCATCACACTCTTAAATCATTCAGAAGGCATACGCAGTATCAGTAATCCGAGAACTGACTTGGTCGTTTCATTCATTGAGAAAAATGTGAAATTTGTTTCCAAAATGCAGTAAGTCCAAAAATTACCTAAATTCAGATAATACCACAGACCCATAGCCCTGTGCTTCTTACACATGGTGCAAAAATCCATTTTTAGAAATTCATAGTGTGAGGTGTATTTTTTCATAGTCAAAGTCTGTGTTTTTCTATAGACTCCAATAGGCGCCAACAAAGAAAAAGCTGATTTACTCAAAATTAGTAAAATGGATATACTGCGTTTTGGAAACAAACTCTTAATATACATTATTCAGTATTATTGAAAGAGCTGTAGTGATTTTACAGAACTCTGTGGTCCCTTTCTACAAGTTTGAAACTTGCTCCAAAAATAAGCCCTCCGAACTTCCAAACAGGTGGCCATGTCATGTCTATGGGGTCAAAGTCTTTTCTGTAGTGCTGGAGTTGACAAGTATTCAAGACTGGGGTTGCTTTCACACTTGGAATTCGGGCACGGATCGAAGTACACTTGATCCCAAAGTCCAGTTCATTTGGTAAGTGAACACAAGCGTACCGTGCTCAGGCAAGGTACCCGAGTCCGCTTGGAAGAGGTGGTCTCGTACCAAATTTGAAAGCAACTGTACTCACACACAAAAACGCAGAGACTTCTGGTATAATTCATAGTATTTACATTCCCGTAGTTATCACATTACTAGAGCAATGCCCTGACAAACTGAAGAAAATATAGCTGCAGTATCTCAAAGTTCAGGACACGATGCGAAAGTCTGGCAGCTCAAGTGATGAGAAAAATAAATTCTGTGGCATGAGGCAGTAGACCGCATACTTCGCCAAAAACCAAGAGAGCCAAATGTTACTGATGACGAAAGGGAAATATACACAAAGAAGAAGCAGCAAATTTAAAACCACCAAGGTGCATACTGCCACCTACTGTATTGGAATTTTGACATACACAGGTGTACTTGGGTACGGAACAACATTACTAAGGTGAAAACTGATCAGCAGGAAGAGACTGAAGGGCAGACAATTGTACTGAGGCATAGTACGGAACAATCGTAGCTAATGTGAAAGCACCCTGAGTCATGAACACAGTGGAGTCTCACCGCTGAGTGTCCAGAGTAGGGGGTTGATATACTGGGACATTATGGTCGCACAGAGGTGGTAGACCCTTGATGATGTCAGCGGCCTTCTCAGCTATCATGATGGTGGGGGCATTGAGGTTGCCGCTCACCACACTGGGCATGATGGAGGCATCCACCACCCGCAGGTTCTCCACCCCAATAACCCGTGTTTCCGGGTCCACCACGGCCATGGGGTCCGAAGGCTGGCCCATCTTACACGTGCATGAAGGGTGGTACGCACTGTCAGCCTTCTGCCTCACAAAAGCATCAATCTCTTTGTCTGTCTGGGCCTGTGGTCCCGGCTGCAGCTCCCGGCCTCGGAACGGGTCGAAAGCATGCTGCGCAAATATCTCCCTGGAAAGTTTGATGCACTCTCTGAACTCCAATATATCCAAATCTGAAAACGGAGCAAAGTCTTGTCAGGCCGCACCACAAAGCAAAGTCATGTACCCCCACCGTGCAACAGAGGAACAGAGATTTGGGATGCACTTGTTTTCCTACGTGCTGTGCTACATCACAGTAACATGCCGAGCTTGCATTGCGGTTCGCTCAGCATTACCAACAGACAAATGGTCAGGGTAAATATAACTGAAGGAAGACTTGGTCTTGGGTACATCTCTGCCTGTGAACAGGCAGGTAATGAAATGGAACAGGAGGGCCTTACCTGTGGAAAGATAGTTTGGCTCAATGATTGGATGTTCCTGGGGATTAGTGCTCTTGAGTTTTAACCACCCAATGCTGGTGCTTCGCATTGGGCCAATATGTACCTGAAACACAATTTAAACAATTTACGCAAAATTAACAATGCAAATTAAACGGAGTCATTTATTCATAATAACATGCATGTTCTACTTCCTGTACCTGCCCCAGAATGCGTGAAACTGAGCAAGGTGAAGAATAGTGTAAGATTAGGCACTTGGGTTTGACTGACAGCTTAAGTGGCTCACTTGGTAAGCTTCACATGTGGGGCTGACCCGGCCGTGGTCTATGACTTGGGAGGGGAGAAAGTGAAACTGGAGGTTAGGGTGATGAACACCAGGGCGACTCCTTATGAAACCTCCACTCTCCAAATGCGCAGTGGCTCCTGGCCCTAGGAGAGAGCAGAGGAACCTTAGCTGAAAAGATTAGCTAGATAAAATGCAACCGCTTCCCCTCTCCCCATAAGTACAGAGAAATATACTGACAGTTGCAAAATATGATGACTAAAACTGCAAGAGGCTTTAAACAGAATTGTCACAGGTTATCAAATTGTATACAATGAATACTTCAACTGCAGTTAGATTCCACAGCAATGTGCTGGTTGGAACTACTGTTTGGGTGACAGTGAAATTTTGCTTTTTTTACTGAAGTCACTATACAAAGGTTTTAAAATATTACGTGGTATTACAGATGTAAGAACAGGTTTCAATTTTTAGCAAGCAAAAACAGTCATTGCACCATGGAATATCCACTACACTTAACTGGCTCTGAACCTTGAACAAGAGCTTTAAAGCCTGTGAATTTCACCTGTACCAGGAATAGTAGTAATAACTTTAAATTTCAGTTGAGCTCAGATATTGCAAGTAAATACAGTCATCTGAACTAGAGTTAGCCAGCTTCAGTACCTGTGTATTTCAGAAGCCATTCCAGGCCAATCATGATCATGTGGAAGGGCTGTTGGGCCTTGTACAGTGTAATGGGCTGAATACACTCCTGCTGCACATAGAGCTCCAGGTGGTCCTGAAGATTACTGCCAACTCCTGCACACAACATCAGCAAGCCAGTAATAGCAAGTGTTAGCCCTCAGCTCAGAGCATTGGAAAACCAAATGCGAAGACAAATCCATCCATTATCCAAACCGCTTCTTCCTCATTCAGGCCATTGGTGAGCTGCAAAATATCCCAGCAAACTATGGGCAAAAGGAACCATCCTGGGCAGCCTGCAAATCCACCACACAACATATACTATTCACTCAGTCATACTTCTGGGCAGTCAAGAGTCTTCAATTAGCCTGGGATGCATGTCTTTAGACTATGGGAGGCAACTTATGCCAACATTCAAACTCTACACAGTAGCAAGGAGGCTGTGGGTGGAATCAAATCCACAGCTTCCTTGCTCTGAGGCAACAGTGCTATCCACGACACCAACATGCTATAGTGCTGTGAAAAAATATTTGCCCCCTTCCTGATTTTTTTTTTGCATATTAATATTTTATGCATATTTGCATATCTCACATTAAATGTTTCAGATCATCAAACAAATTTTAATATTAGAGAAAGATAATCTGAGAAAATACAATTTATAAATGATGATTTCATTAATTAAGGGGAGAAAGCGATCCAAACCTACCTGGCCCTATATGAAAAAGGTTTAGGGAGCAATTACTTTTTCACAGCGGGCCAGGTAGGTTTGGATAGCTTTTTCCCCTTAATAATCAGGATTGGGGCAAATACTTTTTCGCGGCACTGTTTGTTATTCTTTGCACAGAATTGCCTGCCATCTCTCCCATATACAGTGCGTTACATGGCTGCTGCCTGCGCGATTCTGTCATAACCACACCCCTTGGTTATGACAACTATTCCGGATTGCATTGCCTTAGTCCGGGTTACAGGTCAGGTGTTTTCTGGCATCTCCATTAACAGGTCTGGTGGCAACCGATGAAAGCTACTGTTGTCATGATTGAGGGGTGTGGTTAGTGCTAAACTGGTTTGGGAATCACAAAAACACAGGCACTACCCATGTACCAGGAGTTTTCAAACTTTTGTTGGAACCCTCAATGTGGCTGCAGGCTTTCATTCCAACCAAGCAGCTACAGAACTTATACCACTAATCAAAGTCTTCAGAAATCACTCCAGGGGTTGGTCATTCGAATCAGGTGGAATAAGAGCCTGTCTCTGGACTCCCCCCACTGGATCTTTCTGGATAACCTTGAATACCCCTGCAGTACACAATATTCAGACCACAACCATCCCAATATACACTGCATGTCCAAAAAAAAAAGTTACACTCAGATATTAAGTTGGAACCCAAGTGGTTTTGATTACAGTGCAAATTCATTGTGTCATTGTTTTGACAACCGTATGCAACGTCAGAACATTCATTTTCAATCAGAGCTGCATTCATCTTTGGCCAAGCTCTTGTTTTGACAACGGGATAGTTAAGGCTCTCAGTAGCTTTCTGCAGCACATCGCACAGACTTTTAATGTGGTTAAGATCTGGACTTTGTGATGGTCAATTCACGACTGAAAATGATTCCTCATACTTGTTTTTATCATTCCTTGTTTTCTTTACTTGATGCAGGCCGATAATTTGCCCCTTCGGAAACACGGTAACATCATGTCCGCTGCCAAGGGATACATCTTTCAACATCATTTTTTAAGAAATGAGAAGCTACGCACTCCATCGGTTGGGGTTTAAATAATTATTGCCCGCTGAAACACATCAATAGCTGCAATAATGACCCAATCATAGAATTTGTCGATTTAAATCCAAAAGGTGACATTTTTTGGTGAGGCCTTGTGTCTTACAATGCAAAGAGTTCCTCGTATTTTTCTGACTAAGTATATGGTTACCAGAAGTACTTGGAGTTGGGTACTATAGGCATAGACATGCAGCAGTTTGAACTTTGGGGAGTGCTGGTATGCATTTATATACAACCCCAATTCCGAAGTAGTTGGGACGAAATGTTAATTGTGAATAAAATAAAAATGCAATGACTTTCAGATGACATTAGCCAATATGTTATTTTCAATAGAACATAGATTTGTTGAAACTAAGACATGTTACATTTTCATCCACAAAATGAGCTCATTTCAATTTTTCTGGCTGCAACAGGTGTCAAAATAGTTGGGACACAGGCAAAAAAAAGGGCTGAAAAAGCCATTAATATACAAGAGAATCAGCTAAAAATGCATTGAGCAAGTAATTAGGTTAACAGGCATCAGGTGTGAAACATGATTGGCTATAAAAGGGATCTCTTGGACAGCCTGAGTCTCTCAGAAGTAAAGATGGCCCGGGGCTCTCCAATCTGTGAAGGCTTGCGTAAAAACAAATTGCGGAATACTTTAAAAACAATAATCCTCAGTGTCAAATTGCAAAGGCTTTGAAGGTCTCATCATCAACCGTACATGACATCAAAAGATTCAGAGAAACTGGAAAAATCTCTGCACGAAAGGGATAAGGCCGAAGACCTTTCCTGGATGCCCGTGATCTTCGGGCCTTCAGACACCACTGCATCACTCACAGGCATGATTCTGTTATTGACATTACTAAATGGGCCCAGGAATACTTCAAGAAACCACTGTCTGTAAACACAGTCCACCGTGTCATCCACAGATGCCACCTAAAACTCTATCATACAAAAATGAAGCCATTGTTGGGCATGATCCAGAAGCGCCACCATGTTCTGTGGGCCAAGGCTCATTTAAAATGGACTGTAGCAAAGTGGCAAGTGTCTTGTGGTCAGACATGTCCAAATTTGACATTCTTGTTGGAAATCATGGGCGTTGTGTCCTCCGGACTAAAGAGGAGAAAGACCAGCCCTACTGTTATCAGCATTCAGTTCAAAAGCCAGCATGTCTGATGGTATGGGGATGCGTTAGTCCATATGGTGGGGGACACTTGCATGTTTTAAAAAGCACCATGAATGCTGAAAGGTATATAAAGGTTTTAGAGCAACATATGCTCCCCTCCAGAAGCCATCTATTCCAGGGAAGGCCTTGTGTATTTCAGCAGGACAATGCAAAACCACATACTGCAGCTGTTACAACAGCATTGCTTTGTAGTAGAAGAGTCCGTGTGCTGAACTGGCCTGCCTGCAGTCCTGATCTTTCACCAATTGAGAACATTTGCCACATAATTAAATGAAAAGTAAGTCAAAGGAGACACAAAACTCTTCAGCAGCTGGAAGCCTGTATTAAACAAGAGTGGGATCAAATTTCAATGGCTAAACTCAAGAAACTTGTCTCCTCAATGCCCAGTCGCCTCCACTCTGTGTTAAAAAGAAGAGGGGATGCTACACCATGTTAAACAGGCCCATGTCCCAACTTTTGAGAGCTGTAGCAGCCATCAAATTTGAAACGAGCTCATTTTGCGGATAAAATTGTAAAATTTCTCAGTTTCAACATTTGCTATGTTGTGTCTGTTCTATTGTGAATAAAATACTGGCTGGTGTGATTTGAACATCATTGCATTTTGATTTTATTCACAATTTACACTTTGTCCCAACTATTTCGGAATTAGGGTTGTACACTTAAAGTGAAATCAAATGGAGAAAATCAAAACCATACAGTTAGAGGCTAACTAAATGATTGATCAGGGTACCAATATTGACAGAGCTTTCTTTTCATTCAGATTCTGACACAATGAGATCGCGGATCTCTCAGCTTCTGGATCTTTTCAGTATTTGCATAGATCCAGAAGTAAGTACATCAAAATAAAAAAATCCTTCCTTGACTGTTAGTAGTACCTTTTGTTTTAAATTGTTTCCCAACCTTAATCCTGTATATATCTGTATTAATCAGGGCGATCAGGGACATCATTTCAACTTCAAGAGCCAGGGGATGCAGGCCAGCGGTGTCATGAGTGTACCTTGGAGACTTGATGTTCTGCCATCAGTAAAAGTGAGTCTCCTTGTAAATTGCTAATGATAGATCCATTTCTATGATTCACTATGGAATACTGTAGTGATTCTCAGGAAAGAATAAATTAAATATTGTGTATTCAAAGCGAACAGTCATTAGTTAACTTCAAATGTTCCCCTGAGTTAGCAAAGCCTGAACACCAAATCCAGTATAACACCCAGCAATGTACTTTGGTAAGGGTAAATGTATTCACATCAATGTTTTTGATGAAGTCAAAAGGCAACAATGTCATAAGACCACTGTCATTGGGCCTCATGCAGCAACATTCTCTTAAATTTCTCATATATTTTCTCTAATTTTTTTGCTGAGAGAAAAAATAAGAAAAATAAACTCCGGATGCACCAAATGCTCTTACCGTCCAAATCTGCTCTTACCCAGGTGTGCTGGGTGTTGAATCCCACTTGTTTGTAAATTGGAAGTGCGTGGCCGATTGTTTTAAATGAGCATATATGACACCCACTAAACACCATATAAGGGCCGGTGACATGCCGTGTGTAAAGAGCTGACTGCACGTGGCAATCTTCGGCCCAATTCTAATCCAATCCCTTACGGACTCACTGACTTAAAGGCGCGTTCACGGGATGTCCGTGAGTGTGTGAGGGCTGTTCCATTGTCAGATCATGAAGTCAGTGAGTCCGTCAATGAGTCCTTACTGCCCCCTTACCGTAAGTCAGCACCGATGGTGATTTTGGGTAAGGAAATTGCCCACAATTCATATCGTCGTGAAGTCAAATACGGGGAATGCCTTCAGAATACCGGCAATGTAATTAAAAAAAGGTAAATTAATCAAAGAGCGTTCCGATCGAGGTAACGGAAGGAGCGAGAAAGAAAAGGTTTACGAGTAAGTGTTAACGTTAACTGTCACAACTGCGTGTAGTTTGGTAACATGAAAGGGGGTAAGCGCTGTTCCATTCCAATTTATCGAATCTGAAGCCCTCTCAGACTCAGTCCGTTACAGCTGATGTCAGTTAAGTCAGCGAGGGATCAGGGCTTGAGTCTTCAGGGGGCGGATTGGAATTGGGCCTAAGGCGCTTTCACACTAGATACGATTATTCTGTACCGTGCCCCAGTATGATTGTCCCCCCTTCCCTCTCCCCCCCCGCTGGTCAGCTTTCACTCTAGTAATATCGTAACGTACCCAAGTACACTTGCATACATGTCAAAGTTCGATACAGCGCGTTGGAGTATGCACCTGGTTTTAAATGGGGAACGATTTTAAAAGGAGGCGCCAATACATTTTGGGGGGTTTTATTATTGAGAGGGTGGTTTAGAACATTAATATTGAATATTGATATCGCAAATCTGCACGTGTCCTAGCAACCCGGTGTGTCATCTGTAACATGAATTACCAGGTATAGCAGCAAGAGAAATTAAACCCGAAATTTTTTTGACTGAATGCCTGATGTTTTTACCCATCCGAATCTTTCTCTGGGTACCCAAACATCAAGGTAAGCGAAATATGTACTGATTCCATTCGATATTGGAGGATTTTGCTGTCCACTGCCTCATACCACGAAAATGTATCTATCTCATAACTCAGCTGCCAGACCTTCGCACCACGTCCCGCACTTTGAAATATCGCAGCTGCGTTTTTTTTAGTTTGTCACGGCATTGATCTGTTATACTGTGATAATGCGAATGTAACTAAGTAGGACTTATCCCATACATCTCTGAGTTTTTGCGTGTAGTATCCAGTTGTTATTTTATGTTTTCGTCCACCTACATTTCGAGCAAGCATTGAATTTCTTAGTTTGAATGGAGATAGGGCCTATCTTTTCGCCACTGCATTTGTTAGTATAACAGTAATCTTCCGTGCTCAAGTTGCTTTCATGTTTGGTACCAGTAACCATTCATCTGTCGACTCGCAGCAAACAGATCCACGCGATCTCTATAAACGCGCTCTCTGCTAAAGGCTTGGATGCCCAAAGCATCCAACAGCAATAGGTGAGGCATTCTGAAGTAGAATGCACGCAAGTATCTAAGGGTTATTATAGCTCCGTTCGTTACTGTGGATCAACTGGCCAAACTCTTCAGCCCAGAATTAAATAATAGAATTATCATAATTTCTCAAAAACATAAAACAATAAAAATTTGATTATAAGGTGCATTTTTAATGTTAAGGTTTTAAAAATTGAGCATAGCGTTAGCTCAGGCAGGCAACAGAGTCACGCCTTAAACTTTATTGCCCATCTAGCGCTGCTGATCGCTCGGCCCAAGCTGTTCAGCATAACTAGCCATTGGTTGATGCAAGCGCCTCTCGCCCAGCTCGGGGCCCAGCTGACTGCTCAGCTGATGGCACGGCCCAAGCTGTTTTGCCTAGCTCGCTCATTAGTTGAGGCAAGCGCCTCTGGCTCAGCCGATTTGCCACAGCTGATCGTGTTGGTCAATAACTACCCAAGCTTTTCCATTGGAGGAGCTCATGTTCAGCTCTGTATTTAAAGCTGCCAGCTGCCTTCAACTCTTATGCCTTTCTCTGACAGTACTTTTTGCAACCCACCCCCTCCCCATCTCCACCGTGGGGGTTTGCTTTTTTTTTGCCTGCTCTGTTTTGGGGGGGGGGGGTTCTGCTGCTCTATCTGCCTTGGGCCATCCATGTGTGCACATGGAAGGACAGGGAGCTCCTGCACAGAACGATACCGCACAAAATGTATTAATGCCAATTCTAAATAAACTCTCTATGTTGACAAAGTTGTCTTGACTGAACTTCTGTTTCCATGCATTGGACAAGCAATTTGAGGACAGACATAACAAATTTCTGTTTTCTCTCATCTCGGTATCTCTCGACCACTCGTGAAATTTTCTCTTACCGAAGAGACGAGCGAAAATAAGAAAACACTGGTGCATCCCAGAAATCAATGGGTAAGAACAAAATAAGGAAAAAAAAATCGGGGAAACGATCAAAAATGAGAGAAAGTTTGTTCTTATATCGCTTCTTGCATGAGGCCCATTGAGTCTGAAATTTATGCATCTGACTTGTACAGCAAAATTCAATGACAGAATTCCAGTTTCTTCAAATCCCATGTAAAAGTATACAGTAAAGTGCAGAGGCCACCTGGAAGATGTGACACCACTGGAATGTCCAATTTTTTGAGGTCGTCTCCATTTCCAACCCCAGAGAGCATCAGCAGCTGAGGGGAGTTGATAGCGCCGCCACACAGAATGACCTCTCTCTCCGCATACACCTGCACAATATTAAGAATACCAGTTCAATCTGCTACAGCGCTCCAGTGGGCACAATCTGAAATCTAGATATTTTTTAATAGTGAATTTAATATCACGAGTGCAGTGCTAGTTAAATTGCTGCTTGAGCAGTTTTGGTGCCTGCTGCTTTCTCCACTTCTCAAGAACCGCTCAACCAAAGAACTTCACACGCGACACTGTACTTCCTTGGGTTCTCAGTAGTACACCAGCCAAGTTTGAAGTCAATCAGATTAACCACTTTAAAGATATGCCAAGGAAACACATATTCATAGACAGAGATTCCTTGTTTAGAGTTTGAATACAAAATGACGACACCCAGCACTTAAAACGAGCACAGGCTGCCATTTTTGTGAAGAGAGAATTTTACTTAGTCATACCCAAGGAAATTCCACTGATGTATTTTCGCACAAAGTTGATCAGTTGAAAATTAAAACCTTCAGTTAAGAAAATTTAAAACAATTTAGATGTGACAAACTGACACAATATTATTTGCATCAATCCTGGATCTCAATGTTTCCAACCTCTTTCGATGTTATACATTAAGGACAGCTGGAACCGACTATCAAGTTCATGTCTAGTTGCATTACCCGCTTTCTTTGCCCATTCTGCGTGTATTCAACACCAACAGCTTTGGTTCCATCAAACAGGACCTTTGTGGTCAGGGCCATGACCTCAGTCTTAAGGTTTGCCCGGGACAAGGCAGGGCGCAGGTAGGCACTGGAAGTACTCCATCTTTTACCTGGGGAGGCACAGGAAACATAGTGAAATGTTGCAGCAGAAATCCCTTTAACCAGAAACCTGAAACAGCCTACAGGTCATAACTTGTAATAGCACTGTGGCACAGTGGTTAGCACTACTGCCTCAGAGCAAGAAGGGTTGTGGGTTCAAATCTGGCCTGGGGCCTTTCTGTGTGGAGTTTGCATGTTCTCTGTGTTTATGTGGGGGTACTCCGGTTTCCCCCACGCACAAAAACATGCAATATAGGAACACTTCTGAATGGCTGTGTGCAAATGTTTGGTGGTGGTTGGAGGGGCTGTTGGCGCGTACTGGCAGCCACACTTCTGTCAGCCTGCCCCAGAGTGTGAATGAATAATGTATCCATTGTGTAGCGTCTTTGAGTGCCCAGAAAAGTGCTATATAAAACTAATGCAATATTATTATAAGTCAGGCAGGGTGTGAATAAAACTGATGCAATATTATTATAGGTCAGGCAGGGTGTGAGGAAAACTTGCATTATTATTATAAGTCAGGCAGGGTGTGAGGAAAACATGCGATGAGACAAGACACAACAGGAAAATAAGGCGTTGTTCATTTTTCCTGAGGGTAAGAAACAAGTGCAGCTATTCTTGCCTGTCTACCTTTATAGATGGTCATGTCCATCCATCCGACACCCTCCTGCTGATAGCCATTCATGTCATCTGTGAAGGGATACCCGGCCTGCTGGCCAGCCTCAATGAAAGCATGGTGCAGAGGGTGGTCACTCTTGCCGCGTGAAACATGGAGTGGACCATCACCTCCTCGGTACTGATCTGCCCCTAGTTCGTGCGTCTGGGCCTTCCGGAAATAAGGGAGACAGTGATCATAGTCCCAGCCAATTGCTCCCTCTTTCTGCCAGCGGTTGTAATCCTCGGCATGACCACGAATGTAGACCATGGCGTTAAGAGAGGAAGAGCCGCCCCAAACCCGGCCACGGGGCCAATACATCACCCGCCCGTCCATGTGTTTCTGGGGCTGAGTGTGATAGAACCAATTGCAACGGTCATCGCATAGATTATAAGTTAATGCCGCGGGCATGTGGATTTTCCATGAGAGTCGAGTGCTGTTCAAAAACAAATCCTTGGGGCCAGCTTCAAGAAGGAGCACAGATTCTTCTGCCTTTTCAGAGAGCCGGTTGGCCAGCACGCATCCAGCAGAGCCACCACCCACAATAACGTAGCTAAAAGATTGACTTTTTTCCGCCACAGAAGTACTGTAATGCGGGAATTCTTGCCGCTTGACCGAGATTAATACATTTTTCCGTGCCGTAGCCCGGGCCAGTCTTTCAACTCTGTTGACCAGTTTCGTGAATAGCATGTTGATGAAACAATTAAGCTTGTCATCCAAATTCAAGTAGCTTTCAGTTGAACTTCGGCCAGAGGCTTTTCAATGGGCAGGGAACTTTAAAGACCAACAATATACCTGCCAGAAATAAAAAAGGCCACACAGTTCAGATTGTTCTCTCCAACACCACATACAAAACGGAAATCTGCGGAGAGCTACTCTTTTTTTAATATCCATATAAACAGGGGTTACACACACTGTCACAGCGAGGAGGCAGATTTAATAAGCATGTATGTTCATGATAGGCGCAACACTACGACTCAAACTTCAAAAACAAGCAGTGAAGTGTGAAGCAAATCAAGTGCGGGACTGCACGTCAAATGGAGGCAACATTCAAAAAGCGTCGGCAACGTATAGTCATCTATTGTAATACTTCGATTAACATTGACAATCGGACGGAGTAACATAGGCAGCAATAGGCTGCGCAGATTGAACCGTCGAGGACAAAATAACGGGTCCAAAGACTGGACCGCGGATTCAAAGCATTATGTATGAAACGAATAAAAACATTTAGGATGCAAATAAGTATGTAGCCAGAAAACCGGCAGAACTAAACGAGTTGTTTGCGTGAACTTACCCTTTGCATATCACAACATAAACAGACTTCACATTAAGTTCGCAGCCAAGATTGGGCGGAGTTTGCTGAAATCAAGAAACTATACTAAAGTACTAGAAAGCATGCTGTAGGTGGCGCGCTAACATGTAGTTTGAAGAAAGGAGGAAGCAGTTTCAGAAATTATGCGTGAAGGCAGGATTCTGAAAATCAAACGGCTTTCTGCTGTTTTGAGCAACTTCAACGGCCTGCAAGGATCGGTTGATGTTGATGATGATGACGACTACTTCTATTATTATTTTTATTAGCTACCTGTCAAGAAATAAGATAATGGTCCCTTTTCAGAAAGCAGGGTTAGTGGTTACCAGAGACGTGCGGTAAGGTGAGGCAGTGACCCAAACATTTATTACAGGATTTTGTGAATTTGTTCCATTCCTGATTGACAATCAAAACAATTTAGACTAAGCCTATAGGAAGCCCGTACACTGATAAAGGAGATAATGACAAAAAGATTCATTCACGTATGGCAATCTGAATAATTAATTAGGAAAAATTATCGGCTGTCTGTAATTCTGTATATCGTTTAAACATTTTGTTAATCGGATTATGAAAGAAGACTGGAAATAAACACCCTCTTTTTTTTGGGGGGGGTAATAGCGCGTATTTAAAGGAGAATACATTGTACATTGATCAAGCACCGAACTCTGCATAAGTCGAATTGCTTAAATATTTGTTGATGACATTGCTTAGGCTTCCTAGAAGCAAGTGCGCGGAAATCTGCTGGTTAGTGAGCATTTCAGGTTCCATATACGTAAGGGATAATTAACGAAAAGGTGAGCATTCTACGGTTTTAATTCGCGTCGGGTGGTTGCCTCCGCGAAGTGCATTAAAACCATGGAATGCTCACCTTCGAGTCGATTATCCTGCTTATACTGGTGATGAAGAGGGTGCTGGTGATGGAGCTGGTGCTGGTGATGGAGATGGTGCTGATGATGTAGCTGGCGCTGGTGATGGAGCTGGTGATGGTGATGTAGCTGGCGCTAGTGATGGAGCTGGTGATGGAGCTTATGCTGGTGATAGAGCTGGTGATGGAGATGGGGCTAGTGATGAAGAGGGTGCTGGTGCTGGAGCTAGCGCTGGTGATGGTGCAGGATGGTCGGTCACCAAAGCTGAAGCAAAGTCTGTCTCACTGGAAATATCTAGATTCAAGCGCCAGATACCGGTACACTCGAACCCAGATGAAATGCTCCTTGCTGTCGCAGCTTGAGGTAGAGCTTTAGCCACGACACTTGGGATGTTGTAGATGGTCAAAATTCTTCCAGGATTCATTCGCATCCAGTTGTCTGCTGCACTGTTAATGTAGTGCTTCAGTGGGCCAAAACACTTCGGTCTAGCGGCTGAAGACAGTGGGAGCAGTATGGTGGAAAAGACAGGAGTACAATGCCAGGTGACTTGCAAAAGTCAATAGCTACCACAGAGAGGTGTGATGGATGATTGTCTAAGAGTAGCAGTAACTTTGACTCCAGGGTCACATGGGTCTGTCTTGCAAAATGGTGTAAAAATGCCAAAATATCTGTCTCCTCCATCCACCCCGATCCATTGGCAGAAGCAATGCAGGCAGGGGGGCCATCCCGGATGAAGTGGTCATGGAACTTCTTCCTTGGGAAGATAAAGTAAGGGGGAACAAAGTTGCCTTGTGCGTTGGCAGCAAAGGCAACAGTCACCAATGTCCCTCTGTCCCCAGAGGTCACAGCACCCACCTGGCGCTGCCCCTTAGTGGCAATGATTTTGTCTGGCACTTGAACCGTTGTGGTACCTGAAATAATAAATGAAATAAATTATCACTGTTACTTTTTAATTTATCTAAATAAAAAATTTTACCTGTTTCATCCATGTTCCTTTGCTTCAAAATTATAGCGGGTGAGGTCAGTCTTTCGGTTGTTAAAAAACGCTGTCACATTGGTCTTGTTGAAGCTGATGGAACGGGACATGCTGGTGGCTTGAGGTCAATGAATGGACAGGGTTTTGTTGCGCTCGAGGAAGGAGGCGAGCCAATTCTTCCCTGCCATCTGATTTTTCTCCCATGAGCATGGAGTTGAGGCCAATATTTTCAGCCAGGTCATATGCAAACCTTTGCACCTAAAACAGCATGAAGAAGAGAGGTTTAGATAGCAAGCACCTCCGCTCCGGATGTGCCCCGGCTCTGAGCCGGATCAGCTGGAGTCGGCAAATGGCAGTTGTGGTGTAGCTCTGTCTGCAGTGTTACTCCAACTTCTTTAGGATTCAAACCAAAATATATATCAGCTGCTCTCTTTATATTTGCCTGCAGTCTCTTCTCCTGTTTTTCTGTGAAGACTCTGTTGTGAGCCCTGTACCCTGGGGCTCTGGTCTGCTGCCCTCCTGCCTCTGCCCTTCTTTTGCAGCACCTGAACAGGGTGACATGACAAACGACATGCACCTCTGCTACCCTCCTTATCCTATCGCCTCTTTGGACATCAAAAAAGGCCCTTCCGTAAACCTGCTGGTCAACCTTTCCTCTCTGGGTAGTTTTGACCCTAACTCCTGGCATTTTCTCAGAGCCAGGGCAGATCCGGAGCGGAGGTGCTTGCTATCTGTGTTGAAACACAAAAATGCGGCCACATTAGCAGAGAGGGACGAACATAACCGTTGCTACTTCTGCCCCGACAGTGACTTCTGACATTTGAACCAGGCTCTGAAGTGGAAAAAGTCTGACATTTCAAACTTCAGGATATGTTACAAAACTAAATGACCTATCATTTCGTCATAAATATGACACATGGAGCAATAAAGACAATCTTTAAATCAAGAAGTTCGATATATCTATTTTTTTTTTAAGTCTTGAAGAGGTTGTGATAATTTAAGCTCATCTTTGCTTCTAGTTTAGCTTGGTCAGCTATGGGAATTCAGTCATGAACTCTATGGAGTTTCTATTTCTATTTCTCTCAAAACCGATATAAATCACGAAGGTAAATGATGGGATGAGGTGCCTGTGACTGGTTTCGGTAAAGTTTTTTTTATTTATTTTAAATTTAGCTTTGACAATTTTGACATGCTCTTACCTAGCCTAGCTTGGCCTGCTGATTTAAGTTTAATCACGAACAGTTGCGGAGTTTACCTCTCAAGAACCATTTTGGATGAAAACCACACCACTTATTATTCATAAAGTTGGATGAAACCACAAGTTAGGACGTTGACAACCTAAGTGTCACCCATCATGCTTTAGCTAGCTATTATGACATTGCATCTGTCAGTTTGCAGTCATGCCAGGCGCTGTTAGCTTTCAAGCGATCTTGCTGTAGTCAGCTAGCTGTAGCCATTATATGCCAGGTTGTATTTCGCAAAACGATGGTCTTTTTAAATGATTTACTCTTGGAGATGTGGTGGCTGTGGTTAGTCTATATTACTTTTCTGTGCTCATTTTATTGTGCCACGTAGGCTTACCATTAATATGGGCAGAGGCTGTTATTGGTGATGGAGGCTATAGGGTTCGTGGCAGGTTCTGAGATGTCTAAACTTTGCAAATCACATTTATTTCAATCCCACTTAAATTTTAAACTCCTTTTAAAAAATGATGTAATGATTTTGTTAACTTTTGTAATTGCATGAGTGTCTTACATTTCAATTATGGGAGACTTTGAAAAGGTCTTAAATTTAACTGACTGAAAACCTGCAGGTACCCTGTGCTGCTGGCAGTGGTGGAGGCAGGCACTGGCAGAGGCGGGCAGAGGCTGCTGTTGGCAATGAAGGCTACAGGATTCGTGGGAAGTTCTGAGATGTCTAAAAGTTGCAAACCTCTTCCAACATTCCTGGCCTTTGTATTTGTAATATCCCCTGCCCCTTTATTTAATTATTTGTAATTCCACAAATGATCATGCTTCAGAGTACCGTTCTTGTCCAAGAGTTTGCTTGTCTATTCTATTCATTACATTCCTGTTAAAACTATTTAGTTATTATAGTTCTATTCACAACCCTGTTCTGAAAACACGCGTGCACACACACACACACACACGCACACACACACACACATGCGCGCGCACACACACGCACACAAACTTAGTAGTTCCACACATCAAGAAGGTTTATTAATTTGTCACTGATCACCCCCTCTCCCACACTAGAACCCACCACCACCCTGCCACATTACTGTGCACAACGTAGTATTTCTCTTGTTCTTTGTTGTTCAAGGTTCACTCATGGTTCTTTACTCACACTTGCACCCCTCCTTGTTTAATTTGTTTATCAATTTCAATTTCTGTGCCGTCTTGTTGGCCACTGTTCAATAAAAATCTTTTTGTTGAAAACCTTTCCTTGCATCAGTCATTGTATTTAATCTAATTCAGTCTCCTGGTCTCACCAGCCATAGGTTACATGCGCTTTGTTCATTTTATCTAAACATCAGAAGTGAGAATATCAAGGGCTCTGAAATGAGTATGGTGGTGCACCTTTGCTTTAAGGAAGAACTGGCGTGAGCGTGACACTGAATGATATAACAGGTCAGCAGAACCTTAACATGGTAAGTTGTGGGTAAATCCAGAAGATACAGGCAGACCCTGGTAATCCAATAATGTAACTGAAAGTTAAAATATGTTTAATTATCCATCCCCATGACAGTGTAAGTACGGGGTCAAGCGAATCAATGGTACGTATAAGTAGGCCTACTAGTTCACTGACGCCAAGTAGAAGTAGACGCCAAGTAGTAGAAGCATGACCTCTATAAACATGTATGTAAATACTGTAATTTATTAAGATAAGTACGTGTTCGGAAATTGTGTAAGGTTTAATTTAATATTTGACGTTCAGTAACGCAATCGCTGCTGCCTGTCCCATAGGAGATAATGACAGCGCGGCGTTTGTTTGGAACTATAGCGCTTCCCCACGAACCAAGTGACCACTCGAACAACGAAGTCAATAGGTGTTCGTGTCGCCACTCTGAGTTATCTACCGCTCTGGCTGTGAGTTAATCGCCGTATTACTTTCGTCCAATGTTACTTTCGCACCGGCTCTCCCCACTATCTCTCTCTCTAAGCTTTATATTTTGTTATTTAAGGTTCAAATTGAGTCGTACTTTACTTGAGATGAATAAATTATAATGGAGAATTTATATTTCTTTATTTTTTTACTTTGAGCTCATATTTTTCTATATAGTTGCTACATTGAAGCTTAACATCGACATGTAAACGATCTAACGGAAAGTATGTGTAAATACGGGGAAGACAGGGTGTCTTCCAGGGTTTTTACCTCCGCCAAGGAGATTATGTTTTAGGCAGCGTTTGTTTGTTTGTTAGCAAGATAACTCAAAAAGAAATGCACCGATTTTGATGAAATTTTCAGAGAAGGTGAGTATTAAGTCAAGGAACAGGTGATTAAATTTTGGCTTATCTAGGCCGAAGTACAGCTGAGATATACGCCAAAGTTCAAGATTTCAAGTCTTTCCAATCGGCCGGAGTTCCAATCGCTGTGCTTTTGGGTTTTGCTGCCCCCTGGCGGAGGTCTGTGCTCTCTGAGTGCTTTTCTAGTTTGAAACTGGCGGAGGGCTTCAGCAGCATTATCAGGTGAGGCAAGTTCCCATTAATCAGCACGGAGGCGATGTAATAATTGAAGTCTGTGTGCATGGAGGTTTCTCAGTTTCACATGCGTCACGGTGGATTTCACAAATATTATGAAAACCGATTATGACTCCGGAATTGGAATTAAATGCTCTTGAAGATACAGTTAGATAGAGCAGGATGTGCTCACAGCAAACACAGAAGAGAAGAGATACAACAACTATAAAAAAAGGCAATTAAGACCTGAAATTGAGCTTGAATGCATGAGAAGTACAGACTGACGATTCAGGCTGCTTTTGAGGTATTGGGTGGAGATATCTGAGTGAGGGATATGATTGTGTTCTAAATGGCATCGACCTCGTCACTCCATATTTCTGTGTCAGACAATCACTGAGAGTCCACTTGATCGTGTTCATAAAATACTATCTTTTTTGTATCCCTGAACATTGGCTTATCCAACCTTCCTTGGAATGGTAGCATGACTCCAGTAAAAACATGATTTTTTTTCTAAACTAGACAACGTGTACGTGTATAACGTATAGCCAGCGCGGCGACCGGACTTTTTGCAGGCATGGAATGAACCAAAATAAGCAGCAAAACGAATATGCATCGATGAAAGAAATCACCTTTATGGGACATTAGCTTGAAAAAAATATATAGATTTTTACATGAGATTTAAACTACTGGGAGGTCTGGAAGAAATCTATAAAGAGTTCTGACTCGTCAGGCTTTAAAAACAAAATTGAAAACAATTTTCATAGTGTTCACTGTCTTATAACTATGGAACATCTGGGTGCTTTCAAAGTAGGCTACATAACACGTGTGACATCACGGGATATGAGACTGTCGGCGGACTGGTTATGGTGGAAGAGGAGCAACATTTTGAAAGCAAATATCAAGTAGCATGAACATTTTTTTCTCTTGTTATATGAGTGAATATCTTCAACATATCATCAAATTGCCATAACGGACCAATTTTATGAATACTTATTTTCTTTGAACCTCAACTTTAAATTAGCCAGTCATTTTGCCGAATAGTCTCACGAAACTAGTTAATCGTCTGATTGCTAATCAAGCAAAGGGAAGGATTCTGCCTCACCAAAGGAACTCTGACCGCATGTCACTGGCTGCAGGAAACACTGAGTTCTCCGATTTACATTGCGAGCTCAGTCCAACTCAGTTACCGCGGCAGCTCCGTGAAGCTAACCTGCTCGCTGGCAGGTTTTCAAATAATTCAGAGTCTCTTCTCCTCCTGAAACTACAGACTGAGGAGGTTTTAGACTTTGCATGTCCGTTCCTCGAAGAGACAGAGGACATTGAAGTGCAAATACTGAGAAGAATTCTCCGTTAGGAGCAAGGCAGTTGCTAGGAACTCTGGGCCCCCTGACAGATTATGGTGTGGGCCCCCGCCCCTGAATTTTCATTGCCATTTTTTTACGACTATGTATCATGATGTTATTCTTTATTTTTCTGCTTCTGAGTGTTCTTGGCAGTGCCTAATGCAATACACCCAATTTTCCCTTTTTTAACATTAACAGCTCAACAAAAAGAGTATCATTATCTAAATTTTGAATTATTAGTTTTCTTATTCACATTCACTCACTCACCATAAAAAACATATTCAGACTACTGGTGGTGAAGGTTTATTGCTGGGTCCGGTTCAGAAGAAGTGGCCACAGCTGATTCTGGAGTAGCAACGCATAAAGGTTTAATTGGTCCATTTCATTTAAAGTTATGTTCCATGGAACAACTGATGAAGAACTCCCCTACCAAGCCTTGGAATAAACAAAATCTAAATGGGCTTCTCAGTACCATAGCTCTAAGCACTCAGCTTCATTTAGCTATTGTTAAGAGGAGGGCAAGCTCTGAAAAATGCCCCCCCTGCGTGAACAAGACTTATGCCAACAGGCTAAAGTAGCAATTTAAGTCTAGTAAACACTTAAAAGTAAAAGTAATGTCAGCCTTGTCAAGCGATTATTTAAGTTTCACCTAAGGTTACCACACTGACTGCATGTATTTCACTAGCCAAACCTAGCCTGCACAGTCACTTAAGGCTAGAAAGAGCGAAATACGCAGTAACCACTCATAATAAGAATGGAGGAATGTGTCCTAAGCTGCTGTTACCGCGTTCCGTTTCTCTTTGGAATATATAATTTATTTCAACAAAATTTTCAGCCCGCATATTGCTCATGTGACAACACCGAGGCCATTCTCTCTGTTTAGAACAAATTGCGTCGCTCTTAGTTTTTTGTTGTTTTATGACGGAAAGAAACAGCCATGACTTCATTCATTAAAGGCAAAGTCAGCTTTTACCGCGAGTAGCCCGTGGCAGAGCCAGACACTTTTCATCGGGGTAGCCAGACTGAGGCCATTGCTCACATGGGGGTGGCACAGAAACCGATATCTTATTTTTTCCTATGTGGCAAGTTGCTGTAGATCTCGTAGTGTTTCTTGGTCACTCATTTTCTGCAGTGACTGCCATGTAGAATTACATCATGAAGACCCGCATAATATCCTTTTAATGTATTCCTAAACTAATTTTAAAAAAGATCTGAAACAGTTGTGAAATTAGTATTTTTCACTGGTGATAAATCTCACAAGATAATTACAATTTACGACACAAGAATATTACAGAAGGCACTTTTGTTGTATTCTCACAGTTGTATTCTCCTGCCTTTTGCAGCAATATTCCTTTGAAGGGCTGTAATAAAACGTTTCATGCATAAGTTAACGTAGAAATGCAAATTTGTAACTTAAATAGAAAAAAATCGCTTTCTTGTGCTAGCTAGCTAATTAGTCGTCCCACTGACTTCAACAGACCGCTGACTTACAACAAATGCTAGCGATTGAAAATGGTCACCAGTGAGCTACCTTGGTACCCTCACCGTTGCAGGGACTGCATTGACTTAGTAGTTAATAAAATTATCACGGTGGCTAACAAGCTAGTGTAATGTGAAACAATGCCGCTAGATGGCAGTATTGACCTTTTTTTTGTTGGGACCAGTCTGGAGCTAGGTTTGGGCATGTCCTGGGCATGTCTGAGACGGTAAGTCCCAGAGAATAAAAAAAAAAAGTCTAAAACCTAGGAGGGGTCTGCAAAAGAGTATATAAGGAGTAAAATTGAGTGAGTAAAGTAGTTGGAGAAATTGCAAGGAGAAGGGTACATTTGACCAGACCTGTCACTCTTTTCAAGACCTGTGAAGCTTTTTGTGGATTTTTGCCTGTATTGGAGCATTTTCCTCTCCCAGGACATCACCAAGCAACCCCATCTCAAGGGACTGTAAATATTTTTTTTCCTGTATATAATCAATCTTGGTCAGTAGTGTAAATTGTAGATTAGTGTCAGTGCTTAATTTTATTAAATCTCTTTAAGTTTTGGAGTTTTGTCTGTCATCCCTGCTGTCTTATATGCCATACCAAATTGGGGCCATAACAAATTGGGGGATCGTCCGGGATAGACCACTGTATGAGTAATTTATTGAAAATTTAACATTTCAAATTGTAAAATTGTTTTTTTTAATTTTTTTAATTTTTTTTTTTTTAAATTTTCTTAGATATGTATTGACAGATCAAGAGCAATGGATGATTTCTTGGCATCACCAACCATAGAGGTTTTGAAGTCTTTTAAAAAGACAGAACTGCTAGAAATATGCAGACAGTTAGAGCTGACAGAGGTAAAACCAGCCATGCGAAAAGCAAGACTGGCTAGAGAGATTGTTGAATATTATATTGATGAAAATGTGTTTGCACCAGGGGATCTGGAACAGTTTCCAGTGGAAAATCCAAATGTAGAAATGGAACTTAAATTATAAATGCTCGAAATAGAAAGGGAGGAAAAAGAAAAACAAATAGAATTTGAGATGACAGAAAAAGAAAAACAAAGACAGTTTGAGATAGACAAAATTAGCAGGAGAAGAGGAAATAGAAAGGGAGGAAAAAGAAAAACAGGCAGTTTGAGTTAGAAAAATTAGCAAGAGAGAGAGAAAGAGGAAAGAGTAGAAAGAGAGAGACAGAGACAGAGAGATTTTGATTTAGAGAAGTTCGATAGGGAAGAAAGGCTCCAAATGGAGCTACTAAAAATCGAAATAGCAGCTGAAAACAAATTTCAGGCAAGCCAGGAGGTAAATCTGGTGTCTCCATTTTCGTAGAAGGAAGTAGATAAGTATTTCCAGTGTTTTGAGAAGGTAGCTAAGAGTTGTCAGTGGCCAAAGGAACACTGGCCACTGATGTTGCAAACTGTCCTCAAGAGTAAAGCTCAACTAGCCTATTCGGCTTTGTCTGCAGATGATTCCTCTTATTATGAAGTTGTCAAAAAATTATTTTGAGAGCTTATGACTTGGTTCCAGAGGCTTACCGACAGAAATTCAGAGGTCTGAAGAAATCTGAAAATCAGACTTATGTGGAATTTGATAATGAGAAGAAGGTTTGCTTTGAGCGCTGGTGTACTTCTATGGAGGTCAAGGATGATTTCAACTCACTAAAAGAGATGGTGTTAGTTGAAGAATTTAAGAACTGTGTTAAGGATGATATTAAGACCTACCTTCAAGAGAAGCAAGCATTGAATTTGCAATCAGCTGCCAAATTTGCAGACAAATATGTTCTCACACATAAGTCCAAATTTCAGTCTAGCAGTAACAATAGATGGTTCCAATTTCAGAAGAAAGGTAACGGTGATACCAAAGATTTCTCACCCAAAGACAAATACAAATCTGGTGATGGTGCTCAGAAATCCAGTCATAGGGCTGATGAAAGTGTAAAAGCTGACAGTGCCAAAAGTGGTCTAGTTTGCAATTATTGCAAGAAATCTGGTCATGATACAACTAACTGTTGTTTCCTTAAAGCTAATAAAGAAAAAGAAAAGGATACCAATTACCAAACCAAATGCATTTGTGAAGACAAGGTTAGAAACCCCTGTAGTAGATGACCGATCTGCTAAATTGCCTGCTCCTTGTGCAGCTAAGAAGCCCGATACTGCTGACTTTGTGAGGGAGGAATTTCTTCCATTTGTGTCAGAGGGATTTGTGGCTCTGAATGAGCATACTACTCCTGTCCCCATATATATCCTAAGGGATACCGGAACTTCTCCGTCACTTTTGTTGATGGACTCCTTGGAGTTACGTGATGAGACCGCTTCTGGGGATTTCATACTTGTACAAGGTATTGAAGGGAGGACTGTATCTGTACCCCTGCGCTCTATATTCTTGAAGTCAGATTTAGTTACAGGACAGGTAAAGGTGGGACTTATGTCAAGTCTGCCTATTAAGGGTGTTTCTCTGTTGCTAGGCAATGACCTGGCTGGGGGCAATGTAGTTCCCCCTGTTCATCTTACTTTACAGCTGAGCACTGAAGATGGCAATGAAGACCCATCTCTGTATCCTTCTTGTGCAGTGACTCGTGCTAAGGCCAAGAAGGCTCAAGAAGAGAATGATGTGGTTCCGTCCAGCACATTGTATAGTCATGACTCAGGTGGTTTGCCTCATGACTCTGTTCAGCCTAATATGGTTTCTCCATTTGAGGACTTATCAGACACGTTTATCAGTTCTTTATTCAGCCAGCCAGATGGGTCTGGTGATTCTGATGTGTCTGGAGACTTGTCTCTGTCCAGAAAGCGGTTGATTGAGGAGCAAACAAATGATCCTGAAATTTGTGTATTAAAGAGGAGAGCCCTACCTGATAAATAATTAGACGCAGTGCCAGTTGGGTATTATCTCAAGGATGGTGTGTTGATGCGGAAATGGCGCCCTCCTGATATTCCTGCCAATGCAGATTGGGCAGTGATCAAGCAAATTGTTGTTCCAAAGGTCTACAGGAATGAGATCTTAATAATGGCTCATAGTTAACCTTTAGGAGGTCATCTTGGTGTTAACAAGACCGTTGATAAGATCATAAAACACTTCTTCTGGCCTGGGCTTCGGAAAGACGTTTCCAACTTTTGCAAACCTGTCACACTTGTCAAGTAGTTGGAAAACACCAGTTAGACCCACCTGTAGCTCCATTGCAGCCTATCCCAGCATTTGGGGAGCCCTTTTCTGAGGTCATTGTTGATTGTGTTCGTCCATTACCCAAAACTAGACCTGGAAATCAGTATTTGTTGAAAATCATGTGTGCATCTATGAGATTCCCTGAAGCCATACCTTTACGTAACATCAAGGCAACTGCAATCTCAAAGGTTTTGATAAAGTTCTTCACGTTGTTTGGCCTTCCCAGGGAAATTCAGTCAGACTAAGGTAGCAATTTCACTTCCGGATTGTTTCAGCAGGTTGTGTATGAACTAGGTGCGAAGCAGATTCTTTCCAGTGCCTATCATCCAGAGAGTCAGGGTGCCTTAGAGCGGTTTCATTCCTCTCTCAAGACAATGAGGACTTATTGTTATGATCACGAGAAAGACTGGGATGAAGGTGTTCATTTCCCGTTGTTTGCAGCTTGAGAAGCAGTGCAGGAGTCCACTGGATTCAGTCTGTTTGAGCTAGTGATTGGCTATGTGGTGAGAGGACCTTTGCTATTGTTGAGTGAACAATGGTAAGAGAAAGAGCCGCATATCAGTCTGTTAGACTATGTTAGCAAGTTCAAGGAAAGACTGCGTGCAGCTTGTGACGTAGCCAAAGAGAACTTGAAATCAAGTCAGGGAAAAATGAAAACTTGGTATGATCATAAGGCTAGAAGCCGTGAGTTTAAAACAGGAGACAAGGCCCTTGTGTTGTTTCCCTTGCAGTCCAATCCATTGCAGGCTAGATTTTACGGTCCTTGTGAAATTCTAACAAAACTTAATGATCTCAATTACATTGTGAAGACTCCAGATAGGAGAAAGCCAAAACAGTTGTGTCACATTAACATGCTGAAGCCTTACCATGATAGGAATGCTAGGGTTGCAGCTGTCACTTCAGATCCTCCTATGGCCGAGACTTGTGAAGATGAGGAGGAGGAGTTTCAAGATGATGAACCTAGAATTAAATCTGATGTTCTTTCGTGTAAGTTGTCAAATTCTGAAGTGTTGCAAAATCTTGATGTAAAACTCCAGCACTTAGAACCCTCACAGAAAGATCAGTTTGAGAGGTTGATCAAGAAATATAAAGATCCATTTCCTGATGTTCCAAAGGGAGTTTCAATAGCCTTTCATGATGTAGATGTTGGTGATTCCGAACCAATAAAACAGCATCCGTACTGGATGAATCCTGAAAAGAGAAAGATTGCTGAGAAAGAGGTTGAGGACATGTTCAAACATGATATTATCAGACCCTCTAACTCAGATTGGATTTCACCCTGTGTGCTAGTTCCAAAAACTGATGGAATTTCAAGATTCTGTACAGATTATTGCAAAGTCAATGCTGTAACTAGAACTGATGTGTTTCCAATACCTAGGATTGATGATTGTATCGATAGAGTAGGGCAAGCAAAGTTTCTGACCAAGACTGATTTATTGAAGGGTTATTGGTGTGTGCCTTTAACTGAGAGGGCCAAGAGCATCTCTGCTTTTGCCACACCATCTGGGTTATACCAGTATGAAGTCCTACCCTTTGGAATGGAAAATGCCCCAGCCATGTTTCAAAGGATGATACAGTCTACAATCGCCGGATTGCCACACACAGGTGCGTAGATCGACGACCTGATCACATGGAGTGACTTCTGGGAAGAACATCTGAAAGATGTAGAGACGTTCCAGCGCTTGACCCAGGCTAATCTGACTGTTAACCTGAACAAGAGTGAGTTTGGTTGTGCTAACGTCATGGGCCAGGGTAAGGTGGCACCCATAAATGCTAAAGTCCAAGCCGTCATGGACTTTCCAGTTCCTGACAACATAAAGGCTTTGCGCTGCAAAATAGAATTAGATAGATAGATAGAGTTCCGAGGGCCCTGACATTTAAAACGAGGCACTGAGAACTCTGAAAATGCACTGGTAGTTTATTAAAAAATACTATTGATGCAAACAATACCTCAATGTAGTTTCCAGTTGCCTCCATCTTGAAAGTCACAATAAGTCAATTGACGAGCACGAATGAATAGGAAGGATGGGGGAACAGATTGCAATCTATTCGTGCTTGCTCGTTAATCGACTTATTGTGAGTTTCCAGAGTTCTCAGTGCCTCGTTTTAAATGTCAGGGCCCTCGGAATTCTATCGATGAAGTGTGGAGCTACTTTGAGCCTTGTTAATGATGAAAAAAATAGCGATTCCTTTGCATGGTAACGCGAGGCCCGATTCACAACCATTGTAAGCCTGTTGGGAGCTTCGGCTAAAAATCCATTTATTTTGAAAAGTTGCGTGCGTACGGAGGTGGGGTATTCGACAGAAGTTAGTACTCATTATCATGTTTCAATACACCCCAAGTTAATTTCACACCAGAATTCTCCTTTAATTGAAGACAGACCGGAAAATAAGTTGTGCGTAATTATTACAGAAAATCAAATTTAGTTCTACCGCGTGCACATTTACACTCGTTTCATCCAACTTCTCTTTGTTTTGCGGTCACTTTGACTGAGTAACGATAAGAGTACATTAACCAACTAATTTGCTTGTCTTTTGTTGCTCAGTATCGTTGCTTGAGCAAACCCTATCAGCAATGTGGTGTAGTTGGCACCTTCACACCTAGAGCCCCAAGGATGTTTTATCCATAGAGCCCATGAACCACAACTACTACTCCTTCTTCTTCTGTAATTATTAACCCTCGGTGCAGCGCAAGCGCAGCGAGGGTTACTGTAGTTGGGTCTGTGTGTCTGTTAAGTCACATCTCACCTCTGTTCGTCTGTTCGTCCTGAAAATGCTGTCACTTACTCAGCGGGCAACGAAGGTCAAAACATTTGTGGGGTTTTCTCTGAAACCGTTCCGTTGCAGAGATCCAGCACTCTCCGTTGTATGGCCATACAATTTTCCTGCCGAAAGTGCGCAGTCCATTCTAGTCTTATACCGCATGGTACTGGTCATTTCTTTCTGTGTGGTGTGCAGAGAAGAGCGAGTAGTTTCGTGAGTTGCAATTGGTCAGCTTACAAGTAAATGAAGATACCAACAGCTTCCGAACGACACGGAGTAGAATATTATTAGGACGGATTTTGCTATGAACGCTTCATTCAAAAGTTATAATTATGGCGTGAAACACAAGCGAAAGAGCCTATTATAATATGCTAATTAGCTTACTCTGGCCTACCCGCGATCAGTTTTCCTGTTCGATGTACAGCGAAGCACCAGAGGTTGCTGAGGGAGTACGAGCATGCGCACTGCTTACATGCCGAAGTTTAATTTATGGTGGCCGTGGCCACCCCCTTGCTCCGCCCCTGCGAATTGGCTCTTCAAAGTCCAAAATAGGCGAAAGAATAACTCTCTGGAGAGAGTTTTTAATTCTTCACAATACATGTTGGAAAGTATGCTAATTTGCTGTAATGAATGATCAGCAGTTCGTATGTTCAATTCATTCCAAAAAAGACCTCAAGATAGAACAACTAATATTTTAAAATGTGAAAATTAAAGGCTGTGGAATTATCCTGAAATTAGTCATTATCAGCTTGGAATGAGAAAAAAAGATTCCACCAGTATCATTTTAAATAAAATAAGGACAATTCAAACATTTTTTTTCTTTGCTTCCTTCAAGAACAAATGCGGTAGTTAATATTTTGTATGTCGTTCAAACAAGTAAAATAATCCACCTGTTATCTCCTCATCCACCTGTAACTGATGGTACAGCATTTGGATTTTTAATTTAGTTTTCTATATTCGTAATTTTACCTTCATTTGGTTGTTTTTTGAATGCTCTCGCATTGACTCGGTCAGTGATTTTCTGCCGCACAAACGCGCGCTCTATTGCAGCAGCAACTGTACGTTTTTTACATAAAGTAGGCCTACTTAATTTATATATATATATATATATATATATATATATATATATATATATATATATATATATATATATATATATATATATATATAGATCTATCTATGGTTCGTTCTCAGCGTTCGCCTTTATTAATTTGTCCAACTCCGCTGGAGAAAATAAGATGCGCCAATTTTTTTCTCCACTGTTGTCACGGTGAATCGTGTTATCTATATGAGGGCTTTTAGGCTTTTAATATCCTCATGTTCACGCCTGACTGTGGCCTAAATTAACTCAGAGTTGATTGAATCAAGTGTTATCACCTGTTCTGAACCCGAAAACTCCGTAGCCAGCAACTCAGAGTAATTCATCTTACAGTTACAGAACAAACTCAGAGTTTGTTTACCTTGCTAAAACCGGGCCAATGCCCTTAAATTTCTTTGGGGTTCAAGAAGCCAATATTATCTATCTTTTTCAGTTTCGCTGCAAACAGATGCCACTACATTTCACGATTTGGGACTCCATTGCTAGGCATTGATGCTATTCCTTTCGGGGGAAGTATTCAAAAATCAGAGTCAATGTGAATAAGAACGAGTTCTGTAAAATTAATAGTACGTCGTTGCTCGAAATGCTCTGCAACTGGACTGAATGGGGACGTACTTCTTCAGTGTTATCTGTGAATAGGGCACATGGCCTCAGCAGCATTCTTTAAACAGGGCGTGCTAGACCTATCGTCTCGTCAATCGTCATAAGATTGACAGCCTGTAGCAGTCGGGTGGCGCTGAAGTGTATTTATTTCCTCTGCATTGGATGGAGTACCCAGTTTTCGCATCAGTGAGATGTATCTTACACATTTCAGACATGAAAAGCTTACTATGGATTGTACTCTTCGAGTTAACGACAACGTATGGATTGTATCCCGAAATTGTAAGTTTGAGTTTTATTATTGGTCTCATCTTTTATCAACCTCGGATAAAAAATGTCATTTCCTTTATCATAGCCTGACAGTGCTTTTTCTTTCTCAAACAGAACGCCTTTTGTAATGAAACGGGTGAGTGTATTTCCTTAGTTATCATGCATGTGCCCGCACTAGGGCAAAACAAACACATACACAAGCGCGCAAACGCAGACGTTTTCATTCAAAAAATTGAAAACATTTTCTGTAATGTTTTATCTAATGCGCGCTAATTTCATTTCATGCCGGAATGAGCGGCCCCATTTCAGAAAGCAGGGTAAACAAACCCTGAGTTTGTTCTGTAATTGTGAGTTGACTTACTCTGAGTTTCTGACCGCTGAGTTTTCGGGTTCAGAACAGGTCCCAGATAGCAAGCTCCTCCGCTCCGGATCTGCCGCGGATCTGCCCCGGCTCCAGCTGATCCGGGGCAGATCCGGAGCGGAGGAGCTTGCTATCTGGGGTGATAACACTTGGTTCAACCAACTCTGAGTTAACTTACGCCGCAGTCCGGCGTGTGCATGAGATATTAAAAGCCCTCATCAATGGAATAGCCTATAGCCTAGATAACACGATTCACCATGGCAACGGTGGAGAAAAAAAGTGGCGCGTCTTATTTTTCTCCAGCAGAGTTGGACAAATTAATAAAGGCGATCGCTTAGTACGAACACTCATTAAAAAAAGTACAGAGCATGCGTTTGTGCGGCAGAAAATCGCTTACCGGGTCTATACGAGAGTTAAAAAAAACTACCAAATGAAGGTTAAATTACGAATGCAGAAAACTAAATTAGAAATCCAAATGCATCACTTACAGGTGGATGAGGGGATAACAGCTGGATGATTTTACTTGTTTGAACGACATACAAAATATTAACCAGCCTACTGCATTTGTTCTTGCTGGAAGCAAAGAAATTAAAAATGCAAGTTTAAGTTGTCCTTATTTTATTTAAAATGATACAAGTGGAATCTTTTTTCTCATTCCAAGCTGATGCAAACGACGTATTTCAGGATAATTCCACAGACTTCAATTTTCACATTTTGAAACATTAGCCTATTGTTCTATCTTGGTCTTTTGACTTGGAATGAATTGAACATACGAACTGCTGATCATTCGTTACAGCAAATTTGCAGACTTATTGTGAAGAATTAAAAACTCTCGAGAGTGATATCCATTAGTTTGTACTTTGAAGAGCCCACTCGTGACAGAAACTGACTGTGCCTTTAATGAATGAAGTCGTGGTTGTTTCTTTCCGTAATAAAACAAATCGATAATGAAAACTTCCGTTTACAAAAAAAAAACAACACACACACACAACAACGAAGAGCTACGCAATTTGTTCTGAATTGAAAGTATGTCGCACGAGCAATATGCGGGCTGAAAATTGTTAAAATAAATCATATATTCCACTGAGAAATGAGAAACGGAACGCTCAAACAAATATCCGTCCGAAAACGATAAAACATCAAAATGTGGTCGGATAACTCTCCTAACGGCGAATTTTCCTCAGTATTTGTGCTTCGCTGTCTTTTCAAGGAACGGTCACGCAATGTCTTAAACCTCCTCAGTCTGCAGTTTCAGGAGGAGAAGAAACACTGAGTAATTTGAAAACCTGTCAGCGAGCAGGTTAGCTTGACAGAGTTGCCGCGGTAACTGACTCAGAGTTGGATTGAACTCGCATTGTGAACCGGAAAACTCAGAGTTTACTGCAACTCTGAGCTAACAAACCCAGAGTTACCACTAACCCCACTTTCTGAAACGGGACCCATGTCACATGGTTTTGCATTTGTTTACTTTTGTTTGCGTATTTGCGTCATTCTGGGTCTTAAAAATGACTGGTTTTATCATCTGTGCCAGCCATGCATCATGAAGCTGTATGTTCATACAGCATGCTTTTCACAACAGGTGATTGGCCGTCTGAGCCTGATGAAAACCCCTCAGCCCTGGCAGATCTCATCGTCTCACTTGCTGACAAACCTGATGACTCGGAGATGGCACTGAACATCAGCTGGGCCGTAAATATTGATTGTATGAGTTTAAATTCGGCTAAACTGTCAATTGGGCACATTAGACTTTGACATGACAGGTGGCTCACTCTAGCATGTTGACGCTGGAAAGCAGCCTTGCATGATGGTGCAGTTGCTTTGCATGGGGACTCCTGAATATCATTTGGTCTGCCTGTTAGTGATGAAGTACCTGCATGCCCACCTGTTTCAGTTTTACATTTCATGTTTTGCATGCTATTAAGGATATTCTGTCTGGGAAGAATATTTGTATGCCAAGCTGGCATCTCAGTGTATGGTTGTGGGCATTCTGGGGTTCCCTTTTTAAAAGGAAATAATACACGCCTAATTACTTGAAAGCACCCTGAAATGCACTCCTCGTGAGAAAAAATAGGGCTAATCCTAGTGTAGCAGGCCGAAGGAGGGCCCGGGCTGGGACTTGAACCTCCAGACTCCCGGGTAAGAGTCATGCGCGCTGACCACGTCGCCAAAGAGCCAGGCTCGTTGGCAAGGTAGCCAGGGTATGTACTTATTAGGAGACACTTCCAGTGACAGGACCCCTCTACTGTCACATCTCTCCCCCTCTTTCGTGAGTGTGTCCTCACACTCCATGCTTGACGCATGCTGCCATCCATTAGGATGCCCCAGATCCTGCCGATTACGCCAGAATGTAGCAGGCCGAAGGAGGGCCCGGGCTGGGACTTGAACCTCCAGACTCCCGGGTAAGAGTCATGCGCGCTGACCACGTCGCCAAAGAGCCAGGCTCGTTGGCAAGGTAGCCAGGGTATGTACTTATTAGGAGACACTTCCAGTGACAGGACCCCTCTACTGTCACACTAGTATGACAAAATATGAAGCTTTCAAAGGTCTTAAGTCAAGAAATGAGCCAGAATTAAATAAAGTATCATTGTATGGAATTGCTTCTCCCATTGATTCCTTTAAATGTTTAAGCCTCATGGGTAAATTTGTGGGCAGCTTTTCGCAGAAACAAGAGTTGAAAAAATAATATCTGACTGCTCTTCTATAGAAAAGATTGTTCCTCTGTACTTCAAAGCGTTGATTGGACTTTTCACAGTGAAGCAGCTCAGCTGCATGGTGAAGCAGCCTGCAGTTTCTTTCTCAATACAGGTGCTGGTCAGTGAATTAGAATAATTTGAAATAGTGCAATCTTTACATTTGTTTAATGCATTTTTTGTGCAGAAAGCAAATCAGGTGTTCACCGCACCTGTCCTACTTGTTAGAGTAATCACAGAACTCGCTACCTGTAAAAAAATTCACTCAGCTGAGCTTTCCAAAAGGCCCATTTAGGCCATTTAACTGTGACACTGTTGTTTCATTGAATTAGAATAATTCATAAGTCATTTAATTGAATTAGAATAAGTGCACGAATTTTTGTTTTCTGTGAAGAGTGTTCACTGTGCAGTATAAAGTCAGGGTTGAGTAGAATTTCTAAGTTGTAAAATCAATCATGGGTCAGCAGCGTGACCTCTCAACCGGAATAGTGACTCAAATTCAACCCTTCGCCAACAAGGCTTGACCCAAACTAAAATTGCTGAGCAGCTCGGCATCAGCCAGTCTTCCGTCTGCAAAGCTCTCAAGAAAGACTGGAGCAAGCGCACCAACTGTTCCGGCGTCCGAAAAACTTCTGCTTGCGACAACAAGCAGCTGAGAAAGATCGCAGTCAGCAACTGGTTCAAGTCCACTTCCGAGCTCAGCGACTTGTGGAACGAGCAGACCGGCGCTAACGTCTCGAGATCAACCACTTACCGTCGTCTGCGCGAACTCGGCTTCAAATCTCGCGTTCCAGCAGTAAAACCAATGCTGAATAAGAAACAAATGGAGAAACGGCTGAAGTGGGCCAAAGAACACGGCGAGTGGACTGCTGAAGACTGACAGAAAGTGGTCTTCAGTGACGAATTACGCTTTTGCATCTCCTTCGGTGACCAAGGTCCTCGTGTCTGGCGTCGTGGTGGCGAAACCTACAACCACGAGGCCGTGAAAAGATCTGTCAAGTTTCCCCAGAGCGTTATGGTCTGGGTATGCATGTCCGCTCAGGGTGTAGGGAAACTCTGCTTCCTCAAGAAGACTGTCAATGCTGCCGTATACCAACATGTTCTTTGAAACATTCCTGATTCCGATTGTTGAGGAACAGTTCGGCGAAGAAGACCTCATATTTCAACAGGATCTTGCACCGGCTCATGCGCCAAAGTCGACCAAAGATTGGTTCGCAGAAAAACAGCTTGAAGTTTTGGCATGGCCGGCCAACTAGCCTGACCTCAAGGTCATTGAAAACCTTCGGGCCATCGTCAAGCGGAAAATTCGCGACAGAAGGCCGACTACGCTGGACCAACTGAAGCAGAACATCGCCGCAGCCTGGGAAGCAGTGAGTGCAGAAACTTGCGACAAGCTGGTCCAATCGATGCCGCGGAGACTTCAGGCAGTCATACAAGCCAAGAGGGCAGCCACAAAATACTGAGAAAGTGATGATTCTAATTATAAAAATTATTCTAATTCAGTGAAACTGTTTCTCCATTATTCTAATTCAATAAAACAGTGTCACAGTTAAATGGCCTAAATGGGCCTTTTGGAAAGCTCAGCTGAGCAAATTTTTTACAGGTAGCGAGTTCTGTGATTACTCTAACAAGGACAGGTGGGGTGAAGACCCGATTTGCTTTCTGCACAAAAAATGCATTTAAAAAAATTTTACAATTGCACTATTTCAAATTATTCTATTTAGTTGACCAGCACCCGTAGTTCAGGCTACAAAAGTAAGTGGTGGTACACAAGGTCTCAGATGTGTGTTTGTCTGAGCCTTGCTAATTTTCTAACCAGTGATTTGTTCATGGCCAGTAAAAGCTTTTTGTTTGGTTATTTTGTATTTATTCTAGTAGTACTCCATGCAAAAACTGGTTTTTCAATAAGTAATATTACAGTAATACTGCAGTTTCTGAGAGGAGTAGTGCATATGCAGTTTTGAACATCAGGTTAATAAAGCAGTAATGCAAGAATAATTCAGTTGGAGACATTTGACTGCAGTGAAAATGCAATACTTGTTACGTGCAGAAAGAGAGGGAGAACCCAAGCGCAGAGTGGCAGGCAAAACTGGTATCGTTCAGGAACCACTCGCGAGAGACAGCAATCCAAAAAACGTATGCCTTTATTGGGATCCGAGTCAAAGCCAGAAAACACAGGAATTGCCAAGCCACAATACGAAATCCAAAAACAGTATCGACTAGACAGGCCAGGGTCAGATCCAGTAAGACAGATGGGCAGAGGTACAAAAACGATAGGTAAAAAGTCGTAGTCGATGGGCAAAGCCAATGGTCATACACAGGGCATCCAAACACAAAACTAGTGGTCATGCAAAATAGGTCGAAATCCAGAAAGACAAAAACAGTACAAAAAGGGCAATGGCAAGAATCAAGGTCAGACTATCCAGTGGAAGTAAAACAATAATCTATGGCATACGAGGAGCTCTGCACAAAGAAATATTGATCAATGTTCTGACAAGAGCTGCGAGTGAAAAGACTCCTAATATACACACAGGAAAGGTCACATATACTGAGATCAGCTGTGGGGAATGAGGCTAATTACAATCGGGAGAATCACATGAGGGAAACCCTTACCACGAAAATTTGCGAGAGACAAAATACGAACGGGAATCACACAAACAGCCTATGACATTTAAACAGCTCCGGTCCAGGAGTTCTACGTGCACAGATAACAAGAGCAGGAAAGTAATTAAGCACGTGCGAGAGGTTCTCGCTGAAACTCAGGGAGAGCAAAGCGATAGACAAGGGGCGGAGAATAGAACAGGGCGATTGCGGAGAGGTAATTAGTCTATTAGCGGTGCAGCTTTACAACTTAAACTAGAGTTCTCATTTGTAATTTAGTAATCGTATATATATATATATATATATATATATACACACACACACATACACATACACATATACATACATATACACACAGTTAGTTGTGGTAGTAGACTATAATACAAAATACAAATCTTGTTAGTAATTAGAACAGAAGGGTGAAGGGAGAAAACGAGATATGAAGGAATATTTTAAACACCGGACTTCATTTAAATCACCCAAAGTCAGTGAGCTCGCAGACAGGGGAAGCGGACTGAACCAACTAGATCACAAGACAGGGGAGACAAGTGCAATGGAACTGAAACATGGAATGAACCAAAAACCTGAATATTACAAAAACCAAAAAGAATAAATAAAAGACAATGATCATGAACATGAAACCAGAACAATTAACATAACCAAAAAACCAGAACCATGACAAAAACGACTGATTTATTATTATAATTATTCATTGCACAAAGTTCAGACAGGCACACAAGCACACAGAAACAATGGCAATGGAAAGGCAAAATATAAAAGAATTATGCTTACAAAACCCCAAGAAGAGAGAATTTAGGAAAGCCCAAATAAGAAGGAAAAACTTGCAGAGACACGGATATGCAAACTCTGAATTAGAGTTAAATTTAGAGGAGGCAATTTAGTCGCGCAAAAGCGCAAGCACTCTAAATAGAGAGAATTTAGTCTCCCAAAAGGGAGAAAACCAAACCAGCTTCGAGATAGGGAAGTGAATGGTCTGAATGTCAAAGCAAATGAGCAAAGCAGAAACTAAATAGTAGAGTGAGTGAAAAACAAGCCAATGGAAAGACTGAACTAGTGATTGAATGATTGGTTGGAGTGGCGGGAACCTAAGCTGGCAGGCTGAGATGACAAGCTACAGCTGGCGCTCGTCACAATACTACAGAACTAGAAGAGGCTTAATTTTCTGAAGAAAATTTATGTGCTTGCTTCAGTGAGAAAAGTTGAAGGGGTTGGCTTATAAAATGAAGGTGCTTGGAAACTGAGAGGCAAAGGAAATTGCTGAAGAAATGTTGAAAAACAGCTGAAATGTAAACACAAGACTAAAGCTGAAAGTAATTCTTGAGGGAATTCTGACTTTTCAGCTGCATCATGACCGAGTATACTCTGCTTCAACCCAGCTGTAAAAAAAATTAATAGTGAATTGGAGTCAATGAGGTTGATGCATCTCTCTATGGCTCGGTGCCTTTCTAGGTCAACGCAGTGCATGCTGAGAAATTAGCTTTACGGCGGCGCAGACATGACACATTACATTGGCAGACTGCCGCAGCTGTTGTTGCTTGTAGCTCATTGTCAGTGTCTCCCCCAGTCCAGAATTGCACAATGCTTACATCGCCAAGTAGTGAAATGCTACTATTCGCAGGTCTCTCTTCATTTCTATGCACTGTGTATCCGCAATCTTAATAGCTAATTAAATAGCAAGCTGCAAGATATCGTTTACACATGTTGTGATATTATTCACGGCTCCCTCTTTATTTGTGTGCTATTATTAGCCAGTTAGCTCACGAACACTCAGTGCACAGAACTTGTTCGAAATGGGTTAACTTGAGTTTTGAAATTGCCATCACTGCAGATGACATAGTCAATAGCTAGCTGACGTTAACTATTAAACTTCTCAATGAGAATGGAAAAGTTACGTCTGCTGGCTTAGCAAGGAAGGCAGTTATGGTCATGTTGATACCAGTATTTTGCCTGTTTTAGATAAGATGGTAAATATACAGCTAGTGTGAAAAGTTGCTAGTATATGCTGGAATAGTACAATTTTTTTCTGCTTTGCAATTTTTTACTGTAACGTGTTCTCATGGACCCGCCCTGCAAAAAGACCAGTCTTTGCTGCCCTACATTTGCTCCCTTGGAGCTGGTTTGAGTGACTGTACAAACGACGCTACCGAAAATTCTTTTGCCGAGTTTGACGTAGAAGAATGAGTTTTGTCTAACAGTCATATCAATCTTAATCTGAACAATGATAATGCTGAGGCCAGGAAAAAGTCCTGCAGAGGGCAGACTTGAACCGCAATACCTGCTATGCCACAATTTTGCTGAGCCATTTGAGTCAATGGTTAAAGTATTTTGTCCGATGGCGATTTTACCTAAGGCGTCTCTTACATACTACTGCCTCTATCTCAAAGATAGTAAGTTCAATCTAAATAGAGATTCCATACTGAAGAGGACAGTCTGCTGAGCAAAATATGTCAAAATTGTGTGTGTAGTGCCAAAAATGTGGGGACAAGAGCAAGTTATAAAACTGTGTTTTTCACCTTTCCAATTGGAATTTTCTATCTCATTTAATACAGGAGTTAATGGAGTTTCGGTTTGTGACTCCCGTAGCTTTTCAGCTTATACTGCCAAAATCGTCTGTCCAATAGCTTGCATAGTTACATTTTCATGACCAGCACAACCTTTGCTACAACTTGGATATAAAAATATTTATGAAGAGTGAAAACTGTGGGAGTTAGAACAAGTTTAAGAGAAGACATATTGATGATTTTACAGCTGTTCGCCACTCTAATAGTGACATCACCACACTGTAAGTTCCCAGAATGTATTGTAACAGAAATTATTTTTAAAAAATTATAATTAAAAAAATATAGACGTTATGAAAAATTTGAACAGTGAAGAAATTATACAAGCTAAACTTAACATTTTGCAGTTTGAATGACATTTCTAGCTAAAAGTATGACTGAGTGAAAAAATAGCAGAAAATAGCTAAATCTGCTGAATCAGCACAAAAATGGCTTGATTTAATAGGATCCCAAAAAATGACATTTAAATTTAAATATCTCAAAAAAGAAAATCTAAAATCTGTACAAATGCAACGTAATTCAGAACAAGCTGAATTTTTTCGAGTTTGAACAGAATCAATAGCTGAAACCAGGGGTCCCCAATCTTTCCCAGAAAGGGCAGGTGTGGGTGCAGGCTTTCATTGCAACCAAGCAATTACACACCTGATACTACTAATCAATCCCTGGACTCTTTGCTCATAAGCTTGATCAGTAGCATCAGGTGTGTAGCTGCTTGGTTGCAATGAAAGCCTGCACCCACATCGGCCCTTTCTGGGAACGATTGGGGACCCCTGGCTTAAACGGTGTAGGAGGAGTTAATCGGCCAAATTTAGGCAGCCAAACTTGATCCATAGTATCCCCAACTCCTGGGATACAAATTCAGTGTGACAAAAAGTAGTGGCTACTCTGGGTTGTATTAACTGGCAGCACATGCTGATGAATGCTACTGTCAGGAGGAGAGGGCAAGGTAGGCACATTTTGGCCATTATGAACCAATGTTATGATCCTGTTCTGCCTGACCATGTTTTTGTTGTGATTCTGCCTTGTTTGCCATGTCTTTATTATTCTGCTTTGCCTGACCGTGATTTGTATTGTGTTTTGGGATTCCATGCATGTGTTGTTTTTGCCTTGCCTCTGTCGGTTTTCCATATTCCACTCCTGCAGTCGTATTGCGGTCCATGTTTTGTGTTATACCATGCATTGCACTTTGTCTCCCCGTGTCTGGTCTTTAGTCTTGTGATCGCTCACTGCCCCAGTATTGTGTGCCACACTTTCGGGTGATTTTATGGTTTCTGGGATTTCAACCATTCTTTCCAATCTCGATTACTTCCTTCACCTTGCCATTCTATAACACTAACAATACTAACAGTTTATTGTTTTAGTTAAACTTACTAACCAAGACTAACACTGTTTATAGTACTAACTTACTAACAAGCACTAGGCATTGTATAGCTGCACATTACTAATTGACTAACAAGCTCTCAGCACTCGCTCTGCTCTTGTCTCCGCCCCTTGCCTTCACTCAATTTACTTTGCTGTGTTTCAGCAGACTTTCTGCACCTGGCTTATCACTGTCCTGCCTCTCACTCTGTGCACAGTAGAACTCCCTAACTGGAGCCGTATATCTGCCTGTAGGCTGTCCTCGTGATCCCTTGTCCGAGTTTTGGCTTTTGCCAATTTCTTGTAATTAGGAACTGATGTTCATTCTTTTGTAGTTAGTCTGATCCAACTCACCTGGTCCCTATCATAGCATGTGACTTCCCCTACGTGTATTTAAGCAGTCATTTCACTCACAGCTCTTGTCAGAATGTTTTCCCTGTGCTGCGATTGTTGATGCCTTGTACTCTTAGTGTTATACTTCTGAATGGCATGTCCCGGATTCTGATTTTGGCTTTATCTTTGATATTCCTGTGCTCTCGTACCGTACCTGTTTTGCCCGACTCTGAATTTAGTGTCTGCTGCCCTGTTAACGGTTCGGATTACGCCCACTGGATTTTGGCTTTGGTTTCTCTGTCAAACCCGTGCCTGTGTACCGAACCTATATGGCCCGACTCTGAGTTGTGTTTGCTGCCCTGTGTACAGTTTGGATTACGTCTCTGGGATTCTGTTTTTGGATTGTGGACTCTGTACCATTGCCTTCTGCCCTGTGGGGGTTAGCCCCCCAATCTCAATAAAATTCATTTTCGCTGAAACTTCCTGGTCTCGCATTTGGTTCCTGAAAGATACCTCACAATCAAACTGTTTGTTAGTGTTTAATACTGGGTATAGTACTTGTCAGTACTGTAGAAAATCCTAGTGGAGAATGATCCTCTGTTTGTGAAAATCAGCTGTAATGCATAGTATTATCCATCTGTTTTAAACCAGGGTGGGAAATTAGCTGAAGCCACAAGCCAAATGTGGTGGAAAAATATGAAAGTGGCTGGTAGATTTCAGACACAGAATGAGAACAATGATTTACTCTTGATTGGCTGGTAAATATGAGCATTTATTGTATACTTCCTGATAAATATGGAGAATCTGCCCATGTGATATGAACACGAGGCTGTATGAGCCCGCCGGGCAAAAATCCTTTATTACCCATATCTGCCCGCCTGGAAAAATCCCATATCAGTGGCAGCATCCACTGCCATAGCAACAGACATGAGCGTCATGGGCAACGCATCGATTCAGACGCTGATTAGACGCTGTCATGACAGAGAGACTCATGAATTCCTCAACGGCTGAAATTTCTGAACTGGACTGTGTTATAGAAAAAGAATTTGATTCAGAATTATTTGTAAACAGCATGCGTAATGCCGCGTTTTGCAGCAATATTCATGCAAGGAGCTGTTGTAAAACATTTCATGCGTAAGCTTTCATAGAAATGCAGATTTATTACCGTAATGGACAAAATTGCATTTTCATGATAGCTAGCTAATAATTAGCCATTTCATTGACTTAAACACCGCTGAATAAAAGTTAATGCTAGCACTACTGGCCTGTAATGATGACAATAATGACCTGAAATAAATGCTTTGGATAAAATGCATTGTTAATTGAAGCACCTATTACTAAAACCCTATAAGTCACACTTGACTTGACTTGTTGGGTTTTAGTAATCAGTGCTTCAATTATGGTTAAAATCAGTATATGATAAATGGAACATCATAAGGGCATTTTCACATCACACCGTGTATACTGGGGTCTCGGGTTGATACAGCGTGTGATATGAAAATGCCCATATGATATTCTCTATTTATCTGTCAGTGGAAGTCATTCAAATTCTAAAAAGTTAATTTCTCACTCTGCTTTAACCCCTACCTTTCCAATATTTAAAGTTCAGTATTTCTTGTATTTACTTTATCAGGAAACATTTAAATTAAAGAAAATATTAAGTTGAAAAAAATGAGTGTGTTTCAATTGCTGAATGATTTTATTGTTTTTGAATGCTTGGTTCAGTAAAACAAGACTCATAGCTCAGAATGAGAACAATATGCTGTAATATTGATATTTCATGTTATTTTTTTCCTCTTGTGTTTTTCTTTGTTTCAGACAGCATTGAGTACCTTAGAGGCACGGGGCTCGCTGTTGGCAGAAGATATTACTTGTGTTACTATCATCCACCATTTAATAAAGTAAAAGATAACATCTCTGGTCATGAGAAGGTATAAAACTTGGGTATATTATGATTTTACTCAAATGTGTCGAATTATTTAATTTACATGTTGTTCTATTTTACAGTTGTGGTTCCATTTTTTGGAAATCCCAGCAATACCAAATAATTTGTACAATGTCCTTGGATGCAATCTCCCAACACCAACGTATGAGAGTAGTACCTCAAAATCAACACTATTTCAAACGCCTGGTATGTTATCTTATATTAAAAATATTATCCTTGATAACTGTGGAGTGCACTTCAGTGTGATTCTCACAGGCCATGACAGCAATGCTGGTATTGTTTTCAGTATAGCAATCATCATTATAATGCATTTAGTGAGTGAGTGAGTACTCAAACCACAACCATCTTGGAACTCAGCCATCCATTTATCCAAAAAACTCATCTGTAATGTTTTGTGACTGCATTTTCAAAGGTCACCATTCTATCGTGTTCACAAAAATTGTCCACAAACAGAAACACAGGCAGACAGACTGACAAACTTATAAATGCCTGCAGAATACTGAAAAATAAACTTTCTCATAGCAGTTGTGTAGTAGTCTCAATGTAGTCATGTCAAAATTTTCCCTGATGACACACACAGACTGATGGATTACAAACCCAGAATTGCTATCGCAGCTGTTAACTACTGTATGACCTTGGTTGTAAGATCAAATGTAGATGCATTATAGTGTGGTACCTCTATTTTCCAGATTGCAGTAAAGAAGTAATGAGACAGCATCAAGACTGTTTGTACAAAGCTCGCATTGGTAAGACTGAATCGCTTTTTCTATTTTTCTGCACTTAAGTATCAGTTTAAGGTGACTTCACACTTGGGACTTGGGCATGGATCCGAGTACACTTGACCCCAGCACGTTTGCCCGACCCAATTACGTGCCGGCTAATCCGAGTTTGTCCCAATGGCCTGTATACTACTGTTGAAAGAATTAGATCAGCCGAGTCTGACGGTCAATATTCCACTCTGTATTGCCCGCGGCTGCAATGGCCAGGTTTTGACAGGCCGTTTAGAGCCCTCCCAAACCTCCCAATGGCCAGCCCGGCCCTGGGATGATAGTCAAATTTGATTATGTGCACTCCCGCATAGGAGCTGCTCCTGGAAACGCACATTAACAACAAGGAATTTGCGTAAGATTGCTCGTAGCAAAGCCTTGTAGAGTTCTACGATCGATCATTTTTGGGAAACGATGCCAATACATTTGGTAAGCGCAAACACAAACGTACGGTCGACTCCGCTAAAAAAATGTGGCTGCAGTATTTCGAAGTGCAGGACGCGGTGCAAAAGTCTGGCGGCTGAAGTTACAAGAAAGATAAATTTCCGTGGTATGAGGCTGTGGGCAGCATAATCAGCCAAAAACTCAAGGGTTTGCTTCAGTATTTGACCTCCACCAATATCAAATGAAATCTGTAATTTTTTTTGTCTTACCTTGATGTTTTAGAAACATTCAGATGTGTAAAAATGTCAAGCGCACACCCAGTCAAGAAAATTTAGTGGTTAATCTGTGTTGCCGCTATACGTGGTAATAGCACATAACGGCGGCAGCCACACCCGGTTGTTGGGGCATGCACAGCATATGCATTCGTGATATTAAATATTACTATTGAATTCTAAATCCCCTTCTCAGTAATAAACACCCCACCCCCCCCCCCCCACCCCCAAAAAAAAAAAAAATATATATATATATATATATATATGGGCGCCCCCTTTTAAAATCGCTCTGGCAAATCATTCTGGCTGAAGAAAGTGCAGGTGATTATGGAATTCTTCCCTTTGCTGCTTCTTCTCTCTGTGTTGTAACACGCTGTATCGGAATTTTTGGCACATGCAAGTGCACTGGGGTGCAGTACGACATTACTAGTGTGAAAGCTGACCAGCGGGGGAAGAGGGGAGGGGGGACAATCGCACTGTGGTAGGGAACAATCATACCTATGGTATGAAACTACCTATAGTTTTTTTACTATACAATTATGCTCATCCGTTTTTTATTGTGAGCTTTTGAGCTTCTTGACTGTAATTGTTGTTATCTTAAAAGCTGTCATTTTTAGGTGTCATTCTTTTGTTTCATGTTTTGACATCCCTGTGGTGTTGACCTCTTTTGTGTGCAGCATTCAGTGTTGTGATAAATATTTGTCCGTTTTATTTATTCTATTTTTGTTCATTTTTGTTATTTAAATGCTTCAAATCATCAAACTCATTTTAACACAAGACAAAGACAACGTGACTAAATTTGAAATGTTGCTTTTAAATGATCATTTCATCATTTTGGTCAGCATGCTGCTCCTCGGAAGGCACCCCACTGTTCTGAGTTTGTTCCATTTGTAGATAATGGCTGTCACCCTGGTTCGCTGGAGTACAGAGCCTTAGAAAGGGCTTTGTAGCCATTTCCAGTCTGACAGATGTCACTGGCTTCCTGTCTCATCATTCTGTTCTTGAATTCTTTAAAACTGTGGCGTCATTTACTGCTTTATGCCAACTTCATGGTACCATACAGTTGGAAAGATATGGTGTTGTTTGTTGCCATGTGAGCTTAGAAGTGTGTTAATATTGATAGAGTCATGGGAACCAAACATTACCAGCGTCTTTCTTAATGGTCAAGTAGAAGTGAGCTTTATTTCCAGCGAGAATTCTGTGGAGTATTATTTGCGGCTATGGAGCAGTGCAACGCTGCCTGATTGCAATGACTCTGCTGAATGGCTCTGCGAAGACCAGATTTCCACTGTAAGTATTGAAATAAGCTCTAATTACCTTCTTCAATCTTAATTCTATGGTAATTAATTTAAAATCAGTTCTGTTGATTGCATTGCTTTTTGAGGCCTGCCTCTTAGATGCGACATTGAAATTGGTTGTATTTCAACAGAAGGGGAAATCCAGATGGACAAGAACTCTTAATGCAACTGGGCCTTGTGAAGCGCTTCAAATTTCGGTTAGAATATTGGTCACACTTTCACGTCTGTCACGCTGCTATTGGTCCTGTTGTTCAGTGATTGAAGGGCTTATATGAAGTATTTCCAACTTTTCTGATTGTTTGCCAGATCTGTTGGCTCCTTACATTTACGTGGGAACCATTACAGACACTGATTTATACATAACCCTCCACTGTTATTGGCCATGGTAAATATTAGCTCATAAGGCTGTGAAGAAGTGTTGTTTCTGTTAATCTTCTCAATATTTTATTAAAATCTTTCTTCAAAATCTTATACTGAATTCAAAGTTAGTTGTCGACAGAAGGCACATACTATTGTCTTGAATTTAATATGTAATATCTTTCCCAAAAACATACATGGCACAATCTCACCTAGAAAATCTTAATCAAAAATATAATTGCAATATATTAGCACTGATATTTTACATTTTTAAGATCACCATAATGATCAGGAAAACTTTAATGGTCACCCATAACATCCTGTTTCCTCTGGGTATAAATGGATACCTTGCAGCAAAACCGAACCAACCCACAAATTCATGGAAATGAAGATAATACAAGTCCAGTCTTTTGTATTGTAACATAAAGTATCATTTCAACCAAGCAGCGCAGGTCTCTATGGCACTGATTAGCAGATAGCACTTAAAACACCAACCCACAGAACCCTAAACTGGCAGATGTTATAATACCAAAGAGAACTATCAGCTCCTGTCAAAATCTTTAAATGCTGAAGTGAACCAACCGTTCTATTCTACATTGAGACATGGCTTTCTTGCTTAAGAGACTTTACATCTTTGTATCTGCTGCATAATCCATATTAAATCTGTCATCTTTTTGAAGCTCATGACTTGTATCAAAGAGTTTGTTCTGACTGACCGTTGTAACATTGATGGCTTCTTACCCTAAGTTGGACTGAGAAATAGTTCTGTTCAGTGCGCAGACATCTCAGTGATCAACTTAACTGAAAATTATATATTGAGCATAGTAGTCAACCTTCCTCACCTGCAGTCCCTGACTCTGAACTATACTGGGGTGCATTTCCCCAAAATCACAAATGCAATCATAGTTGGACCCAACGGCCCTCATTTATCAAACTTGCGTAGGATCTGGTGTAGATTCTGGTGTAAATATCAGCGTACGCCAGGTGTCACGTCTGATTTACAAAGTGTATACGTCCCTGATTTTGGTGTCGAACTGGCGTGGCGTTGATAAATCTGGCGACAGAAACCAATCATAATGTACATGACAAGCCCCAATAAATTCATGCTCTGGGAGGCAAAGTCCTGCCCACTTTATGACATGGACTCTCGAAAGATGGCAAAGAAGAAGACCAAAAACCTACCCAGACAAGAAAGGCCTGGTGCATTCAGCACAAATAAAAACCAAAACAAGCACACTGGTGAGGCCAGTAACGGAACTTTGCCTTTTACAAGAGGCTAGATGAACAGGTGATTCCGTCTAGGAACCTACTCAATGATTTTCCTTTGTTTTTTGTTTGGGTACTTGGCTCCATTAAATTATTTAAATGAATTGTTTATGACCTCCAGTCATTAACGTTTAGGGGCCGGAGTGTGGGAACCACTTTTCTAATTTGGTTAGGGGTGTGGTTTTATAACGTTGAACGCCAATGTCAATGAAGCAATTGGTATAAAATGGGACAGGTGTTTGCAATCATGCGTGAAGGAGTCAGAGCCAAACTGTTTTTGACCGTGTGAAGACGTGTTATATGGTTGGAATGAAAGTGGACAAACGTTCCTGTGACTCTGTGAGCACTACGAGTGCCGGTTTATTTTGGATATCGTTAATAAATGAATTGGCATATCCAACGTTATAAGCTATTGTTTGGAAATTGTGTTTGTTTCAGAGTTTTTTGCACGCGTCTAAACTCACTGTCGTTCACCGCCCTCGGAGCCTTGTTTTAATTAGTAAAATAGGCTCTACAGAAATATTTACGCATGTTAGCGTAAATTTTGCAAAGAGGGGAGTAGATTCATTTTGTAACGCGATAGAGGGTAGCTGCATTAATTTCTGGATGCCGTCCGGTCGGAAATGAACGTGTGCTTGTTCATTTTTGAAAGCAAAATGAATACATGCTCGTTCATTTTTGAACACTCTGCCGTTCGTTTTTTAGCTGAACATGAACAAATATTTGTTCATTTTTGAATGCCTTTACAAATTTGAATGCGTTCAGAATACTGACAAGCTCCCTTAAAAAAGAGGTCCGAATTAAAGACCGCCACCAAAAAAAACGGGTTGCTGCGCTCTGGTGCAGCAGCGCATGGACCGGTGGAGGCCAACCAGGCTCAAACCTCCAGCCGTCACCGTTCGAGGAGTGCGTGGCAGCACTGATAGGCTCCCCCTCCATTTTGGGTATACAAGGTGCTGGGGACACGGATGAGTCCTCACCGCGCTGATCTGAGCTACATGAGGGTAATTATGTTAAAATACAGTCTGCAGAGAATAGCGTTCATTGCACTTTTATTAGTAAGCGCATTGCGCTTAATCAAATTGATTGTAATTTTCAGCCGTCTGGCCTGACAAGCAGGTTGTCTCAAAATATAAGTTTAATCAATTTATCAACACAGATGTCTTATTTATTCATTCATTTACTTATTTATTTAGCCTAATTTTTCATTTTACTAATAAGAACAACAGCAGCATGATGTCTGCATTGCTGCATATGGTTTATTAATCATTTTGACAGCTACACTCGTTCCTGCATGTTGTAGGCTGGTTTCAAGTGTATGCCTGGTCAGACCTGGCGTGAGATTTTTGCGTGCCGTACGCTCAAGTTCAGATAGATAAATGCCGTACGTGGTGTATGCACGTTTGATAAATGAGGGCCAATGAGTGTGAATGGGGGAACTATGTAAGTTGCTAACTTAGTTAGCAGCTACGCTTTTGGGAAATGCGCCCGAGCTTGATTCATTGTTAAGAGCATTAGAATGATGTTGATGAAGACCCCTTCCATCAGATTCCTATCTGTGGCACCTGCACTACAGTCACTCAGCCTGGTTCCATTTAACTCTGGAAATCCCCCTTGTTTACTTTGGTTCAGCAATTCTGAGAAGCTGTGAAAACTTCCTGGAGCGGCGGTAATATTTCAATGATGAAAATGTTCATTTCCCATGAGGAAGACTGTTACACTGTAACATTCTGGTGTTATGTGGAAAAAACTATTTAGTCACATTTCAGACATTTTTGGGGAAAATGTCCAACCCTGTCAATAAAGCCATGCCTTTTGCCATTCCTCTGTTTGGTGTTTTTTGGAAATCTGTGCATTATTTTGATACATTTCCAGTGTGGAATGATGCGGAAGAAGCCAGTAAGCCCACAGTAACGTCAAAATAATTTTCCTCAAAAATGTGACTCATTAGTTTTTCCATTAAACCTAGCATTGTTTAAAGTGTATGAAATTAGTCATGTTTGAAAGTTACTAAGTCTTTCCAGATTTGGTTATTCAATTCGTTTACATTTAATCTCAAAGGATTTGTGAAATTCATTTGCCGGGAGTCTTTTAGAAGGCATGCTGTTTTCATTTCAGCATTGTTACTCTTTGTTTAGTTGTGTCTGATTTCTGAAAATGCAGAGACTTCAGTGGTTCACAGTTACTTCCTTTGTTATCCCAGGCTAAGTATTTGGTAATACATGGAGCGGTTTATGTTCTCTCGCTGACAACAGGTGTCTATATCAGTTCAGTATGTGTAAAAGTATTAACTGGAATTAAATTTTGTTCAGCAAAGTGTTGTTATTTTTTTAAAATGTCATAGCTCGGGGATGGGTTTTGTCAGCATTTTCGCTTTTCAATATATAGGACTAGCTGCTACCTGCTTACTGTAGCCCAGTATTTTGTCGCTTTTAGATCGCATGAGGGAGAGAAGCCGCGTCTTCAATTGCCACTTGATTATTCTTGAATTGGAAAACATATTAATCAAGGGAAACCATCTAGAATCAGCCAGGACAAATTTTTGTGAATAATTGCCACCAAATTTTCAAGTGTAACGCCAGCCCTGCGAGTGTTGAACTGTCAAATTTGAATTTGGGAGCAGTGAAAGTTCGAGTAATCAAAATGCTGCATTCATGGACGAACGCGGTGCCCTCTGAAAAGCCTGGCTTTCGTGCAGGCTGTCTTATCACTCCCTCGGCCCCATCGCAAACAATAGCCTGCTCGTAGGTTACCTCAATGCATGTTCGTAAGGACACTGCGGCTCTTAGTGGTGCAACTGGATATTGCTACGCGCATCATCAGGTTATATAAGTTTACCCGCTACCTGGTGTGAAATTGCCATTTTTTTTGCTTGCATGACCGTTTTTTAAAAATCGGGCGATGTCAAGTCCTTCCTGGTATCCAATTGGATATTTACACCAAATTTGGTGATAATGGGTTGAGAAATGTAGGAGAAAAACGTGTACATACACACACACAGACAGACACACACACACCGACAGACATCGACCTCAAATATATTATAGATGTAGTATGAGCCATAAGGAACCAACCATTTCAAAGTAGTTTTTCAACATGAACATTTTTTTCTTTTCAAAACAAATATAAGTTTTTGATACAGATTATCGAGCTGCATCAAAGTTTGGTTTGTGATCTTACATGACCTCTTTCAAACCTGTTCATTCAGATCTCAAAGTTAGAAATTTAGAATGGCTGATGTCTCACAATGTCTTCCACGTGGATTGGTTCAGTCTGGCTGCAAGGTATCCATATATGAGGTGATGCACCGGCCAGTTTCCCTCGGTCATCCATCACCGTAATAAAGACAAAAGAGTAAAATAATGATGTGTGACACAGTCGTTGAGCTTCTCAACTGTGGAAATGGCTATAATAAAATAACTTAACTTTATAATACCCATTTGGACTATCTAGGCAATAATAAAGACGTTCAAGGCCCATGGCATCGCTAACAATCAACCAGGAAGAGAATTTGGGCCTATTTTGAATGCACGCATTGTGAATGGTATGGTTCAAGAGATAAAGGTAACTCCAAGGATTACAGTTGGAGAATTGCAGACAATATGTAATGGAGTCAGAACATCTCTAAAACTATGATCTAAAGCCATCTACTTCACTAAACGGGGCCACAAAACAGTCACTGTTGTCATCAAAAAACAAACTTTCACACCAAGTTAGCCGAACGGTAAGGAAACTGCCAATGGCACTTGGCTCTGTGGTCAGATGACACCAAATAGAACTCCTTGAAAATAAACATCAGAAAAGAAAGAAACCCCATCTTGACTCCCAAGATGGATCATTGGTGTTGTTGGGCAAGCTGGTTTTCATCCGTAGGCCCTCGATTACTTCATCTGGAGATATTCTGTGTGGAAGTATGGTCTAAGAACCCTTATCATGTCTTCTCCAACCTCAGTATTCACTACAGGAGAGAACTCAGAGCTGTGGTCTTGCAAAGGGAGGCTGCACAAAGTATTAAATGGAGGGAATTTTAAAAATTATGGAACTTGGAAAAATATTCATGCTCATGTGATATATCTTGAAATAATTATCCAGAAGATAAACAATAAAAGCATTAACGCACACGGCATACTGTCATGTCAGTTCTTTTCTGTAAAATGTTTTTTTTTTTTTGCTCAATACATTTCAGATTATGCCGTTCTTTCCAACTTGCAGAGAGGACTGTACTGAAGTAGTTGCCACAGTGGACTGCAGCCAAACAGGGGAGTGTTAATGAATAATGCAGTACCATTCATTAATTACATTTGCCTTTTTTTGAGAGTTGGTAGTCGTGAGAATAATTTGACGTGACCACAAGTGTTCTGATTGCAGGTATTTTTTCTTCCCCCTACAGAACCCCAAAATTGGACATTCTTGCTTTGTCTTACCTTTTTAATAATTGCTGTGGTGTTGGTTGCGGCTCTTAAGTGGTGTAAGTATCGCTTAGGAAACTGTAGGCTCCACAATTACTGGCACCCGTGACTGGCAATGCACAGACTTTACTTTTAAAAAAATTCAAAAAATATTTATATACTCATGGAGAAACGATAAATAGCAACATGGGAGAAATATGGTATGATATTAATGTTCCACTGTAACCAACTAAAATCATTTACTGATTTAATTTAGGATCAATTTCCTCCAAATCAAGGTTTTACACTCAATGGCACCCTTAAATATTGTAACTAACATCTACCAAAATAAAACCAGGTATAAAATTCCACTTATTTAAGTTTTATCTTAGTGTTAAGGAACTATATTGAGCCATTACATCACTTCCTGTTTCACTCGGGTATAAAAATAGATAGATAGCGAAGTCTTCATTATCATTGCATAATCATACTGAGTACAACAAAACAATGAGATTGGACCAAAGTCCCCTTTGATGCAAGACAAAGCCAACAATCACACAAAATGTAAAAATTCATACCAACAACATAAGAGTAAACAACAGCTTAGCCTAAAATAATATAAAATAAATAATATTAAAAAAACATAAAATAAAAAATAGTTAAAGTCAGAAGTTTTCATTTAGTAATACTTTTGCCCTGTAGAAAAAAAAACTGTCTCAGTTTGGTTGTGTGTGATTTCAGGGTCCTGAACCTCCTGCCAGAGGGCAGCAGCTCAAACACCTGTTGTCCGCGGTGTGTGCTTTCTCTTAAGATGCTGCGTGCCCTCTTGAGACAGCGAGTGTTGTACAGGTTCTCTAGGGAGGTAAAGGGTGGCAGTAGTTTTCTGGGATGTTTTAATGACCCTTTGAAGTGGCCTCTTGTGTGCCATGGTGCAGTTGGTGAACCACAGAGAGAGGCAGTAGGTGAGTACACTCTCAATGGAACAGCGGTAGAAAACTGTCAGCAACTCCCTGTTTAAGTTGAGGATCCTCAAAAAGTGGAGACGTTGCTGGGCCTTCTTCGCGACCTCTAAGGTGAGGTTACACACATGCAATGTCCAACACTATGCAGAAAACAAAACAACTGTCAGTTGAAAAGAGGCAGATGGTCAAACAACTGAATATGCCACTGAGCTACTGTCAGGGCAATTATCTAAAAATTCCAATGATATCACATTGTTGAAAACCTTGAGGTTAGAGGATACAACTGCACCCCCCCCCCCCCCCCCTCCAGAACACTAAGGAGGATGGTGAGAGAAGCAATAAAATCCCCATGAAACACTGAAGGAGTTGGAGGCCATGGTGGCATAGCGTCACCAGGTTTCAAAAAGCACCATAAAGTGCCACCTCCACAACCACAGGGTCTCTGGAAGTGTTGCCAGAAGAAAGCCTTTTCTGACACAGAATCGAGCACTTGGATTTTGCTAAAGGTCATTTGAATTATGACTGGAATACAAGGCTTTGGTCAGATGAGGCCAAAATTGCATGTTTTGTTCAGACACAGCATTGACATGTTTGGCATCAAATCAAAGATGCATACAAGGAGAAGCACTTCATCCCCACGGTGAAATATGATGGTGGGTCAGTCATGTTTTGGGCCTGTTTTAATTCAAGAGGTCCAGAGGTGAAGATTAATGGCATAATGAATTCCACCAAGTGTCAAGATATTTTGGCTGACAATCTGGTTGCCTCCGCCAGAAGGCTGGGACTTGGCCATTCGTGGACTTTCCAATAAGACAATGACCCAAAGCACACCTCAAGATCCACACAGAAATGGTTCTGTGACAATAGAATCAACGTTCTGCAATGGCCAGACCTCAGTCATTAGACTTCAATTCAATTGAAAACCTGAGGGCTGAGTTGAAGAGGGCAGTTGATAAATGCAAACCCAAGAATGTGAAGGATCTTGAAAGGATCTGCTTGAAGGAATGGTCCTAAACCCCCACAAATATGTGCATTAACCTTGTCAAAAATTACAGGAAAAGACTCAATGCTGTTATCCTTGCCAGAGGTGTTGCATTAAGTACTAAATGTAGGGTGCCAGTTATTACGAAACCTTGATTTTTGTAGAAATGTATTTAGTATTGAATGATTATGATTTTGGTTGTTTCAATCGAAACATTTCGAGAAATTGATTTCACACATATTGGTATATTCTGTTTCTCTGATTATATTGTTTATATTTTTCTTGTATTGTTTGTGCATTGCCAGTCAGGGGTACCAGTCATTTTGGAGCCTACTGTAAATGTAAAAACAGTGCTCCTCCTAAACAGACCCAATGAATTTTCACCTACAGTCACTTCAATTCTAACATGATTCCCCCCCCCAATTCTAGATAAGGTGTCGCGCTCTCAAAGGACAGATGTCACCCCTCTTGTGTCCGTGTTGGTGGTCTACCCTGCTGGAAACAGAACATTTCAGAAGGCGGTGGTATCATTTGCTGAATTTCTACGGGCCCAGTGGCGCTGCGCGGTGGCCGTAGACGTGTGGGAGAGGACGAGGACAGCTGAACAAGGCCCATTCCGTTGGCTCGCCACACAGATGGAGCGAGTGGACAGGGTGGTGTTTGTGTGCACGCGAAGGATGGAGCCTTGTGAAATCACGGCTGGAGGCTCCCAGCTCCAGGCCCTCAGAGACCACGCCGTCCCGGCCTCCACGCAGGAAGTGTTCGCCCTGGCGCTCAACGCCCTGGAAAGCCAGATCCAGGGCACGTCCATACTCAGGAAGTGCTGCACCGTGCACCTGGGAGATAGACCTGAGACCAAGCACCTTCCTGCAGCCCTAAGGGCCTGCAAGTCATTCGCTCTGATGAAGGACGCGGAGAGGCTGGGCAGACACCTTTGTGGGGCCAACCAAAAGACCTGGCGCCTTTCCACGATGGGGTTAAACCTACGGCCCCTTAACAGTGAGGTAGCCAGGAGGCTGAGAGATGCCATAAAGGAGTTACACACAGGAGGACATCTTTAATCATACAGCACTCAGTCACAGCTCTAGTCAATCAAGTGAGGCCATATTTAGGCTTGGAGAGATTGCAGTACCAGATGAAAGATGATGATGATGATAATGATGTGTGTGTAGGCAGGAATAAGAAGTAAGTAAATGAGAGGTAATGGAGAAGGGGTAGGATTAAATAAGTGTGTACAGTCCTTCTTCCTACTCCTTTTTGGGCATGTTAAGGATTTCAGATAGAATATATACAGTAGATTTTTTTTGTCCTTTTTTAATGTTTATTATTCTTCTTCATTTCATTTGTTCAGTTGTTATTGTGTTTCATTTTGTTGTGGTTGGTTATTGTTACACATATCTGAAATGAAGGCATCACGTCCGTATTCATGTCTATATCCCAAGGCTGTTCTATCCAGTGTTTTACATTACCCAGACGAAAGAGTATTAGTGAAAATGTATTCGTAAAGTAAAGGGCGTTTTCACAGACATGGATTGAGTTTAATACTGAACTAACCTATTTTGTATGGAAAAAAATCACCATTTAAGATGAAATTTAGTCAAGGATTACGATTCATCTGTGTCAGTGACACTGGCTCGTTATGTACTGTAAAACAGAGAATTTTAAGCAAAACTGAATTCAATGCATTTAATATGTCAATGTTCCTTTCAGAGCCACATTTTTTTGCCATGAGGTTGTGTTTGCCAGCACAGGAATCAAACAGATTTTTTGAGCAAGAACAGATACACAAGGTGGTTAAGTTGGAGGTCTGTCCTTGACTCTACTCGCTCACTGTGCTGATTTTCCCACAGCCATTAGGGACTTTCTGCTGTTTGCCTGCTCCACTAGGGTCTCTGTTTTACCACAATGAGGTTAGATCAGCACCTGATAAACATTCTCACCAGGACCATGGAAGCGATTCAGACCAAAACCTTCCTAAACAGGAAATGTGATCTTCAAACTTGCCTTCAAAAGCTGAATACTTGTGCTCCAATACCTACACACAATATTCTGAAATATGAAAGCTCTGAAAATCTGTCCATCATTGTGCCAATTATGTGAGTTATGGCACAGAACAGGGTACTGGCCACAAAATCAAGGAGGACCTGCTAACCAGTATGTAAACAAACCAGGCTGACATTACTGCATACAGACGATGGAAAATGTGCAACATCATACGAAAAAAAAAAAAGAATCAGCAGCCAATATTTACACAAATTCTTATATATCAGACCATTCCTATGATACATAAGAAATCTGAACAGAACATTGTAGCTTTCTTGTATATGACACGCTATATGAATGTACTAGAAACATTATATAAAAAGGAACTGGGGGGAAAAGCTCTAGTATGGCCGTTTTCAGTGGATCACCAGGCGAACGCCGCCCTCTCCCTCAGCATGCGCACGCCGAAGCGCTGCCATTCCCGCTGGTAGATCCACATTTCCTGGGTTGTGTCCAGACAGGCCAGGACTGCACCTCCTTTCCAGGCGATCAGCCGGGGGTCCATGTCCTAAGAGAGACCATGACATTGTCTCATTCATTTAATGTTACTGGCTGAGGGGAGATCCTCATTTGAATATATGTAAGCATTCACGGTCGGCTTAACACCATTTCCTTCACTTCACTTTCCATATCCTCGAGTGCACCCGAAAAATAATTCCAGTTATTTCTGCTCGAATGGCTAAGTTTTGTGGTATCTACAGAAGATGTCAAAATGATTTAAAAGTCAAGAATTAGCTATATTGCATTTTGAATTACGTTGTTAACCGCAAACACAATTGCGGTTGGCTACACCAAGTCGACACTTAAATGGCTGGTAAAAGCTCATTGCACCATCAGTCCAGGGGTAGTTTGGTACCTTGGGGCGCGTGACGACCTCCACGTTCTCCACCACCCTGCGGAAGGAGGGGGGCATCTTGTTGAGAATGCGGTGTTGGAGGAACTCCTGGGCCCTGTGGAACATCAGCCCGCCCCCCACCACCAGGATGGAGCTGTACATCTTCCGCTTTGTCTCATCCGAGGCTGAGGAAAAAACACACAGGCACAGTCAGCACCTGAATGCTGCACAGGGGACCTCTCACAATATCACACCCTTTTCCAGAAAGAACGCCCTGGGTGGGTGAAAACTTTGGTTCTGATAAAGTGAACATTTCAAGCCATTTCTGGGGAATTGGCAAGTATATTATTATTTAGAGATGGCACATTGCTGACCGGTATTACTGGCAGTGGCTGAGCGGAACCTTACCGCAGCAGTCGATGCTGTGTAGGATAGCCTTGTCCAGGCCCAAGGCTTTCCCCTCAAACTGCGTCATGGCGGTCTTTCGAGACAGGAGAGCGGATGGGGGCTCCTCCATGTCGGCGCCCCCCAGCAGGCAGTCGCTCTGGGCCTGCCCCAGGTCCATATCCTGGCTGTGGCCCCGCTCTGGGGGGTCCGCGCTCTGACTGCAGGACTCCCCATCAAACCCAGACGGCTTGGATACCGCCTTACGCTCTGCTGAGGCTTTAGAGGACTGAACCGCAGAGAGAGGCAGATGGCGAGTGCCGAGGGTTATACACATAATATTATAGATAAATGGAAGCATGGAATACCAATTACCAAAAAAAATGGGACATCTGCTTCTTAATGTCTCATTTTCAATATGTACACACAAGAACTGAGCATGGAACACAAAGACTGCCCACTCAAGTGGCACGAAAAATAAGAAATTAAATATTTATACTTTGAATACTCAAGACAGTTTGCAGTCCAGCACATAGCATCAACTGCTATCATATTTCCAGAAATAATCCCTAAAAAATAAATATTTTTTATATATAAACTATTCTCTAAACTCCATCTGAGATTAGCACGTCAAATACATATTAAATTACTAAGTAAATGGCACTTGTCTAACTGGTAAATACCAAAATACTATGACTAAGTAGGCAACTTCTAAGGAATTCAGGTACTACACTCCTGAAAGACCCTCCATGAAGTGATGTCAAATTAAGAAGGAAGTACACAATCACACTCTATGAAAAACCAAACTGTGCAATATCTGCAAGACAGTCCCGAGAGGATAGGTATGAAGAAATGTTAGTTATTCTGTACAAAAGAAATTCAGCTTTTCTTTTTGATTTTACACATTTTTGCCTGTGGAAACTACTTCAAAGTACACTCCATGCAACAGTTTTGTTTGAAAAAAAAAAAAGTCTGCAGACTTCGTAGCTTACATGGCAATTCAGACTGTAAAAAAATATTCAAAACGTTCAAACTCTTTGGTACGCAAATGTGAAATATATTGATTAAAATAATACTCCTTGTGATCCAAAAAGGTCTTTGGCAGAAAATGGTTAAAATGTTTCCAGGCATTGAAGATTTCTGAAACTGAAAGCAGATCACAGTTGGCAACTGGTGAATGAAAAGTATTGTATTCCGGCCTCAAAGATCTAAATTGTTTCTGGAAAAAAAAATTGTGAAAGTGGGACTGGATAAAAATTGGGCCAAAATGAGCCCTGCTGACGCAACTGGGTGGTAGTTTGACCCAAAACACCCAAAATGTTGATCAAAATTGAAAATTTGTGAAAGTGGAACCGGTTCAAAGTTGGCCGGAAATGCTCCCATATCATCATCCTTATTTTGCCATAAAACACTCCAAAAGTTGACTCCAATAAAAAAAATTGTGAATGTTGACCTGGACTAAAGTCAGCCCAAAATGGTGTCAGATGGCCCCTGGTGACCCCAAAGGTCACATTTTGGCCCAAAACACCCAAAAAGTTGACCAAAATTAAAAATGAATGAATAAATAAATAAATAAATAAATGACAGTTGAGTCTGGTCTAAGTTGGCCTGAAATGGTGCCAATTGACCACTGGCGACCAAAAATGGTGATATTTTGGCCCAGAATACCCTAAAAGTTGACCAATATGGAAATACTGTGAAAGTGGAGTCCAATCTAAGTTGGCCCAAAATGGTCCCAAATGAAGCCTGGTGAGCCAAAAGGGTCCATTATACACCACAGCGCCGCAAAGGTTAATCAAAATCAGAAGATTCAACGCAAAATCCACTTGTTTTAAACAAAGCGACAAGGTTAAAAGACCGTTTTGGAGTAAGCAAAAGATTTTTTATGCGTATATGTAAGACAAAGCGTGGATGGCAAGAAAAAGTGTCATAGCGTCTATCAAAACCTATGTTAGCGAGCGATAAGCAATTTCACGGGTGAAAGTACATGAATTATGGCACATGTGCAAGGATTTGAACATCAAGCGCGAGGGAATGAAAAAGGCTGAAGTGATTGAAGCGATTGTTGACGAACAGAGCCTCACGAAAGAAAATACAGGCCCCACGACCAAGACTATAAGCGCTACTGCAGCCTTCGAGGAGGTCGGATATATCACCGACTCGACCACTGATTTAATACCCCCAATTAAATTTCTCCATGCGTATGATCACATTGTGGAGAAGAATGGCAGAAACAACAAGTGTTTAGACCAGAGTATTACACACTTTAATGAAGGTGACATCCAGGAATGGTGCTACAAACAGATAGGCATCAGTAGCTGTCATTGGTCATCTTGGATAGCAGTGATAATTTTATGTACACAGTTACAGCCTGCTGGCTGTTAAACCTTTTTGAGTAGATACAGACGTCCGTAGACACGGAGGTGTTCTATTGATGCACGCAGTTAGAAAATGAGTCAGATTGATAGCACCACACGTACCAAATAAGTAATTCCCCATATGAAAAAGAAATAGTAAAAACTTATAAGAAGTTTCCATCACCTATAGTAGTAAATCTTTATGTTTTATATGTATTGTGCATCTTATAAGGCTTATAAGTCTCATACTATGATAAATTCTTGAAAGTGGCCACTTTTGCATTCTTTTCATACAGGATAATAAAAAGAATTAAGTATGAATCAAGTAAAAATTATGTATGTGGTCTATAGGGCAATTGAATGGAAAATTTTGTTTTCCATACTTGTGTCATATAATCTTTGTAGTTTTTAACTATATGTCTGTTTTAAAGACGTATGCTTTTCATATATGAAAAGATATCATTATATATAGGTTTTCTGCATGTAAAGAGTATATAATTTGTAGGGAAATGATGCTTTCTTTATATATTTTATATAAGTTTATTATATGCCATCTCATTAAAATGACTAAATCAGTATAAAAATTTATTATATGCCATCTCATTAAAATGACTAAATCAGTATAAAAAAACATATATGAATACGTACCATGTATGTGTACGTTGTATGTTATGGGGTATGATGTCATCATAAACTATGTTTTCTTTATGTTTTTCTATAAGAATTCTTATATTTTAGCATATGAAATTTACAATAGCAATACATAAAATACATACTTTTTAGGTATGAATTTATACAATTTCATACAAGTGTATATAGTAAAAAACATATGAATCACATACTGGAGTGACATGACTTAATTTGACCCTATACTGACTGCAACTGGATCAAACGGAGTTAAAACTAGCATGGCACAGACTGCCTGGTCAGCATGCAGGACATTTAATTTCTACCATTAAAATTTCATTCCAGTTAGATAAATGCAATCTGTAAATGCAGTTTTTCAATATCTGTAATACTGAAAATATGGCTGTTAGACAAACCTTTTAATTTAACAGACTTTATTAGCAGCGAACAATTGTTACAGTGAAATAATGCTAATATTCAGTCAGAGTATGTAAATTTCTCAGATTTTTCAACCCTATTTCTTTACAGTTAACAAAACTGAGTTTTTACTGGTACCTCTACTGAGGAAATTCTACTATTCTATTACTGTATGAACATGGGCAAAACTAAGCGGGGCCAAGACCCGTTCACTTATAACAATTTCCCCATAATGAGTAAAGCCAATCAGTGTGACATCATAACATTAAAAGAATTTACTTCCAGGTGAATAATGTTGATTGAGTTGCAGCAGCACAACTGTATTTTCTGTGTTATTTATCCAAAGTTAAGGGGTTATGTTTTTAAGCTCTTGTGATTATTATATGTCAAAACCAAGTTTTTTAAAATTCATCTTGTGCTTTTCCATGTAATTTTATTGTAAAATTTTGTTTTTTTTATTTTTATGTCTTATATATGTGGGACCTCACATAAGTCTTGTAAGTGTTTTCTATAATACTTGTAAGATTTTAGTTTCACTGATGGTTGTCCAACTCATATAAGTTTGACATTACACACATCTACTAAGGATATTGTATGTGGAATTACTACCAAATATTGTTTTTATAAGTTATAAGTTTCAGATAAAAGAGATAAATTTTATAAAGTTTTTATCTATATCTTTTCCATATGGGTCGCCTTACATACAGTAATAATGAAACTGGACAAACGTATTTAGCTATCCTGTGATCTGGAAAAACTTCTGTGTCACTTTTGGTAGAAACTGAGTTTAATCTTCATTTGCAGGAATTAAAAGTGGTAAAAATCTTAAGAGTCATTTGAACTTTCAAAATCAAGTTTATATCATTTTTTTCTGTTAGGAAAAGTCCAGAACCTAAGAGTTTATGTTCAATTGCAAGATCTTTGCCACTGGTAAACTTAATAGGTTTTTCCAGATCACAAGAGAGCTGTGCTTCGACAAATCGTTGTTGCAGGATCAGCTTCTTCAAATGTTTGAAATGATCTACAACAAAAATAAGAACTAATATATATAAAATTTCCACACATTAACTAATCATATCTTGTTCTCTTTATTAACAACAAATCATAATTACAAGAACTGCAGCAGTAAAGAGTATTTTTTTAATTGTAAAGAGTAACCAACAAAGGTTACTTCTCTCCCCCCCCCATACATTTGGCATCTCCAATCCCAGTGTAGACAGTTCGCGGCTCTCCTCCTAAGCATGCACCTGCCAGCCTACTGCTTCTTGTACACTAATTGGTTGAATCCTCACACGTTCAGAACGAGGGCGGAGGATACCCGGACATGAACAAGCTTAGAATCTTCCTGACGAGCGCCCGTCTGACCAGCAGGAGGCCCTTAAGCAACAAATGAAGCAACCATTTTATATACCCTTCCCGGCAGACCCTTCCCAGTTTGCATCCCTGTAGTGCAATGGCCAAGTGTGCGCAACTCTGAAAAAGCTGCCGACCGCTGCCAGTTGGTACGACCGGGGCTCAAACCCGGGCCATGATAGTCACCTCTGCTTTGCAATGCGATGCTTTAACAGAGTGAGCTATCTGATACAGGTGCACTGCAAACGCTCGGATGAAGGCTTTGTGCCGAAACGCGTTAGTGTTTGGTTTTTTTAACGTTTGTTTTTTGTAATGTGAGCCAAATAAGTGAAATGTGAGTATTTTTGTCCTCCTTGAATTGAAGTATTGAGATGTGCTATCCTTTTTTTGATTTTGTGAACATGTTCACTGGATTTTAGGTTTAGCACTCCACTGAAAATCCAACTGTCGAAGCGCAACCTCCCTAACAAATTAGCACTTACAAGTACTTTTATATCATCCTTTATTTTTCTTGAGGTGATGATTGGCTCTTTCGCTCCTATCATACCCAGCTTCAAACTCAATGTTTCTTTTTAATTCGAGCTATTGACATGCAATGTCTTATGGCTGAATCTAAAATGGTGCTAATGTTATTGTGTTGACGCTGACAGACTGAACTTTTGATTCCAATACTAGCTATGCTTTGTGGCTGGGATTAAAAATCAACTTTATTTGCAAGTCTGTAATCTGCATGGTTGGGGAATCCTTTAGAATTTACAGGCAATCCGTATAAGTTGACATATATGCCTCTTCTTGCAATTTTTTTTTGATGTTTTCCATGGAAAAAAGTAATAATAATAAAATTAATGGAAGGATGTGCAAATTCCGTACCATTTTACCAGCACACCCTTACTCATTTCAAAAGCTCAAAATCTATACCAAATACGGACAAACTATAGGAGTTGACAAGTATGTTCACATGCATGCACAGGTGGGATCCCCATATTGACTTGTTCCTACTTCTTGCCTTTTTTCCCCCCCATTTACTGCACAGATTGCAAAGTGGCAAAATGAAGCACAGTTATAACACAATGGCACTTACTTACACCATTTTTGAACTTGATGTTATTTGATTCAAGGTGGTAACAGAATTTACCATTTCCTCTATTTTTGCACTTACTTGTTATTTGATGTTATTACTTGATTCTTTTCACTCTAATACATAAAAAATTTACCCTATTTCATTACCATTTTGTTGGGTCGATGAGAGACCGGTTGGCCTTGAAAATCCCCCCCTCACCAAAGTGGGGAATGACAGAAAAAGTTTGAGAACCAGTCTGCACTACTACATCTACAAGTGAATTATTTACTATGCAGAAATAACACTACTTCTAATAAAAGTGGTTCATCAGGTTATTTGCTGTACATGCTAGCCTTGTGATGACAATGATCAGAAGTCAAAAGACAGGCCACTACTTAGCTTTTTTGCCTTGGTCCATTGACTTTTGTTCATTTTGTAATCACAAGGCTAGCATGTAGCATGAAGTGTCCCTTTATGCACTATTCTGAGCACATATTCTCCCACTCAAGGGACTAAAAAATGAATTGCCAACAAAATGAATTTCACAAAAGCAGCAATGTAATTTTTCCCTATCTGGTGCATAGAGGACTGCAGAGACACTGTAAGAGAAGACAGCCCAACCTGGTCCTGTTTGCTTTGAGTTCCCAGCAGGTAGTGCTCGTCATGAGGATCCTCAGGGTCTCCTCGAGAGCGGTGCTGCAGTGCAGTCATCTTCTGCCCCACAATCCCAAAGGTGGCTGGGTAGAACAACGCCATCGGTGCCTGGGTTACCGAGATTTAAAGCCCCTCATCACAACCCAAATAGTAAATCAATCCATCCATCCATAAATAAATAACACCGCTGATCAATCCAAAAAAAAAAAACACTGAAGCGCAGCCATCACAGAAAAGAAAGAGAAGTTTCATAAGCTTCTAAGGCCATAACAAACCACAAAGCATGAACTAGCTGAGCATAATGCACACTCCAGAAAAGATTTCAGCCTGGAGATCTGCCATTTCATAGGTTTTCACTGAAAGCCGAGTAAAGCATGATGTGTTTAGCTGCTTATTAGTAGGTTTGCCAGATTGGACACTGAAATGAAAACTTTCAAGGGTAGAGCATCAGGAAAAGGGCTGAACCGCTCCTGATGATGCTCATCCCATTCAGGGGAAAACTCAAGGGGTTTACAAGACTGAGACGTTGAAGAGGCATATTCATATTAATGAAAAAATGTTCTGATAAAATGTTAAATGAATAAAAGTTCTTCTCAGGCAAAATAATTAAACATGTTTAGTAGTTTAGCCTGTGCAATGGTCTGGCAATGATACTGAGGCATAGCCAAATAGCTAAAGCCACATATCAGGATCATTATGTCAACACTTTATAAATATGCGCCCAATGTTTCTGCCACTAGGTCAAGCCAGTTAGATGACTAAAAATGTAACAGCAGTAAAAATATTCAACCCCGCCTCAAAATAAGTTGGGACAGCATGAAAAATGCACATAAGAACAGTTAGTTCCAAATTTGACTGTCATTGCAGACAGTATGTAGACAAGAAATGCAATGTTTTGCCCAGTCGACATCATTTCATTTGAAAATGTACATCCATTAAGCCCAGTGAAAAAAGCTGAGACAAAAGGCAATTTAGGACTAGTAATGAGGTAAAAACAATTTGAATGATGATATGATTTGAAACCACTGATGTCAGAAGGCGAATGTAATCATGATTTGGTAGAAACACAGCATCCAAAAAAGGCCTAGTCCCCCAGGAGCAAAAATGCACCAAGATGACCAATTTTCCCATGAACACATCAGAAAATCATTGAAAGGCTTAAAAACAATGTTCCTCAAAGAAAGACAAGAAGGAACCTGGATATTTCACCCTCTACAACAGGGCTATTAATTCAACCATGTCCAGAAAGGGCCGCTGTGGGTGCAGGCTTTCATTCCAACCAAGCACTTACACACCGGATACCACTAATCAACTCCAAGAGTCTTTGCTAAAGAGCTTGATTAGTAGTATCAGGTGCATAAGGGCTTGGTTGAAAGCCTGCACCCACACCGGCCCTTGCAGGATAATGCTGAATAGCCCTGATCTACAATGCATAGCATAATAATTAAAAGATTCAAGGAATCTGGAGGCATTTCGGTGTGTGAAGGGCGAAGGCTCAAGCTTCTGCAGAATACCCCTGATCTCTGATCACTCAGACAACAGTGCATCAAGAACAGTCATCCATTTTCAAGTCCAATAACTAGAAGAGTCAAAAGTTACTTTGGCAAACCTTTGACAAGTACTACAACATGCAGTTACATCCACAAATCCAAGTAAAAACTTCACAGTGCAAAAAGAAAGCCTTATTTTAATAGCGCTCCAAAAGTGCCGCCTACTACCCTGAGCTTGGAGGCATCTGCAATGAACCATCACACAAAATAAGTATGGTGTCAGACTACTCAATACATCAGGTCCTCTTTGGATAAAAATGGATGTCATGCGTTCTAGACCAAAGAGGGAAAGGACCAACCAGACGGTTACCATCAACTCCAAAACCCGTGATCTGTCATTGGTTGTTAGTGCCCTTGGTAAGGGTGCACTGCACAACTGCGAAGTCGATATTAATGCTGAAAAGAACACTGAGAATTTGGCGCATCATATCTCGCCTTCAAGAGGACACATTTTCCAGGGGTGTCAGGCATATTTCCACAAGACAAAACAAAACCACATTTTGTTCACATTATAACGGCATGGCTGCATAAGTAGAGGGTGCGGGTGCTGGACCGGCCAGCCTGTAGTCTCAACTGCAGCACATTTCAAAACGCCAAATGCAAAAAACCAAGATGTTGCACACCTTAAGACTTGTTAGCATAAAAAATGGGACAAAATTACACCTGAAACATTCAGTCCCTAAGCATGTATTAAGTATTGTGAACAGGAATGTTCAACATTTCAAAGTGGTAATTACTAAATCGCCCCAACTTTTTTTGAGATATGTTGCAAAAATCAAATTTGAAAAATGTTTAATTTGAAAAATTAGTAAATTTCACAGGGTGACACATCATACAATCAGCTTTTGTATTGGTTTCAACATAATACAGTCCAAACTTTCTCTTATTCGGGGTTGTAGATCCAGTCTGTGAAACAATGTGAGAGATGCTTTTTTTCCTGAGAAGTGCACGACAAAACCTACATACCTTACTATGGGGAACATATACTACTGATTTCTAGTACCACTCTTATTCCATAACAAACCTAATGAAGACCAGCGAAGGGTTTACCTGCAGCTTTTCATCCCCAAGTCGAAGCTGGTAGAGCAAAGCCGGAGAGTCAGGGAACCGCGTTCGAAATTCATGATCCTGCAAGCCTGAAATGTCCTAGAACATCAAGAAGTGAGAAAAAATGACACCAGACTATTGTACCCACTTCGCCCACACAATCTGCAGCTCCACAAACCAAAGTCTACTTACAGGGCACTTGTAATGGTCCAGCATTTTTGTACTTTCATTAGACTACCAAGAGAAAACAATTCACAAACTTAATTCACGTTTGCCCACACAAATACATCGAAGTAGCCAGTCCTGATAAGGATGATCAGCTCTAGGTTTCTCACCCAGCACCCTTTAATAAAACGCCACATTGTAGATTGGTTTTGAGCAGCTTTTTATCACATTTTTAAGTCAGTCAAGTTTTCTTCCATGAATGAAACATCGTTCAGTTGTTTTATTACCCCCTGCCACAAGGCGGATGGGGATATAGGAATGAGTGTTGCCCTTGCAAGGGGCCGTCCATTCTCTCCATCAAGCTTCTTTTCTAAGCCGCAACTCCTAAACTGTTCAACATTTGTAAACAATACTTAACACATAAATACATTATATTGTGTAGATTTGCCTTTTACTACATCCATCTGTCGTCCCATCAGTCTGTCTGTCGCTCCACCATGTTTTTTCTTTCCAAGCCAGGTATCAGTCATCCTGTTCTGTTCCGTCCCAGAACTCCTGAACCGTTCAGTATTACTCAGCTGACTTTAATATACGGCAACATCTCATTGTGCAGATTTGCCTTTTCATTTTTCTGTCTGTCAATCCCTCCACCGTGTTCTGTTTCCAAGCCAGATATCAGCCATCCCGTAGCAGGAGATCTGAGTATTTCATGCTTGTTAACATTGCTCCTGTGATCTGGAAAAACCTAGTACGTATTTCACTTTGGTTTGAAACTGAGTTTGACCCTCATCTGCAATAATTAAGAGTGGTGAAAATCTTAAAGCACTAGCTATTAGTGTTATTAGAACTGTCAAAAATCAAGCTTTTATATCTTTTTTCTGTTAGGAAAATTCCAGAACCTAAAAGTTTTTGTTAAATTGCAAGACCTTTGCCACTGATAAACTCACTGAGTTTTTCCAGATTACCGGAGATTGGTCTTTAATATTTTGTGCATTTCAGCACATATTAACTAGAATGCGAAGCTGCAACCTGCGGGGCTGAAAAGTGAAGCAAATTCGTAAGTGCCAAAAGCTGCAGTTCCTCGAATGGCCACTTGAGGCTGACTGCAGAAAGGAGTCAATCCCCATTCACCCCCATGTGAAAAAGCCCAATTTTTCAGCAAAAATAAACATGTTTACAGCCTGGTTCAAAATATGGTTTTGGTCTCCATGTCTAATTTTTCCCTCCATAAAAACTGTGGGGGGAGTGAATTTTTTCGTCATTCTACTATTTACATTATATAAAGGCTTAAATTTCTGCATAATTAAGGGCGTGGCCACTTTGAGTGACAGAACTTTGAATTACACAGTCTCTGGGCAGGAGTCGTCTCATCCAGTTATCTAGGCTACGGCTAGAGTCAGCACAGGCCTAAACGTCTAAAGGCTGAGTAGGAACACAAAGCCCTGTCGCTAACCACGGGCCTAGCCTGGCTGTCTGAGGGAGGGGGGTTACTACAGCTCGGCTAGACTAGCCGCTAACCCTTGGCCTTTTCTAGTTGTCTGTAGACCGTTATCCTACCATGGCTCATTTGAGTCGTGGAACTTGATCCATTGACCGCGTTTCTGACTGGAGATTTTTAATCGAAAAATCAGGATGATAATGTCTTGCTGTGTGGTTAGTAATCTGTGGTCTATTTTCTAAGGTGATGAAATTCTAATATTATTTCATACAACATATGTCTACACAAAGTAGCATTAGTTTGTTCACTAGCCAACAAGCCAGAGAATGAATACGGTAATCACTCCCAGTAGGTTTTTGCCCAAGATGTCCAGCTGTGCCAGCGGGAGTGTACACTTGCCACCGTTATTATACAGGCATGCAGTGAAATAATAGCATAACAGAAAAGTGTCTGAATTTAGAGTTAACATACTTTTGAACAAAAGCTGTCAGTTAGGGGTAGGAAAACAGGCACTGATTCCCCAACAGGTTGCCAACTTAACTGGCAAGTCAGCTACTACATTAGAACCATGATAGCATGCTACCAAATGATGGGGTCCCTTAGCTGATTCCCCGGAGTATTTGGAGGTCTTGACCGGAGATGCTTATACACTCAATAGACTCACACAGCAGTATCTTATACAGTGCCGCGAAAAAGTATTGTCCCACTTCCTGATTTCTTTTTTTTGCATGTTGGTCATGCTTAAATATTTCAGATCATCAAACAAATTTTAATGTTAGACCACGACAACCCGAGTAAACACAAAAGGCAGTTTTTAAATGATGAGTTCATTTATCAAAGGGAAAAAAACTATCCAAACCTACCTGGCCCTAAGTGAAATGGTAATTGGCTTTAAAATCCTAATAACTGGTTGTGCCACCCTCGGTGACAACAACTGCAATCAAATGTTTGCAATAACTGGCAATGAGTCTTTCACATCACTGTGGAAGAATTTTAGCCCAGTCTTCTTTGCAGATTATTTTAATTCACCCACATTGGAGGGGTTTTGAGAATGAACGGCCTGTTTAAGGTCATGCCACTGCATCTCAATAGGATTTAAGCCAAGACTTTGACAAAGCTACTCCAAATTCTTCATTTTGTTTTTTTTAAGCCATTCAGAGGTGGACTTGCTAGTGTATTTCAGATCATTGTCCTGCTGCATAACCCAAGTGCGCTTGAGCTCGAGATCACAAACTGATGGTTGGACCTTCTCCTTCAGGATTTTCCTGCAGAGAGCAGGATTCATAGTTCTATCAATTATGACAAGTTGTCCAGGTCCTGAAGCAGCAAAGCAGCCCCAAACATCACACTACCACCACCATGTTTGACTTTTGGTATGATGTTATTTTTATGAAATGCTGTGTTAGTTTTACGCCTGATGTAATGGGATGCACACCTTCCAAAAAGTTCAACTCATGTTTCGTCAGTCCATAGAATATTTTCCCAAATGTCTTGGGGATCTTCAAGATGTATTTTGGCAAATGTGAGATGAGCCTTTGTGTTCTTTTTGGTCAGCAGTGGTTTTCGCCCTGAACTCTCCCATGGATGCCATTTTTTGCCCAGTCTCTGTCCTTTTGTTGAATTGGATTTTTTTGTGACCTCCTGGATGAGTAGTTGATGCGCTTTTGGAGTAATTTTGGTGGGCCGGCCACTCCTGTGAAGGTTCACCACTGTTCCAAGTTTTCTCCATTTGTGGATAATGGCTCTCACCATGATTCGCCGGAGTCCCAAAGCCTTAGAAATGGTTTTGCAACCCTTTCCAGACTGATCGATGTCAATTTCTTTGTTTCTCATCTGTTCTTGAATTTCTTTAGTTTTTGATATGACAAGTTGCTTTTTGAGATCTTTTAGCCAACTTCACTTTGTCAGACAGGTTCTATTTAAGTGATTTCTTGATTCAACAGGTCTGGCAGTAATCCGGTCTGAGTGTGGCTAGTGAAACTGGACTCAAAAAATGTGGTTAATCACAGTTAATTCATGATTTAACATGGGGGGAGCAGCAATTACTTTTTCACAAAGAGCCAGGTAGGCTTGGATAGCTTTTTCCCCTTAATAAATGAATCATCATTTAAAAACTATTTAAACTATCATTTTTAAAACATTTTGTATTTTCTCGGGTTATCTTTTTCTTATATTAAAATTTGTTTGGTGAGCTGAAACATTTAAGTGTGAAAAATATGCATAAAAGTAAGAAATCAGGAAGGGGGCAAATATTTTTTCACAGCACTGTAGAACTGCATTTGCCACCAATGGATTTGTTCCATTTTCAGTGCGATGACTGATGCGGTATCAATGTAAATCGAAAGCCTAGCTAGCTCGCTAGCTATATAACTAATTTAACATATCCAACGTTATCTAGCAAGCTAGCTAGCTGTCGCTAAATGTGTTTCTACATTTAAGTCTATCATCCACAAGCTAGCTAACAACATTTAAGTAACTAATAAGCCAGACGGAAACTGAGAAGTGTTACAAGCTAGCCACATTCGGCTATATTTGCTGTCGCTAAGAGTAAAGGTTTTTTTTCCAAAAGTAACATCAATTTTATAACGCGATAAAAAAAGGTTGCACGTCGCAGTGGTATCGTTAGCTAACATAAAGGTCAGAGATTAGCTGGGCAGCTGATAAAATAACCATGGAGCCTAGGAGCCTGACGCCCAGATGTGTTAGCACTGATGAGCCCACGTATGAAGATGAATGAAGATCCATCAGGTTTACTAGAAAGCTTACGTAATGCAGTTTTATCGATTGGCTGGTCATACTACCGAGCAGAGTGCATCTGCTCGCACTCTGGGTGGATAGTTACTGATATTCAGTGAGCCAACTGTCGCAACTGCACAGCGGTGTACAGCGCTACTGCCTCACGGATACGTGTTCGTCTCGCAACCGCTTCACAAATATAAACAGCGTTCGACCCGCCACCGCAAGCAACTTGGCAGGATCCATTCCTTTACTAGGACAGATATTTCTCCGCATCTCGGCCTTAGCGAAACATGAAGCATTGAGCTGAGTTGGCTTTTTAGTAGACTACGGAAGCCGTAGCTAGCTTGATAGCTGTGAGCCAAGAGGGCATGTTTCAGCAAACTGGCTCCATTTGGCCCGCCCTCTGGGCTCGCATCAGCAAGCAACGGTCCACCTTTTTGCCCATTTTTGGACTAGCTGGGAGGTAGGGGGGGGGGGGGGGAGTCAAATAAGTGCCAAGATGGCGACCAAATTTGCTTAAAAATGGATATTCAGAAACCTATGGGTGATGGCACGGAGGCTACATCCATGTTTTCTAAAAGTCAATGGTTTTTACTCGTAAAAATGTACGTCTTACCCCCGGCGCCCTTCCCTGCCTAACCCACCGGACGGACAGACGGACGGACAGCCAGACGGACAGACAGACAGGCACATACAGAAAGGCAGCAAAGCAGGACCTAAGTAGTAAGTATGCAAAGTCTCATTAAGATCATGCAAACCGTTTCAGAGTTACGCTCCAGCAACGAAGTGGGAACACAGACGCAAACGCGAACACGACCCGAGCCTAAAACAATATGTCTCCCGACTCCCTCCAGTGGGGACACATAAAAAAATTTCTGAGAAGCACCACAGTTACCTCTTAAGCTTGAAAGACTAACACTTATCTCCACCTGCTTGGCAATTGCCACTGAAAAAGCACAAAAAAAAATTGTGCCATTGGGCAAGGTAGCTCACTTGGTTTATTTCAGGCTTTAGTGTTTGGTAAGCTCGCCAGAGGTAGCATTTTTTATGCTTAGGTCCAAAATTGAGAAAATGACGACGCCTTTTGTAATTTGTACAGGAGAAAAAAAATGTCAAGAAAAATTCTGCATCATGGTTTGATGTTTCATCAGGAATATTTTTTGCAGCTCAGTGCTCTTTTAATAGTGCAGCACCATTCAAATACAAAGCCTCAGACACCAGATCATTGTACCCAACATTATGTACTGAACAGTTAAACAGCTGGCTATTGGACTTAAATGTGTTGCTCAAGGAGTAGCAAATTAATTTATTTAAATTAATTCAATTTATTTCTATGTCCGAAAAAGAATGAGTATTCAAAGTTTCAGCATTCTAGCTGCTTTCAAATGCTCTCCAGCGTAATATAGCGCAATGTCAAATATGGCTGACAGGCGGCCATGTTCCATGACGAGTTTTGACGCCTTCAACAAATTTCAATCTGTATATCCATAGGTACCTCCCCACCAAATTCCACATTGATCTTCTTCTGCCAAACCACTGAAGGGATCAAAGTTAATGCAGATGCAGACGCCGATGCCACCGAGTGATCCCATGAGCTCCCTACGGTCTGTTGGGCGAAGTGAGCTAAAAATGTGCTGCAGTAACCAACAGGGGGAGGACTGAATGTGAATTGACAGTAGACCCAGCCTATGGGATAGTGTTTCATTGTGCGTGTGCATTTGGGGAAAATCCAGAGGAGCCCACGAGGGGAGAGCCAAGTACTACGCCAGTGTGGCATACCTGGTCCAGGTGACAGAAGGTCTCCTTTAGCTGCTGTAACAGGACGCAGTCCATTCTGTTGGACAGCTGGCAATCCCTATAGGGGAAACCAGCTCTCTGCAGCAGCCAGAAGAAGCATCGGGTCACATCAGAGCCTCCATATGCCAGACACAGCCTGTAGGGGGGTGCGCACACAGCTAGACGTTAGGCCACAGAACCTGCAGTGCACAAGTCTGCAGGAACATCCTTCACTCACTTTTATCCCAGCCTAGATGGGTTGCATGAGATATGCCCACGCGACACTTAGTCACTGGAGTGCAGCTGGGTTCTTAGGAACACTATCACAGGATTTCATATCATCATCATCAGGGCACATACCTTATGCTGTCTTTGGCAAACACTCAAAATTATAGAGAACAAGGAAGCAAAGACTTGTCTGGTCGGCTGGGTATTAAGTTACAGCAAAGCTGACCTTGGGCAGCAGCCAGTGCGGAACACAAGATTGGAACTTGACACCACTACCAATTTTCCACGTTAACGAGCAAAGTCTACAAATCCCCAGCAAACAAGGGATCACTTCTGCAAACTTATGGTGTACAGAATGGTGTACTCTACAGAAAGGAAGACCTCACGCTCCAACTTTGAGAGGAAAGCCTGTGAATCATAAATTCAGTGACAACCTAGCATACCATTGACACACATAAACTATGTTCACTTTATAACGGATAACTACGATAAAACTAGGTTCTATTTCATCCCTGCTGACCGCCAGAGGGCGGTGCTTAAAGCACTGAATATTCCCCTTCGCGCATGCGTAGTGCGAGTATGTATACCAACAATGTCACCTGTGACCTGCAGGTGACCCAAAGAAGATTATATCTTCCGGTGTCACCTGAGGATCGTTTCTTATTTTCTTCTCGCGCGTAGTTTGCTTGCTTGGAAAGCAATGAGTCTATTGCTTTACTACTAAATTCCGTTGCTAGTAGTTCCGCGACCATTGTCGGTCGGAGCAGCGATTGTTCGCCCTCCAGGAACTGCGACGGCGATCTTTCTCTGGTTGAGAGAGACTTTACGTTACTTTGCTGCGTTTGTTAATTACTTATCGGTGACGGTTGCGTTCGCGCATCCTTATCCCGACGTATTAATTTAGTCTGTCGAGCTGACTTCGTTAGCTGGCTGGCGGGTTGCGTGAGCGTTTCCCGGTGTCCAGCGTGGATAATTATTAGCGGTAACGCTTGCATAGCTACACCTTCAAGTGAGTTTGCATTAGCCTCTGTTGGGACAGGCTGCGTGCGCGCTGCTTCCCCCCAGCATATGGTTTGTTTATATGTTTGTGCTGCGCCCCGACGCTTAATTTAGTCGGTCGAGCTGACTTTGTTTGCTGGCTGGCGGGTTGCGTGAGCGTTTCCCGGTGTCCAGCGGATAATTATTAGCGGTAACGCTTGCATAGCTACACCTGCGGGTGAGCTTGCATTAACCTCTGCTGGTCCAGGCTGCGTAGGCGCTGCCTCCCCCCAGCATATGGTCTGTTTTTGTGTTTGTGCTGTGTCCCGATGTTTAATTTATTCGGTCGAGCTGACTTCGTTTGCTGGCTGGCGGGTTGCGTGAGCGTTTCCCGGTGTCCAGCGGATAATTATTAGCGGTAGCGCTTGCATAGCTACACCTTCAGGTGAGTTTGCATTAGCCTCTGTTGGGACAGGCTGCGTGCGCGCTGCTTCCCCCCAGCATATGGTTTGTTTATATGTTTGTGCTGCGCCCCGACGTTTAATTTAGTCGGTCGAGCTGACTTTGTTTGCTGGCTGGCGGGTTGCGTGAGCGTTTCCCGGTGTCCAGCGTGAATAATTATTAGCAGTAACGCTTGCATGGCTACACCTTCAGGTGAGTTTGCATTAGCCTCTGCTGGTTCAGGCTGCGTGGGCGCTGCCTCCCCCCAGCATATGGTCTGTTTTTGCGTTTGTGCTGTGTGCCGACGTTTAATTTAGTCGGTCAAGCTGACTTTGTTTGCTGGCTGGCGGGTTGCGTGAGCGTTTCCCGGTGTCCAGCGTGAATAATTATTATCAGTAACGCTTGCATAGCTACACCTGCTGGTGAGTTTGCATTAACGTCTGTTGGTACAGGCTGCGTGCGCGCTGCTTCCCCCCAGCATATGGTTTGTATATATGTTTGTGCTGCGCCCCGACGTTTAATTTAGTCGGTCGAGCTGACTTTGTTGCTGGCTGGCGGGTTGCGTGAGCGTTTCCCGGTGTCCAGCGTGACTAATTATTAGCGGTAACGCTTGCATAGCTACACCTGCTGGTGAGTTTGCATTAACCTCTGTTGGTACAGGCTGCGTGCGCGCTGCTTCCCCCCAGCATATGGTCTGTTTTTGTGTTTGTGCTGTGTCCCGACGTTTAATTAGTCGGTCAAGCTGACTTTGTTTGCTGGCTGGCGGGTTGCGTAAGCGTTTCCCGGTGTCCAGCGTGAGTAATTATTAGCGGTAACGCTTGCATAGCTACACCTGCTGGTGAGTTTGCATTAACCTCTGTTGGTAGAGGCTGCGTGCGCGCTGCCTCCTCCCAGCATATGGTTTGTGTTTTGCTTTGTGCTGTGTCCCGATTTGGATTTGTTACTGAGCCCCTGCTGGTATAGGCAGCGTACGCGCTCCCTCCCTCCAGCTTACGGCGTCCATACTCGGTTTGTCCATAGCGTTCGCGCTCAGGTTATCCGAGGAGTATTCATTAAAATACCAGCTGGGTTCCTTACCCGGTATAGGTAGCGTACGCGCTCCCTCCCTCCGGCTTACGGTGTCCATACTCTGTTTGTCCATAGCATTCGCGCTCAGGTTACCCGAGGAGTATTCATTAAATACCAGCTGGGTTCCTTACTCGGTATAGGCAGCGTACGCGCTCCCTCCCTCCGGCTTACGGTGTCCATACTCGGTTTGTCCTTAGCGTTCGCGCTCAGGTTATCCGAGAAATATTCATTAAATACCAGCTGGGTTCCTTACTCGGTATAGGCAGCGTACGCGCTCCCTCCCTCCAGTGCAAGCCCCTGTAGCATACTAGCGGGAGCGTCTGGGCTTATTTGGACAGGTGAGTGTCGTGTAAGCCTCCAGCGCCACCACAATGGATGACTCCCATTTCTGTACATTATGTGAGGCTCCTCTACAGCCAGAGGACGGCCATGACCTATGCCCCGCATGCCTCGGTCCTGAGCACCTGCGGGAGGCGCCGTCAGACAACCCCTGCATGAACTGCAGTTACTTGCCTTGGGCGGTGAGGGCTGCCAGTCGGGCGCAGGTGGAACATCAAGGGGATGAAAGTGACCTCCCCCCATCAGGCCAGTCTCCCCCGGCCTGTTAGAGACGCTCTAAGCGGCGGGCTGCGGCTACAGCAGTCGCACCCTCCAGGAAGAGGGCGAAATCTGCTCAAAAAGAGACAAGAAAGCAGGCTCTCATCTAAAGTCGATCAGCTGTCTGCTGAGCTGGCCCAGGTCAGGCCCATGCTCAGAGACTGCCAGCCTGATGCCCCATTGCAAGGTGATTTGACATCCTCTCCTCCAATGCCAGTGCTGGTACCTGAGGAGGATACATTTTCCCTGGCAGCTTCGGCTACCTACTTCCACGGTTATGGGAGAGATTCGTAAAATGGGGGTTCCCAGGCATCTGAGCGGGGCGCCCACTCCTCGGCTCCGAGTTCAGTGGCTGAGTTGGGGGATGGCTCCATGCGGGCAATCATGCGCATGGCTTTAGATCGACTGCATATGCATGTACCACAGCAGGCAGAAGCTGCACCTGCTAGTGCCCTCTTCAGGCGCAGGCCAGCCCCCACTACCTTCGTTATTCCCCACTCTAAGGACTATCTGAAGGAGCTGCAGGCCTGTTGGAGACCTTCTCACAAGGCCTTATGATGCTGGAGCACGTGCTTGCCGCATGGGGAGCTCTTTGTCGAATCTCACGTTGGCGCTCTCAGCTTCACTGCAGGAGGGCAACGTGGCTGCTGATTCTGTCACTTTTTGTGATGCCTCACTGGAGGCATTCGGCCTTCTGTCCAGGGAACTTGGACGGATGATGTCCATCCTGGTTCAGGCTCGTCGCCAGGTTTGGCTATCTCAGTCAAACTTGACAGAGGCATCCAGGAGACTCCTTCGCAGTCTCCCCATGGAACCGGGAGAGATATTTGGTCCTGCAGCCCAGGAAGCACTGGAAAGGACCATCCAGGCTGTGCAAACCAGGCAGCGGCTTGCGGGCCTTAGGCGGATGCCTCTTCTTGATAGGCCTCCTGCCAGCAGAACGAGGGGTTCCTCGGCTGCTTCTCACACCCGCTTACCACGGCCGACCCACTCCACTGGCCGTCGTGTTGCCCAGCGTCCCATGCGGAGACCAGCTTGGGACTTTCGAGGCCCTGCCCGCCTGTCCGCCTGTCCGCCTGTCCACCCCCCCCCCCTTAGGGCCCTAGGGGCCGGGGGGCCAGACATTGAGGCCGTGGGGCCGGCGGTCGGATATTTTTCACATCAGCTCCAACAGTGGGCTGCTCATACTTCAGACCCGTGGGTGGTTGCCACCTTGACCCACGGGTACAAGCTTCAATTCCGCCGCCAGCCCCTCACTTCTGGCCGGGTCAAAATGGCCTCTATCAGCGACCCGGCAAAGGCTCGCGTGTTGGGCCAGGAGTTATCCACCCTCCTGGCCAAAGGCGCCATCGAGCCCGTGGACCCTCTGTCGCGTCCCCGGGGGTACTATTCAACATACTTCCTAGTGACGAAACAGACTGGCGGATTTCGCCCAATCTTGGACCTCAGAGGGCTGAACATATTTATGAAGGTCATCCCTTTCCACATGTTGACCACTGCAGATGTCCTGCAAACTGTGGCACAGGGAGAATGGTTTACGTCCATTGACCTCAAGGACGCTTACTTCCGTGTCCCCATCACTCAAAAACATCGGCGGTTTCTCCGCTTTGCCTACCGAGACCGCCACTGGCAGTTCAGGTTGCTACCCTTTGGGCTCTCCCTCTCTCCAAGGGTCTTCACGAGGTGTGTTGCCGCAGCCCTTGCGCCTCTACAGTCTCAAGGCTTGAAAATTCTCCCATACCTGGATGACTGGCTGGTCTGTCCACCATCCCGTGCTCAGGTGTCCAGTGATACACTATGTCTCCTGTCCCACGTGGCCTGCCTCGGACTTGAGGTGAATATGGGAAAGAGTTGCCTGGTGCCATCTCAGGCTACAACTTTCATTGGGATTGCATTGGACAGTGTAGCCATGATAGCCAGACCGCCCCCCGCTGTGTGGGCGACATCCTTCACCTTCTTGCCCTGTTCCAAGAGGGCCGTTGGCTGACCTTCCTTGCATTTCCTCGCCTCGTGGGCGAACTAACGTCCATTTCAGCTGTGGTTCCGCTGAGCTTGCTGGCACTACGCCCCCTGCTGAGGTGGCTGAACAGCTTCCACTTGGATGCCAAGCGACACTGGCACAGGAAGCTCAGGGTGTCACAAAGGTGTCTCCTTGCCTTGGCTCACCCGGCACTCAGGCACTTTCTGCCACACCTGAGGGGCAAGCATGTCCTCGTAAGGTCAGACACATCAACCGTATATCATATAAATCATCAGGGCAGGACCAAGTCTGCGCGGTCGCTGCGACTGACAGAAGAGCTCCTCATGTGGGCGGCCCCCCCGTCTGATCAGCCTTCGGGCAATGTATCTATCGGGAGAGCGGAGCAACCTGACAGACTCCCTCTCCCGTCAAAAACTCCGTCAGGAGTGTGGCGCCTCCACCCGGAAATGGTCAGCACTATTTGGAGCCTCTTCGGCAGAGTGGACGTGGACCTCTTCGCTTCAGAAGTCTCTACCCACTGTCCTCTGTGGTTCTCCTTAGCCGAGACAACCAGTCCCTCGGGCCAGGACGCATTGGCCCACCCTTGGCCGGACGGCCTCCTGTATGCCTTTCCCCCGCTTCCTCTGATTCGGTCGGTACTTCAGAGGATCCTTCAGGGGGGTCGCAGTGTCCTCCTTGTGGCTCCCTTCTGGCCAGGGAGGAGCTGGTTCCCACTGCTGCACGGACTCTGTCGCGGTGTACCGTAGCACCTTCCCGACAGGAGGGATCTCCTGTCCCAGCTGGCGGGGCGGATCTGGCACCCCAATCCACGATGCCTCCAACTGTCTGTTTGGCTGCTGGAGGGCCCGAGTTGCTGTTTAGCTCCTGTGCGGACCCTGTCGAATACACCATATTGAATGCTAGAGCGCCGTCCACTCGTCTTCAATATGAGAATAGATGGAAACTGTTTTCCGACTGGTGTACAAGTCGGGATGAGGACCCTGTGCGCTGCTCTGTGCCAACTATTTTTGACCTCTTCAGTCTCTTCTGGATGAAGGTCGGTCTCATTCGACGTTGAAAGTGTACGTAGCGGCAATATCTTGTGGTCATGTGAGGATTGACAATGGCACTGTGGGGAGCCATAGTTTGGTGTTCCTCTTCTTGAAGGGGGCTCAGAGATTACATCCTCTGAGTGCCCCAAGAGCTCCAGCATGGGATCTCCCCTGGTACTGGATGCACTAAGCCGGCCCCCATTTGAACCCTTGACACAAGCGGAGCTGAAGTGGTGTCTTGTAAGACTGCGTTCCTTCTGGCCATTTGCTCTGCAAAGCGTGTCAGCGAGCTGCATGCCCTGTCTGTCAGTGACTCGTGTTTGAGGTGGAACTCTGATGGCTCAGGGGTCACTCTGTGGCCGAACACAGCATTTCTCCCTAAAGTGTTGGCTCACGCTCACCGCAACCAGCCTATTCGGCTGGCTCGGTTTGACCCTTCTCCAAGGGAGAGTGGGGATGAGCCTGAACTGTTATGTCCAGTGCGGGCTCTGAAGGCCTACACTGCAGCTACTGTATGCATTCGAAGGTCTGAACAACTTTTTCTCTGCTACGGTGGCCCTAACAGGAGTTGCGCCATCTCCAAGCAGCGTGTGACCCACTGGATTATTAATGTCATCACCCATGCCTATCGGACGAGTAACCGTCCCCTTCCACCTGGCGTGAGGTGCCACTCTACCAGAAGTGTTGCTACTTCATGGGCTGCCCTGAGGGGAGTGTCCTTGGAGGACATTTGTGCCGCAGCTTCATGGTTGTCACCGGACACGTTCTCCAGGTTCTACAGGGTGAACGTCGCCACACCCCACCCCTTAGCCGTGGTTCTGCGGCCGGGGTCTTCTGACTTTTTGCACACTGAAGGTCCGTGATTCGGATTCTTCGTGACCTTGTTGGTATAAGTCATTCAGTGCTTTAAGCACCGCCCTCTGGCGGTCAGCAGGGATGAAATAGAACGAAAGTTACGAACGTAACTTTCGTTTTCAATCATCCGTAAAGCTTCTGTAGAGGATAACCGACTGTGTTGGGTTGATGATACTGCTACTGCATATGAACGTGCTTAAAATCCCTCCACAAACATACTGAAGCACCATCAGAAGAAGAGAGAAAAAGAACACTGATTCACAGTAGCTGAGCACCTGGAGTTTCGATGGGACACACCATCTTCAACACAGCACAGGCTGGCCTTCTGATCCCCCACATCCACCACGCAGGCACTGCTCAGCCCACTGCCGAATGTGGCACACACGGACTCCTGGTGCACCACGATGGCTACCGAGAGGATGGGGAAAATTCAGCGGAGAATTATCACTTCCTTTCAAGACTGGCAGAAAGTGTTGCAGTCGTGTTATTGAACAATTTAGAGGTGACGTTATCAGTCTTAAAACTGTGATGGATGGTCTCTGCAGCTAATCGGAGGGTAGCTGCACCAGCAAAGGCAACATTTTGTCCGACAGAACTTACAGCTAGTGATAAAACCAAAACCTTTTGAAAAAAACAAGCTCACGGCATGTCATTCAGGTTATGCCTGGGGATAAATCCTGAGGCCAACAAAGACCACGCGAAAAGATACAGCAGAGGTTTGGCTGTGCTTCTTTTCAGTCATTGTTAAATTTTCAAATCGCAAATATAAAAATTACTTTATATAGAAAAAGGTAATAACATACAGCGCTTAACAAATTTATTAGACCACTCGTCATAAAAAAACAAGAAAACACAAATATTTAAGAAATTTGTCAAAAACTTGTTAAAAACTTAAAATTATTGTTATTTCTTCAGCAAATAATGAACTGAAACCACTAAATAGTCCTTATTTACACATAAAAACAAAAAAAAAAATCAATATTTAGTACGGCCTCCTTTGACCTTGATAACTGCTTGCATTCTTGCATTCAACCAAAAAAAACTCATTTTTATTTTCAAGAATGCAAGAATAAAACTTTTATTCCGTATCTTAATCAAAATATAATAATGTGCTCAACTATTTTTTTGCCCTGTTTTTTTGTAAAACCGTAAATTTGAATATTCATGGTAACAACAATAATTATATTTTAGCATTAAAAATATAATTTCAATTAAAGAGTTTGCGTATACTGGTGGATTAACCATTAAAAAGATATAATAATTATTTTGGTAATTACCAACACTGTTAATTTATGGCAGCTGTAGCATAAAACTAACATTGGGTGGTGGCCTAATAAATTTGTTAAGCACTGCACAGCAGGGGCGTCAAAATGGCCCATGAAAAGGCCAAGCGGCAGGTTTTCATCCCACTCAAGCAGAAGCACACCTGATATAATACATCAACCAAGCAGGCTGAGAACAGCGGCCCTTTTATGGACAAGTCTGACAACCCCTGACATACAGTTGCTGCCAGTAATCTAGTCAAACAGATGATAAATGTCTGACAATATACAAAGAATAACTGTCTCCCTTCTAGTCACCAGATGCACAGACAATTAGTCATTAATTGCCATTTCAAAATGTGCTTCTTTGTGACATCATATGGTGAAGTGACTGCTCAGAGGCAAGAGATACTGATCAACAACAGCCAACCGGTTAGTTCCTTCACTGAGTGAGCTCTTCCCCCATGTGATATCACAAAAGACAGATTTTGAAATAATTTTTTTTTTTTTTTAACGGCTAATTGGCTGTGTACTTGGCGACATGATAGTGAACCTTCAAAAACCAAGCTTATGCAAACAGCGCCAGATGACTCCCAAAGCAAAGACTGACATCTCATGGACAAAGTGAATATTACACTGGAGATACAGCCATGCTATCAACCTGCACTTCATGACTGGCTTTGCACTAAGAGCCAACAATCCCATCAGCAATACATTATAAAAGCAAGAAAAGCACTAATGTTATCTACCAACTGTGCAGGTGTGATGTGACAGTCATCAGTGATCTCTCTTCAAACCTCATTGTCTTCGTTTCGTTTCTGAGCCAACTTTTCTTTCAGTTCTGCTTTCTCTGTCCAGCACACAATTCTCGGCATCAATTCGAGAGTGAGCATCAGTAAACCAAAGAAACTCTTAAGTACCTGAAAAGCCCATGTTCACAAGAAGCATGTTCACCAGTTCCTTTACATGCTGTCTGTTGTAGATGTCAGGGATCAACAGGATGCATCTGTAATACTGCCAAACAAACAAAACAAAAAAAAAAAAACAAACCATTTCAGTGTTGCTCTGTGGGAAAGAATTTAAAATCAGAACCAGCATTGAATTTCACACATAATCAACAGTGCACTCATAGATATATATATACTGTATATATATTTGTGTGTGTGTGTATATATATATATATATATATATATATATATATATATATATATATATATACACACACACACACTTTTCCAAAGAAACAGCCTGAATTGGAGGATAGTAAAAATTTTGATGCATTTAAAACTTCCCCCAAGACAATGATCTACGGGTGGGTAGTTGAATCATCTTAATATGAATCATCTTCCATGAATACCAGTTTAGTGAACTGATCAACATACTGTTTTTGTTGAGAGATATTCAATTATGTGATTTTTGGAGTTGTATTTCTGAGGTTATTTGCAATTTTCCTCCAAAGTGCCGCTCAGATTTGTGGTCAGTCCTTTTTTTTTTTTGCTGGTTTTTGGTGTTTGTACAGAGTCATAATTTTTGACACTGCTCCACATGCCACCTGAAATGACTTCACCATTTTTGTGACCAAAGCATATGAGAACAGTTCAAGTAAAAATTTCCAATTCATGACGCTATGACTTTTTGCTATAGTTCGTTGTATGTATCTATGAGGGATTTGTTGTCAAACAATTTGAGAATTCACCGTCAAGTTTCAATAACATCATGTAAGAAGTAAACCTCGATTGTAGATCAAGTAAAAAGGGCCAAACTTTAACAGCCTATATCTCAAAATCACGAAGTGTCATGAAATGTCAACTCTTACTTGACGTGCTGGCAAATACACCTGAAGCAAGAACTACTTGGCCCATGAGAACTGTGTTAGGAACTTCATCCTACTTCATAGACTTATCTATAAAAGTGCTGCTGTTTCGACCAGACAAATCATGCTAACTGGCATGTAAATTAATAGGAATGACCTGTATAAATGTCTCGGTAATTGTGGTTTAGAGACTTAAAGTGGGCCATGTTTCAGATGTGCTCGTCATATTTTGTTCACCGCCAGTACATCACCTCTCGGGGCATTACCTTCAGATCTTTCAGAGGGATTTCCAGAAACTTCTGTATAGCATAGGACCATATGGCCTCCAGGTCAGCCAGCACAGCAGTGAGAGATCCAGAGGGACCACTGTGAATATTCAGTTGACCACGACAAATAGGCCAATGAACATTATAGCAGTCTGCAGGGTTCACGTACAGGGCCTATCAAATTGGATAAAAAGGTCATTTGAAACATGCATGTTCCCCATGTCAAATTTCAGACAAGAGAAAAGGTAACCTGGTTGGTATGGCAGGACCGTGGAATTATAGGACTGAGTTTTTAGTTCTAGCTCTACAAAGGAAAAGGAGCTTTATGGCCCCACCATATGATATGGAGATTGTGGATAGTTCACTGTAGTTCCTCACCTCATCCCCCACCAGAAACTCTGGGTGTTGGGTTGTGTTGGTCCACTTCACTCTCGGGCTGGTGTCCAGGATTGCAGGTCGTATCTGACGATTGTACGACCTCGCCTTTGAAAACAGGGAGGCAGCATTTCAAACTGACTTCACCATCTTTGAAGTTATCAATGATCTTGAGGTACACAAAGTCCAACCCACCTGCTCAGCAGAGACCGGAGTTCTTCTCACCCCATTGGACATTTTCTTTGACCAAATGGCCTGGTCAACCATTTTAAGACCATTCTGCCTCTGCTCATTACTCTCTGGCCTCTTCAAATAAAAATGAAGAAAGACATGATGATAAACTATACAATTACCTACTGATTATGGGAAATTTCTACATAAATGCCAGGGCTAACGCTAAATGAGTTTAGATTTCAGTCATTTCATAGGTGCGCAGGTAGTGATGATGGTGGAATAATTAAAACTCAAAAGATATTAGAGCCATTCTACTGCTGAAGACATTTAAGCCAACTGAAAATTACAAGGTGATGGACAGTACAAACAAAATACAAAAAAAAGCAAAATCAACATGCAAGATAAACATCTCTCAACCTATTGGGTTTAATTTTGAATGGAAAGGTACTCACATTAAGACCTTCTCTCATAAGCCATGGGTCCTCATACCGGGACTGTCCATTCTGTTTATGCCTTCGCGCAATGACATGCGGAATAGTTGCAGGAAGGGTATCTGTGGCTCGGCCAATCCTCAGCGATTTAGATCCTGGGTGTATTACCACCACAAAATTGCTCTGGATTTGCTAGAGTAAAAAGCAAAATGCAAGTCAATCTCAAAGAAAGCAAACCAGCAGACACTTCAACTCTTCCCTGGGCTATTCAGTACAAAATAAGAATAATTTTGTCAAGTGCGTGCAGTGTTCGTGCATAGCAAGTGAATAGCTAGAGTGTATTGAGTGTGCTTTTGCAGCAAATACCTCACAGGGAGAGGCTTGTGTGTTCAAACTGAGTCTGGAGTCATTCTGCATTCATCATCTCCCCATGTTCACATGAGGGCCAGGTCACATGGTAACAAAGTTATGAAATTGGTGTATTTTGTATCATAACTCCAAAACTAAGTAAGATAGAGTTACAATTTAAACGGGGTTGTGTAGGTCTTTCCAACTACTTCATACTACATAATAGAAAATTTTGTAGATTTGATTTATTTTGGGTGAAAACGGCAAAAAACTGGTAGCGGAAGACACAGAATTTGCGCATAAACCAACCATCACCCCCCTCGCCCCGCCAGTCTGCCACCACACCCCCATACTGTTTTTCTAGAAAAAATAAAAACACCCCATGAAGGCAATAACCGCTTTTCAGTTATCAAAAAATTATATCAGAGATCGGCAACTAATCCTCACAGCTTCACCAAATTTGGTATGGTAACTCACAATGACCCATAGATGTACAACGTCAGGTTTTTTTTGCTTGATTTCACCTTTGACCTTAGTGCTGTGACCATGGCCCTGAAAATGTCTGGGTCAGTACTCAGCTACTAATTATCGCAGCATCACCAAATTTGGTATAGTACCTCACTATGAACCATAGATCTGAAACGTCAGATTTTTTACTGGATTTGACCTTTGACCTTGGCGCTGTGACCTTGACCCTGGAAATTTTGTCCGGGTCTGTACTCGGCAACTAATTATTGCAGCGTCACCAAATTTGGTATAGTAACTCACTATGACCTATAGACGTGCAGCGTCAGGTTTTTTGCTGGATTTGACCTTTGACCTTAGCGCTGTGACCATGGCCCTGGAAATGTTGTCTGGGTCAGTACTCGGCAGTTAATCCTCAAAACTTCACCAAATTTGGTATGGTAACTCACTATGACCCACAGATGTGCAACGTCAGTTTTTTTTGCTGGATATCACCTTTGACCTTAGCGCTTTGATCTTCACCTCAGAAATCTTGCCCGGGTCAATACTCGACAACTTATTATCGCAGCATCACCAAATTTGGTATGGTAACTCACTATGACCCATAGATGTGCAACGTCAGGTTTTTTGCTGGATTTGACCTTTGACCTTAGAGCAGTGACCTTGACCCTGAAAATACTGTCTGGGTCAGTACTCGGCATCTAATTATTGCAGCTTCATCAAAATTGGTACAGTAACTCACTGACCCATAGATGTGCAATGTCTGGTTTTTTGCTAGATTTCTCCTTTTTTCATTAGCGCTGTGATCTTGAGGCTGGAAATATTGTCCGGGTCAGTACTCAGCAACTACTGATTGCTGCTTCACCCGAATTTGGTATGGAAACTCAATGTGATACATGGATGTGCAAGGTCATGTTTTTGCTGGATTTTACCTTTGACCTTAGCGCTGTGACCTTGAGGCAGGAAATCTTGTCCAGGCCAAGGGGTATTCAGCAACGCATTATGTTTTTTTTTTTTTTTTTGCTCCAGCGGGCATCAGGTAAGCACGGCGAGTAAGCCATGGTTCTTCATGAAAATCTTTAGTCACATCTAACGACCTTTCTAGTGTGAAAGTGTAAATTAAGCTGCCGGTTGGGTTGTAGTGGATTTATACAGCGCTGAAAGTAAATGTGCAATCTTCGGTGCAATTTGGCTTGCGTTCACCAGCTGTCGTGGGAAAATAATAAATGAACAGCGAAGAAAAAAAAAATCTGAACGGTTTCGCTTGAAGCCCAATTGCTTAAAGATTTTTCAAAACCTTGTCTCGTGGATTATTATGATCCTTGACCATTTAACATAACATGTTTTAGCCAAATATTATTGAATGAACACCACTCTTGAAGTGCCTCTATATATTGGCGTATAATCAGATTTTTTTTGACAGGAACAGCAACTTGGTTATCAAAAATGGATGTTTCTAAAGGATACTGAATGATAATATTGACGTTTTGCGAATTATATATTAGTGTTTGACTGAATTACGTAAATCGCGTGGTGCTTGCTACGTCGGGGGGCCTTTGGGTTCACCAGCTTAGCATCACACGGTGGTTTCGGTCAGTGCAGTAACCAGAAAGCACTGCCTTGAGAGAAGTGGATGAGGGTGCCAGTACTGAGACTTTTTTGTTGCTGGCATCAGAATAAGTGATTATCTGAGATGGTTAACATTTGAAACCCTGAAATTTTGATATACATTAAGGATTCCAATAAATTCTGCACAAAACATTCAGCTCACCTAAAGTTCAATTTGGAATCAGATAATGTAAATCTTTAAAGTTAAGCATTTTAAATGAACATTTGACAATTCCACTAATTATGAATCAGACAGCACTAAATTTTAAGCTCACCCCAAGTCCAATTTAGCATTTTTGTCAGGGCTCTCCATTTCCCTCAAAGGGTGTGTCCCTTTTTAATTTGGGATGCCAAAAATGGCTGCATTGATAAAAATTTTAAGGTGCAAAATAAAGAAATTGAGGGTTTACAGGGATTTCTATTGCTATTCTACTGAATAAATTTCATGCTAAATGCTCAAGAGGTTGTAAATTAGCTTTTATAGGCCACAGGGTCCCCATTATTAGAGGATGAACTTGAATGGACCCAATATTATATTGAGGGCTGACTGCAATAAACAGTTAGGTCCAGATGTTGTATAATGGAGAGACGTTTGATGATGTAATGGAGAGACGTTTGATGCAGATGTTTGAGGTTTGATCTTGTTCATGATGCATGCAATTTGTCCACTTTATAAAACTTTGAAAAGCCTTCAAAGTCCATGAGTGACTAGTAAATTACGCCTATGATAAAGTGAAGAATATTTTTTGACTTTGTTTCTCAAGCTAGAAAGTGAAGAATATTTTTCAGAACCCAGGGGGAACCCTGAATTTTCAGTAATAAAGGTTCAAAAATGTATAATCTAACTTATTCTGTAATGCGTGACTGATCAAGGAAATTGGACCAAACTTTAGTGAAAAAAGCCATGTTACTTTCGAGCAACATGAGTAACCCTTAAAAAATCCAGTCCGCCACTGAGGGGTTCATTTCACGTTCTCTCTAGTAAAGTTGATTATGGTCAGAGGTAGCCACAATGTAGTTTTGAAGTTCTGTCCATTGAATAAGTAGTGAAACAATTTTATACCATAGCCTAATGCAATAAATGTAACGTTGAGTAACGCTGGATAGCACATCCGTCCAGCGTTAGGAGCTTTCAAGACAAGAAATTATATGGTAATGTCAATGGGCTCATTTTAAACACCAAGAACAATAAACTCTTAAGCTCCTGGTGGCCATAGCTGGCCAAGTATCAAGTTATTCAGTGATAAATACAAGTACCTCAAAAAATTACTGGGTAAGCATACGCAGCAAACAGGTCCTTCTAATACAACGTTATCTTGCTTTCTTCCTAAGAATTACAGTTGTCTAGGCAACCTGAAGATGACTAAATAGCCATCATCTGTCATGATATAAGCTAGCTCGCTTGGTGTGTCGTTTCTAATGTACGCAATAGCCCAGAGAAAGCTTAGCTAACTAAGAGATGGGCGCAATACTTAATGTAAAGCAAGCCAACAAGAAATTAGAGAAAAGAAATTAGAGGAGAAAAGAAATTAGTCCAGCCAAGTTAACCCTCTCTTGCTTCATTTCATGGTCTAACCCAGGGGTCACCAACCCTGTTCCTGGAGAGCTACGGTTTCCACTCTCTCCAATTCGGCACACCTGATTCAACTAATCAGTAACTTGATTGCCCAAGTCATGAACTTGTTAAGTACCTGATTAGTTGAATCAGCAGAGGTGCCAAGTCTCACGCATTCGGCGTAGGTCTTACGCATTTATAGGCTTATTCTCCGTAGTCCGTAATTATTCATTGAAATCTTAATGAGATTCTCACGCGGAATCAAAATCCTTGAGCATTGAAGTTTCCGTTTCACTAGCGTAAAGGTGCGCCTCATCACAAGTAACATGGAAAGCGGTTATGACTCCGGACTTCCAGTGCTTCTCTTTAAACAGGGATTGGATACAACGCATGTGTTTCATGATCGTTTAAATTGTTTTAATGAAATAAGACCATTTGAAACGTTTTCATGCTCTTCCATTGCTTTTAATCCCTCAGTAAACACAAGCCTGAGAATTCCCGAGTCATAATCGATTTCCGTGTCATTAGTGGGGAAATCCACCGTAATGCAAGTGAAACAGATTTACTTGATGCACAATGACTTAAAGAAACTTGAATTTATTCTGTGCGCTTTGATTGAATAATTGCCGACTACGGCACAGAAACGTGAATGCCACTAAGAAGAGAAATTCACGCCTAAGACCTAAGCCTTGGCATCTCTGAATCAGGCGTGCAGAATAGGAGGTAGCTACGTGGTTCACGACGTTAGCTCACTAGCTCGCTCACGGTAGCCCAATAGAAGGCAATAAGGGAATAAGCCATCTCTGGATAACAAGTGAGCTGACTTAGCTAGCTACCTACCTCTTGCAGAGGCTCCGGTATGACGGGTGGAACTATCGGCCTCTTCACGCCACGTTGCTCCTTCTCTTTCTCCTTTTCACGTTCCTTTTCTTTCTCCTTTCCATTGTCCTGCTCCCTCTCCGCTTGCGTCATTTCGTTTATTGGGAAAAAATGCGAATGTAAAACTAGGCAGTCCTACCACTGCACAACTTTGCTAGCAGATAGCGTTAACATCGTGACAAGCGGCCACTGTTATTGTCACGTGAACACTACGGACTTCAGTGTCATTTACCCTGAGTTCCACGCCGATGGACGAAACAAATCATCTCGGAGTTCCACGCCAATACGGAAAATAGTGTGCTTCAATAATCGGCTAATGTTACTTATCAAAGGTTAACACGCAGCATAAAGACAACGGGACGATTGAGCGAATGAATATTTGCAAGATTAGTGGTGTTCCCTTGGAGTTTCAGATGATACCTTAAATTGTGGGCAGCGCTTAATTGGCACTTAGCAAGAAGGTTGTGCGTTCGAATCCGACCTCGGGCCTTTCTGTGTCGAGTTTGCATGTTCTCCACGTGTTCACGGGCGCTGCTCTGTGGCTGCCCACTGCTCCTAACCATAGGATGGGACTAATGCAGGGGACAAATTACCCCACGGTAATTTATACATCTATCGGAATGCGCCAAAAGTGAAAAAGTTCAGAAAAAAGTATCTTTTGTTAAACAGCTACAACAGCACCAAGTTGGTAAGGCCAAGTTTTTAAAAAAATAATTGTTTATCGTCGGCGCCCTGTCTATAATTTTTTTTTACATTCTGCGCCAGAAAACTAGCTGCGCATACGCAACAGACTTAATTCCGGTGTGTCCCGTATGATCAGGCCGCGGCATTTTGCAACCGCATTGTGAGTCGAGTTTACCTTTCATATGCAAAAACATCGCATTTATTGTGCTGCATCGAGATGTCATTCGTCGTCCTCCAGGTCGTTTGTGGGAAAACGACGAAAAATTGGCCACCTAAATTGGCGCTTGATCCTGTCAGATTACCCAGTATTGCTGAAATAAAAAAGTGACCCACCCCTCTCCCAAGCCCCCTGCCAATTTTGGGCAACAATTTTTTTTTTTTTTTACTTGGCCTAACAAAACTTTGAAAGAGAAAATAAGGTTTATGGTTTTGTGGAATCCAATCTAGTTTATGGTTATACAACACACAGTGCATTCCTGATTCAATAATATCATCATTCAATAGTATAGGTGTTTGGTATTCAGGTACTTGATCATTGCCATCAAGTGAAAGCAAGGAACCAAATACAAGACTTTTTTTTTTTTTTATACATACATTTCATTCAAGGGGCATCTTTAGTTTAAGTTTAAGATGTGATGTTATCTGAGCCAAATATCTGAAAAGTGACTCAAAAGGGTCCAAAAGCAAAAATGATAAGACATTGGAGTGGTACTTCAGAAGTATAAAGTTTTATTAAACATAAAATGAACATCAAACGGAGAGCATTCGGACCTTATGAGGGTTTTGAGTAAGTTCACAACATGAAACGCAAAGTTCACAGAAAAGTACAGGTTAAGTCTTTGTTTTTCAACTCGGTTGCAAACCATAAAACAAAATGTAACATCACCCACCTCTCTTTGTTTTACCCATATAAATAAGACACTGATCTTTCCATTAACCAAATGCCCTTTTATTATACTCCATAAAACACAAATTAGAGGGAAAAAATAAATTTGACAGCAGATTGTGAAAGGGAAAAAGGAACTGAAGAAGAAATGAGATGCTGCTTATCAGCTGCCCTGGCCCCTTAGAGAAGGAATTCCCAGTGCAGCATCAGGAATCTGCCCGTCAGCAGAAGCAGCTTGAGGAGGAAGAGGCAGCATGCACGTCCACATCAGCACAGATGTCACAGTTCCCATTAACTGGGAGCCCTCAGCACTGACACTTAAAGCCAGCACGCTGCACTCAACGCCCGCACAAAATTGCGGGCGTTTACCTGTGAAGGACACAAGATGGTTGACTGTGAGACTCAAAGCATTTGACTGACTTTTTCCACTACGTGATTTGGCACAGGAACAGTGGCTCAGTACGTCAGTAATCTGATATCAAGCCACCACATGAAGAAAAATATATCTCATTGATTATGAGTTTTGTCATGACTGTCATCATACATTCAACCCGGTGAGCTGGGAGGCTGCAGAATGGCAACATGTTGTCTCCAGACTGGCAGCATTTGCAGTAGATTTACACCCACGCTTCACTGTTTTTAATACCAGCAGTCATATAGTTCAGAGAGGTCACACTGCAGGGCTGTAGAAGTCACCATAGAAAATCTGCACTTGCAATTTTCTTCTTTGCCTTTTAGGATAATAAGTCCCAAACCAGCTAAATTCTAATTCACTTAATGAAAAAGAATGCTCAGATCAGTTTATTTCGCTATATATGGCTCCTTTAAGAATTACAAATTTGATACCATTCTGTGAAGTAAATTTTACTTTTGCAAATGACTTCACTTTTTACATCACGTTATCTGGAATTATGAGGGCTGTTTCACAATCAGCGTTAAATTTCTGAATGAGACCAACTGACCCCTAAAAACAGTTTACAATGATAGCATTCTGGTGTGTCCTGTCCATTGTTTCACAGCTACACCAAGGAAATCTGTCCCAAGTTCTCATAAATATCTTCGTATACTGGCTCATTTCTGACCCTGCAGAGATTTCATTTTACTGCAATTAAAAGGATTCAATTTTAATCAATTGCATTCAGAATTTCTCCTTAACTTCAAGTCATTTTTACTTTGATAGGTGCACTTTCATTAACACTAGGAAGATACTTCAATGTCAGCTACATCCTTTCATAAATAAGTGGCTCCATCAGTACCTAATCTCTGTCAAAAATGTCCTCTGCAGAAGGTAGCCATCAAATGTAAAGGTTACAAGGGCATTCGCAAGATATTAATTGGCTTTTCTGAGGCAGTATATTCAGTTTGGCATTGCAAACCAGAAAACATCATTTGGATAGGGTGCAAGGAGCATTCTGCATACTGCATCAGATGAGCATAAACTGTGTGTTCGTTAAGAAGCGTCCTCGCTGGAACACCACAATTATTGTCGTCACTTCAAGTCCTTGATGCGGTTAGTACTACATATTGTACAAACAATGTTGCCCGGCACTTGTTAATATAATGTCTTTGACGTGTTTTCATTTTAACACTATACCCAGCGTCTGCTTCCATGTATCAAGTCACAAAATGTCCTCAGTATGAAGTGGATGGACATTACTTTATGTAATCATAATTGAATGTTTTGTCACTATACCCAATCCGGATGGAAATCCGTCGGGCATCTCTGTGTGTAGTTGATGGTTACAAGTAAAATAAATAAAGTAAAAATATAAAAACAGTAAAGATGATACATTATTATTTTTATATCATCATACTAATTATTATTATTATACCCTGAAGCTCTGATATTTTGGATATTTACGTTTGTTCTCACAAGGCATTTTTTTCCACCAAAGAACCACAAATATTTCAAGTTGGATTTTTGGACTGCTGTGGACCCAGGACGTATACCCTGATTGTGAAACAGCCCACTTGCAGAAATTAAACCACGTACACTTTTACTCTTTTGGCCATATAGTTTGCACCGTTTAGACCTGTTGCCTTTGACTAGTACCTTGGAGATGCATGACTTTTAATAAGATGTGCTGACATGGCCTAATTGAGATGACACAAATAACTTTAATTTCAAGCATGCAGACTTGCACTCAGGAAAGCCAGCTGCTCACCTTCCTCATCCTCCTCCACCCATTGGTGGCGGACTGGGGCCTCCACCATGGTTTATGCGCCCCATCCTTCTTCGGCCCCCAGGAAATCCTGGTGGGCTGTGATACAATACGAAAACAAATCATACGGAAAACAAAATTAGAGCTACACCTTTGCATGGGAAGGGGAATGCTGTGCATATTTTAATAAACCTAGTCTACCCGTATGAATCCAAAAAAATGTTGAGAACCAAAACAAATGAGACAAATCTTGAGACCCACCCTCTGCCATCACTGAACCTTGTTGATGCACCAGAGTTGCCATCCTTCGATAGACCTGGCTGGAAGAGTGTCTGAAAGCTGAAAAAAAAAAAAACAGTAAAATAAGCTATTTAAGTATTCAATGTCGTAGTGTAAAACAGCAAATAGATTCATATTCAAAGAAATAATACTATACACAAGCTATAGATAAAGTCAATTAGATAGCAGTTGCATGCAAAATCAAATGTAAGGCAGCAATATGCACCAAGCAGTAATGAAAAGATGAAATATACTGAATCTTACAACAATCCAATGAATTCCAAAGCACCCCAAAAAAGGTCAGTGAAAAAAGATAACCTCCACGGAGACTGGCTCCGACTGTCCAGTACCTGACCTGGAAGAAAGAAGTGAATGGATTGGATGGAGAGGATAGAAAGCGTTCATGAGCGAACCTGATATGGAAACTGTGCAAGCAGATCGACACCACTTGAATAAGACACAACTCAAAGTCACTATGATTTCATAACGTTAGTTCTAAACGCTGGTTTAAGCCGCTAGTTGACAAGCAAGCCAGTCTTTCAAGATTTAAGTTAACTAGGCGGCTCGTAAAATCGTTTACAAAGCGTAAACAGCCTATTCCTGAGTGCTTAATGAAGGCTTAGCCAGTTAACTACGACGCTAAGTGGACTGATTAGCATTTGTTTACATGTCAAAGCGTGATGAAAGATAACATCAATTACGTTAATTCTGATTTATAAAAACATCGTCTTATTCGTGAATGTATATCGAACGCTAGCAAGCTATCGCGTTTATCAAAACAATTCTCACCATCGATAGCAAGAACTTAGCTAGATTCGCGAGAACACAGACAAAAATGAATCTTAAGCCGACGCGGTTAATGTCCCATTCCCGCAGAAAGACATGTGTGTTTACCCCCTTTGAAGTATATACGTTTCAAAACACGATGATCAACAACAATCATTGATAAAGCTATAAACGAAATTGTCAACTCACCGTTAGACACGTACACCATTTTACTCAGAGTCGCATCTTTGCTGACACCTTTTCCGGATCCAGCGATGCGTCATCACTCGAGGCGGGGCCTCTTCAAGCATTTAGTCCTCACCTCAGTCAGGGGCACAGAGCCATGTAGAGAGAGGAAGCGTTCGAGCGCGGCTGTAACAGAGGCTGGCCGTGTTCAAAACATAGGGTGCATCTCAAAGGCTAAGCTGCAGCCTTTGAAGGCTGTATTTTTAGGTGTCATCACTTACTTCCATCCATCAAACTAGGCTTATGCCGTCGGAGGCGACGGCTGGGGATATATCCCCAAACGCCCCCAATCCTCCAATTCCCCAATCCTTGAATAGACCTTGGATAGACTTTAATTTGAACTTAATCTCTGGTCAATCGGTCAAATGGTTCTGAAGATATGGCCGAAATGGTAATTTTCCATCAAAAAGCACCACCTTGTGGCAAAATATTGAACCATACAGGTATGATGTCATCATGTGACACGTTGTGAGGTCATGAACTTGCAGTTGCACATAGTTTCATGTTAATTGGAGAAATAGTTCCAAAGATATAGCAAAAATGATGAATTTTATGTGACTAACTCCACCTTATGTCAAAATTTTGAACCAAACAGGTATAATGTCATCGTGGGATCCTCAGGTCATGACCTTTCATTTGCACTTGATTTGAGATCAATCGGACAAATATTTCCAGAGATATGATAAAAACAGGTTTGTTAAAACTGATGCAAGGTTACCATTCCAATGATATTCATGCTATTGATAATATGGATCTGATGATTAATGGTGTAAACATCACAGACAAAAAATGTTCAAATAAACTGTTTAAGAAGATTTGACAAACATATGTATCACTTTTTGCTAAACATAAATGGATTATTGAATTTGGAAGTATTAACTGGAAAGCTACTTGGAATTATAATGATAGGTACTGTGTCACCAATAAAGTAAAAGAGGTCTCTTTCAAGATTATTCATTTGATTTATCCGCCTAACAAACTGTTGTTGAAGAGATTTAGAGTCGATATTAATGAGAATTGTTTCTTTTGTGATGATTGCACTGAGTCTATTGGTCATCTTTTTTATGAATGCATTTGTGTCCGCTTTTTTTGGCTAGAATATGTCCTACAGTAAAAATTAAAAAAGTACAGCTAAGGAAAAAAGATGTAATTTTTTAATGAGAAATGTGCTGTTGAAAATGAAGGAATTTTTATTTTGAATATTTTTATTTTATTTCGAAAATATTTTATTCATAAGTGCAAGCGGGCCAAGAAAAAGCCAAGGATACAGGAATTTAAAATTGAAAAGGATCTTTATTTTAAAACCTTGCAAGGTTTAAAAAACAAAAAGGCTACAAAAACCCCAAACAATTATAAAGCCTTGAATCTGTCTTTATAATTTTTCTCTTTCTTTTCTTTCATGTGTCATGTACCCCTCTGTTTGTTATCCTTTTATTTTAATTTTTTTATTTTCTGTTGTTACTTTAAAATGAAGTCTGTATGGTTTTTTTTTCAGTTTTTTTTTTCAAAAGCGAATTAACCGCTTTTGAGTAACGTATTCTCCCCTACGCGCTTCGATCACGCCCACAGCGCTTAACTTCAGAATGTAGGCGGCCTTATAAAAGAGGTGTGACTGATCCAAAAGAGAGGCAGACTCTGTCCCAAGCTCATTGATTATGGCCATCAGGAAAACATGGAACAAGGTTTCAAGAAACAAGGAACATGGTTTCTGATTAACCATGAAAGTGCAGTTGTGGTCCATTTAAAGTACAAACCAGACTTTAAATTTGAATATTGTGGGCCTGCTGATAAAACCTTGTATCTCCAAACTCATAAGAAACAAAAAAACTCGTATGTCCACTATTCTTTCATGCAGAATTAAACTTTTTTATTTTTAATTATATTTATAAATTTCTATAATTTTATTATTTTTTTAAATTTTGTATTTTTTTTTTTATTTTCCTCTGAAGTTTATCATTTTGAAGATATAAGGTTTTATTTGCAGGCCGACGATATGCGGCTGTAATAGTAGGCCTGTGTATGTGTGCCAATTACAAGAAGTAATGCAGACATCTCTTTTTTATTTCTTACTCTAGCCACCATGGCATTAAAGCTATGCAAACAAATTAATTACCGCAATAATGAAATAATAAATTAAGAATTTAGCGCATCTCAACCAGTGTAATCAGAGCATTGAAAATGCACTAGCCTGTTTGTTTCGTGGAAGACAGGGAAGACGACAAGTAAAGAGAACGTTCTAGTCACACAAAAATAAGAATCAATGACAGTTTATATGATATCATTTAGAAATTGCACGCATGAAATTTCAAACTACTCCGATATCAGGTTTGCAACTAAAGGACAAGGCAACACTTTAACAAACAAAAGATTCTTACCCCGCATGCGGAAAAATCTGCGAGGCACTGTAAAAGCCAGGCTCTCTGCACACCGGAGAAGTGTGCACGCAACAGGTGGTGAGCAACCATCATCCCCAGTGCATTTCACTGCACTGGAGGAGGAGGTGGCATCCACTCTTTCTGCAGTGGAAGTGCATGGAGAAGAATTTGGAGTGGATACGGATGAAGGAGGGTTACGTTAAATGGTCATTTTTATTTGCTTATACTCAAAGTATCACTGTGATAGATACTGGAAACAAGCTAAATATGGTTTCAAATATTTATTGTATTTGTTGGCATTTCAAGCAGTTGCGCAGTACATAGGCGTCATGGGCCGAGCCAGGGAATTCGGCGCAAATGCTTAATATATGCGTATCATGATCGCAAAGCCTGAACATTAATGCTGTGCCAACGACTTCGGTCTCTGTACATATTCTTATTAGTGGAAGGGGTTCTAATTGCAACGTGAGTACAATCTATGACTCCCACAACACTGGAGAACCTGGCGACCCGGTAGAACCCCCCCCCAACTCTCCGTCTTTCAGCTGGTGTATCGGGGAACTTTATTTAGTGGCTGATGTTGTGCAGCATAGCGTCAACCAACTGTGTCAGATACCTTGACACAGACGCCTGTGATTTGTGCATGACATCACCAGCCACTCTCTGGAACAACCCAGATGTCAGGACCGACAGCGTAGTTGTGACCTTGATGACCACCGCTATGTTTGTAGTGCATTTATAATTGAACTAATTGGAGGACAGGCTATTGCATATTATCATATGATGATTTCGTTGGATTATTTATTATGGTTATGAGAAATGTAGTTTAGAAATAAGGATGAACAATCGCATATTGAATGTCTCAACCTTTACCATGTTAACTAAAATAAAATTAATGTTAAAATTTGGCCTATAACCAACATCAAATGCAATATTCCATTTCGCCTTATGTAGGTGCTTGACCTTAATACAGCCCTCAAAAGCGCTTAACAGAAAAAGCACGTAAGCCAGGGGGAGAGTTGGCGTAAGTGTTTTTTGCCTGAAAAACGCCCGGAAACGCCCCGATTTTGGCCTTGCTCCACCCCAAGTGCGTAACTGCCTTCGGGGTACGTAATGCACAGACTTAAGTCGAGGGGAGAATTCGCCTCGACTTACGCGCATGGGAGAATAGACCCCTTAATGCATAAAGCAGGGGTCTGAGCGTGTCGCTGCATTTTCAATCACATTTTGCTCCTTGGGTACAGAGACAGGCTGGCCAGAAGCGCTTCATATGACAGTGTTGGTTCATGCTTTGGCAGAGGAGGTTAAGGACGCTCTGGCTACATTGGAGCCTAGTTTGTCTCCAGATTCATTGGTTCACACTGCGGTGCAAATTGATAATCGCATCTGCAAACTTAACAGGGAGTTTTGTAGTGCATTGGCTCTTGCTGGCAATGGGGCTAATGCTACTAGCAGCATACTTAAAGTTTCCATTCCGCCCACTGAAAATTCCACCCCTGGAGAGCCTATGCAGATTGATGGCTCACATGACAGCTGGGCTCGTTAGCACGTTTGGAAATGCATAATCTGCAATATTTGTAACAAACCGGGACATATTCGTCCATGTTGCCCTGAGCTTCAGGGAAACGGGAAGACCCTAGCAGTATCGGGGACGCTAGAGGGACAGACCCATTTTCTCTTCAGAACCTTAATCCCTGTGGAATTGACTGTGGGGAGACAGAGAGCTGGAGCGGGGTTCTTTTTTGTGGGCAAAAAAATGGCGGTCTGAGTCCCTGTATTGATTACAGAGGCTTCAATAATATCACTATTAAAAATTGATACCCGAGCTGCCGGATAGCTCACTCGGTAAAGCATTGTGTTGTGAAGAAGATGAGTCTATCACATTGCGGGCTCGATCCCCGCTTCATACTAGCTGGCAGTGGTCGGCAGCCTTTTCAGAATAGCACACAATTGGCTATTGCGCTACAGGGTAGCAAATTGGGAAGGGACTGCCAGGAATGGAATATAATGGTTGCCTTGTTCATTGCTCAAGCGCCATCTGTTGGCCAGACAGGTGCTCGTCAGGAAGATTCAAAGCCTGGTCATGTCCAGGTATCCTCCCCACTCGATCTGAACTTGTGAAGATTCAACTAATGAGTGTATAAGAAGCGGTGGCTGGTAGGCGTGTGCTTCAGGGGGGAGCCACAAACTGTCTTCCCTCTCCTGAATTGGCATTACATTACATTACATTACAGGTTCTTAGCAGACGCTCTTATCCAGAGCGGCATACAAAAGCGCACAAGAACAGTTCAAAAGTGCAGACCTCATAGGAGACAAGTACAAGTGCTAACAGTCAGTGACAAAACACGTTCCATTGTTACAGTGCAACAAAGGGGCAGAGTCAAGTGTAAGAAAAGGGCAATAAAATAAAATAAGTGTAACAAATGGGCAGGAAAATCAAGTAAACTGGCAAAATAGGGTGCAAAAAAAATGAAGGGAAACCAAATCAAGCGGTAACAATCAGGAGGTAAGGTAAACAGAATTAAGTGCAACAAATCAAGTGATGTAGGGACAGGATTCAGGGCAGTGGAGCAGGGGAAAGGTGGAGCCTGAAGAGGTGGGTTTTCAGGGGGTGCTTGAAGATGCTGAAGGAATCTGCTGTTCTGACCTCGATAGGTATATCATTCCACCAACGAGGTACCAGGACAGACAACAGCCTTTAGCGGGAAGGGGAGGAGCGGAGAGGGGGAGGAGCCAGGCGACCAGAAGTAACAGATCGGAGTGCTCTGGCAGGAGTGTAAGGTCTGAACAGTCTCTGGATGTAGGCTGGAGCTGTTTTGTTGACTCTCTGATAGGCTAGCACCAAAGTCTTGAATTTGATGCGAGCAACAACAGGGTGCCAGTAGAGCTTTGTGAGCAGGGGGGTGACGTGGGAGTGTCTTGGGATGTTGTGGACCAGGCGAGCTGCAGTGTTCTGGATGAGCTGCAGGGGTCTGATGGCAGATGCTGGGAGGCCGGCGAGGAGGGAGTTGCAGTAGTCCAGGCGGGAGAGGATCAGTGCTTGGACTAGGAGCTGCGTTGAGTAGCTGGTGAGGAAGGGCCAGATTCTACGGATGTTGTAGAGGAAGAACCTGCAGGTCCGAGTCACTGCAGCGATGTTCACAGCAGAGGAGAGCCTGTCGTTAAACAGACCCCAAGGTTCTTCACACTCTGCGAGGGGGAGATGGTGGTATCCCCCAGGTTGATGGTCAGGTCCAGGAGAGGGGAGGATGGAGCAGGGATGTAGATCATCTCCATTTTGGCAGCATGGGGTTGCAAATGAGCAAGCCTTGTACATAATTCACAGATTCGGGTGAGATTGGAGATGCCAAATTTAAAAAAAAAACCAAAACCCACTTCCGTTGAAGAACTCTGCATTTGGACAACTGCAGGAGGCGTCGTCTTTTACCAAGCTAGACCTTGGTTCGGATCCCTGAGGGGGACAAGTGGAAAACAGCATTTTATTTCGCATGATGGGTACTACAAATATTTGGTCATGCCGTTTGGGTTGGTTAACGCTCCCTCTGTGTTGCAGGCATTCGTTAGTGATGTCCTCTGAGAGATGTTGGAGAGATTCGTCTTTGTCTACCTTGATAATATTCTGATTTTTCTCTTCAACTCTCTCCGAGCATAAACAACATGTCAGAGAAGTGCTTGAGGCCGTCCTCAAAGCCAAACTTTTTGTCAAGGCTGAGAAATGCGTTTTTCATGCCAAGACAGTTTTGTTTCTTGGCTTCATTATTTCGGAAGGGTCGGTCCGCATGGATCGTGACAAAGTGTCAGCGGTCAGGGATTGGCGTGCCGCTCAAAACGTTAAAGAGGTGCAACAGTTTTTGGGGTTTGCTCATTTTTATAGGAGCTTTATTCGTAATTTTAGCGCGGTAGCTGCCCCCATTATCGGGCTCACTAAGAATACCTCCTCATCATTTGCTTGGTCTCCGGCAGCTGAGGCTGCTTTTCAGGAGCCTCAGTAAGAAATGATTTAGCTCAGAACCCATTCTCGTTTTGCCCGACCCCTCCCTCCCATTTGTTGTGGAGGTCGATGCATCGTAAGTTGGGGTAGGTGCTATTTTGTCCCAGCGCCCTCTTCGGGACAATAAGTTGCACTCATGCGCCTACTTCTCCCGGTCGTTGTCGACGGTTGAACAGAATTGCAGCATTGGTGACCAGGAGTTGTTAGCCGTCAAGTTGGCATTAGACGAGTGGAGCCATTAGTTAGAGGAGGCTGAGGAGGCGGTTAATAGTTTGGACGGATTATAAAAATCTCCAATACATCCAACAGATGAAATGATTTAATTCTCGGCAGGCGCAGTAGTCGTTTTTCAACCGCTCTAATTTTATGTTAACTTATTGCCTGGGGTCTAAAAACATCAAGCCCGACGCTTTGTTGCGGATTTTACAACCGCTCTGGTCACATCCCCATTCCTGAGCCATTTATCCTGGCAGCTCAGATTGTGGCTCCCATTCAGCGGGACGTTGAGTCTGTTGTGCGGGAGGCGTTGAAAAATGATCCCGATCCTGGTGGGGAGCCGCCTGGCTGTTTATTTGTTCCTTTAGCAGTGTGGTCACAAGTTCTCCAGTGGGGGCACTCTTCCCGTCTGGCTGGTCACCCGGGGGTTCATCGGACTAAGCAGTTTTTGACCCGACGTTTTTGGTGGCCCAGCATAATGGAGGACATCCGGGAGTTTGTAGCAGCATGCTGTATTTACACTAGGAACAAGACCTCCTACCACCCCCCTCTGGTCTACTGTGGCCGTTACCCGTCCCTAAGCCCCCGTGAAGCCATATCACTCTTGACTTTGTTACGAAGCTGCCTGTTTCGGAAGGCAACATGGTCATCCTGATCGTGGTTGACTGTTTTTCTCAGGTCGCCCACTTAATCGTGCTGCCTGAGCTGCCTTCGGCGCGGGAGACTGCCCTTCTTGTTGTGGACTATGCTTTCAAGCTGCATGGCATCCCTCAAGATGTGGTTTCTGACTAGGGCCCTCAATTTACAGTCAAATTCTGGCATGCATTTTGCAACCAGTTTGGGGCCACCGTGAGCCTTTCCTCGGGTTTGTACCCAGAGACTTACGGGCAGACTGAGTGAATAAACCAGTCTTTGGAGAATACTCTTTGATGTTTGTCGGCTGACAACCCATCTTCGTGGAGTCGATTTTTAGCATGGGCCGAATACTCCCACAATTCACTGGGTAACTCCTCCACAGGTCTTGGCCCGTTTGAGGCTCAGTTGGGTTATCAGCCTCAAAGGGATTCAGAGGTTCCTTCAATTAACTACTTTGTTCAGCATTATCTGAACAGGGTCCAGGGTCCGTTCCTCCTTGTTGTGCTCTGGACAGAAACAAAAGACCGCCGCATATAGAAGGCACTGTTCAGCCCCATCTTAACAGGTTAGTCAAAGAGTCTGGCCTTCCACGCAGAACCTGCCCTTGAGAGTGAAGTCACGGAAATTAGCTCCCCGCTTTATTGGTCCTTTTAAGATTGTGCGAAGGATCAATCTGGTCTCTAGCTCCCTAGATCCTTACGGATCCACCCCCTTTTCATGTCTCCAGGCTCAAACCGGTTAGCACTTGCATCCTGGCTCAGGTCGACAAACCCTTGCCGCGGATGATTGAAGGAGGGCCGGTTTACACCGCGCGTTGTATTTTATCCGAGAGGTGTGTGGGCCGTGGAGCTCAGTTTTTAGTAGATTGGGAGGATTATGGTCCTGAAGAGCTGTGATGGGTCCCTCCTCGGGATATCCTGGATCCTACCCTTATCTCTGAATTCCGTGTGCGATGCTCTCTGGGAACATCTGGGGCTGTTCCATAGAGGGGTGGGTACTGCCATGGTTTGTAAGGTTTGGACCTTTCTTTGGGGCTCTCGTCCAGGGACGATATCGAATTCCTGGGCCATTTAATTCTTTACCCAGCTGGTTGATTAAGCTGGGGCGGCGCTTCCCCAGAATCTATATAAGCAGGATGTTCGGCACGCCTCCTTCGCAACAGTGTCTGTGTTTAGTTTCACACTATAGCCGAAGATGTCTTTAGTCAGGTTTGGTATGACTTTCTGTCTTCTTATAGAAGATTTTTGGAGTTATTGTTGGAGTTTCTTCTCCCTTTTTCTATCTCGCTTCGCTTCCATGGTTCAGACTATTATATGTCTTTAGGAAGCGTGAGTACTTGCCTTTGGTGTATCTTATTCTCTCTGTTTGTACTGTGTTCGTGCTACTCTCTGTCATTGCGTTTCGCCTCTGTATACTACCAGCCATTACAGTCGGGGCTTAAATCATGTAAAACAAGTGCCTTTCATTTAATTACTATTAATTTTATTTGTGAAAATTTAGGAAGCATTGTGACTTCTTGGAGATGTTGCACATAACACATAAGACATCTCAAATAGGGACAGGACACACACACAGACACACGCGCACGCAGGCACACCCACACGCACACACACACGCACTCACACAGATGTGCACCCTAACCTTAACCCTCCCTCCAATATTGATACTTTGCTAACCCAATCATTCTGTTGAGAGTTCTCTCTGTTTCAGTAACAGAGCTGAGCACTATAAGAAATTGGGAACAAATGCAAATATCGAGTCCTGACATCTCGTACAGAGGACGTTGATGAAGTAGCTGTTTTTAAAAATGAAAATATAGTAGCTCTGTTATACAAATTCATACAGATCACGATTGAGATGTTTTCCTACTAAATCAATCAAATTATAACATTGAAAAAAGATTCTAATTCGGAAAATCATGCTTGCCTCTCCTTTTTCCATAAAATGTGCTGCACTGGATTCCCGCCATTTTGAAAAGAGAGGGAAAAAGAAGTTGCAATGGCCACACCCCCCAAATATGATATCACTGTTTAGCTACAGTTGTCCTCTCTCAGGAACAGCAGAATTCATGAAAGTGACACATGTGGTATAGGAGATATTAGCAAAAACCTAATGTCCTCTACAGAGTACAAAAATGAATTTCTATTTCGCTATGTTCACCGTTGGGCTAAACTGTAGTCACTAATCTCCATGGACCATCATGCAGACGTTGTTACCTGTAAATCTTTCTGTATTTCATGTTACGTGAATAAAGCAATAATCACATTTTCACCTGACCCCTTGTTGCATTTCTTGTTTTTCAAAATCATCACTTTGGCATACATTCTGTGCCTTTAAGAAAAAAAGTACTAATATATGAGGCCAACAGTTTTTATGAGAAAAGAGGAACATGCCATTTTAAAACAACTTCAAAATTTTATTTGAACTACAACAATCTGATTGATATTCAGAAAGTCGGTCATCTTCACCACCATTATCCGCTTCTTCAGACCCTTCAATATCCTCATCAGGTAGGATCTTATCGTTGTCACATCTGGCAGTTGTGGAGGCCTGTAAGTCATTGTAGAATGGATTGACACAGACAGAACATAATTCAAGAGATCTTCGATGTCTTTCATCTGTTTTGGATTGATCACCATGGGCCCCTCAACAACAAGGAGTTGAACTGCCTCAGTCAGGTGTGGTTGACCACTTCCTTCACGCTTTGTCAAATCCAGTACACTCCATTCCGTGTCCTCATTCAAATTATACTTGAAATAGGCGCGGGGTGGTGCTTCATGGCTGAGTGGAATCCACTGCATTTTTCATTTACATGCCACCTGGTGGCAAAAGGCATGGTCAGACCACTGTGGCTGTGAGACTTTCTAAAAATGTGTGGATTACACCATTGTGGCTCAATGGGTTCAACACCAAAATCAAAGTGATGCGATCGTTAACTCCTGAATGAGCTGTTTGTGAATTTGGGACCAGACATCCATGCCAAGGTCATATATATCTTACCACACATAGTCATGCTAACGACAAATTGATTGATCGATTAACTGATTGATTAGTGATGATTCCCAAGCCTCATCACAACACTCTTTCCTAAGCCTCGCTTCTCCAGGAGGAATGAATTGCCAATATTTTATTTGCCTCATTTTCAGTTAAGTGTGACTGACTTGAGTAATACTACTCTGGCTTTGATGAATCTTCTCAACATCTGTCACAATATGATCCAAACTCTGATTTTTTTTTTTTTTTGGGGTTGACCACTCTGGTTCTTCGCCAGTCAGATGTGTTGTTGTTGGTGCTGGTATGCAAGAAAACAAGTCTACAGAATCACTATGAACAATTTGGCTGTCTGTTATTTTCACTCATCACTGTGTTGTAATGAAGACAGGACCCACCGCAATTATCGTTTTGGATTTCTTGTATTACACAAGAATAATCTGTGAATTTATGAAGCAAAAAAAAAAAAGTTCAGTTGACAAACATTCGCAGCTGATTAGCCACTTCTATCCACTAGATGGCACTAGTTTCTCAAACATGAAATGAAAACGCTAACATACCCGGATCTGGAACCTTGAGCACTTATTGCTTTCCTACAAGCAGGTGGAAATTAACATTCCAGGTTCACTTTTCCACTGCTGGGAAATTGCGCATTACATCCCTCTGATGAGCTAGAATTCCCAGTGATGTATCTTCTCTTAATTATCTGTCCATTGCATCGGCTCACACCACTGAAATGAACATTTGATATTTACATTATAACAGCGACCTGTCCTTATTTATGCATAACTATTCTGATTTATGTCGATGTGCTGTAATTTCTTGTCCCTGAGATCGTATGACAAGCACACTTATACGACTGTGCTCGGTGTTTCAGGAATGATCTCTCTGTTAGGAGTTTTTTTTTTTTTTGCCGCATTTTCCATTTTGGGGATTAGGCTGGTCACTGCCCTTTTGTTTACTGACCTTTTGTAAAAAGTGCAATAGAAAAAAAATGGATCGAATTGAATTGCCACATTGGCATGTGATTTTTATAAAAGTACATGCAGTGAACATTTTTAAAAAATTTACAATACAGATTAAGATGAACAAGATACACTTTATTTTTGAAGGATGTCAAATGTGTGCAAAATGTAAAATCCAGAAAACTGGAGTTTTAAAATTTTAAACAGTATCTGACCCTATGAGTGTGTATGTGTGTGTGTGGGTGTGTGTGTGTGTGTGTGTGTTTGCGTGTATGTGTATGTGAGAGAGACAGTGAGAGAGAAAGAGGGAGTGAGAAAGAGAGAGGGAGGGAGCATGTGAATTAAAATATATGCACACATATGTTTGTAAGTATATACATTATGTGTGTCCATGTGTTTGTGCATGCATGTGAGCGTGCATGCATGTTTCATATGAGAGAACAGTTTAATGTATCTGTGTGTGTGTGTGTGTGTGTGTGTGTGTGTGTGTGTGTGTATTGTGTGTGTTGCCCATGTGTATGTGTGCATGCCTGACTCCCTCAGTGTGTAGCCTGTTACTCTCCTACCTGATGGACTGGTTCTGGCTCATTGCAGCCCTCTAAAGGATGAAATAGCGCTGGAAGTGGATGGATGGGTTAAAATACAGTCCTTAGAGGTCAGGTTTCATCTTTGAAAACATATTAGTTTTGTAAGGATGGTTTCTAAAGTGTGGAATAGATGAGGGAAAACTGTGCAGGGTTTATCAAGACTAAATGAGTCCTTGAGACATAAGTGGAAGGGATGGGGAAGATAGCCAAACTCCAACAAGCGTACAAGATGAAAGATTTTTAAAGACTGGAGGCTAAGCATTGGTGTACAGTATCAACCTCAAAGAAAACCTCCTCTCACTGTCATATGTCATTTTGGACAGATTCTTGAGAGAGACAGAGACTGATACAGAGGACAAGTGAAAGGTTATATATCCCTCATTATTTAGGAAATGTATATTCTGGATCAAATAGCAATCTATAAAATATGCTGATTATGGAAATAATTGGCGAGTTGCCATTTGGATGGATAACGGCTGCCATTATGGTGCTGGTGCTGCATTGAGAATGCACTGACCCGATTCAACCTTGTCTACCGGCAAGTAAGAGTACGGACTTATACTGAAAAGAGAAACAGATACACACACACAGACACACACACACACACACACACACACACGCACGCACAAGTAACAGCACTGATGTTGCTGGTTTCTTCTTAAAACATGAAGAGTAATTACGCTTAAAATTACCTTACCATCTTAATATACTTGTAAAAATAAACTACTCTTAAATGATAAAGATATCACTTGATCATTTGATGTACGTTAGCAACCTACAACAATGAAAAAACCAAACGAGAACATTCTATTCAATAAAAATTTGCCCACAAAAAAACCTAGTTTGCCGATGGGCGTCTTATTTCGTCTCTCTCCCTCTCAGCTGTTTTACTGAACATACTTTCAATTCGCCCAATTTATTCATCTGATATTTTTTTTTTGTCCCCCAGAACAACTGACATGCATTAAAAGAGGTTAAATAAGAACGCCCACACTACGCATAAGCATGAATAACTATTTTCCATTTTGTTGAAGATGGTGGCAGAGTGAGTGATGAACTCACAAATAGCTGTTTTTTTGCAGTGGTGCTGACAGTGGTTCTTGGCCTGACTGATTACAATTTGGTTGCGTTTCTATTCAAAGGCAGCCTTCTGAGATTCCATTAATCTGAGCTGCAAGCTAACTCTGGTTCCTGCTGCATGCAAAACTCCTTCTCACCAGCCTGACTGTCTCTCTGCTTCATACTCACACATGACCTAATTCACTGGATTATACAACTGAATTAGTAAAAAAGTCTCACTGCATGCTAACTGCAAGGCTCTTCCTCTCAATGTGGATGGCCTTTCTTCAAAGTAATTTGGACCATCATTCACTTATCTCATATCCAATGGTGCACTCAATTACTGACAAATACTGTATACAGATGGGTGACAAATTCATGGAAATGCCCAAATAAGATGAGTGGAGAAATTCAATGAACACAGATGTTTTGACTCATGAGCACTCCATGATACAATAAAAAAATTGGCATCCTATAATGCCCTGTTGAATGTGCAAAAATGCTGCGCAAGCTCAGTTCACCTCAATTTTGGATCAGATGGAGAAATGAAAAAATCAAAGGGACTTTAACGAGGCTTTAAGGAGGGTTCACTTGAGGCACAGACGTTCAGAGATTCTATCAATCACACTGCTCGATTGACTCGTTATCCAATAGGAAAAATGACTAATGTGACATCTGAATTTAAATTTATTGGGAAGGGGAGATACAGAATATAGGATTTGTAATTTGGGTCAAAACCAAGCATTTGACCCTGATGCTTGTGCAATAGCATACAATATGAAGGAAGAACATGAAGATTAATTCTTGCTCAGGTACAATTGAAAGGCAAAACTGAAGGGCAACTCTTCCTTAGGTGTAGTAGAAAGGTAAAACTTAAGAGAAACTCTTCCAGAGGAACAACAGAGTGATAAAACTTTGGGGCAACTCTTCCTCAACTATACTAGAGAGGTACAACCTAAGGGCAACTCTTCTTCAAGCACAATAGAAAGGTAAAACTTAAAAGCTCTCCCTCAGATCCCATAGAAAGGTAAAATTTTTGAGCTCTCCTCAAGTGCAATAAAAAGATAGAGCACAAGAGCTACTCTTCCTCAGGTACAAAACTTAAGAGCTACTCTTCCTCGAGCACTATAGACAGGTAAAGCATAACAGTGGTCTTCCTCCGATTAAATTGAAAGGTAAAACCTGAGGGCAACTCTTCCTCAGATGCAATAGAAAGCTTAAATTTGAGAATTACTCTTCCTCTGCTACAATACAAAGGTAATCCCGAAGAGCTACTCTGCGTCAGGTACAATAGAAAAGTAAAACTTGAGAGCAACTCTTTCTCAGGCGCTATGGAAACATAAACCTACTAAGCTATTTTTCCACAGGTACAATAATAAGATAAAATTTAACAGCTTCTCTTCAGGCACGCTAGAAAGGTAAAATGTTATAGCTACTCCTACTGAGATACAACAAAGGTAAAACCTGAAGGTAATACCTCCTCAAGTATAATAAGATGATGACGGTATCATCACCAGGCGCGTTGTAGACATGGGGGATGCGAGGGATGCAACACCCACACTTTTGTAAAAAATATATTCCATCCCCCGCACTTTTTTACGAGACCAAACTAGATTATATAGCCAATGTAAAAAAAAAAAATGACACCTGCGAACAAGTAGGAACCCCCCCGACACACACTAGCACAAAGAGTAGCCCAGGCTACCCACATTGGTCACTCAGTATGAGCGATAGACCCTCCAGCCAATCACTGCAAATCCACCAGTTGGCATTGGTGAAGAGGGAACCTCAAATCAGTACGCGTTCGAGTAACAACAGCGGTAGCCCTATAGGTGACTTGCAATAGTCACGTGACCTAACACTGGACTACCTCTGTAACTAGTAGCAACGGCCTGCGCCGCCATTAGTGTGACCAAGCACATCAGCAAGGGAGGCAGAGGACAGTTCGGCTGAGCCTAAATCACAGTATTGTACTGTCTCGCCTAGCATGCATGCGGTTGTCACTGTACTGTTATATACCAACCTTTCTGGTTGATACTTTGCTATATGCTCCTGATAACCATTTCTTCCAAAACGAAACAATTCCGACTGCAAGTTACTAAATGAACTCAAAGCAGAAACACGCAAATGGTCGAAAGCATTGCTTGTGTGCAGTTTGCGAATCGGTAACTCGTACCGGGAAAAATTCCGAATCCAGTTTAGACTTTTTCTGATTGTAATTCGCCAAAAATTTTTTTAAAGGGGATAAAATTCCGCCACGGCAATGCAGAGAAATCGTTTGTTACACCAGACACAGGTTTAGCATCAGAGCTAGCCCACCCTTACAAAAATTCTCAATGGTAAACGAATGGTGTCCAGTAGTAAATCAACCAGCATTTTTTTGTCAGGGCGCATGATGGCAAAGTTCCCGGCTGACCCCGGACAAGCAAAACGATCGTTTCACAAATTGCAGCCTTATCAGCCCAACTTAGACAGATACAACACCTCTCTCCGCTTAGCTTCAACTGTAGCAGCTACAATCAGGTAATATTAAGACAAAACTACCACCCTGATTGCTAACCAAAGTAACACAAGCATACCAGTCAGAATTACTGCAAATAAGTCAACCAGGAGCGCTTCCAGCAGCGCGACACACAAATACACATGCGGTAGTGGCATGTGGTCATAACAAAAGTTTTCTTATATATGCCTATTGTTATCAGTTTGCAACTATAATCCACTACAAACTGTCTAAAGCATATAATCACGAAAAAACTAACCACGGATGAAGTGATCACTACAAGCGCGGATTTCCTTCTTGTGCATGTCCAAGTCAGCCCTGGAGATGCTTGAATAGGCCTACCATTTAACTGGTCGAATTGTTGACAACTCTAAAATTTTTTCTCCCTGATTCCGTATAATACCAGGCACACGGTAAAATTGTTTCTCCCTCCCCCGGTCAGACCGGTTGGAACAGCCAACGATGGCAGACTTACTTGGCATTGTCTCTACTTTTCTCTGTGTGCAGTGTGTAGCGTCAATACCCTGGAGCTTTGTTTGGCCACATCAATGGTGGACAAAGCTTGACCTCGCATTTGCCACAGCTAGGCCATGCCTATTGCAAGAGAGCTATACTTTGAGCTTCAGAATAGAAGGATTCAGTAGCAGTCTGACTCAAGGTCAGGTAGTAGCAGATGTAAATTGTCAACTGCATCACACTAAATTAGTGAAACAAAATTCCCTGTCACAGTGATGTAATGCTGTCATATCTACTTAATATCCATCATGAAACATATGAAATAGGCATATCATCTCTGTGAGAGACAGCCGAACCACCTCAGCTAGCTTGTAGTGTATAGTGTTACATTGCCCGCGAATTTCACACTATTCAAGTTAGCAGCGAACTTTTTAAAAGCCGTGTCTTACAGCATTGTTCATATCATATACACCTATTCGCTGTCAGTGTTGTGATGTTGTCATTATTATCCATGAATTAAATGGCTATCTCTGTGAGAGAGAGCGAAATGCTTAGAGCCAAACTATGTTACTATGAAGTTTGATTGCGAGCTAGGTATGATGTTAATGCAAGTATGGTTAACTGTTCAGTATTCGCATCAACGCAGATTTCGTCCTAATGTGAATAATGTGTTATTCTCGCTGATTTTGCAGTTGGTTTCAGGTCTCTTACATTTTTTCAATAGCAGCAGTGTGTTTCTATCGTTTGTGAAGAAATAAAGCTAAAAATGAGGTAAAAGCCTAAAAAAACGCAAAACATGAAATGTCAAATCCCGCTTACATCATTATGTGAGGTATGCATGGTTGTAATGCATGCATGCTTTCCAATTCAATCATATATTGCTTTCAGATCCCAATCAATACTCAAAAAATATCAAAAAATTAAAAGGGGTTGCTTGATTAGATTTCTAGTTATGCAGGGTTCACTCGGAGCTCCACAATAGCCTTGCTCAGATACACATCCCCCCCAATATGTTGAAATATGCTTCAACATCCATTTTCAAACACAATGTACACTGCTCAAAAAAATAAAGGGAACATTTAAACAACACAATGTAACTCCAAGTTAATCACACTTCTGTGAAATCAAACTGTCCACTTAGGAAGCAACACTGATTGACAATCAATTTCACATGCTGTTCTGCAAATGGAATAGACAACAGGTGGAAATTATAGGCAATTAGCAAGACACCCCCAAGAAAGGAGAAGTTCTGCAGGTGGTGACCACAGACCACCTCTCAGTTCCTATGCTTTCTGGCTGATGTTTTGGTCACTTTTGAATGTGGGAGGTGCTTTCACTCTTGTGGTAGCACGAGACGGACTCTGAAACCCACATAAGTGGCTCAGGTAGTGCAGCTCATCCAGGATGGCACATCAATGCGAGCTGTGGCAAGAAGGTTTGTTGTGTCTGTCAGGGTAGTGTCCAGAGCATGGGGCACTACCAGGAGACAGGCCAGTACATCAGGAGATGTGGAGGAGGCCGCAGGAGGGCAACAACCCAGCAGCAGGACCACTACCTCCGCCTTTGTGCAAGGAGGAACAGGAGGAGCACTGCCAGAGCCCTGCAAAATGACCTCCAGCAGGCCACAAATGTGCATGTGTCTGCTCAAACGGTCAGAAACCGACTCCATGAGGATGGTATGAGGGCCTGTCGTCCACAGCCCAACACCGTGCAGGACGTTTGGCATTTGCCAGAGAACATCAAGATTGGAAAATTCACCACTGGTGCCCTGTGCTCTTCACAGATGAAAGCAGGTTCAGACTGAGCACATGTGACAGACATGACAGAGTCTGGAGACACCGTAGAGAACGTTCTGCTGCCTGCAACATCCTCCAGCACGACCGGTTTGGCAGTGAGTCAGTAATGGTGTGGGGTGGTATTTCTTTGGGGGGCCGCACAGCCCTCCATGTGCTCACCAGAGGTAGCCTGACTGCCATTAGGTACCGAGATGAGATCCTCAGACCCCTTGTGAGACCATATTCTGGTGCGGGTGGCCCTGGGTTCCTCCTAATGCAAGACAACTCCATGTGGCTGGAGTGTGTCAGCAGTTCCTGCAAGACGAAAGCATTGATGCTATGGACTGGCCCGTCCGTTCCCCAGACCTGAATCCAATTTAGCACATCTGGGACATCATGTCTCGCTCCATCCACCAGCGCCACGTTGCACCACAGACTGTCCAGGAGTTAGCAGATGCTTTAGTCCAGGTCTGGGAGGTGATCCCTCAGGAGACCATCCGCCACCTCATCAGAAGCATGCTCAGGCGTTGTAGGGAGGTCATACAGGCACGTGGAGGCCACACACACAACTGAGCCTCATTGACTTATTTTAAGGACATTACATCAAAGTTAGATCAGCCTGTAGTGTGTTTTTCCACTTTAATTTTGAGTGTGACTCCAAATCCACACCTTCATGGGTATATAAATTTGATTTCCATTAATATTTTTTGTCTGATTTTGTTGTCAGCACATTCAACTATGTAAAGAATGAAGTATTTAGTAAGAAGGTTGAATATTTAATTCATTCAGATCTAGGATGTGTTATTTTAGTGTTCCCTTTATTTTTTGAGCAGTGTATATCACAAGTATGTTATTAAGCATGGAAAATTCCATGCATCTAAGTATAATAGTTTCAGAGAAATCTTGTCCCCATTGTGGCCTAGACGAACAGACCTCAATCCAATATACCCGGGTCCCACTTCGTGACAAGGAATAATAAAGGGGTAAATCTAATGAGCTACTCTTCCTCTAGTGACTGAGAATGTCAATGCATGATGTGATTGGACTGTTATAAAAATTGTATGTAAGGGTACACACAGAACTCAGGCAAAGACAGCAGTACAGATCCCAAGACAGAGTTTTATTTTTTCCGCGTATGGTACAAACTCGTAATCTGGCTTGTCGCGAACAGGCGGGATTTGTATCCTGGATGCTGGGTAAAGCTAACAAAGCATTTCACAATAATAATGTTATCCCAACAGTCAAGTGGTATTGTGACGATCTGGGGCTGCTTTCGGGACTGAATGACTTGCCATGACTGATGGTACCATGAATTCTGCTCTCTACCTGAAAATCCTATGTAGAAGAATGTTCGGCCATCAGTTCATACTGAAGTTCAAGCGCAATGTAGCGATGCACAACCTGGACACAAGCAACCTGGAGTACACAAGCAAGTCCACCTTTGAATGACTCAAACTGTAATAATGTTAAGACTATTCAAACACAATACTCAGTCCAGGACATGCTTTCAATTGGCTGTTTATTGGAACATCCAAACTTCCTGTACAGTGACTTCTAACTCTCGATAATGTCTGCTTAGCATGTCTGCCAGCTCTCATTCCAGTACCCCTGACAGATCCCCCTTGGTGGTCATCTAGCTGCCTACCTGAAAGTAACATTAATATGAAACTGAAGGTAAAGATTTACATTACAACACAAACAAAATGATGGCTTTGGAATGTCCCATTCAAGTAAAATACTCATTGCCAGTCAATGTGAATGTTTGATTGCAGTTGTTGCGTCCAAGGGTAGCAATACCATAGACTGTATAAAAAGGTGGACGAAATAACCGTGATGTCATCCATTGGTTTCAGCATACCATTTAGGAAACCTCGACTTTGTCAATTTGAACAGCGCCATTTTGAAACCGGATGTGATTCCTCTTGGATGAGACCGTGAATTTAAGATGCAGGGAGGAGCAAGGGGTGGATCTGACCGTATCTAGAGCACTGGAAAAGAGAGTAAAGACACTACCATTGAGCTATGTGGTAAACCTTATTTTCCCCCTAGTGGCGGGATATGGGTATTGCAAAAGTGCCCAAAAAACTAATTCACTACAATAATGTGTGTTGCCCACTTGCTTGTAGATTGATGAAAACTGCTGTATTTTTGCTTTTAGGTGTCTCAGTCACATTAATTTATGCTTGTAATTAGTTTATTTCAAAATGTAGATTTTAACATTATGTGAACAACTGTTTTTTTTAAAAAATCTAACTAGTGATTGGCCCCGCTATATTGAATTTGAACTATAGGCTCTATGCACAACTCCACTACTTCCTGAACTTATGGCAGCTCTTTTATTTCTTGTCTTACTTTATTGGACAAACTGATTAATCCAGCTGTGTCTGACCATTGTGACTACTCATACACACCTGGATCAATCAGTTTGTCCAAAAATGTAAGACAGGAAATAAAAGACCTGCCTTAAGTTCAGGAAGTAGTGGAGCTGTGCATAGAGCCCATCAAGCTACACAGACATGTGGCGCACAGTATAGCACATCTGTATATTAAAAAAACAAATTCATTTGATGTATTACTGCATTTATTTAAATAAAGTGTCTTGAAGTATTCCTATAGATTACGAGACAGAGAATAACCTCTCCAGTTACATGCTACCTACTTTACAGGCATGCTAATAATCTCACTGGCCTTCTCCAATGAAAAAAAAACTTGCTTCACAAACAATGAAGCTGAAATAAGTGAAACATTCAGTAAATTAGATACTGAAGTTGTTGTAATGTAGTAGATTTGACAATAATTTCTTGCAGATGAAAACATTTTAAAATGTTTTAACATGTCCAACACAAGTAGTATGAGCAAATAGCACAAATCTGTACAAATTGTCCCAGTTTTTTATTATTTTTGTAGTTCTCTCAGTAGTTCTCCTGCTCTGTCAGCACCCCTGCAGCTTCTTCTATGCAGCCCCCAGTCCATAATATTCTCCTGAACATCCGCCTCCAGTTTCTTGACTTCAGCTTACATCTGCAGTTCCTGGTTCTGTGCACAGGACAGGAAATCAGCACCTTACAGTACATATGCCCACTCCCACTCTTTCATTCTACTTACCTGAGAATTAGCAGGTCAAACTGGAGGCATGTGTCCCCTTCTGACAGCTGGTGATGTTAACTTGTAGACCTTCTACCAGCTATAAAACCCAGGGAAATAATTAACCATAGTCAATAAGCTGTTTAACAAACGTTTAGTAGCAGTATGTGTGTATCTGTGTCTACTTACTGTATGTGGCGGGAGGAGGATGAGGATGGTGTGGAGAAGTCTAGGGCGGTGTGCATGCGAGGACTGCATGGTGCTGCTGCAGGACTAGGTCGGCTGCTGGCTGGGAGTAGTGTAGGAGTAGCTGGGGGTCATTTGGGGAGTAGCTATAGGATGCTGGACTGGGGTGACAAATACTCACCTACACACAGACAAGATGGGTAAACCTGAAGACATCATGCAACTGTTACCAGAGGTCTGGGCAGACAGCACTACTTGAAGGACAAATTGTCTGTGCTGGATTACAGCACTATGGTCTCCAGTCCAAAGATATCAGCATAAGCCTTTTTACGAATGTAAGAATTTCACTTTACCATGTTGCTTACACAATGAACAGCTTATTATCCTTTTGTGACCATAAAACATAACTTGCATCATTGCAAATGTTATTTTTTGCCCTAAAAACTCACATATTCCACGCTATCCTAGCATATTAGGTCACTGCACAATCTTGAGAAATATACAAGAGAAGGGAAGAGTTGCCCTTCGCGCGTCTGTGGAGAGCACTCCACTGACACGCGTCCAGATGAATGATTGTCGTCTTGCCTAATTGGGGAGAACAAGCAGCACCTGTTAACTGTGGAGTGCTCTCGGAGTGAACCTTCTGTTATGGAAATGACTGAGAACGGGTCAGGACTAATAATTGTTTAAAACGGAAGTTTTGTGCAACCCAATTCTCTGTTCTTTTTCCGCAACTGCACTGAATTTAGCCCATGATTTAATCGCTGTTAGATCGCGTATGGAGAGAAACTGTGTCTTCGGTTGCCAATTATGATAATTGGAAAACGCGTCAATGAAGGAAAATGATTGAGAACTACTAATTGCGGTCAAAAAGGGACGTGTCTTAGCACCCCCACTGGGTACGCCACTGTATATATTTATATATAGTATATGAAACACTACATTGCTGATAGGGTACGTCCCAGGAGCATGTACACCTCGAAGCTAAATTCGCACGTACTCTCCCATTCATTTTCGCCTACTGTAAAATTATATTTTCAAAAACACTTGCGTGCGGGTAGGTGTTATTTTGGTATCGCTGTGCAGCGCAACATTTTCTCTCCCTAAATATGTGCTTTTCTGAGGATGGAAAGCGGCACACTTACTAAGGGGAAGTTCGAAATGTTACTCGGTGTCAACCTTAAAGTGTGAGCAGAAAAGTTCAGTTATGGTGACCGAAGCAATTATCTTCTCAGACCCTCTGATAAGATAATTGCTTCAAAGTCTTCGCCGTTATAAGCAACTGTCAATAAATGTCCGTATACGTTATCAAATTACTCTCTGGTTTCCTCACCTCATTGTGCCCTGATTGAGCATATTTGCTGTTGACCGAATTGTTCATGCTGAATCATGTCTAATGCCAACGTTGTTAAAAGGAAGCGCTAGTTCACTCTGGCTACTCCTTTACTAACGTTAAGTGTCATCTTTGCCCCCATCCCATTATAACACTGCTCTCTGTTATGATTCTGTCATGTTTGGATTTTGATCTCTGCCTTCTCTGACTATTTATGTGGCAGAGTTGGAAGGAGGAAGTCAGACGGATCCTTGTGTTTGACTCAGATACATGGTGAAATCTCAGCTCCTTGTGCCTTCTGAGTATTTCCTTTGTATGATTCCAGAGTCTTGTATTTTGCTGCGCCCACGTCTTGTTTGCCCCTTGTTCAAGTCTCCCAGTGTGTCCGTCAGTCTAGTTAGGTTCAGTTTTTGTTTTCTTAGTTTATCCACTTTCTATTTCCCCCTGCCTTTGGCTGTGTACCTTAGTTTTCTCATTGGTTCAGTGAATGTGCAGGGTGTTTTATTTCTGGCGTATCTGCCAATTTTCTCCTAGTGTTTTGTGTTTAATAAACACTTCTGGATCCTGCAACTGGTGTTCTCCTGACCTCTTCTTACAGAAGGAGGCAGAATTCATAATCAAAACATGGTCAGGCAGGACTGGATCAAAACAAAACATGGTCAGGCAGATCAGGATCATAACACTCTCAAAATATAATCACTGCACAGCACGGATCAAGGTTTTTTTTCTCCTGATTTCTAACAGCCAAGCTTTTCTCCCCTCCTTGTCTTGTTTTGGAGTTCTGTATAAACAGACAAAGTGACTTCTCCATTGTTTTAAATATTATGCGGGTAAAAAATATTGTCCTTGAATGTAAATTACGAGTAGCTAGGTAGTTAGCCATCTTGTTCATTTTATTGACTACTTAGTCAATGCAGTCCCCGCGAGGGTAAGGGTACCAAGATAGCTCGCTGGGGACTATTATCAATTACCAGCGCTTGCTTGAGTCAGCGGTCTATTCAAGTCTAATTAGCTTGCTAACAAGCGAACATGATTTTTTTCTATTAAAGTGACAAATTTGCATTTCTACGTTAACTTACGCATGAAACGTTTTATTACAGCCCTTCAATTGACTATTGCTGCAAAAGGCAGCCACACATCTGGGCATTTTAGTGCTTATATTCACTTATTTGAAATTGGCCTCAGAGGAAACCATTCATTTTTATGAAGAAGTTGGGTGTATCAGTATGGCGGCCAGGTACTTCACTTTGGATAATGTAAATATGACATCATCAGCAATCTAGTGTTCTAAATATATATATATATATATATATATATATATATATATACAAAACCCAAAACCAGTGAAGTTAGCACGTTGTGGAAATCGTAAATAAAAACAGAATACAATGATTTGTAAATCCTTTTCAGCCTATATTCAATTGAATACACTGCAAAGACAAGTTACTTAATGTTCGAACTGGTAAACTTTGTAATTTTTTGCAAATATTAGCTCATTTGGAATTTGATGCCTGCAACATGTTTCAAAAAAGCTGGCACAAGTGGCAAAAAAGACTGAGAGAGTTGAGGAATGCTCATCAAACACTTATTTGGAACATCCCACAGGTGAACGGGCTAATTGGGAACAGGTGGGTGCCATGATTGGGTATAAAAGCAGCTTCCCTGAAATACTCAGTCATTCACAAACAAGGATGGGGCGAGGGTCACCACTTAGTGAACAAATGCGTGAGCTGATTGCCGAACAGTTTAAAAACAACACTCCTCAACGAACAATTGCAAGAAATTGAGGGATTTCATCATCTACGGTCCGTAATATCGTCAAAAGGTTCAGAGAATCTAGAGAAAGCACTGCACGTAAGCGACAAGGCCGAAAACTAACATTGAATGCCCGTGACCTTCGATCCCTCAGGTGGTACTGCATCAAAAACCGGCATCAGTGTGTAAAGGACCTCACCACGTGGGCTCAGGAACACTTCAGAAAACCACTGTCAGTAACTACAGTTCGTCGCTACATCTGCAAGTGCGAGTTAAAACTCTACAACGCAAAGCGAAAGCCATTTATCAGCAGCACCCAGAAATGCCACCGGCTTCGCTGGGCCCAAGCTCATCTAAGATGGACCGATGCAAAGTGGAAAAGTGTTCTGTGGTCTGACGAGTCCACATTTCAAATTGCTTTTGGAAACTGTGGACGTCGTGTCCTCCGGACCAAAGAGGAAAAGAACCATCCGGAGTGTTATAGGCGCAAAGTTCAAAAGCCAGCATCTGTGATGGTATGGGGGTGTATTAGTGCCCAAGGCATGGGCAACTTACACATATGTGAAGGCACCATTAATGCTGAAAGGCACATACAGGTTTTGGAGCAACATATGTTGCCATCCAAGCAACGTCTTTTTCATGGATGCCCCTGCTTATTTCAGTAAGACAATGCCAAGCCACATTCTGCACGTGTTACAACAGCATGGCTCCGAGGGTAAAAGAGTGCGGGTACTAGACTGGCCTGCCTGTAGTCCAGACCTGTCTCCCATTGAAAATGTGTGGTGCATTATGAGGCGTAAAATACGACAACAAAGACCCCGGACTGTTGAACAACTTAAGCTGTACATCAAGCAAAAATGGGAAAGAGTTCCACCTGAAATGCTTCAAAAATTGGTCTCCTCAGTTCCCAAACATTTACTGAGTGTCGTTAAAAGGAAAGGCGATGTAACACAGTGGTAAAAAGGCCCCTGTGCCAACTTTTTTGCAATGTGTTGCTGCCTTGAAATTCTAAGTTAATGATTATTTGCAAAAAAAAAAAGGTTTCTCAGTTTGAACATTAAACGTCTTGTCTTTGCAGTGTATTCAATTGAATATAAGTTGAAAAGAATTTGCAAATCATTGTATTCTGTTTTTTTCTACGATTTACATAACGTGCCAACTTCACTGGTTTTGGGTTTTGTATATATGAATTGGCCCAGGCCTAGACCCGTCCCGAGCACAGGCTCTACATCATGATATCTGAAAGGAGACTTGAAACTTGCGACAGATACCATAAATAAAGCGGAAAATCATTATTTAAATAGTAAATCAGGTGGAAAAGTAGGGTCATTTTCTCCTACTCTTCTACAGCATTGAACTTCTTTCTGCAACCACCATCTGCTGGCCATTAAATAGAATTCAATGTCTCTGCATTGGCTTCACTTTTCAGACCTGATACTGCGTCCATCTTTTTATATACTCTATGGGCGCAAGCAGTTTTTAGGTTTAGAGGGGCTATTATTTTTTCACATGGGATGCAGGTTTTGAACTCCTTACCTTCAAGAAATGAGAAGATCATTTAAATTCTGAATTTTTTCTTTACTCGGGTTCTCTTTTATCAAGATTAGTCGGATGATCTGAAACAATTGAATAAGCAAACTGAAGAAATCAGGAAGGCGGCAAATACTTTTTCCCGGCACTGTATGTTGTTCCATCGCTGCAGTACAAACCCAGACACTGCTAAAATGTATGACGTGGCATGTTTGAAACGGGCTTGTTATCGGCCAACACCATTGTGAGGCACTCTTTTGCTTTATTGATAATTGAATGCTTTTATTTCCCTCTGTACAGGTTCATAATATTCCCATATTTCTTATTCATTAATCTATGAAAACATCATGGAATTCTGGATGTGAGATATTGGAATTAACGTAATAATTACTGTACAATATACAATAATGAGCATGATTGCGACCAAAGTCCTAGATTCTGTCTCTACAAATTCAATTTCACATACTGCTCCATGGGGGATGAAAAGTCGTTTAAATTTGTGTACACGGGTGGTAAATGCAAAGAGAATACATGGGGCCTGGACAGATAGACATCTGTAATTTCCTGTGCTTTGTATTATTATCATTTGTGTACATGTCTGGGCCGTCCTGCGTGATTGTGTCTCACCATGCAGAGACCAGATAAAACTGCAGTTTTTATATAAATTCATGAGCTTTCATCTGTGATATAAACCAAAAAAGAAATAAATAAGTAAATAATAAAAACGTAAACACCACCGTGATGCATTTAATTCTCTACCCTTCATGCCAGGCATTCATCAGCAATGAACTGTTTTGTCTTTTTTTGCCTCAGTTTGCTATGTTTTCCTGTTATCCTGTATTAAAACAACTGATTGATATTGATATTAACGACTTTGTGCAGAATACAGATAATGCCAAAATTTTCCTGTTATGCATGAGCCTTTCTAGGCTTTATAACTCATTATTTGCATCGCAGAGACCGTGAAAATTTATTCCAGTGAAGCAAGACATTTGGAAAATCAATTACAGAATTGTTCAGGAATTAAATTTTGGAATTTCCTGAGGCCGGCGTATATTTCTGCACGAAAGGGTTGATGACCGCAAATATAAAAGTGTGAATTAGCCAACAGGAAATTTACTTATGGTTACCATTTACAGAGCCATTCAGTCTTAATAATACTCATGCATTACACCGAAGCTGACTAATGAATACAAATGGATGACAGGGTTTTTTGGATGTAACTAATGCTTTCTATTTTATTTAAAATTATGATGCACATCCAGGGCTAGAGGTTGGTAGATAATACAACTTTTCTCAAACCACCCCCATGAATCTAACTTTCTTAATTGGGAGTGTGTGCTTTGAGCATGAGTCATTTATAAGTGATGAACCACTCTTGCTGCCCAGCCCCCACAAAAAAAGGCGGCTTATCTCTCTTTTGGACCCGACCTCTTTGGCATAAAAATCCTGTGTGCAAAAGCTCAAAACCAGGGCACATTGTGAACAGGCCTGTGTTTTCACAGATATGACTTTCAGTTGTAAATACAAGCTGCGAGGGACAGAGAACAAGGCCTTGAATCTTCTAAAACGATTCTTTAGTCGCAGCCAAAGTGGCGTTGAGTTCCTGCATTTAAGCCGCTTTGCATACTGGGAAATAAAGTCTATCTGTAAAGGAAGCTGCACAGTCTACATGATTTGGACATTTATGGCCCCAGACACAGCTGGCTGCCTTCACAGCCAGCTTTTGGCTTCAAATAATCGGGTGGAGATTGGCAATAAAGTTTAGTATCTGCATGTTACTGCAAACATACATGTGGAATATGTAAGTCTATGAGATAGTAAAAACTAAGTAAAAATATAGTGCAGTATACTTCAAAGAAGCCAATTTGTAGGGTAAAAAATATTTTAATGTGCTTATTCTTTTGACAGTAGCCATGAATTTAACACTCACACACTTTGCCAATACCAAACAAATATGTGTTGTATTGGTCATTTTCCATAGTATTAATCTGTAATTTCATATCTTGCTTGTACATACAAAGAAGCCAACCGACATTACTTTTTCCCACAATTACCTTTCAGGCATGCAAAATCATTTGTAAGTAGCTAATTGCAGTAATAAAAAAGAGATACATAGATGGCTTTCGGCTCTGACTTGAATACACCCCGTTGCCTTCTAAGCTTGAGCAGAAAAAAACAGGGGGTGTCAGGAAATCAAGCCTTTGGGGAATATTCAGAACCTGCAGGTTGATGTTGAGGTGAGATGTTAACTATAAGCAGGCAAGAGCGAACTGCAGGCAATATTACACGCTGAAGTTGAGCGAAACAGCACAGCAGTGGCAGAACGAGAGAGCAGCTTTAATAGCCTGCCATACATAGGGACGGAGTGGAGAGAAATATGCATGGCAGTGTCTATAAGAAAGAAGACTGCCTGGGTTGTCTGCCTGAACAAGCTCTGCTAGCCAGGCTTCAATTTGATGTAAATGTGTTCAGGCCATTTTGAAAACGTACAAGAGAGTTCCATTATTTTGAAAATGAGCTTCTAATCGAGCTGTGGACAATTTTGTCATCTCAATAGCAGAGGAAGTCCATTATTTTTGTATGTATTAATTTTTCATAGTGAAGATACAGATCCCTTTGAGACATTTTTTTCATTTTAATGGTGATATGCTAAATTCATTGCTGAGCTTCTGTGAAACGTGCAATATTGGCTGGTTATGCCTAATAAAGGTTTCAAGTTTTTTACTCAGTTCATTTTAATATCCTGTTAGCAGGACCTCCTTGATTCTTCAGACAAACAGAATTTCTTTGACGATTATTTCATAAATATACATTTTAATGAGGAGCTTTTCCCTGGAGCATATGAAAGAAGAACAAAACCCAGAGGGAAGAATATTATATTTTTGTGAAAGAGCAGAGGAGTTTAATAAAGGTTAAATTGTAGGTGAGACTGAGATGATTATTTAAAAGTAATTTTTACAAAAGAGATATTAAAGGAAATACTGCTCACACGAATCAATAGTTGGAGGAGTTGCATCAAAAGTTGGCCCCTTTACAGCATTGTGCTCAGCATTGGCAGATGGGAGATGTTAAAGTATCGTACCAGGGCTTAAAATTACCATATTTTGAGGGAAATTATTGTATACCGGTCATAACCAAGAGAACAAATAGGAGTAACTGTGTAATTTCTGAAAACACTAATTTATTGAGATGGACAACTTTTTGACTCCGCCTACAAATCCAGCTACATTGTTAAAATTTTTTTTCTTTAAAATGCTAATGTAGTTATATGAGGCATGGAAGGGAGTAGTTTTTCACAGCACACTCTCAAAAATAATGTAAGCCACGTTCATCATCACAACAAACATGATTGGCTGGAAAGATGTCCCGTGAGAAGAGATGCGTAAACGCAAACGTAGGATCCATACGTTACTATCCTGATAGCATTGGGAAATTAATTAAAATGAGGTAACCTAGGCTGATTACAACTACTGGTACTAAGTGTCACAAAAAGATCAAATCATCATACTTCATAGGACTTTTGGTGTTATTGATCGCACATCTAACTGAGGGCAAAATTATTGCACGAATACGATAATTATCGTACATCTGGCAACACGTATTGTGCTTGTTTGTGCTCTTCTTACCTGATGGAGACTTCTGGAAGATGGAGCCATGGGACAAGCCCATTGATGTGGATGACATATAAAATATTTTTGAAAAAAAAAAAACATTCAGTCACCAGCAATACCTTTTTATCCCCCCGGCATATAATGCGGGGGGATATAGTCATAGGTGTGGTCGTCTGTCCGTCCTTTCGTCTGTGAACATTTCATCTCCAGAGCATAACTTGAAAACGGTTCAATGTTTTTTTTTTTTTACAAAACTTGGCGTGCACATTAATCATGACCTGAAGTGGTGCCTTTTGCTAATCCGAAGTTGATGAATTTTGTATTTTGCCCGGTTTTCATGGAAGCATTTTGAACGTAGAATTTTAGGGGGTATGGTTTGTTTCCGGAGCAGGCAGCATTTTCATTCTTCCAATATGTGGGGCTGGGGGATACGCCATCTCCTGATGGCTCTTGACTTTTTTGAAGTGAGAAGATCTAGGGAGCTGTGCACCTCAACTCAGATATGGAATATCTTGGAGAGAGGAGCATTTTAGGTTAGGATTATTTTACTCCTTCAGTTGAATGGGTGTACTCTATCATGGAATTTGACTGAGGGTAAGGATACTAACAAAATGACATTTTTTTAGGCATTGCACTAATAAATACATTTAACTGATCACTATCTACAAATACATAGCAATAATGTGCATGATTCAAGTCGCAAAGTGTGCAGTACTCCCATACATTTCAGCATTCAGATTATTTCTCTTTTTGTAGGGCTTCGAGGAACTCAGAAATTGCTTCATATTCCGTGAAATGCAAAATACTTATAACCTAGAACCGAGTGAAGCAGTGGAAGGACTTAGTAGTGGCGGAACAAATTAGACTTCCTTGGAATTGTGATTAATGCTGTGATCTTAATGAGATGCCATTTATGCTTTGTGAGTGATTAATGTCAGAGTATATGTGTGAAAATATTCTTCACAGACCATACTGATTGCAGTTAGTGTCAGCGCATTCTGTACCATGTGTCTTTGGACAGAAATAGAGGATCTGAAGAGCGGCCCTTCGTCAGGCTTTCCATTCTTTTCTTTACCTGCTGTCAAGCATTACCTCACTGACCTCAAAATCACCCATGCTTAACCGACAATTTCCCCGCATGTCTTTGGAAGTGTCGAGCATGTCCGTGAGCAGTAGCTCATAAGGACGGCATTAGCTTCTTATTACCAGGAGTGGGTCATCACTTTCCAAGGTTTTTAATGTGTCCCTTGGAAATACCTTTCAGATAATGCAAGACCAGCAAATTTATAGTTCAATTTTTATTTTATGGATAGAGGTTGGACCCTGGTTGAATGGTGAGCGTGCATTTCTTTGTACATCATTGACCAATATGCCTTGTTCAAGGAAACTGGGCATATCCAAGGTCCTTGTGATTGCAAGCCATTAAAAAAAAGAAAGCAAACTGTACATGGCTAAAAACCTGAAGAACCGGTTCTTACCTCACAGCAATGGTTATCCATATCATGAGATGAGTTATGAGATCAATGACCATGACCATGACCCAGGTCAGACCATAACTTTTTTTATCTGACCGCTGTGGACGTATGAATGGTTTCTACATACCCTCCCACCTCCCCCACATGGAAAGAATCTATATGAACATATATGCGCATATACGCTACCTATAGGCCAAATCCAGGTATATCTATGTGCTTTTAGAGGGCAGATAGGTCTCCTATATCGCTTCTTTATTTCCACATCGAGGCCCTATATGTACATACAAGGTATATGTCTCCTACATAGCTCATATACCCAGTGGTAGGTTCTGTTTGTCATACCTATTGTGTGGCTCATATCTCACTTTTGCAACTGTCATACATGATGCCTAGCTCATATTTTTATTCTCACGGTAATATCTGCATATTAGTCCAAAGTACCTCACAGAAATAACAAGAATTTCGCGCAATAACTGATTAATCGAATGTGAACACGTGAAACTGGCATCACATTTGATCCTAAATACATGTTGACATGTGACAACGGCATGTTATGTGCAAACCATTCATCATTAACTATGGCAAGTTTGAGGAGAAAAAAAGCTGATATCAACGCAAATATCTAATACTATTTGTTAAATTTTTTTCCTGAAACATTAACAAGGTGACCAATTCTTTCTTGACCATACTTATTTCCATTCTATGAAGATTGAGTTGAGTATTGAGGAAGAGAAGGAAATTTATAAAAACAAAATGGTTTGATTATGTTTAATCAATTAAGCATTTTTTCAAGTTTAAGTCACTGCAAGATTCACCACATTAGATAAAATTGGATTCACATCATTACTGCTCATACACACCCGCTGAAAGGTAATACACTACACTGTTACATCCACCAAATGCAATGTTTTATACCTTGTCTGTAATGCAGTTTCTAGATGAATATGGCTCAGAGGTCCTTAGTCTAAATGTAGCAAAATAAACAAAAATAACAAATTAAATGTACACAGATGAACATACATTCAAGTAAACATGCCTTTCAAAAGTCATTTTCATCCCCACATCTATTTGAGTATTTCACTGTGGTTGATGAATTTGAAGACAAAGTCTACATTTCTGCTCACAGTTTTAATGAACAGACACTTGTCTTTTTCTGACATGCTTGTGTAGCATCTAAAGTTCCCAGACTTTTTCCTACAGGGATGAAATAACAAGGATTCTTAAATTCCCACATGCAAAGGGAACCTACATAAACATATAGGTTTTAATCCCCGCCCAGTGGTCGGCAGCTCTTTTCAGACGTAGCGTGCATTGGCCAATGCGCTGCAGGGATGCAAATTGCTAAGGGCCTGCTGGGAAGGGTTACGTAGATTAGAGTTCCCTTAGGCGCATCCTGTTGGCCAGATTATAAAATTATAAAATCGCTTATAAAATTGATTCTAACAGCTTTGAAGAAATGATTTCCTAATCCTGCTTTTAATTTTGCAAAATTGCAGAAGGAAACGTCACAATATGAACTGTGAGCGCATACGCAGGACCTGGAGCGAGACCGCGGAACAACAACGTGCACCCGAGCCGCGAACAGGGATCCCTAATCGTGAGAAATACCCAACCACTTGCACACAATCCCCCAATGGAGCATCCCAGACTCGAGTGTGACCAGGGATTACAAACGAATAAATTTTTTTTTAGTTTCAATGTACAACCACATATAGATTTCGCTTATATGTGACATATAGGTACACATATGTCCCTATAACATATGAAAATGGCCACTTTTATGTATGTTGCATATATGCGAAACCTATATTTGGCCCTATATTAAAACCTATATGTTTATATAGGTTCTTTCCGTGTGGGCCACTCCTGCACCACTGTACTGCACACCCCTCAAGTGTGCACCGTGAAAGATTTGGACTCTTAAAGCTATCATGTTAACAACCTCACAGCAAGAGGGTTGTGGATTCGGATCTGGCCTGGGGCCTTTCTGTGTTCTCCTTGCATGTTCTCCCCATGTTCGCGTGGGTTTTCTCCGGGTACTCTGGTTTCCTCCCACAGTCCAAAGACATGCATGTCAGGTTAATTGGAGGCACTAAATTGCCCAAAGGAATGAGTGTGAGAGTGAATGGTCTGTGAATGGTGTGAGCGCCCTGCGATGGATTGGCAACCTGTCCAGGGTGGGTCCCTGCCTTTGCCCGTAGTCAGCTGGGATAGGCCCCGGCTCACCCCACGACCCTAGTGAGGAATAAGCAGGTAAAAAAAATGAATGAATATCATGTTATGTCTCAGGGTTCTGCTGCATGGCCAAATATAAGCTGTGTGACTTCCTGCTAGTATTGTGCAATAAATTTAAACAGTATGTACTAAAAAAGCAAATTAACCAAAAATGACATTTTACTCACACATAAATGGTTCGTGGTTGCAAATTATTAATGCAAGTTCCAGAATGTTCTGCAATAGATAGATATTTGAGGGTGATGCATCGCATTATGGTCTCTCGTTATTTGTTTATATGACAAACAAGGACGTTTTTCAAAGTATACTCCTTTGCAATAATGTTAAGGTGCAGATCTTGCAAGCTCCGCAACTAAAGTATCCCAGGATGACCTTCTTCTAGACCATTCATCTGCCTTTTTAACATTCATACAACTGCTTGCATTAGGGGAGGGCTGTAAATGTATGACTGATGGGCTCCTCTCGCCAGCTTTCTGCTCCTTGTCTTCTCCAGTCATTCTCTCCTCTCTTCCTTGCCTGTCCGTCTATATTTGGAACGGATGTTTTAATTATGCATGCTGCTGGGGTGCTTTTAGTATTATGGCCTGTTTTGGGGCACAGTTATTTTCAGTCCTGTACTGTATGTGAATGACAGTTAAAAAGTGCCGAGTAATAATCAAGTGCAAGATATTTTATGAGAAGAGTAATTTCATTAAAAGATTATTTGTTCATCATTTTATCATTTACAGCACATCCAAATACAGTATTATTGCTTTTGTGTGACATATTACCGTGGTAGAATGAATGAAGCGCTCAGACTGATGAAGTTGATAAAAAGTTTTCAAAGGACAAAATATTTCCCTCGGCAATGCTCTCAAACTATAAGGCAGAAAACATCTTAAATCTCTGTTCTTATGAGTAATAAAGCTACAAAAATGGCCTGTGTGAGACTTTTCCGGTTCATTTATCAGTTCATATTTTTCTGGGTAAAATTGTGAACAGTTTGTACATACAAATCATATTAAATATGACTTGAACTTGTGTAGACATGTTTTGTAGTCCAGTCATCACCATACACAAGATATCTTCTCTGGTGGTGCTCTGCCGCTGCCGATCCTATGATGCAGTCATCTTCAGTTTCAGCTTGTTTCTGGGAGTTTGCACCTTCAGTCTTCCCTTAAAATGTAAAATGAATATTCGACAGGGATTGACTTAGCCAACAGATGAAAAATAAGAAAAATGTGTCACAGTCCAATGAATTATGGTGCTCAATGTACATTTAATTGCAAAAAACATACATATTTCCCTTCTCATTGCACAGAAAAAAGGCACTGTTACAGCATGTTATCTTGCTGTGGACTGGCATTTGATTATAACCGCTTGGGTTACTGGAACATTTGAAGCACCTAATACTAAAACCACATAAGTCACACTTGACTTGTGGGGTTTTAGTATTCAGTGCTTCATTTATGTTCTTAATGTGCAGAGCGTATGGGCTGACCGTTGACTGCTGTGTGCAGCATTGTTGGTACGCAGTCCCTAATAGAAAATAATGTAAAAAATTTCTTAATATTTAGCAGGGTTGTCAGGCAAGACACCTTATGACAGCTGCTTGTCATTTTCACAGCAAATAATTGTTGTGCTAGAACACACAAATAAGACAGAATCCAATGGGAATTAGCTCAGGCTGTTTTTATACTCTTGAAAGGTTGACAGTTTGTAGTTCAGAGTAATTATAGTGGAATTTTACAAGATGTAGCCCTTACACAATATTTCATTTGGTGTTTAGAAATGTTTAGAAATGAAATATTATTCAACATCCTTCCTGGTAAAATACTAAATAATTCTCATCAATTATTAAACAGAAAACAGAAAATAACTACATCACAATAACAACTATCAAGTAACTCGCTAGTCTACTTTGCGTCACAAATTTCAGAGCACAGCAACCACACACAGATCACAGACAGGCTGCTTGGGCATCATTCATTTATAGGAGCATTTTCAGTACCCGAATGAAGAGTATCATCAAAAAACTGTCTGAGATTAGGCAGGAGCAAACGGGTACATCGGAGGTCAGGCCAGACATAGTAGTGGGGACTGGTGTGTGTTCAGAGGCCGAGCAGACAAGCCAAATAGAGGGCAGGTGCATGGAGGGCAGATGCACGCTCTTGCACTTAGATGCAGACGTATCTGGGAGAGCCGCCACTTGCCAAGACCGCAGGCACTGATTAAACACTGAAGACGGAGAACAGCAATCTGTACAAATGAGAGACGAGGACCAGGAAGTTAAATGCACAAGGATGACAATCAACGGAGTGGAAAAGACAGGGCAAGTATGGGGAGGGAACACAAGGGGGGGAGGGTTGGGGGGAGTAAAATGCAACAATAATTAAATAAAAAGAATTCATTAACAAACGAAATTGAAACTGACAAGGATGGCTAGACAGCGGGGAAAACAATTAAGGAAAACACCCAGGACGAGACACCTTATGAGTTTGTTGAGCCGAGGAATTTCTTTCTTCAAGGGAGAGGGACATGACAGCATGCTAAAGCTTTATTTCTGCTGAATGATTTCAGGACCTACAAACCTGAACCACAGAAGCCGGGGTAATCCACGCCATATTTGCCTTATGCACCGCAGAATCAGGGACATCGGGCTACTTTGTGAAAAAAAACCTCTGTATCAGCACACAACTCATTTCAGAGCGATCCAGTGGCAGTAAACAAAAACAGGCTGAGTCGTCTATTTTTAGCTGCCAGCTTGGTGGGTTTACTATTGATTAGAAGATACAAAATATTATGGGGAATATACCTTGTGGTGGAAGAGGTTTTTTGCTTTCTGTTAATATTCCTTACCGAGCTGGCCACTCACTAATATGTCTTTGTCTTCGCCTGAACCGGCATTTTGTCAACCGGAAATGAAAGTTACAAATGCATTAGATATTGAGGTGGGCTGCATTACAGTCACAGAACTTTGACAGAATACAAAACAATGTATTTGATTGGTTAGGCCATCTGTGAGAGAGTAGAATCACTGGATAAGTTTTACTACACCAAATTAGTTCACAATGGCCTCCAGCCTAAATTGCTAGAAAAACAGGAATAATTGTGAAGTCATAGATACTATTTATCTAAGGATCCAGTGAGGACATGGCGGCTTCAGTTATCTCTTCCAAAAAGTTAATAATAATAATGCCGGATGGCATGTATGAGACACAGACCGCACAGAGCCTTGGATTCTGATGACGGAAAAGAAAACAGACTGAGGGAGAAAGAGAGGCGCACACACATATGGAGACAGAGAATCCACCAGGTGCATAGCAGAACGAGGGCACTCTAACAACAGCACTATACATCTGCATGGTGTACCATGATAACTCTTGCTATGTCTGTTTATAATTGTTAAAGAATGAGTTGGGAAACAGTCCCACTAGACCCAGTTATGCCTCAGGCACTATCAGTTCAGCTTGCTGTTTCTAAGCTGTGCCCACTGCCCAAAAATGTGCCTGAAATATTGTCATCTGCCAATCCCATTCCCCGTTTTTTGATCATCTTGGTGACCTGAAAGGTCGACTCACCCCCGTCTGAGGGTCTCCCCTGCAGTATTTGTGGCATTTCTCACCATGGTATTACAGTAGCTCAAAGAAATTCCCTGAATCTATGGTGATCTTTGGTGATGTCCTCCATGACATCACAGCTGTACTAGAAATACTCGTAAAGATGGTTATAAAACATTGTCCACTGTTCCTGTTCCCTTCTGAATGCATGCTGCCATCTGCTGAGCCACACGGGTGAGTACTCAAACATCCTTTCAATTCCTTCTGGAATCTATCAACTGTGCTATTGCGTTCACTTTGACAACTGATCCTGACTGTAGTCGAAGCGCCATTTTTCCAGTTCAATAGTCCCCATTTTCTCTTCTAGCCACTCAGGGTAGGGTTAAGAACACTCGGCAATACTTTTTTACATCTCCTGCATTCCAAGGAGCCAGAAAGTTCATTGTCCAGAAGTTACTGAATCACTTGCATGGTCTTGTGACCGTTTGAGGTTAAACTGCCTAGTTCTTTGATGGTTGCTCTCATGTTTGTCCAAGACATTGCTTCGTTTGATTCAATCATAGCTGCGTTTTAACCTGCTCCTGTGCACGTAACAATGGGGCTGTACATTCTTTTTGAACTGTGGCTGCAGCATTTTCACCTGCTCATCTGTTTGTAATGACCAGACAGCGGTCATGACTGACAGAAGAACCAAACGCGAGTCAGGAAATCCAAAGCCGTAGTCGTTTATTCAGACAATAGGTCGGGAAGCCAGGGGTAGCACAGAGACGTAGTCAGGCAGGCAAGGTTCGTACACGAAAAATCAATAAATACAGCAACCAAAACAAAAGGGCTAAGCAAAAGAGTAATCAGTCAGATACAGGCTATAGTTGTACACGGGAATCTAGACGAGAATATAAAGCACTGGCAAGGAGAAAAGGAATGAAGATCTGACAAAGCTCTGCAGTGAAATGAGACATTTATATACTCAAAGAAATGACTAAACTAGGCGGGGAATAGGATAGGTGGGAGTTGCTAAACAATTAAATATAATGAGCACATGAGGGAAAGACAAACCATGATCACGCATCACAATTGACAGACCAATCCTAAACATGAGAACGGACTCCGATTAGGGAGTTGCCTAAGTGAATAATAGAACGAGAGGCAGCTCGAGGTAAAACAGGTGCGAGAGATCGCAGTAATCAGCAGAGTCAGGGATAGGAAACGGGAGGGCGGAGTTTACAGACTAGAGCGAATGCAAAGAGCATTAGTAAAAACGAACAACGTGATATTTACACACCACTACATGACAGGTGAATATTAATACACAGAAGTACTCAGGATGAGTATATTAGTCTATGTTAGTAATGACATTACGTAACATGAAGTATTGGTCTTAATTAATATGTTAATCTGAGAATAGCGGGAATTAGGCCTACAGGAAACGAGACGTGAAGGAAGATTTTCGGAAACCACGAAAACCCACGGAAATCACCGAATAGATGCTATAACGCGGACAGGGAAATGCATTGCTTAAATACATAGAAGACGTACATGACATGACTGGGGCAGACGAGGTGCTATGCATGGAAAGGAAGACATGGCAAGATAACTAATGATCTAAACTTGAAAAATAATAAAACAAGGAAATCCAAACTACCAAAATACAATACATAATCCTAAGAATGGTCAGTCAAAGCAATGGTCACTAAACACAGAAATCCATAATCATGGCAAAGCCAGGCACAGAACTAAAACAAGACATGAGCAGAATGAAACAAGAAAAAATACAGATTATGACAACAGCCATGTATTCGTTTTTCATTTCGGCCGACTCCCTCATAGGAGATAATGTACTCTGAGCTCCATCTACAGAGGGTTCTGATGGTGTGCCAGACTTGACATTTCTACAGGACCTATTCCATTGTCAGGCTTGCAGGTTTTTCTCATGACACAAGTCTGATGCATCCCCCACTCTCTCCAACTGATTTAAATAGCTAATTTAAACCCATTGCCCTCTGCCAACTTATTTCTAATTTACGCTTGTGATCAGTTATCTCCTCGTCTTGGTCATCTCTTTCCTACTTTAAGCTTTCCATTTATTTTTTTCAACTCCTCACCAATTTACCTTCCTCACTGCATTTTAGGTCCCACCTTTCAGCATGGTTCTGCTGCCATGCATGACTCCTAGTTTCACATGGTTGCACTGTATCTAAAAATTTCTTTGCTCTACCCAAGAACCCTTTAACATTCCAGTTATGATTTATACCAATGGCTCAAGACACCTGCACCTCAAGGTTTCTTGCTCCTTTCGTAAGAGCTCCCATTGCCCTCTGCCTGCTAACCTGGTCCTCCTTCCAGTGGGAAGGGTCTGTTTTAATCCTCTACACTTGTCCACATCGTCATTAATAAACTCTCATCTCCTTTAACAACTCTGCCTCCAGGGGCTCATTTTTGGCTATTAATTTGTGCCATTTTTCAGCCGCACCATTTCAAAACTGTCAAGGGTGCCAGTATGATCACATATAGATTACCCGGAACGAACATCTAATAAGCAAATGACAAATTAATGAGAAAATAGAGTCCTGGGATGCCATTCAATAATGAACGCAAGCCAATGCAAATTTGCATTTATGAAATTCCATTTCATCAATGAACAATTAACCACCACAACTCAACTCACACATCAAATTGTATCCAAGAATGTATTAGGAACATGTTATATTTGCAGTCTGCCTTAATTAATAGAAAATTGCACGCTGTCCCTGCATTGGGAGAGTTTGCTTGGCACTTCCATTGTTGCATTGTGTTAATGGAATTTCCAGCTGGCCTTCTTATCAGCACTTTATGTAGTCTAGCAAAAAAATATCTTCATTCCTCTGATATATGATCTAATTACTGAGCTAATCATTGATTCCCCCTTCAGTAAGACACAAGCCTTGTCTTCCTGAAAGAGATTTATCAGCCCTTTCACTTAGAGGACATCATCATTATCCTCTGACAATCCGCGGAGGTCTCTGACAGAGGCGATTCTTTCGATTGCCTTTTGGGAAAAGGGAGAAATCCAAGGGGATATAGAGAAATGCATGCACAGGAAAGATTGTGATAATTACTAATCATAGGACATTGCAGTGAGTTAGCACTTGCTGGAACACTGTGTGTCTGTTCACTGGATGGAAGTGATTTGAAGAGGGTTAGTTTAAACTCCATTTTTGAACTGAGAAATCCACGGAGGAAAATATTGCAAAGCTGGAACATAGTACCCTGAGGTAATATTAAGTAAACACCATGATGTTAAATGAAGCAGAAAAACTGGCATTGCTTCCAGGCATTAAGACAGAGCTGGTAGCATTTGAACTCTTTTATGTAGTCAGAGTATTTGTCAAAGCTTTTTTACAGTGTATACAGTAAACTCAGCAGTCATGTACAGTCACGGGATATCATTCCCATTCATTCACCAATGGTTGAGTGCATTAGAATGGCTATAATTCATTGTAATAGCTGGTGCCTTTGAGAAATTACTGCTTTTCACTGCGGATTATGGTGGCAGATAGAGTCAACTTTAAGATTATTGCTGCCTTGTCATAAATAGTGCATTTCTTTTATAATATCTTGAAATTCAATCATAATAATGATTTTATTCTTTCCAATTGAGAAAATGCATTAACCCTTTGAACAAAGAAGTAGGGAGTCTGGAATATTGCCATTCTAGTTTTAAATGTCTCTGCTCTTAATAGGCCTGATTCAAATTAGTGCCTTGTACAAAAATATCAAACATCTGCAGCTTGTCAAGGATTTGTAAGGAAGCAACCATATGAATCAGGTGTGATAAGAGCAGAGGGACATCTACAACATGCTGGGATAAGGCTCTGCAGGAGCAGGGTCCCTGACCCCTGCTTTAACCTATACTGTATTTCGCAAAAAATTGCCAATATGTTTATAACTCCATTTCATCAAATCTTACTTTTTGGAGCAATGTCCTGAAAGAAAAAAGGCAATTCTATTCAGTTCTGTGGAATAATGTACATAGTAACATAAACTGTAAATTTTTTTCTCTTATACCAAAAGGTTAGATTATTACAAAAACTTCTATTAAATAATTTGCATTCCACTATTTAATTCTTATTGGACTGCTTTGTCTTAAAATCCATCTTAAATGATTCCTCCTTCCCAATTTCCTCTATTTTTGAACATTTGACACATTGACACATTTTTTTATTTTGAATCTTCACGCAACATTTTAAAATGATCATTTAATTCACTGAAATATTAGAATGTCCAAATTCAACTGGCCCAGAGTAGCAATGCAATTTCCCCCTCCGTTACACAATCAGATAATTTTAAAAATTGAATCAATAATTTGGCAAAATTGGACTAGAAACACCCAGGCTTGATTACAGTTTAATTTTGCCATCTCTAAAAAAGAAAACTGTGCCATGATCAAACGAAATTGCCAGAGATGAGACAGGAAATCATGAAATAAACCAGACTGGAAAGGGTTGAAAAGCTGTCTCTCAATTTCTAAGGCTGGATGTCCAAGCACACCACATTGAGAGCCATTATCGCCAAACTGAAAAAACTTGGAAACCTTGTGAGTCTTCCCAGGTGTAGCCAGAAGTATCTTACAGAACCATGTTTTCAGCTCTCTTCAATAAAATCCTGAGGCAGATTATCTGTTCCTTCATCCATGAGCTGTTGCTCAGGTATAAGTGGGTTAAGCAGCAAGAAAACAATCCAAAGCATGAGATCAAGTCCTCCTCTAAATGGTGCATATCATCTGAAATTAAGATTTGAGTGGCTAAGTCAAAGTCTTAACTTGAACTGCATTAAGATGCTGTGGCAGGCGTTAACCAGGCTGTTCATCCTCAATAACTCTCCAATGCAGGTCATTTAACCCTTAAATGCCCAACTATAGTAAAAGTTGAAAGAAAAATCTATGTATTCTGTTAATATGTCCTGGGGAGGGGCTAATAACAACCCAATAGCAATTTTAATTCTTGGTGACCTTTGACCTCATTTTAGTTTTGTGACATATATGTCACAATGGGCATTTCGGGGACCTTATTGCTAAAATGACTTGAATGACAAAACAGTTGAGACATGGCTGAAGTATTAGACTTAACTTATTTTTCATTAGCTTACCTGTTCGTCTGCTTTATCCAGTGGGTGCTGATCTATCGCGAGGATTCCACCATGGGGGGGCCATATTGGAAAGGTTAGCTGGTGCAGCCAGTGTGGTGTCAGTTCCACTTTTATGCATCAGATGGCAGCACTGATGGTCTAAATATGCCACTATGGGCATTAGGTTGCAAGATTTATGTGGCGTCAGTGGTTTTGACAACCCCCAAATTCATGTGACAAATTTTTCACAGGGGGCATTTAAGGGTTAAAGCAATTCTGAAAATTATAGCAGGACAAAGTTTATCTGCAGTATCCACAAATTGGAACTACAGCATCAAAAGCATTCTGCTTCATAGGAACTAAGGTAGCAATGCACATGTGGATATTTCATTATCTGACAGGATATGAATGTGAACCTTTGAACCCCAGGGGACACTCTCTTCGTCTCAGTTCTTGTCAGCAGATCTCACTCCATTGTCACATAAAAGCACCAGTATCTGAGGCGGGTATGCCCTCTTTAATGTGAATGATACGCATTTGAGTGTGTTCGTTCCTATTTGTGTACTGTGGTGCTCTCTGATATCCTAAAAATGCTTGACAGTATGAACTTCCAGAGTGAAGATGACAAAGTTACAAGAGTGCATTTTCAATCAAAATGCTCCAGAAAAGTGTTTCAAAGTAACCACCCTCAGTTTTAAGTAACAACAAGCACTTTTGTTCAATGAAACTGAGCACAAACGATATTTTTTTTCACACTGAAGGAATCACAACAGGATTTTACTAGAGAAAGCAAACATTGATCTTGAGCAATGTTTTAACTTAAATCAGAGCAGTATCAATATCATGGACACCGGAAAGGAAATTTATCTCGGCCCTAAATCAAACAAACAATAAAAAAAATCACCTTTTAACTCAGTGTATGACTTGAAAAGACTGAAATACTGCTTTCCGCACAGATAAGGAAAGATCTTTATTACCTTTACCAAGGAGGTTTTTCACTCCTGTTTGTCTGTTTGTTAACAGGATAACTCAAAAATTTATGAATGGATTGGCATGAAAGTGGGTAGGATGGCAGGCGGTAGTGCAAGGATGAGCTGATTCAATTTTTGGAAATGATACAGAACATCTGGATTCTAGAACCGGAACAAAGTAACATATACAGTCTTATGCAAATTAATTGAATAAAGGTGCTTGTCAATTGAATGGGCTGAATGGAGCGCAAATAGCTCCAAGTGATGAACATTTACATGACCACCTCAAAGATCACTGCATAGTACCTTTTAGCCACGTTTCATTAATTTCCTTGACTTGTATGATGCAACTAATGCGATAGCATCATCAGCACAGTACTGTAACTGTGTTGGACTGGCCTGGTAATTCACCTGACCTCAATCCTATTGAGAATCTCTGGTCCATCATCAAGTCAAGGCTGCAGCAAAAGGACCATACCGCAAAAGCCAAAGTCATCGATGCAGTTGTCTGGGTGTGGCATCACGACAAAGAAGTCAAGGCAACCGAGTCAGCTCTATGCCGAAAAGGGTGGAGCAGCTTATCAAGAACCGTGGAGGACACATCTCATACTGAGTGTTGAATGTAGATTCTATTCAAGTAATAAATAGCCTGAAAACTTTTGTTGTTAGGTTTTTCCCACTCCAGCCTGCTTTATCCAATTAAATTATCCTATTTATCCAACACTGTATCTGAACAGAACGATTGTCCCATATTTAATGAACATATTTTCATAAAAATTTCAGCGTTACATAGAATCTACGCTAATATAGAATTGATTATAGTTGTTGGTGGTCTGGATAATATTCTTGTGGATCCAGAACCAATAATATTGATGTACGTGCACTACTGAACGCTCTTCTGGTTGAATCTGACCCGGTATTATTGTAAAACAATAACTTCTGAATTTCTGATAAAACCTAATGTGATATACACATGTAAATAACACAAATTTACATATTAACAACAATATTCACCAGATCCCAAAAAATTCCAAGAGAATTCGAATACTGTGCATTGCTATGTTTAGCAGTCCACAAGCACCGGTATACATGTTCACTTGTCGGGACGTCCTTTGTGTGTATGTGGGAATATCACACAGTAATCTATGCAGCGGTAACCTTGACGTTAATGAGGTCTCACAGTTTCATGGCTGAATGCCCCGAGGTCAGGCAGGGAGCAGCCAGGGATGAAGGGTTTTTTAAATACAGAATGCTGCCTCATCACAGGATATGGAAGAGCCAAGGAGCCAGTTCACTGTCCATCAACACATTTTAGTAAATGCTCATGAGTCAGGTATTTCACATATTCAGTTTGAAAAAAAAAAAAAAGAGAATACTGTTTCAGAAGTGTTGAGTGCAACATCCATGTCCCAGTATATACAACCCATATACACATATGTAACATACAAACCCAGCTCTCTGGACTGCCCATAAAAAGTACTTCTGTCAATTTCTCAGAATGCTTTGTTAAAGTGTGCCACATTTAAAGTTATTTCTTGTTAATTAGCACAACTGCGATTCTCATCAAGGAAAATTAGTATTCGGCGCAAGCGAGGGAGGGGGAGATGAGGCTTCTGCATTGATGAAAGGGCTCTTCCCCCCTGACATTTTGACAGCATCGAATCCAGTGGCCCCACAGAGCTCCGCTGTAGTGAACTCCGAGGTCAGCGGTGGCTGTAGTAATTACCATGATTATTATGATTACAGCCACAATTATTATCACCATTAAGCAATTTGCATAGCAGCCATTGTTGCTGAAATTCCATGTGACCGCTTGCATTCAAAGCAGATAAACTTGTCTGGCCTCCAATATCTGGGTTTGTTTTAAATTCATTATGAGCATAACAACCTATTCTGAGCTTCCCTGAGCAGCTGGGAGGCAGGAAACATATATCATGTTATTTTCAGTCATGGATTCTTGCAGAGAAGTCCTTGTTATTTTAGATAAATGCCCAAACTCTTTGAATCGTTGAATATTTCAGTTCTGCACTTCCTTTTTTCCCCCATACAATTAGAGATACAACAACATACAGACAGGAAAACAATACACACGCTAAAAGAAAAATCATTATTTCACAGAGTCTCACGATTAATACCACCCTTTTATTACGTATATCCACTGCATTTATAAAGCAAAATTGGCAGAACATTTTTAAAAACGGAGAAAGAGGAAGGGAAGAAATTATAGTTTGGAGGCTGAGGATTTTCATGTCTAACTGCATTACTACTGGGGCAGCTTTGCATCGACATCAAAATGCCTTTTTGTTGCAGCATGTGCTTGTGTCCAAGGCTGCACCATCAGACACAGCAAAATGTGAAAACAACCAAATCCATCACACGCCCTGGTAACTTTATTTTTTAATTGACTAAATAAAGTTATGCAATGCACAAAAGATTTTTAATGCTTTTTTATGCTTGGTCATGCAGGTTTTTTACCTATGGAGTTGGCACATTCATCACTGGAGCGCATTCAACATTCAACACTGACCACCACGGCCCGGGTTGCGCCAGTGCCCAGCAGCCTTTTCAGAGTAGCACACAACTGGCTTTGTGTTGCATGGAAATAGGTTGGGAGGGATCTACAGTTTTGGAATATAGGATTTTTGCATTGTTCGTTGTCTAAGGGCTTCCTGTCAGCCAGCCGGGCGCCTATCAGTAAAATTCCAAGCTTCTGCATGTTTGGGATCCCTCCACCCTGGCTCAGGCATAGATTTCTCCAAAGCATAGTTGCTATGTTTGCAACTTACATGGCTAGCTCGACCACATACAGTCAATGATTCCCATTCAGTAAGTTAGCGACTATTCTTTTGGGCAACACACCACAGAGCTTGCTTCCCACTTCCTCGCCCGTGCCCAAGGCTCTGTCTCTTGCTAGTACACTTGCGGTAGCTGTTGGCGTTCAGCTGCATCCTTATTGTCGCCGATTTCTTCCTCATTTTCCATCTCTCCTACCTCTCCATCATCATCATCATCATCATTGTTGCTAACTTGCTAGTTGTTGAACTTGCACTTCAATCATCCCCTTCAACTTCCATGTCCAAATCAAGTAAAAAATTTGACATTGGATTTTGATGTCTTGCTTGCAATGTAAAACGCACGTACAATAGCCTATGCGTCAAAGCTGATCGCACGAGTCACGTCACAGCTCTTGGCCCGATTCACAGTGCTTTTCAAGGGCGATTTTGGGGGTTGCCGAAAGCCTGTTTTAAATCCACGATTACTCTATTCCGCTATCATCTCCGGGTGAAAAGTGCTGATAGTTTAAGAGAGTTTTGCATGCCCTTTCGGATGATACCAAATAAGACAATTTTTTATGAAGTTTCAAATCAATATAAGTCTACTTTAAGTTACAAACTAGGTGCTGAGCATTCATGTGCCCAAACATGCCTTCTAGTGAGCCTCTCTTCGTAACTGTGATATGCCTGCAAATGAGGGCCCTGAAATAAATGAGTGAGAGCGGATGAAGCTGCTCCTTCAAAGCACTGGGGGTTAATCAAACACTCTTGCATATAGATGAATTCAAGTTTTTCAATGATGTAGAGGAGGACGAACCACCCTTCAAATAAGTGGTCCTGATAAAATGTACTCTTATTCTCACAGATATTGCGGTTGTCATGATTCATCTTTCAGAGCATTATAGATGAAGGCAGATAATAGCAATATGTGAAGGATCACTCTCCTTAATTGATGCCCAGTGTGTCTCCAAATCAACAATTAATGTTCAAATATAATTTTACATCAGTGGGTGGCTGTTCAATTCCTGCACCACTGGTAATCTATACTTGGATTGGAACATTCTGGAAAGCACAGTGAAAGATTAGTCACCCTGGGGAGGATGAAATAATTGGGCAGGATGCGCGCACCAAAAGATCACAGAGATACGTTTCGAGTCACCGCTTTCCTAAGTGCACACTTCTGTTCTGTGCACTGTAAAGGATCTGAGATTGAATGGCCATTGCTCATGAGTGGAGAACAAAAAATGATACTACTTACGGTGTACTTTAGTAAAGTGCACATCTACATCTGCATAGTACTTCCTTTAATATGTGATATCTGGTTAGCGCTACTGCCTCGCAATAAGGAAGATCTAGGCTCGGCTGCCCACTGCTCCCAAGTAACCGTAATGGGTCAAATAAAGAAGACAAATTCTAAAGGCTGGGGAGCTGAAGATGCCGGTCCTTAAGTGATGAGCCCAAATACACCATAAAGCTTGACTCATGGTTGATGCTCAACACGTCTGATTAGGGTTGCTAGGCAGAAAATATGTATTTCTGACGGAAGAAAAGTGTCGCTCAAGACTTTCCTCTCATGTTGCACACCTGAAGAATTTTGCTCTGTTACAGACATGGTCATGTTTTGTCAGGCAATGTGATTTGGCAGGATATAGGTACCAATCAGGATGACATAATGCAAAAAAAAAAAACAAGCCAACTTGAGGATAGCGTCTAGTTACCATGGAGACCACTGAAACATAAATAGAAAACGTCACACAGCTCTTTCAATTTTGTCAAGCAACAGCCATCAAAAGTGTCGAGTGCCCTACAATAAATCAGGCTTTACTCCCCGTGAGGATGTACCATACTTGCTATCTGCATATTATGTGCAATAGCAACTGGCTCTGGCAGAGCTGCAGGGCAGTGCATGATTCAGCACCACTCGCACTGTCCAACCCTGCTGTCCTCCCACAGCTGTATCCACTTACACATTCATCAGCCAAGCAGCTTAAGAATAGAGTGTAGCCACTTTGACGTGAGCTCATGGTGGTCTCTCCCAACCCCCCCTCACCACCACCATCACCAGCACCACCACCTACTTCCTTTCCAAAACTTTCCGAAGAAATAAGACTGAGAACTTCCCAGAGATCACTGGGAGTGATTAAAGACGTTAGTCTTTTATGAAATTTATCATGCCGGTCAAATTGACAGGAAATAATTAAACAACTGTTACAAACAAAAAAAAAAACAACTGATGAAGTGTGTGCCTGTGTCTGTGTGACGTCTTTGAAAAAGAACTTCCTGATTCGCGGTAGGACACATTACATTCACTGTGCTCTATTCACTCAGGTAGTCATATCGGACCAATTGCTTGTTATTTGTATGAAGTTAAACATCAGCACTTTTGGTGCAGCTAGCCCTACCCAGTTTTAGTTGCCAACTGTTTCCACTTCCCATCATCACGATTCCCTCATCTATCATTGAAAATGAATGACAGTGTATCGCTGTAGTCGCTAGACATCACTGCAGTGTGAATGCCCTTTTAATCTTATCCACCTGGGACTTGCCATCAGAGGGATTACATCTCTGCTCTCACCTCGCCTTAAAGCCAATTACTTCTCCAAACCCGTTCTCATTCACGTTTCTTAATTTGCAACTAACTATTAATTTGTTCAGTTGCAAGGATCAATTACTGCCCATTTCCCCTTGCGTCAATGTTCATTGCAATAATTATGAAGCATTTTCTTTTTCACATTAATGGTGACATAAAACGTCAATGTCTTTTGAGGTGTCAAAATTCTTGTAGCTCACAAAATGGTATCTACATTTTTTTCTGCGTCAATGTTCAATGAGCTTGATAGGCGTGAGAAGACATTTTTAAAAATGCGGTTTTGCCGACTCAGGTCTGTGTGTTACGTTTGCTTATGTAAAATTAAAACTGTCCACAACTAGTGACATTAATATAATGCAGGTTAACTCTCTACCTGTTTCTGATTAAGAATCAGACAATTAATTCAACTGAGCAAATAGGCTACCAATAAGCTGCATTGCCATTAACGATTAAGACATACAGGTTTGCATCAAAGAGGATGGCTACAATATGAGATCGCAAGGATGGGTTTTAACTGAAATTTCCCGAAATTCCACCTAAGGTAAAATGCTGGACAGTAAATGCTGCTAAAGATGTTAATTAGATAAGGTTTAGATTTTGTTACTAATTAATCAATTAGATACAGTTGTAATTACAGTTCATACTATCTCATATTTTAGCCTTCCTACAACTATCCCAGAAGCTGGACTATAAAGGCCAGATAATTGATTTTTCCTCCATGAAAGTTTGACACACAGCATGCTTGTTATGATTCTGCCCTTTCGTGTGTTGTCCCCTGCTTATTTATGCTTGTGATTCACTTTCGTTTCTTTCATTCCAGCTCTCAGTTCAGCCATCTGACAATCGCTCCCAATCTGTTTCCAGTGGTGTGGCGTGATTGCCTTCAGCGTGCCTGTGTCTCATCGTCTAATCACGTTTCTACTTTCGGTTTGGCTTTGGTATTTCATTCATTGCTTCCAGCTGTCTTTAATTCCGGGTCTTGCAAAACTGAGTGAATGCTTTCCCTGATAGGATATTACTAACACGTACTAATTAGCACTTATTAAGGGTGATTGTAAATATTTCGTCACGTAGTATTAACCTTGATTAACTCATTTAGCGAACGTATGTGTTTCTGGCTTTTGTGATTTCAATCTGAGCTTTCTGATTAACTGCATTTAAAAGTTGCATTTCTGCATTTCTTGAGGTGCTTTTTCCTCGTCACGTTTAGATTGACTTATCTAAACTGTTTAGCTTGATTGCTCGTCTCAGCATCTTGTCTTGAGTCATTATTGTTAACCCGGTCCTCGTGTGATTGTTTATTAATCCCATGTGTTTCTCTTTCAGTGTGATTGCATTCCGAGTCCCCGCCTCCCCTCGTGATGATATAAGCTCCAGCTTTCCATGCAATTGTCAGACGGTTCCTCGTATTTGTCTACATGGTGAAGTCTCAGCTCCCTGTGTGTTCTGAGTGTCTCCCGTGTATGATTCCCGAGTCTTTCTGTTTGCTGCGCTTTAGTCTTGTCTGCCCCGTGTATAAGTCTCCCAGTGTGTCCGTCAGTATAGTTAGGTTCAGTTTTTGTTTTCTTAGTTTATCCTCTCTTGGAGAGTGTATTTCTGTTTTCCCCTGCCTTTGGCAGAGTAACTTAGTTTTCCCATTTTTCAGTGCTTGTGCACGGTGTTTTGTTTCTGGTGTGTCTGCCAATTTTCCCTTTGTGTTTGTGTTTAATAAACACTTCTGGATCCTGCACCTGGTGTTCCTCTGACCTCTTCTTACAATTCTTTTTCAAATGCATTTTCAATGCATGCCATGTGTCAAACTTTCACGATGCACTAATGACCAATTCACAGCATTTTTCAATTGTCAACGCTTCACCAGAAGAAGCGTTGGTAATTTAATTATTTTTTTTTAACATAAACTCAGAATGACAAGATCACAATTTAAAAAAAATAATAAATAATTATTACATTGCAGCATCAAGTGAGCAACTGCGCTTCCCCACAAAAATAGGCTTTTCTTTTGAACACTGTTGTTCATCAAAATGTATTCAATCTTTAAAATAAATTATTTTGCAGTTTCACTGCAGAAAAAAGCTGCTTGAATGGGAGATGGAATTCAGGGAAATTACTGAATTAATCATTTGTTTTATTTCCCCCTTTCCCTACAATATGACTATTAAAGATGCCATTTGTAAGATTGCACCTTCTGCCCCAAACAAATGTTGGGGGTAAGATTTCACCAGAGAACATAGTCGGTCCAAACAATCTACCATTGCAGTCATCAGTTATATCAGAAGGCACCAATTAAGAGCAGGGTAAGAATGAGATAAGACCTAAGATATACTTTATTGAATCCAAGGGTTCAATTTTCAAAATCAACTGAACTTCTGAAGCACTGAAAGCGGGTCAATGATATAATGCTCACATGTGGTGTCAACCTACAGTTTGTCATTCAGTAGCTTGCTTAGCTCAGTTTTAAGCAAGACCATGACGTTCAGACTATAACCACGCATCGACATCATATGGAATTTTTTTTCAGTTTCTTTGCACTGGAGACTCGTTTTTGCTAAAAAACCAATATTAAAAGTTTAGTTTACTGTTTACTTACCAGTTGAGAAAAAATATTGTGACTTTACAAGCCCTCAAGGTAGCATTACTTTTTCTTCCTCTCATGTTAGCCTGGGGCAGACTGTAGCTACCATTCAATGACACTATATCACAAGCGTGCTAGTGTTGCATAATGTGGCAGTCTATTACATGACAGAGCAGGCCGAACAGGGCTGGGTCTAGCTGGTTAGCACGCTGCAACACAGCAAATAGATGTCTTAGACATAATGTCAAAAATGTTATTCCTTCACATTCTGTTGATAATTTAATTTTTGAATGTTTAAAAGTAAAATTCTGGCCAAATCTTAAATATAGCACTTTTCACTCATAAAGAGAACAAAACCACCTTAAAAATGACCTCATTTTTTTATTTGAATAAAGTCAGCTAGGTCTCCTTTATAGCCTATATCCTCTTATTTATGAGTAGAATATTGTGGCTCAGAGGGTAGATGGGTGTAGAACGTTAGCACAAATGGTCTCCATATAATCTTGACTGATCACAGGTTCAAGTTAGTGTAGTGACTACCTGGTCAACCGCAAATTCCTCAGATTACCACTGTTTAGCTCCTCCCACCAATATGTAAAATGCCCTTGGGCAACCAGGCTTCATCACACTAATAAATCTATAATATGGGAACACAATGATGCACAATTGTACCTCTATCCATTAATACTACGTCCAAAATCTCCTCTATATAGCATAGCAATGGAAATCAGTACTGTATATTTTCATCTGTACAGCTCCGAAGATTGAACCTAGTACAGGTAGATGAGTGTTGAACATTAGCACAAATGGTCTCAATGTAATCTTGACTGATCACAGGTTCAAGCTAGTGCTACGTCTTTACCTCATTAACTGTTTGTTCCTCAGATTTACCACTTCTTAGCTCCTCCTACCAGTGTATTGAATGCCCATGGGCAACCAGGTTACATTACACCAGCAAATCTATAATACGGGATAATAATGAAGCTTGATTGAGCCTCCATTCATTAACACTTCGTCCAAAATCTCTTCTATGTGGCATAGCAATGGAAATCAGTCATGTAAATTTTGATCTGTTCAGCCCCAGTGCTTGAACCTTGTACAGTAGGACCGAATGGTTTCTAGTTCATCCGGCAACAGTTTACTTGTCGTGACCCAGAGAAGAGAAGACTGGCTCATCTCTCACTGAAGGTGAACATAAATCAGTCAATGGCATGACTGAATGATACCAAGTGCTAGGGTGATAGGGCCATGTTAATCATGCATAAAACAGGTAGCCTGGTGGTAAGTACAATTACATGGAGCCACTGGATGGGGGACCCACACTGTCAAATTGTCAGATACACATCAAGTAAAGCTGTTAGCTTCAGTAGTGAGGTGCGTAAAGGCAATTTTTCTGATAACACTGTCCATTGGTAGACTTTTACTTCTTCTAGGTGGGCTTTCAGGATCAGTGAACATCACCCAACGAACAAGATGAACATAATTCTGATCCAGTATTTTCAAAGGCACGTGGGGTTAATATATTTGGAGGATAAACCCTATGAAAATGTACTGGTTAATCAGATATCAGGTCTAAATAAAGCACACTTGGGTGGTAACATGGTGGTACTGCGACCGAAACAATCTCACTGTTATTAACATGGCTGCAAGACGGTATCCTTGATGTAGTGTTATCTGTTCTGTTTATTTAACTGAAATAGAAAATCTGAACTCCAGTGAATTTGCCAGTGAGAAACACCTCTCTGCATCTCAGACCAAGGTCTCCTGTAAGTATTATGTAATTAGAAAACAGTCAGCAGCACCCACATGAATGCATTGTAGAATAGTGGTTAATGCATACTGCAGCTGTTCTCGTGTGTCGATGAGTGACCCAACAGTCAGTAAGCTCTCAGAGGAGTAACTTTTATAATAAAAAAATACAAACACCATTGTCAATTCCAAACTATGAAAAAGCTGGGAAAGGGAATAACGCTGCTATTGTCAAGGAGGTTAAGTAAAAGGTGTAAATTGAATTATTATTATTTTTTAAAAAATATATATATATTTTTATTTTTATTAATTTAAGAGCGGCACGGTGGCACAGTGGTTACCACTACTGCCTCACAGCAAAAAGGTTGTGGGTTCGAATTCCCCCACCCACAAAACACGTATAGGAACATGGCTGTGTGCGAATGTTTGGTGGTGGTCGGAGGGGCCATAGGCGCATACTGGCAGCCACCCTTCCGTCAGTCTGCCCCAGCGCAGCTGTGGCTACAAAAACGTAATTTACCACCAGAGCGTGAATGCGTGAGTGAATGAATAATGTATCCATTGTGAAGCGTATTTGAGTGCCTAGAAAGGCAGAAAAGCGCTGTATAAAATTGATGCATTATTATTACTAATTTCTGTAGGTCTAAACTGAAACCATGTGTAATAACCCAATTGTCGAATATTTTGTCCAATAGAATGCATTATAGAAGTTAGGGGTCAAGTTAGTCAAAGTGCATCATGAGTTATGATGATTTTTGAGCTCGTATGTCAATAAGTTGCCCAGGAAGAGAGTCGGCAGAATATCTGAATTTAACTGTCATTAGGATAACGTTTTCAACAGCTCGCTACGTCACAATTTGAAAAAGCATAATTTCCTAAATCATTTTAAGAGACAACACTCTCTTCTTACTTGTGTGGTTCACAAAAATCACCACGTAGCACTTTACGGATCGATTTAACGGCATTTGAAAAAAAGTACAACTTCATTGTTTCATGAGTAGCCTAATCATTGTATGAATGATAATAACTGAGTTTCTTGTGTCAGAGTCCTGCCTTTAGTCCTACATTAGTCAATCGTTTGTAAAAAAGTTTTACAACAAAAGCACTACATCTTCATAATAATTTCCAAATGATGAAAAACTGGTGCGCAAAATTTTGACCCTTAACTGCCTTTCAATCCTTTTTTTTATCTTGTTGAAAAGCTTAGAGGTCAACAGGATGCAGCAACATTCATTAGGCTAGTTAAAATAATTATTTTTACTGCTCAGCGAGAAAAAAAACAGAATTAATGTAAAATACTTAAATAAAATGAATTGTAAACTCAAGGTGGGGGTAGGATGAACAGACGGAGGGAATATTTGCCAGTTAAGGCTACAACGATTTCATGCAGGATGGCATGATTTTTTTCCTTCATTACTTTACCAAGGGATTCCTACACAAGCATAAAAATTAATAATTTATTCCCACCCGTTAGTCACTTAGTCCGCATTGATTTACTTAGCCTGTGCTGCACTTCCTGTCATTCTCAAAGCCGTGGGCTAAGTCCAGAAACAGCTAGCGCGGCGAAGGCTAGCGCCGCACAAAGCGGATGTATCCAGCAGCACATACTGACACATCATGCGTGTGACGGGAAATAAATTGCAGCTTGGAAGATGGTCCGTTAGAAGTCCAGTGAGTTTTGAGTTCTTCAGTAGCCCACCGTATGGGCAGTGTTTTTTTTTCTTGGTGAAAAGTAACGGACTCCTCACCGTTTCCTCCTGCTGAGATATCCAATCTGTCACACGGCGCTGCGTTAAATGAACTCAAGAGATCTCGGGTGGGTGTGCGCTCCCCTGCGTGTCAGCTAAAAACCACAACCCACTGGACATACTCCTCCCGGCGAAGCCCGCTTTACTGCACAGAGGGGCACCGCTATCTCACTGGAGTTCGTCTTCTTCATTTGCACCTCTCTCCCCTGCATTCATCTGTTCCTCGCTTTCGTCAGCACTTTACCCGTAATTCCTGCCTGAGTGAGCCCTCCTCGCTGCATGACTTGTCATGAAAACTGAAGAGGGTTCCCCTCAGAAGAGTAGCCTAAATTAAAATATGCGGACATTCAGTAGCGTTTAACCGGCCATGAAAGTATGTAGAAATTGAGTGAAATAGCAGCAGCAACAACAAATAATTCTAATAATAATAATACAGAAGATCCGATCCGGTGCAGGTCTTAGGGGGCTTGCTGTCCTCAGTGTAGCTAACCTTTTGGATCTCACTGTCCCCTCTACTTCGAGGCGGTGAAAGGGCAACGCAGAGGCACCGTAGGTCACCGCAACATTTTGAATGACTTCGCTTTCTGCGGGAGTTGTGAGCGGCTACCTAGCTTGCTTCAGTGCCGTAAAACTGTCAAATTAATTGCCTACGTAAGAGCGCGAAGGAAAAGGAAAGATTAAACTGCTTAAAACAGCCGCGGTTGGTTTTCTCGACACAGAATTTGCGTCATTAGGACTTAAGTATGACCAGGAATTACTGATTTTTATTTTGGAACATTTTCCGTGTATTTTTTTCAACCAGGGAAGGAGGCGCATCAGGAAAGGAGCGAAACTGCTGTAAGCCCGTAACTCGCCGTCGTTGCAAGAAAACAAGAAGATGCTGAGGCGTCTAAGTACAGTCCTTTCGCGTGTGCGTTGTTTTTCTTTCTTTCTACTTTGGATAACACTTGGTTTGACAGTCTTCGACGTGGACGGGTCACAACAAGGGATACCCTTATCCGTGTAAGTGCTGAATATCCTTTCACTCATGGTCGGGGTTGAAATTATTTGTTTTCGTAATGGTTTCTGCACGACAATCAGTTGTAACTCACATCGCAGTGAAACATTCTGCGATTCCAAAATGCCATCACTTAGGCGACATGGCAACACAGTACACGTTCCTCCACAACCGTGACTTTGGACGGATGAATCGCACACTTCAACTTAGTATCGCAGTGAATTTCAAGTCCACACATGGACGTGAAGCCGGTATGACTGATGAATAAATCCTGGCGGGAATTGCGCATTTCCCTTTATTATTGCGCAGGCTGTTAGTGAATGTTGTATTGACAAGCCCGGAAAACTTGTTCATATGTTAATTTTATTGTTGACCCGACCTGCAGTACCCCCCTGTAGCCTACTATGCACGATTCAAATTTGTATTGTGGTTGTAAAAGATTGAAAACTTTTGACAACTTGCCGCTGGTTGGCCTATCATTGAAATTGCAAATGATAGATAATTATATGAATATGTTTTCAATTTGACATTTTTATGCTGCACTCAGTCTGTGGGCTATCCGGATTCCTTCGAGTGTTTGTGTTCCCAAAATCCCAAAATGAATCCGAAACTTGTATGTTTCAACGTCAGACAGACTGAAAATGAGTGCACTCGCATTTTAGTTTAGTTGATAACATCCCTCTTAAAATCATTTGTTCTTGTTTCCGGAAAGGACGTGGCTATTCGCCCCGCAGCGGGGTGAATTGGGGGAAAAGAGATCGGCTTTCTGCCCCACAACGGGGCCGACAAGGGAAGCATTTCTGCTATTTGCCCCGCAGTTGGGCCAATAAGAGATTTAATTTTATAATCCCCCTCGCTCTCTAATCTTTCGGGCTGAACCGCTGCGGGGTGAATAGCCTCTTCCTTTTGGAAACATGGCTGCGTGTTGTGTTCGCGGGACCTTAGCTGTCAGGGGGGTGTTCGCAAGAGTAATGAATTCTCAAATGTCACCTGTCCTGAGGTGATTGTTACGTATGTTTACATCCTGTAAAAATCATATACGCTCTAACTTTCCCTCCCGGATGATGTTACTTTTTTCAGTGTTAAGTTGTGGGCCTCAGCGTTTGGTGGAGAAATGAAATCCATCTCAGCCAAGTATTCAGGCTCCCAGCTACTGCAGAAGGTACGTCTTTACTGATAGTGAGTACTGTATAAAGTATGGGTTGAAGTAATAATATTTGCATTTGAAGTGGTGTCATTTCATAAAATGTAGCCTATTCTTTTTCATGCTGCATCTGTTTGATTGTCATGCTGCTGCTTACCGTTGAATATCCACAGTCCAGCTTTCTGATGTGAATCGCTGTCAGTAAAGGGGGCTGAACTGAGAAGTCCAGCAGTACTAAAGGGTTCTTACCTACCGGCCTGGAATTATTTTGGTCTGCGGCGTTGTTAGCAACACGGCGCAGCATAGCAGATATTCTAGTACAGGTGACCATGCTCACATTTATTTGCGTTTAAGCCTGATAAGATATAACATTGTGTATGGTAAGTTTTTATTAAACTGTTTTTCAAAAGTCGCAGTTTTAAAAGCAAAGTCAAAGTAATGACTTGCTGGCACTCGTTACAATTAATATGCATGCGTAGCCCACTCGAACAGACAACATGAATTTTTATGGATAATTCGCTAACTTGTTCACGCTTTTTCAAGCACCGCTTTCTCCAATCTCAAGCATTTAAATAGCCGTAACGCGCTGTCACTCAGCAGAATGTTGACCCATTAATGATGGTTATTCTGAAGCGTGCTGAATCACAGGTGCTGTTACACTGATGTGCAGTGCAATGCACTTTGCTGGCTGGCTGTGGATGGCACTTACCAGTGAATACGGCTGTATTGTGTATCATAGCTGCAGTCCCACAATCCTTTTATTCACTCATCACCTGGCCCCTATGCCAGAATGTATTACATCATCCCTGATAAGAGGAATGAGTGTGGTTATCTCCTCCCTTCAGCTGTTCAACTGGGATGTACACCCCCCCCCGGACAAACACACACACACACACACGCACACACACACTTTTTCTACATGCTGTGGACACAAAAAAAGGACAGTCAATTAAATTCAAATGAGGAGGTTGAGAATTGATTATTAAAATCCTTGAGTTAATGAATAAAGATGCAATTTCTGGTCATCTAGTTTAAATATCACAGCCTGTGGCCTCCATGATTGTTATATTAGCCTTTTTTGCTGATAGTTAAAATAAAGTGCTGCAAGGTGAAAGGATATGAGCATTGAACCAAGTATATCGGTAATCTGTCAATCAATGATTCCATCTGTCATATTTTATTTTATCAAACCCAGCTCAAATAATGTCTTTGATTGGAATTAACTAAATGTATTTTGAAGTATTTTTATCAGAGATTTTCCCGCTGCTGTGCTGTCGGATTTTTTTTCCAGTATTAGCAGTGCAACAGTTATTCATTTGTAAACAGTCAGTGCTTATTCTTAATGGGTTAATTATTTTGCTTGCATGTGATTGGCTAAGAGATTTTTATTGACTGCCACGATCCCAGGGGATAGCATGATAATGCCTCCCTTGTGGCCGCAGCAGCTTTTAATTGGTCCAAAAAAGAAAGAGAAAATGGATTGAGAGTCGGAAGTGATTAGCATCCATAATAATTGTCAAACTGATGGGTTACTATTTGTTATTATATGCTTGACCCTGCAAAGTAAAAGCATTACATGTGTTTATGTTAGAACTACAAAGTCTCAAAACTAAAATTTAGTTGTAAGATGTAATAATTGTCTTTTATTGTACAAATTGTTGTATAATTAAACATTTGCAGCATATGTCACGGGATTGCTAAGTATAACTGGCCTATTTGGGTAGTGTAACTAATTTGTGGAAATTTCCATCAATAAGATTTCTATTAATAAGACGTGCAATTTGTCATAGGTAAACGAAAAAGAATCTGGAATTAATTCCCATGAACACTCAAAAATTAAAGCGCTTGAATTATTAAAAAGGTTAAACCGGCTGGTTCCACATAACAGAGTTAAGTAACTTGCCATTCATTTCTTAAATTATATTGGCCTAAAATCTTAGAATTTAATTAGAATTCATTTAAAGCAGTTGCATGGAATCAGTTGATATTTAAAGTAAATATAACATTTCATTTTGTTGGTGTAAACACAGCACCGGTGATATATGAGCAAATCCTTAACACCCTCAAAACACAGCTTATTATTTTCTCAAAACTCCACTTAACTGAGTCTTTATGCTTGGCAGTTTTCCTGTCGACTCTCTATACTTGCTGCCATGTAGGATTTTTATGGTTGAAAAAAGAACCCGAAAAAAAAATATTGCGGTGGTGGCATTACTAATCAGCAGAATTTCTACCGCCATTACTGAGATTAGAAGCCACTAAAGAAGGTGTCAGGCTCCCGCGGCTGCATTTTAGTTCGCTGTGAAACAGATAGCAAAATTGTTTATGATACCCTCCATTTTTCTGATAGAATTGGTGTCTGAATTAGCTGGCTCGTGCGTACTCCACCAGGACCTCACCAGGCACAATGAGTTATGGCTTTTCATTGTAGACTCTCCTGTCCTGTATTTGGCAGATTTAAAAGAATGTGTGCTCATTGCGTGTGGGGCTGTGTTGTGTAGCACCATCGAGGATAAACAGATTTTGACAGTCAACTGTAACTAAGTGTTATAGAGTATCTCAACATCACAGTTATAAGTATATAATTACTGCATATCTATCTGAAACCTTAAATGAGTTTTATGTTGCAACAATTTTATGTGCAATAACAGATAAACCCTGTAAATAGGTGCATTGATGATGCTACAGTGCTATACTCTTTGTTTTGATGAATTATGTAAATAATTGAAAGCTGAATGGCTTTGATTGAGATTAGCTTTTTTATGTTGACAGATAGCTATTATTTGAAACAGCTCAAGTGCTACAGCTCTGCGGTCCCTATGTAAAATGACAATATTGTGATGTTATTAGGTCCCTCACACTTCAATTATGTGCTAAAAAGACAAAAGAACATCAATGAAAATCAGAAATATGACTGCATCTTTTGCTGCCAGCTGTGGTGTAGAAATCTTGCTTTCTGCGCCTGTTTTCGAGTGAATGCTCATGTCATCTACCAGAAAGTCTTACATTTTTAAGGGTATTTAATATCATTCAATATAATAGGTACTATGTCAGAAATGTCCAGACATCATTTTACTATTTTTCCATGTTAATCTCTCGAAGTATATCTACGAGTTCTCTTAATAGTGCCGAGGAACACTCGGAGTGATTATTTTTCCCCTGGTACGCTATGTTTAAAGCAATCTTGTCGTCCTGTTTTTGGACTGCAAAGGATTTAGAGTAGGCCCGCTGTCAGACGAGTGCCACTTGCAGTCTTCTCTGTTCAGTTTTGAGCAGAGCTGGATATTAATAGCTGTCTGGGGGTGGGCCGGTGAGCTGAAGCACACTGGAGAGTGTTGTCAGTAAAAGAGTACTCTATGTACTCTATATTCAAAGTATTAAATCAACAGCAATACTCCTAGACATGCATTGTGTATTAATTCCTAAGTGTGGACATACAGTACAAAAATACACGGCATGCATTCAAAATGACAATGCAGAAATTTACAAGAGTGTATGCTATGAGTACTCATTTGTATGTTTTTATGTAGTGTGCATGCATTCATATATTGTGCACCAGACCATTGCTCTGTGTCATGAGTACTCTTAAAATATTTTATGTCACGTGAGTTATATGGATATACAGTACACACAGGTGACAAATTAAAGGAAAAATCTACATGAACAGTTTTAGTATGGCTTTTGGCCTTCAGAAGCTGCCAGATTGGCTTCAAAACACCTTTGCTTAGAGTCTACAATTGTTGAACATTACTGGAGGGATGGGGTATCTTTCTTTCAAGAGATATTCCTTCGCGTGGTCTAATACTTTGTTCCAAAATCTCCCAAATTTGTTCACTTGGTTTGAGATCTGGTGATAGTGAGGGCACTGGCATATGCTAAGGATCATTTTCATACTCATTAAACCATTCAGTGACCTCTTATGCCCTGCGGGGCTGGGGCCACTGCAATTCTGGAAGAGAGCACTCTCATTACGTCAGTAATGCTTCATCATAGGATATAAAGTTGATTACACTCTGAGGACAAGTGGACCCAATCTATGCCAGGAAAATGAACCGAAGTATCTGCATTTGAAACCTTTGTCCACATATTTATTCATATGTTCTCTTTTTATTTTTCACCTGTCTGTACATTATGGTATAACGTCAGACATTTATGGAATGCAGTACTTTGTATTTTGTATGAGATGATATTCGGGAGAGAAGGGGCCATATGCTACTGCTCAGCTATGTTTCATCCAGCCTGCTCCAAGCCTATGCACAAAGTCACTTCCTGTGTTGAAAAATTTGAGTGTTTCAAGGTTAAGCGAGCCTCAGGGTTCATGCAGATGGGGGCGGGCTGGTTTATACTGGGCCGTGAATGTATGCAGCCGTGTGTGTGTGTGTGTGGGGGGGGACTTGCTGAGCTGATCACTATGAAGCTTTAGCCCTAATCGATATGCTTCAGTTTTCACACATTATGCAAATGGCCCTTTTCTGTGAAGCCAAGCTGTGCGTATATGCACGCGGCCGTGAATTTTCACTGGCTCTCTGAGCTGAGAGAACATGACAGGCCGAGCATTAAGCCGTATAAATACATTATTGCAGCCGGCTGGCAAAAATAGACCAAGCATTTGTATGGTATCATGTTTTGCAGTTGCAAACTCAATTTTCATCAGGCGTCGATCACGCCTGGAATTGTGGTTAATTTTTGGTTAAAATGGCTTTGGTTCCCATCTCGTTTGTTCTGTGTGCTTTTCAAAACATTCCTTGAAGACCAAATAGTTGGGTTTTATGTTTGTTTACTGATGACTTTTGTGAATCTTCTATTGTTTTTGGAAAAAAATTTGTTTTCATATCAAGCACCAGAATTGCTAATCAGTGAGGGGTCAATGCTACCTCGTGTTGATAAAATGTGGGAGTGCGGTGAAAGACAAGGCATTAGCTCGTTCAAATTGCATTCCTGCCGGCCTGTGCTGAGGTGCGCTCTGAGGGACAGGCTGATAAGACCGGTGAAGTGGTACTATTACCACCAACGAACACAAACCTGTCCCCCAAGAAGCCTCCTCAATTGAAATATGTCAGTGTGAAATAATTGCCTTTCCCTTAATCGCTCGGCGAGGAGAAAGGAAATGCCTCTCTCCCGTGTCACGCCTGGCGAGCGCGCCGGGATGAGCACGACGCGCACGGCGGAGGATCGGATGTTGCTCCGCTGGATGTCGATAGCTTATGTCTCAGAGTAATGGCAGTGGACTCACCTTTCCGGGCTCCCGCTGCTTCCATTATCAGCGGTCATTTCTGTCACCCTGGCGTCGGGAAGCCACATATTTATATGTAGGTGTGAAGAAATCTACGCCATTTCAGTTGAGGGAGACGGCCATATTGCTGCTGCACTGAAACGTGGGTTCAGCCGACATGACTGAGCCTTGTGGGTGCGGGAGGCTTTTAGCCAATGACTAAATCAGCTGTTCGTCTGTGAAGGGATGTAGGAGTTGATACTTCCTGCCTGTGTGTCTGTTAATAGTGTATCAGACTTAAGTCTCAAAATTCTTTCATCGCCCTTCAGACTGACGATGTCAGCTCCGTTTATGGTGCCTGACGAGATAAATATAAAAATTATGAAAATGGGTTTCAAAAATAGATTTAAAAGCATTGTATACAATTTGAAATGCCAAATAATTATAACGTCATGTAAATGTTCTGGTATTTTGTTTGCACGGTGAATAAGTAATGCTTGTCTTCTTGTGTTTAAAAATATGTTTAATTCTTATCTTCCCTCGCACATTCAGAGTGCGCTGGTGCTACGTGGGGCTGGCAGTCAGGCGTGTTGGGCGAGCTGTTTGTGTGAATGAGCCCGAGAGCTCCTGATGTGAAAAACACTAAAGGTAGCGGCATCAAACACGTGGCCGCAATCAAACCACAGCAGCGTGGAGATAATGCAGGCGGCGGCTCCGCAGGAACAGGCGAGCCAAAGCCGGAAAAAGGGGCACGTCGGGATGTGCCGACGGATTGCACACAGAGAAAATGGGATTTCGTTGAATTCCGTTCACCTGCGAAATTTTCATGGAGCTCAGATTAAGGCAAAGCCCTTCTTATATCCTCCATGGGCTCCATCCTCCCCTATGGTATATGAGATAAAATAACAGAGGAAGAAGAGATGGTAATAGGACCATGTTTTCTTTTTTTTTTGAGGGTTGCCTAACCTGGCTCAAGCACAGCCCGCCTTTCCTCGCCTCTCAGCTTTTGTCGGGGAATTGATTATTTCACGCCTTTGTCACGGGCCATTTAACCGCACAGCATCTTCACTACACTGATTGTCAGTTTAAAATATGCATGTTTCTGTTCCAGTTGCCGCTGCTTTAGAGCTGACATCAGCTAGATTAAGGGAATGGCGGCATAAACAATCACATATCGTTTGTCACATATGAATATAAAAATTATTTTATTTAAGTGATATACACGTATATAAACACATATCTTTACGCTACGATGCAAATTTTGTTATTAGCTTGTTTATGTTTATGCAGTGTAGTACATTTTTTGATGACTTTTTATGTGGAAGTTGTATGCACCTTACGTACAGCGTCCATAGAATTGAGGAATATAGATATTTATCATATTGGTTGTAGCTCGAGTTTTGAGATTGTATTGGTGTACAATAAAGAGACAAACACCAGCAAAACTCCATAAAAAACTGCACCAATGAAATGGAGTTTTTGGATGTGCTGAAAGATGAATGTGAGGCGCTGTCTGTATTCTAGGTACAGATTGCAATATCATCACTGGGACAGTAGTAGTTATTCAGTTAGAAGTTCAGGAAGCAAATCTACTCTAAGCAGACGTGGCAAATTGTATGAATTGGAACCTTAAAAAATACACAAAAAGATACCTTTAATGAATTATGGATTTGTTTCGAAATCAATATTTTTTAAGAACATATACTGTGCAAAGAAAAGTAATTAGTCCATAGGATTACTTTTCTGCGAATGAACAGACCTCAGTAAAATTTTAAATTGAAAGCAACCTTTAAAGAAACACACATTGGCAGCTGAGAGTTTCCAGCATTTTTGCTAATATTGCAGCCAGCTTCCCTGCCTTTTACATTTGGTGGTTTTTTCAGCTAAATGCTTCGGGTGAAAAGGTTAAATGAAATTTTAGCACACACGTTTATATTTAATACTTTGATGAGCAAAATTTAATGTTATTAATCTATAAAATGATGTTACTTTAGTCTTGTTGATGATGGGAATAACTGGATGATTTAGAGGGCTTAGCATTGAAAAATCATAGTTCATACATTTTGCCTTCCTCCTAATACGTAGAATCTTGGTAAAACAAATTGCTATTTCATTAAATGAAATCAGTCCAGGGACAATACTATTCCCCCAAAAAGTGATGCTTGTCTGTCGGTGTCCTGCTTCTGGCGGATGGAATTGTGGGGCAGCTAACTGTATTTCATCTTTGCATTGACTCTTTCATAGGGGCATTTATAGGGGCAAGGACAGATTTACCTCGAAGTCCATCAATGAGCAAGGCACTGATAATCAGTCTGAAAGCCATTTTGTCTGAGTTCATAAATGAGCAACAACAGATTTGAATATTTTGACAACCAGCGTTATTGATCTTGGTCAATGGCAGCTCAGTGGCAGAAGTATGGCCTGTGGTGCAGAGGAACTGTTATTCCCTCTTCTCCTCGCGCAGAACTGAAATGAGCAGATTCTGAAAAGTGCTGTGATTCTGCTATGATTATGTCAAGTTTTGGCTTTGATTTCACTTGTACAGTGATAAGAAAAATTGTTTTTCCCTCTTCCTGAATTATTCTGTTTTTGCTTATCTGTCATATTTAATTCCGACCATCCAGCTCATTTTAATATATGACAATGTCTATTTTGTGTAATGCGAAATGCAGCTTTGAAATGATAATTCCATTTACTGAAAGAAGGGAGTGACTCGAAACCTGCATCGCTCATGTGAAAAAATATTTGCTCCCTAAAACTAATTACTGATTGCGCCACCCCCGGTGGCAACAACTGCAATCAAACATTTGCGATTTCTGACAATGAGTCTTTTATACTGGGGTTAAGTAATTTTGACACTGTCTTCTTTGCAGAATTTCTTTAATTCAGCCATATTGGAAGGTTTTTAAGCATGAACTGAACAGTCTTTTTAAGGTAAAGCCACAGCATCTCAATCTTATAAAAGTCAGGTCTTGGACTACGCCACTCCAAAACCTAAGTTTTGTTTCTTTAGAGCCGTTGAGAGGTGGCCTTGCATGTATGCTTTAAATCATTGTTTTGCTACATAAACCAACTGATTAGATCACAAACTAATTGGCTGGACATTCTCCATGATAATTTTCTAATGGAGCACAGAATTCATGGTTCCATCGATTATCGACTCATAGTTTCTAAAGCAGCAAAGCAGCCCCAAACTATCACCTCCGCAGTTGACTGTTGGTCTGATATTCTTATTGTGAAATGCTTTGTTGGCTCAGAAAGTTCCACATTTGACTCCTCAGTCCATAGAATATTATCCCAAAAATCTTGGGTGTAATGAAGATGTATTTTTGGTAAATGTGAGATGAGCCATTGTGTTCTTTTTAGTCAGCTGCGGTTTTCACCTTGCAGCTCTCCCATACATTTCATTTTTGCTCAGTCTCTCTTTTATATACTGTAATTGTAAATACTGACCTTAACTGACGAAAATGAGGCCCATAGTTCTATAGATATTAGCCTGGGTTCTTCTGTGACCTCCTGAATGAGTTGTTGATACATTGTTGGAGGAATTTTGGTTCACTGCCACTCCTAGGAAGGTTCATCACTGTTTTTTACATTTGCAGCACTGTTTTGCTGCATAGTTCAGTCAGTGTTGTTTAAGTTTTGGCCTGGCATATGATGTAGCCTCATGTTTCCATAGATGCCTGGCTATTGAAAGTATGGTGAAGATTGACCTCTGTGGGTTTATTCGCTGAGGTGGATGGCCTTGGTGTGCATGGCTTGGTGAAAATTGTGTGAGTGAAAGGCTGTGCAGTTATAATCAGACCTGTTAAAGTTGCATTCATTTGCACTGAGCCTGTGGAGCTATTGGGGGAAAAAAAAAGAATCATCATGATCTTCTATTAGTTACTGAATGCAAACACTGTCCTAAGAAGTTGATGCACTACTTTTATTTGCATTCTCTTCCAGGAAATTCTATTCATGAATTTCTTTATCGCACAAATGCATTCTGCATATCAATTGTTAATTTATTATCAGCCTGACGTATTATATCAGCACTGATATAAGACAGAGCTTAAACATGGATCTTAACAGCACTTGATTCCATTGACTTTACTGTGGCCCGGACCCCCACTGAATGACGAGCACTTTGGAACAAGTGACATTTGTACTCTGTGATTGAATGAGGCTTCAATTATTGTCATATCTCGCCTGATCTGTGCTTTAACAAGGAACTGTGTGCACTATCTTCTATCCAATTTTGGAGCAATAGTCCCAGAATGCACTGTGCGCAGTTGTCATGCACTTCTGTTAACAGCTAATATAGAGCTGGCATGTGATGTCTCTGATTACAGATCATCTTATGCTGTAATAGCTGGCAATATTGCCAGAGGGAATCGCAAAATCATCCTTTACACAAACATAAATTAGATGCTCCCATGCAAGTTTTCTAATTTTCATAAGGCGGACACATAAAGTGTGATCCAGTGCTGATCAACTGATTTTTCTAGTATGTACTCTTAAGATATGTTGAAATTCTTTTTTTTTTTTTTGGACGGGTCGTTGTGGAAATGCTTTTGTAAACAATAGCTTTTTTATAAATTATGGTCCTAAATTTTCTGTCACAAATGAAGGAATGAAGCCACGCTTCTCTTTGAGTGGTGCTTCCTGAATGTGCAGTAGGACTATCAGCACAGGGACAGGAATTGATGGCGCCCTGGTGATGTATACGGCTCTTGCAGCATTCTCGCCAGTTATTTGCTGACACAAAAATGCATCTGCCTCGGAGATAAGCTGAGAGCCATCCCTGGGCTTACTCATTGTCAAGGGCTTCTTGGCTCATGTTCCATTATAAACTGGCCAGTGATGAATGTGCACAATGGTGATAAATATGCCCTTTACAACCATTCATCATCAGACGCTATTCAGGCCAGCCGCTGATCGGCGAGGATAAGAACGCAATCCGTGTGGTTCTGCTAATGAAAGGGACCCAACTGTCTGCCACTCTTGCCATCACTGCCTCAAAACCCGCGATTATCTGTGTAATTATGTGTTCGAACAGTGTGTGTCAGGCTGAGGATACACTGTGCACGGTGCTGTGCTACAAAGTCGGATGGGCATATTGTTGAAGGGGAGATTTCAATTGTCATTGCAAGGTTAAAAAATGAAGATAATCATTTTATAATATAATGCTGGTGTAAATTTTGTCATTTAGTTGTATTTTAAATCTACACTATGTTGTTTTTTCTCTCTCAAACTATATTTCCAAGATCATTCTGGTGATACATCAACTCACAATAGGTTGAATGACACCTTTGTTATGGCACGATTGCGCCTGCATCGTCTTCACTGGCACTATGTAACTTCGGGTTTCGGGTAGGAACCCGGGCCACCCAGGCCCAAAAAGAACTACAGAACTTACTTACTGCTTTACGGCATACTTCACACAATCCCCCTCCCCCACGTCTCTCAAGACCAGCGAGCGAATGTAGAATGAAGCAGAGTTGGAAGTGGTTGTAATGACTACAGCGGTGAGGAAACCGAAGAAAACAAAGGTTTTGTCCAAGGAGACATTTAAAAGGAAACGAGAAAGCGATAAAATAGGGCAGGACTGGGGTCCACATTGGACTGGCTTTCACTCGCTCGTGAGAGCAGAAAGAGGAGAATGGATGTCTGACTGATGACGACCTGGCGTTGTTACTTTTGGACAAGTAGGTACAAATTGTTAGCTTAATCCTTCATTCTAGATCTAGTTCTAGTGTGTATGAACTTGCTTAGTGTCAGGCTGTGTCATTGAAATCATCTAGTACCCCGTTTATGCTCCGTCAAATAATCATCTACAGTGATTTATCTAGCTAGCTGGTATCTGACATGCCAGCGAGTTGTCATGCTATCGCTAGCTGGCAAACATTGCTAAACTAGTCGCCAGATAGAATAGGCTCATGCTTACCAGAAGGCCGGGTATGGCCAAATTGAAGTGAAATTCGACCTCCACATTGAAAACAGATATACAACGGATATAATCATATCTGTCACATATTTGTTGCATATCTGTCACATATCCGTTGCATTCACGTTACATTTCCATTGACTGATTGGACTAGTTTTCACGCTATCCATTTCAGCTGTATTCCTACAAGTGATAAACTGTGCAGAAGTGTCTCAGTCAAATGTAAGGTATTTTTTCAACCTTGCAGATTTACCCGCGATGCCTTACATTATAGGCTACAAAGATGATTACCTTTGGAGTAGCATTCCATCTCAGTAGGACTAGCAAAAAGTAAAACACTAACCTATGTTTGCTAACATATGGTCTCCAGTGGTTTTTTTTATTCGTTTCGTTCCTCACATTCGAAGTGCATACATAAAATGTTGTAAAGGGTCATCCCCACTGAGAAAGATAACAATAATGATAACTATAACCATAAAAATATGAGAATCAACACTGATGAACGATATGGTTGTGTGAACATTGATGTTGCGCGTTCCAGCCGTGTCAGAGTCCTTTCTTCTCTGCGATGTCATCTGCCGTGTTGAATGAACGCAACGCCCTGTAAATTCCAATGGTTTTGATTGGCGGTCAGTTTTTCTACCCTGCATAAAATCGCTCTGAAAGTGACCGCAACGATGTTGTTTTCCATTATCATTGTCGCTATAGTTGGAGTGTGGACTTCGTCATCTACGTGAGTTAGAGTCTCCCTTACCTGGTCTGAAGACGTGGTTGATCGGATCGCACATTACATTTCCCGCGTCAGAAAGTTCGCTGGTGTCGTCGGCTTGTCTTCAAGTGCATGCGTTGACAGATTTTATGGCAGCTGTTGCAGACAATACCGTTATCAACTGAAGGGGGACACCGCGAGCGAGTCTGGCAAACACTATTAAGTGTTGCTTTAAATTTTATATTCATGACGCACATTATCCAGAGAGCAAAAAGTTCACTTCTTTTTCACTGTATTTCCTTCTTTATCGTTCAGTTTGTGAGCAGTTGATTTCCATCATGAGGCATGGTTTGCAAATGATACAATTCTGATGTCTGCAGAAATTTCTACTTTTGCGGGGAAATGAGTGTAGTTAAGTGGTTATGGGGTGTGTCTGTACTGCACTCTTGTGATCTGGAAAAACCTAGTACATTTGTCACTTTTGGGAGAAACTGAGTTTGAACCTCATTTGCTGTAATTAAGAGTGGTGAGGAGTTATTTGAACTGTCAAAATCAAGTTTTTATTATTTTTTAAATTTGGGGGAAGTCTAGAATCTAAAGGATTTTGTTCAGTTGCAAGAAAACTTGCCACTGATAAATTAACTAGGTTTTTCAAGATCGCAGGAGAGCTGTGATACGCAGTACGAAATCCAAATGGCTCTCGTAAAAATACACGGCTGTTTAAATGGATAATTCTTCTTACCGTGCAAGCTGTGTTCATTTCTCTGGATAAGGGTGCCTGCTAAGCAATACGTGACAACAGTTTCAGTTTATTGTACATTTTTTTGGGCACAGATGCATGGAGCCCATGCTGTCCAATTTTATGAGAAGGGCTAGGTTTTCCCACGATGCTCTTTGATGCATGTGCCACAGGAAACGATGGCATTGTTTGGGAAAATGATTGTCAGTAAATGCACAAGAAATGAGTAAGGTGTCTTCCTTACCATGAAATCCCAAGATCCTTTTTGTGCTCTATAGGCAGTAGTTACAGTCATTCAACTTGGTACATTTAACAGCAGCCTGACTAAACCAGTGTGTCCCTGAACCTATATTATGCTGTTCCAACAGACGGGGGGTGGTAAATGCTGAACAGAGGCACTTCCTGTACAAGGAGTTAGAGTTGCAAAAAAATATATGTATAGACACATTGTCGTTTAAGAGTAAAATCCACACCATCAGAACCCCTTTGTGCAGATATAGACGCCGGTGTACGTACATTTCGAAATTTAATCGGTTGATAATTCTGTAATTGAATTTCCAAATGTCTTGCTTCACTGGAATAATTTTTCAGTCTCTATGACACAAATACTGAGTTATAAAGCCTTAAACAGACTCATGCACAGTAGGAAAATTGGCATTATTTGTATTCTGTGCAAAGGGATCAAAGGAGACATATTTTGCAATGAGTGCTGAGGACATTCCTCATATTCCTCTGCTAGTACATATAGGTCTGAGTGTTGACACAACTATACAGTGGAAGTTCCCACATGTGCTACTGCCTCTTGATTGTTCCATCCATTATGTGTGATGACTGGTGAGTTTGAGACGCTAAACGCCGTGGCCAGAATAAAAGGGGGAACAGGCTGATGAGAGAGAGACACTTTTGTAAAATAAGAGGGCGAGACTCGCGCTTCCAACGGTTATAGATGTCGTCCAAGACAAGGAAGCCAGGCGAGCACAATAGAACGAAAAGAAAAGGAAGCCCTAAACAACTCTCTTACTAGAGACCTTACCGGCTAAAGTGCAAACATAACACTGACACTCTAGCAAGGGAAGTGAGGCGGAACTAGGGCTTAAATAGAATTCGGGCGACGCCCCCAATTAATTCCAGCTGGCCCAGGAATCCGATTGAGAGCAAAATGATATTGCCCTGGACGATAGCAACAAAGAAAGCTCTCAAAGCCTCCAAACCATGACATTATGTCCCAAATGAGATTAACTTTAATGCTCGTGCTGAAATAAATATGTAATATGTTTATTGGTGCTTGTTAATTAATTCAATAATTTTGGCTACTATCCTGCAAAATTGAATATCCTCTTTGATCTCTCACCATTCACATCTGGTATTGTGCAATTTAAAATGCCAATACCTTTTTCTTCCATGTTAGAAAGTTTAGATATCAAGTAGTATCTGGGGCAAATTTTTGGTTTTGAGTCCTAAGTTTAGAGTGATTTTTTTCCTGCCATGGCTAGATCTAGGACGTTTACATGATGAATTTAAGTGCTGATGTTAATTAATGTGCATTGTCCATTTGTTGTGATCTGTGATTCTCCATGCCATGTTTTCATTTCCATGCATTGCACTTTGTCACCCCTGTCTTGTGATCTAGTTGGTTTAGTCCGTCTTCCTTGTCTGCGTGCTCACTGACTTCGGGTGATTTAATTAAGTCCGGTGTTTAAGAATATTCCTTCGTATCTCGTTTTCTTCCTTCAACCTTCTGTTCTAATGATTAACAAGACTAACATTTGTATTTTGTATTATAGTTTACTAACACAACTAACCATGTATATATTCAATTACTAAATTACTAATAATGAGCACTCTAGTTTAAGTTGAGAAGCTGCACCGCTACTAATAGACTAATTCCCTCTTCGCAATCGCCCTGTTCTATTCTCTGCCCCTTTGCTTTCCACCGTCCTCTCCCTATGTTCAGCGAGAATCTCTCGCACGTGCTTAATTACTTTCCTGCTCTTGTTATCTGTGCACGTAGAACTCCTGGACCGGAGCTGGTTAAATGTCATAGGCTGTTTGTGTGATTCCCGTTCGTATTTCGTCTCTCGCCAATTTTCGTGGTTAGGGTTTCCCTCATGTGATTCTCCCGATGTAATTAGCCTCATTCCCCACAGCTGATCTCTGTATAGCATGTGACCATTCCTGTGTGTATATTAGGAGTCTTTTCACTCACAGCTCTTGTCAGAACGTTGATCAATTTTCATTGTGCCGAGCTCCTTGTACGCCTGTGATTATTGTTTTTTCTTCTACTGGATAGTCCGACCCTGATTCTTGCCATTGCCGTTTTTGTACCGTTTTGCCTCTCTGGATTCTGACCTGTTTTTGTATGACCACGAGTACTGTGTTTGGATGCCCTGTGTATGACCATTGGCTTCGCCCATCAACTACGACTTTTTGCCTCTCGTTTTTGTACCTCCGCCCATCTGTCTTACTGGTTCTGACTTCTGCCTGTCTAGTCGATACTGTTTTTGGATTTCGTATTGTGGCTTGGCAATTTGTGTATTTTGGCTTTGACCCAGACTCCAATAAAGGCATACGTTTTTTGGATTACGATCTCTTGCGAGTGGTTCCTGAACTGTACGTCACACCATTCCTAAATAAACAAATCTGCAATGTCAAGTCAAAAATAAAAAGAACATTTTTTGTAGTAGAGATTTGCTACAGGTTACACTTTTCAGCTGGTTCCTTTCATATTTGGTGTGGGCCTTGTAAGTGGCAAGGTCATGAAGCCCATCGGTTTTGGGAGAGTCTACACTCCGACCACTGGACGACTAACTTGAGTAGAAATACCTTTTTAAAATGCTAAGAACTGAACAAACACACGACTAAAGTGTCTGAATTTTTTTTTTTTTTTTCGTCACAGCACATGAACTGCAGTATATGTGCAGCTTTAAGAGAAAGCTCTTGTGGCTGCAGAAAGTGTTTTTGGGTTACAATCTACGATAGTTTTGTATTATAGTGTAAGGAAAAGAAAATGACAAACTTGAGTAATGACAATGAGCCATACTGACCTACAATACTCATCATTTAATTTTGTTAGGAACTTCAGAGAAGGAACAAGGTTCAGATCCTTAGAAAACAGCCACAAGTGCACTTTAATGAAAAATACTTGATTAGCCGTGAATAACAGTCAAATAAACCAAAAAAGAATCACCTGCAACTTTCAAATCTCAACAATGGAAAATAACAGTAGAGAGCTACAACTAGGCACAGAGCTCAATGAAGGGTATGTAATAATCCAGAAAAGATGAGACAAGAACCAGGAATTTAAATACACCAGACAACAATGAACACTGAGGGAGAGCAGGTGTGGAGGCAAGGGAATGGAACAAGGAGGGAGGGGAGTGTAACAACACAAAAGTAGAATAATGAGATTAAATTAACAAAAAAGGGCCTGGAACAGACACAGACTGCTGGATTGGGGAGCGACAACACATCGAACAGGACTTGACTTTTTTTATGTACAAACCAGACACTACCATCTTGCACGAGAATGGGAAAAGATGTATACCTCTGCCTGTTACTGGTTTGGGAAATTGGGTTCAATATTTGCTGATACATATTGCATTTACTCATTAGCTATTAAACTCATGGTTGCCATATTTTTACAGCACAACTTGTCTTAGCGTAGTTTCAATCGATGCTACCGTATATTATCACCCGCCAAGAACTGGTGCGGGGGATACAGGATTGAGTTTCGGCTGACCGTCCGTCCTTCCATCCGTCAGTCCGTCACATTTTCAATGGAGACAAGTTGAAAATTATGACAGTTACAGACATAATTTTGCATGCTTAATAGGCTAATCATGATTTACACTGAGTGCGAATATGGATGTCGAAGCATATTTATTTATGGAGTTTTGGCCCTTGATCGTGGCGGGGATAGTGATGACACTGTCGCCGTGTTTCATAAGTGTTGGAACAAGGAACATTTTGTCATGGCAACTACAGTACATGATTTTTTTTCCTGTAAACAAACCCCCATAAATCCTAGTGGACATGTTCCCGACTCACCGTCTCCCACGTATAGTTTCTGAGGACTTTTCAGTTATAATCACAGAAGTTATCCTGCCAAAATGTATGAAACTTTATTCAGTCCTGGGTCATAGCTCTGGGATAAGAGAGAGTCAGCACTTGCTTTAGCATATATATGATAATTTGAAATTTAAATTTATATTGCTGAATGGACTGATATCTGAGTGTATAAATGGTACAACCTGGTGCATGGGGAGATAATGTTACCAGTGGGTGTTGGCTGAAAAAAAAGATAACGTCTCTGAGTTACTTTACTGTGTAGGGTACATCTAGCGCTTTCAGGTAAGCCTCTGTTCATAAATTTTAAAGACTGGTGTGCTCTTTTACTATAACACTATCCCTGCTACTGCTGTATCAAATGGCAATCAACCTTGCTTTCTGCACTGAAAAAAATGTTTTCTTGAATGAACATAATTTTTTTAAGGTAAGTGGTGGCACAAAATATTTTTATCTGAAGCTAGATATTTTTATTATGTTGACTATTTGAAATTATTTATATTTTTTAAGTGGAGTTAAATAACACACCTATTTCTATTAAAATATGCTTAATTAATATATGGAACATTTACTAGGGGTCAAAATCACTTTTTTCAGTGTGCAGTCTTTTTAGTTTGTATGATTGAGATGTGAAAGGACAATTTCAAGTGAGGTTAGTGCAACAATTAAACCTCCTCAGCTCTATTGCTGACTATAATGAATGTCACTTCTCTGGATGTCATTATAAATTAATTATTGAGCTATTATTCAGAGAACTCTGGTGAGCAGTCTATTACATTTAATATATGATATATAACTCCCAGTTAATTGCTATTTGAGTTCCAGAAGAGTTTGACGAAGTGTGCTTGACCAAGTTCTTTGTCCAACTGCTCTGTTTCCATAATCAGATGGCATTTTAATAATGTGTATTTTTGCTTTAGCTTCTCCTGAGGAAAGTAGGCCTATTCTTTGGATGCCAATATTAGATGTTGGACCATTGTTTCCAGTACCGAACATTTGTTATTTTGGCTTAATGCAATGCAGACTGCAATCAAAATTTGTAAATGCGTTTTCTTTGTTGTTGACTTGAAGCCTAGAGCCATCTACTTAATGTTACATGCTTACAGTCTGGCTGAGTCATGATTTTTGGATGCCTGCCCCTCAACCATTTCTTTCAACTGGCATCTAGCTGAAGCTATAAAAGGGGGTGCTTTGCTTGCAGGTGATACTGTATGTCCACACTGTATGAAATGACTCATTTCTATGATAGGAGCTTTGTCTTAACAGTGCAGATGGTATTATTAAAAAAAAATAAAAAATCTAGCATCCTCATGTTAGGCAGCTGAAAATCTGTGACACATGTCAAATCAGGGCCAGTCTTTTAAGCGCATAGTCTGGAAGTGTAGTTTAGTGAGATTGAAGGTTTGCAGTTTATTTGCCTGTGGATATTTGAAGCACTAATTCTGATGCATGGTTTTTAAGGGCTAGACTATGAATTTGCCAAACTAATAATGTCAACTTCAGAGGTGTATAATCCAGGGGCCAGAAAGTAAAAATCCTACCATGTTGTCATTCCACCCGTAAACTCCTGTCCGCAGATTTCACTTGTTAGTTTTACCTCCCAGCTGAAGAATATTGCCAACTGACAGGTCTTTTGTGGCTGGAACAATATCCTGGGAAGGACTTTTACTTTCTGCACCTGGATTATACACCGCTGGTCAACTTTCATTCCTTTTGATGTTAACTGCATTTGTTTTTGGCAGATTGCTAATTATATGATGGAAGATTTTGAAAAACATCAAATGGGCAGATTTACCTTTGATGGAAAAGACCTGTTCATGCGGAATCCTTTAGAAAGAGTATGAATTGTGTAACCTGTTCACATACGCTTCTGCCATTTGTTTTTTAAAAAGGAAATTTTTTTTTGTTTTTTACACTCGTGGAGTAATTAGAGGAATTGTTGGGGTTGTAAATTTTGGGTTGTTGAAATCTGATCGCTTCAATTTAAAATCATGAGATGACCTAGCAACGGGGTTAAAATATGCACTGATGCATTAAAAGTGCAGAAATGGAATATGTCTCTCTTTTGAATTATCTAAAATATTAAAAACAAGTATGATTTAATTTTAAAAATGAATAAATGCATGTATGATGTCAAATTAAAAGCAATATTGGCATGACCAAGCTTTTAGGACATATCTGGTCAAATAAACCATTCTATCAGCTTACAATAGATAATAGAGCTCTCGCACTGATATTTCTAATCGGCATTGGTTTTTGGGTTCACCGTCTAGCATGAATTCCTGTAATTGGTCGCGGAGTTTGTTCTCTTGAGTTTTCCGTTGAAGGACAGTTTACGCTGAATATACTGTATCTGTCATCAGGCAAGTATGTTGCTGGCAGAGATAGTGGAAAAATTGGCAGTTAGCAAGTTTAATTTGTCATTTCTGCAGTTTTACATTTTGGTCCAATATGTTGGCCACCCAGTAGGATAAGTGATAAGGAATATTTAATATCATACCCTTAATACTTTGTGTGTGCGGTTTTTTGTGTCCTTTCATATTTATTAGACTGGAGCGAGCACAGTTTTTTGTGTGTAACCTATACTCAAAGGCAATGAAAACGCAACACTCTAAATTTTGGTTTATTTTTGCTCAGGACCTGAGTTGTCCAATTTGAGTTCTTAAGTGACCATTGGGGTCACAATGTGTACCTTGTTACACATGAATGATCATCATGTAACTCAACAGTGTGAGTTGGACTCTCATCAATCCATTTTGAGTACAACATATGGGATTAGGAGTTGTGCAAGTCCAGAGGTTGAAATGAAGGAGGGGTTGTCATCCCTATATAAAGGCATGATAAAAGCCACACAAAAAACAATTTTAAGTGTCATGTTGCCACGTCTGTCGACTGAACAGCGGAACAGGGCCCTGGGTGTGCTAGAGGCGGGAGTAAGTGCCCGGCAAGTGGCTCACCGTTTTGGGTGTAGTACTTCCAGCATCAGTATGTTTTGGGTGTAGTACATCCAACTGGGACAAGCGCTCATCAAGAGTATCCAGACCTCAAACCAGGCAGCAACTCTAGAATGCACTATAGGCAGGGTGGCGACAACTTCCTCAAGACAACCTAAGACGCTTAGTCAGGTCCATGAGGAGACGTTGTACTGCCTGTGTGGATGTTCGTGGGGGTCACACCCGATATTGGCTGTTCTTTTGAGTTCATTTTTAAATGTGTGTTCCATTCAGTCTTGTTGTGATTTTTCATTTTCAACTTGTGCTCATTATGTTTAATGCATCGCTTTATTATTGTCCAAATATGTCCATTAACACATTTAATTCATCAAAGTCAACCCATCCAACATATTTGAATTGTGAAAATAAGAAAATAAATTTGAGTCTCAAAATTATTTGAATCCAAATTGGTGTTGCATTTTCATTGCTTCTGAGTATATGTAGGTTCACTACTGATATTTCACCATTAAAGGTGTCTTATTATGCTATTTCCTTGGCAAGGTACTATATTCTTGGATATCCAAAAGGGAATTTCATGAACTAAATTGCAAAAGAACTTACACAAATTTAGAATTTCTTGCCATTTGCTGCCTGTCATTCTCTCTTCTCTGAAGAACAGGCTATGCTGAGTGGGAATCCCCTCTATGATGATGAGCTCTGCTCTGTTTGGCAGGCGAACAGAGCGAACTGAAGAGACCAGTCCCTTACACTATGCATCAACGAATAGTGACTAATACATAAAATACCCCATGCTAAACTGGTGACAGTCTCTAAATACGTGTGCTTTTATTTAGTAATAAACTCCACAATGAGCATGGAAAGGTTACGGGGCCAGATCTGGGGCGGGGGGGGGGGTTTCCTGGGTTCCGGAAACCCCTCCTTGCCCTGAGCAAGTCCCTTGAAAAAAAGCCAAAAAAAAAAATCCTCCCAGAACTACCCAGCCGCGCAGGGAAAAAATTTATCCATACGCGATAGTGGATGCAGTCACACAGCTGTGTCAGCGGGGCACCTACACAGGGGAAATCACTGGTGCTACGCCAACTTTCATCGTTCTTTTCCTCCCAGGCACCACATGATGCAAATGAAGGTAAGAAAGACTGAAATCTTCGTTGAGAGAAATTGCAGGTAGAGAGATCCTGCATGACTGCAAGGCTCGAAATCAGCGGGCTCGCATCGCAATTTGCGAGTCAAAATTTGCATTTTACGCCTCATTAACCCCTTAAACCCGGGATTATGCATAATAAGTACAGCATGTTTCCAAATCACAATATTGTCATTCGGCCGGTCCGCTTTCCGTGAAGAAACTAGGCAAAAAGCTCATGTTGACCATTTTTACCTCAACTGAACACAATTCAAGCACCAAGCAAGTTAATAAGCATGTAGCAAAACATACGGTGTAATCGTATGATAATAAATAATAGTAATAATAATGCATCAATTTTATATAGCGCTTTTCTGCTTTCTGGGCACTCAAACACGCTTCACAAGGATACATTATTCATTCACTCACACATTCATGCTCTGATGGTGGTAAACTACGTTTTTGAAGCCACAGCTGCCCTGGGGCAGGCTGACGGAAGTGTGGCTGCCAGTATGCACCTACAGCCCCTCCGACCACCACCAAACATTCCCACACAGCCATACAGGAGTATTCCTATATTCCTATTCCTATATCAGTGCTGAATCGATAGAATTTCTCCTGAATTTGTGCTGTGCCTACAAACAATACCTCAAATGAAAGCGGAAAGTCCACAGAATCCAACAATATATGCCCTGTCATTTAGAACTGACACCACACTCAAAGAACAGCCGGCATACACTTTACAGTCTACAGAGATGAGCAAAGAAATTTCTTACCTTTGATATTTTGTAAAATAAAAAAACAGTTTCAGGGTAAATCTACGCTTGCTATTGTTAGCTCAGTGTGTCTGTGTTATAACAAAACTAGATTTACCAGTCTCAATGCATGTTTCTCTTCTCGAGCATTGCTTCAAAGATCTCAGTTCCTCAGCATTCAGCTTGCTCGCATTGTATTTTCCTCTCTGTGATTGGCTTGTGATGTTGTCAGTAAGACTTTGCTGGTAGCCATTTGATTGAATGGCTTCTGACATTTCCAACGAGCCCTAAACCAGCTTAATCGCACAAAGCTAGCCTCAGCTAGAGCCTTGCGTTCCTGGTGCATCCATTTGAGTCCATGTGCCATTCGAATGTACATAAATAGAAATAGAAACAAATATAAAGTTGTGTAGACTTGACATCGCTCCCCTGCCAGAGCCACAGACAAGATGAACCTTCACAATTTTTCTGTGCTGAAAGACAGGAGGTCAGTGCACATTTTCTTGCATGATCAAATAAAAATCATACTCTCTTTGAACTCAAGGTTTGAAATTTTGTTGTTGAGGCTTTTACATTCAGTTGCATGGGTGAAGACATATCATCTTGGTGTAGATTTACTGTTAAGCTGAATGGGTAGTTGGTTTAAAAGGCATTCCTGTTGGTTATTAGAGACATTTTACCATGATTTACCATGATTACCATTTTACTTGAAATTGGATGTTGAATGCCTGGAAATGGCTCAATTTTTGCCTCAGAAATAGCTAAAATGCTAGGATTTTTTGGGAGCTTTTCCCCATGATCCCCAACAGGAGCACTACCCCTAGACCCCCGCCATGGTAGCAAATAGTTTTGCACAGGCGGTACGTCTAGCCACGAACCATGGGGCCCCAGTACTACCAGGTGATTGGTCCGACTAAGGTGTGGTCGGACCAATCACAACGCTCTATGTTTATAAAGAGTTGCAGGGCTGGTTTAGCACGATGACGACAACGCTGCGACGGTGCATAACAACTGAGATGGCTGTGGCAAAGAAACACTGGTCATCTAAATCGGCTTTGGCATTGACTTAGGAAGAGTTAGACTTGGGCTTTTCTTTGAAAGATGAGAAGAATACGGCACTCAAGTCATTCGTTTTAAAGACTGATGTATTTGCTGTTTTGCCGACGGGATACGGCAAAAGTTTAATTTATCAGCTGGCCCTGCTGGTTGCGAAATGAAAGGGAGTCAGTGAGTGACTGCGTTTACATGCGCACCATATTCCGATTAAAGTCCATATTTGGGTTAAGGTAACATTCCAGATAAATTGTTTATATGCGCTGAGCGATGGGAATATTCTGTTTACGTGTTAATTAGCATATCCACCACTTTGGTCCAATCTCCACACTAGGTTTTCAGCAAATATAACACTCGAAAGTAATTGTCATGGCTTTGGTTGCTGTCTGTTAGAGCTTCAAAGCCGACTTCGACTCCTCTCTCTTGGCCATTGCAATTGCCAGTGGTCTCTGTCTCAGAATTTCATCCACGACATAAATGAAACTGGCTAGATTAGGGCCGCTGGTATTGTTTTGTTTTTGGCTGTGGCTATTTTTAAGCCAGTCGTGAGCTTACTGTAATTTGCTTCTCTTACAAACTTCCGTATCTGTATGCACAATAGGAAATTTGGCCTTGTAAAAATTGCTACTCAACTGAGTTGAAAACATCCCGCTTTTGCCTTGTGGTTAACATTACTAGACTGGCTAGCCAGCTTATTTACTTTAACTTACACTCAGGATGTCCTCTACTCAAGTTAGGTAGGGTTAGTAATTAGCCAGCTAACTTTGCCAGCTTGCCATCTAACTCATTAGCTAACTTCTACTTTAAGATAACTTGCAAAGACAAACTTTTTGCAGCTATCAGCTTTTCTACACCACACAAATCACTACTGACTATTGATTGTGAAGAGGGACAACCTGACAGTTCCCCAAATAATAGCGAGAAAACGTTGAACCTAAAATAACACTCTCAGAACTGCCTAACTCGTTAGCTAAGCAGCTCGAAAACGTAAGTAATGTAACAGCAATCCCGCTGGCTGACATCAGCTGAGACATTACAGTTAATGCCATGGTATAAGCATAGACTGTATAACTCAGTCTAGGGGTTCAATTCCAGATTTCCTACATTGTGCCTGAACATACCGAAGCTCGTAAGAATAGCAAATTGGAATCAGATTATGACTGGCGTAAAAATAGCCACTGCCTGTATTTTTTTTCGCTTTGGAATATGCCGCCCTCAGAGTTTTCCAGTGATGCGTAACTTGGTTGGCAGTTCACACAAAACCAGCCTCAGTCCACTTTTCGCACACCTTAAAGATATCGTTGTTAAGGTGCATTTGCACATCAATATATTCCATTATATTCATGTCTTTCATTAGCTGAATGCACACAGTTGTCTGCTCTTCCCTCCAAAAAATGCTAATTCCTTGCGAATTGAACAGGCGCAGACGTAACTGAGTATTCTGTTTGGGGGCATTTTACGATTAAGGTTTATATATGACCCAAATATCCTAATTAAAACAGACATATGCCAGGGGTCTTATTCGAAATATTTCGAATTGGAAAACGATCTTAATCGGGTTATTGTACGCGTTTACATGAGAGGTACACAATCGGAATATTCCCATACCCCAATGAATACAGCTATATGGTGGGCATGTAAACGCTGTAAGTGAAAACCCACTGGTGGTTGTAGTCTCGCCGTTGATCACCCTTATGGAGGACCAGGTCACGGAGGCGACCAAATTTGGACTCATGGCCATGCAAATTGGTGTACATAAATTGATGGAAATTCGAAATGGCTACTGTCAGTTGGTCTTTGGTAGTCCTGAAGCCTGGCTCATGCAGATGAAGTGGCGCAACATGTTGGCTACCAAGGTCTTCTGAGATAACCTCCTCGGAATCGTGGTGGATTAGATGCACCTTATTTACAAATGCTTAGAAGCATGAAGTAAACTACATTATTGCGATAAAGTCTGTATTCAGTATTTCCAAGGAATGTGAACTCAATGCACAGCCAGTTGTGTTACACACGGCCCCATTGAGATATTCTTTTTTTTTTTTTTTTTTTAATTTGGGAACTCCAATCCCGCCCAAATCTGGAATGCCCAATTGGTGAACTTCGTACAAAGCTTGCTCGTTTGCGACCCCATGCTGCCAACTCAGGATAGTGAAGACAGTTCACGGCTCTCCTCCGAAGCTCGTGCCCAACAGCCACTGCTTCTTATACACTCATTGGTTGAATCTTCGTAAGTTCAGAATGAGGGCGGAGGATACCCGGACAGGAACAGACTTAGAATCTTCCTGACGAGCGCCTGTCTGGCCAACAGGAGGCGCTTGAGCAACGAACAAATCATTTTATTTATTTCCCTTTTTCCGGCAGTCCCTTCCCAATTTGAAACGCTGTAGCGCGATGGCCAATTGTGCGCTACTCTGAAAAAGCTGCTGACCACTGCTGGTCGGTACGACCGGGGCTTGAACCCGCAATGTGATAGTCACTTCTGCACTGCAGCGCAGTGCCTTAACTAAGTGAGCTATCCGGCAGCCCATCGTGATTTTCTAATCACAGCAGACTGAAGGTCGGAATGCTTCTCTTTTCTCCTCCTCTGCTGTCGGTGTTAAAAGTAGCTTATATATTAGGACTACGGGGATGGATGCTAGTGTAGATGCATGGACTTCTCCAAAACTAGCCGTATCCCTTCTGTCTTTACTCCCCCCGTTGACTCTTATCCGTCACTCAGAATACGTCACCTTGTTCGTTGCCCTGATTGGTCGTAGCGCTATACTATTGCGTACTGAAGCAGTTTGAAAGACAACCGCTTATTCCGCCCCTAGGGTTGAGCCCTGTTTATCGGTCATGGCTAGACTATACATTTTGATGTTATAGTCTGGCTTGTCAGGCTAGGGGAAGGGAGTCTCGTATAAACTGTATGCTCTTCAATGATAACCTGCCTTAAGTTGTTAGATAGAATGGAGACCACTGAACAGGTAGACCGAACTGGTGAAAAAGTAGCTTCTATTATATGGGCTCTTAAAAGCAACAATGCTGCAATATCACTTTAAACTTGGGCTGGCCAAAATGTAAACTCAACTGTATTTAAATGTAAATTCACCAATAGGGACATGGTCTTTTGCTAGGGTGCTGGGAGAAAGAAGGTATTGCGCATCATCAGAAATGGCCATTGTGTTTTTTCTTAGGTCCGTATTGCACTCAGTCCAAACCCTTATCATTTCCCTGCCGGGCTATAGTACTGACACAGTGCATGTATTAGTCTGGATTAAAACCCATCAAGGTTATTTAAGCCCTGGAACATGACCCTGACAGGGCCATACTGCAAATGCATTTTCTAGCGTTTTGATGAATTCTGAAATACTGAAGTGCTCAAAGAGTTCGAAATTTTGAAATTATTCATTATTAATGGAACACTTTTGAGGGAACTGCCAAAATAGCTAGCCTGAAAGGAGATACTCTGCTTTGAGAGCATTTAGAGCCATTTACATTGTGCCTCTGATTCCCTTTTAGTGTATCAGGTTAATGCACAGACAAAATCTGTTTTAATCCTGTGCATATAAATCATGGATACCTCATATAAATGCTATTCACAATTGGCATGTCATAGAGTTTGATTTATGCGGGACTGAGGATGGTTGTTGGGCCATCATTTAAGGTGTGGTTTCATTAATATTTCACTAAAACCCTATTTGTGGTCTGGAAATTCAGTTTCTTGTGGAAATGGCCGTAACAGAAACTGCTGATTTCTCTACCAGCACGACAAAACTCCATTTACTTCCAGAACTGAGTTTTTGATTGACTGAATAAAGCAATGCTAGGAGTGTCTTGTGTGTCAACATGTTACAATTTAGTGACCGCAACATACTCAGTGAGCACTCATCATTATTGCTGTAAAATAGTGCGTATAAACTACAGTTTTATCTTTCATATTTGGCCAAATTGTACCTAACCTTTCTGACTCTGCATATTTTAGCCAAAAGTGTGGACAGTGGCTTTGCACTTTGCTTTGCTCCATGTCAGTGTGGGAATTGAAAGGTCAACATCTGTTTTGTGAAGAAATGTTCTTTGACATTTAGTGGCTCTGAAAATATAATTCCGATGCGATAGCCCAACCCTTGACTTGGTAAACCATTTCCAAATGCATTGATTTGAATATTTCAGTGAGCTGAAATGTGATCTGCACAATCAGTAGCCTTTCTGTGTCCTGTTTGTCAAGAAATATTTAAGGGCTGCTAATTACAATATTTTGATATTCAAGTAATTTTATGATTAATAGTCCACTAATTGACTAACTGGGTGATTTATGCAACAATTAAGATTAGGAGCATCAAATCCAAAATCATGCAGTGAATATCAAATGCTTATTTTTCAAATCATCGTTCTATATCCAAGTTTTTTTTCCATCCTTGACTTTTATTTAATCCCTTACACCTGGGACTTGCCATCAGAAATATTATAGCACTGATCTCTCACCCCACCTGAAAAAGCATTACCTTTCCAAACCTGATCCCATTTGCATTTCCTAATTAGCATCTAAGTGTTAATTCGTTCAATTGCAAGGATCAATCAGCAAAATTATTCACATGTATGCTGACTTTACATGTCAATGTGTTTTGATTTCTGAATTCCTGTAGCTCACTAGATGGTATTTTTTTTCTGCATCAGTGTCCGATCGGCTTCATACGCCTAAGAAAACGTTTTCAAAAATGCGATTTCGCCGACTCAGGCGTGCTTGTTAAATTTATTTACGTGAAAATAAAACTCTGTCTACAATTAGTGACATTACTATAATGCAGGTTAACTCTCAACCTGTTTTTGATTAAGAATCGAACAATTATTTGAATGAATTTACTGACCAAACGGACTAGCAATAAGCTGCGTGGCTGCTAATTATGAAGACATCTAGCTTTGCATCAAGGCTACAGTATGAGATTGCATGGACGGCAATTAACTGAAATTTCTCAAAATTCCATCTTGAAGTAGAATGTTATTGTAAATGCTGCTGAAGATAGTATTTAGATAAGCTTTACATTTTGTTTCAAATTAATTAATTATATAATTGCCATTCATTCGATCACATAGACGGGGTTTTGGCTAGGCATTTCCGGCGTTTCCGCTAGGGGAATGTTGGGCTTCAGAAGGTTAAAGATGTTGCTTCTCCACACTATGTTGTTCACATTGTAATGCTGCACTCAGATTTTGAAATGGCCGCTTTTTTATTTTTATTTTTTCAGCCTGTGCCACTGTTGAGTCCTTTGAGTCCTTGATACCCGTGAATAGCTCTGCTTAGGTCGAGGGGAGGAGAAAGCATATTGTACATTTCACACCTTTAATGACTCGTGGGTATTTTAAGCATTTTGTTAAACTAAAGAATGAATGTAGAGGAATGTTTAGGCTGTCATGATATGAATAATTACAAGTAGTATTATTTCTAAAATAAGTCCATAGAGAATATAGATCAAATTGACCTAGGTTATTCTCACAAGTGGTTTTGACATCGAAGCATTCTTGATGGCATTCAAGCCGAGAAACATTCAACAAGGCAAAGGAGAATCGCTCCTGTTGATCCCAGGTTTTGCATAGATTGTGCTGAATAGACCTTGAAAAGTACAGTGCTGTGAAAAAGCATTTGCCTCCTTCCTGATTTCTCGTTTTTCTGCATATTTGTCACACTTAAATGTTTTGAATCATCAAACAAATTTTAATATTAGACAAAGATAACCTGAGTAAATACAAAATGCAGTTTTCAAATTATGATTTCATGTATTGAGGGTAAATGCTATCCAAACCGACCTAGCCCTATGTGAAAAACTAATTTGCCCCTAAACTTACTAGCTGGTTGTGCCATTCTTGGCGACAACCACTGCAATCAAACTGGCAATGAGTCTTTCACATCGCTGCGGAGGAATTTTTCTTCTTTGCAGAATTGTTTTAATTCAGCCACATTTGAGGGATTTCATGCATGAACGGCCTGTTTCAGGTCATGCCACAGCATGTCAATCTGATTGAAGTCCAGACGTTGACTAGGCCACTCCTAAACCTTCATTTTGTTTTTTTTAAGCCATTCAGCGGTGGACTTGCTGGTGTGTTTCTGATCTTTGTCCTGCTGCATAACCCAAGTGCGCTTGAGCTTGAGGTCACAAACTGATGGTTGGTTACTCTCCATCAGGATTTTCTGGTAGAGAGCAGAATTAATGGTTCCATCAATTACGGCAAGTTGTCCAAGTCCTGAAACAGCAAAGCAGCCCCAGACCATCACTCTACCATCACCACGTTTGACTGTTGGTATTATGTTCTTTTTATTAAATGCTGTGTTAGTTTTATGCCAGATGTAATGGGGCACACACCTTCCAAAAAATTTAAGGGCATCTAAAGTCGATTCTCATTGTTTTTGTTTATCGGCTAATCAGCTAGCCGCACCTGTGCAAACGAACAGAAATAGAAGGATTATGTTTGCATGTACACAAAACATTGGTTTATACAAATGAAATTGGTCATGTGACAATGCAGGATGTCAACAAAAGCAAATGATTTGTTTTTAAACCTTGGACGTTCAACGTCCCGTCTGAGAATCGACTTTAGATGCCCTTTAAACTCTTGTCTCGTCAGTCCACAGAATATTTTTCCAAAAGTCTTCGGGATCATCAAGATGTTTGTGGCAAATGTGAGACAGGCCTCATACTCAATGGACCATTCTTTCATAATTTGAGCCTGGTGAATGTTGGCAAGGTCATCATGGAATGTCCCTGTGCCAGCAGGGATTAAAAGGTCCATTGATGGGTTACAGGTCATTGAATTATTCAGGCAGTCTGCTACATTGATTTTTTTGCTGCAGAACAGTGCTGAGCTTAGATTCGACCAATTGAAGCTACCAGATCATAACCCTGCCTCCTGAGGCTTGTGCAGTGGGCACTATGCATTACCCAAATGGACACCACCACTCTGGAATAGGGTAAATCTGGACTCATTAGACCAGATGTCCTCTTACCATTGCTGCTCATTCTAATCTTTATGCTCCCTTGTAATTAAAAAATGTTTTTTTTCCCCCAATAAGACTCTCTAACAACTGGCTTTCTTGTGGCCACGCAGCTGTTTAGTCCCAATCCTCCACGTTCTTGTTCCATTGTGCATGTGGAATTGCTCTTACCGTCATAAATAAACATATCCATGAGTTCTTTTGTTGATTTTTTTTTTATTATAAGAGATCCAACATGTTTTTTTCAGAAATGAGAGGTCATGCACTGAATCATTCAGGATCAGAAGAATTATTGCCAGCTGAAACATATTAATCGCTATAATAATTATTTAATCATGGGCTCTTGACTATTTGCTTATTTAAATCCAAATGGCAACTTTTTTTTTTTGGACAGGCAGTGTATGTTCAGATGCTCACACTGGTCCAAACCAAAAATTTTTTATTTCGTAACGTGGCGAGATAATTAAGTTACCTAATGCACAAAAGTGAACTTAATCCCACCTATTTTGCTAAAACACTGACTTTAGCAAATTAGACGTGAATTTGTTTGTGAGCAAACCTTGACCTGCTAATGTTAACCTCCTCTTACTGATGAACTGGAAAATTGCTAACCAAACTAAATCATTTTTGAAACAGCAAGTTAACAACGCAGCATAAACTTGCCCTACCTGTGATGAGTTAATGTAAGCTGCCAGCTATCATTGCATATGTTATATTATATCTATACAGCATGGGTACTGCTTAACTCATTTGATAAAGATGACTGTAGCTTAGATTTAGGCTTGCTGGGAAATTTGTTTGACCAATGGCCTTGCTTGTCCCCAGTTGCGGTAAAACGCGTTTCCACGACTGCACATTGTCAGAAAGCAAAGGAAAGGCGGAAAAGCTGAGAGAATAAAGTCAACGAGATTTGAGGCTCAGCCTCTCAAATGCAAAAAACAAAAAAAAGGACCGGCTGTTTGGCCATGATGATCCTCATAGCAAGCAGTTTTCATTTGCAGGGGGACATGGAAGCGGTAAGACTGACGTTAGATTAATAGGCTATCGCAAGTATGCGTTCGGTAAAAATTTGCTTGAGCTTACAAAAGGACCCACTGATGGATCAGTTGTTCATAGCCCACTATTTGATGTCTATTGACTCGTTGTTTTACAGTGCCAAATAAAATTTGACCTGGAGCTGGACCTGGAATTTTCCATTCCAAAACCCCATCTTGACGTTCAGAATCACCCATCATTAAACTTGGAACCAACAAGTACCGTGGTTCTGAAGCTATTGTGGTATTCTATGCCCTTTAGAGTCTGTAAGTAAGATATGTAACATTATTATACCCCCCGCAACGAAGTTTATTATACCCCCGCAACAAAGTTTAGGGGGGTATACTGGATTTGCTTTGTCCGTCCGTGTGTGCGTGCGTGCGTGCGTGCGTCTGTGCGTCCGGACCTAGATCTCATAACCTACTCATCTGATTTTGAAAATTTTTTTTCTTGCTGCAAGGTCTATTGACTGTGGTACTGCCCGACTTCTTGTTGTTGTGGGGGGTATCCTGTAAGCCGTGCTTACTGACTAAATCTAGTTTTAAAAAGGTTATGTATGAGTCAATCCAAGTAGTTCAGTGCTCTTATTAAAAAAATTCTAAATGGTCCTAAAGTCACATTTCTTTTTCTTTCATGTAAATATAATAATAATTAAAGCTGCAAGCAGTGTTGAAAGGGCCCTCGCACCCCTCATGCACGTTGGGGTGGCGGCAAGAACTTGATGGGTGCAGGTGTCCATTCAGAGCCATTGGACACTGCGGGACCGCGTACAATGTGGTTTCCTGAGGGGAGTGCAAAAATTTTCTGGAGGGCGCTATGATATCATGTTGACATGCCAAACACCCCTCCCCCTCCCCTACCTGCCCCGAGACCAAGCAGCTCAAATTACACAATGACTGCCGCTGCAGCACTCACTGTCATCTTTACATCATATCTCATGAACCGTTTGACAGAATCAAATGCCGTTTGATACACTTCATCAACACAACACAGTAAACATTGTTACCAAGTTTGGTAAAATTTGAATCAAAACTTTTGGAAATATTATTACATTATGATTATCAAGATATGTTGAACAATTTAGAGTGACGGACTTCAAAATACAGCATGGGTTGCAGCGTATCAAAGTTTTGCCTTGGTCTGATGGTTAACTTGAGAAATTTTCAGCTCATTTGGACTTTCTGGTGAATTTTGGGAATTTCTTTTTCATCCACTTCCTGGGTCACGGCACCACCTCAACTTTGATGGGCCGCCACGGCCGCGCCTTGTAACGAAAGCGCACAATATTCACAGCAGTTCATCAGCAAAGCCTGTAGGCTAATCTAGCCAAGTTTGAGGAGGATACGATGAACTGTCTGGGAAATCTTCTTTCATATGTTGGAAGTGCACATAAACGGCTGAAACATGACATTTCCTGTCGCCAGCAGGTGGCGCTGTGACTTCTACCGAATGTTGACAAACAGATGTCTTCAGGGCAAGACTTTCATCACAAGTGTGAAGTTTCAGGTGAATCAGTTCACGAATGGCTGAGATATAACAACATATTTCTCATGGCGATCATTGAAGTTTGCCACGCTCCCACGGCCACGCCCTAAGACTTCTGCGCAAGTTTTCATCAACTTTTGCTCTCACAGGTCTTATGAAGACACAGACCGAATTTGAAGTCGATCGCATTAAATCTGTAGGAGGAGTTCATTGAAGTACGACACTTGCACATTGCCCAAACATGACCATAACATTCAAAATGGCTGACTTCCTGTTGGTTTTTACGATATGGCTTAAAGAGGCTTTTTTGTACGTCTTGGCTTCATACAAGTGACTGGCGATTTTCATAAATGTAAGTGATATGGTACCAGGGGCTGCGTCATTGAAACACTATCGGCAGTGCCTAGGGGGCGCCATTCAGCCAATTTGCCATGCCCATGCCCGCGACCCCCTTTAAAAATCAAGTCCAGTACCTTACGACATATATCAAATTGCTTAAGATTTCAGACATATGTGCAAAGTTTCGTGAGTTTTTCCACATCCTAAAGGCCTCAAAACTGCGATCGTAAATTGAAAATTTCAGCAGGTCCACAGCTGACTGCCTGTTGGGCCAAAAATTTATAAAAAAATCTCATGACATCGTAACCATGTGAGCTATGATGTCACCAAATTTCGTGCACCTCCGATGAAATATGCCCATAAAACGGCCCTACATTTGGGGGCGCTGTGGAGCCCCCTGACCACGCCCGAGGCCAGTCACTCCAGAAAATGTTCAGTTACACCAGGATTGAGGTCTGTGCCAAATTTGGCGCGGCTCAGAGCGCAAGAAAGGCCTCAAAAGTGGGCGTAAAGCCAAGAAATCATAATAATAATAATCTCTACAAAAACAATAGGTTCCTCGCAACTTCGTTGCCTGGAGCCGTTGGCCCCTGGGCAACTTCGTTGCTCGGGCCCTAATAATAATAATAATAATAATAATAATATTTCCATAAAAATAGTTTATATGTTTATTATGTTATGTTTTAATATCGGACAGCATCATTGTATTAAATTTATATCAGGACATCTTGGGGACATCCCCCAGACCCCCTCCTTGCTGCACTACCCCCCCCCCACCCCTTTCAGCATTCCTGGATCGGCCCCTGATTCTGATTTTGAATGACCAAGGGCTAATTGGGAAGCTCTAATACTCGACTGACCAGTCAATACTCGTCACTCAGTCACAGACTTGTGCACTTAAAAGGCTGGCCCCCGCTTCATTGCGGTCAGGAAAAAATTGACATGCATCGTCAAGCATAATGCGCAAATATGTATAGTGAATACATTGAATTATATTGAATTATTATATTGAATAAAAAACTTTATCAAAGTACAGTGTTTCATCATTACATAATAGTTTTCGGTCCACAAAGTGGCCTACACTTGGAGATGTATTACATCGGATTGGTTTAAATTTACGGCAGGCAGCAATAAGAATAGCTCATGTCATGCTAGTTTATAGAAGAGAAGACTAATTATATCAAAAATTCAAGGCTGTTTTACTCTAATGGCTGAACTAGTGCATGCTAAATCCTTTGGTTTGAAATTACTACTAGTAGAGTAATGCAGCCCTTAAATCAAATGACTTTTGAGGGTATTTCAGTGATGCAGACAAATTTAGAATATCTGAATAAAATCATGAGAGTTTTACTTGAGTATGAGCATGCTCCGGTCATCACAATCATGTGGTGCAAGATGGTCGTAAAACTCTGTCAGAATCAGCATTTTTCTGGACAAAATGTTCTGATAAAATCAAATCTGTTTAATGTTATCGGGGGTCTTTAGTCTTAGCTCATGTGAACAATGCAGTTCAATGATGTGAACTTTATCAACAAGCAGTAGGTGCGCTTTGCAAGATCCACAGTCTTTGCAAAAATTTTATATTCTGTGAGTAAAAAACTGACTTTATTGCACTTTGTTTTTTAGATGTGACAGGTGTCACACATTTGAAGTCTTTTCAAAGTCCTCTGGTGTAAGCTGGACATGAGGTTTCACAGTGATTCTTTGGGGCCGGGCCATAGATTTACTACTGACAGCAGCATGATGGCCCATCTGATAACCTTTAAGGTTGTAGAATAGTGGCGGTATTGCGTTTACAAGTAGGGTAAGGGATTGGTGTTTTCCAACAACTCTAAATCTGTTCAACATTTATATTGTGCTAGGGGTTGTATTAAGCAGGTGTTTGCTCGCAATGAAGTCGTCCGACTATAAAATGAGGAAAACTCAGTCTGTCCTTTTGTTTGTCATTCCGTTTGTTTGCACCCATTTTTCTCCTCAGTGGTTTTGTCGATCAGTCTGAACCGGCATGGGCATTCAGCATTGCCGCAGACTGGAAATGTCAAAGCCGATTTTCCCATTATCATAAAATTTACGCTGTTTAAAAGCAAATTTGACAGGTTCATGTGCAAGCCTGTATGGAGTAATGTTATGGGCATTACCCAAAGTCTGTTTATCATTGTGGCGCCAGCAGTGAAAATGAAATAGTTTTTTTGAAAATACCTTTGAATCACTTGTACTCAATTATAGGTAAAAACATGAACATTTTAGGAGAAAAAAATTATATTGTTGAAAAACAAGCCTGCTTGTTTGCCTTAATATTCGAACTAAATGCTAAAAATAAATGTTTTGAGTTTCCTGTTGCTGCCATTCTGACAAATTGCTAGCCATACACTTTCTTTTAAAACGTTTCAACTAGATTTTGTCATCTGCAAGTAAAAACTGATGAAAATGTCTGTAGTAAAACAAGCCTCTATTTCCTCCCTGGGTTTAACTATACCACAGTGCTCATGTATCTCCTGAGTTTGATCCACAAGTTCAAACAACTCTTCAACATTTTTTAAATTTAATTTTCAACATTCTAAGAAATGCAGCCTATTCGTTTCAGCCTATTTAGAATTTTCTTTTTTACAATACCAATGCCTTCTTATGATTATAACATCATAATGCAACAATCACTGTAATAATCTTTGGTTGGATTATGACAAAAATTTGGGATTGTGTAAATTCTTGCAGTGGCATGGATTATTTGTAGTCCTAGGGCTTAGAACTCTCCTACTATGTGACCAGATGCAGCAAATTAGCCATTACAAGCCATTTCGAAGCCTTGATTTAGACTTCACCATATGATTTCGAAATCTGTTTTTGACATCATATTGCGAAGTGACCACCTGGAAGAAGGAGGGACTGAAACTTCAGCCAACTTCAGTAAAATGTCTCTGTTTCAACATTTGAAATGTTATCTCTGTTCTATTGTCCATAACATATTGACTCATGTGATCTGAAAGTCATTGCATTTTGATTTTATTTACAATTTACACCTCGTCCCAACTATTTCAGAATTGGGGTTGTATTTTGGGTGTTCCCCCCCGTGATGTCACCAAACACCATCTTTAAATGGCTTGTAATGGCTAATTAGCTGTGCACCTGGTTACATGATGGGGGACCTTTAATGTGGAAAACGGTAATCTTTATTTGAATTTAAATTGTCTGGCAGTAGGGCAAGATGTGTTTTCCATTGCATAAATCGTGATTATATAATGTGCTATGTTTTGTTGGAGTGATAGTTTAATATGCAATGGCTCATCATAATCGATAAAATTATCTGCCATCTGAAGAAAAATCATGTCTGTGTGCTTATAACCAGTCCTTGTAACTAAAGTAGTGATTAGGGGCCTGTTTTACTGTTAATGGTTTTCACATTTTTCATTTTAGTAATCATTATCAGTGGAAAATGGGCTTTCAGTAATCAAGCCTGTGCTAATGATTTAATTTTGTACAGGAAGCATCTTCCCTTATTTTTTTATGAGAATTCATGCCAAACCATTTGGACGGAGGTTTATCATTTTGTTGTATTGCATAATTGCATTTATGAACTGAGTGAAGATGTTTGTTCTCATAATTGTGTTTAATTAATTCCTGGCTTTTATGAGTTGGAGATCAATTGATCAGCATAATTATGGATATAAAAACCTTCTCAGTTGATATATTCTAGTTTTAAAATGATTTTTAATGTTCTTATTGCTTCTGCCATGCCAGGAAATTGAGAACATTGAAAAATTCAACACAGCATCTTTTAAATAGTAATTATTAGAAAGCTGTGTGTTTTAGTCTAAAACTATAACTCCTGTGCAGGTTTGGCAGGTTTTTGGGAACGGTGAGTGGGCAAGTGGGTGGGCAGATGGGAGCCTCTTTTGTAATTATTAAGGTGATTGTGTCTTGCATTGTTTTGTGTTATTATGTTTGTTCTATGTGGATCCCCTTGAAAAGGGGGAAAAAAAGAGGTTATTCTTTACTAAACTTTTTTACTGTCTGCATGTTGTGTATGTCAGTGATCATCTTTTGCCTGTTATTTGACATTGAATTTTACGCCGAATTAAAGTTTGTACATTCCTTTTCTATTAGAGCATATGAAAACAGAAGGGACTGGGATATGGGCAGTGCTACTGACATTTACAGCACTTGCACTGAGCTCAGCTGTGTGAGGGATTCCTCTGTGGACGCATTAATCACCTATCGCTGAAAAGACAGACGACTCCTTACTTCATTACATAAGGATGCTCTTTATAAAGACACAAATATAAGTGATGAATAGACATTAGATGGCAGTTACATTGTTGTGATTAATCATGAGATGTGCAGCTGAATGCAGAGTAAAAAGAGAAGTATACTTTCTCACTCAGAAAGGAGCAGGGAGAGACTTATTTATCAAGGCTGAGGTTTGTTGCATTCTATTTCAGCAAAGGATTTTGTTGTAGCGCGGTGTTGGTTTAGGCTGATGATAATGATGATGATGATAGAACCTCTTGTAATGACCTGAAGACGATGACAACAGAAACCTCTGGCTGTCCTCACGTCATCATCATGCCTCGAAGGTTTATTTCCCTCCTGATAAAGCAAATAGCATTAATTGATGTTAAAACTTGCATTTTTGTATCTTTTATGTCCACGATTGTACGTGTTATATTTGCGCGTAACTGAACCGCCCTGTTTAGTCCAGGAGATTTAGCAAGGTGCATCTTCAATAATGAATTGGTGTATATCCGTATGCGCCATTACTAAACTATACATGGGAGGGGATCTGGGGACACTGCTGTGGGTCAGTGGAGATCGCTGAGCCGAAATGGTTCCACCTGCCCAGTGCGGCCCCTTCCTCTCCAGGTGCATCCTGTCGCGTCTCTGGCCGTCTTGAACAGGACAGCATGAGACTGCCTCCCACACTGGGGTGAGCCTGAGTGCCTGGGTTCCCTTCACCTCAAATGGGAAAGCAACCAGAATCTAACTTTTTTTAAAGAGGTTAGCACACTCTGTGTTAATCTGGCTGGAAGCCTTTGGAATTTATCCGTTGGCGCATCTGTTTAACCGTGTAAAAATAGACCTACGCACTCGGTGCTGGAGTGCATTTGTGCAATACAATTATAAATACTTAATTAATTTGGATCTTCTGCCAAATTTTTATATTTTGTGCATACAGCACATGCTCAAGTGCCTTACAAAGTTTATTAGAGCTGGCCACTCTATTTTTTTGTAATTTTCTTATCAGAAAATCTCGGCAGAATTTGGATTTAACATTTTTGGTTGTTCTCTGCTAAGTCTCTGCCAGTTAATCTATAGGAAGATCACTGATAATTCTGACCATTTTAATGGTGTTGTATATAATCTGACTGTTTTTCTTTTGTCTCTCTGTTGTTTACTGTCATAGAAGCTTTGGTGCTCCCTAGTCCCCTCACTAAAGAAATTACATCCAGTAATGCTCAATTAATCAAATGAAGCCAAATATTTTTCAGCCTTTTTTCGCTGACACTGCAAATCTCTGTAGTCGGCTTTGCATTATCCTACCACATTATTTCTTTGCTTTCTCAATTCTCTTCGAGTCTTATGTGTTATGATACAGATAAGGAACGAAAAGCAGATTTGGGGAACAAATCACCAGGGGAGAATTTATTGACAGCAATGCGGCAATAGAGGAGGGAAAAGCTATAGTCCTGTACTATAGAGGGGCAGTCCAGCAAAGTTGGTAGTGACTACAGAGGGCTGGGGCATGTGGGGGAACCCAAGCCGGTAGAAGTCGAGTGGAGAATCCCCCTCGCAGTTGCAGGACTTCTTGCCAACAGGATCAAAGGGTTTAGCAGGAGCCCAATCCCAATCCTGGAGACCAATGAATGCTACCCTGTGTTTGTGCAAAAATACCTATAGACGGTCACAACTCATTTCGACCTGCCCGTGTTGTGGGTGGTGAGTGATACAATTCTACTGCCTTTAATGGTTAAAATTGAACCATTCAAACCTTACTTATACTGAAATTTATAAAAGGCAAAGAGTATTGGCTGTTTTTCAGTGAATATTAAATCCAGTAAATACAACCCCAATTTCGAAATAGTTGGAACGAAGTGTAAATTGTGAATAAAATCAAAATGCTATGACTTTCAGATCACATGAGTCAATGTTATTTACAATAGGACATAGATAACATTTCAAGTGTTGAAACTGAGACAGTTTACATTTTTACTCACAAAATGAACTGATTTCAAATTTTCTGGCTGCAACAGGTCTCAAAAAACTTGGGACACTAGCAAAAAAGGGCTGAAAATGCTATTAATATACAATAAATTAGCTGAGAGAATATTTAGCTAGCAAATACATTAACTGGCATCAGGTGTGTAACATGATTGGCTATGAAAGGGATGTCTTAGAGAGGCTGAGTCTCTCAGAAGTAAAGATGGCCAGAGGCTCTCCATCCTGTGAAGGCTTGCGGAAAAATATTGTGGGATACTTTAAAAACAATGTTCATCAATGTCAAATTGCGCAGGTTTTGAAGGTCTCATCATCGACTGTGCATAACATCATCAAAAGATTCAGAGAAACTGGAAAAATCTCTGCATAAGGGGCAAGGCTGAAGACCTTTACTATATGTTCATGATCTTCAGGCCCTCAGACGCCACTGCATCACTCACCGGCATGACTCTGTCATTGACATTACTAAATGGGCCCAGGAATACTTCAAGAAACCACTGTCTGTAAACACAGTCCACCGTGCCATCCACAGATGCCACCTAAAACTCTATCATGCAAAAAAGAAACAATTGTTGAGCATGATCCAGAAGCGCCACTGTGTTCTGCGGGCCAAGGCTCATTTAAAATGGACTGTAGCAAAGTGGCAAAGTGTCCTGTGGTCAGACGAGTCCAAATTTGACATTGTCGGAAATCATGGGCGCCGTGTCCTCCGGGCTAAAGAGGAGAAAGACCACCCCTCCACTTATCGGCATTCAGTTCAAAAGCCAGTATTTCTGATGGTATGGGGATGCATTAGTGCATATGGTATGGGACACTTGCATGTTTAAAAAAGCACCACGAATGCAGAAAGGTATATAAAGGTTTTAGAGCAACATATGCTCCCCTTCAGACAACATCTATTCCAGGGAAGACCTTGTGTATTTCAGCAGGACAATCACAATCACATACTGCAGCTATTACAACAGCATGGCCTTCGTAGTAGAAGAGTCCATGTGCTGAACTGGCCTGCCTGCAGTCCTGATCTTTCACCGATTGAGAACATTTGGCGCATAATTAAACAAAAAGTCCTTCAAAGGAGACCCAAAACTGTCCAGAAGCTGGAAGCCTGTATCAAACAAGAGTGGGATCAAATTCCAATGCCTAAACTCAAGAAACTTGTCTCCTCAGTGCCCAGTCGCCTCCACTCTGTGTTAAAAAGAGGGGATGCTACACCATGGTAAACAGGCCCCTCTCCCAACTTTTTTGTGACCTGTAGCAGCCATCAAATTTGAAATGAGCTCATTTTGTGGATAAAATTGTAAAATTTCTCAGTTTCAACATTTGCTATGCTATCTCTGTTCTATTGTGAATAAAATACTGGCTGGTGCGATTTGAAAGTCATTGCGTTTTGATTTTACTCACCATTTACACTTTGTCCCAACTATTTCAGAATTGGGGTTGTATTAACTACACCCTCAAACCAATATTGCCCCACCAACTGAGAATGATGGTTTCTTCTTATGCATTTTGTTCTTGCCTATTAATCCCTCTAAAAACAAACGCAAGCCCATATCAGAAATATGGCCGCCTACGTCGGTTGTACAGAACTTTGTGCACCGATAGCAGTGCTCATTGTGATTGCTTGCATTGATCTTTGCTCTTATTTTTCGGCAACATTGAGTAGACTGTGCTGTGGCACTGAGGCTACAGACAGTTAATGGAATTGAGGAAGGCTTATGCTGAATTCTCCACAGATATGACCCCCGAAGGCATGCGCCTGGAGGAGCTACACATTTTCTGCTGCCGATGACAAACAACAGAAAATAAGTATCGATTGTAACTGTTGCCACCTCCATTACGGGTGTCCTTTATTACGCGTGGCGTTTGGGGAGAATCTGTGCAGATAAGTTACCTGATGAGGTATGATAGGGGGGCTAATGTCACTGCTTAGGGCTGATTTGAAAGGAGATGGACTATCTCAGAATCGGGCCACTGTCTCTCATTTCTCAGGCTCATTGTAAAAGCCTTGAACAAAGGCAGAAACATAACTAGCATGTTTGACTGTTAAAGACACAAGGAGGTCATTGGCAGTGCTTGAGTTTATTTTTGCCTTTTTAACCACAGTTTGACTGTTCTGTTTCTTATTTTGATTTTGGGGTTGTGTTTGGGATCAAGAAACGTAGTACTTAGCCGACCAACCTATGTTTGAACAGCGGAAATGGTGACTCCTCAGGCTGTACTGGATCTGAAGTCATTTGTTCTGGCTTCAAGTGCTAAACCCTGGGCTGCTGCCTTCAATCCGGGATCTGGCCTGAGAGACAGGAGGGCTCTGTGTTCTCTCAGCAGTTTTGTTGGAATGTATTTCAAGGAGTGCCGCCGTCAGCCAGTTAGACCTCTGTGTCCCCGAGTGCCGTCATTTGATAGGGCAGCGTTAAAGGATCTGCTGAGTCATAATTACTCTGCCACTTTCTCTCCCCCGGTCCTCTTGCCACTAGCAGGGGTTACGAATGGATTCAGTGCGGTGCCATAGTTTTGCAGATTCGATCGTACGTTTCTGTCGAAGCGGGCGACAGCTCCACGGTCAGTGTTGCAGATGCTTGATGGCGCTGTTGCACGGTTAAGCCAGCTGAGTGTGATTTATTCACTCTGTGACTTCATTCTGCTGATAAGAAATACGATATGGCTGGACTTCATATTTCTAGTGCACACTAGCCTATCACACTCACCTCTGTTGACCGGGACAAAAGAAGTCTCCTGCTCAATAGAGTTGACGAGTTTTACCTGCTCAATGGCCATATGTGGATATTTTTAGCTGCGACCAAGCAGCTCTATGAATGCTTCTGTCTGTCTGTCCGTCCGTCCGTCCGTCTCTCTGTCCGTCTGTGACACCTTTTTCACCATGTTCCTGTCGTCGTATCATCATGAAATTTTCATGAGTTATTGACCTTCACCAAAGTGATGTCCATGCACAAGGTCGAGGTCAAAGGTCAAAGGTCAAGTTCACAGAGGTCACGACCTTGTTTGCAGGTTTTCGCGCTGTAACTCCATTTAGAATTCATGAATCGCTATGAAATTTTGGAAATAGCTTCTTGGCATACAGAAAGTGTTCCCTGTTGTTTTTCAAGGTCATCCATCCAATCCCAAGGTCACAAAGGTAAAAAAAGTGTCAATTTTGCCCGATTTGACAGTTTTCGCACCGTAACTCAAGTTTAATTCAATGAATGGCTATGAAATCTTACAACAAGCTTCTTGGTATAGAGGAGGGGTTCCCTATTGATTTTCAAGGTCATCTGTCGAATCCCAAGGTTACACCGGTCAAAAAAGTGTGATTTTGCCCCGATTTCACAGTTTTCGCACCGTAACTCCACTTTAACTTGATGGATGGCTATTACATCTTAGAACAAGCTTCTTGGTACAGAGGAAGGGTCCCCTATTGATTTTCAAGGTCATTTGCCAATTTCGACATCACACTTGTACAAGAAACCACTGGACACTAGGCCTCGTGATGGATGCTGGGCGAGGTCGCAGCTATTAGATCCTTCTGATATACTTGTTTGAAAAACAGCTTGAGCCAGTGAATGTGTTGGCTTTATCAGTTCCTCAATGACGGCTGCTTGGCCAAAATTACAGGGACAAAAAATCCCTCTTTACTCTTAGGTAGACTTGGTGTATTTTTAATCATTTTCCTTGATTAAAGAGTTTTCCAATGTTTAGAAAAATTCATTGTTTGTTAAACACACAGGTTGCTTCTTAATGTGGCGATTACATACAAAGTAGAATTCAGAAATAAGATTTTTTTCACTTAACGAAAAAGATGAACTAGTCTGTTAACTTAGCATTTGCTTTTAGCACATCCTGCAACATCAGCTACAGTGCTGTGAAAAAGTATTTGCCCCCTTCCTGATTTCTTTTTTTTTTTTGCATATTTGTCACAATTAAGAGTGCCTTTTTCTAAGTGCAGCCCAATACTGGTAAAAGTGGCCATCTCACCATCTACAAATCTCTTCATACTTCATAATTATTGAGTTTGGGGCTGTGAATAGGGAAATCAGTCATGACCTTGGTAATTAACCCCTCCCCTGCTGAGCAGGCCACACCCACTTTTCTGTGCCGTATTTAGCTGTAACAAATTTGACTGCTAAATATTTTAACCTCCATGGAGGTCCCAAGTTTTTATCAACTATTCTTGAAACTGTTCTCACCAAAAGCGTGTGTGAGGATTGGACAGTGGAACGTTAGAACCATTTATGAAACGGGGAAGTGTGCACAAGTAGTTGCAGAGATGCAGAGATTCAAACTTGACATTCTTGGTATCAGTGAGATGAGATGGAATGGTTGCGGAATGATGACAACGGTGACAGGAGAGACAATTCTATATTCAGGAAAGGAAGGTGAAAACGACAACCACGTACAAGGAGTTGGAATCATCTTATCCAAACAAGCAAGCAGTAGTCTGATGGAATGGGAACCTATCTCAGCAAGAATTATTACAGCCAGATTTTTGTAGATCCAGGTGGCGAAATGTGACTGTTATCCAATTCTATGCGCCAACCAACTCAAGCGAGGAAGAAATTAAAGAGGAGTTCTACGAAGAGCTTCAATCATGGATGGACAAAGTGCCGAAGAGAGACATTGTTATCTTGATGGGAGATCTGAATGCAAAAGTAGGCATCGATAACACTGGCAGTGAGAATGTGATGGGACGACAGGGAGCAAAGTGTACGATGAACGAGAATGGAGAGCTCCTAACTGAATTCTGTGCAGTAAACAAACTCATCTTAGGAGGTACATTGTTTCCTCACAAGGAATGCCCCAAAGTTACATGGGTATCACCTGACAGCGAAATGCAGAACCAGATCGACCATATAGCAATCAATTGTAGATGGAAAAGTTCTTCACTAGATGTTAGAGTCAAAAGAGGGGCAGATGTAGGTTCAGATCATCACTTGGTCATAGGAAAGATAAAGATAAGATTGGCAAAAGTGGTAAAGAGAAAGTCGGCACGGATTCGTTTTAACACCAAAAAGCTCCAAGAAAGCGATATTATTGATTCTTTTGTCATCAAACTCCAAAACAGATTTGAGTCCTTATGTATAGAAGAGGGAGATGGTGCGAGAGCAGGGAGGGATGAAGTTAGCAGTTTTGTCGGGAAACAAAAAATTGAACAACAATGGAGCAAGATCAAAAGCTCTTATATTGATACATGCGAGGAGGTGCTTGGGAGACAGCTGGAAGAGAAAAAGGGATGGATCTCAGAAGATACGTGGAAGAGAATCGACCACAGGAAAGCTGCTAAGAACAAAATAAGTACTGCGAAAACGAGGAACCAGGTAAAGGAGGCGAAGAGAAAGTATCAGGATGCTAACAGGGAAGTAAAGAGAAGCTGCAGAAATGACAAGAGAAATTATGTGAACAGCTTGGCACAGGAAGCGGAAAATGCCGCAATGAAGGGAGATCTAGGCACATTGTACAACATCACCAAAAAGCTGAGCAGTAGAGCGCAAAATATGAACAAACCAATCAGGGACAAACGAGGTACGATAATCAAGAACATTGAAGATGAGCTGAAGAGGTGGAAAGAACACTTTGAACAAGTATTGAATCGACAAGATCCACATAATCCATCAGACCTCGCGGAAGGCCCCAAATTAGAGATACGCACTGGAACCATTTCAAAGGCCGAGATTTGTGAAGCATTGAAGAGTCTAAAAAATGGCAGGGCAGCTGGCCCCGATAACATCCCGGCAGAGGCCATAAAGGCGGGAGCATGCAACCAAGACTAAATTAATGAAGGTGATGGCAAAGCAAGTTGGTACAGTGCACATTGGACAAGAAGCAGAGGAGGAGGTCGAAAAATTTCAGTGCCTGGGGAGTGTTATCAGTACAACCGGAGGCACTAGCGAAGACATACAGGCTCGAATAAGGAAAGCTAGACATGCGTTTGCGTTGCTAAGACCAATCTGGCGCACCAAATCCCTGTCACTGAGGTCTAAACTAAGGATATTTACATCAAATGTAAAATCGGTGCTGCTGTATGGCTCCGAGACATGGCGAATGACTGCTACCTTGGTAAACAAACTACAAGTGTTCCAAAATAAGTGTCTGCATTGCATTATTGGATTTAAATGGCCTGAGAAAATAAGGAATGAAGATCTATGGCATCAGACTGGCCAGGAACCAATAGAGGTGGAGCTGAAGAAGAGATCGTGGAGATGGATAGGTCGTACTTTGAGGAGGGAGGACAGCAATATTGCTAGAGTGGCCTTGCAATGGAACCCACAGGGTAAACGGAGAAGAGGGCGTCCTATACAGAGCTGGAGAAGAACACGGTTGGCAGAGCTGAAAGCCAGGAGCGTATCATGGCAGGAGTGCAAACAAATGGCTGGAGATCGAACTAGATGGAGGGCACTTGTTGAGGACCTTAGTTCTGGCTAGGAACGCAGAGGACAAAGAGAGATTCTTGAAGCTAGAGTTGTTGGACTGCAACTTAAAATGAAAAAAAAATTCCTGGGACCTCCATGTAGGTTGATGCTAGCGCCATCTGAAGTCATATGCAATTCCATTTCCGACATATGGAAATTGGGTCCTAGTCCCAACCTACATACAGGTACCAAACAAATTACAACTGTCTACCAATCTCTGCATGCCAAACATCAATAATCAGCAATAAAAGTTTTGGGACATTTGTGCAGGAAGGAGAATAAGGGACCAAAAGTGGGGTAGATGGGCGTGCTCACCCAACCACGAGCCACGCCCACTAAAACCTACATGGCCCCCCAAATGGACCATCACCAGTATCTGCTACATCCACATATGAACTTTCAATTTTGCCAATAGAAAGCTTGGGACCTTTTCATTCCATGCAGATATCAACCCTTTTATTTGTCATGTTTGGGTGTTTCATCTGTATCTGTGTACATACGAATTGTGTACATTATAAATATATTCCTGTTTATTACAGTGCAAGTTTGATTCACAATTGAAAAGTCTTTTGTCCGGATGAGTTAGTTGATATTTCTGGGAGTTCCATTCAAGCCTCCTAATTTTAAGTCGATTTGTCATATTGGCAAACATTTGAATCCTTTACAGGCCCCAATACTAACAGTGTAGCATTTCCCTGAAATCAAGTGCAAAAGTTCAGGTCAACAAATAATTTGAACTGTCAGCATGTTCTGAGAGTCTCAACAACAGCTTGGGAAAGAAAGGGTATCACTAAGTCAGTGATTCTCAAATGCTGTCGTGGCGCCCCACGGTGATGCGGGTTTTGTTCCCACACAATTGCAATTTTAGGATTTTAACAAGCTATTGATTTGTCTTAATTTGCTGCATTCCATGTTTGGAAAGTTATATGTACGTTGTACCATCTAAGGCCACATTTTGACGGACATATCCATTGCGCCACAAAGAATAAAAACCCTTGAACATATTGTGCTTATTCTTCTACAACCCCAATTCCGAAATAGTTGGGATGAAGTGTAAATTGTGAATAAAATCAAAATGCAATGACTTTCAGATCACGTGAGCCAATATCCTATTTACAATCGAACAAAGACAACATTTCAAATGTTGAAACTGAGACATTTGTACATTTTTATCCACAAAATGACCTTATTTCAAATTTTCTGGCTGCAACAGGTCTCAAAAAAGTTGAGACAAAGGCAAAAAAGGGCTGAAAAAGCAATTAATATATAAGAGAATCAGCTGAAAGAACATTTAGCAAGTAATTAAGTTAACTGGCATCAGGTGTGTAACATGATTGGCTATAAAAGGGATGTCTTCGAGAGGCTGAGTCTCTCAGAAGTAAAGATGGCTGCAGGCTCTCCAACCTGTGAAGGCTTGCATAAAAAGATTGTGGAATACTTCAAAAACAATGTTCCTTAACGTCAAATTGCAAAGGCTCTGAAGGTCTCATCATCTACAGTACATAACATCATCAAAACATTCAGAGAAACTGGAAAAATCTCTGTGTAAGCGACAAGGCCGAAGACCTTTACTGGATACCCGTGATCTTCGGGTGATGGTCTGGGGCTGCTATGCTGCTTTAGGACATGGATGACTTGCCGTAATGAATGGAACAAATGAATTCTGCTCTCTACCAAAAAACCCTGAAGGAGAATGTCCAACCAGTTCCTGACCTTAATCTCAAGTGCACTTGGGTTATGCAGCAGAATAATGATCTGAAACACACCAGCAAGTCCACCTCTGAATGCCTTGAAAAAAACAAAATGAAGGTTTGGCAGTGGCTAGTCAATGTCCGAACTTAAATCTTAAAACAAATAACTTAAATGACTTTAAACAGGTCATTCATGCTCAAAAACCCTCCAATGTGGCTGAATTCAAACAATTCTGCTAAAAAGAGTGGGCCAAAATTCCTCCATTGCAATGTTAAAGACTCATCGCCAGTTATTGCAAACGCTTGATTGCAGTTTTTTTCGCCGAGGGTGGCACAACCAGTTATTAGGTTTAGGGGGCAATTGTGTTTTCACATAGGGCCAGGTAGGTTTGGATAGCTTTTTTTCCCCTCAATAAATGAAATCAACATTTAAAAACTGCATCTTGTCTTTACTCGGGTTATCTTTGTCTAATATGAAAATGTGTTTGATCTGAAACATTAAAGGCCAGTTTCACAGATGTAGATTAAGCTTTAACCTCGCCTACATCTAATTTTTAAATGGAGAGTCCCCATACAAAACTCAGTTTAGTTCAGGACTGAGCTAAATCCACTTCTGTTAAACCAGCCGTAAGTGTGACAAATACGCAAAAAAAAAAAAAAAAAAGGAATCAGGAACGGGGAAAATATTTTTTCAAAGCACTGTATCATGGTTGTTAGCAACATGTTTCCACATTAGAATAACAGTGATTGAAATAAAATTTCATTTCAAATTGGTGAATTTTACTTTTCTTTTTAGGTAATGAGGGCTCACTTCATAATGTTGAGTTTTTCCAGCCTTCACGTAATGTTGATTTAAATAAATGAGAGAAATCAGACAGAATTGACTTAAAAAAAAATTGACAGAATCGACTTCAGTCACTATAAAAGACGTTTTTCCATCCGTACTTCGCAGTGTGTGAAAATGTTACTTACATACATCAGGGCTCTTAAATGATTTATTTAATTCTCTTGAGTCTTACTTGGTCTTTGTATGGGGTATGAATCTCTTAAAAATGTAATGGCTGATGACCTTGGTAATTGCATTGGGTTTGTTTAACTGTATAACTTCTTGTTATGATTTTCTTGAGGAAATTTGTTAAGCATGGTGACACCATTGTTAGCATGAATAAAAATGTGTTTGTTTTATGAAAACTGTTCTGATTGATACAAAAAAGGTTATAGATGGTCAAATTATGTCAAGGTGCAGGCAGTGGTGTGAAGTTCCACATCCAACATGGTTCATGGTGCCCAATCAAAGGCTTATTCTCCTGCTCAGCCCATACTGACAGGCTGACACTAATCCAGCAGTGCTGGATGCCTGAAAAACACATTCTTTGCTGAGACGGTCTCTCTGCACCCCAGTTTAGCCCCATAATGTCATCGAAAATCCACCATGTTCGTCCCCCATCCCCCGGGTAATGCAGATTAATGGAATTAGCCATCCTGGAGGCTGACAAGCTGATAGCGGGTCTCTCTGCACCAGTTGTCAGGCCACTGCAGGTCCTGGAGTCCTTTTCCCGAGCTTTATCTGTGCTCTGGATGTCGGGCTGTGCCAGAATAGCATTTACCAGTCTGCAAAATGGTACTGGTCTCCATTGCACCCACTTCTACAGTTGCTCATTTTCTTCCTTTCTCAGTGTATTTGGTGTGCATGTAAACAAGACCAAATTAAACACATCCAAGGAAAGAAATGTCACATTAATGTGCCGTTGTGCAATGAATCCATCCTTTGTGATTTGAGATGAACATGTTAAAAGAAGCTTGAAAGGAAAGGCCTGTTTTTTTAGGCATCTCACCACTTGTTCATTGTCAGCCTTTTTTGAGCTATATCAGGAGGGGAATGAAAGTTGCATGTTGGATAGTCTGTTCAGATGGTTTATACAGTCATTTTTATTACAGACATTTTTTGGCTTCCTGTAAAGTTGAGATATGAAGAGACGATTTGACGGACAGAAATATGCAAATTGCGGTTGTTGATATTCTCTTTCTGTGGAACAACTTGCTTTTTTGAATTACAATTGGACCAAAATGACTGGCAGTTTTGTTTCTTAATGATGTGTCCTGTGCTTACAGCTTTTCAGTAATAATCCATTGGCTTCTTATCACAAAGTACCGGGAGTCGATACGATAGTTCTCTTCTAGGACTTTGTTGCTTTTAGAGGAAAAACTGGGCTATTTAGACAACTGCAGCGGGGTTTAGGTTTAAAGCACAATAATATTGCATAAAGTGGAACGTACTACAACCCAGTCTCCAAAAATGTGGGGACACTGTCAGATGTTTGAAGACAGTGGTCAACATGCTACTGTTCCAGCTTTTTCTAAGCACATTGCCGAGATCAACTTCAAAACAAGCAGATATTTTTCAAAAAACAATGATTTGATATGTTGTATTTGTACAATTTTCAATTAAATATAGGATTGAAATGATTTGCAGTGAGGTACTATTAAAGTCAAGTTATATTACTGACAATATATCAATACATATTTGAAAATTATGTTTTTCTTTTGGTTCATTCTGCTGTCTGAAAGTGCTGTTTTAGGGTGTATTGTGATTGTGTGGAGACATTATGGGCCCTCTCTTACGCCAGAGTCCCTCAACCCCTTATTTGGGGATTTAGCATTGCGTAAGAGGCATTCCCCTGCAAAAGCTGCTATCTTGCACACCTGCCTATATCCCTAAAACACCTGCGCTACCTGTTATATTATGCATAGGCGTGGTTTACGCATTACGCCAGTTAAACCAATCGGTGTGCCAGGTGCCATTGCCTTTAAGAACAGGCTGTGCTATCCCAAATCCTCAAACCGAAACCCGTGATAAAGAGAGGAAGGTTGCCGCGTTTCTCCGAAGACGAAGTTAAATTTCTTGTGCATGAGGTCAAATCCAGACAGGGGAGGATCTGTTTTTGTTAAGTTAATCATGAATTCTATTATTTTGTAATATTATTATTATTATTTTATTTTTTTTTATAATAATAATTATTATTATTATTATCATGACATTGACATATTGCTTAATGTTTGGCATGTAATAAAAAAAAAACATCAAGCCTACCCCTTTTGTGATGGAAACTTCAAAAAAAGAAAGAAAAAGAAAAAAATGTGTTTCGTCATGATTGGGTCATGCTTCCAACTGGGCTGAGTGGGCGTTGGAATCACCCACTAGCATTGAAAAATAGTGCCACAGTAACCCTAACAGCAACGGGCAAGGCATACGGACAGTTGGCAGCGGTGTATACATCATCTGCAACCAGGTGACATAATTCTGTCACTGCCTGACGGGAGGGGCGCAGTTTTGTCACGCATTCTCGTTCTGTGGGAAATAATACTAATAAATAATATCCATCCCTTTATTGACTACAATTAGTCCTGGCTAATTCTAGATGGTTTTCCCTCATTAACAAGTTTTCCAATTCAAGAATAATCAAGTGGCAATGGAAGACATGGCTTCCCTCCCCCATGTGATCTAACAGCGACAAAATAATGGGCTACATTCAGTACAGAAAAATAATCTAATTATAAATAGGTCGATGCACTGGCACTCAGCAACGGTAATTTTTTTCCAGCGAGAGCGGCATTTCAGAACTCTTTTGCGAATGAAGGTAAATTCGGCGACAAGTACGCACACCTGTTTTTGCAGCACAGTCACGCAACTTGCTATAAAAAAAAAAAATAGACAGCTGTCCGATTGTAAAATGGAAATGGACGAAACCACGTACTTGTCGCCAGAATTACCTTCATTTGCAAGAGTTCTGAAATGCTGCTCTCGCTGGAAAAAAAGTTACGTTGCTGAGTGCCAGTGCATAGGCCTAATTATTAGGGCTGGGTATTGTCACTGATTTCCTGAATCGATTCGATTTCGATTCACAAGGTCCCAATTCGATTCGATTCAATTTCGATTCATTGAAGGTTATTTCAGCTACGGTATCTGTATTGCTTTTAATATGAAAGGGAGTCTTAGAGAACTAATGGCAGAAATTATATTTTCTGTTGAATTATTAAAAAGAAACCTTCTTACTAGGCACAATATTTAAGATATTAAAGTTCACACTAAAAGTGACCCCAAACTAGTTTCCTGAAAATACTTTTTATTGACCAACACATTTGATCAATCAACATAATAAAGGGCAACATAGACTTAACAGTCAGTAGACTATTATTCTCTGAAACTGGGTCAATATTACATGCTTCACTTTGCAAGTTCATTTTCCTGTAACTGTTATTGAATTTAAACCAAAATACCCCACATGGACATGTTCGACTGTACAGAAATAAATATTACGACATAACATAACACTTTGTTTGTAGCATTATCAGGGTCCCTACACATGAACTCGAACATTGACAACATTGTTCGTATACAAAGAGTTTGCTTAAAAGACGTTTTTGTTAGCATGGGTCCTACCTAGCGTTGTCTTCCGGGTTGTTGCCATAGGTGAGTCCAGTGTTGAAAGCGGTATTTAAGTAAACTCCTTGTACACAAACAATGTTCACAATGGTCGAGTTCATGTGTAGAGAGTCTCGGTGATACTACGAGCAAAGTTTCATGTTGTGTCGAGTCTTGGTGGTTTAAAATAGCGATTTTGATGTGATCATAGCAGTGCCTGAGCGCTCCTATTCGAAAGCCAATTGACAAAAGGTTGCGTGTATTTGCGTCTTCACATTGACTTTGAATGAAATGAGTCGTAAAAAAAATTTGTTTCGCGTCCAGTGTTAAAGCGGCTTTATGGTGGCTAATAGTCTTGCAATTTCGGTAATTCCATTGTCACCTTAGCCAATGTTGCATTTGATAAAAAAAACACCACTCTGTGTTTCGTCACGCTATTAATGTGTAACTAAACTGATTACCAAGTGTAATGGAGTTAGCGAAATGCTACAATGCCTGCGAATTAACTAACATTTCCATCAAGGCGATGAGAGAAATTACAATTGTCTTATATTAAATTATGCGTCTTTGTTATGTGATTAACAGAACCTTACACGGTAATTCTCTATTGAGTGCGTTTAGTTACATGGACTTCAGTATCCCGGGTATGATCGGGTTTTTGGAGAATCCCGTTTTTGCGTTTGTGAATGTAAACATCATATCCTCATTTTAGAAACCAGGATAAATAAAAAATTAAATATATGTACAAATAATTGAATAATTGAATAACTTTTCGAATTTAATTACCACATATTTGACTCTTCTCTATGGGGATCGCTGGATGAATATTGATTAATGGTGGCAAACATGGCGTCCATAAAACACGTGACCAACGCAGAACCAATCAGTATAGCGGGATAGCTCAGACGTTCAAACCCTGAGTTGGCCAGACTCTATATACGGCTCTGAGTTATTGAATATTCACAAGCAAGATGGAAATGCACGAATAAAGTGCATTTGAATAAACCATTAAACCTGAATAAACCGATCTTTGAATAAAATTAATTGATATTGAAAATTTGAATAAAAAAATCGATCTGAATTGGAAAATCGATTTTTTTGAACCCAGCCCTACTAATTAAATAAATAATTTTTCTGCAGTGAATGTAGCCCATTTGTCGCTGTTTGATCGCACAGGAGGAGAGAAGGTGTCTTCAATTGCCATATGGCTTGCGGGTGGTTTGAGGACACGCTATACGCTTTCCCTAACCTGTTTGGTCAAGGTAGCAATTGTCGGGAAAGTGCGTAAACACGCCCACAGGCACACCTCCAGGTGCAAATAAAGGATTCGGCATAATGTATAGCGGGTAGTGTGGCCGCAAGATACCATTTAGGTATAGTGGAAGCTGCTAAATGCGTAAATCACGGGTATCGGGCAGTGGCAACGGGTAGGGCAGTGTGAAAGATAGAGCCCTATGTGTTCTTTAAGTGCTTTTGGCGAGGCCCTGAGAAGTCAAGAGAGGTAAGGGCAAGCCGCTTGATGCTGCCCCTGGGTGGTCGCCTCTAATCTATTGCACTGAAATAGAGAGAAGTGCAGCAGGCACTCAGTGGTGCGAATTGTTAGAACCGCGCAACGCTGAATCCAAAGAGCATGGGGACAATGAAGGATGGGACCTATTAAACTCTGTGGGGGTTTAACACGCATTCTGGGAAGTAATGATGCGTTTACGAAGGAGCTCCTTAAGAAACATTAAGAATGCCAGTGTGTTGTAGAAGATTTCCATTAATGTGTATTGAGGGTGTAGTTAGTGCCATCAGCCCCCTCCATTGTGCACATCACCTCTAGGCATTGTCTATAAATACTTCACCTTTTTCAATCTGCACATTCAATCAGCATGAATGTAAGTGAAGCATCCAAGATGCAAAACAACATGAACGTTTCCTTTAAGTGCAGTACATCGCATATCTTTACAGTGTGATGAGGAATCGCTTTTCAACTTTTTAAGGCAAAAACAGAAGAACTAAAATTCCAAGAAAGCAACTGAAATTTTGGCGGGTCAAGGCCTTCCTGTGATTATTGTAGTAGATGTAAGTAGTTTGAGTTCTACAGCCATGTTGAAAATTAGCCTGGTCTTTCCTGTCTCGAAAGTCTTTGTTGAAGGGGTACATGACCTTTCTTTTCCTGTATTGATCGACTTGTCTGCTAGTGCATTATTATTTGTCCTGATATTACCAGAAATGTCTGATTTATTACCTCGGCAGAGACTGAGTTGAGCATGAAGGACACTCTGAAGAACGGCGCTCTGATGCCTACTTAATGATGCTCTCCTTGCCATATTTGCTGGCATTACAAATGTTCTAACAAAGCCTATTTGTTAAATTCAAATTTTGACTTTTGGAGTTTGGATTTTAATGAAACAGTGAAACTCATTTTGTACTGAGTATTTTTAATGGCAAGAGTGAAATTGTGGATAGGGGAGACATCACTTTTTACCGTTTCTGAAAATGTGAATTTAAAAATATGGAAAATCTGATTCAGAATTATGAACTGTGGCTTGTGCTGCATGTGATTGCAAAGTGAACTTTATATTTCTCCGTGCGGTACAAACCTTCAAAACCTTAATCGGAGGCCTCTAAAACATCTCAGAAGAAATAACAGTGACAGTCCCTGGAAATAGCTGCTATTAGACGCCCATTTCCAATTTCTGCGGAAGCCCTTACTGCTTTCTGCCCTTTCTTCTGTAATCACACTTAGCAAAAATGACTTCGATGTTTGACCAGAAAAGGCCGAGCAGACGCTAGATGCACTGGGAAAAGATGAAGGAGGAATAATAGTGTCTGTACAGATGGACCCTGGGACCATCACTGCAGGAAGATGGGCATGTTCTTCTTCTGGATATAATGTCCTTGTGAAGCCAGTTTTTTTTATTTGGTGGTGGGGGGGGCCAGATAATTTGGGGTGGTTGGTTGTGTGAGGGTACAGTCGAAGGTTGGGGCCTGGCTATAGGTCTCTGCCTCTTCACAGTTCGACAGCAGCTGTGGCCCTGTTGTACGGGTGGGACTGATCTTTCTCTCAGCAAGCGGTTTCTTCGCCAGAAACGACAACGTAATATAAAATCTAATTAGATTGCTTCATTACAGGAAGTAACTACAATCATTTAAAGTGCCCTTGGTGTATTTTTTTAAATAACGTTTTGCAGAGGTTAGCACTTTCCCCTTCGGTATGTTTGCAGCGGCATGGCCGCTGGGAGCTGCTTTCAACGGCAGCAGGCTTTGTTATGTCCGCTCAAGTGGAAAGCCAGGAGGCAACGGGTAATTACTAAGAGCTTTGCGCAATATTAGCTGGTTTAGTCGCCGTAAAAGCATCTCATGATGGAATAGTCTATTAATGGTTCTGTCACTCGACGGGACCCCCCTCCTAAGAATTGATCCGAATTGATATGCCCACTAGTTTTGGTCAATATTATGGTTACTGGCTTTGATAGATTGTTTCGTGGTTTTAGTCCTCCCTCCTGCACGTCCGCTGTGGAACCCCCCCCCCCGCCCTCCCAAGGCTGGTCGCTGCAGGGGCTAGCGCGCGCGCGGAGATATCTGATTCGAATCAACGTGCCATTGAGGCGGGGAGGACAAGCGTGAAATTAATTGTTCCACTTCATCCGTGGTTCGCGCTCCGCTTTTAGAGTGGGTAATTTGTTGCTTCATGTACGTTGGGTGAAGAGAGAGCTGGATGAGTGTTTCTGCCCGTTCTCACAAAGCTGACTTATTTCCAGTTTGGTCCTGCAGTCGTTCTCGTCTGGGTAAACAAGCTTCCCATTTCGGGGACAAAGTCTCGCCGTTGAGCACGGGGGCAGTGGCTCGTGACAGTGGACTGGATTTACATTACCTTAAGGCGCTGAAGCACTTTCCTCCATTGCCAAGCAACACATTACCATTTAATTGCCTCGTGTGGCTTTCAGAAGTCATTTGACATTGAAAAGTGAAGATGAACCGGGGCCCAATTTTTGCTATATGCGACACACGCAAGAACTCGCCACCTGTTCTGCAGTCCTTGATGGGAGTGGTTCTTCAGAGTAAATTTAAAAACAGTCCCGCACTGTGTGACAGCAGCAAGGGTGTGTAATAAAAAGAGTGACAAAAGCGGGTCGCACAACCTCACTGCCAACACTGGCTCCATATGATGGGCCTGAGGTGTATTTACACGGAAATGCCCTCATAATTGACTTTTTTGTTTGTTTTCTTTTAGATGTTTGACTTTATTTTGTGGACAATAATGAAACATTTTTTTTTATTCGGTATCAAGGGCATAGAAAACATTGGTTTTCATTTACCCAATAAAAGTACGCATGCTTCTCGTTCCATAAATATTTTTTTCAAATTTTTGGCAATTTTTATGCACCGAGTAATCAAACTTCAAACCTCTGAAATACAACTTATTGGCACAAGTTGGTAAATGCTGTCATCTCGTATATTTTAGCCAATCAAAAACAACTTTTTGTGGCAATGTCCGGGATGTTATGACGCGAATGGACGCCAGGAAATCAGCTGATCTGTTTAAAGTGTATTCAAATTAGTGTTGATTGTCACTCGTACTGCAGCTTAATTTTACACAGAAAGATCAAGGTTCGATTATTAGGACCTGGGTGACAAAATCTGCAGAAATGCCACTGTATGCGGCTGTTGTTTGCTCCAACAGTAAAGGAAACTCGGACCTACCAATGAAGAGTCACCGGTTATGTTCTGCATGCTTTTTACCCAGTTGTTTCAAGGAGCACGTTTACGCAAATTATGGAATAGAATTGCCAGTAAATATTGGAAGATTTTGAAAGGTGATGTCCTGCCAATGTAATTTTGTCACCGGCAGGCCCCCAGACCCAAGCACTTATCAACTTTAGCTTGGATGGAAAAATGATAGCATCAGTTACAGATAAAACAGGAAGGCGCTCCAAATATTTCGTAAAATTATAATTTCTCGTTGTTGTTATCCCCCCGGCGTGTAATGCGGGGGGATATAGCGATAGCCATGTCCGTCCGTCTGTACGTCCGTAATCATTTCGTTTCCGGAGCATAACTCAAAAACCGTTCAATATTTCTTCACGAAATTTGGTGTGTAGATCTGATATGCCATGTAGATGTGCCTTTTGGTATTTAAGAATTTCTTGAGCCGTTAATCTATGAATGTGGGGGGCCGGGGGGATACGCCATTGCTAGATGGCTCTTGTTGTAATACCGATAACTGTCATACAGACCATTCACGCCACAATGTAGAGTCCAGTACTGATACAACTCTAAGAAATGTTTAAAACAAAATTTACCATGCACATTGCAACAGTTCTCAGCTGTCATTGTATTTTCAACCTTTGTGCCCACAAGAGTTTCGGTATATGGGTGACATGGTAAGTTACCGGATTCTAACCAACATTGCGCACCGCCAACACGTATATATCTGATCTTCTTGCTCTGATTTAGTCATCAATTTTTTTTTAAATGACAAAAACATATTTGAATAGGGCACTGTCCTTTTATTGGGTATCCACTGTACCAAGTGATTACTCACTTACCTGATCTCGCCTGGTGTCTCAGGCTCAATTTGGCAATCAAGCAATTAATTTGGTACTTGAGCCAATCAAGCAATTAGCAGGAACAACCCACAAGACTCCTAGAGCCAATTAAGCAGACTTGCAAGTTGTGAAAGATTTGTCAATGTGGTTGGATATTAAGTGTAGTTGTAATGCAGGCAAAGTAGAAGTACAGAGTACAGATAAAAGTTTATAGAGCAGGGGTGGATAACGCTGGTCCTGTAGAGCCAGAGGGCATGCTGCGTTACGTTTCAATCGGGTGGAGAAAACCAAAGACACCAGGTGATAAAAGTGAAGGGTGTAATCAACTGCTTTAATTTATCAATCAAGTAACACTAAAAACCAGCAGACACTGCGGCTCTCCAGGACCAGGGTTGGCCACCCCTGACATACTGCATTCTTCACCAATCTATACTAGATATTACAAGTTACTCTTCATGGTAGCATAGCTGTATACAATGTATTTGCCAGTATGTGGCAATAACAGTGGTATGTTCCATACTGTGAAATTTTGCCATTGTAGTATGTCTTGCTGGTATCTTTGATGTACTGGTAAATTTCATGGTGCTTTTATACTATGCACTACCTATAACTGCAGCTACAGTCAGTCACTGAGTAGTAAGGAGAAAGCAGCGCCAAACATGTCTCCTCTCTGTGTCACGTCTGCTGTCCAGCTTCGGCCTGCTCGCTCTCCCCAGTATGCTGCTTGCTACCAAAATATGATTACAACATAAAAAATAGTATTTTTAAATAATAGAATAAATTTTTGAATAAATTCTGGGAGTACAATTCAGGAATGACTCAGCGGCACATACGGTCAGCGCAGTTGTTATTTTGACTGGAATTTGGATCTCTTGGACAACAGATGTGCCAGGACCTTCAGAGAAAGGTTTCTGTTTCACAGTAAATGCGTCTTTGCCTCCTGTATCTATTCCATTCTACGCCAACATTCATGGGCATGCATTCTATATTTTTAAGAACATACTAAATGTGTACTAATTTGAGTTGGTATAATCCAGTTGAATTCAGTAAACGTAACTTTTGAGTCTCGCCGTATGTTGCAAACTGACTCCCTTATCTTCAGCTGTGCCCTTATAGACACCTGCAATCAGGTGGGGCTGGTTGTTAGAAGCAGCATACAGGCTATTGAGTTTAGTTACATCATTATCAATGCCAAATGCATGCTTGCGTGAGTAATAGCGCAAATTTTGCAAAAATGACGCCGCAAGATATGTGATACAATCGTAGTACATTATTCATTTGAATACCCTTAATTATGCAACATTTAGTTTCCCTCAGTAGAGTAGAGGCTCATGTTTGTTGGCAGCTGCAGTTGAAATCAGGGGATGGTTGTGCTTCAGATCAGTTGGGGCACAGGTGGCCTTATGTTTCAAAAACCAAAAGGCAAATATCACCTTGAGAATCCTCATTTAAATAACACTTGCACTGGTGCCCTCTAATTTATGAGGGAAGCACTCCCCCCCCCTCACCCAAACTAGAAATTCGTACATCCACAAGATGTAACTGCCCACCGTGGTTGCGTTTAGTGCTGGCAGGAAATTACCAATTACTTATTGCATCTGGTGGAAAATCGGAATTGACGGAGTGATCTTTTTGTCAATATCATCGGACCTAGCTCTTGCAGTGTTTATTTTTGCATTTTGCCCCACGTTCATCTCAGCAAGTAATTAGTCCACTACAGTATATGCTCCCAATAGCTGAGGCGGAGGAGGCTGTGACGTGATTCCTTTGACTCCCGTGTAGCCCTCGCTTTTTTACATAGCAGGTCCCCCCCAATCACACCCTGACTGGTGCAGCTGCAAGCACCTGGATGAAGAGGAGTGGGTGCAAGAGAGCTCTGAGTCTGACAAATTTACCTGGCTTTACCACCATTGTCCCTGGGGAAACCCAGCCAATTGTTGAGTTGCTAATGCAGACCTTCGGCTGTAGAGGATGACAACATGGCTGGGATTCAAACATCTGGATGCCTGTGTTTATTTTAATTTTAATAATGTTTCAGTCATCCTCAGTTTCCCATTCACTATTTTTTATTTGCCTTTCAGTAATGTCAGTCCATTTGTTATGTATTTGTGAAGAGAGCAAAATAAAAGACTTCTGGTATGAAGTCCAGCAGGTGTTTTCCACCCTTTTGTGAGCATCTTACGCATGTTAAGATCAGCAAGTAAACAAAAGTTACAGCTATTACAAAATACAAAAAAAAAAAAAAAAACAATCAGAATAAAACCAGAAAACTGGGCTTTGCAGTACCTACTTGATTCTGATAGGCTAGCGAAGGGATATAGCCCATCATTCTCATGAAGGTCTTGACACTGTACATTGCTAAACCTGCGGTAGCCAAAGCTGCAGCACACACTTTCAATGTAATTGTTTTCCTGAAAGAGCCACAGTGTTCCATCTCCGATCTGTCAAATTTGGCCCCGGAATCATGATGTAAGGGTTTGACTCTGAGCACCGGTGAAGTGCACAGAGATCAGGAACTGTGGAACTGGACTCAGGTGGGAAGATGGATCTGGTTTATTATGAGATCACGGCACAGCAGGAAAGCAAAGACGTACACAATACAAAAAGAACAAGAAAACAAGTTTTCTGGATAATAATATAAGTAATACATATAACTAGAACAATAACAGCAGTACTATGTACAACCCCAATTCCAAAATAGTTGGTACAAAATGTAAATTGTGAATAAAATCAAAACGCAATGACTTTCAAATCACACCAGCCAGTACTTTATTCATTGTAGAACAGAGATAACAGAGCAAATGTTGAAACTGAGAAATTTTACAATTTTATCCTCAAAAGAAGCTGATTTCAAATTTGATGGCTGCTACAGATCTCACAAAAGCTGGGACAGGGGCCTATTTACCATGGTGTGGCATCTCCTCTTCTTTATAACACAGGGTGGAGGCGTCTGGGCATTGAGGAGACAAGTTTCTTGAGTTTAGCCATTGGAATTTGATCCCCTCTTGTTTAATACAGGCTTCCGGCTGCTGGAGAGTTATGGGTCTCCTTTGACGGACCTTTCGTTTAATTATGTGCCAAATGTTCTCAGTCGGTGAAAGATGAGGACTGCAGGTTGGTCAGTTCAGCACACAGACTCTTCTACTACGAAGCCATGCTGTTGTAATAGCTGCAGTATGTGGTTTTTCTATTTTCCTGCTGAAATACACAAGGCCTTCCCTGGAATAGATATCGTCTAGAGGGGAGCATATGTCGCTCTAAAACCTTTATATACCTTTTAGCTTTCATGGTGCTTTCTAAAACATGCAAGTGTCCCACACCATATGCACTAATGCATCCCCATACCATCAGAGATGCTGGCTTTTGAACTGAACGCTGAAAACAGGAGGGGTGGTCTTTCTCCTCTTTAGCTCGGAGGACACAACGCCCATGATTTCCAACAAGAATGTCAAATTTGGACTCATCTGACCACAGGACACTTTGCCACTTTGCTATAGTCCATTTGAATGAGTCTTGGCCCACAGGAGACGACAGTGCTTCTGGATCATGCTCAACAATGGCTTCCTTTTTCCATGATAGAGTTTAAGGTGGCATCTATGGATGGCACGGCGGGCTCAGGCCTCAGCGAAATTGCTGTTTGAGCGTCTGGGACGCCCTGAAAGAGTGTGTTGACATATAAATGTAAAAGCAATATGCTGGGGGTGCTGTTTTGTTTTTTGCATTTGAATATTGTCCACTGTATTGCGGAGCATTACTTTGAAAATAAAATGTCAAACAGCTTTTCATTATCATTTGAATATAGTCATAGATTTCTCATATGTGTATGTGAAAATGAAAATGATAATCAGATTAATGCATTTTCAATTTAACATTGTCTCAAAAAATAAATAAACAAATAAATAGAATTATAATGCAATAGTTGGATTACATTTTCATTTGAATATTGTCCACTATGGGCTTCCATATTACTGGGTGGTAGTTGGTATGAATAAAATATAAAAATGGTATTCCGTTATGATAATCAATTAACTTTTAGTATGCCCCACTTATATAATTTACTAATGTAATGTCAGCAATAATTAATGTCTTTTTGGCATAATTTTTCTTGTTGGAAGGAATTCTGAGACTTTCAGATTTTTTTTCAGTAGTATTTGTATGGGCAAGCATATTTTCCTGGCCTATTCAATAGCTTTAACAGCCTGGTGCATTCCAGTTCAAGTGTGTGCATTATAACAACCGAGCATGTTTAGAGTGTGTCATGAATTTTCCTTCTGTTTCATAGCCAGGTGTAAAAATAGCCTCAATCAATAGCCATTGCACTTTGCTGCGAAAGAGAATATACACGTAATACTCCAACTAGGATTTGCCCTGGTGCCACTTCTGGTAATGTTCTCTCTGACAAAGTGACTCAAGGCCATTTAGTGGCTGGATTATCCCTAGTATGAGCGGAATGCAAAATAGGGTCCATAAATATATGGTCAGAGACCCAATTTTCATTGTTTTAGCTCTGTACACCGCTATAATGGATTTGAAAAGAAACAATCAAAATGCTCTAGAAGTGCAAACTTTCAGCTCCAGTTTAAGGGTTTGGTGAAAAATATTGTCTGTACCTTGTAGGAATTACACCCACTTTATTCACAGTCCCCTCAGTTTAGGGGCTCAAAATTAATTTGAAACTGAAATAATTGTCATTTTTAGTACTAGTCGATAAACCTTGAGCGGTCAGCAATTGTCTGAAGTCTGGAACTCATCGACATCACCAGACACTGGGTCCATGGTCTGCCAGGCCGTCGCTCCAACTGATTTCAGTTTCAACTTTGTTGTTTGGGTGCCTTTGCCTTCAATTTTACTTTCAGCAATTGAAATGCATGCTCAACTGGATTCAAGTCATATGGTTGGCGTGTCTTTAATAGAACTTTTCCATTTCTTTGACTTAAAAAATGTTGGGTTGCCCTCTCATGATCACTCTTCTCAGATGCTTCAGATCATGAGAAGTTCCTTTCTTTTTCCATATTCTATCCCTCTCATCTGTCTTGTACAAGTCAATGTTTGTATCATCTCTCAGAGAATCTTTGATGTTTTTGCAGAACTATATAGGCTTTTTTAGTTTTTTTTTTTTTTTTTGGCAGATTTACATCTTGAGAAAAATCTTCAGTGTTCTTTCTGGTGAAATCTTTTCTTGATTGCAGACTTTGACACTGATGCACCAACCTCTTGGAGAGTGTTCTTTTGTTTAATCTTTTAGACCAGCATCGTCACTGATGGTGGGCTTATCAAATTGCTTTCTGTTTGTTTGCGCATTAACTATTCTTGATTTTGCTATTCCAGGATAACTGCTGTGTGGATCTCTAACAAATCCAGCAAATAGGCTCCCCCAACTGTCTGCTTACAGACCATGTAATGCTTTGTCTCATTTGCACATTCAAAATGGCTTTCAGGTTGCCACCTTGCCGGAAATTATTAGCGCTACTCCCAGACAACTACAGATTCGATCCTCTCCAAATTCTGCGCGCAGCTCCCCCCTACTGTGTAGTTGTGCATTGTATAATTTGCTTTTTCAAAATGGCCACTTGGCCTCCATCTTGGATTTTGACTCTAAAGTTTGTTCAATGAAACTATTGGATGGATCTTTCTTTATTTTTTTAATGCAGGTTGCCTCTAAGGCAGGGGTCCCCAGTCTTTCCCAGAAACAGCTAGTGTGGGTGCAGGCTTTCATTGCAACCAAGCAATTGCACACCTGATACTATTAATCAACCCCTGGACTCTTTGCTAATAAGCTTGATTAGTAGCATCAGGTGTGTAACTGCATGGTTGCAATGAAAGCCTGTTCTTGCACCAGCCCTATCTGGGAATGATTGGGGACCCCTGCTCTAAGGTGTAACTGTGCACCATTTCATTTTTAACCTCATTTCTGTATTCAAAATTGCAGCCAGGTTACTTCATTCAATGAATTTGCTGTCACAATTTCGAGAAAACTGCAGCAAGTATTTGTCATTTAAAATGCCACAGTATCGTCATAATCGCTACCGAATGTTTTCAGCTGGAAAAACTACTGTGTCAAAACATTGAATTGTTCAATAACCAACCACCCTTCCTCCCCCCTGTCAGAAGGTGTACTTTGAATTTATGTTCATTATTTAATTTGAACTCCCAATATTGAATAATTGACAACTTAAATACAAGTAACAATATCAATGTCAATGTCCAAATATGTGTGGATCTAACCTACATGGGCAAGGGGAAGAGGTTTATTCATACCGACAAAGGATTTGAAGGCTGTACTTCTCTCAAGTCTCTTGGGAAAAGTGTCCACTTCAGATTATGTTAAAATTGATTCATGAGGACGATTGTGCTTAGCTGGAGTAATGAAATCAAATCAGCCTCTTTGAAGACCCCGGGCCTGAGATTCCCAATGCATATTCAGGAGATATCATCTCTTAGAACTCCTCCTGCCAGCTAGTTTATCTCCCTCTACCACTTTCTGTCATACCATTGTGCAGATCGTAGTCTGTTTATTGGAGAGGGGTGGGGGGGTTGGTTAGTGGGTCACCTGGACTGGGGGACTGGACTTTTTCTGTCATCAGTGGCATAACATCAGTGCAGGTATAACATTCACCCTCTCCAAGTGTCATTCTCTGGAAAATATGTGACACCCACCTGGAAAAGTGTTCTCTGCGGACAGGATTCTTTCATCTGAGTGGGACAAAAAGAACAAACAAACAAACAAACAAACAAACAGTCACTTCACTTTGTGAGTGGTTACTGCTGGAGAGTCATCCCATTGTGATTGCATTGTAGATATGTCAGAATTCATGGATGGTATTGCATGGCTTACAAAATGTCAGGTACCCTTTGATGTTCTGCCGATTTTTTAGCTTTGCGTTTGGGTTCTGATATAAGTAACTCCAGACAGCCTGTTGTTGAACGTAATTATGCCTGGAATTATGACTTGATTGAAGATTAACTAAATGACATTTGGATTGCTAGTTTTTGTTGCACACAGACATGATTGCTTCTTTGCTTCTGCCTGGCAGCTTTTGATTACACTGTGAATGCACCACATTGAGGCGATCAGCAGCAGAACAGGAAGTGATGTAAGGCATGCTGGGCTTTCAGAGAAATCGTTGTCAGTTGGTGGTAGGAGTGACTGTAAAGAAAATGTATCTGTAATTAAAAACGAAATTGCATTTCCTGCGAGAAGCGTTTTTAAAATCAGCTCTTCGCTGCCTGGTTTTTAAAATATTTAATGCCCTGCAGTTTTAATCATGTTAATTTTGACTTGCTGCTGAGAGTCACTCCTACTCATCTGACATTGTAAAAGCGTCGACTCTTGGATTGCATTCATTTCCTTGCTGTGTCATATATTTTATTTTTTAAGAAATCCTTTCGAATTCTCATCTGAACTGCTTGCTGTGTGAAATCCTGATAATTGTGAGCAGGATTAATTTGAAATTATTTTGCTCCTGTGGCAAGCGCAGCTTAGTAGAGCTCTTTGTATATCACAGACCATTGTGGTTCGGTATCACTATGCATTGCAGTCGCCCCTGAACTGCAAATGGATTCAAATCAAAAAGGTGTGCTGGTACTAGGAACTGGGAGAGACCGCAGGTAGGCGTCCATCAAAGGTGTCAATTTATGAAGAAATACAAGCCTGTTATGTGTAACAGGCTCACAGAGATGAATAGCAACAACTCATTGAATTCCAAGGGAGAAATCTTGACAGGGCTGTAAAAGTGATTATTTAGTTACTTAAATGCCTTGACAGATCTGCAGCTGGGAAAATAGTTCTTATGTTATATTCAAGCTGTTATTGATCTTTTAAGGCAAAATAAATGGAAACACCGCCCTACAAGCCGCAAGCTTTTGTGCCTGTTTCGTGAAATGGTACTCTGCTTTGTGCCCTGAGATGTAAATAAAATTAGACTGAAGGAATGACCCATTCAGTAATTTTTATTACCCTCGGCCCGACTTCATGCCGAAGGGTATTGTCATCAGTTCGCCGTCTGTCTGTCTGTCTGTCTGTCCGTGCCTGCACCTCTGAAGTCAGCATCAATAATCTAGTTACCCATGCCAAAACATTCGCGGTAATGTGGGCAATCCAGGCCAGGAAAGACTTTGGCATTTTTGGAAAAAATGGCATTTTTGGCGTTTTTGAAAAAAACTTTGTTGTGGACTGATTTTGATGAAGCATTTGAGCTAGGGGGTTTATACCTGGGGGAACAATCATATATATATGCGGGGCTCTAGATTAGTGAAAAAAATTTGAATTTTCCAAAATTTTTGTGGGGCTTTGGGCATTTTTGTATTTGTAAATGTATGTTCTGTGGAATTCTACTTCGGTTGTTGTGTAATTGTTCTGGGACACTTCATAAGTCAGGCCGAGGGTGTTCAAACGCGGGCGTTTCTTGTTCTAATAAACCTTATTGTCAAATGCTGTAATTTTTATGAATGCAAACATGTTTTCATGTTCAGTAATGGCCTGTTCACACCAAACCTCGACCCTCATACCACCCTGATACGACCCGCGCAATCATGAACTTTTGATCACTCGCACAAGTCGCGGCTGTTCCCTACTTTTATCGCTTATTTGCGGTTACACCAAACCTCAATTGCGACCCAGTGGTGACTTTCTTTACACCTCAAACCATGATGCAGTCGCAATACTCATACTTGTCGCGTGTACTCGCAGAAAGTATGTCGGCGAGTGATGGAGAGAGCGGTAGTCCTGTGTTTATACAGTCAACGTGTGGTCGTAAATTGTGTCGCCAACGGTCGCGGGAAGCCTCGCCAATGGTTATAGTTTGATCACTTTAATCTCATGTGGTCTCAGCGCGGTTGCAAATTCGGTCGCATTTAAAGCATGTACATTTTTCGGTCATTATGGGGTGCAATAGGCTCACATTAAGCTCGCCATAATGCTTGCAATAGTTTGTGATGGAAAAATTCCAAAAAATTTGCGATCACTAATGCAACCGCATGCCGAGCCACTTGCGAGTCAACCTGTGATTGCAAAGTGAGAGTGAGTTGAGACTTCTGCAAGCTCAGTACAACCAATTATGATACCCTCTTGTGTTTTTCACGGGTTGCACAACCTTTGTGAGTTTTCTGAG